>OX344721.1:31137740-33637740 GCA_947034835.1 Ballota nigra
TAACAATCGATTTTATTGATTGCAAAATGCGTTCGAGACGCAATTACATTATCGCCCCCGACGGGCAAAGAAGTGACGCGGGCTACCCCCGCTACAAAACCGATTACCATCTACTGGTAGTATTTCTTGAGCAGGGAGGCATTCCAGGAGTATTGGTTCGGATTGCCCTCAAGGCTCTCGAGCTCGTAGGCCCCATTGGCCAAGCGCTTTGAGATCTTTAGGGGTCCCTCCCAATTCGGGTCAAGTGCCCCCTTGGGCTGTCCGACCGTCCATCGTATGACCAGGTCCCCGGCCCTGAACTCTCTGATTTTGATTTTCGAGTTGAAATATTTCTCCGCCCGACGTTTGTAGGCTATGTTTTTCTGCTCGGCGGACAACCTTCTTTCTTCTAATAGATCCAATTCGTTCAATATGGCCTCGTCGTTCTCAGCCCCCACGAGTTGTGAGGTGCGAAGGCTCGGGATGACGACCTCCGCCGGGATGACTGCTTCCGTACCGAAAACCAGGGCGAAAGGAGTCTCCCTGGTGGCCGTGCGACTGGTTGTCCTGTACGACCATAGTACTTCGGGTAACTTGCTCGCCCACGTCCCTTTGCTTTCCTCCAACCTTGTCTTCAATGTGTGCTTGATTATCTTGTTTACTACCTCGACTTGCCCGTTTAACTGTGGGTGATAGGGCGTCGAGAATAACCTCTTGATCTTGTGTCTCTGGAAGAATCCCTCTATCTCCAATCCGTCGAATTGCTTCCCGTTGTCCAAAATGATGATTTGTGGGAGACCAAAACGGTAAATTATGTTGCGTCAAAAGAATCTGATGACGTGCTCCTGGTCGATTGTCTTTATCGACTCCGCCTCTGCCCACTTGGTGAAGTAATCCACGGCTACGATTGCGTACTTGACGCTGCCCGGGGCTGTGGGCAAAGGACCAATGAGATCGACCCCCCACTTTGCAAACAGCCATGGGATCAAGATTGAGGTGAGCTCGGTTGGGGCCTGGTGAATTGCTAGCGAATATACTTGGCATTTGTGGCATGCCCTTGCGTAGCTGATCGCGTCCTTCTTCAAGGTGAGCCAAAAATAGCCTTGGCGGATAACCTTCTGGGCGAGTACCTGGCCCCCGGCGTGGTTCCCACAGAGCCCCTCGTGGATTTCCTCCATGATCCTCCTGCCCTGCTATGGGGTTATGCATCATAGGAGAGGTAGGGCAAAGCCTCATTTGTACAAATGATCCCCGACGATTGTGTATCTAGCCGCCTGAAGTTGTAGCTGCCTTGCCGCTACCCAATTGTCCGGAAGTTTACCGTTGCGAAGGTAATTCAGAATAGGGGTCATCCAGTTGTCCCCTTCCTGCCCTAGACTGGCCACCCGCTGGTTTGAGCTCGACAGGGCGGGCATGTAAATGACCGTAATTTGTGACATGTCAGCCGCCCCCTCGAATGTTGCGAGGCGGGCTAGAGCATCTGCCCGCGTGTTGTCGAGTCGGGGTACCACCTCGATGTGTACCTGGTCAAACTTTTCGAGTAGGTTTTTAGCCAACCCCTGGTAGGCCAGCATCCTATCGTTGCGCGCCTCGTACTCCCCCGAAATTTGGCATGTCACGAGTTGCGAGTCGCTGTAGACCTGTAGTCGCTTCACTCCCATGGCCATTGCCATTTCTAGGTCGTTGATCAATGCCTCGTATTCGGCCTCGTTGTTTGTCGCATGGAACCCAAACCTGATGGTCGCTGTAAAAGATTGGCCGGATGGACTGAGTAGGACGATTCCCGCACCAGCCCGCGTGGTCGTGGAGGATCCGTCAACGTACATCTTCCAGGGTGGTTGCTCGATTTTGTACATCGCCTTCGGGTAAGTGAGCTCGACTATGAAGTCAGCCATCGTCCGGCCTTTGATGGACGTTCGGGGAGCGTATGTAACTCCAAACTGCCCGATTTCTACCGCACATTTGAGGCACCTACCCACCGTATCTGGTCGATGTAACACTTGCCGCAGCGGCATGGTAGTCAGTACCTCGACCTGATGGTCGAAGAAGTATGGGCGCAGCTTTCGCACGCTCATCACTAGCGCGTAAGCCAGTTTTTCCAATGGTGGGTACCGTAGCTCGGCGGCATGGAGTGTCTGGCTGATGTAATATATTGGCAGATGTGCCTGCCCCTCATCCCGTACTAACACGGCGCTGAGGGCTGATTCTGAGGCCGCCAAGTACAAGTAGAGTTTCTCTCCAGGGATGGGTTTCGCTAGTATTTGGGCGTTTGATAAATATACCTTCAGATTGTCAAATGCGAGTTGGCTCTGTGGTGTCCAGTTTAGTTTTCCTTTCCACATGTTGTCGAACAAAGGTTTGCACCGGTCCCCCATGCGGGAGATGAAACGGCTGAGGGCGGCAAGGCTGCCCGTAACTCGTTGTACTTCCTTTACTGTGCGGGGAGCACTCATGTCGAGGATTGCCTGCACCTTGGTCGGATTTGCCTCGATGCCCCGCTGGCTGACCATGTGCCTCAAGAACTTGCCCGATTCGACGCCAAAGCTACACTTCTTCGGGTTGAGCCTCATCCGATACTTCCTCAGGATTTCAAACGCCTCAGCTAGGTGGGTGAGGTGGTCTTCTTTCTTCTCGTTTTTGATGACGATGTAGTCTATATAAATCTCCATGGTCGCCCCAATCTGGTCATGAAATATATGATTGACCAACCTTTGATAAGTTGCCCCTGCATTCATGAGCCCGAATGGCATCCGCTTCCAGAAATACATGTTCTTCTCTGTGAGAAAGGTGGTGTGCTTTTGGTCGTCGGCGGCCATCGGGATCTGGTGATAGCCGGCAAATGTGTCCATAAAAGTGAGCATCTCGTGCTCGGCCGTGCTATCAACCAGATGGTCAATGTGATCCTTAGGGCATGCTTTGTTCAGGTCTGTGAAGTCAATGCATAGCCGTCAGGTGTTGTTCTTCTTGATGAGTACGGCATTGGATACCCATTGAGATTTATCGTCGGGGTCGACCATTCCGAGCTGGTGGGAATATACCGCTGGATCATACGTCTAAGTTGTCTTCCAGGAAAACCGTCATCGCAGCTCGCATCTTGTCTGAAATCTTTGATCCGAGTTGGACGCACACTTCTGGTTGATTCTTCATTGTTACTGATATTAACTTCTCTATTGGGCTAGCACCCCGCTCCCCGAAGCGAGGATCGTCGATCTCTCCTGTTAGACCGTCGTCGATTTCCATAGGCTCGAAACCGATTCTTGGTTCCAGCTCGATTTGAGCGTCTACGAAAGTTTGAGGATCTTCTTCCATAGGGTGGGTAGTGGGTAGATTTTCTTTGTCTATATACATGTCCCCCTCCCCGACAGTACAAATAAAATCTAGATTTGCGGAATTTAAAGCAAGATCGATATACGTCAAACATCCGCGTGCCATTTTTTGATTACCCTTAAGAGTTCCCACCTTCCCAGGGAGGGTTGGGATCTTGATACAATAATAGAAGGCTGGGGCGGCGGCTTCGAACTCGTGCTCGAATGGCCTGCCGAGAAAACCGTTATAGGTTGACGGCTGGTCGATTATTATAAAGTCGAGTTGTTTCGAAGCCTTAACCTCAGCATCTATGCTAGAAACTAACTCTAAAGCTAGCCTAACTATTCCATATGGCTTCACGGTGGCGTCCCCGAAGCCTTTGATGATCTGGTCGCACAGCTCCATGGATTTCTCGAAGGAGCTGTCCAGCTGGTCGAAGGCGGCTTTGAAAATAATTTTGCAGTACGCCCAATTATCGACCAGCATGCGGTGGACGGTGACGCCCATGATGTTGACCGATACGACCAAGGCATCGTGGTTGGGGTAGATGACCCCTGTGCGGTCCTCCTCCCTGAAGGCGAGCAGGTCGGAATCCTTGGCCGTCATGTTGATCGGCATTGTGATCTGGTGGATGTTGTACATGGCCGCAGCTCGCTTTTCTGCCGGCGGTTGGAGAGCGTGATGAAAGGAGCAAATCCCCTCACCGGGGAGAGCATATTGACGGCGCGGCGGGCATGGTTCTCCGGCATCGGGGGGGCAGATGAGGGCTGCCCCTTGCTCGACGGGGTGGGCAGCGGGCTGCGCCTCCTGCTTGGCCGCCGGTCTCTTTACGAATTCCTCCAGCTTTCCCTCTTCGAACAGTCGCCACAGCTGCTTCAGGAGGTCGCGACACTCGCTGGTGTTGTGCTCGACGGTCTGGTGGTAGTGGCAGTATTTGTTGGGGTTGAGTTGCACTCCTGGTTTGTGGACCCACGGATGGGCTTTGGGAACCATGTTCTTGTCCCGGATCTGTACATACACGTACTCCGGGATGGCCGAGAGTTTCTCGGCCAGCTTCACCTCGACGGAGTCAAAAGGTTTGAACGGTTGGGGAGCCCGGTAGGAGAAGTTCCTCCGGTTCGGCGCGGGGCGTCTCCTTTTCTGCCTGGGCGCTCTCTCCTAGCCGCTGAGCCAGGATGTCGGCGCTGTAAATAATTTTTCCGGCCCGCTACCGGAATTCTGCGTAAGACTTGGGGTAGTCCTTGTTCATGGACTTCCACAACTTCATTTTTTGGCGAAGCCCGCCTATGATGCAATCGAGCTTGACCTCGTCCCCGATGGGCTTGCCCTCCATAATTATGCGGTCGGTCCAGTCAATGTATGCCCGGTCCGACTCGTCTTTCCCTTGGGCCAAGTTGACCATCCAGTTGGCGCCGGCCAGTCGTGGCGCCATGGAGGAGAAATGCTCCAGAAACAATTCCCCCAGTTGGTGGAATGAGACCACCTTCCCCATGGGTAGCGAGGAGTACCAACGGTGAGCTCTATCACCGAGGGTCAATGGAAACATCCGGCACTGGGTGGCGTCGGTGGCTCCCATGGAGATCATGTAAGTTGAGTACTTACTCAAGTGGGTGACGGGGTTCGTTTTCCCGTCATACTGTCCCACCGCGGCCACGTTGATCTTCAGTTGGGCGGGTGCTCGCACCAGGATGTCTGCGAGGGGTGAGTTGGGCATCTGGGCGAAGTGGTGTAGCCCGTCGCATTTCTCGAGCTTTGCCTCCAGGTCCGACACCTTCTTCAAGATTTCGGTCATGGCGTTGTCAGCCGCGGAGGGAGATCGGGGACGCGGGTTGTCTCCCAGATGGTCACGGACCGACGGCCTCCGGGCCGCATCGTTGTGACGTCGGGAAGAGCATTCCCTTTCTCGCTCCCGGGGTCTGGAGCTTGCGTTTGATTCACAGGGTCGGGCAGCTCCTCGAGCTTGGGATCCCAGTCTAGAGAAGACTGAACCCGCTGGCCGACGGGAGGCCCACTGGGAGTCGACCTCCTCGTCGAGGCGCCTCTTCAGGTTCTGAGGCCGGGTCACATAAGTGGTGGCCCTCCTGGCCGATTCCCGCTCTGGCCGAGGGTTGCTGGTGGCCCTTGTCTGGGCTGGCTTCTTTCCTGCCCCATGGGTGCGGATAGGAGCTGCGTCGATTTCAGCCTGGCGGCGTTCGATCATCGCTTTTGCCGCCTGCAGGTCTTCTGGAGTCCGTATGGCGGACAGGAACTCAAAAGGCCCCTAGAGTGTTGTCGTCGTGGCCGTGGCCGGTGTAGCGGTTTCGGCGATATCTTCGACTTGTTGCTGGGTGTGGGTAGCTTTGGAGATGGTCATTTTGGTGTGAGATTTCGGGTTTTTTTAGAGAAAAAGGATGTGGTTCGATGTGGATAACTAGATAAATGAAATCGAGTGTACTTCACTATTAGTTACCCTTCTTCTAGCGACAAATTGTTGACAGCGATTTCGTGAGGAACTCGTCGGCCTGCTCCTAACGGGTACGATTTATGGATTATATAAGCTAAGAGTAATAAATGCAAGAGTAAGATGTGCTCTCAAGTGGATTCTTGGTAATAAATATGTTGTGTGTTACAATGAACATTTAAGGCTCTATTTATAGTGTTCAAGGTGAGCTCAACCACTTGAGCTGATATGCCCGCGGGCCCCACCTAATCCTAGTTGGATAGCCATGAGTGGCTATAGCCCCCTCTACGGGCCAATGAGGGAGCGCCACCTGGCACTGTTGACTCCTACTGATGGGATCCCTCCTGCTGGACCTACTCTGAACATGTCACATCCGCACGTCTGATGGGACTGGACGTGTTAGGTTGTTGTCATTGCCTGAGAACGGGTAGCCGGGTAGATGGGTATCCGAGTAACGAATAGGTGGCGGGCACCCAGGGGGTCTCGTCCTCGGGAGTCGGGTAGGGAGCGTCCGGGGTGGCCCAACGCTCGCCGCTACCCGACAGAATTCAGTCCTCTGGCTAAGGCTTTTACCCGCTGTCTTCTCGGTGGTCGTCGACGTAGCACCTCTGGTCCTTTCTCCGACGGCTTGGTCGGGCTCGCAAGCCGGCTCCCCCTGCTCTTTGCTTGGAAAGGTTAACCTGGCTAACCGATTGGTCGGGTAGCAATACCGGGTGTAACAACATCTTATTTTTCATCCACACCAATAAATATTTATAAAACATATTATTGTGATTTTTAATACAATTTACTTTATACAATTTAAATTTTTTTTTAATACAATTCATTTTATTATTCACTTATCAATTTTCTCTCTTTCGTACTTTTTTTCTATATTTTACTTACATATGACTTGACATTAAACAAAATCTCATTCTACTAAAATCTCAAAACAAACACATATTTTTACTATTTATCAAGGTTTTTACATCTTGTGAATGTAAAATCATAACTTCACACGCACACCTAAATTCCGAAACAAATGTGGTCTTCATGTATTATGAGGTGTTTGCAATCATTGTAGGAGAAATATTTATTCTAAAAGTTGTCACCTCACAGTTTTAGCTTTTCAAAAGTGATTTTAAAATGTCAACAGGGTTTGCAAACACTCCCTATAACCAGTGTTGCACAAATCGGTTTACGCGGCACCTATGTGTTAAGCAGCCATCATCCGATCCAATTTTAATGTAATCCGTCTAAATGGGTCAGGTGTCTATTGTTTTATTTTCTCTCGTCCTAAAACAACGTCGTTTAGAGAATTTCATTTAATTTTTAGTAGTGTGGGAGAAAAATAATCATGTGTATAGTTGTCTAGTTAGACTTATTTATATTTGAAAATTGAAATTATATTGTTAACTTATTATTATATAATTTTGTTTGTCATTTAATTTTTATTAATTTGTAGTTTATATATACATATATATGTGTGTATGTATTGTTATCCGTTGAATCATTAATTTATGCAATTATATATAGTAAGAAAATTAGATGTATTTAAATTGGTATTAAATGACTTTTTTTACTATATTATTGAGATATAGAGGGCTAAATATATTTTAAAAAATTCTACAGACTAGTCCCAACTAATCTTCGCTTAGACACTAGGCGTTCTAAATTGGTCCGATTAGCTATTTTCGACTTCAATGATGTAATACAATCCATGATTATATAATCAATTGAACACTATAATAATATTTTAAAGTTTAATGATTATATATTGCAAGAGTAGTATAGAATAAAAAAAAATTATTCATGTACTTAAACTAAAGTTGTATATGAAAATGATTCATGAAACTGTTTTAAAATGTCAAATATTTTATTAACAGTATTAAGAATCTCATCAGGAGTATCAAAATTTGGGGTTAAAAAAAAATAACAATTAAAATATAATACTATTGAACCCGATTTATTATACTTCTGATGAGATTCTTAATATTTTTGGTCAAATATTTGATATTTTAAAACAGATTCATAATAAGTTTATCATTATTCATTTTCATAAAAAAAACTACTGTAAAAATAATATATATAGTTACTACTTTGATAATTTTATTTTACAGCCTACAGTTACTTCGTCTACTTCATAAGCATAGTACAAGCTTTGAAGGAAGCAGCCAAAGGAGACATCTAGTTGAGAGGGTTAGTCAATGATTTTAGTCTACAACTCTACATCACGATTATGTAACTGTGTTCTATGAAGTTTGAGTGTAATATGTTTCGCCAAGGATCAAGTTCATCATGAGATAACAAAGCATATTGGTGTCACGTCACGTGTCATTTTTTGAGAAGTGAGAGAAAGTTTAAAGTGAAGAAAGTTGAGACTATTAGCAATCCCGCTAATATTTCCACCAAGGTGGTTCCGAACAACAAGTTTCAACACTCTTCGAACTTGTTAAATGTTGCAAGTTGTTAGTTGACATATCTTGAGGGCAACATTTATGGTGCATTTGGTATATATATATATATATTGATCTGTGAGAGGATTTAAGTTAAGATGGGCATATGTTGTGTTTAGGCTCAGCTTCACTTTTAGGCTTATTTTTAGACTCAATTTGTTATAAATTGTCATATTTTGACCTAGTATCATTATGTAATTTTTGTAAGCGCTTTGTTCATCATAATAATATTAGTTCCTCTCCTTTGTACATAAGTGTAGCTAACACGTTTTTAGTAAACTGAGTTAAATTATTTTCTTTATTTGTCGATTTATATATTTTCTTGAATTTGTTATAACATTAATAATAATGGTTTTATTAATTTATAATTAGTCCATCCATTTGAGATTAACGGAATTGATCATGTGTCCAACATCAATATGATAAGAGGAACTTTCTAGTGCACCTGGTGCACGGTGCATTTATTCAACAGTTAAGGTTATTTACATTGGAAAATGTAGGCTGATTACAATGAATTTTTCAGTGTTATCGATTTTCAGTGTAATTAACCCACACTTTTCAGTGTAATCAACCCATATTTTTCAGTGTAAATAACATCAACTATTGAGTGAATGCACCGTGCGCCAGGTGCATGTGAGACTTTGGCATATGATAATACACATAAGTAAATTTAAGTAATCAATTAAAATAATAATTGGGCTCCTACTTATGTCTCACTAGATTAACCCCCGCGTAATACGCGGATTCTTGTGATACACCTGTAAAATATATATATATATATATATATATATATATATATATATATATATATATATATATATATATATATATTAATGTAAAAATACTTCATTTTATACATGATTATTCATTAGCATTTGACATGAGATTTAATGTAAAAATTGTTTCTTAGTATTTGAAGGCATAAAGTAAGAATATTTCAATTCTTTTTACTTTGTGGTTATAGTAGATGTTTCTTTATGGGTAAAAGTAATGACATGTGATGTATTTTTAAGATGTTGGGAGGGAATAATTAAAAAAAAAGACTTATTTTGTTTTAATTATTTTTTGTAATGTACAATCTAGTATTAAAATTTTTTTTTGAGCAAATGGTCAATCGAGTATGGGACGAAAAGAGTAGTAAATATAAATTGATTAAATACTTTTCAATTGACAAAAAATATATGAAGTATTAAAATATATCATATAATTATAAAATTATATATTTGATATAAAAGAATTATGAGAAGGTATTATGTGAATATTCACGCTAACTATTACCATGAACAACAATTCACTAATACATTATAGTTAAACAACTAATAAATTTTACCAAATATTACTTTAGTGAAAACAACTAATATCTTTAATGAAAATAACTAATATTATTTAATAAAATAACTAATACCCTTCAAATGTATTTCACGGTGAAAATTGTTCATATATTACTTTGCCAAAATTTATATGTAAAAAGATCTCACGATTGACCGCACCAATTAACATTTTCACGTTTATTCAAATGTAGGTTTGAAGTCTAAATCTTTTACATATTTATAAAAATTAGTGTATTTTAATACTATGTAGATTGATATTTTTATTGAAATGTAGATTTGAATCTAAATCTTATAAATCTTTAAAAAAATATATAAAGTGTATTTTGATACTATGTAGATTGATGAGTAAATTTTGATAAAGTTGATTTTAAAGTATAAACATATCAACAATATGTAGACTGGACATTTTATGTAAAATTAATAATAATGTAAAAGTAGATTTTGACTTCTTCCCTCATCCTTAAAAATAAAAAACTGCAACACCATATAAATTTAAGGAATGTAGAAAGTAATTATTCAAAGCATGCAAAGATTTGTATAGTGGCTTAGTTGGTAAGTAATATAAAAATTATGTAAGAGGTCCTAGGTTCAAATCTATGTTAGTACATTTTTTTAATTGGACTCTATATTAACATGACACATGTATGCCACATATTCAATGACAACCAATAAAATTATAACACATCACTACAATATATTACTCACTTCATAAGAACGCGACACATCATCCAAATGCTTCTAAAGACGACACATCATCAGCATAAACTCCCTATTAGTATAATAGGGGATTGCCATATTATTTTAATTGATATTAAATATCTTATTAATGTGATAACTCTGTTAGCATGGATGAGCACCCAAATTGCCCACTAAAAACACTAAAATTACTTTTCAAAAGAGTAAGAATAAAATTACGCAATAATTAATTATTGAATTTCTCTCTATCCAGTAGTAATTGATTAACTGTTATTTTTGGAGTAAAGATATAATCGGTATCATTGCTTAATATATCTTGTAAGTGTGCTAAATAATAGTATTATACTCCATCGAAAAAGTAAAAAAAATTGTGTACCACGTAGTTCACCATATTGTGAATTATGGTACTGGTCCCGATTTCAGACTGTCTTAATTGTGCTCGATCTAGGTCTAATTCTAGAAATGTTGTTTTCACTTTCATTAAAAATTCAATCCTTTGACATATTGAGATAGTTAGGAAGAAAAATAGTTTGAACATTGAATATTCATTTTAGTAGAACAAATCAAGTATCACCTTTGGAACATGTTCATGTTTCAGTTCGCTAATTTTGTGTCAATTTCTCTTTAACTGATTACTAATTTTGAGAAATAAAATACATCACAATCATCTGCTCAAAATGCAGATTTAAACTAAACTATCAACCCTTATTTAAAAGGTCTATTAGCCTGAGCTATCCTATCAAAACCTTTCGATTTGTTTTAACCAATTAAATGCAATATAATCAAACATCCATTTCCTTTTAACTTTGAACTAAAGCTCCATCACAGAACACTCAGCAAGCATAACTGTATTTGGATCAGACAAGTGCAGAGGACAGATAAGCATACTTAATAGTCAATAGTTGTTATAGTGGAGACAATCAACTGGAAAGTTGCTTACGTGACAATAAACCTACCCTAAATACGTAATTATTGACTATAAGTCTTTCTTTTTTAGGTGGTGGTGGGTGGGTGGGGATGGTGGTTTAGAGTTTAATTATTTCTTGTGTAAGAGATTAAAATTAAACAAATGTATTAGTAAATCATAAGTGTCATTGAGGTCATAGTACAATAATGATAGCAAAATCTTGAAGAATATTGAAAATAAACAAATCCTACAATATGACTATGAAATATCAAACGAATTTTAACTACGATGCACGAATTCTTCTAAAAATATTACTTCTTCAGTCCCACTATAAGTTTCCTACTTTCCTTTTTTGCATGTCTCGCTATAAGTTTCATATTCCATAAAAAGTAAAAACAACACTCCATATATTAATAAACAAATATTTTTTTAAACAACTATTATTTACTTTTTCACAAATCTCCATTACTTTACACAAAAGTCAACATATGACTCACCATATATTAATAAACAATACATTTTCTTAAACAAAACAACAAAAAGAAACAAGAAACTTATACCGGGACGGAGGGAGTACAATACAGTATCGAAAAGGAGTGCGATTTTTGAATCCGCGAATCGAATTCTCCACGTGGCGAATCCGGCTACCACGTGGTGAATACACTAACGGATACTCTAATCTCCTCGCGAATCCTACTTATTAAGCATTAAATATGTTATTTCAATTGATATTTATTATATAATACAATTTATATTGTCAACGCGGCACTCGTTTTATATTTAAATCACTGTTATGACGTATGTATTAAGCTAATGAAACTTGAATTGATTTTTAGTTACTTAATTATATTAAATTATTCAGTATGTTTAAGTTTTGGGCCAGGAAAAATGTGAATTGTATACATTCAATTTACAAGATTTTAAAATATATTTATTTTTAGGTATTATATATAATAAAATATAAATAAACAGACGTATTCTTGACGAATCGCATCCTAAGTTTTTTGAAAATTCGTATCCCCGAATCCGTATCTTATCGCTCCCACAATCCCGCACCCGCACCTATACACCATAGGTTTTAAGACAACTTAAACTTACATGAATTTATCCATTGAACCAATTTTAACATTTTTTTTCCAAATAATTGATGAATTTGATATTCTCACAAACATGTCACATTAAAAACATGTATTCATCCTTAAAAACAAACAAATTTGTTGCTCTACATAATTGATCATCACATAAATTAACAAAACTTTGGATAATTGTTATGTGATAATGCACAAGAAGCCAAGGATTAGAAAGATGGGACCTCAAAGTTCTTCATCTGAACTAAGAAAATCTAACTCAATCATCTTTGGAGCAACTTTCTTGGTATCTTGTCCCGGTGCCTTTCTTTGATCCATTTTCATTTTTTTGGCATCTGGTTCTCGATTAGGTCTGAATCTGGAGATTAAAATTGTCAGCTGGAAAAAAAATAAGAAAAGAATCCCTAATTAAGAAATAAGATGGAATATTTTTTCCGTCACCTGTTATCTACTCTGCTCTTTTGCTGTTGTGGAAGACTGGTTGTTTTATTTGATACTTTAGGACCCATTTGCTCTGTAGTTTAAATACATTTACAGATTAATAGGGAAATAAAAAATCATATCTATGGTTACTTCTTAAGCAATCACAGTCTAACCTGTAAGGTGATTCAAAAACCTTATTCCTTGTGAATGTACATTTGTTGTCACTTTGTCTGAATTGCTGCAAGAATATAAGTTGAAACTCGTAATATAGACACATATTCATAAGATTGATGAACTCAGAAAACAATGAGACGAAGAATCTAAAATCTTATGAGTGGAGAATGGTTCCAAATCCAATATAGCGGGGAAGTTTTCGAATGAGTTTAAACTTCAAACTGACCTTAATGCCTTCTTTAATCCTTCTACGGATAACAATTTCACGGGTTTTTTGGACTTTGTCAAGTTTGTTTTGTCGTTTGTAGGTTTAACCACGTATATGCCCTCCGACTTGAAATAATCTCTGAAGCCTGTCTTTAAATTCCTGGCAAATGAAACTCTAGTTAGATGACAATAACTGGATGAACAGGACACATTAATGCCTCAAAAAATAACAGAAATAACCTACCCTCCTTTGAGCTCTGTCCTTGCAGAGGTATATTTCTTCGATGCGTTCTTTTTAAGATGGTAGTAAACAATAAATTAGTATCAACTGTGTTCATTAAGTGATGAGTAAGGCAGGTTATAGCAATATATTAGTTGTACCTGTTTATGGTAGCTGCAATATTTTCCACGCCGTCTGCACAAGGAAAAAAAATGTATTGGCAACTTAAATGAGCTATCAGACATAAGATTCTGAAAGAAAATTAGCATATAAAATCAAGTAATAACAAGGAAGGCCAGGCTGTTTAAAAATGTCTAAGCTTAAACAGCGATAATGATACTATAAATTAGCAGAAGACGTTAAATCAAATTGACAAATACCATCTCTTTACTTCATAATCAAAACTGAAATTTGAAAGAATGATTGAGCAAGCTATGTTTATTTAATATTGGCATGTTTCTTTGAAGCAAAACTGCATAAATAAGATAGGCTACTTTATCAACATTATCATAAATATGCATCGGAGAGAATCTAGCATACTTGTCCACGACATTTGGGCAGGGGATTCCATCATTTCCTTTTCCCTGACAAACCCCCATATCCGCTGAAGTACCCAGTTTTAAGACATGCTTAGCAGCAAAAACACTCAAGGAAAATCCTTTTCCCTAGAAAAAGGTTGTAAGAGGAGTTAGAAATCTGGCTAAATTCAATAAAGACAAGCAACAAACTCCATACCAAAGAAATATCAGTCTCATACTTTGTTATCTCTTCGAACAGTACAATTGAACAGCGCAAAGACGGTCCCAATCTTCTCCTCACAGACCTTCTTGTAAGCATCACCAAACAAGAAAAGAGAAATGGTGTCTTCCTCTAAACACCCCATTTTCCAAATTGCAAATTTCTGTCCAATGGAGCTAGTCTTTTCAGCCAGCTTTCCTGATAAAACTCCAATAGTTGCCCAGCATCCAGACAGAGTATCTCCAACTAGCAAAGTCCTAAATTACAAAAAAGTTAAAAATGCCAATGGCTGTATAGAGTTGCAACTTAGCACCTGGAAAAAGGAAGTCAATTTTTTCTCAAATGGCATACTTTATTGTGGGTAACTGAACAAATCTGATATCTGATAAATAGTTGCTCAACTCAACTCGTGATAATAATGGATTCCTGAACAAGAAAGATAAACATTAATTACACAAACATATTATACATAGAGAGAATAGTACAAATACACTTGCTAAATTTAAGGGGACAATCTGTCGAGCAATCTATTATTTATTATTGTAAACTTTCCAGTCACAAACATTTGATCACAATAACAGTCCACAATAGTGAAGATAGATAACTCTAGGCAGAATCAAATATGTATTTGATATGCTCAAGTAGATCTTTGACCTCTGCATGCTTTCAACAACAATTCAAACATTGCAAAAATCATTTAATCTCAAGCTCAATTCTTGATTAGTGGAACACCCAATTCGCATAAAACATGGTATACACTAAATAAAAAGCTCATGAATGTATTTCTTTAAAAACTCACATCATCAAGTATTTATGTGAAAGCATAGTAAATCATAAACCTACTGGATCCGCAGTTTTGAAAACTTCTCGACTTCAATATCTTTGGAACCCTTGCCCTGCTCAGAATTCAGAGATCTCTTGGCTTTTTTAGAATCATAGTCGAGGCAATCTTCTACGACATCTCGAAAAGCAGACAAGTCCACAGGCCCCGTATGCCTTGGCACCCCATCATCTGATAAATAGCCTATACGCATATCCATTCAAACACAACAATTAAAAGCTTTAATCGTCCCATTTTCAAATGCATAATGGGTGTTCAGAATCGACAATTAAATTGGATATAAATATGTATCAGGAATTTCCAGCGTAGACCCGAGATATATCGATGGATAGATTTCGAAAAATACACTACTCCAATCACAATTTGAGTCGACGAACAGAACAGATACCTGAAGGAGAAGCAGGCGGCGTTTCCAGAACACGATCCTCGAGGGAGAGGAGAAGATCGAGGTCGTCTTGGTCATGAGGTTTCGGCATTTTCTTCAGCTGATTACTGAGTTAGGGTTGTACGGATTCGAGGAGAAAGTCTAACGTGTAATAGGACTAGGGTTTTGTTTGGTCTCGGAGGGAGATTTTAAATTTTAGGAGGGAAATAGGTGGAGACGATTTATTTCATTTATTTTTCTATTAATTTTTGTGATGATGTTTTTTCTATGAAAAATAAAGTTTTGATCCTTTTTTTTTTCAACGGAATTCTTGGATATGGTATTAAAATGGATGATTTTTTTTACATTTGGTTAACATAAAGTTTATTAAATTTCCAAATATCTTCAATTTTTCAAAAATTAGAATGATATTTTTTCCATATTTCTAACTGTTTTTTTTTTTTTTTTTGACAAAATATATAATGAAAATGTTTTATACATGAACAATTGAAGAATATTCTTCACTAAAAAGTATTACTTCTTTTCACTAAAGATTATTAGTTGTTAATGAAAACCAACTAATAGTTTTCAGTATAAACAACCCACACCTTTCTATGAAAACTAATATTCTTCAGTAATTCATGTATTAACTAATTTCACTCTATGTATACTCTTTTTTTACTTAATTGCTGATAAAATCACTAATTTTTCTGAATTTGCAATTTAATCTCAATTTTTTAATTTTATTAAATAAAAGGACAATGCAAAAGGTCCAGGATTTGGACATCCAAAAAAGACATTTTCATCATTTTAGGCCCTAAAGCCCAAATCTGCTCCTACTATATTTTTAGGCGCCCAAATGAAAAAAATTTAGATATTGAATGAAATTCAATTTGAAAACAGTAAAGATAGGGGTCCAAATTTGGACATCCAAAATCTATTTTTTCATTTAATTAATTAAGAATGATTAACTTAGTGACATTATTACCCCTATTCAATTTTGGCTCCAAACTTACTACATAATGGTGCCAAAACCTTACCCATTTCTCTCCAAAATATTTTCCCTCCAACACATGCATGCAATCATTATAGGCATGCAAGACATCTAGTTTGCCAAGAAAAAATAGTATTATTATCATCATTACACATTAAATCCTAATTTTTGTCATCATCATCATAAAAAATAATCATTATCATCATAACACACTTTAATCCCTATTTCAAATTTGATTGAGAAATTAAGGTTTATGATTTTCGATTTTATTTATCATTTTTGTCTGTTTTTATTTAATTAAAAAATTATCATCATTACACATTAAACCCTACCTATTTCAAATTTAAATAACAAATTTTCGAAATTGAGGTTTAACTCTAATTTTTGTCATCATCTTCATAAAAAATAACCATTATCGTCGTTACACACATTAATCCCTATTTCAAGTTTAATTAAGAAATTAGGGTTTACATTTTATGGTTTTCGATTTTATTTATAATTTTTATCTTTTTTTATTTAATTAAAAAATTATCATCATTACACATTAAATCCTACCTATTTCAAATTTAAATAACAAATTAGGGTTTTAAGGTTTAGCTCTAGTTTTTGTCACCATCTTCATAAAAAATAATCATTATCATCATTACACACATTAAAGTCTATTTTAAATTTAATTAAGAAATTAGAGTTTTCAATTTTTATCTATAATTTTGGTCCTTTTTTATTTAATTAAAAAATTCCCCTCATCTTAAGTCATTTTTCACACTTATCTTCTTATTCATCTTCATACTTATCTTCGTCTTCATCCTCATATCTTAGTTTCATCTTCATCCTCATCGACTATGTCCACAATACCCGACCGACTCCATGAGATATTCGGGAAAGACGATAAAGAGGCATCCAATCCGTAGAAGATAATAACACACAAGGTACTTCCAATGGAGGTAGCTATAAAACGGAAGGAGAATCAACTCTGTCGGATGATACCGTAGAAGAACACGTTGAAGAAGGTGACACGAATGCGGTCGTGCGACCTAACATGCAGAGTGATACTCTTGGTAGCTTATTTGATGCTTATCAAGAGCACGTTAGACTAAATGGTATTAGCGTAGTCAAAAGAGCTTCGAAGAAATTGGGTGAAGGGGAAGACTACAAGTATGCCCTTTTTGTATATGATAAGGCTGGAAGTTCTAAAGCACGCAAGACTTCGAAAAGAATAAATTGCAAAGCTAGGTTGAACGCTAAAAAGCTTGATAATTTGGTGTTGGATTATTTCGAAGATGGAGACGAAACATAACCATGTAATTGATCCTGTATTTTCACCATTAATGCCAGCGCATGGACATTTGAGTATCAACATGAAGCGGTAACTGGAGGCAAATGACATTGCAGGAATAAGGTCATGTAAGAATGTACGGTTATGTGAAGTTCAACGTGGCGGACCTCAAAATTTTCTACGAACTCAGCCCACTTCGACTTAAATGTTTCAATGGTGATACTGCCATACACAATACCTTTAAAAATCTCGAAAGCCTCTAAACTTTTGATGTATTTTGGAGGTTATATGTCATATACAAAATCGATAAATCGTGTTAGGCATCAGATCCCTTATTGTTATCTTAATACTCTCACACTGATCAGTGATGATGACATTCATTCATGGCTTGCAACCAGTTCGATAAAGCCACCTAAACGACGATGCATCTTCATGTGTCACCAAAGCACACCCTAACAAGATTGATTGTCCGTGGTGATTAATCCCAATAATTGATGCAAAAGGCATCTTGCACCTAGTTGCAACAACAAAAATAAGAATTCAATTAATAATTAAATTTTAATTAAACACCAAACAAGCAAGACAATGTAGATTTTAATTAAAATAATTTTTTTTCATATATGCCATAAATAAACACCAAACAAACTAATAATTTTATTAAAATAATGAACAATATGCCATATACAACTAATCATTTTTGCAAGTATTCAACTAATGAAAATGATAAATTTAACGTGTTCACCTAATAAAATGTAGATTTTAATTAAACCCTAAACCATGAAAATAATGAACAATAACATAAAATGAGATTTTTTACGTACCTATTGATGAGATAAGTTGTGTCAAAACTAACAACGTCATGAAACTCTTCGTATGCGCCTCTACTCCTTGGATGAATCTATAGAACATTGTGTAACCTACCATCATCGTCGAGATCCATCGAGTAATAGAAGTTTCCATCTTTCAATTGTAGTCTTGCAAATAACTGCCAAACTGCTTCCGCATCACCTTCTCTAAGCCTCAACCTTCTTCTCTGCTTGACGAAATTACGACAATTTTTCCGAAGGCATCCTAAGTTTTGAAGTCCGCCACATTGCACTTCACATAACCGTACATTCTTACACGACCTTGTTCCTTCAATGTCGTTTGCCTCCAATTGTCGCTTCATGTTGATACTCAAATGTCTATGCGCTGACATTAATGGTGAAAATACATGATCAATTACATGGTTATGTTTCGTCTCCATCATCAAAATAATCCAACACCCATTATCAAGCTTTTTAGCGTTCAACCTAGCTTTGCAATTTATTCTTTTCTAAGTCTTGCGTGCTTTAGAACTTCCAGCCTTATCACATACAAAAAGGGTGTACTTGTAGTCTTCCCTTTCTCCCAATTTTTTTGAAGCTCTTTTGACTACGCTAAAACTCTTTAGTCTAGCGTGCTCTTGATAAGCATCGAATAAGCTATCAAGAGTATCAAACTGCATGTTAGGTCGCACGACCGCATTCGTGTCACCTTTTTCAACGTGTTCTTCTACGGGATCATCCGACGGAGTTGATTCACCTTCCGTTTCATAGCTACCTCCATTGAAAGTACTTTGTGTGTTATTATCTTATACAGGATTAGATGCCTCTTCATCGTCTTTCCTGAATATCTCACAGAGTCGGTCGGGTATTGTGGACATGGTCGATGAGGATGAAGATGAAATTAAGATATTAGGATGAAGATGAAGATAAGTATGAAAATGAATAAGAAGATAAGTGTGAAAAATGACTAAAGATGAGGGGAATTTTTAAATTAAATAAAAAAGGACCAAAATTATAGATAAAAATCGAAAACCTTAATTTCTTAATAAATTAAAAATAGGCTTTAATGTGTGTAATGATGATAATGGTTATTTTTTATGAAGATGATGACAAAAATTAGAGCTAAACCTTAAAACCTAATTTGTTATTTAAATTTGAAATAGATAGGATTTAATGTGTAATGATGATAATTTTTTAATTAAATAAAAAAGACAAAAAAATTAAATAAAATCGAAAATCATAAAATGTAAACCCTAATTTTTTAATTAAATTTGAAATAGGGATTAATGTGTGTAATGATGATAATGGTTATTTTTTATGAAGATGATGACAAAAATTAGAGCTAAACCTCAATTTTGAAACTTGTTATTTAAATTTGAAATAGACAGGGTTTAATGTGTAATGATGATAATTTTTTAATTAAATAAAAACGGACAAAAATGATAAATAAAATCGAAGACCATAAACCCTAATTTCTTAATCAAATTTGAAATAGGGATTAATGTGTGTTATGATGATAATGGTTATTTTTTATGAAGATGATGACAAAAATTAGGGTTTAATGTGTAATGATGATAATGATACTATTTTATTTTGGGAAATTAGATGTCTTACATGCCTATAATGATTGCGTGCATGTGTTGGAGGGAAAATATTTTGAAGGGAAATGGGTAAGGTTATGGCGCCATTATGTAGTAAGTTTGGAGCCAAAATTGTATAGGGACAATAATGCCATTAAATTAATCATTCTTAATTAATTAAATGAAAAAATAGATTCTGGGTGTCCAAATTTTGGACCCCTGTCTTTACCGTAATAAAATTCAACTTTTACATATTTTGGCAATTCGATCGAGCTCACAGAAGAATAATTATCTAATCATCACCTACATGGATAAAACGACGTCATACCTATTATAAACCTCATTTTCCACACTAATTTTTTCATTCTCAAATTCATGTCTGAAAACAGAATCCCGAAATCTTCTTCCCAAATTGAAACGCGCATATCGAACCCCCTTTGAGATCATTTGCAATCCTCTGAAATGATCAAACGTTTGGTGAAGTAAATTGTTCATGTGGACTGTGGAGTGGTCCTCATTCGCCCAACTCGTACTCTAATGTTGTTGCAAAGCTTTGTGGTCATGGTTTTGTGGCTATATATCAGATTTACTTTGGTTTTTAATTTAACAAATGGAACCTTCTCCTTCAATTTTGACCACCTCGGATGCAACATCACTCAATTGTCAAGATATGTAAAGGTTGGGTTATATTTAACAAAATAGAAAAATTGCGATTAAATTGCAAATTCGAAAAGAGTAGGTTTTCTGTAAAAAAATTCATAGTATGAAACATATATCATTACATGTATGCATCAATATCATTACATGCATTTACTGATATTATAATATTTTATATTGTAATTTTAATTTATAAATATGATGGTATCAATAAATACATTAACAGTATAAATTTTATACTATAAAATTTGTTTATCGGTGATTTTGTGATTCGAAAAGTGTAGTGATTTAATATGAAATCAAGCATTTTTCTGTTTCCTTTTCTTTTTTTTGTAAGAAATTGTAAGCACAGAAACAAAATGGTCCCTACCGATTGTATTTTTTTAGCATTATTATTAGTTTTGATTGTGTTTTACTGTACAATATTAGTTGTACCCATTGAACAATATTAGTAGTTATCATTTAATAATATTAGTTGATCAGTTTTAATTATTTTCACTAAACAATATTACATTATAATAAAATAAAATATTGCTTACGAAATTAGAATTGTCATAATTTTATAGTAAAATTGTCTACAACTTGTCTACAAAATTTAATAAATCATGTATGTAAGGAAAATATTAAATGAATTAATTTCACACCTTCTACAAATTTGAACTTTTAAATTAGGTGGAATTCTTTCATGGTAGCAGAGCCAAAATACTCATGCACAGATAAAGATCATGGGTTCGCTTCCCGTTGAGGGCAAGTTGAGCCCCCCCAATGAGTGAGATGGAGTGTAAGAAAAATAATTAAATGAATTAATTTTGTACCGTTCTTCAAATTCGAACTTTGAAATAAGATGAAACTCTTTCAATGATCTTAATTCCTCAACCTACAAACAATTTACCTTCCTAATAAAAAAAAAATGTTTATCCTATGTTTCGAAGATTTGACCTCACAATCTAACATTAAACGTTGAGTAAGTTCCTAGTATGAAAGTAATACATCATTATATGCATTCATTAATATCATAATATTTATATTGTGATTTCACTTTACAAATTTAATGGTATTATTAATAGTATAAATTTTAAACTATGAAACTTTTTCAATAAGAGATTTTGTGTTAAAATATTTCACAATATTATTTGCTGGTATTATTAATAGTATAAATTTTAAACTATGAAACTTTTTCAATATGAGATTTTGTGTTAAAATATTTCACAATATTATTTGCAATTTCATATTCCGATAACATGGCCAATAATAATAATAATAAGGAAAATCGGAGAATCCATGGACGACTCCTGTCCTGGAAAAAACAGCTCCAACAAAATAGAATCAACACACTTCTTGGATCTCAACTCATCACACACCATGAAAAGCTTTCTAAAAATAGACATCAAAACCAGAGGCCCAAAAAAGGGAAAGAAAATTTAAAACCCATAAATACAAAGTCAAAAAACAACCATAGTCCGAGACCAACTCCTATGCCTATTTTTCAGTGTCTCACTCTCCAAGTGCATGCTTTCTTTAAAACTCCTCATTTCCTCCTCACTCTCCTCTACAAAAATGGCCTATTCATCCCACCTTCATCTTTCTCCTAAAATTGAAACTCATTCAAATTAACAATCATATCATCACAGTGGAAACAAAAATCAAAAGAAAAAATGTCTCAGTTTACCAGAATTGTGGTGTTAGTCCTGTTGTCCTTACTGATGGCCAGAGCCTATGGCCAGAAAAAGAAGGAACAGCCCGTCGTTACGTACGATGGGCGCTCCATTATTATCAACGGGAGTAGAGAACTGCTCTTCTCTGGCTCCATTCATTACCCGCGTAGCACTCCTGATGTAAGTATGATCATTACTACACAAATTTATAGTTATTTCAGAATCTTGAAAATGTGCTGTGTTTTGTGGGCAGATGTGGCCTGAACTCATTAGAAAGGCTAAACAAGGTGGTCTTAACCTCATACAAACCTATGTTTTTTGGAACATTCATGAGCCTGTTCAAGGCCAGGCAAGTTCCAATTAATTCTACATTGTCCACTACCTTATTAGCATGATTGGTGTTAATCCTAATAATTTCTTGTTTTTTGCAGTTTAATTTTGAGGGGAATTATGATTTGCTGAAATTCCTGAGATTGCTAGGGGACAGTGGTATGTGGGTGACCCTTAGAATTGGACCTTACATTGAGGCGGAATGGAATTTGGGGTACTTTATATTTATCAGAATTTATGGATTAATGAGTGACATTAATTATAATTAGGTTGTGCATTGTGTTACTCTATATATTTGCTCCTTTTGTTACAGAGGATTCCCATACTGGTTGAAGGAGGTTCCCAACATCACGTTCCGTTCTTACAACGAGCCTTTCTTGGTGCGTAACGCGAGATAGATATATATTATTGGAATAGAACGAGTGGACTAATGTTGTTTCAAATGTATACGCAGTTTCACATGAAAAGATACGCCGAAAATATCATCAACATGGTTAAGGGAGAGAAGCTGTTTGCAGATCAAGGAGGCCCCATTATTATGGCTCAAGTATATATGTTCATTTCACATAGTATGATCACACAAAGATTGTCCCAAGATGTTAACCTAAGTCCATAAATAATGCAGATCGAAAACGAGTACAACAATGTGCAGCTAGCATATAGAGATTTGGGAAAGAAATATGTAAGGTGGGCAGCAGACATGGCTGTTAGTCTATACAATGGAGTTCCATGGGTCATGTGTAAGCAAAAGGATGCTCCTCAGACAGTCGTGAGTAGCTGCTCGATTTTTCAGTTTTCTTTCGCGTTTTCAATTGGTTTAGGATGATGGATTTTGTGGGGTGTTGTTATCAGATTAGCACTTGCAATGGAAGAAACTGTGGAGACACTTTCCCTGGTCCAAATGGCCCTGATAAGCCTTCTCTTTGGACAGAGAACTGGACTGCACAGTATGTAGTAGAGCTTAATTTTCATGTCTTTTTTCGTCCTTTTGTAAAATTCTAGACACGTCTCTGTCTTTTATTGTAGGTATCGAGTGTTCGGTGACTCCCCATCGCAGCGCTCTGCAGAAGATCTAGCATTCGCTGTCGCTCGATTTTTCGCAAGAAACGGTACCCTCAACAACTATTACATGGTAAGCAATTTTCCAACTTTGATCAAATATTTTGCCTAGCTTGTAAAGACCAAAAAACTTATGCATGAACTCTTGTAGTACCATGGTGGGACGAATTTTGGGCGAACAAGCTCGTCGTTCGTTACAACTCGCTATTACGATGAGGCTCCACTTGATGAATTCGGTACCAAAACTTCCCAAGAATCTCATTGTTGAACTTTCTTTTTTTTTTCAGTAAAACTGACAAAAGAGTGTTGATGTGTTTTAATTTAAGGTCTGATGAGGGACCCTAAGTTTGGGCACTTAAGAGACCTACACAAGGCTTTGAGACTTAGCAAAAAGCCCCTACTTTGGGGCACTCCCTCTGTTAAAAAGATCAGCAAGGATTTAGAGGTACATATACACATCATCAACTTTCTGACACAATTTGTAAAAATGATCTCTTTAATTATATTAATTGTATTACAGATTGCAACTTATGAGAAGGCCGGCACCAACATATGTGCTGCATTCCTGACGAACAACAGTTCGAGAGACGATCAGAACATTAACTTCAGGGGCGTCGATTACTTCCTCCCGGCTAAATCCATCAGCATCCTCCCTGACTGTAAAACTGTAGTTTATAACACCCAAACGGTAAAAAAACACAGCTAGTCAGGTGCATTTACTGATGAATACATATTAACCGAACCGCGTGATCATCATATATATCTTACATTACAGGTGGTTGCACAGCATAGTTCTAGAAACTTCATAATGGCACAGGAATCAAAGGTGGGCAAATGGGAGATGTTCAGAGAGCCAATTCCCACAATAGATAACTTAGAAGTGAAAAGCAAGTCACCTAAGGAACTTTACAGCTTTACTAAAGACACTTCAGATTATGCTTGGTACAGCACAAGGTAAAATTAAAACACAAAAATAAAAGTAATAGCTCAATTGTTTTTTTTTAATTCTTGAAATTTGCTCTTTTGCAGACTTGATTTTGAGAGAAGGGATTTGCCTATGAGATCGGATATTCTTCCAGTCTTACAAATTGCAAGTCTTGGCCATGCCTTGGCTGCATTTGTTAATGGGGAGTATGTAGGTAAATATCATATAATTAAATTAGGCTTAGCAAACGACATTGTCATTTTTTATGTTTCAGTATTAAAACTAACAACAATTCTGAGTCGATGTGGAAAAGATTTAGGAGTTTGTACATGAAAAAATTACAAGAGTAAATTTTTTATGTATTTAAATTCCAGGTTTTGGGCATGGAAGCAATATAGAAAAGAGTCATGTTTTCAAGAGCTCAATCAATTTGAAGATTGGAATTAACGACATATCAATACTGGCAATGACAGTTGGTTTGCCT
This sequence comes from Ballota nigra, assembly GCA_947034835.1. NCBI lineage: Eukaryota > Viridiplantae > Streptophyta > Magnoliopsida > Lamiales > Lamiaceae > Ballota > Ballota nigra. Next base: position 31,162,656 of record OX344721.1, read on the forward strand.
GTAAGTGCCTTTGTTTTTTTCCAGATAAAAATGTTATTTGAAAACATAACCTTTTTCCCCCCAAAATACAGAATAGTGGAGCTTATATGGAGAGAAGATTTGCTGGACCTAGAGCCATCACTCTTGAAGGGTTGATGTCTGGAAATCTTGATGTTACCTTTAACCATTGGGGCCAGCAGGTAAAATTATATATTAAGTGCATGTATTGCATATTAATTTGTGTGAAACTGCATTATAATTTTTTTTGGAAAATTAAAATTGCGTGGCAGGTTGGTGTGCATGGAGAAAGGATGAAAATATTTACAGAAGCAGGGTCAAAGAAAGTGAATTGGGTTCCTTATGATTCAAAACCTGGCCCTGTTACTTGGTACAAGGTAATTATAATAATGTTGGATCGTTTTTAACAATTTGTAATTAGATGATGTGACATTAATTTTGGGCAGTTATGATAATACTAATAGTTGGAATAGGGTGTCTAATTTAAGACCATATATTTTAGGGATACTTCGACGCCCCAGCAGGCACGGATCCTGTGGCTATCAGAATGATGAGTATGGAAAAGGGCATGATTTGGATTAACGGTTTAAGCATTGGCAGATATTGGGTATCCTATCTCTCACCGCTGGGAAAGCCTACCCAAGAGGAGTAAGTATTGTACTTAATTAAATCTCGTATGTTATTTTGTTTGGTGGTCTCACTGTAAGTTTCAGGTACCATATCCCCAGGGCGTACTTGAAGCCAAAAGGAAACTTGATTGTGATATTCGAGGAGACAGGCGGGCACCCGGAGAATATTGAAATTCAGACCGTGAATAGAAACACCATATGCAGTATAATAACGGAGTTTCACACTCCCCATGTGAAGACATTTGAAAGAAAAAACAATCAATTTCGGTCCACATCAACCCCAATGATGGCCGCCTACCTCACTTGCCCCGACAACAAACTCATTCAGGCCGTCGAGTTCGCCAGTTATGGTGAAATCGATGGCGCTTGCGGCAACTTCAAGCCCGGAAAATGCAACTCTCCCAAGGCCCACAAGATTGCAGAACAGGTAAACATTCAGCATTTGCCCAACATTATAGCATGCATATATATTTTTTATTTAATTTGTGATTTTGAGCAGATGTGTTTGGGGAAATCAACATGCACAATTCCGTTTGACAAGGAAAATTTTGAAGATGGGAAGGATGCTTGCCCTGATGTTACCAAAACACTGGCAATTCAAGTGAAATGTGATATTAGCAACAAGAGTGACGTTTGATTTATTTTAGTGTTATGTTCATACTGTAGATGTCACACTTTTTCAGGTTGTTTGATGATTCAAATAACCTGGAGATCTTTTTTCTGAAAACAAACAAATTCTTGATAGATAGTAGTATAGAGTAGCGTAGAGGAAGGATGAATGGAAATAAAACATTTTTACGATATATTATTTACTCTTTTGTTTTGTCACATGAGAATAGTTACAATAAATGAAGAATGTTTTGGCTACAGCCTACAAATTGTGTTTTATTTTCAAATTTCATTCTCTCTTATATTCTGAATTTCACCCATACACATATATAAAATGTTATTTTCAATAAGTATATGGAGTGCACAATTAGTAAAATAGAAAATATGAGATGGACTAGTCATAGATAATACTAATACACTAATCAAACTTTAATCCCAAAATAAGAATTCGTTGAACTGAACATTTGCACATTGGAATAAAGGCAAGGGATAGAGATTTAAACTATTTTCGTCCCAAAACTTTTCACATTGAAATTGTCATGTAATTTTTTTATTTTTTTTTATTTTTGGAATCAGGACCATATATATTCAAATTACATCAATTCAGTATCAAATGGTTGGGAAACACATTTAATCGGGAATTTAAACCATCTTAAAATCACATTAAACGACGTCATTTTTAGTCATGTGTTGATCATGTGTACATTTTTCTGGCTTGCTGAGTGTAGACATGCTCACGGTTTTGGAACCGTCGGTTCCAGTTCCGAACCGGCAGTTCCAAAAGTTCAATATGTGGAACCGAACCGCCGGTTCCGCCGGGTTTTAATTTTTTTTTTTAAGTTTTTTTTTTTTAGGGTTTTTACTTGTATTTTTTTATTTTTTAATCTAAATGTAGATGATAAATTAAATGAAAAAAATTCATTAGTAATTGAACTATTACAAATTAGTAATTCTAATTTTAAATACATATCTAATATCTATTATTACAAACTAATTGAAATATTACAAATTGAATATTGAACTATTTCAAAATTACTAATTACAAGTTTACAACTTAAAATCTTAAATTTTACAAAATAAAATTGGGAGGAGGGGGAGGGGTTAAAGAAATTGGACTTGAGTTTAATTTTAAAAAATAAACTTAGAAATTCTAAGTTTGAAACTCAAAAATAAGAAATAAACTCAAAATTGTAAGTGCTTTTTCTTTTTTAGTTCTTTTAGGGGTTTTACTTGTTTTTAATTTAAATATAGATGACAAATTAAATGAAAAAAGATTTCATTAGTAATTGAACTATTACAAATTAGTAATTCTAATTTAAAATAGGTATTCAATAACTATTATTACAAACTAATTGAAATATTATAAATCTACAAATTGAATATTGAACTATTCCAAATTACTAATACAAGTTTACAACTTTAAATATTAAATTTTACAAAATAAATTTGGGGAGGGGTTAAAGAAATTAAACTTAAGCTTAAAGAAATAAACTTAGAAATTCTAAGTTTAACTCAAAATTAAAAAATAAACTAAAAGAGTTAAGTGTGGTTCCGGTTCCAATTTTACTAGAACCGGAAGCGAACCGTGGAACCACGGAACCAGCGGTTCCGATTATTTTTTAACATGCCTAGCAGAGTGGACTAAAATATATTAAAATTAAAAAAGAAATTACAAATAAAAACAAGAAAAATAGAAATTAATAAAAACAGGAAATTAAATTGATGAAAACGGGAATTCCACTCATCTTCCCCAAATTAAATTGATGTAAACGGGAATTCTCCCATATTGAAGAACACCACTAGCCCCAATTCGATTTTCTCAAGGAAGATTATTTATTTTTTGGGATTTTGACAATGGAATATTGTTAATTTTTAAGAAATATGATCAATCATCAATATGAGAAGGATGGGTAGTTAAAAGATGACCTCTATCCTTTTAAAAATAATATTACATGAAAAATATTTCTCTTTTAAGCAAATCAAAAGACAATACAAATTGATTATTTTAAGAAACCTAAAACCAGCAATAGAAAAGGCTAGATTTGATCCATAAAATCTGAACTTATTTCCCTACAAGTAAGAAGTAATACGAGACGAGACATTTGATCTAAGCATCACACTATCGTCCAATAATGCATGGTCCAACATATATGTATATATATACATATAAAAATTCATATGCTAAAAATTATTAATAAGATAGATACTAATGATCAGTTTTAAATAAGATAAAATAACCACCATGAAAACAAATATATAATCAAACATCCAAATATATCCAATAGTACTAACATCACCAAACAGGCACAGATCAACAGGCCACTTCTTGCAACACAAAATTTGTAAACTCGTCTTTAAATAAGTCTGGTAAGGATTCAACAATAAACTTAAAATTGAAAAAGATGATAAATTGAGCAAAAAGGCAACCATAGAAGCACAATCCTACAACTTACTACTCATTCTTCATCAACGACAATCTTCCCCTTCTCGCTGACATAGATACCATCAAGAAATTTCCTAATATCCTTGTTCTTCACATGGCATTTCTGTCAAAATAAACATAAAGGGCAGTTTTTATTGTAAGGTATGCAATGCAAAGAGCACAAGAGACTAAATTTCCTATTAAAAAGTTTGTACAATAAAGAAATAGAAGTGGAGAACTCATGCATTACCTGGTTGATCAGGGCACAAGATCGAGAAACGAGCTCAATGTCATTCCCGTCCAAAACCAACTCATCCTTAACCTTCTCGGATCGAACAATTGAGACCCCGTCAAGCATATCCACTTTCCTCACCTGGCATAGAAAACCAAAAAGGAAGATATGAAAAAGGAGATCATAAATCACTTCCTAATTAGATATTGGAGTATCGATATCAAGTTATCAAAACAAACCGGGCGAACAACATTGTATTTTGATTCAAGACCCAAAAGAATACTGTTATACTTGTACCCAAATACAACAGTCACATGGTCTCCTGTCCATCTTATTTTGATGTGCAGACAGAGAAGAAAATTGGACAAGAAAAAGATAGTTTCACATTCGAAAGTACCTACAACAGCAGGAAACTTGAACAAGGAAACCATTTCTCTCATTGATTTTACTTGCAACAGAGACAATCATATCAAGATTTTAATTGAATTAAACTGGTAAAACAGAATGGCATTCATCATAAGCATAAGCATTAAATTTCAATAATTAATAATTTCAACAAGATTAAGGCTAACAATAGGTTTGTAGACAGAAAATAATTCCTACACAAACAACCTTACAAATGTAACCATATAAAATAATACTACCAAAATCTCAGATATTTACTAGTTTATGATAAATTCAAGTTCAATACACGGAGAAAGCAGACTGCAAAGCACCAAAACTAAATATAAAAATAAACGTATTCCAAAAAATCATTCAATCTCATACCTTCTTCTCTCCAAGGAAGTTACGAATCTCAATACCCTTGCCGTTGTTGGTGATGGAGGCGTTGATCGGAAAGTGAGCGTACACGAAACGCATCTTGTAGCGGTAACCCTTGGTAACGCCATTGATGAGATTGTTGACGTGGCTGAGGGCCGTGCGAATGGCGGCGGTGGTCTTCCGGCTACCAAACCAAGCATCGATCTTCAGCTTCTTCTTTCCGGTCTCTTCGTCGGTAGTCAGCTGAAAATCCAGATTCAAATGCTTGAAATTCCGAGAAAGCTTACCCCTGGGTCCTTCGACCTCGATGACCTTGGCCTTCACCTTGATCTTGACGCCGTCGGGGATATCCATGGTGTGGGTGGACAGAATAGTCTTCATCTCTGCGACTTCTCCGAGCAAATGCGTCAAGTGTGTGAGGGCCTGCGCTCGGAAGAGAGAGGTTCTGCCAGCACAGTCGAAGACGAAGAGGACTGGAGTTAAAAACCCTAGTTACTAACTTAAAGGGCTTCAATACATTGGGCCTATTATTTAGTTTGCTACGTTTTACTGGGCTCAAAAGGTGACATATAATCTCTAATGGGCCTTATATCCATTAACCGATTGCATTGTACCGATTGCCTTAAATAGAAAGACCGAATCAATTTGAATTTACTAAAACTTACAAAATCTTATCTTATTATCCTAATCCTAATATACTATACTAGAATAGCCCTCGCGAATTTCGCGAACTAAAAGAAAAATTATATATAAATTAAGTAATTAGATAATATAAGTATGTATAGAGTGAGATAGGTTCATAAATGAATAATTGAAGGGTATTAATTATTTTCACTAAATGATATTTATTGTTTTTACTGAAAAGTATTAGTTGGTTTCACAGTAGAGAATAGAAATTGGGCGCCTAACAACCGAAACATGAAACCGTGAAATCAGATTTGTTATTTTGGAGGAGAATTAATTGAACTTGGCTTTAGTTCTGTAACTGTAAAATAATTGCAAAACAACCACTATTTTTATTTTCGTCACAATTTTATTAGATCGCCGACTTGGGTGGTTCAACCAGCCGCCGGTTCAATCCGCTTCTACCATTTTTGGCTGGTTCATGGGTATTTCAAAAAACTTACGGTCAGATGCTTATAAAGGGTTCGGCGGGGCTACTTGTTAGCGGTCGATCCTGCCGGTCTGAACCACTTTTTAAAATATAACTTATAAATTTTAACACAACAAAATCGTAGTTCATTTAATTAATTTGTATATATTAAACAATAATGCAATCTTTTAAGTATTTCAATGAGTACAAAAAATTATTATACTCAATGATCGTAAATGAAATAGTAAACTTAAACTTAAAGATTGGATCTAAAATAAGAATTCATTGGATTCCGTCAAACATTTTAGGGGGCGCTTGGTTAGCAATTCTTCAATGATAATGCAAATGTAAATTGATTTCCATATATGCCCTCATAATGAAAATGATATGTTAGAGGAAGAAGTGTTCCAATGGTGACTCCATTGCTAGTGTCATGCCCCAATTTTGGAATAGAGGTGGACAACAAATGATTGTTGGTGGAGGAATAGGGGAGTGGTTGAGGAGGATGATTGTAGGAAGAAAATAAGGTAATCAAAATTGAGTAGTGATTACCTTATTTAGAAGGAGAGGTAATGATTTTGTTCTTATGAACCATGCTAATTACACTAATTTTTAATTCCATTCTCATTACCATTGAAGAGTTGTTAATCAAGTGCCCCTTATAATCTACCAAATATTTAGCTACCAAATTGGTGGAACATCAATAGAATTGACTTTTCTCTATAAATAGTCCTTCTTAGACCAGTCAATTTATTGTAAAAATTAGAGATTTTAAAAAATGAATAATCATTTAGATTCATACAAATAGATACTAAAAATAGATTGTCAACAATTTTGTAATTGGCACACAAAACGTCAAATCGTGAATTAGAAAAATATATTAGTGTTCATTCCTATAATAATTGCAGATTACTTATATGACCATATAATATCCTACCAAATAATCAACAACTTAATTGTAGGAGACGTTAATTTTTATCTATAGACCAAATCTACATTATAATTCCTAATAAGAGTAAATTTATGATATTCAACTCATATAAAAATTAATTGAGGATTCCTTATATAAACATAAAAACCATTTAATTTATTATTATAGAATAAATTAACTTAACATCAACAACTATATTAAAGGAGATTTAAAAAAAAAAGGAAATTTTTTATTGAAATATTAATTGTGTGATAATCATATATAAAAATTTTAGAATTTATATTATAAAAATGACCAGTCCCGCGTCCATACATCAACACCTTTATTATAGGAGTGGCCATTTAATGACCAAATTAATATATCTTTAACATCATCCACGTAATTAACGATTTAATTGCAATTGTTGTTAATTATTAATTATTGACCAAATGTAAATAAAAAATAAAATAAAAGGAGATAATTGAGACAATCTTGAATTATCAACTCACCAATCCATATGATTAGCAACTTAATTGTAGAATTCAGTATTTAACAATTATTGGTCAAATATAAAAATATTAACCATATAATTTTAAATTTCAAACTTGAAATATGTTTAAATCGTCAACAAAAAAATGAGAAAATCGTAGGAGATGTTAATTCTTTTGTATTGACCAAATCTACACTATTAAAAACTTTTAATTATAAGAAGATTTTTAAGATTTTCGTCAACTCTTAATTGCATGATGATCAATTATAATAAAAATTAATTGTATGAGATGTTAATCCTTATGTATTGACCAAATATAATTAGAGAAGAAAGTAGATTTATGAGATTTGACTAATATAAAAATTAATTGAAAATTCCTTATATAAACACAAACACCATTTAATTCATTATATTGTCTAATTAAAGAACCTCCAAATTAGTGGTATTCAATGGTAATTTGTATATCTTAACCCTCTATAATATTAATACAGTTAGGAGCTACATATGAATAACATAAAAGAAGAACAAAAGATAAATATATGAAAACTTAGGAACAGAGAAATAAGAAAAGAAAAAATAATTCATTAGTATAAATTAGAATTACATAATCGATTGTTCAACGTATGACATTACACCATCGAGTTACAGGTAGCTGTGAATGACCCACAAAACGTAAGAAAATAAATCGTGATACAATATTTCGCATCTAATACATACGATAATATACAACAACCACTTATTACACTTTGACGATAATAGCAACACCATTGAAAATCGTCATAAGAGAAATAAAGGTCGTCCTCACCTTGAAATGAACACAAACGATCTCCCAAAAATCTACATGTGAAGAAAAAAATGAAAATACAAACTCACTTGAACATGAGATTTTCCAAAGCATGAACATGGTGAATATACAAAAAGTAGAGGAAAAAAAGGAAGAAGATCAAGAGAGAAAGATGAAACAAACACGGAAGAGCAAAACATGTGTAGAATGCAATGAAAAAATTATGTGGAAATGAAGAACTTATATAGTGAAATATCAACTCAAACGAATGTTCAAGATTAACCGAAGAAAATAGATGGATGAGATTAGATTGTGCAAGAATGAATGAGAGAAAATAATACTAAAATAGAGACGCGTGGGCTCGCCACATAAGATATCACAACTTCTCCTATATAGTATATTAAGATAAGAGAAGCTGTGGAATCCTATGTGGCGAGCTTTGCATTCACTATTTCGTTTTTATCTTTTGTCCTTCATTCTAGCAAAGTTTGATCTGAGCCGTCCGCTTTCAATCAATCTTGAACGTTCCTTTCACATTAATATTTCTATATAAAGTCCAAGATATCTCCCTCATTCTTCATTACACACATTTTTCTTTGTCAATCTTCTTTTCGTATTACTCTTCTATTGACGATGAAAACAAATATTTTATTCGTCGGGTTTGTAATTCTGACATTTTTTATTCTTCGATCAATTGTTGTTGGTCATTTGTTTGTGCGTGTATCTTTTTTTATTTTTTGTAATCATCAGGTGGATTTCGAAGGATCACTTTCGTTGATTTGTAGATGAAGACTATTTCGTTGGATCCCTTTCGACAGTTTGCAGTGACATTTCTATTAACTTGGATGTCTACCAAATCGTTGATGCAGTCAACCGTGCATATTAAGCAAGAAATTTTGTATTGTATTTCGGTTTTCTTTTATTTCGTGTATAATTAACATGTTTTGTAACTTGAAATTTGTAGTATCATAATTTTAATTTTATTTATTTTTATACTGTTGTATGTAGTCATTTGTACATCCAATATGGAATATTAATGTATATTAATGAATTCTTTTTTCTTTCCACCATTCTAAATCTTATTTTCCATTTTTATCTTTCTTTGTTCATTCTAATTCAATAAGTTGAAAGTTTATAAATACATTGATAAAATATATTTACTTATCTTAAAAAAAATTAGAACCTGCAAAAAATAAGTAATTATTGTATATTGCTAAATTAATGTGTATGATAAAATCAAGACATTAATTTGGGTAAAGGATCTGTTATTAACTATGATATTAAGGTTTCTTTTAATTTTTTTCACAATCTTCTTAATTTCTATGAAAAAGAAATTCCATTATTATCTTATAATATTGTTATATAATTGTGTAAATTAAATTTTTATATTGTTATTAATTGATTGGTATCGGTTGACTCATATCTCATCTATTACTATTGGAAAAATTAACTATTTTATATTGTCTTATTATGGAAAACTAAACTAAATAATTGCATATTTTATGTGTTATAACAAAAGTTAAATATGTTAATTATGTTATTTCAAGAACTATGCTAATGTGTTAAACCATTTTTTCCCCGTAAATTAAGTCATTCATATTAATGTAGTTTTAAATTAAGGACAAAATATATATCAATCAAACATTTAAGATATTTAAACTAATTAATTATTTGTGTGATATTAAAATCATTTTTTTAATATTCTTTTCTTAAATTATAGTCAATCAGACGTATTAACATATGGTAACATTTTATACCAAAATAATGATAATAATAATATATGAAATTATTAACAAAATTTAAATTGAATATAATTATCTTTGTTAATATATTATACATGGTGCAATATATAATTTGACAGTTACTGTTGTCAACAATATCATTTATTTATTTTTGAAAGGGAACAAAATCATCCTAAACATAATAAATTATTAGTTTTATTATTCTCATTTTATAATTCTGTGTAATCTTATACATTTAAATGTAAATTTAGATCTTATTATGTAACTAAACCCAAAGTTTGATATTATATAAAATAATGTGAATAAGCAAAAGTACTTTGTTTCTTATTTTAATTCTTACGGTTATTTTTTTATAAATGCATATTAAAATCACATTTACACTCAACTTATTACATAAATTGATTTGGTGAATGAATCCCGTTAAATTGATGGAAGAATACCCAGAAATTTTTCCTAAGGTCATTTATTGTCTCATCTTAACTCTCCTTAAATTCCATTAATTTACACATTTTATTCCAATTATTATAAAAAAAATTATAATTATTTTTAAGTAATTTAATTCGTAATTTAATGTTTTTTTTTTTTTGACAACATGTGCCGATTGTTTTGTTCATCACTAATTATTATATTATCTCTTTCAAGTTTAATTTAATATCTCATTCTAAAATATTTAATTGTATACATATTTTGTGAACTCGATTTGTTTCATGATTTGAGTTTGTTATAATAATTTGTAATGAATTTAATTAATATAATTAAATCAAAAATCAAAAGATGGAAGAAAATTAATTTGTTAACTTAATTTTAGGTATTTAATTATCGGTAAATTAATATAGTTAAAAGATGGCAAGGATTGCTTATTTACGGTTACAATGGTAATTGCTCAATCAATAGTTATAAATTATATAGTATTTTTTTTCTTTGTGCCTTTTTAAATTTTATATTTTTTTATAATAATAAAATTAGAACAATTTATTTAAAGAAAAAAAATTCTTAATTTAATGTATACATAGTTAAAATATATTTGCGCAAATCCAATAAAATTAACTAATTAAGATACTAAAAGATAGTGTTCTAATTTTATAAGTGCATAAAGATAATTTCGTAAATTTGTAAGCTAAAAAAGATAGTGTCCTAATTTTATAAACACCCATAAGATAATGTCCTAAAAAATTATTTTTCCTTGCATATATGAGTTAATTTAATGACAAATTATAATGTATGACTTATTGTATACATATCAATTTGTAGTTCAGACAATATTGGTGATAGATTAGAAATATAATTAACAAGAATGTGGTTTTACATATTTTAGTCATAAAATATTACTACTAAAAGTATGTTTTAGAATTATATTGTTTCATATATGAACCACTTTATAATTATTTTTAAATACACTTTACTTTAACCAATTAATATTCTTTAAATAAACAATTAATATTTTTTGTTACCATTAACTAAATTGATTACAAGGAAAAATTATTATTTTAGGACACTGCGTTATTAGTGTTTATAAAATTATCTTTACGGGCTTGCAAAATTGAGACAATGTCTTTATAAACTTGCAAAATATAATATTTACAAACTTTAAAACTAGGACATTATCCTTTAATTTTGGTCAATTTAGTCCAAATTTTATAAAATACGGGCAATTGGACATATCATAATTGAGTTTTATTTGACTCGCATTCTATAAAATTTGGCCTAAATTTTATTTAACTGGAAGACGTGGTCATAATAACAACTTCTACAATTACGTAGATAATTAACTTGAAGATAATTTTCACATATTGAAATGTTTATTTTAAAAAAAAATGGATTGTACTATGATGCCTAATTAATTAACTATGATTACATTCTACAAGAAAACATCAACTAGAGATCAAGTCAACTCTCTCAACTCTTCTCTGAAGCGGTTGTCAAATTTTTATTTTTTATTTTTTGCTTCCATAATTTTCTCCATTAAAATTGACCTTATTATTTAGTTTCTCATTCTTGCTTTTCTTAAATATATTGGTTGTAAGGGAAAATTTGCTATTTTAGGCATTACCTTATGAGTGTCTGTAAAATTAGGACACAATCTTTACTCGCTTGCAAAATTGAGGAAATTTATTGACAAACTTGCAAAATTATGACAATATATTTACAAACTTGCAAAATTAGGGAATTTTCTTTTAATTTTGGCCGATTATGGCCAAAATTTATAAAATCAACCAAATGGGCATATTGTAATCGGGCTTTATTTGACTTAAATTGTATAAAATTTGACTAAATTTCATTTAACCGGAAGATGTGGTCATAATTAACTTCTACAATTACGTAGATAGTTAACTTGAAAATAGTTTTCACATATAAGAAAATTTATTTAAAAAAAATGAATGGTACCATAATGTTACATAGATCAATTAACTATGGTTTTAATTATACAAGAAAACAACAACTAGAGATCGACTCAACTCTCTCAACTCTTTGCTAAAGCGGTTATCGTGGGATTTTTTTTTAAGTTCCATAATTTTCTCCATTAAAGTTGACCTTATTTATTTGGTTTCTCAGTCTTGATTTTCTTAAATATATTGGTTATGAGGAAGAAATTGTTATTTTAGGATACTATCTTTTTAGTGTTTGTAAAATTAAGACACTATTTTTACGGGCTTGCAAAATTAAGATAATGTCTTTACGAACTTGCAAGATTAGGACAAAATCTTTACAAACTTGCAAAACTAGGGCACTCTCTTTTAATTTTGGTCAATTTAGGCCAAATATTATAAAATACTGTTAAATGTGCATATTGTAATTTTGCAAGATTGTAAAGATAATGTTCTAATTTTATAATCTCATAAAGATGATTTTCTAAATTTATAAGCCCGAAAAGATAGTGTCCTAATTTTACAACCGTGTATGAGTCAATTTAGTTTGATAATATTTTATTGGTGAAATGCCTTCATTATTATAGATAATTGTATGTAACTTTTAGAGAAATTACACGTTTTTGTCCTTTAACTTTGGTTGAATTTTGTTTTCATCATGTTTACTTTGAAATTTTAAAGTTTATCCTATAAATTATAAAAGTTTGTGTTTTTTTATTCTGTTACCTGCTACACCAGGTAACTATTGTGATAAATCTCACATGACACCAATTTTTTGTAATGTATAGGATGAAACTCGAAATGTCACATAAGATTTATTGAAATAGATATCTTTATAGTAGGTAATAGGACAAAAAATATAAATTTTGTAATATATAGGATGGAATTCAATAGCTCAAAGTTAACAGGACCAAAACCAGAGATAAACAATGTTAAAGGATAAAAAAAATGCATTTTTCCTAATTCTTATGTTCTAAATTTTTTTAATTTCTTATTAATATAGTGTATCCAATATAATAAAAGTTAAGTGCAATAGAGTTATGACATATAATTCTTTTGAAATATATACTCAATCTTATGTATATTTGGTGGTTTACAAACAACTTGATTTCTAACCTATATTTATTATCATTGAAAACTAATATTTTAAATTTAAGAGTTTATAATTTATATATTTCATTTGTGGTTGACCTATTTTTAAGACGTGATCAAATTCTTGATATGATACATATAAACTAAAAGATTTTTTCTTCTTCCAATGTTTGAGGCATGAAGCTGCAAATACATATATTAAGTTAGACTCTCAATATATTTACTATATATGTTTTTTCTAAAATGGTATTGTTGAATGTATATAAAAAAATATTTTGTCTTATTGAACATTTGTAGAAATTAATAGATAAAAAAAAAACTATAACATATATAATAATCTCATTCAATAATTATATTTGACGTTATTTAAAATTCTCCATATATAAGGATGATTAATCTTTGCATTTAAATATTTTTCATTTTAAATGAAATTCAACTTATAATGATGCATATTTATTATAATATTCGACATCTTTGCGTTTAGTAATACTCTATAGGAAGATTCGTGTAAATACAATTTATTATAATTTAAATTGTTATTTTGTAATTAAATATTACATTCAACTTTTGACAAAATAACTGTTTTGGGAACATGGGAAATGTGAGCATTTGCTTTCAATATAGTGAGATCTTTTTGTTTGACTATTTCAGTGTTGAATTCTTTAATTATTATAGATAATTATATGATTTTTTTATGTTCTAAGATTTTTAATTATATATATATATGTATATATAGTTTTTTTTTACATAACTAATTGTATATAACATCCAGTATAGTGAAACTAGGTTGAATAAAGTTATGACAAATAACTCTTTTAAAGGATATACTTAGTACGTGGTAGTCTGCAAATCAAATGACGTTTGAAATCTTAAATCATGATTTTCAATCTATATTTATTATCGTGGAAAACTAATATCTTACTACTAAGAGTTTATAATGTACCTCTTTCATATGTGGTTAACTTATTTTTAAGACGTGAGTTTCTTGATACATATATTAAGTTAGTTTCTCGATTTTCAAGTACACAACGAAAGTTATATATAAAGAAAAATTTTCAAATTTGTATTTAGTATTTTTTTTAGCAAAGATAAATATTATAGTTTTATTTTTGTTTTATACAATTTATATAATATTGAAGCAAATAATACACATTGGGTATTTAGATTTTAATTAAAATCAATGATTCTTTATTTATAATATATTATAAAATTAAAATACATATTTTTATTTTCTATTCTCTATATAATTTTATTTAAAATCCCGCGAAAATCGCGGGACTAACACTAGTACTTATATATTTACAAACCTAAGACGATGTGTCAGTACCAAATTTCTCTTAAATTTATGCGCCGTCTTTCAACTCATTTTATTTCAAAATATTGTATTCTCCTTAAAAGTTTTAAATCGAATTAAAACTTAATCTACATCATTTATTTTATTTTTAATCTCAACCATACATTTCATTTTATATTTCTATAATATAGAGCGCAAACAAGAACACCGATTTGTTTACCCAATTCGTCAGGAATGACTACATTTGGGGACGTACCAAGCCAGGAGTTTTCCACTATATTTCTGTGTATGTACATGTGTGTATTACAATATTGAGTACGAGGATATATATATATATCAAAACCCTAAAGCCTATTAGGTTACTTGGCCCATAAGTAATGTCCACATCAAATCTTCTGGATTTGGCACATCAAATCTTCCGGATTTACAACACCCCCCTTGGACATTACGACATAACGTTCATGTCACGTCAAAAACTTCGTAGACTAGGTTGTCAAAATAAAATATTCGATTGTGGAAAGAGTACAACTATTGATCTTCCAGATCCAATCTTCAGGATTGTTTCGATGTTGTTACTCCCCCTGAAGACAACAACTTTCTAAGTCTTCACATCCAAATAACATAAATATATTTTTCAAAAGTAGAGGTAGATAGGAACTTAGTGAACAGATCTGCTGGATTGTCACTAGATCGTACCTATTATATGGTAATTTCGTCACTCTTCTAGAGTTCATATGTGAAGAAGAGTTTCGGGGAAATATGTTACGTTAAGTTCCTCTTGACGTATCCGTTGCTCATTTGTGCAACACAAATTACGTTATCTTCATCGATTGATGTATTATTTAATAGATCTCCATGAGATCACAATATCATCACAAAGAAAAATATAGCTAGTCTGAGATATCATAGAATGTGTTTAACATCATTCCAATGTCTCCTTTTGGGAGAAGCGCTATATCTTGCAAGCAAATTTCCCGCAAATTTGTTGTCTGGACTGGTGCAGTTTGCGAGATAAAGTATGCACCAAATAGCGCTTAGATAAGGAACTTCTGGTCCTAAAATGTCCACTATATCTTCATTGGGCCTAAATTAGTTCTTATCCACTTCAAGGGATCAAACTACCACAGGTGTACTAAGTGGATGAGATTTATCCATATAAGATCTCTCAAATACCTTTTTCAAGTAGGTTGACTAGTGTATAAAAAAAATTCGTCCTTCAAGGAGATATCATATTCATTTATCCTTCAGGGAAATGCTCTAATTAATTTTCCTTCCGGGAAATACTTAAATTCATTTTTCCTTCAGGGAAATTCTCGAATCAGCTATACTTGGTTTTATATAAGATTTTCATTTCGAATTCAGCTTTCAAGATTGAACTAGCTTCTTCAATCTCTTTGCATGTTCCGATTATGTTTAGATCGTCAATATATACGGATATGATACAAGAACCACTTTGCGATTTTTTTATAAATACGCAAGGGAAAACTTCATTGTTTGTATATTCCTTCTTCGGGAGTAATTCACTAAGTCGATCGTACCATATTTGATCTGACAATTTTAGATCATGTAATGATCTTTGCTGTTTTGTACTATACATATTGTGGTTTTCATCATTCCTCTTATGGGGAATCTTAAATCCATTAGGGATATAAATATTGGCATGTAGTATGTTGTGGCACAAATAATCCCGTATTTGGCCTAAATACTATCTCAGAACCGGGTATACCGGAACCGGGGTTTAGGCCCCGACAACAGGATTTTGGCATCAAATAGTCCGACAGAATCAAAGGTCAATATCAGTAAAGATATCGAAGTACTGACAAGATATTGTAATAATAGATTTATTGTATTTCATAATTGTTTATTAGATCTACGATTGTAATAAATACCCTAAAATAAAGGGTCAGGATGACTTCCTTAGTTAGAAGCTTGGGGCTCTATAAATAGAGGCCCCAACCCATTGTAAAGGGAGCTCATTAGTATTCTCCTCCCCAAAAAATTCTCCCCACATAAATAAAAACACTAGGCAAGGGAGACCCTCTTGAGGGACTCCCAAAGCCATCTTCAAGGGAAGAACCCATCGGTTCTTCCCACATTCTTGTGTTCTTCGTGTTCGTTTTATTTTATATGTTTGTTATCGATTAATCGGGACTACCCATATAGCCACATAAACCCGTCACATAGATCCGATGAAATCGGTAACAACAAATGGCGCTAGAAGAAGGGATCCCTCAACAATCTCACTCATCTACGTATGTGAACACGAAGATTCATCCTGAAAATTCATCAAGAGATTCTGCAAAAATGAAGCTAAGTTCCCATTTTTCAAAGCTTTTTCTTGGCCATCAATGGCGTTACTGCACCCCTTTACCATAATGAAAATTACCAATTTATTTTCATAGCTTTGGAAATTTTGATTCACAGTAAGAAATGAATTCTTTCCCTTTTTTCTAGAAAATCAAAACCCCAAATTTCTTTTCAAGAGCTTGGACCCAAAATTTACAAATTATACCAGCATAATTCCTTTTCTTAAGCTTTCTTATGTCAATAATGGTGATTTCGGACAAAATACCCTACATCTATGCATACAAACCCAGGTTCACGCTTATAAATTAATTCAATCATCAAGATATACATGCGCATACACGCGCCCAGGAAAATCCAAACCCAAATCCTTGTACGAGCTTAAAGAATATAAGTTATTTGTTATATGAAAAACTCAAATCCTTTACATCATACAAATACATTGTTACGAACATATTGGGAATCATTTTCTTAATATTCCGAGATTGTTTGTCAGAGTTTTACGAGCACGGCCACGGGTCGAGAGCCCAAAACGCACATTGCTGATCGGCACCGACCTCAACCACTCTTCGAGAGCCCAAAACGCACATTGCCGATTGGCACCGACCTCAACCACTCTTTTGCCGACATCAGAATCTAACCACTGCCAAGCTCAGACCACCGTCGAGGCCGAGCATGAGCCAGCCGACACCGTTTTGTCACCATCGTAGCCCTACCTGGTTCCGATTTCCCAAATTTGGGGATTCGGTGATTGGGACCCGTAAGCAAAGTGCAAGTGTCGGGCTGATTACATAAGCTCCGAGCCATTTCATCTATTAAGCGGCCTCCTGGGACCGGGCCAAAAACCATAACAAAAATTTGGGCCTCATTTATTTATTCAAGAGGCAATTTTGGGCCATTCCTTTGTAAAAAAAAAAGGGTGGGGGCCTACCGACCTCCAGCCTCGTTCCGCAACAGCCGACCTCCGGCCTCGTTCCGCAACAGCCGACCTCTGGCCTCGTTCCGCAGCGGCCGACCCCCGGCCTCGCACCGCAGCAGCCGACCCCCGGCCTCGCACCGCAGCGGCAGACTTTGGCCTCCTATCCCCGAGCACGACACCATAAATACCGGCCTCTTCATCTACAAAATTGCACCGACCTTCGATGCCAATAGATGCCGACCTCCAAGAGCGGGCATCTTCAAATCTCCGCCAGGGGACCGGTCTCTTGCCAAAATTCAGGTAGAGCATCAATCATCATTCTCACCATGGACTTTGGCGTCACGGTCACCGGTCTCGACCCCAGTTGTTCCCGCTGTAGTCGCCGCCGATCGCGAATAACTCTTTGCCGATTGCCGACCTCACACCGTTCACTGAGCTCGGCATCCGCCCGCCGAGCACCGATATCGTTTTTATCTCTCCACCGAGCACCGATCATCGAGGTCGGCCTTAATCTCAATTTGCGACTCAGCCTGACCAGCAAATATCTATCTCCAGACATCACCCCTGTACCGCCGAGATAACCCCCAGGTCGGGCGCGGCCACTCCACTACCGTGCGCGGGCCCGACCTCAGCCAACTCTCCATCCGCATGCGACCTCGTCCTCTTTTTGCCTCGGCCATGGCCGGGCACAGCCCCAAATCACCATCGCCGATCACAACCATACCCGACCATTCCCGAATCTAACCGACACCATCTCCGATTTGCCGCCAAGGCCGTCGGTCTCTATTTCTTTGCCAGGTCGTCGCTCTCTTTCTTCGCTTGGCCACCGCCGATTCAAGCAAAGATCCGATCATCATCGAGAGACTTCAATCGTCGCCGGGTGCAAGTGCCTCCACCACCTTCTCCCAATCGCCTAAAATCACTGGTGAAATCACCACCATCGCTGCGACGGTCCGATCATCATGGCACGCAGCGTCACCATGACCGAACACGTACCGCCTTCACTCAATCTCAACCGTCTCCCAACCCGCGACGTCTCAGGTCGGCACTGGATCCACAGCCGAACTAGCACCGCCACACCTCGTCGCCCGACCTCAAGGAATTGCTTTTGGGATAAAGGAATTTTGATTTATGGTCACAAGAAGAATCTGGAAACTGAATAACTATTTGGGCTCATCATCGATTTTTTTTTCAAGATTGGAGTGTTAGGCCTGTTGATAGGCGAGCAGGAACAACATTTGGGCGACCAGGATTAGCGCAAATCATTCAAGAATTAAAGTGGAGTTAACACGTGATTTACCCAAAATATCCGGCGAGCAAAACCTACATGCGATCAAGGCACATAGGCGAACAAAATCAGATTAAAAGCCACATGATGAGCTCAAACGGCATCCTGCCGATCAGATCCAACCACAACGCCGAAATATCAATTAAACAAGATGAAAGACCATCAGAATCAGACTAAAGACTCCTCAAGGACAAGTCCAAAGTGACGAACAGCTCCTGACTGCGAGCAAGTCTAGTAGATAAGGATAGAATTTAGTTAAGATAAGGTCAAATTAGTCAAAGGACAGGTGTCGAGCATGCAGGCTTGGTCGGCCAAAGGTCGTGCCACCTCCTGCTGGGCAAAAGTCTATAAATACTTAGATTTTTTCAGCAAATAAAACAAGCACAATCATTGAATACGAGAAGATTACCCCAGGATCGAAGAACAAGTTTGAGTTTTTGAAAAAGAAAACTCAAGAACACTAAGAACAACACTTGATATCTTCTGTGAAAATGCCTCAATCACGGGAGACACAACGTTCTCAACATATAACTCGGGATTCACACTCCCGAATGTCCCAAGCCGGTGGGCGAGCAGGGGCGAGCAGAAACAATCAAGAAAATCAAACTAATGCTGCTCGCCAGTTAATACCACCAGAGTTGGACGCCATTGCCCATAACCCCGGCGAATTGGCGCGCACAGTCGCTATGCTCCAGGCTTTACAAAGATAACAAGCCCAACCTGACCCATCATATGTGCGAGCAAGGGGTAGCCCCACGAAGACTCGCGAACATGATAAGGCTAGGGGGATCATTTGAATGAGGCTGATAGCGCCCAAGCTCGTAAGGCCAAAGGCAAAGAAAAATTGAACGTTGAGGCTGCCAGTCAGAGAGGTTTGACTCAAAACCCGACCATGGCGGCAAGTCAGGGCACACGCCAAAGTGCTCTCGAAAGATTGGGTCGACGTGGCCGAGGAATCCTGGAAGTCCATCCCCCTGCTGGAGCAGCTCGCCCAGCCGCAGTACCTGCTCGCCAATCAGTCCTTGAACGGCTGACTAGGTCACCTTTTGGTCACCTTGGCCCAAATGCAGAGCCCAATCCCAGGAGACCAATTTTGGGGGTTCCCGCTCCCAATGAGGGACTGGAGCGAACAGACGGCTACGCGCCTCTGCTCGCCGAACAGCCTCAGAGTCAGAGGGGATCCTTAGAGGAGCTCGCCTCCATGAGAAAGGCCATCGAAAGCATGCAGGGCCAGCTAGACCAACAAAGAGGATACGGGAACACAACTCTTCCGGTCTCACCCTTATCTGTGGTAATTCTGAAGGCTCCAATTCAACAAAAGATCCAGTTTCCAGCAAGTATCCAATATGAGGGCACAACGGATCCCCGGGTGCATCTGATGAAGTATACCAACTATATGGTATCAATGGGGGCAAGTGACGCAACGCAATGTCGAAACTTTCCTTTAACTCTCGGGGATCGTGTCCATAAGTGGTTTTCGGCCTTGCCACCAGCTTCAATTCATTCGTTTGCCCAGCTGGGCAAAGAGTTCTTATCCCATTTCTCTACGGCCGGGTCTTATCTATCCCAAAGACATCGGTTATCCGACTTGAAACAAACTGACGACGAGTCAGACCGTTCATATTTGGAAAGATTCGACAAGGTCTTGTTAGAAGGGGAGTCCATCAGTGAAGACACCAAGATTGTGGCCATCTTGGCTGGGCTCAGGAAGGGTACTGAACTCTGGAAAGATGTGCACCTAAGGTGCCCCAAGACATATGCCGAGTTTCGGGATCGGGCAGGCGTTTTTGTCTCTATGCATGAAGCCCTGCAAAAAGACATGGGAGACAAAGGAGAGCAGAAAGAGGGTGCGAAGAAGCCTGGAACTGGTTATCGAGCTCCCAAGAACATGAAAGCATTTACTGAAGGGACGGAGCTGAAGGACAAACTGAACCATATTCTTACCGTATCAATCGATACAGTTTACAATAGTGTCCGAGACAAAGAATTGCTAACACCTCCCCGAAAGATACGTCAGGATACGAGCAAGTTGAACCAGAATAAATATTGTGCCTACCACCAGAGCGTGGGACACTTTACAAGCGAATGTCGTGACTTGCTGAAGCAGTTGTGGCGTTTTTATGAAGAGGGAAGGCTATCCGATTTCGTTAAAAGATAGCCCGGCAAAAGAAACAGAGACGAAGATTCTGATGAAGAAGACCAGGAACAGGCACCTCATCGGAATCGGGCTGAGCGACCGGCTCAGGCGCCAGCCGGAGGACCGGTTCAAGACATCCAGATGATGGAGCCTGCAGGGCCCTTAGGTGGTTATTCTGATGGACGAGCACCAATTTCTAATCGGAAAAGAAAGGCATAATTACGAGCGATCGGACATGTACAGGAAATGGGGGTCATTCCACCTACCATGCAAACACCAGAATTAACTTTCACCGACAGAGATTTGGAAGGAGTACTGACCCCACACAACGATTCGCTTGTGATATGTGCCAAGATTATGGAAACGAGGGTGCATAGATTGCTGGTGGATACTGGAGCCTACACTAATGTCCTTTTTAAAAAGACGCTTGATCAAATGGTAGATTATGCAGGCTACATCAGAGACACAAATCACCGAATCCTGGGATTCGAAAATGCTGTGACAATCCCGTTAAGAATAGTAACTTTCGCTATGCAACTTGTGACGGTCAAAGAGCCTGAGAAGAATATCGCAAGAATGGTGGATTTCTTGGTTGTCGATCAAGAGTCATCATACAACGGATTCCTGGGTCGACCTTTCTTAAACGAATTCAGGGCCGCGTGTTCAATTTACCATTATTGCATAAAATTCCCAACAGCAAGTGGAGTTGGCACGGTGAAAGGAGACCAGAGAAAAGCTCGAGAATGTCTTCTGCAAATTCAGTCAAGACAGGGACAAGTATCTATGATGGAAGCGTCAACTAGTCAACACGAAAATGAACCCTCAATCTTGGAGGACATTCTTGGAGCTCAAAATGATAAGATGGACATTGATGACCAACCTTCGCCCACGGGCGACCAGGCACAGCAAGGCGACGAGCAAAACCTGCTAAAAGCAACGTTACCCCCCGTGGCCGACTGTCCGTGCCCAAATGATAACCAGGGGAGTCCAAGTTTGGTGGCCGGGTCTCGCCCAGAGCCTGCGGACGATCTTGACCCCCGGTTGGGTATTGAACCCATGGACATCGAGGATGAGCTAAGTCCGGAAGGACCAATAGTTGACCCTCGATGGAAAGGGCAAAAACGATGGGCAACTCCCGTTGAAGAATTGGAGGCCATCAAGATTGATCCCGAACGTGACGGTCTTGAACTTTACATCGGATCTGAACTTCCCGAGCCTTATAGAACCCGCATGACGAACTTTCTGAAGGCTAACTTAGATGTCTTCGCATGGTCCCATGTTGATATGGTGGGAATCAATCCGAAGGATGCTTGTCACAGGTTGAATATCAACCCAGTCCGAAAACCCGTCCATCAGAAACGACGAAAGTACGGACCAGACAAGTATCAAGCTTTAAACGAAGAAGTCAAAAAGTTGCTGGACAACGATTTAATTAAACAAGCGTTATGTCCACAATGGGTTGCAAATCATGTCCTGGTACGGAAGCCAAATGGAACCTGGAGGCTATGCATAGATTTTACAGATCTTAATGCAGCATGCCCGAAGGATAACTTTCCGCTCCCGCACATCGATCAACTGGTGGACAGTACTGCCGGTCACAAAATGGTCACATTCATGGATGCTTTCGCAGGATACCACCAGATTCCAATGCACCCAGACGACCAAGAAAATACGGCTTTTTATACAAATAAAAATCTGTTATGCTGGAAAAGGATGCCGTTTGGTCTAATCAATGCTGGAGCAACCTACCAGAGGCTGGTTAACAAGATGTTCGACGAACATATAGAAGAAACAGTGGAAGTGTACGTCGACGGCATAGTCGTCAAGAGTACACAGAAGGAAGACCACCTCCATCATCTTTCCCAAGTATTCGACATACTCTGAAAATACAATATGAAGCTAAATCCAAAGAAAAGTAGTTTTGGAGTACATTCTTGGAAATTCTTGGGCCATCTGGTCAGCAAACGCGGAATCGAAGCTAATCCAGCAAAAGTAAAGGCGATCGTTGATATGGAGCCACCACGTTCTGTTAAAGAGGTGCAAAGGTTAACCGGATGTCTAGCCGCTTTAAACAGGTTCATATCACGATCAGGGGACAAGTGTCGTCCATTCTTTGAGGCCATCAAGAAGGGCAACTTTGCCTGGACAGAAAACTGCCAGAAAGCCTTTGATCAATTGAAAGAATATCTGGGAGATGTAAAAATTCTGTCAAAACCAATTTCCGGTGAGAAGCTATATTTATACCTGGCAGCGTCTGACACAACCATAAGTTCGGTGTTAGTTCGGGCGGATGGCAAGTTTCACCTGCCAATCTACTATGTCAGCCAGGCCCTGCATGATGCTGAGGTGAAGTACTCACCGACTGAAAAGTTGGCATATGCTCTTGTCATGAGTGTCAGGAAGTTAAGACCATACTTTTTCGATCATCAAGTCGAAGTATTGACAACTTTCCCACTCAGACAAATATTACACCGACCCGACACCGCTGGCCGTCTTTTGAAATGGTCCATAGAGATAAGCCAGTTTGGCGTGACTTATGCACCTCGAACCGCGATTAAGGGACAAGCGTTAGCCGACTTTATAGTTGAACTAACCTTCCCTCAAAATCCAACGAGAGGGCTTGATCACCCATGACATCTTTACGTGGACGGTTCGTCAACGAATCTGGCCTCGGGGGCAGGAACAGTACTCATCAGTCCCGACCGGCAAGTATTCACTTCAGCAGTCAGATTTGAATTCATGGCTACTAACAATGAAGCAGAGTACGAGGCCCTCATTGCAGGTCTTCACTTGTCACTAGCAGTTGGAGTTAGACAACTCCAGATTTTCGGGGACTCCCAGCTCATTGTAAGCCAAGTACGAGGCGAATATGAGGCCAGAGACGAGCAAATGATCGAGTATCAACGAATAGTTGCTCACTTGATATCTCTATTAGACCAAGTGTTTATCCAGCAGATACCACGAACGAGCAACACACAAGCTGACGCCCTAGCAAGATTAGCAACAAGCGATGGGCCAGCAGATCTGACGGACATTGTCATTACCAGGAAAGTCCAACCATCAACAATGGACTACGAAGTAAATCAAATAGTCGAATATAACAACGATGATGATTGGAGATCTCCTATAGTCAAATACTTGAAAGACGGGGAGTTGCCAAACAACTCGTTTGAAGCTGAAAGAATTAAGAAACAAGCGACCAGATATACTCTGGTGGACAAACAGCTTTACAAAAGAGGCTTCTGACTCCCGCTACTCAAGTGTTTGTCTAGGGGGAAAGGAAGGGCAGTCCTGGAGGATATACATTCTGGAGTTTGTGGAAATCACACTGGGAGGCAGGCTTTGACCTACAAAACTATAAGACAAGGTTATTATTGGCCAACCTTACGAAAAGATGCAATCCAGTTAGCCAAGGCTTGCCACCAGTGTCAGGTTTTTGCTCCAAGTATTCATGCCCCGGCCCAGGAGCTTGTATCGGTTTATAGTCCATGGCCATTTGCAAGATGGGGAATTGACATTATTGGTCCTTTCCCGGCAGGAGTAGGAAATGTTCGATTTGCCGTCATAGCAGTCGACTATTATACAAAGTGGGCAGAAGCGAAGGCCATGGTAAAAATTACACAACAGAGCATGATTAACTTCATCTGGCAGAATATCATTTGTCGCTTTGGAATTCCACGAATAATCGTGACAGATAATGGCCCGCAGTTTGACGGAAAGGAATTGAGAGATTTCTGTACAAAGTGGGGGATCAGGAAACACTACTCAACTCCCTATCATCCCCAGTCAAATGGGCAGGTTGAAGCTGTAAATAAAATCATCAAGCATACATTGAAAATACGTCTGGCAGAAAGTAAAAGTAGCTGGTCAGAAAAACTCCCGGAAGTCTTGTGGGCATATAGGGTTTCTCCCAGGTCAAGCACCGGAGAAACACCTTTTGCAATGGCTTTCGGGACAGAGGCGGTGATACCAATTGAATTAAAGACTAACATAGTCAGGACGACCAGCTTTGATGAACAAGCAAATCATTCTGCTTTAGCCATGGAAGCAGATTTGCTCGAAGAAAGAAGATTACATGCTGAGCTAAAGAATGCCACGTACAAGCAAAGAGCAGAGCGTTACTATAATTCTCAAGTCAGGATAAGAAAATTTGCAGTTGGTGACCTCGTTCTAAGAAAGAAGCTTGCCCCACCTCCAGGCATATTTGGCCCGACTTGGGAGGGCCCATACAGGGTAACAGACAGGTTACCCAATGGAGCATATGATATAGAAGACTTAGATGGCAACTCGGCCCAATATTCCTGGAATACAGCTAATCTAAGAAAATACTTTCAGTAGGCGACCAGTTTTGCCTCATGAGAAAGTGAAGTTGAGATGGGCGAGCTACTAAGTCCACTATGCGAACTGGAGTAACAAAGATACAAGATGGATCCAAAAAAACTTGCCTAATTTTTTGAAATTTTCACCAAGTATAAGTGGTCGAACAGAGTTGAATTGGGTCAAGTCTGGTCGTGGGCTAGAAGGTCAATATTTTGTATGGTTTTATTTCCTCTTAAGAAGTCTAAAGGATGCCTTGACAAATTGTATAGTAGTCGAGCAACTTTGACTCCTGTTGTAAATAATGTTTTTTATTGGTTGGAGGCTTAACATTGTCTTTGTCGAGCAGATCCAACCTAGCTAGTACAGGATTACGTTTTTTGTCGCTTTTAGCACTTGTAATTTTTTAAGATCTTTTCAATGTTAAGTTGTTCGTTCAAGCAAAAATGTAAGCTCAAGGCGCAAGTTGATTATACAACCAAGCCCATTGAAGGCTGTTCGTTTTTAAATGAACATAGCCTAAGGCCAAAAGCCCATTAAATCCTAAGGCCAAAAAAGTTCTTAAGGAACAAGGCCCAATTACATTAAGATTGTTAAAGCACAGATAAAGAGGCAAAGAACGATTAATGTAAGATAAAAGACGAGTAATTGAGCAAAATATATTCATTAAGGGTAAGGCTTAATCGCCCAAAAATTACAATAAAGGCGAACAACTACAACAACGAAAAGAGAAGAAGAGTACAAGTCCCTAGCTAATCCTGTCCGCTAAGATCCATGTCCGGCAGGAGGAGAGATGTTGTCATCTTTGGGGTCTTCAAGAGGAGAACCTTCGAGGGCAGGATCAACTGGGACCACTTGGGTTAGCTCGGCAATCAGCCCCTCAGCGTCAGCACGCTCTTTTAGAGCTCTCTCACTTTGATCGGCAGGGAGGATTTGCTCGCCCTCCGCAGCATCGCCCTCTTCTTCTTCCTCGTCCTCGGGAGGACTTGTGATAATTATTTCAGGACCAAGGAAGTCAAGCTTGACTCCATAGTCAGGCAGGTCGCCAATTTGGAGAGTTGTGCCCGGGGCTGGAGGGTTCGATTTGACGAAGTTGCACAGCTCCTTGCCGATCTCCTCAACGACTGCGACAGCCTTGAATTCATGAGCAATACGGATGCTCTCCGCATAACCAGTTACGTAACCAAGAATCGAGCTCACCTCCATCTTAGGAATAAGTTCCTCTTGGGTAATGGAGTTGGCGAGCTGGATTTCAAGGTCCGCAATTTTGGCTGTCGCCTCAGTCGCGAATTTCTCAACGACCTTCTTCTGCTGCTGAGCGCGGGCAAGTTCTGCCCGCATTTGCTCGACCTCGGCCATCTTGACCTTCAGCTCTTCGGAGACTTTGACATGCAGGTCCAGGGCACGTTGCTCGCTGACTTGATGAGCTTTGGCTTTATTCTCAAGGTCGGCAATAATCTTCTTCGCCTCAGCCTTAGCGTCATCGCGCTCCTTAGCAATACGGCTGACGGTGGCCGCATGCTGACGTGAGTCCTTCTCAAGGCCTTCAACCTGGTCGACCAAGCGCTGCACGGCCGCCAGGGTGTTGCCTGCCTCAACAAGACAGAGACGGCCATTGTCGCGAGGCGCCTGTGTCTTGACGGTCTCGTTTAGCTCCTTAGTCCAGCTACGAGCAACGACCTCGGAGGCGCGGCGGACAAAAGAGTCCGGGATCTCACGAAGGTTGGTCGGCACCTTCGAGCAGGCAAAATGATGCACCAAGTTAGATCGCCCTGGGTACTGCTCGGGCGAGTAGCTGAAAAGAAATATTCCAGTTAGTAAAAAATAAGATGAGAAAATATGTTAAGTGTCCTGGGCGAGCAGGGTTGTGCCTGTCAAGACGACCCTTATCCCAGCCGAGGTAGGTGGGGTCGGATGAAGGGCCAGAACCTTCGCGGGTAGTGACGACCAGAGCCTGCTCGCCGGGGCGCTCCACGGAAGGAGTTTGTTCGCTGTCGCCTTCGGATGGTCGGACAGCCACGATTACTTTTTCTTGAGCACTCTTTGCTCGTTTGGCTGCCTTTTCAGCCTCAGAGACGGGAGTGCCATCTCCGCGAAGAAGCCTCTTCGTCCTCGGGACCAGTGTCTTGGGCGGACTCGCCACTGGGGCAGGAGGCTGTGCCGAGCTCGACCCTCCGGCTTGCCTAGGGTCGCCTTTTCCACCCTTGGCCGCAAGGGCGATGATCTTCGAGAGGGGATCCGACTTCTTGCGTCCTTTTTTGGTCGGCATCTCCCAAACACGGTTATCGAGCTCTAGGAAGGAAGGGTGAAGCGTAACTGAGGCGAGCTGATCTGTAAAGGACATGAAAAATAAATTAATACTAAGTGCGAGGCCGATCAGATCTGTTCGCCCAACATGAAGATACTTACCTTCAGGGATACGAGCTAGAGCCTCGAGATGGTGAGGGTAGGTCGTGAGATGAGCAACTCGCAGTGTATCCTCGGAGAAGAGATGGCCAATACTTCGATCCTCTCGGCGACGAAGGGCGATCAAACACTCAACGAACAGGAATTGATCGCTTATGCTATTCTTCACAGTTCGCCACACCAAGTTCTTGGGACCTGAAACAAAGGAAAAAGAGAATTAAAATTAGTCCAACCACTTCAAAGATATAGAAGAGGTAAGACTCACGCTTTAATTCCCTAAACTCCTCCGGGGTCTCGATTCGTTCAGAACCCCCTGAAGAGCGAATAGAAGCACGCCAGTCGCCTCCGATCCAGAACCAGTCATGCTTCCAATCTCGCACCTTCCCAGGGATGTCCTCGACTAGCTTTTGGCCTGGTCACGCCTTCAGATAGTACCAACCCGCCTATTCCCCAGTGCAACCGGTCATCGTCATCAGGTAGCCAACTTCCTCGGCGGACAGCCGGTTGGGATACCCCTCCAGGGCGAACATTACCATTAGAGCCATCAGATTTATCCACCCAACGGGATGTAGGAATTGGCCGACCAAAGGATGCAATGGCAAGGAAACTCCAGCATTTAGGGTGGCGAGGTTGATCGCCGTCAATCCGCGTGGTGGGCGATCAGCTCTGTCGTCCGCCAGAGGAGCATACATCGGGATGTCAAAGGGAATCTTATAATCCCTCCGAATCTCGGTCAAATTCTCCTCGGTGATGGCGGACACAATACAGCTCGCTGCGAACTCGGTCGCCTTTAACTTCCGTACTCCACAGGTAGGAATGACGAAACGGTTGGAGTGCTCCTTTTCGTACTCATTCCAGTTCACACGGCGAGCAACCGCGACTGGAACCCGATGCTCGATCAGTCTGGGCGCAGGAAAGTTGATGTCTTTGAGATAGGCCCAGGTTAGTTCGTCAAGGTTCACCGGCTGAAGTACCTCGACTTCTTCGTCCTCGTCTTCGTGGAGGTCCGAGCTCGTTTCTTCTAAGAGCTGGCGAGCAGGATTTGCTCGCTCCTCTCTTTCCCCGGAGGGATGAGCTCCAGAATTGACCGAGCGTGCAACCGAAGCCGCCTCGGGATCGGATTCCAAATCGACTATGGGAGGATTCTCTTCGACGGGCCGTTTTTTAGGATTCCGGGGAGGAAAAGAACCGGTCTCAGAGTGCGACGCCATCCAATAAGTTAAGGGAAAGAAGTTAGGGTTTTGCAGATTCCGGCAAGGGAAGAACACGGCGGCTCAGAATTTTCCACGGCGGAGTAAGGATTCTCGGTGAGTCTAGAACGCACACGACGCAAGAAAAGAAGAAAGAGAAGAAAAGAGCAGAGAAGAAACTACCTTGACGTTGTTTGAAGATCGCCGGAAACTGGAAACGGTCGCCGGAAATTTGAAAGAAGAAAGAAAGAGGAATTTGCGCTCAAGAAACAGTGTGAAAATGAAAAAAATGGATTTTTTTTTCCTTATATACTTCTGGAAAAACGGGGTACCGGGCGAACAAAGTTGACAGTTGAAGGACCAAATTGCAAATTCTGGGCGCGTGCAGCACCTGTCCGACAAAACGGGAAGGCGCGTCACCTCGGGATCGTGTGCGCGTGGGCGGCAGCAATCATTCCACCCACGTCACACCTCGAGCCGTGCCCAGACCTTGGGATCCCAACCGTCCCCGACCCGAGTCTGCTCGACCAATGTTGTCCGCCCGTGAAAAGCTGCTCGCCCCCGCGACATTCTTGCTCGCACTAGTGACACTTAAAAGTTGCCAACCCAAAAAGTGCTCATTCACCATCTTCACAATTTATTGATCGGCAAGGGGGCAATTGTTGATAGGCGAGCAGGAACAACATTTGGGCGACCATGATTAGCGCAAATCATTCAAGAATTAAAGTGGAGTTAACACGTGATTTACCCAAAATATCCGGCGAGCAAAACCTACATGCGATCAAGGCACATAGGCGAACAAAATCAGATTAAAAGCCACATGACGAGCTCAAACGGCATCCTGCCGATCAGATCCAACCACAGCGCCGAAATATCAATTAAACAAGATGAAAGACCATCAGAATCAGACTAAAGACTCCTCAAGGACAAGTCCAAAGTGACGAACAGCTCCTGACTGCGAGCAAGTCCAGTAGATAAGGATAGAATTTAGTTAAGATAAGGTCAAATTAGTCAAAGGACAGGTGTCGAGCATGCAGGCTTGGTCGGCCAAAGGTCGTGCCACCTCCTGCTGGGCAAAAGTCTATAAATACTTAGATTTTTTCAGCAAATAAAACAAGCACAAATTATTATACACGTCCAAACTTCGACTCTGAATCTAAAACAGCTCGATTAACTTACAATCGAACTTAAACACGTAAGCTTTCATACGATTCTAATCCACCTAAACCCGAAAATCCGTATTCACTAATTACGTTAGTGATTGAAGATTAATGGCTGTTTTAGGTGGTTAATTGATCATCAAACAAGGCCAAAAAAAAATTTATTCAAGCTTTTGGGACATTATATTGTTAAAGAAGTTGTTGGGCCGTCTCTTTATTATATATTTGGGCCAGAATTTCTATCTCAAAGGATTTTTCGGCCCGATCATTTAAAGGCTCTAAATGCAATTGAGCCAGAAAAATTACACAAACGTTCAGAGCTACCACAGCGACTCAAAGGAATCTACGGGCAGTCCTTTTGCCCATCTCGATTCAGGTTTTCTCCAATTACTTCCTTTTAATGTATTGCAACTCAAATATATTTACAATACATTAAAAGTCGGGGGCATGAGTACCCGTTTCTGGAGATGATTTTGGGTAATCCAAAACAAAATTTTTGAATCTCGAATTTCAGTATCTTTATCTGCCTTCATCGGCGTTGATCCGTCCGCCTCCGTGGCGTCGACTTTTCGTCCGCCTCCGTGGCGTCGACGTCTCGTCCGCCTTCTTAGGCGTTGACGTTTTTATCCGCCTTCATCGGCATTGATCCGTCCGCTTCCGTGGCGTCGACTTTCCGTCCGCCGCCGTGGCATCGACGTCTCATCCGCCTTCTTAGGCGTTGACGTTTTTTATCCGCCTTCATCGGCATTGATCCGTCCACCTCCGTGGCGTCGACTTTCCATCCGCCTCCGTGGCGTCGACTTTTCGTCCGCCTCCGTGGCATCGACTTCCTGTCCGCCTCCATGGCGTCGACGTCCCGTCCGCCTCCGTGGCGTCGACGTCCCGTCCGCCTCCGTGGCGTCGACGTCCCGTCCACCTTCTTAGGCGTTGATGTTTTTTATCCGTCTTCATCGGCGTTGATCCGTCCATCTCCGTGGCGTCGACTTTCTGTCCGCCTCCGTGGCGTCGACTTTCTGTCCGCCTCCGTGGCGTCGACTTTCTGTCCGCCTTCGTGGCGTCGACTTTCTGTCCTTCTCCGTGGCGTCGACTTCTCGTCCGCCTTCGTGGCGTCGACGTCTCGTCTGCCTTCTTAGGCGTTGACGTTTTTTATCTGCCTTCATCGGCGTTGATCCGTCCGCCTCCGTGGCGTCAACTTCCCGTCCGCCTCCGTGGCGTCGACTTCCCGTCCGCCTCCGTGGCGTCGACATCCCGTCCGCCTTCGTGGCGTCGACATCTCGTCTGCCTTCTTAGGTGTTGACATTTTTTATCCGCCCTCATTGGCGTTGATCCGTCTACCTCCGTGGCATCGACGTCTCTTCCGCCTTCTTAGGCGTTGACGTTTCTTTATCCACCTCCATCGGCATGGATTTTCTGCTTTAATTAGCGATGATTTGTCCGCCTTCACCGGCGTTGACCACCCGATTACAATCGGTCAAGAATAAAATATAAAAAAATCTAAGTTCAAAAGCGGGGGCCCGCCCTCAAGCGGTCGGCCCTCCACACTTAGTACCAAATGGGCCGGCCCCAAAGCGGTCGATCCTCCCAAAAAATCTAAGTTCAAAAGCGGGGGCCCGCCCCCAAGCGGTCGGCCCTCCACACTTAGTACAAAAATTAGGCCGGCCCTAAAGCGGTCGACCTATCACATAGGCCATAGTGCCACCAGCTGTGCAAACAGAAAAAGCCTCGTACGAAGAGCCTAGCCTCGAGTACGAGCAGAGAAAAAGCCTCGTACGAAGAGCCTAGCCTCGAGTACGAGCACAGAAAAAACCTCGTACGAAGAGCCTAGCCTCGAGTACGAGCACATAAAAAGCCTCGTACGAAGAGCCTAGCCTCGAGTACGAGCACATAAAAAGCCTCGTACGAAGAGCCTAGCCTTGAGTACGAGCACAGAAAAAGCCTCGAAAAGCCTAGCCTTGAGTACGAGCACAGAAAAAGCCTCGTACGAAGAGCCTAGCCTCGAGTATGAGCACAGAAAAAGCCTCGTACGAAGAGCCTAGCCTCGAGTACGAGCATAGAAAAAGCCTCGTACGAAGAGCCTAGCCTCGAGTACGAGCACAGAAAAAGCCTCGTACGAAGAGCCTAGCCTCGAGTACGAGCACAAAAAAAGCCTCGTACGAAGAGCCTAGCCTCGAGTACGAGCACATAAAAAGCCTCGTACGAAGAGCCTAGCCTCGAGTACGAGCACAGAAAAAGCCTCGTACGAAGAGCCTAGCCTCGAGTACGAGCACAGAAAAAGCCTCGTACGAAGAGCCTAGCCTTGAGTACGAGCACATAAAAAGCCTCGTACGAAGAGCCTAGCCTCGAGTACGAGCACATAAAAAGCCTCGTACGAAGAGCCTACCCTCGAGTACGAGCACATAAAAAGCCTCGTACGAAGAGCCTAGCCTCGAGTACGAGCACAGAAAAAGCCTCATACGAAGAGCCTAGCCTCGAGTACGAGCACAGAAAAAGCATCGTACGAAGAGCCTAGCCTCGAGTACGAGCACAGAAAAAACCTCGTACGAAGAGCCTAGCCTCGAGTACGAGCACAGAAAAAACCTCGTACGAAGAGCCAAGCCTCGAGTACGAGCACAGAAAAAGCCTCGTACGAAGAGCCTAGCCTCGAGTACGAGCACAGAAAAAGCCTCGTACGAAGAGCCTAGCCTCGAGTACGAGCACAGAAAAAGCCTCGTACGAAGAGCCTAGCCTCGAGTACGAGCACAGAAAAAGCCTCGTACGAAGAGCCTAGCCTCGAGTACGAGCACAGAAAAAGCCTCGTACGAAGAGCCTAGCCTCGAGTACGAGCACATAAAAAGCCTCGTACGAAGAGCCTAGCCTCGAGTACGAGCACATAAAAAGCCTCGTACGAAGAGCCTAGCCTCGAGTACGAGCACAGAAAAAGCCTCGTACGAAGAGCCTAGCCTCGAGTACGAGCACAGAAAAAGCCTCGTACGAAGAGCCTAGCCTCGAGTACGAGCACTGAAAAAGCCTCGTACGAAGAGCCTAGCCTCGAGTACGAGCACATAAAAAGCCTCGTACGAAGAGCCTAGCCTAGTACGAAGAGCCTAGCCTCGAGTACGAGCACAGAAAAAGCCTCGTACGAAGAGCCTAGCCTCGAGTACGAGCACAGAAAAAGCCTCGTACGAAGAGCCTAGCCTCGAGTACGAGCACAGAAAAAGCCTCGTACGAAGAGCCTAGCCTCGAGTACGAGCACATAAAAAGCCTCGTACGAAGAGCCTAGCCTCGAGTACGAGCACAGAAAAAACCTCGTACGAAGAGCCAAGCCTCGAGTACGAGCACAGAAAAAACCTCGTATGAAGAGCCTAGCCTCGAGTACGAGCATAGAAAAAGCCTCGTACGAAGAGCCTAGCCTCGAGTACGAGCACAGAAAAAGCCTCGTACGAAGAGCCTAGCCTCGAGTACGAGCACAGAAAAAGCCTCGTACGAAGAGCCTAGCCTCGAGTACGAGCACAGAAAAAGCCTCGTACGAAGAGCCTAGCCTCGAGTACGAGCACAGAAAAAGCCTCGTACGAAGAGCCTAGCCTCGAGTACGAGCACAGAAAAAGCCTCGTACAAAGAGTCTAGCCTCGAGTACGAGCACAGAAAAAACCTCGTACAAAGAACCTAGCCTCGAGTACGAGCACAGAAAAAGCCTCGTATGAAGAGCCTAGTCTCGAAGTACGGGCACATAATTACACATCAAGGAAGCTATAGCCCTCGAATTATGAGCACCTAAAGACTGACGACTCGGGGGCACGACAGAAGATCAATTCCCGCCTGACTCAGTCCGATCAAAATACACCAAGCCACAGATAACTCTGAAGACCTTTTCATCAAGGTCTCTACCACCAAAGTCCCCATGGGATACCCGAGCTATCTTATCAACAGGCCTGGGGGCATGAGTTGGAAACCTCAACTGCTGTAAGGGGCAAAATTTGTTCGAAGCACGAATCAAGATCGAACTCTGACCAAGGTCAAAGCCCAATCTTGGGGGCAATTGTTGTGGCACAAATAATCCCGTATTTGGCCTAAATACTATCTCAGAACCGAGGTATACCGGAACCGGGGTTTAGGCCCCGACAACAGGATTTCGGCATCAAATAGTCCGACAGAATCAAAGGTCAATATCAGTAAAGATATCGAAGTACTGACAAGATATTGTAATAATAGATTTATTGTATTTCATAATTGTTTATTAGATCTACGATTGTAATAAATACCCTAAAATAAAGGGTCAGGATGACTTCCTTAGTTAGAAGCTTGGGGCTCTATAAATAGAGGCCCCAACCCATTGTAAAGGGAGCTCATTAGTTTTCTCCTCCCCAAAAAATTATCCCCACATAAATAAAAACACTAGGCAAGGGAGACCCTCTTGAGGGACTCCCAAAGCCATCTTCAAGGGAAGAACCCATCGGTTCTTCCTCCATTCTTGTGTTCTTCGTGTTCGTTTTATTTTATATGTTTGTTATCGATTAATCGGGACTACCCATATAGCCACATAAACCCGTCACATAGATCCGGTGAAATCGGTAACAACATAGTAACCATATAAAATATTGCGGGTTACAAGGTCCATTAACTGTATTTTATTTTAACTGCCAGTGATTAGCGGAACTTTGTTAGTTCATACCAAGAGAATATGTTTTATCACAAACAATCATGGGTCTCTGTGAAAACCATGGGTTTCTGCGAAAATCCTAAAGTTATTAATCTCGCTCACCACCTTATTTTGGTTTTCGTGTAAACAATCATCATCCTACAGGGATAACTCTTCGAGTGTACGTCCGATAGAACCAAACCTTATTATTAGCGAGTTTAGCTCTGCCACACGTTTGCTTCTTCCTTATTGCACCCAAATCAAAGTGCTCCGGACACTCAATTTAGGTACTGGATCCAGATTTTAAAAAGAGTAATTTTGGACACAGATACGTTGTTGACAACAAATTTACATTGTTTCTCCGGTATTTATTTAGTGATCTCATATTAACCAGATTCACATCATTTCCCTTATGTGTTTGATCTGGTCGTTCCACAATCCTAGTATTAGATCATTTAGTGCACGTGCTTTGTTACTAGGATTCTCCATCTTCAAGACGAATTTCTTCTGGAGATTTCAAGTTTGACTAACTAGTTTTGCTAACTTTCATTCTAGGTATGTATGTTTCCTTTATAGGTCCTTCACGCTTCTGGCGTGTGGAGGCATGTATACTCGTTTTCATTTGGACCTCTACACCTTTGTGGCCAGTAAACTCATCTGGCAGATTACTTGCTATACATTACAAGTTACTTATCTTTTGAAGTTCAAGTTCAGTCAAACTAGTGCATGAGTCTAAATATCGAGGACGTTTTTCCTTCAGGGAAATTTCTTAGTCTTTTTCCTTCAAGGAAAATATCTCAATCTGTTTCCTTCAAGGAAACTTCTCGGCATTCATTTAATTTTAGGATTATAATCTCCCCCTAATGCCGAGAATGAACTCTTCATCAATTATGCAGTCATCCAACAGGGTTGTTAACGTATTGTGGTGGTACACATATTGCACAATAGAATGTTCGCAGATGAGAAATGATGTGTCATTTTCTGTGCACTAGTTGTAGAGGGGAGTACTAATGATATGCAGTGGGTCGGATTTGATTTCGAGTAGCTTCATGTAAATTTCATGCCCCTAACATGTAGCTAAGTTGGAATTTTTTTTTTTGCAATAACGGTCTAGCGATTAGTTTGATGTATCATATTAGTAACTCAGTTAAACCATTATGGTGTGGACGTAAGAGACTTAATGCTTCACTTTAATTTCCCAATGCCTTATAATAAACATTGAATGTTGTCAATGTGGTACCTGAGATTAATCAACGTTTTTGCCTTCTAGGCTTCAGTGGATTTAGGAGCATGGACAATATTTCCGCTTAATTAGGATGAGGCTAGATGAATCTCAACATCTATGGCCCATGTCACGTAGTTATTACTATCGAGAGCAAGCTTAGTAAATTTTTCTTAGTAATACCGAACATTTTCACTACGTTTTAAGTGGACATGATAAGACATATGATTTGAATTTTTATTAATAATGGAGAAAGAGGGTTTAATTTACATGCTCAATCACAAAAGAGCAAATATTGGGTGCCGCCTACCTAAACATGATTTACGGTCCAACAAATACTGGATGCCGCATATCCAGACAATATATGTGGACTATAACCAATAATATAAATTTAATTTACATAAATAGTTATACAAGTAGGAACAACTATTCAAGTTCAAATTTTAGTCAATGCCCATGTTTGCTTCAAGCAAACCTGTATATGAATTTTTTTTTGGGCACTGTTTGAGTGAATTAAATTAACAGCAAATATAATTATAGGCACACAAGATTTTTCACATAAACCCTAATTTCTATAGCAAATAATACCCAAGCCTATTCCGTGATAAGTGGTTCTATATGCTAAAATTTAAAAGAGTTTAAGCCACTTTACCAGAGCGGAACCCCACAGTAAGGGTTCCTAAACACCTAATTGTAGTCGTAGATGAACTTTCTCATCTCATAAACAGGGGTAGTGCCGTAGCCATGTACTATTCTGAAAAGTAGAAAGAGAAAAG
Source organism: Ballota nigra (assembly GCA_947034835.1). Classification (NCBI taxonomy): domain Eukaryota; kingdom Viridiplantae; phylum Streptophyta; class Magnoliopsida; order Lamiales; family Lamiaceae; genus Ballota; species Ballota nigra. The sequence continues at coordinate 31,199,412 of OX344721.1, forward strand.
GATATTTTCAGCCAGAGAGAGAGTGAAGCTTCAAGCTATTCATTAATGGAAGTTATTTTAGAAAGCTCGCCATCAATGCCTCCAAGTCTCGTCGAAAATTAGAAGCAGCTGTCGCTGGAATTCGACCGAATGAAGCTCACGCCACCACGGCTGCTGCCATTAATTTTACTTAAAAGCCCGATGCCGACGTTCGCGCCGGAAATTCCTAACCGCTTCAATTCGGCCAAAAACTCCATGGTTAGACAGAAATAGGAGAAGCAGCGTCGAGAAAGCCATAGCCACATTCGTCGAAAACAAGTAGTGAGGGGCAAAATGAACTGCTCGTTCCACACGGGTCGGGTGGAGCCCGAATCGTACGCTTCATGGCTTGGCGACGCTCCAGATCGACCCATAGGATGTCGTAGGGCTTGAGATCGCCGTTCTTCCAGTTGACGTTCTTCAGGTGCTTCGCTGAGACGGCTGTTACTTCGAGATCGTAGAGTCTCGACGGCGGCCGAGCCCCAGTGGTCATAGACATGACTGAGACGGAGTAGGTGGCGTCCGATATTGTGCGCTACGAGGGATAGCATAGCAGCGCCATCACATAACGCAAAATAATTTTTACAATTGAACCCGTATCAATTAAGGCCACTTCAAAACAATAAATATTTCCGATCTAACAGAATATTATTCAGAAGGAATGTTACAATTTAATTGGGTAGAACATTCGTGCTGATAACATGTTGTAAAATATAGAGCGCAAACAAGAACACCGGTTTGTTTACCCAGTTCGTCACGAATGACTACATCTGGGGGCGTACCAAACCAGGAGTTTTCCACTATATTTATGTGTATGTACATGTGTGTATTACAATATTGAGTACGGGTATATATATATATATATATATATCAAAACCCTAAAGCCTATTAGGTAACTTGGCATATAAGTAATGTCCACATCAAATCTTCTAGATTTACAACATCTATAAATGTTAAATCTCACATTAATTTTCATCCTGATTTACAACCATAATCATCTTCTCTTCTCTTCATTTTCTAATTCGTTGTCTACCACATCGGACCACCACTCTTTAATTTTTTTTATATGTATAATACTATTTTTTCTCCTCTTTTCTTCTCTCGCACCGCTGTCCCTTTTCTCTTAGGTTATTCAAGAACCGCGCCTCCTCACGGATCTCCTCCCTCGAACCACATCAGACCACTGCACGCTATCGCATAGGGTAAGAAATCAATTTTTTTTAAATCTAATTGAATCGTCGTTTTTTTTTTCTTGCATAGATATGGATAAATTCTCGGTATGACGATCCCAACCCGGAGCATCACCATACTGGAAACGGTCTCAAGGCCCCAATTTATCGGGATAATTTGAAATCGACGAATGATAATTTTTTCTTTAATTTTTTTAAGAATTATTTATTTGTAAAATATTGAATTGCTATTACTAAGTTGTTATTTCTCTATAGTATATTATAAATTTGAATAAAATTTAATCACTAGAAACAAAATATTTACGTATGATATGAAATATTCTTTTAAACAATAAATTAATGTAAGTAATTCTTTTTTCACTGTTGAACAAATTTTTATTTTTATTTTTTATGTCGGTGAACTTTACTAAATGAGCTAGAACATATATTTTTCGAGTCAAATCCTAAATGGTTCGAGAAATTTTCTCTCCTTATATATCAATTTCATATATGTACATGTATAAAATAATAATATCAATTAATATAACAAAATCAAAATATGAAAATGGCCATAAAAATAGTAACTAGGCAGTAATTAATACTCTCTTCGTCTCATTTTAGAATGTTTAAAGAAAATAGTACGAATTTTAATAAAAATATTGCTTATTAATATAAAAAAAAGTGTAAAGTTGAGGGTATTGATCATTTCCATTTTGTTGAAATAATTTTAGTTTATTGCTTAAAGTTATATTAAAAAAAGTAAGGGTTAATTTCATATAAATTCACCACCTTTATGCTTAGTATCAATTTAATCACGAACTTTTAGATTTTTGTAAAAAGACCCAACCTTTGACACTGTTGCAATTTAATACACGTTTTTTTCTTCTTCCGGCCGGCAACCGATGACGTGGCTCGCCGGAGCGCGTGTCATCTTGCCATGTAGAATTATACATGTTTATTTTATTTATATTTGAAATCCACATCATAAGTATCACTTATCATTTAAATAACATCTTTCTACTTAAAATTAAAATAACAACCAAATAAATCTAAAAAACTAAGAAAGTGAAAAGATTTATTACATATAATTTATGTTGGTTGTTGTTTAATTTATTTGGTTGCTATTTTAATTTTAAGTAGAAATGTGTTATTTAAATTGTAAGTGTTACTTGTGATGTGGATTTAAAAAATAAGTAAAATAAACATGTATAATCTTACGTAACAAGATGACACATGCTCCGGCAAGCCCCGTCATCGGTTGCCGGCCGCAAAAAAAAAATGTGTATTAAATTGCAATAGTATTAAAGGTTGGGTTTTTATACAAAAATCTAAAAGTTCGTGATTAAATTGATATTGAGTATAAAAGTGGTGAATTTATATGAAATTAACCCAAAAAGTAATGACATGAATGGTAAATAAGAGATATTTAAAGGTGGTTAGTTCATAGGATTTTTTTTTTTTATATAATTTTGAGTAAAATCTAAAATGGAATAGTGGGAGTAACAAAGACACTAATTCCCGAACTATATATTTTAATCTCTAAATAAGTAGATCAGATTATGCCAGTCAGTATTATTTGCACTTCAAATATAACAATTTATGGTGAATATTATAGAAAATATTACAAGGCACATCGTCTACCTTTTGAGTTTTTAACGAAACACATTTCAATAATTCGATTGGCAAATTCGAAAAATAATTTTTTTATCAATTTTTTTTTTTTTTTTTTTAAAATGTAACTCGCCTTCTATCTTTGTCTCCTAACTAAATCTCACTGTCAACAAAATTGCAAAAATGTTTCCTTATTGAACGTTATACCAACTTAAGAATAAGATTTTTATTATCTAAATATAAATATAAATGGGATAAAACTTAAAAGTAAACGCCTTCCTTTATACAGGTCCCTAATCAAGTTATATGATCTTGTACCAATAATCATTCTTTTCATTAAGATATCTTATCCAAATAAAAGTTCATAGTGTGCGTAAATATAATTGGATAAATTCATAGAAGTTGTGTAGGACAAAATATAGAGTGAAACTGGTTTATACATGAATCACTGAAGAGTAATAGTTGTATTTATTGAAGAGTATTATTGATTTACACTAAAGAGTTTTAGTTGTTCAGTGAAATATTTTTTAGTGAAAAACAATTAATACTTTTCAGTGAAAACAACTAATACCCTTAGTGATTCATATATAAATCAATTTCACCCATGCATATTCGTTGTGTAATAGTCCTCGTCCTATTTAAATATTGAAGGGGTCTAATTTGTAATAATCCCCTGCCGTATTTTGGTCGTCCAAATGACAACATTAAGATATACTAATATATAGTGCAAATACGTGTGCGATGTTTATTTTTTATTTTTTATCTTGCTCTCGTAAATTTTTATTTTTATGAAAAAGACAAATTGGGCGATCATGTTGTCAAGACTAAAGAGCACCAACACACAATAATGCGGACGTCGTATTTGAAGACAGCAAACAGGCCCAACCCATTAACCTATCAAAGCATATAACTTGCTTCGTTGAGTAAAAGTAAATTCCCCCTTCTGTACACATTCCGCGGAAATCTCAACGTGGTCTCACGCCCTCAATGGAAATGACAGGAAAGGGCACGGAAGTCCTCGTAAAGAATCTGTCGGCACGGGGATGATTTTGTCTTTTGAAAATTGTCATTTCTTACATTGCCAAAATAGATATGGATATGATATATACTTGAAAAAAGAAAAAACGAGGATCCGAATTATGGATGGACTTCCGGAAGAAACTTATTGAATAGTTAAGACTCAAAAGTAGTAGATATTTTCCAGAATTGAATTTCGAGTGTTTGTTTGGATTTTTGAAATTTCGATTGGATTTAGACCGAGATTTTTCTCGTGAGATGGGGTTTATCAGTACAATATTGGGGTTTTGTGGATTTGGAGTTGGGATTTCTACTGGTTTGACGGTTGGGTATTTCTTGTTCATCTATTTCCAGCCCAGCGATGTTAAGGTGCGTCTCCTCTCTCTCATAATGTGTGTACTGTATATCTATGATTTATGATCGAATGTGATGTGAATATTATTATTATTATTTTTTTTTTTGTGGAGTTATGAGTAGTAATCTGTTAGCTTCGATGGAGGGAATTTTAAAGTAGTCGAAGAAGTAGAGGCAAAGTAGGGTAAGACTAAGAGCTGTGTGCACTAGGTTCATTGCGGATTTAATGTTTCATCGTTGCTCGATTGGTATTCATGTGAGGAGATAAAAGGCCTGTTGAGAACTGTTGATTGGTTTGTTATTTTTCTGTGTTAGCAAATAAGCTTGGTAGCTTGTGCCAAATGTTGCATTCTACTGTCTTGTAGCTGGAATTATTATTACTAGACCTGAATAGTGAGCATAGTTCTATTTCCTTTTCTTAATTTTGTACGTATCCCAGGAAATATAAATTTATTTCTCAGGGAGTGACGGAGTTGAAACTATTATTGATTTGTAGGTGCAAAGTTTGTTACCCCAGTTAGGGTGTTTATTATTTTTGTCTTCTGAGTTTGTTGGCATTTCACAATATCAATTACCTGGTGATATTTAGAGGTGAGAGCTTGAGAGTGGAAAATTGTAAAATTTAACAAAACATGAAATGCTTGAAAGGGCTTCAGCCAATGAACATTCAAGGTTTATATTACCTTGGTATTTGTGTTGACAATAAATTGTTTAATAATGTTTTACCTATAACCGTATACATGCTGTAGTAATGATGCTTCTGCTTTAGGAAGTTTCAGGGTCAAACTTTTTTGTCATTTTTGAAGCAGCCATCATTAATGTTTATCTTAGTTTTTTCTTAGGGTACTAAAATCAAATGTAGTTTTATCTTAGTCATTCTGTCATTGGTTCCTGATTTAATTTGTGGAACCAACCAATCTAATGTGAATGAACATGCCAATTACATTACAGAAGTAGTTTTGCCCAGTGTCTTAGCTTTTATCTCTCCATAGTTGACTGCTAGTGTGATTATGATGGCTTTAGTACTGCGCCCTGTTGAATTTCAATAGCATGGTTCTTTTTACTTGGATTGGACTGATATGAAACCAACTTTGTGCCTGTCATGTTGAAATATAATAAATAATGGATATTCATTAGCTCCCATGGAATTGAAGAAAAATAGGGGGTGGCTGGAATTAACCACGACTGTTGCTTTAGCTGACCTCACAATCTATAGGAGTACATTTCACCTTTCTTCATCTACTTTCACCCTTCATGGAGTTAGACGTTTTAGTTGGGGTCGATAATTTGATATATCGTTGTTCTAAATTCCTTTTGAGTGACTTAGATGTAATACAACTATTTGTTTTCGTAATACATACATTAGGAACACTCTATTCTTTCTTTTGGCTGTGAATGTGGTTATTTCATGTGAAAAGGCTTCTAGACTAGTTGGAATCTGCGGCCTAACATAAAAAAAAAAAATCTTCTGACTCTTGCTTCATCAGAATCCTACCATTCGCCCTTTGGTTGAGCAAGACTCTAAGACGTTGCAGCAATTACTTCCTGAAATACCATTTTGGGTGAAAAATCCAGACTATGACCGTGTAAGTTTATGTCAGTCACTTCTATTGCATATACTTGGTTAATTCGCCAATTGAGAATTCAAATATTTTTATACATAGTTGTTTAATGTTTTTCTCCCTACTACTTTCTCTACTGGAATGAAGGTTGACTGGCTCAACAAGTTTCTTGAAGTTATGTGGCCTTACCTGGACAAGGTATTGCATCATAAAGGATTGTGTGGCATTGTTTATCTAATTTATTAGATATATGTTCACAACTTTCAATTATTTTTTATGCTTCTTGTAGGCAATTTGCAAGACAGCCAAAAACATAGCTACTCCAATTATAGCTGAGCAAATTCCCAAATATAAAATTGAATCTATTGAATTTGAATCACTAACTCTGGGATCTCTACCTCCTACTTTTCAAGGTCAGTAAAAACAAATTGTTGTCAGTTTGTTGAATTGTTTATATGTTACAATACTTTAGTGTAAATTAGAAAATTTAGGAGTAACATGGATTGAAAAAAAGAAAGATAAAAGGGTTCTCTGATGCTATTTGAATTGCAATGTTAAAGTACTGATCGGTAGTATTGCAGGGATTGGCTGATCTACTATGGCTCCCAATCTCACACTCCCCAGTACAGTACTTCACTTCATTCAGTCATGCTTTTCATGAAGTATCAGAGTCTACATGCATTGCATGCAATTTTCTTCAAAATCGTGCAGTCAATTACTGATAGAGACAACTAGAAGAAATGTAGACAAGATATATAATGAACAATATGTATTCAGTTAGGCAGTAGCTCCACATTGGAGTTTTACCAGGGTATGGTTTAGTGAATGCAGTTCAAAAAGAAGAATGCGGTACAAACCAAAAATTATAACATTGATTGGAAAAGTGAATGAAGGAAAGCTTTATAATTATCTGCCATCATGTTTCTTTCTGTTCATCTCATTTTAAAGTTGCTTTAGAAAATCCAGGAGTCAATATTTTATGTTAAGTTCTATTTTGGTAAAAGATAAATTTGCTGCTAATCACCTTCTGTCACTTGATGATATTATGTGGACTAAGTGTGTCTGCTAGTTTAGTCCATATGCTTTGGTACCTCTGTAAGATATCATGGACTGGTCAGTTGATATGGCATGTGCTTGCATAATGTTTGTGGATTTTTCTTGTTCTCATTCACTTGTTAATTGAACAGTCTGGGTAATTTATATTTCTTTATGTTTCTTTTCTCATATCTTCTTTATTTACACATAAAATATTTTGTAGAGGCTGCCACTGGGATCAAGCTAACTTTAGTTCTCTTTTGTTCCTTGAATTCATTTTTCCACAATAAGGGGCTCAACTTGTATTCTTTGGTTAACTATGTTGGTTAAGCCTGTGCATAATCTAATTTGATTGGTCACTCAAATTCTTATGGCAGGTATGAAAGTCTATCTCACTGATGAAAAGGAGTTGATTATGGAGCCTGCTTTAAAATGGGCAGGAAATCCTAATATCGCTCTTGCAGTGAAAGCATATGGACTAAAAGCAACGGTTCAGGTTGTTGCCTGATATAATTTTTAGAGTATTTATTGCCCGCAGTATGGGACTAAAAGCCAATGACTTGTTAGGTCTTGCCTTTATAGCTATGAAAAATAATTATAATTATAATTATAATTAAATTGTGATTTTGTATTGCAGGTTCTGGATTTGCAGGTCTTTGCTGTACCACGCATTACCCTTAAGCCTCTTGTTCCTAGCTTTCCATGTTTTGCCAACATATGTGTGTCTCTTATGGAGAAGGTTGGTGAAGTGCAACCCCCCTTACCCACAAATTATAATGTTATACATATATATATATATATATATATAAATCAAAATACGAAGTGCATAGAACACCAAATTACAAATAACTGGTCTCATTTTTTGGAGCTTTAAGAGCTGTATGATGGGCAATTGAACTTATATATGTACTGAATGCAATGCTTCTGGCACTTGATAAATATTGGAGAATGTGGAGAGATTAATTTTTTGTCAGCTGTAGGTGTCACTGTGAATCTGTGATCCTTTCGATTTTACTCACTATCCGAGTTCTGAGCTGCTCATTTTTCTGTCCCTCTTTTCCAGCCTCATGTTGACTTTGGCCTGAAACTTGCTGGGGCTGATCTCATGTCAATTCCTGGCCTCTATGGGTTTGTACAGGTAGAAATTCATCCCATCAATGCTTGAATGCTTTATTTATAATCTCACCTTTAAGAGTGTTGTACTGTTATTATTAATAAGCCCTATATACCAGATATTAGTTGTCGATAAGATATAACAAAACTGTGTGTCTATTTTTATTTATATCTTATATTTGGCATGGCATTGGTACGTGAAGCTTACTTGCATGAATTTAAAACTTTTAACTAACAAACATTGCTGTTTTTAGAGTGTTTTGTGTCATCTTTTCTACTTCCTGATTGTCATGCTGTATTTATAATCCTACTGATCCAGAATTCATGAATAATAATATAATCACAATCTAACCATCTTGGCGATCTTTGTGCTGAAACTAATTCAAAAGGGAAAAACTATGAAATGTATCAGTTACTATGAAATGATTAATAATATTTGTTAGTAACTTTTATTTTAAATTTTATTATTCCACTTTGCAGGAGATTATCAAAGATCAAGTTGCGAACATGTATCTTTGGCCTAAAACCCTTGAAGTGCAAATTTTGGATCCAACAAAGTATGCTTGGTTCATTTATATTATGAGTAGTCTGCCCTCTGTTGGGTCTTATATTCATATTCTAATTATCTTTAAACCTTCAGAGCTATGAAGAAGCCTGTTGGAATTCTCCATGTGAAGGTCTTGAGGGCACTGAAGCTGAAGAAGAAAGACTTGTTAGGTGCATCAGATCCTTACGTAAAACTAAAACTCACTGAAACAAAGGCTCCGTCCAAGAAGACTACCGTGAAGCATAAGAATTTGAACCCCGAGTGGAATGAGGAGTTCAGCATGGTCGTAAAAGACCCTGAATCGCAAGCATTAGAACTTATTGTTTATGATTGGGAGCAGGTACATACATTTTTACTGACAAATTCGAGACATTATTGTCATGTTATGATTTCCAATTCGCTATTTTTTGTTCAGGTTGGCAAACATGACAAGATGGGCTTGAATATAGTTCCTCTGAAGGAGCTTCCACCCGATGAACCCAAAACTATGATGTTAGATCTTCTTAAGAACATGGATCCAGATGATGTTCAAAATGATAAGATGCGTGGTCAGATTGAGGTGGAGTTGACATACAAACCCTTTAAAGAGGAAGATATGCCAAAGGATCCTGAAGATTCCAATGAAGTAGAAAAGGCTCCTGAAGGCACACCAGATGGTGGAGGGTTACTAGTGGTTACAGTGCATGAAGCTCAAGATGTTGAGGGGAAGCACCACACTAACCCTTATGTTCGTATCATATTTAGAGGAGAGGAGCGAAAAACTAAGGTGTGCAGTCAACTCCTTTTCTTCTATAGTGGACTTATCTGTATTTAGTCTAAATGCAGCTTGTTGGATACTAAACTAACAGCCACATTCTCTAACATAATCGGGCTTATTTTGTGGTAGCATATCTCCCCTTGAATCCTCGATGCAGTCACTTAATTTTATATCTTCCTTAAAAATCTGATAAAGATCAGTTATAGTGTTTCTGAAAATTCCTTATTTACCAAATGCCCGATTGTTGAAACCAATTCAACAGAATGAATCAAATGATCACTTCTGCTGACATCTGGCTGCTGCTTCGAATTGTATATTTGTGCTAATTGATCTATGTATGAGCATTAGTGCATTATCTGTCAATTTTGCTGTTTAATATTTTACCTTTTTATACAGCAAGTCAAGAAGAACAGAGACCCAAGATGGGAAGAGGAGTTCGCCTTCACGTTAGAAGAACCTCCAGTAAAAGACAGGCTTCATGTGGAGGTACTCAGCACCTCGACCAGAATCGGGCTACTGCACCCAAGGGTATTTGACTCTTCTTTCTTTCTATCATTTCAAATTCACAATGCAACAATTTGTGTACAAAATAAATTGCTAGGAAGTCATTTACCAGCATGTGGAAGGGGTATGAAATTGAGACGACATTAATGGCTATGACTCTCCTTGGACATCTGGTCAAAAGGGGTATCAAATTGTCACGTTAAATAATATACACGTTAATGTTATCACTATCGAGATATGTTTTGTGCAAGTCATTTCAACCCTAATTCTGCAGGCGATGGGTACCTAAAATGCATTGCGAAAAATACTTTTGTATATAATTAAAATCAAATAAAGTTGACATGTAAAAATATTTAACGAGGCCATTAAGGTGAGTCGGAAAATTTTGTCAATTTTTGTCTTGATGGAGCTAGTGAAATAAAATTCGCTATTTAAAGGTTTCTTATAAGCAAAATATAGTTTAGGGGACCTATCGCAGCAAAATTTAATAGTTTAGGGACCTTTTGATGCATTAAGCCTAATCTTTTTGGCTACTTCGTTGGTGACTTACATGTGCTGCGGTTTGATGTTTAAAATCAGGAATCGTTGGGTTATGTTGATGTGAACCTAGCAGATGTCGTCAGCAACAAAAGGATAAACGAGAAGTATCATCTCATAGACTCCAAGAACGGACGTATACAGATCGAGCTGCAATGGCGAACATCTTAATCCATTCAATCCTCTTCAGTAAAATATCCTTGGAAAAACACGCTTTTAAACACCATTCCGAGCAAGAGATTCGATTTTTTCTAGCTTGGTCTTGAGGACAGCTATCTTTGTGTAGTTTTATTTGTTTCTATAAACTATGTTGTGGTTGTATATTTTGTTGTTTCCCAGTGTGTGCCTTTTTCAGCAGAGCATGTTTTTGTATGAAAACATTCAAACAAGTACTTGAATTTGCTCATGGAATTTCTCATAGTGGATCAATTTCTTATACACTTTAACGCTGGTTTTAAGTTCTCTTGCCTTTTGCAAGAGAAAAAGCACAATAGATGAAATTCTGTTTATTTGAGATTAAAGGCAGTGAAGAAAAAATCATATTCGTCCTAATAATTGTAGCTTGACAAAGTATATAGTGAAAATGGCTCATACTTGAACCATTGAAGGGTATCAGTTGTTTTCATTTAAGAGTATTAGTTGTTTAAAAAAAAATAAACTAACATTCTTCAGTAAAAATAACTAATGTTCTTCAATAAAAATAATTAATACTTCATTAATGAAAACTATTAATACCCTTCAACATCAATTTCACTCTATATACACTCCTGTGACTCATTCTAAAAGTAGTATTTTTAAATTATAAAAGCTCGGAGTTTAAAATCGTTCCTCTCGGTTGTAATTTGAAAATAATTAAATGTGTAGATAGTTGCAAAATTTATAAAAGGGTTAACCGCAATTTTTTTCCTAACTTTATAATTTTTATCAATTACAAAATGAACTTTTAAAGTTTGTAATTTGATACACGTACTAATTTACTGTTGCAATTCGATACATGATGAAAATTTTCAGCAACACTTACATTTACGTGGTAGCTAGAGCTGTCACCAAAAACATATCACACGCCACAAATAATATTAATTTTATTTAAGAATATTGGATAAAAATTATTAGTTATTGTATTACAAAACTTAGTTGTTTCACTATAAAGTACTCCCTCCGTCCCGGTCTAAACGTCTCATTTCTTTTGGTTGAATGGTTTAAGAAAGTGTATTTGTTTATTAATGTATGGTGGAAAAGTAATGAATAGTGTTGAAAAGTATTGAATAATGTTTAATAAAGTAATGAATAGTGTTGAAAAATGGATTGAATGAGTGACATTTTTTGTAATATTGTGTGAATTTGAAGGTTAAAGTTTATATGTAGTAGAGTGTTGCTTTTTCCATTTATGAAATGAGACACTTAGTGTGGGACAACCAAAAAAGGAAAGTGAGACACTTAGAGTGGGACGGAGGGAGTATTAGTTAACCAATTTTATGGTAAAATAAATTCGTACGAGATTAACTCATTTAAATAACAAACTCTTTTGGCGGCATTTAATAAAGATAACATCTGACGTGGTGTGTGATGTGCTTTTAGAGGTGGTCCTGGCTGTTATGTAAGCATAAGTATCGCTAATCATATATCAAATTGCAACAATAAATTGGTTCATGTATCGAATTATAAACTTTAAAAGTTTATGTTGTAATTGATAATGATTATTAATTTCGTGAATTATTTTACAATAACCCTTTGTTAAAATAGACGTTGTATTATTTGTGATTTTATTTTTGAATATCTACATGCAAAGTATAGTTACACTTGTTTTATTGGGGGGTTGGGGGGTGGGTTGAAATTCAATTCCCGGTGAGGGGGTGATCTTTAGTTTGTAATAAAGAGATTAATCATAATCATAAATCATAAATATATAATAACAAAATCATAAATGTATAATAACAAAATGAATTCCTTAAATAGTTTTGGAGGGAGAGATTGTGGACCATTAGATCATTTTCTATATTAAATCTTGACCATTCAATTTATTTTGTTGATTTTATGGTATGATTGACTATATATTTATGGGATAGAGTTATAAATAGCCATTTGTCAAAAAATAAATTCTTTTATGTCATTAAGTTTTAAATTGTTCTTTTTTAGCCAAGAGAATAATTACTTGGACAAGTATACCCTTATTGAATTAACTAAATAAATTGAATACAATAAGCTCGTACCACTATTAATTCATCCCGTACCACATTTAATTCATCCCGTAACACACTTAATTCACCCTATATCACAATTAATTCACCTTCGTACTACACTTTCATTAAGTTTGTACCATCATATGTTTTGTATATGCATTTAAGATCGTATCGCCATATATTTAGTCTGTGCCACAATTAATTCATCTCTAACCACACTTTGTTTAAGCCCGTACCATTAATTCATATCATACCACACATTTTTTAAACTCATACCACAATATATTTTAGTACCACCATTAGTTCACCTTTTACTACAATTAATTCACACTGTACGGCACTTTATTAAGTTCGTAGCACAATTTATTTAAGTCTGTATCACAATTTATTCACCCCGTACCACCACATATAGAATATTTATCACACCTAATTCAACCACGTACTACACTTTATTTAATCTCGGACTACCATTAGTACCCCTCGTGCCACAATTCATCACACAGTAAATATATTTTATTAATCTCATACCACTATCAATTCACCCCATACCATTATAAATTCATGTTATACTACAATTAATTAACAACGTACCACAATTTATCTAAGTCCGTACCACCATTGATTTCACTTCGTATCCATGTTATTATGCATCTACTATCATATCTTAAATCTATACCACAATTTTAAAGACAATATGATTTTAGTGTTTACCTCTGTACAATAATTTTGAAGATGTATAATCATAATTTTTAACCCCATACCAACATGTTAAATCATGTATAATTATATATTTAATTGCTTACCACTCTATATTTTAAACTCTACTTTTTTAAAAGAAAAATGGAAAACGGTGAAAGGAAGAAGACGCACGTAATGTTGGAGAGGGAGAAATTGAGAGATTGATAGCAATACATATGCAAGAAATTGGAGAGTAGTGGGGAGAAGATCAATGTAGGAAAATAAAGGAGAAAAAATAAATTAAATGTTATTAAATTTAAAACAAGATGGAAAGGGGTAGAATTGGTAAAAAATATATTCTCTTGGCTAAAATAGAATTAAATTAAAACTCTTGACAAAATATAACTTTTTTAAGTAGAATTGGCTAAGATTGGGGGTTTCCACTATATTTATTCTCACATTCTCACATTTGGTAAAAATTGCTGAAATTTAGGGTACGTTTCTCTTCAACCTTCTATTTAATCACATGCCATCACCATTCACAATTCATCTCATCTTCTCTTTCAACCTTGCATTTTTCCCACAATACAACCTCATCATAAGACCATAAACAGTTCACACGGCCTTATCCTCATCCTCCAACAGATCATAATGATCACCCGCGTATTTTTGGTCATCTATGCTTCAGTGTCATAACTTCCACCGGAAAATTTTACTACACGAACATGGTGACCTCCGTACTCATCGTGATCTTCCATGGATCCATCTCCGTCTTCATCTTCACCCGTCCGTCGGACTTCCTCGACCACTTGAAGTTTGAAGAATTTCAAAATTAATTAGAGATTTTCAAGAATTTTTCAAGACACGAATATAAAAACTTTGAAATTTGAAGATCTTTTCATGAACGAGTGCTATATTTTTTTATTTAACATTCTTATAATTTTCTAAGTTTAATTTTAATTATATTAATCATTGGAGCATTCATTTTTTTTTTACATTAATCGTTTAATCATCATATCTTATTTATCATTTCCGTCACTTTTTGTAAATTTTATGTATCATATATTAATATAATCAACCGCACGAGTAATGCTTACCTTACATATTTAGCATGTGCAAGAATAACAAGAGATAATATAATTATATTATCTATAAATTTTGTTTAAGCTTTGGAGCTAATTAAATGAAAAATACTAACGATCAAATTAATATTAAATCTTTTATAAATATAACAACCAATTATTATATATATATATGTGTGTGTGTGTGTGTGGATAACAAATTAAAAATACTCAAATATTAAATATTTATGTTGTTTCAGATATAATTAAATAGATCAAAACCAATATATAAAAGAAGAAACTAATTAAATAATCTATCATTAACATTTAAGAAATATTTTTTTTTTACATTAATCTTCAAGGAAATTAAGGTGTGTTTTTATTCAATTGGACACTCAATATTAATGTCATCCTTATTTATTCATTTTACAAATAATCAATAAAAACGTGTCATTGTAGTAGCAATCTAATTATTTTATTAACAATATTTATTGTTTGTTAATGTACTTAGTTTAATGAATTTGTAATTTTTTATCTACATATGCAAATCCTTTATTCATAAAAGCTTTAGGTGTGATTTTCTGTAATCCAATTAATACATAAGAATACTAATTACAAATTTGTGTGTGATTTAAATTGGTGCTACATTTGTACATTTAATTACAAACTGATTTCATTTCCACATAATGTATTTGACCATAACAAAATTTGTTATCAATTTAAATCTCTCAATCTATGCTCAATTTACTTAATTTTTATTAATTATTGATTGGTTCTTAAATAGTGACATATATTCTAAAATATGTTTACTAATATATTTAGGCTAAAATTTCGTTCATAAATAAATTATAGTTATATCTATTGATAATTATCAGTTATATGTGAAAGAAAATATTAAATACAAGATTAGTGAGTAAAATCTTAAATACATAATAATAATTGTCTCATTAATTTTTTATTCATTATTGTCAAACATGAACCATTTATTTTAAATGTTATAATTATATTAAGTTTTTAAATAAAATAGATTATTACAAGTCATATAAATAATAATTTTAATGAAGCAACATTAATAATAAATATTTTGAATATCAAATTTGCTAGATGTATTTTACCACCCCGAAAGGCTGAAATGTTTGCACCTCAAATGGAAAAAAGTCAAATATATCTATTAGATTAAATAAGTCTCTCAACTACTTATTTTATACATCTAAACTCCTTTTTTTTTTTTTAAGTTGGGGTCAAATATACCTCTCATCCTAATAAAATCAAACAACCAAGCCTTTTTTTTTTAAACTAAAACAAAATATAAATATTTCCAAATCAAATAAAAATTTATTTAAAAAAAATTCAAACATTTATCTCACAGGTTGATTTTAAATTGATTTTTATAAATCAATTAGATATAATTTTATATTTAGTGCAACATTTAAATTTTTATGGAGTTTTTTTTTTACCCAAATCTCGAAACAACGTAGCCTAAAAGAAATTATTTATTTTCCCTCAAGAGTAATCCCTTCATCCCAGATCAATTTTTACACTCTCTTTTTTGTGTTGTCCCAAATTAGTTTTCACATCCAAAAAAATAAAATTGTTCTCACAACCTTTACCATCAAAATTCTCATTTATTTACATTTTATATCATTACTTTTTTCTACACATTAATTAACAAGTCACAACAACAAGAATAAAGTTAATTTGACCAATGCCCTTACTTTATCACTTTAATAGAGTGGTTAGAGTCTCACTATCTATGACCAAAAGGTCATGAGTTCGAGTCACAATTTTACCGACAATTTTTATTTATTTATTGTGAGTGTGAAAAATTGATCTGAAACGAATGTAATATTAGTTATGAAGAGTACAAATTTTTGTCAGTAAAGAGTATAAGTTGAAGGATATGAGTTGTTCATTAAAGCGCATTAATTATTTTCACTACAGGGTGTAAGTCGTTCTACTAAAAAATAGTGAAAAGTGATTTATGTATAAACAAATTTCACACTGAACATATATCTAATTAAGTGTTTAAGGTTGATTGTAATATATTTTATTCCCAACCCAAAATTAATTGGAAAAATTAACAAATATATGATTAATTGGATAGTTTTTAAATTAAAATAATTTATTATGTTGCATAGTTAAAAATTACGAAGTTGAGTTTTTTCACTTTATTATAATGATAAAGCAAGAAAAATTATAGAGCACAACTATCTATATCACTACTTTACTCGGTTCATCCACCTCTAAATTCACCACCTCATTTTATATTTTTTATTAACTACACCTACTATAAGATTTTAATTAATCTAACATAAATACTTACATTCACATCCCTAGATATACTAACCAATAATCACCAATCTTATTTAATTTCAAAACTAGCCAAGCATACTCACTTCACCAGCTCTATTGGTAATATTGATGATTCTATTGCTACTATTGTTGATTATATTTATCCCGAATTCATATTTATGAAGTTTGATCATGAATTTCTGCAGGAGTTATCCTTGCACCGACACTTGATTATGTTAGATTTACAAACGACTACGTGCTTTGGTTAAATGAAAATAAATCACTTAAATATTACGATAGTGTTTGCAGACCCGATTTAAATTAATTTTAAAGTTCTTGCTGTCATGCATACTCCCAAAATTTTCAACACATTAAAGTGTATCTTAATGTGTATCTTTGTTTCCTTCAGATTTTATTTTCTTTAAACCGTGCAATTCTCACTATTGTAGGCATTATTGTTACAAATCTTTTCCCAGAATTGAGATCTACCATATTTTGGTCGGTTGTAGTACTCATTCAAGTAGTGTGGAATAAATTGCAGCAACATCTTTATATAGGTATGGACATGATAATTTAATTTTTCAACTAAAAAATATATTCTGAAATATAGATTTATTTATTATAATATATAACAATATGTAAGGTATGTACATATGTAAGACTAAGATATAATCTCTTTGATTGAAATTAAATTATTATGTTTATCATTTATTTGATATGATATGATTTCAAAATATCCATTCATATTTGTTAATTGACTTTATATTATTTACCTTTTTTTTTCCGGGCAAATGTGTGAATTTTTTTTCAAAGTCCAAATTATTTTTTATATGTAGAGTTTATAGATTGTTATGTATTGTATATTGTCTTTTGTTTATGACAACTTTGTTCTTGTCATAACATTAAATCCTCTCCAGTCAATTGCCGTTTCATATAAGGATTAGTTCAAACATAGCATATCTCTACCAGGTTGCATGAGTATGTATTTTTATATGTATTTATAGTTTAAAGTTGATGTTGGTTTTAAAAATTATTTTGATATTCATGTTGGTGATCTATTATTTTTGGAAGAAGACCATGGAGGTTCTTTTTCCTTCACAATATCAATAGTTCTGATGGATTTTTGTATGAAAAGATAGGTGAATGTCTACTAAAATACCCGATTATAATAATGAGTATGTATTTAAAAATAAAATTATTATGTATGTTGTTTTATTTGTTTTTGTTAAATATTTATACAAAATTATTTTAATTCTTTTTTTTTTTCATTTCATAACAGGTGCTGTCAAGTTGTACAAGATTATTCCTGAATTTGTTGTTGAATGCTCTGAGCAATATGTAAGTATAATTGTTATAGTGCATTCAATGTCTTTTCTTGGTCTGGACTAATTTTTTTATTAGCTTATCCCAAGAACATTTGTTCAATTATATGGAAATACACTTCCGAAGTGTTTCTTTTTTAGAACTACATTTGAAAACCAGTATATGAGTACATACACAGTGAAAGATAATGGACTTTAGTTGAAAGTAAAAAAAAAATTGGCATGATGAATTCCATTGTTATGATAAAGTTAAACATTTCACTTTATTATATGATGGTGTTCAAACATTTTATGTCAGGTTTTTTAGACAATAATTACGAGGTTACTACATGGTCTCGCTATATTAATCACAGTAATTTTACATTTTACGTTGTCTTTGGTTGATATACATATTTTTTTAATGTTCTTTTATATTTTACATAACAAAACATTATTCTTTTTCAGTTATTTTTTCTAAAAAATATTATTCTCAAGTTTTGGTGGATTGCAATCAATCTGAGTTTATATATATTTGGTACGTATTGATTATATTTTATATCTTATTTTTTTCAATAAAAATTATTTTATAGAAACTTTATTTACATATTTTTAAAAAATTGTGTATATTTCTAATTTTAATATATTATTCGTTCTACTCCGGAATCTTCCAAGGAATGCAGTTAGTGGTTTTGGATCTATTAGTCTTACTATTCGATTGAAGAACACAA
The DNA here is from genome assembly GCA_947034835.1 of Ballota nigra. Lineage (NCBI taxonomy): Eukaryota > Viridiplantae > Streptophyta > Magnoliopsida > Lamiales > Lamiaceae > Ballota > Ballota nigra. Next base: position 31,217,876 of record OX344721.1, read on the forward strand.
TCAATGGAGAATTTTAATGTTAGTTATGATCATCGTTTCATAGAATCTCATGGTGGGCATTCTGTTTTTATGCATCTATGTGACAATTGGAAATATGTGGCGTTGAGCGTTTTTTTGAAAATATCTGATAAAGTTTATTTCTACAAGGAGCCGAATGAATAAAATGATTCTTCCCATATTTTTGTTTTTTTATCTTTCAAGAATGATTCTATAAGGTGTTAAGTCTGGATTAATGCTTCTGGAGTGTTATGGTTATTATAACTTTATTTATAGTGTCAATCAATTTTTAATAATAGTATTAATGTTTGTTTTCGTAGATTACCGTCCTTAATACTGGCTATTGATAATTCATCACATACAAGAAATACTATAAAATTATCTTGATATTATCACTACCATCATGATTTATCAAAATAGAATAAACAATGTAAAATTACCCGAATGTCATTATCTACTATGGAAGTTGTAGTGTTCTGTTAACAGTCCTTTTATATATGTCGACCGTTGTTTCAGTGTAATATATTATTACCAAATATTCTATTTTTTTATTTAAAATTAATAATTATGTAATTACTTAGTCAAATGAAAATGCAAAGAATTTTATACCTTCATCGTATGTTTTAGTATTTGTTCATGTCCTAAAATAATAGTTGTTACCATTCTGTATGAAATCTGACCTTCGTTTCAAATTCGTCAACTCAGCCAATGAGATGAATGTTTAAGGTGTTAATTAAATAAAATTGAAATCAGATTAAATCAAAACTATATTTACCTTTGGAAAATTTATGTGTTACCAGTAAATTAACAACATATGGTTTCTAAAGTGGTCAGATCACCTTATCTTCGACATGCAGCAAAAGTACACCAAAGTATTAAACAGTCTAATGTGTGAAACTTTATACTTCAGTGAGTTTCTTCGAATCATGATCGATTTTATTATTTATCCAATTGATCTATTATGCAATTGTGAAGAATTGTTAAATTTTTTAAAGAATTATATTATAATTAGGATTAAAATAAAATTTATATTTGTAGATCAAATAATAACCGATTAAATCACCTGGAATCAAACATGCAACCAAAATTTTGGATGGAATTAGACCAATGCCTTTGTAATCCTTTCATAATACATTGAGCTTTCACCAGTTAGAAGATGATCCTCTTTTTGGGTCTAACCTAAAAATGATGAGGATTTGAAAAAAATTTGAAGCATAAAAATATAAATCAATTTAAATGTCAGAAAAGTACCTTAAATTTCGTAAAGAAATTTACTCTGCATGTAATTCTGATTTCAACTGCTTTCGAAATCTAATGAAGTTTTTTTATGTGGGGGAATTTCAGGTGGTGACTTTTGGCTTTGGTTGTCAATGGCTTTGTTAATTTCTTTATTGGTTTAGGTCGGTGATGAGATGCAAAGTGATGGTGGAACAAGGAGTACGATGTTCTTCCACTTACAGTATAGAGGAGTAAATAATTGATCTACCTTAAATAATTTGGTCTAACATTGAACTTTGAATGTTGGAGACAATATATATTGTAATTCATTTTGTGTTTACTTTTTGTAAAATTTTATATGAGACCGTCTTATAGCATGAGACAATACAATTTAACATCCATCCATAGCAAATTGTTAATGTATCAACAACCAAGTTATACCCCATTCCATTGTCTCATGGGATGAGACAGTCTCATACAAGACTTACTTTTACTTTTTATTATAAGAAAATAGTTACTTCTATCATCCTTTATAATTTGTCCCATTTCATCCATTTAGACAAACCAATTTTTTTTTTTTTAATTAGGACATCATAAGACATTTACATATCTATTTAAAATTTCTATTTATTACAAAATGATGGTCATCTTCGTGATATATTAGAGGCATTGTTGAAAAAAGTAGGTAAAAATGGATTTACATTAATGAATTGTCAATTAGAAAAGGACATTGTTTTGGATAAATATGATGGTTCAAAAGGGACGGAGAGAGTATTTTTTAAATATATATATTAAATTGTGGCTTAGTGTTTAAAGTAATTTTAATTATACGCTGAATTTATGTATAATTGTCTCACTATATTGGACAATGCATACTACAACTGTATCTATAAAATGTTAATTTGTTATGTTCTATATCAATGATGGTTTATATAAGAAAATACATAATCTTAAGTTAATCAAGAAATTGTTTTAAATTATTGAATATTTAATCGGTAACATAACAAATTTCATTAGAAGTATATTTGATCTTGGATAAAAAAGAGTTTATGTTAAAATTTTTCATTAAAAAAAGTTTATGTTAAATTTTTTCATTAAAAAAAAGTTACTTTTAAGTTTTATAACTAAAAATAAGGTATTATCATGTTTAAAAAATTATAACAAATTCCGCCCGTGCGAAGCACGGGTAGGACGATCACTAGTTTCTAATAAAGAGCATAACTGACGAAAAATCGCGAGATTTGATTAACTTCTTTGTATAATATTAAAAAAAAGAAAATATTTATTATTTTTAATGTTAAAATTATTTAAAATATATTATACATTTAATTAGCATTGTAATTTATATATAAAAATATTTTTTGAAAGAACATATAAAATGTCAATGAATTGAAAAAAATCAGTTTATTCATAAATTTTAAAATTACAATTACACATTTCGAAAAACTTCTTTGTAAATTACATTTACAGTATATTTCGATGGTCTTCCATCGGATCCGAGACACAACACCTTCAAGCATTTTTTGATCTTCACCCTTGATACTACAACATATAACTGTCTATGTGTAAAAAACGGTTTGAGAAGATACAATCCTATAGTCGATAAGGTTTGATCTGGACTCTTATTTATGGTCATTGCAAAACACAATTATATCGGAAACTTCCTCCTCTTAGTTCCATCAGAATTACTCAAGGTCATTCTTGGAATGAATACCTTATTCCCAACGTTCCTTCTAGATATAATTTGTGCTTCAAGAATATGAGTTCCAAGCTTTGCGATTATCAACCTTGTGTCATTGCACAAACCTGATTTCTGGTCAATATTCCTTAGAGGAATTATGGACACACCTTCCTTCAAATGTGATTTGTCAATCTTGAACACTTTAGAGAGTTCAAAATATCAACTGAAATTGCATGTCCATTTCCTCCGGATCTTAACTCCATTTTGCAAACACTATCCGAACTCAAGTATACTCTGGTTTCCCATGGGATCATGGACAAAATCTTTTCATTTATCGTTTCCACATCGTGATGAGTTGGTACAAGTATTGCCCCATCCTCAAAGTATTTAGGTGTACTTAGATTTTCCACAATAGATGGATAAATTCTTTCAACTATAGCACCAACCGGACCATTGATATCATAAATCAAATTATTTTCTGGTATCTCAATATCTGCAAAACCATCACTGTTATCCCCAATTTCACCATCACCAACTTTAAGATCCACTTCGAGAATTCAGCAATTTTAAAATCAATGTTTCTAACATCTGTATCTTTTCTTTGCAAATACATGTTTCTTGTTTTTTTCTGTGTTATTTTTTCTGTTAGAATGAACGGAATCAAGAAAATAACTTTCATATAAATAATTTGTATCATTTTTTAAATGACATGCGAAGATTAAGTATGAAAGAATCTTATACTCCACTAAAATTGCTCATAAAAACATTCGCACATTTCACTCTTAAATGTGTCAATATTAATCATATAAATTAGACGACCAAAATTATTACCCGGTCAATCTTATAAAGTTGATAATAAATATTTAACATAACTATCAAGAAAACGATATTACCTACACAAGTAATATATATATATATATATATATATATATATAGAGAGAGAGAGAGAGAGAGAGAGAGAGAGAGCAACACATATATAGTACAACAAAAGGTTGAAAAAATAGAAATACTAAACACCAACAAATTGTAATATTTATTAATAACACTCTCAATAATAAATTGCAAACACCCATTATGCATTGTAGAATCATTAGGAACTAACATCGAAAATACGAATACTATATTTGGACTTATTAATAACACTCTCAATAATAAAATTGTAAACACTCATTATGCATTGTACAATCAGTAGGAACTAACATCTAAAATACAAACATTATATTTGGACTTCAAGTATATAATTCCATGATGGGCATCACCATTTTTCGATTCTTCAATAGATCCAAAAAAAATAACTTTAAATGTGTTATTGTATGGAAAAATAACCTTATTGATCCAACAAAGGAATATGCGTTAGTAGATACTTGTAAGTAATAGTGAAATAACCTTCAATAGATCCAACAAATCAACTTATTTTTTCTGCAAGACTTAGTGGTATAAATAGTAGATATTTATAAGTAATAGTGGTATATCGATCGATCAACCAATGATTTGATTAGTGGAATAAATTAGATTAATACTAATAATAAATTTAATTAAAGATTAATATAAATCAATCAAATAATGTCATTAGTCAATTTATAATATATTATTGCAATATTTAAAATAATTCAACTATAATATAAGAAAACACATTATTTTTACTTGTTCATCGTCCACCAAATTGGAGTATTTTTGAATTACAGTTGAATCATTCTTTTACTCAAAGCACTGAACTCTACATTAGAGAATTTCACCTTTTTTAATTTGTGTTATAAATAGCATTTCTCTTCCACTTAGACTTTTGGTTTCTTTAGGAATATTGCTAATACAAAAAATAATTCATCTGATTCTTGTTATAGAATCAGGTCATTATCCACTTTAGCCAACATGGTTTTACACACACTATTGTCGGGACGAATGTTTCATACTTCATCGAATTACATACAACAATTTTAACGTGGTACCTTTATATTAAAGTTTTATTCAAGAATTAATAGAAAGTTTTATATAAAATATAAATTATTTACATTGTCGAATGTATACAATATATATTTTAAATAAATATAGAGTGACATTGATTTATAATGAACCATTTTGTAATACTTTTTAGTATAACAACTAATAACCTTTAGTGTAACCAACTAATACATTTTATTCAAAACGTCTAATACTCTTCGTATCCCTTACCCTTTAGTTAAACATCTAATAATCTTCGTACCCTTCAACTAATCTATAATATATATAAAACTGGCTAGGAGTGGTAAATTATTTTTGGACCACTTTACCCTTGCCATCTTTTATTTCTATAATCTATAATATATATAAAAGTGGCTTGAAGTGATAAATTATTTTTGGACCACTTTACCCTTACCATCTTTTATTTTTTTGCAGTATCATCCCTACATTTGTTTTGTGCATTTTTCTTTACGTTCAATTTCGGTTATCACAGATTCACAGTGCACCGTTTCACCTTAGTCATCTTCTTCTCCTCCCCCTTACCTTTCCGATTTGCATCGCGGTGGGATCTTCGCTTTCTTCACCTCTCCCAACACCTTCCTAAGTGCTTCAACAAACCTACCTGATCGCTTCAACTGGAATGTCCACAAACAACTGAGGACGATGGTCGAACGTGCGAAAGGTTGAGGCAGATGAAAGGTGCGACGATCGCTGATGGAAATTAAGCGGTTGTAGAGCGGCTTTGACTTATCTGGAAACATCCGAAAGGTGTGGTGCATGGTGGAGGCAGCTCGCGGTAAACCCATGTCTATCGATGCTTTGACTTTTCTTCAGTCCAGGTTTCCGTATTTTATTTTGCAAATCCTCACTTCTCGACTTTTGATTTATTTATCATTATTGTTATTACAGTTTTCATTGTGTCGATCTCCTGTTATTTTGCACACTGAGAATTGGGAAATCTTGAATGCAGAGAAATTGCTACTCGGTGAAGTTCTTGAAATATGGTTTTCTAGGACATTTGATATTGTATGTTGCTTTGCGGTCTAGCAGTTGGGAGGGAGAGGCCGGGGGAACTACGAGGGAAGTGTATAAGTGAGATTAGTGCATCTTCGACCTTCGGCAAAATTAAAGCTTTGAAAAATACTGTAAGCAAATAATATCCTCAGATTCCTTCATCCACTTGTAAATTTGTTGCTAATGAATAAATTTTGCTTTGGTTTCTTCTGTTTTATAGAGACTTTACTATCGATAGACATAGTGCTTGGTTGTCATATATATGGTGTTGTATTGCTATATATTTTGAATCTTATTTTAAATGAACCTAACGTACTTTGTTGGTCAACAAAAGGAGAAGCCTTAGAGTAATTGAAACCTTATATATAGTTCTTCATAATTAATTGTTACCAATTCATTTGGCTATTTTAGTCTTGGTTCTTACTATCAGCTGTTGCACATATAATATCTAAATTATATATGACTTTATGAATTTGTGCCATCAAAAGCATGCCAGATATTCTACATTTTGTTGAAGTTTGGTTTTATTTGGTGAAACCATAGGTTTGTGTGAGTGTATACAAGTTTGAATGTTTAGGCGGTTTTATATATTGTTCAATCCAATTTCTTTATTGATTCCCTTTTCTCATATAGTGACACTTTTCTGCCATACTTTGTTTACAATTTTTACTGTGGCCACATCAATCATCTTATATTCAACTCTCCATTCTATCTCATATGTATATTCATTCTCAACTCTAATCTAATTAAATTATATATTTATGCAAATTAATTTGATCATTAAAGCAATAGAGATAGTCATGGATGGGCAATGGCATATGAAATTTGTTCATTAGAACCTATATATATTTCATATTCTTACATTCTTGTGTTTGTCTATAGATACTCTTCCTTATTAGTCCATGAACTTAGATTGTTTCTTTACATTTAGGTTTAATTTCAAATAAGATGGAAGAACAGAAGGGTGTTGTTATTCTCTTTGTGATTGGCAGAAGGCATGCTTTTCTCCCCCCACTCTCTAATCAAATTTGCATAGCTAGAAGATAACTAAGCAACATTCCATCTAATACTATGGCGAACTGACAACTTGGACAAGAGCATTGATAATGTAAACAAACTAACTACATTTTTTTATTCATGTGAGATGTTTGGCTCACTTATTTAATTTCATATTCTATATTATGCATACTGTTAAACTATAAGATATCTCTGCATAGTACATATAATATTTATCAGTTCAATAAAAACTTCATTTCTAAAATTTGTAATCGTGATGCTTATGTTTAAAAAGAAATCCATTTATGAATTATTGAGATATGTGCTGCAAATTGTTATCTCTGGAAGTTGTCCTATACTCTGGAGAATTGATCATAATTCTTTTTCTTTTCCATAAAATATAGCTTAGTGTTCTGTCTACATGCATTCGTACAACTAAATTCAACATAAGAATTGCTTTAGAGCTTTGGGGATGTTTCATATCTTCCATAATTAGCATTTCATTTTGTTACTTTTTTCAGGCAGCTATCATAAAAGTTTTGTTGATCCATTGTTGGAGGAATATCAACCTCTAGGAATTACTTTACTAAAGTTTGGTAAATTGTCCCTTGGAATTGTGGCTCCTAAAAAGGTTGCAACTCACTATTATATAACTTAATCTTGTAATGTGGACATGCATTGTCACCATATTTTCAAGATAGACATTTTCATATATATGATGTAATGGAAGATATTTTTGACACTATGCAATGTTAAATATGTCCTTAAACAATAGCAAATTGTGTCTCGAGCCAAAAGAGTTGTTGCAACAATTAAAACGTTGGATATTTGGTTTGTGATTGGAAAATTTTGCCCCAAAAAAATTAGATAAGAGAAAGCAGAGGAAGAGGGAGTGTGTGCATGTATGTTTTATGATATTTTTTTTTACCTTTTTGTGAATGTATGAGATCCTTTTTATGGATTTCTTGCCATTTTGCAAATTCTCTTTCTTGCTCTATACATTTTCATCACTTGTTCATGTCTACGTGGGTATGTTTTGTATGTTATATTTTTTAAGAAGGTAAAACATGATTACATAAAGTAGTTTTTCGTATGAGTTATCAAATGTAAAGGTGAATCGTCAAAGAATTCAAGGAAAATGTATACAGAGTTGATGAATTTTGTGGGTATAAAATGGTGATTCTCTACTACTAATATTCTCTAAGGCTCCACTTGGTAGGGCTTATTAGAAAATGAGCATAATAAAGTGAAATATTATTTTAGTATGAAAATGTGAAATAAGTATTTTATTATGAGTGATAGGTAGGAAGTAATAAAATGTGTATTAATTTAAAGTGTTTATTGGTAGAGTGGAAAAATTCATAAGATAAAGTAAGATAAAATATAAAAATACCATTTTAACCTTTCATATTAAAGTTACAATACCCAAATTTGAAACCACCATTATACCCCTCCCCACCACCATCAAATTTAATTCCATAGTTCACCGTGAACTTCTACAATTTTAGAAATCAAGTTGTCAACCATCATCATCAAAGGTGAATCAAATTGATATGAAATTAAAAATTGAATACGCCATCAATTAGCATTGGTTCCGTCGTTGCTTTTGGCAAGAAAAATTAGGGCTTCCTATCGTCTGTATACCAGGGCCTTGGCCACCATAGGTCATCCTCTTCACTTCCTCATATCATGAATTTGAGTTTTGCCGCGACCTTGCCCTCCTCGACGACGGTTGACGTTTTAATTTTTTATTACCTTTGTTGCGCTAATTTTGGACCTTCTGTGAATTGATGACTATATTTTTTGACCTTGTCTCACTCTATCGGGCTCTGTTCTTGCATCCACGGCGGCGCTAATCCTTGGGCTTGAGTTTCTAAAATCGGAGCAACCCCCTGAATTTGTCCTTGCAGCGATGACAATACTCTGTTGCCGATGGTGGTAGTTTCACAGTGGAGGAGTAATCAAGTGGAGAAAGAAGGGGTAATTTGGTAATGCTGTTTATCTTTACAATGAATAATAAAATAGTAAGGGGGGGGGGGGAGGTGAGACAATATTTATGGATTTTAAAGATTAAAACCGGGTCAAGCATAAAATTATATGGTGTACCAATTGTTGTGACCATATTTATCGCGAGAACAAATACACCCCATCTATTTTGTATGGCCATCATGGACAACTCCTCATACCCATCATAATGGAAAATACACCCAAATATGGATGATCAGAGAATTCAGAGTGAAAATCCATCCACGGAGCAGGTCGGCCACCCCGGGTTGATCACCCATCTTTCATACACTCAAGTGGCTAGTAAATACACCCATTCTCGTTATACCTGCAGTAAATATGGGAGAGCTAGCAATAAAGGCACAATCTCATCCCCTGACGATCGGATAAGAACAAGAATCATCTAGGTGTCATGAGCCAAGGAATAACCGCACTCCAGTATCAATCAAGCTGCCAAAACCTCATTGGTTCGTACTCTGCACATGCATGCAACATAATACGGAGGACATAACACCTTGCCGCAGACCCTAAATTCCCTTTTTTACCCCCATGTATACTATATATATAGAGCTATTAAGAGTTCCAAAAGATAAGTGAATATACATACAAAAAATCATTAAGTCCAGGGCCCAAAAAACCCTGGCAATCCCTCTCGCATTTATCGTTTTCATACTTTCTGCAATATTTTATAGCTAATCATTAGAATCTGAGATCATCCATGACTTTTGTGATCTCTTAGCATTTATTTGGTGTTTTTGCCTATTTTTAGCCACATAAAATCCGCATTCACTCCTTCTCATATTTAGGTAAACAACACCAAGTGACATACTAAATGAATAAAGGGTCTTATATGGGGCTAATAACCCCTACCAAGTGGAGTCTAACTACATATGTAAAACGTGCAACACACGTGTTATATAACTAGTATTCTTAAATGAAAACAACTATTATCCTCCAAAACTAATACTCTACAGTGAAAACACCTAATACCCCAGTGAAAATAACTAATACCCTTCAAATGGTTCATGAATCAACGTCGAACTTTGAAAAATTATTACAATTAAACTATTTGAGTTTTATAATTTTAATTAGATATATAATCAATGTAAACATTATTAGTTTAGGGTATTTTATTTCACGATAAATTTAACAAAATTCTGAATAATTAAGGTTGATATTTTCTAGAACTCAATTAGAACTTAAATAATAAACATTGTATCGAATCGATTAAGATAATTAATTTTTAGGATATTTTACTTTTAGTAAAAAAATGGACATCATTTTAGTATTGTATATTCATTAATATATGAAAATTAAATAATCAATAATTTAATTAAAGAAAATGACCCAAGTATATTTTAGAATTGTCATTTTAGAATATTAACTTAATATAAATCATCAGTTAAGTCTTGATATTAAACATATCCAAATATTACTTATTAATTTTAATAATTATTCTAATATTTAACATTTGAAATTGACCTAAACAATTACTTAAAATTTGAATAATATATACCTCATTCATAGATTTGATACAATGCACATAAATGGAAATCTTGAAAGAGTAATGGTAACCGACAATCATTACGGTAATTAATATAAAATATATCTTTTGTTAAATGATTAGGCGTGAAATTGTGATGTTTTGTAGCACAATTTGCCCATATTTTGAGTGTTTTTTATGAGTATTTAGAGTTATTTGAGTATCATTTTCATAAACTCATGAATTTGCCTCTTTGATGCTCGTAGTTGGAAAGAGGGCGAATAATGGAGTTCGTAGGACTTTGAATCGACTCAAATGGATGCCCAGATGAGAAGATATCGAAGAAATATGAAAAGTGTTAGTTCGTGCAAGGAAAAGTGTCAATTGGCTCAAGGAAGGAGGTGCTCGAGCGCCTAGGCGCTCGAGCAAGGGAGTGTCGAGCAATAGATGGGTTCTGGACGTCTGGACCCAAAGTCGCGAGAAATGACCTTTTCGCCCGTTTTAGGCCCGTTGCTTATAAATACCCCATCCCAAGCTCGTTTTTAGACACATTTTGATCGCTATTGATATTTTGACATACTTGGAGCACAAGGGCGGAGCCGTCCATGGCCTTGAGGGGGCTTCAGCCCCCCCCCCCCCCCACAAACTTGTACTAAGTATTAGTTAATATACCCCACGAATACTTAAAGGATTCTACTAATCCAATTAAAATGGCTAAAATATTATAAAAAATGTTTGTTCTTTCTGTTAATTATTCCACTAAGAATAATAATAGCCTCCACATTATCTATTTGAGTATGATTATCATCAACCACTTTATAATATTTTCTAGTAGAACGATTCATAGTTTTTAGTGAAAATAGTTAATACTCTTAAGTAAAATAACGCATACCCTTTATACTCTCCGACTCACATTCTTTCATGGAAACGTGTACCCTCTAAATTTACAGTATTTATTTTGGTTTGTATGTAAATTATATGTCATGTCTCATTATTTACAGTATTTGACAATTAATAATTTACTACAGGTAAAATTGGAATATTTTAGGTAAAATACATTAAAAATGACATGTGTTTAGAAAAATAGTTAAAAGGTCAAAATGATATTTAAAAATAACGGAGGAATTATAAATTATGATTGATACGTAAAAAAAAAAATTCTAGCCCCCCCAACTAAAATAGTCTAGCTCCGTCCCTGTTGGAGCAAGAAGAAAGCTTGGGAGAGAGATTGAAAGAGTTTTATACTTTGTAATCGAGGTTTTGATTTAGGAATTCATAGTTTTAGTATTTTCTTTTGAACTTATTAGATTAATTCTTTCTTTCCTTGTTCTTTGAGACTATAAACCCTAGCTTTTCAGACTATAAGAGATTACTTTTGAGACTTTAATCTATTCTTGTTTATGTTCTTTGATTTAATTATCAATTCAAGTATGTTTATGTTTCTTATCATCGTGATTGCTTTTGTTATTTCAATTACCATGTTAGGCTAGAACTCTTGCATGCTTAGGATAGGATGAACTCGTAGAAGTAGGACGTTGGTACGTAATTAGGATAATTCGTGATGTTTAGTCTTAGTTCTCTTAATTAATTGAATTCTTAAAATAAACCCTAGAATAATCTTGTAATTAAGTACGAAAATTATTAGAGGGAGCACAACCGCATCACTATTTAATAACGAATAGGCTTAACGAGAGGGTTTTTGAAGGGGTTTATAATCTACCGGTTTATCTAGGGAGGACGACCGCATCACCTTAGTTAAATTAGGGCCTCAATAATTAAGCACAATCCATATAATTTGATTAGGTGGATTAGTGAAGTAGGTTGATAGAATTAAGTATTAGGATTAATTCTTGAGCTTTTATTCTTTCAATCTCGTGCTAGATTAGGGAAGTTGATTGCCTAATTTTAGTACGCTTAGAATTATTACTTGCACATCACGATTATTTTAGTTATTGTACCAACTTCGTTAGCATACGTAGGAATTCCAATCCTGAGCATCACCATCTCATATATTTATTTAAACCTAGTTATCTATTTAGTTTAATTTAATTATTAGCATTAAGAGCAGTAGTTTATAAAATTAGTTTAATATAATTCTTGAACCTGAACATACATTCATATTAACTACGAGACGTAGATCTCCATGGCTCTATTCGCATATATTTCTTTCCTTGGGTTCGATATACTTGGTCCATATACTTGCCAATACTACAGGGATCTCATACTCTTGTGGGGTAACTACTAGTATAACTAGTATTTTGCGTTCAAGTCAATGGCTTATGCGTGAAATTGTTATGTTTTGTAGCCCAATTTGCCCATATTTTGAGTGTTTTTTATGAGTATTTAGAGTTATTTGAGTATCATTTTTATAAACTCATGAATTTGCCTCTTTGATGCTTATAGTTGGAAAGAGGACGAAGAATGGAGTTCGTAGGACTTTAAATCGACTCAAATGGATGCCCGGATGAGGAGATATCGAAGAAATACGAAAAATGTTAGTTCGTGTAAGGAAAGTGTCAATTGGCTCAAGGAAGGAGGTGCTCGAGTGCCTAGGCACTCGAGCAAGGCAGTGTCAAACGATAGATGGGTTCTGGAAGTCTAGAGTGCTTGACCGAGCAGTGGTCTAGCGCCTAGCGCTTGACCGGCAGGCATTCGACCAAGAGTAGGTCGAGCACCTAGCGCTTGACCAGTTGGAGCTCGAGCACCTTGTTGGCGCTGGAAGGGGAACCACTCGACCGAATGTTGGTCGAGCGCCTAGCGCTCGACCTAGACTCAAAGTCGCGAGAAAATGCCTTTTTCGCCCGTTTTAGGCTCGTTGCTTATAAATACCCCATCACAAGCTCGTTTTTGTGGACCTTTGATCACTATTGATATTTTAGATACTGAGAGGAAGGAGAAGAGCTTGGGCAAGAGATAGGAAGAGTTTTACACTTTGTAATCGATATTTTGATTTACGAATTCCTAGTTTTAGTTTTTCTTTCGAACTTCTTAGATTAATTCTTTCTTTCTTTGTTCATTTGAGACTATAAACCCTAGTTTTTCAGACTATAAGAGATTATTTTTTAGACTTTGGATTATTCGTTGTTTATGTTCTGTAATTGAGCTATTAGTTCAATTATGTTCATGTTTATTATCATCACTATTGCATTTGTTATTTCAACCTCCATGTTAGGCTAGAACCCTTGCATGCTTATGATAGGATGAACTCGTAGAAGTAGGACGTTGGTACATAATTAGGTTAATTCGTGATGTTTAGTTTTAGTTCTCTTAATTAATTGAATTCTTAAAATAAGCCCTAGAATTATCTTGGAATTAAGTACAAAAATTGTTAGAGAGAAGACGACCGTATCACTCTTTAATAACGAATAGGCTTAAGGAAAGAATTTTAGAAGGGGTTTATCATCTACCGGTTTATCTAGGGAGGACGACCGCACACCTTAGTTAAATTTGAGTCTCAATAATTAAGCACAATCCATATAATTTGATTAGTGGATTAGTGAAGTTGGTTGATATGACGAAGTATTAGGGTTAATTCTTGAGCTTTTAGTCTTTCAATCTTGTGCTAGATTAGGGAAGTTGATTGTCTAGTTTTAGTACACTTAGGATTATTACTTGTACATCACGATTATTTTAGTTATCGTACCAACTCCGTTAGTATACGTAGGAATTCCTGTCCTGAGCATCACCATCCATATCTTATTAAAACCCAGGTTATTAGTTTAATTTAATTATTTGCATTAAGAGTAGTATAATATAAAGTAGTTTAATAGAATTCTTAAACTTGAACATACATTCATATTAACTACAAGACGTAGATCTCCAGGGCTCTATTCGCATATATACCTTTCCTTGGGATCTCATACTCTTGTGGGGTAACTACTAGTATAACTAGTATATTGTGTTCAAGTCATTAAATTGAGCAATATTAAATATTTGATCGAAGTTATAAACATGTATTTCTATATTTACAAAAAATGTAAACATAAAGTATTCAATAAAAGCAATCAATAATATATTCAATGATGTTTCTTTTTAAGTATTTAGGTATGTTCATTCTTTCTATCTTAGTTGTAGTAAAAGTCTTCACTTTTCTAATTAGCCAATTATTTTTCAGTTACATTTTGCGTTGTGTCTACAGACTACAGAGTTCAAAAACTCATCAATTATGTTAGAGGCAGGCAAGTGGAGTTGGCAAGAAGATAAATAAATAATGTAATACACAAAAAAAAAAAAAATTGAAAAAATAATCTTGAATAACAAATTAAAATCACACATAAAAATTTAAAGTGTGTACACAATAAAGCTAACAAAAGAAAGACAGCCAGGTAGGATCAAGTACTTAAAATTAAATCTAAATGCTTTGACTTTAGGTGCATATCTGCGCAGATTATAAAATATAGAAGACAACTTCTTCCTTTAATGAAAATCAACTTAGAAGTTGAAGTTCAAAATCCAACGATGGAAATAATGTATGTTGTTGCTGGAATGATCAAAACCAACACCATCAATAGCGATTGACAAACGCCAAATGCGAGATACGAATAAAAAAATAGTATTAGTTCGTCAAAATAATATGATAAAAAAATTATGAACATAATATTGAAAATAAACAATTAACATATTACAATAACGAATAAATTCAAATATTCAAATATAATGGATGCCCTCAAATCTTGTATTAATATCTTCAATACATCAAGTAATCAGATTTGATCATATGCCCACCGGTGGGCACAAACTTATATGCCCACCGCGAATGTGATAATGACACATAAGCAAATTTAAGTAATCAACTAAAATAATAGTGACAAATTTAAGTAATCAACTAAAATAATAGTGAGGTCCTTGCTTATGTGTCATTATCACATTCGCGGTGGGCATATAAGTTTGTGCCCACCGGTGGGCATATGATCAAATCCGATCAAGTAATATCAATACAAACAAAAAAATTTAAATATGCAGAAAATTCGAAGATGGTGATGAAAAAGAACCATTTGAAGACTATAAAAAGGAAAAAGAAAAAAAAAAACGGTTCCTAAATTATAGCAATTAATCTAATGGCCAATATTTAATCAAATATAAAATAAACGGACATCATTAGCCACTTTAGGGCATGTTTGTTTTGATGGATATGATTGATAAATAATTATCCTTTGTTCATGGGACAATTAGTCCAACTCCTTTCACGTGTTAATTATCTCTAAGACATTTATCCCTGACCAATATCACATAAAACAAACACTCAGCGGCGGAGCCACGCCTAAGCCAAGGGTGGCCGTGACCCCTCCCCAACCCCAAACTTTTTTCATTTAAGTATATATACTCCTAGGTATTAGATGTTGTATATATGTTATATATTATATATAAGTGATATGTATATATGCTATATGGTGTAGTAATTTAACTTAAATTTGGGCCTATTTTGTTTTGTACTCTACATTAAAATTGAGTGATTTGAATATATTATATTTAAGCCAGTCCATTAAATTTAATATTTTAACTCTTTAATATTTTAACTCTTTTATATTAACTCATTAAATTAATAGATTTTTTTTTCTATGCACGTGTTATGGTACTCCCTTTATTCCAGTTTTATTTTCTCATTCCACTATTCACACCCTTTCAAATACTTCTAATTGACATCTTATATCACTAATAATTATATAGAAAAATATTTTTATTTTGTTTCATGCACTTAAATTGAATAATACTCCATCATCATAAAAAATAATTTATTCATTTAAATACTACAAATCAAGTTTCACATTAAAAGTCAAGAAAAGTCTCATGAGAAAATAAATCTAGGAAGGAGGGAGTACCAAATTGTGTTCATTATTTAAGTTTAATTCAATCTCACATAAATGTATTTGATCAGGACTACACTTCGAAATAAAATGGAAAATAATTTTCTTAGAGTCTGTCTATCAAGGAATTTTGAGAAACAAATAGCAAAAAAAAAAAGTATTCACTTTGTTATACTATGATATAACTTAGAAACGTTCTATGTTTTAATACATTAAGAAAATATCTATATATTATTAATGGTATGTTGGTATAAATTAATATAAAATATTTAAGTATTATCCAGCATATAATATTAAACTACATATCTTGTAGGCCCCCTCACCTCAAATCCTGGCCCCGCCCCTGCAAACACTTATTTGAATGTGATTAAAGTATCAATCCCTTCTAATCCCGCAAAACAAATATATCCTTAGTGGACAAATATAATGATAATTGCTGATTTTTAGTTAATTTTTTTTCCATCCTTAACATACATCAAATCCAACTGTTATGATACAAAACTAAAATTATATGAAAGGCTAAAAATCATTCCCACTAAAATTGATATACTAATTAATAACATACTAAATCTATTGAATTACCGACCGTTACAAACTAATATTTATATAATAAAATGTTACAATTAATCAGAAGGGAGGCATGTAGAAATCGTGAACTATGGCATTGCCACGTCAGACGATTTTTTTTTGTCTTTATATAGTTTTAGGATTAGGATAGAATTAAGATTAGGATTAGGATTATTATAGGATAGGATTAGAATTAGGATTAGGATTTCTTTTTATACATTTTCAAAATTTGATAATTTTTTTTATTTTAAATTCATTTTTTAATGCGTTATATATCAAATTAGTTGTCTTTTTACTATATTAATTTGACATACATATTGTATATGTATAAAAAATAAATTAGATTTAACATATCAATTATAAAATATTATTTCAATTGAGTATATTATATTGACGTTTTTTTTTTTAAAGTCAATTCAAGAGATAAATAGTTAAATCATTTCTATACATCCATTAATGTTATACACTCAATATTTATTTATTAATTTACTCTTATTTTTTATAAGAAATTCAAGAGAAATTAAATTTTGTTTATACATTCATTAATGGTGACTTCTTACTTTGATGAAATTTAAATCACATGTTAAATCTATTTTGTAAGATAACTCAAGGGACAACCAATATCACATTTATAAATTCATTAATAATAAATATTTATTATTTTCTATATAAATAAAATATTGATTCGAGAATAAAAAGAAATTGTGGGCTCCATTTCCCCCAAAATGGTGTGCGTGTGGCGGCCCATGCCTAATGTGTCATCACTGGGCTCGCTTCCCAAGCCCGCTATTTTCTCTCTCATTTATCACCAATCACAATAAAAAAGCCCAACTGCAGTTTGAGACGGTTATTAAACGCCAGTCAAAATATCTTATCATTTTCCTAAATTCAGAGACTCTCATCACTTTGTTTTCTCACTCTACAATGGCGAAGGTTATCGTCGACTCTGAGTACCTCAAGGATGTCGAGAAAGCTCGTCGCGAGCTCCGCTCTCTCATATCCAACAAGAACTGTGCTCCTATTATGCTTCGCTTGGCGTACTTTCCATTTCCCTCCTTTTCTTTTCTTTTTTCTAATTGCCATTTCTGAAATTGATTTTAGTTAATACGTCGTTAAATAGACTTTGATATTTAATGGAATTGCCTTTTATCAAATTTCTGTTTGATTAGATGGCATGATGCGGGAACTTACGACGCGACCACAAAGACTGGAGGTCCGAACGGCTCGATTCGAAATGAAGAGGAGTATCTTCATGGCGCTAACAATGGCCTGAAAATAGCGCTCGGTTTTTGCGGTGAGTTTACGTTGCGTTATTATTTGATCGTTTACGAAAGTTTTATGCATCGGTTTTTTACTAGTCGGATAGGTTTGATACTGTTATTGACTGTTGCGATATTTGTATGCACTATAATTTCACAATTGATTTCTATATTTATATATTCCGACTAGTTGCAAACTCACGGAAGATTTCTATAATTTCATAATTGATTTCTATATTTGACCGTTTCCAGAAGTTTTATGCATCGGTTTTTACTAGTCAGATAGGTTCGATACTTTTCTTGATTGCTGCGATATTTGAATGCACTATAGTTTCACAATTATTTGTATATTTATTTATTCCGATTAGTTGCAAACTCATGGAAGGTTTCTATAATATATTGGATCGTTTCCCGATATTTATGCATTGATTTTTACTAGTCAGATAGGTTTGATACCTTTATTGATTGCTGTTATATTTGAATGCACTATAATTTCACAATTATTTCTATATTTGTTTATTCCAATTAGTTGCAGACTCACGGTGCAGATTTCTGTAATTTCACAATTGATTATATATTTGATTGTTTCCGAAAGGTTTATGCATCGGATTTTACTAGTGAGATGGGTTTGATACTGTTATTGACTGTTGCGATATTTTGCACTATAATTTCACAATTGATTTCTATATTTGTTTATTCAGATTAGTTGCAAACTCACGGTGAAGATTTTACAATTTAGTGGCATGATGTTGTTCATTTAGTTGTTTTGATCATAGTCAATCTTAATAGTTTTAGTGTGGTGCTAGGATTAGCTTTACTTCCTGTATTTAGTAGTATTAGTTTACATTTACAAGTTATTCACACAACTGCCATGCATGCTCTAGTCTCATAGCTTGGAGTGCTATGTGTGGCTATCTCTGATAAATGAATTTCACACACTTTTGGGTGCAAATTTCAGATTGATTGGCTTGTGTTGATTGATTGTTGGAGCATATTTCCTTGGATGTTTATTGTTTGTGTGGTGGCAGAATGCACTTAGTACTCCCTCCATTTCAAAATAAATGTCATTTTAGCATTTTGCATCTTTTACTTAATAAATGTCATTTTAGCCTTTGAAAAACACCTTTAAATGCATATAAAGTAGCTTATAGGTTCTTTTGGGCCAATAAAATCAATCTTTTAGAAAAATAAATTGTATAGGGTAATTATGACAAAATTTAGGTGTCTTAATATGTGTGAAGAAACCTAAATGACATTTATTTTGAAATGGAGGGAGTATTACTTTTCAAGTTATTTAAAATTTATTTCACTTGGAAGTGTTAATCTACAAATCTTATTAAGGTTGATTATATGTCTGATTGCAGAAGAAGTGAAGACCAAATGCCCCAAAATTACATATGCAGATCTGTACCAGGTACTTCCTTCTCGTCCTGGCTGCTGTTTAATGCAACTATGCTAGGGAAACATAGAAGCTTTGTAAGTAAATATTATTGCCATTTGGAATGTGTAGGAAGTAAGCATCACTTATGATCCGGATTAACTTCTATATAGTTGAGTCTTTATTTACAGGTCCGGAATATAAAACTCTTTAATGAATAGGCTGGACGATTGTACTGTAGAGGAAACACACCTTTAAATTATTTGTGCTTCTCCTATCTCCTATTGAGATCTAATTACTATTGAAAATTAGTCGTTACGCTGTCTTGCTGTGCCTGAACTTGAATAATCAAGACAAGAGACATAATACATGGAGATCTACTTTTGTTGGTCAGTGACAACTTATAAAAGACACTGGTTATTTTTTTAGGCATAAGCTCAGCACAATAAACTTCATGAGCAGGATTAGTAGCTCATGAAAACTAGGATATAGTTATAAGTTGGTTTTGATTATGCAACCTTTTAATTGTAACTACTAGAAAACTTTGGGCACATGCTGATTATTTAAAGACATTAAGTCAGCACAATATAATAAACTGCATGAGGAGAAATATGAATTCTTTTAACTGGGAAGTAACCATACTTGCTTACCTATGGCTAGAATAGCGAAAACTAATCCTTCTAAGGAGAAATATAATCAGAATAGAATAATGAGTTCCTTTACTGACCATACTTTACGGCTATAGCTTGCAGGTGTTGTTGCTGTTGAAGTCACTGGAGGCCCCTCTATTGCTTTTGTCCCTGGTAGAAAGGTAATGTTGGTCTATATTACGTTGTTTTTGTTGTTCGTGGTGTGTGTGCTTGCATCTCTGTTTTGGCTGCTCTAATTGTGCCTGGGAATTGTTTGCACTGCACTAGATTCCATGGCCTGGCTAGTTACTTTTAATTGAACTAAAATCTTAACGGCAGCCACCTCATTTTCTTTCAGGATTCAAAGATTTCTCCGAAGGAAGGGCGCTTACCAGATGCTAAAAAAGGTCAAAGAAAAATGTTATGGAAATCTTGATTCTCGAATCTTATCACTTGCCATGTTGCTGATTTGTTTGTCCTTTTTGAACACCACTATATGCCCTATTGAGGCTATTTGATCTACGTTCTTCTCTCAACATCTGAGATGTAAAGTTCAATCTTCGCTTAAAATATTGGTGATATATATTATGACTAAGTTAAACTTTCATATACCTTTTTTTTCCCACGTGCAATTTCTTGCTCTTGGTCATGTATTTAAATTTTTGGAATCTGGTCACACATTAACCTCAAATAAGGCCCTCCATAGTTGAGTTCCTAAAGATCATTATCTAGTCAAAGTTTCCCAAAGCTGGTTAGGATTTCAACTGATGCACTCTGTTGGGTTTTAATGTTAGGTGTGCCACATCTGAGGGAGGTGTTTTATCGGATGGGTTTGTCTGATAAAGACATCGTGGCACTATCTGGCGGCCACACTCTGGTAATTTCATTGATCTGCTTATGGAATATACTGCCAATTTTCTTGCATTAGTATACATATAGATATTTACCGTTTTTCCGCAATATTGGTTAATGTTCATTATAGGGAAGGGCACATCCTGAAAGATCAGGCTTCGATGGCGCTTGGACTGCTGAACCTCTGAAATTTGACAATTCATATTTTCAGTAAGTCACTTAGTTTATCTAACATGCTTTGTCTTAATTAGTTCAATTGTTCTAATATTCTTTCGTCGCACATGTACCTGAACCTAGGGAGCTGCTTAAGGGGGAAACAGAAGGTTTGCTTAAACTTCCAACTGATGTGGCTTTGTTGGAGGATCCTGAATTTAGGCATTATGTAGAGCTCTATGCCAAGGTACAGTATGCTTTAAACTATTCACGTGAGCAAATAATAATGCTTCTTTAGCTATTAGGTTTGATAAGAAAGCCAAAGATCAAAGCAAAGTTGTGTCTGAGTATAATGGTTCACTTTAAAAGTTTAAAAGTTTCTTAATTGAGGACTTAGGACCACTTGTGTTAAAGTTGGTATATCCCTTTAAGCTGATCCAGGAGATGCATCCTGAACTGGGGGCTCAATGCTGCTTCACTTGCACTATGTATTGACCTAGTGCACTTATCTGTAGTTTCTGCTTTGTAACCTCTATGAATTTTTGAAATTTCATTGCACATATCAATCTTTATTCATCTTTTAAATGCATATGATCCATTTGAGAGTAATTAAGATCCTAAATTTGGTGCCTGCTAAATAGAATTTGAGTAACAAAATACTTATGCTAAAGTTGGCAACCTGAGTTAAGTGTTCTCATGAGTCATGAGGACTGATTTGGTGTGATTGTTGCTTAATCGTGTTGCCGGATGTGTATGTTCACCACTAAAACAGTGTTCTCTTAGCTTATACAGATTTTTCATTAATTGTTTGTTGATCCAGATCTTTATGCACATTTAATAGGTTATAGTTGGTCATTTTGTCCTGCATTTCTGATGCTAGTATGACCAGATATTTTTTAATTTATTTTTCTTAATTCAGCAATGTTGATATTACCAATCTACTTATCTGTAGTTTCTAACTCTGTAAAATCTAATCAACTCTCTACATCACCTAGTGTATTTATTAGCTCCACATTCAATAATAGTTTCTTATACTAGGAAGAAAATAGACTACCGAAACTCAGCTAGGGTATAGAGATAACAAGATTTCAATTAGAAGGTCACAAGACAATTATTCATCATAATTTTTACTTATACTATCTGAAATTAATTTAAAGTTTATTAACAAGGAAAATCAGGGTAAAAATAAAAAAACAATGGACCAAATCTTTTGTTTGATGTCGCTTTCCGTTGGTATTAGTTTTTCAGTCATGAGTAGCATACATCTTGATTGATTTTTGCTAGATCTGCGGAAAGTGCGTGTCCTATTTGATTGTGGCCTCGTGCTATATCTGTTAAACTGCCTAATTCCAATTATCATAGCAGTTTAGTCTCATCGTTATAGCAGGCTTGTTTTGGATCATTGCAAGTTCTTAGAACAGGCCCCCTTCACTGGTCAACATCAGCTTTACCAACCGTTTAATTTCATGTCATTTGCACATGCAGGATGAAGACGCCTTCTTCAAGGACTATGCTGAATCTCATAAAAAACTCTCTGAATTAGGGTTTACCCCTGCTAGCGGTGCCAAGGCGAGTGTGAAAGACTGCACCATAATAGCACAGAGTGCCGTTGGAGTTGCTGTTGCTGCTGCAGTCGTGATCCTGAGTTACTTTTATGAAGTCAAGAAAAGAATGAAGTAGATGAGTACATGATGGTTCGCATTTTGTTCGATTCTATGATATCACGTACAGGAAATGGTCGCTGATCTCTGTCTGGACCGTAAATTTGTACTGGATACAATATACTGCATGTTGAAATAACAGACTTGAGGTTTACGTAACAATCATATGAACCGGTAAAAAGTTGGCTAAACTTGGCCTGTCTTGGCTTTGGAAGGAATTTAGGATGGGCTATCGCTGTTAACTTTTTGCCGTATTGATAGATGTTTTGCCTGTTTTAACCAAATTGCTAAAAAGGAAATCATGTACCAACCGGCATTATGTCTTTACTTCACCATACATCCACTATTTACATATTTGCCCACGTTCCGCTCCTATGAATCATTTCGATTTAGGTCAAAAATTTTTACCATTTTTTTAAAATACTTTGTGTGTGAGTGAATATGTTAAATTAAATATGAACAGATTAAGGTTGCCTTCTTTTCAGCTTGATTTCTTCTTTCAACTCAACTTCAAACTTCAAAGTTTAGTCACCACTAGATCATCTACTCACCATCATAAAATAGGCAATTTTAGTTGATTTTGTTACAAATTTAAATACAGTTTGAACATGATTTATGTGATGGAATAGAATGAGAATTAGGAATCCTGACCCCAATTTGGGGAAAAAAAGAGAGAGGGAAAAGATGCCCTGTTTTAAAGCTCGATTCATGCACAAATATTTATAAGATGTATACTGCTTGCAATAGACCTTGATGAAATATGTTAAAACCTAATTAATATTGATTAGGTGCAAGATTTGGGGGGGTTTTGTGTGAGCCATGAGCTTTGGCACCTGAATTCAGCTGAAACCAAAATTCGTGTAACGAAATACCTTGGAGAAAGGAGTTCAATTTTTAGTACCGACGACTCTTCTAATTAAAGTAAAGTTGCCTTTATCTAAGACCGTGAAAGAGAAAAATACGAAAACGAACTAACGTTGAACTAGAAAGAAAGACCTTGTTACACCTTTTATTCTAGTAAAGTTGCCTTGCTCTATGACCCTGAGAGAAAAGTAAACAAAAAAATAAAGACTGAGCCCTAGTATTTGATGTTGCGTTATTTAGAACTAAATAAGTAACCAATCTGGCAATCTTTGGACAAATATATGGAAGGTGGGCGTCTCAAACAATTATGTCATTTACCATATATATATATATTGGAAAACTATTTAAAATTGAGCCAGTCTCATGTGCATCAGCTGCACCGTGTAAGTTGGCACACGGGTGAAATGTGACACCAACTTTCACTGAAACATGACACTAGTTTTAGCTGAAACATCCATACTAGTATTACTGAAGCATGACATTATAATTGACTAAAAATGTGAAAAGAAATGTGACACTAGTTTTTGTTAAGAAAAATGCAAACACACACAATCCCGTAAGACAGAAGAATACGAAATTTGTTTACTCAGTTCGTCTCACAACTACGTCTGGGGGCGATGTCAAGCCATAATTTTTCACTCTATTTTCTGATACATGATACAAGGAGAAGACATCTATTTATATAGATAGCAACAAGCCCTAACCCTAAACCCATTAGGATCAACTAGGCAGAAAAACATGGGCCAAAAAATTCGGCTCCACACTCCAACAGTTTTGACTAAAGCACTACCTTCAATTGAAACGTGACACTAATTTTAGTTAAAACACTAGCTTTAATTGAAACGTGACATGATCTATGCACCTGATGCATATTAGACCTTGCTTTTGACAATAAAATGTTGTTCTAAGTGGTATATATTGTTGTGAGTCTCTTATAAACTTGAGTTCACGTGAACTCTCCTTTTCAAATATTACTGTATGTATATACACTATCACTGTTATACATATAAACTATTACTGTTTAAAAATGCTTAATTTTTTAAATATTAACAATACATACGCATAACAATGATACTTGAAAAAATAAAGTTCAATATATGTTTTCGTCTTTTTAGTATATGGGATTAACACAAGCTTTGATGTGGGTCAATTGACAAAGACCCATATTTCATAAAGGTTGATAAAGGGACCTCGATCGATCACATATTCACATGGTAAAGGGAAAAGGACCAAAAGAGGTAGGTAATAAATCCTTTTGGTTTTTTAGGACAACCCCATGAGTCTTGTTCTATACCTAAGCACATGATGTCCACGAGCTCACGGGTTGGCTGTTACCTTAGTTACTATTCGAGATTTTTGCCTAATCTATTTTAAATTTCTCTCTAATTTTTTTAAGAAAAATTAACATACATGTTTGGTCCATCTATTATTTCCTTTATCCCCCTCTCCATAGTGATTTCATTATATTGGTGTATGTTTGTATTATGATAGGTGCAAGTTGGTAGAGAAGTACAACCCCACAACCCTAAGAATTTATTCAACCAAACTGATTGGTATGACAAGTGCCAATCCAAGTTTAATGGAGGACCGAAAGTGATGGGATCAGGCAAAGAAATAAATGCTTCGAGCTTTTATTTTTATAATTGTGTTATTCGTTTTATCAATTTATGAGACGTATATAGTCATGATAACATGCATATAGCAGATATTATATAAAAGAAATTATAAAATTAAAATATGATGGAAATTTAGAGAAGTAAAGAAATCCAATCTAGCCAGCGAAGCGTGTTTAAAATTAGTTGGAAATTTAAAATTATGTATTTACTACTCTCTTCATCCCGATATTATTTGCATAGTTGAAACAACATATTTTCTAAGAAAATTTCACTTTTTCTAAATAAAATAATGACATATATATGTGTATAAACATGTGTAAATTATTGTGAGTGTGTACACAAATTCATTTTTTTTTTAAATGTACAAATAATTTTGGAACGTACAAATAAAGAAAGTGAACAAATAATAATGAGATCGAGGACATCTTTCTTTTACCTTTTTGGCTTGTGGATAGCTTTGAATATATGGTATCTGGATAGCTATTGAGACAGTTCTTCGTTTTCTTATTTATTTATTTATATAAATTTTTTTTTATAGTTTTTTGGTTGGAGAAGGGATAATGTTCGTATGGAAATAAAATCACAAACTGTTACCATTATTCAACATCAATTGTGGAGCCAGTTTTTAATTTTTGAGAAAAAAGTGGAGCCATTTTGGAACATGACAGTGGAGGAAGGTAGGTAATATTAAAACATGAAAATTACACAAGTGGGCACCCCTCCCCCTACCCCTCTCTCTAGTATGAATACCAAATTGATGAGCAGATTTAAGGATGCTGATTGATAAGCACAAGTTATTTTCAATGTTATTTTCGGCTTAGGGGAGGAGAAAATCATGGGGTGGTGGGTGACAAATGCTATTTATGTGCTTTTTTTTTTTTTTTTTTTTTTCATAATTACAAATAAAATTAATACTTCCCGCAAATTGCAATATAAGTTAAAATTTTAAATTTTAGCAAAAAAAAAAAAAAAAAAAAAATCATCACTTTCGTATTTATTTGCAATTTAAACTTCGGACAGTTTGTTTCTGAAAGCTGATGTGTACAAATAAGTACACAATCATCATCTTATTAAGCATCTACATCATTAAATATTTAAAAAAAATTAAAAAGACAAATTTATATTATAAATACTATAAATAAGTTTAAATATAAAAAAAACTAATTATATTTCTAAAATCAAAATACTTATTTGTGTTTTAATTTTTTTTAAATTTATTAATATTTTAAAAATAAATAATTCGAATACGTTTGAAATAATTTTAAGAATGAAATTCCAATAAAAAAAAAATCAAAATGTCCTAACTATAGTCCACAATACACGTTCAAAATATCTCAACTCCAATTAGAATATCTTATAATTACTTGAAAAAAATAAATTAAATTAACCCCAAATCTCTTCTTGTTCTTCATCCCCAAGCATACGACATATCCGACAACTCTGCAATAGTCGTTCCCATGCTATCTCCATTCCCCATCCCCTCCCTTGAAAATCTCGAGTTCAAGATACTAATTTGAGGTAAAGGTCAGAGATATGCGATATTGAAGGTATCAATTTTAAAAATAATGTGGAAAAAATTTGTTCGATTTCTATGTAGATTGAAATTGTAATTGTTCAAGAGAAAACAATTTAATTCATATCTGATGATGTTGTATCGGCGTCGGATAGGCGGAACAACACAGTCAGATGGTGAAGATAAAAAAAGAGGATGGACAATGATTTTACGGCTGGATTTGATATTGTAGAATGATTTCTTGAGAATTTTGGATTTAGTAATTGAAGAAGAGAATTATTTTATAGTTTAATTTAGAAAGTGTTTAGTTTTTAAATTTTTACTTTTTTTTATTTGACGACATTTTAAATTAGTTAGTTTTTAAATTTATTTATTTTAAATATATTATAAACTCTTGAATTTTATAAATATAATTAAATATTTTTAACTTTTTTAAAATATGACTGACCATTTTTATATTTATATGTATTTTAAATTTATTTATAGTTTTATAATATAAATTTGTAATTTAAATTTTATTTATTATTTTTATAAATAATTAATTATGTGGATGCATATTGAGATGATGATTGTAACATTTTGGCTTTGGGGCAGGGGAAAAATTGCACGAAGATTAAATTACAAAAAAAAAAAGTGAAAATGATGATTTGTTTTGCCAAAGTTCAAAAGTTTAGATTAGATTGCAATTTGCAAAAAAGTGATGATTTTATTTGCAATTAAGCTTTTTTTTTCTTTCTTTTTACTACTCTCTCTGTTACGATTTAGATTAGCCCTTTCAAATAATGCAAATTTTAATGAAAAAGTTGTTCATTAGTTTTAAAATGTGTAAAATTGAGGGTTTATTAGTTTGTCTTTTTTATTCAAGGGAGTTTAGTTCATTGATAAAAGGTAAATTGAAAAATGTAGTGGAATGAGATATAAATAAATAATGTTCGGGAGTGATTAGTTTTAGAAAGTAAAACAATTTTTTTTTTTATATTTTGAGATAATTTAAATTATATCAGAGGACATATTATCAAATTTTATTTTCTATGTTTTTTTACTGTTATTCCATAAAGGATTTTGAATTTTCTTAGAATCAACATAAATAAGTAGGTCTATATTGAAACTTATTCATATTATAAAATTGATATAATTATATGTATTCACCGATATCATTACATGCATCTATTGATACCATAAAATTTTGAACTATGATTTTAATTTATAAGCCTAATATTATCAGTGAATGCATGATTCACATGTAATGGACCTAATGGTGTAACTTTCATACTATAAAATTGATTCATAGGAGATTTTGTGTTTTTAATCGTAAACACAATATCATATAGTATAATTTTGGGGTTAATTGCAAAAATAAAAATTAAAAAAAATCTACAAATTTTATGATTTTTATCCATTACAACATTTTTTTTTTTTTTGCTAGTTGATACACCACCTTTTATGTTTTGCAATTCAATGCATTTGATCATTTTTCAGTAACAATTAAAGGACATGCTACCGAAAATGTTCATGAAGATGCCAACATATAGAATAGTTTTTTTTATTTTATTTTAAATAATGGCTTTAGAAATATTTTTATGTTAAGTTTCAAAAGTTAATAACATATTGTAAAGACATTATTTCATTTAAAAATATTTTATCTATTGGCATTTACGTGGACTTTGTGATATTTAATTTTGTCAGAAATTTATTAGGTGCACTGCATTGTAAAATTATTGAATTAAAAATAATATATATATATATATATATATATATATTGTAATTGAAAAAAAATAATAAAGATGGGGATTAGTTTTTTACAATTAATCCTATAATTTTTATTTTCATTTGTTAAACTTATAATAACAATAATCCATGTAGTCCAATTAAGATGATGATTTACTAAATCATTTAGTCAATGCAAATTCCAAAGTATGGGGGAAAACAAGTTATGCTATTGGAGGGCTAGAATTTTATGATTTGATCTATTTAAATATATTCAGTTTCTGAATAAATAAATGACAGAAATGATCCTATGTCTATCGGTGGATACAAATTTATATGTCCACTGCGAATGTGATATGACACATAAATAGAGGCCTCACTATTATTTTAGTTGATTACTTAAATTTGTTTATGTATCATTATCACATTCGCAGTAAACATATAAGTTTGTGCCCACTTATGAGCGTAGGATCAAATCCAAAATAAATGAATCAGAATTAAAACTTTTCACTGAATATGACAATGAGACAGATCTGAGACGAGCTTACTCTATTTCAAGACTCACACCCTTCAAAATAATTAAGAAATGGGGACTTGCTCCCACGCTTGAGGGCCACTAGGTCCAACCCGCCTCACATATATTTTTATTACTTTTTTTAAAAATAAATATCACGATTCATTCCATACCCACCCACGCATGAATATGGTTCAATAATGGTCCAGATTTAAAATTGAACCAGTATTACTCTTACCTTTTTCAAAAGCCTATTTAATTATATATGTTGACAAAGTATAGAGTGAATCTGGTTTATACATGAATCATTGAAGGATATTAGTTGTTTTCATTGAAGATTATTAGTTGTATTTACTGAAGAGTATTGCTGATTTACACTAAAGAGTGTTAGTTGTTCAGTGAAAATGAACTAAAACTCTTCAGTGTAAACCAGTAATACTCTTCAGTAAAAATAACTAATACTCTCCAGTGAAAACAACTAATACCCTTCAGTGATTCATATATAAACCAATTTCACTCTATACATACTCATATATGTTAGGTTTAAGCTTTCACAAAAAAAAATCAAAACTTACTAGGTCGGTTTATTTAAGTCTTATTATATATATATAATTGAAAAATATATTTTATATTAAATAATACTTCAATCGTTCTAAACTTAATTACTAGTATACTGTTTACCCTTTTAAATTACTAATTATGAATTAATACGTGTGAAGTAATAACATCAGATATAATTATAGTAGTGTAGAAAGGATATACTTATAAAAAATAATATTATTGTATTTCTATTTATAGGAATATTGATTGAACAATGAAAGATATAATTTTGTAAGTAACGACTAAATATGAGATATATGGACTAGGGAGTATGACTTAATACTTAAATAGGTTTTTTAAAAAGTTTTTTAAAAAGTTTTTTATCAAAAGGGTTTTTTGAAAGGTTTATTGTCTGACTTATTAACTAACAGGTTAACGTCAAGCCTAGAACAAAATCTATGTAAATTAAAATGCTATTTTTTAAGCTTAACATTTGTAAACTGACCATGATTTTTCGATACAAGTTTGTCAGACTCATTTCCATGCGAACGCATAAGGGGCATAAGTTTTATAATATGAAATTTATATCATTATATATATTTATTAAAATTTATAAACTGCAATTATAATATAAAATATTATGTTATCAATAAATGTTTATAATAATATCAGTTTTATAAATCAACAAGTTTTATGGGAGATCTTGTAGCAAAAGGCGAAGCCCTCGCCCCCAGGGCCCCCACCCCCTGGCCCGACAGGATTGGGTGGAGGAGGTAAATCATGGAGATCTTGTAGCAAAAGGCGAAGCCCTCGCCCCCATGCAAATACATAGTCTTTTATTCTATAACCAACTATTTGAATTAATTCTCGTGAAATGATTTAAGCAATCAATACTTTTCGAACCTATTAAGGCTTATAAAAAGGTTTTAGCATTTGATACATAGAAGACCCAATTGTAAAAAGGTTATAAAAAGGTTCCTTGCACGTCGTGACCCAATTTATTGTTGTCAATAAATGATTTTTATGGTTATCAATTAGAAAATGATTTTTTTTTTCCTATTACACCGCATCATCACACATTAAACGCTACGATACGTGGACGAAATAATTGTTAATATTGCCAATACATTTACAATTAATTAAAAAATATGAAATAGACTTTCAATTTATTTTAATAAAAATGTTTTCATAAAATTAATGTCTTACAACAAACGAAACAGTGTGGAGATAATTTAAACTTGTAATTTATTTTTTATATAAGTAATAATCATGTAATTATTATTTATATGGTGGAAATATAATATTATCATTTGAAAATTATTATATTATTATTTTTATTTTTAAAATTATTATATTACTATTATTATTATAGTTGAAATTGACTATATTATTTTTATTACTACTTATAATTTGATTAAATATAATTAATTTATTGATATTTCTATTATTACGTAGTAATATTATTATTGTTGTTGATTATTAAATATTGTACAAAAGAAAATAATTGATGATATTTTTGAAAAAATAAAAATTAATCCTGAAATACATAAATGCATGTGTTATTTGGAAAGAATCACTATTTTATATTTGGAATTACCATTCCTTCTGAAATCATTATTCCATTTAAAAAATATATCAAATATTTTATTTAAAATAGATTAAGATGATCATTCAGTTCCATATTTATTCTATCATGCATGCTCTCGCATAACCTTAAATTCTTATACTGACCTAAAGCATTTCAAGTTTCAATTTCAACTCCAAAATTTCGGAGGAACATGCGTTCCATTTTATAATATATTTTATGCTTTTTAAGTCATTTGAGCTTTTCATTTTTATTTTTTTAAATAATGATTTAACCGGTCAGTTTATTGTCCAATTTGATGGTTGGTCCGAATTTAAAAATATTAGGTGAAGCATGAATTTATAATATACGAATTCGTTTGAGACTTAATCGTTATTTCATAAATAATTATACTTAAATTCTTTGAATATCTAATTCAGACAAGTTTGGATGAATTTTAATCCAACTAAAAATTTAAATTAATTGAGGGTAGACCGGAAGAGGTGTGAACCACTAGGACACATGCTATTCTTTTTCGTTTATTTGCATTTAATTGTATATAACCTCAAATTGACTCTTTTTTTTTTTAATTCATCAAATTCAATCCTTTTTGTTTCTAATTCGTTTATATATATTTACTAACTTTTTTTTTATTAATTTTATAAAATTTAATATTTTAGACTATTCTAAATTATTAATTCATTCGTTTTTATTCATTTAATTGTATATAATTCGAAATTGACTCCCTTTTTTTTAAATTCATCAAATTAATTAATTTTTGCTTCTAATTCTTTATATATATTTATTTACTAACTTTTTTTTATTAATTTTATAAATTTAATATTTTAGATTATTTTAAATGATTAATTCATTCGTTTTTATTCATTTAATTGTATATAATTCGAAATTGACTCCTTTTTTTTTTAAAATTCATCAAATTAATTCATTTTTGCTTATAATTCGTTTATATATATTTATTTACTAACTTTTTTTTATTAATTTTATAAATTTAATATTTTAGACTATTCTAAATTATTAATTTCATTCGTTTTTATTCATTTAATTGTATATAATTCGAAATTGACTCCCGTTTTTTTTTAAATTCATCAAATTAAATCTTTTTTTGTTTCTAATTCGTTTATATATATATATATATATATATATATATATATATATATATATATATACTAACTTTTTTATTCAATAAAAAATATATGCAAATCTCTAATATTCAATAAAAAATATAAAATATTCAACAAAATTAAAATATTCAACAAATAAATAAATTAAATTCAAATATATACGTATGTGTGTATATATATATATATATCTAATATTCAAATATACAAAGATATATAATAAACGGCTAAAGTTTGAAAAACTTACGTTTATTAGATAGACGGAGAAGAAAGAAGGGTATTGATCGGAACGGAAAGCTCGACGGCGGCGGCGGCGGCGGCGGCGGCGTTTTTTTTAGCGTAGGCCGAAAGTGAGTACGGCCTTTGACTAAAAAGGGTAAAAAAAATATTATGGCGGTCGCTAATCATGTATATGGACGGTCCCAAAAAAATTAGCGACCGCCAGCATTAAATGATCCTTGCCCGTTTTCAAGAACGGGTCAACTGACCGATGTGCGACCGCTAACAAGCGGTCGCTAATTAAAAATTTGAATTTTGCACAGACGGTAAATAGTTTGACTGACCTTTGAGTTTTTGCGACCGCTTAGGCGGTTGTAGGCGGTCGCTAATCTTTCGATTCAGCGACCGCTTATCTAATCGGTTGCAAAATAATTTGATTTGAGACCAGTGGTCTACGGCGGTCGCTAATCGGTCGCTAATACAATATTTAGCGACCGATTTTTAGGCGGTCGCTAATATCGGTCGCTAAAACGCGAATTTTTTGTAGCGATTCTCATCAATGGATATGTCTCCATCCTCGAATGAAATTGAAAATTCATACTCAACCAAAATACACAACTTTCACGTATAATCTTGAGTTCTTCAACAATTTAACATAACATGATTAAATTTCTACTTCAGATTCAAACTTTTTATTCGTTCAACAAATAAACTAGACGTAGTATCATATTCAAATATTATTAGAAAAATATTATTTAGATTGAAAACACCTAATACTTTACATCTAGTTTACATATTTGAACATTATAATATGCAAAAGATACCTCAAAGGTTTAATTGCAAATAAAATCATACCGTTTTCGCAAATTGTCATCTAATTTAAATTTTTTGATCTTTGCAAATAAAATCAGAATTTAAAATTTGTTTTAATTCTAATAAATGGGCAATTTTACGTATGCCCGAAAATGATGATTAATTAAACATGTTAATACAATTAATTATTCGTTGTCAGGTAGGTGACATATTCATTCTGAACTAAAAAAAATCTATTCGGCGATTCGAATTGCGGGCAAAAGAATACTCTCTCCGTCTCAACTCTAACTTCACACTTATTTGAAATTGTGAGGGAGATTTTACAAAAGTATGAAAATAGTGTTGGAACGGAGGGAGAACTTTTTTTGTTTGCAGAGATTAAAAAATTTAAATTATAATACAATTTGCAATAATATTGTTATTTTATTTTAATTAAGCCTACATTAAAATAGAAATTACACTACAAAAGAGGAAAATTAATTTTTTTTTACATTATTTAGAAAAATTATAACTGAACTTTTAACTTTTTAATATAAATATAAATATATCAAATTTAATCTGGTTAGGTTACTACCCGTCCTATCCTCGAATTTCTGAGTCCCTATATATATATTTTTAGGCTTAATTGCAATGTAATAAAAAACTTTGTATAATTGCAAATTGATCATCACCTTTAAGGGAAAAACTTGTATGAGATCGTCTCATAGTATGAGACCACACAATATACACCCACCTCTGCCAAAGTGTAAATGAGTCAATGCTCTAGTTACACCCATTCTCATTGTCTCATGCAAGACCTACCTTACCTTTAAATATTGCTGCAAAATAGTCTTTAGGGCAAAATCTCGTTTGTACCTATTTCATGTTTTTTTCTTTTTTTTTTGATCAGAAAAAATCTCCATTCATAGACAGGGTATAAGTAATACCCATAAAAAATTACATGAATAGAGTTCGCATGATTTTTAGCAAGATAATAGCCAAACAAAGATTAAAAACATGCTGTTACAGAAGCACCACAACATCTCCTAGTACTTAGGACTATTTCTATCATTCCAATGCACTCCGAATATCTCTAGCCCAGTCGTTAAAAGAATTTCATGTTTTTTTTTCTATAATGTACTACATTAAAAATAATATCGTGTAATTAAGTATGTGCCACGTTGGCAAGCCATGTCAAACTCTGCAGAAAAAGGGATGTCTGAATGATTAATTTGCAACTATACTTAAATGCGGGGATTTATTTGCTATTATCCAAGTTTTAGATTAGATTGCAATTAAGCGAACATTGATGATTTTATTTGCAATTAAGCCATTTTTTATTAACCAGTTGGTCAGTCGGATGCAAAAACATGTCCCATACCCTCCTCAGCTCCGGTGGACACCTAGTTTTCCCATTAGTTTACATACTTTGTGAAATGGTTCGTGCATATATGTTCTCAACATAAAAAAAAAATTAAATGCAGAGAATTCTACATGATACTAATAGAAACTTCGATTTATTTTTATTTTTATATTTCATGTTAAATTACCATTCCTAATTTTATAAAGTTGGTCTCTTGTGCACCAATTATGCAATGCATCTTTTTAATACAACAATAAAATATTCTTCAGTATAACAAAATCAACTAATGTTTTTTTTAGTGAAACTATTAATGCCTTATAACTTGATATAAGATAATGTTAATTTGAAACTTATTTATCTACATTTACTTGTTACACGAGCTTGAACTTGATATAATTGTAAACATGTTTGTTTATTATACTTACATAATGGAGCTCAATGTTTTCTTTATAAATAAAATATTACTCCCAACCTCAATCTTAACCCTAACCCTAAGTTTGATGCCAAAACTTCGAGCACAAGGTTAGTGGTGGGAAAGAAAGAAAGAGAAGTAAGAGAAAACTAATAAGTAAAAGAAGTGGATGGTGAACCAAAGCCCACATTCCACCACAACTACACTCAAATTTTTCTTCTTGCACCCAACCCCTAATTATTCCTTCTAGAAGCCCAAAATTAATAATAACAATTTATTATGTGATACACACATGCACCAATAGAATAAAGTAAAGCACCTACCATCCCCCTCTCTCTTTCTCTTTCTCTTTCTCTATCTCTAGTTAGTATGTAGGAGTATGAATTATGATGCTCATGAGTAAGGAAAAAGCCATTTCATTGGAGAAAATTAATCCCTCCCAAATCCCAACCACAACTAACTTAATAACATAATCATATATTTCTAATCAAAATTAATTAACATTAAAATCAAGCCCCACTTCATTTCTACACAATTTTGATCCACTAGACTATTAATATTATTGAATTGGATTGGATTTTTTCTCAGGTTCGTTTTTTTTATTAGTAAATGAATGTTTTATTAATTAAGAAAAAAAGGTGCACGTTAACACTAGTTTCCACAAAATTATAACTCATCCAAAATTCCCCATTCCCCACATCCTGACAAAGAAAATCACAATAATGATAATAATAATAATTGTGAAAATATACGTACTCAATTTTTGGTAGCATATGTTTGGGCAGACCTTACCAGAAAGAATTAAGGGATAGTAATTAGTTCCAACAAGAAGATGACACAAATAGGGGGTTCCAAATTTATGCAGTGATTGTTAGATGAATTATTAATAAAAGGTGGTTCAGAGTTTGGATGAAAAGAAGAATAGATGATATCCCACATTTTCCTGCTTTACTTTAATTCCTTGCTTTACACCTACCTGAAGGTAACCTATAGTCTATGCCCCATTTACCTAAATTATTATATATACTATTACACACACATATATTTTATATTATATAATATAAAAAACAATTGTATACCCACGCCATTTTACATCTATTTATGTACACACCATTTATACTGTAATATCACATAAGTATCATTTAAATAATGTTTATGTGACATTACAACATAAATATTGGACACATAAGTTGGTGTTCAACTATATTTTAGACTCGAAGCTTAGGAGTATGTTTCTCATTCGGTCTCAAATTCAAAATTCAAAGGCGCTATCAATTATTGTATTGGACTAATGGAGGGTGGAATTGGTCCCCGAATCTTGAGAGTAAAAAAAAAAAAAGAGAGAAAAAAGAATTACTCATATTTATTGGTGAACATATGATGTTTTGGTATTAGTATAAAATGTGATACTAATATGACCAAGAGAGATACCACCAGCCACTCTCTCAAACCTGTCTCACCAACTCACATCTAGAAGAAATTAGCGCACCCCCACCCCCCACCCCCCACCTATAGAGTCAAAAGCTTGTATATATATTGAACTCCACATCAAGTACAGAAAGGGGCTGGCCTTGTGCTCAAGAATAGATTCAAGACTTTCTCATAATCCCAAACCATCTCCAACAGAAAGGGCTAAAGATTACTATATAAAGCAAATAAATAGTATAGTATATATATGTAAAAGTTGTGAAGAGGGTTTGTAATTGTATCAATGGGAAGGTCTCCTTGCTGTGAGAAAGCTCACACTAACAAAGGGGCATGGACTAAAGAAGAAGACGATCGGCTCATCGCCTATATCCGGGCCCACGGCGAGGGCTGCTGGCGCTCCCTGCCCAAGGCCGCCGGCCTCCTCCGCTGCGGCAAGAGCTGCCGCCTCCGCTGGATCAATTACCTCCGCCCCGACCTCAAACGCGGCAATTTCACCGAAGACGAAGACGAACTCATCATCAAACTCCACAGCCTTCTCGGGAACAAGTAAGCCCTAATTTCTCCCCCCAAACATCAATTAATTGACCACTGGCTTCAATTGGTCCCCCGAATTATTCAATTCTATCAATCCCTGTGTTGGACCGATTACGAACGTCGAATCATAAAAAAAAAAAAAAAAATAGAAATTAAATGGTTTTTTGCACAGAATTCTGATCAATTCTGTTACAGATGGTCGCTAATCGCGGGGAGATTGCCCGGGAGAACGGATAATGAGATAAAAAATTACTGGAATACCCACATCCGGAGGAAGCTCCTGACACGTGGCATCGATCCGGCGACTCACCGGCCGGTGACGGAGGGGTCATCGGCGGCGCAGGAAGTGACGACGATTTCATTTTCCGGCGGGAATTTGAAGAAAGAGGAGGAGAGCCCTGTTTTGGAAAGGTGCCCTGATTTGAACCTGGAGCTCAGAATTAGCCCCCCTCATCAAACCCAAGAGGCGGCCTTCAAAACTGGGGGGAGAGAGAGTTGTACGTTGTGCTTTGCGTGTAGTCTGGGTATTCAGAACAGCAAAGATTGCAGCTGCAGTAATGATGTGGTGATTAATGGGAATAGTGCCAATTCTGGGTATGATTTTCTGGGCTTGAAAACAGGGGTTTTGGACTACAGAAGCTTGGAGATGAAATGAATATAATATCTGGGATTAATTTTTTTTTTTTTTTTTAAATTTCCTAAAGTGTAACGATTAAGATTAATTCATCAAAAGTAGTAGATATTTGAGGAGAAATTTGTCGCAGGGAGAAGTGAAATATGTTAGTGTAGTTCAAAACTTCTCTGGAATTTCTCTTCGTTATTGTACAAGTAACAGTTGGAATATTTTTATTGCACAACATTATAGCAGAGTATGACAAATTACTACGCTATTTGGTTTATTTACTCATATGTAAGGGGGCGCTTGATTAACAAATCTTCAATGGTAATTAGCATGGTTCATGAGAACAAAATCACTATCTCTCTTCCTAAATAAGGTAATCACTACTCCATTTTGATTACCCTATTCTCTTCCTACAGGCTACAATCCTCCTCCTCAATCATTCCTCCACCAACAACCACTTGTTGTCAACTTCTATTCCAAAATTGGGGCATGACATATCATTTTTCTTATGAGGGTATAAATGAAAATAAATTTTCATTCTCATTACCATTGAAGAATTGCTAACCAAACGCACCCCAAGTATTCTTTCAAATCACGGTAAATTAATTTTGGTGGTGGGATTCGATTGAGAAAACATCTAGTTTTTCCTGGGTTTTTGTGCCGAAAGTTCACAAAATGGGACTGGGTGCAGTTATATTTGTACCCGTGGGATTTCATGTACACATACACATCCGTGTGTGTAATCAGTGGTTTAGTTGTAACTGCACCCTAATGTTACTGTAGGGGATTCAGATCCTATAAAATGATAGCTCTAAGGTAGAAATGACAATGACACAATTCAAATTATGATCATGATCAGAGTAAATCCTTTCTACTGGAATTTGGATCCAATCGAGTAAATTTGGGACAGGCCATAAAAAGTTTTTATTTGGTCTTCCAACCAATCACGTATATTTATTATATATAAATACATAGGAGTATAATAATACTGTATTTATGTTAATATATTCATGTTAGTGTGAAATACTCGCAATATATCCAATAATCCTGAATTCGCGGGACTTGAAAAAAACCGGAGGGATAAAAAAAGAAAACCATTTAATGACTGGTACATAGGAAGTTGCATGAAATGTAACTTAATACTTTCTCTGTTTGTAACTTGTTATTTTTTTCAAAAATCAATATTTAAGTACCGGTTATTGTTCTTGGAAATGAGAATATATAAAAGTAAAAGAAAACATAAAACAAAAATTTAATATTTTAATTATAATTACTTTTATTTTGTAATCAGTTCCAAAAAACCTGTAATCTTTGGAAATTTAATAATCTAGCTATAATTACTTTTATTTTCATTCTTTTCAAATTCTTAATTTCTTATTTTTCTAAATGAATTAGGATAAATAGAAAAAATAAAATGGAAAAACGCTGATATAGGAGAGACTATAGACTTAATATTTATGCATGTATACATATTTGTAATTTGTAATTTGTAATAGAACACCAATTGCTTTAAAGAATCTTGAGTGTAATTTTCTTGTAAAATTATCCAAAAAGGTTATATTATTGGTTTAATCATAAATTGTCGCAATTCTTTTATAATATTTTGGTGCCAACGGTATCTTTTGATATTGAAATGTATGATGAATCATGTGAGATGGAGAATTTCAAGACCTCACATTAGAAATATTTTTCTGTTTATTAACTTTTATATGCCTTTTTTTTCTTTTTTCTTTTGCACCTTTATCTAATTATAGATTCCCTTTTCCTGTTTGTCTTCTCTATCACAAGATATGAACGGATAAGCAAGTGAGAGGATGAGATGAAAAGAAGACCCAATAGAGGTGGGTAACCTATCTCTTCCCGCATAATTAATATATTCACATTAATTTCCTCCTTAATAATTTCCTCCAATAATTCTACAAATATTAATTTACCATCGGACTGAATAAAAAATAAAATTAAAGAGACCGTATCTACATATTTTTACATAAAAAGAATTTTTACCTTTTTGTGAAAAGTAATTTAGTACTCAACACACATATCTTTTATAGTGATTTCATTCTTATACTAAATATTATAAATAATTATTGTAGTAATTGTTTTTTTTAGCTAACGAATCTATAATTCTGCTCAAACTGAATACCCACCTATAAGCTAGTGTGATACTCTCGTCTATTTTGTGTGT
The DNA here is from genome assembly GCA_947034835.1 of Ballota nigra. NCBI lineage: Eukaryota > Viridiplantae > Streptophyta > Magnoliopsida > Lamiales > Lamiaceae > Ballota > Ballota nigra. Next base: position 31,257,522 of record OX344721.1, read on the forward strand.
GTATAAAGTGTTAAAAGGAAATTATTTGAACCTAACAGTGTAATTACTAGGCATAGTGTTATAGCATTAAAATAAGAAGAAATTAAGAAAACTACTTTTAAGATATTTACCTAAAAAATTAAAATAGCATATATGTCCAATTAAGAAAATTATACATATATATATTGATAATATATGGGTCGAATTCAGTATAATATGATCAATACTAAGAATTCGTTAAACGAAAAATAGTTAATTTAAATCTTTTTGCTGAATAAGTAATATCATAGCCCCATGCAGGTGCATTAAAAACTAATTTGTAATCCTATAAATAACCCTTATCAAATTGATTGCAAAAATCATTTTTTCAGTAATTAATCGAGGTTGTAAATTAATTTCTGTGTGTATTGTATATTGGTGTCACTGTCAACAGTAGAATAATTAAATGAAAAATAGTAAGATAAAATTGCGTGAAGAAGGTAGCAGCAGTTTATTATATTGTACCATCCCTCTACCAACTTTAACTTACTAGTTGTTCCTTTTAGCCGTGATCTACCTACCCAGCAATATTTCTATTATCACCACCACTACTTTACTATTAAAGATATACACTTAGCCCACTTGAATATTGTATTTAAATGCAATAGTGTCATCATATTTATCTTGTACTACCTCCGTCCCCTATTAAACTTCACATGTTGGGTGGCACAGATTTTAAGAAAAACTGTTTTATTGACTTTTTCAACCAATGAGGGGAGAGTATTTTGAATTAAAGTAGGTATTGTGAGTGTGTTTTATTTCCTTTTTTGGGGTGTGAAATTTATTGTGGGACGTCCCAAATAGGAAAGTGTGAAGTTTAATAGGGGACGGAGGGAGTACTACTTAAGATTGATTTTGAATTCACTGCATTTATGGTGTACCTAAATCAATTATGAGATTAGGTCAAACTGCTTTTTATATAGTACTCGTCTCTTCCACCTAAGGGGATTTTTTTTTTGTGAATTTTAACTTTCACGAAGTTAATAATAAATCCCCACATTTTAGTTTTGCTGACTTACACATGCAGTAGGGATTTTGTTTTTTTTTCAATATAATAAATTGGAATCAATTAATAGTGAGTACTCCTTTTGTCCACAAAAAATAATTTTTTTTAATGTAATTTAATACGACTAGCTTTAAAAAAGAACATTATTGTGATGCATGTCAAAAGGGCAAGCAAACAAAAAAAAAAAAAAAACTTTTAAAAGCAAGAATTATGGAGACTCAAACAAAGTTTTAGAACTGTTTTATATGGATCTATTTGGACCCATAGAACCAGTTAGCATGAGTGGAAAGAAATACACTCTTGTAGTTGGAGATGACTACTCAAGATTCACTTGGACAGTGTTTCTTAGGAAAAAGAGTGAAACACTACCGATGATGAAAATAATTAAGAATGAGAAAGGACTGAAAATAGTGAAAATTAGATCTGACAGAGAAATTGAATTCACCAACCAATTTATTGAAGAATTTGTTCACTACTTGGTTGTTTAACTCTGAGCTTGTTAGGTACAAGTGATTATATGAAAGAGCAAATACATTGAAGGTTTAAAAAATCACTTACTCTCAAGTCTCAACTGCATATCTACTACTAATAAATAAATTAGCAAAACATGTTACCTAAACAAATGATCTCACTGGCATAATAGTAACATGATCAAATCAAAACATTAAAAAATTAATTCATACCGTATTTTAAACTACCAAGTCTATTTATCTAAGTATATGTAAAACCAAAACAAAATAACATAAAAATATTAAGTTTTATATTATAAAATAACTACAATCGTAGATATATTAGTGATGTTTCAGGATATTTTCATTTATATTTTGTCGACCATACTCGAAATTTCTCAAAATTGAATCTTATTAACTACTTTTCATCAATTCTTACAAAAACATGAAGTTTATAAAAACTTTTCACCAATTCTTATCAATACTTTTTACAAAATTTTTGTTGACGAGAGTAAAAGTTTCTCAAAATTGATGTTAACGCAAGGTAGTAATATAAGAGCCATGTGTAAAGAACAAAATGACATGTTCATAATAAGAAACATTAAGAATTGAGAATGAAAGAAATTTAAGAACGAGAATTGTGAAAACTTAGAAATGACGCTTTGTAAATGAACAATGAAGGGTACTATGCAATGACGAGAATAATTACTAAATTTTGTTCTATTTCTTTTGCAATAGTTCACGCTCTTATACTACATCTAATAAATTTATATTTTATCGATAAGTTTTTGTCATGATATTATCGTGTTTGCATGAATAGTTACCAAAAAAAATGCAGTAAAAAAAGATCTGATTTTGAAAAAAGAAAAATTGGACACAAATCTGATAAAATTATATAAACTATCTACAAAACTAAAAAGTAGATGTCAAATCATGAACATTGAAAAGAAAATAGAAAGGAAAACAAAAGAGAAGAAATGAAGGGTAGTAATGGTATTATACATACTACTACAAAGTTAGCCTACTTGTAAATTTTTAAAGTGTACCAACTCAACTATAATAAGGTCTTATAAAACTTACCCTCTAGTAAGTGCCCCCTCAATATATCCATTCAAAATAACACGGTAAGAGGAACATGGAGCAGGGGGTTTGGAATGAATGAAATAGTACAACTTGAGAAGAATTTGCAGTATGAAATGCAAATGTGGTTCGTAAGATTTATCGAGGAGTCTCTCGATTCTTGTTTCCAAGCGTTTCAGAAAAGCAATCCTGATACGGATGGGTCATTATTGGCGGTTTTATTGCAGCTGAAGCGAGTGAATGACTGACTGGATCGCGTAGTTTCTAAACAATGCGAGATGCAGATGGAGAGGATGGAGCATCTGAAGTGAAAGATATATGGGTTTGTTATTCAACAAGTTGGGACAACATTTGAAAAATATGATCTCAGTGGCCTTCTATTGACCTTGAATATTGGAGTCTATTAGTTGTTGATAATACCGGGAATTTGTTTGCTCTTTCAGTTGATGTTGTTAATTGATGCATTATATCGTGCTCATTCAGTTGGTTTCATTTTAAATTGAAGTTTACATTCATCTTGTATTTTGTAGTATTAAAAATAATTAAATTATATTATTACTAATAAATTGTATTATTTCGGTTCACTTTTGGGTAATACTAGATATGTCAAAGATATTTTCATATATATATTTTCTTATTAACTATTTTTCATCAATTATTATCAAAACTTGAAGTTTATAAAGATTTCTCATTAATTCTTATCAATATTTTTAACCAATTTTTTGTTAACAATAACAAAAGTTTCACAAAATTGAAGATTATCATGATATTTATTTTAAAAATAAAGTTTATCAAAACTTTTCATCAATTACTAGTTGAATACCACGTGCTTTGCACGCTGAATGTAAAAAGTTAATAATTTACAGTAGAATAAATTAAATTAGATTTTAAAAAAAAATTATCACATGAGCTTACGAGGAATCTAACTGAGAAACCCATTTTAAGGAAAAAAAAATTCAGATAAGCAGTATGCTAAGCACGACCGAAGACTTCAAATATTGGAAAACAATACACTATTCATGAGCATATGCAAAAAAAGGGCCAATGCAAAGATTCAATTAACTTAACTTATAATAGTTAAGATAGAATAACTAAAACTCACAATTCATCTACATTTGGAAGAAATTTTCTTATAACAATGTTCACTATCCACATAAAGCGCTGACAGCTTCTTGCAATTGTCAAAATCAACAATAGGAAATGCACAAGTTATTGACTACTAACACAATTATGTTCCCTCTAAATTACTTAATTCAAATTACACTTGGGATATCAAAAGCCAAACATAGGGCCCAACGAACTGCCACAAATGTTTTAATGATATTCTGTCTTGAAGTAAAACATGTGTTAAACAATACCAGGAAGTTTGGCTATAAGTCCAACAAAAGAAGGCAATCCAAAATGTAGAATAAAACCATGATCCTCATGTTGGAATTTATAGGCACGTAAAACACGTAACATGCGCAGCGGAAAAATCGTTCACCAACAACGAACAGTTTAATTACATAATTAAAATACAAGATATCTTAACCAAGAGATCTTACAGTGCTTCGTACGCGGAATCCTCTACTAAGGTATACACGCAACAACTATTCACCGATCTGCACCGGGGTGCCAGCGTTGAATCTCTAGAACGAACTTGCTAGGAAAACTCGAATAAGAGATTTTATGGAGAAATTATATTTCTTTTGTGTATCTATCTGAATTCCCATAAGACATATATTTATATGGATTACCTTAGCTTAATTTCTAAGCAAGATAATATGCTAGATCCGCATAATATAATCTCTACGGATTATATCTCCTTAGATATGTGTTGGAATTTATAAGCACGTAAACATGCGCAGCGGAAATAAACATTCTCCAACAACGAACAATTTAATTGTATAATTAAATACGAGATATCTTAAACAAGAAATCTTACAGTGCTTCGTACGCAGAATCCTCTACTACGGTATCCATACAACAGCTACTCACCGATTCGCACCGAGGTGCCAGCTTTGAATCTCTAGACGAACTTGCTAGGAAAACTCGAACAAGAGATTTTATGGAGAAATTATATTTCTTGTGTGTTTTTCTGAATTCCCATATGACACATATTTATAGGGATTACCTTAGCTTAATTTCTAAGCAAGATAATATGCTAGATATGCATAATATAATCTCTACGGATTATATCTCCCAAGATATGTTCCTACAAATAATATATTTACCATATCTATTATTCTTGTATAATAATATTCCAAATATTATTATTGGGATTTCATATTTAATTAAATCTAATTTAATTAAATAATAATAATAATAATTAATTCCAAATATAATTATTATTATATTCTCCATAAATTAAATATTATATCCAATATAATACTTAATCAACCAACTATAATCGGCGAACTGTCATTGCTTGTTGTGTGACCCATATGCCCTCGTATATCGAGCGATTAGTCAAACTAACGGTCTTAATTGAACCCTAGACAATAAATAAGACATTCTCAATATATGAGGTACGTTGCGAGAAAATCTGCAACTACCTGTAATACTGTAGACTATTGTGATATCTCCCTTTCATTCACGAATACTCGATTAAGCCTTGAACATGATGAAGTGTCTATTCAAATAACTTAATCATATTATCTCAAATCACTAATTAATCGCTCGCATCGCACCTGGCCACAAAGTCCAAGTCGACTTGCATCGGTCGATGTCTTAGATCCAATTATGATGAGAAGACGAGCATTCTCTCTTAAATCCACATTGAGGAACGAATCCTATTCTTGGCTCAACTACCACGCACATGAACTTCGTGATGAACCCAATCCATGCCATATCTACCCTTGGAGGTTGAAAGCGTCAGTCATGGTCAAAGTTCATCACTCTGCACATGTCGTGCGTATTGACCTCAAGTCTGAGGAGTATCACATCGCTCCCACTAACCAAGACACCCGTAGACATATTATGTGGAATTACATCAAACGGTTTCTCGGATGGGTATACCAATACCCTCTAAGGTATTTGTGCATTCATTATGAGATACCTAGTATCTCGTAGTAAGTGAGATCTTACTACACTCTTACCATAAAGTATAATGCAAATCACACACCAATCTCCATTGCATCATCAATATCCAATTCTTGATGATCCTTGATCGGGTCTATTTGAGAATCGTAATTCGGTCATCTGAGTTCTCACCCACTCAATGACAGTATCGATTCAAGGGAACACAAATATGAATAATGCAAACAATCAAACATAATATTCAGATAAGTGTAAAGTCATACATTTAATATTAAACCAAACAATAATATTAAACCATAAATTGAATATCATCTTAGTATCATGTCCTCACAAAGGATTGTCTCTAGGACACTAACACTAACAATCTCCCACTTGGACTAGAGCCAAACACCAATATGTTTAACCCCTAGACCATCAAAATGTCTAGTGTGTAAATGAACACTCAAAGCCTTGGTGAATGTGTCGGCCAAATTATTATATGTGGGAATGCGCTCCAACTCTATTTCCTTGTTAGTGATCATCTCTCTTATCAAGTGATAACGCCTTGGTACATGCTTGTTTCTATTGTTGGATCTAGGTTCTTTTGCTTGCGCAACCGCACCAGTGATGTCACAATACAACTTTATTGGACTACTAACACTTGGAACTACCCCTAGTTCAGTTAAGAACTTTCTCATCCAAACAACTTCTTTGGCAGCCTCTGCCACAACTATGTACTCAGCCTTAGTTGTTGAATCCGTGGTTGTCTCTTGCTTGGAACTATTCCAACATACCGCACCTCCATTGAGAGTGAAGACGTATCCTGACTGCGATTTGTAATCTTCACAGTCGGATTGAAACTTGCATCAGCGTAGCCGGTGACGACTAACTCTGATTGCCCACCGTAGATAAGAAACTGTTCTTTAGTACGCCTGAGGTACTTAAGAATATTCTTGGCAGCAATCCAGTGAGGCTCACCTAGATTCTGTTAGTATCTACCCGTGATGCTGACAGCGTAGGCCACGTCTGGCCTAGTGCAAGTCATGGCGTACATGATTGATCCAATTGCAGATGCATATGGAACATCCTTCATGTGCTTGATATCAGCTTCGCTAGAAGGACAATCCTTCTTCGACAGCTTTATCCCATGATTTACTGGAAGATGTCCTCCATCGCAAAACGCTTCAACATCTTATCTATGTAGGTGGATTGTGACAGCCCTAACATCTTCTTGGATCTATCCCTATGGATCTTGATCCTTAAGATGTAGCATGCTTCACCAAGATCCTTCATCATGAAGGTCTTTGATAACCAATCTTTCACGGACTGCATGAGCGGGATGCTATCTCCTATAATCAATATGTCATCGACATATACGACTATAAAGACAATACTCTTCCCGCTGCATTTACAATAAACGCATGGATCTTCCGGATTTCTAATGAAGCCAAAAGACTTAACAACTTCATCAAATTGGATATTCCAACTCCTAGAAGCTTGCTTCAATCCATAGATGGATCGTTTAAGTTTGCACACGAGATTAGACTTTGACTTAGATATGAAATCCTCCGATTGAGTCATAAACACGTCCTTATCAATGTTTCTATTGAGAAAGGCTGTCTTGACATCCATCTGCCAAATCTCATAATCATAGTGTGCGGCTATCGCAAGTAAAATACGAATGGACTTGATCCTTGCAACCGGCGAAAAGGTCTCGTCATAGTCAATGCCTTCACGTTGACTATACCCTTTCGCCACCAATCTAGCCTTGTAGGTTTGTACCTTGTCATTTGCATCAATCTTCCTCTTGAAGACCCACTTGCAACCTATGGGTTTTACCCCTCTTGGCAATTCAACCAAGTCCCAAACTTGATTGATGTACATCAAGTTCATCTCGGATTTCATGGCTTCATGTCACTTCTCTGAGTCAATATCTAATGTCGCCTCAGTGTAAGCCTTAGGTTCGTCATTATCCAGTATTTCCACATCATCGTGTTCCTCCACGAGGAAACCATAATACCTATCGATTGGATTACGAATCCTAGTTGACTTATGGAGTGGTGGTTGTGCAGGCTGTACATTCTGATCGTGAAAATTTTGTGGTGCAGCGACTTCATCGTTGACCGGAGAGTCCTCAAGAGCGACACTTTCATATGCCTCTTGGGCGGGAGTTTGAACTATGTTATTCTCATTTAGCCTACTTGGAGGTTGTTGCGAAGGCAACGCGACTCCAATTACGCTCCTACTGGCTAAAAGAGGACCACCCAGCGATAATCTTCCACCATGAGAGTCGCTGAATGCTCACGCTGATTCTTTGTCATGTTGCTTTGACAAATCATCAGCCTCTATGTTAATTCGTGGTTCTTGAATTTCTTCAAGTTCTATCTTCTTACAGCTTTGTTCCTTAGAGACATATTCGTCTTCTAGGAACCTTGCCTGCCTAGAAACAATCACTGTTTGTTTCTCCGGTAGATAAAAATAATATCCTCTAGTCTCCTTAGGATATCCCACAAGATAACCCTTTTCACCCTTGTATTCCAACTTATCAGTTTGCATTTTCTTCACAATTGCGGGGCAACCCCACGTTCTTATGTGTAGAAAAGTTGGTTTCTTGCCACACCACAACTCGTATGGAGTTTGCACAACTGATTTAGATGGGATCCTATTCAGAATGTAGATTGAGGTTTGCAATGCGTGTCCCCATAAGAATGTTGGAAGAGAGGCAAAACTCATCATGGACCGCACCATGTCCAACAGGGTTCGGTTTCTCCTTTCGGACACACCATTCATCCGAGGTGTTCCGGGAGGAGTCCATTGTGACTGGATCCCATGAAGCTTTAAGTAATCCATGAATTCATGGCTAAGGTACTCACCTCCTCGATCTGATCGAAGAGTCTTGATACTCTTACCAAGATGTTTCTCTACTTCGGCCTTGTACTACTTAAATTTCTCAAACGATTCAGATTTGTGTTTCATAAGATACACATATCTGTACCTTGAGTAATCATCTGTAAAGGTGATGAAGTAGCCGAATTGACCCCTAGCTAGAGTGGGCAATGGTCCACAAACATCACTGTGGATCAACTCTAGAACTTCTTTGGCATGCACCCCTTTCTCGGAAAAGGGTTTATTGGTCATCTTGCCCATGAGACAAGATTCACAATTTCCATAAGACTCTAAGTCAAATGAGGTTAAGTAGTCCAACTTTCTTAACCGTGCGATTCTTTTCTCGTTTGCGTGACCAAGTCTACAATGCCACAAGTAAGTCGGGTTTTCATGATTACTAAGCTTGAGTCTTTTATTTTGTGTATTAAGAACATTATATCCACAATGTAACAAGTATAAACCATTCACAAGAGGAGCATTTCCATAAACATCACCATTAAGCAGAAAATAACAAGTATTATTTGCAAAACGGAAGGAAAATCCCTCAATGTCTAACATAGGAACGGAAATAATGTTACGAGTAATAGACAGAACAAAATAACAATTATTTAATTCAAGTCTAAAACCAGAAGGTAAGTCTAAAACATAAGTCCCAACACGTTCAACAACAACTCTTGCTCTATTCCCCACGTGAAGGGCGACTTCAACCGATCTAACCGCTCTGCTGTCCTTGAGCCACTGCACATTTGTACAAATGTGTGAGCCACAACCGGTATCTAATACCCAGCAGTTAGAATCATTTGTGGACATGTTTATCTCAATAACAAACATACTTGTTCCAGTGGTTGAAGCACCTTGTGCCTTCTTTTCAGCTGCTAGAACCTTGCAGTCCTTCTTCCAATGCCCCTTTTGCTTGCAGTGGAGGCATACATCCTTATCTACCCGCCCCTTCTTTTGAATTCCACCTTTCGGCTTGAGGAAATCAGGATTAGAGCCTTTCTTAGCCTTGTTTCTTCTTCCCTTTAGGGGCAGAGGAACTAGAAGCACCCACCATGAGCACGGGTTTTTCCTTAGCAGTGGAAGACTAAAAAGTCTTGAGCATGTTATGAAGCTCAGGCATAGTCGAAACTGTCTTATTCATATTGAAGTTTACTACGAAACTTGAATATGAATCGGGTAGCGACTGAAGAATGGCATAAATAACAACATTGGTCTGCAGCTCAATGCCAAACGACCAAGTTTCTCGATTAGCCCTATCATCTTCAAAACATGAGGGGAGACTTTCCCTCCTTCAGATAGCCGACATCTAAACAGATCTCTCATCACCTCATAAATCTCGGAACGAGACTCAGAATCAAAGAGATCCTTCAGATGTCTAAGCATCTCATAGGGAAGCATCCTCTCGTGTTTCCTTTGCAACTCGGGAGTCATGCCGAGCAGCATAACACACTGAGCCTGGGAAGCATCATCTTGATGCTTCTTTTGAGCTTCGGCGTCAAACGCTTCAGCTTCTTTAGAACCAGCCTCAGGGGTAATAGGGATTGGCGTGTCCAACACGTACTCAATCTTTTCTTGCCTAAGCACCAAACGCACGTTTCGGTGCTAGTCCAGAAAATTTGGCCCAGCCAATTTGTTTGTTTCCAAAACACTTCTCAACGACAAGCTATTCATTTCAACAATCCTAGGAAATAAAATTTAAACGGGAATTAAAACACATAATACCTATGATCAATATTCAGCAATCAAAATAAACATGGCCTTTTATTTATTTTGTCTCCATTATTTTCACATACTCAACGACCTCATCGGAAGAGTACAAATTTATATCTAATATAAATTGTAATGGACTAGGATCCACATTCCTACAATTGCAATGACTGCTTGGGCTGAACATTGCAACAGTAGAATTGGTAGGTCTCTAAACCAATTGTCTCACACAATTCCTAGTTGATTAAACCTAGTTCAATCGGATGTCAACTAATTCTCGTTTCCCTGCTTGGGCTGGTGAAACAGAATTAAGTTGGTTTACAATCATTAAGCGGCGACAAAACATGTCCCTATAAAAGTCCTGTTAGATGTAGATCCGAGCAAAAGACTTGGGCCTTAAATACTCATTGGACCGAAATCTCCGGTTTACTTTTAATTTTAATGGAAGACATCATTCAATTGAAAACCCATATTTTAATGAGGATCATTTTAAAGGCGGGGTACTAATTGCTTAATCGAGATCCGACATGTTAATCTATATCACATTTGAGCAATTATAGGGCACCGCCTACCCAAACATGATTTTATGCGGACTAACATTTATTTGGGCGTCGTCTACCCAAAACATATATAACGGTCCGACAATTATTGGACACTGCCTACCTAAACAGTTATAATACGGACTATAAAGTGCGTTAACAAATTTAAAGTTAACCAAGTGGGAAAATAATTACCAAATTATTAAGGCAAAATTAAAATCCAATTTTAATTTTAAAATAATAATTTTAACTATTAGAATTCAAATATTCAATTAATTTGAATTATTTTGGTCCAACCAAAATTAATTAAAATTAAAATTCCAAGAGTTAATTTAATTTCAGGCTCACCAACTTAATAAATTGGTATTTAAAAAACAGGCCCAATACTTAAATTAAATCTGGCAAATTTTAATTAAATCCGGCCAAAAAATGCAGCCCAATTCACGGATTTCGGCCCAAAACGCGGCTAGTCGCGCCTCCCAGATGCGATCTACAGGCCAGTCGCGCTTCCCAGAAGAGATCGACTGGCCAGACGAGGCAGTCGCGCTTCCCATAAGCGATCGCAGGCCAGACGAGCCAGTCGCGCTTCCCAGAAGCACTCGTCATGGCAATCGCGCTTCCCAGATGCAATTTCCTTGCGAATATTTTTTTTATCCAGCAACCGACCGAAAAAGACAGAGAAATCCAATTTCCCAGAAAAACGATAAAAAAAACAGTTTTTCAATTTAACAAAAGTCAAATCAAATTTGCAAATTAAATTGAATACCGTATGGGCAATAGAAGGCAAAAATAAAACACACATAACTATTTACCCATGATAAACAAATTATGCAATTAATCAAGAGCCTGAGCTTTGATACCACTGTTGGAATTTATAAGCACGTAAACACGTAAACATGCCAGCGGAAATAAACGTTCTCCAACAACGAACAATTTAATTGCATAATTAAATACGAGATATCTTAAACAAGAAATCATACAGCACTTCGTACGCGGAATACTCTACTACGGTATCCATGCAACAGCTATTCACCGATTTGCACCGAGGTGCCAACTTTGAATCTCTAGACGAACTTGCTAGAAAAACTCGAACAAGAGATTTTATGGAGAAATTATATTTCTTTTGTGTTTTTTCTGAATTCCCATATGACACATATTTATAGGGATTACCTTAGCTTAATTTCTAAGCAAGATAATATGCTAGATATGCATAATATAATCTCTACTAATTATATCTCTCTAGATATGTTCCTATGAATAATATATTTACCATATCTATTATTCTTATATAATAATATTCCAAATATTATTATTGGGATTTCATATTTAATTAATTTAATTTAATTAAATAATAATAATAATTAATTCCAAATATAATTATTATTATATTCTCCATAAATTAAATATTTATATCCAATATAATACTTAATCAACCAACTATAATCAGCGAACTGCCATTGCTTGTTGTGTAACCAATAGGCCCTCGTATATCGAGCGATTAGTCAAACTAACGGTCTTAATTGAACCCTAGACAATAAATAAGACATTCTCAATATACGAGGTACGTTGCGAGGAAATCTGCAACTACCTGTAATACTGTAGGCTATTGTGATATCTTCCTTTCATTCACGAATACTCGATAAGTCTTGAACATGATGAAGTGTTTATTCAAATAACTTAATCATATTATCTCAAATCACTAATTGTTCGCTCGCGTCGCACTTGGCCACAAAGTCCAAGTCGACTTGCATCGGTCGATGTCTTAGATCCAATTATGATGAGAAGACGAGTATTCTCTCTTAAATTCACATTGAGGAACGAATCCTATTATTGGCTCAACTACCACGCACATGAACTTCGTGATGAACCCAATCCATGTCATATCTACCCTTGGAGGGTGAAAGCGTCGGTCATGGTCAAAGTTTATCACTCCGCACATGTCGTGCATATTGACCTCAAGTCTGAGGAGTATCACATCGCTCCCACTAACCAAGACACCCGTAGACACATTATGTGGAATTACATCAAACGGTTTCTCGGATGGGTATACCAATACCCTCTAAGGTATTTGTGCATCCATTATGAGATACCTAGTATCTCGTAGTAAGTGAGATCTTACTACACTCTCACCATAGAGTATAATGCAGACCGCACACCAATCTCTATTGCATCATCAATATCCCATTCTTGAAGATCCTTGATCGGGGCTATTTGAGAATCGTACTTCGGTCATCTGAGTTCTCACTCACTCAATGACAGTATCAATTCAAGGGAACACAGATATGAATAATGCAAACAATCAAACATAATATTCAGATAAGTGTAAAGCCATACATTTAATATCAAACCAAACAATAATATTAAATCATAATCTGAATATCATCTTAGTATCATGTCTTCACAAAGGATTGTCTCTAGGACACTAACACTAACAATCTCCCACTTGGACTAGAGCCAATCACCCATATGTTTAACCCCTAGACCATCAAAATGTCTAGTGTGTACATGAACACTCAAAGCCTTGGTGAATAGGTCGGCCAAATTATCATCTGTGGGAATGCGCTCCAACTCTATTTCCTTGTTAGCGATCATCTCTCTTATCAAGTGATAACGCCTTCGTACATACTTGTTTCTATTGTTGGATCTCGGTTTCTTTGCTTGCGCAACCGCACCAGTATTGTCACAATACAACTTTATTGGACTACTAGCACTTGGAACTACCCCTAGTTCAGTTAAGAACTTTCTCATCCAAACAACTTCTTTGGCAGCCTCTGCCGTAGCTATGTACTCAGCCCCAGTTGTTGAATCCGCGGTTGTCTCTTGCTTGGAACTATTCCAACATACCGCACCTCCATTGAGAGTGAAGACGTATCCTGACTGTGATTTGTAATCATCACAGTCGGATTGGAAACTTGCATAAGCGTAGCCGGTGACGACTAACTCTGATTGCCCACCGTAGATAAGAAAATATTCTTTAGTACGCCTGAGATAGTTACAAATCTTCTTGACAGCAATCCAGCGAGGCTCACCTGGATTCTGTTGGTATCTACCCGTGATGCTGACAGCATAGGCCACATCTGCCCTAGTGCAAGTCATGGCGTACATGATGGATCCAATTGCAGATGCATATGGAACATCCTTCATGTGCTTGATATCAGCCGATATCTTAGATCCAATTATGATGAGAAGACGAGTATTCTCTCTTAAATCCTCATTGAGGAATGAATCCTATTCTTGGCTCAACAACCACGCATATGAACTTCGTGATGAACTCAATCTATGCCATTTCTACCATTGGAGGGTGAAAGTGACGGTCATGGTCAAAGTTCATCACTACGTATATATCGTGCATATTGACCTCAAGTCTGAGGAGTATCACATCACTCCTACTAACCGAGACACTCGTAGACACATTATGTGGAATTACATCAACTAGTTTCTCGGATAGGTATACCAATACCCTCTAAGGTATTTGTGCATCCATTACGAGACATCTAGTATCTCGTAGTAAGTGAGATCTTATTACACTCTCTTCATAGAGTATAATGCAGTTCGCACACCAATCTCCATTGCATCATCAATATCCCATTCTTGATGATACTTGATCGGGGCTATTTGAGAATCGTACCTCGGTCATCTGAGTTCTCACTCACTCAATGACAATATCGATTCAAGGGAACACAGATATGAATAATGCAAATAATCAAACATAATATTCAGATAAGTGTAAAGCCATATATTTAATATTAAACTAAACAATAATATTAAACCATAAACTGAATATCATCTTAGTATTATGTCCTTACAAAGGATTGTCTGTAGGACACTAACACTAACACCTCAATGTGTTTGACAACCGTCTAAGCCCCTGAATATCACATAAATCATGTAAAAGGTGTTCAACAACCTGCTAAAATAAGCTAAAAAATTATATGACTACCTCAATGTATATAAATACCAAAATTGTGTCTTATTAAAAGTAGTAAACTTTTTATTTATCTTTATAATTCACGTGATATGTTTGCCTAAGCTATTAAAGACCAGCAAATACCAACAGAAATTTCAGTAAATGTTATACAACAATCATAACTTTAGAATAACCAGAAACCGATATATCCAACATAAAATGCTCCACAATATGAAATACTAATTATAATACAATGCCTGCAAATTTAAGCACTTAAAATGTGCATTAGCTCCACACAAATTTCAAATGATTAACTGCAATATGCTTTAGTATATTCAAGTACTCCTAAATTAAGTAAAGCCCATAAAAAGACATCAAGGTTCCTGCTTAGAAAAAATAAATTTGAGTACAACTAATGGAATTAAAATGATATGTGCATCACATTCCTATTGTCCAGGTCATTAAGGAAAAATAGTTGTTGCCAAACCAAGCTACAAAAAACGTTACTGAGATTATGGAACAACTAAAAGAGCATCAGATATGCAAATAGAAACTTTCAAAACTACTTCACTATACAATTATGGCAGCAAGTTCACATAGTTTTGTTGGTAAACCACCATCACATAAATTGTTAATGTTCTTTCTTGCCTCAACTGATTAACAAAATGTTCATAATATCATACGCTCATTAGGGTTAACTGGTTTAAAACCTTACGCGTTAGTCTTCTTTCCATGTCCTTAGATGAAAATATGATTACTTGTTATTATTGCAACCACACTTACTAATTTATAATGCATATAGTATAAAGAGACTCACAATCATATTTTCAATTCATAGGATTGTTCAAGTGACGACATTCATATAGGACATAGAAAATTAGCTTCACAAGGATCATATTTATGGTGTCAAAGCATGTATTTATGTGAAATTTAACAACAACATAATATGCATACAAGATTTGATTAAAACGACGAACCTGTCAAGCATATAAATTAATGGTATCATCCAACCCCATATAAATATGTGGAGACATATATTTCTCATCTCACAAAAAAAATGTTTAGAAACTATCTTTATCCCCATCCATTTACATGTAATTCAATTTGGTTTTAAAAATAAATAATTTTGTACATGATTGTTATAATTCAATTTATAACAAAATCCTCTTACTAAAACAGATCTTATGAGAGATGATAAACATATCCTCTTAATCACTAAACCAGATCTTACAAGAAATGATAAACATGTACCGGCAACAATATCACTGATATCAATTCAAATCATGAAACTATAATATCATATGACACTCAAGGTTTCATCCAATGAGGAACTCCCTTCATTATGCAGTGTCCTTATGCTACCTTGAGGAGGTCTTATATTTGCTAAACCAGTTCATTAATAATACAACTCAAGATGAAAAAAAAGGAAAAATAAAGCAGGTAAGATAATTATACAATATCCATAACCGCATACATAAGAAAAGATAACTCGTAATTCCTAGATATATCTCATGAGCTCAATGCGAATACATGAGTCGATCACATGACACTTAAGCTTTTCAATAACCCAAATTAACAACTAAAATTCCGATGATCGAATAATTAATAAATATAAAATACTCTGAATCTTAGAATAATTTATTTTCTTCAATATAACTGCGAGGGCCAGTAATGAGAACCTTGCAAAATTATGCCCTTTTTAGTTTCGAAATAATAATAAATCGATAAAAACAATTGCAAATAAAAAATTTGGGAGTGATTAAGATTTACCGTCAGCAAAAAGACCAAGGACACCAGTGCGATGATCGAGTATGATGGAGACATCCGTCGATTTGTCTACACGTTTCCTTTCCCAACCAACAATGTTATTTCACAGGTTCAAATTGAACTAGTTTAGGGTTGAATTTGATGAGCGTGATGAAGAAAAACTAAAATTGAGAAGACGTTGGGGCTTCGTTCTGATTTCGGAGCCACTGGATTACGATGGGAACAAGTTTTAAGAAAAAAATAGATAATTATGGGTATTGTATAATTCATTCTTTGAATAAAGTGATTGTTTATGAGTGTAAAGTCAATGACAATTTGAGTAATTAAATAATGTTTGAACATTGGTAGTAAAGTGTTTGTTTCCATTAAAAGAATCAAAATACTTTTTGTGAACGGGTAAATACGACAAGTGGTTGTACTTTTATGGACATTAAATGTATAATATGAATACATTAATATATAAAAATTAAACTATATAAAATATTAAAATTAAAATTAACTATAAATATTTATAATATTGATTAAATGTATAAATTAATACTAATATATATATACACACATACATACATATAATCCCTACCGGGAACATCGTTGAGAGTATGATCTCAAACCACCAACATTATGGAATCCCAAGCCACCAACGTTTGTTTACCGTGTGACTTGTTACTTTAAAAGAGCCAAGCTATGTTTTTTTAGAAGAATTATTCCTTCCCCACCAGAAGTTTTTTTTTTTTGAACAGTAAAAGATAATTTTATTATAAAGCAAATTGGAGAACAAGGGGTACTCCAACCCTTACAGTAAAATTGGTTTCGAAATCTCTCCACGCCTATTACATTTTTTGGCAACACATTCTTGGGTTCCTATTCCATATTGAGAATGAAAAGTTCCTAAAGTTCGCTTGTTTTACTCCAACCCACGACCAAGCTCTTGATTTAATTTCTGAGAAAGCTTTATTAACATTCGGCTCTATCCCGTTAAAAATGACGTCATTCCTAGTATTCCAGAGGACCCACATTATCGCGATCCACAGGGTAGAAGATGCCCTAGATTTCCAAGTTGAACCGAGTAAGTCACCATGTTGTAAGAAGTGATGGGTTGGATCGGCATGTGGTACCATAGGCATCTTTACCCACAAATAGCAGTTGCCCCAAATTTGTCTTGCAAAATCGCAAAAGAAGAACAGGCATTGGATAGTCTTCTCCTCTTTTCCGCATATCCCACAACACACACTCCCGTTTGATGGAATGCTTTCCCGTAGCTTGAGATTTGGTCTTGTTGGTAGCCTCTATTTTAGAACTTTCCACACTATTGCTTGTGCCTTCTTTGGTGCAAAGCTTTTCCATAATTTTGTGCACGCTTTCTCCTCCAGGCTCTTTGGTTCCTCGATCATCGTTCTCCTCTTATAAGCCTCCTTGGTAGTGTAGATGTCATTCTGTGCCTGAGTCCACCTCCAAAAGTCTTCCGTTTCTTTATCCATCTTAATCCTGTTTAGAGAAAACATAAGAGAATTAACCATAGCAACCTCCATCTCTCTCTCAAATCCCGACTCCATTTCAAATCCCACCTCCACTCTTCTCCCTCCCATTTCCCCACCTCACTTATTTTCTTTTCCTTATGTTCGCTTAGTCTAAATAATCTAGGAAATTTCTCTTTTAGAGTCTTATCTTCTAACCACCAATCCTCCCAGAATCTAGTCCTATCCCCTTTGCCAACTATCCTTATGAATTCTTCTCTCAACCCGGCTCCCTCATCTCCCCAGAAGATCTCACAAATATCCTTCCACCATCCTGAGATATAGGCTCTCCCTCGTCTCACAATTCCCCCACCATCATAGCATAAGAATGGGTTCTCTCCATACTTAGATTTTATTACTCTAACCCATAACTTAGCTTCCTCCTCAAGGACCCTCCAAACACATTTACCAATAAGAACTTTATTAAAAACATGCAAGTCTCTAATCCCCAAACCTCCTCTATTTTTCTCTTTACACACCTCACCCCATCTAACCCATGGAATTTTTCCTTCCACATCGCTCCCCCCCAAATTAAATTACGTTGAATTTTTATAAGCTCGTTAACAACCTTTTTACGTAACAAGTAGAAGGAGAGGCAGTATATTGGCAACACGGATAAAATAGACTGAATTAAAGTAATTCGACCCCCAAAAGACAAGTGTTTTTCATTCCATGATTGTAGGCGACGTCTTACTTTTTCGATCAAATTCCCCCAAGAAGCTGTTACCTTATGGTTTATTCCAACATTAATGCCAAGGTAAGAGAAGGGGTTGGAACTTACACCACAGTTTAGAAGTGACGCCCAGTAATTGGTGATGGTTGTTTCCAAGTTGATCCCCATGAGACTGCATTTTTGGTAATTGACCTTGAGCCCCGATAAGAGTTCGAAGTTCCATAAAATATCCTTAATAGCTAAAATATTTTCCAGCTTTCCCGTGCAAGAAAAGATCGTATCATCCGCATATTGAAGATGGGAGACACCAATCTTATTCTTTCCGATTTCAGCCGGTGTGTAAATTCCCATTTCCACTGCTCTGTCCATTAGCAAACTTAAGCCTTCAGATACAATAAGAAAAAGGAAGGGAGATAGGGGATCCCCTTGCCTAATTACCCTTTCAAGCTTAAAAAATCCGGAAGGACTCCCATTAACAAGAACTGAGGAGGAAGCCATTGAAACACATTCAAAGATCCAATTTCTCCACTTAGGTGAAAAATTAAGGCCCTTCATCATATCATCTAAGAAGCTCCACTCGACGGAATCGTATGCCTTGGCAAAATCCACCTTGAAGAGTAGTCTTTTCAATCTTTTTTTCTTTGCTTCGTCGATCATCTCGTTCAGGATAATGATCCCATCCAAAATTTGTCTCCCTCCTACAAACGCCGATTGGTTACTCGAGATCACGCCATCAAGGACTTTGCCAATTCTGTTGGCCAGCGTTTTATGCTCCTTAATAATTAACAAAAGAGTATTTATAGAGTGAAATTGGTTTATATATGAATCATTAAAGGATATTAGTTGTTTTCACTAAAGAGTATTAATTGTTTTCGCTGAAGAATATTACTTATTTACACTGAAGAGTGAAAATAAACTAAGACTCTTAAATGAAAATAACTAATACCCTTAAGTGAAAACACCTAATACTCTTTAGAGAAAATAATTAATACCCTTCAATAATTCATATATAAACTAGTTTCACTACTAATCAAAACAAAGCTCCTAAGCTTTTGGGAATATAAATTATAAGATAAAAAGTTAATCATATAAATCATTAAGCGGATAACCTTCTCAATACTTTTTGCTATTGTTCTTTGCGATCTATGTAAGATTGGTTCATTAAAGGGTATTATTTATTTTCACTAAATAGTATTAGTTGTTTCCACTGAAAAATATTACTTCCCCCCATCTCAAATTCGTTTGCTACATTGTCAAAAAGGTACATCCCATACTCTTTTGCTACATCTATTTTTGGTAAAAAAGTAACAATATTTTTTAATATTATATTCTCCATATACTAATAACAAAAACATCCACTTTATCACTTTAAATACTATAAACAACTTTTTTCTTAAAACTTGTGCATACAGTAACCGGAAAAATGAGTTTGGGACGGAGGGAGTAGTTGTTATTATTGAAGAGTCTTAAGTTATTTTCAATAAACAACCAATACTCTTCTGTGAAAACAACTAATGTCCTTCAGTGAAAACAACTAATGCTCTATAGTGAAAACAACTAATACCCTTCAATGATTCATATATGAACCATTTACACTCTATACTTGTCTTTCTATTAATATTTAATTACTATGTTTCACATATAATTCAATTCATCGTTTCGTATATGACACTTTTAATAATTGAGAGAATGTTGTGTGAGACAATCTTATGTATGAGATACAGCTCTATTATATTATTTAAGTCATATTTAAGCTCTAAAACATGAATGGACATAGATTTCATAAACTTATGGGTCATATAATATGCTTAAACACGATTCGTCTATTAGACCATAGCATACAAGTTTTTTCTTAATAATATAATGACAAAGTATAGAGTGAAACTGGTTTATACATAAACCACTGAAGGATATTAGTTGTTTTCACTGAAGAGTATTAGTTGTATTTACTGAAGAATATTACTGATTTACACAAAAGAGTCCTAGTTGTTCAGTGAAAATGAACTAAGACTCTTCAGTGTAAACTAGTAATGCTCTTCAGTAAAAACAATTAATACTCTTCAGTGAAAACAAATAATATCCTTCAGTGATTCATATATAAACCAATTTCACTCTATACATACTCTAATATAATATAGTCTTCAAGATTATTTCCTTTAACAATTTTTTTTTCCTTTATCGATTTTAATTTCATAAAAATAAGGTTACGTATTCTATCATAACATATTAAACTTTATCAATTCATCTTACGAATCATCAACCAAGTCTGACCCAAACAATGGATCCCATAAAATTGCCAACACATTTTATTGGTCCTTTAAGACTCTTATAAGAGAGAAATTATTTCATGTTTTAATACATCATATATTATATATTATGTTATCAAAGTCCTTGAGGGTTATTTGCAATCAATTCAAAGGCATGCATAGCTGCAATCTAACAAGACAAAAGAGAGTGGCAACTAATAAGAAACAAGAAACACCCCAAAGAAAATAGAGGCCCTTTAGCAGATTGAAAAGGTGGTCACTTCACTTTTTCAATTGTGTTAGGTAGAAACAATAGAAGCTTCCATGAGATATTTCTTTCCACTTTTTCAAGTGGAAAAAACCAAAAGAGGAAAATGATTATTTAAAGGGTTATGACTCCTACCGATTTAATTATTGCTTCTGTTTCCATCAATGCTGTAATTATTGTTTCCAGCTTAATTGGATATTTTCATTGTTTAAGAGTCACTCTCCCATGTCAATCGGCTTCTTTTATTACATTTAAGTAAACATAAAATAAAATTGTGTGAGGCGATTAAAAAAATAGTAGCAGTACAAATTAACACGCATTCCTCTTTAAAGTGTTAATGCAACATA
Source organism: Ballota nigra (assembly GCA_947034835.1). Lineage (NCBI taxonomy): Eukaryota > Viridiplantae > Streptophyta > Magnoliopsida > Lamiales > Lamiaceae > Ballota > Ballota nigra. The sequence continues at coordinate 31,278,926 of OX344721.1, forward strand.
ATCAACTAATATCATATCTCACCATGAGACGATCTCACTTCAGACCTATTTTTTTTTCCATTATTTTTAATATACAAACTACATATATTATTAAATATCTGATTTGTTAATAATATAACTAAAAGGAAATATTATTTGAATTGTTGAAATATAATAGTCTATTCGTTCCACAATAAGTTTATTATCTTTTCAAATCAAACGACTCTCAATAAGCTTCTCATATTATTTTTTGAAAACTCACCTACTTCACTTTTATTTTTCTTTATTCTCACACTTCACTTTATCATCTCTATTCAATCACACCACTTCACTTTATTCTCTCTATTCAATAATTTTTTTTGTACTACACTCAATTTTATATTAATATTTTTAAATCTCCTTGAAAAAAAAATTCATGAGAAACTTATTGTGGAACGGGGGATTAGCTAATAACGGATTTTATTTTTATTTTTTTGTAATATCATTACTGAAAAAAAACACACACACACTCATGTGAAACTTGATATTCCCTCCGTCCAGGAAAACTTATGGGGAATTTTTGACACAAAGATTAAGAAAAAAATATTAATGTGTAGAGTACATATTTTTGAGGAAGGGAATAGTTTTTATTTTATTTTAAATTTTTACTTTTTACAAAGTATTCTAACAATCAGGAGGTTTTAATGGTGAACAAAAGTTAAAATTAGTTTATAACTTGATAAAATCCCTCGTAGTAGCCCCGTACCACGCGGAATTTTGCAATAAATTATACTCCCTCGAGTAAATTTTTCAATTTTTTTTATTATTTTGTTTTAAAAAGTATATTTTTTATTAATATATAGTGGGTCGCATAATTTTTGGGGTATAATAATAAATAGTGTTGAAAAGTAAATGAAATGAGTGACTTTTTTTGTATTATTATATGAATTTGAAGGTTAAAAATAATATATAATAAAATTATATATACTTATTGTAGGACAAGCCGAAATAAAAATGAAAAATTTACTTCAAAACTGTGGGAGTACTATTTAATAGTGTATACAACATATTATTCAATACGCGTAGTACGTAGTTGATGTAATATAGTTTTTTTTAGTTGATGTAATATAGTTGACAAACTAGTTAGTAACACAAATGTACGGTGTAAGTATATACAATTATTATTGTTCACAAAAAAATGTGCTGCATTTTTTATGTGATTTAATGTGATATATTAGAGGAAATATTACAATATATTCTAAGGTTCGTTTTTTAATAAAATGATCGTTTATTAAAAGTATGCAAAATATATTTTCCATAAACGATTATTTTATTTAAAAAATGGACATCACAATACCACGTAATACCCTTCGACATATCACATTAAACCACGTGAAAAAATAAACTATTTTTAATTTTTTATGGGCGGAGGGAGTACTATTTTTCAATAAAAATAATTAATATTAACAAATTAATGCAATTTATTAAAATTATTTATATTTATATTTTAAAAAATATTTTTTAATTAAACGATACACCTTATATATATGACAAAATATATAGTGAAATTGGTTCATACATGAATCAGTGAATGATATTAGTTGTTTTCACTAAAGAATATTAGTTGTTTTTACTGAAGAACAATAATTATTTTCACTGAATAATATTATTTATATGCTAAAAACAAACTAAGATTTTTCTGTGAAAACAACTAATACTCTCTAGTGAAAAACAATTAATATTCTTTTGTAAAACAACTAATATCTTCCAATGCTTCATATATAAATCAATTTCACTCTATACATTATATTTATACATACAAGTTTAGTCATTAATGTTATAAAATATGAATTTGAGCCAGTGATACGCAAAGTTCTCTTATAGATGAGTAAGTTTTTTATGAAATAGTTTATGATAAGTTTATCATGAAACTATTTTAAAGTATCGAATATTTGATCAAAAATATCGATCATTTTACCAGGTGTATCATTAATTTAGGTTCAATTTTTTTTATAATAATTACAATATAATACCACCGACCCACATTAATGGTACCCCTAATGAAAATATAGATACTTCTGGTCAAATATTCGATACTTTAATGTAATTTCATGGTAAATTTATTATAAATTATTTTCATATAATACTTTGCCCTTAAATAATATATATATATATATATATATATATATATATATGTGTCTATATATACTATAATTTCTTTTAAATGAAATATGTTGTGCTTCAAGAAAACAACGGTAGATTTTGAATTAATTATCCAAAAAGTCAATTTTGCCATGGTGCAAGCATGTGCAAGTTATATTTTCCTCCACTCAAGCCGAAATTTGCCAACAATAAAACACATAATGTTATTTTTAACTTTATGATAATGACGTTGTAGAAAAGTTAAACCATTATAATTTTAAATTAGTAATAATTGATTACTGTAATGTCTAGCAACCACAAATTACACTCTTTAGCCTTGGCCCCATATAGCAGCACGAGGGTATAATTTTTTATTTTAATTTCCCCTTTTTATAAACTAGAATTTAATTTCTTTGATAAATGCCATAAAGAAGTCAATGTAAGGTGATTTATTTTATGGCACAATTTTTTCCCCAAGCTTAATATACAGTACTGGTAACTATAGCGAGGCCTAAATTGGCATTATTCCATCATTATCAACTCAACAAAAATTAAGGACTATTGTCAACTTCTACCATTATTAGTTTTAATTTTATATTCTTCCAGAGAGTTTATCACAGTTTTGAGTAAAAAATAAATAAATTACGACAAAGTATAGTGTAAAACTGGTTTATACATGAATCGCTGAAGGGTATTAGTTGTTTTTACTGAAAAATATTAGTTGCATTTACTAAAGTGTATTACTGATTTACACTAAAGATTCTTAGTTGTTCAATGAAAATGAACTAAGACTCTACAGTGTAAACCAGTAATATTCTTCAGTAAAAACAACTAATACTCTTCAGTGAAAACAACTAATACCCTTCAATAATTCATATATAAACCAATTTCACTCTATACATATTCATAAATTACATTTATAGCAAGTTATTACTAATAATAGGAATACGACTAATGGATCTTGTAGTAATAACTAGTAAAGTGATACTTCATTACTTGTTATATAAAATAATGAGTGAGATTTTCGCTCGATGCCTCTTATTTCAGAAAAAAAAAAAAATATATATATATATATATATATATATATACTAATTTCTAATAAAAAAAAAAAAATATATATATATATATATATATATATACTAATTTCTAATAAAAAAAAAAAAAATATATATATATATATACTAATTTCTAATAAATTTGGTACTTATTTATAGCTTCACAACTCGACCTGTACAAATCTTTTGGATTAATTAATTATAGATACAATCTAGGAGATCAATTTACCCTTTGGTACTATGTGATTTTTTCATCATTAATTAATTCAATTATTTTTGTGTTGTTCCTTCTTTGCCCTTACTTAACTATTCTTTTCTTATTTGTTAAAAAATATTTTTCCTGATTTTCTTAAATGTGATTTGTAACATATTTGCACATGTTTTATTATTTTCCATTAATTTGTTTGTAACGGTTTTTTTTGCCATGTTTAATTGTTTCCATTCTTTTGTTTGTAACATTTTTAGAGTGACGTGATTATTGGATGATAATTAAATCTAATTGCTATTCATTAAATAAGTTGTCGTAGTTTGATATTTTTTCCAGATTTTTTATGATCGGTGGAAAAACTTGTGTAATTCATCTTTGGATTTTTGGAAGCAGGAGTTTTTTTTTTTTGTTTTTGGAGAGGTGGTTCTATTGACGATTACGTCGTTCTCAGTGTCAAGTATAAGAGAGAATCCAAATTGATTTCTGTGAGCGAAAACACTTCTTTTAGTGTTTTTGTTGATGAGGTAATTGGTAATTGATTCAATGGAAGGAGTTTATTTTTTTGTTATGTCACATTAATTTTTTATTTATTTTAGGAGTATAAGAGATGCATGCAATTCAACAATGTCTTACTTTATGTTTATGTAGTGTTACATTTCTATTGTAGTAATTGAATGTGAAATGTATTTAACACATTTGGAACATTTTTATTTTTAAAGTGTGATGTGTTAAACACGTGCAACATAATCACCAAATGTGTAATCTTTGTCTTTCAATGTACAAACTCTTATGAGTATGTGCAATTTTCAACTCGGATGAGAATAAATGTTCATTCTCCCCAATGAGTTTGTAATGTTTCTAACACATGTGCAAACTATTCCATTAATATGCAATGTGTGTAAAACATGTGCAACCTAACCCACAAATGTGCATTCCATTCATGTGTGATTTACTTAATACTGTACCATATACACCACACATTTCCATAAGTTTTTGCACTTATGTTATGATATAATGTAAGTGAGCTTAGTGTTTATTCATTTTTTCTTTTTTGCCATGTGCAATATGTAGTAATGGTCCGATGAAGATCCAAAATTTTATTTGATGTTTATTGTTGAAGATCTTGAAGTGGGCGGGTTGGTGGAGAGAATTGCCGTCGGTTTCTTAAAAAATGGATTTGTGGTAATCGGAAATGCACATGCAGAAGAAAGCTAATTTTAAAAAAAAATTGAAATTTTGATCCGGAGGTGGTTGTAATTATCGTCGGCTTCTGCAAATGTTGCTTTCTAAATCATATATATATGTTCATGAAAATGGCGGTTTATGTATTGTGATGAAATTCCTTGGATTCATTTCTGCTTCATTTACAGCTGGTGTAAGGGGTTTTGATTGTAGGTTAGTCAATATGAGAGTAATTGCATTTACGACTGGGTAAGGGGGTTTTGTTTTGTAGTTATTATTCTTTGGATTGTTTTTTCCTTTTTTCTAATTTATCTTTAGTAGATGGGTATTATTGTAACTTTTATAATTAATTTTACTTTTATTAATAATAGTTTAAAGGGTAGTAGTAAACAATAAACTATAATTCCATATTGTACCTCAAGGTGAGCCCCCAAATCTTTTTATAAATTAAACCTGACTTCTCTATTGCAGTTAATAGTCAAACCGCCGATAGAAATTCTCAAGAAATACTTCCCACAATTTCGTCCAGAATAGTATGTTCCTATCCTCCAATTAAATAAATAACTATAAAAACTTGTATATGTTAATACGACGTTATTGTGAAATTAAATTATAGTCAAGAGAAATGTAATCTATTACTTCAATAACTATCGAAATAGTGAATAAAAAAGTAAATGCAGAGTAAATTACAAATTTAATTACAATTGAAATATTGAATATAGAAAAGCTTTTGTATGAGTGGTCTATACATAATATGGTGCTCCATTTGAATCATATTTTTTTTTTAAATATATAGTTGGATTAGAGTCTCATAACCTCATAAATCATATAATATGGTAAATGCGGTGCGGATCCTAAAAATGATATATAGCCTAAGTTGGATTAAAAATTAAGCCACTGTTTTTGTTATACTAACTTACCGACAACATAAATTTAAATAAAAATGGCATGGAATTAAATAATGTACCATACTAAAAAAACTATCTCTCATGTTTAAAGTGACATGACAAATATTTTCAAAATAATTGTACATTAATTGATTACATTTATATAATCAATTTGTTCCTTCACGTCTTTCTCAGTTGATGACATATTTAATCCAATAAATATATTTTGAGATATTGTTAATTGAAGAAAAATCTTGATTTTTTTCTTCTTCTTTTGATATTCAAACATATATTTAGGAGACACAATATGATAGTATTGGAGGAATAACTTAAAATGAAAAATTAAATAAACATATCATAAATTACTAATTACTATTGATAAGAAAATTAATACATTGATAAATATGTCAAATGCAAATTGCAATTTTTAATTTCATCTTGTTGTTAATCAATAAATATTTTGATATAATTTTTTAAATATATTTCAGTCTTCAACTATCCACTTATATATAATAAAAGAAGAAGATAAATTTTATCTCATGAGTATCCTGATCCTTATGGATATGGATATTTATGATCGTACCATGTAAATTCAGTGTTCTTATTTTTGTTTTCTATTCTTCAAGTTTCGGTTATCTTTTGCATTATAAACGATAGTTTAGGCCCGATTAAAATTTCTGTATTTTGGGGTGATTTTTTTAACTATGCATTTAAAAATATTTGATTTCATGAATTATACTTTTCAAATCGTAAAATATTAGTCTTTCTGTTCATGAAAAACATATTCACTCTATTTTATCAAAAAAAAAAATTTGTCATTCAACTATCACTTAATTATTTCATATGACATTACCTCTAGACGTACAAACAATCATATAAATCATAAAATGGACAATACCCCAATATATATCTACTTTATCTATTTTATCAATGGTTTCTTAAAACTTGTTCAAAACAGATGAACATACTTTTCGACTTCGTGGACGTATGTAGTATCACTTAATATATTAGTAGTATATATATTAACTTGATCATATCTCACTACAAGAAAAAAGAGGTTTTACAACGGTTCAAAAACATTGTCTCTCGAAAAAAAATAGCCGATGTAGAAGATCACATTGTAGTAGGTGGGTATAAATAGACGATGGTTAGCTGACCGTTGTATTTCCTCAATTACTACAACGGTCAAGAACAGTTGTGTATAACTATTCAAATATGTGGTCAACCGTTGTTGTTCTTTAACATATACAACGTCTTATAACCGTTGTCTTTCTTTAAAAAAGAAGTTGTCGTACCACATATTTTTTTAAAATTTTAAGGAAAGACAATGTTTATTAACCGTTGTCCGTTCATGTTATCTACATCGCATTTGGACCGTTGTCTTTCCATTAAAATACATATAAATATTTCATAAATTTCTTGGATAGACAACAATTATAAACAATTGTCTATTTATATTTACTACATCAGTTTTGAACCTTTGTCTTTCCTAAATATGAGCTATATTGTATTTTTTTATATTTCAATTACGTAAATATATAATAAAACCTGTAATAAATTTTCAAGATAAAATTTAAGCAAAAATAACCATAATACCATCAACATTCACTCCAAATACTACACAATCATTGTATAAAAGTGTTCCACACCATCAACAAAATACCATAAATATTAGTTTACAAAAGTTTAAAGTACTAATTAAATGAATGCCTTAACATTCATTTACAAAAATTTCAAACACCTTGTGCATTTTTCTTCTGTTCCCCAGCAACATTCATGCACCATTTTCGTAGCTCTCGTCACTACATTAAAAAATGAATGAATAATATATTAGCAAACATACAAATCAAATTAATCTATCACATAGGAAATAACCCCTTATTTTAGTCAACATAATTTAATAAAACATGAAAACAACTTAAAACTAAAATTTCTCATTCGGTTGTCCCTCTATCTGATACTACTAGACCACCTATCATACATACATACTTTCGTCGTCCACCACCACCTCCTACTACTGCTGATTTGGTTCCCTATGCGCTAGCTTCATGTCTTGATGAAATAATAATTTCGTCAACAAATCCTCCTCCAAGTGATGATCTTCCCATTGCCCTTCAAAAAGGTAAACATTCATGCACTTTTCCCATTTTCTCATTTGTTTCTTATGACCACTTGTCCTCTTCCTCTCAAACTTTTGTTGCGTCTCTTAATATTGTTCATATATCTGTTCATGAGGCTTTTGCCCATCCTGGTTGACGTAATGCCATAATTGAGAAAATGAATGCATTAGATTCTACTGGCACTTGGGATTTAGTGGATCTTCCTGAAGGTAAACGACCTATTGGGTGTAAATGGGTGTTTACAGTGAAAGTTAATCTCGATGGCTCTGTTGCTAGGCTAAAAGCTCGCCTTGTTGCCAAAGACTATGCTCAGACTTATGGTGTTGATTATTCTGACACATTTTCTCCTGTTTCCAAGCTTACTTCGATTAAGCTCTTGATTTCGTTGGCAGCTGTTGATAGGCGAACATCAATTATCGCTAGGAGAACAAGGATCAAAACCTTAAAAAGGATTATGAAGAATCAACACCAAGTCAAAGGTGATCAACAAAGAAAATCAAGTCGGGGTGCATAAACCAATCCAGGGAGTGTATAAACTGACGAACAACTATACCGACAAACAACATACTGGCAAACAGGTTTTAAGACCCGAGACCAGATATGAACATTCTGCCAAGTCACTGATGACGAGCAACATTGTCAAAAGGTGGTGCATCTACCAGCCTAAGTGATGTATGTTGACGAACAAAGGACCAAGATCCCAAAGTCAATCTGAGTAAGATAGAAAGGCGAACAACTTCTGAGCCATACATTAAAAAGGCGAACAACTTTTATGGAAAAACCATTCTGGATCAACTAAGCCGACCTGGGCGAACAACAATGAAGTCCGAGATAAGACCAAAGAAGACTTTGTAACTAAGATTCAGCTTAGATAAGGTCAAACTAAGGTCAAAGGATACTTGTCAAGCATGCAAGCTAGGGAGACCAAGAGTCATAAACACCTCATGCTTGCTAGTCTCTATAAATAGTTGTTCTCCAGCTTAAAAAATACAAGTTCAATTTGACAAATACTCCCAAAACACACACTAATACACCTAAATGTACACACATACGAAATTAATACGATTTCGACTTTCGTATTTATTATTTCATATCCCGAATCTTCGATTTACCATTTACAGTGGTAATCAATCACACGTAATTGATTGATGGTCTTAAACCGAATTAAAACAGTCACTAACCCAATTAACTAAATTTGATCACCAACAAATTGGCGCTAGAAGAAGGGTACTATTACTTGAAAGCCCGGACCGGACTAAAACTGGTAGAGGGAGTGTCGAACAAGATTCGGGATTGGAAGGAGCACTTCTTCTTTATTGGGGGTGACTGGCGAGCATCTTCTGGCCCTCACGGCGGTGCCGGGCGTATATTTGAACCCACCACCTATGGGCAAATCAAACGTAAGGTCATCTTTGTTCGCCTTTGCATAAAGTTCTAATTTAACTTTTTTTGTTTGCTCGCAGGTCCCCGGTTGCTCAAGTGGAATTCAGAGGAAGAGGAGATTGGCTCTGAATTCCTCTTCACTTCGTGTTTGGTCGCTCTCCGGGATAAAGCCGAAAGGACCATCAAGTACGTGAACAAGGAGAAGTGCAAAAAAGCTGCTCGTCTGTTCACCTATCCCCATCATTTGGAGGCTCAAGCTGAGGTGCCCCCAGGTATAATTCTAGATTTTCACTTTCAAAATAAACTTTGCTCGTTATTATTCTACGAACTTGCTCGTCTAATTTTTCTGACTTTTTTTTTAGCCGAGCAAGTCACCGTTGCTGTCCCTCCCATTTTTGCCCTTCTAGAACAAAGGGTGTTTGAAATGGCACCGCCGAAAGGACGAAGGAAGAAAGGTGATCCGCCCTCCAAGGTGCTGGCGATGACGAACAAGGATGAGGAGGCCAAAGTTGCCCGCCCGACCGTACCTTCTGCAAAAACTCCCCCATCTCCTCCCCCGGCCCCATCCCCCCGAGGAGCAAAGCGTTTGAAGAAAGGGGATGGGACCTTCGTGGGCCAGACAGCTCCTGCTGGAAATAAAGGCAAGGCGAAAGTGGGTCAGAGTCACGCTCGTCCCTATTCCGAAAGGGAAGCTGCTCGGCACACCTCCATCGAACCGGTGGAGAGGACGGGTAAAGCGGGTAAAGACACTACTCCTGTTCGTGGTTCCGAGGACATAACCATTCTGGGTTGGGACGAACGGAAGTTCCAGGAGTAAGTGTCTTTTTTTCTTTGCCGAACAACTTTTATAGACTTGGAAAATATCGTGTAAATAACATTCTTGTTCGCAGGTACCGGGCCGAGGATCATCCCGGACGAGCAGCTTCAGTGCACCAATATGCCTGCTCAAAGACTCCGGTGAACATCCGGGAGATTCCGGGCGAACATGTCCGCCGGGCAACTGAATTGATCGCCCGATCCTGGACCCGACCCCTGGAGACAACCGTCTCTGCTCAAAGCATCGCGGACAACTTCCATTACTCCATGATGCATCATGCTAACGGCCTTGCTATCGCCCAGAAAGGAATGGCCCAGCTCGCCGAGCTCGAAGATGCTGTTCACCTCTATGCCAGCACTGCTCGGCAATTGACCGAAGAAAATGATGGTTTGGTCGGTCAGTATGAGGCCAAACTTGCTCGTCTCAATAACCAGATCAATGTCTACATCGATACTGAGAAGAAACACCTTGAAGAAATTCAGGGTTTATCTGGTGAATTGAGAAGCAAAGACGCCTTGCTCGGCGAGGAGAAGACGAAGTTGCTCGCGGCCGAGCAAAGAAATGTTGAGCTCGAAGCGGAGGTTGCTCGTCTGCGGGAGGTAGAGGCCAATTCCTTTTCTCGCGATCAACTTGAGGCTGAGCTCCAGGCCCGGTCTGCCCCCATCTCGAACTTGGGATATATCTGCGCCTACGCCGATTGCATTCACATGGCCGATGCGTACGATTTTAAGGATATGGTGGAGGAGATGGGTAAAGACTTGTCCGTATTCTTGGAAAACTACCCCCCCGCCGAACAACATCGAACTCCAACTGGGGGACATCGCCGAGCTAGGGGTCAAGATTGATGCCCTTGACCCGAGCATCAACATTACTCACCCTCCACCACAAGTTGATGATGGCGAGCAAGAAGAAGAGCCTGCTGCTGCAGACGAGCAAGCCGCTACGGAGAGGGAACAAAAAGCTGCGGAGGACATGGCTAGAGATATGATCGTTGATCCTCCCACCGACCAACCTCAAGATCAACCTCCCGCCGAGCAGCAATAGTTTTTAGGACTTAGAATAGTCTTTATTTTGTAATAGTTGCTCGGTAGGGTCTTCTTCGTAGTTGTTCGTTTTTGTAGTACTTTACCCTTGTACTATTTTTGAGGCTCAATGCCTTTTGTTTAATGAAATGTCTTTCTTATATTCGCTCATTTTCTTTATATGTTAATTGTCTTTACATTTTTGTCAATGACTTTGTAATTATAACATATAGTGTTGGGCTTTTGTTCGAATTGAACTTTGCCTTTAATGGAATTAGGGTTTAGCCTTAGGTTTTGTTCATTTTAAAAAATGAACAACCTTTAATTGGCTTTGGTCCTCAAAATGGACTTGTACCTCGAGCTTTTGGACTATTCCTCTTTGACGAACAACTACTATATTTACATTTCGAAAAATTTACAAATGTTGTAAGACTGCCCGTCACTAACATATATAATCTGACGAACAACTTTGAACACTAAAAACATGCTCGCTTATAATATTTTTGCCGAGCAACTTTGTCTAAAATTAAAAAAGACGAAACAGCACTAAACTATACAACGCGCCGAACAACTTTAAATTCTATACTTGGCAAAATTTTCAAAAAATTTGGCAAGTTTTTGGTTTGGTTTGTCTCACTTGGTTTACTGGCCCCGAAAAACATTTGTTCGCCCAATTAAGAACTTGTTCGTCTTATTGATAGTACTTCTTCAGATGTACAGCATTCCAGGAGTATTGGGCCGGCTTTGGTTTGGTTTGCCTCACTTGGTTTACTGGCCCCCAAAAACATTTGTTCGCCCAATTAAGAACTTGTTCGTCTTATTGATAGTACTTCTTCAGATGTACAGCATTCCAGGAGTATTGGGCCGACTTGCCTTCCATATCCTCGATATCGTATACACCATTAACGAATTTTTCCGTTATACGACACGGGCCCTCCCAAGTTGGTCCCAATACACCTGGAGGTTGGGCGAGCAACTTTCTTAGAACCATATCTCCAACTCTGAATTCCCTAATTTTAACATGGGAATTATAATAGCGTTCTGCTCGCTGCTTATAGGTAGCATTTTTCAGCTCGGCATTCAGTCTTTTTTCTTCGAGCAAATCCATCTCAGTAGCTAGAGCAGAGTTGTTTGCCTGCTCATCAAAGTTGGTCATTCTGAATGTGTTGGTCTTTAACTCAATTGGTATTACAGCTTCTGTTCCAAAAGCCATTGCAAAAGGTGTTTCTCCGGTGCTTGACCTGGGAGAAACTCTGTATGCCCACAAGACTTCCGGGAGTTCTTCAGACCAACTACTTTTGCTCTCCGCTAGTCGTACTTTCAATGTATGCTTGATTATCTTTATTACGGCCTCGACTTGTCCATTTGATTGGGGATGATAGGGCGTAGAGTAATATTTTTTGATTCCCCACTTTATATACATAAATCTCTCAACTCTTTTCCATCAAACTGCGGACCATTGTCCGTTACGATGGTTTGCGGAACCCCAAAGCGACAGACAATGTTCTTCCAAATGAAGTTGATCTTTTTCTTCTGCGTGATTTTTACCATGGAAAAACCATTCTGGATCAACTAAGCCGACCTGAGCGAACAACAATGAAGTCCGAGATAAGACCAAAGAAGACTTTGTAACTAAGATTCAGCTTAGATAAGGTCAAACTAAGGTCAAAGGATACTTGTCAAGCATGCAAGCTAGGGAGACCAAGAGTCATAGACACCTCATGCTTGCTAGTCTCTATAAATAGTTGTTCTCCAGCTTAAAAAATACAAGTTCAATTTGACAAATACTCCCAAAACATACACTAATACACCTAAACATACACACATATGAAATTAATACGATTTCGACTTTCGTATTTATTATTTCATATCCCGAATCTTCGATTTACCATTTACGGTGGTAATCAATCACACGTAATTGATTGGTGGTCTTAAACTGAATTAAAACAGTCACTAACCCAATTAACTAAATTTGATCACCAACAACAGCTATTAATCATTGGCCTTTACACCAATTAGGCATCAAGAATGCCTTTCTCCATGGTGATCTCGTCGATACTATTTATATATGGAGCAACCACCCGGTTTTGTTGTTCAGGGAGAGAGTCATAAGGTATGTTATCTTCGCAAGACTTTGTATGGTTTGAAGTAGAGTCCTCATGCATGGTTTGGTATATTTACTTGTGCTATTGAGAAGTTTGGTATAAAGCTGAGTAAATATGATGATTCTTTCTTTTACATGCATTCTGAGGGTGGTATTACTTAAAGTGATTCTAAAGGGATTACATCCCTGAAAGCTTTTCTTCCTACTCAATTTACTACAAAAGATTTGGGGATACTCAAATATTTTCTTGGTGTTGAGGTGAGTAGGTGTAAGAAGGGAATTTTCTTATCTCAAAGAAAGTATGTGCTTGATTTACTGTCTGAAACTGGAAAATTAGGAGCTAAGCCATGTAGCTCTCCAATGATTCCTAATTTGCAGCTTACGAAAGAAGGGGTGTTACTTGATGATCCTGGGAGATACATGTTGGAATTTAGAGGCACGTAAACATGTAATACATGCGCAACGAAATTAAATAGTTCACCAACAACGAATAATTAATTGCATAATTAAATACGCAAAAACATAAACAGAATCCTTACAGCGATTCATACACGGATTCCTCAACTATGTTATCCACTTAACAATTTTCTACCAACCCACACCGATTTGCCAGCGTTGAATCTCGAAACGAATTTACTAGGAAAATTAAGACTTGGGATTTTATCGAGAAATTGTGTTTCTTGTGTGTATTTTGGATTTCCCACAGGACTTGTATTTATAAGGATGGGCTGGCTTAATTTCCAAGCAAGAAAAGAAGCCCTAGCCCATTAAATAAAATATCTACAGATCTATGTCCTTGTAAATAATTTCCTACAAATAATAATATTCTAAATATTATTATTGGGAATTCCTATTTAATTAAATATTAATAATGATTAATTTTAAATATAGTTATTATTGTATTCTCCATAAATTAAATATCATATCTAATATAATATTTAATTAACCAACTATGATTGGTAAATAACTATTACTTGTTGTGTGACCCATAGACCCTCGTATATCGAGCGGTTAGTCAAACTAACGATCTTAATTGAACCCTAAATAATAAATCAGACATTCTCAATATACGAGGCACATTACAAGGAATTTTGCAATTACCTGTAATACTGTAGGCTATTGTGATATCTTCCTTTCATTCACGAATACCCGATTAAGTCTTGAACATGATGAAGTGTATATTCAAATAATTTAGTCATATTATCTCTAATCACTAATTGATCAAGAATATCACACTTAGTCATAAAGTCTAAGTTGATGTGCGACGGCCGACGACTTAGATCCAATTATGATGAGAAAATGAGTATTCTTTCTAAGTCCACATTTGAGGAATTAATCCCATTCTTGGCTCAACTACCACGCACATGCATCTCGTGATGAACTCAATCCATGCCATATCTACCCATGGAAGGGTGCAAGCGTCGGTCATGGTCAAAGTTCATCACTCCACACATGTCGTGCGTATTGACCTCAAGTCAGAGGAGTGTCACATCGCTCCCACTAACCGAGACACTCGTAGACTCATATTATGGGATTACATCAAATGGTATCTCGGATGGATATATCAATACTGTAATACCCTAGGTTTTCATGATCTTATCTGCTTTACTAAATACTTTATAATTCTTCATGAATCTATGTGACGCATTTACATCCAATTTTATGCAAAGGCACGTTTATGTGTTTTATTTACTCGATACTTACAATTAACGTATTATTTGCTCAATACATGCTTATTCTAGAGACTTTATAATTTTTATATGTTCTTTATTTTATAAAGTGTTTAATTTAGAAATTAATATATAGTCCTTAAGTATAGTAATTTTATTTCATAAGTTATAAGTTGAAAAATGAATGTTTCTTTAAGAAACGAATTTCGTATCGATTACTCGATATATTTTTATGATTAGTATATAGACTTTGTAATTTATTTAGAGTCTTAGAAGGGTTTTAATTTTATTGGATAAGATAGTATAAGTAAATTTTATGCATAATATACCATAAAATTATTAAATAATTTAGAAAAATCATAATTTCTTTTATTAAATTCAAAGCCTACATGTGTCATAACTACAAGACACAAGAATTCTCTTGAATTGTCCATAAAATTTCGGCCATTAGGATAAGTTAAGAAGAGTGGTGAAGTTTCATGAAATTAAGGTCAAAATTTGAAGAACAAAAGTTAAAATTAGCAACTAACTTAAGAATGCCATGTGTTTAACTTACTTAACCTCCAAGATTATCTAAATTTCTCCACAAGCTTCCTAAAGTGTCAGTCAAGAAGGGGGATTGAGTAGCCTCCAAGCACTTCTTCTTCTATAAATAGGAACCTTGCATGGAAATTAAAACATAAGTTCATAAGAAAAAGTTTAAAACAAATACTACTACTACTACTACACTTATAGAAAGGAGGAGAAGAGATTTCTTGTAGCTACCTATCTCTAAGTAAGTTTCTCTTCTTGATTGAGTAATTATTTAAGTGGTAGTATGAAGTTTATGCATGAGTTGTGAATTAAATGATATGAAAATGAGTTTTGATGAGTAATTTGCATGTTATACATGTTTTACTTCATGTTTGAATATTTAATTCAATTTCTTCATGAGTTATGACCAAAATCATGTTTATTACTTGAATATATATGCTTTAGAAGTAGAAATCATGAAATTATATGGTTTAAAGTGAGTTTAAGATGATATGTTCTTTATGTATGCATAAAACCGAATTTTTGGACCAACTTTGGGGTAAATTTCGTTTTGACCAATTCATTCGGTGGAAAATTCTAAAAAATTATATGTGAAAATAGACTTGTGAAGGAACTTAGGTTTCCAATTTTATAGCTTTTGGAATAGTATTCGATGCATGGTGATTTTTCAAAGTTGAACTAGGGTTTTGAACTCTATAGCAGGAACAGTAGAAGTTTGCTCTGATCTGAGAATAATAGATTAGGTTTTTACAGAAAACCAAAGTATGTTGATAAATTAAATGAAGTTGGAAGTTCATGGTTAAAATTTTAGGAGTATTGGACTTATGTTTGATTTATGGTGAATTTTTAAAGTTAAGTGACCAGAATCTGTAACAGTGTGTTCGTCACGAAATATTTGATGTTTGGAAAAGAGTTTGAGAAATATGAAAATATTGTGATAAACTTTATTGAGTTGAGAATCTACTTTTAAAATTTCATAATTTTTGGACATACAGATAATTTAATATGAATTTTCAAAGTTAGGTGTGTAATCTGCCAAAATCGAATTTTTGAATGAAAGGTTCGAAATGGTCCGGTTACATTTTTTTTTACAGTCGATATTTATTTATAACTTGCTATTTGATGATTTTACACATTTAATTGATATTTGTGCTTTAAAATATGATATTTGAGTATATATTGAAATTGAATTCAAGTCTTACAATTTACAAAAGTGAAGGGATAAGTAACAATGTTTTTATTTTAAAATTTTTTTACTTGTAGGTACAAACCTGCAAGGTGGGGAATTCACTTCGCTCTTCACCGAGTGTTCTATTATTATTTAATTGCACTTATTAAACGTTGAATGTTAAATTTTGAGTCTGGCCCGCTATCGACTGGCCCCACATATAAGTCCAACTTTATGTTGGCAAGCGTATAGTCCGGTCGTTCCGGCACCACGGGTTGGCCGCGCCACCCAAGCATATACCCGGTGAAATTCCGGGGGCTCACATATTATAAACAATTGATGTTTAGTTTGTGCAATTAACAAGAGGTTTCCCACTAAGTGTTTTCAAGCACTTATCCCTTCCACTTTTAAATTTTTACAGATGCTGTGGATTCTGAAGTGGGCGAATGAACTCGGCGGGCTGTGAAGTTTCCTTAAAGACTTTATATTTTCCAGAATAATATTTCAAATTTTGGATTGTAAACTAAGCTACGAGCACACTTATTTACTACTTCCGCTGTGTAAATGTGTGGCGTGTGTATATTTTAATACAAAGTACTATTTTAGTGTCGTTCCTACTTGTGCCACATCATATTTTCCGTACTATATTAAGTGGGGACGTCAAAGGTGGTATCAGGGCAGGTTCGCCTGCTAAAGTATTTTAAAAAAGAATGTGTTTTAAAATTTTAAAAGGAAACAGCCGCACCGAGATCATTCTCCACGACGGGATCAGGTAAATGTTTTATATGTGCTTAAATTATGTTATTTATTTGAAAAGTGTGATTGATTATTTGAAAGTTTGTAGTTATTGCATTACATTGTTGTTTGAATTAACCAATAAAATGTGTTGAATAGAACTGAGTCGTAGAAGAAACCAAAACAACTCAGACATGAGCGAGGATCTAGCTTCCATTTTAAGGGGGTTAGCTCAACAACTAGGTCAGCAAAGCCAATCATCCCAAACACCTGTATCTTCAGCCCAAAACCATGATATTGTTAGTCAGTTTAAGAAATTTAGACCCTCAACCCTAACCGGAAAAGAAAACCCTATGGAAGTAGAAAACTGGATTCGGAGCTTGGAGAAGATATTCGCTTATCTTAAGTGCACCGATGAGCAGAAAGTTTCTTGCGCTATATTTCAGCTGACTGAAGATGCAGATTATTGGTGGGAAGCTCATTGTAGGACAATGACTGAAGAAGAACGAACTACAGTTACTTGGGAAAAATTTGTAGAAGCAGTGGTTAAGAATTATATACCACAATCATTCTTAGATCAGAAAGAGACTGAATTCCTACAGTTGAAACAAGGGAACCTGACAGTACAGGAATATGAAAGGAAATTTAATCAATTGGGAAGATATGATTCTCATTTGATTAATACTGATGAAAGGAAAGCAAAAAGATTTATGCAGAATTTACGACCGGAAATCAGTACCATCTTAGCGGCACAAGATATTAAGTCTTATGCCTCGGCATTCGAGAAAGCTCAGATGATAGCAGCATATATGAAATCAGAGGATGTAAGAACGCCAGAATCACAACAAAACAAAAGGAAGTGGATGGGTACGAACCAAAGAAGAAATTCTAAGCAAGTTAAAAAGACAGAAATAGTGCCACAACAACAACAGAGGCCACCTAAGTGCAGAAATTATGGGAAGGAACACTTTGGGCAATGCCTGAAGGGAACAAGAATCTGTTACAGATATAAGGAACCAGGACATATCATAACTAATTGTCCAAAGTGGAAAGAACAACAGAAGATGGCACCTGCTCAAGTGTTTGCCATGAGTCAGCAGGAGGCGACAGCAAATCCGGAAGTGATGGCAGGTATGTTCA
Source organism: Ballota nigra (assembly GCA_947034835.1). Classification (NCBI taxonomy): domain Eukaryota; kingdom Viridiplantae; phylum Streptophyta; class Magnoliopsida; order Lamiales; family Lamiaceae; genus Ballota; species Ballota nigra. The sequence goes on from OX344721.1 coordinate 31,297,051, forward strand.
AAATATTCCAAATACCTGTTTTCACGTTATTCGATACTGGTGCTACACATTCATTCATCTCTACAAAGATGTTTGAACAAATTGAGACTGCCCATATTATGGTAGAAGAAAATTTCCTAGAAGTAAATATTCCCTCTGGTAGTACGACACAATCCTTAGGACTGTGTAGGAATGTGAAGATTGATTTTGAGCATGCAATACTCCCGGGAAATCTACATATAATAGAAATGAAGGACTTCGATATTATCTTGGGAATGGACTGGCTTATAGCTAATCATGCTCTCATCAAGTGTCAAGAAAAAGAAATATCAGTACGGAGATCAAATGATGAGAACTTTACACTATATGGTACTAAAATTGGAACTATACCTCAAGTAATTTCAGCAATGAAAGCCCGGAAATTATTAAGGAAAGGAAAGAATACGACATTTCTAGTAAATATTGTAGCAACGGAATCCAATGGTCCAACACTGGATGATGTGCCGATAGTATGTGAATACAATGATGTATTTCCAGACGATTTGCCAGGATTACCCCCAGATCGTCAGTTGGAGTTCACTATTGATTTGATACCTAGAGCCGCGCCTGTTTCTAAAGCACCTTACAGAATGGCACCAAAGGAGTTACAGGAGTTGAAGGTGCAATTGCAAGAATTATTGGACAAGGGCTTTATTCGACCAAGTGTGTCACCATGGGGTGCACCAGTATTATTTGTGAAAAAGAAAGATGGATCGTTGAGAATGTGCATCGATTATCGAGAACTGAATAAGCTCACTATCAAGAATAAATATCCATTTCCCAGAATCGAAGATCTGTTTGATCAGTTAAGAGGAGCTTGCGTATTTTCAAAAATTGATTTGAGATCGGGATATCATCAGATAAAGATTAAAGAAAGCGATATTCCGAAGACAACATTCAAAACCCGATATGGTCATTATGAGTTTGTAGTGTTACCTTTTGGACTCAGTAACGCGCCAGCTATATTCATGGATTTGATGAATCGGGTATTTCATCAATATTTAGATCAATTTGTGATCGTCTTTATTGATGATATTCTAGTATATTCAAGAAATCAGAAGCAACATGCAGAACATCTTCGAATTACATTGGAAACTCTGAGGAAAGAGAAATTGTATGCTAAATTCAAGAAGTGCGAATTCTGGTTGGATAAAGTTGTATTTCTTGGATATACGGTTTCAGCTTTAGGAATAGAAGTTGACCCAACAAAGGTAGAAGCTGTAAACCAATGGAAGACACCAACTAATGTGAACGAAGTCAGGAGTTTTCTTGGTTTAGCTAGGTATTATCGTAGATTCATTGAAGGGTTTTCTCGGATTACAAAACCTTTGACTCAGTTGACTCGGAAAGAAACAAAGTTTGAATGGACAGAAGAGTGTGAAAGGAGTTTTCAAGAACTCAAGCAAAGATTAACAACGGCCCCAGTTCTTACAATTCCTGAAGATACAGAAGGATTTATTGTGTACAGTGATGCTTCTAAACAAGGCTTGGGATGTGTACTTATGCAGAATGGGAAAGTAGTAGCGTACGCATCAAGACAATTAAAACCACATGAGCAGAACTATCCTACGCATGATTTAGAGCTAGCAGTAGTTGTGCATGCACTCAAGATTTGGAGGCATTACTTGTATGGAAGTAAATGTCAGATCTACACAGATCATAAGAGTTTGAAGTATATCTTCGAAAAGAAGGAATTAAACATGAGGCAAAGAAGATGGTTAGAGTTGGTAAAGGATTATGATTGTGAAATATTATACCATCCGGGAAAGGCAAATATAGTGGTTGATGCCTTAGGTCGCAAAGTGAAGATAAAGATCAATACCATGGTTGTGAAACCAACCTTGAAGGAAAAAATAACAAAAGCTCAATATGACGATGCATTCTTAGAGAAAATAAAACGAAAGATCAAGGAAGGTAAAGCAAAGGAGTTTTCAGTATGTGAGGATGGTACATTGGTATGTCAAGGAAGAATATGTGTCCTAGAAAAAGAAGAACTCAAGAAGGAAATATTGGAAGAAGCACATTCTACACCATATACAGTTCATCCTGGAGGAACAAAGATGTACCAAGAATTAAAGAAATTGTTCTGGTGGAGAAATATGAAGAGGGATATTGGGAATTTCGTACAGAGATGTTTGACATGTCAGCAGGTGAAAGCTGAGCATCAAAGACCATCAGGATTATTAAAGCCACTTGAGATTCCTGAATGGAAATGAGAACATATTACAATGGATTTTGTGGTAGGATTGCCCAAGTCAATACAAGGAAATGAAGCTATTTGGGTAATTGTCGACATATTGACTAAGACGACACATTTCTTACCAATAAAGATGACGTTCACATTGGATAAATTGTCTCAGATTTATATTAAGGAAATTGTCCGATTACATGGAGCTCCAATATCTATTGTGTCAGATAGAGATTCGCGATTTACATCGAAATTCTGGCACAGTCTTCAAGAAGCTATGGGCACAAAGTTGGAATTCAGTACAGTTTTTCATCCTCAAACAGATGGTCAATCGGAAAGAACAATTCAAACTTTGGAAGATATGTTGAGAGCTTGTATCATCGATTTCGGAGGAAGTTGGGAAAAATACTTACCTTTAGTAGAATTTGCCAATAACAATAGTTATCAGGCTACAATTGAAATGACACCGTACGAAGCATTGTACGGAAGGAAGTGAAGATCTCCACTATGTTGGGATGAAATTGGAGAAAGGAAATTGTTAGGACTGGAATTGGTGGAAGAGACTAATAAGGTAGTAAAGAAAATTAAAGAAAAGATGCAAGCGGCTCAAGATCGACAGAAAATGTATGCGGATAGGCGAATGAAAGAATTAAGTTTTGAGATTGGAGACAAGGTATTTTTGAAGGTGTCTCCAATGAAAGGAATTTTCCGCTTCGGGAAAAGAGGAAAGTTGAAGCCTAGATATATTGGACCTTATGAGATATTGGAAAAAGTTGGAGATTTGGCTTATAGGCTAGCGTTACCACCATCCTTGGCAGGAGTACACAATATATTTCATATCTCGATGCTCCGAAAGTATGTATCTGACCCTACCCACATAGTAAACCAACCTGAATTGGAAATTGATGCCAACTTAACCTATGAGGAAATCCCTATAGCCATACTTGATAGAAAACTTCATAGGTTAAGAAATAAAGATATTCCTATGGTTAAAGTCTAGTGGAATAGACATGGGGTAGAAGAAGCTACATGGGAACGAGAGGATGAAATCTTAGCAAAGTACCCTTACCTCAATATCCACGGTAATACTTGAAATTTCGAGGACGAAATTTATTTAAGGGGGTTAGACTGTAATACCCTAGGTTTTCATGATCTTATCTGCTTTACTAAATACTTTATAATTCTTCATGAATCTATGTGAAGCATTTACATCCAATTTTATGCAAAGGCACGTTTATGTGTTTTATTTACTCGATACTTACAATTAACGTATTGTTTGCTCAATACATGCTTATTCTCGAGACTTTATAATTTTTATATGTTCTTTATTTTATAAAGTGTTTAATTTAGAAATTAATATATAGTCCTTAAGTATAGTAATTTTATTTCATAAGTTATAAGTTGAAAAATGAATATTTCTTTAAGAAACGAATTTCGTATCGATTACTCGATATATTTTTATGATTAGTATATAGACTTTGTAATTTATTTAGAGTCTTAGAAGGGTTTTAATTTTATTGGATAAGATAGTATAAGTAAATTTTATGCATAATATACCTTAAAATTATTAAATAATTTAGAAAAATCATAATTTCTTTTATTAAATTCAAAGCCTACATGTGTCATAACTATAAGACACAAGAATTCTCTTGAATTGTCCATAAAATTTTGGCCATTAGGATAAGTTAGGAAGAGTGGTGAAGTTTCATGAAATTAAGGTCAAAATTTGAAGAACAAAAGTCAAAATTAGCAACTAACTTAAGAATGCCATGTGTTTAACTTACTTAACCTCCAAGATTATCCAAATTTCTCCACAAGCTTCCTAAAGTGTCGGTCAAGAAGGGGGATTGAGTAGCCTCCAAGCACTTCTTCTTCTATAAATAGGAACCTTGCATGAAAATTAAAACATAAGTTCATAAGAAAAAGTTTAAAACAAATACTACTACTACTACTACACTTATAGAAAGGAGGAGAAGAGATTTCTTGTAGCTACCTATCTCTAAGTAAGTTTCTCTTCTTGATTGAGTAATTATTTAAGTGGTAGTATGAAGTTTATGCATGAGTTGTGAATTAAATGATAGGAAAATGAGTTTTGATGAGTAATTTGCATGTTATACATGTTTTACTTCATGTTTGAATGTTTAATTCAATTTCTTCATGAGTTATGACCAAAATCATGTTTATTACTTGAATATATATGCTTTAGAAGTAGAAATCATGAAATTATATGGTTTAAAGTGAGTTTAAGATGATATGTTCTAAATGTATGCATAAAACCGAATTTCTGGACCAACTTTGGGGTAAATTTCGTTTTGACCAATTCATTTGGTGGAAAATTCTGAAAGTTTTATATGTGAAAATAGACTTGTGAAAGAACTTAGGTTTCAAATTTCATAGCTTTTGGAGTAGTATTCGATGCATGGTGCTTTTTCAAAGTTGAACTAGAGTTTTGGACTCTATAGCAGGAACAGTAGAAGTTTGCTATTATCTGAGAATAATCGGTTAGTGTTTTATAAAAAACCAAAGTATTTTGATAAATTACATGAAGTTGAGAGTTCATGGTTAAAATTTCAGGAGTATTGGACTTATGGTTGATTTATGGTGAATTTTTAAAGTTAAGTGACCAGAATCTGTAACAGTATGTTCGTCACGAAATATTTGATGTTGGGCAAAGAGTTTGAGAAATCTGAAAATATTGTGATAAACTTTATTGAGTTGGGAATCTACTGTTAAAATTTCATAATTTTTGGACGTACAAATAATTTAATATGAATTTTCAAAGTTAGGTGTGTAATCTGCCAAAATCGAATTTTTGAATGAAAGGTTCGAAATGGTCCGGTTACATTTTTTTTTACAGTTGATATTTATTTATAACTTGCTATTTGATGATTTTACACACTTAATTGATATTTGTGCTTTAATATACGATATTTGAGTATATATTGAAATTGAATTCAAGTCTTACAATTTACAAAAGTGAAGGGATAAGTAACAATATTTTTATTTTAAAAAAAATTTACTTGTAGGTACAAACCTGCAAGGTGGAGAATTCACTTCGCTCTTCACCGAGTGTTCTATTATTATTTAATTGCACTTATAAAACTTTGAATGTTAAATTTTGAGTCTGGCCCGCTATCGACTGACCCCACATATAAGTCCAACTTTATGCTGGCAAGCATATAGTCCGGTCGTTCCGGCACCACGGGTTGGTCACGCCACCCAAGCATATACCCGGTGAAATTCCGGGGGCTCATATATTATAAACAATTGATGTTTAGTTTGTGCAATTAACAAGAGGTTTCCCACTAAGTGTTTTCAAGCACTTATCCCTTCCACTTTTAAATTTTTACAGATGCTGTGGATTCTGAAGTGGGCGAATGAACTCGACGGGCTGTGAAGTTTCCTTAAAGACTTTATATTTTCCAGAATAATATTTCAAATTTTGGATTGTAAACTAAGCTACGAGCACACTTATTTACTACTTCCGCTGTGTAAATGTGTGGCGTGTGTATATTTTAATACAAAGTACTATTTTAGTGTCGTTTCTACTTGTGCCACATCATATTTTCCGTACTATATTAAGTGGGGACGTCACAAATACACTCTAAGGTATCTGTGCATCCATCATGAGATACCCAGTATCTCGTAGTAAGTGAGATCTTACTACACTCTCTAAAAGTATGATGCAAATCGCACACCAATCTCAATTGCATCATCAATATCTCATTCATGATGATCCTTGATCGGAGCTATTTTGAGAATCATACTTAAGTCATCTGAGTTCTCACTCACTCAATGATAATAGTGATTCATGAAAACACAGATAAGAATAAATGCAAACAATCTAACATAATATTCAGACAAGTGCAATGTCATTCATTTAATATTAAATCAACATTAATATTAAACCAAATGTGAATATTATCTTAGTATTATGTCCTTAAAATGGATTGTCTCTAGGACACTAACACTAACAATACAAACGTCTGGTTGGAAAATTGAATTATCTCAGGCTGACACACCCTGATATTGTTTATTCTGTAAGTGTAGTGAGTATGTTTATGTCTTCACTAACTGTTGATCACTAGAAGGCGATAGAGCAGATTTTGTGTTATTTGAAAGAGGCACCCGGACGTGTAATTGTGTATAGTGACCATGGTCACAATCGGATTGAATGTCCCTGATGCTGATTGGGCAGACTCGAAAGAAGATCGAAGATCTACTTCAGGATATTGTGTTTTCTTTGGGGGAAACTTGATTTCTTGGAAGAGCAAGGAACAAAAAGTAGTCTCACGTTCAAGTGCAGAGTTTGAATATAGAGCTATGGCCAAAGATGCGTGCGAGATAGTATGGTAGGTCCTAAAGGAAATTTGTTTGCAGGTTTCAATACCCCCCAAGTTATGGTGTGATAATCAAGCTGCTATCCACATGACCTCAAATTTAGTCTTTCATGAGCAAACTAAACGCATTGAGATTGATTGTCACTTTGTTCGTGAGAAGATTCAACGAGACCTAATTTCGACAGGTTATATGAGGACTGAAGACCAATTATGAGACATCTTGGAGTTAGAGTTGAATATCTTTGTAACAAGCTAGACATGATTAACATCTATGCTCCAGCTTGAGGGGGAGTGTTGGAATTATATGTAAATATTCTAGAGCCTTTAATGGGTTTTTAAGTTTACCTTAATTAGCTTAGTTCTTGTATATAAATATGTACTCTTGGGAGTCATTCAATACACACAATAAATTTTCCCAATGTTTTTACTCTCTAGTTTAACATGAATCATAAAAAAAACGTGTCATTTAATCCAGGTTTCAAACTTTCAAAAACGTGTTGTAACCCTTAAAACTTAACTTAGGATTTCAAAACCAATGCCAAAAAATTAATGGACCAAAATTCAATAGAAGATAATGGATCATGATTTCATAGCCGTTTTCAGCTGTTACAAATAGGAAAAATCAAAACAAAAGTTAGTTTGTCCATCCGTCACCAAATTGGTGCAACATTCGTGTATGCAGGTGCGCTCACACACAAATTCGTGTTTCGTAGGCCAAATTTGGCCAAGATTTACAACCCTCTGGGGGCGCACGTAGAGAGTGGAACATAACCATTAACACAATTTACAACTTAAGTGGGTTCACCTTTATATATCCACTTACTTTTTACTCTTTTTTTTCAACATTGCATTTCCCTTCTCTTTGGATACAACAGTTATGCTACTTAATTTCTCATTCACACTACTACTTTTTCCAACAATTTTCCACATGAATGGAAATTGATACAAATACCAAAAGATATTTTGTGATACAAGTCAATGTTAAAAACTTGGATAGGTAGAGACCACCCTTTGAACCTTCCTTTGTGAGAGTACACATACTTTACTAGTCAAATAGTATACACGATGTCTTTGAACTATCAATTGTTTGTGTAAACGATGATGCACTTCATCCAGGTTCTTCCTAACAATTCTCGGTTCTCATGTTTATGTTCGTTTTGATCATGAATATTTGTCTGGTTCTACAAGAGTTCATAGGAATACACGATACACCTTACAATAATTCCTTCAAAGCGGCCCCACTTCTTTTTTACATAGGTGATTCTTTTAAGAGTATCTTATAAACTCTTCTCAAATTATTAATAGCGATATGCTAATCCTCACAACTCACATCATTTAGGCAATAAGTTTCAAGGGATTAAATAATTCATTTATCCCCCACAAAATAATGATTTAGAGCTAGACAATTAGGTTCTCCTTTTGGACCTAGTTTTTTGGATCTCAAGTCATTTAGGTAAGATTTTCCTTCGTCTTGATGACGACAAAACTAACTCTCGATTTAACCATTTGGTTAACGGATCCGCTATGTTATCTCTAAACCTTATGTAGTCTATTATGATAACCCTAGTTGAGAGTGGTTGTTTAAAGGGATAAATTTTTTTTCCCTTCTCCTTGTTTACAACAATTGTGAGATTTAATTTCTCATCCACACTACTACATTTTACAACCATTCATATGAGGAAATGGAATTTATTTCTTCATAATTTGTATCTATATTCCAAATTTCCAATCCCTGAGAATCAAATCAAAATAAAACTCTTAATTTTTATTTAGAATGAATTCAAATGATATATTAATTGAAAAGGAAAATCTGAAAGTGAACTTGCAAATTCCTTATCAATTTATGTATTATGTAATCTTTTTATCAACCTGTAATGCAACTATGTCAACACTTCCTATTTTATGTTCCAACATCTCAAAATTCTATTATTATTATTATTATTATTATTATAATAATAATAAAAAATATAATTCAAAATCAAGTCAAATTAGGGACAAGCATAAATACATGATGAAAGAGGGGAGTAGAAAATAATAACTGGAGTTTTGGAATAATAATAAACACAAATTTCGGGTGACTAATTAGAGACAATTAATCGACTATTCAATTTATCTAAATTGATTTTGGTAATTACCAAATTAAGGCTTTCAAAATCATATTAGAAAAGAAAAAGAAAATGAGAACAATTACATGATGTCACATGTCCTAGTGATTGTGGTTTTATTAAGATTAGATAATCATGGACTTATGAGAACTTTTTTTTTGGTTACAATTAATTCATTTTCTTTTGAGGTCATATTCTTCATTCTTTATTAGAGAATATCATTATTTAGTCTTGTATCAATATTAATAGTTATTACTCTAATTATAAGAAAATTAATCTTTAATGACAAAATCTTGTTATTAATCATATTGCTTTTCTAAGTTGAAAATTTTTAATGATGAGAAAATAATCTTTAATAATAGACCTATTACTAAAGATTATTATTCTATCATAAAAGACTTTTAGCTTGAGAACTATAATGACATGATCTATGTCATTCGACCTGGAATGGAAACTAGAGCATATTTGTGGCAAAAACTTTTGTAAATTCGAATGCACTTGAACTTTTTTTTAAAATATTATTTTATATATACACACTATCACTATTGTTTATATGAAGTATTGTTGTTTAAAAATTAAGTATTTTATTTAACGATAATTAATATGCTTAACAATGATATTTTTTATGCATGAGAAAAATTTCACGTGAAACGAATTTTAAGAAAACCTACTCCATATGACTAGACAGAAAAAGTGAGGCAAAATTGTGAATAATAGAAAAGTGAAGGACATAATGAAAAATAAATTAAACGTCTACTTCGCGCAATCTATTTAACTCCCCTAATTGTGGGCGGTAGTTGGCAGCCGCCCTACGTAGACCACATCTTGGCCGTTTATAATGGGCCCCACTATGCCCAACCAAAACTCAACGCTACTCTATCATGGGCCCACTTTTATGATCTCCGTTTCTTATCTACATGTATAACCCCTCATCTTTAGAACATTTCACTTGATCTCCCTAAAAATCATATTCACAAATAATTTTTTTAAACAAATTAAAAATTGAAGTTATTATGGATAAAACAATAAAATTTCTGTTTTAATTTTCCATTTATCCCCTGCTCATATTCAACAATTACTGGTTACTCCATCCGTCCCCTCTTAATATTCATACTTTCTTATTTGGGATATCCCACAATAATATTCACACCCCAAATATGAAAATAAAACACTCTTACATTACCTACTTTAATTCAAAATACCCTTCATTCATTGGTTCTAAAAATCAATAAAACAGATTTTTTTTTAAAACATGTGTCCACACACTAGTGTGAATATTAATAGGGGACGGAGGGAGTACAATATAAGTTAAATGGGATGGAGGGAGTATAGTTTATTTGTTGGTATCTTGAAGAATTAAAAGATTACTCTTGTTTTTCAATTGACCGATTTTGCATTAGTTGCTACTTCATCAATTCATATGGTCGGGATGATGGGAAGAAATATATTTTACATTCTAAATGAGCTATAATGGGAGATGTCATTGTTTCTAGTACAAAAGTTCACAAAAAATGGGAAATGTCCCACCCTTGAGTGTGGTTCCGATAATCGGAACTAACCAATTAAGTTTACAACAAAGCCTAAAAACCGATCACTGGTCCAATTTGAGCACCTATACAGAATATATTTCAACTAAAAATCGAAGAGTAACAACGAGAAGCAATTGTGTTCAGCAGTTCTTCGTATAAAATTATTGACTCTAGTTATATATTAATATGGTGAGGAAAAATAGTTTTAAGCACTGACAAAATTTGAAGCGCCTTCTTTCAAAGAGATGAGGACTAGTACTTCACATTTCGCTAAACAGTAAGAAGACTATATTAGATTCTCTGAGGTAAAATATGGGGAAGCATCAATGTAATTTCGTAGAATCATTCGGTTTGGATACTACAGGAAGAATATAAGCCAAATAATGGAACTAGAAAAATTTAGTATGTAAACTATCATACCATGGTGTTGGTGAACGAATCTAATCGTGAGGATTAGTGGCTGTTTTAATCCGTTTTTACGTCACCAATCAATAACGTGTGATTGATTACCACCGTAAATGGTAAATCGGGGTTTAGGTTATCGAATTCGGATATATGAAAATCGAAATTGAAATAATTTCGTATGCGTGCGCGTTAAGGTGTACTTGTGTGTGTTTTGGGAGTGTTTATGAATTTTTTCTCCTTTTTTTATAAACTGGAGAGCAACTATTTATAGAGACGAGCAAGCAGGAGGTGTCTCTGACTCTTGGTCTCCCTAGCCTGCATGCTTGACATGTGTCCTTTGACTCTAGTTTGACCTTATCTAAGCTAAATCTTAGTTACAAAGTCTTCTTTGGTCTTATCTCGGACTCATTGTTGTTCGCCTAGGTCGGCTTGATGGATCTTGTTGATTCTCCAACCGAAAGTTGTTCGCCTCTTGAGGTTGTACTTGGGAAGTTGTTCGCCTTATGCCTTTGTTTAGCTTGGCTTTGGGATCTTTGTCCTTTGTTCACTTGTACACCTCCTTGGCTATTTGTTGTATCATACTCTGACCAAATTGTTCGTCATGGATGACTTCACAGTTGGCTCATTCTTGGTCCCGGGCCTTAATACCTGTTCGCCCATTAGTTGTTCGTCGGGAGAGTTGTTCGTCACTTCGTACACCTCCCAGGTTGGTTAATGCGCCCAATTAGTGATTTTCTTTGTTTTAGACTTCAATAATTGTTCGCTCCATATCTAGATGATGTTCGCCTATCAACAATTGCCCCCTATCCTGACTAGATGTTGCATCAGACGAGTAATTTTGCGGCGAGCAACTGTAGTTAGGATATCGTCTTGACCAAGATTTGGACGAACAGCATCTCTGTGACGAGCAATGTTGGAATAACCGTTTCGTCTCCCCATGATCTGGGGAGATCACGAAGATGACGCCAGCGCAATGATTGCGCGCCGCTCACGCGCGAGCAGCCCCAAGGCGACGCGCCCCTATAATTATTTATAGGTCCTTCATCTTCTAGTTTAGCTCGGAATTTACCCCGTTTTTTCTCAATTGAGCCCCAGAACTTTCGGAAAATTACGCCTGGGACCCCGTTTTTTCATGGGGTATAAATAGTGGGAAAACTGAAAATTTTCCCACTTCTCTCCCACTTGCTACAGTGCTCCGGCGATTTCCTTCCTTCTCCGGCGATTCCAAGCTTCTCCGGCGTCTATTCTCCCGGTGTTTGGCCTCCAATCTTTGAAACAAGGTAGTTATCCTCTTATTTCTTTTCTTTTCTTTACTTTTTCTCTCGAAATCGCCATTGCCGCCGTGTGGGTTAGAGCGCCATCGTCTCCTCCGGGACAACGCCGCCGTCTGCAACTCTTTCTACCGCCGCCTGGAATTTTCTTCCTCTTCTATGTCTTCGCACTCGAGCAATAAGACTGAGGAGACCTTAGACCCACTCTTTCAAGTTGCGATCCCCGTCGATCAACCTCCCTTCGAGATTTCCTCGGCGTCGGATCTTCACGTGGATTCTGTGGTTCGCTCTGTGGAGGACACCGGTGTGGGCCCATCTGGGAGAGAACTAACGGTTGTGGCGAACAAAAATCGGGACGAAAATTCTTCGTCTTCTGCCGAATCTGAAGATCCAGATCTCAACGAGCTCACTCGTGAATTTTTGGAGGGTATCAATTTTCCATCCCCAAGGATGCGGGAAAGTGAGATCCCGGCTGGGGTTGCTCGCCTATTCGAATGGCGAGCATATGCTGAAAGGTATGCGAACAGCTTTCCTCGTCCACAAAGACAAATAATGGACAAGGTGAAGACTGATTACCAGGCGAGCAAGATCAAGAGCGTTGTTCGCGAAGATGAACTGGACTCCATCCGGAAAGACTATAAGATCCCATATGATATCTACATGTGGGCACCTCAGAGGAAGGAAAGAGCTGATCGCCCACCTCCAGGGTGCACGGCGATCAACATCCACACCTTGATTGCTGGGCTGAAGTTACCTCTTCCACCTGTCGTTGGTCGATTCCTGGAGGCGACCAACTTGGCCATCACCCAAATTACTCCAATTGGGTGGATGAACCTCTTGGGCTCCATGTGCCTGTTCGCTTTGGAGGGGTACGTCGATCGGATCACTGCGGAAGAGATCAACTACCTGATGACAATCACAAGTTGCCCCCGAGGAGAAGATGGCTATCACTACCTCAAGGCCAGGACTGGGTTGAAAATGGTGGAAGAGGTGCCGAACAAGATTCGTGATTGGAAACAGCACTTCTTCTGGATTGGGGGTGATTGGCGAGCATCTTCTGGTCCACACGGCGGTCCTGGACGAATAAATTCTCCAGCAGCCTATGGAAAACTGAAACGTAAGTTCAAATCTTGCTCGCCTTTGGAGAGTTGTTCTAATTTAACTTTTTTTGTTTGTTCGCAGGGCCTCGTCTACCCAAGTGGAATTCGGAAGAAGAGTTGAGCTCCGAGTTTCTGTTTACATCGTGCCTGGTCGGCCTCCGTAATCGAGCAGATAGAACTATAGACTATCTCTGCCGATCAAGGTGTCAAAAAGCTGCTCGCCTTTTGACTTACCCACATCATTTGGAGGCTCAAGCTGAGGTGCCCCCTGGTATGGAAATTCCTAACTCCCTGCTCAAGTTTTGTTCGTCGTTAACATGTTTAACTTGCTCGTCTAATTTTAACTAACTTCTTTTTTTTTTTTTTTTATTTTAGCCGAGCAAGTAACAGTCGCCGTTCCCCCAAGCTACGCTCTTCTTGAACAGAGGGTCCTTGAAATGGGGCCACCAAGAGGGAAGAAAAGGAGAGGGGACCCTCCACAAGCCGTGCTCGCCATGTCGAACAGGCCTGAGGGGGCCAAAGTTCCAAGACCGGCTGCCCCCCCAGTTCAGATTCGGTCTCCTCCCGTCTCCCCACCTCGTGGTGGCAAGCGCCTTAAGAAGGCTGATGGGACCCCACTGGCCGGAGATGTCCCCGGCAAGGGGAAAGAAAAGGTGGGCGAAAGCCATGCTCGCCACGAAGAGGATACTATAAGGCGTTCTGGGGAGCCCACGGAAAGGTCGGGGAAGGCGAGCAAGGATGTAGGCTCGCTCCGTGGCCCAGAAGATCTTACGTTCCTTGGATGGGACGATCGGAAGTTTGCCGAGTAAGTATCTATCCTCTCTTGCCGAACAACTTTCATTCATTTTTTTTATTTTTCTAAGTATCAATTGCTTTTTTGTTTGCAGATACCGTGCCGATGATTATCCCGGCCGAGCAAGTGTTGTACATCAGTACGCTTGCTCGAAGACTCCCGTAAACATAAGGGAGATTCCCGGCGAACATGTTCGCAAGGCGACGGAGTTGGTCGCCCGGGCCTGGACGCGTCCTCTGGACAAGGCCATCCTTCAGCAAGGGCAGATGGACAATCTCCATCTCTCAATGATGCTCGTCGCCAACGGCCTCGTCACTGCCCAAAGGGCAATCGCCCAAGTTGCCGAGCAGGAAGAGTCTGCTCGCCACTATGCTAGTACAGCTCGGCAACTCTCTGAAGAAAAAGATGGCCTGGTGAGCCAATATGAGGCCAAGATTGCTCGCCTTAACAACCAGATCAATGTTTACATTGATGCTGAACACAAGCGCCTTGAAGAGATTCAGGCCATGTCCAAAGAGCTGAAGGATAAGGAGAATTTGCTCGGCGAGGGAGAGAAAAGATTGACTTCGGCCGAACAAAGAATTGCTGAGCTCGAGACGGAGAATGCTCGTCTCCGGGAAGCAGAGGCCAACCTCTTCACCCGCGAGCAACTTGAAGAGGAGGTTCAAACTCGCACCGGCCCCATCTCCAATCTTGGATATATTTGTGCCTACGCGGACAGCATCCGTACGGCTGATGCCTATGACTACAAGGAGATGGTGGAGGAGATGGCTAAGGATTTGAATGAGTTCCTCGAGAACTATCCTCCGCCGAACAACGTCAAAATCCAATTGGCGGATTTGGCTGTGCTGGGGATTAAACTGGATAAACTCGACCCCAGCATCACCATCACTCATCCTCCACCAATTGTTGATGATGGCGAGCAAGAAGATGAACCGGCTGCCGCGGACGAGCAAAGTGCTAAAGAAGCGGAGGATAAGGCGGCTGAAGACCTTGCTCGGGACATGATTGTCGACCCCTCTGCCGAGCAACCTCAAGATCCTCCTCCCGCCGAACAGCAGTAGTTTTTAGGACTTAGCTTTTTTCTTTTCTTCTTTTGTAGTAGTTGCTCGCTCCTTTTTTGTAGTACTTGTAATGGCTGCTTCCAGCTTGTACTATTTTTGGGGCTTAATGCCTTTCTTTAATGGAAAATGTCTTTCTCATGTTCGCTCATTTTCTTATATATGTCAATTGCCTTTACATTTCTGTCAATGCTTTTACAATTATGACATATAGTATTGGGCTTTTGTTCGAATTGAACATTGCCTTTAGTGGAATCAGGGTTTAGCCTTAGGTTCTGTTCATTTTAAAAAACAAACAACCTTTAAGTGGCTTTGGTCCTTAGGTTCTGTTCATTTGTAAAACGAACAACCTTTGAATGGACTTGTACCTCGAGCTTTTGGATTTTTCCTCTTTTGGCGAACAACTATTATATTTACATTGCAAAATAATTACAAGTGTTATAAGACTGTCCATCACTATCATATACAATCTGACGAACAACTTTAAACACAAACTAAAACTTGCTCGCTTATAATATTTTGCCGAGCAACTCTATCTATAAAATCAAAAGCACTAGCACCAGACTATACAACGTGCCGAGCAACTTTTGAATCTATACTTAAGAAAATTTTAAAAAATTAGGCAAGTTTTTAGCTGCCTTCTTAGCCTTCCTTCAACTCATACGCATCCCTTGCCCCCCAAGACATTTGTTCGCCCAACTTTATTGATAGTACTTCTTTAGATGCACAGCATTCCAGGAGTATTGGGCCAGCTTGCCTTCCATGTCTTCAATATCGTACACGCCATTAACGTATTTTTCTGTTATACGATACGGGCCCTCCCAAGTTGGTCCCAATACGCCTGGAGGTTGGGCGAGCAACTTTCTTAGAACCAAATCTCCAACTCTGAATTCCCTAACTTTTACATGGGAATTATAGTAACGTTCTGCTCGCTGCTTGTATATGGCATTCTTTAGCTCGGCATTCAATCTTTTTTCTTCGAGCAAATCCAATTCAGCATTTAGAGCAGAGTTGTTCGCCTGTTCATCAAAGTTGGTCGTCCTAAATGTAGTGGCCTTTAACTCAATTGGTATTACGGCCTCTGTCCCGAAAGCCATTGCAAAGGGTGTTTCTCCGGTGCTTGACCTGGGAGAAACTCTGTATGCCCATAAGACTTCCGGAAGTTCTGTAGACCAACTGCTTTTACTCTCCGCCAGTCGCACTTTTAATGTATGCTTTATGATTTTATTTACAGCTTCAACTTGTCCATTCGACTGGGGGTGATAAGGTGTAGAGTAATGTTTCTTGATCCCCCACTTCGTACAGAATTCTCTCAACTCTTGTCCATCAAACTGTGGACCATTGTCTGTCACAATTGCCTGTGGAACTCCGAAACGACAGACAATGTTCTTCCAAATAAAGTTGATCATCTTCTGCTGTGTTATATTCACCATGGCCTCTGCTTCCGCCCATTTTGTGTAATAATCGACTGCCACGACGGCGAATCGAACATTTCCAACTCCAGCCGGGAAAGGACCAATGATGTCCATCCCCCATCTTGCAAAAGGCCATGGGCTGTATACTGACACAAGTTCCTGAGCCGGGGTATGGATGCCTGGGGCAAAAATCTGACATTGATGGCAAGTTTTGGCTTTTTTGACTGCGTCTTGACGTAAGGTCGGCCAATAATAGCCTTGTCTGATTGTCTTGTATGCCAAAGCTTGCCCCCCAGTATGATTTCCACATACTCCAGCATGTATCTCTTCAAGTACTGCTTGCCCTTGCCCCCTAGGCAAACACTTGAGAAGTGGGATTGATATTCCCCTTTTGTAAAGTTGCTCACCCACCAGGGTATATCTGGCGGCTCGCTTTATTAGCTTGGCAGCTTCAAAAGGGTTGTTTGGTTTTTCCCCATTTCTCAAGTATTTGACTATACTTGTTCTCCAGTCTTCTTCTTCGCTGGTTTGATCGTCGAGTTGATTGACATTATAACTTACTGTTGATGGATCTTTCATCTTTGTAACTATAATATCTGCCAACTCTATGGGGCCTTCACTCGTTGCTAGTCGGGCAAGCGCGTCTGCTTGAGTGTTGCTCGTCCTTGGAATTTGTTGTATGAAAACTTGCTGCAACATGGACATCAGGTGAGCAACAATCCGTTGATACTCGATCATGTGATCATCTTTTGCTTCGTATTCACCTCGGACTTGGTTCACGATCAATTGTGAATCGCCAAATATTTGCAAGCGTCTGACACCAACTGCGAGGGATAGGTGGAGACCAGCGATAAGAGCTTCATACTCAGCTTCGTTGTTGGTTGCCATGAAGCCAAATCTGATTGCCGAGGTGAATACTTGTCTGTTTGGACTTATTAATACTACTCCTGCCCCCGAGGCTATGTTGGTTGATGATCCGTCCACATAGAGATGCCAAGGATGATCAAGTCCTCTCGTCGGATCTGGTGGGAAAGTTAGTTCGACTATAAAGTCGGCTAATGCTTGCCCTTTGATCGCCGTTCGAGGAGCATAGGTCACCCCGAATTGGCTAATTTCCAGTGACCATTTTAAAAGACGACCTGCAGTGTCGGGGCGATGGAGAATTTGCCTGAGCGGGAAAGTTGTTAGAACTTCGACTTGATGGTCAAAGAAGTATGGTCGTAACTTTCTCACGCTCATAACCAAAGCATACGCCAGTTTTTCGGTTGGGGCATATTTGATCTCTGTTTCATGCAAAGCCTGGCTGACGTAATATATAGGTTGGTGGAATTTGCCGTCTTCGCGCACCAAGACAGAGCTGATGGCAACTTCTGATGCGGCTAAGTATAAAAAGAGCTTTTCTCCTGGGACTGGTTTTGATAAGATTTTGACATCTCCCAGGTAGTCTTTAAGTTGATCGAAGGCCGCCTGGCAGTTGTTAGTCCATGCAAACTTTCCTTTTTTGACGGCCTCGAAGAATGGACGGCACTTGTCCCCCGACCTGGATATGAACCGGTTCAACGCTGCTAGGCACCCGGTGAGTCTTTGCACCTCTTTCACTGAACGTGGTGGCTGCATATCCAGGATGGCTTTAACTTTTGAAGGGTTGGCCTCAATTCCCCGCTGGCTAACAAGATGACCCAAGAATTTCCCTGAATGAACTCCAAAGCTGCTTTTCTTTGGATTCAACTTCATGTTATAGTGTCGAAGAATTTCGAACACTTGAGTCAGATGTTGAAGATGGTCTTCCTTCTTGGGACTTTTGACTACGATATCGTCTATATAGACTTCAACCGTATCTCCAATTTGTTGATCAAACATCTTGTTCACCAGTCTTTGATATGTTGCTCCAGCATTAATGAGGCCGAACGGCATTCTCTTCCAACACAGCAAGTTTTTGTTAGTATAAAAAGCTGTGCTTTCTTGATCGTCAGGATGCATGGGGATTTGATGATACCCTGCAAAAGCATCCATGAATGTTAGCATTTCGTGACCCGCAGTGCTGTCCACCAATTGATCGATGTGCGGGAGAGGAAAGTTGTCCTTCGGGCATGCTGCATTCAGATCTGTAAAGTCTATGCATAGCCTCCAGGTCCCGTTTGGTTTCCTCACGAGTACGGGGTTTGCCACCCATTGTGGACAGAGTGCTTGTCGAATAAGATCATTGTCTAGCAACTTTTTAACTTCTTCATTCAAGGCTTGGTATTTGTCCGGGCCGTACTTCCTTCGTTTTTGATGGACGGGCTTTCTTGCTTGATTTATGTTCAGCTTGTGGCAAGCATGTTTCGGGTCTATCCCTACCATATCCACATGAGACCAAGCGAAGACATCTAGATTCTTGGTGAGGAATTCTTTCATTCGGGATCTGTAAGGCTCTGGGAGCTCAGATCCTATGAATAATTCAAGATCCTCGTTGTTGGGATTAACTTTGAATGCCTCCAGTTCTTCGACTGGAGTTGCTCGTCGTTTTTGTCCCTTCCAACGGGGATCAAGTATGGGTTCCTCAGGGTTGGAATCATTTTCGATGTCCATCGGCTCTGCCCCCAAGCGGGGTTCAAGATCATCAGTTGGCTCCGTCCCATTGTTGTTCGTTTGTACTTGGCCCTCCAAGTCCTCCACTGAAGGTTGTTCGTCATCACCCCTTTGTTGTTCGTCAGATGGAGGTTCCTCGCGGGTGGTAACGAGTTGTTCGTCCAACACTTGCTCGTTCAAGTGCTGTTCGTCCGCATCCATGTGGTCGTCTATGTCCATCATATTGTTTAGTATTGATGGTTCGTCGATGGGATAACTTGTTGCTTCCATCATGGATATTTGTACAAATTTTGCTCGTAGCTGTTGAACGCATTCTCGTGCTCTCCGTTGGTCTCCCTTAATTGTGCCTGTTCCACTGGCTGTTGGAAATTTCAAACAATAGTGGTAAGTGGAACACGCAGCTTTAAATTCATTAAGAAAAGGTCGGCCAAGAAACCCGTTATAGGTCGACTCCTGGTCTACAACCAAGAAATCTACCATTCTTGTTATATTTCTTTCGGGTTCATTGGCCGTTACAAGTTGTACAGCTAATGTTACAATTCCCAACGGTGTTGTCACAGCATTTCCGAAGCCTACAATTCTATGTGTTGTATTCCGAACATAACCCGAATAATCTCCCAGATTATCGAGGGTCTTCTTGAATAAGATGTTCGTGTAGGCTCCGGTGTCCACCAACAGTCTGTGGACTCTGGTCCCCATAATCTTGGCACAGATTACGAGCGAATCGTTGTGCGGAGTTAAGACGCCTTCAAGGTCTTTTTCGGTGAAAGTTAATTCTGCCGTTTGCATGATAGACGGCTTAACTCCCATCTCTTGTACTTGGCCAATCGCTCGTAGCTCCGCTTTCCTCTTCCGGTTAGAGTCAGGTGGTTGTCCATCAAAACACCCTCCTGCGGGACCTGCGGGTTCCATCATGAACAGGTCTTCTAAAGGTTGAGCTGGCATACTGGGAACTGGTCGCCCGGGTTTGTTGTTTCTCTGAGGTTGACCATCCTCTTCATCTTCTGAGTTGTTTTCCCGAGCTCTTTTCCCAGGTTGCCTCTTAACGAAATCGGAGAGCTTTCCCTCCTCATAAAATCGCCAGAGTTGCTTAAGCAAATCTCTACACTCACTCGTAAAATGCCCCACACTTTGATGGTAGGCACAATACTTGTTCGGGTTGAGTTTGCCAGTATCCTGACGGATTTTACGTGGTGGGGAAAGCAACTCTTTCTCCTTTACGCTCTCATACACAGTATCAACTGATACTGTCAATACTTGGTTCAATTTTTCTTTCAAATCCGATCCTTCAGTGAATGCTTTCATGTTTTTCGGGACCCTGTAGCTTGTCCCGACGGGCTTCTTGTTATTCTCCTTAGGATCAGCTTTGTTCTCCCCTAAATTTGTTTGTAGGGCTTCGTGCATGGAAACGAAAATGCCAGCTTGGTTTCTGAACTCGGCATAAGTCTTTGGACACTTCAGACGTACCTCCTTCCATAACTTCGACCCTTTTTTCAATCCGGCCATCACAGCGACGATCTTTGTATCTTCGCTCACCGGTTCTCCTTCTAGCAAAACTTTATCGAATCTTTCCATAAACGCCCGGTCAGTTTCATCATCATTTTGTCTTAAATCTGATAGCCGGTGTTTTTGGGAAAGATACGACCCTGCCGTTGAAAAGTGAGAGAGAAATTCTCGACTTAGCTGAATGAACGAGTGGATTGATGCCGGCGGCATTGATGAAAACCACTTGTGAACCCGATCGCCTAATGTTAATGGAAAATTCCGGCATTGGGTGGCGTCGCTGGCCCCTACGGAGACCATGTAGTCCGTATACTTTGATAAGTGGACCCGGGGGTCAGTGATGCCCTCATATTGAATGCTTGCTGGGAATTGAACCTTTTTCTGGATCGGGGCCTTCAAAATGTGAGCTGCCAAAGGTGAGGACGGCATGCTGGTCGCTCCCATCCCCCTCTGTTGGTCTAGTTGCCCTTGCATGTTCTCCACAGCCCTCCTTAGGCTTGATAATTCATCAAGAGGTGCCCCCTGACTTGGAGGCTGTTCGGCGAGCAAAGGCATTAACCTTTCTGCTCGTCGCAGTCCCTCGCTTGGAGTGGGCACTTCTTGGACTTGCCTCCTAATGTTGTTCGCCGCATTTGGCCCAAGGCGCCTAAAGGCTGACTGGGAGAGTCTTTCATGGACTGATGGGCGAGGCTGATCAAAAGTTGCTCGCCCATCTTCTGCTCCCCGGCGAGCAGCCTCTCGTTGATGGGGTTGGCTAAGTCTGTCTTGGGCACTGGAACGTGTTGTTCCATGGCTAGACATAGTTGTTCGTCCGCGACCAGACTCAGCCTGTACTTCTCTTCGGTCGACCACCTTGGTCTTTCCCTTATTTCGTCTGACTTGAGCACTATCAACTTCTCGCTGTTCGCCCCTAGTGGTCCTGGGTCTAACAACCTCTAGGGACTTGTCCCTTGGCCTTGCTTGTGTTGGCCTAACCTGCTCTTGTTGCCTCTGGAGGGCCTGGAGAGCAGCTATGGTTTTAGCCAACTCGTTGGGGTTGTTCGCCAGAGCCTCCATCTCAGGGGGGAGGTTATGTGTTATGGCTGTATGCTGTGACCTGTTCGCATGTTTTGGGTCACGGTCCTGGTGGTCGGCCGACGTGGCTCGGGTCTGAGATGCTCTCTTCGACAAACGTGATCCTTGGGTCTCTTTAGATTGAGGCATTTCAATTTAAATTATTTCTTAATTTTTAAATTGAAGAACACCAAGAACACCAAGAACACTCTTGTTTGTATCTCCAAATATTTCTTGAGATTTCCTTTGAATCTTCAAGTCTTCAACTTGAAGTTCTTGAGTAATCACACTAAACCGGAGGTTCGTCCCCTTCCTCTAGCGCCAAATTGTTGGTGAACGAATCTAATCGTGAGGATTAGTGGCTGTTTTAATCCGTTTTTACGTCACCAATCAATAACGTGTGATTGATTACCACCGTAAATGGTAAATCGGGGTTTAGGTTATCGAATTCGGATATATGAAAATCGAAATTGAAATAATTTCGTATGCGTGCGCGTTAAGGTGTACTTGTGTGTGTTTTGGGAGTGTTTATGAATTTTTTCTCCTTTTTTTATAAACTGGAGAGCAACTATTTATAGAGACGAGCAAGCAGGAGGTGTCTCTGACTCTTGGTCTCCCTAGCCTGCATGCTTGACATGTGTCCTTTGACTCTAGTTTGACCTTATCTAAGCTAAATCTTAGTTACAAAGTCTTCTTTGGTCTTATCTCGGACTCATTGTTGTTCGCCTAGGTCGGCTTGATGGATCTTGTTGATTCTCCAACCGAAAGTTGTTCGCCTCTTGAGGTTGTACTTGGGAAGTTGTTCGCCTTATGCCTTTGTTTAGCTTGGCTTTGGGATCTTTGTCCTTTGTTCACTTGTACACCTCCTTGGCTATTTGTTGTATCATACTCTGACCAAATTGTTCGTCATGGATGACTTCACAGTTGGCTCATTCTTGGTCCCGGGCCTTAATACCTGTTCGCCCATTAGTTGTTCGTCGGGAGAGTTGTTCGTCACTTCGTACACCTCCCAGGTTGGTTAATGCGCCCAATTAGTGATTTTCTTTGTTTTAGACTTCAATAATTGTTCGCTCCATATCTAGATGATGTTCGCCTATCAACACATGGGTGATTCCGCATATTTGGATTTTTATATGCCCATGTGGTGCTTCATTGTACCATAACAAAAATTTATTGGTTTAATTTTTCCACTAAAACTACACTGTCAAATCTAAAAAAGAACAAATTTAGAATAATTTTGACCATCAATTTAATAAATTGAGAAAAACTCATATATTAGATACATATTGATGATATGGTACTAATATTGCTTGATAGAACACAAAGTTTAAATTACAAATTGTCTCATAACTTTCTGACAAAATAAATTTGGTCGTAAAATTAATTTTTTTTTATCAAATTTAATCCTAAATTTTCTGTCAGGGTCTAAATTTGATCCCAAATCGGCGGTAAAAATTAAAACGACGTCACTTCGAAGTTCGAATTTGGTAATTTCGGACAAGGGTGCAAATGTGGTGTTTATGTCTGCTACTTAAAATGACATCGTGTTGACTTTTTCAGCCAATTTGGGACCAAAATTGAACATTATTATATAATTTGAGACTAAATCTAATAAAATGTTAATTTTGGGATTATATATATTTTGTCAAAAAGTTATGGGACGATTTGTAATTTAAACTCATAGAACAATTATTATTGTTTATAAAATGATACTATTGACTAATAGTGCACAATGCACAAAGTATATATAATACCTTCTCAATTTTAAATTGAGATAACTTTTTCTCTTTTGTTTCAAGTCCGTTTTTAAAATCACATATCAAAGATCTTTAATTTAACATTCATATGTCATATATAAAAATAAAATTTCCTACAAAACATGAATCTACTATGATTTGAAGTATTTTTTTATTGAATTAGAATTTGTATCTTTTGGATAATTTGTAATGCTCCATCTGTTCACAATACTTATTCTCATAAACATGAACATATATTTTTAAAAAAATATATATAAAATAAAAGTAATTTGGATTCATTTATAAATAAAATAATTTTAAAATTGATGACAATTTAAGTAATTAAATGATGTTGAAAGGTGAAAATATAAAATGATTATTTCTATAAAAGACGTGAGAACAAATATGGTGCACGTGCAAGTGAGCACAAATTTAATGGACGGATGAAGTATTATAGATATAATAATTTTTAATTTTTTTTAGATGTCAACGCTATTTGATTTTTTTTTAACTAACCTTAAATGTGTAACTTGCACCGAGTTCCCTAACATCTAAGGAAAAAACTAGACTCATATAGATATTAAGTGCAAGTTGACTTCTACTTGTTAGAATTGCATTTTATAATTAATATTATTATACAGATAACCTAAATATAATACAATCACGAAACGTAAAGTAGTGTTAAAGCATAGCCATCACATCAAGCATATTGCGAAGCGGACCATTTATGTTTTGCACAAGAATTATCAGTTGACAATGCTGATTTTATTCGGATTTTCGCAGTCAATAACAAGTTGGGGGTGGGGGGATTGACTTTAACTTGATCAAATTAATGTTGTTTATTAGGGATGGCAATGGCAGGATTAGGTCTACGTTCAGCTTGAATTTTGCGTACATTATATTCTTTTTTATTTTTATAGTTAATCATTTATATCTAATACGAATATTATCAATTAACAATTTCACATGTTGAAATAAATCCTTAAAATATGTCACTTACAATTAAAAAATTAAACCTAAACTATATCGTACATATGGAAATCAAGTAGTTTGGCTTGCTCATATGGTACGGATCATATTACATGTTTCAGTTTTTTGACTTTTTTATTTCAATTCATATATATATATATGCATGACACATGTATAACTTAAAAAAAAAAAAGCCAAAGGTCTATATATATTATATGTAAATGTGTGTACCATTCAGGGTGAAACATATAATATAACACAAAAAATTAAGCAGACGATTCGAATTGTGTTCCATATGGCCATATTTAATTTGAACGGGAAATTTTGAGAATTAAGAGTGTGACTATTGACAACCAAATTTTCTTTATCAGTACAACCTTATGTATAACAACTTAAAGGACTATCTTATTATCACATATAATTATTAAATTCGTATATTGAGAAATACTTGAGTGTCAATATATATAGCCACACTCACATTAAGAAAAAAGTTACAAAATTGATTACTCCATTTGCACCCAACAGATGCACTTTGATACAGAGAACTGATTAAGTAAACCAAATTCTATGTACTCGTACCTACAATTTCAAATTAGGCCCAATAATGAGATTTAATTAATTAGCAAACAATAACTTCCACTACCAACCTCTAAAACCACATAAAGATTGATAACGAAATAATGAGTCAAACAAGAAGATCTATACACCATAGTTTATACTTTATACTTTCCTATTTTTGTTATAAACCCTTGCCTTTATTCATCTATCTTTTTAAGTTTGCTATATACCGCACTGTATTTTTACTGTCTTACTCTTATCCTCCATTAAAATTTCTAATTTCTATTTCTTTTTCTATTTTTAATTCAATGAATATCTTCAACTATGCACCTAGGTTAAATACTTCAAAAGTCGCCCTAATTGAAACTAAGCATGAACTCTAGGGGCTAATAACACCAAGTTGAGATCCATAAATCCGACCAATTTACACTAATAATTAAAGAAGAAATTACATATATATATATACACTTAGACGTAGTTCCTACCAATTTTGCAGACTGAAAGAAAATTTATAATAAATAATTAGATTTAAGATTTATTTTTTGTTAAATAACTTTATCAACAAAAACATTTATAATAAATAATATAATTAAAATAAAAATTATAATTCAAATATGAAGAAAATGGAATTAAATATTTTTTACTTTATAACTATATAAACACTAATAAATTAATTCTAAAACATTGATAATTAATTAATTACAATTTAAAATAATTAAAAAATAATTTATAATTAATTACCATATATATAACTTAAAATCATATAAATCCAAGATTTCAAAATAAAAAATTTAGAGAAGTAGTGAGTGACTCACATATACATAATAAAATAATATTATCATCTATCTATCATCCACGTGGCATGCATGTTGGAGACGTGGAGTTGGTACTTTAGTTTAGCTCCTCCAATTAAACTTTAATTATGGCGACTTAAAAAAAACCAATTATGGTAGCAATTGGCTAATATCCTTAAAATTATTCATATTAACTTTATTATGAAATTGTTTAAAGTATCAATTATTTAATTAAGGGGTGATTAGGCGTGAAATTGTCATGATTCGTCGTTAGAAATTGTAACGCCCCAAATCCGAAACACATTAAATATCTCAGATTCGAGGTGCCACTTCTAACTAAAATCTGAACTATAAAATTTTTGAAGGAAATATAACGGAAATGAGAGATGAGTTTTATGCAGCGGAAGAAATGAGTGTAATATTTAAATAAGTAACTCAGACATATATATATATATATATATATATATATATATATATATATATGAATATAAAGCTTAGTATTAACATTAACATTTTATTTAAGTGGGGAACTCCATGTCGTCCATATTACTGTCCTTGCTCCACGAAATCATAATCTGCTTTCTGCTTAGTGTCTACACAGGATACCTCAGAGAATCCCCTACTAGTCATATCCCCTTTCTGCTTAGTGTCTACACGGGATATTCAGGTCCTTTCAATCGGAGTTGTCCTCCACTGTTTTCTCCTTCTTCTAGAATAGCATTCACGTGGCTTGACCACTTCCAATCTTGGTGAGGTGGAACTCTGACTGGTGGCCCCAACTGACGGTTGTTGTGTGCAGGTGGCTGGTAAGCCTGGTAGTTATCCACTTGCTGCGGGTAGTACTGGATGTTGTTAACTGGTTGACGATTGACATTTGATGGTTGAGTGCATTCTATAACTTTGTGCCCTGGTTGGTTGCAACGGAAACAAGTTACTTTACTCTGGTTGCATCGTCCCCAGTGTCTTTTTCCACATGTTGAACAATTTGGATCATTTTGAGAAGCATTATACTCGTGCCCCCCAGGTAGTGGAACTGAATTTCTCTTAAAGTTGGGCTGCCAATTACGATTGACGGGGACCGTCGTCGAAGTCTGCTTGTACTCCAAATTCTGGCTGATCGAGACTAGCAGTGCTCGATGAAAAACTTCTCCATAGCTTGGCATCTGAAGACCAATCACAATTCCTGCTATTTCGGG
Source organism: Ballota nigra (assembly GCA_947034835.1). Lineage (NCBI taxonomy): Eukaryota > Viridiplantae > Streptophyta > Magnoliopsida > Lamiales > Lamiaceae > Ballota > Ballota nigra. The sequence continues at coordinate 31,323,656 of OX344721.1, forward strand.
CCTTAGACCCTGTTCAAACCTCCGGGCTTTTCTATCATCATTGTCCACCAGATGTGGAGCATAACGGGACAGCTGGTTAAATTTTCTCTCGTACTCTATCACCGAGAGAGTTCCCTGACAAAGATTAACAAACTCTTGTTCCTTCCGATCTCTTAGTACTCGTGGAAAGTACCTGTCCAGCACAGCTTTTTTGAAATCCTCCCAAGTAAGGACCTGTCTAGCTTCTTCGTTCATAGTCCATTCATAGGACTCCCACCATTGGGCTGCGTCTTCCACCAATTGAAATTGTGCACAGGAGATTCTCTGTACATCAGTTAGCGTCATATGTCGGAAAATGCGTTCCAACCCGGCTATCCATTCTTCAGTCTCGAAAGGGCTTTCTCTCCCGTTCAGCCTAGGCGGCTGCAGTCGTCGAAATCGTTCAACGAAGTCATTCATTCTGGGTGCTATCTGAGGCATAGGCTCATACAGTGGTGGAGGAGGTGGCGGAGCTTGTTGCTGTATGTAGTTCTGGAGGGAGATTAATATTTCTCTTGCAATATCATTCCCAGGTGCAGCCTGCTGAGGTGGTTCAGGTTCGGCCTGAGGAGGTAGGTTCTGTTCTATAGGATTTCCTGGGGCCGGGATAGGGTTACCACGAGGTCGTCCACGTCTACGTCCTGGTGTCATTCTAGTGGTGGATTTAAAGAAAAGAATAGTATTGTTATGATATGTATAGGTGTGAGAAAACTATAAAAACATAACCGGATTAACCAAATTAACACATAACGTTAACACTGAAAACACTTGTGGTACGTAATTCACCGCTTCGCATTGGGGCCCCAATGGTACAGTGCTCACATTCGCACAGTGTAATAGGAACCAGTAATGTGTCATTAAGTGATAATCAGATAAAATATAACAGTCAATATAGAGCAAGTAACACACATTGCCAAGTAGCAATTTCATAACACATATATATTATATAAAAGTCTCGACTTCCATGTAGGTCAGTCTACTTACGTCATATCCGAAAATGAAAATAAGTCTTCTAGGTACCGAGTTACTACTATCTTAGGTGGATTCTAACATCAAAAGGAAATCTCTAGTCAAAATTTTAGTCATGCAGAAACATAATTTAAACAATTAAAGCACGTTAATTTAAACAATTTAAGCATATAATTTAAACAATTAAAATGCATAGTTCAAATAGTCATATAACAGCATTTATGAAATATAAACTTAAACAAATATATTCATTTATGCAATTCACAAAACATTTTATTTTAATTGAATATAAAAGGCATTTCGTAGTTCCTTCCACACTACGTAGGTGTTGTTTTGAGTTCTCGATCTTTTGATTGTAGTTTTGTTATGAAAGTCAACTTGTTACAAGTTTATAAACTTATAGGCACTTTTGATAATAAAACAAGAACATACCTTCGAGGAGCTTCAGACGGTAATAGGAGACACATTTCCCCTCAAATAATTTAATTAGTGGTCTATACACTTACATGATAAAAAAATTTATTTAAGAAAAATAATTTTGGTTTGATGAAAACAATGATATGGTTTTAGGTCCGAAAGTTTTGAACGTAAGCTCTGATACCACCTGTAACGCCCCAAATCCGAAACACATTAAATATCTCAGATTCGAGGTGCCACTTCTAACTAAAATCTGAACTATAAAATTTTTGAAGGAGATATAACGGAAATGAGAGATGAGTTTTATGCAGCGGAAGAAATGAGTGTAATATTTAAATAAGTAACTCACACACACACACACACATATATATATATATATATATATATATATATATATATATATGAATATAAAGCTTAGTATTAACATTAACATTTTATTTAAGTGGGGAACTCCGTGTCGTCCATATTACTGTCCTTGCTCCACGAAATCATAATCTGCAAGGATTGTAAAAAGGGGGCGTGAGATTTGAATTCTCACGTATGGGCGATTTGCAACGTCATGGGATTGGTAAATCCGAAATATATTAAATTGTACTCATTGATAAAATATATAATTTATTTAAGCAGTTGATATATAAATATGAATAACATATATCACGGAAGTAGCATGTTCACGAAATAATTAATTAGGCATGACGAGTTTCGTAATCACATAATTGAAATATCACAAGTTGGTTCACGTTAAGGGGTAAAGCCCACAATCATCTTCACATATAGTAAATCTCTTCGCAAAACAATATAAACAATTCCCCCGTGACCATGCACCTAATCTATTATCAAACATGGCCACATCCACCACAAACAAATCTCGTGACCATGCACCTGATTTATTATCAAACATGGTCACATCCACTGTAAACAAATCCCGTGACCATGCACCTGATTTATTATCAAACATGGCCACATCCACTTTCCTCTTCCTTACTAAAACTGACAATTCGAACTGCACACATAATTCATACTTAGATAGATTCATGCTCACAAAATGCCCTTATATCATGCAGTAGTGATAGATTTAAATAAAAACAATAGACATTATGCATCATATATAATTATATCACGTAGTTCAAACAGTTATAATATAGGTGTACATTTATGTTGGATTAGTTGTTTTAGTTTGATTTAATCGAGTTCAGAGTATACCAGCACAACGTATTATAAGCAGATCAATCAATAGATCATCACCCACCTGTTTGCTCCGGGTCCCGTGAACGATGTTCAAACAGCTGGTCGGATCCTTCGTGCGGATTCCGATTAGTACAGAGTCCTAATACGAAATTATTTAATTAATAATTGGCTCTTGGATTATCGAAAAGGCCTAGAAGTTCGTGTTACGAAAACGAGGAAGTTGTTGTCTTATAAATCTATTGAATGAATCTGTTTAAAGGTAACACCCTGTTTTGGTAAATACACCACTTTTTAAAGGTTGGTGTATTGAGTGGGTGTATTTACTAGTATCCTTGTTGTACGACTATTTGATCCTATAAAGACGAACTTTTGATATTTTTAGACTCTTAAAACTAAAAGCTTTTAATAACTTTAAAAGTATAACCATATAATATTTTTCTTAAAAATAATTAAAAGAATAAGAAATTCATTTAAATAATATTAATATAACAAAAGTCCCAATTTAATATTTTACCTTCTAAAATTATCATTTCTTATTTTAAAAGATCTTTGAATAAAAATTTATATTTTATAAATAAAACTCTTTTTATAAATAAATATTTTGCTTAAAGAATTTTATATAATATATACTAAAAATAATATAATATATATATTTGTTTTATTATTAGTATTAATAATCAAATTGACTTGTGTTACTTTCAAAACAAAAGAATAATACTTATTTTCCCAAAAAATACCTTTTTCATTTGTTACTAAAATTGGATATAAATGACTTGTCTTTTTCGATCATTTTTCAGAACTCGATCTTATACGACAATTTTGAGAATAAAAGATATTACTCTTAAAATTCAAGAGTATTAGTCATTTTTCCCCCGAAGAAACATGAACAAGATTTCAAAGAAAATATAAAGTTTTTCCTTAGCTATCCTAACACAACCATCATATGCCCAATTCCAACTAAGGACAGAAGAACGATAGATAAAATAAACGGTACAACCGTAGGAACTTAAATTCACCAAACAACTAATTTTTAGAAAATTAACCAAAATCAAAAGTCCATTTACAAACTCATAGGCTCCAACCCAAAAAACAATAATTCTTAAATTTACAAAGTAAAACTGATCAATTCCTATTCCAACTATTACGAGAATTAGAGAGGAGTTAGCAAGTCTTACGAGCCCCAAATTCGGCAGCCTAACGGCGTAGTTCGGAGACTCGTCGGATAAATTTCGGCAGCGTAACGACGTGATTCTGGATTTTCCAAAAACAAAACAAGCAGCTATTCATCACGACAACGTCTCGATCGGAATTGAAAAGAAGTAAAATCAAACTGTGAGTATTTAAATCAAAGGGCTATGGATTTGAACAAAATAGATTTTGGATTCAAACGAGACTCACCCAGGGAGGAGGGCGAATCGGCGGCGTCGGCGTCTGGCTTTGATCGGAAAGAGGAAGGAGACGTCGCGGCTGGGCTTCGAACGCGGAAGGAGAGAGAGCGTCGCGGCTGGGCTGGGCCACGACGGCGCTGACCGGAGGCCGAAGGCGGTGGTCGCTGCTTCAATCGGTGGTGAGCAGAGGACAGAGGCGTCGCGACTGTGTTCGGCACGGAGAGACGGCGGTCCGTTGGAGTCGGCGTCGCGGTGGTCGATCGGCGTTCGGCTGGGTTTTAGAGAGAGGAAGAGAAATGCGTTTTTACTTGATGAGAGAGAGAAAGGGACACGTTTTGGAGATGAGGAGAGAGAGATGAGTTGAATTTTTGGAAACTGAATTCTGTTTTCGTGAGAGACGGTCTTCTTTCATTTATAGAAGATTTGTATTTTAATTAATTAATTGATTTAAACTAAGGAAAATAACATGTGGATAGGGATTAAAGAAAGAAAGATTGCCTTAGGATCTCTTGTACTTAGTTTAGGGGGTTGTTTGGATCACACTTTAAATTTGAAATTAGAAATTAATACAATTTAAAACTCGATAAATATTTTATTGCATTTGAATTATTCTCAATAAATTACACGGATCGAAATCCTAATTTTAAACTTTGAATATTTAATTTCTCGTAATCCCTTATCCGTTTGAAATATTTGATTTCTTTCTTCGAACTTGGGAATTTGAAATAGGTTATAAATTTAAATAACAGAGTAGTACACAAAAATAATAAAATTAAAAGAAACAAGGATAATAATATAAAATTATATAATTAAGGTCTCTATGAAATTAAAAGGTACAAAACGGGACGGGGTATTACAGAAATGCCCCAGTTTTGGTCGATTTTGTTGAGTATTTAGAGTAAATTGAGAATTATTTCTACATATTGATGAATTTGTCTCTTTGATGCTCATAGGTGAATCGAGGGTGAAAAAGGGAATTCGTAGGACTTTGAATCGACTCAAACGGATGCCCCGATGAGAAGATATCGAAGAAATACGATTGGTATTAGTGCGGAAGAAGAAAAGTATCAGTTGAAGAAGAGGGAGAGCCATTCAAGTGGATCCACACGAGCACCACCGCTCCAGCATGCCACTCGAGCACCCAATTTGTCCAGATAATTTTGGCCATTCGAGCTACTCGAGCACCAACGCTCGAGCATGTGGCTCGAGCGCCTAAAACTTACAGAGAATTTTGAGCACTCGAGCTACTCGAGCGCCTCCGCTCGAGCATAGGGCTCGAGCGCCCCAAGACATACAGAGTGATTCGGCCATTCGGCCAGCTCGAGCGCCACCGCTCGAGCCCCTGTTTCATTCGAGCTACACAGCTCGAGCGCCCCCGCTCGAGCGGGTCTGCTCGAGCACTTTCAAGATTCTTGCTTCGGGATTCGTTTTTCAGCCCATGAGTTCTCGATTCGGCCCGATGCTTATATATACTCGTCCCGAACATATTTTTAGACACCACTTGATACCACATCACTTTTAGAGTTAGTTTTTGGAGAGTGGAAGAGAAGAAGAGACGAGCAAGCTTTAGTTTTACGTATTCGAGGTTTTATTTACGAATTCATAGTTCGGTTTTGATTTTTAGTTTCTTTACTTTAGATCTTTGTTCTTGAATACATTGAGACTTCATTTTATTAATTTTATTTCAGTTCTTAGCATTTATTTCTTTAAACCCTAGTTAATATTTGATATTTTCTTAGTTAAAATCATTATGTTCATGTTCGTTACTTCTTCGATTGTTATTGTTTCCGTAAGAACCATGTCTAGCTAAAACCCTTTCATGCTTGGGGTAGGATGAACTCGTAGAAGTAGGATGTGGGTACGTAATTAGGGTAATTCGTGACGTTTAGTTTTAATTCTCTTAATTAATGAATTCTTAAAATCAATCTTAACTTTACCTTTGAATTTCGTTCGAAAAGTGTTCGAGAGAGGACGACCTTATCACTCTTTAACAATTAGTAGACTTAATGAGAGGGTTTAGAAAGGGTTAATTAATCTATCGGTTTATCTAAGGAGGACGACCGCATCACCTTAGTTTAAATTAGGGTCTTGTTAATTAAGCACTATCTATTAACTTGTTAGTGGATTAGTGAAGTCGATTGTTAGGATAAAGTATTAGGGTTTTAATTCTTGAGCTTTCATCTTACAATCTTTTACTTAGGTTATTTCTTGCACGTCACGGTTATCTTGATTATGTACCTGCTCCGTCAGTATACGTAGGAATTCCTATCCTGAGCATCAACATCTAATATTTGAAAACACATTCTTATGTTCGTAGTTTAATTTTTCCTTTTCGCATTCGTAGAGTAATTTAGTTTAGATTATATTTTATTTTCTTCTAAAAAAACCCAAAAACATACACTCATATTAATTACGACGCGTAGATCTTCAGGGATCTGTTCGCATACATCCCTTCCCTTGTGTTCGATAATACTTGGTCGCTATACTTGCTTATACTACAGTGAACCCGTACGCTTGCGGGGAAATTACTAGTAGAAAGTTAGTATTTTCGCTTTCAAGTCAAGGGGTCGTTAATATTCACTACAAAAAAACTCTTATTTAAAGAGGGAAGTTAAAGAGGGAAATTAAGCTCTCGGTATTAAAGAGAGAATTAATTAACGAGGAAAAAATATTAATGAGGAAAATTACGAGGGAAAAATTTCCCTGGTCCATAAAGAGGGAATTAACGAGCAAAAATTAGACCCACAAATATTACCGAGTGAATTGACGAGGGTGCGGACCCTTTCAAAATTCACAAGGGATTGACCCTCGTCTTTTTCCTGACACCTGCAGACTCACGAGGGTTCTTGTTCCCTCAACAATTTCATGAGGGAAAATTCCCTCGTTCTGACATTTTTCATTTCATTTACCTTTTACGAGGGGAAATTCCCTCGTCTTGATTTTTTTATTTCATATACGTGTGAATTCAAAGTCGTGCATGTGGCTTTGCATATATGTTTAATTAATTGCATGCATACATACATGTTTAATTAATTAATTAATTATATATATATATATATATATATATATATTTGCATGTGTTTTCCTAATAAGAAGAAGTTAGTTAAGTTGTTTAATTATTTTAGTATTGATTGGTATACTGTGTAGTGTTAGCTAAATTAGTGTAAGCAACTAATTAATTTTGTTAATAATTATATTATATAGATGATTAATATATACTTAAGAATTAACTAGTATCAAGTCTACTCGTGCTTTGCACGGGAGTCATGCTACTCACTAATTCTTAATGAGTATGTGTAAAGTGAAATTAGTTCATACATGAATCATTGAAAAATATTAGATTTTATCACTAAACAGTATTTGTTGTTTTCACTGAAAAGTATTAGTTGTCTTCACTAATGTGTCTTAGTCTACTTTCAGTAAACAACTAATACTCTTCAGTGATTATTAATACTCTTATGTGAAAACAACTAATATGGATCATATATAAACAATTTTCACTTTATACTTTGTCCTTTTTAATATAATGATTTATATTTTATATGTTTATTGTGTTAAACTTCATATCTATAATGTTTATCACTTGTTCTTTGAAGAAAAAATTACATGAATTTTTTTACTAAACATAACCGTATTATAAGAATATTTTTTTTATTATAACTTATACAAATATATATATATATATATATATATATATATATATATATATATTTCAATATAAATTATTTTATTCAAATAATTTTCTTAGCTATAATTTGTAAATATAATATGAACTCCATCCCCTTTTTAGTTAAATATATTTTCGAAAATGTATTATTTATGACATTAATACATTTTTTTTTGAAAGATTTATTCAAAAGAATTATATATACATTACAATCTCTCTACAATTATTTTAATATATTTGTCTAATTCTTTTTTCATATTTTCACTCAATAATTTTATGATTAAATTTTATGTTATTGAAAATATGTAATATCCCTTTCATTTTATTCTTAAATTGGGACAAATAAAGTATTGTGTAAGCAAATAATATATTAGTATATTTCTCTTCTATAATAAAATATTATAACACAATTACATCTTTTTTATAAAAATAATTACTAAAAAAATACATTATATATGTATGTATAAATATAATTTATTTCCATTTTTTATTAATTGATATGTTTAAATTACGTACATATTCATATATGGTAGTTCTAGTGTGCACTTGAGTACATGATATGCACTTGGATTTTGAAAAGATTATATTAAGCAGGAATTAGCAATACCCCAAGAAGTTATTAGTAATACCCCAAGAAGACATCAGTAATACCCCAAGAAGACATCAATAATACCTCAATTGCAAAAAAAAAAAATATATATAGTTCGGTATGTTTGTGTGTGTTTTTGAAAAAAATTCAAAATTGAGCATAAAAATCCTAGTGCATGCTAGAATTTGTGATTCATATAATTTATATTTCAAAAACACCATTTATATAATTATATATATTAGTTTGAATATCTTATATATACAAATAAAAATAAAAATATTATATAATCTATAAACTAATATATATACATAAATTTAAAAATTTGAAAATAAAATTAAACTACAAAAATTATAAAACAAATTAACACAATAAAAAATAAATTATTTATCACGTACAAAACTAAGTTATATGATTAATGAATAAAAATGATAACCAAAAAATTAAATTCCAACATCCATTATTTCAAAATTTTCAAATTACATAACGAAAAAAAATCAAAATTATGCTTTTGCAAAATTCTAAATATTTCTAAAAACTTCTTGATATACTAATTTTTTTGAAGTATTACATTCATGAAAAGTTATTAAGACACATCATTATATTTAACCTAATTCGATTGGTAATCCTTGTAGCTAGAATCTATAATCTAAAAGTTGACAAATGTATGTTTCCACCTGGTTATGGCTTTTCATTGATAATTCACTATATTCAATTTTTCTATCAAACACCCAATATCTGCTTTATTAAAATTTTGCAAACACTCATCACTTTCACAATTAAGTAATTTTTTCACACAATCACTAAATTAAATCACTTTATCAAAATATTATTTTTTTTGCAAACACACCCTAAATACATGCTTCTTGAGAAAGGCCTCAACATTAATTAGAAAATAATTGATCTTATCGTTTCTTTATAGACATAACATAAGAAACAAAAATGGCGTGTTCTTAATTTTTGGGTTTTAAGTGGTTTTTGTAATCCACAGTGTTTTTAAAATCTGTGTTCTTTTTTACTTATGAATATGATAGGTTTTAATTTTATTATGTAAAAATAAAGGAGTGTTGTATAAGTCATTTATAGTGTTGTGGGATTAGGATTTCAAAAACTTAATTTTAAAACCCAGATTAAAATGGGTATTAGATTTCAAAATTCAAATCCGGGTTTTAAAACCAAAAAAGAACATAGCCTAAGTGTAAATTGTCTACATGTAAATTTAAATGATAGTCTTGGACGAAGAGTTAGTGACAATCTAGGTATCATTGTTAGTTCATCAATACTTACTTACAACATTTCTAATGAGTGTTGCTCTTATTTAATTGAATATAAAAATTGAACATTAAAGTATATGAATTATTGTAAATAAAATTTTTATTATAATTCAAATTGATAACAACATTGTATAAAAATAAGGATGAGAAAACCTTTAAGGAGAACAATTTTGTAAGATATATTAGACAATGCACATCTATAGATGGTATTGTGCTCAACATGGAAAATGTTTTATTCTGAAAAATATTCCTCTAATATAGTTTTTTTTTTTTTTTTTTACTGAAAAAATAAATAAATATTATAACTACTTATTATGCATTTTTTTTGTAGGAAAGAAACATACACTAAATTTTGGTATAAGACACACCCTTCCAAAGGACAAAGTGTTGGAAATACCCGATATACTTAAGATTTTATGCGTCAAATTAAATGTGTATAGTTGTTTTAAGAAACTAAATTAAAGTGATACACTAAATTTTAAGCTATGGGTTTTTATGAATATTAAATTGATCATGAGCTTTATGTGTAAATATCATTAGGAATTTTTAATTTGTTGACGGACCAAATTAAAAATAAAGGATAACTTATTATTATAAATAAGGTTATGGTCCCCCAAATGTCAATACGTTCACTACAGGTTCTGTATTTTTTCTACAGAATATTGAAAAAAGGGTGATATTGGTTGTTTGGGAAACCATCATCCCAATTGCGTCATAATTGATTCAAATATACCATTCAATTATTATGATCAAGAATTCTCTAATTTCAATTAATTGTGGTAGATCCTCTAGATTGATTGACTATTTGTGTTGAAAATCTTTATATGTTTTTATAAAGCATGTTGTTTAGATCTATTAAATTTTTTAACATAAAGGTTTACAACAGAGTTTATGACTCCCAAAATGAAAATTGCATGTATTAAAACAAAGACAACAAAACTCTCAAAATACTTTACAATCCTAGAATAATTCTTTGGGTTGAAAATCAAATCTTCAAATACGAAATTCGGACATCTCATATTTCTCCGTGATACAAACTCCATAGAAGTGCTTTGATTTCTTCCATCAACATATGCACCAAGACTTGTTCACCGCAAAAAATGACAGCATTTCAAGATTTCAGTAAAAGAAAGATTTGTGTCAAAGTCAAATCAATTTTTTCTTCGAAAAATTGTATATATTATGAAGTAAAACCTAATGTAATGCACAATAATCAACGACCCAAATCATTTCCCGCCTAAATTATACTATCTCCGTCCCAGAGGAATTTGTGCCCTTGGATTTGTACGTGGATTAAGAAAAAAAAGGGACATCTCAAATCTCTCTGTGATCCAAACTCCATAGAAGTGCTTTGATTTTTTTCCATCAACGTATGCACCAAGACTTGTTCACCGCAAAAAATGACAACATTTCAAGATTTCAGTAAAAGAAAGATTTCCGTCAAAGTCAAATCAATTTTTTCTTCGAAAAAATGAATTTATTATGTAGTAAAATCTAATTTAATGCACAATAATCAACGGCCCAAAACATTTTCCACCTAAATTATATTATCTCCGTCACCGAGGAATTTGCGGCCTTGGATTTGTACGCGAATTAAAAAAAAGAGGTAAAATTGTAACATATGAGTTAATATATGTATATTTCTGTGAGTGTGCACACAAATTAATATATTCTTTTCAGATAGTGGGCATATTGGTGTGGGACGTCCAATTTAGAAAAGTATGCAAATTCTTCTGGGACGAAAGGAGTATATAAAAGAGTTAGTGCTATTATAAATTAAAAATATATATATATATATATATATTATATTGTCGTTAAAATTAATTAATAAAAATAAAATAATCAACAAATGAACTTAATTAAAAAGATCAATATCAAATACTTAAATGAGATAAGAAGGTAAAATGTCATATGACATGAAATTGTTTTTGAGCATGTATATAGTGAAATTAGTTCATACATGAATCATTGAAAGATATTAGCTGATTTCACTAAAGAGTGTTAGTTGTTTATCACCGAGAGCATTAGTTGCTTTCACTGAAAAGTCTTAGTTTATTTTCAATAAACAACTAAAACTCTCTAGTGAAGACAACTAATACCCTTAAGTGAAAAAAATTAATATTTTTTAGTGAAAATAACTAATACACTTCAATTATTCATGTATGAACCGTTTTTACTCTATACTTTGTCAATACATTATAGTAAAATAATGAATAACATTTAAAGAAACAACTAATATGCTTAATCGATTATTATTCAATAAAATAACTAACATCATTCTAAATAACTAAATAATATTATAAATAAACATGTTATATTACTTCAGTAATAATTGTAACATAATCGATAAAATATTCAAAAGGTAAATTATGCCATTCATAAATATTATATTTATTAAAAAAAGCTATTGAATGTAGTATTGTTACTGCTATAACCAATTACCATTGTTATGATCTACTTTTTCTAAGTACAATGATACACCATTCGAAACAAAATTATTAATAAAAAGTTCATTAGACGAATCACTATGCAAATTATATATATAACTCCATTCTATTATTTTCATAATATTAAATAAATGTGGAACACGCAAATTGAATTTTACAAAATAAGATCGTGAACTTTGTTACGTTATTAAATCACTAATGCAATTTTTCCACTATTTAAATCAAATATAGAAGGAAAAAAAAAGTAATCAATTCCACAATCTGGATATATGGTACAACAATATATAAGGATCAATCCACCACAGAAAAATTTCCAAAGTAAGGGTATAATAGAATTTTCTGCGAAATACCATTTTTTGACCTATCATCTATAAATATATAATAGCACTAGCCTTTCTATAATTAGTTTTGGAGGGAGATTTTTTTGGCCCTTGATCATATTTTTATAGATTGATCATAACCGTCAATTTTATTTTCCTAATGATTATGGTAGATCATAGCTAATTTGTTCTTGATTTGCTACTAATTAGGAATTGTTATAATTATTTGTGGCCTATTTATACTCTTGAACCATGAATTTCACAATCAAAGTAATTCAGTTTTTTTTCCCTCGAAATGTATAGAGTGATTTATCTTCCTTAAGTATTAGACAAAATAGTCAGTGAATCTGCTTTTTTTAATCTGTAGATTTTTTTTTGTCGAAAGGGTGTAATATGTTTAATTAAATTTGTAATTGTTGTAAATTTGTTGAGGATATTGGTCGAAGATTTCAAGACTTTTATCAGAGAATTATTCTTTTGAATTTTGAAGTATTACTCGAAGATTCGGGTTTTACATTCATCCAAAATTTGAAGAGCTACAGTTCCTAGAAAAAGATTTGAAGTTCTAGATAAAAATGTGCAAATTTCATTGAATTGTAATTGTTGTACATGTATTCTATTGTGTTTGTTGTTTTTCAAATTTTCTGGATCTTATCATTGTATTTATTTATTAGTTTTAACAGTAATTTAACAAGTTTATTCTTCCAAATTTGTAGAATTCATTGAAGATTTTAAAAAAATATTAGAGATATTCATTCAAGATTTGAAGTCCAAATATTTTTTTTATTTGTGTACGTGGTATTTTCGTTTTATTCTTTCACATTTGAATAACTAAATTTCTAATTACAAAAAATATTAGAGATATTTATTCAAGATTTGAAGTCCAAATATTATTTTTATATGTGTACGTGGGATTTGTGTTTTCTTCATTTAAATTTAAATAACTAGATTTCTAATTACAAGGGTTGAATTTTTTATGTTAAAATATATAATTGCATGATTTATGCAAATATAACCACCGTAATCAAATATAATAATTACAAAAGAATTGCTAAAAATATGTTCTTCTAATATTGTGTATCCCTCAGAATCTTCATTTTATTTTGAAAATACTTCTAACTATTTTTCTATAGCTATTACGTAAGAGTATATATATTAACAAGTTAACCATTTAAAGTTCATATCAATGAATAATACTATTGTATTGTCCAATTTTAATTGGAAGAAAGTTATTTAAAGTAATATATATATATATATATATATATATATATATATATATATATATATGAGATTATAGGATACAAATTTGCATTTTTAATTTGTAACACTTTTTTCTTTAATATTTTGAATTCAAAATTCTTTGTTTGAGTCTTAATTTTTTTTTAATTCGGGTTTTATGCATCCTCCAAATTATTATTCGGATATTCATTTTGTAACTAATTTGTTCAAATTGAGAAGTTTGATACTAAGTTAAAATCCCTGAAAATTTTAATCTCCCAATTAATGTGTAATTATTAGATATCAGATCATTTTATATTGTATTTTTATTTGTTTTAATGGAATGTCTGATTATCAAATCGTAATTAAATGAATTAAAACATAGACCCTAATTATATGGAAAGTGTGATTATCCGTTGCTACATTATAGGAATTAAAATCTGATCTTTTTAACTCTAGCCATAAATCGGTAGCCCTTGAATTTAATATTAAAATCTAATCGTACTTCTATATTTATTTTAATGAATTAATTAAATAACCTAATCATTAAATAATGTTAATCTTCTCTGATTTCACGTTCGATAAAATAGGCAGTTAAGTATTCTAATCTGACAATTCAACTTTGTTATTATAATACCAACCAATTATCATAATAGTCAATTTTTTTTTTTTATATAAAATTGGTCTTTGGATCATCAATATAATTTTATTTAAATGATTTTGTCTTATTTCATGTAAACTTTCTCAATATAAAAAACATATACCATACGTAAACTATTTAAATTATTATTTTTTAATTAAATTAAATATAAAATTATAAATAGATAAATTTATTATTTGGCGTAGCTCTACATCCACAATTTTTATTATGTTCACCCACCTTATATTATATTTTACTAAATATATTCACTATTAAAGTATAATTTTGCCTAAAAGATGATACTTATTTTTTATAAGTATGTATAGAGTGAAACTGGTTCATACATGAACCATTAAAGGATATTAGTTGTTTTTACTAAAGATTATTAGTTGTCATCACTGTAGGGTATTAGTTGTTTTCACTAAAGAGTCTTAGTTTGTATTTATTAAACAATTATTACTCTTCTGTGAATACCCTTGAGTGAAAACAAATAATACCCTTTAGTGAAAATAACTAATACCCTTCAATGGTTTATGTATGAACCATTTTCACTGTATACTTTTTCTTTGATATAAATATAAAGATATATATATATATATATATATATTTATATATATTATTATTTGTATTATATTATATTTTGGTAAAGTACAAAGTGAAAATAGTTTATACATTAATAATTTACAGGGTCTTAGTTTTTTTTTATTTTATTTACACTGAAGGGTAATAGTTGAATGGTACGAATAGTATTAATTATTTTAACTAAAGGGCATTAGTTGAATACACTAAAGTGTATTAGTTGGTTACACTTAAAAATATTTCAAAGTGGTTATGTATGAAACAATTTCACTCTATACATACTCTTGTTTCTTTTTAATAATTTTTTGTTTGAATAGTGATAAAAAAAAAATTCTAATTGACCATATATAAACAAAGTTTTCCTCCAATGTTAACCAACCATGTGTAAACAAGTTAGGTTTTAAATTTGGTTATATTTATAAGGAAAGTCATATAATTATTTACACCCTAAATACTTTTTTTAGCACACAATAGTGTTCGATGTAAAAAAAATTTGGAGAAGAATCATATTTAAAGTATTTCAGAACAAAATTAATTTCTCCGATTTATTGTGAATACAAGTTTATTGGTGGCATAGATCGTCGCATAATTCATCTCACTAAAGCTTAATTTAAATTTGTTATAATTGTTGTATTGCATAAAAATAATTAATCTTTTTAAGAAGTATAATGGTATTCATGTCGGAGCAAGAATGATTTTGTAAGGATAAATTATGGGTGATAGGAAAATTAGGACTTTCAATCTATGGGTGGATATTTTAAGGAATGTTACTATAAAAAAAATCGAGATTTGAGGCCAATTCAGTTTGAATCAAAGCAAATCGGACTATTTGGCCGAAGTTGGCTTGAAATTCAGGTTTATTTTGTGTGATTTGACTTGAATTCTGGGTGAATCTAGACCCAATTTTAACTGATTTGGGCTAATATGACATAGATAAGGTACTTTTAAGTTATTATCCTTAAATTATCAGCTCGAAGAGTTACAATCATCATTTTTCTAGCTTAAAGGGTTACAATTCTCATTTTACAGTTAGACAATTGGTCAGGAATTTCACTTGATATTTATCTGAATATACATGTTACTAATTATAACCAAATATTGAGTTTGAGTATTCATTATTTGTTAGTTCAAATTGCATGAGAATACAACATTTAATTGTAACAAAAGATTATTTGTTAGTTCAAATTGTAACCAAATATTAAGTTTGAGCTTTGTTTGCAAAAATTCAAGTTTTGTATTATATTGCAATTAAAAAAAAAAACTGTGACTTATTTATACTCTTATCATATGCGTAGGAACATTTACACAAGTGTGATCTATTTTACTCCTAAATAGTTAACATCTTAACCACTATTTGCAAATTTTCAACAAAATATGGGACAATTGCAAATTGTGGGACTAATTTTTTAGTTATATGGAAATTTATTACTATTAGAGAATGAAAATGCTGAAATTGTAGGAGCTTTTTTTTAAAGATTTTAATGCATATATGTTTGAGTGTGTGTCTTATCTTATGCGTATACATTTATAATTATTATAATACAAAAATTTATTAATGTGTATCAAATAAATTAATCTGTTTAAGTATCCATTATTTATAAACTTTTGGAATATTATAAAAGAATTGTAATTTAAATTTGATAACATAAATACAAATTTGATCTCCAAATTTAATACAAAATTGAAACTTAAATTTAATACACATTAATACATACTATTACACCAAATTATTCGTTTAAATTCTATATACCTCCAAAGTTTTCTAATTTTATATATTTGTGTATTATTTTTGTCCCTTAAAATTTCATTAAACAATCAATTGTCGGGGTTATAAAAACCCACATAAAATCTAAAGTTTATAAATTGTGTGCATAAACTGATCACAATAAGTTATTTTTATTGGCAAAGTATAGTAAAAATGTGTTGTACATGAATCATATGAAGAATATTAGTTGTTTCCACTAAAAAGTAGTAGTATTAATTATTTTCACTTAAGATTATTAGTTATTTCCACTAAGGATATTAGTTGAAGGATATGAAAAATATTAACTAAAGCGTATTATTTGGTTACACTAAAGTGTATTAGTTGTTACACTGAAAAGTATTGCAAAGTGGTTCGTGTAAACATAGAATCATAATAATATAGATATTAAATAAATAAATAAAAATTGTTGCTTATGTATCAAGGATGAGTACTTGATATTTCTCTTTTTAACTATGTCATTCTATTGATTATTTTATTTGTACAACCAAATTTCAATGACAATATAATATTTTATCGTTGTATCGAAAATTTATTATTTTATGTGAATGTTAAACAATTCGGTGTTGGATAACCTATATTTGAGTTTCATGATTTTAATTATAACCACAACTATTTATTTTTGTTATATTTGTCTTAAACCATTTGTTATTTAATTTTTTGTGTGTTTATTACCATTATTAATATAAATTTTATTTTTGAAAAGTTTAAAAATAACATTAACTTTATTACTATCAACCTGTTTTAAAAATAAACAATTTTATTTTTAATTAAAAACCTAATATTTAAATTATTAGGTTTTAATCAAATTAAATATGAATATTTTAAAATAAATTTATTATAAGCAGAGCTATCTACACTTACTATTTTACTAAGTTCACCCACTTTAAATAATTTTATAACTTTTAGTAGATATATCCACTATAAAATAATAATTTTATCCAACATGTAATACTTGCATCCACATCCTTAAAAATACTTCCTCGCTATAAATTAATAAGTTTATCCAACATGTAATGCATGTACCCACACCCCTAAAAATTATCTACCATTTATCTCATTCAATTTCAATATAACCACCAAACATATTCAGTCCCCCAGCTTTCTAATACTGAGTGAAAACCATATTAGTGTTACACATGTGTGTCTACTAGGCAGAAGGACTAAAAATTAGATGTGAATGAAACCAACAAAATAAGGTAATATGTTGTTATGTATTATGTTTTTTTTAATTAATAGAATGTTCCTTTTTTTGTATTATTTTATACTCTTTCCGTCCCCTCTTAATCTTCACACTATTCAATTTGGATGTCTCACAATAATTTTCACACCCCAAATAATTAAAAAAATAACTCACAATCTAAATACCCTTACAAGATCCATTTAATTTCAAAATTGTCATTGTGGTTGGCCCACTTTATGTTTGAATAGTGATGAAAAATGTTACTTAATCATGTATAGACAATTTAATTTTTTTTCAAAATGTTTTGACTGAAAGTTAAATTGATCATTTTGAAGATAATATTGAAAAAAAATTAGAACCAGTGGATGTTGGTGAAATCATTGAGCTTTGAATCGAATGAAAAATATTGAATTTAAATGTCATTTGGTGAAATTTATATTTCTTTAGAGAGAATGTATAGACTAAAATTAGTTCATGTATGAATCATTGAAGAATATTAATTGTTTCATTAAAGAATATTAGTTATTTTCACTGAAGAGTATTATTTGTTTTCACTAAAGAGTTTTAGTTTGTTTTCAGTAAACAATTAATACTCTTCAGTGAAAATAACTAATACCCTTCAATGAAAACAACTAATACTTTTCAATGAAAACAACTAACACCTTTCAATGAAAACAACTAACACCTTTCAATGATTCATGTATGAACCATTTTCACTCTACGCTTTGTCTTCTTTAGATGCATATATCTGTATATTTTTTCATTTTTATTGAAATTATAAGTTTAACATGTTTTTCATCTCTTTTTTTTAGCACATATCAGCGTTGGGTGTAAATTTTTTGGAGAAAAAATAGATGTTTAATATTGAAGTATGTCAAAATAGAAGAATTATTAATGGTTTATTGGTGACACAAATCATTGCATTATTCGTTTCACTAAAGTTTGATATAAATTTATTAGAAATATTGAATTGCGTACAAATGATAAAATTATTTTTAAAAGTATAATGGTACTGTATTGATGTTGGAATAATAATGATTTTCATTGTTTGAGTGTTAAGGTTGAGTAATTTATATTTTTCTTTTAATTAAGTCTCTTTTTTTATTCTTTCATTTGTATTTTTAATTTAAATGTCAAAAAAAAAAAGTATGTATTTGATCAAAGATTTATTACCTTACGTGCATGCTAAGATTTAGAAATTGTTCACTGTCTGGTAATAGAGATATGAGTTTAGTGAATTTTATTATGAAGGTACTTATTTTTATTATATTTTTGTGTATGTTATTATAATTAATATAAAGTTGATATTTTCACAAGTAAAAAACTTTTTTGGCTTTATTATGATGTGTCTATTTTTAAAATAAACAAGTTTGCTTTTGTTTTGGTATTAAAATTCAAATATGAAAATTAATAACTTTTAATAAAATTGATATTAAACTTTTATAGATAAATTTATCATGTGGCGCATATATCTATACCATTATTAGAATAAGTTCACTAACCTATGAATTCACACACCTCAATGTATAATTTTAATTAAATATACTCGCTATAAAATATTTAATGAACAAAATATGATATATAATTTGATAGTGGGTCACGCTTATAGTTACTTTTGGGTAGGATGAATGAAACTTTTTAGGTTACACACATGTGGCATATATGTGGCAAACTCTTTCCCCAAAATTGCTCACTTGCATTGGTGATGCTCTTAAGCACTGAAATTTAAAATTTAGAGTGAAAGAAACCAACAAAAAACAAGATAATTTGTGTATATGTATTATGTTTTTTAATCTTAGTGCAATAATTTTTTTTTCTTTATGTTTTATATAACCACTAAACATACCCACTCCCTCACCTCTCTAATTATGCAGCAAAAATCATGATTAATGTCTTTGCAAAAAGTCATATGTTAGGTAGATGGTCGGAGAATTATGTGAGAAAATAATCAACAAAGTAAGATAATTTATTGATAATATTTTTTACTACCTTGGGGAATTTAGGCCTTCCTCAAAATATTTCGGTTAAAAGTCAAATTGATCATATTTAAGATGATATTAAGGAAAATCAGAACCAGTAAATATTGACGAAATCATTTAACTTTGTATGAAATGCAAAAATGTTGAATCTAAGAGTTGTTTGGTGAAATCTATATTATTTGGATGTATATCTTTTTTTTTTATCGAACTATAAATTGAACATTTTTTCATCTTTATTTTAGTCTTTACCAGTGTCGGGTGTAATTTTTTATTGAGAAGAATCGACTTTATAATAAGTAATGTGTTAGAACTAAAGAATTGTTCCCGGTTTATTAAGAATATAGGTTTATTGGTGACACATATCGTTGTATGCATCGTCTTGCTAAAACTTGATATAAATTTGCTAAAAGTATTGCATTTAGTAAAAAATAATGATAAATTTATTTGACTTAATTGCATATAAAACCACCATTTTTCCGCAAATTGCAATATAAACTAAACTCTTGAATTTTGGCTATATATATATATATATATATATATATATATATATATATATATATATATATATATATATATCACCACATTCATATTTGTTTGCAATTTAAACTTCGGGCAGTTTTATCCTTGTCCCAAAGCTGACGTGTACAAATATATACACAATCATCATCTCAGTATGCATCCACATTATTAATTATTTATAAAAATAATAAATAAAATTTAAATTAAAAATTAATATTATAAAACTATAAATAAATTTACAATACATATAAATAAAAAACGGTTAGTCATATTTAAAAAAAATTGATTATATTTATATTATTCAAGAGTTTATAATATATTTAATATAAATAAAATTTAAAAATTAACCAATTTAAAATATAGTCAAATAAAAATTTAAAATTTAAAAACTAAACACTTTCTTAAAAGAATAAAAGAACTCTCGATCTTCTTCAATTACCAAATTCGATCATAAAACCATTATTCATCCCCATTTCTTATCTTCACCATCCGATCGTGCCGCTCCATCTTTTCAACGCTGACACAACATCATCAGACATGGATTAAATTATTTTCTCTTGAATAATTACAATTTCAATCTACCCAAAAATTGAACAAATTTTTCTTCACACTATTTTTAAGATTGATATCTTCAATAGTGCATATATCTGTCCTTTACATCGAACCAGTATCTTGAGCTCGAGATTTGCAATGAAGGGTTAGAGAATGGAGATAGGTATGGGGAAGACTATTTGTAGAGTTGTTGGATATACTGAATACTTGTGGATGAAGAACTGGAAGGGATTGAATGTTAATTTAATTTATTTTCTTCAATTAATTATAAGATATTCTAATTGGAGTTGAGATATTTTAAACTTGTATTGTGGGCTGGAGTTAGGACATTTTGATTTTTTTATATTGGAATTTGATTATTAAAATTATTTCAAATGTATTCGAATTATTCATTTTAAAAAATATTAATAAAACTTTAAAGTTTCAAAGCACAAATAAGCATTTTAATTTTAAGAAATATAATTAGTTCTTTTATGTTTAAACTTATTTATAATATAATTTTTTTTAATTTTTTAAATATTTAATGATTTGGATGCTTACTAAGACGATGATTGTGTATTTATTTGTACACATCAACTTTTGGACAAGGGACAAACTGCCTGAAGGTTAAATTGCAAACAAATATGAAACTGATATTATTTTTGCCAAAATTTAAAAGTTTAGTTTATATTGCAATTTGTGGGAAAATGGAGATTTTATTTTCAATTAAGCCAATTTATTTTTTTATAAGTATGATGACATTGATGTAGGAGCAAGATCGATTGTCGTATTGATGTTAATCTTTTTAACTTAGTTACTTTGTTAATTCTTTTATTTGTATTGCTCAATTTAAATAATAATATAATATTTTCTTATTTTATTTTAAATTTATTATTTTATATGGATGTTATAGTTTAGAAACAGTTCACTGTGTGATTAAAATAAAATTTAGTTTGGTAGTTTCTATTATAACCTGAGGTTTTTTTTATCTATCTTAAATAATTTGTCATTTAATTTCATTTGTGTGTTTGTTATCATTACTAATACTCCATCCATACCAACTCTAACTTCACTTTATTTTTTTTTTAAATTGTAAGGGGAATTTTACTAAAGTGTGAAGATAGAATTGAGACGGATGTAGTATAAAACTATTATTTTAAAAAGTTTTAAAATACCACTTATTTTAAAATTGCCAAAGTTAGCCATTTGGTAATGCACATATTGTTTTTTATCCACAAAGTTCCGCGTGCGGCTCCACTGTTCGCTCCATTCTCAGTGATGCTATGGTTCCATTATTCCATTCATCTTCTCTAATCAACATCACCATCGATCTCATCTTTCCATCTTTTTTTTCGCTTGCACGGGGAACCAAATGGAAAACCACCACTAACAATCGCAATAGAAATTTATAGCCATTGATGTCGCCCAAAGGGCAGAACCCTAGATCTACAAAGGATGGACGATCGATAACCCACAACCTTTTAAACTGCAAACTGAGTAGTAAAAAAGACCAGCCACGAACAGATCGAGAATCTGATCGTCATCTAGCTTCGTGAATCTCGATAATTGTCTAGCTTTGTGGGTATTTTTGGTTTCTTCTAACAATCACAGTAGAGACCCGATGTGATTTTTCTCTAACTTCTTCCTTGCATTTTTTGGGGAAAATTGCACTTTTCGTACCATAAGAATATTTCCATGCAAAATTGGTCCTTTTTATGCACTTTAGGTCCCATACTAATTTTTAACGGTGGAAAATTGCAGTTTTTGTCCCATAAGAATATTTCCATGCAAAATTGGTCCTTTTTATGCACTTTTGATCCCATACTAATTTACCATCATTGGTGTGAATACCATTTTTTTTTCAATTTTTAAGATTGTGTAATGCGTACAATACTTTTGACATTATGGTAATGAAATTATGGTATTTTAATTCATCAAGTAGGAGTTTCATTACATTCCACAACTTTACAATAGCTATGCTTTTTCTTTTTTTTGGTTGCAAATCTGCATTCTAGAGAGATTTTAGGTTTTGGGGTCAGATATGGGGAATATTTATTGGATAAATAAGTCATTTATCTCCAAAAATTCTGCCCTGGAAGTGTTTTCCCTCCAATTTTACTAAATAATGGACCATTTAAGTACTTAACGGCTTGGGACCATTTATGCATGAAGAAGGACTAAAACTGAACTATGAGACCAAAAGTGTTTTGACAATATTCTTATGAGACCAAAAGTGCAATTTTCTCCATTTTTTGGGTGACATTTGCAGTGGTGGATCTGAATGGAGCATGGGGGAAAAACTTCGAAGCAAGGGAAAACACCGGAGAGTGAGGAAGAGAGATGAAAGATGAAGAACAATGCATTTGGAGAAAAACACGAATGGAACGAACATGTTAATTCAGGGGTATATTTGTCTTAAATGGCTAAAAAGAATTATTTGATCAACATGGAAGAAAGTATGACCATTGCAAAATTGCTGAAAATGAATTTCTCCCTTATTATTATGTTATTGTTTTAATAAAAATAAACAAGTTTTTTGTTCTTAAAAAATTGAATATTAAAATTCTTAATTCTAAATAAAATTATATATAAATTACTTATATATAAAACTATACTAGGGCGCAAGTGCAACTAGCTACACCCATTATTTTCCAAAGTTAGCCCACCTCATTCATAATTTTTATTAAATACATTCACTTAAAATACTATTGATGTTATAACAAAAATGAACACATGTTCACCGATGGACACAAACTTATAAGTCCACCACCAATGTGATAATAACATATAAGTAGATGATTCACTATTATTTTAATTGATTATAGAAGAGACGTGTTATAATGCTTTCAGTAGTTATGCAATATTATATTGTAAATGATTTTTAATTGAACAAATTTAAATTATATTTATGATTAGAATGAGTTGACGGTAAAAATTACTTTCCCTATCTACTAAAAGTATGTTCGGACTGTATTTTACAACAATCTTCTTTCCTTTACCATCCAATCATCACTTAATTATTTCATATGTTGTTCATTTAAATTCACAAACAACCACTTAATTCATAAATGGACCACACAATACACTAAAATATCCTTACTTTAAATGTTTTATCTACGTTTTGTTAAAAACTATAAATAATCAATGAGCATACCTTTAGTTGACGGAGGGAGTATAAAATAATTATTTATTTTATAATAAAAATAGAAAATTTCCATGCTATATCTACGTATAATTAAAAAATATTGTATTGAATTTTTTATGTTAAATTGATATTGGGAGAAATTGTGACATTTGTAAAACATAAAATATATAAAATTTTAGTAAAAAAATGTAAATAACTATCTACTTTTTCTAAGTACAATGATACACCATTCGAAACAAAATTATTAATAAAAAGTTCATTAGACGAATCACTATGCAAATTATATATATAACTCCATTCTATTATTTTCATAATATTAAATAAATGTGGAACACGCAAATTGAATTTTACAAAATAAGATCGTGAACTTTGTTACGTTATTAAATCACTAATGCAATTTTTCCACTATTTAAATCAAATATAGAAGGAAAAAAAAAGTAATCAATTCCACAATCTGGATATATGGTACAACAATATATAAGGATCAATCCACCACAGAAAAATTTCCAAAGTAAGGGTATAATAGAATTTTCTGCGAAATACCATTTTTTGACCTATCATAAATATATAATACAAGCTATTTTTCCATATTTAGTTTGGGCGGGAGATTTTATAGGCCGTTGATCAACTTTCATTGACTCGATCATCACCGTTTATTTTCTTTTTTCTAATATATGGCAACTCTATAAATGAATCATCCAATTAGTTTCTCATTAATTGTGCCTAATACCGACCGTTCATTTTTTTAGATGTAATATGATTCGTTGGATCATTTGCTTAATTTTAGCAACCATTATATTTTGCTCCTATTTATACTCTTCACCATCATTCGTACATCTTCGTGTGTTTCTTCATTTCTCATTGTGCCTTCTTATCAGATTTTATATTTATATTAGGGAATTCATGTGTAATATTTTTATGTGGATGTAAATTTGTTTCATGCATTCGATTCAATATCTTAATGTATTGAATTTTGTAGATTTGAAGTTTTGAATTCATACGTTATTATCAATAAGGTTTGTATACTTTTAAAGATATTTATCAAAGATTTGAAGATACAAGATATTCACGGTGATTTGAAGATTCTCCAAGAAATTCATGAAGGATTTAAATATTTATTGAAAATTGAAGAGAATTTGTACAAGTTTTGAAGATTAAGGTTATAAAAATTTATATATACACGTGCATGTTTTGTACTTTTTCAAATAAATGATAATCTCTTTCTTTTCTGATGCAATTCTATAAATTGTGCGTCCAAACTTTAAAATTTAATTGTAATTATCGGATTGTGTGCGGTGTTACTTTTTTTATTTTGCAAAAGTGAATAGTAAGGGAGTGATAGACCAAATCCAGAGAGAAGCAATAACCAACCAAATCCAACATCTATTAGCAAAATAATTTGAAGAAATATATATAAGATGTGGTAAATGACATGGAAGAAGGTAAAGAATAAAAATGAAAAACAAATTCATAATTTTAAGCTTCTGTTAAAAATATGGGTGTGTATATATGGTAAACGTAAATGTATCTTTTGTATAAAATAGGTTTATATAAATAGAGAATAATTGTTAACTATAGAAAATGTATTTATTGGTTAAACATACAATTTAAAATTAATTAAAAAAATAAATTGGTTGGATTGGTCATTAGAAAACCGATCAACAGCTGATACATGTGTGATTAGGATGTGGATTGTTCATATGAATTTTATTTTGGATGACTCTTATGTGCACTCAAGTGTTGAACATGCAATTGAATTTTTTAGTTGAATTTTAAATTAATTTTCAAAATTCACTTTGCCTTTTATTTATTCATTGATAAAATTGAAGGATCTAAATTTATTTTTGATAACACTGATATGAGTTAAACATTAAAAAAATATGAAGCGCAGCGGTAGTTTTCAATTCTAAATTTAAACACTGTATCTCATTCTTTTCTTAAACTAGATATTAAATTCAATAGTCAATTTCGTTTCAATTTTTAATTTATTTACCTTAATTATTTCTTTTACTTAACTTAGATATGAATTTTAATAATTGGCCTCCGCAAAAGATGAAGCTAATTTCATCCATGACTCCTAAAATTATGGAAGTTGTTTAGGTTCTCACCCATTATATTAAATTGTGTTTAACTGTTTTTTAATTATTATTAAAAGTAAAATATACATTGATGATTTGATAACTATGGTTCACTAAAGTATTAATTCAATATAAGTAATTATTAAGTTAATAATCTAATTCAAGTTTTTTTTATCATTTCTTTATAAAATATAGCAAACCGTTGGATTTTTTTTTATTATATGAAATATCACTGTTGAATAAAAATGAGTAAGTTTTACATGAAATGGTCCATGAGTTTATCATGAAAACGTTTTAAAGTATCGAATACAATTTTTTTTAAGTAAATTAATATTTTAAAAATAGATGTGATGGACAACCCAAAATCGAAAAATAAAAATTTGGAAGATGAATTTTCTTTATCTTATCTAACTCATATACATTGTTCATCAAATCAACTTATTTAAAAAAAAAAAAAAAGTCAACTTATTTGGAATTTAACTCCACTTAACATATTTAAACACATTTTGTCTGTGTGTACTCATTAAAAAAAAAAGCCCTTAATAAATTTATGGAATGGAATCGTAACACTACTAATTTACAGTGATTCGTGTTATTTACCACTGAATGAGATTACGTTTAATTTTTATAACAATGATTAAATTTTTACTATTAGAAGAAAACTATCACTTTTCTATTTGATGGCTTGCTTTAGGTAAATTCTTAAATGGTATAGCTCAATTTTAATTATGCAAGTAATTGTATAATTAAGTGATGAGAAATTCTAACTGACCATTTGTAGGTAGTTTATTTATCCTCCAAATATTTCAACTGAGAATTAAATTGATTATAAAAATATTGAAATTTGTAATTCTTAATAAAAATGAAAAAAGAAATTTTTAGAGATATATTTAATTAATTAAAAATTTCGGCTATCCTTAATTGACAAAAAGTAGATGACTTAATATGTATGGAAAAAGTTGAAATGATATGTAGATGGTGTAACTATTTAAGCATATTATACGATCCACGAGTTTATGAAGCCCAAACTTAATCTTAATAATTTTAAAAGAAAATATAACTTAAATATCATAGTATAGTTAGGTCATATAAAAAATAATTACTGTCAATCCATCATCCATTACACACACACACACATATATATATATATATATATATATTTGAATTCCAATATACAATCATATTTGTACATATGCCACTTAATTCTTGATAATTCATTTTTTGTTCATCTATGTTTTCAATTATACCACCTTATAAGCAAAACCACATTCTTGAATTCATACCTTATAAGAAAACATATCTATTCTACCTTTTTCATTTTCTAAACAATGTCATAGTGTTAGTATATGAAAATATAAATATTTATTATTAAAAAAATTCAAATTTGTTATCTTACAATATTGTTCTATTATGTTCTTATTTTTTAT
Organism: Ballota nigra; assembly: GCA_947034835.1. Classification (NCBI taxonomy): domain Eukaryota; kingdom Viridiplantae; phylum Streptophyta; class Magnoliopsida; order Lamiales; family Lamiaceae; genus Ballota; species Ballota nigra. The sequence goes on from OX344721.1 coordinate 31,350,991, forward strand.
GACTCGGTATTTGATCCAAAAATCGACTAATTTAGGGGACCCACATTCCACCATCCACTACCGGGAGGACCCACTTAAAGCCAAAATAATTTTGCTTTGTATGGACTGTCCCCTCAGGAGTTAAAAGCAACTTGAAGATTTCGAACCAAGACTTATAGAGGAGCACACTTTTAAGTCCCCAGTCTACACCACCAGTCAACTTCTTGGAATTATTATATTCTAAATTTTTATTTGATGGCAATACGTATGTTGTGAATAATTATCGAATGAATAAAGCCATAAGTATTTTATCATCTTTATAGATTATAACATATAATTACTTAGTTTTTTCCACTATGACCCAGAGATAAAAAAATCTAAAATATAAGAATTGAGGTGATTCTTAAAACATGTATTCATATATATTATTTGGATATGCAAACGAAATTAGTACAATTGATGGTTTCTTTTATTAATGGTGTGAAAACCTCATAATTAGATCCACCAACCTCTAAAAAGGTCCAAAAATGTTAAGGCATTCAATATAAATTGTAATTGGTTCAAATCTTATATTGTAAACTATTTTTTCTTGAAATAGTATATTTTATTTCCAAGGAAAAATATTATATATTTGTGTGGATAGAATGTAACCATACTTTTGTGATTTCAACGATAGGAGATAATATTTAAAAATCACAAAAACCTTATTCAGTTGTTTAGATATTTAAAATAATTCCATACAAAGTGTTAGTTACAAATAGAAGATTATTTCTATCGTTTTGCATCTTCTGGAATATATCAACGACTTCTACATATTTTTTGGGTAAATATCCTGCATTTCTTTGTTCAAAACACAAGGCTTAAATTTACTTATCAAAGGGGAAATCTCAATTTTTTATCTCAAATTTTTAATATTTTGTTTTAGTATTTATGTGATATTTTAGACACACTTTCATTCTTATTTCAAAGATCTAAACTTTCACCAAAAGTGCGCTACAATGAATTTATTTATCTTATTATAAATCACAAATTTGTATTTTTTACATCGAACAACGGTGCACAGGCAGTGAAACTAAAATATGCGAACCCCATCAATTTCTTCCTTTAAGTTTCAAAATTTTATTATATTTTCATTATGTGTATATATAAATATGCGTTGCTACTTCACTCATGCCAATAATAGTAAAATCTTTATAAAAAATTATTAATTTTGGTTGATGTCATCACCTTTAAAAAATTATGTTTACTTCAAATTGTTAGTTTTTATTGGGGTAATTTTTTTTAAGGATAATAAATTAGTGAGAGTGGTAAAATAAGGACCATACCTTTTTTGAGCTGTCAATTTTAGGGTCATAACTCCTAAAAGTTACAACTTGAGGCCAAATCAATCCGAATCAACCCAAATTTAGCCCGAAGCCAAGTCAAATCAGGCCAATTAACCCGATGTAGTTTGATTTTGCTTCAATTTGCCACTTTTAAAATTTATTGTCCTTAATTTATCAACTTGAAAAGATACAATCCTTATTTTACTAAACCCCATAAATTATTGTACTTAAATGTGAACTTGAAAGATTTAAACAATTTTTGGGTCCAAAAGGTGTAGTTCTAGAGGATATTTTGAAGGAAGTGGAGATGACCTCGGTGTGGGGTTTTTACCATGTTCCAAAAAATAAAAATACGGTTGTAAATGAATTGGCGAGACAAACTTTTTCCTCCTAACTTCTCATGCTTGAATTGGGGCAGACATTCTTGTTTGGATTGAAGAATTGGCGCAAGGGGATACAAATTGAATTTTGCGTTTATTGAGATTGATTGATTTGAAGCTTCACTGAAAATTCTTTAGTTGGTAAAGTAAAATATTTCCAGTGTAAAATTTCACTTTGAAAACAATTGAGAACGAAAAAGCATGTCAGAAATAATCCGTATTATATATTGATGAGTTCATAGTTGAGTTTTAATTTGTTGAATTGAAATGAGAGATTATTTATGCTAAATGCATTTAATATTTGGTTTTTCTTATTTCTTTTAGTTTTCAAATTTCAATGTCGATTTGATTTTAATGTGTACTTTATGAGAGAAAACATTGAATACAAAGTAGATTAGTGTATGAAAGTAATAACATATGATTTAATATTGAGATGTTTAAGGGGTATAGTTAAAATTGATAAAATGGTTTTATTTAAAAAAAAAAGTAAATATTGCATCTCTTAATAAGGTTGTGTTGGGGTTAGGTTGATCTTATATATTTGAAAAAAAAAATGATGTTTGAAGATTTGACAAAGTTTATTGATGAAATCTTATATTATTTTGTGTGTGATTGTTTTAGAATTTTAATTAAAAAAATTGAAGTGTTTTCTATTTTTTTCTTTGTATCTATAAATGTTTTATTTCTTACCTATAAAATTTGTATGCTAATTTATTATGAAGTTTATTCCATGAATATCATCTCCTAACATAAGTAGTAAATTTTAATTATATATTTTCAAAATGTTACGATAATTATCGAGGAATTGTGGTTCATCTAAAATTAATTAGTTTATGATGTAGAATATTAATTTTATTTACAAATGTTGGCTTTGGCATATGTGCAGTTTGGTTAGATTAATTTGGAAAAAAATATTTTCTCATATTTTGGTAGGCAGAAGTAATTGTGTAATCTTATGTAAATTGGCGAAAGAAACAATTCTTCTTAATTTAATTTAAATAATTAAAAAAAATCATATATCACTGCCCATGCACATCCCATTAAATTACTGAACAAATTTTCTTCACGTAGATTTTAAAATTTCCCATTTTTAGAAGATTTTTATTTGTATTTTATCTAAAAAAATTATTTATATCAATTTAGATAATCGGGATTTGAATTATATTTCAGCCTCCACATCCCATAAAATTTAGGTAACAAATTTTTTCATCCTACTTCATGCATAAATGGCAAAGTATAGAGTGAACTTAAAGGGTATTAGTAGGATATTAGTATCAAAGGGTACAAGTTATTTTTATAGAGTATAACTTGAAGTGTACGAAGAGTATTAATGATTTTAAATGACATTAGTTGATTAAACTAAAGAGTATGAATTGTTCTATTTAAAGATATTGCACAGTTTATGTATGAACAAGTTTCATTCTATGCATACTCATATTATGATTTGAATTGTTACAGTAAGAATATGTGTTTAATAAAAATTACAATAAAAATTTAATATTGAATGATCTGTTTTATTTTATGTAAATTGATTATCATAGATTTTTCCAGTATAACAAGCAACACTTCTGTTGACAATTATACCCTATTTATGTATTACTAATTATATATTTTCAAAATTAATTAGATAATTAATAAGTTAACTTTTGGTCAAACTTAGCAGAATTTAAAAAAAAATGATTAACGTTTTTGTACAAAAGTATCTATTAGACATAGGAATAAGAATTGGATGTTGGACAATGTTTGTTTTGAATTGAATCTCAAAACTTTGAAATGATTGATGTCACTGACTTGGTCAATATAAGATAGATCTTTATTTTACAGGTATTCATTTGAGTGGGAACTCAACTCAAGTCATTTAAGGCTGAAGTCAATTCTGAAGCACTAAAGAAACACCACTGAGTACAAATTAAATCTTACTAAGTTGGTCAGCGTGCCAATCAAGTGAAAAATAGAATCCTGAAATGATAAATTTGTTAAAAAAAAGGTTGATAGTGTAAAAATGATAAAATTATTTTTAAGAAGTATAATGGTATTGATGTCTGAGCACATATGATTTTAATTTTTATATACCTAGGTTGAGTACTTCATATTTAATTTTTAAATTAAGTCACATTGTTGGTTCTTTTATCTGTGTTACCCAATTTCAAGAAAAATACTCCCCCCGTCCACCATTTTTACCCACTTTCTTTTATGGATTGCACACCAAATTTTATTCATTCTCTTTTTGAAAATAAACACCACTCACAAAAAAAAAAAAAATGGATCCCATAATACCCCTTACAATACCCCTACTTTATCTACCTTTTCAATAAAATACTAATTTCATTAAATCTTGTGCTCAACAGTGATGAGGTATAAATTTTGTGGATAGGGAGAGTATAATATTTTGTTATTGTAAGAAAATTTATATTTTATGTGGATGTTAAGGTTTAGAAACAAATGAATGACTGATTATGATGAGTTGAGTGTGGTGATTTTTTATTGTAACCATATGTACATTTTTATTATTTAATTTTGTTTGTGTGTTTGTTACTGTTATTAATATAAAGTTGATATTTTTATAAGTTTAAAAATAACATTTATTTTATTATTATGGAATAATTACAAAATGGTTCAAAAGATAGACCGTCTCAAAATATCGAATATTTGACCAGGGATATCAAAAAGTTCATCAGGAGTATCATTAATCTGGATTCAACAAAATTTACAATAATTAAAATATAATACCACTAAACCAGAATAATGATGCTCCTGATGAGATTATTGATTAAGTAATTGATACTTTAAAATTGTTTCATGATGAGTTTATCATGAATTATTCTCATATAATACTTTGTCTTTATAATTTAATTGTTCTTAAATTTATTTTTAAAATCAATTAATTTATTTTAATATTTATCAAATTTTAATTTTCAAAAATTAATTTTTTTTAATATTTAGTTGATTGTTTTTTAGGGGTTTTTGTAAGCATCAATAAAAAAATTGAAGATTTTTTTTCAGTTTTAATGTATATATATATATATATATTTTTTTTTTTTAAATAATTAATTGAATTTTTTTGCATCACCTATAATCTAAAAGTTACATGCGATAGCAGGTAAGATGGAACAAAATCAAATAAATTTAGAGTAGGTTTTATATGAAAACGCTTCATAATAAGCTTAACATGAAATAGTCTTAGAGTATCATTAATCTCATCAGGAGTATCATTAAACCTGACAGGGGTATCACTAATCTAGATCAGTGGTATTATATTGTAATTATTTTCAATTTTTTTGAACTCAGACTAATGATACCCCTGATGAGATTAATGATACTCTCGATGAAATTAATGATACTTTAAAACTATTTTGTGATAAGCTTATCATGAACTATTTTCATATAATACTTTGTCATAAATTTATACTTCAATGACTAATTTCAAAGTGAAAAAGTTAAGAGGATTGAAACCAAAGTTGGGTAAAGTTAAAGGACTAAAAACTTATATAAAGTTAAAGGACTAAAAACTTACTTTACCCTATAATATTAATGTGATAGTCTTTTGTTCTTTGTATTATATTATTTTTTATTACATTTTTTTAAAAATGATGTAAAATTCCATTGGATCATGTGTAAATAATTAAGTCTTTTTCCAAATATTGCTACTGAAATAAAATTGATCATTTTGAATATGATATTGAACAAAAAAATTGAATCTGCGAATGTTGGCGAAATCGTTGATTTTTATGTGAAATGCAATAATACTGAATTTAAATATTGTATAGTGAGATTGATATTTTTTTAGATATGTGGGTGTAAAATATTTTGGAGAAAAATTGGATTTTATTATTATTGAGTAGGCCAGAACTGAAAAAATTGTTCTCGGTTTATTATGTAATCAGGTTTATTGGTGACGCGAATGTCTCATGCATCGTTTTGCTAAAGTTTGGTATAAATATATTAGAAATGATGTATTGCTTAAAAAATGGTAAAATTATTTTTAAGATGTATAAAAAAAAGAGTATGCTTATATGGATTGATTAAAAGAATTAAATTATTAAAAATTTATTGAACAAAACTCATTTTTAACAATTATATCCTCTCTTTGTAAAATTAAACTAAAAATTACACCCCTTTCCATTCTAATTCACATTTTTTAACATTAAAATCAAGGACTCATTTTTTTTTAATTAAACCAAAAAAAATTATGTTAATGTTCCAATTAATAATTAAATGTGCAGACATCGTTTTGATAAGGGCTTTTGCAGCCAGAGAAAAGAGGAAAAATAAAGTAAGTAATTTATGCCAGCACATTAGCAGCAACATGACAATCACAAATGTGCAACAGACTATTACTTTACCATTAACCTTGCTTTTAGGTATTTCTAGAGCAATTGGCGCATTCAAATATGATTTTTTTTAAGTAAAAGGGCATGAGGATTGAAGACCAAATATTTGGGTATAATGTGTACATAAATCTGTTAAGATTTCGTTGAAGGGGTTAACGAATACTGTCAGTTGATGGTAATATTGTCATTTAATATATGTGCATTTTAGTTTAAAATATTTTAGGGTATGTTTAGGAATTTCGGGAGTTTATATAGTCATACTCATTTTTAAATTCACACTAATTTGTAAAAGTTTTTAGTAACAAAAATAATGGGATGTTTGTAAAGAATGTATCACATATCTTTTGTATGTCATTAATATACTATTAATTATTTTATTTTGTGTCACTTAAAAATTACATGTATGTTGAAAGTATTATTAATTTAATATAAAAAAAATGCAAATTGGTCAAATATTTTTTTATTATGTAAAAAATTTGGATTAATTGCTTATAGCCACACTTTCTACACCCTAATTGCAAATACCCACCCCAAAAATCCTACATTTCAAAACATTACATTTTATTTCCAAAAACCCCAAAACATATGGACCCACACACACCTCTCTCTCTCTCTCTCTCTCTCTCTCTCTCTCTCTCTCTCTCTCTCTCTCTCTCTCTCTCTCTCTCTCTCTCTCTCTCTCTCTCTCTCTCTCTCTCTCTCTCTCTCTCTCATTATTTCCCACCCCCATTTTTCAATCCATTTCATTTCCCCACTCTCTCTATACCCCACCCCTACCCCATTCTTTTCTCTCCCTCTCTCTGTATACTCCCCCAGCCCTTCTCCCCACACCCCCCCAACTCACCCATCTGCCCTCATGCCCTCCACCGCCCCCCACACCCCATCGTCCCCCTCCCCGGCCCCCATCGTCCGCCGACTCGATCTCCACCACCACCGTCTAGATCTCCACCGCCACCGTCCGATCTACATCACCACCCGCTCCAATCTGCACCACCACCGTCCCACGCACGCCCCGATCTATGCATGAGTGGCGGTAGCTGGATGGTGCCAACAACCACCACCGATCCACGCGCCCCCGATCTGCGTGCAACCTACCACCACTGCCATACGCCGCCACGGGCACCACCATGGTTTATCCTTTTTTCTTTTTGCTGCTTTTCTTTTTTACTTTCTTTGCTGCTGAGATTTTCTGGATTTTATTTGTGGGTTTTTTATGGGTTTGATATGTGTGTACAATTAATCAGATTATTAGTGGGTTTTTCTGGATTGTTGGATTGTTGGAGGGTTTTTGTACATCTATTTGTTTTGTTCTGTGTTTTTTTTATAAAAGGAATGCAACTACATTTTTTCTGTGTTTAAAACCAAAACAGATTCGATTAATCCCAAATTATTTTGTTTAACAGTTCGTTTCATTTTTTTATGTTTATGTAATTTTTGGATTATTATTGGATAGGGGTAATGTTCTTCTATGTGTTTTTTTTTCCATAAAATGAATGTAATTGTGTGTTTTCCTGTATTTGAAAACAAAACAAATCTGATTTTTAGGCCTATTAGTTTTGGGGGTTTTCTGGATTTTTTATGATTTATATGATTTGTGGATTGAAATTTTGGGGATTTTGTTGATTTTTAGGCCTATTAGTTTTTTTGGATTGTTTTCTGGAAAGTGAAGCGAAGAGAAGAGAAGAGGAGAAGACGGCAGGGGGGTGGGGGAATTATCTTTGCATCTTTCTGCAAACAAATTGTTCCATTCTGCAATATGCAAATCAACATGCAACTAATTTGTTGTGTTATTCAACCCAATCTGCAAATAAATTGTTGTGTTATGCAACCGAATCTGCAAATAAATTGTTGTGTTATGCAATCGAATCTGCAAATAAATTGTTGTGTTATGCAACCCAATCTGTAAATAAATTGTTGTGTTATGCAACCCAATATGCCAATAAATTATTGTGTTATGCAACCCAATCTGGGAATGAAAACTGGGAAAAAAAAGATTTTTTGATAAAATGAATTAAAAAGAATGAATTTTCGGCAAAAAAAATAAAAATTTGGGGATATAAATTTCAAAATAAAAAAATCAAAAAAACTTCCAGAAAAAGCTGTTAAAATTAAAAAAAGAAAAAAACAGATTCTGCTTCTTAAATTTTTGAATCTGAGATAAATGACGAAAATGGGGGGATTATTTTGATATATGAATTTTGTTTGATTTAAAGAAATATTAAAAAAAAAAGGGAAGAAAGTACAATTAACAAGATTTACATGTCAAATCAGCAGAAAGTTGGGAGATGAGTTTTGGGGTATGGATCCCACAAATTGGGGTGTCTTGAAATGAAGGGAAAGTAGTAGGCTTTAATGCAATTAGACCCTCCCAATTGAGCTTCTATGTCACTAACCCTAAAAATGTAAGATAATTTATTTTGATGAAACAATGGTTTTTATATACATATAGTTAAAAATTGTTATAATATTAATGATTTTGTTAAAAAAATAATTCTGAGTTTAGTTATAAGTTAAAAAAAACGAATTGAAATTTTTTAGCAGTAGAATTTAATCTTATTAACTATTATAGTAAAAAATTGTAAAAATGTCTTCCGTGCGAAGCACGGGTAAAAAAATCACTAGTTCAAATAATAGAACACATTATAGTTCAATATGCCTAGTTACAACCAACCAAAAATAAGAAAATAATGAATGGAAAGTACAATAAATATAAACTCAATAATTTGGTCAACCAAAAGATCCTAATTAGCCAATCCATATATATATCCCTTCTAATTATTATACACTGGCATTTTACATCCAAAAACAAAAATATACATATTTTTCGGCAACGGCTACACAATTATACACTTAGCACATAATCCTCATCCCTAAATATCTATAACCAAATTTCACGATAAAATGAAAAAAAAAAAAAAAAAAAAAATATCAACACATTTTAGATAAAAAAAAATGTAGCACACATAAGAATATATAACCAAAACTATATACCCAAAATTCGAATAATGCATAATTAATGATATGTAGACAAAAACCAAGTCAACAATATTCCTTATAAATAGGTGAATGCACAGTTAATGGCGTAAACCCAATAACCATTCCATAATTCAACAATCGTTTATTATTGATTCAAGGGGTGTTCTAAAAATCTATAAATTTTGTATTTTTTGACACTACTTGATTATTGTAGTAAAATAAAAAAATGACTCTATCAATCACACAAAATTCAAAAGGAGGATATTCTTAACTTCTTATAAATACATTTTACGTAACCAATGTATTGCAAACACCTTAAAATACTCTACTTATATTGCTCTAAACATACAATCCTAACTACAAAATATAATCTGCAAAAAGACACTTATACTCTTCCAAAATCGATGGTAAATACTCAACATATACGCTGCAAACATTATATAACTATTTATTTTAAAAATAAAAGTGTTCCTCCAATTGGAAACACACGTGCAAAGATAGTCTGAATAAATCACACACTAAATCAACCATTTGCCTCAGAACTGGCCTAATCCGTAGCCAATTGCGTACACAAAAAAAAAAACAAGACACCAACCATCTTATGTAAACAATACAAAATGACGTGAACTTTTACATCCAGAAATTCAAGGTATTCCACTAATAAACTAAATAAATGAAAAGGAAAAGAAAATTGTGGCCACACAAGTATATAAAAAAAAATACACACTACTATAATGGACACATCATCAAACATACGCTACTTACAGCATACATATAAACAATCTACATCCAGGTATCTGGGGAAATCAACAATCATTTCATTCAACTATTCTACACAACACACCAGAAAAATAATCAAAAATATATTATACATACATTTCATACAGTCATGGGAAATTAATAGTGTCCAACACCAATTACACAATACTGATACATCCCAAATACAGGACAACATTTGATACACCAAGAAGCCCAATTCAACAAACTGAGTCGACTGCAAAAAATTAAAAATTACAAATCGAACTAAATTCCTACATAAATAAAAAAAGATCCACTAAACGTGTAATGCCAAACAATGTATCCATCGAAGTAAAACAAAATGAAGAAGCTGAGGCCTCGCAAAAACCGAACAATGACACCGCAAGCAGAACGGCAGCAGAGCACAAAGACGGCGAAGATACCATCAGAGTTCATACAGACCCGAGCGAAAGAACCAGCCAAATTACAAAGATGGCGACGACAACTACCCGGATCGAAATTGTAAGAGGAACGAAACACAGTAACGACGACCAGATGAGCAAACGAACAACAAATATTTATATAAGAAAAACAATTCAACAACCCTACAATTTTGCAGTAATTAGACCAATCAATCAAAGCGAAATGACATACAATAAAACAACTACCATCAAGGAGAAGAACAAAACCACACTAAAAGCCTACTACCATGTACAGAACGAACGGCCAAGATTGAAAAATAAAAAAACATCCAACGATCAGGGAAAACTCCCGCCCAAACCAGAGGAAGGAAATGTAGTGTGTATTCTATATTATAGATTAGTTATATATGTAAATTTGTACGTGCTTATAGTTCCTTCATATTATAGTTGCTTAATATAATTTATCTAATTATTAGTATATATAATAAATTTAATTAATTAATAATTAGTACTCCCTCCATCCCCAAATATTCTTCATAGTTACTTTTTTTCTCGTATTTTAGCGAGCAAGTTTTTTATTAGTATTTAAAATAATAAAGTAATTTTAAAAATGTGGTATGCTAAATCTATATCTCATCTATTATATGTCTCATAAAAAAACATTTTATCATTTCAAATACTAATAAAAAATTCGCTCGCTAAAACACGAAAAAAACAGTAATTATTAAGAGTGATTGGGGTCGGAGGAAGTATATTAGTTTATACGTGCAGTAATTAATGATATATATGTATACACACATGTCAAATAAATAGTGAAAAAGAAGATAAAAAGTAATTATTTTATAGTTTTATTGAAAATATTTTAATAAAAATGATTAATATAAGTGTATATATGTATACATGTTAGTAAATAGTGAAAAAGAATTTATTTTACAATTTTATTGAAAATATTTAACAAAAACGATCAGTGTAAATGTATATATATACATGTTAGAAAATAATGAAAAATGATCTAAAAAGTATTTATTTTACATTTTATTGGAAACATTTAAATAAAAACGATCAATATAAATGTATATATGTATACATGTTAGTCAATAGTGAAAAAAAATAATATAAAAAGTGATAATTTAATTTTATATGTATTTATCATTAAGTAAATAGAATATATAATAAACACTTAAAATTAAAAATAAAATAAATAACAAAAAGTATATGATATAGATATATTTAGAAAGGCCAACATAACAAGTAATTTACGATGCCCGAGTGGCATGGCAAAATACACTAGGTCTTTGTACACATGGAGGTTGCATGTTCGAATCATGCAAGGGGCGGGTATTGTGGGGGTGCAATTAGGCGAGAGGTCGTGGGTTTGAAACCCATGAAATTTATTTTTATTAAGTAATACATTTGAAGAGGGTATATGGGCCCCTCACCACATTTCACGGAGAGGGATTTGGTGAGGGAATGTGGGCCCTCGTCAAATCTGACACAAATTCCCTCTGTATTTCCCTCGTCCTTTATGAGGGACCACATTTTCCCTCGTGAAATATTTCCCGACCAGCATTTTAAAGAGGGAAATATTCACTCTTTAAGTCCCTCTTTAATTTCCTCTTTAAATGCTCAGTTTTTTGTGGTGATTGCGTTTGATTCGCAGGTTTACGGCCCGGGGTAAAATTGGGGCCTGAGTCATAAACCTACCTAATCCATCAAATGAGAGACTAAATAATCCCTTAGGGATGGTGAGACTCCATAGTCCCACGCTTTAAAAATGATATATTGCACTTTAAACCCACCTAATCCTACAATTCAAACACACATTCCTCCTCAAATAATCATATCTAATCCAATTCCATCTAATATAATCTCATCTAATCAATCCCATCCCGCGAACCAAACGGCCCCTAAGAGTATTAAAAATCTCATCATGAGAATAAAAAATTAAAGTCAGTGGTATCACATTTTAATTTTAAAAAAAAAACAGAAGTATCATATTTTAATTATTGTTGGTATTTTTTACCCCAATTTTTTAATACTCCTTGTTAGATTTTTGATACGTTTGATCAAATAATTGATACCTTAAAATAATTTTCTAATAAGCTTATTATGAATGATTTTCATATAAAACTTTAACTTTAATTATATATGTAAATTAACTTAAAAGGTTGTAAACTTTTAGTATATCTTTCCAATTAACACTCCAAAATTTAATTTTTTAAAAATATGTATTATATATATATATATATATATATATATATATATATATATATATATATATATATATATATATATAAAATAATTGAGATTGAGACTGCATATATAACTGCAGAAAATAATAATGAGTCGTTAGTATTATTTTAACTCAAAATGAATATATAGATACACATATATACATGGGCATGGGCATGAACTTTAACCATTTCAAGTTAGTAAAATATTTAATTGTATTTACTTTTTTAGCCCACATAATCAAACGAAATTATTCGAATTCAAATTCTTGTGTACTTTTATTGTTTATTTTTACCTTAATATTTTAAAATTTTGAATTATTAATCAAAATTTAAAATTAATAATATTTAAAAAAAAATTCATTCAAAATATGTTAATATGTGTAATATATATTATTCAATCACATATATAGAAATAACTTCATCTAATTTGAAAGAATATGAATTAAGTCATCATAAAAAAAATTAGTCAACTTCTCCTAATATAATTAGTTTATATCTAATTATTAAAAAATATGATATATTAAAACACATGTTTTTATAAAGAGTCAAATGTTCCTAATATATAAATTCAAAATAATATGAACTATTTTATCTTTAATTATTCAAAAATAGGATGACTTTAGACAAAATATAAGTAAAGGTTAATTAAAACACTTGTTTTATAAATAGTCAAATTTATTTAATATAACAAAATATATATTCAATCAAATACTTAAAAAATAATTTCATACGCATATATTTATTTTTAATAAATCATGATCGGAAGTTTATTTAAAAAAATATATATATCTACGTTCCAAAAATTAAGGAATGCGGATACACACAAACATAGAATATATTAGACAATTTTAAAAAAAATTGATATAAATAAGAAAGATCGATAATTAAGATAAATTTATATATTGATTGGTATACGACTTTAGGCTTAAATCGCACATTTTAAAAAGAGTCAAATTTTCCTAAAAGTATTGAAGAACTTAAATTATTTTTGAAATTTTAAGAAAACAATAAGAATTGTTAATCAATTGAAATTATCAAATGTATATTTTGATTATATTATTGTAAATAAGTGCGTAAATTAAAGAGACAGCGTTTGATGACCCAATTCGTCGGGAACGACTACGTCTGGGGGCGATCCAAGCCAGGAGTTTCACTAATGATCTTGTGTATGAGAGTGATTACAATAATAACTACAATGATCTATTTATAAGAATAAAACCCTAGTCTAAGATATAAAGCCCGTTGGGTTTCTTGGTCCATAAGTAATGTCCACATCAAATCTTCTAGATTTGGAATAATAAATCTTCTAGATTTACAACACTCCCCCTTGGACATTACGACATAACATAAATGTCTTGTCATGAAAACTCCACGTGCTAGGGATCGACCAAAATAATGAGTAGGGAGGAATGTCATCGATCTTCTAGATCTAAATCTTCTAGATTTATTTCGGGGTTACCGCTCCCCCTGAAGACAACAACACTTTAAGTCTTTGCATCCCAATGCCACGAACGTACTTTTCAAAAGTAGACGTAGGTAAGGATTTAGTAAACATATCTGCTAGATTGTTACTAGATTGCACCTTTTGAATGGTAATTACGTTGCTCTTCTGGAGTTCGTATGGGTAGAAAAACTTAGGTGAAATATATTTCGTCAGGTTTCCCTTGATGTACCTATTACTCATTTGTGCGATGCAAGCAGCGTTGTCTTCAAATATAACGGTGGGAGGTGTATCGCCTTTGGCGATACCACACGAGTCACCAATGTGTTTTACCAATGACCTTAACCAAACACATTCTCGTGCGGCTTCAAATAAAGCTATGATCTCTGAGTGGTTTGAAGACGTGGTAACCATGGATTGTTTAACCAATCTCCATGAGATTGCGGTTCCACCACAGAGAAAAACATAACCAGTCTGGGATATGGCGTTGTGGGGATCAGACAAATAGCCAGCATCCGCATAACCTACTAAGGTTTTATCTTGGTTCTTACGGTAAAACAGTCCAAGATCTTGAGATCCTTGGAGGTACCGTAGAACATGCTTAACACCATTCCAATGTCTCCTCGTAGGAGAAGCGCTATATCTCGCAAGCAAGTTAATAGCAAATGCAATGTCCGGCCGGGTGCAATTTGCGAGATAGAGAAAAACTCCAACAGCGCTAAGATAAGGAACTTCTGGTCCCATAATTTCTTCTGAATCTTCTCTTGGCCTAAATGGGTCCTTATCCACTTCAAGGGATCGGACAACCATCGGGGTGCTAAGTGAATGAGATTTATCCATGTGAAATCTCTCAAATACCTTCTTTATGTAGGTCGACTGATGAATAAGGACTCCTTCTGGGAGGTGCTCGATCTGCAAGCCAAGGCAGTACTTGGTTTTATCCAAGGACTTTATTTCGAATTCAGCTTTCAAGATTGAAGTGGCTTCTTCAATCTCTTTGCATGTTCCGATTATGTTTAGGTCATCAATATAGACGGATATGATGCAAAAACCATCTTGCGATTTCTTCGAGAATATGCATGGGAAAACTTTATCGAATGTGTATCATTTCTTCTGAAGGAATTCACTAAGTCGGTTGTACCACATGAGGCCCGATTGCTTCAGGCCATACAATGACTTTTGTAGTTGTATGCTACACATACTGCGGTTTTCACCATCCCTCATCTGAGGAATATCAAATCCATCTGGGATTTTCATATAGATGTCGGCATCTAGTGATCCGTATAAGTACGCGGTTACTACGTCCATTAATCTCATTTGGAGATTCAACTTAACTGCCAAAGATATCAAGTAGCGAAACGTTATTGAGTCCATGACGGGAGAATAGGTTTGATCAAAATCAATCCCGGGTCTCTGCGAAAACCCTTGTGCTACAAGCCTCGCTTTATACCTCTCCACAGTATTGTTCTCATTTCGTTTTCGTACAAATACCCATTTATATCCTACGGGGATAGCGCGTGCGGGTGTACGAACGATAGAGCCAAATACTTATCTTTTGTTAAGCGATGTGAGCTCTGCATCAATTGTCTCTTTCCATTTAACCCAATCGGAGCGCTTCCGGCACTCGGCGATTATTTTGGGTTCTGGATCTAGATTATTAATAATAGAAAGGGCGATTGACGCTGCAAATATATCGTCGACGACAGTAATATTTCTATTGTATGTTTCTCCCGTATCTGTGAAGTTCACAGAGACTTCGACGTTTACGTCAACCAGACCTTCCTCATTTCCCATTGTATCTGGGTCTGGTCGTTCCACGGTCCTAGTGCATGGAATATTTTGTGCACGTGCTTCATCACTAGGACTCTCATCTCCTAGAGACTTCGAGTTATCTAGACGGATCTCTTCTAGAGATTTTCCATTCGACTGACCAGATTTGCTAGCCTTTCGTTTAGGTGTGTTACTATCTCTTGAGGGTCCCTTACGCTTTTGGCGTGTGGGGGCGTGAGTACTTATTTTGCTTGAGACCTTAACCCTTTGGGGAACATTTACTACAGGTATATGCGATCTAGTCACACATCTATGGTCAGTGAACGCATCTGGCAGATTATTTGCTAAGTTTTGCAAGTTAATAATCTTCTGAACTTCCAGTTCAGATTGATTAGTGCGTGGATCTAGATACTGAAGATTACTTACGTTCCATGTAAGTTCCCGGCATTCATTCAATTTTGAATTCGGATCTCCCCCTAATGCTGGGAAGTAATCTTTATCGAACGTGCAATCAGCGAACCAGACCGTTAATTGATCCCCAGACAAAGGCTCGAGGTATTTCATGATGGATGGAGAGTCAAATCTGACGTAAATACCGAGTTTCCTTTGTGGGCCCATAGAGGTCCGCTTTGGTATCGTTATTGGAACGTATATCGCACATCCGAAAATACGCAGATGGGAAATGCTAGGTTCTTTCCCACGCACTAACTGTAGGGGGGAATGATCATCATATGTAGTTGGACGGATTTGGATTAAGTACGATGCATGTAGGACTGCATGCCCCCAACATGAGTTGGGTAGTTTAGAGTTCATAAGTAATGGTCTCGCGATTAGTTTGATACGTTTTATTAGCGCCTCAGCAAGACCATTTTGGGTATGGACGTAGGGGACCGAATGCTCCACTTTAATTCTTAGGGCTATACAGTAATCTGTAAAGGCCGTTGAGCTGAACTCAGCAGCATTATCCATGCGAATTGATTTAATTGGATAATCCGGGAATTGAGCTCTAAGCTCGATAGTTTTCGCAATAAGCTCTGCAAGAGCTTGATTGCTGGTAGACAGCTAACAAGCATATGTCCACCTAGTGGAGGCATCAATAAGGACCATGAAATACCGAAATGGTCCTGATACTGGGTGAATTGGTCCACAAATGTCTCATTTGGATTCGCTTCAAGGAAAACCGGAGACTCTAGTCCAACCTTAGTGCGCGACGGACGCACTATTAACTTACTCTTAAGACATGCATCACAAATAAATTCATCAACAGGAAGGATTCTATTATTCGAAATATTATGATTAATTGAATTAGATAGAATCCTACGTATCATAGATTGTCCTGGATGACTTAACCACTGATACCTTAATTTAAAGAAGTTCGGGTCATGAAATTTCATACTCGTGGCTAGATGGAGATTTGACGGCCGGATGTAGAAATAGTACAATCCGGGGGAGAATGAAGAAAGTTTTTCTATAAGATTGTATGAGTGGTGGCGCTATCTACCAATCATAAATCACAACCTCAATCCATCATGCCAGAGGAAGAAAACCCAAACCTAATAGCTGATATGTTTACTAGCCATGAATAGCAATATCCAAGTAAATTTATTGGACAGCGTTAAGGTAAACACATCGAAGCTAAAACATAATATTATACATAAAATAAAATATTCGAAAGAAAGGATCCAAAATATAAAGTACTAAAACAATCAAATGCACAAATCACTCATCATCTCCAAGGTCCTTGAGCTTGATGCCCAGAGGATCGACGTTGTCTTAGTCAAAGTCTGCTTCAGGTAGGTTGGCATGGTGAGATTCGACTCTAGGGGCCTTCCCCTTGTCGTCCTTCTGCTGCTTTTGATAAGCCCCGACCAAGTGTTTGGGAGTGCGACACGTGCGAGACCAATGGTCTCTGCATCCGCATCTGTAGCAGGACTGCTTAACCTTGCCAGATTTTGAAGAGTGGAATTCGAGGTTCAGTGACCACCGAATGTACAACGACCTTGGCCTTTAACCCAGATCATCTTACTCTCTCTCCCTCTTCCACGTTTGCAACCAATAATATAATTGTCCCTATACTGCTGCTGGAGTATAAGGTTGCTAGCGTGGAATATTGACAGATTGTTCTGCATCAACTGGGTTACAATACGGTACATCAACCAATCGTATTGTACCAGAGGGAGGAGTATATGGTCCTACAGGGAGCTCCATAATATTCCGGGGTCCCTGAATGAGGATATGAATAATGAATTCCTCACTCAGGTGGTTCATGAGAAAAATCAACGCTTTCGCCTTCAGGAAGTTAGTGGATTTCGAAACTTCGAGAATTGTTTCGTTCAACTCATTTAAGGCTAGATGGATCTCGACATCTAGCGCCCATGTCAGGTAGTTATTACCATCGAGAGCAAGTTCATCGAATTCTTTCATGGTAATATCAGACATTATTCACTATACTTTTTAAAGTGACATGGTAAGAGTTGTGACCAAATTAATTAACAACGGAGGAATAAGGATTTATTTGATTATTCTAGAGCACATAGAGGCAAGTATTGGGCGTCGTCTACCCAAAGCATAAATTTACGGTCCGACAAATACCGGGCGCCGCCTACCCGGGCATAATATGCGGACTATAAAGAAATAAACTATGTGCAGAAATAGTAATGCACGTAGGATAATTAAATCACATAAACATGCATAAACAATTAAGGAAGACAATCACATGAAAATAATTTCTAGAAAATATACGATTTAATAGACAGAGTAAATAATCATAAGAATGAGTATTTCATGTATATTAACGCAATTTAACGAAATATTTTCAGGATTAAAAATTAAATTAAACACGAATTTTGTGATATCAAGAACGAGGTTACAAATCACGAAGATCCAGGAAAAACACCGCGTGTGTCGCGCATTGAGGACGGGCGTCGGCGCACGGAGGATGGCAGCGGCGGCGGCTGCACGCGACGGGCGGCAGTGGCGGCACGGTATCAGGTGCGGGAGCACGGTGGTACGGACAGCAGCGGTGCAGGGCGCACGCGGCCCCAGGCGCGCGCGAAGGCAGCGGCACGGGGGTGCGCTACGACGCGGCGGGCGGCGGTGGCTCGGGGCGTGTTGCATCGCGAGCAGGCGGCACGGGCGAGGGGCGCGCGGTGCGACGCGAGCAGGAGGCACGGGGCGCGGAGGCGCTGTGCGCGCGACTAGGCGGCACCCAGCGCTGCATCCGGGCGGCACCCAGCGCGGTGGGCGGCGGTGGCTCGGGGCGCGTTGCATCACGAGCAGGCGGCACGGGGCGCGGTGTGCGCGAGCAGACGGCACGGGCGCGCGGCTGCGGCCGGTCGGCGGCCAATCATCTACGGGCGATGGCCGTTGCTCGTTGATTCAATTCACAAAAATAATTTTAACGAAATACAATTATACGCACGTATATTAAGGAACGAAAGCAAATTTCAAAGTACACAATAAATCATGTGATTCATATAAAAATAAATTAAAGGCGTACCGTATAATCTCGGTTAGAGACTCGTGCTGATAACGTTTTGTAAATAAGTGCGTAAATTAAAGAGACAGCGTTTGTTGACCCAGTTCGTCGGGAACGACTACGTCTGGGGGTAATCCAAGCCAGGAGTTTCACTAATGATCTTGTGTATGAGAGTGATTACAATAATGAATACAATGATCTATTTATAAGAATAAAACCCTCGTCTAAGATATAAAGCCTGTTGGGTTTCTTGGTCCATAAGTAATGTCCACATCAAATCTTCTAGATTTGGAATAATAAATCTTCTAGATCTACAACATATTTATATATAGCATTCGAATCAAATTAGTATTAACATAGAAATTATTATTTATAGAAATGAAACTAAACATAGAATCTATATTTATAGAATAATAATTAATATATATTGAATTTTAAATAATACATTAACATAGAATTGTAAATAAACATAGAAAATTTTATTTATAGATTTGCAATTAATACATCGAATTGTAAGTAATATATTACAATATCGGAAAATAATATACATTGACAATATTAGAAAAATACAATTTTTAACATATTATCTACGATTCTTCATCTTCATATTAAAATTGATCTTTCACTCCATCTTCATTATTGATCTTCAATCCTAAAAAAAAATCAAAATCATTCACACAATAATGATTTTCATATGAAAATAATAATAATAATAATAATAATAATAATAATAATAATAAAACAACATAATTATTAAATATAATAAATGCCTTGACATGTATAGATTTGTATTCTGCCAAATCATAAAAAAAAGTAATTTTAAGGAAAGAATTATTAGTAAAAGAGATTAAACAAAAGATGCGAATTAAATTCATATAATAAAACAATAAAAAAATATAAATACCTTGAGATGAAGATCCTGCAAAAAAGAAATATGAAGGTTCACACAAAAGATGAGTCGATGAATTTATAATACCTTGAGATGTATACATTCGAATCCTACAAATAAAAAATATAAACAATAACTTGAGATTAATAGATTCACCGAAAAATAAAAAAAATTAGACGAAAGGAGAATCAACATAAATCTTCATAACAGAATCGAAAGAATTCATAAGAAAAGCGAACGAACCTATTTGCCAAGAATCGAACGTATTTTTTCTTGTAAGATTTCGAAATATGTATGAGAAAGATTGAATAATTTTTTTGGAGAGATTATTGGAATTGATTTTTGGTTGTGTGAGTGAGAGGATATATATATAGAGGGCATTGTGAAAAAATCAACGGTCAAGATTAGATTAGAGATTAACTTTGAATGACTGAGTATAGTTTTTAAAGTCAATGAATCAATGATTTAGGTGAATGAGAGGAGAGAATTTTTGAAATAGAGAGATGTAGGCTTGCCACATAGGCTTAAAAAACTTTAACTATATAGAATACTAAGATATATATATATATAAGAAGGGTAATAAATATAGATATATTACATGCGATGTGATGGAGAGAGAAGAGAATAAAGTGTAATGTGTTTAAATGAGTTGATACAATTAAAATGTATAAATATAATATTATTAATTAATATCCAAAAAGGGTAAGATAAGTTAATAGTGGTATATACGAAAATGACAAAATGTGAAGTTAGTAGCTGGATGGAGGGAGAGTATATATATATATATGTTGATGACCTTTTCTAATCTATGATGATTAGTGGCTGTTTTCTCAAGTTAAGATCATCAAACAAGATCAAAGATTATGAGATTTGGTTAAGTATAGTACAAGAAATAAATTTGCAAGAGTTTGACAACTTTTTTATTATGGGAAAAATCTTCCCCCTTCATGCAAATGAAGTGGTATTTATAGGCATACAAAGAGGCTAGGTGTCACCATCTTGATGGCTTAGCCATTGGGATTTTGCCAAGTGTTATGACTTTTGTACAACAACTAATCTATTGCCCAATGAATGGGTGCCAAGTGTAAAGACACATTGACTATTTCTAAAGTTAGTGACTCTTGACATTCCCAATATTGTACTTGGTCTTTGAAACCACTCAGCTACTCTCCTTGGTGCCCAGCTACTCGTCTGTACGTCTTCGTTGGGTGTTGGAAACCCTTATAATCCCAGTTGCTCGCCTGTTCGCCTCTTGTTGAGACTTTGGGTCTTCTTGTTCTTGTTGTTTGTTACCTCGCAATGGCCTTTATGACCGGTTGATCGCCGCCTTCAGATGGGTATTTGTCCCTGCTGCTCGCCTCCTTCATTAGGATATAGTCCCTGTTGCTCGTCTTCATCTATTTGGTCAGCAGTCCCTGCTGCTCGCCTCCTAAGGCATACAAACCCTGCTGCTCGCCCTCTCTCATATTATTAATTCTGATGATCTCTTAATCTTATTAGATTAGTATTTTTTATGCTAATATTATGTCCCTGTTGGTCGCCTATCAACAATGCCCCCTAGTTTGGCATATAAGGATGAATTTTTATTCCTTTATGTCAAACTATAGGATAGGCTGTGTTATCCAATAAGAGGCGAGCAATGGGGAAAGTGAGTTATTTCTATATAGGGAGCGGGCAGCAAGTTTTCAAACATTTAGGCGGGAACTCTGGGAGGCGATCAGCGAGGGACTTCAAGAGGCGAGCAGCGTGGAACGTCCTTTTAACTTGCGTCGTTTCGCTTCCCGAGGCACGGAATACGAAGCGACGCAGTCTGCCAAAGCGTGTGCCCCTATATTTGCAACTAGGGGCCTCAATTTTTTACTTTCCTTACTTCTGCCCCCGAATCCATATCTATAAATAGCTCCCCCCTTCCATTTTCTTTCTTTTTCGTTTTTTCACAAGCAAACCGCCATTGAAGAGTTTTCGAGCATTTCTTTTCGTTGTTTTCTTCGATTCTACAGTCGATTTTATCCAAATCAAAGGTGAATCCTTTGATCTTTCTTGTTTGTCCTCGTTATTGCTTGCATTTTTCTTTCAATTTTGCCATTTTCGTTTTTCATTTTCCTTATCCGCCATCGCCGCCGCCGTATCGCCGCCGCGTCGCCGTCGTGTCGCCGTCGTAATCGTTCACTTCTTGATCAATCTTCATCGTTTGATTTGTTCGGGAATTTTTCAAAAAATTTCAAAAATTTTCGAAGATGACGTCACCTTCCTCAAGTCATACGCCATCTGTTGAGATTGTTGGGCGAAATCTGGGAAAAAAGCCCATGGAAGATGAACCGTCAGCCCCTGTTCCTCGCCGTTCGCTCCGGCGAGCAGCTGGGCAAAACCCTAGGACCCTGCTCGTTGATGAAGAGACGGGCTCTGAGGCGAGCTCCGTTGCTCGCTCCGTTGATTCATTCTATGCCGTGGAAAGCTCGGGCGAGCAGGACGTCCAAGGCCCTGTTGCTCGCTCCTCGGCTCGAGAGGGGACTAATTCGGACTTAGGTGAAGATTCTTCCGAGGTCGCTGCTGAAATAGATGGGATGAGTCTTCCAGAAGAGAGGGGAGCGAGCAGCGGGCACCAGGTAAGGAGCGAGCAGCGAGCAACTGGACCAGGGGGCGAGCAAGAGGGAGTCACATGGGAATTTCTCCGAGAGATAAACTTTCCCGTTTCAAGGTCAATGCCCGAATCTCTTATTCCTAAAGCCGTAGTTCGAAGACAAGATTGGATCGACTATGCGAATAAGTACCAAAAGGCTTTCCCTACTCCCGCTCGACCTACTATGGAGACCCGTTCATCGCCATACACAGCTGGTAGGGTATCCAGCGAGATTATAGAGGAGGATTTAGTTCGGATACGATCTCGCTATCGTATTCCGTACGACATCCATTTGTACGCCCCCCAACCAGGAGAGAGAGCTGACGACCCACCTCCAGGTTGCACTGCCATCAACCTCGACATACTTAAATTGGGGTTCCCTCTTCCTCTACATCCTGTAATCGGGCAATTCCCGAAGGATATAAACCTGGCAATCACTCAGATTACTCCTAACGGTTGGAGTACTCTACTGTCTTTTATTACCCTTTTCGGGTTGGAGGGGTATCAGAATAAGATCAGCACGACGGAGATACACTACGCACTGACTATCTCTTCGGCTGCTCATGAAGAAGGGCTTGGTTGGTATTACATCAAAGCCCGTAGTGGCGTTAAGCTAATTGAAGGAGTGCCCAACAAGGTCAAGGGTTGGCACAGGCAGTTCTTTTATATTGGCGGCGATTGGCGGGCGTCCTCCGATTTTTCGGGAGGACCGGGGTGTATAGACTCTCCTACGCATTTCGGCGAAATTCGGCGTAGGTTTTAAATCTCAGTTCATCGAACTTTTAGGTGAACTAATTTTAATCTTTTTCTTTGTTTTTGCAGGTCCGCGTATCCTGAGGTGGGGGCATCCGGATTTGAGTGAAGAGTTTCTATACGTCCTTGCGTTGATTTCTCTTCGGGACGTTAAAGATCGGAGTGTTGAACATCTCTCGCAAGCGCACCTTCGCAAGCACGCTCAGTTTATCACTAGTGCTCACCATTTGGAAGCACAAGCAGAGGTCCCTGAGGGTAAGCATTACTTGTTATTTTTCCCGTGTTTTCTATTATCTGTCTTTGTTGGTCGCCTTGGCCTTGCTGGTCGCTTAGACCCTGCTGGTCGCCTAGGCCCTGCTGGTCGCCTAGGCCTTGCTGGTCGTTTTAGGATAAACTTTACCTGCCAATTTTACTGATACTTTTTGTATTGTTTTCAGCTCAAAGGGTAACGGTCGCTGTTCCCCCCATTCCCGAAAACTATCATTTACTAGCGCGTCGGGTTAAACAAATGGCAGCCAATCATCCTTCAAGGAAAAAGAAGTTTGATCCTTGTACTTCCTTGATCAGACTTAGAGCCGAAGCCGATGAGGATGAAGAAGAAGCTCCTCAGGACCCTCTCCCTGTTCCTCAGGCCCCTGTTCCTGCTCCCCGCCCTCCTGCTCGCTCTTCGCCGCCTCCCCAAGACACGAGGGGCAAGAAACGACTTGCCAAGGAAACTGCTCCTCGTAGGGGAGATGACCGTGCTAAGCGGACAAAAGGGCAAGGCTCTTCCCAAGTGGGTAAATCTACTGCTCGCTCCTCGCCGGTGGAGGAGGTGACTGAGCAACAAGTTATTGGTGCGATGATCGCCGGTCAGGGCAGGAGTTCATCCCCTGACAACTCGTACCTGGGCTACGACCCCGTGAAAATGCGGGAGTGAGTATCTTCTTATTCAGTTCAATTGTTTATTCCTTTGACTTAGTTTTCTGACAGCTTTTTTCTTCAAACAGGTACCGGAAAAACGACTATCCTGGTCGTTCAAAAGTACTTCACCAGTTTAGCTGTGTGAAGTCCCCTCCGGCACCCCACGAGATTAAGGACTCCCACGTCCGCAGAGCCATGGAATATGTTCCCCGCTCGTGGACCAAGACTGGCGAGGAAATCATTCAGAGCCAGAGCCTTAGCGACAACGCTCGTTTATTGAGCTATAATGCGAGCCATCAATCAATCTCAGCTCAACGAGTCTTGGATCAAGCCATCGAGTTGGAGCGAACAAATCGCGGTTTAGGGCGACGGATTGAGCAAGTTGAAGCAGATCGTGATGCTCAACTTGTTCAATTGAAGAAGAAGGACGAGGAGCTGAAGAAGAAAGATGAGGAGTTGGCTAAGATGAAGGCCGACTTCGAGAGAGCCAAGCTCACATGGACGCGGGAGGTAAAGGCTGCTGAGGACCGGGAGATGGTGGCGTCTAATGCTTCAGAGAAGCTTAGACTGGATTTAGGTGTTGCCACAGATCGTTTACAAGTCCTGGAGACCGAGAGGGTGGGTCTGGTGGAAAGAGTGGAGTCGTTGAAGGTCCACGTTAACCAGCTGGAGAAGAAGAACAAGCGTGCCATTTCTTACACCACTTATGTGCAGGATGTAACCGACAATACCAATCTTGGTTACATCTGTGCGTATGCTGATAGTGTAAGAAACGTGAAGTATGCCTTGGATAACGGTTTGGACGTGATGACCTCGACTATCAAGGACTTCACGGATTATGTCACAGAAAACCCTCTAGCACCCGGCTTTGAGATCCCGGTAGCCGACCTAGGAGAGATGGGGGTTAACTTAGACATCTTCAAAGACGATGTTCGTGTTGTTGCCCCCAGGGAGAGAGTGGAGGCGGACAGGGACATGAATATCTTTGAAGCTTTGGGTCCCCTTCTCCCTAATCCTCTTGGTGAAACAAGCTCTTCTGCAGCAGTAGGCGAACAGCAGGTCCCCGGGGTCACTGTGCAAGATGTTCCACCTCCTCCTTCTTCCCAAGATCCTTTGGTGCCACCAGCTCTGCCAGCTCCCGAGACTTAGGCTTAGTTTCTTTTTTGTCTAGCTGATGTGGTAGGATGATGGTTGTATGTTCATCTCTTGTAATTTTTGGTGCTAATGAATGAGAATTGCACTTTTATTTTATTGTTCGCCTCTTATTTGCCCTTTAATTATTTTTTGCTTAAGTATTTCTTTCTTATGTTGAAAGTAAAATACTTTTCCTTGCAAATTTATGCATGTTCATGTATGGGTTTATTTTGTTCTTTAAGAACTTAACCCTTTATCATGCTTCTTTCTATGCCTTGTTGCTCGCCACTTGCCGTATTTGTACTTAAGTGCATTCAACTTCGGGACGAGCAATTATGCGTTGGCATGTGCCCTGTTGCTCGCCTCTACCATATTTGTGCTTTATGCACTTAGTATCTTTGGCGAGCAACTTTCTTGTGAGGGGGCGATTAGGTGGGCCTTTTGGTCTCATGGACCCTGCTGCTCGCCTCCTCTGTACTTGTGCTTTTATGCATATAGAATCTTCGGCGAGCAGCTTTTCTGTTTGGCGAACAGTTGGGTTTTAACACCTTTTGCTTTCTTATGTACATAATTCAATGAACCATCATTCATCCACATACAAAGATTTCATCGATCTCACACCTTACAAAAATATAAACGACACGATAGTCTGTAAAAAACTTTACATTGGTTTCCTAATCATTGATAATACTTCTTCAACAAAGCCGCGTTCCAGGTGTATTGTGCCGAGTTGCCTTCCATGTCTTCGAGATCATATGTGCCGTTGTGCCACTTTTGAGTTATCTTGAATGGGCCCTCCCAAGTCGGTCCAAATACACCTGGAGGTGTTGCTAAGATTTTTCGGAGCACCAGATCCCCGACTTCAAATTCCCTGACTTTTACTTGTGAGTTGTAGTACCTTGCAATCCTTCTTTTGTATATCTCGTTTTTTATTTCTGCTGAGATTCTTTTTTCGTCGATCAAATCCATCTCTGCAGCTAGTGCCTTGTTGTTTTCCTGTTCATTGAATTCGGCTACCCTCTCAGTCGGTATTTTGAGCTCTATAGGTATGACTGCTTCTGTACCGAATGCCATAGCAAATGGTGTTTCCCTAGTGCTTGTTCTATGTGATACCCTATATGCCCAAAGTACCTCGGGCAGTTCTTCCGACCACTTGCCTTTCTTATCTACTAGACGGATTTTGAGGATATGCTTGATTATCTTGTTAACTGCTTCGACTTGACCGTTAGACTGAGGATGATATGGTGTTGAAAAATGTTTCTTGATACCCCACTTTTTGCAGAAATCTCTTATCTTCTTTCCTTCGAATTGCTTTCCATTGTCTGTCACTATCGCTTGTGGGACCCCGAACCGGCAAACTATATTTTTCCAGATAAAGCTGATCATTTTCTCTTGCGTTATCGTTACCAGTGCTTCAGCTTCGGCCCATTTCGTGTAATAGTCCACAGCTACCACTGCAAATCTGACATTCCCTTTTCCCGTTGGGAAGGGTCCTATGATGTCTATTCCCCACTTTGCGAACGGCCATGGACTATTTACCGAAATCAACTCCGTTGGCGGCTTATGGATGTTGGGAGCGAACAGCTGGCACCTGTGACATGTTTTTGCAATTCTGATTGCGTCTTGTAACAAGGTTGGCCAGTAGTATCCTTGTCTTACTGTCTTGTATGCTAGTGCTCGCCCCCCTGCGTGATTTCCGCATACTCCTTCGTGAATTTCTTTTAAAACTTCCTGACCTTGTCCCCTTGCTAGGCATTTTAGTAGGGGCAGTGAAAATCCTCTCTTATAAAGTTGGTTATCCATGATTGTGAACCTTGCTGCTCGCTTGGCCACCTTTGCTGCTTCTTGAGAATTTTCAAGTGTCGTGTTATCTTTGAGGTATCTATATATCGGTGCTCTCCAGTCATTCTCTGTCAGTTCTTCTTCGATCTGATTGATCTTGTAGTCACTGGTGGATGGGTTGGAGATTCTTGTGATGATGACCTCTGAAAGTTTTGCTGGTCCTATACTAGTAGCCAAGCGAGCAAGTGCATCTGCTTGCGCATTGTTATCTCTGGGCACTTGTTCGATGTAAATTTGCTCGAAAAGTGAAGCCAGGTGAGCAACGATCTTTTGGTATAAGGCCATGTTTTCATCCTTGGCTTCGTATTCCCCACGGACTTGATTGACTATCAGCTGGGAATCTCCATAAATTTGAACTCTTCGAACCCCCACAGCCAGAGCTAGTCGTAACCCGGCTATCAATGCTTCGTACTCAGCCTCGTTGTTTGTCGCCATGAACTCAAACCTTACGGCTGAGGTGAATACTTGTTCGTCTGGACTGATCAACACTATCCCGGCTCCTACTGCTGTGTTATTCGATGATCCATCTACATACATGTGCCATGGGTGATTATGACCTCTCGTCGGATCTTGAGGGAATGTTAATTCGACAATAAAGTCGGCTAACGCTTGTCCCTTGATCGCTGTTCGAGGTGCATAAGTTATTCCAAATTGGCTTACTTCGAGCGACCACTTGAGGAGGCGACCAGCTGTGTCAGGCCTTTGTAAGATTTGCCTTAATGGAAAAGTTGTTAAGACCTCCACCTGATGGTCGAAGAAGTACGGCCTTAGCTTTCTCACACTCATCACCAGTGCGTAGGCTAACTTTTCCATGGGCGAATACTTAATCTCTGCTTCATGCAAGGCCTGACTCACGTAGTAAATTGGCAAGTGAAACTTCCCTTCTGCTCGAACTAAAACTGAGCTGATGGCCACCTCTGATGCTGCTATATACAAGTACAGTTTTTCTCCGGAGACGGGTTTTGATAGAATTTTAGTATCACTCAGATACTCTTTCAACTGCTCAAATGCTTGTTGGCAATTATCCGTCCACTGGAACTGTCCTTTCTTAATGGCATCAAAGAAATGTCGGCATTTGTCTCCGGACCTGGAAATGAACCTGTTTAGGGCTGCTAGACATCCAGTTAGTCGTTGAACTTCTTTAACAGACCTTGGCGGTTGCATATCCATAATTGCTTTGACTTTTGATGGATTTGCCTCAATACCCCGTTGACTGACCAGGTGCCCAAGAAATTTTCCCGAGTGTACCCCGAAGCTACTTTTCTTTGGGTTCAGCTTCATGTTGTACACTCGAAGTATCTCAAATGTTTGTGCGAGGTGTTCTAAATGATCTTCTTTTCTTGTGCTTTTCACGACTATGTTGTCCACGTACACTTCCATTGTTTTGCCGATGTGCTCATCGAACATCTTGTTAACAAGTCTTTGGTACGTGGCTCCTGCGTTGATTAACCCGAACGGCATTCTTTTCCAACATAATAAGTTTTTATTGGTGTAAAATGCTGTGTGCTCCTGGTCATCTGGGTGCATTGGTATTTGATGGTACCCGGCAAATACGTCCATGAAGGTAAGGAGCTCGTGTCCCGCCGTGTTGTCCACTAGCTGGTCGATGTGAGGCAATGGGAAATTATCTTTAGGGCAAGCGGCATTCAAATCAGTGAAGTCGATACATAGTCTCCATGTACCATTTGATTTTTTCACTAACACCGGGTTTGCTACCCATCTAGGACATAAGGCTTCTTTGATAAGATCATTATCGAGTAACTTCTTCACTTCTATGTCCAATGCTTCATATTTGTCGGGCCCAAATTTTCTTCTTTTCTGCCTCACCGGTCTCTTAGTTGGACAAATATTTAGCTTATGACAGGCATGCTCAGGGCTAATGCCTACCATATCAGCATGTGACCATGCGAATACATCGAGATTGGACTTGAGAAACTCTTCCATTCTGGATCTGTATGGCTCAGGGAGCTCAGATCCAATGAATAATTCCAAGTCTTCTCGATTTTGGTCAACTCTTATTGCTTCTAACTCCTCTACCGGGGTTGCTCTCCTTTTTTGGTCTTTCCATCGAGGATCGATAATGGGCCCATCAAAGTTGATCTCATCCTTGATCATTGGTTCTGCCCCCAGCCTTGGTTCCAAGTCTTCAACCTGATTTAGTTCGGGTACGGCCTCTCTTCCCTGTTGCTCGGCCATGCCCTCCTGCTCGTCCACGCCCTGCTGGTCGTCCACCTCCATCACTTCAGTGTCGACGGACTCCATGATTTCGTCTAGGATGGAAGGTTCACCTTCGTCCCTGCTGCTCGGCTGCTCGTCCATCATGGATATTCTGTTGTCAGTGGGTTGAAGTTGCAGGAGGCATTCTCGGGCTTTTCTTTGATCACCTTTAACCGTACCCGGGCCTTTCGAAGTTGGAAATTTAAGACAATAGTAGTACGTTGAAACAGCCGCTTTGAATTCATTTATAAAAGGTCGACCAAGAAACCCGTTGTAGGCAGACTGCTGATCTACGACTAAGAATTCAACCATCCTAGTCAGTCTCCTTTCGGGATTCTCGGTCGATACAAGTTCGACTGACAACGTTACTAAGCCTAAAGGAACGGTTACAGCGTCTCCGAATCCCACTATCTTATGATCACATCCCTTTATATATCCCTCACAATCATCTATTTGATCAAGTGTGCTTTTGAATAAGATGTTTGTGTAGGAGCCTGTGTCCACAAGCAGACGGTGAACTCGGGCCCCCATGATGTTAGCACAGATGATCAGTGAGTCATTGTGCGGGGTGAGTATCCCGTCCAAGTCCTTCTCAGAAAACACCAACTCGCCTGTCTTTTTAGTAGCCTGATTTACCCCAACTTCCCTGACTTGAGCTACCGCCCTCAGCTCTGCTTTCCTTTTTCTTTTGGACATCAGTGGCCTACCATCAGAACAGCCCCCTACCGGTCCGGATGGCTCGAGCATTAAGATTTCTCGGACGGGTTCGGCTGGGGCTGTCATCGTTTTCTTCCTTTTTTGATCCCTCCTGCTCGGCTGTTCGTCACTCTCGTCATCTTCCGAGCCGGAGGATATCACCACCCTTGGTTTCTTTCCCGGCTGTCGCTTCACAAACTCTGACAACTTTCCTTCCTCGTAAAATCTCCACAACTGTTTTAAGAGATCTCGGCATTCGCTTGTGAAGTGACCTATAGTCTGATGGTATGCACAGAACTTGTTGGGGTTCATCTTTCCTCGTTCTTGTCGTATCTTGCGGGGTTCAGACATCATATCCTTATCTTTCACGTTGTTGTACACAACCTCAATTGATGCGGATAAGACATGGTTCAATTTCTCCTTCAATTCGGACCCTTCACTGAAAGCTTTCATGTTCCTAGGGGCCCTGTATTCCCCTCCTGACTTCTTTCCCGATTTCCTGGTATCAGCCTTGTCTCCTAGCTCTCTCTGTAGAGTTTCTTGCATCGAAATGTACACTCCAGCCTTGTGCCTGAATTCGGAATAAGTTTTAGGGAAAGCGAGGTGCATTTCCTTCCACAGGTCTGTTCCTTTCTTAAGCCCTGCCATAACTGCCACTATCTTAGTATCCTCACTTACTGGTTCTCCTTCCAGTAGGACTTTGTCGAATCTTTCAAGGAAGGCTCTATCAGACTCCTCGTCTCCTTGCCTTAGATCTGCCAACCTGTGTCTCTGCGTAAGGTAAGACCCGACTGTGGAGAAGTGCGAGAGAAATTCCTTGCTGAGTTGCATGAACGAACTGATGGAACCCGGAGCTAAGGCGGAGAACCATCTGTGAGGACCGTCACCAAGAGTTAACGGAAAATTCCGACATTGAGTTGCATCAGACGCCTTTACCGATATCATGTAATCGGTATACTTGGACAGGTGTACTTTCGGGTCTGAATTTCCTTCGTACAAATTAATGGCTGGGAATTGTACTTTCTTTTGTACTGGCGCATTAAGGATATCCGGGGACAAGGGTGATGATGGCAACATCGTCGATCCGTCGCCTTTCTTTTCCTCCAACTGTTTTTGCATCTCTTCCACCGCTTTCTTCAAAGCTTGCCACTCATCTGGAGACGTTTTTCCGCTAGAAGGCTGTTCGTCATGATTGGGTTCAATGACCTCTTCATGACGCAGTCCCTTGCTAACGGGACGTTTCTCTTGAGTGGCGTGCCTAGCGATGTTACTGGCTCCATTGGGACCTAATCGCCCGAAGGCTGATCTTCTTAGCCTTTCGTGCACTGAGCGGCGAGCAGCAGGGTGTGTTTGCCCTGTTG
Source organism: Ballota nigra (assembly GCA_947034835.1). NCBI lineage: Eukaryota > Viridiplantae > Streptophyta > Magnoliopsida > Lamiales > Lamiaceae > Ballota > Ballota nigra. Next base: position 31,382,480 of record OX344721.1, read on the forward strand.
CTCGCTCCTCGCCTCTCTGTTGATCCTCCCTATGCATTCCGTAATATCTTGCCCTTCTTGTGTGATAGTGGCTTATACTTCTTGTGTCCCCGCTGCTCGACTCCTCACCTGTCCCCGGAGTAGACTCTCCTCGACTTCCAAGTCGTTCACTTACAGGAGCTTTTCCTTTATTCCTACGGATTTCTTCGCTGTCAACCTCGTCATTTCGTGCGTCTTTTCTTCTTTCGCTTCGCTGCTCGGCTGCCCTGTTGGTCGCCGCCTGCGTCCCTGATGGCCCGACCGTTTGTCGCCTTTGCAATGCTTGTAAAACAGCAATCGTTTTTGCTAGCTCTTCGGGATTTTGAGCGAGAGCCTCCACTTCCGGCGGGATTGTATCAATGGTAACTTGGACGTTTCTTTGCGAAGTCGCTTTTACCGTACGTGCATGTCCTTCGGTAGACAAAACCCTCGTTTTTTACCTACGACTTGGAGACGTGCTCAAATGTCGTTCTTCTTGTGATCGAACCATTTTGGTTACCGAAGTACAAGTGGTAAGCAAATGAATGGGGTGATTTTATTTCCAACAAACACCTTTCGTAAGAGTTACTAGCTTTGTTTGCATGAATATGGTGGTTTGAAAACCCTAGTTCATACACACATGCATTTAAACTCTCAAAGTAATATATAGATGGATGATTTTGCTTCAAATAATGTGTACACTTGATTTCCGATGGCTTCCTCCCAGATTCCGGCCGGATTTTGCAGATTCCGGTGGAGTTCTTCAACCTTCCTTCGACTTTTTTTATGAAACGGAGGTTCGATCCTTCTTCTAGCGCCAATTGTTGATGACCTTTTCTAATCTATGATGATTAGTGGCTGTTTTCTCAAGTTAAGATCATCAAACAAGATCAAAGATTATGAGATTTGGTTAAGTATAGTACAAGAAATAAATTTGCAAGAGTTGGGCAACTCTTTTATTATGGGAAAAATCTTCCCCCTTCATGCAAATGAAGGGGTATTTATAGGCATACAAAGAGGCTAGGTGTCACCATCTTGATGGCTTAGCCATTGGGATTTTGCCAAGTGTTATGACTTTTGTACAACAACTAATCTATTGCCCAATGAATGGGTGCCAAGTGTAAAGACACATTGACTATTTCTAAAGTTAGTGACTCTTGACATTCCCAATGTTGTACTTGGTCTTTGAAACCACTCAGCTACTCTCCTTGGTGCCCAGCTACTCGTCTGTACGTCTTCGTTGGGTGTTGGAAACCCTTATAATCCCAGTTGCTCGCCTGTTCGCCTCTTGTTGAGACTTTGGGTCTTCTTGTTCTTGTTGTTTGTTACCTCGCAATGGCCTTTATGACCGGTTGATCGCCGCCTTCAGATGGGTATTTGTCCCTGCTGCTCGCCTCCTTCATTAGGATATAGTCCCTGTTGCTCGTCTTCATCTATTTGGTCAGCAGTCCCTGCTGCTCGCCTCCTAAGGCATACAAACCCTGCTGCTCGCCCTCTCTCATATTATTAATTCTGATGATCTCTTAATCTTATTAGATTAGTATTTTTTATGCTAATATTATGTCCCTGTTGGTCGCCTATCAACAATATATATATATATATATATATATATATATATATATATAATATAATATATATTATATTCTTGGTAGCTAAAACCAAGGATGAAAATATCGGTATCGGTGGAAATATCGGTACTTTAAATTTACGGATATATCGATGGAAATATCGATATCGAATATCGATATCGAATATCGATATCGGTAAAAAAATAGAAAATTGAAGGAAATTTTATTAAAATGATGGAAATTTAACATGAAAGTTTAGGGTATATTGTAGCTAACTTTAATATATATATATATATATATATATAAATTCAACTTAAATTCAAATAAAATGAATTATTTATGGAAAATATATCAATAACAAAATATTTAAACACTCTAAAATGATATAATAATTGTTCATAATAATTTAATACAATACAAATAATACAACTAAGCATAAAGAAACATTTTTCTTGCAAGATTTTTGAATAAATGGTGGTTTAGTAACTAAATCTTCTCAAAATCTAAAATAATATTCATGGACAATAAACGAAGAAGTGATTAAATTTTTTTCGACTTTTACCGATATTTTTTCAAATTTTAACGATATTTCCTCGAAATTTTTGGATATTTGGTAAATTTTGAAATACAGCTCATCGATATCGACATCGATATTTCCCGATATTTCCCGATATTTTACCGATATTTTGGAAAAAAATTCGTTCCGGTGGATATCCATATCGAGACTTCAAAAAAACTGAAATCTCGGCGAAATTTCGCGAAATTTTCATCCTTGGCTAAAACAAGTTATAAAAGACAAATTGTTATATGAAATATTATACGGATATGGGATCCATAGAATAACCCATATTTAAGAAATTTGTGGATCTTGACCGGGTCGGGTTTGGAATATTTTTCCTAAAATTTTGCGCAAGTCAAGTTTCAGAATTTCGCTCTCAGACTGTGTTACTATAAGGACAAATACATGTTACTGAAAGGCAAAATATGTGTTACTATTAGACTAAATGTTATTTTTTCACCATTTTTTTTTTGTGTTTTACTGAAATAAGTATTTTTCCATACAATATAAGAGCAAAATGTGTTACTCCCTCCGTCCCAAATTTATTTTCCCGTTTGACTTTACACAGAGTTTAATGTGAGAGTTGAAATGTAGTATTTAAATGAATAAAGTAGTCTTGAGAATGATGAATGGTGAATAAAGTGGTTGAATTGTAGGGGTGAAGTTTAAAAAGTGAATCATTTTATTTCTATTTTGTGGATGGGAAAACAAAATTGGGGCGGACCTTTTTGGGAAGTGAGAAAATAAAACTGGGACGGAGGGAGTACTATCTATTTAAATATTGGTTTTCACAAATATTTATTTATTTTTACAAAAATAATTATTTTTCCATACAATAACACATGTAAGGTAGTGAAAAATGTATTACTATAATAACATAAATATCTTACTTAATGAATAAAGATGTATTTGCACATATACATAAAATCACCCTCCCAGGTTGTGTTACCATAAAGACAATCATATGTTACTGTAAAAGCAAATGTGTGTTACTATTGGAGCAAATATGTGTTAATGATAGAGCAAATGTGCTTTGAATGTTAGAACAAATATGTGTTACTACAAATGTGTGTTACTACAAATATGTGTTACTATTGGAGCAAATATGTGTTAATGTTAGAGTTAATATATGTTAGTGTCATGTGTGTTAATGTTAGAGTAAATGTGTGTTTACTACAAATATGTGTTACTATTGGAGCAAATGTGTGTTAATGATAGAGTAAATATGTGTTACTACAAATGTGTATTAATGTTAAGAGTAAATGTGTGTTTTTATTGTAGCAAAAGTGTGTTAATGTTAGAGGAAATATATGTTACTATTGAAATAAAATGTGTTAATGTTAAAGCAAATATATGTTGTTGTTAGAGTATATGTGTATTATTGCAAATATGTGTTAATATTGGAGCAAAAGTGTGTTAATGTTAGAGCAAATGTATGTTACTAATGAAACAAATGTGTGTTAATGTATTAAACAATAAATCTAGATTTAAAGGGATGAAGAATAAATTAAAAATCACATATTTGTTCTTGTAAAAATATATATTTATTCTTATTGTTATTTTAAAGTACAAATATATGTTTTTTTATTACTAGTAACACACATTATGCCATTCAGTAACATGCATCTGTCTATATAGTAACAAAAATTGGGAGCGAAAATCCTGAAACTTGACTTGCGCGAAATTTAGAAAAAAATCCACCAAACCCAACCCGACCCGACCAAGATCCGAGAATTTTAATGTGGAGCAATCCAACCCATATTTTTTTTTTAATATTTACCTATTTTAATTATATTTCATATATAAAATATTTTGCATGGGAGTTTCTCGTTATAAAATATATTTTCATAAATAAAGAACAGTAGTTACACAACTGATGAAATTTCTCCAAGTGGCTAGCTCCACTAAATCACTATAGAAAGAGGCGCTTGGGGTAGGATCGTAGGAGTGACCACATAGTAGGGTAGTGTGTGTGTGTTTTTTTTTTCTTTGAGAAGCGATTTTTCAACGGTTAAAAGTTGATTTTTGGTCACGCTGCTATTTAAATTTAGTTTTCTTTTTCTTTAATTCTACTTTTCATCCTTTTAGATTTAGATTATTATTTCTGCATTTTGCACTTTTTTCCCCCTATAATAACATATTTTTCATCATACAATAACATTTCTTTATTTATATAGTAACAAAAGTTTCCAATATTACATACTTGTTCATGTAGTGATACATGAGTGTTTATATAATAACAAATATTTTACGTTTGTATTTTTTCTACTTGTTTTGCGTGATTATTTTAGAAAATTCTGATTAATTTGTAAGGACTCACATATCTTTCGATATTTTTGTTGCCTTTGGATGGATTCATTTGAAATTTAAGAAATTTGAAAATAAATGAATTTTGAGAATTGCGTGAATTTCAAATAACATAGTTTTACAAAGTATTTAAAATTCTTATAATCTGAACTAGGATCAAAGCTAAAAAATTAAAATTCTTCAATTTAAATATCTTGCCAAACAAGTGAAGTGAATTTAGGTTGTGGATTTAAAATCCACAGCCAAAATCCTCCATCCAAACACAACCTAAGGGTATATTTGTTTTGCTGGATTGGGAGGGATTGATACATTAATCTCATTCAATTATGCGTTTAGTTCATTTAACACACCGATATGTAATAATGGTTATAAAAATAATTAACACATAAACTAATTATTTTATAAATAAAAATTAGTTATTTATCAATTTTATCCATCAAAATAAACAAATCTAAATGTGTTAACCTTGTAGGTGTAATATTGCACATAAAACAGGCAAACAAATTTGTTTATACTATACTGTTGGTTAGTGTTCAACAATACTTTAAGATGTTGTGTCACATATTTTGTAGTGTTGTACAGATACTATATGCTTTGTAGTATTATACTGTATAACACTAACATGCTAAAGCACTGTTGGACACTGCTTAGCAGTGTAGCATAGATATAACACAGGCAAACACAGCCTCTCTTCTTCTACAACCTAAATACACACTGTTGAGAAATAACTCCAAAAAGAAGACTAAAACGGGGGCTTAAAGTATGCAGGGTGCGCAAGGTAGCAAAGGCAAGGCAGGTGAAAGAAGTTAACAGGTTTGGTGAGATATGATGTGACAAAAGGTGGGCCCATGGACCCATTTATAGATAAGAATTGGAAAAGGTAAATTAACTTATTGGGCCGTTAAGGGCCAAAATGCCCATACCCACAACCCCCACCGCCGTTTGGTGGCTGTCCCGTGAATACGATTTATTTGCCAATTGCCACTAAACTAACCAATTTTTTCAGTCAACTTCCTGTCCTTTTCCCCTATTTTCATTTCATTCAGCTTTTGCCAATAGTAAATGATAAATTTATTTAGGAAAAACCAAGCAGGATACAATATTAATTAATATTTATTTTTGTCAATGTTTTACTGCATCATGCTTAATTTATATTGATAAAAAATTGTATGAGACCGTCTCATGGCATGAGACCACACATGAGACCACACAAATTAACACCTACCCCTATCAAAGTATTAATGAGTCAATGTCCTAGTTACACCCATTCTCATTGTCTCATGCAATGAGACGATCTCATACAAAGCTTATTCATTTATATTTAATCCCACTATTTTGTGGCATGAGACAGTCTCACACAAGACCTACTCAATTTATTACTACCCCAGCCAACCCTGTCTGAAAAAAGAGAAAAAAATAAAGTAGGTATTGTGTTAGACCGTCTCATGTGAGATGACGTATAAATTGAGCATGACACATTAATATTTTGATAAAAATGAGTATTAATTTGTCTTGTCTCATACCATGAGATGATGTCACAAAAAAAAAAAAAAAACTCATAATATTTGTTCTGAAATGTAGGATGTTACATCCTCCGCTGCTTTATAAAAATAAATATATTTCTCCTTTCAATACACGTTCATCCATATTACATATATAAAATAACCACATCACTATTTTTTATTATATTTACTCATTTTCACTTCAATTTTTCTTAAACTTAATTATTATTTTACTAATTAATAACAATAAAATAATATATCATCATCACTAAAAAATATTACTATTAAAATAAATTTACATCCACCCCTACTCCTCTATTCTAAACTATAATACAAATTTATTATTCACTTTATTTCTCCATCCATTTTAGTTCTTTATCAGAATTTGTCAAATTTCACTCAAGTTGAAAGAGAACATGGTCTGATATTTATTCATAAATCATCATTATATTTATAAATGAACCTAAAAATACTTTCCAACATATCACTTAATAAAAAAAATAAAACTTAATTTTATTGAACGGAGAGAGAATAAACTGTTGTTGATGATATAGTGTTTCATTGTCTAGATAATTAACATTTTCGATTGAAAAAAAACCCTAACAATTCATAATTATCATTGTATATATGTGTCAAAGATTTAAAAAGTGGAACACACAATATAACACCAAAAAATGACACAGAAGAGTCCAAGTGCTCATTCCCCCATAATAATACATAGCCCCCCGCCCCTATTAATTTTCACATAACTCATTTTATTTCAAAATACTCTTCATATAAATTCTATGGTGTAAAAAGTCAATATTTTTTTTTTTTAAAGTGTCACTTCACATATGAAAATTAATAGGTGACGGAGGGAGTAATAATGTTTACTTACTTGATTTGACATAAAATATCTTGTAATAAATATAGCATCACTTCCTTTTAAAAAAAATAAAACTTTTTTGACCTAAGAAATGCAACAACAAGATTTATTGAGAAGATCATCCACAATAGTTGGAAACTCAACCAATAATAATGACCTATGAATGATCCGTACGCCTAACAAAACAATGAGTTAAATCATTGATTTTTTTTATGAACAAGAAAATAGTATAAGCACTATATTGTGTTAATATAACTTTACAAGTCATTACAAAAGTGGAAATCGAAACCACATTCATCTTAAATTTTAACTGACACCACCACCCCCTACTACCTATTGTTCCACTTGCCAATCTACCATTCTCACTACACAATCAATGCTTTCGTACTTGATTTAAGTTCCAAAACTTAAGTTGTCAAAAACTTTTCATCAAAAAATTAACTTCACAAAACACCATAAAGAAAGTATAAAACGAGGCCCTTAACTTAGGGAGAAATCAAAGTTCACTTTTGCACACTTTATTTGATACAATTTTTTTCAACAATAATAATATTAATATTATAATGAGTAACACTTAGGTGCACCGGTTGCATCATGCAATTAGTGCACAATTGATAATATTGTTAAATAAAAGCAACTAATGTTATTCACTGAAAATAATTAATACAGACCAACTAATACTTTTTAGTAAAAAAATTATTATGGAGTACCATTTAAAAATACACATACATTGCACAATGTAACGGATGCATATAAATATTTGTCCAATACTCCCCTTGTCCATAAAAAAGTATGAACAATTTTCTACACGTGGATTAATGCAACATGTCGGAGGGTATTTAGGGGTCCTGTGAAGTCCGTTTATGGATAAAGTGATTGTTTATGATAAGCATGCATAGAAAACGTTACCATAAATAATCACTTTATTCATAAACGGACCTCACAAGACCCTTAAATATCCTCCAACACATTGCATTAAACGACGTGCAGAAAATAGTGCATACTTTTCATGGACAGAGGGAGTATAATAATAACTCCCTCCATCTCAAAATTAATTTCTACATTACTGTTTGTCAACTTAAATTATATTGAATTTAATTAATAAATGTGAATTAGTATGTGTAAAAGTAATGACATGAGACATGACATGAGACAACATAAATTTACACCCACCCCTACCAAAATATTAGTGAGTCAATGCCCTATTTATACACATTTATATTGTCTCATGCCATGTGACAGTCTCATGCAAGACTTACTCATAATTATTTTGGTATAGTTCTTTGATTATTCAAAGATACTTGTAATTCTCATTTGAGAGATTTCATTTGATAAACCTCCTCACTCCTAAACTTAATTGTTACCCATCAAAACTATCCCTCCCCTTGCTCAATAGATATTTTTATAAATGACAATATAACATATATTGTATTTTTATATTTATATATATTCCCCACACCAGTGTACTTACATCTCATGTTATTACTTTACACAAACTAATTCACATTTATTAATGAACTTCAATTCAGTTTAGAGTGACAAACAGTAAAATAGAAATTAAGTTTGAGACAGAGAAAGTAGCATTTATTTATATCTAATATAATTTCTTTTTCAAAGGGAAAAAAAATCAAGAAACATTTAGGACTAGCATAGTGAATACTGAAGAGAGTCCCTAACGTCAGGTGACATCTAAATTCGCTTTGACAAAAAATTTGTGTGAATTCGAGTTCGCATAAACTTTCTTCAATTAATTCTTAATCTTTGATTATGGATATGTACAACAATATATATACATAACATTAATAATTAAAAATAATTATAATGTGAATTTAAGTTCATGAAAGACCTACCCACGAAACGACCAGAAAAGTATGAAAATATACTTGAAATTAATACAAATTTTATCAAATCAAATTACAGTGATGTGATATGTGCTCATATGCAAGCCACTGCGTTCGTTAATAATCAAAATAATTGAATTTAATTTGCTTATTTCCAAAATATCTGGACAGACATTCCATAACTATATATCTTTTTTCTTGCGGGAAAAGGTTATTATAAGTTATTTTTTGTTCAACTTAATTTTAAGTATCTTTAAAACTTGGAAAGTTGCAATACTGCTCTTGACAAGTTTTTTCGTATTTTGATCTTTGAGTTTGAAGAACACTACGAACAATTTAGTTTGTGTGTTTTTTATTTTAATAAGTAAGAAGTAAGGGTCAATGATTTTAAATGGTCCAAAAAATTTGGTAAATATAATATGTGTGTATTTATTTATTTTGAATTGGCATATGTGAACGGGTTTAACAATTAATATTTTTCAACTAAATATTTTTAAATAAACAACTATATAATTAAAAAGTAATGTTTTATTGTAAAAAATAAATACTTTTTAATGAAACAAACAAATACTCTAAAAAAATACTTTGTAATTTATTTTTACCGCAAAAGAAGAGCAACTCAGATTTAAAACTTTCTTCAAGTCAAGATATGCACCAACGCTCTAATTAACGGGTACATCAATAAACAATTTTTAATTGTTGAAGACTCTGTTCCATGCCTAGAGTTTAAATATTTTAGATGATTTAGAGTTGGTTTGGTAAAGTATTGATTGAACGCTGACAAATGAAGGGAGACAATTATTAAATATTTGTAAGGAAAAGTGGGGTCACTTTATTGCATATTTATCCTCTTTGGATCACAACTTTTAATTGATCCTCCCCAGCCCAAATTCTTTCATCATTCACACAAATCTTAGCCAAAACTAGATAGGTAGTTGATGGAAATCTATTTTTGGATTTCCTTTTTAATTTTTTTTAAACTATACTACTGTATTGGTTTTAGGTAAAGCATAACTACACTCAAATCTGTCATCCATAAAAAAGTTCATATATACAAGGAATCAAATACTCAGACGATTCATAACGTTAATATTTATAAGAGTCAATTTCCTGTGCGGGTGATATTGGGCATAAAGGTAAAATGTAATATCAATTTTAACTAAAATTGTGACACTAACTTAACTTAAACGTATAATTTAATATAACTGAAAAATAACACTAGATTTAACTGAAAATATGAAATAAAACATTATATTAACTTTGACTGAAACGAGACATTCATGTATCTAACATGTGGCTAGTTCACGAAATTTTAAATTTATAAATACACTTATTCACAGGAGCAGATGAATGATAGATACTATAACGGATGTACCTTTTTCAAAGCATTTATAAATCCTCTCATAGTATAATATAATCAATATATGCACAAGGCATTGCATTAGCTGATTGCTTTATGAAGTAATGCGTAAGAGATGAAGTACCAACTGTGATAGAGTGTAGCTGAATGAGGAATGCGATGCAAATTTGAATTGTGAGCACCCCCAATTATTGCATGATCAGTTAAAATGAACTACCTCTTTGTCCGTGGGGCCAGTGATCCCCCACCCACACACATCAGCATAAGATATGAGTAGAGATCAACTTAAATGACTCAAAACTGCCCACATAAATATAAAAGAAAAACCACCAACGGACCAATCTTTTGGGGCCCAATAGTTAAAAGAGTAACCTAACACCTAAAACGCATTAATACCCAAAATATTAAACTAGTTATCGAATAGATAAGTATCAAAATGTCACCCCAACAAAAATCAAGAGTTAGGTCAATGTTGGAGCTCTTCTATAACTGCATAATTATGAGAGAACAACCCAAGAATTTTACTCCCAAAGTTTTGTCTTTGATCGTGTTCCTTTTTGGTGCCTCGTGGGCCTGATAGAGGCCCAAGAAGACATACTAGTCCAACTTGATGAGAGGATGAGAAAGGCCCATTAAGTGATACAATGATCCTCACAAAAGTTGGGCCATCACCAGCCCAAATGGCATTTGCCTTAGCCCAACAATCAGTTTGCAATATATAGGTTCAATATGGACCACTGATTCATGAAGAGTGCAAGATCTTTCTGTAGAGTGTAGATTACAAAAAAATTCAAGAGAACAATTCAAAATTTCCCTAAACCCATTGATTATAGTATAATCTCATCAGCAAAAACATTTAACAAAGAAAATCATGCAAAAATTTAAGTAATAATAGAAGCAGGATTATTTTTCCTTAGTTGATGGGGCCTTCTTGGCAGCCTCTGCAGCAGCTTTTTCAGCTTCTATATCAGCAACAATGGCATCGATTTCAGCTTCTTCAAGTTGGCGCAGTCCGTGCTCTTTGGTCATTACAGCAACTTCAATGTTTTTTCCTCCACTCTCAACAACCTTCAAGCATCACATAAGAGCTCTGTTAGGTAATTAGCTAATAAATTCCAAGTTCTTGAAGTGGAAAAAAAAAAAAAAAGTAAAGCAAAATAAAAGTCACGTTCCCGTGGAATTGAGTGTGAGAAAGTGTGTCAAAGGAAACAAAATATGTTATGAACTGCACACTGCAATGTTGTTATCTTCATTACACTTTTTTGTTAGTCGGAAAGCTAAAGATAACATGCAAAGCACTGAGCTAGTTATAGAATATTCACGTATTAAACCAAGATTTCTCCGTATGATATTTAAAATTGCACCATTAAAACAAGATGAGCTGTAAATTAAAAACCCCGCTTATGATTCAGGATTGTGTTGTTTTTTGTCAGGAGAAGAGAAAAGAACAGATAATAGGATGTCAATGTATATGCTAAAGGATATGACTAGATATTCAATTTAGTTTTTAATATAAAAAGAACAGCCATAAAGGTTAAATACTCCGACAAACCCCCTTAGCCCGAAAGCTAAAAACAGGAATTGGTCAGTCATTCATGCTTGTTAAGAGGTAACCTGCACCCTGATTCAACAACACTAGTTTAACATCAAATCAAATTGTAGCAAGTGACCAAGGAACCATAGTTCTGTGACGCCTTAATAACAAAACATGACACATGATTCATGCAATCTACAAAAACCCAAATGTGGAACTAATGCAAGACCAAACCATGTCAAGAGACTGAAATGCCAATAAGCTAAATCACAGTGACATAATATTATGTGAAACTTCAATTTTATGTTCATTTAAAGGCTATAAATTAATCAAAATTCCAGGGAAAATTACAATTCATCATATCATGTGTAGAGAGTCTGCCCAACAATGCATATAATATGTGGGCATTAAACCTAATCAACATTTATTATTTACCTCGAGCAGAGCACGAATTGCTAACTTCACAGTTTCTTGGCCAGACGTTTCCTTGTAATTCTTCTCCAGAAACTCCCTTATAGAGTTTGAGTTTCTTCCAGTAGCGTTCGCTTTCCAAGCTGAAAATGTTCCTGATGGATCTGTCTGATAAAGTGATGGTGTTCCTGTGTGTGGATCAAATCCAATAATCAAGGTTGAAAGACCAAAAGGCCTCACACCACCACTTTGAGTGTACTTCTGCTGAAGACCAGCAATGTAACGAGTTATATATTCAACCGTTACAGGATCCTCAATTGTAAGCTTGTAACTCTGACATTCAATGCGTGCCCTATTTATTAATACACGTGCATCTGCTTTCAGCCCTGCGCAGGCCAAGGCAATGTGATCATCTAAATTGACAATCTTCCTCACTGATCTGAAAGTTGCACAAAAAAAGAAAGATAATATTAAGTATCGAATGCTTGAACTTAAAGCCAATTACAATTACAGGAATTGCATGAAGACAACAGGCGAAGAGATGCAAATAAAAATGGTCTGAAATTCTCCAGTTTCAGTCCAAGAAAACGAAAATTAAACGGAAACTAATTGTTATTTTTTCTTGGACTCCATTAGGATAAAGATACTGAGTAACGTATGATGTATCAACAAAATAACCGTCTACAACCTCAACCTCCACTCTCCACTGGTTTCCTAAGTCCTAAAACCATTTAAGGACAGCCGTGACTATGAACACCCACTGAATTCTTATACACCTATATACACAACATTTTTATCTACTCGTACCTTCAAATGCAGCTATAAAAGGGGTGTTTGTAGTGACCCTTTCAAGAGTGTCCACAATTACAATTTATGGATCATCACTTCTTCATGCTCCATTAAGAGTTAACCAAGTATGCATTTGGATTGACGATATTAATTTCAGGGAAGGAAGCCAAATGACTCTACTTAAAAAGTGGATTTCAATCCACTAAAATACTCCAAATATAGTTCGCAATCAGTGCGATGGATTTCAAGTCTGTTATTGAATGAACTCATTTGTCCAACCTAAATGGATTTGTAATTGTGGATTCCAAATTCATCAACTGCCAATTCAATCCATCAGAACATAGAGCTGAAGTTTGAAATACATATACACTAAAATTCACCAGTTCATAATATAGAAAACCAAATGGGACTCACTAAAATCCAATTACCCAAGGTCCAAACAAAGAGTAATTCCAATGCCATTTTAGAGGTTAATCCCCAAAATTCAATTGAAATGTAAAGCTTGCTTAAAGAGAGTGCGAAGTCCAATGAACAAGAGCTCAATCTAGGTTTAAACACCGCCACTACCATCCCCGATCAAAAAAAAAAAGGTCACATCACTGCACTCTGCAATTATATAATGATAAAAATTTAAGAAAATCTTAATAACACTACAGAAAAAAGCCATTCATTCATCGAGACCACGACAAATCACCGGAAAATGGAGAATTACAAATAGCAATCTGAGAGATCATATGCGGTAGGGGAGAGAGAAGATTAACCTAGAATCTTGAAGCTTAGGAGCGGACTTTTTCTCGACGGCGAGTACGATGGTATCGGACCCGCGAACACCGACGGCAGCATTTCCTTTGCGTACGGCTTCGAGAGCATACTCCACCTGGAAAAGATGGCCGTCCGGCGAGAACACCGTAATTGCTCTGTCGTACCGCGCCATGCCTGAGTTCTATTCCCTCGTCTAAGACACCCTATAATAAATTAGTTCTATTTAGTCTCTTAAAAAAAAAAAAAATATATATATATATATATATATATAGTTCTATTTAGTTCCCAAATCAAACGAAAAGAAAAAATAGGGTTTAAAGTTCCCAAATCAATTGTGGGACTGTTTGGTCAAGGTTGATATAGGGTGGTTTCCATTACAATATGCTCCTTTTCAAATTGAATGTTCGTTGATCTTATAAATTTTTCTTTCTTAGAAACTACAGTATCTTATAAGGATTTTTATATGGTTACAAAGGCTTTCACAGTAAATCAATAAGAACTTGTCACATTTCGTCATTTGCGATCTAGCTTCGCTCTGAATAAAAATATATTTTTTTAGTAGAAAAAATGATAAAATTACAAAAATATCCTTATAGTTAGAATTTTTTAAAATCATTCAAATTTTGAAATTAAATCAAGGCTTGATCTCTTCGTCCTCCACTAAGGAAGAAGAACCCGCCGCATTGAAGAGTCGCAGCAGTCCGTCGTCCCCCTTTTGTCATTCACAGTAGTCGTTCGTCGTTCCCCTTTCTCCATTCACGTTCGCCGTCCCCCATCTACCATCAGCGGTCGAATTTATTCTTGATCATTATCTTCCGCAAACTCCCGCAAGCCTCATTTTGGAGGAACGAAATCCGGGGAGCCTTCCATTGTTTGAACAGAAGCAAGCAGAGGATAAAAAATTAGAAGAGTACACCTTGTTGAATTCATGATCAATGCTCATTTGGGATCATAAACAGGGCCTCATCTGATACAAAAAGTTATTGAATTCATTTTGAAGATCAATTTTGCAGAAATGTTGTCAATTGTTGTTTTGTGTGTAGTCATAGGATTGTTTGAGTTGTTGGTAGCTTTCGGCGAATACAAAAAGATGCAGAATTCAATCTTCTGTTCCAAATTCCAATTGATTATGAATACATATATATGAGGGAAAGTCAGCGCGCACGATTGAAGAGAGAGCAGCGGAGATGAGAAACCGAAACCGCCACACCAGCAGGCTAGGGCTCTCGATAGATGTTCAGGCCAATGAGAGAAATCCGCTATGGCTAGGGCGTTAGTCTTTGATGTTTTGTTATTTTTATTTTTAGATTTTAGGTTATTATATTAATATGTTATTTGTAATTTTAATTTAAATAATATGTAAAAGGGTGTTATTGAAATATTAAATGTTAATTAATTAATATTATAAATTATTTTAAAGTAGAAATGATATTTTTGTAATGTTATATTTATTAATTTAATTTATTAGTAGGGCGATGCAGTGTGATTGCAATATGCAAAGTGCAAACGCTTTAATGCAAAGTGCAATCCATTAAAAAAATATTATACGTTGGATCTTCGATCTAATGGTAATAAGAGGGTTTACTGACGTTAGAAAGGGCGAAAGCCTTACTGAGCATAGAAGAATCCATCTTATAATTTAGGCACAATGATCCTTTTTAACACTATCAACTTTTGTTTTGCAAAATTCCTAAATTACTTTTTATTTTTAAAAAACTTTTAAACTATTAATTCTCGTTGGAAAAGTTTTATGTGAAAATAATTTATGATAAGTTAATTATAAAATTATTTTAAAATACAAATATTTAATCAGAAGTATTAAAAATTGAGGTCAATGTTATTATATTGTAATTGTTATAAATTTTCTTAATAACCCTAACTTTTGATACTCTTGATGGGATTATAGATACTCATGATCAAATATTCGATACTTTATAATAGTTTTATGATAAATTTATCATGAACCATTTTCATATAAAACCTACTCATTCGTGTTTATGATTTGGTAACAAAATTCACAAATTTTGCCGAGTTGATTTACTGTTTTCCATTAAAAGATGACGAATAAACCAATGTCAATGCTATTAAAATTAAATTTCCAAAAAATTGTGCAGTATGGATTGTCAAAAAAGGTCATATGAGACAAAAATTATACTCACACCGTACCGGAACTACTTTCGTAGTTGAGGATGATACACTTTTTTAAGAAAAAATGGAGTAAGTGAGTGTCAGGTTGAATAAAATATTAGTATTTTTTTTCACTTTATTGACTTATGGGAAATAAAGTTATTTTCTTTTTAAAAGTGTAAAAGTAGTTGTGGAACGTCCAAATAAGACAACTATGAAAATAGTTGTGAGACGGAGGGAGTATATTTTAAAGAATTTAAGAAAAAAAAAGTTAGGGGCCTAATAACAATGGGCTAATCAATATTTTTGGGTGTTTGAATTACAAGGGAAATTGATGTGATTATGTTATATTGACTTTGATTGTGAAATGAAATTGGTATTGTAACTTCTATTTATGTGTTTATCCTGATTGGACTTGTTTGGTTGTTTCATGCTTTAATGGTAGTTGGGTGTGTCTTAATTGATCTTGTGGTGGTGGATTTGGTTGATTGATAAGATTTTCATAGTAGTATATTTAACCTAGAGTGGGTAGACGACGTCGATCACCTTCAATAGACATTAGAAACCTTAGTTTGAATAATTGGAGGCTTAGAGAAGAGAGATCAATTTTTAACTATTTAGTGATAGCTTTTAGTCAATACCAATAAAATAACACAAGAGATGTTGTAGTAACGTGAGTACCAATTGAACTCATAAAGACGACACCTTAAACATTTTTCTCACACTTGCACTTCACACCAAAGTTAGTTAAATTTAGTTGTTTATTTTGCTTGTTGATTGCTTTTAGTTTACTTAGGTCATTTACGTGTTTTAACATTTCTTGAAAATGGGGATCACTACTTGTAGAAATTAGCAATAACAAAGCATGGTAATCAAAGAAGGACATTTTGGATGATAACTCAAATCTCATTATCTAAGGAATTGGTTTTACAAAGTAATAACTTTAAACTATCAATGAAGATTACAATGGTTTATATACAAATGAAAGTATGATCTAGAAGCATCTATGAGGAGTTGTAACTACCTAACAAACTGAGAGTGAGATGTGAGCTAAGGAAGAATCCGTGTGCGTGCATTATGGAAACGTACGTCCGAGTGAGTTAGTTATAACCGTCGTGGCGAAGGATGAATGAATGCATGTATGGCATGACATGCATGTATGTCGGCATGTATGTGGGCATGGTGAGTAATTCAACATCCCCCCTCAAGATGAAGCTTGGGTGAATTGTAAAAGATTCATCTTGGAACGAAACGTCAAAAAAGCTGGACCATGAAGAGACTTGGTAAAAATATCAGCTAGCTACAAGTTAGAGGAAATGTGATGAAGTTGAATGAGCCCTTGCTTGTAGAGATCACGAATAATATGGCAATTAATGTCTATATGCTTCGTTCTTTCATAGAAAACTAGATTTTCGACAATGTGGGCAGCAGACTTGTTATCATACCAGAGTTGGAAAGGCAAGGACGGCTTAAGCAAGAAATCACCAGCCAAAAATGAAATCCATTGGATTTCTAAAGCAATAGTAGCAAGTGACCTATACTCAGCCTCCAGATGATCTGGAAACAGTATTTTGTTTCTTAGTTTTCCATGAAATCAAAGAGGAGCCAAGGTATACACAGTAACCTGTGAGTGAACTTCGTGTGTCTAAGCAAGAACCCCAATCCGCATCACTGTAGGCATGAATGGTGAAATGAGACTGAGAGGAGTAGAACAATTTTAAATCCAAAGTGCCACAGAGATATCTAACGGAAAAAAAGAGCTGGATCCCAGTGTGTTGATCGTGGAGCATTTACAAATTGGCTAAGTTGTTGTACAGAGTAAGTAATGTCCGGCCTTGTGAAATTAAGATATAACAACCTTCCAATAAGTCTCCTATACTTCTCAGGGTCTTGAAGAAGTGTGCCATTGGAAGAGGTAAGTTGAAGACCAGGATGTGAAGGAAGAGGAGAGGGTTTGCAACCATCAAGACAAGTATTTGATATTAAATCTTGAATATACTTATGTTGAGACAAATAAGTACCACCATATCCCCTTGCAATCTCAACACCAAGAAAGTACTTAACATATCCAAGATCCTTGATTGTAAAGACAGAATGAAGGTAATTCTTGAGTAAATTAATTTGCTCTAAAGAAGAGCCTGTGATAAGGACATCATCCACATAAACAAGCAGACCCAAGAAGAAGTCCTTTGTATTAAGTGTGAATAAGAAATGGTCATGAGCAGACTAAGTAAAACCATAAGCTATCAGAGTCTTACAGAACTCAGTGTTCCACTCCCTGGAGGCTTGTTTAAGCCTATATAAGCTCTTTTTTAACTTGCAAACTTGACCAGGCAAAGCCTTTGAGTACCCAAGAGGTGGCTCCATATAAACTTCATCACTCAAATATCCATGAAGGAAGGCATTGTTAATGTCAAGTTGGCAAAGAGGCAAACCTTTTCCAGTAGCAAAAGCAATAAAAAATCTAATTGTAACTAACAGGTGAAAAACTATCCTCATAATCAATCCCATAAACCTGATGATAACCCTTTTCTACTAATATGGCTTTTTATCTATCCACTGTTCCATCAGGTTTCAATTTAAGCTTAAACACCCATTTACAACCAATGGGTTGTTTATGAGTAGGATAATCCACCAAATCCCATGTCTCATTAGATTCAAGAGCTGACAGTTCATCATCCATAGCTCTTTCCCAATTAGGATCTCCTAAGTCTTGATAATAAGTAGCATGTTCTTTAGACTGATGAACATTAGTTAGAAAACATAGATACTCATGAGAGAATGAATAAGACGAGTTTTTATGTAAAACATCAGTTAATAGGTTAGGTAAAGAAGTACCCCACAAGAGTATGAGATAACTGTAGTATGGGCGAGTATATGGACCAAGTATTATCGAACCCAAGGGAAAATGTGTATGCGAGTAAATCCCTGGAGATGTGCATCTCGTAACTAATATGAATGTATGTTCTGGATTTAAGAATTATATTATACTACTCTATATTCTACTTCTATGCTAATAATTAAATTAAACTGAATAAATAACTTGGTTTTAATGCAAATACGAGATGATGATGCTCGGGATAGGAATTCCTACGTATACTAACGGAGTTGATACAATAACTAAAATAATTGTGATGTGCAAGTAATAATCCTAAGCGTACTAAAACTAGGCAATCAACTTCCCTAATCTAGCACAAGATTGAAAGACTAAAAGCTCAAGAATTAACCCTAATACTTCGTCCTATCAACCTACTTCACTAATCCAATAATAAAATTATATGGATTGTGCTTAATTATTGAGGTTCTAATTTTACTCCTCCCTAGATAAACCGGTAGATGATAAACCCCTTCTAAAACCCTTTTCTTAAGCCTATTCGTTATTAAAGAATGATGCAGTCGTCTTCTCTCTAACAATTTTCGTACTCAACTCCAAGATTATTCTAGGATTTATTTGAAATATTCAATAATTAAGAGAATTAAAACTAAACATTACGAATTATCCTAATTACGTACCAACGTCCTACTTCTACGAGTTTATCCTATCCTAAGCATGCAAGGGTTCTAGCCTAACACAGTTGATTGAATAACGAAAACAACAACAAGAACAATAAACATATGCATAATTGAATTAACTAATAAAATCAAGAACATAAACTAAAGAATAATTTCAAGTCTCAAAATAAATCTATATAAATCTGAAGAGCTAGAGTTTATAGTCTAAAATAGTTAAGAAAGAAAGAATTAAACTAAAAAGTTCGAAAGAAATAATTAAACTATGAATTCGTAAGCTAAAACCTCGATCACAAGTTGTAAAACTCTTCAAGCCTCCTTCCCCAGCCCTCTCCTTCGAAAAACGAGTGTAAATATGTGTAGATATGTAAAAATATGCTTGGAAGGGGTATATATAGGCTTGAGATCGAATTTTGGCATTTTTGGGCCAAAAATACGTGAAGACGCTCGAGCTGGTGCCTTGGTCAAGCACCTGGCGCTCGACCTGATGTCACTCGAGCACCCGCTCGAGTACTCGAGCGCTTTTGACTGTTGTACACTTATTCGAAAAACCTTCACATCTTCTCAACCGGGAGTCCATTTTGGCCGATTAAAAGTCATACGAACTCCTCTTTTCACCCTCTATCCAAATATGAACACCAAGGAGACAGATTGATGAGTTTATGAACATGTTACTCAAATGACTACTCATAAACAATACTCAAAATATGGGCTAATCGGGCACCAAAACATAACAATTTCACGCCTAATCAAATCTCAACACCAAAAAAGTACTTAGCATTTCCAAGATCCTTGATTATAAAGATAGAATGAAGGTGATTCTTGAGTAAATCAATTTGCTCTAAAGAAGAGTCTGTGATAAGGACATCATTCACATAAACAAGCAGACCCAAGAAGAAGTCCTTTTTATTAAGTGTGAATAAGAAATGGTCATGAGTAGACTGAGTAAAACCATAAGCAATCAGAGTCTTACAGAACTCAGTGTTCCACTCCCTGGAGGCTTGTTTAAGCCCATATAAGCTCTTTTTTAACTTGCAAACTTGACCAGGCAAAGCCTTTGAGTACCCAAGAGGTGGCTCCATATAAACTTCATCACTCAAATATCCACGAAGAAAGGCATTGTTTATGTCAAGTTGGCAAAGAGGCCAACCTTTTCCATAGCAAAAGAAATAAAAAAATCTAATTGTAACTACTTTAGCAACAGGTGAAAAACTATCCTCATAATTAATCTCATAAACCTGATGATAACCCTTTGCTACCAATCTGGCTTTGTATCTATCTACTGTTCCACTACCTTTCAATTTAAGCATAAACACCCTGTTGGTCCCGTTTTTTCATTCACAAAAAAGGACAATATGGGAATTTAGGAGAATTTTTTTGTTTTAACACTGATGTTATGCAAGTCAGTAAAGCAATAAAGAACACAACAATGTAAAGTGGTTCGGAGGCTCAAGCTCCTACATCCACTGCCTGATTTAACAGGAAATCCACTACCCGGGATTCTTGTTTTTAACGTGCCAAGGTGCACTCACAACTGGACTCACACCCCTCTACGGAGCTGCCTCTCGAACTGGCCTCACATCCCTCTTCACTCAGGGACTGCCTCTCCTCACCTCACTGCAACACCTAACACTATTCTGAAAGGGTTTAGTTTGGTTTGGTTCTCTCCAACTAGGTGAGGTTTTCCCTTACATGGTTTTAGCCTCTGAGCTAAGGTTGGGAAAACCTCTCTAAGCTTAGGATGTATATGATAGGCTCGAGTATACAAACTGGAACACTCAAATATGACTATGAAGAACTCAGGTCAGTGTTCTTGATGGAGATGGTGCCTCCTTATGCCTCCCTTGAAACATACCACTCTCACATCAGCTCCTTGCTTATTCACAAATGAAGCTTGAGTTTGTATTTATAGTGTGGATTTGAATGTTACCGTTGGAGAGAGTAACATTCAAATCCAGACTATCTCTGGAGTGAAATTCTCCTTTTCAGTAAAGTATGGCCTTTGTCAGCTTTTGTCAGATTTGCTGCCTTGACTTGATTGGTCCACGTGGACTGAGTCCAACGGCTCTTTTCTTCAGGGTACTTGATCAGGGTAGTCCTGACTTCAGGCGACTTGTCTTCAGCTGACTTGTAATCCTCTCAGGATACCTTTCTTCAGTAGACTTGAAGTCTTCTTAGGAACCATCATTGGACTTTAAGTCTTCTCAGTGGACTTCCTTCAGTAGACTTGAAGTCCACTCAGGGGAGTTGACATAAGGCTATTTGTCAAGCTTCCCAGCCTCAGTAGCCTGACTCCTTCAGGTCCTACTAGGCACAGCACTGATCCTTTCAATCATGCTCTTCACTGAGTAGTCCACTGACCAGCTTAGAAAGTCAGGTTTATACTCAGTGGGACTTCCTTCAGGCTTCTCTTCAGGTTCAGGTCTTCTGACATGACTTCAGTCTGTTCTCTTTTTGATGTTATTTTGACTTCCTCAGGTTGTGTCAGTGAGTTCCCCCTCACTGAGTTCCTCTTAGTAGAGTTCCCCCTCAGTTGAGTTCCTCTCAGTAGGGTTCCCCCTCAGCTGAGTTCTTCCTCCACTGATAACCTGTTCTCCTGAGAAACAACCTAGCCTGACCTGAAACTAAAAGATACTATCCTGACTGCTTTCAAACCTATTACATGTTGTTTTGGAAAATCATCAAAACTAAAATATCCCAACAATTCCCCCCTTTTTGATGATTCCAAAACTTCTAACAAAAAGATTTTCTATTACAAGAATGATGTCAGAACACAAGTAATAATATGAAATATGCAGAAATTCCCATAGTTTAAAACATTTAAGATCTGTTCGGTTGACCATTTTTCTTAACAAAACTGGATCAGTGGTCATGTGAACAACCCGCTCTGATACCAATTGTTGGTCCCGTTTTTTCATTCACAAACAAGGACAATATGGGAATTTAGGAGAAATTTTTTGTTTTAACACTGATGTTATGCAAGTCAGTAAAGCAATAAAGAACACAACAATGTAAAGTGGTTAGGAGGCTCAAGCTCCTACATCCACTGCCTGATTTAACAGGAAATCTACTACCCGAGATTCTTGTTTTTAACGTGCCAAGGTGCACTCACAACTGGACTCACACCCCTCTACGGAGCTGCCTCTCGAACTGGCCTCACATCCCTCTTCACTCAGGGACTGCCTCTCCTCACCTCACTGCAACACCTAACACTATTCTGAAAGGGTTTAGTTTGGTTTGGTTCTCTCCAACTAGGTGAGGTTTTCCCTTACATGGTTTTAGCCTCTGAGCTAAGGTTGGGAAAACCTCTCTAAGCTTAGGATGTATATGATAGGCTCGAGTATACAAACTGGAACACTCAAATATGACTATGAAGAACTCAGGTCAGTGTTCTTGATGGAGATGGTGCCTCCTTATGCCTCCCTTGAAACGCACCACTCTCACATCAGCTCCTTGCTTATTCACAAATGAAGCTTGAGTTTGTATTTATAGTGTGGATTTGAATGTTACCGTTGGAGAGAGTAACATTCAAATCCAGACTATCTCTGGAGTGAAATTCTCCTTTTCAGTAAAGTATGACCTTTGTCAGCTTTTGTCAGATTTGCTGCCTTGACTTGATTGGTCCATGTGGACTGAGTCCAACGGCTCTTTTCTTCAGGGTACTTGATCAGGGTAGTCCTGAATTCAGGCGACTTGTCTTCAGCTGACTTGTAATCCTCTCAGGATACCTTTCTTCAGTAGACTTGAAGTCTTCTTAGGAACCATCATTGGACTTTAAGTCTTCTCAGTGGACTTCCTTCAGTAGACTTGAAGTCCACTCAGGGGAGTTGACATAAGGCTATTTGTCAAGCTTCCCAGCCTCAGTAGCCTGACTCCTTCAGGTCCTACTAGGCACAGCACTGATCCTCTCAATCATGTTCTTCACTGAGTAGTCCACTGACTAGCTTATAAAGTCAGGTTTATACTCAGTGGGACTTCCTTCAGGCTTCTCTTCAGGTTCAGGTCTTCTGACATGGCTTCAGTCTGTTCTCTTTTTGATGTTATTTTGACTTCCTCAGGTTGTGTCAGTGAGTTCCCCCTCACTGAGTTCCTCGGTAACATTCAAATCCACACTATAAATACAAACTCAAGCTTCATTTGTGAATAAGCAAGGAGCTGATGTGAGAGTGGTGCGTTTCAAGGGAGGCATAAGGAGGCACCATCTCCATCAAGAACACTGACCTGAGTTCTTCATAGTCATATTTGAGTGTTCCAGTTTGTATACTCGAGCCTATCATATACATCCTAAGCTTAGAGAGGTTTTCCCAACCTTAGCTCAGAGGCTAAAACCATGTAAGGGAAAACCTCGCCTAGTTGGAGAGAACCAAACCAAACTAAACCCTTTCAGAATAGTGTTAGGTGTTGCAGTGAGGTGAGGAGAGGCAGTCCCTGAGTGAAGAGGGATGTGAGGCCAGTTCGAGAGGCAGCTCCGTAGAGGGGTGTGAGTCCAGTTGTGAGTGCACCTTGGCACGTTAAAAACAAGAATCCCGGATAGTGGATTTCCTGTTAAATCAGGCAGTGGATGTAGGAGCTTGAGCCTCCGAACCACTTTACATTGTTGTGTTCTTTATTGCTTTACTGACTTGCATAACATCAGTGTTAAAACAAAAAATTTCTCCTAAATTCCCATATTGTCCTTGTTTGTGAATGAAAAAACGGGACCAACACACCCATTTACAACCAATGGGTTATTTATGAGTAGGACAATCCACCAAATCCCATGTCTCATTAGATTCAAGAGCTGACAGTTCATCATTCATAGCTCTTTCCCAATTAGGATCTCCTAAGTCTTGATAATAAGTAGCAGGTTCTTTAGACTGATGAACATTAGTTAGAAAACATAGATACCCATGAGAGAATGAATAAGAAGAGTTTGTATGTAAAGCATCAATTAATAGGTGAGGTAAATAAGAAGTTGTACCTGAGTGTTGCTGCTCAGCATCTGGAAGAGAACTGAAAAGTATACATATTGAAACATAATCATTTAGCAAAGAAGGAGGTGTAATGGTTCTTGTTCTTGTAGATTGTGTACCAGCACTATGAGGGAAAATAGTGGGAATAACAGCAGGAAGAGGTGAATTCTGTGAAACACGTAATGTAGGATTTTTTGGATGAGCAGAATCAGATGGAAAGGTTGATATTGGTGTACCTTGATCATGTAGGAAAGGAAATATGTGCTCAAAGAAGTGAACATCTGGAGATGAAAATAGAATGATCAGAAAGGTTATAGAGTTTGAAACCTTTGTGACCTGTGACATAACCAAGAAAGACTGAGTTTACTGCTCTTGGAGCAAATTTTGGCTTGGAAGGATAGGTATCTGTGGTAAAGGCAAGGCACCCAAATGTCCTTAGATTGTCATAAGTGGAAGGTTTATTGTGTAGTATGGTAATGGTGTAGACTAGTTTAACAAAGGAGATGGTAGCTTATTGATGATATGAGCTGCATGTAGAATTGAGTAAGGCCAGAAATTTAGAGGTAATTTGGATTCAAACATAAGGGCTCTGGCTATGTTTAGAAGTTGTCTATGTTTTCTCTCTACAACCTCATTCTGTTGTGGAGTATAGATGCAAGATTTCTGGTGAATCATTCCCAGTTGTTGGAACAAATGTTGACAATCATTACTTAAAAACTCAGAACCATTGTCTGTTTGTATTGCCTTTGGTTTCACTTTATACTGAGTATTTACCATGGTAAGGAAGGTTTTTAGAACAGGTATTGTTTTTCCCTTCTGAGATAAGAGAAATACCCAAATAGCTCTCGAATAATAATCAACTATAGTCAAGAAGTAAGGTGTATTTGTGAGAGAAGGATGATTATAAGGTCCCCAGATATCAGCATGAATCGGTTCAAAAGGTGTACTGGTTTGTATGGTATGAGATGGAAAAGATAATCTGGCCTGTTTTGCTTCATGACATATAGAACAAGGAGAAAGAACAGATGAACCAGTCATTTTATTCGAAGAAATAACATCAATGTGCTTGAGCACATCTAAGGAAACATGACTAAGTCTTTTATCCCAAGTATCAATGGAAATTAAACTAGCAAAATTAAAATTACATGGAAGAAAGAAAGTGTTAGTGGGCTAAAAGATGTACAACCTTCCAATTAATTTTCCAGCTGCTAAAACCACATCACTCTTGGGGTCCTGTAGATGACAAAATGTGGCAGTAAAAGTGCATTTCAGGTTAGTATTGTCAAGGAGATAAGGTATGGATAATAGATTGTATTTAAATGTGGGGACATACAATACATCAACAAGTGTTAATGTACTGTTTAACTTTATAGTTCCAGATTGGTAAACTAATTGTTTACTTCCATCAGGAAAAAGAACATAAATAGGTATTTTTAAGGTCAGTAAGGGCTGCTGAAAGAAATTCAATTCAAAGCACATATGCCTACTAGCTCCTGTATAAAAAATCCAAGTTCCTTTTACCATATTATCAATCTCAGAAGATCCAAACATTTTAGTGTTAGATGTACCTGCATATTCCACAAAATGTGCATGAGAGTGATCCACATTCTTCTTAAGATACTTTGCTACCTCTTGTTGTACTATAGCAGCAATATCAGGTGTAAGATTATGTGAGTGTGCATCAGAGGTAGATTCTTCAATACTGCACTGTGCCATTGCTTTCTTTCCTTCATTTCTCTTTCTGAACCACTTTGGATATCCATGCAGCTTAAAACATGTTGAGACATCATGCCTTTATCTTCCACAGTGAGAACATTTCATCAAGCTATTAACATAGACTTTTGCCATGATACAAGTTCATCCCATTCAAAGGTTGAGAGACAAGCACCAAACATGGATGTTCTGATCCGTGCACAACATAGGCTGGAGGAATTGTCCTTTCTCTTTCAATTTCTTCATCTCGATTATCTCCAAATGCATTCTTCCATACATTCGGCAGCGCTGCCGCCGAATTATTCCTCCCTCACGCCATGGATCAGAATAGCTCTGATACCATGAAGAAATTAGCAATAACAAAAGCATGGTAATCGAAGAAGGACATTTTGAATGATAGCTCAAATCTCATTATCTAAGGAATTGGTTTTACAAAGTAACAACTTCAAACTATCAATGAAGATTACAATGGTTTATATACAAATGAAAGTATGATCTAGAAGCATCTATGAAGAGTTGTAACTACCTAACAAACTGAGAGTGAGCTGTGAGATAAGGAGGAATCAGTGTGCGTGCATTATGGAAACGTACCTCCGAGTGAATTAGTTATAACCGTCGTGGCGAAGGATGAATGAATGCATGCATTGCATGGCATGCATGTATGTGGGCATGGTGAGTAATTTAACACTACTAGAATGCTTATGACAACATATGATTTTGGAGTTTCACCGTTTTCATACATTTTAGGTTTGATAATAGTACTTGGTCGTATATTGCACGCTGTAGCAACCCCATCCGTTTTTGGTACATTATTGTTTGTGATAAAAAAATTGCAAACACGCGAAAAAGTCATCGTCAATCTTTTTGGTGTGGCAAATTGGCTACACAAAATTGCTGCATCAGTCAGTATGTTGTATGTTGGTGAATGGTGAATGCATGTACATAAATGAGTCGGAGGTCATATTCATCATATAAATGGTATGTAACTATTTCTAAAAAAGAAAGAGAAATTCAACCTATATCTATTTCACTTTCAACCTCAAGCCTTACTCTTCACTTGTTTAGGGCCTGTTAGAGAAAATAGTTGGTGGTATTATTTTGAAATTAATTGGTATTAAAGTTTATTTGAGACTTTAATAGTTGACCAATTAATTTTGGGTGTTGAAATTAATTTCTCAGAAATTAATTATTACAAGTGTGTTTTACTCGCGGAGTAGATGGGAATGGTGTATTCATACTCGCAAAATCGATTTTCGGTGAGTGGAAATTGAATCAGAAGTCAAATGGTTCAACACCTAATTATGAGATTAATGAAGGAATTAAATGAGTCATTTAATTCTTCATCCCACATTAGTTTTTTAGAATACTAATAAACATGATATTAGTATGGGAACAATGGAGTATAATAAATTTAATTGATTTCTAGTCAATCTAAGTTGTCACACGCGCGCGCGCCGCACCCGTGCCCTTGGCCTTGGACTTGGTCTTGGTTCTTGGCAATTGGACTTTGGGCCTTGGGCCCAGTGGGTATCTAATTTTTTGGAGAATGAAAATCAGGATATTCGGTTCGATTTGGTTCAGTGAACCGTCCGATTAAAAGGGTCGAATCGGTTCGGTCAGATGCTTCATTGAGCACATTTGACACATGTGTTAAATATGTGGGACAGTTACCAGCACAATTTGTGGAAACACGTTTTGGTCAACTTCGTCTGCATTAAATGCTCACACATTTTTCCCATTTGCATTGAGTAGAGGTTCGCCTATAAATAACATCCTCATGCATTTCGTCTGGCCACACTCAGAAATATTATCTTCTCCCTCTGTTTCTCTGCATATAGAGTCCTAGAGCCAGTCTAGTTCGAAACGCTCATTTAGTTCGTCGGTGCTCCAAGACCTGCGGTGCTGCAATCTTGGAGTCGAAAGTGTCATTTTACCTTTGGGGACATATTTCCAAGACCGAAGAGCACTACCGGAGAAATTTTATCTTGCAGGAAGAGGCCTTCCTCGACTCGACACACTGCAGTTTTACTTTTTCTTTTCATATTCTGTGTAAAGGTAAATTTAAGTTGTAATTTATTTTTATTTCTTTTGAATTATTATTTCCACAGTCACCTTTTTATCCAACATTCGCAAGACAAAATCCTTTTTCCAAAAATGACTGACAGAAATAACAATTTCAAGTCTTCAAACCAAGGAAAAACTGTTGTTCCTTCTGGTATTCCCACTCCCCAGGGCACCACTACCCCCGTTTTCCCCTGTAACTGTCCATGTTGGGTAGACCTCTAATCCCGCTGTGGTGAGCCCTTTCCCATTTGATAACTCGAGACCTTTTATGGTCTAAAGTGAGAGACCCAAAAAGATTTCGGGTAAAAACTTCAAGAGGTGGCAACAACGTATGCTGTTCTTTTTGGCCACCTTGAGGTTGATGAGGTTCCTTACTGAGGACCCACCTGCGGTCGTTGAGAACGATGCACAAAATGAGAAAGTTTGTGCCCGCTGGTGGGAACACGACTTCTATGCTCAGAATTACATTCTGAGTGGTCTGGCTGATGCT
Source organism: Ballota nigra (assembly GCA_947034835.1). Lineage (NCBI taxonomy): Eukaryota > Viridiplantae > Streptophyta > Magnoliopsida > Lamiales > Lamiaceae > Ballota > Ballota nigra. The sequence goes on from OX344721.1 coordinate 31,410,831, forward strand.
CTGTATAGTGTCTACCAGAAGTGCAAAACAGCCAAGGAAATGTGGAATTCCTTGGAGGCCAAATATGTGACCGAGAATGCCGGTACTAAGAAATACTTGGTTGAGAAGTTCTTGAATGGTGGACTCAAAATCTGTCGTCGAACAAGTTCAAGAATTTTAATTGATTCTGCATGATATTGCTGCAGAAGGGATGATACTGCCAGATGCTTTCCAAGCAGCTGCAGTAATTGAGAAACTGTCCCCAAGCTGGAAGGAGTTTCAGAGCCACCTGAAGTTGAAGAAAAAGAGTATGACTTTGCAAGAGGTCATAGGCAAACTTCAGATTCGCGAAGGTGGGCTGGAGAGGAACAAGGGTCAGGAAGAGGCCAAAACTAATTTGATGGAGTCAAAGAAGCGCAAGAGGCCAAATTCTGACAAACACAAACAACCAGTTGTAACTGGACCCAAATTTACTGGTGACTATTACAACTGCGGAAAGCCAAACCACATTGCAAAATTCTGCAAGGCCCCGAAGAAAGATGTCAAAGACAAAGGGAAGGGCAAGCAGTCCAATGCGAACGTGGTTGAAGGGGAGTTCACTGAAGAGGACCTGGCTACAGTGACCACTGAAGTGAACCATGTGGGCAATCCAAAGGAGTGGTTCATCGATACGGGGGCTACCTGTCATGTCTGTTCTGACAGGAATGCTTTCTCGACCTATGAGCCAACCAATGGGAGAAAGCTGCACATGGGGAATCAAGCCACGTCTGAGGTGGCTGGGGTTGGCAACGTTGTTCTGAAGCTGACCAGTGAGAAGAATATCACACTGAGAGATGCCCTGCATGTCCCGAACATTCGCAAGAACCTCATCTCCGGCTCTGTACTAGTGAATAATAATTTCAAACTTGTATTTGAGTCTAATAGGGTTGTTCTTAGCAAGTACCCAGTGTACTTAGGTTGTGGATATGTCCACAATGGCCTGTTTAAGATGAGTGACATTGTTGTACACCCCAAGGGGAAATCAGTTATGAATAAAAAAGCTTCTACTTCCTCTTATATTGCTGAGTTTTCTGATTTATGACACTGTAGATTGGGACATGTGAATGTTAAATCTATAAAATGACTAGTAAGTTTAAATTTACTAGATATAAAGAATGTCGACTTAAATAACAAATGTGAATTTTTTGTAGAAGCTAAAATGACTAAGTTGCCTTTCCCATCTGTCGAAAGGAACTCAGAACCTCTAGAATTAATTCACACTGATGTGTGTGACTTAAAATTCGTACAAACTAGAGGTGGGAAGATGTACTTCATCACATTCATAGATGATAGTACAAGGTTTTGCCACGTTTATCTTTTGCGCAGTAAGGATGAAGCATTAGACGCTTTTAAACTGTACAAAAGTGAAGTGGAAAACCAGTTGAATAGATGAATCAAAATGGTTTGTAGTGATTAAGGTGGAGAGTATGTAGCACCTTTTGAGAAGATATGTTCCGAAATCTGGAATCATACATCAAACGACTGCTCCCTACTCAGCTTAGTCAAATGGTGTTACAGAACAAAAGAACCGAACACTTAAAGAGATGATGAATGTTATGTTAATTAGCTCCGGTTTACCGCAAAACTTGTGGGGGGAAGCCATTCTGTCGGCTAATCACATTTTGAACAAAATTCCACATAAGAGTAAGGATGCAATTCCTTATGAATTGTGGAAGGGGCAGAAACTGTCATATAAATACCTCAAAGTGTGGGGGTGTTTAGTAAAAGTTGAAGTGCCTCTACCTAAACAAGTTAAAATCGGCCCTATAACGGTTGATTGCATATTTGTAGGGTATGCACTAAACAGTAATATCTATCGGTTTCTGATTCACAAATTAGAAGTTCCCGATATAACAGAAGGTACTTACAATAGTCGAGAAACATTGTATTTTTCGAAAACATCTTTCCTTGCAAGACCAAGAAAGATGAGACATCAACCAAAAGACCTCAGAACGAGGAGGTTGATGAGGATGCTGGTCCGTCTACTCAAGATAGTGAAGAGTTACGATGCAGCAAGATAGCTAAGATAGTTAAAACCTTTGGTCCCGATTTCATCACCTATGTGTTGAAATAGGAACCAAGGACTATCAAAGACGCTATATTCAGGCAAGATGCTCCACTCTGGCAAGAGGCGATTAGCAGTGAAATCGACTCTATCATTCAAAATCACACGTGGGAGTTGGTTGATCTCCCACAAGGTTACACACCCTTAGGATGCAAATAGATCCTTAAAAGAAAGTACAAAGCGGATAGGTCAGTTGACAAGTACAAAGCCCGCTTAATTGCCAAAGGGTTCAAACATATCGAAGGGTACAATTTCTTTGATACCTATTCACCGGTAACGGGGATTACTTCCATTAGGGTACTAATCGTGATTGCTGCTTTGCACAATCTCAAAATTCACCAAATGGATGTTAAAACTGCATTCCTCAATGGTGAAATGGATACAAACATCTATATGGATCAACCAGAGGGGTTTGTAGCACCTGAAAATGAGAAGAAGGCGTGCAAACTAGTGAGGTTGTTGTATGGGCTTAAGGAAGCTCCAAAACAATGACATTTGAAATTTGATAGCACTATGTTATCAAATGGCTTTCGTATTAATGAGTGTGACAAATGTGTGTATGTGAAGAGTGCACCGAAAGAATTTGTCATTTTGTGTCTATACATTGATGACATGCTCATTATGAGTAATGATCATGATTTATTTATTTAGTATGAAACACATGTTGAGTCGAAACTTCGACATGAAGGATTTGGGTGTAGCTGACGTGATTATAGGAATCAAGATCAGCAGGACATCAAATGACATATTTTTAACACAATCTCACTATGTAGAGAAAGTGTTAAAGAAGTTAAATGCCTTTGATGACCCACCTGCGAAGTCACCATTAGATATGATTGTACATTTGAGCAAAAATAGAGGTAGTCCTGTAGCTTAACAAGAATATGCTAGAGTTATCAGGAGCATAATGTACATTTCGAATTGTACGCGTCCCGATATAGCATGTGCGGTGAATAAACTTAGTAGATTCACAAGCAATCCAAGCAATGAGCATTGGAATGCACTCAGGAGAGTCATGAGGTACTTATATAGTATACTCTCGACTTTGGGCTACAATACACTAGGTATCCTGCTATACTTAAAGGATACTGCGATGCCAATTGGATCTCAGACACTAAAGAGTCGTTCTCTACTAGTGGATATGTATTCACTATAGGAGGAGCTGCTGTGTCCTGGAGATCGACCAAGAAGACATGTATAACCCGATCCACCCATGGAATCAGAGTTTATAGCTTTAGACAAAGCTGGTGAAGAAGCAGAGTGACTTTAAAATTTCCTCGAGGATATTCCATGTTGGGATAAACCCGTACCTACTATAATGGTACATTGCGACTGTCAAGCCGCAATTGGTAGGGCGTTAAGTGACACATTCGTCTTAGACATAACTCCATAAGACAATTGATCTCGAGTGGTGTGATGTCCATAGATTATGTGAGGTCTAAGGATAATCTAGCGGACCCGTTAACTAAAAGCATAAATCGAGATCAGTTATCCAAACTGTCAAAAGAAATGATTCTGAAATCCACAAAGGTAAACTGAAGAAGTGGTAACCAACCAAGTTGACTGGAGATCCCAAGATCTTGGTTCAACGGGAAAACTAAGATGTGGAAGTTAAAGGATACACTTGGTAACCTGATCATTCCTTGGAGGACAGTACGCCAAGTGTGAACCCGTATATGGTACAGTTTAAGTCTATAAGACTTTTAATGAACCCTAAGTCCATGTGGGGGACGGAGTATTACGGGATACTCAAAAGGAATTCACATATGTAAGTGTGAGGTGAGAGGCCGCCTCAAATATCAGTGGATATTAAACACTTATGAATCCAAAGGGTGTCCATGACCGAAACAGACAAAAATGTGAGAAATAGAGAATTTATTGTGTCAGTATTACTGCCTAAGTACACACCAAGGCGGAATGGTTCAAGACACTATGTCCACCAGGCTGCCGGTGTACTCGGTAATGCTCGACTATGCAAAGTTCAAAGCCCTAACTACCTATCCAGATGCAATAACGTCTCGTATTTGAACTGGACTGTGAGTTTGCATGTCTATAGGTTCAATTTCTACTCATGTGGGGGATTGTTAGAGAAAATTGTTGGTGGTATTTTTTTGTAATTAATTGTTATTAATGTTTATTTGAGACTTTAATAGTTGATCAATTAATTTTGGGTGTTGAAATAAATTTCTCGGAAATTAATTGTTACAAGTGTGTTCTACTCGCGGAGTAGATGAGAATGGTGTATTCATACTCGCAAAACCGATTTTCGGTGAGTGAGAAATTGAATCGGAAGTCGAATGGTTCAACACCTAATTATGGGATTAATGAAGGAATTAAATAAGTCATTTAATTCTTCATTCCACATTGGTTTTTTTAGAATACTAATATACATGATATTAGTATGAGAACAATGAAGTATAATAAATTTAATTGATTGCTAGTCAATCAAAGTTGCCACACGTGCGTGCGCGCGCCGGCCGTGCCGAGCCGCGTCGCGCCCATGGCCTTGGACTTGGACTTGGTCTTGGTCTTGGTTCTTGGCAATTGGACTTTGGGCCTTGGGCCTAGCGGGTATCTAATTTTTTGGAGAACGAAAATTAGGATATCTGGTCCACAAAGTTCGGTTCGATTCGGTTCAGAGAATCGCCCGGTTAAAAGGGTCGAACCGGTTCGGTCAGATGCTTCATTGAGCACATTTGATACATGTGTTAAATATGTGGGACAGTTACCAGCGCAATTTGTGGAAACGCCTTTTGGTCAACTTCGGTTTTTCAGACTTGCCACCAACAAAACGCGTCTGCATTAAATGCTCACGCGTTTTTCCCTTCTGCATTGAGTGGAGGTTTGCCTATAAATAGCGTCCTCATGCATTTTGTCTGGCCACACTCAGAAATATTCTCTTCTCCCTCAGTCTCTCTGCATATAGAGTCCTAGAGTCAGTCCAGTTCGAAGCGCTCATTTAGTTCGCCTATGCTCCAAGACCTGCGGTGCTGCACTCTTGGAGACAAAAGTGTCGTTTTACCTTTGGGGACATATTTCCAAGACCGAAGAGCACTACCAGGAAAATTTTATCTTGCGGGAAGAGGTCTTCCTTGACTCGACACACTGCAATCTTACTTTTTCTTTTCATATTCTGTGTAAAAGTAATTTCGAGTTGTAATTTATTTTTATTTCATTTAAATTATTATTTCCGCAGTCACCTTTTTATCCAACAGGGCCATAAAAAAATCCAGAAGAGTCACAAGCAAAGCAATGGATATATGATAAGATTTGGTTAATCACGGGAATATTGTTGTCTCAGATACCATTTTGATCAAGTGTGGTGGCTCTCCATAGCTGTAGGTCTTCTTCTTGGTGTTGCCCAAGTTGCAGGTAAGAATATATCTACACTACACTCGATGGTCCTGAACAAACTATTTGAATATCTTAAAAAATTGCACCACTTTATCTTCTAATTACTAAATCTTGGTCAGAAAATAAACTATAATCTCTCAAGTAAAACTATAAGTTAACATATTTATGTTGTCGATATAGCCAACATTGCAATTGTCATTCATTTAGTTGGTGTGCACCAGGTAATTCTATCAAATTCAGCAACAATAAACTCAGATGTACATAGCTAAAAACAAGATGACCGTCTCCAGATACCCAGTGTGGCCTGTCTCTTCGTGTGCTCCGTGGTTGGTGTCGTTCTTGATCTTCCTACTTATAAGCCCTTCAAACTAGATACTAAGGGAGATACATATAGTGTTGTATAATATGTGGGTAACGGAGTTTAATGATAGGATAGGCACACAAAAAAATAATGCTATTTTTAAAGGTATTAATTCCTCCAACAACGGTGTAAATGGTTCTCACAATAAATTGACCTTCCAGGATACAAAACCTATCTCACGGATATTCGATAGTTACACCCTAGCGAATTTCAGAAGCATAAATCACAAGTGTATCAACGAACTCAAAATACATGACTCGACTTTTCAGTAAATTGAGAAACTCCACTTCTCAATCTCAATCTCAATTTAATTTCAGTGATTTCAAATGTCCACACATCTCAAGTATTTGTAGATGTCCAAGAATTGCACCGAAAAATTGCAACTCTACTAAAGGGTTGCAGTAAACTAAGGGCTGCAACTTTTACTCACCAATTGATGTCACTTCACCGAATAGTTACATTGAATCGAATGGTTACAACTTTTTTTTATCAAAACCATGTCCGTTCACGAAGAGCTCTCTCAAATAATTATATTATGTAAATATACTAGATGTATATGAGTATGTGTAACCGTCACGCCCCCATTTTCGGGCTTGCTCGGAAACCATGCGCAACGCACCCGTAGCGAGGTCCATCACACTTAACCGAAATAGAGTGTGATAAAACTCACGCCGGTTGCTTGACATTGGTGGAGCAAAGACAATGATGATACTGATTTATTAATTAAAACATCAAAGTACGTTTTTACATGATTGTAGAAGACAGGGAATAATTTTACATTTATACAAATTTATGTGATTAGACATTTATTCATTTTAATTTTGCAAGTGGTCGATCTCTTCTCCAAGACTTCCATCTCTTAAAAAATAATGTCTCATGAGACATACACTCAATGAGTAATCCAATTAATTATAATAAGATATGAAATTTCTTGACTTTAATTTATAATCCTTGCTTCTTGGGTATCTTTGTGCAATTTAATACAGTCACACATAATCACTTCTATAATTTGCGACACTTTACTTTTCATCGAAATCGAACATCATACTTAATTAAAATGAAGATCATTCTTAATACGGATTTTCTTTGCATGTTCATGAACTTAACTTCATAAAATCTATAACAAATTATATAGAAATACTCACATTGCTATGGGAACTTGAAAGCTAATTAAAAGTGTAGTCGACAATGTTCCTCCGAGCTTAGCCTAGCATTCCATTCCTTACTTATTATCTTCATTCTTGTTCATCTTTTCATATATATCTTAGCGTTTAGCAAGTAAGAACCCATAATTAATTAATTTCTCATTATCTTTAATAATCTTTTTCAAGTAGTTCATTTTTAGGCATTTCTAACATGCAAGGTCCTATATAAGTTGCAGTGGTTCATATATTGACATGCATTTATTTGACAAGTATTATATTTCAAGTAAATTCAATTAATCATGCAATTCATATTAAAAAAAAAAAATTGCACGTATACACATACGTAGCAAGTAGTGGTAGGTAAGTTATTCATCATGTAATAATGAACATTTTAAAAGTTATTGGACCATTATCACACAATTCGAATTATGAGAGAAGGGGCAGATTTAATAGTTGCCGAAATCTTATTGATTTTAGTCCTTTAATTTTAAAGTTGCATCATATTCAATTCTTCAAGCATTTATTAACAAGTTTCAAGTTTACTCATCAAATTAAAAATGAAAGGGCATATCCACACATAACTAGACATGATATATCATTTCAAACATATGGGCAAAAGACAATTACATACATATTAATTTAATCCTTTAAATTATTTATTCAAGTTTCATAAAATTCACATGCATCAATTAATGATATAATTAGGAACATTTAAAAGGTCATGACAAGTATTCAAATTGCATTAATAGTTAAACATGCAAGTGCAACACATTTTGTGTAGTGGGTGTATTACATTTCACTTTCAGCAAACATTAAATGAAGATTGACGCGGATGTAACAAGAATCAAATAACATTGTTTCGTTTTTCAGTAGCGAAATTTTGTAGTCTCAAATCAATGCCCGTTGCCTGAGATCGAATGCAGCCATGTTTATCTCTTAGGCCACCAATTTCAGAAAACTCACCGCCACTGTTTCTCTCTCTATGTCAGAATGATGTCAACAGAAGACTCGCTAGAACCCCTGATCTTTGGTGCTTCAACTTTAATGGGAATGCTTACACTATACTAAGAGTGCTTGCACTATACTGTTATTGCATGCATTCCAAAATCTCCTTCAAAATCCCAAATTCATCCAAAGTTTTTCTTACTTGAACGCCTCCATATATAAATACAAATACACATACACATACACCAAAAATTGAAGTCGTCGCTCCATCGGCCGATCTGATGAGAAAGAGTGGAATGCCGACCTAGAAGATGACATTTCAGCTCTTACATGTTGGACCCAAGCAGGGCGTTGATCTGAATGCTGTGGCGGTGAAAGAGTCGGAGAGAGCAGGTTGGGCCGGTATTTCCACCTCTTGGACGATATCCCACGGACACCAATTCATTTGTCTTTCTGCGTCGGGCGCCGAAGCTCTGCTTTTCTTTGTCTTCTCCGGCACCGATCTCTAGGCGTCTTCCATTGATGCTTTCTTCAATTTTCGGCGACATGAACCCAAACGCCGTCGTTCCGAGAGAAAGCAAAGGTTTCAGAGAGAGAAAGCAAGGGTTTGAGAGAGGATATGGTTGTCGTGATTATAACTCCCTCCGTCCATGAAATATAGCCACGTTGCTTTATGCACGGTTATTAAGAAAGTTGATATAATATATAAAAAGTAAAAATATTGTATCACATCAAGTGCAAAATAAATTATTTTTAAAATGTTATGTGTGTATGTTGAAAAATGAAGATAAAATTTATTATTTCCATTTTAGGCAATAGAATTATTTTCCGTGGACAGCTAAATAAGGCAATCAGAACTATATTTCATGGATGAATTGAATTATTGATTTAATTGAAAATTTGAAATTAAATTGAATATCAATTGACTGATGGGATGGAGAATCCGCTTTTCTTATGATATTTTATGGTCAAGATTTGAAAAGGAGGGTTGAATTAGTATGAGTATTTTTTTCCGTTCAAACCTATTATATGTAGTGGAATGCACACCTAAAGTAGTAATTGAAAACTAATTTTCAAGCGGTTAGTATTTTGTAGTTTAGCACGCATATAAGAGTACTAGGTTGTTACTTTTCCTATATAATATTACTAAATAAAATTATAAATTTTTAGGAAAATTTGCATTTTTAGTCTCGAGAAAATGAGTTGATTTTAAAATGATCTTTTTTGCAGCGCTTTTGATCCATAGTTATTTACCGTCCAAAACTAACAGATTTTTTTTTCGTGAAGGGCATGCGCTATTACTTTACAAATTATAATTTTTTTTTTTTTTTTTTGCCAATTAATAAGATCCACTTCATCTAAAAAAATCACATAATTAAGAGGAGTGTGTCCATGGGGCTTTGGCAGTGGCGTTTATGGCGGGTGGCGGTGGCTGGAGATGGCAGATTGAGTTTGGTTTGATCTTTTTTGTTTTTATTAAATACTGGATAATGGTTTTCAATATGTTTTGCAATTTATATTACTTCATAATCTGCAACTTAAGTAAACATTAATTACTATAATTTTTTATTAGGTGTGCTGCGAAGAGATAATTTTGTTAAATGGCGTGGGCTGCAATTTCATAAAAATTAATTACTATTTTTTTAGTACAAATTTTGTTTGACATTTTTTAGTTTAATATTTAATATAAATTTAAAATTCAGAAATTAAATATTGCAATTTAGAAAAATCTAATTGTTCTAAAAAAAAAAAAACCAGATATTTTTGTATGGAAAAAAATATTTTTTATTCTCAAATTACATCCAAATTTTATACATAATTTTTAAATTTATCACATTTTATATAATTTTCTATTTGGTTTGAAGATTATATATTTTTCGTTTTCAACTTATATCCAATTTCTACATATATGTATTATTTATTTTTCAAATTTTACATAGACTTTTTCTTGGTTTGAAAATTTTGTATATAAATATACGATTCATTATATAATAATTTTATCTAGTAAATTATTTCTGTATTTTCAAATTTTATACTATATAAAATATAATTTAATTTTTCAAATTTTACATAAAGTATAATTTTTTTAATTATATATATTCTCTAGATATAATCTTTAAAATTTTCTAGTTTTACATTTTATTTGATTTTGTTTGTATAAATTATATAGATAGTATATATTATCAATAATTTTCAGATTTTACATTGTATTATTATTTGGTTTGATTTTATGATTTATGAATTTTTAATATCATTTCTAAAAGTAAATTTTAGTCAAATGACGATTTTAATAAAAAAAAAAAACTAACAGATGAGACCAAATTTGCCAAAAAAAAAAAAGATCAATTTTGCACATAGGTACTAAAAATGTTTTTGACCCATTTTTATGGGACCAAAAGTGCAATTAACCCTAAATGTTTAATATCGTGTTTAAAAAGTAATAATGGCAATATTAAATATTAATAAATATTTATAGACTTATAAGTTTAGAGCCTACAATTTGACATATTATTTATGCTCACTTCTTATGTGGCAATTCCACATCATTGTATTTAATATTATATTATCATTCAATCCTATTTATGTCTCATTCCCCTGTATTTTTTTTTATTTTGTTCCTCTTTTTAAATCATAAATTCTATATTGATTATAAGTGCATATATAATTTTAAATGTAAACTTATTGATTAACAATATTATGCAAAGGAAATCATGTAAATTGTGCATTAATTATTTAAAAAATATCAATTTTCTTTTTTTATAATTATAACGTAGAAAATTCATTTGATATGAGAGTCTGCACAAATATTATGTGGACTTTGATCTAGCAGCCTTGGCCGCCTCAGCAGCAGCTTTAAAAGCCTTGGCATGAGCAGCAACTTTTGCTAGAATTGTAGGTTTTACTAGTCCTTTTGGAGATAAAGCGGTCCTTATCTTAAACACGGTCCAAGCAGTTACAATAACATGCCCAGCTGCTCCTAAGCCCTCCTTTGTCACTTGTGCCGCTTCTTCACCATATCTATATCAACACCAAACTAATGTAAGAGTCAAGATTTCATGCATCAGTTAAATTGCTTACACTGAAAATCGATAACACTAAAAGTGTGTTACTTACTTTTGTGAGACAAGTCCGGTCGTCACAACTACAGAGGTTGACATCACATTCTTCCCAGCAACCTCAATGGCTTCATAAATCTTAACTACACACCAACGTAAAACCATGTCACTTAAAATATATATGCACACAAACAAGAAAACAAGATAGAGAGACGAAATGTTGTAGAGTGACGTACTAAATCCATCCAAGGAAGCAAGCACAATTTCCCCGGGAAGAAGACTGAAGAACTTCTGGCCCACTTCAGAGTTTGCTGCACTAGTTGTAAAGAACCCAGTCACCTTCACAACCTCAGATAACACCGCCTTCGCCACTTTCTCTGACATTTTCGTCATTTTCTTAACCCTATTGAATAATCAAAATCACATAACATATGGTTAGACTCTTGAAACAATATATAGAGGGATGAGCTCAATTATTTGAACAAAGTTACCAAATATTTATATCAAATACAATCAGGAGGCCGTGTTTTACTAGAGATGGTGCCATCCGGATAGGATGTCCCCTTCCTCACTACTATTCTATTTTGGATTTGGAAATTCAAATTTCCATCAAAATACTCATTCATCCCTATATTACATCTATGCACCTATTTTACACAATCACATATCACTTTTCTCTCATTCTCTTTTCTACTATTCTTCCACCAATCTATTCATTCTCTATCCTACTTTTTTTTTCACACGCTCATTCGATCTTCTACTTTCTCTTTTCATCTCTCTTATTTTTCTCCCTCTCAATCATTATCGAGCCCACTTAACTAACAATAATAAAATAATACAACATCAGCTTAGATTTGACATAAAGTTCAATACACACCCACTTCTCCATCTTTAACCAAATACAAATTTATTATTCACTGAATTATCCACATTCATCCTTTTCAATCTCTATCTCCATCCTCTTTCTCACCAACCACAATCTCTAACCAAATGCAGCCTTAGAGAATGTTTGATTTGAGATTCTAATTTCAAAATTGGGATTTTGAAATCTAAATATTGTTCTCTTTTGACATTTTAGAAACCAATTTTTTGAAAAACCAATATATACATCTACAAATATATATAAATTATACACTCACACTCTCCAATGATTTATATTTTTAATAGTATATTTATCACTTTTCACACTTTGGCAACTCTTAATAAAATACACTAATAATTATGCAATCATATAATCATTACAATTGCAATAAAAATAATATAATAATACAACATCATACACGTTTATTCATAAAGTTAAATCATACCCTATTTAAATCACAAAATAAACAGTCAACATGATTTGAAACACACATTAACATCACACAATAGATTTTAAAATCTTTCCAAACCCAAATTAAACATACACTTTGGTTTTCAACAAATAAGAATAACAACTAGTATCTTATAGTAAAATAACTAATATACCTTTTAGTGAAACAACTAATATCATTTCACTAATACGTTTAGTGGAACAACTAATATCATTCAATTGTAATGCTCCTTTCAGTCCGATGTAAATTTCTCGTAAATTTGGTGCAAGAAAATATGTTTGTTTATTAATATGTGGCACATGTTGACTTTTGTATAAAGTAAATGCGAGTTGTGAAAAATAAAGAGTGGTTATTTAAGAAAATATTTGTTTATGATATATAATATATTTTTGTTTTTTATGGAATGAAAAATATATTGTGGACGTCCAAAAAAAAAGTGAGAAACGTATAATGGAACAAAGAGAATACCTTATAATATAAACAACTAATATCTTTTAATGGAATAATTAAAGCTCTGTTTGGTTAGGAATGGTGGTGGATGGGATGGAGATGAAGATGGAAAAAGGAGGATGTGGGTAATTCAATGAATAGTAAATATGTGTTTGGTTAGAGATGAAGAAATAGAGTTGGATGAAACTTTATGTCAAATCAAAAGTGATGTTGAAATATTTTATTATTATTAGTTAATGAGATAATGATTGAGTGAGAGAAAAGTATGAGAGATGATAAGAAAAAATATGAGAGATAATTAATATATAAGAAAAAATAGGAGAGAGAACAAATGTATAAGAAAAAGTAGGAGAGATAATTAATAAATGTAGAAAAAATAGGAGAGAAGATGAGTGAGTGGGATAAAAGTTATGTGATTGTATAAAATATAATTAAAATGAGTGTGTAGGTGTATAATAGGGGTGGATGGGGAATGAGATGTGTCCATCCAAAATCGAATGGGATGGGAGATGACCTCATCCCTAACCAAAGACACCCAATAGATATTAAACCAATTTCCAACGAAACTTTGCATAAGATGAGTATTAGAAACCAGAAACATAAATAGAAAGGATAATTGTTTATTTTGGTCCTGTAATTTTACCTCCTTTTAATTTTCATCCTATTGAGTTTTAAGTTTTTGGGCGTTGTATATAAACCTCTGTAACTGTTTTTTTGACGTTTGAGAGTTTCGAAAATGAAAGATACAGAGCTAAAAGAAATTTCCGAAGTTCCCTTGTTGCTTTTGAATATAATGAAAGCTAATTTAGCTGATTTTATTTTAACCTTTTAATAAAATAAAATTTTACTGTCTTTTATTCCTTTATGATCATTGATCTATGGAAATTTGCCCAAGGTTTACAGAATTCTTCAACTCAAACTTTAGTAGTTTGTTTCTGGAAATTGATGGCAAATACATTCTTGCAGTTGCCGTGCTCAAACACTAACAAAGGTTAGGGAGGTTGACCAATTAGGGGGTAATACAATATATGTTGGGTCGGGTTGCATTATTTTAGCTTTTAATGAGAAATAAAAAGGCTACCATCACTTTTATATATCATTCGAATTTTTTAATTAAAAAAATTCAAAATAGATGCCGCACGCATCACTTGCTATAATAGGTTATAGGACCAAAATATAAATAATAATGTAAGTTGCAGGACAAAAATAAAAATTAAAGTCCATAGGACGGAAAAAAAAAAAAAAAAAATTCTTCCGCCCAAGAAAAAAAAGAAGTACCTCTTCATCCTCTTCATGGTCTTAGCACTAATTTTACGGGTGGAGCGTTTTCCCAATCTCTTGTGCAAGAAGTGTTCCCCCCTTTTGAGCCTCTCCACGGTCACATCCCCACACCACAATATCCCTTTCACCACCTGTCCCGACCCCGTCGCTATCAACTTTGCCAGGCTTCCACTGTAATCCTCTACATTCGGCGCCAGCGTCGTCCAGTATGCGGCGGCGCTCTTCTCCACCTCATCCTTCTCACTACTCATCTCCTCCGGCGAAACCCCCTTCGCCACCTCCCCCCACCACTGCTGCTCCTCCCCTGCCGCCGTCACCTCCTCCACCCTAAACGCGCTAAATTTCTCCAGCACCGAATCCAATTTTTCCTCCGCAGCTATCGTCAATCCGTAGTTCAAAATACCGTCGCTCTTAGTTTCGCCCGGAACCCTAAGGCTGAAAAAGTAATGACAATCGTCGAGCTTCACGGCGGCCTCGTCCTTCGCCAACGGCCATTGGACTTTGTCACCCACACGCGCAAACGCCGCCACGACGTTGTCGCCCTGTTTCAACTGCATCACCGAGAATTCGCCGTTGGCGAGCTCCAGAGACTGGTGTTCATCGATCAAGTGAAGGATTGCGTCCGGGATCCGGATTATAACTTCCTCCGAAGCGGTTTGATCTCGTTTCTGGTTTTCGTCTTCGGAATCTGTGAATAGCTTTTCTGCTAATTCATTTATTTCATCGGAAGGTGGATCAACTTCAGTAGTGCTGGAAGACATGGTTTTGATTTGATTTTTGTCCTGAAGAAGATTGTTGAAATATGGTTGGAGATTTGACGGATTTATGGACAAGGAACCGCTAACTGTTGGATAAATTGTTCTTTCTCAATTACTATCATTTATCTTATCTTATTAAATATTATATCCATAATAACATTATTATTTGTTGCCGACCAGGTTATATCCATTTACCTTATATAATTCTGCTTTAATTTTAATTAATGTTAAGTGAAGAAGGGGCCCTAATAAAGTAAAAGAATTTCTACCTATTATCATAAGAGGAAAAAAATTATACAGATTACCCTCATTTTTGTAAGGAGGGAGAAAATTGAAATGAATTCACCATAAATTTAGTGATTGGTTTCTACTATATTCATAATTGTACAATAATGATTTACAAGAAAAAGATAAAAAAAAATTACAAAAAATATTTACAGCTATTCAGAATTATTTGAATTGATCTTGCTCTCTATATTTTTCTAATCCGTAGAATATTCCTTATCCCCCCCCCCCCCCCCCCCCTCCCCCAAGTTGTGTGTGAGATTATCATCAACACATAGCTTGAATCATAAAAATTCAAAAAGAGGTCGAGCTAAATTGTTGGTGAAAATGTCGGCAACCTGAAGTTCAGAAGGAATGAACATTGTCTCAAGCTTCTGATCAGTTACAAGTTCACGAATGAATTGATATTTAATAATATGTGTTTGACTCGTTTATGAGCGCGCGATGAGATTTTGACTTAAGAACGTGGAACTTTTGTTATCACAAAGAAGCACAAATCGCGATGGGAGTAGTGCACGAAGCTTACATAGAAGGTGACTTAGCCAAATCGTCTCTTGAGCAGCATTGGCTAGTGCACGATATGCTGTTTTTTGGCACTCCAGGAAACTAAATTCCGCCCAAGGTAAAGAGCATAGCCATAAGTGGATCGACGTGTATTCTCACAATGAGGCTAATCTGCATTTGAGTAACCCAGAATGTTATACTTCGCGGAATGAGAGAATGTGAGGCCATAGTGTATAGTGCCTTTCACATATCGAGGTACGCTTGACAGCCAAAAAAAGAATCTTCTGTAGGCACTTGAAAAAATTGACCACTAACATGAATGACAACATATGAAATATCTGGGTAAGTAATTGTAAGATATTGCAAAGCACCGACTAGAGAGCAAAATAGTGTCGGATCCTTGTAAGGTTCGCTAGCACGGATTAAATATTCGCCCAGTGGCAAAGAAGTGGAAACCGACTTTGGTCAAGCATCGAAGCTTGAGTGAGGATATCGTGAGCATATTTTTCTTGTCCAAGGAACGAGTCGCTAAAAGTATGAGTAATTTCAAGACCCAAAAAGTAGCTGAGCAAGCCGAGATCTTTGAATGCAAATTCTTTGTTTACCCGAGCAATAAAGTCCTGCAAAAGAGATTTGTTACTATCAGTAACAATAATATCATCGACATTATAAAGTAAAAATATAGTGCACATAATTATGTCTATGAAGAAAGGACAATGATGTATCAGATCTGCTCCTAGTAAAATCCCAATGAATAAAGGAAGAAGCTGAAGCGATCAAACCAAACACGAAGGGCTTGACGAAGACGATAAAGAGTCTTCTTGAGCTTGCAGACATGATCTGGGAAACAACGGTCAATAAAGCCAAGTGGCTAGGCCATGAGAACCGATTTCTCAAGAACACCGTGAAGAAAGATATTTTTAACATCTAGTTGGTGTAGGGGCCATTGCCGCTGCACAACAACAGAAGAAGATAGCACGAACAATGGCAGCTCGAACTACTAGACTGAAGGTATGATCGAAATCAAAACCAAGTATTTAAGCGAAACCCTGTGCGACTAAGCGTGCTTTATAACGCTCTATGGATCCATCAGATTTGAACTTCGTTTGGAAGACCCATTTAGAGCCCACCACACTCGCATTAGGGGGGCGGGGAACAAGATCTCAAGTTTGATTCAGATGAAGAGCATCCATCTCCTCACTCATTATAGTAAGTCAATGAGGAACTTTGAGAGCGGACTTAAAACCCTTAGGAACCTAAGAATCAGACAGAGAGGATAACAATGCATTAGTCACAATGTCAACAAAGTATTTGATTTTACAATACCAGATTTAGTACGAGTTTACATTGGATGATTGTTCATAGGATTAGGTGGTGGAAGAGGCTATACTGGAGGATCAAGTAAGACGTCAACATGTGTATGATGAGGGGAAGCTTCGGTTGTATGATCGTCATACTCATGACCGATGTTGTTTACCAAATATATTTTGCTGGGATTGAATGGCTATTTGTTAAAGCTTTGGTAAAAACACCAAATGATTGGGTTCTTAAATGCTAAAATGAATGCTTAGATGAAGAGAGGCTTTAAATGCATATGAACACTCAAGAACACCAAGAATTGCCAGGGGTTGTTAATCCCTGGACTTGAATGAGTATGTGTATTGATTATACTGAGAGTGATTCAACCTTTTTTTTACATTACAAGTGTTGGGGTATTTATAGTTTTCTCACTATAGGGGTATGTTGGTCATTTCCGGCCTCTCGGGGGACAGGTGCATTAAATGCCTCCTGCCTCTGAGGACGCGCGGGCTCTGAAGTGTCAGGGCTCGCAGGTGGCCGGCCACTTGGGTGTCGACGCGTGTCCAAAAAGGACGATTCTCTGACGAATTTCCTCATTTGGATGGAATATTCTCTGTTGCAGGGTACGGAGGTGGCCTTTTTCTTCCTTGGGAGAGGATCTTGCCTGATTCTGTCACGTGCTCGAGATCCATCTTGCCGGCCGGGGGCCTTAAGTGATCGGATGCCGGTCTCCTGGCGGACACCGAGGTCGGAAAACGCTCCAGCCAGTCGGTCGCGTCCGGGCGTCTTCTGCTGGACCTCACTGATCATGGCCGGGCCGTACCGGCCACGGCAGGGCTTTGATGTAGCTGTGATCGACGTGGACGGACGTCCCAGGCAGGTTTCCGGCCTCGCTCTCGCGGCCGGAATCTCCCGTTCGGAGCCCGCTGAGGTCGGATTCAGGCCGGCCAGGTCGGTCCCGACCTCGGGGTATCTTCTTGCCTTTTCAGACTTTCTTCCGGCTGGATCCAATGCGCGGTCCGAAACGGTCACAACAATTGCCCCCCAGCTCGTTTCTCAATTTGAGGGGCGAGGTGGTCGTTTATCGTTTCTTATTGGTGCCGGCCTGGATCCGCCCGGGGTGATCGGAGATCGGCCAACGGTTAGGAGATGGTTGAGGTGACGTATGTTGTCAGGCGACGCTTCGGGTTTCGCGCACTAGCCTGACGTGACGTGATGCGACTCCTCGAATCCCGTTCATTTAATGCGCGCCTAGTACGAGGCATCTGGCGCTGAAACCGTCGTTTCAAATTCTTGCTTCTAGGCCCCTATGCCTAGAAACTTATTTCGCCGTAGGTCCCCGCCCATTTCCTATAAATAGGGGTGTTACCTCATTTCCAAAGGTTTTCACTCTTTGCGATTTTGCTGCAGTTCCTTAGGCGATTTCCGGCGAGCTTCTCACGGCGGCGACGAACTTTGCACGGCGGCGATCGGCGTTTCGAAGGTAATTTCCAACTTTCCGTATCTCAAAACTCGTTTTGTTTATACAATGGTGCGACGGTGGGCTAGTCCTCCGCCTGGGCAAAGGGGCGGCGCTTCCTCCAGTGGCGGCGGCGGTGGCGGAGCTAATCGCCGTTTGTTCGAAGAGGGGGGAAGTTCCCGCGGGGGGAGTGGAGCCTCTCCTTCTCGTCTAGCGGGCTCGATCTGGGCCCACGACGACGACGGTTTGGATGCCCTATTCCCGCGCCCGGGACGATCATTATTGGGTGAAGGTGCCCGGGAGGGAGTTCCTTTGGCTACGGAGAGATCCCGGGACGAGGAGATGGCCCGACCGGTGGAGGAGAGAGATCCATTGGACGACCTCTTGGAGGAAGATGAAGAAGAAAGCGGTCGCGGCGAGGGCGACGACCGGGCCACTAACCAGCTCCTCAAAAATCTCGCGGCCGAGATGATTAAAGAAAGGCTTGGGAGCGCGGGAGAGGCCTCGGGATCCGATTCCGAGGAGGTTGAGAGGCCGGCCGCAGTTGGTCAGAGTGTTAGCCAAGATCGGCGAGACCAGGTCCGACAGGCCTTTCGTCTGTGGTCGGAATTCGTTGAGAGGAAGGATGAGGTCGAGTCTCTCTCCTTCGATTACGAGGAGTATCTGGATCATTTCCCGCGCGAGCCGACCGTTCGCGATCCGGCCACTATTCGGATAGCCGACTTGGAAGAGTCCCGGAGGTGGACCATTGGCCAAGTACAGAGTAAGATGTCCCAGCGCCAACTCGACGAAGCCCGGGCCGGATGGGAGGTACCTCTTGACGTTAATCTCTACGCACCCGAGCCTAATGAACGGGCGGACCAGCCTCCACGAGGGATGGTGGCCGTAACCCAAGATATGATGGAGGTCGGGCTCCGGTTCCCCCTCCATCCGGCCGTATCGTACCTGTTGAACTACTGGAATCAGGCGCCCATCCAGCTGCTGCCGAACGCCTGGATGATTATAGTGAGCGTCATGACCTTATTCGGCAGGAATCGACTCTACCGGATGCCGACCCCCGGAGAGATGACTTATCTCTATCGGATTCAGAGCGAAAGGAGTGGGACCGGAGAGGTCTACATCCAGACGAAAGGGCAGAAATTGGTGACCGGCCTGCCCAGTAAAGGTCGGAACGATCGAAAGAAATGGTTCTTTGTTGGTGGGGCGTGGAAGACCGGGTATCCGGATGGGACGGAGATTGACGTTCCGACCGACATTCGTCTCAAGAATCCCAGTAAGGAATTTTTAGCTTAAATTTGGATTAAGAGTACTGATCTAATCTTTGCCTTCTTTTGCAGGTTATCCTTGCCCTTCCGATTGAGAATTGAACTTTGATTTCACGGTCGTCAGAGAGCGGATCCTGTCCCTGCCTGCCTCGGAAAGAAACCAGGCCGTCCTCCGAACACGGGAAGCCAGAATTTCCGGTCGGTTCTTCCAGTTTCCTCGTCATATAAAATTGACGGGTAAGTGACCGGGTTCCGATCTGTATTTATGTATTATTTTTTTTTTTTTTTTAACTTGGATCTTGGTCGTTCAGTGCCAGATTTTCCGATCGTCAGGCAGTGCCCCCCTGAGTTTTCCGATCGTTGCCCGGAGATGTTTGCCTTGATGGGAGCTTGTGCGGCAAAGAAAACGGCTAAAGGAGCGAAGAAGAAAAAAGAAACCGGCGTCCGGGCCGGGATCGTGATAGAAGAGCCTCTCCCCCTCCGGTCTGTTCCGGCCGCCGGGGCAGCAGCTGCTGAGATCCCGACCTCTTCTCCGATTATGGGGAAGAAACGGAGTTGGGAGGAGGCCGGGATCGAGGGATCCGGCCAGCATGGGTCGAGCCCGGCCACGATAGATGTTTCCGACGACACCCCCCCAGGGGCCGGGCTGGTCGGAACAGAGACTACGGCTCGTCTGGAGTCCGTTCCTGGACAAGGGGATGACCGGACCTACTTTGGTCGGGACCCGGTCCGCTTCCAAGCGTAAGTCTTTTTACTTCGACATTCTCACTCATACCATTTCATTTCTATACCTGATCTGACTTTTCACTTGTCCAGGTTGACTCGAAATGACTCCGATCTCCCTCCAATGGTGCTCGATTTCCTCTCCTCTCGTGCCCCGAGTTCAACGGCCGAGATGCCGGATTACATGCGCCGGGCTGCGAATTCCCTCCCCCAGGCGTGGACAAAAGATCTGGCCGACATTGTCGAGCGCCGTCCCCGGCACGCGGGCCAGACTGGGGTCGCGCTGATCAGTCAGGCGGCCATCGTGGTTAACACGATGGAGAACGAGCTCTCCGAGATCTCTCGGTCGCTCCGGAGGACTGAGACCGCCCTGACCCGTGCCCGGGAAGAGAAGTCCGGGCTCGAGAGCGAAGTCGCCAAGCTTAAACAAGAGAGGGATGGTGCGGTCGGGCAGATGGAGGCCGTCCTGAAGGAGAAGGATGATGCTCTGGGCCGGGCGGAGATGGCCTACAAAGCCCTGGAGGATGCTCGGCACCGCGTGTCTGAGATGGAGGACTCCCTCGCCGATCTGCGGTTGGAGGCGCACCGTGCTCGGGGGGATGCAGACCAGGCTGCTGCCCGGCAGGTCGAGGCGGAGAAGGAGCTCCAAAGGAAGAATGATGAGCTGGCCGCTGCACTGAGCCGGCCGGCTTTCGACCCTGCGGATCCGACTCAGAACCCGGCACTCTTTTCTGAGTTCTGCTTCTACGTGGCCGCCGCCAATGTGATCCGGGCCGGGCGCCAGGCCAGTCTCGATACCAAACCCCAGGAAGACTACTTCCGGGAGTATGCTGCCCAGAACCCGGTCAGCGACGGTTTCTGGTTCCCCTTCCTCGATCTCGAGACTGACTACGGGGTGGACCCCTCTTGGTTCCCCCATCGGCACAGATTGTTCAAACATGGCGAGAACCCGCCGGCCGGTGATGAGGAAGAAGAAGACGAGGAGGAGGAAGTCCCTGCGGAGGGGCCCCAGGCACCGGTCGGAGACGGGGCCGTGGTGGAGGCCTTGGTCAATGAAGTGGTCGATTATGTGGCCGGGACCGGAGTTCAGGCAAGCCCGGCGGCCGGGGAAGGCGGCTCTTGAGCTTTAATTTCCTTATATTTATTTTTGCTTTCCTGAATGTAACCGGTTTCCGACCGGATTTGTTTTGTTTCAAAACGTTGTACTTCCCGGCTTCCAGACCGGTTTTGACTTAATATAATTCACTTCAGATTTCCCTTAAATTTTATTCTCTATTATTGTTTTCTCGCTTTCTTATACCTGTTGAAGTAAATTTTCCCAAGTATGAAATGAGATTTGACCCGGGCTCGAGTGTGATATGCCGACCTCGATACGGTCGGCATATGTTTTGAACTGAGCCCGGTTTGTAGGAATGCCTTGGTTGCCTTGCCGAGCTCAAGTGTGATATGCCGACCTCGATACGGTCGGCATATGCTTTTGAACCGAGCTCGGCTTTTAAAGTGGCTGGGGTGGCCTTTTCGAGCTCAAGTGTGATACGCCGACCTCGATACGGTCGGCGTACGTTTTTGAACTGGGCTCGGTTTTTTTGATGGCCTTAAGCGGCTTTTCCGGGCTTAAGTGTGATATGCCGGCCTCGATACGGCCGGCATACGCTTTTGAACTGAGCCCGGTGTTTGAAATGAGATACAGCCGTGCGAAGAGCTTTTGTATTAATTGATAAACATAGTACAAAATCATTGGTAGTATTTCTTCAAGTGAATTGCATTCCAGGGGTATTGGTCCGGAGTTCCATCCATGAGTTCCAGCTCGTAAGCTCCCTTAGAGAGCCATCTGGATATCCTGAACGGACCCTCCCAGTTCGGGCCGAATACCCCTTTTGGTACTTGAACTTTCTTGAGGACGAGGTCCCCGACCTGGAATTGTCTAGCCTTCACTTTGGAATTGAAAAAATTTTCGGATTTCTTCTTGTAGGCCGCATTTCGGAGATCGGAATTGAGTCTTCTCTCCTCCAACATATCCAAGTCGATCATCCGGGCGGTGTCATTGTCTTTGGTGATCGTCTGGGCTGTCCGGTGGCTTGGTAGGGAGACCTCTGAAGGAATGACGGCCTCGGTCCCAAAAGCTAGAGCGAAAGGTGTTTCGCCCGTTGAGTTCCTTGTGGTCGTTCGGTATGACCAGAGGACATCGGGTAGCTCGGCTGCCCACTTCCCCTTTTTGTCCTCGAGCTTGGCTTTGATAGTGTGCTTGAGGATCTTATTTACGGCCTCTACCTGGCCGTTCGTTTGCGGGTGGTAGGGGGTGGAGAAAACCTTCTTGATATTCCATTTTTCACAAAACTGGATCATCTGGAGACCGTCAAACTGTTTCCCATTGTCGGAGATGATCACTTGAGGTAGGCCGAAGCGGCAGATGATGTTTTTCCAAATGAACTTGATAATTTGGGTCTGGCTGATTTTGTTGAGTGGCTCGGCCTCGGCCCACTTTGTGAAATAGTCGACGGCCACGACGGCGAATTTGTGGCCCCCGGGCGCAGTGGGCATTGGTCCGATCAGGTCGATGCCCCACTGGGCAAAAGGCCAAGGGCTATACATAGAGGAGAGCTGCTCGGGGGACAGTTTGATGTTGGGTCCCAAGACTTGGCATTTGTGGCATGACCTTGCGAAGCTGACGGCGTCCTTATTCAAGGTCGGCCAGAAATATCCTTGTCTGATCACTTTGTGGGCTAGGGCCCGGCCTCCGGCATGATTTCCGCAAACCCCCTCATGGATCTCGGCCAGAATGGTCTGGCCTTGCTCCGGGGTTATACATTTTAGGAGTGGGAGGGTAAAGCTTCTCTTATATAAAAGATCCTCAATGAGGGTGTACCTTGACGACCGGAGTTGCAGTTGCCGGGCCCGAGTCCTGTCCTCAGGGGGTGTGCCGGTCTTGAGATATTTCATGATCGGCGTCATCCAATTCTCATCCGTGCTTAAAACGGTCGCCACCTGTGCTCGGATGACCGTGGGCGTTCCGAGCGTGGAGAGTTGAATGTTGGCAAGGTCGGCTGCCCCCTCCGCTGTTGCAAGCTTGGAAAGCGCGTCGGCTTGGGTGTTGTGTTCCCTCGGGATTTGCTCAATGAAAACCTGATGAAATTTCTCGCATAAGGTTGTGACCAGGTCGAGATACTTCATCATTTGCTCCCCCCGGGCCTCGTACTCTCCTTTGATCTGGTTGACCACGAGCAGGGAGTCCATGAAAACATGCAAACGGCAAACTCCGATCGCGATTGCGAGCTCAAGGCCTCCGACCAGAGCCTCATATTCGGCCTCGTTGTTTGTGGCCGGAAAACTGAAGCGGACTGCATGGGTGAAACTCTGGCCTTCCGGGCCGATCAGGACAATGCCGGCCCCGGCACAGTTGTTGGTTGATGATCCGTCTACATAGAGTTTCCAAGGTGGGTGGTTGATTCTTGTGAACTTGGGTGGGAAAGTTAATTCCACTATAAAGTCAGCCAGGGCCTGACCCTTGATGGCCGTCCTTGGGGCGTATGAGACCCCGTACTGAGCTATCTCTAACGACCATTTCAATAACCGGCCGCTGGTATCCGGTCGGTGTAGGACTTGCCTCAGGGGTAGAGTGGTAAGGACCTCTACTTGGTGGTCGAAGAAATAAGGCCTCAGTTTCCTTACGCTCATGACCAGAGCATAAGCTAACTTTTCGAGCGGGGTGTATCTGAGCTCGGCATCGTGGAGAGCTTGGCTTACGAAGTAGATCGGGAGATGGTTCTGACCGTCTTCCCGTACGAGTACCGCGCTGAGTGCGACCTCGGAGGCCGCGAGATATAAGTAAAGCTTCTCTCCTGGGACCGGCTTGACCAAGATTTGTGGGTTTGCCAAGTATTCTTTTAGTTTTGCAAAGGCTACTTGGCTTTCCCTATTCCAAGAAAACTTGCCATTTTTAATAGTCGAGAAGAAAGGCTTACTTTTATCTCCGAGCCGGGCTATGAATCTGTTGAGAGAGGCGAGGCATCCGGTCAGGCGTTGCACTTGTTTGATCGTCCTTGGCTCTTGCATGTCAAGGACGGCCTTGATCTTGGCCGGGTTGGCCTCGATCCCGCGCTGGCTGACGATGTGTCCCAGGAACTTGCCGGCCTCCACCCCAAAGTTACATTTCTTCGGGTTCAGCTTCATATTGTAGGCTTTGAGGATCTCGAAAGTCTCTTCGAGATCCCTGAGATGGTCTTCTTTCTTCAAGCTTTTCACGACAATGTCGTCGATGTAGACCTCCATGGTCTTTCCGATCTGATCCGCAAACATCTTGTTGACTAGGCGTTGGTAGGTCGCGCCGGCGTTGATCAGGCCGAAAGGCATTCGGAGCCAAGAGAATATGTTCTTCTCCGTGTGGAATGAGGTGTGCTTGATGTCTTCAACGGCCATGGGGATTTGATGGTAGCCGGCAAAGGCATCCATGAAGGACATCATCTCGTGTCCGGCCGTGCTGTCCACCAGGTGGTCGATGTGTGGCATCGGAAAGTGATCCTTTGGGCACGCCGCGTTGAGGTCGGTGAAGTCTATACATAGTCTCCAGGTGTTGTTTGTCTTTTTGACCAGGACGGCGTTCGCGACCCATTGGGGCTCGTCCCGGGCTTGCTCGATCAGCTTGTTGTCTAGCAACTTCTTGACTTCCTCAGCCAAAGCTTCGTACTTTTCCGGGCCGAACTTCCTTCTTTTTTGGTGGACCGGCCTCCAGTTGGGGTCGATCTTTAGACGATGGCATGCGTGCTTTGGGTCTATCCCGACCATGTCTTGGTGAGACCAGGCAAAAACTCCAACGTTGGCCTTGAGGAATTCGATCACCTCCCCCCGCATTTCGGTCGGTATGCGAGAGCCGATCAGTACTTCCAGTTCCGGCCTCGAGGTGTCGACCGGAATGTGTTCCAGATCTTCCAAAGCCGTAGCTTGTTCATAGCTCCGCCGGTCGGAAGAATCGAATCTGGGATCGAGGTCGAGCTCGGATGGTTCGAAACCAATCCTTGGCTCGGGATCGTCGATCTGCATAGGCTGGGGGTCGGCCGATGTGGATCTGACCTCCGCGGTGGGTTCTGCGGCCGAAATGGCCATTTCAGAGTCGGGGTGTGGCCCGTCCGGTGTTTGGTTATTGCTGATTGAAAATAAGTAAGAGTAGGAATAATTCAAACACCTTCTAGCCATTGCCTGGTCACCCTTAATGGTGCCGACCACCCCCTCGGGGGTGGGAAATTTGATACAGTAGTAATAGGAGGAAGCAACGGCTTCAAAAACTTCTAAAAAGGGCCTACCCAGAAAGCCATTATACGAGCTTGGCTGATCTACAATTATAAAATCTAGTGGCCTAGTTATCCTGACCTCCTTGTTGTAGCAGCAGATTAGTTCCACGGAGAGCTTTATCCTTCCGTACGCGGCGACCGTCGCGTCCCCAAATCCCTTCAGCTGAAGGTCGATTGGCCTGATGAAGTTGACGAGGTCTCCGAGCTGGTCTAGGGCTGTTTTGAAGATGATATTGCAAAAACACCCATTGTCGACCAGAACGCGTTGAACCTCTTTGCCCAGGATCTGGGCGGCAATCACCAGCGCGTCGCCCTTCGGGAACAGCACCCCGGTCCGGTCCTGGTTGGAGAAAGTTATCTCCAAGTCCTTGTGAATCTTCGGTTCTGGGGGTGTGACCAAGTTGACGTTGGTCGCTGCCCGGACCTCTGCTTTCCGCTTCCGATTGGACTGCGTCGAGATGGGGGTGAGGCCGCCTAGGTTCCCTCCGCCGGCCTGGATCATGTTGACCCGACCGCCGGGATTCATGGGCGGGAGGAGGTCATCCTCGTCATCATCTTCCTCCAAAGCTGCGACCGGCCTAAGAGGCCGGCCGCCTTCCTCGTTCCTCCGAGGGTGGCGTTGGGGCTGCTGCTGCTGCTGTTGGTCGTGCCGGCCGGCTGGCCTTTGAAGGAGGTCGTTCAGACGCCCTTCCTCAAACAGCTTCCAAAGCTGCTTTAGGAGATCACGACACTGGCTCGTATTGTGGCCAATAGAGTCGTGATAAGCGCAGAACTTTTTAGGGTCCAGCCGGGACCGGTCTCCGGAATAGGGCCTTGGCCTGGGAAGCACGTCCCGGTGCTGAATCGCATTGAAGATATGCGCGGGGAACTGTCTCGTGGCCTGGGTTAGGTGAACCTCAACGTCCTCGAAGGACTTGAAGTTGCTGGGCGGCTTGGCCACCCTTCTGGCCTTTGGGCCATTCTTGGGGGAGGTTTGGGCTACGGCCTCTGTCTCCTTTGGGGCCGGCTCGGACTCCCCCAGCCTTAGTGCCAGAAGCTTCCTCCGAGCCAGGTAGTCCCCGGCTCGGGCGCGGAATTCGGCATAGGTTTTAGGGAAGTCCTTGGTGAGGTGCTTGAACATAGGAGATCGGCCGTGAAAGCCTCCCAGGGTTGCATGCAAAGCAAGCTGGTCGCTGACTGCCTCGCCGGTCAGCATGACCTCGTCCACCCTGGCCACGTAGTCCTCGTCGGACTCCTCTTTCTCCTGGCGGATCCGCATCAGGCGATGCCAGCTTTCCGGCCGGGCGATTTTGGCCGCAAAGTATGATGAGAATTGGGCGCTCAAAGTGGCGAACGAGTCAATGGACCGTGCCGGAAGGGACACGTACCATCTGTGGGCGAGGTCGCCCAGGGTGAGAGGGAAAAGCCTGCACTTCGTGGCGTCTGTCGCGCCACGCCCGGTCATATAGATCCGGAACTTGCTGAGATGGGTCTCAGGATCTGTTTTCCCCTCGTAGAGAGGAGTTGGTGGGGGGACGATCTTGAGCTGGACCGGCGCGAGCTCAATATCGACCGCCAAAGGCTCGTTGGCGACTGGCCGGGCCTTGGTTTAGCCTTGCGCTTCAAGGAGCGCCTTCATTTCGTCCAGTTGCTTTTGCAACTTGACGATTTCTGGACTGGGGGTTTCGGCCAGCTGGTCGTCCACGTCGGCTAGGGGGCCGATTCGGTCGAAAACGGCCGCACGGGGGACTCCGCGTCCCAACAGGCCGCTTTGGGCGAAGCTTAGCTTGCGCCTGGCGGAGTTTGCCGGGGTCAGGCTGACCTCGGCTGCCCTCTTGTTGGGCATTTGGGCCGTGCTCCCCGAGTTGGAGATGGACTCGGTGTCTCCGTACCCAGTGTCGTAACTGGGCACACGGCTCGGGTACCACAACGGGTCTGTTGTGCCCAACCGGTCAAAAACCGGATGGGCGGAGCCTCGCGAACGGTCAGAGACGGGGTTCGCCCGACCTTGGCTTTCGCCTTGGTGTTCTCTGGCCTTCTCCTTGCCTTTGAGAGCACGAGCCTGGGCCTTCTTCTTGGAGGCAGAGGTGGTGCTCCGGCAGCCCCTCGCCTCTTCCGCTTGGCGGCGTCTTCCTGACCCGGCCTGGTCAGGAGTAAAGAATCCCCGGCCCCCGGATGGGAGAGGTTCCTCCGGGAAGCGAATTGGGGAGGCCACGCGTGTGGCTTTTCCGTGGGCCTGGGATGATTTCTGGGGATCCATTGCTTTAGGAGATGAGGGGGTTGAGGTTTGAAGATTTGAAGGTTTGAGGATGTGAAGCTTTGAAGAACAGTGAGTGTTCTTCAAAGAGATGAAGAAAAATGTGTTTGATGGGTTAGAAACCCTTCTTCTAGCGCCAAATGTTGTTTACCAAATATATTTTGCTGGGATTGAATGGCTATTTGTTAAAGCTTTGGTAAAAACACCAAATGATTGGGTTCTTAAATGCTAAAATGAATGCTTAGATGAAGAGAGGCTTTAAATGCATATGAACACTCAAGAACACCAAGAATTGCCAGGGGTTGTTAATCCCTGGACTTGAATGAGTATGTGTATTGATTATACTGAGAGTGATTCAACCTTTTGTTTACATTACAAGTGTTGGGGTATTTATAGTTTTCTCACTATAGGGGTATGTTGGTCATTTCCGGCCTCTCGGGGGACAGGTGCATTAAATGCCTCCTGCCTCTGAGGACGCGCGGGCTCTGAAGTGTCAGGGCTCGCAGGCGGCCGGCCACTTGGGTGTCGACGCGTGTCCAAAAAGGACGATTCTCTGACGAATTTCCTCATTTGGATGGAATATTCTCTGTTGCATGGTACGGAGGCGGCCTTTTTCTTCCTTGGGAGAGGATCTTGCCTGATTCTGTCACGTGCTCGAGATCCATCTTGCCGGCCGGGGGCCTTAAGTGATCGGATGCCGGTCTCCTGGCGGACACCGAGGTCGGAAAACGCTCCAGCCAGTCGGTCGCGTCCGGGCGTCTTCTGCTGGACCTCACTGATCATGGCCGGGCCGTACCGGCCACGGCAGGGCTTTGATGTAGCTGTGATCGACGTGGACGGATGTCCCAGGCAGGTTTCCGGCCTCGCTCTCGCGGCCGGAATCTCCCGTTCGGAGCCCGCTGAGGTCGGATTCAGGCCGGCCAGGTCGGTCCCGACCTCGGGGTATCTTCTTGCCTTTTCAGACTTTCTTCCGGCCGGATCCAATGCGCGGTCCGAAACGGTCACAACAACCGAGATTTACAACGCCCTAATGAGCATGGTCATTGTCCACATGATCCCTCTTGCATGGTCAACATCCGCATGATCATGAGCATCATCCACGATTGGTGGAGTGGCAGGGATAGGGTCGACGATCGGATTTGATGGCAAAAGATCAACTCAAATAGGCAAATGGTTTAAGGTTGCAATCCCTGACCAGGAAATGTATTAGATGTATCCGCAACTGGAGCTATGGTGGGGATGGGTACCTGAGGTTCAAGAAAACGAGTAAATTCAAGAGCTCTATTAGAGGTAAAATTCGCAGACTTAATTGGAAAACAAATTTCATCAAATTGCACATGTCTAGTTATATAAACAAAAGAAGTTGAGGGATCAATATACCGAATTCCTTTAAGCTTGTTGTTGTAGCCTAAGAAAATGCAAGGTTGACTCCGAGGAGATAATTTATTTTCAGCATAATCACGTAAATAAGGGAAAACACGACACCAAAAACCTTTGAACTTTGCATAATTTGGGACAGAACCAAAGAGAACTTCAAAGGGAGACTTGTTTTCTAACATAGGAGTAGGCAACCTACTAATAGTGAAGACAGTCATAGAAAAAACATCAAGCCAAAACTTTGTGGGTGCATGAGCATGAAAAAACATAGATAATCCAGTTTCTGAAATGTGTCTATGCTTACGTTCTGCACGACTATTCTGTTGTGGAAAATAAGGACATGATGGACAATGTAAAATGTCATTTTTATGAAGAAAAAAATCATGTACATGAGTATTATTAAATTTTGTTCCACCATCATTTTGAAATATCTTTATTTTAGAGTCAAATTGATTTTTCATAAGATTAGCAAAACACACGAGAATATCATAAAATTTAGATTTAGCACGTAGATGAATAATCAAGTAAAGTTGAAATAATCGTCAACAAAAATTATATAAAATTGAAAACCATCTATGGAAATAACGGAGATAGGGCCCCATTACTAACTCCAAAACACGAGAAACATGTTTCTCGTTTAAAGTGAAAGACTGACGCTTACTCTTAGCTAAAGGACAAGATGAACAAACTGAGGCTTTTGGCAAAATAGAAGTTACTACAAAATGACCTAATTTATTTAAATGTTGAATAATAGAAACAGGACATGTCCTAAGCGACTATGCCATAACTCGAAAGAATACTTTAAAACAACATAATTTAAAACAGCAACAAGAGTTGTAGTGAATTGAAATGAATTAATAAAGATAAGTTTGTCGGTAAATGGAGAAAAGAAGACGACAACAACCTTTTTATTATTATAAATTAGGGTTTCTGTATTTTTCTGGTGATACCATGTACAGAGGGAGAGAACTGAAATGAATTCTCTGTAAATTTGGTGATTGGTTACCACTATATTTATAATTGTACAATAATGGTTTACAAGAAAAAGATACAAAAAAATTATAAAAGATATTTAAAGCAATTCAAAATTATCGAATTGATCTTGCTCTTTAGAATATTCTAATTGGTAGAATATTCCTTACTAATGTTATTCTTAAAATACTTCTTTACTTTAGAGTAAGTTTTCTACATGTTGTAAATAAGAGCGTAAAATAAAAGACGAGATTTGTTCACCCAGTTCGTCGGGAACGACTACGTCTGGGGGCGAGCCAAGCCAGGAGTTTCACTAATGTTCTTGTGTATGCGTATATACAATTCTGAGTATAAATGTATATTTATAAGTATAAAACCCCAGTCTAACATATGAAGCCCATTGGGTTATTGGTCCATTAGTAATGTCCACATCAAATCTTCTAGATTTGGAATAATAAATCTTCTAGATTTACAACACTCCCCCTTGGACATTACGACATAACATAAATGTCTTGTCATAAAAACTCCACGTGCTAGGTATCGACCAAATAATAAGTTAGAGAGGAATGTAATCGATCTTCTAGATTAAATCTTCTAGATTCATTTCGGGGTTACCGCTCCCCCTGAAGAGAAAAACACTTTGAGTCTTTGCATCCCAATACCACGAACGTACTTTTCAAAAGTAGACGTAGGTAAGAACTTAGTAAACAGATCTGCTAGATTGTTACTAGATTGCACCTTTTGAATGGTAATCACGTCACTCTTCTGGAGTTCGTATGGGTAGAAAAACTTAGGTGAAATATGTTTCGTCAGGTTTCCCTTGACGTACCCATTACTCATTTGTGCGATGCAAGTTGTATTGTCTTCAAATATAACGGTGGGAGGTGTATCGCATTTAGCGATACTGTTGGAGTTATACGTGAAAGTATGCTTTTACTTTGTATAACTCGTGTATCAAACACTCGTTTTATGAGAATAATTCTTTTATCGCATTTGCTTTAGTTATGATTGAATGTTGAATTTCTATTGCAAACCGTTCAATATATAGTACGTGTTACATTGTAGTTAATGTGGTGATACCCGATCACGGAAGACGACATTAACAGTTTACTTGTAACTAAACGTACATTTTCACGGCCTAGGTGGAATTGAACAATCCACCGTGAAAGGTCGATGTGTAAGGCTCAGATTGGTCTGTCTTGACCAAGAGATTGCACTAGCACATTTAGTATGTGTTGAAGAGGTCCTACAGCGAGGAGAAATTCTTCTGTTCTGAAAGGTGAAGAATTAGACCTCAGTGGTTGTTGATTTCTTAATCTCCGTCACTTAAATAGGACCGTGTGTGCTTAGTAGTTACTGCTTTGATTCATGTTGGGTGAGAATCATTGTGACTTCGAACTTTGTGTCTTGGGCAGTAATATTAATCATACGACGGTTGCTAAGATTTAATACGGAGAAACGCGTGCGAGTACGGCTCGTGTGATTAGTCCCCTTGGTGGGCTCAGAAGTTTTATTGTACCAAATCTTGCAAGTGAAGAATTAGTTTCTTCGGTACGAATAATAATGTTGAGCTGTCTTTACTCCAAGGTGAAAGATGTTAATTAATTTAGAGCTATTCAGAAGCTTAATTAATTAATGGACTTGATAATCTTAAACGCGGGAAATAATAACCGGGAGCCCATATTATCGTAATATGGATTAAGATGGATAGTGCAATATTAATTTATTAGTGGTAATAATTAATATTAATGGGCTGAATTATATTGGGGCTCAATATTGAAATTCAGAAGTCCATTAGGAGGTCCAATCTTAATTCTCCTTAAGGCCCCTCAAGTAGCCCATTAAGTAGCCCAATAATGATAAGGTGATTAAAATAAAAAGATAATATTATGCTGATTTTTTACACCTAATTTCGAAAATAGCAATATTGGAGAAGAAAAGATTTTGTTGATTTTCTTGAAAAGATATTATGGAAGAAATGTATTCTTGGAATACAAGAATATCTCATATATTCAAGAAGATCCAAATCTAGGGATCTTTTCTAATAATTTTCGAAAATTATAGCTTGTATAGGAGGTTGAGATTTTTGTGGAATATTTTTTTATGGAGAAAAGAATATATGGGATATATTCAAGATTTCTTAGAGTCTAAGAAAAGATTTTCTCCGAAGCCCAATAAACCCTCTAAATTTCGGCCACTATGAGTTATAAATAGGGGATGATTATTTCATCCCCAAGTACATAATTCCATGTGTTGGAAAAATCAAGAGCATAGATATTTTTCTTTTTCCTTAGTTATTAAATTACTTGAAAGCGTCTCCCACCGGCGATCAAGTGAGGTGAAAAGGGAAATACTTGAGAAGGCTTTGGGTTGATAAAGCGAGATTATAATTGTCCCGTATATTCAAAGGCCAATTCTACAAGAGGTACGTTAATCGCATATTTAATTGTTTATTCCGCTTAATTAAATATGTGAAATTAATTCAACATGCATGATGATAATTAGTTGTTGGAATTATTATTTGAATTAATTAGGATTAATTCATGCTAGTAATAATTGTATTTAAATTCGTATTTAAAATTCATCCCGAATAGATTCCGGGCACCCTATTTTCCCAACAGATACCACACGAGTCACCAATGTGTTTTACCAAGGACCTTAACCAAACACATTCTCGTGCGGCTTCAAATAAAGTTATTATCTTTGAGTGGTTTGAAGACGTGGTAACCATTGTTTGTTTAACCGATCTCCATGAGATCGCGGTACCACCACAGAGAAAAATGTAACCAGTCTGGGATATGACATTGTGGGGATCAAACAAATAGCCAGCATCCGCATAACCTACTAAGGCTTTGTCTTGGTTCTTACGGTAAAATAGTCCAAGATCTTGAGATCCTTGGAGGTACCGTAGAACGTGCTTAACACTATTCCAATGTCTTCTCGTAGGAGAAGCGCTATATCTCGCAAGCAAGTTGACAGCAAATGCAATGTCCGGCCGGGTGCAATTTGCGAGATAGAGTAATTCTCCAACATCGCTAAGATAAGGAACTTCTGACCCCAGAATTTCTTCTGAATCTTCTTTTGATCTAAATGGGTCCTTATCCACTTCGAGGGATCGGACAACCATAGGGGTGCTAAGTGGATGAGATTTATCCATGTGAAATCTCTCCAATACCTTCTTCACGTAGGTCGACTAATGTATAAGAATTCCTTCTGGGAGATGCTCGATCTGTAGGCCGAGGCATTAATTGGTTTTACCCAAGACTTTCATTTTGAATTCAGCTTTCAAGATTGAACTGGCTTCTTCAATCTCTTTGCATGTTTCGATTTTGTTCAGGTCATCAACATAGACGGATATGATGCAAAAACCATTTTGCGATTTCTTCGTGAATACGCATGTGAAAGCTTTATCTAATGTGTATCCCTTCTTCTGAAGGAATTCACTGAGTCGGTTGTACCATATGAGGCCCGATTGTTTCAGGCCATACAACGACTTTTGCAGTTTTATGATATACATACTGCGATTTTCACCATCCCTCATCTGAGGAATGTCAAATCCATTGGGGATTTTTAAATGTCGGCATCAAGTGATCCGTATAAGTACGCGGTTACTACGTCCATTAATCTCATTTGGAGATTCATTTTAACTGCCAAAGATATCAAGTAGCGGAACGTTATTGAGTCCATGACGGGAGAATAGGTTTGATCGAAATCAATCCCGGGTCTCTGCGAAAACCCTTGAGCTACAAGCCTCACTTTATACCTCTCCATAGTATTGTTCTCATTTCATTTTCGTACAAAAAACCCATTTATATCCTACAGGGATAGCGCGCGCGGGTGTACGAACGAAAGAATCAAATACTTGTCTTTTGTTAAGCGATGTGAGCTCTGCTTCAATTGCCTCTTTCCATTTTACCCAATCGGAGCGCTTCCAGCACTCTACGATAGTTTTGGGTTCTGGATCCGGATCGTTAATGGAAAGAGCAAATGTCGCTGCAAATGTGTCGTTGACGACAGTAATATTTATATTACATTTTTCTCCCGTATCTGTGAAATTCACAGAGACTTCGACGTTTACGTCAATCAGACCTTCCTCATTTCCCATTATATCTGGGTCTGGTCGTTCCACGGTCCTAGTGCATGGAATATTTTGTGCACGTGTTATATCACTAGGACTCTCGTCTCCTAGAGACTTGGAGTTATCTAGACGGGTCTCTTCTAGAGATTTTACATTCGACTTACCAGATTTGCTAGCCTTTTGATTAGATGTATTACTATCTCTTGAGGGTCCTTTGCGCTTCTGGCGCGTGGGGACATGAGTACTTGTTTAACTTGGGACCTCAACCCTTTGTGGAGCATTTACTGCAGGTATATGCGATTTAGTTACACCTCTTTGGTCAGTGAACGCGTCTGGCAGATTATTCGCTAAATTTTACAAGTTAATGATCTTCTGAACTTCTGATTCAGATTGGTTAGTCCGTGGATCTAGATACTGAAGATCACTTACATTCTACGTAAGCTCCCGGCATTCATTCAATTTTGAATTCGGATCTCCCCCTAATACCGGGAAGTGATCTTCATCGAACGTGCAATCAACAAAACGGGCCGTTAATTGATCCCTAGAAAAAGACTCGAGGTATTTCACGATGGATGGAGAGTCAAATCCTACGTAAATACCGAGTTTTCTTTGTGGGCCCAAAGAGGTCCGCTTTGGTAATATTATCGGAATATTTACCGCACATCCAAAAATACGCAGATGGGAAATGTTAGATTCTTTCACACGCACTAACTGTAGGGGGGAATGATCATTATATGCAGTTGGACGGATTTGTATTAAGTGCGATGCATGTAGGACTGCATGCCCCCAGCATGAAGTGGGTAGTTTGGAGTTCATAAGCAATGGTCTCGCGATAAGTTTGATACGTTTTATTAGCACCTCAGCAAGACCATTTTGGGTATGGACGTAGGGGACTGAATACTCCACTTTAATTCCCAGGGCCATACAGTAATCTGTAAAAGCTCTCGAGGTAAACTCGACAGTATTATCCATGCGAATAGATTGGATAATCTGGGAACTGAGCTCGAAGCTCGATAGTTTTCGCAATGAGCTCTACAGGAGCTTGATTGCGGGTAGACAGCTAACAGGCATATGTCCACCTAGTGGAGGCATCAATAAGAACCATGAAATACCAAAATGGTCCTGATGCTGGGTGGATCGGTCCACAAATGTCTCCTTGAATTCGCTTCAAGGAAAAATCGGAGACTCTAGTCCAACCTTAGTGCGCGACGGGCGCACTATTAACTTACCGTTAAGACATGCATCACAAATAAATTCATCAACAGGAAGGATTCTATTATTCGAAATATTATGACTAATTGAATTAGATAGAATCCTACGTATCATTGATTGTCCTGGATGACTTAACCACTGATGCCATAATTTAAAGGAGTTCGGGTCATAAAATTTCATACTCATGGCTAGATAGAGATTTGACGGCCGAATGTAGGAATAGTACAATCCGGGGGAGAAGGAATGAAACAATAAATCATTATAGATTATGAGTTCGGTACCCACGGGGAGGACAATGAGAGCTCTTCTGGAGTCCACTATCAACCTACTAACATTGCTATTGTAGTTATACTCCCCTTACGTTTTAACAAGTTATGAAAATACTTACTATCTCTGTTAAGATTGTATGAGTGGTGGCGCTATCTACCAAATATAAATCACAATCTCAATCCATCATGCCAGAGGAAATAGCCCAAACCTAATAGATGATATGTTTACTAGCCATATATAGCAATATCCAAGTAAATTTAATGGACAGCGTTAAGGTAAACACATCGAAACTAAGAACATAATATTATCCATTAAATAAAATATCCGAAAGAAAGGATCCAAAAGCATAAATTGTTTTATCCATAAATAAAGTACTAAAATAATCAAATACGCAAATCACTCATCATTTCCAAAGTCCTTAAGCTCGATGCCCAGAGTATCGACGTTGTCTTGGTCAAAGTCTGCTTCAGGTAGCCTGGCATGGTGAGATTCGACTCTAGGGGCCTTCCCCTTATCGTCCTTCTGCTGCTATCAATTAGCCTCAACCAAGTGCTTGGGAGTGCGACACGTGCAAGACCAATGGCCTCTGCATCCGCATCTGTAGCAGGACTACTCAACCTTATCTTGATTGCCAGATTTTGAAGAGTGAAATTCGAGGTTCTATGACCACCGGATGTACTACGACCTCGGCCTTTAGCCCAGATCATCTTACTCTCTCTCACCCTTCCACGTTTGCAACCAATCATATAATTGTCCCTATACTGTTGCTGAGTATAAGATTGCTAGCGTGGAATGTTGACAGATTATTCTGCATTACCTGGGTTATAATACAGTGCAAAGCAAAGTTGTACTCCGTTATAGACTTAAGGTCTTGGTAATGGAGTCTCAACCAATCGTATTGTATCGAAGGGAGGAGTATATCATTTTATTGTTGGAAACGGCCCTACAGGGAGTTCCACAACATTCTGTGGTCCCTGAATGAGGAATCTGTAATGAATTCCTCACTCAGATGATTCATCAGAAAAATCAACGCTTTCGCCTTCAGGGCGTTAGTGGATTTCGAACCTTCGAGAATTGATTCGCTCAACTCATTTAAGGCTAGATGGAGATTTCGACATCTAGCACCCATGTCAGGTAGTTATTACCAACGAGAGCAAGCTCATCGAATTATTTCATGGTAATATCAGATATTTTTCACTATAATTTTAAAGTGACATAGTAAGAGTTGTGACCAATTTATTGACAACGGAGAAATAATGATTTATTTGATTAATCTAGAGCACATAGAAGCAAGAATTGGGCGTCGTCTACACAAAGCATAAATTACGGTCCGACAAGTACTGGGCGCCACCTACCCGGACATAATATGCGGACTATAAGAAATAAACTATGTGCGGAAGGAATAATGCATGTAAGATAATTAAATCATAGATACATGCAAATAATATATTATGAATAATAATCACTTGAAAATAATTTCAAGAAAAATTTGCGACTTAATAAACATGCATATTCATGAGGCTAAATATTTCATGTATATTAATGAAATTTAACGAAATATTTTCAGGATTTTTAAATTAATTGGTATTTTGTGATGCTAAAAAATGAGCCCAAAAGTGGGCTAGGACTTCACAAGATACACGGCCATGTGCGACTGCGGGTGCGATGATGGGTGACGCCTTGGACACGTCTTCAAGTGGGTGGAGCAACCATACAGGTATCAAGTCCAAAAGAAAGCTCAACACGAAATAGGTTAGTAAATTCCAAGAGACGATTTAAATTTAATGTGTATGAATAATTATACAAGTTCTCGTGCTTTATTAAAATTATACAAATAAAGCGTTTATAATTATTTAGCACATAAAATTTATGTCATATTTAATTTATTAAGAAAAGAATTTGGGCTAACAATTATTTTTCTAGTTTATAAATTTCAGCCCATGTTAATGAAAAATAAAGGCCCAAATTTCTTTTTCTCTTCATATTTTCAAAAAGAGTAGGGATATTTTCACCCCCCAATTTGATTGTTCACCACCCTCTTTTTTTCTTTTTTTGAATCCAGAAATAAAAAGACCAAATTACCCTTTTACCATATTCTAAAAATTAAATACTTAGTTCACCCCCTACACACAAAAGCTTGTATGTACGTGAAAAGTGAAATTAGTGAATCAAGAAGGAACTTTTTTTTTCTGTTGAAGGTTGCACCAAATATTAAAGGAGCTTTTGTTTTGGCTATCAATGTTAGAAACCCTTGATTCTCAACATACATATGTGAGTTTTTTTAATCTTATGTTAAAGTTTTATATATTGGTGAGATGATTGTGTTTATTTGTTGTATTTTGTGTATGCTGGTGTTATTTGAGTAGTTAAAATGTAATAAGTACGAATATATGTTGTTCATACATATTTCCCGCGCTTATTAATCGTGTTTTCGTATTTAAATTTGTTCATGACTGGTTTTTCGAACAGTTAAGAGTTGTTCGAACAAAAATGTAGAACATTGAACTGATGTTCTGAAAAAAAAAATCGAACACTTGTTCTTAAAAAAAATTCGAACAAATCATAGTTGTTCAAAAAATAAATTCGAACATTTTTCACTTTTTTCCAAAATATTTCCTAATTGTTTTGTTTTAAATTTTTTGCCTTGATAGAAGTTGGGAGATGATGAGGACATTTTGATGGAAATTGTGTCGAAGAAGATGATTCATCTATGCTAGTTGATGAAAATAATGTGAATGACGAAAATAAAAATGAAGGGAATGAAGGGATGGAAGAAAATGAAGATATAGGAGAAAATGAAGGGAATGAAGGGATGGAAGAGAATGAAGATATAGGAGAAAATGAAGGGAATGAAGGAACGGGTCGTGATATTGTGATGGACTATACAAGTATTTTCACAACTACAGATTATTATCCTTCCCGTGATGCACTAATATGGTTGAACCGAGTGTGCGTATTGATCCACGTGGTCGTCCAAAAACAGCAAAGAAGAAGGCCTCTGAAAAATTCACAAAAAAGAATCCAAGTCTATTTGAGTATGTTCAGTCCCAGGTTGGAAGTTGTAATGACCCTGTTGCATCCCCAAAGTTTCAGAAGAAAGGTCTAAATAAAAAGCAGCCGGTAAAAAAATACCTCTTTCAATTAATTAGAAATGTTTTTATAATATTATACATCAAAGAATCTTATACCATTTATATTTGTACAGGTATACCACAAGCTAAGTCAATCCAATTCATCAAAAGATCTTTTACCATTTCTGTCTTTGGAATACCAAGAGTATGTTATTAATATTCAAAATGTGAAAGGTGATGGCCATTGTGGATTTAGGGCAGTCGCAGGTCTACTGGGGTATGGTGAGGACTCATGGGCCCGCATTCGTCAGGATTTGATGACTGAATTGTCCCACAATATCCAATTGTATGAGAATGCTTTTCGGGAAAAGCAAATGGTACCAATCATCATGAAGGCTCTTAATTGCTTTACTGAGACTGCGAGTGTAGAAAACTGGTTCATGTTGCCGTACATGGGCAACTTGGTTGCATCAACCTACAATGTTGTGTTGGTTACGTTAAGTCCAATTTTGTCAGTGTCATACCTTCCGCATAGAACTGAAGTGCACCCACGCCCAAAATGTATTTGTATGGCGTTGGTAAATGACAATCATTTTGTGCAGGTATTGGACTTAAAAAACTCAAAACATTTAAAATTTAAAATTTTACTTTCATTAATCATATTTACATATTTTGCAGGTTAACCTTGGTGTCGGAGTTACTTTGCCTCCCATTGTTACTTCATGGCTACACTTTCATCGACCCATTGCTAATGGGTGGCAGAGGGCTTTGCCTTTTAAGGATCCAGAATTAGGAAAAGAACATGATTTGTGAAGGAGTAGTTTTGGAAGCTATATAATGGTAGAATGTTAGCTTGCCATATTTTTTGGGATGTTTTCCGCTTTAGAAGATACTAGAATGGAGTTGTTTTTGGAACTATAATGGTAGAATGTTATTCTCATTATTTTTTGGGATGTAATCTATGTTACAATATGTTCAATTATGAATGAGAAAATTGTTAATATTTTTTTATGATGATGTTTGATATTTGTTTTGTGTTTTTTTTTTTCATTCAATTCAGTTCTTAAAAATTATTTGAACAAATGTCATATGTTCAAAAAATATATTAGAACAAATGTTAAGTGTTCGAAAAAAATACTAGAACATTTTCAGAAATTCGATGAATGTTTACTGTTCGAGATATATCACAAAACAAAAAGGGGGTGAACTTACAAAAATCAATGTTCTCAAATAAAATTCGAACATTTGTAAATTGTTCTTGGATTTTTTTCGAACTTTTATTTTTGTAAGTCCACCCCCCTTTTGTTCTGTGATATATCTCGAACAGTTAACTTTCACCGAATTCCTGAAAACGTTCTAGTATTTTTTTCGAACACTTAACATTTGTTCCAAAAAAATTTAAGAACAATACACTTACAAAAAAATGGATCAATTTATTTGTTCAAAAAACATCCATAACAAAATCAATTCAACCACAATAAATAATTTTTGAATTCATAAGAACATCAAAACATACGTGTGTAACAATATCAAATCACCCATAATAAATAAGTTCACAATTCATAAGAATACCAAAACATTCAACCGAAAATACAAAATCATCGTCAAATCACCCATAATAAATAAGTTCACAATTCATAAGAATATCAAAACGTTCAACCCAGAATATCAAGACGTCCCGCTCAATTCCATTATATATAAAATTTGACACATGTTTACCGAAGCCGGGGAGAAGCGGAGGATGTGGTATTAGTGAATCTAAGAAATATCATCTTTTCTTTTCTTTTTTCGATTTCTTTTTTCTCTCTCTTTCTCTTCATCTCCATCCTCCACTTCATCATTTTCTTCACCTTCCCCGTCCTGATCATCGTCTACATCACTATCATCGTCCTCATTCTGATCTTCATCCTCATTAGTATCCGAGGAAACTTGTCAGCCCCTCATGTATTATCTGGATCCTCAGGATCAATGTTATTTATAGTTTCATCCTCCAGATTATGTTTCGGTTCTGGTTCACTCATTGACGATTTACGTAGTTCATCTTGCTTTCTCTTTCTATAAGAGGCGGTAGGCCGAGCCTTCACTTTTTTTTCTATAAAAGATGGAATTGATAGATATTACAAAACAAAATGAACTTGAGAAGGTTAAATAAAAGTCTAACACTTGAATAAATAAAGACCTGCATGAACTTTAACTCTTTAATCAAGGTAGCCTACCTTAACAAACACAAAATTAATGTTTATTTTGCTTTAAAAAAACTTTAGGGCCAGATTCGAAGAGTATTGGATTGATGGGTGACTCAATTCATATTTTAACAAGTCAATGATTGAGAAAACCTTAGAGAAAAAAAACGCTTAAACTTGTGATGCTCCACACATTTTGTAATATCTTTACACGATTCACTTTCACAATTCCTTAGTTTTCATCAAATTCAAAACCATATACCACCAACATATCTTAAATATAAATTTTATCAATCAAGAACTTGGTAAAATTACAACATGTTGATCAATCTATTCCAAGGGTATATCATAAATTTCCAAACAATGAGTTCAGATGCTGTAACGCCCCAAACCCAGAATATATTAATTATATCGGATTCGAAGTGTTATTGTGATCAAAAGTCCGAACTATAAAATTTTTGAAGGGAATATAACTGAATCGAGAGAGAGAAGTTTCATGCAGCGGATAAGTGGGAAGAAATATTATAACGTAAGTGTGTTTATATATATATATATATATATATATATATATATATATATATATAAAGATGGATAGAAGGTTCTGTATCTTCAGGATAATACACACTGAGTTTGGGTAATTAAAACACACGGTAAGAGTATCGTCTTGCATGGCAGTAGCGATAACATTTATTTGGGAAATAGAAATAATAGGCATCATTGTATTAGTAATAATATTTTAAGCAAATGGGAGACTTTGTGTCTTCTGTGTCACTGTCCTTGCTCCCCGTAATTGAAATCTGCAAGGGGTTAGGAAAAAGGGGCGTGAGAATTGAATTCTCACTTATGGGTGATTGCAACATCATGGGATTGGTAAATCCGAAATATATTAAGTTATACTCATTGATAAAGTGTTTAATTTATTTAAGCAGTTGACATATAAACAAGATTATAAAGTTTAAATGGCATTTAAGCATATTTCGCATAATATAATTGAAATAGCACAAGTTGGTTCACATTAGGGCAAAGCCCAAAGTAATATCACATATAATCACAAACTGACAAACCATAAACGTACGATCATTCCACTTCCAACAAAGTTACTATTTTCAACTCCAACCAATCAACAAAGTTACTCTTTTCAACTCCAACCTGAACTTACTTCATCCAACCACACAAACTCACATCGTCCAACCTTATACATCCCTCAAAATAAGCAAGTATCAATGGCCTTCTTCCCAGTGCGTCAAACGACAGCTGACCGGGGACCAGATCTACTTGATCAACAACCTTGATTCCGAGGGCGTCCCCGACAGCGGCCCCGGAGGTCGGATTTAAAACTCGATCCCGATTCCGTACATACTAACCTTCCACAAAACTGACTCAATAAACTTTACAAAGAATAATACTTAACTGACAACCGAACTGATTCATGCTCACGTAAGGTGTTTACTCATGCAGTGATGATCGATTCATAAAACAACAGGCTAATGTATAACATATTTAGTTATATCACATAATCCAAACAGTTATATAGATAGGTGTTACATTTATGTTGGATTAGATATTTTTTATTTGATTTAGTCGAGTTCAGAAAATACCGGCACGACGTTATTATTAGCAGATCAATCAACATATCATCACCCACCTGATTGTTCTGAGTTCCGGGAATATTGTGTAGGCAGACAGTCGAGTCTTTCGTGCGTGTTCTGAAAAGTACAGAATCCTAATAAGGAGTATTCCGATTAAAAGATTGACTTTTGAATTTGAAAAGCTTAAGAGTGTGAAACTCGAGGATTGAGTAGATTGTTGTCTTCAGAAAACTATTGAAAACCAAAGTTTTCAAAGGTTGATTTTTAATTGATAAGTACACCCCTTTTTAAGAGGAGGTGTATCAGGGGGGTGTATTTACTGAAATCAGTGGTGTAACAGGGGGATGTATTTACTGAAATCATTGATGTAACAGGGGAGTGTATTTACTGAAATCAGTATGTAACAGGGGGGTGTATTTACTGAAATCAGTGGTGTCATTAATAAAGGCCTTTTAAGGAAAAATATAATTATTAAACTTGGAAATACTAAGAAAAAAAATATTATTACTTAGAAAAAAAATTAATAAAATTAAAGAAAAGGTTTTTCTTTC
Source organism: Ballota nigra (assembly GCA_947034835.1). Classification (NCBI taxonomy): domain Eukaryota; kingdom Viridiplantae; phylum Streptophyta; class Magnoliopsida; order Lamiales; family Lamiaceae; genus Ballota; species Ballota nigra. Next base: position 31,453,936 of record OX344721.1, read on the forward strand.
TTAAGAATTCTATTTCTCGTTTTTAAACGAAAACTTGAATATAAAACTTCTTTCTTCTAAACTTATTAAAAGACTTGGACTTTTCTAAGAAAATTATATTATAAACTAAAATAGTTTATAAAAAGGTATTCTTCTTTTTCTAATATTAGTGATACTCCTATAATAGTTTATAAAAAGGTAATACTAAACTCGTCTTCTAAAATAACGGATTATATTAAAAGGCTTTATTTTACGTTTCTAAAAATTCTAACAGGGGTACGAGGTGAAGACGAGTTTCCCTTTGTCTTATGGATTCAAAACAAAAGTGTTTTATTCTTGAAGATCATCAAAACAAGGATACTAAAGGATTTTGCTAATATCATCATAAAACTAAAACAATGACACTAAACATTCACAAGAATAATACTAGTCCACTAAGTCATTAATACCATACATCTAAAACAATAATATTTCAACATTCAACCACTATTACTAAAACACTAAACTAAAAATTCCAATCTCATGGTTTGTGAAGGAAAATAAAAACAAGGAAAACTATAACTAAAACTTACTTCTAAAGAGTGATACAAGAGGACAAATCAATAATACTAAATAAGTCAACTAAAGATACTTAAAACATTAAACTAAGCTTAACAGTAAGTTTTTCTCCTTTCTTTTCTGCTTCTTTGTTCCATGGGATTCGAACAGCCAAAAATTCTAAAATTTACGAAAGAAGGAAACGAAGGTAGAAACCTTACGAGCTTCGGTTCGAGATGTTAAACGGGCGGCCTAACGGCGTCGTTTTGAAATTTGGAATTCGCTCACGAAAATTGGGTAGCCTAACGGCGTCATTCGGGAATTCGGAAAAACGAATCGAACAGCCTAACGGCGTCGATCGAAATTTCCAGAAATTTGGCAACAGCAACCGGTTCAACGGCGTCAAAATTGAACGGAAAATTAAACGAAATGAGGTCTCGGTTAGAAATTGGAATACATCGGTGTTCGAAATCGAATTTAAACGGAATGAAATTCGAACAATAGAGGAGAGAATTCAACTCACTGGAGATTGAGAAGGAGGCGGCGACGCTTCGAATGGAGGAAGAGACAACGAGAGAGGCTCCGTGGCTTCGAACGGGGGAGGAGAAGGCGGTTGTGGCTTTGTCGCGGCGGCGGAGGAGCTTCGGCGGTGGGCAACGGCGGCTGAGCGGGAGGCGCGACGGCGAGAGGGGAGAAAGAGGAGCTGGGTCGCGGCTGGGCGTGCTCGGCGAGGCTGGGCGGAGCTCCGGCGCGGTGCGTCTGGGCTGGGCCACGGCGGCGTGAAGCTTCGTCGGCCGGAGGAAGGAGGCGGAGGAAGGAGGCCGAAGGAGGAGGGAGAATTTGAGAGAGGATTTTTCTTTTTTTAGAGGAAGAAGATAGGTGCGTGAATGAAAAGAAATGAGGAGAGAGACAATTTTTTTCCTTTTATACTCCTTCTTTCCCATGACTTATCTACTCCCCATAATCTTATCCAAAACGATATTTTTGTTCCCAAATGATACGGTTTAGGGGTCGTTTGGTTCACAAGTGTAACCCCGATTCAGAAATTAATACAGTTTTTAAACTCAATTAATATTTTATTGTATTTTGATTTTTCTCAATAAATTAAACGGATCGAAATCCTTAATTTAATTTGAATAATTAATTTCTCGTAGTCCTTTATTCGTTTGAAAGAAATTCGATTTCTTTCTTCGAATTTAGGAATTTATAAAAAGGGTATGTATATTTAAATACACAAATAACACACAAAAATAATAAATAAATAAAAATTAAAATTAAAATTAAAAGTAACAAAGAAAAGAAAATATAATAAGGCTTCTAATTAAGAAAAGGGTACAGAACGGGACGGGGTATTACATCCTCACCCCCTTAACAGAATTTCGCCCCCTAAATTCATGTCTTAGGTATTACTTAAGCTTTGAGGGTATTTGGCTAGGACTTCATCCTCTCTTTCCCAAGTCGCTTCTTTTTTCCCGTGTCGGCTCCACTGAACGAGCACTAAAGGTATCTCTCGATTCCTTAACAAGTGTAACTTTCTTCCCAAGATAGTTACTGGAATCTCTTCATAAGTCAGGTCACTGCTTAGACCTAATTCTACGTGATTAATAACGTGGTTTGGATCGCTCACGTATTTCCTGAGTGTAGATATGTGGAACACATTATGCACTCGTGATAATTCCGGTGGTAAAGCTATGCGATAAGCTACATCCCCGATTCTATTCAGGATGTCGAATGGTCCAATGTATCGCGGCTTTAGCTTACCTCTCTTCCCAAAACGGATTAGACCTTTCATTGGTGCAACTTTGAGAAATACTTTCTCGCCAATGTCAAATTGTAAATCCCTTCTTCGGGTGTCTGCATAAGATTTCTGACGGTCCTGGGCCGACTTGATCCTTTCTTTAATCTTTGCGACTATTTCAGCCGACTTTTCGACTAATTCGGGTTCGAGAATCTTTCGAATCCCGACTTCGTCCCAACAAACTGGCGATCTGCACCTCTTCCCGTAAAGTGCTTCGTACGTTGCCATTTGTATTGTTGCTTGATAACTGTTGTTATATGCAAACTCTACCAATGGTAGATGGTTTTCCCAACTTCCTTCTAGATCTAGAGCGCAAGCTCTGAGCATCTCTTCAAGCGTTTGAATGGTTCTTTCCGATTGCGCGTCAGTCTGCGGGTGGTACGCGGTGCTGAACTTCAATTCAGTACCTAAGGCTCGTTGCAGACTTCCCCAGAATTTGGAGGTGAAACGGGGGTCTCTATCGGATACTATTGAAACTGGTACTCCGTGCAGTCTGACTATCTCTGCTACGTATAGTTGGGCGAGCTTGTCCAACGTGTACGTCATTCTTATAGGGATAAAATGGGCAGTTTTCGTAAGTCTGTCTACGATAACCCAAATGGCATCGTGATTCTTCACCATTTTCGGAAAACCGGTGACCAAATCCATAGTGATGTCCTCCCATTTCCACTCTGGCATCTCCAGAGGGTGCAACAACCCTGGAGGTCGTTGGTGATCTGCTTTAACTCGTTGGCAGGTTAAACAACTCCTGACGAATTGAGCTATCGATCTCTTCATACCCCTCCACCAAAAGTTCTCTTTCAATCCTCGGTACATTTTCGTCTCTCCGGGATGAACGGTGTAAGGAGTGTTATGTGCCTCTTTCAGAATTTCGTTCCTAATTCCGTCATTCTTAGGCACACAGATTCTATTATCGAACATTAAAGCTCTATCAGTACTCAACACGAACCTCTGAATGGTTCCTTCCTCAGCGCGCTTACATATTTCTCTCAAGAATTTATCGTCCTTTTGCGCTGCTAGGATCCTTTCTCGTAAGGTCGGTTGTAGGGTGAACGCGTAAACCATGGAATCTGCACGACACTGTGTGGAAAATTCCAAGTTTAAACGAGAAAGTTCTCCCATTAGTGGTAATTCCGTGGTTGGAACGACGCTTAGTTTTGTATCCTCCTTTCTACTCAAAGCGTCTGCCACTACGTTTGCCTTTCCAGGGTGATAGTGGATAGTGCAATCGTAATCTTTTACCAACTCGAGCCATCTTCTCTGACGCATGTTCAATTCCTTCTGCGTAAAGAAGTATTTTAGACTCTTATGGTCAGTGTAGATCTCACACTTTCCTCCATATAGGTAGTGTCTCCAAATTTTTAACGCGTGAACTACTGCGGCCAGTTCTAAGTCGTGCGTTGGATAGTTTTGTTCGTGATCCTTAAGTTGTCGAGATGCATAAGCTACCACTTTCTTATTCTGCATCAGAACACAACCCAAACCTGACAAAGAAGCGTCTGTGTAAATGACGAATCCTTCTGATCCTTCTGGGATGGTTAACACAGGCGACATGGTTAGCCTCTTCTTTAGTTCTTGGAAGCTTTATTCACGAGTTGAATCCCAAGTAAACTTCTCAGTTTTCTTGGTCAGTTTCGTCAGCGCTTTCGCAATGCTGGAAAAATCTTGTATGAACCTGCGGTAGTACCCTGCTAACCCAAGAAAACTCCGAATTTCATTAACGTTAGTAGGTGCCTTCCAGTTCATGATGGCTTCTACCTTTGCTGGGTCCACTTCAATCCCTTTTGCGGAGATTATATGTCCTAAGAACATCACGCGGTCGATCCAAAATTCACACTTGCTAAATTTGGCATACAACTTCTCTCGTCTCATTATCTCTAAGACTACTTTGAGATGTTCTTCGTGTTGCTCTTTGCTCTTAGAGTACACGAGTATGTCGTCGATGAAGACAATGACGAATTGATCCAGGTACGGATGAAATATTCTATTCATCAGATCCATGAAGATCGCTGGAGCATTCGTTACTCCAAAGGGCATCACGGTGAACTCGTAATGTTCATACCGAGTTCGGAATGCTGTCTTCGGGATATCCTCGCTCTTGACCTTTAGCTGGTGATAACCAGACCTCCGTCGATCTTTGAGAATATTGTAGCATTCTTTAACTGATCGAACAAGTCTTCTATCCTCGAAAGAGGATATTTGTTCTTAATAGTCAGTTGATTGAGACCTCGGTAGTCTATGCACATACGGAAAGTTCCTTCTTTCTTCTTTACGAACAACACGGGTGCTCCCCATGGTGATGCACTAGGTCTGATGAACTTCTTTTCAAGCAAACCTTGCAGTTGTTCCTTCAGTTCTTCTAATTCCTTTGGAGCCATTCGATAGGGTGCTTTAGATACTGGTGATGCCCCAGGTATCAAGTCAATGGAGAACTCTATCTGACGATCGGGAGGTAACCCGTTTAATTCCTCGGGGAATACGTCAAGATATCCATTCACAATTGGCACTCTGATGCGTAACTTATCGTCTGTCTCTCCTGCTGAGATGTGAACGAGGTAAGCTTGGCATTTCTCTTTTCGTAATATTGCAGTAGTTTGGATTGCTGATATTACTCGGGTTTCCTTCTTGGTCTTGATTTCACGAAACGTGAAGCGTTGGCCATCACGAGTTTCGAGGTCGATCTCGTGTTCGGCGCATTTTATTATCGCTTTGTTTCTCGTTAACCAGTCAATGCCTAAGATTATGTCAAAGGTTTTCATCTTAAGGACGTGAAGGTCGGACTCTATCAAGTGATTGTCTAGCGTTAGAGGTAAACCTCTAATTTGACCCTCAATTTCCATAGTAGTTCCAGATGGAATACTAACGTTTAAAACTTTTCCTTTTTCCTCGACTAATCCTAATTTTCTTTTAAAGTTATCAGATATAAAGGAATGAGATGCTCCAGTATCAAACAATACATACACAGGTTTTTCAAGTACAAAGACAGTACCTGCTAGCGTCTCGTGCTGCTCAGGCTGAGCTGGTCCTTTCAGGCGAAGTTGCTCTCCACTGCTTTCCCCTTCCTCTATGATAGCATTCACGTGGCCTGGCCTTCTCTGACCTTGATTAGGCGGACCTCTGATTGGGGTTCCTGCCTGACGGTTGTTAGGTGCAGGCAGCTGACGAGCCTGATAATTGTTTGCCTGCTGAGGGCGGTACTGAGCGTTATTAACCGGTTGACGGTTGCTGCTCGGTGGTTGAGCACATTCATTGGACTTGTGCCCTGGTTGATGGCAATGAAAAAAAATTACTCCTCCCTGATTACAGGGTCCCCAGTGTCTCCTTCCACACCTTTGACAGTTCTGGTTAGCTCGAGAGCCAACAAAGTTATTTCCCTTGGATTGCGGAACTGGATTCCTTTTAAAGGGTGGCTGCCAATTCCGATTGACAGGGACAGTAGTCGGAGTTTATTTGTACTCCAAGTTTTGACTGATCGAAACCATCAACGCTCGATGGAAAACTTCTCCATAATTTGGCACCTGAAGGCCAATTATAATTCCTGCTATCTCGGGCCTCAAACCCTGCTCGAACCTGCGAGCTTTCCTTTCATCGTCACCCACCAGATGTGGGGCATAACGAGACAGTTGGTTGAACCTTCTCTCGTACTCTATCACTGAGAGAGTTCCCTGTCGAAGGTTGACAAATTCTTGTTCTTTCCGATCCCTCAGGACTCGTGGAAAGTATCGATCCAGTATAGCTTTATTAAAGTCCTCCCAAGTAAGGATCTATCTAGCTTCTCCGTCCATAGTTCGTTCATAAGATTCCCACCATTGGGCTGCATCCTCCATCAGTTGGAACTGGGCACAGGAGACCTTCTGTGTATCAGCCAGTGCCATGTGTCTGAAGATACGTTCTAATCCCGATATCCACTCCTCGACTTCAAAGGGATCTTCTTTCCCATCCAGCCTAGGTGGCTGCAGTCGTCGGAAGCATTCGACAAAGTCATTCGCCCTGGGCGCTATCTGAGGTATAGGTCCGTACAACGGCGGAGGAGGTGGTGGAACTTGCTGCTGAATGTAGTTCTGAAGAGAGATCAGTATTTCTCTCGCAATATTGTTTTCTGGCGCGGCCTGTTGAGGCGGTTCAGGTTCAGCCTGAAGGGGTGGGTCTTGTTCTATCGGATCCACGGGTTCAGGGATAGGGTTAACGCGGGGTCGTCCACGTTTACGTCCGGGTGTCATTCTAAAGGTAGTTCTGATCGAAAAGAATAATATTGTTACGATACGTATAGGTGCGAGAAAGTTATAAAAACATAACCGGATTAACCAAATCAACACAACGCTAGCACTGAAACACGTGTGGTACGTAATTCACCAGCTGCGCATTGGGGCCCTCAATGGTACAGTGCTCACATTCGCACAGTATTCTAGGAACCAGTGATGTGTCATTAAGCGATAATCAGATAAAATATATGACAGTCAATATATAAAGCAAGTAAAACACCTTGACAAGTAATGAGCACATAATAAGTATATATATATAAAAGTTTTGGTTCTACGGAGTCAGTCTCCTTACATTCGTCATGGAATGCAAAAGGGTTCTAGGTAATGCTATAGCATCGTGTCCTCACATCAATATGGACCACGAGCGACAAAAAGGAGGGGTTAGAGCTACGCTGCAATGGTCTATAAGGAAAACGACCACGCAAAAATGACTACTACTATAAGTCAAACGGCTACCACCTATATATATGCGTCTACTACTATATACAAAGTCTAGTAGTCCAACTAATCATCAACCTCTGACTCTGGATGGGAATCTACCTCTACCTCTGGCTCATCTCTCTCAAATTCGATAATCTCGGGCTCGACTCTTGCTAACTCTATCATAGGATGTGCGGCTTCTCCCAAGCCGAAAGGTCCCTCTCCAGCCAGTCCACTTGCTACCCAGTAGGCGATGGAGGTATCCCGCTGCGCGAGAGCTGCCTCTAAGTGTAGGTCGGCCCTCCGAGTAGCGATGTGAGAGTACTCGTCCTGGGAGATGGCGGTTGCTCTAGCTGCAACGGCCGATGCCTGTGCTAGCATGGCGTCCTCCCGGTGACCGTCCGATGTGGCCAGGTCATGACCGGCGAGTGCAGCGGTCTGGTAAGACAGTCCGCGGTTAACATCTGCGTGCCGAATCACCCTCTGGGCCTCCACCCAGTAAGCGTCTAGGTGGACCAGAGGTCCCTGCTCTGGGTCGTCCACCCTCATGAGATCTAATAGTCCGGCAGCGATAGGGCGGAAGATTTCGATCACTCCTCCTGCGAATCGGGTCGCAGCTGCGAAGTCAGTCTCGATGTGGGGCTCCGGGGCAGTCCTTGCCCTTTCGCGTGACTCTAAAAAGCGGGCAGTGAAGGCATCAATGGTCTCAACTTCTAACTGCTCAATCTCTAAGTACTGGGCCACATCCGTCTTAGGCTTCCTAAAGGGAAAGGAAAGTTCTAGTCAAAATTTTAGTTTAAAAGGAAAAATAACCGTAAAGTAAACATTTAAAGCACGTAATCAAAGAAATCACATAATATCATTTATGAAGTTCACAAATTATTCGAGCATTCTTATCAATTATTCGAATTTCAAAAGCAACTTAGACTAGATTTTGTAGTTCCTCCTTCGTAATACGAACGTTATTTTGAGTCATCGTAACCTTTTTGATCGGGTAATATTATGAAGTCAAGCAGATGTGAATTTAAAGGCCTTTAAACAAATTTATAAAAGTAGTAACGTACCTTCGAGGAGCTTGTAGACAGTAACCAGAGACACGTTTCCCTCAGAAAATTTTAATATTTTAATACTTAAGTGATAATAAATAATTCTATTGTGACGAGAAAACAAGATTTGGGGTTGGGTCCGAAAGTTTTGAAACCTAGGCTCTGATACCACCTGTAACGCCCCGAACCCAGAATATATTAATTATATCGGATTCGAAGTGTTATTGTGATCAAAAGTCCGAACTATAAAATTTTTGAAGGGAATATAACTGAATCGAGAGAGAGAAGTTTCATGCAGCGGATAAGTGGGAAGAAATATTATAATGTAAGTGTATTTATATATATATATATATATATATATATATATATATATATATATATATATATATATAAAGATGGATAGAGGGTTCTGTATCTTCAGGATAATACACACTGAGTTTGGGTAATTAAAACACACGGTAAGAGTATCATCTTGCATGGCAGTAGCGATAACATTTATTTGGGAAATAGAAATAATAGGCATCATTGTATTAGTAATAATATTTTAAGCAAATGGGAGACTTTGTGTCTTCCGTGTCACTGTCCTTGCTCCCCGTAATTGAAATCTGCAAGGGGTTAGGAAAAAGGGGCGTGAGAATTGAATTCTCACTTATGGGTGATTGCAACATCATGGGATTGGTAAATCCGAAATATATTAAGTTATACTCATTGATAAAGTGTTTAATTTATTTAAGCAGTTGACATATAAACAAGATTATAAAGTTTAAACGGCATTTAAGCATATTTCGCATAATATAATTGAAATAGCACAAGTTGGTTCACATTAGGGCAAAGCCCAAAGTAATATCACATATTATCACAAACTGATAAACCATAAACGTACGATCATTCCACTTCCAACAAAGTTACTCTTTTCAACTCCAACCAATCAACAAAGTTACTCTTTTCAACTCCAACCAGAACTTACTTCATCCAACCACACAAACTCACATCGTCCAACCTTATACATCCCTCAAAATAAGCAAGTATCAATGGCCTTCTTCCCAGTGCGTCAAACGACAGCTGACCGGGGACCAGATCTACTTGATCAACAACCTTGATTCCGAGGGCGTCCCCGACAGTGGCCCCAGAGGTCGGATTTAAAACTCGATCCCGACTCCGTACATACTGACCTTCCACAAAACTGACTCAATAAACTTTACAAAGAATAATACTTGACTGACAACCGAACTGATTCATGCTCACGTAAGGTGTTTACTCATGCAGTGATGATCGATTCACAAAACAACAGGCTAATGTATAACATATATAGTTATATCACATAATCCAAACAGTTATATAGATAGGTGTTACATTTATGTTGGATTAGATATTTTTTATTTGATTTAGTCGAGTTCAGAAAATATCTGCACGACGTTATTATTAGCAGATCAATCAACAGATCATCACCCACCTGATTGTTCTGAGTTCCGGGAATATTGTGTAGGCAGACAGTCGAGTCCTTCATGCGTGTTCCGAAAAGTACAGAATCCTAATAAGGAGTATTCCGATTAAAAGATTGACTTTTGAATTTGAAAAGTTTAAGAGTGTGAAACTCGAGGATTGAGTAGGTTATTGTCTTCAGAAAACTATTGAAAACCAAAGTTTTCAAAGGATGATTTTTAATTGATAAGTACACCCCTTTTTATGAGGAGGTGTATCAGGGGGGTGTATTTACTGAAATCAGTGGTGTAACAGGGGGGGTGTATTTACTGAAATCAGTGGTGTAACAGGGGGGTGTATTTACTGAAATCAGTGATCTCATTAATAAAGGCCCTTTAAGGAAAAATATAATTATTAAACTTGGAAATACTTAGAAAAAAAAGATTATTACTTAGAAAAAAAATTAATAAAATTAAAGAAAAGGTTTTTCTTTCTTATGAATTCTATTTCTCGTTTTAAACGAAAACTTGAATATAAAACTTCTCTTTTCTAAACTTATTAAAAGACTTGGACTTTTCTAAGAAAATTATATTATAAACTAAAATAGTTTATAAAAAGGTATTCTTCTTTTTCTAATATTAGTGATACTCCTAAAGTTGGTTTGTAATTCTTCTAAAATAACGGATTATATTAAAAGACTTTATTTTGCGTTTCTAAAAATTCTAACAGGGGTACGAGGTGAAGACGAGTTTCCCTTTGTCTTATGGATTCAAAACAAAAGTGTTTTATTCTTGAAGATCATCAAAACAAGGATACTAAAGGATTTTGCTTATATCATCATAAAACTAAAACAATGACACTAAACATTCACAAGAATAATACTTGTCCACTAAGTCATTAATACCATACATCTAAAACAATAATATTTCAACATTCAACCACTATTACTAAAACACTAAACTAAAAATTCCAATCTCATGGTTTGTGAAGGAAAATAAAAACAAGGAAAACTATAACTAAAACTTACTTCTAAAGAGTGATACAAGAGGACAAATCAATAATACTAAATAAGTCAACTAAAGATACTTAAAACATTAAACTAAGCTTAACATTAAGTTTTTCTCCTTTCTTTTCTGCTTCTTTGTTCCATGGGATTCGAACAGCCAAAAATTCCAAAATTTACGAAAGAAGGAAACGAAGGTAGAAACCTTACGAGCTTCGGTTCGAGATGTTAAACGGGCGGCCTAACGGCATCGTTTTGAAATTTGGAATTCGCTCACGAAAATTGGGCAGCCTAACGGCGTCGTTCGGGAATTCGGAAAAACGAATCGAACAGCCTAACGGCGTCGATCGAAATTTCCAGAAAATTGGCAACAGCAACCGGTTCAACGGCGTTAAAATTGAACGGAAAATTAAACGAAATGAGGTCTCGGTTAGAAATTGGAATACATCGGTGTTCGAAATCGAATTTAAACGGAATGAAATTCGAACAATAGAGGAGAGAATTCAACTCACTGGAGATTGAGAAGGAGGCGGCTACACTTCGAACGGAGGAAGAGACAACGAGAGAGGCTCTGTGGCTTCGAACGGAGGAGGAGAAGGCGGTCGTGGCTTCGTCGCGGCGGCGGAGGAGCTTCGGCGGTGGGCGACGGCGGCTGAGCGGGAGGCGCGACGGCGAGAGGGGAGAAAGAGGAGCTGGGTCGCGGCTGGGCGTGCTCGGCGAGGCTGGGCGGAGCTCCGGCGCGGTGCGTCTGGGCTGGGCCACGGCGGCGTGAAGCTTCGTCGGCCGAAGGAGGAGGGAGAATTTGAGAGATAATTTTTTTTTTTAGAGGAAGAAGATAGGTGCGTGAATGAAAACAAATGAGGAGAGAGACACTTTTTTTCCTTTTATACTCCTTCTTTCCCATGACTTATCTACTCCCCATAATCTTATCCAAAACGATATTTTCGTTCCCAAATGATACGGTTTAGGGGTCGTTTGGTTCACAAGTGTAACCCCGATTCAGAAATTAATACAGTTTTTAAACTCAATTAATATTTTATTGTATTTTGATTTTTCTCAATAAATTAAACGGATCGAAATCCTTAATTTAATTTGAATAATTAATTTCTCGTAGTCCTTTATTCGTTTGAAAGAAATTCGATTTCTTTCTTCGAATTTAGGAATTTATAAAAAGGGTATGTATATTTAAATACACAAATAACACACAAAAATAATAAATAAATTAAAATTAAAATTAAAAGTAACAAAGAAAAGAAAATATAATAAGGCTTCTAATTAAGAAAAGGGTACAGAACGGGACGGGGTATTACAGATGCAGTTCAAAAATACAAAATCAATTTCCCAATAGTGAGTTCAGATTCAGTTCAAAAATACAAAATCAATTTCCCAACAGTGAGCATACACTAGCACTTAAAAACAAGTTATTTCTAGGTTGTTCTAAAATTTATTTAGAACATAAAGAAAAAAAGGTTCTGATGGTCCCGTTTTCGAAGGGCAAAATGGGAATTCAGGAGCAAATTTTTTTCTAAACTTTTTGCTCAGGGAGTTCAGCAAGAGTGATGGAAACTCAAGTCACTGCATTACTCAGAGGCTGAGCTACCAAGTCAGTGAGAACTTGGAGACTCATGCTCTGAATAACGCAGTGACTCGAGAGATTACACTTCAAGTCATTGCGCTGCTTAGAGGCTGAGTCACCAAGTCAGTGCGAAGACTTAGAGACTCGTGCTCTAAGCAACACAGTGACTCGAGATGCTAAACTCTCGAGTGCGTTGCCTGAACTGGTCAGTGAGAAGGATTCTCCCTGGCCTGAATATTTAACCAAAGTTTTCTTTTTAACAATGCTCTCAATGAGCAGATTTTCACAACACTTTATTAAATACTTTAAAAGATAAGTACGCTCAATTTAACGTCGTTCAGAGACTCAAGCTCTTACATCCACGGCCTGATTTACAAGGAAATCCACTAACTGGGATTCTTGTTTTTAACGTGCCAAGGTGCACAAAACACTGGACTCACGCCACTCCCTGGGTTGCCTCTCCTTACTCACAAAACAACTTACTACCAACAAACCTAACAAGAGGGTTTTGGTTTCAGTTGGGTTTTCTCCAACTATGTGAGGTTTTCCCTTACAATGTGTTAGCCTAAAGCTAAGATTGGGAAAACCTCTCTAAGCTAAGAGTTACAAGCTGAACACTCATTTATATATCTGTGAAGGCCCTAATGGTCAGTGTTCTAGATGTGAGACGTGTCTCCTTATACCTCTCATGAAATGCATTAAACTCTCACACCTTCACAGCTCGTAGGTGTTGATTTTTTTCTTCTCACACACACTTCAAACCGCAGTTATGAGCTCATATTTATAGTGTGGATTCAAATGTAACCGTTGGAGGAAATTACATTTGAATCCATACAATTAATGGTTTCAACCACTTTTCTTGGAATGCGGCCTTGTTAGTGTCAGATTTGCTGCCTTGTGCTGATTGGTCCACGTGGGCAGGATCCAACAGATCTTTGACTCAGTGGGTTGACCAAGACCCACTGACTTTAGGTAGCTTCATCCTTCACTGACTTGAAGATCTTCAGTGGACTGAACGTCTTCAGTGTAGTTGTCTTCCAGAGACTGATTAAAGATCACTCCAAGAAGTTTGTCATAAGGCTGAATGACAAACTTCCCTGACCACAGTAGTCTGACTCCTTCAGGGCCTACTTGGTACAGCACTGATCCTCCTGATCATGCTCTTCACTGAGTGGTCCACCTGACTTAGCTTAGATCAACCAAGTTTACACTCAGTGGGACATCCTTCAGGCTTCTCTTCAGGTTCAGGTCTCTGTCGTGGCTTCAGTCAGTTTTCCTTGTGATGTCATCTTGATTTCCTCAGGTTGTGTTGCTGAGTTCCCCCTCAACTGAGTGTTCTCTCAACTGAGTTCTTCTCAACTGACAACCTGTTCTACTGAGAAATAACCTAACCTGACCTGAAACTAAAGATACAATCCTGACTACTTTCAAACTTATTACATGTGGTTTTGGAAAATCATCAAAACTAAAACTTATCCCAACAGGTTCGAATAAATTCCAAGAACATACACCAATTGTTCCCTAAACCAGAAATGAACAAATATATAAAAAGAATTGTGAACTCACATTTTCCCATGGATCGGGCTGCCTCTTGAATATTGGAATGTGACTGGGAGAAGTATGTATTTCTTGTTGCTGACACCGGGGGAGGGGGGGAGAAGACGAAGGCAGGGCCGCTGTGGTGGTGGCACAGCGGCGACGACACAGCGGAGGCGACACAGCAGCGGGAAAAGATTAGGTCGATACTTTTTTTTTATTTTCGCGCGTATAAATGGGGGTGAGAATACAAATATTTAATTAGGTTGATAATCAAGGGTTATGTAGGGTAATATATTGGGGGTGAACTGAACCATGTGGGGGTGAACTGAACCAGGGGGTGAACAAGCATATTTTGGGGGTGAAAAGATCCGTACTCTTTCAAAAAGAAAGTTGGCCCAGGTAAAATGATTAGTCGGCCCAAAGCAAAAAAAATATCCCAGGTCAAAAGATTTTCTATTTGCAGAGCTTCGGGCTCACACACCACAAATAGTTTTCTACCAATTCAATGATGCTCTTGGAAAACAGTCGTGGTTTCGATCGGTATCAGGGATACCACTCCGGACAAGTTTATCGAGGTGGCGCTGGAGGGCGTGAAGCAGCATGGCGGGCGGTCCGAGGCGACGCGACGGTGGCGGCCCGAGGCTGCGTGACGGGTGCGCAAGGCCGGCGGCGCGACGAGCGGCGGCCTGGAGGCTGCTTCGGGCAACGGGTCGTCGCGAGCAGTGGCCATGAACGGCGGTGGCCGTGCGCTCGTTAATTCATTTTTTTTCAATTCAATTCGATCCAATTAATTGCAAATACGAATTAAAAATCGATGCAATAAATCAAGTGCATATAAAATGTAATTCACGTGGATCAAGAAATTTGATACAACAATTAATTCACATGCTTTGGAGAAAAATTAATTTAGATCGTACCGGTTAGTCTCGGGCAGAGTCTCGTGCTGATAATGTTATGTAAATAAGTGCATAAAATAAAAGACGAGATTTATTCACCCAGTTCGTCGGGAACGACTACGTCTGGGGGCAAGCCAAGCCAGGAGTTTCACTAATGTTCTTGTGTATGAGTATATACAATTCTGAGTACAAATGTATATTTATAAGAATAAAACCCTAGTCTAAGATATGAAGCCCATTGGGTTATTAACTCATTAGTAATGTCCACATCAAATCTTCTAGATTTGAAATAATAAATCTTCTAGATTTACAACACTACATATCAATACAAGAAAAAAAAATTACACACATCACTCTCTTTTCGTTCTAAAGTACCCTTAGGATAAGTTTTCCACTAATCACTATAAAAAATTTATAATAGAAGAAACATTTACCAATCATTATCTAAATGTGATTTAACAAATACAGAAAAAATATAATAAAAATATATATTAACTCTCCGTCCATGAAAACTATGCACATCAATTGAGTTGTGCAAAAGTTTTAAGAATAAAGTAAGTGCATTGTGGGATTTAATTAGGAATAAAATAATTATTTTTAAGTGTGACAATAAAGTGGTGATTTCCATAAAAAAAATGTGCATACATTTGGTGGATGAACGAGTAAGTCAAATGAGCATACTTTTAGTGGACGGGTGAGAGAATACAAACTAAAATAATACTCCTTCCGTCCTCAAAGACTCTTTACACTTTGGGGACACACTTTAAAAAAAAAAAGTGTGATGAATAGAGTATTAAGGATGATGTGTAAAATTTTATTATTAAAGTAATGAAATTGGTTGGAGTGAGTGTAAAAAGTAACAACACTTTGTGTAAATTTGTGAATATTGTGAAGATAAAGTTAAGTAAGAATTTTCATTTATAGGGTGTGTAAAGTGTTTGAAAATAAAGAAAAAAGGGAAAGCATGCAAAGTGGTTGGGCGGAGGGGCTACTATAATTTTTGATATGCATCAATTTTTGTATCATAAATTACATCTTATAAGTTTTTAAAACAACTTATAAGATGTTTAAAATAAGTTTATGATGTGTTGTCGTAGGATAAACAAGGGTCGAACTCACGTGGAACAGTGTAACTCAGTTGAATATATTCGTGTATTGAAAGCAGTAAGGAGGGGGGGGGGGATTGGATTTGTTGTATTACTTATGAAATAATACTTAAATAAACGAATAAAATAAAAGGGAGAATCAAAGGAGAGAATAATCTAGTTCTCGGTTTATTTCCGCCTAAATGATTTAATCAACTCAATCAAAAGTACATGAAATTCCAAACTCTACTCGAATCTTGTCCCTAAACCAGTGGTACGATCAAACTAGTTCGAATTATTCTTAGGTTTCACTACAAAAAAAATGCGGATTAGCGACCGATTTCTGACTGATAAAAATCGATCGTTAAAACACGGGTAGCTAATATTAGCGACCGCCCTTTGTAATCGGTCGCTAATTTGAGACCGCCTTGACGGTCGTTAACATATAGCGACCGCTAGCCGTCAGTCGCTGAACTGACCCGGTCGGGTCAGGTTTTAGCGACCGGCCAATGGCGGTTGCTAATTTATTTTTAAAATAAAATTAATTTTTTAAATTGTAATTTTTTCTTAGCGACCAACCTGAAGGCGGTCGCTAATTGACGAACCTGCAAAAAAAGCGTGGGTTCGAACCCACTGAGCCACTGACCCACTAACTTATATTAGGCGAACCATATAGTATATAAGCCATTATGAAGCTTGTAGAAATAAATAATAAATAATAAATAAATGAGCAAATATGCGACCAAGGGGAATCGAACCCACGACCTTCGGGTAACTCGGAGGAGGTGTGAACCACTAGGACACTTGCTATTGTTGTTCGTTTATTTGCATTTAATTGTATATAACCTCAAATTGACTCTTTTTTTTTAAATTCATCAAATTAATTTATTTTTATTTCTAATTCGTTGATACACACACACACACACACACATATATATATTTGCTATTTTTTTAATTTTGTAAATTTAATATTTTAGGCTTTTATAAATTATTAATTCATTCGTTTTTATTCATTTAATTGTATATAACTTCAAATTGACTCCCATTTTTTTTTAATTCATCAAATTAATTCCTTTTTTTTCTAATTCGTTTATATATATATATATATATATATATATATATATATATATTTTAAATTTGGTAAATTTAATATTTTAGACTTTTATAAATTATAACTTCATTCGTTTTTATCCATTTAATTGTATATAACTTAAAATTAACTCCCATTTTTTAATTCATTCGATTCATAAAATATATGTAAAACTATAATATTCAATAAAAAAAATAAAATATTCAACAAAAAAATATATACGGCTCTCTCTCTCTCCCTCCCTCCCTTCCACACTCTCTCTCCCCCCCTAACTATTATCATCAGAGAGGAAGCAATTTATAAGATCATAAAATAAGTTCCTAATAACTTAATTATAAGCTGTAAAAATTTAAGTTATGATTTCCCAACTTAATTTTCAATTCACCTCCACTCTCAACCACCAACCCCGCCCCTTCCCCAACAATAAGAAATCCATCAAATTATATTTTAGTTTACATTTAATAATATTCTAATATAAATAAATATTTTGAATATTTATCTATGTTTTATATTATATTATATTTATGGGTTAATTGTATATTAATTCACGGCCTTTAAACTCAATTATTTTTCAACTTAATTATGACTTTCAATATTATTATGAAAATTCACCTCTTTATTTTATTTTATTTAAGTTGATACACGCTTTTAAATTAGGGAAAATTGAGTTTTTTGTCCTGTAAGTTTAGTCAACTTTGTTTTTCGTCCTCTAACTTTTGATTTTATATTTTAGTCCGATAACTTTCAAAAATTAATTTTTTCATCCTATAACCGGCTATAGAAGGTCACCCAACCGGTGACGCTGACGTGGCACGAATTTTTTATTTATTTTAAATTTTATTATAATATATATATTAAAATTAAATTAAAATTTATTAAAATATTAATTTAAAAATTCAAACACCCACCCCCCACCCCCACCCCCCACCCCCAAACAAGACAACAGCCCCAGCCAAAACAACCCCCTCTGCAAGTACTATCCACCGCTGCCTCATTATCACCATTCCTCCGAAGAGGCCGAGCAAGGGCCGCCACGCAAAGGTGGAGGGACGAGGCAGGAAAAAACCCCGCCCACCATCCAGTGGGTCACTTTTCTTCGCCGGAAATGGAGAGCCACAGCGTGAGGCTTCAAGCTTTAAGCTTCTCCGACGAATTGCTTCCCATCTCTGGCGAATTGCTTCCAATCTCCGGCGAATTGCTTCCAATTTCCGACGAATTGCTTCCAATTTTCGACAAATTGATTTAACCTTCAAGCTTTTTCAGCGTCGATCGAAGCTTTAAAGCGCAAATTGCTTCCAATTTCCGGCGAGATAGCTTCAATTAATTCCGATTCGAGTTTCATTCCTTTAGGCGTAAACAGATCGGCGCGGTGCCTCTCCATTTCCGACGAATTGAAAGCTAGCTGGTGGTTCGATTGGCGGCGGGCGGTGGAGGGTGGGTGACGTGATCCGTTCGAGTGCCTCTCCATTTCCTCCTCCTCTGCATATTCTGGGTAAGTTACTGGGGTGGGGAGTGAGTACCGTAGGGGAGGGGGTTTTGAATTTTTAAATTAATATTTTAATGAATTTTAATTTAATATTATAATAAAATTTAAAATAAATAAAAAATTTGTGCCACGTCAGCGTCACCGGTTGGGTGACCTTCTGTAGCCGGTTATAGGATGAAAAGTTAATTTTTTTAAAGTTATCGGACTAAAAAATAAAGTCAAAAGTTAGAGGACGAAAAACAAAGTTGACTAAACTTACAGGACAAAAAACTCAATTTTCTCTTTAAATTATGATATAATTTTTTTCAACCACGTGTTAGATACTTCTCTTGTGCTAGATCATCTCATCCATGTAGAGAAGTTTTCAATCCAAGCGCTATCAAATCCTCATGATTCAAAAACCTTTTGTTGAAAATGCAAACCATATATGTGGATTGAAAGAACTATTAAAAGTCGTGATTAATTAAAGTGAACAAAAGTTCGTGAATTAATATAGTATTAACACTATATTTATTATAATATAGTCAAACTGGATGGTATATTGACTTAAAAGACTTACATAAAAGCTCAAATTCGGCCTATTAAAATAAATGGGCTTTTAAAAAAATTGAATCTGTCTCATTTGTTAAACGAGACGAGTCGAGCTAGATTTTAATAGACAAATCCGTAGACCATTGTGGTAGTTTGACTTCCCACAATAGGTAGGATCATGTGGGAAGGCATAGTAAGCATGAAATATCAATTATCAGATTAAAGAATACTGTATCTGCTTCACTTTCAACTTCCAAGTCTTTGTATTCACTTGTTCTGCAGGGCCATAAAAAGATGAAATTGTTTCCATAAGAGTCACAAGCATAAAACCATGAAGAAACTAATTAACCATTACATCTCAAGCCAACATAACCACAAACTACAACACATTTTAAATCCAGTGGTTTTATTTAGACTTGGTTTTAGCAGCATTGGCCACGGCAGCAGCTTCTGCTAGAGCTGTAGGTTTTACGACACCTTTTGGATTTAAAGCTTTCCTTAACTTAAACACGGTCCATGCAGTCCCGAAAGCATGCCCTGCTGCGCCTAACCCCTCGTGTGCCACCTCTGCCGCTTGTTCACCATACCTATAGGCAGGATTTAAAGTCAGGTAGAGCACAAAATACTATATGAAGTAGAATAAAAAAGTGCACGATGCGCTCACTCAACATTTGAGACTGTTTACATTAATAAATGAAGGTTGATTACATTAAAAAATGTGATTAGATTACACTGAGCGTACACTTTTCAGTGTAAACAGTCTCAACTATTGAATGAGTGCATTATACATTATACAAGAGAGTTACTCATAAGATATATATTAAATCACAAAATTCAGGCTTGCCTTAAGGTGGCTCGCCCTTGTCTGTAACAACACCAAACTAATATAACAACTACTCATCTGAATGTGCAGACTAAGAGTGTGTGGGCAGAAAATAATTACGTACTTTTGCGAGACGAGTCCAGTCGTCACAACTAAAGAGGTTGACATCACATTCTTTCCAGCAACCTCAAGGGCATCAAAAGCCTTATCTATATACACATGGTAACACACCAAAAGTAAGTAATTAAAAACATGTCAGATGTAAAAGCAGAGCACTTTATTTAGACATGTGTACTAATTGCCGATAAAAATGGGGGTTTAAATCAAATTCATCCTCTATTTTTTCACATTTATTGAAATAGTCCTCTATTTATTTACTTTATCAATTTAGTTCTATATCTATTCAAATTTCGTCAATTAGGTCCTAACTGGCAAAAAAATGCACAAAATGTCACCTTTTTGGTCCTCTATTTATTTGTTTTATCTATTTAGTCATGTATCTATTCAAATTTTGCTAACTAGGTCCTTAATCACCGAAAAATGCACAAAATGTCACTGTTTCCATTATATGTTTGTATTTTCTGGCAGTTGGTGATTACATGGTTGATGGTTCGTTTCTACGTGGCATGCTAAATGACAATTTTTTAAAATTTTAAAAATAATTTCATATGTATATGTATTTGGATTGATTAAATGAGTTGATTATTGGATTTTATTTCTAAAAAAAATAATTGGATAAGATTGCCACCTGACATGCCACAAAACACCACATTGTCGGCTTCCGCTAGAAAACTAGTGCATGTGACCAAAACGGTGGAATTTTGTGCATTTTTTGTCCAAGTAGCTTGGCAGAATTTGAATATATACGGGACTAAATTGATAAAGTAAATAAATAGATGATCAAAACAGTTGTGTTTTATGCATATTTCGGTCAATTAAGACCTAATTGGTGAAATTTGAGTAGATGCAGGACTAAATTGATAAAACAAATAATTATAGCACTATTTCAATAAAGGTAAAAAGATAGAGGACGAATTTGGTTTAAATCCCAATAAAAATGTATACAAGAGAGAGTTTGTAGAGTGACATACTAAATCCATCCAAGGAAGCCAGCACAATTTCACCGGGAAGAAGACTGAAGAACTTCTGGCCAGCTTTAGAGTTGGCTACCCTACTTGTAAAGAACCCAGACACCTTCAATACCCCAGATAGCAACCCCTTCGCCACTTTCTCTGACATTTTCGTCATCTTCTTAACCCTGCACCAAAATATCAACATCACATAAAACATGGTTGGTTAGAGTCTTCAAACAATAGATATATAAGATCAATTATTTGAAGAAATTTAGGTACCAAATATTTATATCAATTGCAACAATAAGATCAGTTAGGCAGTGTTTTGTTAGAGATGGTTCCATCCTATACTATTTTGGATTTGCAAAATACACATTCATCCCTATATTACATTTATACACAATCCTATACAATCATCTCACTTTTTCTCATTCTCTTTTCTATTTTTCCACCGCCCACCTACTCATTCTCTCTCCTTTTTTTTTTTTTTTTTTACATTCTTATCACCTCTCTTATTTTTCTCTCACTCAATCGATCCCGCTAAACTAACAATTATAGAATAAGACAACATCAACTTGAATTTGACATAAAGTTCAATACACCCCCTATTTTTCTATATTTAATCAAATACGAAATTACTATTTATTGGATAACTCACATCCATCTTTTCTTCATCTTATCTCATCAACCATCATCTTTAAGCAAATGCAGCCTTAGGGGTGTTTGATTTGAAATTTGAAATTCAAATTTAAAATTCCGAAATCTAAATACTGTTCTATTTTGTGATTTTTTAATCCAATTTTTTGAACATCTACAAATATCTATAAACACTATAAATAAATAAAAAGTTCTACACCAAACTCTTCCTGATTTTTTTTTTTATTATTAACACTCTTATATTGTTTATCACTTTTCACACTTTTATTCTCACTTTTGCTACTCTAAATGAAAAAAAAAAAATTATACAATCATTCTATCGTTACAATTATAATAAAAAAACAATACAATACTACAACATCACACGCGTGTATCCACAAAGGTAAATTTTGCCCTATTCAAATCACAATACAAACACACATTAACATCACACACTAGATTTGAAAAATCAAAACATATCCTTCAGTTACAACAAATAAGTATTACAGTTAATATCTTTTAATGGAACAATTAATAGATTCCAAACCAATTTCACAAAAAACTTTGCCTAAGGTGAGTATTAAGAAACCAGAATCATAAAGCGAAAGGAAATTATTTTTTTAAGTCCTGTAATTTTACCCCTTTTGATTTCTGTCCTACTGACTTTTAAATTTTCGGGTGTCGTATATAAACCTCAGTAATTGTTTTTTGACATTTTAGAGTTTTGAAAATAAAAACTACAGAGCTAAGCTGCAATGGAAATTGCCGAAGTTTCTCTCGTTGCTTTTGAATATAATGAAAGCTAATTTAATTGATTTTAAATAAAGTTTTAATAAAATAGAATTTTACGCTCTTTATTCCTTTATGATCATTGATCTATGGAAAATTGTCCAAGGTTTTCAAAATTCATCAAATCAAACTTCAGTAGTTTGTTTCTGGAAATTGATGGCAAATACATGCTTGCAGTTGTCATCAATGTTGGGTCGGGTTTACATTATACTAGCTTCTAATTAAAAAAATTGGAAATAGATGCCGCATCAATCTTACCGGTTAGGTCACCTGCTATAACAGATTGTAGGACCAAAAACAAAATAAAGTTTAAGTTACAGGACAAAAATCAAAATTCAAAAGTTAATAGGATGAAAATCAAAAGAAGGTATAGAATGAAAAAAATAATTTTCCCAGTGAAGCAAAAGAAGTACCTCTTCATGGTCTTAGGACTAACTTCACGGATGGAGCTTTTGCCCATTCTCATCTTGAAGAAGTGTTCCCCCATTTTGAGCCTATCCACAGTCACATCCCCACACCACAATATCCCTCTCACAACCTGTCCCGACCCTGCCGCTATTAACTTTGCGACGCTTCCACTGTAATCCTCAACATTTGGTGCTAGGGTCGTCCAGTATGCGGCAGCGCTCTTCTCCACCTCCTCCTTCTCCCTACTCATCTCCTCCGGCGAAACCACCGCCCCCCACCACTGCTGCTCCACCCCTTCCGCCGCTTTCTCCACCCTAAACGCACTAAACATCTCCAGCACCGAATCCAAAGTCTCCAACAACTCCTCTTGCCCCTTGGCCGCTACCGTCAATCCATAGTTCAAAATTTCATCGCTATTAACAAGCGAAAAAATAAGACGGATTGTAATAAATACAGTACAAAAAATAATAAAAGCCTAAAAAAAATTAATGCTAAAAGGTAAATTAATTATGACATAAAACGTCCTACTCAAAATAGTCAAAAATATACTAATACGAGGTCTTTTCTATCTCATCAACCCTAAATGGTCAATTTTTCAAAAAAATATGTTCTTGTTTAGTGATTGTTAGGGCTTTAAAATTTAAATTTAAATTTTAATCTTACTTAGTTTAAAGGATTAAGTGATTGAATATTGATTTATATGTGTTAATAGAATAGAAGTGTGTTAATGGTATGTCCTTTTTTTTTTTTTCTTTACCAAAGAAGGTCTACGGATCAAAATTGAGTGGGCTCATTCATAATTTTTTATATTTAATGAATACAGCGTTTTTCCCTAATATTTGGGTGGTTCTTGTCCACCCTAGCCATTGGACACATGAAATTATTTGTATCAATTTTTATGCTCCACTCTATGTTCCATATTTTGGAGGGAAAAATATTTTTTTAGAACCATAACTTAGGGGTGGTTGTTTATAAGGACGATATGTTCCGAACTGGTTAAAGTAGGATAACATGTTTTCGAGCTTGTAAAAGTAGGACAATATATTAGGAAAACATTTTAATTTTAACAAGCTTTATATGTATATTTTTAAAACATATGGTCCTGCTTTTATAAATTTGAAATCATATTGTTCTACTTTAACAATCCAGAACTATCCCAAAGTTACAGGCTTAAAAAATATTTTTCCTTGTTTTGGATTTACATGTGAAATCTTAAAATATATGCAACGGACAACCATGTATTAAAGATTCCGCTGGTGGTGGAATATAAAAGTGGCACGCAAGAATTGAAATGGGCATTGAATTAATACCTCTGCCCTTGGCTATTACTTTCACCTCTTTCGAGCGGAAGCCTAAGGCTGAAAAAATAATGGGAATCGTCGAGCTTGACGGCGGCCTCGTCCTTGGCCAACGGCCACTTGATCTTGTCACCCACACACGCGAACGCCGCCACGACGTTGTCGCCCTGTGTCAACTGAATCACAGAGAATTCGCCGTTGGCGAGCTCGGCAGACTGGTGTTCATCAATCAAGTGAAGGATTGCACCGGGGATCCGGATTATTACTTCCTCCGATGCGGTTTGATTTCCGTCTTCGGAATCTGTGAATAGCTTTTCTCCTAATTCATTCATTTCATCGGAAGCTGAATCAACTTTACTAGTGCTGGAGGACATGGTTTTGATTTGATTTGATTTGATTTTCCTTGAAATATGGTTGGAGATTTGGCGGATTTATGGACAAGGAACTCTTTGCACAACACTAATCGCTAACTGTCGGATAAATTGTTTTTTCCTCAATTACTATCATGTATCTTACCTTATTAATATTATATCCAAAATAACATTATTATTTGTTGTCGACGAGGTTATATACATTTACCTCATATAATTCCAATTTAATTTTAATTATATTATGTGAAGAATGGGCCCTAATAAAATAAAGGAATAATGTCAATCTCATGCTGGAAAGATGGTAAAACTATCAATTTAAGACCTAAAAAACTTTTCTTATCAATTTAGGGCCTAAAAGATATAAAACTATCAAGTCAGGACCTGAAAGATAGAAGCTATTATTCAAGACTCGAGGATATTAAGATTATGGTTGACATATTATACTTTTAATTTTAATTTTATTTATACACGTTATTATATTTTCATTAATTCTTTTGTATTATTTTTCCAATCACATGAAATTAATATATATTTATATTTTTTGAAATATAATTTATAAAAATATTATCGGATAATAAAAAATTATTAAAGATCAAATACGGTCATAAAATGAGTAAATCCTAAATTAATAGTTTTATCTTTCAGGTCCTGAATCGATATTTTTCAATCTTTCAAGCCCTGAATCAATAGGAAAAATCTTTTAGGCCTTAAATGATAATTTTACTATCTTTCAAACTCTAAATTGATAAAACTCCTAAAATAATAAAAGATAAGAAATAAAATTTATACACATCACCCTCATTTTATTATAAAGTACTCCCTTAGGGTAAATTTTCTACTTATGAATATAAGGAAATAAAAATTATACACATCAACCTCTTTTCGTTCTAAATTACCCTTACAATATATTTTCTACTCATCACTATAAGAAAAAAAAATTATAATAAAAATTAAAATCTACACGTCAATAGATTAATGTAATTTAAGATATACTCTCTTTGTTCAATAAAACTATGCACATAGAGTTGAGCTCGGGTTTTAAAAATAAGTAGATAAAGTAAGTGTATTGTGGAGTCCACATACATAAAGTAATTATTTGTTAATGTGACAATAAAGTGGTGACTTCCATAATAGAAATGTGCAGACTTTTGGTGGACGAACGAATAAAACAAGTGAGCATACCACTACAAGAAAATAAAGAATTTCCTACAAAATTAGAATTGCCTACAAAATTTTCTAACAAAAAAGTTTGTAGTAAGAATTGCCTAGGATTTACCTACGAAATTTTATAATTATGAAAGCATCTACATTTCTCAACCTAGAAACAACTTTGTCTATGGAATAAATTTGCCTACGAAATAAAATCTCTAGGTATAATTACCTACAAGTCATTGCCTACAAAAATTTACCTATGTCCAATTTGCCTACGGAATTTTCGTAAGCAATTTTTTTTTGTAGGTGGAGAAAGAAAATACCAATACAATTAGAAATTTTTGTAGGCAATTCGTAAGTAATCTCCACTATAATTTTTTTGTTGAAAATTTCATAGTCATATTGACAATTTTTGTAGGCAATTTTATGTTTTCTTATAGTGTACTTTTAGTGGACATGGGGTACAAACTAAAATAATACTACATTTTTCGATATGCATGAATTTGTGTATCATATTAATTATATATTTGGAATAATTGCACATCCATACTGGCCATTAGGGTTGTAAACGAATCGAATCGAGTTTAATATCTCTGTTTTTTATTCTTATCTGTAAAATTATTTCGATATCAAAGTTAGATCAAATATTTTTTTAATAATAAATGTGATTTATATTTGATTTGAAATTGATATCGAATTATTCAAAATTATTCGAATATTCGAACGAATTTTTCTCAAGTTCAAAATTAATT
This sequence comes from Ballota nigra, assembly GCA_947034835.1. Taxonomy (NCBI): domain Eukaryota; kingdom Viridiplantae; phylum Streptophyta; class Magnoliopsida; order Lamiales; family Lamiaceae; genus Ballota; species Ballota nigra. Next base: position 31,479,908 of record OX344721.1, read on the forward strand.
TCATTTTTAATTTACAATACAAGCTACAATTTTAAAATTTGTATAACATAATCAAATACATAAACTTTAGAAAGTTAATTATCAAATTCATCACTTCAACAAATAAATGACTAACATATAATCTTCTATCAATTTTCCATTCAAGTGGTTTGTATGATGACATAAATAAACTTTTGCTCCTAAATATAAATAAATTAAAGAATTAAAAATTAATTTATTCATGAAAATAATCATATATAATCTTAAATGATTTTTTTTTAAAATGAGTATTTTATCTGTCCCGAAGAAACTTGCACACAAATTAAGAAAAATAAGTTTGTCTGTTTTTTGTAAAGTAGTGGCATATATTTAAATATGTGTATATTTTTGTGAGTGTGCACACCGTATTTTCTTTTTTAGAACAAGTTGCGAACTAATTCTAGAAAGCAGCCAATTCCACCACCATTGTGGACAACAATATTCACATGAATGAGATACAATGAACTTGTGAAGAGGCTTGAAAACAATCAATATTAGCACGGAAAGATGGAGTAAAAAGCTTGCTTCGAAGCTCATGTTAAGCCATTTGTAATTTCAAGCAAAATTGTTTAGGGGTCGTTTGGTTTATGGGGCAGGATTGGATTAGAACGATTATCGTAAAACGAATAGACTAGAACTAGAAAATTTGGACTAGAACCAAATTTTCTGGATCGAATTGTACACGAGATAGTCGTTCTAGTCTATCTAGGACTATGGTTCTGTGCAATCCTTCAAACCAAATACGAGATTACCTGGGATTATAAAGACAATTCTAAGCAATCTCTCAAACCAAACGACCCCTTAGTGTTTCAGTGGCACAATCTTAGAATATAGAAGGGGAGGAGTTACTTCTATGGTTGAGAATCCACGGCCTCAACAGATGATAAGGATGTATGAAAATGGAGAAAATATGAAGAAAATAAATTGTGAATTGTGTCCTAACATATTTGAGAAGCTAAATATATCAATTATGGATAGTAAAGTGTGGGATGCAGTTCCATGATGTGATTGGCAGAGGGCTATCTTTGAGGTATTGCATGGACTGAGAAGTTTATTGTGAATTTTGACAAACATGCATGCACTTATAGTACTTTTCATCTACATCTTTATAAAAATAATATGTTAGGGTCTGGGGAAGATTGTTCAAATTGTGGTTGCATTGCTATATAGTGGCATGCCCCAATTTTGAAATAAAAATAAACAACAAATGGTTATTGGTGGGGAATATAGAAATGATTGAGAAGAATTATTGTAGAAGGGTGTTGATGACCTTGATTCTAATGAATAATTTAGTGGTTTTTTGAACTTGTGAAAATCATCAAACAAAGATTAATATGCTGAATTTTTATAAGTGAATATTAAGAAAATAAATTGCAAGAGTTTGGTCTTCTTTTTAATAATTGAACCTCTATTTTTCTTCTTATGAGAGGGTATTTATAAAGCACAAGCAAGCATGAAGTATCACTTTCTTAGCTATCCTAAATCGTACATTGACAAGTGTTTAGACACTTGTTTTAACCTTAAGCTATTATATCTTATACAATGACAAGTGTTAAGACACTTGTTTGCTTCTAATGTAATGTCTAATTATTGGGATTCTTAGCTGTCTTCCGAGGTGCCCCACTGTTCGTTTGTTCGTCTTCAGGATGTGTATTTTGACCTTTCCACTAAGCTACTCGCTCAGCCATTTTGACTCTTGACCAACTGGTCGCCTGATGTATTCTGACGTGTTGACCAGTTGCTCGTCTTTTCATGGATGATATTTATGTGCTCAGATGTTCGTCTCCCATTGTATTTGTCTTAATCATCATTATCATTAACATCATTGTTGTTTTAATATTTAACTCTGTTGCTCGACTGGTCGCTTGTCAACCATTGCCCCCTGGCTTGTCCTTTGTTAAGATGATAATCAATTAACTAAGGACAAGTCATGTTTTATTAATGATGCTTATGTCATCGAGGCGAGCAATAAGTTTTTGAATTTTTTGGAGCGGGAATATTGGGCGAACAATGATGGTATTGGCGAGCAACTAGGGTGTCCCTTCGTTTTTTGACGGTTGGGTTCCCGAGATTCTTGGAATCTGTAACGACGTGGGCGGCAATAACGTCAGCCGCCGCTCACGCGTGTCTTCTAAATTGCTCATAGGGGCCTAGAATTTTTCGAACAATTACATTTCGACCCCCATTTTCACCCTTATAAATATTTCAATTTCTTTCTTCCTCATTTTTTTTGAGAAATTTGCATCCATCCGCCATTGAAGCTCTTTCCAAACCTTTGCTCTTCAATTTCATATTTCTTCTCCGAATTTACGGCAATTGTTTCATATACTTAAGGTAAAACATTTATTTCTTTCCTTACTTTACTTCAATTCCTTCGATTTTCCATTTGTATTTTCAAAATTTTTTTCGTATTTTTCATTCTTCGCATTCCGTCCACCGCCACCGTGATTTTGCTTCTAGCACCGCCGTAATCCGCTATTATCACCACCTTGAACTCTCTTTCTAAATGGCCTCTCCGTCTTCGAGTAAAACCGCCTCTATTGAAGATTTTGGACGAAATCCTGGAAAAAGCCCCTTGGAAGAAGAAGTATCCTCCGCTTCTCGCTGCTCTATCTGTCAAGCCTTACCCGGAATCCACAGACTCTCCTTGTTGACGAAGAAACGGGCTTCGAGGGCTCATCCGTTGTTTGCTCGGTGGAGGCTTACGCCGTTGATAGCTCCAGCGAGCATGGTGTAGATCAACCAATTGCTCATCCTCGCTCTGAAGGAGATACATCATCAAATCTCGGGGAAGACTCAGAAGAAGTGGCCGCGGATATCGAAGCTGAAGGTGAGCAACCCAGATTAGCGGTGACCTGGGAGTTTTTATAAGTATTTTTTTATGGCTGGCTTTTCATTTCATTACTTATATGGATGCTTCACTTCTGTGACAGCAATACAATTCTTTATTCTGTGACAGCAATACAATTCTTTATTCTATTTATAAGAAGTCAAGCAAAACCTGTGAAGCAGTGGAATGTCAAGATAATATCGATCATTATAGTTAATTCTACGTGTAATCTGTAGATATTGGTGCCACTATTTTGTGGTTGTCATTCAGTCATGTCTCTGATTTTTAATACAGGTAGAATTTCTGTCTAGATTAGCAAAAATAAACGTCATCAGGACAGAGCTGCAGCTCTTGAGGTGTGGGATAAGCTTGAAGAATTTATGCGTTCTCGATCTCGTTAGGTGAGTCATATTTTAACTTTTTTTAACATTTCATGTCTCATTCTTTTGGTTAATTTCATTTGTGCTTAATGCTACCAAATATATGTTTCATATGAACAACAGCTTATGATAATTGCTTAAGCCTGAATTGAAATGAGAACTAACTTGTTTTTGTGATTGCTAATATGGTGAAGTTTCATTTCTAGGTTTCGAATTATTATCACTGGGATTTGACCTAATTCTAGGTTTGCAATGGTTTAATAGAAAGGATTGAAACAATAGAGGCGTAGCTACACCTTATTGTTTTGTGGAAATAATTTATTTCAATATGAAGATTAATTTGATTTGTATGTTTGCTAAAATATTATTCATTTTTCAATGTAGAGACGAGAGCTACGAAAAAGGTGCATGAATGTTGCTAGGGAATAGAAGAAAAATGCACAAGGTGTTTGAAATTTTGTAAATGAATGTTAAGGCATTCATTTAATTAGTAGTTTAAACTTTTGTAAGCTAATATTTATGGTATTTTGTTGATGGTGTGGAACACTTTTATGAACTTCTATTATACAATGATTGTGTAGTACTTGGAATGAATGTTGATGGTATTATGATTATTTTTGCTTAAATTTTGCCTTAATATTTATTACAGATTTTATTATATATTTACGTAATTGAAATATAAAAAATACGATATACCTCATATCTAGGAAAGACAAAGGTGCAAAACTGATGTAGTAAATATAAAAAGATAATTGTTTATAACTATTGTCTATCCAAGAAATAAATGAAATGTCTATGCGTATTTTAGTGGAAAGACAACGGTCCAAATACGATGTAGTTAACATGAACAGACAACGGTTGATAACCATTGTCCTTCCTTGAAAGTAATACAGAACAACAACGGTTGAGCACTATTGTCTATCCCCAATATTTATGAAATTATTATGCTACAACAACATATTTGATTAGTGATACGCAACTGTTTTTAACCGTTGTAGTAATTGAGGAAATACGACGGTTTGTTGACCGTTGTCTATTTATACCCACGTACTACAACGGGATCTTCTACATCGGGTATTTTTTTAGATAGACAATGGTTTTGAACCGTTGTAAAAACTTTTTTTTCTTGTAGTGTTAGGGAGATAAATTTTCCTATTTCCAGAGTTACTCCTGAATTACAAATTCCTGAAGGAGTTGCCCAGAATACCGAATGGGAAGAATACGCTGCTCACTATTCGAAGACCTTTCCTCCTCGCTCCCGTGTCATTATGGTCGCTCAGACGAACAATTTTATAGCTAGCAAGATTGCCAGTCTTATCACCGAGGATGATCTGGCGAGCATCCGGTCCACGTACAAAATCCCTTATGACATCTTCATGTATGCCCCCAAGAAAGGAGAAACTATTGATCGCCCCTCTCCTAGCTGCACAACGATCAACCTGAACGTGCTTAACACAAGGTTCCCACTTCCGATTCATCCTGTCGTTGGTCACTTCTTGGAGGACACAAATCTGGCAATCACCCAGATTACTCCAAATGGCTGGAGTAACTTGTTAGCTTTCATGACCCTTTTTAGTCTTGAGGGCTATAAGAACAAAATTAGCACTGTGAAGATTCACTATGCCATGGTAATCTCGGCTTGCAAGGACGAGGGGGAAGGGTGGTACTATGTGAAGGCGAGGAGTGGGGTAAAACTTATTGAAGGAGTGCCCAATAAAGTAAAGAGTTGGCACAACCAATTCTTCTTTATTGGGGGAGATTGGCGAGCATCTGCCGACTTCTCAGGCGGGCAGGCGCGCATCAATTTGCCGGAAGGCTTTGGTGCCATAAACGTAGGCTCCACTTTTTCTTTTTATAGATCAAGTGGAACTAATTTTAATTTCCTTTTCTTTGTTGTTTTGCAGGTCCGAGGATTCTGAAGTGGGGACATCCTGACTTGAGCGAGGAATTTTTGTAAACTCTCACTGTCATCACGCTTCGCAACCTTGCCGATCGTGAAATCGCTCATCTGTCCAAACCTCATTGCCACAAACTTGCGCAATTGACTACGAGCCCACACCATTTAGAAGCTCAGGAAGATATTCCCGAGGGCATATTTCTAACTTTTGACTTTTCATTAATGCTCGACTGGTCGACTTTTTTGCTAATACTCCTTGTTCGCATTTCTTCCATTTGCTAGAGCAACGAGTGACCGTCGCTGTTCTAACCATCCCCGAATCCTACCATCTCCGTGTTGCACACATAAAGCAAATGGCCATTGAGGAGCCCACAAGGAAGAAATTCGATATCCTCCAACTTCCTTGATGTGGCTGAGAGCGAGGGAGGATCCAGTCCCACCTCCTCGCCCCCGTGGTGCCACTGCTCGCTCCCAAGGGGCTTCTAAACCAACTCCTCCCAAAAATGCGGGAAAAGAAAGGGAGAAGGAGAGAGAAATAGATAAGCGAAAAGCCCCCAGGGGTGATGGTGGTCGAGGTGGTGCCGGAGGAGACCGAGCATCAAAGCGCTCAAAGCATGGCGCGGAGGCAAGCAACAAAGCACCTCGGTCTCCTTCTTCTAAATCTGCCTCGTAGGAGGTAGTGAGCGAGCATCAGGCTGTCGCTGGTGTTTTGGTGAGCAAGACGAGGCACTCCTCTCCTGATCACTCCTATCTGGGTTATGACCCAGTGAAGTTGAGGGAGTACGTTTCTCGTTCTTTGTTCAGCTGGTCGCCTTCTTCTTTGTTGTGTTTTGCTTTGACCCTATTAACTTTGTTTTTGCTTTTTGTAGATACAAACCCGAGGAGCATCCGGGTCGAGCAGATGTGCTCCACCAGCTAAGTTGCGTGAAATCGCCTCCAGCTTATCAAGAGATCCCGGACTCCCATGTGAGGCGGGCAACTGAGATGGTCCCCCGCTCCTGGACCAAAACTGGTGAAGAGATCGTTCAGCAACAAAATGCTAGCGATAATGCTTGGCTCATTGCCTACAACGCCAGCCACCAAGCCATTGCTGCTCAAAAACTCCTTAACCAGATTGTGGATCTGGAGAGGACGAATCAGGATCTTGGCTACAAGATGGAAAACTTTGAGGCTGAGAAAGTGGCCGCTCTGAAGAAGGAAGACGATGAGTTGTCCAAGGAGAGGGCCGAGCATGCTGAAGTTAAGGCCGACCTGGAGCAAAAGTTGGAGGCTACCCTCGATAGTGAGAGATTTGCCCTCAATCAGTCTGAGAGGATGATGCTAGAGTTGGGGGTCGCCGAGGACAGGGTGAAAGTCCTGGAGGGGGAGCGAACAGGATTGCTCGCTCAGGTTGAGCAGCTAAAAGTTGATGTTGCTCGCCTGGAGAAGGAGAAGGCATCCATGGTCGCCTACGACGTTTATGCTCAGGATGTGGTGGAGAATACCAACTTTGGGTATGTATGCGCCTATGCTGAGAGCATAAGATCTGTGAAGTTCGTCGTGGATCATGGGAAAGATGTGTTGAACTCGGTGAAGCAAGACTTCACCGACTATGTCAAAGATAACCCACTTGCCGCCGGATTCGTTGTTCCTATAGCCGACCTTGAAGAGATGGGGGTATCTCTTAACATCTTTGGGGAAGATGTCCAAATTGTTGCCCCCAGAGTTGCTGGCGAGGAGCCCAGTAGGGATGCTGAGGTTTTTTATGGCCTCAATTCACTCCCTCTTACCCCCAACGAGGTGGACACCTCCACTGTCATCGGCGAACAACATGTCCCTGAAGCGAGCAACGCTAAGACTGATCCTCCTGCTTCAGATGTTCTTTCTGCTCCTCCAGCCCCTTAAGCCTGAAGACCTTCTTTTCTTTCTTTGATGTTAGCTTGTAGTAGGCTTTTCCTTGTAATTTCTCTTCTTCGTTGTAATGCTTTCTTTTTATCAATGAAATGAATTTTTTGTATTACTCAATTGTTCGGCTCTTTTACTTGTATTTGTATTTGTATTTTCTTGCTTAGACATTCCTCTTGTATTTTTCAAGAGTAGAGCACTAATACTTGCAAATTTACATGTAAAAATCTTGGTGAGTATGCCTTTTTGGTTCTCAAGGAACTTGACCTTCGGTAACTGGGCTTTGTGGTCCTTAATGGACTTAACCTGAAATTTTGCACTTGAGACGTGTTGTTCGCCTTGCTTCGTGCCTTCAACTTGGGCGAGCAGCTGAGCTTACTTAAAAAATAAAATGCAACACATACAATTCCCTATTGTTTGCTTAACATAAACACTATTGTTCGACTGATTAACAAAATTTTTGAAATTTATTCCAATTTACAGCATACAATATTACATACAAAATCTATACATAACTTTGATAAACTTTACTGATAATACTTCTTCAATAAGGCCGCATTCCAAGAGTAATGGACCGAATTGCCTTTCATATCTTCGAGGTCATACGTGCCATTGTACCAATTGTAGGTTATCCTGAACAGGCCCTCCCAAGTTGGTCCAAATACTCCTAGTGGCGGGGCTAGCACTTTTCGGAGTACTAAATCTTCGACTTCAAGTTCTCTAATCTTCACTTGCGAGTTGTAATACTTTACAATTTTTTTCTTGTATATCGCGTTCTTCATCTCTGCCGAAATTATTTTCTCATCAATCAGGTCCATCTTTGCAGCCAAGGTTGTGTTGTTCGACTGCTTATCGAACATTGTTGTTCGCTCTATTGGTACCTTGAGCTCTATAGGTATAACTGCTTCGGTGTTAAATGCCATAGTGAACAGGGTTTCCCCGGTGCTTGTCCTGTATGAAATCCTATAAGCCCATAGCACTTCCGATAGCTCCTCTGACCACCTTCTTTTTTTGTTAACTAAATGGATCTTCAATATGTGCTTTATTATTTTATTGACTGTCTCGACTTGGCCGTTGGACTGGGGATGGTAGGGAGTTGAAAAATATTTCTTAATTCCCCATTTCTTACAGAAGTCTTTTTTTTTTGCCTTCAAACTGTCTTCCGTTATCTGTTAAAATTGCTTGTGGGACTCCGAATCGGCATACAATGTTTTTCCAAATGAAGTTGATCATCTTTTCTTATGTGATTGTTACGAGCACCTCTGCTTCGGCCTATTTTGTGTAATAGTCCACGGCCGCTACTGCAAATTTCATATTCCCCTTTCTGGTTGGGAAAGGTCCTATGATATCTATCCCCCACTTTGCAAATGGCCATGGACTATTTACTGATATTAGTTCAGTTGGCGGCCTGTGAATATTGGGGGCGAACAGCTGGCATCTGTGACATGTTTTTGCAACTTTAATAGCATCTTGCAGTAGAGTCCACTAGTAGTATCCTTGTTTCACTGTTTTGTATGTCAATGCTCGCCCTCCCGTGTGATTTCCACAGACGCCTTCATGAATTTCTTTTAAAACTTCTCGGCCTTGCCCCCTTGCCAAGCATTTCAACAAAGGGAGTGAAAATCCACTCTTGAAAAGTTGTCCATACATTATTGTAAACTTTGCTGCTCCCCTGGCGTCTTAGCTGCCTCTTGCGGATCTTCAGGTTCTTCACCATCCTGAAGGTACTTGATTATGGGCGTTCTCCAATCATTTTCCTCAAGTTCCACTGATTAGTGTGAAAATTGCTCGAAATTCATGCATTTAATTTGCCTATTTTAATTGAATTTTTTGCATTTATTACATTAATTTGATCATTTGTGCTTAATTGTCGAGAAGGGTGTTTGTGTTAATTTTTGCAGAAAAAGTGTGATTTTTAGAAGCAAATACGAGCCTTCAATTTATTGAGGTCGAGCGAGGAGAAAAGTCGAGAAGAATTAATTCGAGAATAGGAGAAAAGGGAATTGGGCTCCTTTTAATTCCATATTTTTCGGCCCATTTGATACACCATTTGGCAGCCCATTTGAATTAAAATGAAAGGCCCAAGTTTCAGCCCACTTGTGCATTTAAATTGATGAAATTTGTCTGCAAGCACTCACGTGAGTGCTACATGAAGAAAGAAGGAAAGAAAGGAAAAATTGCGGGCCTCACCGTAGCTTTAAAATGCAAAGTCAAAGTTTGCTTTTATTCTTTGGAAACCCATGTTCAATTGCAACGAAGAGAGAGAAATAGCAAAGAAAAAGCGCCTCACGCCACCATTGAAGCTTCGCCGGAGAAAGCTCTTCGCCGGAAATCTTCTGCTCAACGCCGCCGCACTGGTCCACCGGAGAAGCTGCTGTTCGACACCGGAAAATCTCACCGCCGGAATTCATGGAAAAGCTCAACATTTCGCCGGAATCTGAAAACGGCAGAATTACAGGCTACTCGACCGAGCCACCTGCTCGAGTTATCCAACACGGTCGAGTTGCCTGGAAAATGCGTTTTTAAGAATCACTTTTAAAAGTCGTGCTCGACCGAGCACAGGGGTCGAGTTGGGCAACTCGTGCGAGTCAATGTCGGTTTTTCCAGAGAGTTGCGAGCCAATTTTGCCTTACTCGACCGGGAGGTCCGCTCGAGTTGGTCAACTCGATCGAGTTGACCGAGTCAACTCAGCGATTTTGGGTAAAAATTCGAATTTTCACCATTTTTCAGGGATTTCTTTGCAATTTCGTCTCAAGCCCTTTCTCCACACTATTTATACCCATTTTCTCAGATTTCTAAGGGGAGCAACAAATAGAAACACACACCCCACACACCATTTTAGTTAGATTTCACCTTCAATCTTAGATTTTAGTTTTCTTTCAATTATTAGAGTAATTTAGCTAGCATTTGAAGAACAATTTTCAATTCCAAGTTGTAATCACTCTATCTAGGTGACTTCTATCCTTTATCTTTCAATTAATTGGTATAATTTTCTCATTTATGATTTCTTGCAAATTTATTATGATGATCTTAGTGGGTTATTTGATTTCTTTTGTTTGTTTATCTATTGATTGTGTTAGATTAGTCATGGGCTAATCCCCAAATGCTTTAGGTGTTTGAATTATGATGGAATTAGTGTTATGATGTTAATTGAGTTTTGATTGTGTTATTGAGTTGGTTCTATTGCTTCTATTAATGTGTTTTTCTTGATTAGATTGGTTGATTAGGTTTAGTAGCTCTTGTTAGGTTAATTCGTGCTACAACGAGAGTTGGGTGTGTGTTAATCGAACTTGTGGTGAGGAATTTGGTTAATTAATCGGATTCAATTAGTCGTTTATTAACTCGAGAGAGGGTAGATGGCTAGACCACCATTAATAGACATTAGGAACCTTAATATACGGGTTTAGGGGCTTAGTGAAGGGAGAATACTTTAAGTGCATCGCGTGCTTTAAGTCATTCACTATCCTTTGTGCTTTTGGTAACTAGTTAGGTGCTAATTAGTTCATTTGATCACCTAAGCCTCAAAAGGGATCGGTATTCAAAACTTTAGCGATAGCTCTTAGTACGAACCAACGAAGTAGCATAAGACAAGTGAAATTAACGAACGTAGCATTGATTCCGTCATAAGGATTTCACCCGAAGCATTACCCTCAACTTGCACTTCTAACGAAGTTTTAAATTGCTTTTTAGTTTAGTTTGTTCATTTCAATTTTAGTGTTTAATTCGATTATTGTCTTTTTAATTCTATTAGTCTAAAAACCAAAACGCGCTTCTACAATTCTACAAAAACTCGTAATCTTAGGGATTCACCGATCAACTAAGTTCTTGGATCGATAATACTTGGTCGTATACTTGCATGCTATAGCGAACCCATACGCTTTTGGGTCGTGTTTACTTGTTTAATTTAACGTTGCAAAAATACGAAAAAGTCAATGGCGCCGTTGCCGGGGACCTAGTTTGATCACTTTAGGTGGAACTTAGGATTTGTTGAGTAGAGTTGGTAGTTGCATTTACTTTCCTTATTTTTGTTTTGTGTTTGTTTGAGTTTGATACTTGGTACTTTTTGTAGGTGCATGATCACGAGAGCAAGAGGTGGACAAATTATACCTATTGACCATGAGATCGAGGCACACGCAAGAAGAAGAAACCGAAGAAGAAATCAAGCAATGGAAGGAAACAATCTGGAGGCGGATAATCCGAATCGTGGGAACGAAGCTCTAGAGGGAAATGGAGAAAATGTGCAAGGTGCACAAGCGATTCAAGGTGGAGCCGTTCAACCGGTTCATCACCAAGTTGAAGTGGGAGCTCAACCAAACCAATACCCAAACCCTTACCAATATCCATACTATGGCTTCTACCCAAATTTTCCACAAAATCAACAAGCACAAGGCCAACAACCTCAACTCAATCCACCTCTACCACACTATCCATTTCCTATACATCCATACTACCCACCACAAAATCCACAACCACCACAAAATTATCCACCTAATCCACCAAACCAAGAGGCAAGATATCCGGGTATTCCATTGTTCATGCAATTTGAGGGAAGACCAATTCGGGAGCATTTTGAGCCAAGGCAAAGAGAGTATTATGATGGCATCGCTAGGCCAAACGTAGAAGCCAACAATTTTGAGATAGCACCGGCTATGCTCAAATTGTTGATGGAAAATCAGTTTGAGGGGCTTGAGAAAGAAGATCCCCACATGCACTTGAGAAATTTTCTCAACCTAGCCGATACGTTCAAGAGGAACGGGGTACCCGAAGATGCCAAAAGATTAAGGATGTTCTCATTCACACTCACGGGGAAAGCGAAAGCTTGGTTAGACAAAGTGTTACCCCCGGGGAGTGTGAGTACATGGGACGAAATTAGCAAGAAGTTTCTACTCAAATTCTACCCGCCCTCGAGAACGGTAAAAGCCAAGCATGAGATATCCAAATTCGAGAGGAAGCCCAATGAAAGTCTAAAAGATGCATGGGAAAGGATGAACAACATGTTAATCTCGTGCCCACAACATGGATATCCTGATGAAGAGATTATAGCTTCTTTCTTTTGTGGGATGGACATCGATGCACAAAGGTATTTGAACTCGTGTGCCGGAGGAGGATTCTTAGATCTACCAGCGGGAGCGGCTATGCAAATTTTAGATTTGGTAGCAAGCAATTCTTCTCAATGGAACGTGGATACGGTACAAAGAAATCGGGTTAATCAAGTCAATGATCGGGATGGTCTAATGCAAGCTATTATGAACCTCACGGAAAGGGTGAATGCATTTTCGAATGGTCAACCAAGAGACGCTACTCCACCTTTTGTGCCCGACAATAATTTTCAAGGTCAAATGACCCCATGTGAGGAAGTGAATTTCATGGGACGGCAACAACAAGGAGGGTATCATCAAAATTATCCAAGACTTCCATTCCAACAAGGACCTAGCCAAGGGTATCAAGGAGGAAGTTCTTCTCAACCGCAAGGAGCATTTTATGGAAATCAATGGGGACAACCGTCATCATTTCAAGGGAATTCCCAAGGGGGCGGAGGATACTATCCAAACAATCGAAAGCATGAGAACTTTTCTTACGCCAATCAAAAAGGTGTAATTCAACTTCCACCGGGAGTGGACCCGGGATCCAAATTGCCAAGTGGAGAAGGAAAGTCAACTTCAGATGAGCTACTCCAATTATTGGTTAAGAGGATGGAAAGATGTGAAACTATGGAAGTAAGAATGGAGGAGTTAGCTAAGTTAGTTGCTCAAACAAATTCTCAATTGAGTGCTATTATAGCTCAACAAAGCGCTCAATTTGGTGCCCAACTCAAAAATCTTGAATTTCAAATGGGGCAATTATCCACGACGGTGAGTGGAATGCAAAACAAAGGTAAATTCCCTTCCACAACCGAAGTGAACCCGAGGGAGTATTGTAATGCAATTCAATTGAGGAGTGGAACGAGATATGATGGTCCTCAAATGCCTAAAGAGTTGGAAGAAGACGGTGATGAGAAAAGAGTAGAAGAAAATGTGGATGATGAATGTCAAGAGGAAGAAGACATGGAAGTGGAGAATGAATTTGATAGAGGAGATGAGGATGAAGAGGAAAAAGGGATTAAGAAGGACATGCAAGAGGAAAGAAAAGGAGAGCTCGACAAAGCCAAAGAGGAAAAACAAGAGAAAATTATGGAAAAGGGGGAGAGCTCGAAGTGGGTACCTAAATGGAAGATCGCTAAAGAGTTGAGAGAGAAAAAAAGAGAAGATGTCCCTTGTGATAAATGGGGGGTTCCCATGACTCCAATTCCTCCACCATTTCCAAAGAGGTACATGAAGCAAATGCTTGAGGAAAAATTTGCCAAGTTTCTTGAGATCTTCAATAAACTTCATATCAACATTTCATTAGTGGATGCTCTTGAGCAAATGCCACATTATATGAAGTTTTTGAAGGATGTCATGTCAAAGAAGAAAAAGTTAGTTAATAAAGGGACGGTCAATTTGACCGAGGAGTGTAGTGCAATCATTCAAAATCTCCCTAAAAAGCTTAAGGACCCCGGAAGCTTTACAATTCCATGTGAAATTGGTGAGAGCTCAAAGATGAAAGCACTTTGTGACTTGGGGGCAAGCATAAACTTGATGTCACTCTCTACCTTCAAGCGATTGGGACTTGGAGAGGTGAAGCCCACATCCATCAATCTTCAATTGGCGGATCGATCTTTCACCTATCCTAAGGGAATCGTTGAAGATGTGTTTGTTAAGGTGGATAAGTTTATCTTTCCGACCGATTTTGTTGTGTTAGACATGGAAGAAGATGCCAATGTACCTTTAATTCTTGGAAGACCGTTCCTTGCAACCGGAAAAGCAATGATAAATGTTGAGAAGGGAGAGCTTAAGTTGAGTTTTAATGGTGAGGAGGTGACTTTTTCCATATACGACTCAATGAAAGATGCTCCAATCGATGAAGAGGTTCGCTCAATTCAAGCAATTAAGCTTTGCATGGAAGAACGTGAGGGAATGAAGCAAGAGAATTCTCCAAGAGTACCTTTGAAAGATCTCGTAGATAGAAGAGAAGTGAAGAATGAAGCATCATATCAAACGTCCAAACTTGAACAAAGTGCAAGTTTGGAGGGGTTTGATAAGAGAAAGAAATTTATCGAGTTGCTTGAGTCAAGAGAAGATGAAGAAAGAAGGAGAAAAAGCTCAAGGGAGCTTAAAAAGGAAAAAGGCTTTGAAATAGGAGATGAAGTGGTATGGTGCAACTCAAAGTTGAAACCTATTCTTGGGAAGGTGAAACTCAAGAGAGCAAACTCTTTGTTTGTGAAGAAAGGTAACCTTGGAGGGAGTCTTGAGCTACAAGATAAAGAAGGTGATATCTTCATCACCGATGAAACTCGAGTGAAGCACTTCGATCCTCCCATTCCCAAGGAGGTCCCTAATATTGAGCTCAAATTTATGGACCTTTGAACTCGTAGAGTTCCGTCCGGCATAGGACGTTAAACCTAGCGCTAAATGGGAGGCAACCCATTATTTTTGCTTGTTTTCTTTAGTTTTTGCATTGTTTAGTTTAATTGCTTTTGCTTTTGTTTTGTCTAGGTGTTGGGGTCGTGTGTTGAGGCTCGGTGAGGATTTCGAGCTCTTTGGAAAGACACGTACTTGAAGGAAGCTTGAGGTACAAACACCTCTTCCTAAACTTAGACATGCTATGCAAAGTCTAAGTTTGGGGGGGTGTTAGTCTTTTCATGCATAATATTTTTAATTGCACCGATGCACCCCCATTTGATTTGAGCTTATTGATTATCATTTTTTTTGGGAAATTTTGGTATTTAATTGCTTACATATACTTGTACATGAGTTTTGTTTTGATATACGTGTTGAGAATTTGAGGGAGAAATGCTTTATAAGGGGTTTTGTGAGCTTATTGTCGAATTTTTGTGTGACTTGCTTAATGTGGTGAATTGCTTGGTGAGTAGTTGGTTGCAAATCTCATTGTGGCACTACTTTTCTAAACTTTTAATTGCATAGCAATGAAAAAGTTTGGGGGGTATGTTCGTTTTACAATTCTATTTGCACCAACTTACTTCACTCAATTTTTGAGAAAATTGTGCTTAATTGTGGGCTTATTGAATATTTTTTAGTATATTCTTTTGGAGTTAAGATTGTGTGGCTTGGTGTTGAAGAACCAATTGATGGTGATTGTTTAGTTTTTGAGATTTAGTTGAGCTTAATGGTATTGATTGAGACTTGCTTGTTTATTTGTCCATGTGATGATTGTGCTTGATTTTGTGCTCGATCCATGATTAGACAAGCCCGTGAGCTTTAGAGCCTTTAGACTTGCATATATTTTGGTCTAATTTCTTTCTTGTGAGTATCGTTCATGCTTGTGTGCTCTAGAACTTGCCAATTATCTTATTTGAGGCTATATTAAGTGTTAAATCTTTGAAAGTGATATGAAGCCATCTTTGATTTGAAAAGTCACTTAGCCAAATTTTCCGTACCAAATGAAAATTTTCCGTAGTTAGCCCTTTTGAGCCTATTGACCTATTTTCTTGGCAACCTACGAATTTAGCCTAATTATCCCTTCTTGAGCTTATTTTTCCCTATGAGCTAGTGGAGCTTGAATGTGGATAGTGAGGTTGAGTTGTGCTTCAATGTGAATTTGGTGGATGAGTTTGTGTGAAGGTGAAAAGTTTGAAAAAGTGAGAAAAAAGATGAGTTGAAAAAATTGTACAAGAAAAGATTGAGTTGATTTGTGAATAGAAGAAAATTGTGAAGGAAACTCTCTTGTGAACAAGAATTTGGTAGAGTTTCAAGTTCAAAAGGTGTTTGATGGTTAATGGTGAGAATGTGCTTGAAAAATGAGAACTAGCAAATTGTTGGAGTTTGAAAATTAGAGTTGCAACTTGATCACTTGCAACTTTGTCTTGAGAATTTTAGATGTGTCTATGCGTCTTTATTTCTCGCTCCACTAGTTTACGAGTCACTTTTTCCCAAAATTCCCCACCTTAACCAAAGAGCCCAACATTACAACCAAATGCAAAGTCCTCATTGATTCTTTGATTGATCACTTAGAAAGTAGTGGAGAATGTAGATGATTGGCAAGCTTATGGTAGTACATTTGTGTGAATTGATTGTTGAGAGCTTACATTCCATGATACACTTGAGTGATGAGTGAAACACTTACGTGAGAGGAAATTGTGGATTGAGCACTTGATTTTGCATTGATTTGAACATGACGTGTGAATTTGCTAGTTGATATTTGTACTTAAAGGTTTGACTAGATTGAAAGAACTTGACATTCGCTTCTTATTGCTTTGACACTCATTTCTCGCAATCCTCCCACTTGTTTTAATTCTTTCGTTGCTCGGGGACGAGCAACACTTTAAGTTTGGGGGGGTGATTAGTGTGAAAATTGCTCGAAATTCATGCATTTAATTTGCCTATTTTAATTGAATTTCTTGCATTTATTACATTAATTTGATCATTTGTGCTTAATTGTCGAGAAGGGTGTTTGTGTTAATTTTTGCAGAAAAAGTGTGATTTTTAGAAGCAAATACGAGCCTTCAATTTATTGAGGTCGAGCGAGGAGAAAAGTCGAGAAGAATTAATTCGAGAATAGGAGAAAAGGGAATTGGGCTCCTTTTAATTCCATATTTTTCGGCCCATTTGATACACCATTTGGCAGCCCATTTGAATTAAAATGAAAGGCCCAAGTTTCAGCCCACTTGTGCATTTAAATTGATGAAATTTGTCTGCAAGCACTCACGTGAGTGCTACATGAAGAAAGAAGGAAAGAAAGGAAAAATTGCGGGCCTCACCGTAGCTTTAAAATGCAAAGTCAAAGTTTGCTTTTATTCTTTGGAAACCCATGTTCAATTGCAACGAAGAGAGAGAAATAGCAAAGAAAAAGCGCCTCACGCCACCATTGAAGCTTCGCCGGAGAAAGCTCTTCGCCGGAAATCTTCTGCTCAACGCCGCCGCACTGGTCCACCGGAGAAGCTGCTGTTCGACACCGGAAAATCTCACCGCCGGAATTCATGGAAAAGCTCAACATTTCGCCGGAATCTGAAAACGGCAGAATTACAGGCTACTCGACCGAGCCACCTGCTCGAGTTATCCAACACGGTCGAGTTGCCTGGAAAATGCGTTTTTAAGAATCACTTTTAAAAGTCGTGCTCGACCGAGCACAGGGGTCGAGTTGGGCAACTCGTGCGAGTCAATGTCGGTTTTTCCAGAGAGTTGCGAGCCAATTTTGCCTTACTCGACCGGGAGGTCCGCTCGAGTTGGTCAACTCGATCGAGTTGACCGAGTCAACTCAGCGATTTTGGGTAAAAATTCGAATTTTCACCATTTTTCAGGGATTTCTTTGCAATTTCGTCTCAAGCCCTTTCTCCACACTATTTATACCCATTTTCTCAGATTTCTAAGGGGAGCAACAAATAGAAACACACACCCTACACACCATTTTAGTTAGATTTCACCTTCAATCTTAGATTTTAGTTTTCTTTCAATTATTAGAGTAATTTAGCTAGCATTTAAAGAACAATTTTCAATTCCAAGTTGTAATCACTCTATCTAGGTGACTTCTATCCTTTATCTTTCAATTAATTGGTATAATTTTCTCATTTATGATTTCTTGCAAATTTATTATGATGATCTTAGTGGGTTATTTGATTTCTTTTGTTTGTTTATCTATTGATTGTGTTAGATTAGCCATGGGCTAATCCCCTAATGCTTTGGGTGTTTGAATTATGATGGAATTAGTGTTATGATGTTAATTGAGTTTTGATTGTGCTATTGAGTTGGTTCTATTGCTTCTATTAATGTGTTTTTCTTGATTAGATTGGTTGATTAGGTTTAGTAGCTCTTGTTAGGTTAATTCGTGCTACAACGAGAGTTGGGTGTGTGTTAATCGAACTTGTGGTGAGGAATTTGGTTAATTAATCGGATTCAATTAGTCGTTTATTAACTCGAGAGAGGGTAGATGGCTAGACCACCATTAATAGACATTAGGAACCTTAATCTACGGGTTTAGGGGCTTAGTGAAGGGAGAATACTTTAAGTGCATCGCGTGCTTTAAGTCATTCACTATCCTTTGTGCTTTTGGTAACTAGTTAGGTGCTAATTAGTTCATTTGATCACATAAGCCTCAAAAGGGATCGGTATTCAAAACTTTAGCGATAGCTCTTAGTACGAACCAACGAAGTAGCATAAGACAAGTGAAATTAACGAACGTAGCATTGATTCCGTCATAAGGATTTCACCCGAAGCATTACCCTCAACTTGCACTTCTAACGAAGTTTTAAATTGCTTTTTAGTTTAGTTTGTTCATTTCAATTTTAGTGTTTAATTCGATTATTGTCTTTTTAATTCTATTAGTCTAAAAACCAAAACGCGCTTCTACAATTCTACAAAAACTCGTAATCTTAGGGATTCACCGATCAACTAAGTTCTTGGATCGATAATACTTGGTCGTATACTTGCATGGGGAAAATTGGTTTTTTTGTCCTTTAAGTTTGGTCAATTTTTTTTTTCGTCCTCTAACTTTTGACTTTATTTTTTAGTCCGATAACTTTTAAAAAATTAACATTTTCGTCATAAAACCGATAATTTTTTAGTCCTAAAATTAACATTTTAGTCCGATAACTTATGTTTTAGGACGAAAACGTTAATTTTTTTAAAGTTATCGGACTAAAAAATAAAGTCAAAATTTAGAGGACGAAAAACAAAGTTGACCAAACTTAGAGGACAAAAAACTCTATTTTCCCTACTTGCATGCTATAGCGAACCCATACGCTTTTGGGTCGTGTTTACTTGTTTAATTTAACGTTGCAAAAATACGAAAAAGTCATTCTACACCTATTTGATTGATTTTATAATCGTTGGTTGATGGATGAAGTATTTTTATAATGGTAACTTCTGATAATTATGTTGGTCATGTGAACCAGGCGAGCAAGTGCATCTGCTTGGGCATTATTGTCTCTGGGCACCTGTTCGATGTAGATTTATTCGAACAAGGAGGCTAAGTGAGCTACGATCCTTTGATATAAAGCTATGTTCTCATCCTTTGCCTCGTATTCTCCTTGGACCTGGTTGACTATCAGCTGTGAGTCTCTATATATTTGCAACCTTCGCACCCCCATAGCCTATGCTAACTGGAAGTCCGACAATCAACGCTTCGTATTCAGCCTCGTTGTTTATCGCCATAAATTCGAATCTAACAGCTGAGGTGAATACTTATCTGTCTGGGTTGATCAATATTATTCCTGCTCCTGACATTGTGTTAGTCGATGATTCGTCCACATACATATGTCATGGATGATTATGACCTCTCGTCGGATCTTGAGGAAAGGTTAATTCGACTATGAAGTCGGTTAACGCTTGTCCTTTGATCGTTGTTCGAGGTGCATAAGATATTTCAAATTGGCTTATTTTGAGGGACCACTTGAGGAGGCGACCAGCAGTGTCAGGTCTTTGAGTAATCCGACCTAAGTAGCCCAGTTTGACACTCTTTTTTCTCATCCTTAGTTACAAAGGAAATTGGAATTTCCTCCCCCATTTTTGGGCTGGCGGTCACTTTCTTTCCTGATAACATGACATCCTTATATGAAACATTATATTTATGGATACCCTGATTCGTATCAAAGGTCACCTCTTTTGCTAGCACATTCCCCTTAAGATTCCTATCATAACGTGGGACTCAAGCTCTCAACCTGTAACTTCCTATCCAGACATTATTCAATCTCCTTAGAACTCTTTTGTTTATAAGTGATTAGTTTTAAAGGGTAAAACTATTTGTCCGTAGTTTTCAGCAATCTAAAAAGTATGTGGAGGGAGTAGCACTTTTTTTTCCTACCTAAACGATACTACACCCGTCCCTTGATTTCATTCAAACTAGCAAGTGACACATTTTTTAAGAAATAATAATAATACGTGAGTGTAGGTTGAATAAAATAATAATAACTTTATACTTTATTGACTTTTGTGAGAGAAGATTATTTATTTTTCTAGGGTATGAAAGTAATTGTAGGGCGTCCAAATAAAGCAAGTGTAAAAGTAATCGCGAGATGAAGAGGGCACAATTTATTGTACTCAACTACAATTTCATGTTGATAATCTGATTAAGGAAGTGACATTTTACATTTTTTTTCATCTCCATATCTTTTTTACATTGGCTTAAAGCTCCAAAATCTATGTAACCTTGGAGATGAGTTGTTTCAAATTGCTCTCCATTTGAAAGATTGGCCTTTTGGTTTGTTAATCCTTCAATATTAATGGGAATAGGGATATATATAGAGTAATTATTGTAATTAATCTATATATCTATATAATACAAGCTAGTCTTCCTTTTTTAGGTTTTGGAGGGAAAAATTGTGAGCCCTTGATCATCATTTGTATATTCATCACCACCGCTCATTGTTATTTTGTGTAAGAGCATATAATTAGCATGTAATTGACTATTAATTAATTATCCGTTACATTTTTTGGCTATATATATCCAATTTTGTGAGTGTGGTAATTATAATTTCAAGATATGTAGATTTCTAATGACTTGAGGTGGCGGACGGCAGCATATATAGATGAACTGATAAACCATATGTTACACATCTTCATGGTTTTCCTAGACATATCAGTTCATCTTCATGTGCTCCAGTATTCATGAGGATGAATTATGGCGAGTAATCCCTTAATTAAGATCAGGAGCACCATGTATCATATAAACTATGTTGTTACATATGTAGTGGCCATCATCATTTGTTGAAACTCATCATACCCAATCCCCCCTTCCCATCCGAATCAAAAACCCGTATCATCGCTACACACTCTTCGTCTTCATCCTTCTCCCTACCGCCGCCTATCAGCCGCGAGATATCCTCCAAATTAATCAAATTGTCGTTATCCAAATCGAGATAGGTAATTATCCCCTCCGCGTCTTCGTACGACATGTACTCTCCAACCGAGGCGAAGTACGATCGGAGCTCCGTCGGTGAGATTTTGCCGTCGCTGTCGAAAAACCTCCCGGATCAGATCCTCTACTCTTATATAATCTCGATTGTTTTACTTATATAATATGCATCTCTTAAATTTTATATTTTATTTAATCTCAATTTTATGGAATGTTGTAATTCCTCATGTATTCCATATATAAATGTCTAATTTTATATTTAATTTTCATATTGTCAATTCCACATTAATTTTATGTGGTATAATTACTTTGTAGTAAATTCTTTAAATTTTGGTCCAAAATATATGGTCATCATGTAGGCAATTAGGATGTGTGTATCACGTGTCTTTGCAAAATTTGACATTAAACATTTGATATTTTATTTTTTTAAGAATCAACATTTGATTTGTATTTTTGTAATTTTGTAATTTATTTAGATATAATTGAATAATGACTCAATTACATTTTGTTAATAATTGTACTCAATTTTTGACCATTTTAAAAAATTGGAGCAATTTATGGATCGAAATCACTTGGTGAAAAAAAAAAAGACCATAATTAAAAAAATGGTGGAAATAAAATACTATATAAAATTCCTAATATTATAGAGATGATTTTGACTTTGAAGATGATGTTGAAAGGAAGATTAAATATATTATAATGATAGATAATGTTTTAAAATTATTTATCATATTACAATGGTTGTTTAATATGAGTGAAACATGGTGTAACTGCATAAATAAATTTGCATCTTCTAATTCCATATTCATGGGACATAAATCATGGGTAATAGCACAACCCATTTTGCAAGTTTAGTAACTGCATTTTATTGGCATTCAAGTGTTTGTTGTACATAAATAATGTAAATATATAATATAGTAAATAAATTATAATACATTTTTGTAATTTTATAAATTATTAATTTATGAAATATTTGCATACTTAATAGCTCATAAATTATAGAATATTTGGATATAAATTTATTGTACATAAATTGTGGAATATTTGCAAAGTTAGTTTTGAATTCTTTTTAGAATGTATGTAATTAGTTTTGAATATTAATTGTATTAAGTGGGGTCAAGAGGTTTATCTGGTGAATTGAATTTAAATCATGAGAAAAAAATAAGGTAAGAATGAATAAAGGAGGGATAGGGGATTGAGAGAAATCAAAACTCTTGGGAACCTATGCTCCTCTTTGTTCTCAATTCTCACTCTAGATCAATTAATATAATAATATTTTGTTATGATGAATTCGATTAATATATATGTTTGAGGAGTATGTATAGAGTGAAATTGGTTCATACATGAATCACTTAAGGGTACTAATTATTTTACTAAAGAGTTTTAGTTGTTTTTGCTGAAGAATATTAGTTGTTTTCACTGAAGAGTCTTGGTTTGTTTTCAGTGAAATAAACTAATAAACTTCAGTTAAAATAACTAATACTCTTTGGTGAAAACAACTAATACCCTTCAATGATTCATATATAAACTATTTTCACTCTGTACTTTGTCATGTTTGAGTGGGTATCTTTCTTTTAAAAGAATTTAATTTATATATGTTTGAATATGCATCTTATTTTATTTGTATACATTTATGATTATAATAATATGAAATTTTGTTAATGTGTATCAAATAAATTGATTTGTGTAAGTATTCATAATTTTCAAACTTCTGGAATATTATAAAAAAATTATATTTTAACTTAAATACATTGTCTATCAAACCAATTTTATTAGTTTCAATTTCTATATATCTCCAAGGTTTCCAATTTTATATATCTATGCATTTTTTTTTCTTTTTGCTTAAAATTTTATTAAACAATCAATTGTCGTGGTTATAGAAACTCCACATACAATCTAGATTTTATAAAATGGTGTTTATAAACTGATTACAATAAGTTATTTATATTGACAAAGTAAAGTGAAATTGGTTCAGAAGAGTATTAGTTATTTCCACTAAAGAGTATTAGTTGTTTTCACTTAAGGGTATTAGTATTTTTTAATAAAGAGTATTAGTTGAAGGATCTGAGTAGTATTATTTGTTTAATTAAAGATTATTGTTTGGTTACACTAAAGGACATTAGTTGTTATATTAAAAATATGGTAAAGTAGTTCATGTAAACATAAATTCAGAATAACATAAATATTAATTAAATGTACATTAAATGTTGGCAATGTGTATATTTATATATACACAAATGTGTATACATACATACATATATATATATATATATATATATATATATATATATATGGAAGTTAGGTTTAAGAAACATGTAATAAGTAAGATTAAACAACAATTAATTTGATATTATATTTTTTCAAAATATATAAGCAACTTCAACATCTATAAATTAAAACTAAATTAATTTTTTTATTATGAACAATTTCGACATTCAATATGTAATATTAGCACCACATCTCTAATAAAAATTCCCACCACCAGTCTCATTTAATTTCAATAAATCACAAAACATATCTACTCCTCCACCTCTTTAATCAATTGGTACAAAATATGATTAACAATCTTTTGTGTATGAGTATCTATTAGGCCTAAAAATTGAAAATCAAGTGTGTAAGAAACCAACAAAATAAGATATTTTATCGATATGCATTATATTTTTTTTAATGTCAATTTGATAAAAAAGAATCTATGTAACATATTACTCCTATTTTTTTTATTAGTTTATGTTTGAATGTTGATAAAAAATTACATTAGACCATATATAGACAACTTATGTTTTTCTAAACATGTCATGGGTAGAAAGTTAAATTGATCATTTTGCAAATGATATCAAAAGAAAAATTATAACTATTGAATGTTGATGAAATCATTGAGTTTTCGAAATAATTCAAAAAATTGAACCAAAAAAGTATGTGAGACCAAAATTATTATTGAAAAATTCCCACAAGACCAAATTTGCAATGTTCCCTTTAATAATATAATTGGTCCAGTGATTATTTTTCTTTAATGTTAGAATTATTAAATAATAGTTATCCATAAATTTAATAATATCATTAAATATAATATTAATGTTGATAAGTTGTATATATTGTTTCTTAATTGTAGTTGGTTATGTGAGGCATCAAAGTGATGTAAACAAGTTTTGTAGTAGGCTTTGCAAGGTAATGTATCATTTTATTACTTTATTGTGTTAATGATGAATAATACAAAAATATTTTAGATACCAAGTACAGTATCTTTTATATTATACTAATCAATCAATTAACTCAATATAACAGTGAGACATCACCATAAACAACTCAAACTTCATGATAACGTGAAACATAGTGAGACTTCATAAGAAATGGCATAATCTCACGAATAAAAGTAACTCCATTAGTACATAAAGGTGGTTTATGAAATATATATTTCAGAATAATTAAGGATTTTTTTTAACTATGTTATAATTTCTAAACGGAAATGATCACATTTGCACCGATGAGCAAAAACTTATATACCTACCGTGAATGTGTTAATGACATATAAGCAGATATAAGCAATCAATTAAAATAATAGTGGGTCCCCTACTTTTTTGTCATTAACACACCAGCGGTGGGTATATAAGTTTATGCCCACTGGTGGGCATGTGATCATTTCCGAATTTCTAAATTGTTATGGTTATAATTGGTTTTAGTTTATTTCTTTGATGTGATGAGATTCACACTATTATAAAACCATATCGTCTTAATAAATTCAAAGATACATTTTTCGAAGGTTATTTGTGTGTGGATTGAAATTTTATTATCATAGCCAATTAATTTTATTTTAGTACTCCTATGAATAAGATGAATTACTTTAATTTTTAAAGGAATTCTTAAGAGTTAAGTTTCGTAAACCAGTGAACAAGAATCTTTTATTCGGTAAATTTTTGTATAACTTTTCAATAAAATAAATTATTTATGTAATGTAGACATGTTATTGAATTATATTATTTTCGAATATATTTTATATTTTATAATCCTTATAGATTGATGAAATTGTTGATAGAGAGGTTAACTTGAAGCCTCTAAATTTTTTAAAACTTATGATAAAAAAAAATTGAGTAAGGATCATATTCTTTTATTTATAACTCTTCATAAAAAATTTAAAATCATTTTTGTTGAGTTTAATGGTTTCATAGATAATCATGTTTTCAATTCGTATCTATATTTATATGTAAAAACCAAGTGAATTATTGGGGAAAAATTGCAGTTTTGATAACATAATATTTTTGGTGCATATTTGCAAAAGTGATCATTTTTCTAATAGTTTTGGTTATATATGCTAATTTTAGGACTATAACCGTAATTTTTCAGTGTAATCTAAGCATACTTTTCAGTGTAATCAAATCATATTTTTCAGTGTAATAGTCTCAACTGTTGAGTGGGTGCACCATACACCAAGTGCACAAGAGAGTTACTCATATTACTAATAATATAATCGATAATCACGTGGGTATAATTTTTCTCATATCTTATTAAATGAAATCAAAATTTTGTCGAACTATATAATTAAAATTATTTAATATTTTCTCAGTTAGAATTACACTTTATAAATAATATTTTTTTCATATAGAAAATTTACATTTTATATATTTAATATTATGGTATATAGATTATATTTGAGAACTCAAAAGTCAATAGAATTACAATTAAAAATAAATATATTCACTATTTTATTTAATTAATTGCATAATATATTTTGGCTACTCATCAAAATCATTCAGATTTGCTTGAACATGAATTATTATTCATAATCCAAATGAAAAATGAACACATTACACGTCCAAATGGAAAATTAATGTGGTAAAGGTCAATACAAATTAATCCATTATTAAAATTATTCAAGTTCATTTAAAGGTGAACATGTAAAATTTTTCTATTTTAATAGTTTAACTATATGATTCAACACTACTGAAATCATTTTTTAAGATCAACAATGTCAATATCATGAGAGATTAATTTGTTTTGGAGAAGTTGCATCATCAAATGTAGAATCAACTTACAAAATAAATTTTAAATTTACATAATTAATATATGATTGTTCAATAATACCATAAGCAAATGTTATTTATTTAAATAATATTGATATCTTTGAACTCTTTGGACTATTCTGAAAATTACCTTTGGGAGTGACGTGGGATATTATGATGACAATCTATGCACATATGTTACACTATAGGCCACCTAATATAAATTTTCAGTTTTTTTTTTCTGGCCTTTGATTAGATATTGTTATTAAATCTTGATTGTTCATTAATATAGGCATGGTACATTTAACCACTATTTCTTAGATCTAATCTTTGGTGCTTATATTTTTTGAATTTTTTTTAACGTGAATCAGTTCTTAAAATGTGTAAAAATAACATTGATTTTATTATTACGTAAAAAAAACTTAATACAAATTCAAATACGTAAATTTTTTAAGGCATAATATAAAGTGAAACTGATTCTTACATAAACCACTTTGAAGGGTATGGGTTGTTTCAGTAAAGAGTATTAATTGTGGAGGGTACAAGTTATTTTCACTAGAGAATATGATGTGTACGAAATGGTATGAATTGTTACAACAAACACTGGAGAGTATCAGTTGATGGGTACGAAATGGTATGAATTATTAACTAAAAGATATTAGTTTTTCTCACGAAAGGGTATGAGTTGTTCTACTAAAAATTATTGCAAAGTAGTTTATGTATGAACAAGTTCCACACTATACATACTAATTTTCAATTATTAATCAAATTAAATATGAAATTGGTTTATAAATAAATTTATTGTGAGATGCAACGATTTACAAAATCTATTTCACTAAGTTCACCTACTTCAAAATTCACCCACCATATTTTATAATATTTACTAAATATACCCATTATAAAATTATAATTTTATTCAATATACACATACATCCCTAAAATTATTCAACCACTAATCTCATTCAATTTTAGTAAAACCACATAATAACCCGTTTTTGCGATTGAACCGGATTGAACCGGTCAAAAACCGGTTCAACCGGTAAAACCGCACAACCGGTGAACCGCTAAACCGGCCTGTAGCTTTTTTTTTTTTTTTTTTAATTCTGATTATTATTTAAAATTAAATTCCTTATTTCCTTTTCCTTATTTTCTTTCACGCCCTAATTTCCTTATGTTATGTTAGGAGTCATATGTGTTTATTTCTGTTATTCAATGTGAAAAATATTTTATGAGTGTATGTATATATATATATATATATATATATGTATTTATATATATTTTTTATAATATAACATAGGAAATATTAAATAAAATTAAGCAGGGATCATTTTTAGCGGTTGGACCGCCGGTCCAACCGGTCCAACCGATTGGACCGTGAACCGGTGGCCAGACCGGTTTGGTCTCCGGTCCGGTTATGAAAACACTGCATAATATATCTACTCCCCCACCTCTTTAATTCGTTGATGAAAAGTAAGATTAACATATTTACCCAAGAACGTCTATTAGATAGAAGGATTGAAATTTGAATGTGAAAGAAACCACCAAAGCAAGGTAATTTATTGATCCGAATTGTATTTTTTTAATATTAATGCGATAGTATTTTTTTTTATTATTATATTTTTTATTAGTTTCTATTTGAATGATGGAAAATAAATATTAGACCATGCACATAGGAAATTAAGTTTTCCTCCAAATATTTCTACTGAAAGTCAAATTGATTATTTGAAAATTATGTTGAAGGAAAATTAGAACCAATAAAATTTGGTGAAATTACTGGACTTTCTATGAAATGCTATAATGTTTAAAGTACTGGATATTGAATTGAATTTTATCATATCGAAGTATTGTATATTTTGCCCAATTTCTTATCAATACATATTTATTGGTGGCACGAATTTGTGCATGCTTCTACTCACTAAAGCTTAATGTTGGATTTTGTAGAGATGATTAAATTATTTTAACAAGTATAATGGTGTATATATCATAGTAAGAATATTTTTTGTTGTTTGTATACCAAGGTTGTGTGCTTGATAGAAAATACTTTTTTAAGGACTGTAACTTAAGGGTGGTGGCAATATTAGGATGTTAATTCTCCAGGCAAATAATTTAAGAACAATAATTTTAAAAGTCACGCATTGAGGTAAAAAACTAAAACCAAGTCGGACTAATTGGCTTGAATTTTGGTTGAATTTGGGTTTGACTTGGGTTGGTTCAAACCTACTTGGCCCGAGTTTGTTTTTTTTTTTTTTTTAAGTTGTTGTCCTTCAATTGCTACCTTGAAGAGTTATGATCTTCATTTTACAAGCTCGAAGAGTTACAGTCCTCATTTTATCACCCTGAAGTTATGGTCCTTAAAAAAAATATTTGCCTACTTAATTGGATCTTTTTAATTAAGTCCATTTGTTGGTTCTTTTTTTTCTTTTTTTTATCAATTTCAAAAACTGTATAATATTTTGTTATTTTATCGAATATTTATTATTCTGTGTGGATGTCAATGTTTAAATATGTGTTAGAAAATTGATTTAGTACATAATGATGTGAAATATTATACATATATTGTATTAAATCAATTACAAAAAACTTATTATTAATTATTAAAAAGCTAATGTAAATTGTTTGGGTCTTTTGTATATCGCTATATTTTACAAGAAGTGGTGAAACATTTTACATAAGTATATATTTGAGAGTGTTCTGTTATTATTGTAACTTTATTAGTAATTGATATTATAACTTATACCTATTGATCATAGAAGATGCATATTCTAATGCCTTTCATGGTTATTAAATATTATATTGTAAATAATTTTAAATTTTACAGGTTTAGGTTATATTTACGATTTATATAAGACACATCATTTGATTAAAATGAGTTGATGGTAAGAATTATAAAATTATTTTTTATTTTTAATAAATATCTATTTTATAATAGAAACAAGAAAAAAACTTGTGTGAGATGGCATCACGGTGAGACGATTCACAAACTAGCGCAAAATAACACACATCTCTTCTAAAGTGTTAATACGTCATGCCCAAATTATGATCCATCCCACGCAAAACCTACTCTAAAAACAAAGATTTTTTCATATTACATACGTATATTAAAAAAGGTTGTATTAAAAAAATTTGTGATAAACCATTGCCCGAAGAAATTGTGACATTTGTTAAACATAAAAAGATATAACGGATTATATTAAAATTTTAGTAATGAAAATGACTTTCACGTGAAGTGCGGGTAGGGGCTGTAGTTTTTAAGTAGTTTTAAAAAAAAGTTATTACCGTTTTTTTAATTATTTGTAGAGTGTCATATCATATTTTAATCAATAAAATTATTTTTTTACAAATATTCAATAAATCATAAATTACTCTTATTTGTTTGATCTTGACATTTAATTTTTTTTTTCTTTATAAAAGAAAAGGTATTATTTGAAAAAAAAATGTCATATTGTAGATACACCTACGTGGAACTAGATAATTCAAATTTAAATACACCTACGTTGAAATGTTAGTGAGATAGGTCCAATTTATATCCTATCCTAACAGTATCAAAAAATTAATATGGAAAATTAATAATTTGTGTTTAAGAAAAACTTTAATTATATATTTTTTTAAATCTCTTTTTTTTTTTTTTTTGGTTTTATAATTAAAATTTAATTAAAATTTAGTAAGTAGTTAAAAAATTGTAACAAATTCCGCCCGTGCGAAGCACGGGTTGTACGATTACTAGTAAAAATAAAAGATGATACACAATAAAATTTTCCCTCCTAAATAAATCAATCATTACCTCATTTTATTATCATTCTATCTTCTCATAATCCTACTCCTCAATCATTCTTTCATGTCACGACCAACATCCTTTTCCTTTGTCCATTTCTTTTAAAATTAGATCACAACACTAGTGATGTAATCAACATGAGTATAATAATTCTTCCAATATATCCAAGAACGTAAATAGAAAATAAATTTCATTCTCATTCTCATCCAATAATTCAAGACAAATGCCCCTAATTTTTTTTCCTTACATAGAATACAAAACAAACACAAAGCACATTATCTTTAATATAACAATTTAATAATGGAAGACAATCCTAAAATTATAATGTCTATACTAAGAGGGCGTTTGATTAATAACTCTTCAATGGTAATGGTAATGATATTGAAAATTAGCGTAATTAGCATGGTTCATGAGAACAAAATCACTACCTCTCCTCCTAAATAAGGTAATCACTACTCCATTTTGATTATTCTATTCTCTTCCTACAATCATCCTCCTCAATCATTCCCCTATTCTTCCACCAACAACCATTTGTTGTTTACTTCTATTCCAAAATTGGGGCATGACACTAGCAATGGTGTCACCATTTGAACACTTCTTCCCCTAACATATCATTTTTATTATGAGGGCATACATGAAAATAAATTTCCATTCTCATTACCATTGAAGAATTGTTAACCAAGTGTCCCCTAAGAAATGTTGTTGGACTTGGTGTTGAGGGGTTGGAGGAAGACCTGAATTAAAGGGATTGTCTCAAATGAGGACTTCATATTATGTTTTTCCTTAAACCTAGATTTATCTTAAAATTTTGAGTTAACCAGGTGGCTTAGCCCACCTGGCCACCGGGTTCCTCACTCTAGTGAGCGACCCGGGTTCGATTCCCTTTGGGAACGAATTATGGGAGTTATAAGGTGGGCTTGGAGATTTCTTGGAGTGTTTGGAGACTTGGTGAACTAATCTAACTACTAACAACTAACATTTACCGATTAAAAAAAAAAAAATCTTAAAATTTTGAGTCAAGAACACTCAATGGTGCAATTAACGCCGCCCAAAATCCCAAGATATTTTCCCTCCCCCTACACTCTTCATATTGTATATTTGTTTAATTCCTTATCATAATCAATTATGTCTTGATTATACCTATAGTACACCAGATGATCCTCAAGAAACTATTTGAATATTGGAAAATAAAAGCATCAAGGGAAGCCTTACTGGCATCAGAAGATGTGGAGAAACCTGCAAGGTTTAGGAGTGATTGCCTTGGATCCATACTGGTTACTCGATATACCCAACATCCATTTAGTTGGTAATACTATCAAATGTAGCCACAATATATAAAATCAGATGAGTTCTTGTTTATGTCATAATCAGAGAAAAATATGACCCTCGAGTATATTGTCAGCCTTTTTTGCATTTGATGAGAGTAGACAGATCGAGATGGAGCAGATACGACTTTGTGACAGCAGAGTACAACACTCCTGTTCCATTCTACGGTGTTTACCATCTAAATTTCTTCATACACGTTCGTAGAACTTGCTTTGCAACCCTCATAGTTATGCCATTTTTCAACAATGTGGTCAGTAAGTTTTTGGCCTTGGATACTTTCCAAAGTGATCTTTAGGATTTCGGACTTACTTTTCCAAAGTAATCCTAGACGATCCTTCTCCAGATGCTCAGCAGTAGCACTCGGGTTTGTGGCTGGTGTCTTTCTTGACCTTCATACTTATAAGCCCTTCAAAACTAGATATCAAGGAATATATATATACACAACAATATTAGAGAGATTGCTTAATAAACTTATCCTTCATTTCCAAGTAACGATGCTCCAAGTGTTACAATTTACAACATTACATTTCTAAGCTGTTGTGTTTTTCAAGCATAGAAAATCACAACTCACGACCAAAAATGACTCCATTGAAATGTAAGAAGAGATGACTATATATTGATGACCAAACAGTTGCAGGAATGAAGAAACCAACCACCCATTACATCTCAAGCCAACACAATAAATTCCAACCACAAACTACTGCAGGTGTGCATAGCGAAAGAGGAAGTAATCCACTGATTTTACTTAGACTTCGATTTAGCAGCTTTAGCAGCCTTGGCCTCCGCAGCAGCTTTTGCTAGAGTTGTAGGTTTAACGACACCTTTTGGATTTAAAGCCTTCCTTATCTTAAACACGGCCCAAGCAGTCCCGATAGCATGCCCTGCTGCACCTAACCCATCGTGCGTCACCTGTGCTGCTTGTTCACCATATCTGTAACACCACCAAACTAATGTAAGAACCACTGCTGCCATAGTAAAAGAAGGCAGAGATTGCTTGTGACATTGTTTGGAAAAACTATACAAGTTGTAGAAGTGGGCAGAAAACAATTACTTTTGTGAGACGAGTCCAGTTGTCACAACTGAAGAGGTAGACATCACATTCTTTCCAGCAACCTCAACGGCATCAAAAACCCTATCTGTAATGACACACCAAGTTAAACCCTGTTAGTTAAAAGGGTCAAGCAATTGAATGGTATTACCACTGTAAAAGCAACACATAGATAGCAAATATCCAAATTAGCTCCGGGGTAACAATTTTATTTTGACATCATATGACTATATTATCTGTCTGCAGCACTGTAATTGTAGATATGCAAACAAGTAAATGGATGCATGTATACACAGAGAGATGACAGGTAGAGTGACTTACTAAATCCATCCAAGGAAGCCAGCACAATTTCTCCGGGAAGAAGACTGAAGAACTTTTGGCCCACTTTAGAGTTGGCTACCGTAGTTGTAAAGAACCCAGAGACCTTCACTACCCCAGATAGCAACCCTGTCGCCACTTTCTCTGACATTTTCGTCATCTTCTTAACCCTGCACCAAAATATTGAATTATCAAAATCACATAAACATGGTAAAATGAGTTGGTCTTGGGTGAACCAATTTCATCGTTATGGTTCACAAACAACTAATACCCTTAAATACTATAAACAACAACGTTGTAATGAAGCTACTAATAATACACTTCAAACGGTTAGGACAAGACTATGCCTAAGATGAGTATAACTCAAACCACAAAAATAAACTAAGGTTAGCAAAAGACTCGGTCTGAGATGAATATAACACAAACCAGAAACATAAACTAAGAATAGAATGCACATTGTTACAGAAAGCACCGAAGAAAAAGAAGTACCTCTTCATCCTTTTCATGGTCTCAGGACTAATTTCAGAGCTGGTGCTTTTGCCCATTCTCTTCTTCAAGAACTCATTCCCCCATTTCAGCCTATCCACGGTCACATCCCCACACCACAATATCCCCCTCACAACCTGTCCCGACCCCGCCGCAATCATCCTCGCAACGCTTCCACTGTAATCCTCTACATTCGGCGCCAGCGTCGTCCAGTAGGCGGCGGCGCTCTTCTCCACCTCATCCTTCTTCCTCGTCATCTCCTCCGGCGAAACTCCCTTCGCCACCGAACCCCACCACTGTTGCTCCACCCCGACCGCCGCCTTCTCCACCTTAAACGCACTAAACTTCTCCAGCACCGAATCCAATTTCTTCAGCAACCCCTCCTGCCCCTTCGCAGCAATCGTCAATCCATAGTTCAAAATACCGTCGCTATTAATTTCGCCGGTTTCCGCCGGAACCCTAAGGCTGAAAAAGTAATGGCAGTCATCGAGCTTCACGGCGGCCTCATCTTTCGCCAACGGCCACTGGATTTCGTCTCCCACGCGCGCCAACGCCGCCACGACGTTGCCGCCCTGTTTCAACTGAATCACTGAAAATTCGCCGCTCGCAAGCTCGAGAGACTGCTGTTTATCAATCAAGTGAACGATTGCGCCCGGGATCCGGATTATTACTTCCTCCGATGATTCGAAAGAAGCGGTTTGATTTCCCTTCTGGTTTTCGTCTTCGGAATCTATGAATAGGTTTTCTGCTAATTCGTTCATTTCAACAGTAGGATACAGAGAAGAAGAGGGGGTTTTGCTAGGTTTTCCCGAGATGAACACAGAAGTTGAATCGGGGTTCGATTGGTCAACTTGTGGATACATTGAAGTGGATTTTTTACGACTGTTGAACGACATGGTTTCAATTCTGCGTTGATTTCTGAAGATGGTGGATTAGAGATTTAGGGGATTTATGAGAGAGTAAGCTTAGGATTGAAGCAAAGAATAGGAATAGGAATAGGAATATGAATATGAATAGGGGTTGAAAGAGGAAGAAAACGTGTATAAGAAGAGAAGCAGTAATGTAAAGGCAATGCCACGAAGCAAGCGGAAGAGAAGCCGCGTAATAGGCGTGGCCCGGCTGTAATCTGATTTGCACAAGACTAACCACTTAACTGTCGGATAAATTGTTCTTTTTTGAATTACTTATTTACATGTATGTTATCTTATCCAATTATATCTTTTCTCGAGTCGAGACTAACATTATTATATTTTAGGTTTAATAGGAGTATAATTTTATAGACTTGCAACCTAAATACAGGTTGCAAACGAAAATATCGGGAAATATTTTCTTTGTATTTCCTTAATATATCTATTTTTCATAATTACCGATATTAATATCGAGAAGAACGGTATTTACGTAATATTCATAGAATAATTAACTGTCGGGTAAATTTGACGCTTTTTCAATTCGTCACAAAAAAATCACATTTAGTGACAATAAAAGTCATCGTCATTATATCATTTAATATATAGTGACAAATAAATCGTCATATTTAACATCAAAATTTCGTCACTTAATATAATCTTTCGTCCCTAAAAGTTCAATTTTATACGACGATTCAATTTATTGTCACTAAAAACTAACTTTTTTGTGACGAATATACATATATTACTTAACTCCTCAAATTTTTGTGACATCATTTTTGTCACAATTAGATTAGCTAATTTCGTCATATTATGTATCATTTGTCACAAAAAAATTATTTATTAATTACGAAATGTTAGTCGTTGTTATTACACACATATAATGACGACAAATTTTGTCACTAAAGAGTAAGATTTAGTGACAAAATCTCTAGTGTCACTAAATTATGTGAAAATTGTGACAAATTATTTTTATCACTATAATATACTCCCTCCGTCCATGAAAAATAGTCCTGCTTTTTTGCACGTGATTTAATGCAAAATGTCGGAGGATATTACAGAGTTTTCTGAGATTCGTTTTTTAATAATATTATCGTTAATGGAAAGTTTGTTTCGCATACTTTCCATAAATGATCATTTTATTAAAAAATGGGCTTCGGAAAACCGAGTAATACCCTCCGACATATCGCATTAAACCACGTGCAAAGGAACAAACCTATTTTTCATGGACGGAGGTAGTACTATTTAATGACAAATATAATAATCATCACTAAAAGTTTCGATACAATATGACAATTTATATATCATCATATATCAAATATGGACACCAACTAATTAAACTATACTAACAAATTTTCGTTTTATATATAATTTCAAAAATTAATTAAATTCTCAATTAAAAAACATCATAAATGAAACAAATACATATTATTTCAATATATTCCAATATTTCATTTATATATCCTTTCACAATTTAATCTAATAACTAGTCTGACTACATAATTATAAGGAAACAAAAATTACAAAAATCTAACTACTAATGCCAACTTTTTCATCTTTTGTCATCCATCTCCCAAGCAAAATGCATCCCACAAATATAGGTAGCAATAGTAGACATAGAGAAATTTGAGGCATATTGTGACTGCAAATTTATAGCCACAGCTAATCGAGGTGAAACAAGATCGCTTTCCTAATTGATCAAAGGATAAACGAGACCTTCAAATTTGAGATTTCCTGAAAGTACATCAGCAACAATAAGGTCTGGAAATAAAAACAGGTAAGTTCATAAACACATGGCAATGAAGCAATGATGAGGAAGCATACAATTATATTTAAGAAAATGTCATAATTATGTTCATCAACTATAGGTCTGATCCAAGGTTCCTCAAATTCTAAATCAAATTCAACTCATGAAGTAAAGGACCCATGCAACAGTTCAAGGATACATGGTCTTTTACTTGATGAAACTACACTTATTTATAACATCTCTCTAAATCAAAGCTATGTACTCATATAACTCTTTTGGAAGTTATTGCTTATAATAGCATTGTGGAAGTATTTTCCAGAAAGCATGCCACATATATCTTGACGTATACCATAAAACGTGTCACACATTTCTTGTCATACACCAGAAAGCAAGCCACATATATCTTGTCATATACCAAAAACATGAATTATAAGACAACAAAACTTTCCAAATTATCTTGCCATTTATTGATATTTGTTAATTTTTTAACTCACATTATAATATTCACAACTAAATATAATGTAGGTATACCTTGTGACACTCTCATTTCCTCTTCCTTTGTATTTGAGCAAACAGGTAGGTGACTCTGCCATTTGATTTTCGAGATTATCTCAGGGTAACATAAAATGTAACTAGAAACGACAGAGCACAACAAACAATGAGGTAAAACATTACCTTCTTTTCTTCCACAGTTCCACGTGTGGTGGAGCAGAAGGTTTTTGCAGCAACTGGATCTTCTGGGGCCAACCCAAGTTTCCTACGTCTTTTTATGCCATACTTGGTGAATTGGTTCTATTCAGACCCATGGAATCGATTCTTGTGATAAAGATCAAAATAATCAGTAGGAAAGAAAAACCACGGGAAACAGAAGTATTTGAAGAATACAACATATATCCTTGCTCGCATCCAATAGTAAGCTAGTGAAGATTCTAACACTAAGGATCACAGATGTCAGTAAGTGTCTGCAGATGCTTGTATTAGATATAAGTAAAATGGAAGTTTGGAGATGGGAAAAGCTGAAAGTCCATGTTTTACGACATTTTTCAAAGAATGCAATGTACATCAAAGAAAATGTAAACCAAATTTCCTGTTAAAGAGGATATATTTCAATGTTCAAGTATTTAAACTCTATCACTTTATAAAATACCTTCTCCGTCCAATCTAGCACCCACTAATAACTGTTATCTCATCATGCATTAGTTCACCATCTTTGCTAACCTATAAACACCAAATGGCATATTAATCGTTAGGCACTCAAGCACGGAAACCCTAACTCCCCCAAAAGCTAGATCGAGATTGGAGGATTAGCTCCCAACTTAAGTACCCATTGACAATTGTTTGTGGATTCAATCTGGGATTGTAACGTTATTGAATTTCACAATGCAATATACAATATTGCCAACAGATTAAACCTGGTAATTTCTTATATACATATATATAACCCAATAACATCAACCAATGTAATAAAGCAAAACAATACCCAAATAAATTCCAGCCAAAGAATAAAATATTAAATTTTTGCAACTAGTAGCAAAATTGCAAGCAAAGAATAAAATGAAAATTCTTACAACTAAATATTACAGCTGGGCGCGTCTCTCTTTCTCTTTTTATTATTTTTTCTTTTCCCTCTTCTTTCTAAGCGAGCTCGCTTCCTGAATAGTAAAGAAAGCAAAACTAATGAATAAATCTACACAAAAAATTCTAACAGTTTATGGTAACATCATGTGGAGTATGGAATATAGTAGGAAATACGGATGATAAAAAATAAATGAATGAAGCCCAGAATTAAATTCAGTGAGTCTATGACCCCACCAAGTTAAGAATTGGTCAGAATTATATGTAGGATTCATAGACTATATTATTCCATTAACTACTACTTTACTACTAACTCCAGTGCCTTGCCGCATTATTGAATTACAGGAAGCTAATATTACCCAATCACCTATATGAACCAATCAATAAGTATGGAATTTTTAACCATCAAGGAAGAAACCATCAAGAATCCAAGTTTACCTTAATTCTAATTGCTTTTGCTTAATCTCTTTTGGATAAAAACTAATAGCAGAGAATGACTGGGCGACATTAAAAAATCTAGTAAAAACTTATTCATTAAAGCAAAAAGTAGCAATATAAATCATCTATGTTTTGAGAGTTCAACTATTAGAGCAAGTAACCATGTGAGAATATAGGCAAACACATTTTGAACCCATGAATAGAGTATTAGAAACTCAAAAGGATATAGAGCAAGTATAAAACCGAAAAATGATTTAGCTTTTTCTCACATGAACCCACTACCTCAACTATAGCTTGATATCAGTAACGGAGATCTGACAACCACGGTAAAAGCACAATTTGCTTCTATTTAAAAGTCAATTTCCTCAAAATAAAGTGCAACGAGTGTGCTATTGAAGTACCCAAGACTCTCACAAAGCTAACAATTCAAACAAGAAAACCATTAATTAGTAAAAGTTTTTGAAATTCGAATAATGTCATCTTCTTCCTGAAACAATGAATGATTCATCCACTTAACATCTGAAAATATATAAGAACACCAATAAAATAAGAGTAATACCCTAAAAAGAAACTGATTCGTTCACCTTTCTCAACGAAATTCATTTTTACCTTCATATTTCGACAAAAAAATGGACGACCAAGTTCGTAAGAACCAAATCAACGATTGATGTACTGAGACGCGAAAAATTCCCAAAAGAACCTACATCCGCCCTCATTTCGACCGCACCGTAGGGGACGACTGCGGCTCTTCAAACTCTTCATTCGTCTCAGCTGCTCCACCCTCTCAATTATCCCTCAACTATTTCTTAATTCTGTGGAAAGATTGAAGTCGAGGAATGTGCCGTATGGACTTTCAATTTTTAAATTAGGGATTTTACAAAGCTTTTCTATTTCGAAAATGTAAAAGGTGGGAATACTTTACCAATTTCATTTTCATTCAGAAAAATAGGAGGAAAAAGGGGCGTGAATGTAAATTTTCAATTTCATTTTCACTTAAAAGAAGAATTCGGGAATAAAGAGAGTTAATTGAGGAATACTGCTTGTACATCGTGAAATTAATTAATACATAAATTATTTTAAGGTATTAGTTATTTTTATTAAAAAGTATTAGTTATTTTTACTGAAAAGTATTAATTGTCTTTATTGAAATTTTTTAGTTTGCTTTCAGTAAATAGCTAAATTTTTTTAGTGAAGACAACTAATTCTCTTCATTGAAAACAATGAATACTCTTTAGTGAAAACAACTAATATCCTTCAATGGTTTATATATAAACCATTTTTACTCTATAATTTGTCCCCTATTATATATGTTCAATTTTTTTAAGAATTATTTTAATCAGAATTTGAAAATTGAGTATGTTTAAAGTGAAAATGGTTAATACATTAATTATTTTTTAATAATTTTTAGTGTAGTCAACTAATATCTTTTAATGCATATCAACATTCACTATTATACATATATATTATCATTGTTTAATAATCAAATATTTTTGAAATAGTGATAGTTGATATGCATAGCAATGATAGTTTGTATACATAAAAATAATATTATATATATAACAATGATCCATGTAAAATAGAGTTCACATGAACTCAAGTACATAAGAAACTTAATAATATGAATTTTAATTTATAAAAGTAATGATATCAATTTTATATTATGAAGAGGTTGATTCATTTGTGTGTATTTATCTAATGACGTAAACTATGGACTCTCCTTGTCAAACTTGGGTTACTCCACAATTAATCAAACATACATAGAGTATGCTTGTCTTAAATAAAATTCCATTAAATTAAATAATTTACTACAAATTTTTTTAAAAGAAAAAACTAAATTCAACTAGTTTTTCCTACCAAACATGAGACATCGCTCAATTACTTCCCAAATGAATTCCCTTCAAACTCAAAGTCTTCATTTGTAAGAGCATTTCAACAAGAGTGGATCTCCCGAAAAATTTGTTTATGATATAAAATTAGTACTATTACATGTAATTATCGATACTATTACATGCATTTATTAATACTATAGCGTTATGCACTTTCATTTGCTATAGTATTATTGAATATATGTAATTAGCAGATGCATATAATAGTATCAGTGATATATGTAAATTATAAATTTTATATTATGAAACTTACTTATACGGGACTTTGTGTTTCAACAAACAACTTCAAACAAAGCCAAATAAAATAATAGAGAGAATTAAAGAAAAATTTGAGGAAACTACTTTCTAGAAGTAGGAATTGAGAAAAAAAATCACATGGGAATAAGAGGGGAAGGTTCCCCGATTGGACAAACAATTGTGTGAACATGAATTCACGTGAACTTGGTTTCTCCAAGTATCACTATTATATATATTCATTATCACGGTTGTACATACACATTATCACTTTTGTATATACACATTATCATTGTTTGTAATCAAAATATTTTTTAAACAATAATATTCTCGCCATCCCAAAATAAACTTCTTACTTTATTTTGGTCTTCCATTTTATATTCAAATAAATTTCTCAAAAAATAAAAATTTTGCAACTTTTCTTAAAAAGTGTGTCTCATTATGTGTAAAGTTTTCTATGGAATGTATGGAGTAGTTGATATGTATAATAGTGATAATATGTATATATAACAATAATACTTGAAAAAGAGAGTTCACATGAACTCGATTTACAAGGGACCTATTCTTCTGTTATTCTTTCTTTCTATTTATTTATTAATTAAAATGAAGAAACATAAATAATTTACCTTGATAATTGTAAAATAAACTATAACCAACTCAAGTAAATTGAAAATATAGTACTTTTCGGTTTTTATATTCTATGTTTTTGTGTCCAGGGACGAAGGCAGGAATGGAACAGTGGGGGAACGATAAAAAGAGTATGTATAAAGTGGAATTGGTTCATATATAAACCACTTTGCAATATTTTATAGTATAATCAACTAATACCCTTTAGTATAACTAACTAATACTCTTTGATTAAACAACTAATACTCTCCATACCCTTCAACTAATATCCTTCTGAACTGATACCTTTAGTGAAAACAACTAATACGTTTAAGTGAAAATAATTAATACCCTTCAAAATAGTTTAAGTATGTTATATATATGATTATGAAAGTATTAAGTATGTTATCCTTTCAAAAAATTATATTAACATACCTTGCACTCAATAAATATTTCTTATATATTACAAGAAGACAAAATATATTGTAAACGTGTTTCATCGTGAAATTTGTTTATATTTTGTGCGTATTTTTTAATATTATTAATTATTTTATTAAAAAGTGTTAATTTAATAATAATACTTTATAATAAAAACAAACAATACCATTTTAAATTGCCCAGGAAAATTGGTTATACAAAATACTTATTCATTAAAAAACTATTGGCCAGTTAACTTATATTAACTTTCCCTAAGAAATTTATTTTTCGAAATTTACTTGCAAAAAATAATAATTGTTTCATCTCGCATTTTATTATGAAATATACTTCTGGTTTAGTTTAAATGAAGATTAATTTAGACAAATTAAGTAGCATATTAAAAAAAAGATTAACTCGTAATAAAAATAATTATTTCGATAACTTCACCTAGAAAAAGATTTGTTGCAGTAAAATAACAAAATTATTAGTACTTAGTATTACTTAATTTAGTGGAATGAATAAATTAAGGAACATAAAAAAATATAATTTCTACTTAACTCTTGCGTTGAAAATAAAATCACCAAAAGAAATAGAATAATAAATATGACACTGAAAATAAAAAGAAAGCAACGCACACGAACCAATATACTAAAAAGAAAATATTGAAAGGCATAGATATGAAGAGTATGTATAGAGTAAAATTGGTTCACACATAAATTATTGAAGGGTATTTGTTATTTTTACTAAAGAGTATTAGTTGTTTTTACTGAACAGTATTTGTTGTTTTCATTGAATAGTCTTAGTTTATTTTCAGTAAACAACTAATACTTTTCAGTAAAAACAACTAATACCTTCAATGAAAATAATTAATATTCTTTATTGTAAATAACTAATACCCTTCAATAGTTCATGTATGAACCATTTTTACTTCATGCTTTGTCAAAATTGAAATAAGATTTTTTTCTTTTACAAAAAGTGTATTATTATAAAATTACAAAGAGAGACGCAATATACTCCTATATCGTTTTTCTAGCAGTAAAATATTAATCTTGTGATTAAAAGTTTTGCACAATATTAAACTTCCATTACAAATTTATAACTACTATATCTATAGTGAAAAATGGGGGGATTAAGGGGGTCATGGCCTCTCCCAAGCTATAGGTGGCTCCGCCTGTGTTCGCACTTTTGTTGGCGACGCAAGTTTGAGTTCTTTATTTTTCTTGTTTTTTCTTTTTCTAAAAAATAGCAAGTGATCATTAATCATTATATTAAAAAATAATGTTTTTAAAAATAATGACCATTTTTACATTAGAAAATAATAAATACCATTTTTTTATTTAATTTTATAAAATTATCTAGCTCAATTGGTTATTTTGAACAAATTTTAGATTATATAAGTCTTTGGTTCGATTCTTATCATTGACAATGTATTTTATTTTTCATATGGAAAATTGATGCTTAAAAGATAATAAAATAAAAAAAATTCAAACATTAGTTTTGAAAATAGCCTAGCTTAGTTGGTGTGCTTCCCATTTTCTATTTATTATTTTAGAGGTCTTGAGTTCAAACCTTAATATTTTATTTTTTTAATGAAAAACTAATTCTTAAAAGATACTCCCTCCATCTTCCAAAGTGAGTGTGGGAATAAAGAAAGTAAAAGTTGGATTGAATTTACAAAAATAACATGGAAGCTTGTTGAAGGACATTCGAAAATGAAAGATGAGAAACTAGTTGAAGGACAAGGGGAGTAATCCCTCAGGGGTTGGCCAAGTGGTGAGGACTTTAGATTTAGAAGTGTCATGCTCTATAGGTCTCAAGTTTGAAATTCACCAGGTGCAAATTCCTGAGGTGGATCAGTCCATACAAAACTAAGTTTTGGCTTGAAATGGAATCCCCCACTAGTGGACGGTGGGTTATGGATCCCCCAAATTAGTCGGTTAATGACTAATGAACAGGATATCGAGTACCAAAAAAAAGGCCGGAGGGTGTAATAAATAATGACAAAATTTTAATGTTGCAAAAAACTTGTTATAGACTTTATGGAATCTTTTTGTGATATATGACAAATAATTATTAATCGTCACGATATATAGATATTGGTGACAACAAAAAATATCACTAATTATTCCAAACAATTAATGACGAAACATAAAATTGTCCTGAAAATATTATATTATATGACGAATATATCGTCATTAATTACAACGAATATCGTCACAAAATAATATTGTGACGAAATAAATGTGTCACTAATTATTTTGAATAATTGGTGACAAAACACCGCATTGTCACGAAATATTATTTTTTGTGATGTTACATATCGTCACCAATTTTCATGAAGATGGTCACAAAAGTTTATTGTGACGATTTTTTGGTTGTAGTCGTAGATTTTACAAATTTGCGACGAAAAAATAAATTATTGGTGACAAAACAATTTCTTATTTTTTAGTGACGAATATAGAATTTGTCACCCTTAAGTAATAAATTGTGACGAATTTTATGTCGTTGCAAAAAAAATCGCCATGTAAAGTGTGATTTCTTGTATTGTACCCTTACAAGTTTCAAATAAACTTTGCAACTACGGAGAC
The DNA here is from genome assembly GCA_947034835.1 of Ballota nigra. Classification (NCBI taxonomy): domain Eukaryota; kingdom Viridiplantae; phylum Streptophyta; class Magnoliopsida; order Lamiales; family Lamiaceae; genus Ballota; species Ballota nigra. The sequence continues at coordinate 31,523,141 of OX344721.1, forward strand.
CTATATTGCAGAACACAATAATCTATTTACATATTTGATTGTATAATGCAACAAATTAATTGCAGAATGCATTGCAGAACAAAATAATTTATTTGCATATTTGATTGCATAATGCAACAAATTAATTGCAGAATGCAACAACTTATAGCAGAATGCAATAAATTATTTGCATAAATGCAAAAATAAGTATCCCAAACTATCTTCTTATTTTTTGCTCCACCATTTTTGTAACTCTCAAGCCTGCAAAAAAGATCCCCAAAATTCCACACATAAAAAAGATCTAACACATATCACAGCAACACCAATCAATAAAATTCCCAAAATTTCAGTCCACAAATCATATAAATCGCAGCAGAGAGAAACGGAGCAAAAATCAGCCAACATCAATCAAGAAAGAATCAGAAAAAGACAATCCTAAAATCAAATCCAGCAAAAAATTACTTTTTTGCCGCCGCAATCGCGCGCATGGCTGTCCCATCGTCGAAATAGAACAGATATGGCGTCGTGGTGGTGGTGAACTGCTGTGAACTCACAAATCGAGGCATGTGGTGATTCGGCGGAGGGCGGTAGGTCAGATGAGACGATGAGGACGGTGGCGGGTATTGGTGAACGGCGGCAGCATTGTGGTGGGGGTGGGTGACCGACGACGGCGTCGTGGTAGTGGTGATGGCGTGGAGGCCGTACGTGGGCGGCGAATCGGGGCAGTGGGAGGCGATAAGGAGCGGCCGAGCACTGAGGGTTGCATGCGGGGGTGAACGGGGCAGCGTCGGCGTGGTGGACATGGGAGGGGCGGTGGGGGTCTGAGGGGGGTGGGGTGGGGGTTATATGCAGAGAGATAGATAGAGAGAAGATGGGGGTAGGGGACGGGTAAAGAGAGAGAGAGATGGGGGGAAATGGGGGGATAATGGGGGTGGGTGGGATTCTTAATGAAAGAGAGATGAGGGAGGAGAGAGAGAAAAAAGAGTGGGACCCACTGAAAAAGTAAAGAGTGTGGTTTTTTTAAATAAAATGAGGTTTTAGGCAATGTAGAATTTTTGTGGTGATTTAATGCAATTAGGCTACAAAAAGTGTGACTTTAAGCAATTATTTCTTAATAAATTAATCAATTTCACTATATGCATACCCAAGTACTCCCTCCGTCCATGAGTAAACTTCCCACTTTCCTTTTCGGGCCGTCCACGAGTAAGTTTCCCATTCCATAAATGGAAATAACAACACTCTATTATATATAAACTTTAACCTTCAAACTCACACAATATTACAAAAATGCCACTCATTCACTTTACTTTTCAACACTATTCATTACTTTATCCCAAAAGTCAACATGTGGCCCACCATATATTAATAAATAAATACACTTTCTTAAATCATTCAACAAAAAGAAGTGGGAAACTTACTCGTGGACGGAGGGAGTATGAAATATCAATTTCTCTTATATTATTTGTGCAAATTAAACATAATATCAATAAATTAAATAAAAAAATTGAGAAATAAAGAAAAAATCGACAATTTTGATAAATATCACAAATGTAAAATTTATTCAATTTATATGTTAAAAGTTTATTATTATATTTCTTATTTTTATAAAATTTACCGATATATATGTAAACAATTTAATTTGGGAGAAAAGCAAAATTGCCCAAAATTTAAGGGGGCACTTGATTTTTGCCCCCTTTTTTACAAAAGATGTTTTTTGACCAAAAAATGTTGGCAAAACGGTTGGCAAAGGGTTGACACTCATGCCAACCTGTGTGACAACCATTCGCCAACCTTTTGCCAACATTTTTTGGGCAATGTACATCTTTTGTAAAAAAAGGGGCAATAATCAAGTGTCCCCTTAAATTTTGGGCACTTTTGTGTATTTTCACATTTAATTTTGTAGTCAATTTGTACAAATAATTATTAATATCAAAATAAATTTATTATTTTATTTTGAGAATTTAATTAAATAAATTCTCATATTAAATAGTTAATTAATATACACGTACAAGTCTGTCAATATATACAAGTTTACAATACTCATATTCAATAATAAATATTGTTGACTTAACATACAAGCGAGATCAAATAATATCTTGTTTAAAAGGAGAAGAATTAAAAAAAATCAAATAAAATCAGTCAAATCATAAGTTTGATCAATCAAGCCCATCAAATTGACATTGGTCAACCAAAATTTGTGTCACGTGGCACCGTGAAGGGGGAAACTTTTCATCTCCTCACCCTATAAATAGGAACTTTCATTCATTAATTTTCCTACACCAACATTCAATACTAGAAGAATCAAAGCGTTGGGGGCCCTAGGGGCGAGGGTTTCGCTTTTTTGCTACAAGAATCAAAGCGTTCTTCATTAAATTTGAGACAATCTTCATGAAAATCGATCAGATTCAAATCAAGGTCTAGGGATGGCAACGGGTTGTGGTAGGGTGGGGTAGGGGTACTTAGATACCCAGACTCGTCCCATTCCTAAAATGGGGTAGGGCGGCCCAACCCGCACTGATCACGAGGCGAGCGGGGCGACCCATTTTAAATATATTTTTTGTTATTTTAAAAACAATACATAATAAATTCCAAATATATAATATAAAAAAATGTCTATAAAATTGAATTATTGTTATTTATATATCATATACATTAATAGATATAAAAGTATATTATATAATACTTATGCATATTTATAGGTATTTTTATAATATATATATATATATATATATATCTTATAATAATATATTCTCAAACCTCTTCAAGATGATGTGTCAACACCACATTATTCTTAGGCTGATGTGGCATGTCTCAAATCTCTCCATTTTGAAATATTGTGCTCTCATTAAAAGTTGGTTAAACTTTTAATCTCGACCCTTTGTTCTATATCATTAAATCTAAACCATTAATTTATATCTGCATAATTAATGCAAATAGATATTTTTTCCATTTTCTTATTTAGTTATTTTTAGAATTTATTATAAATCATATTTTTTCCAAACCTTAATGTAATTAAATATGATCTACTTATTGAATGAATCTAAATTTATCATTTCTAAGTTTGAGTTAGTATATATAGTATAATATAATGTTCGATTATTTTTTCCTAAAATAAAAGGTGTATAGTTATATATTCCAAAGAATATTCTTATGTGATATATTCTTATTATGGACAAGATATAATATTGCATGCATTTTTTTTATTATAAATAAGAGCACATTGTATTTCATTTTTTCACATCAAAGTTTAATTTGTTCCACTCTTTTGCTGAGATTTCTCCCATCAATTGTTGGTTAGTTATATATCTATTGTTATTAGTATATTTATTTTATAATTAAATTCATCATTTTAAGTGCTCACAATTTGATTAGATTTAAATATCAATATCAATATGAATGTAATAATGATTGTTGATTTATACTCTACATCGTTCAGTTTAAATATTCTTCAAGTGCACAAATAATAAATTTAACTATACATGTATTTTTATCTGAATAATTATGATGGTTTAATTGTTGTAATTTAAATCTCATTTCAAGAGTATGACACTTCAATTTTCTCCGATTTCTAATATCAAGAGTGCATGAGAGCCAAAAATTGACCGTTATAATTAGGATTGAAAAAGTTGGACAATATTTTTTAATGATTTTAATAGAGACAAGTTTTACTTGGAACTCATTTTGATCGATGAACGGGTATTTGTAAATTTAAAGTTTATTTCAAATTTTGTATTGTTTCTTATATAAATTAATTTCTTACCGTATACTCCCAATAACTAATAATGTTGATTAATTTATAAATTATTCAATATTGAAATGGAAATTGATTATTATTAAATTATTAGTCTAAGTAATGTTATTCCATAATTGTTATTAATTTATGTGAATTTTTATGTTTTTTTAATTATTTAGTTTGTAGGATATACCTATAGAGTTTAGTGAAGGGCACGGTGTTGATAGGCGAACATCATCCAGCATGAAGCGAACAAGAGTTACAGGCTTAAACAAAGATAGTCAACATTGGGGTGCATCTACCAATCTGAGAGGTGTATAAAGTGACGAACAACACCCCCGACGAACAACTAATGGGCGAACAGGTATTAAGACCCGAGACCAAGAATGAGCCAACTGTGAAGTCATCAATGACGAACAACTTGGTCAAATTATGATACAACAAACAGTCATGGAGGTGTGTACAAGTGAACAAAGCCATAAGGCGAACAACTTCCAAAGTACAACCTCAAGAGGCGAACAACTTTGAGTTGGAGAATCAACAAGATCAATCAAGCCGACCTAGGCGAACAACAATGAGTCCGAGATAAGACCAAAGAAGACTTTGTAGCTAAGATTCAGCTTTGATAAGATCAAAGGGACACATGTCAAGTGATAAGATCAAAGGGACACATGTCAAGCATGCAGGCTAGGGAGACCAAGAGTCTTGGACACCTCATGCTTGTTAGTCTCTATAAATAGTTGTTCTCCAGCTGTGAAATACAAGTTCAAAAAAGTTAAAATACATAAACAATTCCAAAACACACTCAAATATACCTAAAACACCCACACATACGAAATCAGTTCAATTTCGACTACCGAATTTACTAATTCGATAAATTCACACCTCGATTTACCAATTACGGTGGTAATCAATCACACGTATTGATTGGTGACGTAACACAGATTTAAACAGCCATTAATCCATTCGATTAAATACGTTCACCAACACACGGGCCACAGCTAAACAAACCCCATAATTTATTGTATATACCTCGAAATTTTTTAAACAAAAATACTCTTATTTTGAATGTCTACAGAAAATAAATATAATATAATTTTTCAGTACGCGAAATTCGCGTGGGTACACTCTAGTATATATATATATATATATATTCAAATGTAATATATAAAATCGGGCACGAATTTTGAGTGATGCTCAGACCCGCCTCATTCCACTACGGGGCACGGGGAGGGGCGACCCAAATGTCGCAGGCCAGTCGGGTCAGGTTGGGTTAATATTGACATCCCTATCAAGGTCCAAAACTCGTCCAATCAAATGTTTCACCTCGAAGAAATACTTGAAGCTCAGATATCAAGGTCCAAAACCGCTCCCATCAAGTGTTTCTCCTCAAAGGAGTACTTGGAGATTTGAAAGAGCTTCAGAGGCATTCTTCGCAGATTCTTAAAAATTCAAAGGACATTTTTAACCAAATTCAAAGGCGTTCATTCCGCCGTAGACTTCCATCCACCAAATGTCCAAAATAACGTTTAAACCAAAATAAGGCATTTCGTCCTTGAATTAACGTTATAAATCCAAATTCAACCTCGAACGAAGATCAAGATAAAAATTTCGCCCGCAAATCATCCAAGTTAAGGTTAAATTGAAGAGAAGAATCAGATGAGCAAATTTAGAGTTTGGAACCCGCAAAGTTTCTAGGTGTAATCCGACAGAAATTGAATTGTAAAAAAAATTCGTGTTTATTATATTATACATACACAATTTGTTGTTACAATATCCATCGAAAATTCCACAAATTTAAGGTCTCGATATATCTACCAATACCAATATTTTCAACTGTAAATATCATAACATAAAATAAATGTATATATAAGGTTAATATCAATATCCAACATGTACTATGCTCTTTCTATCAATTTGCAAGATATACAATTCTTTTATTCAATCGCAACCTATGTTGGGCGCGGAGTCCAGCATCTTCCAGCCACGTCGGGTGCGATAAAGGCCCGGTGCGCCAAGTCCGGCGGAGGCTATTCGATCCGTGGCGCTGCAGCTAGATAGGGTTAAAGGAAATAAAGTAGCACCTCACTACAAGTCCGGGCTTTTAGTCTAGTGGCAAGCGCTTGATCCTACAATTGGTATCAGAGCACAGGTCATGGGCTCGAATCCTAGTGAAAGGCATTTGTTGGCCAAGAGGGCTGGCAGATGCTGGGGGGGGGGGGGGGGATTGTTGGGCGCTGAGTCCAGCATCTCCCAGCCACGTCGGGTGCGATAAAGGCCCTGTGCGCCAAGTCCGGCGGAGGCTATTCGATCAGTGGCGCTGCAGCTAGATAGGGTTAAAGGAAATAAAGTAGCACCTTACTACAAGTCCGGGCTTTTAGTCTAGTGGCAAGCGCTTGATCCTACAACCTATATTATACAAAATTTGACTGGTTGCAACCTAAAATATAGTATAGATCGTAAACGGATAATTTTGTATAGTATAAATTTCTATTTGATACAAAAAATTGTATATATTGCAAATTGATAAAATAATCATGATATAAATTGCAAATTATTATTAATCATATTTTTTAATAGACAAAGGTTTATCATTTTCACAAAATAACGTCATATCATATCTCACTTTCTCCTATTTCTGAATCTTTAGTCCTACATGCTGTTTTTCTTTTTCCATTCCTAGGGAGTCGTTTGCTTTACGGGAATGGATTGAACTAGACAAGATTGGATTTGATGGAATTGGACTAAAAGGGATTGAATTAGATTGAATTATTGAGTATGAATTTATATTTGGATTGTAGGATTGGATTGTGTAATCAAATGAGATAAATCAAGTGACTGTTATTTTTTATGGAAATAAATTGGACGGCGGTTTTTGAATAAGGGGTAGTCACTTAAAATAGAAAATGGAGGACAAAATGGTAATTGTAATTCGGTAGAACAAATAATCCCATCTATTTATCAGGATCCAATAATCCTTAAAATGAGGATTAGCTGTGATTATGGATCTAGACCCTAGTTTAATCCAGGGTCATGATTCTTTGCATTCCTTCAAACCAAACATGAGACTGGGATTATAAAGGCAATCCCAAACAAAATGGTCCATTAATGGTATGTTTGATTTGCGGGATTAGAAGGGATTGATACTTTATTCACATTCAATCATGTGTTTGGTTTATGTGATACCGGCCCGGATTAAATGTCATAGGCATAATTAACACATGAAAGGAGTTGGACTAATAGTCCCATGAACAAAGGATAAATATTTATCAATCATATCCATCAAAGCACTCAGTCTATCCTTTTAAATTAATTTTTTTTTATTTATTAATTTTGACAGTTTTCTTTTAATCAGTCTCTCTCCTTTCGTCCAATGCTGTTTCTCCCACTCATTGCTCTCTTCGCTTAATCACCCCAGTCCAACCTTGCCGACATGATCCAGCACCCTTTCCACAATCAATCCAGCCACATTTTCTTCTTTTAATTGTGGCTGCAGATCGTCTCTACAATCAATAATGCGACCATCTTTCGTCTTCTACTTCACTTAATTGGTTATTGTTTGATGTCTTTATTTTCAGATCGAAAACCAGTTTGACAAAATTGTTTTATAAATTTATTAATTTTATTTTATACATCCATTCATTTGTTTATAGATCTTCGCAGACCACGTTCCTTTTCACCATGTAAAGGTTTTACCCACTTACAAGTATAAAACATGGTCTTGTTAAATTAATACCATATGTCACAGGGTATTATGAGGTTCACTTTTTTTAATACAATGATCGTTTATGAAAAATACGACGGACCTCATAATACCCTGTAGTACCCTCTAATATATCATATTAAAACACATACAAAAAGCATAACTATTTTTTGTGTATGAGGTAATATTGTTCAAATATGCATTTAAAATTTGAATTTATTGTTTGAATTCATAAACAAGTTATAAACTTAAAAATTGCATAACATAATCAAGTATGTAAAGGGGACACTAATAAACAAATGACGAGCGTAGGCCTGTAGTTCTTTTTTTTATAGGAATTTTTTTATTAATTAAATTATATTAAAATATTTTTCTAAGCAAAGTTTAACTTAAAAGCCTACTAGTTTGATAAAGTCATAAGGGTTATATCCTTAATATAATTATAATAGATTTAAATTTATAAATATATTTATTGTTACTATTATTATATAATTATATGATATATATTCAACATAATATTTACAAATATCGAATATCATAATTTTGTATTCTTATATAATAACGAATCAAATAAAAAAATTATACTCAAATTCGAATCATAAAATTTCAAATACCAAATTAAATCGGATAAAGTCATCAATTGTTATTGTTAGGAATGTAAGTAAGGGAGCCCTAACTTAACCAAAAACAATGGTCAAAGGTTAAGGATTGACTCCCACTTATATACTCTTCCAGACTTTCATGTGGAACCAATGTGGGATCGTAACAATCGACCCCCCTTAAAGTCGGACTTCCACAGACAACACACTCCGGGTGGCAACCCATATGTCAAGGCCACTTCACGGGTGGCAAACCCCCTCCCACCCTTCCTTCCACACTTTCATGTGGAACCGAGGTGGGATCATAACAATGGGTTATATATATCGTTAATATAATTATAATGAATGGACTTAAATTTCTAAATAAATGTATTTTGTTTCTATTATTTTATAATTATATAATATATATTTATCAGAATATTTTTATCGACTGAACATTAATGGGCTAAAAATAAATGTATTTTTATTGTTTCTATTATTTTATAATTATATAATAATATTTATCAAAGTATTTTTATAAATGGACTAAAAATAAATGTGGAACCGATGTGGGATCATAAATATTCTGATAAATTTATAAATAAATGTATTTTTATTGTTTCTATTATTTTATAAGGGGATCTCACTTTGAGGTACAATATGGAATTATACTTTAATATTCAATACCACTCATCTACATTATTACTATTAAAAATAAAATTAGACATAATATTGCAATAATGCCCATATACATAATTATGTTCAAACAAATTATGAAATCAATTCAATAATTATTATTAGAAAACAAATCTACAATAATATATACTATATTAAAAAATGGCTTGTATTTGAGAAACATTTTTGGACGGTTCTACCCTTCTAACAATTTTTCTTGTGCAGTTTTATCCTTTATCGTCTTGCCCCCCACTTCCGTTCATTCATCTTATTTCGTCCCTCGATCTCTTGTGATGCTCAGCATTTAATACGTTCCAGATTTTTGAAACATTTAATTCATTATTCGTCCGCGGTCTAAATCTCAATGTTCGTGTGTCATAGGGTTTCCTTCTTCTTTCTCCTTCTATTTTTGTTTTTTATTTTTCCCCCTAAAACGCCATTGTTGAATCAGTGAAAGGAGGAGGACGATGCAGATGCGACGGCGCTTGAGAACAGGTATTATCGCACAATTTCACCAATTTTCCACGACGATGTCTTCTCTTAGATTATCATTTCCGGCAAAAAAAAAAAGTAAAACGGAGGAGTAGTACATGTTCTTTTCTATTAATTTGCTGGACTTTTTTTTTCCAATTTCTACTAATTTATATTCTTACATAGCAAAGCAAAGGAAATAACACGATTTTAGTTTGCACCATGGATACTTTGTAGTTGTAATTACACACTATTCAGATGGCAATTGAGGAGAATCATTTGGGTTTGGTGCAGAATTCGACTTCTCCAACTGACCCGGCGTTGATTATTGAGACGAGTTTTATTTGCTGCCGAAAAAGTATCCGGTAACGTACAGACTTTTCCATTCCATTTTTCAAGAATTTTCAGTTTCGATCAATCTTCATAATTTCTATATTAACGGACTATTGGGTGAACGCATATATCATGTTCCTATTTCTTTTCCAATATGAAATGAGATTTCATGGGTGTCTTCCATTTCTTAGAAAGCTGACATTTAAAAATTCACGGAATTCTCCGCCCTCTTGGCAAGTAATGATTTATATCTCTTTGCTAAGTATTTCGTTTTTACTCCCCACTCCACTATGCAATTTAATAAAATATGCACGTGTTCATGTGCTTCTATCATTTATTAGTCTCATTGCTTGTATGCATAGTCACTAAAAGTGGCTACATTTACTTATATAAACAGGAGCTTAAGAAATATTAGATGAGGTATCTACAAGAAATTTCAACAACATAAATATGCTTTTGGGGATAAAGGACGAGGAAATAGCTAAGTTGAGAGATGACATCAGGATTATGTCTGCCTATTAGAAGCTTAGAACTAAAGAAATAAATTCTCAGGTTTGTTGTTATCACCTTATTACATATACTTGCTAGCAGCTTTTCTTAGATCGTTGATTACTTCGTTCTATAATTTGTGAGACTTCAACATTGCCTTTTTTTATAGTTGGAGAAGCATCAATGAGCAGATCAAGATTTGAAGTTAGAGTTCTATCTCCAAGAAGCACGAGTTGCAAAGAGTAACATTTTTCAATTTTTTTATAGTTATTTCAGCTATAATATATTTCACTATGTGAATATTGTTCAATTAGATTAATTTTCATCACCAGCTTTAAAAAACTTTTTGTTTTCCGGTCATATTTTAGTAGGCATTACTTAATACGTTCAGTTCTTGAGAGGTGTTATTTCTAAATCTGGTAGATATCTTTCAAACCATATGGAAGTGTGAAGTGTGAAGATTTGTTCTTGATCTCTAACAGCTGGAAAAGCCAAGATCATTGTCGGTTATTCTGTTACAAAAGCAGTTATGCAAGCTGTCACAACTTGCAATGTTGTCTGGTGTCAACTTGTAGAAGTCATAACTTACTAATTGTTTGGTAGTTTCAACCGATTCAAGTTGCAGGATGAAGAGCACGTGACATACTGTGACTTGGAACAAGTAACTGATCATGGGAGTCTCATTTGGTTGTATATATATCAGCTCAAAGTTAGAGAAAAGACATATTTTTCACTTGGTTAGTTCATGTGATATTTGAGTGCTAGATCGGTTTTCTCATCTTATACTCAGGAGTGTATCATTGTAACTTTGTAGTTCTTCTTTAACATAGTGAAAGGGCCTCACAAGTGGATGTAGATCATTTTTAGATCGAACCACTATAAATCTTTGAGTCTTGTTGTTTTCTCCCTTTGATCATTCTTCATCTTAGCTACTGATTCTTAAGGTCTACTGATTATACTCATCCTCTACTGGGTTTTCAAGAGCATATATTCAAGCTCTTGATCCTGACAGTTCTCATATATGGTTGTTCCACAAATGGGAGTGTATATGGATATATAGAGCTTTAAAAAAAATTAAGAGATCATATGAGAACCAAGGTTTCAATATTATTGTTTCAATGTAAATGTTGATCCTGGTAATATTCGCTAAGCGATAATGTTAGTAGATACTATTGTATATTAGTATAGTTTGTAGCATCATTTGATGTGTTCATAGAAAAAGTTTATTTGTAGATATATTTTCAATGTTCCATCTTTTTAATGGACAAAATATAGAGTATATATATATTTTTTTTTTAAATTGACGTGATATAATTATCTCTTTTTTCTTGTAAAAGTTGATCATAACAATTGGATTTATTGTGTTTTATACTCTAACCACAAAGCTAAGTCCACATTTTTTTGCATTGGTTTTAAAATAAAATAAGAGTATTATGGGATATTGTGACGTGTAGTGAGATCCATTTATGAATAAAATTATTATTTGTAGGTAAATTCTATTAGAATTTGGGTAATCAAGTGATGATTGAAGAATAATCACTTTAAATAAGCCTCACTTGAGTTACTTTTGGTCCCATTATCAAATTCCATTTTTTTCTTGTAAGGTTCAATTATTACCAGGCAATGAAACAAAACAAAATATTCACCAACTAATCTGCTAAGTTGAAGTCAAACTTCAAGCACGAAAAATCAATGCATAATTTATGAGAACTATTCGTATTCAATATTTGATTTATTTCCCAACAATTGCAGTACGATAATTCTAACAGGATTCATATGTCAACCAAGAATCAAAATTTACAACCAAATACTAATTTCTGGACCATGATATAGTAACGGACTATAGATTATAACGTGCATTCGAATCTCTAATATTAGAGTTTAAATAATCATATACCCAATTATTAACGACAGAGACACAATTTCCCAATAAAAAATATAGTTATTTTATTAAAGATAAATAATCGTTTTTATACTTTCAAGGTTTCCATTCGAAGTCAATACCAAAGATAGTCCAATGGTTGAAAGAGATTGACCTTGATTTTTATTAATTGTCGTTGCAAAACACAACAACATAAAAAATTGTCTCCTCATAAATTTTAACAAACCACACTCTCTCAATCTTAACACTACAAATTTGTTATGTAGAAGAAACACCACCAGCAAAATTGCAATAAACATGTACCAGAGATGCATCGACCTCTTATTTTTTTTCCTCTCCAACTGCACTTCATCGCGGTCAACTCTCTCAACAATGCGAATAGTGTGATGGTCTATTTGCTGAAAGAGGCGCAATTTTATCCTCCTCGGCCCTCGCCCTTGCCAAATTCTTTAAAAAAAGAAACCAAATTCTTAGTAAAATATGTCTACTGTTAAATCTGCATCAAAGTGTACTTTCTTTTAATTGTAAGAAAAAAGTAAAAGTTTATTTGTTACAGAAACAAGCAAATAAGAGTTTTCACTACAAATAGTACTCCATTTGTGTAAAGACAAGTTCAAATTATTTCCATCTCAATCGCCTACACAATTCAAAAGGAACTAACAATTACAAGTTGCATCACTATATATTACACAATCGCATCCCAAATACAAAATATATAAACGTCGGTTGCACTCCCATCCTTTTGTTGCACACCTTCTCTCCATTCACTTTCCTTACGAGTTACGTCATCGTCAAAATCCACTAGGCTTTGGGTGGAATAATATATCAATTACTCATGACAAATAAGACGTCGTTAATAACGCTAAAAAATCACAATAAATCTTCACCCCCACCAAACACTCCATGATCTACCACAATTATCATCAAAGAAAAATTTAGGATCTTCAATTCGGTCATTACTACTACCTTAAGGTTAGATTTTCATTTTGATAATTCCTCTTTCTCCTTTAAAACCACCGTAATACAAAATCATCTTTGACATGTAATCTTGGGTTTGCAACATTAATATTAAGCATACATGTACAACATAAATCACAATACACATTGCACATTACAAAAAAAAAAAAAAAATGTGTTCAACTACATTACATCATAACACAAGTGCAGAAACCAATGAAAATGTGTGATGTATATTGTACACGTATTAAGTAGATTGCACATAAATTCAATAAATTATACACGGTTTGAATAGAGTTAAAAAAAATGGGTATTGCACATGGTAAATTGTAAAATTAAGTAAAACGAAATTCACAAACACGTGGCAAGAAATCACCATCTCGTCTGAGATGATCATTGCACATATATATCAGAGGCAATTGTGAATACTACCAACTGAGAAGCGGAAAAAAAATTGATGTGCTTGAAATTCAATCCATTTACAATTACCTGATCAACAAAATTGCTAGATGAATTATTTCCGCCCACCGAAATTAAATTGCATTCTCCCTTATACTTGACACTAAGAACGATGTAGTCGTCCATATAACTGATACCCCAAAAACTCTGCTTCCAAATAACATATGAAAGTTAAAATCGAAAGAAGAATTATGCAATTTTTATCACTAATCATCACGAATTTGTAAAAGAAAATAACCAAATTGTAGGACTAACAACAAGCAGACATGGAATAATCATTCAACAATCACATCTATAAAACAATAAATAATATTAAATAGCATCATATAAAGAATGGAAATAATAATGCATAACCATTACAAAAAAATTAAGAAATAGGAAAAAATAATTTTTTTTAAATAAGGAAAAATGGTAAGGGTAAAAATTATTGAACCAACTAGTAATAAATAATAAAAAATGAAAAGGTGATTGTTCAATTAGGGCTGACCTATTTGCCTATAATGGGCCCCAGGAACAACGGCCTGTTATCCTTCCACTGCTGAGAGCGGGCGGTTTTCACTGCTCTGTGAAACCAGCCTGGCGCGGTGCCCGCCGCTTTAGGAGCCACGAGGCCCGAGCCTTCGCCCGGCCCACATAACTCAGCTCTCAGCTTGGAACGGGCAAGCCAGATATTAGCAGCCCAAGGCCCAGCCAATTGGGCCAGCCCAACGTCCAATCACCCAAATGCCCCTACTCAGGTCACAAGCTTGCGTTACTAAGCTCGGCGAGAAGCAACTGACCTTTTCCTCCATAAAACGCTGAGTGAATAGTAACTTTTTTCCGATGTGGGATACTTGTTCCTTTTTCATCTATTTATGTAGGAAATTTGCTGATGGCTTTTAGTATTTTTTCATCGAAACTTGTATAATAATTCTAGTATGGTTTAATTTTCTAAAGTATTAACATTTTTATTGTATTGCTCTTCTATCGTTTTATTGATCTAATAAGGAAAAATCAATGTGTAAATTAGCAGCAACCATTGTTTTTGTAAAAAGCTGAGACTATACCAAGAGTTTTAAAATTTATAAAGATGTGAATTTCTCCTATAAGATTATACATATAACATTGTAACATAATAAATATTAGCTTACTTTCACATGAAATCAAAATAAAATTAGAGCAACACCCAGGACTCAAACACATAAATATATACTACTCCACTAAGAATCAATCCAAATTTTAAAAAAAATAGGTAATTGAAACATTTATATAGTGCTCGCTTTTATATGGAGGGGGGGCAATTTTTTCGTTGACAATAAATATTTAAACTTTTGAAGCATTATAACAATCTTGACTGAAATATTAAGTGGTGTTTGGAAAAAATGCGGGATGTGAATACCCATTAATCTTCCATCATTTCATATTCATCAACAAAATTATTGATTCATCCCACTTAATTATGATAACTCATTTCATAATTACTTTTATCTGGGGGCTATTTTTTCTTCCACAATAAATATTTCAACTTTCGAAGCATAAATAAATCTTGACTAAAAAATGAAGTGGTGTTTGGAAAAAATTGTGTGTTATGATAACTCTTTTCATAATTACACACACTTCATCTCTAAGCCTAATGGAATTGAGGCATCACAAGTGGAGAATGTCTTCATTAATACTATTGTATCCACCTTTCAATGTTGTATTTTTACTTCCATCTATGTAATCATAATTTTCTTTCAAATTTCTAAAAAACTATTAAAACTTTAAGTAATAGTATGTTATTCATGTATCTAACTTCCATCAAGATAGAGGATAGAGGAAGATAATATTTCTCCAAAACCATTTACTTCTCTATGATTAATCATTTGTTTTAAAGAGTTATTGTTTTTCGAATTACACTATTGAATTATTGTTTTTCGAGGTCCCTCGAAAACAAAGATGATAGAAGTTGCAGAATTTTTATAACGACACTGCTCAGTAACTGTACAAGAAAATAAAAAATTGCCTAAGAAATTTCCAACAAAAAAATTTTGTAATAGAGATTGTTTGCGATTTGTCTAAATAAGATTCTTATTATGTAAGCATCTTCATTTCTTACCTACAAATAATATGTCCACAACAAATTTTGTAGATAAACTGTTTGTAGGTAAATTGCTTATTAGTAATTAATTACCTAGAATTTTCATTTTCTAGGCAAATTGATTTCCTATGCGAATTGTTTATACGTGAAAACAACTAATACACTTCTGTAAAATAATTAATATTTTTTAATAAAAATAACTAATACCTTTTAATGATTCATGTATAAATATTTTTCACTCTACCTATACTTTGTCATGCTTTAAATTTTGGATATTACATTGCATGTAAGTTGACATTTCATTATTTTAAATACTCAAATCATGTTGGTTGTTGTCTTTTAAATGTATATATTAAAGATTTTCAAGTCTAAATCGATTAATTATTATTATTATTATAATGAATATATGTTATCTAAACAAGATGTACGACCCCTACCTCCAAAAAATTTATCTCTATATTTCTTTTCTCATTCCTGGTTATCGCATTGTCACGTGACCAATGAACACAATATTTGTGTTTATTAATGGATTCTATCATTCACATAAATATAGATATAGATAATAGTTGAAGAGAATAAAAAGTGGGTCTTTATATGAAATTGTCTCATTCCATTAATAAATGTAAAATATGATATAAATTGAGGCATTAACATTTTAAAAAAGGGTGCAACTTATTAGTACAAGTACGAGAATACAACTTATTTGTATAATTGAAAAAATTCAATCCCATCTAAAAGTAAAATTTGTAGAGAGATGTGAAATTAATTAATTTATATAATTAATATTCTCATTTATTGGGTTATCAACTTCATTATAGGGAGAATGAAGAGGCTCAAAACAATATTTGAACCCGCTTGGAATTGCTGAGAGCGATGTTTGAACCCAGGACGTGCACGTGAGCTAGAATTTTGATATCATGAAGAATTTTATCTCATTTAAAAGTTTAAACTTATAGAAAAACGTAAAATTAATTATGTATATAATTATCTAATAGAGCATACATAATAAGGTTATATTTTGAAACTCTATTGTAAAATTAAAAGTGATGTTAAATAATTTTTGTAATGAAATTAAAAGTGGAGAGTGATTGGGAAAAAAACCAGTTAAGTAATAAATTTATAAGAATGAAGAGAAACATTAATACACTAGATCCCACCAAGAATATATAGTTTCTCATAATTAAAAAAAAAAAGCCTCCGCATACTTTTTCAAAATGAATTATAATGTATAAGGGATTAATTTAGTACTTTTAGAACCTTTATTTTATTTTTAAAAGAAAAAGTAATTATACATATCGAATAGAGTTTGAGAACACTGAGTTTAGTGTTGTCGCATTTTTTTTGTGACTTACGTGAGTCCTTATAAAAGGACTTATTCGGACCACATTCTCAAATAATAACTAGGATTTTCTAAATAAATTAATTAGTTTAAATCAAAATATATAGGAATTAATTTGCAACTGGGATTTTTATAAATAGATAATTTAATTTGAATCAAAACATGAATAAATTCGTCAATATAAATTGTTATAATGGGTAGAAGTGTATTTCAGATAGAAGAGCAATATCAACGATATATTTTCCTAGGGGATTTAAAGCGACGTAAGAGTAACACAGTGTCTGTTGATTAATCTGACTAGTTACTAGAAAGACTAATTCTGTTGTATACCTGGTGCAACATACTTTCAACAGTTAAAATTATTTATAATGAAAAATAAATTTAATTACACTGAAAAGTGTGATTACATTAAAATGAAAAATATACACAAAAAATTGATTTTCAGTAAATTTTTAAGTGTAATCTAACAATACTTTTCGTTGTAATCAACATATTTTTTTCAGTATAAACAATTTTAATTATTCAGGGAGTACACCATACACCAAAATGCATATGAAATTATTCACACAGTAGAAAAATCCTTTTCTTTTTTCTTAGTTTAGTAAAATGCTTTTCTGTTTCAAACTAAGAATCTAGATTTGCTTTAAAGTAGGTACGATCATGTCGGAAGGCATAAATCCTTATAATTTTAATTTATTTTATATAAGAAAAAGGCATTTATACTGGTCCAATCCTTGCTATCATACTTGGGCCATAAGAATTGTTATATTACTCCCCCCAACTCTCCAAAGCTGAATTGTCCAATTCTAAAAACAATTGTTTTTTTTATCGTCAAGAACCATTTACAAATATCTTATGTATAAATAATTATAAAATTAATTATTATTTTTATCAAACACAATTAATACATTTGAAACGGATACCTTTAATATTATTCACTGATACTTTTAATATAATTTATTAATATTTTTTAAACAAGCTACTGTAAATATTAGTCACCTAATATGTTCTCTTTGAGAATCGAGTTTAGTTGAAAAACACTCAGTGTATTAAATTTCAGGAGACGTGAAATATTTAAAAAAAAAAAAAAAAACCGAAAAATATGAATTATGAGTACACACCTAAATAAAATAAAGGATATTATCACTAAATTCAGTATATAGAAAATAACACTACATGTACTTTTTGATGGCCTTACTAATAGGGATTAAAACCGTTTTCGTCCCGTAACTTTTTACCTTTTTCTTTTTGGTCCCATACTTATTTATTTTTTCGATTTAGTCCCACAACAATTTAAATTTACCCAAATTAGTCTCAAATGACCGGAAGACTTGTGAAACGATGTTGTTTTGGTCACGTGCTAATATTTTCTAGCGGAATAGGATGACGGGTCCCATTTTGGGGACGTGGCACGCTGACTAAGTAATTTCTCTTATAAAGACCAATTCGACATCATTTCACGAGTTTTCCGGCCATTTAGGACTAATTTGAGTAAATTTAAATTGTTGTGGGACTACATCGAAAAAGTAAATAAGTATGGGACCAAAAAAAAGGGTAAAAAGTTAGGGGACGAAAACGATTTTAATCCCTTACTAATATAATGGTGATTGTTCATGTGCATAAAAGCATTCATTCTTCAGGTTAAAATATAAATGAAATCTTCGTAATTGCATATAAATAAATTATAAATATAAATGTATATTTTATTGTGTTTAGCATGTATTATAAATATAACCACCACCCCAAGAAAATTGATATTTAGTGATAGAAATTCTATCATTAAAATCTTTAAAGTAGAGAAACTATAATAATAGAGCATGACATGATTGACATGATTGTTGTCAGTTGTCACTAAAATTCAATTATTTTGTGGTGCCTACATCGATTAACTAGGAGTACTCGATCTTATCTTACTCCTAATTATTGATTCGAACCTCTAATATCTGAGGATGATTTTATTAATATCCCGTGTTTATTAAATATATAAATGGGGGAATAACTCTCTAGTTCATGACACTTATATCACTTTAGGCTACAATACATAACAAAAGTAGTCAACTCTATTAAGTGGTAATGTACAACTTAACCCCTATACTACACTTTATGTAAGACACGCTACCCTCTGTTACTCTCTGTTGATGTTAGGTCAATGTTGTCCAGAATGTTACAGCATTTTCCGCAACATCAGAATTTGCCCTTTCTTCTAATACTAACTCTGCATATTTCAATGTTGTCTTTAATGTTTAAATATGCAGGATGACGACGTGGAAGTTACCAGGTCAAGCGGTTGCAGTTTTAGTGTGAGTAGATTAAAGATAAGCATGGGTGGTTACCAAGTTAATGGAGCTTAGTGGTAGACGGTTTTGGATCATGGGAAACCATGATTTCCAAGTGTTCACATGCAAGTTTCGAAGTCTATAAATACCACACGCATTGGACACAATCAAATGAGGAAATCGAGACTCCTATTTACATATAGCAAGTGTAGTAGCTTCGGTTCTCTTCATTGTAATACTAAGAGTGTTTTAGTTAAACCTATAAGTAAACTGTTTTACACGATTAGAATTCTTGGCTTTTGGTTGTATATCTAGGGTATATGACCTTGTTGTAAAATTTTACAGTAGGATTTTACTTTGTCTTTGTGTCACTACTTTGGTATAGTGAAGTTTCGTCATGATGCATCATAGATTATTATATAATCTATGAATTTTTTTGTTTTTCAAAGTCTTTCGCTGTGTATGTTGTCTTTTATGTTTTAACACTTTCGACAACATTCTGGAAATCACCCATGCACACCCTTCACCCTCCATTAAATGTCCTATCAAAAAATGGAATAAGTTCCCCTATAGGATCTTATCTAATTTTTACCATTTCAAATCTAGACAACAAAATATTCTCCCTTCATTTTGAGAATCCCATTTCGATTATACCCATTCAAGTTTGCCCCTTTCATACCTAAAATCATCCCCAGTCTTGAAGAAAAAATCTGAATTAGGGCAATCTTAGATCAAATTAGGGCATTCATAGTAAAGGGAGATGGTGTTTGATTGGAAAAGAAAGATTTCTGCAGAAGACAAAAATGATCGGAAAATACGTCGCCGCTTCAGTCCACCGCCACACAGCACAACAACAAATTGGGTTGAGGGTTTCATCGCCACTCTTCAATAGATCAAAGAACGTCTTCCTTGGATCGACGACATCGCCGGAATATGCCTCTTCTTTTATAATGTGTATAATGTATAGGCGGATTATAAAATTAGGTTTCTTGAGCCTTGATTTTAATTTTATTGTGTTAGGCTCTTGAACCTCTATTTTTACATTTTCTATTGAGGCCCATTTCTTAATTTCTTTTGTGATTTAGGCTTCTTTGTGTACATATTATTTATATGTACTTAAATATCATATGCTTTAAAATTGTATATATTGAATAAATATTGTATATATACATTAAAATGGTATATGCATATATATATATATATATATATATTGTATATATTCTATAAAACATTGTACATTGGAATTTTTTAATGAATATAACATTGTAAATTTAAGTTGTAGACTCTTAATTGTTAATTGTACACAATTATTAATTATAGATATTTAATACATGATTCTTCTACCTTAAAAAATTGTATATATTACATTGACTCAATTAGTTGCCTATTTTCCTTAGATTTAAACTCACATTCAAATCTACTTCCTATATTCCCATTTTGTCAATTCTCGCCAAATCTTCTCCACGCAGATATCTTAATTCTGCTTCACACAAGATTTTCAAATCTTCTCCCCGTTTAACTTCCTCTCACAAGATTTGGGCGAAAGTACTAAATCTTCTCCAATTTTTTATACGTATATATTCAATACAATATTGTATATATACATTAAAATTAATCCCAAACAAATTAATTCAAAGTCGGGTTTTCGGGTTCAAAGTCGTCGAAGTGGGTATTCGCTTCAAATTTCTACTCGTGGGCTTGGGGTTCGGGTTACGCCGTCGGTGGTTTGGAGTTGCAGCATAGAGTGTGAGTTGTGGGCGAAGGAGAAAGGAAGGAGGCGCTCATCGTTGACTACATCCCGCAAAGTGCCGGCGCGCCACCAATTAATTTGGACTCCATCTCGTATTTAACAGTAAAAACAACAGGAAAAGACGTAGCTTCACTCATTTGGGGAGATTGAAAAGAAGATTCCGTATCTTTGAGAGAATAAAATAGGGGAAAGGGGGATAATGTCGAGCTGCTCATTTTAAAGGATATCTTGTATATTGGTTTGTTCAAATTTTAAAATTTGAATATTGGACTTGATGTGATAAGCTGCAAGATGCGGGAAGTGAGACGTGGAAGAATAGGGGTATATTAGTCAGTTAAGGTGTGGACAATGTAGTCGAGGATAATATTTTTTTGCTCATGTAATTTAGAAGAATACTTTACTAGTTTGTGTAATACACGCTGTATATATATATAATGACCACGCTGCAAGGGTTTCTTGTGTATTGATTAAAAAGCATTAATTCATTGCTGAGCTGACCACCCTAGGTAATCATTTCTTGCTTAAAGAAAGATTCCCTTCCCTAATGAATTACTCATTAAGCTCTACTTTGCCCCCTAAAAGGCAACGCCGCATTACTCCCTTACTTATGATGTTGGATTTCAATCCATCGTAACAACAACTTCGACCATTTTAATGTTCTCCAAAAGGGGGATACACTAGACATAACCAAATAAAATAAATTGTCACTTAATAAAAATCATTTAATTTCGAAACGTAGTAGTATTAACTTCTCTCAAGGAACTCTCCTGAGTTATTTTAGTTAATCTTGTAAAAGCAGCATATTTATAACTTTCGGCCTGACCACCATAAATCTAATTCCCTCAAAATAAAGCTTCGTAATTCACCTTTACCTTTAAGTAAAAGATACACCAAACAATGCCATAAATGTAATACTTCATTAATTAAAAAGCTTTTCGAAATAAAAATTAAAATTTAAAGAGGGAGAGATCCAAGAATCCCTCTTCTCTAATCCCAAATGCCTGCAAAATTTGAATATCTCAACTATTCTTATTCAAGTAGATAGATCTTATTCAACTATTCTTATTCAAGTAGATCTTGTGTGTCTTGTTCATAGTATCAGATTGATGCGATTTCATACATTTAATTATACCATAATATTTTACACTTTCAGTTTATAAAATCCAATGGTATAACTATGAAATTTATTCAGAGCAGATTTTGTATTATTGATAATGAGTTTGTAAGTCTGAATCTCTCAGCTATTCTTGAATGAGTCCATCACACATTATTTGTGTAATCTTTCAGCTATTCTATCATCTGATTCACAAATTTACTCAATGTGCATCTTCATATCAATTCCTCTTTACCACAAAAATAAAAAGCCCAGAAACCGTATCTCCAATTTTAACATTAACACATGCATCAAAGGATCCCAGATTGCAGTAAATACCAACAGAAAATAGGAGCTGAGAACCGCATGTATATTATCACAACAAACAGAATGACAAACATAGCTTGTCTACAGAACAGCATCTGCAGAACAATAGCACCCTAGCAACTGCAAGAACTACTCTATTCTACCACTCATAAGCTTGTGATAGATAACAAGATGATCCCAAACAGCATATCATCATATCCTTAAATACATCATACTTTAATTGCAAACGCCTAGTTCAAAAACAATGTACAACAACAAAATATAAGCACACTCCCTTCCCCCATCATATTCTACAACAAGAAACACCATCAAATTCTACAGCATCTCCGAGTTTGGCCAATATCTAAATCGAGCGCCTAATGGGTTTTACACGTCGTTCTATCTCACAACGGCTCTAACTGAGTAACCACGAGGGGACTCCTAACCACATGCTTCCCATCCGCCCAAGAAATCGACCCGTAAACAGCACCCGAATCATCCAACACCAGATTCTTGCTATCGACAGTCACAGTCACATAGTACCCTAGTTTCCTCACCTTCTCCGAAAACACGAGCTTCTCGGGTTTTACACTAACCATCACCCCCTTCGGTGGCTCAACCTTCACACTATACACAGCATTAGCCTCACCCACATTCGTCACCATTCTAAAGAACGTCTTGCTCGAAACCCCTGTTGATCCGCTAGGAAACAGGGCGGAGATTGACGGGTAATTCAAATTCTCCGCCAACGGCTTCCTAGCCGGACACTTCACCGGCGATCGTGTGATCACCTGAATTGTCTTGGGACCGTACTCAATCGCACACAAGAAATTAACATAATCCTCATGTTTCAAATCATAAACTAGCCCTGGATCCATTGCTAAATCAAGATTCAGGTGACCAGCTCCGAAATCAAACGGAGTAGCTGGCTTCTTGCTCGATTCGTCGAGCATTGGATTGAGAGTGTTGTCGATTAAGCTAGCGGTGGTCATGATTGCGGACCTTATTGCCGCAGGGCTCCAATCTGGGTGTGCCGATTTCAGCAAGGCTGCTGCTCCACTTACATGAGGGCACGCCATTGATGTCCCCGATAAGATGTTGAATTCCGATTTTCTGGTATCTGAGTCTAGTCCGGTCGGGCCGACAGCATCGGTCCAGGCTGCTAAGATGTTCACTCCGGGGGCAATCAAATCGGGCTTCAGAATCTCTGGGTTTAGCCCGTTGGGGCCTCTTGCGGAGAAGGAAGCTACAACCGGAGCCGGTCTGATTCCGATTACGGTCCCCCGGAAATTGATTGTAGCGGTTGCGGTAGGATTTGATGCTAAATAGGATTTGATTTCGTCTCCCTCAGCGGAACCAACAGCACAAGCTGGAATCAAGTGAGCATCGCCAACCAAACCCTCGCCGTTGGAAACTCCATTGGCGAGGATCATTCCTACGCCACCAGCTTTCCTAACAACCAATCCCTTGGAGACACGTGGGCTGCTACCGCGATCACAGATCACGATTTTGCCTCTCACCTCATTAGGATCAAGTGAATTTTCCATACAAAGTGAAGCAGAAAGCACCCCTGATTTACCAGGGTAGGATAAGGGATACATTTTACCATTCAATGGCACGCCGGCGTACAGAGACACACCGGAGAGTTTCTTCCCGTTGCTGAGAACCACGTCGGCGGGGAAATTCCGGTCGATTGCGCCGGCACCAACGGTTGTGAGCCAAGGGGCGAGGTTCGTCACCGACATTCCGTTAGGCCCGTCGTTTCCAGCGGAGGAGGCAACGAAGATTCCCCTCGAAACGGCGCCGTACGCTCCTATTGCAATGGGGTCGAGATAGTACGGAGAGGAAATGCCCTCTCCGCCTCCGATGGAAATCGAAATGACATCAACGCCGTCGTTCACGGCGGCATCGAACGCCGCCAGAATATCGGAATCAAAGCACCCTGCGTTCTTCCAGCAAACTTTGTAAACAGCCAAACGCGCTTTCGGTGCAACGCCCTTAGCGATTCCGGAAGCGTAACCCTCCATGCTCGCCTTGAAAGCGTGCCTCCCGGCGGCGGTCGACGCCGTATGGGTCCCGTGCCCATCGGCGTCTCGCGGCGACTTGAATTCAATCGTCTCGTTGATTCCACCAACAATTCCACCAAATCCAGAAGCCGCTTGATGCCCTTTGGAGAAAAACCTAGCGCCGACTATTTTTTTGTTGCAATTCCTGCGAGTAAACTTCACGCCAGTCTCACACGTTCCTCTCCAGTGCTTCGGCACCGGGGCGAGATTCAGATCCGAGAAACTCCGGCGCTCCGGCCAAATCCCCGTGTCAAAAACCCCAATAATAACATCAGAACCGTAGTCGGATTCAGACCACAAGCCTCGCTGATTGCGAAGGCCGAGGAACTGCGGCGAGCGAGTGGTGTGGAGCTCTCGGCGGCGGTCCTCGAATGCGGAGAGGACCGACGGGTGTTTGAGAACGGATGCAGCTTGAAACGGAGTTAAGACGGCGGAGAAGCCGTGGAAAACGGTGTCGTACACGTGGAGAATGGTAGTGGGTTCAGTGAACTCGGCCGTGTACCAGTGATAATGGGTGGGGAAAACGGACGGCTTAGATGTGCGGTCTACTCTGACAATGTAAGTTTTGGCCGTTTGATCGGCTGAGATATGGGCAAAGAGAGCGACCAACAGGAAGAGAGGAAGACGAAGGGAAACCATGGTTTGGGATTGGGAGTAGGGTTGGGTTGGGTTGGGTTGGGGGTAGAGTGAGGAGGAGGAGTGGCGATGTAGTCAAAGGGAGAGAGTGTGTGATGATATAATATAAGGAGGGAATCATTGTCTCCCTTATTTTAATTAATAAAAAGTTTAGCCGTTAATTAATTAGGTTAATAAAATGATTATTAAATTTGTGGAAAATGGAGAATGATTTTGTCCGTTGAGGAGTGAGGACGGATGAGTCAGCAGATATTGCTGCGGACGAGGCGGAAAAATACTTTTTTTCCGAGACCACGAAAAAACAATTTGGAATGATATTAATAGTTTTTCTTTTTAGTGTATTTTTATTTGTCCGTAGGAAAAAGATAAGAGTTTAATTTTTGAACTTCATGTAATTTTACACAATTTTGAATTTGATCCTAATCGTTTGCTGATTTTAGTCCTGCAAGCTTGATTTTTTTTTTTTTTTAAATACACACTTAAAAGAAGTGGGATTATATTTATATAGTGCAATTTAATCGTATTAGTATTTTTCATAATACAGAAATATTATCAATACAATAGTTTTACTGGTAATAAAATAATTAATAGTACACCTATAATCCCAAAACAAAAATAAAATTTTAAGACAAAAAAAAAGGTTCACGGTATGCTTTATATAGTTTCTTTATCTAATTTATGACAAAGTCTAATATGCAATATTGTATAAAGTCTAACCCGTGCAATATGTCCAAATCCTACCCGATTGGTGGTTGTTTTCTATATAAATTAAAACAAAATTCGCAGGTCAAAGGTGGGTCAAACGGGTCGCCCATTTTTTATATTACTGAAAATTGTGTTACTATATGAACAAACGAGTGTTAATGCATGAGTAAAAGTGTGTTACTAGCTCATATCGTAACACTGATTAGTTCTTGTAGTAACACTCATTTGTTAATGTAGTAACACATGAACAAATGAGTGTTACTGTTTTAAATAGAAAATTCCAAAATTCGCAGGTCAAACGATCGCCCATTTTTCATACTGCTGAAAATTGTGTTACTGTATGAATAAACGAGTGTTACCGCATGAACAAAAGTGTGTTATTAGCTCATATCGTATCACTGATTAGTTCTTGTAGTAACACTCATTTGTTCATGTAGTAACACGTGAATTACTTAATCATATAGTCTTTTTATTGTTCAGATTCTTCCAATTTCAAATGGTAACACATGAATAAGAATTATGATGTTATGATTATCTAATAGTTTTAAGATTCTTTTTTTGTGTTTATCAAGTTTACTTCTTCATGATTTAAACCTCTGTTTTTTCGCGATTCCATACGTACTCTTACAGTAACACTCACTTAGAACGATTTTTTCTGTTTGCTTTTGCGCGATTTTTTTGGAAGATCTGTTTGACCCGCGAATTTTATTATGTTGACCCGAATCTCAATGTTGACCCGCGAATTTTTAAAATCTTTCCATATTTGTGTGATATTACACGGTGCAATATTGCACAATACACCTACTCCTAATTCATTTGTTTGTACTTATAATAATCAAACTAATTTGATTTCATATGTACTTTTGTTGTGTATAATTTCTTACCATTAAAATACTTCAGGTTTTTCTTTTTAATTTCTATAGCTTGTTTATTCATCATACTTAAATTTATTATAAGTAATCACAATTATCTAAACCCACATATTAAATTTGAATTTTATTTTTAAATTGATATTATATGAATTGGTTTTGTCGTGAAATTGATTTTCAATTCATACTTATTTAATGAATCAATTAATAATTTTAAAATATGTTTTATAGGAATAACTATCAAGCTATTATTTTCTTTGATTTGATATTGTATATTATTACTGTTTTGTTGCAAAAAGTTAAAAATAAATAAAAGAAGAAAACAAGTATAGCTTTTGATTATTTTTACTTTTTTTCTTTAACAAATTTCTCTGACAACTTTTGGCAGCTTTCCCGTGGTCGCATTTTCCTTTTCTTTCCTGTTTTTTGAATTGATTTATTTTGACAAGTGTATTTTGACAGAAAATGATAAATTTGTTTATATGTTTTTTTCTTTTTTGAGCAAATATATATGTTTTTTTCTTGAGAGCACCTAATAGTGTCATAGTGATATATTTTCTCAGGGAAGAGTCGGGAGGCCTAGTATTTGAATAAGTAACCTGGACGAAAAAATCAACATAGAAAAATCGAACAGGACTTAAAAGTGGGAAGAAATTATGCCTTGAAAAGGAGAAAAGCATGGTCTAATCTATGCCTCAATCTCTGTGAAATTGACAGTGGGCCAAGTGCTTTATAAAATTCGTGATTTCGTAAATAATTCACTTTATTCTTTAATTATAAAAAAAAAAGAGTTAGAGTTTGATTTTATTTTTATTTTTTTTAAATCCATTATACTTTCTGAGGAGGGTGACTGTATTTCAATCAAGTGTGAATATTTTTAAAAGTTAGGCTCCACTTGGTAGATGTTAATAATTTAAGTGGGGAGTATAAATTTAATATTGATTCTATATATTATATTGCTTGGTACATTGGAGTATTAAAAAAGGTTGTATTAATTTATGAAATTCTCAAAGTTACTTGGTAGGAAATAATAAAAATAGTATAAAAATATAAAAATGACTAATTTGTTCTTTCCTCTTTTCATTCATTCGAGAACCCTCTTTGTTCTTCCTTCCTTAGTTGAGAACCATGAATACGGTAGGTAGAAACCAGAAAGTCTTTGTCCTTCTCTTCTTCAATTCCATTATGAAATCCTCCTCATTCAATTCTTCTTCTTTCTCATTCAATCCATGGAACTCAAAATCTCAGTAATTAGAAAATTCACAATCAATTAGAGTAATTTTATAATCATAATTTTTTTTCCAAAAATTTGAGAATCCATCAACAAGCCCCCAAACCTAGAGATTTTAGAATCCATCAACAAGAAATTCGGGTGAGTTTTTCCCTTTTCCTTCACAAAACCCAGAAATTTGACCCAAAATATTCGGTCTTCTTCGTCGAGAGAAAGGGGGATGAGAAATTACAAAACCTAGAATCACAATCTCCGTCCAATTTTTCGTCGCTTTCTCCCAATTCAATCGAGGTCATTACGATGTTGCAAGCGGCGGAACGGTGGTGGAAATTCAATTGTGCCACCCCCTTCCCTCTGTAAAATACCGAAAAAAGAAAGAGGGAGAGGTGCGACAACATCGGTGGCCAATCGATTGCGCGCGGACAGAAGCCGTGAGTGCAGGCAGTGGAAGGGGTGATGGCCGGTAGAGGTCGATGGCAGGCGGTGGAGGAGGACTTTGGCGTAAAAAGCCGAAGAGGGGCAAACCAGAGATAAGAAGAGGACAATAATGGCATTTTGTTCTTTTTTCATTCCGTAATAAATTAGTAAGGGGGTGCAGGCAAGATAAAATTTTCACGATTTGTCATACTAAAATTCATTTTGTACCTGATCAGCCTTAAAAAAATATGGATCCATATTATACTAATGAGCTCTACCAAGTAACTTTTAAGTGAGATTAAAATGGGTAATAAGGGCTAATAAAGGCTACCAAGTGGAGCCTTAAATCCTTAATCCAATCCAGAAAATTAGTCTCAAATAAAGTAGAGTCGAATAAAAATTGCGCTTTCGTTTCTCATATTTTTTCCCACCGATTTTAATAAATATGATAAATAAAATAAAGTAAAAATATTATAAAATTGTTGTGAGATCAATTAAAGAATAAAGTAATTATTTGTTACTACCTCCATCCCACAACGCTTTGCACCGTTGTTATTCATCTCGTGTTTTCGCGAGTGAGTTTTTATTAGTATTTAAAATGATAAAGTGATTTTAAAATTACTTTATAATGTTAATGGGCGAACGTTAATAATCTCTTGGCGAACAAGATTTAAAGCCTAAATAGGGATTATGAATAAAAAATACTCAAACCAGTGATGACTAGCAAGAATAAACAGAAGGGGAGTGCATCTATCAATTCGGGAGATGTATTAACCGACGAACAACACAATCGACGAGCAGCTTACAGGCGAACAAGTTTAAAGCCCAAGGCCAGATATAGACCCCGACGAACAACAATGCCAAAAGGCGGTGCACTTACCAGCTCATGGAGTGTGCAATGCCTATCAATCCACCTGGTCAACCAAGTTCCCGACGAATAAATGTTAAAGATCCAGAGGACCCCTATACCTTAAAAATACAAGCGAACAACTTGTGAGCCACCTAAACAAGAGGCGAACAACTTCTACAGAAGAACTACAAGTGATGACCTACCAAGCAAACAACGACGAACAACAATGGATCCGAGATAATACCAAATACAAGACTTCGTAACTAAGTTTCAGCCTAGATAAGGTCAAATATGGTCAAAAGGACACATGTCAAGCATGCAAGCTTGGTAGTCCAAGAGTCATGTACACCACCTACTTGGTGGATAGTATAAATAATTTGTTCTCCAGCTATAAAAATAAGTTCAAATTCACAAACACTCCAAATACACACACTTATACACCTAAATATGCACACACACAAAATAAATACGAATTCGATACTCGTATTTACGATTTTATAACCCGAACAATCGACTTTACCATTTACGGTGGTAATCAATCACACGTTCTTGTTTGGTGATCCCAAAACCGGTTAAAAACAGCTACTAATCCACGCGATTAGAACCGATCACCAACAAATTGACGCTAGAAGAAGGGTACGAACCTCCGGTTTAAGTGTGATTATCAAGAACTTCAAGTTTAAAACTTGAAGATTTGAAGGAATCCTCAAGAAATCCTTGAAGATTCAAACAAAAGTGTTCTTGATGTTCTTGGTGTTCTTCAATTTTAAATTTGAAGATTCAAAGATTGAGAAGATAATTCAAATCAGGATGCCTCAATCCAAAGAAACTAGGATTTCACATTCCTCGATGGGAGTTTCCCCGACCCGGGTCTCATCCACTGATCGTCAGGATCATGATCCGCGTCATGCGAACAAAGTTTAACCTTCGGTAGCAACTCACATAATGCCTCCATATTTAGAGGCATTGGCTAGAAACCCCCAGGAATTGGCCAAAACGATAGCTGCTCTCCAGGCAATCCAGAAGCAACAAGAACAACATAGACCTTCACAAGTAAGGTCTAGGTCTCGACAACTAGAAGTAGTAAGAGCAAGGTTTGCTTGTGGCGAGCAACATGAGGTCAACATTGCCCAAAATCGAGGGGACAAAAGCAAAGCTAAAATGGTGGACCAAACAGAAGGCAAAACTGAATCTGCCCATGGGCGAACAACAATGTCTAGTCATGGAACATCTTGTTCCAACACACAAGGCAGATTAGGCCGACCACAACCCCAACCAGAAGTTGCTCGCCCAGAGCAAGGGCAGGGGCGAGCAACTTGCGAGGTTGCTATCGAAGGTTGAACTTGCGTCGGTACATAAAAGGTTGACAATATCTGCCTTTGGGCGCCTTGGGCCACATGCGGCGAGCAACCCAAGGAGGCAGCCTCAAGAGATTCCCCCTACAAGTGAGGGACTACGACGAGTAAAAGGACATGGATCCTTGCTCGCCAAACAACCTCCAAGTCAGGGGGCATCTCTTGATGAGTTGTCCAGTCTGAGGAAAGTCGTGGAGAGCATGCAAGGACAACTTGACCAGCAAAGAGGGATTGGGGCGACCAGCATGTCATCCTCACCATTATCACCAATCATTTTGAAGGCCCCAATCCAAAAAAAGATACAATTTCCGGCAAGCTTACAATATGAAGGCATTGCCGATCCCCGTGTTCATCTAACAAAGTATTCAGATTACATGATCTCCATTGGAGCAAGTGATGCCACACAATGCCGGAATTTTCCCTTAACCTTGGGGGACAGAGTACATAAGTGGTTTTCAGCAATGCCACCAGCATCCATCCACTCATTTGCTCAGTTAAGCTGAGAGTTCCTCTCTCACTTTTCAACTGCAGAATCGTACCTTTCCCAGAAGCACCGACTATCGGATTTAAAACAAAATGATAACGAATCGGATCGGGCTTTCATGGAAAGATTCGATAAAGTATTATTGGAAGGGGAACCGGTTAGTGAAGATACAAAGATCCGTAGTCGTCATAGCCGGGTTGAAAAAAGGATCAGACTTATGGAAGGAGGTACGTCTGAAGTGCCCAAAGAGCTATGCCGAGTCCAGAAATCAAGTCGGCATATTTGTCTCCATGCATGAAGCTTTACAAGAAAATTTGGGGGACAACAAGGATGATCCAAAGGAGAACAACAAGAAGCCCGGTGGAACAAGCTATCGAGTCCCTAAAAACATGAATGCGTTCACCGAAGGGACAGAGCTGAAGGAAAAACTAAACCAGGTGCTAACAGTATCCATCGATACTGTGTACAACAATGTGAAAGAGAAAGAGTTGCTCTCCCCTCCCCGCAAGATTCGCCAGGAGACTGACAAACTCAACCCAAACAAGTATTGTGCCTACCATCAAAGCGTGGGGCATTTTACAAGTGAGTGTAGATATTTGTTCAAGCAATTATGGCGATTCTACGAGGAGGGAAAACTCTTCGACTTCGTCAAAAGACAACCTGGGAAAAGAGGCCGGGAGAGCAGCTCAGGAGATAAAATAGATGACCAACCTCCAAGGAACAATAGAGCCGGACGACCAGTTCCCGATGTTGCTGCTCGTCCAGTGGAAGATGTATACATGATGGACCCTCAGGACCTGTCGGAGGGTGTTCTGATGGACGACCACCAATGTCTAATCGTAAGAGAAAGGCGAAATTACGAGCAATCGATCATGTACAAGAAATGTGGGTTAATCCATCCGTCCTATAAATATCAGAATTAACCTTTACTGAGAAAGACTTAGAAGGAATATTGACCCCCATAATGACTCTCTCGTAATTTGTGCCAAGATTATGGGAACCAGAGTGCATCGATTATTGGTGGACACTGGGGCTTACACTAATATCCTTTTCAAAAGACGCTCGATCAACTTGGAGATTATTCAAGCTATATCCAAGACTCAAATCATCGTATCCTAGGCTTTGAAAATACTGCAACAAACCCTTTGGGAATAATTAGGTTGTCTGTGCAACTTGTAACGGCCGAGGAACCCGAGAAAAATATCACAAGAATGGTAGATTTCTTGGTCGTAGATCAAGAGTCAACTTATAATGGGTTTCTTGGTCGACCCTTTTTGAATGAATTCAAACCCGCATATTCAACCTACTATTATTGCATACAATTTTCAACAGCAAGTGGGGCTGGATCAATAAAGGGAGACCAAAGAAAAGCTCGTGAGTGTCTCCTACAAATGCAATCAAAGGAAGGACAAGTTTCCATGATGGAAGCCACCACTAGCTACCCAGTTGATGAACCATCAGTACTGGAAGACGTGCTGGAGGCAGGAGAGGATCGTATGGATCTGGACGAGCAACTCTTACCTGCTGACGAACAACTTTTGGGCGAGCATCTCATTTCTACCAAGGAGACACTCTCATCTGATGAACAACATCTGGGTGGTGACGAGCAACTTTCTACCAATGACTTGGAGGGCCACAATCTGTCAAACAATGATGACTAAGGCAAGCAGATGATCTTGAACCCCGTTTGGATGCAGACCCAATGAACATCGAAAATGATTTCTACCCAGAGGGACCAATAATAGATCCTCGTAGGGCAAAAATGGCGAGCCACCCCGGTTGAAGAACTGGAGGCAATTAAAGTTAGCCCTGAAAACAAGGACCTAGAATTGTACATAGGATCTGAGCTCCCTGAGACATACAGATCCCGAATGGAAGAGTTCCTAAAAAAGAATCTAGATGTTTTTTGCATGGTCTCATGCGAATATGGTGGGAATAGATTCGAAACATGCTTGCCACAAACTCAATATCAACCATGCAAGAAGACCAATCCATCAAAAAAGAAGGAAATACGGCCCAGACAAGTATCAAGCTCTAAACGAAGAGGTGAAGAAGTTGATAGATAATGATCTAATTCGACAAGCACTTTATCCACAGTGGGTAGCAAACCCGGTCCTTGTGCGGAAACCGAATGGAACCTGGAGGCTATGCATAGATTTTACAGATCTGAATGCAGAATGCCCGAAGGACAATTTTCCTCTCCACACATTGATCAATTGGTGGACAGCACTGCGAGGCACGAGATACTAACATTCATGGACGCATTTGCTGGATACCATCAAATCCCGATGTATCCCGACGACCAAGAAAAAATAGCCTTTTATACAAATAAAAATTTGTTGTGCTGGAAAAGAATGTCATTTGGCCTAATCAATGCGGGAGCAACATCTCAAAGGCTGGTGAACAAGATGTTCGACGAATAAATTGGGGACACAGTTGAGGTCTACGTTGACGATATCGTGGTCAAAATTCTCCAGAAAGAAGATCATATACAACACTTGACCCAGGTGTTTGATATCCTCCGACATTACAACATGAAGCTAAATCCGAAGAAGAGCAGCTTTGGAGTGCATTCGGGGAAGTTCCTGGGCCATCTTGTTAGCCAGCACGGTATTGAGGCCAATCCCACAAAAGTCAAAGCAATCGTAGATATGCAACCACCCTGTTCAGTAAAAAAAGTTCAAAGATTAATAGGTTGCCTAGCAGCTTTGAACAGGTTCATATCACGATCGGGAGATAAATGTTGTCCATTCTTCGAAGCTATTAAAAAAGGAAAGCTCAAATGGACGAACAGCTGCCAGGGAGCATTTGAACAACTCAAAGACTACCTAGGAGATGTGAAGATACTATCAAAGCCCGTCCCAGGAGAAAAGCTCTATTTATACCTAGCAGCATTTGAAGTGGCGATCAGCTCTGTCTTGGTGCGCGAAGATGGTAAATTCCATCAACCAATTTACTATGTCAGTCAAGCTCTACATGAGGCGGAGATCAAATATTCACCAACTGAAAAGCTGGCATATGCCTTTGTCATGAGTGTGAGAAAGTTAAGACCATACTTTTTCGACTACCAAGTCGAAGTACTAACAACTTTCCCACTCAGATAAATTCTTCATCGCCCAGACATAGCTGGACGTCTATTAAGATGGTCACTAGAGATCAGCCAATTTGGGGTAACTTATGCTCCTCGAACATCGATCAAGGGGCAAGCATTAGCCGACTTTATCGTCGAGCTAACTTTCCCCCAAGATCCAATGAGAGGACTTGATCACCCATGGCATCTCTATGTTGACGGATCGTCCACCAACATGGCCTCGGGGGCAGGTGTGGTGCTCATTAGCCCCAACAGACAAGTTTTCACCTCGGCTATCAGATTTGACTTCATGGCTACCAACAATAAAGCTGAATATGAGGCTCTAATTGCTGGTCTCCACCTATCACTTGCGGTAGGTGTTAGACGACTACAAATATTCAATGGTTCACAACTGATTGTGAACCAAGTCCGAGGTGAATATGAAGCAAAAGATGACCATATGATCGAGTATCAAAGAATAGTTGCTCAACTGATATCCTTGTTGGATCAAGTCTTCATTGAACAAATACCAAGGACAAGCAACACTCAAGCGGATGCATTAGCTCGACTAGCAACAAGCGAAGGACCAGCTGAATTGGCAGACATTGTCATAACCAAGATGAACAACCCGTCAACAATAAGCTATAATGTTAACCAGCTAGACAAGCACACAAATGAAAATGAAGATTGGAGAACAGAAATAGTCAAATACTTGAAGAGTAGGGAAAAACCAAACAACTCTTTTGAAGCGGCCAAGTTGATTAAACGCGACGCCAGATACACTCTGGTGGGAGAACAACTTTTCAAAAGAGGAATATCAGTCTCACTCCTCAAATGTTTGCCTAGGGGGCAAGGACGAGCAATACTTGAAGAAATACATGCCGGAGTATGCGGAAATCACACTGGAGGCAAGCCTTGGCATACAAAACTATCAGACAAGGTTATTATTGGCTGACTTTACGTCAGGATGCAATCAAGAAAGCAAAAACTTGTCACCAATGCCAGATTTTTTCCCCGAACATTCACACCCCGACTCAGGAGCTCTTGTCAGTTTACAGCCCGTGGCCATTTGCAAGATGGGGGATGTACATCATAGGTCCCTTCCCAGCAGGAGTTGGAAAAATTCGATTTACCGTCGTGGCAGTCGATATTATACAAAATGGGCAGAAGCAGAAGCCATGGTAAAAATCACGCAATAGAAGATGATCAACTTTATATGGAAGAACATTGTCTTTTATTTTGGAGTTCCACAAACAATTGTGACAGACAATGGTCCGCAGTTCGATGGGAAAAAGTTGAGAGACTTCTGCACAAAGTGGGGGATCAAAAAGCATTATTCTACTCCCTATCATCCCTAGTCTAATGGACAAGTCAAAGCCGTTAATAAGATTATCAAGCATACATTAAAAGTACAATTGGCGGAAAGCAAAGGCAATTGGTCTGAAGAACTTCCAGAAGTCTTGTGGGCATATAGAGTTTCTTCCAGGTCTAGCACCGGAGAGACACCTTTTGCAATGGCTTTCTGAACAGAAGTTGTTATACCAATTGAGTTAAAGACCAACACAATAGGACGACCAACTTCGATGAACATGCGAACAACTCTACTTTAGCTACTGAAATGGATTTGCTCGAAGAAAAAAGATTAAATGCCGAGCTAAGAAATGCTACGTATAAGCAGCGAGCAGAACATTACTATAATTCCCATGTCAAAGTTAGGGAATTCAGAGTTGGAGATTTGGTTCTAAGAAAGTTGCTCGCCCAATCTCCAGGTGTATTGGGACCGACTTGGGAGGACCCATATTGTATAACGGACAAATTCCTTAATGGTGTATACGATATCGAAGACATGGAAGGCAAACCGGCCCAATACTCCTAGAATGTTGTACATCTGAAGAAGTACTATCAATAGGCCGAACAAGTTCAGTTCTTGGACGAGCAAATATCTTTGGGGCAAGTGAACCAAATGAACCAAAAACTTGCCTAATTTTTTGGAAATTTTGTTAAGTATAGAATGAAAAGTTGTTCGGCACATTATATAGTTTGGTGTTGTTCAGATTTTTTGGTTTTTGATAGAATTGCTTGGCAAAAGTATTATGAGCGAGCAACAAATTTTGTGTTAGTGTTCAAAGTTGTTCGTCAGATTGTATATGAGTATTATGAGCGAGCAACAAATTTTGTGTTAGTGTTCAAAGTTGTTCGTCAGATTGTATATGTTAATGATGAACAGTTTTAAAACACTTGCAAATTTTCATGATGTAAATATAGTTGTTTGTTGGAAGATAAGTCTAAAGCTCAAGGTATAAGTCCAATTTTAAGGACCAAGGCCATTTAAAGGTTGTTCGTCTTTTAAGATAAATATAACTTAAGGCTAAACCCGTATTCTATTATTAAGGCAAAGTTCAAATCGAACAAAACCCAACATTATATGTTATAATTGCAAAAGCATTAGACAAAAATGTAAAGACAATTAACATATAAAAAAGAAGATGAGCGAACAGAAGATACGGTCATAAATAAAAAGGCTTAAAGCCTAAAAAATAGTACAAAGATTCTAGAAGAAAAGTACTACAAAAGATGACGAGCAGCAATTACAAGAAAAACATATGAAGGCTCTAAGTCCTATTCTTGATGTTGCTCGCTTTGGGGAAGATTTTGGGCTTCGTCGGTGGGAGGATCAACGATCATATCACTAACGAGATCCTCGACAGCTTTCTTCTCCTTCTCAGCTGCCTCTTGCTCGTCATTTGTAGCGTGCTCGCCTGCATCAACAGGAACTGGAGGACGCGTGATGATGATACTTGGGTCAAGATTGTCAATCTTGATCCCATAATCGGCTATATCCCCCGGTTGAATTTCAATGTTATTGGGAGGGGGATATTGTTCGACAAACTCCGCCAGATCTTTTCTCATCTCTTTAACCATGTTGGGCTTCTCATACGAGTGAGCTAGGTGGATGGAATCGGCATAGGCGCATATATATCCTAGATTAGTGATGGGTCCAGACCAAATTTGTAGCTCGGCCTTCAGCTGCTCATGAGTGAACATGTTTTTAATCACATCATTGAGGCGAGCAACCTCAGCCTCGGGCCCAGCTAGTTTCTGCTCGGCAGCAGATTTTCCTTTCTTCTCCTCCTCAAGCTCAGCATCCTTATTCTTGAGCTCGGCCGACAACATTTGATAGTCTTCGACATGTTTTTTCTCTATATCGTCGGCATGCTTAAGCTGGTTGTTAAGACGAGCAATCCTGGCCTCATACTGGCTGACCAGACCATCTTTTTCCTCAGCCAACTGCCGAACAATGCTTATGTAACGACAAACAGCCTCTTCCAGATCGGCAAGCTGGGCCATCCCCTTTTGGGCAGTCACGAGTGCATTGGCGGACTGCATCATCGAAAAATGGAAGTTGTCCGCCACCCCTTGCATGGAGATGCTTTTCTAATTTGCCCAACATCTCCATGGGCCTGGTCCATGCCCGAGCGATCAACTCTGTAGCCCTTCGGACATGCTCACCCGGAATTTCTCTAATGTTCACTGGGGTTTTGGAGCAGGCATATTGATGAACAGGGCTTGCTCGCCCTGGGTGGTTTTCAGCCCGGTACCTGCGAACAAAAATACAAAGTTACACTTGGGAAAATTTTAGAAATATACAAAATCTGTTCGGCAGTATTTGTAGGGAAAATAGGGGTGCCCGGGAACTATTCGGGATGAAATTTGAATACGAATTTAAATTCAATTATTACTAGCATGAATTAATCCTAATTAATTCAAATAATAAATCCAACAATAATTTTATCATCATGCAAGTTGAATTAATTCACATAAAATCTATGACGGAAAAACTAAGAGATTATGTGATTACGTACCTCTCGTAGATATGGCCTTTGATTATCACGGGACAATTACGAACGCGCTACCAACCCAAAGACCTTCTCAAGTATTTCCCTTTCGCCTTGCTTGATCACCGGTGGGAAGTGCTTTCAAGCAATTAAAATAACTATGGAAAAAGAAAAATATATTTGCTCTTGATTTTTCCAACATATGGAATTATGTACTTGGGGATGAAATAATCATCCCCTATTTATAAGAAGCAGTGGCCGAAAATTGTATATTTTATGGGCCTGGAGAAAATCTTTTCTTAGTCTCTAAGAAATCTTGAATATATCTCATATATTTTTTTCTCCATAATAAAATATTCCACAAAAATCTCACCCTCCTTATTAAGGAGTAATTTTCGAATTTATTGAATAAGAATCCAAGATTTGGATCTTCTTGAATATATGAGATAAACTTGTATTCCAAGAATACTTATCTTCAATAATATCTTTTCAAGAAAATCAACAAGATATTTTCTTACTCCAAATAAGTAATTTTCGAAAAATACATTGAAAAATCAGCATTATATTATCTTTTTATTTTAATCACCTTATCATTATTAAGCTACTTAATGGGCTACTTGAGGGGCCTTAAGGAGAATTAAGATTGGACCTCCTAAATAATGGACTTCTGAATTTCAATATTGAGCTCCAATATAATTCAGCCTATTAATATTAATTAGTACCACTAATAAATTAATATTGCACTATCCATCTTAATCCATATTACGATAATATGGGCTCCCGGTTATTATTTCCCGCATTTAAGATTATCAAGTCCATTAATTAATTAAGCTTCTGAATAACTCTAAATTAATTAATATATTTCGCCTTGGAGTAAAGACAACTCAACCTTATTATCCGTACCGAAGAAACTAATTCTTCACTTGCAAGATTTGGTACGATAAAACTTCTGAGCCCACCAAGGGGACTAATCACACGAGCCGTACTCGCACGCATTTCTCTGTATTAAATCTTAGCAACCGTTGTATGATTAATATTTCTGCCCAAAATACAAAGTTCGAAGTCACGATGATTCTCACCCAACATGAATCAAAGCAGTAATTATTAAGCACACACAGTCCTATTTAAGTGACGGAGATTAAGAAATCAATAACCATTGAGGTCTAATTCTTCACATTTCAGAACAGAAGAATTTATCCTTGTTGTAGGTCCTCTTCAACACATACTAAATGTGCTAGTGCAATCTCTTGGTCAAGACAAGCCAATCTGAGATATACACATCGACCTTTCACGACGGATTGTTCAATTTCACCTAGGTCGTGAATTTGTACGTTTAGTTACAAGGAAACCGTTAATGTGATCTTCTGTGATCGGGTATCACCATATTAACTACTATGTAACATGTATTATTTATAATGAACTGGTTGCAATAAATATTTAACATTCAATCATATCTAAAGCAAATGTGATAAAAGAATTATTCTCATAAACAAGTGTTTAATACATGAGTTATACAAAGTAAAAGCATACTTTCACGTATAACTCCAACAATCTCCCACTTATACTTAAAGTCTACTTTTTAGTATACATCATCATGCATGTCTAGTGTAGTAGCTCTACGTGACATCTCATGTCAACCTACACTAACCTAATAATTCCTCCCACTTATACTTAAAAGCAGATTGGCAATAGTCTTGACTCCCATTCCATCCACATGTCTCTCGAATGTACTTTGAGGCAGACCCTTTGTGAATGGATGTACTAGGTTGTCCTTCGACGTTTATCTTTGCCACCTCTTTATCTCATCTCTTAACGATTTCTCGTATAATATGGTGTTTTCTTTCAATGTGTTTGTTGGGCTTGTGGTCTCTCGGTTCCCTTGAATTTACAACTGCTCCGGCACAATGATTGTGATGGGTAAATTCGAAACAACGTCCAAGTCCACTAAAAAGTACTTGAGCCAAACCGCTTCCTTCGCTGCTTCATAAGCAGTTATTTATTCTGTTTCCATGGTCGAATCGGTGATGCATTTCTGCTAATCGCTTCTCCATGTCATGGCTCCTTCTCCCATGCAAAATATACTACCTGAGGTAGTTATTCTGGAGTCTATGTCTGATTAGAAATTTGAGTCCGTGTATCCCATGGGGATTAGACTATCTGACTGGTAAATCAGCATCCGCTCACGAGTTCTTTTCAGATACCTCAAGATGCACTTTACAGCAGTCCAATGATCTTTCCCGGGATTACTTTGATATCTTGCCACCATGCCTACGGCAAAGCAGATATCTGGTCTCATACACAACATTGCATACATAAGACTTCTTACGTCCGAAACGTACGGAACGTCTTTCATGTCATCTATCTCCACTTGCGTCTTAGGGCATATTTCTTTGGATAGATGGATTCTGTGTCTAAAAGGTACAAAACCTTTCTTGGAATCTTGCATGTTGTATCACTTAAAAACAGTGTCTTTGTATGAAGCTTGCGATAAGCCCAACATCCTTTTCTTGCGACCTTGAGTGATCTAGATCCCAAGGATGTGACCAGCTTTCCCTAAGTTCTTCATATCAAGCTGATTTGACAGCCATACCCTTACGTCTGACAATACCTTTACATTGTTTCCAATGAGCAGAATATCGTCTACGTATAATACTAAGAATACCACCGCAGTTCCGTCACACTTTTTATACACACAACTTTTGAACTCGTTTTGATCAAATCCATAAGACTTAATCACTTGATCAAAACACTGGTTCCAAGTACGCGCTGCTTGCTTAAGTCCATAAATGGATCTCTTAAGCTTGCATACGAGGTGCTCTTGGCCTTTTTCAATAAATCTTTTGGGTTGTTGCATATAGATATCTATCCCGTCAAGACTTATGTTAAGGAAAACTGTCTTGACATCCATTTGCCAGATCTTGTAATCTAGGTGCGAAGCAATCGATAAGAGATTACGGATGGACTTAAGCATAGCTACAGGCGAAAAGGTTTCCTTATAATCGATCCCTTCTTTTTTAGTATACCCTTTGGCCACTAGCCTTGCTTTGAAGGTCTCAACCCTTCCGCCCGTTCCTCTTTTCCTCTTGTACACCCACTTGTATCCAATGGTTTCTACCCCATTGGGTAGTTCGATCAACTCCCACACTTGATTATGATCCATCGAACACATCTCGGCTTCCATTGCCGTTTGCCATGACTCCACATTTTTGTCTTGGATTGCCTCATCGTATGTCCATGGGTCTGATTCATCACCGGGAATCAAATCCGAAGATTCTCCTATTCCCATGAATCTCTCGGGTTGCCTAGCAATCCTTCCACTGCGACGGGGTTTCGGTTGTGAAGGTGTGATGTGTGGTACATCATCTTGTATACTTGGTATCGAGTTTGCCCTCTTTATTTGCCTAAGGTAATCTCACTTCTGGGCTTTCTATTGTACCTATAGTCTTCTTCCAAGAATTTAAAGTGTGTAAAAAATACGGTCTTTTGATCCTTGGGACTATAGAACATACACCCTTTCGTTCCCATGGGATATCCTATAAACAACCTTAATTCCGAACGTGGATCCAATTTACCGACTTCCTTGTCTAGCGCGTATGCCTGACACCCCCATATCTGAATGTGTCTCAGACTGGGCTTGCGCCCGGTCCACAATTCTATCGGGGTTTTAGGAAGCGATTTGGATGGCACCAAGTTTAGAATGTAAGTCGTTGTTTCCAAGGCATTACCCCAAAATGACTTGGGTAAATCTGAATAACTCATCATAAATCTGATAATTTCTAAAAGATTCCGGTCCCTTGTCTCCGCTACACCGTTCTATTGAGTAGGTAGTTCAAGAATTCATTGCTAAGGTATTCGCCTCCACGATCAGATCGTAGAAACTTGATACTTCTTTCCCTATGCATCATAAGGTCGATGTATCCATATCTCGAGTAATCGTCAACGAAAGTGACAAAATACTCATACCCCTTCTCGCTTTGATCGTCATTGTACCACACACATCGGTATGAATGAGTTCTAACACTTCCATGGCTCTAATCCCCTTGGCTCCAAATGCCCTCTTGGTCATCTTACCCTCTAAACAGAATTCACAAGTTGGAAACGGCTCAACTTGAAGAAACTCCAAGGATCCGTCTTTCGCCAATCTTTATATTCGCATTAGATTAAATGACCTAATCTAAGATGTCATAGAAGTGTTTCGTTCATATCAGAAAGAACGCTTCCTTTTATAACTTGAAATAGTCGATATGTTATTAGATTCAATTTATGAGTGGTGTGTCCAATTAATGGTATAAAGATCATCCAACAATGTTCCGGAATAGATAAACTCATCGTTTCAAGAAATAATAACATCCTTATTAAAATAAACTGAGTATCTATTCAAAACAGTTTAGAAATTGAAGGTTGAGTTCTTTCTAAACTAGGAACATGAAGAACGTCTCTCAAGACCATAACTCTATCTTCACAAGATAGGCACACTTCTCCCACTGCTTCAGCTGCCACTCTCGTAGCATTGCCCGGTGTGATGGGATCTCACTTGCTCTAAATCGTCGGGTTAGCTTGAACCCATGCAAAATGAAACAAATGTGATCAGTGGCTCTCGTATCCACTATCCACGAATGGACAACATACGCCACTTCACAAGTTTCTACAACTAAGACATGTGAATTACCTAACTTTCCTAGCATCTTAGGCTTGGAACAGGCAGACCTCCAATGTCCTCTCTTACCGCAGTTAAAACACTTCCCCTTTGATGCTAGTCTTGGATTTGCCTTTCACAACAATTGGATTTTCTTGGGTCCGGCCTTTGGTTCTCTTCCTCTTTTTCCCTCCCTTGGGACTAAAAGAGGTAGACAGACCATGAGCCACCATAGCACTAGACTGGTGCTCCATTATCACCTCCACCGAAACTAAAGCTTGCAAGAGCTCGGGCAAACGATTTGTCTGTTCATTCATCTGACAGTTCAGATGAAACTGCTCAAAGCTTCTCGGTAGAGAATGGTATATGAAATCAACCTGAGAAGGGACATCAAAATCCGCACCAAGTACTTCCAACTTGTTAAGGTATGCCATTATCTCGAGAACGTGCTCCCTCACGGGCGTTCCTTCCACCATTTCCAACTTGACCGAGTCATGTTTGGTGAACTGATTAGTCATGAGATTCTGATGTGAAAACATCTCTTCAAGGTTTTCCATGATTTCAATAGCGGATACAATGTCTTCATGAACGCGCCTCAAATCCTCAGACAGAGATGTCAAGATGATGCACTTCATGTGTTCATTGTCACGCTTTCAATCAAAAACTGCATTTTCCCATTGCTTGACTTAATAATTGGCTCCCACTTTGACCACATAAAAATTGACAGGGACTCCGAGGGGAGTAAGCTAATATCAATTTCTTATGCCTAAGTAATAACCATAATTAAATACAGGATTATTATTTCGCTTTGAGCAAGCCACTCGTGGTGAGGGTCAATACCGCCACTATTAATAATCCACAATCATCCTTTCGAAATTTATTCATGTGAAATCCGTCCTTTTGGCCGATCCGAGGGGGAAATGTATTCCAAAAGAACTTCACAAATAAATAAATTATGGAGGCCAAATTAATCCAATTTTAATATCCGAAAAAAAATTG
The DNA here is from genome assembly GCA_947034835.1 of Ballota nigra. Lineage (NCBI taxonomy): Eukaryota > Viridiplantae > Streptophyta > Magnoliopsida > Lamiales > Lamiaceae > Ballota > Ballota nigra. Next base: position 31,566,377 of record OX344721.1, read on the forward strand.
CGATTAAATAAACATACTTAGTAATTTTCGAAAGTAAGGTTTTTCTTGGACAATTAAATTCATGCAAACACATATTAACAAATAATAATAAGTGCACGAAATTAAACATCCATCAAAACAAAATTAAACACATTGGAGCACTCAAATCCAATTGTCACGGTTTAATTTCTTCACGTCTTGATGCGAAATATCGTCCTTGTTGCTTTCCATCGTTCGTCTCGACACGCTCCCACTCGAACAACAACACTTCATCAAAAATAACTTCGTTTGGGGTTCAGGACGATGTTTAAAATCACACAAAAATCGAGAATGGAAATAAAAATTTCACGGCCTGAGATACGTCGCGCGTCGGCTTGGCCCGAACCGCCGAGAGGCGGCGCCTCGCGTGTGCTCTCGTGCGCTTCGGCTCGCCCATCGTACACGGCGCCGTGCGCCTCGCGCACTCCGTGCATCGGGTTTCATCATTCGTTCTTATTTTTCACCCATGCATGATTTTACGTCCATGCATGCGTCACGCATGCATGCGTCGTCCGGGTATGCCATCTTTAATTCTTCGTTCTTCGTCTCGATCCGATTACAATTTATTTACAAAAAATAAATACTAGATCTAGACTAGTCTATTACAATGATCAAATCAAAATAAAAACAACTAATCTACTCGTGGATTTTCTCACGAGAAAAACGAATTCGAACGAATCGAATTAAAACCAATTAATTCACACGTATGAAAAAAACAACATTAAAACCATGACAATTGGATACTTGCAAAAAAGATCTAGCAATTCTAATATCCAATTTAAATTTAATGTCTAACAATATAAATTCCAATTTAAAGATCAGAGCCCGAAACCGTGGCTCTGATACCAGTTGTTGGGAAAATAGGGGTGCCCGGGAACTATTCGGGATGAAATTTAAATACGAATTTAAATTCAATTATTACTAGCATGAATTAATCCTAATTAATTCAAATAATAATTCCAACAACAATTTTATCATCATGCAAGTTGAATTAATTCACATAAAATCTATGGCGGAAAAACTAAGAGATTATGTAATTACGTACCTCTCGTAGATATGACCTTTGATTATCACGGGATAATTACGAACGCGCTACCAACTCAAAGACCTTCTCAAGTATTTCCCTTTCGCCTTGTTTGATCACCGGTGGGAAGTGCTTTCAAGCAATTAAAATAACTAAGGAAAAAGAAAAATATATTTGCTCTTGATTTTTCCAACACATAGAATTATGTACTTGGGGATGAAATAATCATCCCCTATTTATAAGAAGCAGTGGCCGAAAATTGTATATTTTATAGGCCTGGAGAAAATCTTTTCTTAGTCTCTAAGAAATCTTGAATATATCTTATATATTCTTTTCTCTATAATAAAATAATCCACAAAAATCTCACCCTCCTTATTAAGGAGTAATTTTCGAATTTATTGAATAAGAATCCAAGATTTGGATCTTCTTGAATATATGAGATAATTTTGTATTCCAGGAATACTTATCTTCCATAATATCTTTTCAAGAAAATCAACAAGATATTTTCTTACTCCAAATAAGTAATTTTCGAAAAATACATTGAAAAATCAGCATTATAATATCCTTTTATTTTAATCACCTTATCATTATTAAGCTACTTAATGGGCTACTTGAGGGGCCTTAAGGAGAATTAAGATTTGACCTCCTAATGGACTTCTGAATTTCAATATTGAGCCCCAATATAATTCAATCCATTAATATTAATTAGTACCAGTAATAAATTAATATTGCACTATCCATCTTAATCCATATTATGATAATATGGGCCCCCGGTTATTATTTCCCGCGTTTAAGATTATCAAGTCCATTAATTAATTAAGCTTTTGAATAGCTCTAAATTAATTAATATATAACGCCTTGGAGTAAAGACAGCTCAACCTTATTATCCGTACCGAAGAAACTAATTCTTCACTTGCAAGATTTGATACGATAAAACGTCTGAGCCCACCAAGGGGACTAATCACACGAGCCGTACTCGCACGCATTTCTCCGTATTAAATCTTAGCAACCATCGTATGATTAATATTACTGCCCAAAACACAAAGTTCGAAGTCACGATAATTCTCACCCAACATGAATCAAAGCAGTAACTATTAAGCAAACACGGTCCTATTTAAGTGACGGAGATTAAGAAATCAATAACCACTGAGGTCTAATTCTTCACATTTCAGAACAGAAGAATTTATCCTCGCTGTAGGTCCTCTTCAACACATACTAAATGTGCTGGTGCAATCTCTTGGTCAAGACAAGCCAATCTGAGATATACACATCGATCTTTCATGGCGGATTGTTCAATTCCACCTAGGTCGTGAATTTGTACGTTTAGTTACAAGGAAACCATTAATGTGATCTTCCATGATCGGGTATCACCACATTAACTACAATGTAACATGTACTATTTATAATGAACTGGTTTCAATAAATATTCAACATTCAATCATATCTAAAACAAATGTGATAAAAGAATTATTTTCATAAACAAGTGTTTAATACATGAGTTATACAAAGTAAAAGCATACTTTCACGTATAACTCCAACAGTATTAAGTCACAAAGCATACTTACTCAATAAATTTTTTGTCATCCCAACCCAGATGGGTGATATCTTCCAGATTTCGGGAAAGGGTAACATCCTTGCCTGTTTTGCTCGCTTTTTCTACAGGCTCGACCGAGGTACGGTGAGCAACTTCTTCTTCATGGTGGACGCGAGCATGACCTTGTCCCTCCTTCTCCTTCCCCTTATTGCCAGTAGGGGCAGGCTGTGCCACAGAAGTTCCATCTCCCCGTTTCAAGCTCTTTGCTCCATGAGGAGATGAAGTAGGGGGAGATGGTGGTGGGACATTAGTAGGAGGGGCAGCTTGCCGAACAACCTTCGGTCCTTCGGGTTTGTTCGTCATCGCCAATACTTTGGAGGACAGATCTCCTTTAAGCTTTCTTCCCTTTGGTGGTAGCATTTCGTGCACCCTCTGTTCCAGAAGCCCAAAGCAAGGGGGGACAACTACCGTGACTTGCTCGGTACAAAAAAAAAAATATATATATATGTTAAGACGAGCAAGTATTAAACATGACGAACAAGTATGCTTTTGAAAGTCATAAATTTTTACATACCTGGAGGCACTTCAATTTAAGCCTCGAGGTGATGGGGATACGTGAAGAGGCGAGCAACTTTCTTGCACCTCTCTTCGTTCACGTGTTGTATCGTCCTATCTGCCCTGTTTCGGAGGGCGACCAGACAAGAAGTGAAGAGGAACTCCGAGCCAATCTCCTCCTCCTCTGAATTCCACTTAAGTAACCGAGGGCTCGCGAGCAAATAAAAGAGTTAAATTAGAACAATTAAGCTAAAAAATATAAGGAAACAAGCTTACGTTTGATTTTCTTATAAGATGTTGGGGAATTAATATGTCCAGCACCACCGTGTGGATCGGAAGATGCTCGCCAATCACCCCCTATAAAGAAAAAATACTGCTTCCAGTCCCTAATCTTGTTCGGCACTCCTTCCACAATTTTGAGTCCATTTCGGGCTTTCAAATAATAGTACCCCTCTTCGCCCGCTGGACACTTGGTGATCATCATAAGGTAGTTGAATTCTTCGACAATAATACAGTCAACATACCCTTCTAGTGCGAACAAGCCCATAACACCGAGCAAGTTCATCCACCCGATCGGAGTAATCTGGGTGATGGCAAGGTTGATCACCTCCAGAAAGCGACCAACAACTGGGGGCAATGGCAACTTTAACCCAACATTTAGAGTATCAATGTTGATCGCTGTGCATCCAGGCGGGGGGGGGGGGGGGGGGCGATCAGCTCTCCCCTTCTTCTTTGGAGCCCACAAATGAATATCATAAGGGATTTGATACGTCTCACGGATTGAGCCAAGATCACCTTTGCGAACAACGCTACGAATCCTGCTCGCCTGGAACTCTGTTCGCTCCAAATCAAGTACCACTCGTGGAGGAAGGGTAAACCTGTTCGCAAATTCATCCACATATGCTAGCCATTGAAAAGGGCGAGCAACTCCCGAGGGGATCTTATTTTCGAGCATTTTAGGGTTTGGAAATTCTATCCCCTCCAGGAATTCATGAGTTAGCTCGTCAAACTCGAGATCTTTCTCTTCAGATTTAGAACTTGATTAGGAGTCTTCGTCCAAATCTCTGTTTGTTGCAACTACAACTTCATCGCCGGATGAACGAACACCAATGTCCTCAACTGATCGAACCACTAAATTAACGTCGGGATGCGTCTCCGATGAAATTTTGAACGGTGGTTGTGCCTCAAACGACACAATTGGGAAAAGAGGGTCCAGAATTTCCTCGGAGTTTTGGTTACTTGAATGAGAGGACATGGGTTTTGGGTATAATAAGGATCGAAATTGAAGAATTTGGTGAAGAATTTGTTATGGGCAGTTTCCGGTGAGAAGTTGATGAGTAGAAAGGTGGCAGAGGGAAGCGACGATGATTACACGGTGGTGATGAGGTAAAATTTGAAAGAAAAAGTAGATTAAAGGGAGAAATGAAACTAAATAAATAATTAAACGATGTAAAATACCTTAAAATCTGGAAAAAGGATGCCGGAAAAGCTTGAATGTCGCAGAAAATGGAGGTTCTCGCTGGATTTTTCTGTAGCAAAAGAAGAAGAGTGGGAATTTTTTTATTTCCCACTCCCTTTTATATTCAAAGAAAAAACGGGGTCCCGCCCGTAATTTCTTATAATTCTTGGGGCCAAAGTGTGAAGAAATGGGGTTTCTAATATAAAAGATGGAAAAGGAGGGCCTAAAAGTAAATTAAGGGATGCGTGGCCTCGATTTTGCCCGTGCATGGGCGACGCTTAATCATGCAGCCCACGTTATCCTTGGACGGACCCCCAGATCAAGGGAAAATGAAACGGTGCAATCAAGTCCGCTCGTCCACGGAAAAGGTTATTTAACGTAATTCACCACCAAGAAATATCCCGATCACAGTTGCTCGGCAAAAAGTTGCTCATCACTAACAACATCTGACCAGGATAAGGGGCAATTGTTAATGGGCGAACATTAATAATCTCTTGGCGAACAAGATTTAAAGCCTAAATAGGGATTATGAATAAAAAATACTGAAACCAGGGATGACTAGCAAGAATAAACAGAAGGGAAGTGCATCTATCAATTCGGTAGGTGTATTAACCGACGAACAACACTCTTGACGAGCAGCTTACAGGCGAACAAGTTTAAAGCCCAAGGCCAGATATGGACCCCGGCGAACAACAATGCCGAAAGTCGGTGTACTTACCAGCTCATGGAGTGTGCAATGCCTATCAATCCACATGGTCAATCAAGTTCCTGAAGAACAAATGTTAAAGATCCAGAGGACCCCTATACCTTGAAAATACAAGCGAACAACTTGTGAGCCACCTAAACAAGAGGCGAACAACTTCTACATAAGAACTACAAGTGATGACCTACCAAGCAAACAACGACGAACAACAATAGATCCGAGATAAGACCAAATACAAGACTTTGAAACTAAGTTTCAGTCTAGATAAGGTCAAATATGGTAAAAAAAAAACACATGTCAAGCATGCAAGCTTGGTAGTCCAAGAGTCATGTACACCACCTACTTGGTGGATATTATAAATAAGTTGTTATCCAGCTATAAAAATAAGTTCAAATTCATAAATACTCCAAATACACACACTTATACACCTAAACAGGCATACACACGAAATAAATACGAATTCGATACTCATATTTACGATTTTATAACCCGAACAATCGACTTTACCATTTACGGTGGTAATCAATCACACTTTCTTGTTTGGTGATCCCAAAACCGGTTAAAAATAGCCACTAATCCACGCGATTAGAACCGATCACCAACATATAATAGAGAAAAGGTAGATATATTATACCATACCTTAAAAATTATTTTATCATTTCAAATACTAATAAACAACTCGTTCGCTAAAACATGAAGATAAAGTAACTGTGAAATGTATTTGGGGACGGAGGGAGTAGTGTAATAAGATTATCTTTACTTTCTAAAATAAAGTCCAATTACACTAATAGTAGGCCTTTGTATGTTGTTTACAATGTGAGTCAATTTTACGAGTTATCCCGTGTACTCGGGTTAAAGCCTCCTTATTTTCCATTTTATATCCGGGCAAAAATGGGCGGTTTAAGAAATCTAATATACTGTTCACTTTTCTTTTGACTATTTTGTCCTTAACATAATTTTTATCACTCTTTTTTTTGTGCGGGACTTAAAAACTAGGGTTCACAGAAGTAGAGATAGAGAGCTGTTGCGCAAACTACTGCGCTTCGATCTTGAGCAGATCACGACGAATGTAGTATAGGGTTTCTCATATTTCATTCTCATCTTTGATTCCCGCCTTCTCAAATGGTTGGTTTTAGTCTTTGATTCCGTTGACTTCGCCAGGAAAAAAAGAGCAGGTAATGAACAATGATTAGTGTGATTTTTACTCAAAATTTGTGTACTTAAATTGCTTAATTAGATAGGATTTCATGCATATTTATACTTAAATTGATTCATTTGTGCTTAAGCGTCGAGAAATGTGTATTTAGTTTGTTTTTGCAGAAAATAGAGATTTTTAGAAGCAAATACATGTTTATTGAGGTCGAGAGGAAAGAAATACGAGGAGGAATTATAAGTGAGCTTGAGAAAAAAAGCTTGGGCCCAACATGTTCAACAATTTTTTGGCGGCCCAAATTAAATAAATTGTAGCCCATTGAAATTCTCAAACTGAGGCCCACAAAAAAGCCCATTTGCTATTTAAATTAGAATTGCATATGGTAATTGAGCTTTGAGCTCACGTGAAATATGAGAGATGGCAGCTAAGAATAGGAAGAAACAAAAAGCTTGTGGGTCCCACGCCCACTTTTAACAAGTCGATTAAACTTCGGAACGAGAGTTTGTCGGTTAATTGAGATTGAATATCTAATTCTAATGTTAATCTAAGTAGGTGCAAGCATAGGTTAAGTGATAATCGAAAGTTGCATAGATGACAATACCCAAAGCAAATCACCACCCTCGCACTTTGTATTACGAAGTTAGGTAGACTTTCATTTCTCGCTTATTTTGATTTCCTTGTTTAGTAGCATAGCAAAACCTAACTAGTATTTCAATTTCATAGCATGCCAACATGAATCGACTTAGCTAACCACTTGCTTCCTTTGGGTTCGATAATTTTATAACTTGGTCAATTGCCTTACTATAACAACGATCTCGTACACTTGTGAGTGAGTTCGATTTTGTGCATAACAAAATTCGCAATCAAGTTTTTTGTGTTGTTGCAGGGGAAGCAATGTGTTGTTTCTAGTTGAGTGTTTTTTCTTGTTTTTGTTAAGTTTGATACTTGCTTTCTTTTGTAGGTGAGCACTTCACTTGTTCAAAGGAGGTTTCGAACCTCGATTTTAGCCACCAAAAGAAGCAAGGATTTAGAAGAGCTTTATTGCAAAGATGGATGGATATGATTCATATGCATGGAATCAAAGCTATGATCAACATGATATGGATTATCCTCCACATCCTTTCCCAAATACATATTCCGATCCATATCCGTATCCACCACAACAACCCCCACAATACCAACATCCTCCTTCATATGAACAATATCCTCAATACGAATATTCACCACCTCTTCCACAAGATCCTCATCCTTATCCATGCAAATATTAGAATCATTATCCATCCCAACCTCCACAAGTGTGTGATCTTTTTACCTCTTCTTTACCCGAGGAAAAAGAGACTATATTCTATGAGATGCTTGTTATGAGGTTCAACAACATAATGAGTGATGAAAAGAAAACCGAGGTTGAAGAATACTCGAGATCATTGATTGCACCCGTTGAGAACTTAAATGTCCAAATTGAGGAGTCAATCGAGTCAAATGAGTATCAAGAATGGAATTATGGTCAAACTTTTTACCCACCAAGTAAATTTGAATTTCAAGAAGCTTCTCAAGAAGTTTGTTATGATGATGGGAGGAGCTTCGAGTATGATTACCATATGCAACAAGCTTCTTCCTATTATCAAGAGTGGGAAAGCAATGAAGCAAATGAGATCAGAACCAATGAGACACGTGCTATGCTCTTTGAGAGGATTCAAAATTTGGGTAAATAAATTGCTCAAGGTCGTGCCAGATGGGAGAGTTTGAGGCAACAAAAGGAGGAGACAACCTCTTCAATTGCTCGACTTAGATTATACATTAATACTTTATGTGAGGAGAACCTCTCATTTGGAACAAATATTGACACATAAGTGCCTACTAAGGACATTGAGAGGAGAAGCATAGAAGAACAAGAAGAGGAGAAGAAAGAAGAAGTTGAAGAAAAGGTTGAGGACATAGAAAAAGAGAGAGGAATAATTGGACTATGAATTTGATTGAAATTTACTTGAAGAAGATGATGATGAAGATTATATTCGTATTATAAGAATCCTTCAAGGAAAGTATAATGAAGAAAAAGAAGCGAATGAAGAGGAGAAAGAGAAAACTAAGGGTGAAGAGGTAGAAAAGGATGAACAAAAAGAGGTTGAAGTGGAAGATGGAAAAGAAGAGGGTCCAAGTGGTGAGAAAGATGGAGTCGAAGATTCCTTGGTTACAAGTTATGAAGAGAATTGTCCCTTGATGGACAAGAGTGACAACGAACAAAAGAATCAAGAAGCATTGGAGGATGAATTAAAGACAGAAATGAGCATTTCTAAACCCTTAAGCTCTTCAATTTGTACTTTTAATGATATTGTTTCTATTGATTTCATCTTACCACTTGATAATTTTGACCATAAGAAGGAAGTGATGAAGAGCTTAGACATCTATGAACAAAAAGGAAAGAAGTGGATATGGAGGATGGTGAGTGAGAAAGAGAGACGTCCATTCATGAAGAGATGCAAGAGAAAGATGGGTGAATGGTCCTCTCACAACAAAAACCTCCTTGATTTCAAAGCTCAAAGGATGAAATATAATGGCAAGAAGGACTGATATCCTTGGTCATTCCGATGAGAGAAAGTTTGGTATCAATCAATAAGTCTGGCATAGGACATTAAACCTAGCGCTAAATGGGAGGCAACCCTTTATTTTACAGCTTTTATGTGTTGTGCGTTTCTTATGTTAGTTGTGTGTGTTTGATATTTTATTGCTTTATCTTATTTTGTAGGGGATTGCGTACACTTTAATGGAAGTCGGGGGTATTTTGAGCTTAATTGCAAAAGGAAGGAGAGCTTAGAAGAAGATGAGCTAGAAACGGAAGTGAGCTTTGTGCAAATTGTGAGGTACAATGGACCCCGGGCTCGAACTTAGACTTGCTTGGCAATGTCTAAGTTTGGGAGGGTGTTTACTTTTTGTTTCATAGCACCAACGAACTATTTGTAGAGATTTCATGTGAATGCATTGGGTTATAGAGAGCACTTGGTAGCACATTTTGTTGGTCGTATCATGGGCCCAAACTTCGCAATGTCGAAGTTTGGGGGGAGATTTTTTTGTGAATTGTAGTTCATTTTGCACCAAGATGTTCTTGGAAATTGCATGAGAGTGTGATTTGATTAATTGAGATTTTTTTGTGGCCACTTGTGTTTAAAAGTGTTTATGGAAGTGGTTGATCTTAAATGCTTGTTGATGAGGTCAATAGTTGGGTGTGATTCTTGTTTTGATTCTGAATGTGAATGATTGTATTAGTGTTGAACTTGTTAATTGACTAATAGAGGTGAATAAGAATGAGATATGAAATGATCCATGTTCAAAATGAACCAGTGAGCTTTTGTGCCTAAACCCGATTTTCAAAAACGATTGTTCATTCGTTGTGTGGTTAATTGTAGTCTTTGTGCTTTAGAACTTGTCTACAGTCTAGCTCTAGGTCTCTACTTGCATAAGGTGCTAAAAATGATTTTATGTCATCTTTGATTTAAGTAGTCACTTTGCCAAATTTTTCCATACCAAATGAAATTTTTCCGTAGTTAGTCCCTTTGAGCCTATAGACTTAATTTTCTTGGCAACCTACAAATTTAACCGAATTATCCTTTTTTTTTTTGGCTTATTTGTCCCTATGAACTAGTGGAGCTTGAAAGTGGATAGTGAGGTTGAATTGAGCTTCAATGCAAATTTGTGTGAGAGTGAAAAGCGTGGAAAAGAGAAAAAAAAGATGAGTTGAAAAGTGTACAAAAAAAAAAGATTGAGTTGGATTGAAAAAAAATGAAAAGCAAACTCTCTTATGTACAAGGTTTTGGTAAAGCTTAGAATTTAAAAGTGCTTGGTGTGGTGAAGGGGAGATGTGCTTGAGAAAAAAAGAACAAGTGAATTGTTGGAGTTAGAGTATTTTAGTTGTAATCGGCCAATTGCAACTTTTTCTAGAGATATTTTTTAGATGTTCCTGTTGGGACATTATCAGTTTTGATTAGATCCCAAAGCCCCTGAAAAGATGTTATGCATTTGTAGACAGGCTAGTCTTCGTTAGTTTTGTACTTAGGTATTTTACACTTCACAGGTACTCAGTGAGAGGAGAACTCACTGATGTCAATCAAGACTAAGAGCCTGAAGACGAAGAGCACCATCCTGAACTTATGGCAGTCTTTTAAGCTGGCTGAGTAAGTGTCAGTGATGAAGAGTGTGACCCTGAGGTCATTACTAACTTAGTCCTGAAGGGAACAGGATGATACTGAGTTAATGGGAAAGACTTGGAGTAGAGCCAAGCAATGCAAAAGGAATGTCAGCGTCAGGACAAGACCGTTGTGCTCGAGACAAAAAGAACTGAATAAGGCAAGCCTGAAGCCAAGAAATAAGTTCTGACATTCTCACCAACCTGATGACGTGGACCAATCCAGGAAGGAAACGCACGTACGGACTCTGATATGAAGAATGACTTCAGACTGCATATTCAACGGGCAAGCATTAAATGATGCATTAAATGCAATTACCTAATCCATGCAAGGACGGCTGCTGCATGGGAGATATGTCCGTTTGAACCACTCTACATAGATGACTAGAAGGCTATCTCTTCCAATGGATAGTTTTCAAATCACCTATAAATATAGAAGGCCTTGAACCCATTTAAGGTGACGGGAAATTTCCAAGCCATAAATTACTCAAACTCTCAAGCTTTCAAAAGCATTCAACGTACAAAAGAAGCACTCGAAACAAGCTAAATTTCTCAAGTGTTTCTTAGACTAATGAGAGTTATTTTGTATTCCATAGAGCTTTCAAGTATTATCATAAGCTTAGAGTGATTATCCATCCTTAGCAAAGCTTAGTCTTGTAAGGATAATCACAACCTAGTTGGAATCAAACTGAAACCAAAATCCTAAGTCAGGTTTGTTGGTAATAAGTTGTGTTTAGTGAGTTAGTAAGGAGTCTGTATAGATCAGTGAGGATAACTGATCTTGGTGCACCTTGGCACGTAAAAAGCAAGAATCCCCGTAGTGGATTTCCTGTTAAATCAGGCTGTGGACGTAGGAGCTTGAGTCTCTGAACCACGTTAAACTCCCTGTGTTCTTACTGCTTTGATATTGTGCTTACTTGTCATATTATCTGTCATTCATAGCATTTGGTTTTATCAGGCTTGAATCAATTAGTCTGAGCATCAATCAGAGCACTGCCCTACTAATCACTATTTCAGAATTGAGTAAACAAGTTTTATTCAGAAAGTAAACTAAACAAGACTATAAACTTTCAGGGCTCACGCATTTGCGCACTGAGCTTGTGTTGATAATTAGCCAACTGACCCGCACTCAGTGTAGTCAGTAGGTGTGTTATCAGTCCTTAGTTCTTTATCACTCTGAGTAAAGGGGACTCGGTAAGGTTTAAGTCAGAAAAATTGGTATACATGTATTCCCCCCCCCCCCCATATACGTATTCCTTAGTCTTGTACCGGGACCAACAAGTGGTATCAGAGCAGTGGTTCAAAAGACCACTGACTTTGAATACTAATAGTTTCAGAGGAGAAACTGTTGGTGGTCACTGAACAGATCTGAGTTTACTTTTAAAAAAACTTGCATCATCATGACTTCAAGGAGACTTGAAGCTTCGTTACCTGAATTCTCTGTCTCTAACTTTGTCTATTGGAAGTTCAGACTAGAGGCACATCTTGATGTCATCCATAACTAGATGCCGCGTGTTATCAGGGAAGGACCTATTAAGATCACTATTCCTAATGTCAGAGGACTGGGATATGATCATCTTGACATTGGCATACAGGTTCCTAAGGAGAGGAAGGATATGACCAATGACGAGATCAAAATGGTGGGACTGGACAATGTGGCCAGGAACATCATTCTACATACGGTGCCCTTCGAGGAGTCAGCAAGGCTGATGAACCTAAAGACAGCAAAGGAGGTCTGGGATGAGCTGACCAGGATGTGCGAGGGGTCAGAAAAGATAAAGGAGAATAAGATGAATATTGTCATTCAGAAGTTCGAAGCGTTCGAGGCTGCCTGATGAGACTATCGATCAGATGGAGTCAAGATTCATCAAGTTGATGAATGAGTTGGTGATGTTGGACAAAGATGTTCCAAAGAGAGATGTTGCTTCAAAGATCCTGAATGCCCTTCCTGAGAGATGGGACAACAGTGTAATTATGCTTAAGAACACTCAGGATATGAGTAACATAACTTCTTCTTTACTTTTTTCAGAGCTTAAAGCACTGGAATATGATCTTAACAAGAGAAAGAAGAAAGTTCAGCAAGAAGAGGAAGAGAGAGAGAAAACTCCTGAGAAAAACGTGGCGTTCAAGGCCAGGTCTGAACCTGTTGAGTCTTCATCTAAGTCACTGATGGAGATGAGCAAGGAAGAACTTGCTGAGGAGTACAACCTGGTGGCCAGACACTTTGAGAAGCTTAATTCCAGGTTTGGTCGTTATAAGAAATATTATCAGGATACTCGTGACAGGAAACCTGAAGGAACCCACCAAAGCTCAAGAAGATATGAAGAAAGAAGGAACACTGACCAGAGGAGAGATCGTGGCAATAAAAGAAAGTATTCAGACCCAAAGCCCGATCGAAGAGATGAACAAAGACGTACTCGTGATGATAGGCACTCAGGAAAGACTGAAAGCTCATCAAGACAAAGGGAACCTGACTCAAGAAGGAACCCTGAGCTGAGAAAAGAAAGAGGAGATGAGCAAGCTACGTGTTACAACTGTAAAAAGAGTGGGCATTATCAGTATGATTGCCCAGAGCTGAGTGCTAGGGAGAGAGAGGACAGAAGGGCCAAGAGAGACCAGAGGTACGCTGATCGGAGAGCCATGCTCGTTGAGGATGCTACTGACTCGGATGGTCCTGAGGAGAGGTCGCCTGAACTTTTCTCTAATGATGAGTACGATGATGTTTGCCTTATGGCAAGGGAGGAACCTGAGGTAACATCTAACTATGTGTGTGGTTCTTACACTGGTCAAAATCCTGAGTTTAGCTCAGAATCAGCTAGAGAAATGAACCTTCAGATCTGCTTAGATCAATTGATGGTTGATTTCTCCCGGTTGTAGGAAACTAATGTCTTTTTGATAGAGGAAACCAAGAAATTGAGTACTGAGGTTCAAATTCTGAATGATCAACTCACCCAGGCTGATCTGAAAGAGTCAGCTCAAATTGTGAGACTAACTCAGGAAATTGATATGATCAATGCTGAGCGTCTTCCAAGAGAGAAGATTCTGAAGGATTTGGCTGAAGAAGAGTTGGTCAGGAAGGAAGAGCTGAAGGTACTTAAGAGTAAGTTTGATGGCCTCTTTGCCAGACATGAAATCCTGAAAAAGAGTGACTCACTCAAGCAAAAGGTTGCAGCAATGAATAAATCCTCAGTGGCTAGAGATGAAATAAATAGCAGTCAGATGCTTGGGAATGAGAAAAAGGGACTTGGATATGTTCCTAAGAAATCCTCACTAGGTCAGTCTCATGTTGCTTCAGGGAGCAACACCGAGAGGGTTTTCGTTTAGGTAGGCCAGAATGTACTTAAGGTTGTACTTCAGGCCCGCCAAACTGATAAGGGCAAGGAAACTGTTGACACAGTCAGGGTTGCCCCCAAGGTTGCTAAGCCAAAACCCAAGGGAAAGGCCAAGCAATCAAAGGAGGCCTTGAGAGATCAGGCCAGAGGAAGCCTCAGCGAAAGCAGAGGAAGACTCAGGTCAAGAGTTCTCAGACTGGTCAGCGAGGGTACCATCATGCTTGGCAATACCAGCAGGGAAGGCCAAACATGATGACACCCCCATGGTTTTGGCATCCTGAGGCCTTTAACTGCATTCTTTTCCCTCACTTGCCTAAGGGGAATAGAACATACGGCCCTTATTAAGAACAAGGCCCAAGACCTGTTGCACCCAGATCTAGGAAGAACAGGAGGCCAGCCCAAAAGCCACCCACTCAGGCTCTTGTGAAGCCTAAGTCTAGCACCCATACACCATCTTCCTCTCAGGCTAAGAAGAAGAAAGTTGTGTATGTAGATGTTTTAGGGAGACAGATTTACCACTCTGAGGCAATCAGGGTTGTTAAGCAAGTCTGGATCCCGAATGGTACATCTGACATAATAGGACCCAACACCCAATGGGTACCTAAAGCCTGAATTATTTGCAGGTGGTTGTGAATCACAACAAGAGGAGAGGAGACTCAAACAAAGCTGTTTGGTACCTAGACAGTGGCTGCTCAAGGCATATGACTGGAATGAAGAGTCTTCTCCAAGAATTTCAAGCTAAAGATGGTCCACAGGTAACCTTTGGTGATAACTCAAAAGGTGTTACTAAAGGTTTTGGTGTCTTGATAATAGGTACAGTTAGAGTAGAGAATGTGTCCTTTGTGGAAGGACTGAAGCATAACCTGTTGTCAGTGAGTCAATTCTGTGACAAAGGTTTCAGTGTTGAGTTCTCATCAAATATATGTCCAGTTAAAGACAAATCAACACAAGTGCTTCTATCAGGTATTAGGAAAGGTAACATTTATCTCGCTGATTGGAGCAGCATTACTCCCAATATTTGTTTTATTGCTAAAAGCTCTCAAGAGCTCAGCTGGTTATGGCATAAACGATTAAGTCATCTGAACTTCAAGATTCTTAACAAAATTTCTAGACAATCACTTGTTGATGGTCTACCTAATGAAGTTTTTAGCAAAGATCATGTGTGCAAAGCTTATCAGGAAGGGAAGCATGTCAGAGCGTCATTCAAAGAGAAAGCTTCCTATTCCACTGACAGGATTCTACAGCTCCTGCACATGGACCTATTTGGCCCTGTAACACCTGTGAGTATGAATGGTAGGAAATACACCCTTATGGTTATTGATGATTATTCTAGATATACTTGGGTTATTTTCCTGTTGAATAAGAAGGAAACACAGGTGAAGCTTCCAGAGTTGCTCAGAAGACTCAACAATGAGAAGAATCAGTCTATTACTAAGATCAGATCTGACAAGGGCACTGAATTTATAAATTTATATATTTCTGACTTTTGTAATGAACTTGGTATAGCTCATGAGACTTCTGCAGCTAGAACCCCACAACAGAATAGTGTCGCTGAAAGGAGGAACAGGACACTGAAGGAAGCAGCTAGGACCATGCTGGCTGAGTCAAGATTGCCCAAGAAATTCTGGGCTGAGGCAATCAACACTGCATGCTACACTCAGAATAGATCAATGCTGAACAAACGACATGCTCAGACCCCATATGAGACATGGAATAAGAGGAAGCCTCATATTTCTTATTTCCATATTTTTGGTTGCAAGTGCTTCATCCTCCACAATGGGAAGACTCAGTTGAAAGCTTTTGATAGTAAATCTGATGAAAGAATATTCTTAGGATATTCTGAAGTCAGTAAAACTTTCAGGGTTTACAACTGCAGGACTCTTGTTGTGGAAGAATCACCACATGTTGTGTTTGATGAATCTATCACTGAGTCTAGGTCAAGAGTGTTGAATCCTGCACCGAGGAAGTCACAAGGAGGGTGACAAGGCTGAGCTTGAAGAACCAACCTGATCCAAGGGTAAAAAATGTGCCAATTCCAAGATGGGATGATGATGACGATCAGGAAGATGATTCAAGGGCCATTCCTAAGCCCAGCGCATCAGGGATAGGTGAGCCTCAGACTGAGGAACAGGCTCAACCCGAGGTAAGTACCATCTATGAAGATGCGGTCACAGTTGAGACAGTTCCTGAGTCATCTCATCAAGAGGGAATCAATGTCCCTGACATTGAGTTGATAAATCCCTTTGGTATAAACTCGGGATCATCCCCTTCTGTTCAATATCCTGAATTTTATGAACCTGTAGACACTAACATTGCAGGTACATCAGGAACAACTCCGGGCAAGAGGACTTGGATATAAAGTCATCCCATTGACCAAGTCATTGGTAATCCAACTGAGGGAGTCAGGACCAGACGGTTCCATGGCGAGATTGCATTGTTTAGTTGCTTTCTCTCTAAGCAAGAGCCTCAGAACATTGAAGAAGCTCTCACTGACTCGAACTGTATTATTGCCATGCAAGAGGAGTTGAATCAGTTCACAAGGAATCAGGTTTGGGAACTGGTAGATAGACCTAGGCATCAAGGTGTAATTGGTACCAAGTGGGTCTTCAAGAACAAGAAGGATGAGAATGGTGTTGTAGTGAGGAACAAGGCAAGACTGGTTGCAAAAGGGTATTGTCGGTCTGAGGGAATAGACTATGATGATACTTTTGCTCCAGTGGCTAGGTTGGAAGCTATCAGGTTGTTCCTTGCTTATGCAACATATAAGAAGTTTAAGGTGTATCAAATGGATGTCAAGAGTGCCTTCCTGAATGGTGTACTCAATGAAGAGATATATGTTGAACAACCTCCCGGGTTTGAGGTTGGAGATAGAGTATACCATTTGAAGAAAGCAATCTATGGACTTAAGCAAGCACCAAGAGCTTGGTATGATACCTTATCACAATTCCTGACTGACCATGGGTTCAAGAAGGGAACCGTGGATAGGATACTGTTCAGGATCACTAAAGGTGATGACATTCTCTTGGTCCAAATTTATGTGGATGATATAATATTTGGATCACCAAATCATCAGCTCTGTGAGAAATTCTCTAAGTTGAAGACTGGTAAATTTGAGATGTCAATGATGGGAGAGATGAACTTCTTTTTAGGATTGCAGGTCAAACAGACTGATCAAGGGATTTTCATCAATCAGGCCAAGTATACAAGAGACTTGATTCAAAAGTTTGGTGTTCAGAACAGAAATCCAGCTAGGATCTCAATGAACACAAATTGGAAGATGGATCCTAACACTGAAGGAACTTCAGTGAATCAGACTGAGTACCGAGGGCTAATTGGATCATTATTGTACCTGACTGCAAGCAGGCCTGGCATTACTTTTGCAGTTGGTGTGTGTGCTAGGTATCAGTCTGATCCCAAGAGAAGTCATTTGGAGGCTGCTAAGAGGATACTTAAGTATTTGAAAAGGACAGTCAATATGGGACTATGGTATCCTTCAGATGACAACTTAGAACTGACTGGTTATTCAGATGCAGATTATGGAGGTTGTAGGATTTATAGGAAATCAACCTCAGGGACATGTCAGTTTTTGGGAAGTAAGTTGATCTCGTGGTTTAGTAAGAAGCAAAATTCAGTGGCTACATCCACAACTGAGGCTGAGTATATGGCTGCAGGTAGTTGTTGTGCTCAGATCTTATGGTTAAGACAACAATTGAGAGACTACCAAGTGTTTGCTAATGAGGTTCCAATCTATTGTGACAACAATAGTGCTATAGCAATTACTCAGAACCCAGTGCTTCACATAAGGTGCAAGCATGTGGATATTAAGCATCACTTCATTCGAGATCATGTGGAGAAAAAGGACATTAGGATGGAGAAAATTCACACTGACAGGCAGAGAGCTGACATCTTGACTAAGCCTTTGGCTGAAACAAGGTTTATGGAACTGCCAGTGGAGTTAGGACTCTTAGATCCGGGAGAGCAGTCAGTATAGGGTTTAGGGGGAACTCAGGCCAGACTCGACTCAGCGAGGTATCAGGGTGCTACAATGTCTCCCTGACAGGTATGAGTTCTATCCTAACTCTTGTGAATTTAAAGCGTCTCCCTGAGTCCTTCGTCCTGAAAATCTTTATTAAATGTATTTCGTTTTCATTTAAAGCGCGTCTTTTCATATTTAAACCCACGCGCAGAGGAGCATTTAATGCTTCAGTTACTTTTTCATATACGTGTCCATTTTATACGGAATATGACTGACATGAGGAAATGATTGATATAGAGATTAATCCTGGCCCTTAATTTCAAAACTTTTCAAATTCAGGATTAATCTCAACCTCACGTCTGAGTAACTGACTAATTCATATCAATTTAGTTTGCCATTTGAGGTATTTACGCAAACACAAACGCACATTGCACACTGAGTATTCTCTCGCTCAAACACAAATCCTTTACAAAAAAAATTCTCAAACAAATCAAAACAAATGGCATTCTTGGATTCCAACTGGACAACTGACAAGCTTGAAGACATTGTCAAGAACAAGTTGGTTAATATGGAGCACGTTATCACCATGGAGGGTGCGTGCCTTTCCGTAAAAGAGATCCTTCCAATTTTCGACTGAAACTCCAAAGCTGGGTTGGAGAAGTATCTCACCCAGAAACCCACATCTATGCTACCAAAGACAATTGTGGAGGCGTACTTGAACTTGTTCCTTCGCAAGGGCGAACTATTTACCAGGGTAACTGTGCTGATTCCCACGGGAGAGAAACATAAAGATGGTGAGCCTCTCTACAACGAGGAGACGCTAGACATCAATTTGAGGAAGGCCATAAAGAAGGTTTATGCACTTCCATGCTCCGGCATCAACCCTAGGACATACAAAGAGAATGCTGAAGGGGAGTTCCTTGGGAAATGGACCAAGACTGGGCCACCTGAGTTCAGGGCGAGACAGCACAAAGAGACCCTGAAGCCTAAATATTGTGCGCTGGTCGATATTGTATCGAAAATCATAATAGGTACTACTGGCTCTCACGAGCAGCTCAGCTTGCCCAAGCTAAGGATAATGGGCGCTCTGGTCGATGGTGTTAAGACCAATTGGGAACAGTTCTTCTTGGACCAGATAAGTCAGGCTGTCGCTGACAAACTGAAGAAAGATGCCAAGAAGAAGCATATTTCAGTTGGAGCCATGCTTCCCTTCGGGACGAGGTTATCCATTCTCATCGCCCATGCGTGTAAGGGCTGTACGTTTGGCTTGGAGGATAACCTATCCTCGAAGAAGATAATGTTCACCATCTCTGGTGACACTTATGCGGTTCTTGGTCTCACTGATCCTAACGCTCCTCAGAAGGGTCAGAGGAATAAGCCCGCGGGAAAGGCCAAGAAGGTGGTCATAAGCCTGATGGAGAGGGTGGACGATCTCTTTGAGAAGAGCAAGGATGTTGAGGCCGGTGTGGCTGCTGAGAGGGCTGAGGAGAAGGTCCTGAAGGAAAAGCGGACCAAGTTGAAGGTGGTGCTGCAGTTAAAGGCCACTAAGGGTGAGAAATCTGGGACTAAGTTAGTCCCCAAGAAAACTATTTCAGAAGCTGTGGGAACTGACGATGAAGTCAGGTCAGGAGGAGAGGAGGAAGGTGATATGCCTTTGAAGAGGCTAAGGAGGGGACCCAAGAAATCCCCAGCCAAGGGCCTGAAGGAGGTTAGTCCTGTGAGGTAGAAGTCAAGCTCTCCACGAGCCTTTGACTTGGAAGTAGTGAGAGGAACAATCGAGACGGCTGAGCTTTTGCAGCCTGAGGTTGTGCTTAATCCAACCCCCACTGACCCTAACCACTCAAACTACCCTGAACCCACACCCAACCCACCTGAAAACCCCGACCCTGAAACTACCCCATCTGGGTCAGTACCATCAACCTCACCAAACATTGAGCCTGACCAGATCACTGAACCCACCATAAACCATCCAAACCCTTAAGATTCTGAGCCTACCCTTAACCTTCCAAACCCTGATGATTTTCCCACCTACCCAAACCCAAAGGATTGCCCCAAATCCTCTCAAGCCGGATGATTTTCTAGAGATGGAGGAGGAGGAGGAGTTGGACGTGGGGATGGTTGGAGGTATCCTGGGGAACAACCTCAGGGGGAATGCTACAGAATGGACAGCTAAGTGTTGGCCCAACTTGTACTTGTACAGGGAACTGTGTGCTAATATTATAGAGCTCAAGGTCTGGCTAGACTTCAAGCAGTCTAATATGCAGGAGCAGCATATGCTTGTTGATGCTAGAGGATGGGAGCATTGGACCAGGAGGAGGCTCGACTCTGTACTTATTTTCATCTCACGAGCTGGCTGCAACTTTTGAACTTCGAGAATCTGAAGCAGTTAGTGAATGAGATGATGGCTGGGTTGAAGGCTGATCTTATCACTGAATCTGAGAAGGAGGATGAGGATGAGGATGGAGCTCAGGGTGGAGCTTGTGAGAAAATAGTGGATGAGACCGCGGAGGAGGTCGATGCGATGAACCCTGAGCCTCAGGCTCAGGAGGAAGGTGTTAAGAAAGTTGGTGCCAAGGGTGGACCAACTGCTGAGGATGTTGAGAACATCTCAGCGGCCAATGATACACCAGTCAATGACAGGATTCCCTGCCCTGAGATAAAGGAGGATGGTGTAGAGGCATCCAAGGTGACTCCTAGTTCTGAGGGACTTATTCCCGAAGTTCGAGCTAGCTTAGCTGAGCCTGAGCAGGCGGCTATGACCACTCCACAACTGCCTTCAGTGCACCCTGAAGAGGGGACTGAGGATGCAGGGGCTGACAAGGGAAAATAGCCACTTACTGATGAGGCCAATGCTGGAGATGACGGTGTGCTTATCACTGGAGTCCAGAGGGCTGAGTTCACCAGTATCGTCGAGGTGAAGAAGGAAAAGACAACTGAGAACCTAGCCGAGCTTCAGGAGGAGGTAATGAGGCTCAGGGCTGAAAAAGAAGAAGATTCCAAGGCCCTGTCTAAGCATATCCGATGGACCAAATCAGCGTACAACACACTTGTCAACAAGGAGTTGATACTACTGAAGTGCACGATGGTAGATACGGCCAAGTCAGTGAGGAGTGAGAGGAGGAGGACGAAGAGCAAAGGGAAGAGAAGTTGAACCTTGCAGTGGAGAAACTTGCAGCTCAAGCTGGAGCCCTCTTCACTCAGGCACTTAACGATTCAGCGGCCAAGTTGCCGCTGGAGTCAGGCAAGATCGCCCAGTCCTCTGAGTCAGCTACTGCGATTTTGGCCAAGGCTACTGAGGAGTCGGCAAAGATACTGATTGAGGCAGGAAGGATCAGCGGTGAGTCCTTGAAGGTGGAGGAAATGATCACCAAGGCTGAACAAAGTCTCCAACACAATATGGAGGTCTTGGAAAAGAAGCTCAAAGATGCCATCAGCTCAGTCTCATATGCAGGAACAGGGATAGCCACGGGAGTTGATATGCTAAAGGAGGGCGTTCAAGAAGTTCAATCACTTGCTGCCTTTGTTATCAACATCGAACAAGACATGTTCCCATCCCCACCTGCCAAGGATGATGCCAAAAAGGGGGAAAAGAAGAGGAAAAGATCCCAGCCTGAGGCATCAGAGGCTAAGACTCAAGGAGAAATCGAAGTGGCGGACCCTGAGGCAAACCCTGAGGGGAATGTCCTTTTTGTGCGGAAGTCAGCCAGGCTAGCTGAAACCGCAACGGAGAAGGCTAATGATCCTTCTAAGGAACTCCCTTCCAAACCAGTTTCTTCAGCAATTCAGAAATCTCCCCCGGTGAACACAAGGAAGAATCCCATCACATACTCTACGGAGACAGTGGCGGAACTATGCGCTGAGGCATGGGGAGCCTCTACGGAAAAATCTGAAGCTGAGCGCAGGGCTGACATTGCTCAAAAGGAAAAGATGCGCATCCTGGAGAAGAAGGTTGAGAAGCTGACTGATCTCACTGATTTGCAACAGCGTGAATTGGATGATGTTGTGGTCAGTCTGCTTAGGAGGAAGAAGGCGAAGCTTGAGCCGCACAAGTACAGAAAGAAGCCAACAGCTAGGAAGTCTACTTTGCTACAAGTCAGGAGGCCTGAGGTAGTTCAGAGGGAAGCTCTTGTCGATGAGTTCATCTCAGAGACATTGAAAGAGTTCTGGGTTGATGCTAGGGATGAATTTGTCAGGCTATGGTATGTGGTGAAGAAGTGGGGCGATACTGAAGACATCAATGCCCACTTCACTGACTATATGATGGACAATCACCCTGAACTTATTCAGAAGATCTTGAAAGAAGCTGAAGCAGCCCAAGTCCAAGTCAAAGCTCCTGAATTCGCTGCACGCCCACCACCTCTTGTACCTGGAACTGGAAAGCACGATACAGAGGCCATCATGACTGAAGTATTGAAGATATCTAAAGTGGAAGGTTATGTGAACCAACCTAAAAGAGTTGACGAGCTGAAGGTGAGAGTCTACGCTAGTTATGGACCCAAGCCTGAAATGAGATTAGTTTAGTGGTCCACATCCTTTCTTGTAATAGATTAGATTCATTGTAACAATTTCCATATCAATCAATGAAATCTATTACTTTGCCCACAGACAAAAACTCATTGTCTTTTTTGTTGTTATTTATATTCTGTACTTTATCAAGAATTGCTCTAACACTGACTTATCTTATAGATAGGATTTTATGTTTCCTCTAAGTGTTTTGAGGATCTTTTCAGTGTTTTGGCATCATCAAAAAGGGGGGAATTGTTGGGACATTGTCAGTTTTGATTAGATCCCAAAGCCCCTGAAAAGATGTTATGCATTTGTAGTCAGACTAATCTTCATTAGTTTTGTACTTAGGTATTTTACACTTCACATGTACTCAGTGAGAGGAGAACTCACTGATGTCAATCAAGACTAAGAGCCTGAAGACGAAGAGCACCATCCTGAACTTATGACAGTCTTCTAAGCTGACTGAGTAAGTGTCAGTGATGAAGAGTGTGACCCTGAGGTCATTACTAACTCAGTCCTGAAGGGAACAGGATGATACTGAGTTAATGGGAAAGACTTGGAGTAGAGCCAAGCAATGCAAAAGGAATGTCAGCGTCAGGACAAGACCATTGTGCTCGAGACAAGCCTGAAGCCTAGGAATAAGTTCTGACATTCTCACCAACCTGATGACGTGGACCAATCCAGGAAGGACACGCATGTACGGACTCTGACATGAAGACTGACTTCAGACTGCACATTCAACAGACAAGCATGAAATGAAATTACCTAATCCATGCAAGGACGGCTGCTGCATGGGAGATATGTCCGTTTGAACCACTCTACATAGATGACTAGAAGACTATCTCTTCCAACGGATAGTTTTCAAATGACCTATAAATACAGAAGACCTTGAACCCATTCAAGGTGACGGGAAATTTCCAAGCCAGAAATTACTCAAACTCTCAAGCTTTCAAAAGCATTCAGCGTACAAAAGAAGCACTCAAAACAAGCTAAATTTCCCAAGTGTTTCTTAGACTAGTGCGAGTTATTCTGTATTCCATAGAGCTTTCAAGTATTATCATAAGCTTAGAGTGATTATCCATCCTTAACAAAACTTAGTCTTGTAAGGATAATCACAACCTAGTTGGAATCAATCTGAAACCAAAACCCTAAGTCAGGTTTGTTGGTAGTAAGTTGTGTTTAGTGAGTTAGTAAGGAGTTTGTATAGATCAGTGAGGATATTTGATCTTGGTGCACCTTGGCACGTAAAAAGCAAGAATCCCCGTAGTGGATTTCCTGTTAAATCAGGTCGTGGACGTAGGAGCTTGAGTCTCTGAACCACGTTAAACTCCCTGTGTTCTTACTGCTTTGATATTGTGCTTACTTGTCATATTATTTGTCATTCATAGCATTTGGTTTTATCAGGTTTGAATCAATCAGTCTGAGCATCAATCAGAGCACTGCCCTACTAATCACTATTTCAGAATTGAGTAAACAAGTTTTATTCAGAAAGCAAACTAAACAAGACTATGAACTTTCAGGGCTCACGCATTTCCGCACTGAACTTGTGTTGATAATTAGCCAACTGACCCGCACTCAGTGTAGTCAGTAGGTGTGTTATCAGTCTTTAGTTCTTTATCACTCTGAGTAAAGGGGACTCAGTAAGGTTTAAGTCAGAAAAATTGGTATACGTGTATCCCCCCCCCCCCATACACGTATTCCTCAGTCTTGTACCGGGACCAACAGTTCATAGGCTTCTTTATCTCTCACTCCACTAGTTTACGAGTCACTCTTTCAAAAAATTATCCACCTTAACCAAAGAGCCAACATTACAACCAAATGAAAAGTCATTTTTGCTTTAGCGCTAAATGCAAGTTTGAGGCAAGATGCTTAGATAATTGGCAAGCTTATGGTGGTGCATGTCTAAGAATTGACATTTGAGTGTTTACACGTCCATACACTTTTGAGAGATGAGCTATACACTTCTCTTTGTTGATTGATTTGTAAGACACTATCCCTTGAGTTCATTTTCATAAAAAGAGCAAGTGTTGCATTTCATTATTTTACCTTCTTTGGCACTCATTTCTTCGCAATCCTTCCACTTATTTTATTTTTCTTTCGTTGCTTGGGGACGAGCAACACTTTAAGTTTGGGGGGTTGATTAGTGTGATTTTTGCTTGAAATTCATGTACTTAAATTGCTTAATTAGATAGGGTTTCATGCATTTTTATACTTAAATTGATTCATTTGAGTTTAAGTGTCGAGAAAGGTGTATTTTGTTTGTTTTGTAGAAAATAGATATTTTTAAAAGCAAATACATACTAATTGAGGTCGAGCGAAGAGAAGAAATCAAGGAAAATTGTAATGGGCTCATGAATTAGTTGTTGATACATTAATTATTGGCCCAGGATAAAAGATGGAGGAAAAGACCCATTTGTTTTGTTATTTGGAGAATGAAATGGTAAGTTAGAAGCAGCAACCTCACGTGAATACTGGCAAATTGAGAAGAAAAGAAAACAGCTTGGACCTACATCTATATTTAGAAAGAGAAGAAAGATATACCTCCAATTCTATTTTGATTGTCCATTTTACCATAAAATGAAGCTTTTTTCCCCCTTACCCAAAATAGAAAAAGCAAACACTACCCCATTTAACTTACCCCTTAAAAACATTACTCCCTCCGATTTAAAAAGATTGATGTTTTAACATTTGTTGTTGAAATTAAGAATTAATGTATATTGACAAATATACCCTCATAATTCCTTAATTGCAGCTCCTAATAAATTTATTAAAAGTAAATTTCAATATGAGTGAGATTTTTTTGGGAATTGATTAGGGGTATAATGGAGAAGTAGAGTAAGAAATAAGTAAAACATCAAATATTTTGAAACAAAAAATCTACCCTAAAACATCAATCATTTTGAATCGGAGGGAGTATTTATTTACACTCATATCACTATTTTATCAACTTTATACCCACAAATAATAATAAACAACTCTTACCCCTTTTAAAAATCTACTTTATACCTAAAAATACTAATAAATAACTCTTTTTTTAAAACATGTGTCATTTTCTTATGGACAATCATAATATTTTCAGCTGGGTCCCACGTCTACAACTTTGAGCACGGGAGAGAGAAAGGAGATGCACCATTGTTATGCATTTTTGAATCCACGCCATTAATGAAATGAAAGCTTCAAAACTGGAAATGGAAGACTCATCGCCGGAAATACGAAGCTCAAGCCGTTGTTCAACACGCCTGGAAAGCTGAAAATGCAACGCAAGCCATGGATGCCGGAAAAGCTTCGAACGTCACTGGAACGAAACTCACACCATTAATGGATGGCGCTGGAGTTCGAAGCTTACGCCACTGGAAAGCTTCTTGCCGGAAACCGAGCCGTGTCGCTGCTCGTCGCGCCACCAGCCTCACGCCTATAATGTTCGTCGAAAATGGAAGAAAGCGATGTTGTTTGCTCGAACAAAATTCAACTCGACCAAGTGAAGAAGATGAATTCAGCCGAGTGAGGTATGAAAGCCAAGTGATTGCTTCTGTTGAAATCACTCGGGCAAAATGAGAACTGATTCGGCCGAATGAAGAATAAGAAAAGGCCGAGTGAGTTCAAGCTGAGTCAAGGCCGAGCTCCATCCAAGTTGACCGAGTTAGGGCGAGTTGAGACATATTTTCATTGATTTTGACTGAGTTGACTCGCCACTTAGGGTGAATTCTGAATTTTAAGTTATTTTTTAGAGATTTCGTTGCAATTTCATCCTAATACCCCCATCCCACACTATAAATACACCTTTTCATAATAATTAGAGAGAGTTTTAGAACCCTAATCCCCGAATAACCTTCTTCCATTTTTTCTTTTCTTTTCATTTTTCTTTTCCGTTTCCTTTAAATTTCTCCATAGATTAGAGTAGATTAAGCTTTCAATTAGTAGCAATTTACATTTCAAGCAGGGATTGGAGAATATTGCAGAGATTAATTTTCATTTCATCATTAGAGGTGATATTTTTATATTTCTATTTCTATTTCTATTGCTATTTTAATTGTTATGAGTTTTATTGTAGATTTAGCTTGTTTAGTCATGATGTTCATGAGCTAATCTCCCTATGCTTTGGGTGTTGAAGTCTATGTAGCAATTGATGATTCACTTAGCTTGTGTGTTGAATTTATGAAGATTAGTATTGAAATTGCTTGCAATTTGAATTAATTTGAGTTTTCATGAGTTTACTATATTAATTTTGCATGATTGATTGATCTAGCAATAGATGAGAATTGAGTTGGATTTATCTAGTGTTAGATTGGTAGAGTGGAACTAGTGAAAGCTATTGTTAATACCCTATGTCATTGAGGAATACTTAGTGGTAGAGGACACTCCAAGCAAGTCGATTAAACTTCAGAATGAGAGTTTGTTGGTTAAACGAGATTTTTTTTATCTAATTCCAATGTTAATCTAAATAGATGCAAGACCTAGGTTGAGTGATAATCGAAAATTACATAGACAACAATACCCAAAGCATATCCCAGCCCTCGCACTTCGTACTACAGAGTTAGGTAGACTTTCATTTTTTGCTTGTTTTGATTTCCTTGTTTAGTAGTGTAAGCAAACTCGGACTTGTTCTTTAATTTCCAAGCATGCCAATGTGAATCGACTTAGCTAACCACTTATTTCCTTTGGGTTCGATAATTTTATAACTTGGTCAATTGTCTTACTATAACAACGATCACGTACACTTGTTAGTGAGTTTGATTTTGTGCTTAATAAATTGGCAATCAAACAACCTCCAATTTTGAGATTCCGATGAGTTTGATACCTCAAAATTGTTGGATAAATTATGATATCCATCATCACTAACGCATATTCAGGCGGTGGCTGGATTTTTTCTCCACCAAGTTCACAGGACTCTTTTTACACATTTCATTGACGGGGTCTAAAGAAGCTATGATGTATTAAAATTCAATATTTCTTTATGGAGAGAGAAGCAAATTGGAAAAAAAAAGCTGAATGGAGGGGGAGAGATTCAAATGAGAGAAGAGATGTGAAGATTGGGAAGGTGAGTAGGAAAAGCCAAACTTCTAGAAAATTGAAAAAATGGAAAATAAAAGAAGGAAAGAGAAAAGGGTATACACGTAATTTTAACGTTATCTTGCATTTTTGTTCCAAAATATTGCCACTCAAAGTAAACATGAGTTATTCCATAGAAAATTAACTCAACACCCAAGTTATCCCTTTAGTCCATATAACCCACCCTACAAAGTAAACATAACCTAATAAAATAATATTTTTCAAAAGAGAATGAAAATAAATTTGGAGAACGAAGACAAACAAAAAAAGTGGTAATAAAATTGGAAGACGAGTGAGTAATTAAAATGAACTAACTTATCAACTATACGATTAAACTTTCTAGAAACATGTTGTAGTTGAATAAAGTTTCTACGTACGTTACATGCTGAACATATGTAATTATGTGTCCAATCAAAGTAAGATATTTTTATTGTCGCGTAATTGTCTGCACGGACAATAATGCATCTAAATAAACTCGTACCAAGCTAGCATAATAGTGTCGACGCAAGATTGCAAGACACTTTGTAAGATTTTTTAGCTTGCTGCCACCATGGATCCTGGCTATCGTAAGGTGTTCGCATCTATCATCTTGAGACGACATTTGTGATTTCTTAGGATAAAATCCTTACGAATCCACCCCTCTCCCGAATGATTGCATCAACATCATCAAGGTGTAGCTCATTATGTGAGGGTCGGGCCTAGTCTACCCCACTTCTTGATTTGTGGTCGTAGGGGTGGTTTTGAGGTGGGGTGGAGGGGCAACCGCCCTTAGCTCCAAGATTTGGAGGGCCTACTAATATATATATATTTGTTTATTTTTAACCGTCGTGAATCATTCGACAGTAAAATATTTTTGATATATCAATATGATCAATTTATAATCTCGAGAGTATTTTTTTTTAATGCTATGTGAGCTGTATTTTTTAAAATATTATACTTGTCTCTTTGAAACTCTTCCACCGTTAGATTTAATTAATTACTTCTGATCATAGCACAATATTTTTTTATAGTATTCTCATAAATGATAGTAAATCATATTATAATCACATGGATTGATTATACTTTTACATGTGATAGAAATCAAGAGATAGGCGGTCGAGTTGAAATTAATATTAATTAAAATCTTCGCACGATAATAAATTATAGGCAAATATTTGCATGAGATTGTTTCACAGTGAAACGGGACATAAATTAAACATGATACATTAACACTTAAAAATTGACTTTATCAGTAGAAAAAATGACGGCATTTGAAAATTTTGAGTTTGTAAGTGCTTCGGGTTGCTATCATAATATGCGGATTATGTATAGAATATTATTAAACTATTCATATGAAAATGACATTTGCAAAAAAAAAAAGTCTCACTAAATCAACTAGGTTACCAGAGAGGTTAAATGAATCAATAATAATATACATTAAAAAAAGGATATATTTGAACAAATTAACTATGAAAATATTATTGATGAGTTTGCTTGTAGATGTAAATTAAAATGATTTATGTTTATAATTTTTTTCGATTTTAATATGTAGGACTTTTTTCTTTCAAAAGGGCCCATTTTTCTTGTTCACCCCAGACCTAATGAATGTCAGGACGATCCTATGCGGTCGTAGTTACTTGCGCTGGTATATGTATAGCTTCTCTAGTCAATATTAATATATGCTCAAGCCTATGCGAAAGGCAATGTCTTCCTCTCTTCATCAAATTTGAATTTTGTTATACATACCCACATAGCAACATACATAAATCTAAACCCAAATTTTCCAACGCTATTCTACGGTCAGTACAATCTTGTCTCAACTCTCACGTGCTAATAATTTCATTATTACCCTCTCGATCTCCACATCAATCTTGGCTAAGGCTTCTGCTCCAAAGAATAGAGCATCAAGATGGATTCGAACCTTGATGTGGGAGTGTCGAAATAATTGGCCCTTGTAAAATCTCGCAACAAAGGAGTCTCATTAATGATTCTAAAAAAAAAATTGGCAACCAAGGGTTTGTTAAATATGTGAAACTTCATTTTTCCCTTGCAGTATGACTTGTTAAAACTTATTTATCGATTTTTTTTAACAATTATATATTGTCTTATCATGTATTTTTATATATATATATATTTTAGAGAAAACAATGATTCTCAAACAAAATGGGACATTAAAATTGTCAATGTCGATTAATTAGTAGTATTTATGATAATGAAAGAATAGATTTAGGTGAAAATCTATGTACCAAATAACACTCTTGTGCAACAATTATATAATGTAATCGTGAACAATTAAAATGATGACAAGCAAAAATAAAACAAAAAACCACCTCTCATCCAATATTAAAATGATGACAAGCAAAAATAAAACAAAAAACCACCTCTCATCCATCAATTGTTAAAACTGATTAATGATGATCTAGCTGTTAAGAAAAATCGGAGAACTCGGTATTGTTGCGAAGATAGTTTATGGAGGAAAAAAATATTGCGGGAAATCTTTTAAACCATTTCAAACAAAAATAATTATGGAGAAGAAAAACAACATAATAAATTTTGGAGACGAAAAATTATGAATAGAAATTCTACAACAATGAATATATATCAAGTCAAATTTTGAGAGAAATAGACAATGAGTATTAGTTGTTTTTATTGAAGGATATGAGTTGTTTATATATTCTAAAGAGTATATAAATTTTATTTTTGACTAAACAACTAATATTTTTCAGTGAAAACAACTAATATTCTTTAATGAAAATAACGAATCATATATAAATCATTTTCTCTCTATACTTTGTCTTAATTAGACATCTGGAGGTTATTGGATTCTACATCGGCAGCGAAGATATCAAACCCAACTTTTTTTTTGTTCTTGTTTTTTAAGAGCATATTGTTGACAGCGATTTCGTGAGGATCTCGCTATCGGGTTCCTAGCGGGTAGGATTTATGTATTTAAGAGAACTGAAAGTAGTAAATGCAAGAATAAATGAGCTCTCAAGTGGAGACTTTGCACTAAATGAGTTGTATGTTACAATGGACATTTAAGGCCCTATTTATAGTGTACATGGTGGGTTTCCCCACCTTGGGTTGGTATGCCCGTGGGCCCCTGCTATTCCTAGCTGGGGGGTTATGAGTGGCTACAGCCTCCCTCTATGAACTAATGGGGAAGCGCCACCTGACACTGTTGCCCTTTACTGATGGGATCTGTCCCAACTACCCTGCTCTGACACTGTTGCATCATCTGGTCTGATGGCATTAGACGTACTTTCATAGCTGGCAATGCCCGGGATCGGGCAGACGGGTACACGGGTATCCGGGTATCGAGTAGGTGGCGGGTATCCTGGGGATCACTTCATCGGGAAGCAGGTAGAGACTGTCCCAGAGCTCGCCGCTAGCCGAGTGGCCCCAGTCCATAGGTCAAGTCCTTTTCCCGATTGCTCCTGGAGGTCGCAGTCGGCAGCTCTGGCGGGCCGCCCGTCGATTCGGTCGGGCTCGGCAACAAGATTTTCTCGCCAAATCGCTCTTCAATCTGGTATGTGAACCTGGCTACCCGATTGGGCGGGTAGCAATACCGGGTGTAACAATTGTCCCACCAGCCCGGCATTGGGGGGCCATCGCTATCGGGTGGCGGGCTGGTCAATTCACGGATTTGAATTTGAATTTGAATTCTGGGGTGTCGGTCCACCTTCCGAGGTGACGCTTCGAATTCCGCGCCTGCTGACGTCATAAGCTGGCGTGACTGACGCGCAAGATCCCAAGCATCACGTCTGCCGATCTTGTCTCCCAACCGTTGGGCGCGTGCCCCTCACGCGCCCCCTTGACTTTCGATTAATTATATTTTTGACCCCATTTTTTTGCATTTTAGTCCCTCGATACTTTCCTATAAATTGGGGGCTTTTGCCCTCATTCTTACTTTCGCCTTTTTTCCTCACGCACTCCCCTTGCAAGTTTTCCGGCGAACATTCCGGCGTATTTTTTCAGAATCCGGCGACTTTTGTACTCCAAGGTAATCTCCTTCTTTCTATTTTCCTTTTACCTCTACAATGAGTGATTCGCTCGAGAGTGTCGACGCCGCCAATGGCTTCCAGTTCCACCGCTGCCGCCGCGCGGCTGCTGATGCCGAGAGACCTCTCCGCCACGCTGGAGAGGGTACATCTCGCGCCGCCGCCGCCCGAGAAGGCGAGGGTACCTCCACAGACGTGGATGCCTTCGCCGACAATCTAGAGAGGATGAGCCCTCAACGGGAGGGCCCCGTTCTTAGTGCTGCCCCAGTGTCTTCCTACCCGCCCCGGGCAGAGAATTTCTTGTTCGAGCAAGAGGCCATGCCCAAAAATATTGACTACGTGGACAGCAGGTTGATCGGTTTCGACTATGCTAAATACATAAGCGGTTACAAACGAAGTCGTCCAGCCCGTTCTTACCGCGAGGCCCATGAGTCCGAGTTTGGGGCCTCTCGTCGCCGTAGCTGTCTGCCATCGAATGCCGATCTCACCGAGCTATACTGGACATTCGAGACGCCCGCGGATGTTTATTTCTATGATCCTCGAGCCGACGAACGCGCCGACCAGCCACCCGAGGGGTTGATTGCTATAAATGCGGACACCATGCACGCGGGTCTTCGCTTCCCGCTCCATTCGGCAATTTCCAGGCTGCTCGCCTCCTGGAACTTGTCGATCACCCAAATTACTCCCAACGGGTGGAGTTATTTGTTGGGTGCCATGGTTGCGCTCGGGCGTCGGGGACTTCACCACATGCCGTTTCCCGATGAGATCAATCATCTAAACTATATCGTGGCATCCACTGGACCGTTGAACGTGGGGTACTACTCCGTGAAGCCCCGGGGCGGCGAAGCTATTGTCTTCGGTATCTTGTCGAAGGTTACGGGCTGGCACGATAGATGGTGGTGGGTCGGCGGCGCCTGGGAGAGCGTGTGCCCCGATAGATCAGCCATTCAGGTTCCCCGAGAGTACCGTACCCGCAATCGTCGAGGTAAATACTTGTACTTTCTCTACCTCCTCAGTACTGATCTAATTTTTATTTTGTTGTGCAGGCAACTCGGCGCCCAACCAGAGTGACCTGACTGACGACTTCAGGCTAGCACTTGCTCACGTTAAGTAGGAGAGCAACGTCAATTTTGACGTCGACCAGCTGAACTACAACGAGCAGCGAAGGCTTTCCGGACTCCAAACTTTTCCCCGCTATTTAAACTTTGGTGGTAAGGTCCTTTCTGCCCGATATGTTCCTCTTCGTTCTTTTTACTTGATCGATTTCTTACTCAATGTTTCACCCCCCACTTCAGAACAACGCTTCCTGGCAGAGAGCTCCACACCGTCCGCCTCTCTAGCTCCCTCCTCTTAGCCTCAACCCGACGCCGGCCAGACCCCTGCTGTCTGACTTGAACCGAAAATACTAACTTTCTACTAGTAGTTTCCCCGCAAGAGTACGGGTTCACTGTAGTATTGGCAAGTATATGGACCAAGTATTATCGAACCCAAAGGAAGGTATGTATGCGAATAGATCCTTGAAGATCTACGCGTCGTAGTTAATATGAGTGTATGTTTGGGGATTGAAAAATATTAAATCTAAACTATTCTACTCTACTATTGCAAAAGAAAGAAATGAGTTAATTATCTAAGGGTTTTGTCTCAAATATAAAAGGGTGATGCTCAGGATAGGAATCCCTACGTATACTAACGGAGCAGGTACATAATCAGAATAACCGTGACGTGCAAGATGTTGGGAAAATAGGGGTGCCCGGAATCTATTCGGGATGAAATTTAAATACGAATTTAAATACAATTATTACTAGCATGAATTACTCCTAATTAATTCAAATAATAATTCCAACAACCAATTTAACATCACGCATGTTGAATTAATTCACATATAATCTATGGCGGAATAAACAAGAAAATATGTGACTTACGTACCTCTTGTAGAACTTGGCCATTGAATAAAACGGGACAAACACGAACGCGCTCTATCAACCCAAAAGCCTTCTCAAGTATTTCTCTTTCGCCTTACTTGATCACCGGTGGGAGATGCTTTCATGTAATTTAAATAACTAAAGAAAAAGAAAAATATCTATGCTCTTGATTTTTCCAACACATGGAATTATGTACTTGGGGATGAAATAATTATCCCCTATTTATAACATGAGGGGGCCGAAAATATGAGGTTTAATTGGGCTTGGAGAAAATCTTTTCTTAGACTCTAAGAAATCTTGAATATATTTCATATATTCTTTTCTCCATAATAAAATATTCCACAAAAATCTCACTCTCCTCACAAAGAGGTAAATTTCGAAAATCATAGGGTAGAAATACAAGATTTGGATCTTCTTGAATATATGAGATAATCTTGTATTCCAAGAATACTTATCTTCCATAATATCTTTCCAAGAAAATCAACAAAATCTTTTCTTCCCTAATTCTCTAATTTTCGAAATTATCAAAGAAAAATCAGCATAATATATTCTTTTTATTTTAATCACCTTATCATTATTGGGCTACTTAATGGGCTACTTGAGGGGCCTTTAAGGAGAATTAAGATTGGACCTCCTAATGGACTTCTGAATTTCAATATTGAGCTCCAACATAATTCAATCCATTAATATTAATTATTACCACTAATAAATTAATATTGCATTATCCATCTTAATCCATATTCCGATAATATGGGCTCTCGGTTATTATTTCCCGCGTTTAAGATTATCAAGTCCATTAATTAATTAAGCTTCTGAATAGCTCTAAATTAATTAATATATTTCACCTTGGAGTAAAGACAGCTCAACATTATTATCTGTACCGAAGAAACTAATTCTTCACTTGCAAGATTTGGTACGATAAAACTTCTGATCCCACCAAGGGGACTAATCACACGAGCCGTACTCGCACGCGTTTCTCCGTATTAAATCTTAGCAACCGTCGTATGATTAATATTACTGCCCAAAGCACAAGGTTCGAAGTCACAATGGTTCTCACCCAACATGAATCAAAGCAGTAACCATTAAGCACACACGGTTCTATTTAAGTGACGGAGATTAAGAAATCAACAACCACTGAGGTCTAATTCTTCACATTTCAGAACAGAAGAATTTATCCTCGCTGTAGGTCCTCTTCAACACATACTAAATGTGCTAGTGTAATCTCTAAGTCAAGACAAACCAATCAGAGACTTACATATCGACCTTTCATGGCGGATTGTTCAATTCCACCTAGGTCGTGAAAATGTACGTTTAGTTACAAGGAAACTGTTAATGTTGTCTCCCGTGATCGGGTATCACCACATTAACTACAATGTAACTAGTACCATTATGAACTGTTTGCAATAAATATTCAATATTCAATCATATCTAAAGCATATGCGATAAACGAATTATTCTCATAAAACAAGTGTTTGATACACGAGTTATACAAAGTAAAAGCATAATTTCACGTATAACTCCAACAATCTCCCACTTATACTTAAAGTCTGCTTTTTAGTATACATCATGCATGTCTTAGTGTAGTAGCTCTACGTGACATCTCATGTCAACCTACACTAACCTAATAATTCCTCCCACTTATACTTAAAGCAGATTGGCAATAGTCTTGACTCTCATTCCATCCACATGTCTCTCGAATGTACTCTGAGGCAGACCCTTTGTGAATGGATCAGCTAGGTTGTCACCCGACGCTATCTTTGCCACCTCTGTATCTCCTCTCTTAACGATTTCTCGTATAAGATGGTATTTTCTTTCTATGTGTTTGCTGGCCTTGTGGGCTCTCGGTTCCTTTGAATTTGCAACTGCTCCGGCATTGTCACAAAAGACAGTTATCTTGTCGGGCAAATTCGGAACAACGTCCAAGTCCACTAAGAAGTTCTTGAGCCAAACTGTCTCTTTCGCTGCTTCACAAATAGCTACATACTCGGCTTCCATGGTCGAATCGGCGATGCATTTCTGCTTAACGCTTCTCCATGAAATGTCTCCTCCTCCCACGCAAAACACATTACCCGGGGTTGGCTTTCTTGAGTCTATGTCTGATTGGAAATCCGAGTCCGTGTATCCCACGGGAACAAGACTATCTGACTGGTAAATCAGTATCCGCTCACGAGTTCTTTTCAGATACCTCAAGATGCACTTTACGGCAGTCCAATGGTCTTTCCCAGGATTACTTTGATATCTTGCCACCATGCCCACGACAAAGCAGATATCCGGTCTCGTACACAGCATTGCATACATAAGGCTTCCTACGGCCGAAGCGTACGGAACACCTTTCATGTCATCTATCTCCGCTTGCGTCTAAGGTCTCATTTCTTTCGATAGATGGATTCCGTGCCTAAAAGGTACAAAACCTTTCTTGGAATCTTGCATGCTGAAACGCTTCAAAACAGTGTCAATGTATGAAGCTTGCGATAAGCCCAACATCCTCTTCTTGCGATCGCGAGTGATCTTGATCCCAAGGATGTGACCGACTTCCCCTAAGTCCTTCATATCAAATTGTTTTGACAGCCATACCTTTACGTCTGACAATACCTTTACATTGTTTCCAATGAGCAGAATATCGTCTACGTTTAATACTAAGAATACCACCGTGGTTCCGTCACGCTTCTTATACACACAACTTTCGAACTCGCTTTGATCAAACCCATAAGACTTAATCACTTGATCAAAATACTGGTTCCAAGTACGCGATGCTTGCTTAAGTCCATAAATGGATCTCTTAAGCTTGCATACGAGATTCTCTTGGCCTTTTTCAATGAAACTTTTGGGCTGTTGCATATATATATCTATCCCGTCAAGACTTCCGTTAAGGAAAGCCGTCTTGACATCCATTTACCAGATCTCGTAATCTAGGTGCGCAGTGATCGACAAGAGAATACGGATGGACTTAAGCATAGCTACAGGTGAAAAGGTTTCCTCATAATCGATCCCTTCTTTCTGAGTATACCCTTTGGCCACAAGCCTCGCTTTGAAGGTCTCAACCCTTCCGTCCGGTCCTCTTTTCCTCTTGTACACCCACTTACATCCAATGGGTTCTACCCCATTGGGTGGTTCGACCAACTCCCACACTTGATTATGATCCATCGAACCTATCTCGGTTTCCATTGCCATTTTCCACGACTCCGCGTCTTTGTCTTAGATTGCCTCATCGTATGTCCATGGGTCTGATTCATCGCTGGGAACCAAATCCGAAGATTCTCCTATCCCCATGAATCTCTCGGGTTGCCTAGCAATCCTCCCACTACGACGGGGTTCTGGTTGTGAAGATGTGACGTGTGGTACATCATCTTGTATACTTGGTATCGAGGTTTGACCTCTCAATTCTTCTAAGGTAATTTCACTTTTAGGTTTCCGATTGTTCATATAGTCTTCCTCCAAGAATTTAAAGTGTGTACTAATCACGGTCTTTTGATCCTTGGGACTATAGAACATACACCCTTTCGTTCCCGCAGGGTATCCTATAAACAGCCTTAATTCCGAACGTGGATCCAACTTACCGGCTTCCTTGTCTAGCACGTATGCCAGACAACCCCAAATCCGCAAATATCTTAGACTGGGCTTGCGCCCGGTCCACAATTCCATTGGGGTTTTAGGAACCGATTTGGATGGCACCAAGTTTAGAATGTAAGCCCCCGTTTCCAAGGCATTACCCCAAAACGACTTGGGTAAATCCGAATAACTCATCATGGATCTGACCATCTCTAAAAGAATCTGGTTTCTTCGTTCTGCCACACCGTTCTTTTGAGGGGTTCCCGGTGCGGTTAACTGGCATACGATCCCTTCGTCCGATAAGTAGTTCAAGAATTCATCGCTGAGGTATTCGCCTCCACGATCTGATCGTAGAAACTTGATACTCTTTTCCCTATGTTTCTCGGTTTCGGCCTTAAACTCCTTGAACTTATCAAAAGTTTTAGACTTATGCCTCATAAGATAAATGTACCCATATCTCGAGTAATCGTCAATGAAGGTAACAAAATACTCATACCCCATTCTCGCTTTGATTGTCATTGGACCACACACATCGGTATGAACGAGTTCTAACACTTCCGTGGCTCTATTCCCCTTGGCTCCAAATGCCCTCTTGGTCATCTTACCCTCTAAACAGGATTCACAAGTTGGAAACGGTTCGACTTAGAATGATTCCAAGGATCCGTCTTTCACCAATCTCTCTATCCGGTTTAGATTAATATGACCTAGTCTAAGATGCCATAGAAGTATTTCATTCATCTCCGAAGAATGCTTTCTTTTATTACTCGAAATGATCGACGTGTTATTAGATTCATTATTTGAGTGGTGTGCACACTTAATCGTATAGAGATTGTTTACCAACGTTCCATGACAGATAATATCATTCTTAAAAAAAACAGTAACAACTTTATTAAAATTAACTGAATATCCATAAAAAAACAACTTAGAAACTGAAATTAAATTCTTCCTAAAGTTCGGAACGTATAAAACATCTCTTAAAATTAAAAACTCTATCTTCAAAAGATAGGTGCACGACTCCTACTGCTTCGGCTGCCACTCTCGTAGCATCGCCCAAAGTGATGGTGATCTCATTCTTGCTAAGTCGTCGGGTTAGCTGGAACCCCTGAAGAGTGAAACAAATATGATCAGTTGCCCCGGTATCCACTACCCAAACGTGGGCAGCATACGCCGCAACATATGTTTCAACGACTAAAGCATGAGACTTACCTTTCTTTAACGTCTTCTTAGGCTTAGAACAGGTAGACCTCCAATATCCTTTCTCCCCGCAATTGAAACACTTACTCTTACCGGATATCTTCACGCCGTACGGCTTGAATGCTCTTTCTTTGCCACCACGAGTGAGTCTACTGGCTTGGTTCCGATCAATCTCCTTCTTCTCAATCTTACCTTCCATTGGCTTAGATTTCGAGAAAAAGCTCTTGATCACCAAAGCCTCATCCTTACTCCCTAAGTATGACTCTACCGTTATCAGAGCTTGGAGCAGGGTATCTAAAGTGAACTTGTGTTCCGATAACACGTATTCCCAAAAGAACCCATCAAAACTACTCGATAGCTTTAGGAGTATGGAATCGATTTGACTTTCTTTACTTTGTCCGGCACCAAGAAACTCGAGTTTTTCAAACTCACGCCTAAATTTGAGAACATGATCCCTTACAGGTGTTCCCTTCACCATTTCCTTCGTGAGCTTCTCACGAATGGTAAACAGATTCGCCATGGAGTTCTGATGTTGAAACATCTCTTCAAGGCTATTCATGATATCAACAGCCGCTTCAATGCCTTCATGAATGCGTTTCAAATCTTCAGACATAAATGTCAAGATGATGCGCTTCATGTGCTCATTGGAATGCTTCCAATCATCGAATACTGCCCTTTCCCCATTACTTGACTTATCATTAGGTTTCTTGGGTACGTCAACGCTAAATATCCAATAGTGTTCTTGCGCAGGTAGGATCATATTCATGTTACGTTTCCAATCAACATAGTTCTCACCAACAAGTTTGTTATCTTTAAGTATACTAAACAGTGGATTAAAAGGTTGCGACATGATGAACTGAGAATAAAACATACATTCATATCAATATCTAGAAAAATACGAAATTATCACATAATTCAATCACATCAATTATATTGAAACCTTAAAACAATATAATCATGCATCAGCCAAAATCTCAAAACAATTTAAATGCGCCACGAGGGGTGGTCTATACATTTAAATACATTCAAGCGGATCACAAACTTAAAAGTTACAAATCCTTAATTCAAAATTAATAGTTGGCTCCCACTTTGACCACATAGAAATTGACAGTGACTCTGAGGGGAGTAAGTTAATATCAATTTTCTATGCCTAAGTAATAACCATAATTAAATACAGGATTATTATTTCGCTTTGAGCAAGCCACTCGAGGTGAGGGTCAATACCGCCACTAGTAATAATCCACAATCATCCTTTCGGAATTTATTCATGTGAAATCCGTTCTTTTGGCCGATCCGAGGGGGAAATGTATTCCAAAAGAACTTCACAAATAAATAAATTATGGAGGCCAAATTAATCCAATTTTAATATCCGGAATAAAATTGCGATTAAATAAACATACTTAGTAATTTTCGAAATTAAGGTTTTTCTTGGATAATAAAATTCATGCAAACACATATTAACAAATAATAATAAGTGCACGAAATAAAACATCCATCAAAATAAAATTAAACACATTGGAGCACTCAAATCCAATTGTCATGGTTTAATTTCTTCACGTCTTGATACGAAATATCGTCCTTGTTGCTTTCCGTCGTTCGTCTCGACACGCTCCCACTCGAACAACAACACTCTTCAAAAAACAGCATCGTTTGGGGTTCGGGACGACGTTTAAAATCACAAAAAAAAAATACAGAACTTGAATTAATTTTTAAAAAAATTCCACGGCCCGAGATACGGTGTGCGTCGGCCCACGGAGGTAGGCCGCATGCCTCTCGCCCATAGCTGCCGAGATGCCCAGCGCGAGCGCCGAGGCTCGCGCGCGCGCCCTTGCGCCATCGGGCACCCGTCGTGCGAGGGTCGTGCGCCTCGCGCACCCCGTGCACCGGGTTTCGCCGTTCATTCTCGTTTTCCACCCCATGCATTATTTTACGTCCATGCATGCACCGCGCATGTATGCGTCGTCCGGGTACGCCGTCTTTAATTCTTCGTTCTTCGTCTCGATCCGGTTACAATTTATTTTACAAAAAAAAATAAATACTAGATCTAGACTAGTCTATTACAATGATCAAATCAAAATAAAAACAACTAATCTACTCGTGGATTTTCTCACGAGAAAAACGAATTCGAACGAATCGAATTAAAAACAATTAATTCACACGCATGAAAAAATTAACAACATTAAAACCATGACAATTGGATACCTGCAAAAAAGATCTAGCAATTCTACTATCCAAATTCAATTTAATGTTCAACAATTTAAATTCCAATTTAAAGATCAGAGCCCGAAACCGTGGCTCTGATACCAGTTGTTGGAAAAATAGGGGTGCCCGGAATCTATTCGGGATGAAATTTAAATACGAATTTAAATACAATTATTACTAGCATGAATTAATCTTAATTAATTCAAATAATAATTCCAACAACCAATTTAACATCATGCATGTTGAATTAATTCACATATAATCTATGGCGGAATAAACAAGAAAATATGTGACTTACGTACCTCTTGTAGAACTTGGACTTTGAATAAAACGGGACAAACACGAACGCACTCTATCAACCCAAAAGCCTTCTCAAGTATTTCCCTTTCGCCTTACTTGATCACCGGTGGGAGATGCTTTCAAGTAATTTAAATAACTAAGAAAAAAGAAAAATATATATGCTCTTGATTTTTCCAACACATGGAATTATGTACTTGGGGATGAAATAATCATCCCCTATTTATAACATGAGGGGGCCGGAAATATGAGGTTTAATTGGGCTTGGAGAGAATCTTTTCTTAGACTCTAAGAAATCTTGAATATATTTCATATATTCTTTTCCCCATAATAAAATATTCCACAAAAATCTCACTCTCCTCACAAAGAGGTAAATTTCAAAAATCATAGGGTAGAAATACAAGATTTGGATCTTCTTGAATATATGAGATAATCTTGTATTCCAAGAATACTTATCTTCCATAATATCTTTCCAAGAAAATCAACAAAATCTTTTCTTCCCTAATTCTCTAATTTTCGAAATTATCAAAGAAAAATCAGCATAATATATTCTTTTTATTTTAATCACCTTATCATTATTGGACTACTTAATGGGCTACTTGAGGGGCCTTTAAGGAGAATTAAGATTGGACCTCCTAATGGACTTCTGAATTTCAATATTGAGCCACAATATAATTCAATCCATTAATATTAATTATTACCACTAATAAATTAATATTTCACTATCCATCTTAATCCATATTACGATAATATGGGCTCCCGGTTATTATTTCCCGCATTTAAGATTATCAAGTCCATTAATTAATTAAGCTTCTGAATAGCTCTAAATTAATTAATATATTTCACCTTGGAGAAAAGACAGCTCAACATTATTATCCGTACCGAAGAAACTAATTCTTCACTTGCAAGATTTGGTACGATAAAACTTTTGAGCCCACCAAGGGGACTAATCACACGAGCCGTACTCGCACGCGTTTCTCTGTATTAAATCTTAGCAACCGTCGTATGATTAATATTACTGCCCAAAGCACAAGGTTCGAAGTCACAATGATTCTCACCCAACATGAATCAAAGCAGTAACCAATAAGCACACACGGTTCTATTTAAGTGACGGAGACTAAGAAATCAACAACCACTGAGGTCTAATTCTTCACATTTCAGAACATAAGAATTTATCCTCGCTGTAGGTCCTCTTCAACACATACTAAATATGCTAGTGCAATCTCTAAGTCAAGACTGACCAATCTGAGACTTACACATCGACCTTTCATGGCGGATTGTTCAATTCCACCT
This sequence comes from Ballota nigra, assembly GCA_947034835.1. NCBI lineage: Eukaryota > Viridiplantae > Streptophyta > Magnoliopsida > Lamiales > Lamiaceae > Ballota > Ballota nigra. The sequence continues at coordinate 31,608,300 of OX344721.1, forward strand.
AGGTCGTGAAAATGTACGTTTAGTTACAAGGAAACTGTTAATGTTGTCTTTCGTGATCGGGTATCACCACATTAACTACAATGTAACTAGTACCATTATGAACTGTTTGCAATAAATATTCAACATTCAATCATATCTAAAGCATATGCGATAAAAGAATTATTCTCATAAAACAAGTGTTTGATACACGAGTTATACAAAGTAAAAACATACTTTCACGTATAACTCCAACACAAGAAATAACCCAAGTAAAAGATTATAAGATGAAAGCTCAAGAATTCAAACCATAATACTTTATCCTAACAATCGACTTCACTAATCCACTAACAAGTTAATAGATAGTGCTTAATTAATGAGACTCTAATTTAACTAAGGTGATGCGGTCGTCCTCCCTAGATAAACCGGTATATTAATTAACCCTTTCTAAACCCTCTCGTTAAGTCTACTAGTTGTTAAAGAGTGATAAGGTCGTCCTCTCTCTAACACTTTTTGAACGAAATTCAAAGGTAAAGTTAAGATTGATTTTAAAAATTCATTAATTAAGAGAATTAAAATTAAACGTCACAAATTACCCTAATTACGTACCCACATCCTACTTCTACGAGTTCATCCTAACCCAAGCATACAAGGGTTTTAGCTAGACATGGTTTTAACGGTAACAAAAATAATTGAAGAAGTAACAAACATAAACATGATGATTTGAACTAAGAAATTATTAAACATAAACTAGGGTTTTAAGAAATAAATGCTAAGAACTGAAATTAGATTGATAAAAATGGAGTCTCAAGTGTTTAACGTAAACGAGAGAACGAAAATAAATGAAAACCTAAACCAAAATAAGAATTCGTAAAGTAAAACCTCGATTACACGCAAAAATAAAGCTTGCTCGTCTCTTCCCTCTTCTAACTCCCAAAAAACGAACTCTAAGTGTCAAGTGGTGCGTAAAATCATGTTCGGAAGGGGTATATATAAGAAACAGGTCGAATCGGGAATTAATGGGCCAAATCCATGCATGCTTGAGCACTACTCGTGCACTAAGTGCACGAGCACAATCCATTCGAGCACTAAAAACTTCTAGAGAGCCAAAAGTGCTCGACCACTCGAGCTCATGCACTAGGTGCACGACTTGATTCTACTCGAGCACTATACACGAGCACTCGTGCACTAAGTGCACGACTCGGTGTTGCTCAAGCACTATGCTCGACCACTCGTGTACTAGGTGCACGAGTTCTTCTCGCTTGTGTACTCCAATGATACTTTTGCTCCCTCGAACTAATACTTTTCGTATTTCTTCGATATCTTCTCATCCGGGCATCCGTTTGAGTCGATTCAAAGTCCTACGAACTCCTCTTTTCGCCCTCTATCCACCTATGAGCATCAAAGAGACAAATCCATTAGTTTATGAAAATGATACTCAAATGACTATTAATACTCATATAACTCAATTAAAACACGGGCATTTCGAGCTACGAATCATGACAATTTCACTCCTAATCACTGTCCCTGTCGTGAACGTCAAAAGTTCTGAGGAGACGGTTAACCTGGCCCCAAAAAAGACTGTCGTTGCCAAGCTGGCCAAATGGGGAGCTGTCCGAGCATCCGGGGCGACGACTCGTGCAAATCCCCAGACTCCCACGCTGGCATTCCCGTCGTCACCGGCCGGCGACCAGCTTCCTTCAAAGAAGGCTCGGGTGGAGGTCCAGACCTCTGTTGAGCCTACCATGGTGACCGTAAACCTGAATCCGGCCACGGGTGGGTTGATCGCGGGGACCGCCGAGGTGGCCGCAGGGAGCCCGTTCTCCGCCACTCGTGACCACAGCGACTTCTCCTTCCTTGGTTGGGGCAACCATCTTACGTGAGTGTACCTGAACTTTACCCGTGTTTTCTAGTCGTTTCTTTTTCTTGCTCTCGCTAACTGTTCGCCCCGATATTTTGTAGGCCTGACCCTCTGCCCCCGCCAGAAGTTCTCCAATTCTTGCGCTCGCAGGATCCCCCCTACTCGGAGGTCGTCTCCGAGTCCTGGCCGGAGGAGCTCCGTCGGGCAGTGGTGAACCTGCCACGGTCCTGGACCTTAAACTGCCAGAAGTCTTCCCGCACCGCCTCCCTGGCTGACCGCATGAGGTCTTCTTACAACCGCGCCTCCCGCGATGCCGTTGCGATGGAGAGCATCTTGCTCGATTACAAGCGGGAGACGTGGACCTTCTCCTCGTACAAGGCAGCCTTCCAAACCAAGAAGGATGAGGCTGCCTGCTTGGAGGATGAAAACAAGAAGCTCAAGGAAGAGCTGGAGGCTGCCCGTAAGAGCTACGCAGAGCTGGAGGACAACTGCGAGGTGGAGAAGAAAGCGTGTGCCAACGCTGAGGCAAGGACGGCTGAGGAGGTCAACAAGGTCCGTGAGGCCCTCGTCGTGGAGGCCAAGGAGCGCTTGGCCGCAGAACGTGTCCGTCTTAAGGGGGAGAGCGAGTCGGCCGGATCCATGATCTATATCAATACCTACGCCGACTCGATCTGCTCCCTGCTTCGCCAGAATCCTGAGGCCAACCTCTCTGGTCCTCTGGAATCCTGAGGCCAACCTCTCTGGTCCTCTGGAAGATCTGGTCGTTTTGTATGACCATAATACTTCGGGCAGTTTGCTCGCCCATGTTCCTTTACTTTCCTCCAACCTTACCTTCAACGTGCATTTGATTATTTTGTTTACCGCCTCGACCTGCCCGTTCGACTGTGGATGGTAGGGTGTCGAGAACAGCCTCTTGATCTTGTGCTTCTGGCAAAATCTCTCCATCTCTAACCCATCGAATTGCTTCTTGTTGTCCGAAATTATTATCTGTGGGAGGCCGAAACGACAAATTATGTTGCGCCAGATGAATCTAATGACATGTTCCTGGTCGATTGTCTTTAGTGACTCCGTCTCCGCCCACTTGGTGAAGTAATCCACGGCGACGATTGCGTACCTGATGCTGCCCAGGGCTGTGGGCAAAGGACCAATGAGATCGATCCTCCACTTTGCAAACGGCCAAGGGCTTAAGATTGAAGTGAGCTCGGTTGGAGCCTGGTGGATTGCTGGCGAATAAATTTGGTATTTGTAGCATGCCCTTGCATAGCTGATCGCATCCCTCTTCAAGGTGGGCCAGAAATACCCCTGGCGGATAACCTTCTGGGCGAGCACCTGGCCGTCGGCATGGTTCCCGCAATGCCCCTCGTGGATTTCTACCAAGATCTTCTCCCCTTGCTCCGGGGTTAAGCATCTTAGGAGGGGCAGGACGAAGCCTTGTTTGTATAAATGGTCCCCTACGACTGTGTACCGGGCCGCCCGAAGTTGCAACTGCCTTGCCGCTACCCGATTGTCTGGGAGTTTACCGTTGTGAAGGTAATTCAGGATAGGGGTCATCCAGTTGTCTTTTTCCTGCCCCAGGCTGGCCACCCGTTGGTTCGAGCTCGACGGGGCGGGCATGTAGGTCACCGTGATTTGTGACATGTCGGCCGCCCCCTCGAATGTTGCGAGGTGGGCAAGGGTGTCTGCTTGAGTGTTGTCGAGTCGGGGTACTACCTCTATGTGGACTTGGTCGAATTTCCCGAGGAGGTTCTTGGCTAACCCTTGGTAGGCCAACATTCTGTCGCTGCACGTCTCGTACTCCCCCAAAATCTGGCATGTCACGAGCAGCGAGTCGCTGTAGACTTGTAACCGCTTTACTCCCATGGCCATGGCCATTTCCAGGCCATTGATTAGTGCTTCGTACTCGGCCTCGTTGTTAGTTGTGTGGAAGCCGAATCTAATGGCCATCGTAAATGATTGGCCGGATGGGCTGAGTAGGATAATTCCCGCGCTGGCCCGCAAGGTCGTGGAGGATCCATCGACGTACATCTTCCATAGTGGTTGCTCGATCCTGGACATCGCCTCTGGGTAGGTGAGCTCAACTATAAAGTCGGCCATCGCCTAGCCTTTGATGGACGTTCGGGGAGCGTATATGACTCCGAACTGCCCGATCTCTACTGCCCACTTGAGGCATCTGCCCGCTGTGTTTGGTCGATGCAACACTTGTCGGAGTGGCATTGTGGTCAGCACTTCTACCTGATGGTCGAAGAAGTATGAGCGCAACTTACGCACGCTCATCACTAGTGTGTAAGCCAGTTTTTCCAAAGGCGGGTATCGTAGATCGGCGGCGTGGAGTGTCTAGCTGACGTAGTAGATTGACAGATGTGCCTGCCCCTCATCCCGCACTAGCACAGCGCTGAGAGCTGATTCCGAAGCCGCCAAGTTAGGGGTGGCAATTGCGAATACGACACGATAGCACGATACAAATTCGACACAAAAATTACGGGTTAGTGCTTGATCTTATTGGGTTAGTGTCCTTATCGGGTCGACACGATAAGAACACAAAAATTTCGTGGCGAGTTAGTGTCGGGTTAGTGTTGATTAGGCGTGAAATTGTCATGATTCGTAGCTAGAAACGCCCTAGTTTTGGTCGAGTTTATAGAGTATTTAGAGTCAATTGAGCATTATTTCTATACATTGATAAATTTGTCTCTTTGATGCTCATAGGTGAATAGAGGACGAAAAACGGAGTTCGTAGGACTTTGAATCGACTCAAACGGATGCCCGGATGAGAAGATATTGAAGAAATACGATTGGTATTAGTGCGGACGAGGAAAAGTATCACTTGGGAAGAGTTGGAAGTCACTCGAGTGACTAGGTCGAGCGCCCCCGCTCGAGCGCATTGCTCGAGCGCCTAAACGTACAGAAACTTTCTTGCGCTCGAGTAGCTCGAGCGCCACCGCTCGAGCGAATCGCTCGAGCGCCCAAAACATGCAGAATGATTTCAACGCTCGACCAGCTCGAGCGGAACCGCTCGAGCGATTGTGTCATTCGAGCTACACTGCTCGAGCGGGACCGCTCGAGCGTTTTGCTCGAGCGCCCATGGATTTTTGCCTCCGGATGCGTATTTTCGGCCCATTAACTCCCGTTTCGACCCGTGCCTATATATACCTCTTCCAAACACGTTTTGAAGGATCCCCGACTTTTAGAAATAATTTTAGACTTAGTTTTTGGAGAGGAAGGAGACGAGCAAGCTTTATTTACGTTTTGTTGAGGTTTTTCATACGAATACTAGTTTTTTTTCAATTCTTAGTTCTTTTCATTAGTTCGTTACTTTGAACACGTTTAAATTTTGTTTTTAGTAATTCAATTTCAGTTCTTCGTATTTATTTTCTTTTAAAACCCTAGTTCATGTTTATTATTTTCTTCGTTCAATTTATAATGTTTATGTTCGTAGTTTCTTCTATTGCTTTTATGTTTGTTACAACCATGTCCGGCTAAAACCCTTGCATGCTTAGGGTAGGATGAACTCGTAGAAGTAGGATGTGGGTACATAATTAGGGTAGTTTGTGACGTTAGTTTTAATTCTCTTAGTTAATGAATTCTTATAATTGATCTGAACTTTACCTTTGAATTTAGTACGAAAGTGTTAGAGAGAGGACGACCGCATCACTCAATAACAATTAGTAGTCTTAACGAGAAGATTTAGGAAAGGTTAATTCATCTACGGGTTTAGCGAAGGAGGACGACCGCATCACCTTAGTTAAATTAGGGTCTCATTAATTAAGCACAATCCATTAACTTGTTAGTGGATTAGTGAAGTCGAGTGTTAGGGTAAAGTATTAGGGTTTAGAATCTTGAGCTTTCACCTTGCATTCTTATACTTAGGTTAATTCTTGTTTGTCACGATTACTTTGATTATGTACCTGCTCCGTTAGTATACGTAGGGATTCCTATCTTAAGCATCACCCTCTCCCATTAGAAAACAACCTTAGTTAATTCGTTTCTTACGTTCTTTAGTTTAATTAGTTTACTTTAGTTGCTTTTAATTAATCTTTCAAAAACCCAAAAACATTACACTCATATTAACTACAACGCGTAGATCTTCAGGGATCTATTCGCATATACACTATCCCTTGGGTTCGATAATACTTGGTCCCTATACTTGCCCATACTACAGTGAACCCGTACTCTTGCGGGGTAGCTACTAGTAGAAGCTAGTGTAGTCGCTTCAAGTCAAGTGTCAACACGTTAAACACGATAAAATTAACGGATAACTCATTAACCTGTTAACAACCCGTTAAGCACGAACACGATAGTGACACAAAATAACAAATAACACATAACACGATAGTGACACAAAATATATTTTAATTATATTTTTATAAAAATAATAATATATAACATTATCTTTTCAAGCACATTAAGAATTTAGTCTCAAATTCTTATTCCTAACTAAAAACAGGCAGAGGAAGCCCAACTCCCAGGCCCATCAATTTATAAACTAAGTATAAGAGTATTCCAAATTATGTGATAATCAAGTTTGAGGTGACACGGATTCAAGGAACTCTTCAGGTGTTCCATTTGAAAGTGAAATCGTGTTCGTGTCGACATGGAATGAATTGTGTCATTATCATGTCGTGTCGACACGAAATGAATCGTGTCATTTTCGTGTCGTGTCGACACTAACACGAAAAATATTGTGTCGTGTCGTGTCGATACAGATTTTATCGTGTTCGTGTCGTGTCGGCACGGATGCTTATTGTGTCGTGTTAGTGTCGGAGCTTATCGTATTGTGTCACTATCGTTCGACACAAAACACGATCTGTTAACATAAATTGCCACCCCTACGCCAAGTACAGGTAGAGCTTCTCGCCCGGGATGGGCTTGGCTAATATTTGGGTGTTTGAAAGATATATCTTCAAATTATCGAATGCCAGCTGGCTCTGGGGTGTCCAGTTTAGTTTTCCCTTCCGCATGCTATCGAATAGAGGTTTGCACCGGTCCCCCATACGGGAGATGAAACGACTAAGGGCGGCCAGGCTGCCCGTCACCCGCTGCACCTCTTTCACCGTGCGGGGAGCGCTCATGTCGAGGATTTCCTGAACCTTGGTTGGGTTTGCCTCGATCCCTCGCTGGCTGACCATGTGCCCCAAGAACTTGTCCGACTCGACTCCAAAGCTGCACTTTTTCGGGTTGAGCCTCATTCGATACTTCCTCAGAATTTCGAACGCCTAGGCTAGGTGGGTGAGGTGGTCTTTCTTCTTCTCGCTCTTGATGACGATATCGTCTATATAAACCTCCATGGTCGCCCCGATCTAATCGTGAAACATGTGATTGACCAACCTTTGATAAGTTGCCCATGCATTCATGAGCCCGAATGACATTCGCTTCCAGAAATACATGTTCTTCTCCGTGAGGAAGGTGGTGTGCTTCTGGTCGTCGGCAGCCATCGGGATCTGGTGGTAGCCGGCGAAAGCGTCCATGAATGTGAGCATCTCGTGCCTGGTTGTGCTGTCCACCAGGTGGTCGATGTGTGGCATTGGGAAATGGTCTTTTTGGCATGCCTTGTTTAAGTCGGTGAAGTCGATGCATAACTGCCACATTTTGTTACTCATCTTGACAAGGACGGCGTTGGATACCCACTGGGGTTTGTCGTCAAGATCGACCATTCCGATAAGCTTTTTGTCGAGTAGTTTCTTGACCTCGGTAGCTATGACCGCGTACTTGTCTGGGCCAAAGTTCCTTCTCTTCTACGAGACCGGCTTGTGGGCCGGGTCGATGTGCAACTGGTGAGAACATATTGTCGAATCGATCCCGACCATGTCTTCATGGGACCATGTGAACACGTCTAAGTTTTCTTCCAAAAATATTGTCATCGCAGCTTGCATCTTGTCTGACATCTTTGACCCGAGCTGAACGCACACCTCTGGCCGATTTTTTATTGTTACTGATATTAGTTTCTCTATCGGGCTGGCACCCTGCTCCCCGAAGCGAGGATCGTCGATCTCTCCTATTAGACCGTCGTCAATTTCCATAGGTTCAAAACCAATTCTAGGTTCCAGTTCAATTTGAGCGTCTACGAAAGTTTGAGAATCTTCTTCCATAGGGTGTGTAGTGGTTGGGTTTTCTTCGTCTATCTCCATGTCCCCCTCCCCTACAGTACAAATGAAATCTAGATTTGCGGTATTTAAAGCGAGATCGATATATGCCAAACATCCGCGTGCCATTTTTTGATTACCCTTAAGAGTTCCCACCTTCCCAGAGGGGGTTGGGAACTTGATACAATAATAGAAGGCTGAGGCGGCGGCTTCGAATTTATGCTCGAATGGCCTGCCGAGAAAACCGTTATAGGTCGACGACTAGTCGATTATTATGAAATCGAGCTGTTTCGAAGCCTTAACCTCAACATCTATGCTAGAAACTAACTCTACAGCTAGCCTAACTATCCCGTAAGACTTCACGGTAGCGTCCCCGAAACCCTTGATGTTTTGATCGCATGGCTCCACGTACTTCTCGAAGGAGCTGTCCAGCTGGTCGAAGGCGGCTTTGAAGATGATGTTGCAGTATGCCCCATTGTCGACCAGCATGCGGTGGACGGTGATGCCCATGATATTGACCGACACGACCAGGGCGTCGTGGTTGGGGTAGATGACCCCCGTGCGGTCCTCCTCTCTGAAAATGAGGAGATCAGACTCCTTGGCCGTCATGTTGATCGGCATGGTGATCTGGTGGACGTTGTCCATGGCCCGCAACTCGCTCTTCTTCCGGTGGTTGGAGAGCGAGGTAGAAGGTGCAAATCCCCCCACCGGGGAGAGCATGTTGACGGCGTGAGGAGCCTAGTTTTCTGGCATCGGGGGGCAGATGAGGGCCGCCTCCCGGTTTCACTCCACGGGGTGGGCAGCGGGCTGCATCTCCGGCTTGGCCGCCGATCTCTTCACGAAATCTTCCAACTTCCCCTCCTCGAAGAGCCGCCATAGCTGTTTCAAGAGGTCGCGGGACTCGCTCGTGTTGTGCCTGACGGTTTGGTGGTAATGGCAGTACTTGTTGGGGTTAAGTTGCACCCCCGGCTTGTGGACCCAAGGGCATGCCTTGGGTACCATGTTCTTGTCCCGGATCTGTACGTACACGTACTCTGGGGTGGCCGAAAGTTTTTCGGCCAACTTCACCTTGACGGAGTCGAAGGGCTTGAATGGTTGGGGAACACGGTAGGAAAAGTTCCTCCGGCTCGGCGTGGTGCCCGTCTGAGCGCGGGGCTTCTCCTCCGCCGGGGTGCTCTCATCTGGCCACTGCGCCAGGATATCAGCGTTGTATATGATTTTTCCGGCCCGCTGCTGGAATTTTGCGTAGGACTTGGGATAGTCCTTGTTCATGGACTTCCACAGTTTCGTCTTTAGGCGGAGTCCGCCTATAATGCCAACGAGCTTGACCTCGTCCCCGACGGGCTCGCCTTCCATGATGATTCGGTCAACCCGATCGATGTATGCTCGGTCCGTCTCATCCTTTCCCTGGGCCAGATTGGCCATGCGATTGGCGCCGGCCAGACGTGGCGCCATCGAGGAGAAGTGCTCTAGAAACAACTCTCCCAGCTGGTGGAACGAGACCACCTTCCCCGCGGGTAGCGAGGAGTACCAATGGTGAGCTCAATCGCCGAGGGTCAATGAAAATATCCGGCACCGGGTGGCGTCTGTGGCCCCCATGGAGATCATGTAAGTAGAATACTTACTTAAGTGAGTTACGGGGTCCGTCTCCCCGTCGTATTGGCCTACAGCGGCCACGTTGATCTTTGGCTCGGTGGGGGCCCGTACCAGGATATCTGCGAGAGGCGAGTTAGGCATGTGGGCGAAGGGGTGTTGTCTGTCCCGCTTCTCGAGTTTGGCCTCCAGATCCGACACTTTTTTCAGAATCTCGGCCATGGCGTTGTCAGCCGTGGGGGGAGATTGGGGATGCGGGTTGTCTCCTAGACGATCACGGACCGACGGCCTCGGGGCCGCGTCGTTGTGATGTCGGGAATAGTGTTCCATCTCTCGCTCCCGGGGCCTGGAACTCGCATTTGACTCGCAGGGTCGGACAACCCCCCGAGCTTGGGACCCTAGTCTGGAGAAGACTGAGCCTGCCGGTAGGCGAGATGCTCGCTGAGAGTTGGCCTCTTCGTTAAGGCACCTTTTCAGGTTCTGAGGTCGGGTTATGTAAGTGGTGGCCCACCCTGCCGCCTCTCGCTCTGGCCGGGGGTGGCTGGTGGCCCTCGTCTGGGCTGGCTCCTTTCCGGCCCGATGGGTGCGGATAGGAGCAACATCGATCTCGGCTTGGCGACGTTCGATCATCTCCCTCGCCGCCTGGAGATCCTCCGGAGTTCTTATGGCGGATAAGAACTCGAATGGCCCCTGGAGTGTCACCGCCGTGGCCGGAGCCGGAGTAGCGGCCTCGCCGACGTCCTCAACCTGATGCTGGGTAAGGATAATCTTTGAAGTGGCCATTTTAGTGTGGGAAAATGGGGTTTCTTGCGAGAAAATGGATGTGGTTCAATTACGGTAACGAGATGAACATAACCGAGTGTACGTCGCTATCAGTTACTCTCCTTCTAGCACCAAAATATTGACATCGATTTCGTAAGGATCTCGCCGTCGGGTTCCTAGCGGGTAGGATTTATGTATTTAAGAGAACTGAAAGTAGTAAATGCAAGAATAAATGAGCTCTCAAGTGGAGACTTTGCAATAAATGAGTTGTGTGTTACAATGGGTATTTAAGGCCCTATTTTTAGTGTACATGGTGGGTTTCCCCACCTTGGGTTGGTATGCCCGTGGGCCCCTGATATTCCTAGCTGGGGGGTTATGAGTGGCTACAGCCTCCCTCTATGGACTAATGGGGAAGCGCCACCTGGCACTATTGCCCTTTACTGATGGGATCTATCCCAACTATCCTGCTCTGACACTGTTACATCCTCTGGTCTGATGGCACTGGACGTACTTTCATAGCTGGCGATGTCTGGGATCGGGCAGACGGGTACACGGGTATTTTCTCGGCAATAAGATTTTCTCGCCAAATCGCTCTTCGATCTGGTATGTGAACCTAGCTACCCGATTGGGCGGGTAGCAATACCGGGTGTAACACATATCAAACCCAACTTTAAAGAAGATATTATATCACTTCAAATCATTCGTGTATTCACTCAGAAAAAGACAGCTTTGATCCTAAAAAACTAAAATATAAAAATTTGACAAATGAAACTTTTTAATTCCATTAGCTACTGGCCTACTGTTAGCCCCTTAGTCAGTTGGGCGTCGGGATGCGCTAGTGCGTGATGCATCTCGACGGGGAGCTAGATGATGCACTCTCAGTCGTGACTATGAGTTCATGGAATAAGTCCTAGGACGAGTAATGCGTATTTCGTGCTAGGCGGGGTGTAGTTGGTGTTGGAGTTATACGTGAAAGTATACTTTTACTTTGTATAACTTATGTATTAAACACTTATTTATAAGAATAAATCTTTTATCACTATTGCTTTGAATATGAATGAATGTTAAATATTTATTACAAACCGTTCAATATATTATATGTGTTACATTGTAGTTAATATGGTGATGCCAGATCACGGAAGATCACATTGACAGTTCCTTGTAACTAAACGTACAAATTCACGGCCCAGGTGAAATTGAACAATCCGCCGTGAAACATCGATGTGTAGTTCCCAGATTGGCCTGTCTTGACCAAGAGATTGCACTAGCACATGTTGTATGTGTTAAAGAGGACCTACAGCGAGGATAAATTCTTCTGTTCTGAAATGTGAAGAATTAGACCTTAGTGGTTATTGATTTCTTAATCACCGTCACTTAAATAGGACCCCGTGTGGTTAATAGTTATTGCTTTGATACATGTCGGGTGAGAATAATCGTGACTTCGAACCTTGTGTTTTGGGCAGTAATATTATCATATGACGGTTGCTAAGATTTAATACGGAGAAACGTGTGTGAGTACGACTCGTGTGATTTGTCCCCTTGGTGGGCACAGAAGTTTTATCGTACCAAAATTTGCAAGTGGAAAATTAGTTTTTTCGGTACCGAAAATAATGTTGAGCTGTCTTTACTCCAATGCGAAAGATGTTAATTAATTTAGTGATATTCAGAAACTCAATTAATTAATGGACTAGATAATCTTAAACACGGGAGATAATAACTGGGAGTCCATATTATCGTAATATGGATTAAGATGGATAGTGCAATATTAATTTGATAGTGGTATTAATTAATATTAATGGGCTGAATAATATTGGGGCTCAATATTGAAATTCAGAAGCCCATTGGAGGTCCAATCTTAATTCTCCTAAAGGCCCCTCAAGTAGCCCAATAAGTAGCCCAATAATAATAAGGTGATTAAAATAATAGAAATCCGACGGTTGTGATTATTCTACCTAGTGATTGAGGATGTTCATCACATTATATGCTAGATTCGGCCCTGAGTTGCACATGGAACATTGTGTGCAAGCATTGTCCTTCCTTTGTACGAATTGAGTTAATACAAAGGTTGGGATTGTGTTCCCGTATGCTGTGTGTGTTCTTTACGTTTTGTTCTGACACTTGATTGAACATATGTGCTTACATCTTTGTTAAACATAATCTCACTAAATAAACAAACACGAGAGTTGGTGAGGGAGTGGGTTGGCGGATTCGGTGGATCCGTGCCAGCGTAAGGAGAAAAATTCTAGTCAGAAAATAACCTTGTGACAATTTGGTAGCAGAGCTCCATTGTGGGTTCTGGTGCAATTTGTCGGCAGTTATGATTGTGACAAATCGAGAGTTTTCCTCTCTCGAAGAGCGGGTGAAGCGAATTGAGGAGTTGCTGGGTGCCCCCTCTGAAACGTCGGTGGTGGTGGCTATTTATCAACAGAGTAGAGAGAATGAGTTGATCCTTGAGAATGTCCAGAAAATACTTCAGGGCATGCATGCGTAATTGGCATATCTGCCCTCATTTGTGAGAAGTCGTACGATTTCTTCCCAAGAGGAGATGCCGGGCATGGCAGCATCATTCGACTTGAAACTCGATGGGGTCCTGGATGATTTGAAGATGGTGAAGCGGGCGCTCAGATTTGGAATTTCTGAGGAGCGTCCCGTGTCGAAGGTGAAAGTCCCAGATCCGAAACCGTTCGAGGGTGCTCGGAGTTTGAAAGAGTTGGAATTTTTTTTGTGGGATATGGAAACATATTTCCAGGCAGCGCATGTCCCTGGTTCGGAGAAGGTGTCCACTACGAGTATGTATTTGTCGGGTGATGCGAAGATGTTGTGGCGTTAGCATTAGTCCGATGATGCTAGTGCACATTGGGATTAAATCAAGACATGAGAGATGCTGAAAAAGGAATTGAAAGATCAGTTCATGCCTTGCAATACTTCGTGGCTTGCAAGGGACGCACTGGGGAATTTGAAGCATAATAGTTCAGTGCGAGAGTATGTCAAGGATTTCAGTTCTCTGATGTTGGATATCCGAGACATGTCGGATGAAGATAAGTTATTCAATTTTATGGTCGGATTGCAGGCTTGGGCCCAAGCAGAGTTGCGATACCAGGGTGTCAAGGACCTGCCATCCGCCATCGCTGTTTCGGATAGCCTTGTGGATTTTAAATCTGTTGGTGCCTCCTCCGAGTCTGGTAAAAAAAAGAAGAAGGATGCAGACAAGGGGAAAGGCAAGGAAAAGAAGGGCAAGGAGTGGAAGTCGAAGAAGAAGTCTAGTGACTATGCCGGGAGTTCGAAAGAATCGACACAACATCCTGTTGGCGACAAAAAGAAGGGTTATTTTATATGCAGTGGTGACTACCGTGTGAAGGAGTGTCTGAAGCGGGGTAAATTGAATGCACTTATGGCTGAAATTGATAAGGATGGTGATGTAGGTGGCCCTCCTCGGGTCAATCCTTTATAGTTGTTGAATGCAATCCAAGGCGAGGTGAATCATCGTGTGGGACTAATGTCCGTGAAAGCCTTGGTGAATGGAAAGGAAGTTATGGCGATGGTTGACAGTGGCCGCATGCATAACCTTGTTGCTGCATGGAAAACAAAAGATCTTAGATTCGGAGGCGAAGCCAATCCAAGGCTTATCCAACGTGGAGTTGCAGGTGGGTACGTGGAAAGGGTAGTGCTCGTTGATGGCTGTTTCATTTGAATGATTTTGATGTGGTCCTTGGAAATAAATTTCTATTGATGGAAAAGGTTGCGGTGATGCCTCACTTGGGCGGTCTTTTAATTTCTAATGAGGGTTGTCAGTCGTTTGTGAAAGGGGTGTATGTTGAAGCGTGGGGAGCCTACCTACCTTGTTGCCTTGGTTGAAATCAAGTTCGGTGTGCGCCAGGAAGTGCCTGATGATGTTGCTAAGTTGTTGGCGGAATTTAAAGATGTGATGTAGCCTGAGTTTCCTAAGAAGTTACCAACTAGACAAGCAACAGATCACTGGATCGGTTGGAACCTGGTGCGAGACCACCTGCACAGGCACCGTATCAGATACCCCCTGTGGAGTTGGCTGAGTTGCAGATGCGATTGGAAGAGCTATTGGGTATCAGTTTGGTACAACCTTCTAAGCCCCCCCCCTCCCCCAGTACTCTTTCAAAAGAAATAGGACGGGTCATTGCGGATGTGTGTAGATTACAGGACTTTGAATAAGGTCACTATAAAAAATAAGTGCCCTATTCCAAATGCATTGGACCTGTTCAATAAAATCACGAGGGCCCGGTACTATACGAAGATTGATCTCAGTTTCAGATACTGGCAGGTTCAGATTGAGGTATGGTTCGTTTTGAGTTTTTGGTTATGCCTTTCGGCCTAACCAATTCCCCTGCTACATTCTGCAACTTGATGAATGATGTGTTGTATGAATTTCGGGATCATTTTGTGGTGGTATACTTAGATGATATTGTGATTTATTCTTAGAATTTGGATGATCACTTGAAGCATTTGAGGGTTGTGTTCTTGAAATTGAGGGAGAAAAAGTTGTATGCCAAGAAGGAGAAATACGGATTCTGTGCGGAGCAGATTACATTCCTTAGTCATATCATCAGCCAAGGGTGTATCTAGATGGATAGGAGAAACTAGAAAGGTCCAGGATGTGGTGATCTGGCCCATTATGATTTGCGGTCGTTTTTTGGCTTGAAAAATTATTATAGGCAGTTCACCAAGTGCTATTCCAAAATTGTTAGTCCCTTGATGGATTTGCTGAAGAAAGGTGCAAACTGGGAATGGTCAGATGGGTGTTAAGATGTCTTTACCGAGTTGAAGCAGATCTTGTCCACCGAGCCAGTGTTGAATCTGCCCATATCTGATAGGTCATTCGAAGTACAGATGGATGCTTCCGATCGTACCATTGGGGTGTATTAGCCCAGGACCAACATCCTGTTGCCTATGAGAATTGGAAATTGAAAGATGTTGAGTAGTGTTACATCATGCATGAGAAAGAGATGACGGGATCGGTTCATTATTTGGAGTCGTGGAGGCATTATTTGTTGGGCACCAAATTCACTGTGGTGACTGACAATGTTGCCAATACCTACTTCAAAACCCAAAAGAATCTATCGCCCAAGCACGCTCATTGGCAGGAGTATTTGGGGGAGTTTGATTTCGATTGGGTGCACCATCACGGGAAGCATAATGATATTGCTGATGCTTTGAGCCGAAAGGTGGTTGAGGAGCTTGTTGCTGCCTTGACTCTTGTTGAGTCTGATTTTATGGACATAATAAGTGAAGTGTCCCATAATGATCCTACCTACATCAAACTGGTGGATCAAGTGAAGCAAGACGAGTTGTGGAAGTACTGGTTGGAAGGTGATTTGTTATTTGCTAAAGGGAACAATGTGTACGTGCCATGGGGTTCGTTGAGGAGACAACTGCTGAAGGAAACTCATGATCCTCAGTGGACTGGTCTCCTAGGTGTGGTGCGCATGTATGCCTTATTGTCTCGACTCTAATATTAGCCAAAGATGGAGGAGGATGTTGAGGCATATGCTGATGTAGTTGTTGAATTATTTAAGAAGTATGTTGTGAAAAACTTTGGTATTTAGGAGGATATCATTAGTGACAGGGATACTGGTTTACTAGTCGTTTTTGGACTTCACTGTTCAATATGTTAGGGACAGATTTGAAATTCTCCACCGCCCACCATCCCCAAACTGATGGTCAGACGGAGAGAATGGACCAGTTGTTGGAGGAGTACATGAGGCACTATGTTATGCTAATCAGAAAGATTGGATTGGGTTGTTGGATGTTAGCAGTTCAATTACAACCTACACATATCTTCAGCTACGAGGAAGAGTCCGTTCGAATTAGTTTATGGACAACAACCACTCGCACCTCATGAGGTGGTTGTGCAACGAACTGGGGGTAAGTGCCCTGCAGCCTATCGATCTGCAAGGGAGAAGCATGAGATGATTGATGATGCCCGAGATAGTTTATCAAAGGCACGAAGAACGAAGAAGCATGCAGATAGAGGTAGGAGAGATGTGGAGTATGATGTTGGGGAGCAAGTTTTGCTGAAGCTGGCTCCACAAGTTTGGAAGAAGATTTCTTCCAAGTCTGTGCATCGTGGGTTGATTCTGGAGTATGACTGACCAATTGAGACTGTGCAAAAGGTGAGAACGGTGGCGTATCATTTGAAATTGCTTGGTCAGTTGAAGATTCATCCTACTTTTCATGTCTCTTTCTTGAAGAAGTTCAATGTTGATCTCTTAGATTCTTCAAGGAAGCAGGCAAAGCGAGCTCCTCCTGTGATTCGAAAGTAGTTTTCAAAGGTAGTGCAACATGTGTTGGATCATTGGACCTAAGGTCAGAGTAAGAAAAATCAGAGAACGGGTTATTTAATTATGTGGGCGGGTGAATCTGAGGTTGATACTACGTGGGAGAAAGCTGTGAATTTGTGGCAGTTTGGGAAGGAGATTGTTGATTATTGGAGTGCTAAGGAGGAAGGCAGTGTACCACCAACGAGGACTTTGTCTAGTTCTAGTGGGGGAGGTTTTTTTAGCCCCTTAGTCAGTTGGGCATCGGCATGCGCTAGTGCGTGGTGCATCCCGACGGGGAGCTAGGCAATGCGCGTCTAGTCGTGACTATGAGTTCATGGAACAAGTCCTAGCACGAGTAATGTTATTCGTACTAGACGGGGTGCAGTTGGTGCATCGGTGGCGAGAAGCAATTATTTGCGGATTTCAGTCAGCTAGTATCCACTAAGGTTAGCGAGCTTAGTGTGTTTTATACTAATATAAGGGGAGGGGTCTCCCCGAAGACCGCACGTGTGGGGGTAGAGTCGAGCGCGGGAGTCGTGCGCACATGTGAGCGTGTTTGTGCGCAGACGCCCATTCGTGTGGGTTGGGGATGCACGTGGGGCCGGATGTGCGCATCAGATGGACAGTTGGCGCCTGGGTGCGTGCGACGAGTAGGCGCTGGAGCGTCCAACCCGTCCGTTGGGTTGGATAAGCCTTTGGGTGGACTTACTTGGTTGGTTAAGTGGCGGTTCATCGGAAGTTGAGGGCAGTTTTGGGGAGAAATTTATCCATAAGTGGCTGGAGACTTACGAATGCGCGACACTTGGCCAAAAGGATCAAATCCGACAGTTGTGACTTATTCTACCTAGTGATGGGAGATGTCCATCACATTTATATGATAGATTCGGTCCTGAGTTTCACAGTGAACATAGTGGGCAAGCCTTGGCATTCCTTTGTACGCATTGAGTTAATACAAAAGTTGAGAATGTGTTCCCGTATATTGTGTGTGTTCTTTGTGTTTCGTCTCACTACTTGATTGAATCTACTTGCATCTTTGTTAAACATAATATCACTAAATCAACAAACACAAGAGTTTCCAAAATAATATACTCCTGTGCAACTATCAAATTTTACTTTTGTGAAACTATCAATTTTAATATGAAATATGATGGTGAGTTTCTTATGAATTCGACACCTAAAATAATTTATTAATGAGAAATTTTGAATTAACCATATCTTATTTTTATTTAACAACCACAATCCCCTTTTATTCAATTCAATGTTAGTTTTTTTTTTTTTTTTTTAGGAAGAGCACAAACTTTTATTGATTAATAAGATACACCAATGACAACAACGTCCTCCAACCAACTGAGAAAATTATTTTCGATCCAAATCGAAGGAAGAGACAGTTAAAAAAAAAAACTAACGCAATTCTATCTACAATCGAGTTCACCTTCCTAGACTCTGTTAGACAACAATGAAGTTAGCATGCAATTTCTAACAAACTACGAATCTCGAAAATAAGGATACCTAAAGAATTAAAATAATTTGTTGTCCTGTGATCACTTGCATTTAATTAGTTCCTAATTCTTTACTAATTTTCGTAATTTTATCAAGCCATGCTTACGTTCGAAATGGTCAACCCTTTTACTTGATGTCTAAATTATAATTAAATTATTAAATTCTGACCTCGATTCCCTCTTGCAATACAAGAAAATTAGAAAAAATTGTAATTAATCCTAAGATTTTGGTTTTTACGACAATTAAGGGGTTTTTTTTCTTTAAATATTTTTGACAGGACAAATTGTGTCATCTCTGACAGATTAATCTTGTGGCATCAACTCAACTTAAATTAAGTAATTATTCACTTAGAACCAAATTGTGTACACATCAAATTAAATTAAATCAATTAATGCATGTAGGTTTAAAGTAAGTCAATAAATTATGATATATATCTGTAGTTATTGCGGCGCAAATGTGTCGCCTTTATATGACTTCTCACGTCTAATTTTTGTTTTCAACCAACCATCTAAACCAGAAAATGGTTTTCTTTATGACATATTTCCACAATTACTTTGTGTTATGAAAATAATATAATAAATGGATTTATTTCACACTTCACCATAAATTTAAATTTTTAGGTTAAATGAAATTATTGTATAATATTAGAATAAAAAAAGCTTATACTTAAATCTAAAAGTTCTAGGTTCAATTTCGTTTTGAAGCATCTCCTATAATAAGTTATAACTTTTAAATGGGGTGGGATTTTTTCCCTTCTTTTACACACATTTAAGGTGAGCTGCATCCAAACCTAAATAATTGATTGGCGTGTGTATTTGTCTTTTCCAGAGATATTATTTTGTACAGGCACCGACAAAAAAATCTATATCAAAACTTAAAAAAAAATCAAAGAGGACGATACAACTCATGCATGATGCATGTATATACCAGAAACACAGTTAAACATACTGTTTCTATGTAAATGCTACCAAAATCTTAATTGAGATCATTTCATGAACTGTGTTGTGTCTTAAGAAAGAATAAAGTAGTTTTAAAGTAATGTACATCATTCGAATTTTTAAAATTTATAATGAAAGTTATAAACTATGTGCATTTGCATTAAAGCATGTATATCCAAAAAATTACATCTCATCAAAAAATTCGAACTTGTTGAAAGATATGAAATTAATTAATTCATATTATTTTCTTAATACTCCCATCTCACTCATGGATTGGATTCTCAACTTTCCATCTTTGGAGATAAGACCTGTTAAGTGGATATTAATTTAATATGGGTATAGTTACTTTTAGCGGGAATCAAATACATGATCTTTGGATCTGATGTGAGTCTTTTAACTCAGATATATATCATGAAAAAAAAAAATTATCTCTTCTAAAAATTCAAATTTATAAAAAAAATGTGTAATTAATTCATTTATATTACTTCCATAACATTAACTTTGAATGTCGACATTTATGCTTAAATAGGATTTTGTGTGTTCAGATTCAATGAGTGAAGTATGTATAAGAATGAAATTGGTTCATGGGTGAAATTAAATTCATACAATAAATGGATTATACACATTTTCGGGGTGTGTTTAATTGGTTGAAGCATGCTTGCTTAGTAATTACTGCATTTAGCTCAATGGTATGGTGTACTCCCATTCAATCATGTGTTTGAAAATATATTGTTTTTTCCGCTTCCCTTTTCCTTCTTTTTAGTTCAATATTTTTCAGTTTTTTATTCCTTTGTTAATTAATTATCTTTCAATTTTATGTCTGTATTTTTTTCTGAAGGGTATTAATTGTTATAACTGAAGTGTATGACCTACATAACTAAAGGGTATTATTCATAATAAGTGAAGGTATGACTTACATTTCAAAAGAGTATTGATTGTGATAATTGAAGGTTATGACCTACATAATAAAAGTGTAGTAGTTGTGATAACTAGAGGTTATGACCTACATTATAAAATGTTATTAGTCGTGATAACCGAAGAGTGTGACATTACAAAAGGATATTAATTGTGATAACTGAAGGGTATCACCTATATTACAAAAAGGGTGTTAGTTGTGATAACAAAAGAGTATTGACTTATATTACTAAAACATATTAGATATTATAATTGAAGGGTATGACTTATATGTTATAATTTGAATATTAATCACATGATATTAGATTTATCATATTTAAGTAAATAAAAAAAAAGAATTCAAGAATAAAAAGTGAATCGTTTAAATGTTTCCACTAAAATTTATTAGTTGTTTTCATTGAAGGATACGAAGAATGTTAGTTATTTAATTAAAGGGTATTAGTTGGTTACACAAAAGGATATTAATTATTATATTAAAAAGTATTGCGAAATTGTTCATGTTTGAACCAATTTTACTTTATACATGCTAAAAAGATGGTAAAAAAAAATAAGAAAAAGGGAGGAGAGATATGTAGAAATAAAATAAAAACGAAACAAAATAAAAATGACTAAATAGGTTTAAAAGCAATAAGAATGGGTATTTGACACTTTCCACAATACTATATCCAACAAGCCAAGTTAACACAGTGGCCGCGAATTTTTTTTCGGGTAAATGGATCAAGTTTTATATATAGATAATTTTCACTCTATATTTTGTTAAAGGAGTATTATCATGCAATTCGGAAACCCAATGCATATTGAATATGTATATTGTGAAATTTATCCGTACATAAATTATTTTGTAATATTTTTTAGTAGAACATTATATTTTTATTGAAAACAACTAAGATTTTTTAATAAAACAATTCATATCATTCATACCCTTCAACTCATACTCTTTAGTGGAGATATTTTTGTACCCTCCAAAACTAATATCATTTAGTGAAAAAACAACTAAACTCTTTAGTGAAATAACTCATATCCTTCAAAGTGTATCATATATGAATCAATTTCATTCTATACTTTGACAAACATATTAAATTTGAATGCCTTAAGCTTTAATTTTAATTTCATATTTAAATACATGTTTAACTAATAAGTTTGATAAATTTGAAATAAGGTTTTCATTTTTTTACCCAGATTAAATCATTTGAGCCAATAGATTTAACATAGAGTTATTAAGTTTAACTCTAATTAATATATATATATATATATATATATTGTTGTGACACTAATTATTTCCAAATGAATTCATAACCTAGACAAGGTTCCTTTAAGAGAGTCTCCATTACGGTGAACAATTATTATTTTATAAAAAGAAGAATAAAGTTGCTTGTTTGGCGAGCAACTCTCCATGAAGAAGAGAAGAAGGCAAGCAACAGGGACAGGGTCGCCAAGAACAAGAACTGCTCGACGGACGAGCATGCAACCGGCAAGAACCCAACTTGTTATGCCTCATCCAAAGGAAGATAAGACTTTTCACTGTACTCGGGTCAAAAATGATCATTCCTAGATACAAAAGATATCAATGTAAAAGTAGTAGTTGATATTTACTATACCTAATTTCTATATGTTACTCAACAATCTATCCGTCAAAGACATATTTGGGGCAGTCTTCCTAAGGACAAAATCCATGCCTTTAATGCATGGTTTGTCCAAAGATATTAGAGCAATACAAAATGTGTTTCTTCGTGCACTAAAAAATTAGGGATGTTAAACGGGGGCTACAGGTCTTATCTGTTCATTTTTATCGGTCTGCTAACACTTAAAACCTAACCCTAGCGATTCGCAAGCTAAACGGACCACTAACGAGCTCCAAAAAAAATTTAAAAAAATTAATTTTTAATATAAAATTTAGACATGTAATTGTAATACGATACAATTTAAACTTAAAATTAAAACATTGTTAAAAATTCATTGAAAATTACATTTAAACATTTTTCAATAGTTCACTTTTTCATTAAACAAATTTATAATGTTAATGACGATTTGAGAGCGGTGGGCGGCATCCGGCAATGATAATTTAAGAGTCGTGGCGGCAGCCGATGAACCCTAATTGGAAAGATAATAATGAAGTAGAGATGTTGCATGAAAATCCACATTGTTCATAAATTTATAAAAATTATATTCACACATTATTCATAAAGTTTAAGTATTAATTAAATGGTTGAATTCAATTTCAAGTAATTTAATAAAGTAACTAAATGAAAATATAAATTAACTAGATAAAAATTTAAATATATGTATTGGATAGTTGGATTTGGATTGAAATTTTAAAGTAAAATATGATAGGTTGTGTACACGGTTGTAGTTGTACAAGTAAAATATATAAAAGGAAAAAAAAACTCGGACTAGCCCTTTTAGCTCGCGGGCTAAACAGTCCGGGCCAAAAAGACCCGATTTTAAACGGGCCACAAAATGTTTGGACCTAATCCTTGTTTGGTTCAGTGCTAAACGGGCCAGCCTGCAGCCCATTTAACATCCCTAATAAATACAGTCTTTAAGGCCTAACAAATGGATCATCAAACTTAAGTTTGAGTCTTAAAAAAATCAACAATTCTTTTTGTGTTTAATAGTTTTCTTTCATTCAATAGCTTTTAAGTTTCATCATTGGATCTTCCTTCAAAAAAAAAAAAGTTTCATCATTGGATCAACTAGTTAGAGTATTTATAATAACAAATTCTTCTGAATTTAGACCAGGTAACAACATATATAAATTGTAAAAAAAAACATTGAATTGATGAAATTCTTGATTGAATCCAAATAATATGACTATCTAGTGTAGTTTATTGTTTACTCATTTTATATTAGAGAATTAACATAAATAAATTTATTTTATTCCATAAATTTGAATTTTTAGACTATATGAGATTCTTTCTTATTGTTTCTCAATTTTAAAGAAGATATAAGAATGTGAACGATTTTACAACCTAATATAAAATATCTGTCATGTCTCGAAAAATTTACAACTAATAATCATTCTAAGATATATCAGCATCAAATAAAGTAAATAGTTGGAGAAAATTATCACTAATAGTGGGCCGGGCCGGGGCCATAGCTTTTCTACCTATATAAGAGCATTAATTGGTATTGGAATACCTTTCGCACTGTAGTTCTTTTCCAGACTTTTAATCAGCTAACGTGTCTCTTGTAAAAATCTCTTAAGATGGGATTAATATGACTGCAAATATATGCATCCACTACTATCTTACTCTGAATTTCTTATAATAATTGTAAATAATTCGAAGCAATCTAAGTCTTTAAAAAAATTATTAGCTACGCTCATCTGTATAACAGTATAATAGTGCAATGATGGATAAATAAATATAAAAAAGTAATTATAGAATTTGAAAAGAGGAGAAATAGATCAAATCATAATGTATTAATTGGTATATTAGTTAGTTTCATCTTTATTGTGTCAAAAGAGAAAAAAGGGCTAGTTTCATCTTTATATTTTTATCAGTTGTTAAAGTTTGGTTTGCTATACTAATTAGCTCAAAAGAAAATTTGTATAGGGTATCAACTGGTAAGTTTATTATGTTTTCATCTAAAGGAAAAAGGTAAAGAGAAAAAAAAAAAAATATATATATATATATATATATTCCAGACAAGCTTTTAGCATGTCAAATGAAATAATTCGTGGTTCGCCATTCATTACAATCGATGGGCCACCATGCCCTAATTTCATGTGGATGATATCTAATGGGCCCATTGTCAGAGAGCCCAGTTTCTTATGAGAGAAGGCTCACTTTATAATTCCCGTACTTGGGCCCAGAAAATTTTATAGAGTATTTTCCATGGCTGTACTAGCATATTTTCATATTCATAAGACTACATTTTATATGAAAATAGTCGTGACAAGTTTATCATAAAATTATTTTAAATTATAAAATATTAAATTAAAATTATCAATAGTTTTATTAGGAGTAACAAAAGTTGAAGTAAAAAATATCAATAACAATTACATTGTAAAATCAATGACCCCAATTTTTTATATTCCTGATGAAATTTTTAGAATTTTTTTATCAAATATTTGATACTTTGAAATAATTTCTGATAGACTTCTAATGAACTATTTTATATAAAACTGTGTCATACTCTAAAAGCCAAACTTTTTTAAGCAGACGTGTCAGCACTCCATTCTTTTATTTCTGTCTTATGCCACAAAATTATATCATTTGATAATTTCTGCATTATCATAAAAACTTACTTAACCTTTTAATCTCAGCCCTACATTTCGTACAAAATGATCTAGACCATTAAATTTAATAGGAATAAATAAATCGCCCAAACTAGGGCATGTAGCATATCCTGGTTTGGGTTAACTTGGGCTGGTTTGACTTGAATTTGATGACTTTTTTTATTATTTTCTGTTTGAACAATGATGAAAATTTATATAGGATCATGTATAAACAATTTAAGTTTCTCTATAAATATTTTTGTTGAAATCAATTTCATTTAATTTCAATACTATCAAACATATCGAGTCCCTTACTGCTTCAAATCAGCGGTGAGAAACATGATTAATATCATTGTACAAAAGTGTCTATAAGTCAGAAGACTTAAAATTAGGTGATATAAACCAACAAAGATTAGTAATTTATCCAGACATATGATTTTTTTTTTTTTATCAGTGAAAAATGTTATTGTACCATTTATAGGCAATTAAAAAAAATTCTCCAAATGTATCAGTTGAAAGTCAAAATGATCATTTTAAAGATTTGATTTTAAAGAAAAATTAAAACCAGTGAAGGTTGGTGAAGTAATTAAGCTTTCTGTAAAATGCAATAATGTTGTATTTAAACGTTGTCTGGTGAGAATTATATTTCTTTGATTGGTTTTTTCTAAACTTCTTACCGAAATTGTAAGTTTAATATGTTTTTCATATTTTCTTCGCACATACAAGTGTCGAATGAAAAGTTAAATTAACTTTGGTTATTATCAACAGGAGATTTGTTCCCAATTTAATTTATAAATCCAAGTGAAGAACGCTATTGAACCATTTATAGGCAATTTAACTTTTTTTTTCCAAATGTATCAGTTAAAAGTCAAATTGATCATTTTGAAATTTTTAAAGGAAAATAAAAACCAATGAAGGTTGGTGAAGGATAATCGAGTTTTCTATAAAATGCAATAATGTTGTATTGAAACGTTGTCTGGTGAGAGTTATATTTCTTTGGTTGCATTTTTCTAAATTTCTTACTGAAGTTGTAAGTTTAATATGTTTTTCATCTTTTTATAGCACATAAAAGTGCCGAGTGGAAAATTAAATGGACTCGGGATATTATCAACTGGAGATTTGTTCCCAATTTAATTTATAAATCTAGGTTTATTGTTGATATGAATTATCAAAATTTTTATCTAGGTAAAACTTGATATACATTTATTAGAAATGTTAGATAGTGTAAATAATATGAATTGTTTTGAAGAAATATTATAATATTGATGTTGGAGCAAGATTAATTTTAATTGTTTGTGAACTAAGGTTGAATACTTCATTATTGCGTGATAATGATCGTATTGAGTATAACACATTGAGAAATATTGTATATCAAGGAGTGGTCAGAAATGTTTAGACTTTTGGAACTACAATATACTTTTTTTATTTCTTATGTTCGATTGGTTGCTTTATATGAAAGAGTGATTTTTTTTTAAATGTAATTATTGTAATTTTATTTTTAAAAAAATATTTTAAGCATGTTTAACTGGTGATAAAGTTTATAAATTTTAATTTAGTTGATGAATGTTATATATATGTTTTAAAAGGTATATAACACATTATGTTTGATAAATATTATTTGACATTTAGAAATGTCTTTACATAGGCAATATGTGTTGGTTAATGTGTTATATTCCCTCTATCCCACATCAATTTACACTCTAAAGGGTTGCATATTTTTTTAAGAAAGATGTATTCTTTTGAATAAAGTAGTGGCGTAAGTGTAAATATATGTATATATTTTTATGCGTGCACACAAATCAATATTTTCTTTGTTGGTAGTGTGCAAATTGATGTGAGAGAAACCAAAAAAATAAGTGTGTGGGACAGAGGGAGCAACAAATTAAAATAAATTTTATTTTTTTTAAAAAAATATTTAGAATGAAATAACATTTTAATATTTTACGTAATAATTATAAAAAAAAAATGACGATGTATTACGAGAATGTATATTGAGAAATATACAATTATTTTTTATCTAATACAAACAACATACTATAGTAATAAGATATTGTGATGCAAACAAATAATTTATCTAAATAATATACGGATGAAACTAACTCTCATGCAACGTACGGGATGGGTACATAACTAGTTTTATTAATGGTTCCCCAATATTTATTAAATTTTGCTCTCATTTGTCTACCCATTTCCACTAAACTAGGATCATCACTGCTTTGAAAATTTTCCAATTCCTTTAAAACTCGAATTATCTCATGAAAGTACATATTATAAGTAGTATACAAATAACCGGGCAACTTGCAAGTGACATCATAGAACTTTTTCATAATTTTTTGTAAAGTAAGCAGCACAAGTCCAATCTATCTCATTAGGCATATCCTCCCCAAACTCAGTCACATATTTTGTATCTATGTCTTCTAACTTATCAAATGGTTTTTTTAAAGATCAATGCAGTTTCCAACATCAAGTAGGTTGAGTTCCATCTAGTTGGACAATCCAATTGTAAATGTGTCTTAGAGGTAATGCCTACGTCACCACAACATTTCATGAACACATCCAATCTTTGTGGGCTTCCCCTCACATATCGAACAACATCTCGAATCTTCTTGATAGATGCATTAGCAATTTTAAGTCCATCTTTAACAATTAATTGTAAAATATGAGCAAAACATCTCATGTGAAACTCTACCCAAAATAAAAGTATTTTTTTAACAACCTCTTTTTTAGTTGTTGGACAACCGTGTCATTTGAAGAAGCATTATCAACAGTGATGCACATTACTTTCTTCAACCCCCACTCATCCATGCAAAAATCAACAACATTCCCAATATTCACCCCTTTATGACTTTTAATGGCACAAAAGTTCATAATTCTTTTATTCAACTTCCAGTTTGAATCGATAAAGTGAGCTGTTAAACAAAGGTAGTTCAAATTCTGAATGATTGTCCAAGTATCAGTAGTTAAAGATATCTTATGACTTTGACACTGAGATTCAAGTAAAGTTTTCAATTTTATTTTTCTTTAACAAAAAATGAGTAACAATCCCTAGCAATTGTGATTCTAGATGGAATATCAAACTGAGGAACATTAGCTTCAACAAAGTCCTTAAAACCTTCCCTCTCAACAAACTTAAAAGTGTGTTCATTCTTTATAATCATCCTAACCAAAGCTTCTCGCACTTTATTCTGATCAAATTGACATGCATTTACTTTCGAAGCATCAGAAGTCGATGTATTTTGAAATACCAAAGTTTTTTTAGTTTTATTTTTAAGCTTATCCTTGTTTAATTCCTTTCTAATCTCAGGAGGACATTTTTTGCAAACTTTTCTTATATGTCCCCATGGCCCCGAAATTCCTAGCTCACTCTTACATTGATATAATTTATCATACCACACACACTTAGCTTTTTCTTCCCCATCTGTAACATTATCAAAATGATTTCATACTCTTTACCTAATTTTTTTTCAACTGGTGAAGTAGCAGTGGCATTACCTTCACCTGGAATTGTATTTGAATCTTTTGGAACGTGAACTGAGGTATGCATAGTAGCAGAGGTAGGACCGGCGGCAGAAGTGAAAGCACTTGAATGTGGACCAAACACTTTCCTCTTATTTGCACACTGTAAAGTCATTCAAATTCAATATGATTACCTTTTTAAAAAAATCATTATTAGTACGAAAATAAAATGCACACAAAATTTATTGTGTAAAAAGTTTACCAGTTTGATAAAAAGTTTTCGAACTTTTAGGAGCACCGCCTTCGGAATTTGAGGCCATCTTAATCTGCACTAAACAAAACAAGTAATATATTCACATCTTAAAAGTAAAAAACGAAGACTTCATTAATTTTAGGTTGAATGAATAGTGCCTCTTAAACAATAACACTTACATTAAACTTGTTTGTGTGCATAAATTTAATAACCTAACTACAACTCAATATACTTCTACTCTTTTTTTTTTTGAAGCAATATACTTCTACTTAATAAACTACTACTTTAATTACTTTTTTTTCAGTACATTAAATTACTAGTTACTTAATTAAAATATAACTAACATTCCAAATAATTAACAGTTTTTCAATGTTTTCGTGGCTATTGAATTGTTCGACTAAAAAAGTTTGGCAAAAATTTTTATGAGACCATCTGGTATGAAACAACATAAATTATAATACACACTACTGTCAAAATATTAACACATCAATCTCACCATGAGATGGTCTCACACAAGACCTACTCAAAACGTATTTGTCTATAATCTGTATAACATGAAATCTTGTGTAACAAGAAAATATTCATCCACTGTATATATAAAACCATGAGGTTGTCGCTAATCCACCATCTTAATTTCTTAACTATTAATATTAAATATAATATATCATATATATATATTGTCATGGAGTACATAAATATCAAATACGAAAGCAAAGTCCATATACATGAATATATCCAAAAAAATAATTACTACCATTATACTACTAGAAAAGATAGGGTCTCATAGTGGTTCAACCAAGAGTATACATGAATATACTAAACATGAATATATCAAACAAGAGTATACCCGATTTTCTTCAATAGTGGTTCAATCGAGTGACGATGTTGATCAGGTGAGAGAGAAAAGGTAGGGTTTCGTAGATATATTGTGACATTAAAAAATACTATGAATAGTATAATTGTATATAATGATATCTCAGAAGTTTCCTAAAGATATTTTTTCAATATTTTTTCGATAATTTACTAATTTTAATTCACTTATATTGATATAAAATATTGATATCCCTTACTTTTTTATGAATAATATGGAAAGACAGTATTGAGTGAAATTGATTCATACATGAATCATTGAAAGGTATTAGATGTTTTCATAAAGAGTATTAATTGTTTTCACTTAAGAGTATAAGTTTGTTTTCACTAAAATATTCATACCCTTTAGTGAAAACGAACTCATCTATTTACTGAAAATAAATAATAAACTTCAATGGTTCATGTATGAATCATTTTCACTCTATATTATATATTTATGTAATTACTAGTTTACCAGTATTAGGGTAGAGTATGTACAGAGTGAAATTGGTTCATACATGAATTATTAAAGGACATTAGTTATTTTCAATAAAGAATATTAATTGTTTTCACTGAAGAGTATGAGTTGTTTATACTGAAAAGTTGATGGTCCCGGTTTCGAAGGCCAAAATGGGAATTTAGGAGAGAATTTTTAAAAAAATAAACTTTGCATTGCACCCTGAATTCAGTGAGGGAACACTCAAGTCACTGCATTGCTGAGAGTCAGAGGTATCAAGTCAGTGTGGTGACTTGAGGACTCAGCCTCTCAACAAGACAGTGACTCGAGAGGTTACACTTCAAGTCACTGCAATGCTTAGAGGCTGAGTTACCAAGTCAGTGCGAAGACTTGGAGACTCATGCTCTAAGCAACGCAGTGACTCGAGATACTGGACTCTCGAGTGCTTGCTTAAGCATGTCAGTGAGATTGGTTCTCCCTGACTAAATTACTTAACCAAAGTTTCTTTAACAATGCTCTCAGTGAGCAGATTTTACACAACACTTTAGTAAGTACTTAAACAATAAATAATGCTTAGTTTAATGTGGTTCAGAGACTCAAGCTCTTACATCCACGGGCCTGATTTAACAGGAAATCCACTAACTTGGGATTCTTGTTTTTAACGTGCCAAGGTGCACCCAGATCTATACACTCAGATCTTGCTTTCTTTCTTCCTAACTCAACAACAACTTCCACCAACAAATCTGACTAAAGGGTTTTGGTTTCAGTTAGGTTTTCTCCAACTAGATGAGGTTTTCCCTTACAAAATGTTAGCCTAAAGCTAAGATTGGAAAAACCTCTCTAAGCTATGAGGTACAAGCTGATCACTCAATTTATATCTGTAAAGACCCTAATGGTCAGTGAACAAGGTGTGAAACGTGCCTCCTTATATCTCCCATGCAAATGCACTATCCTCTCACACCTTCACAGCTCGTAGGTGTTGATTTTTCTCATTCACACACACTTCAAACGGCAGCTATGAGCTTGTATTTATAGTTTGGATTCAAATGTAACCACTGGAGGAAATTACATTTGAATCCATACAATTAATAGGTTTCACCTACTTTTCTTGGAATGCGGCCTTGTCAGTGTCAGATATGCTGTCTTGACTTGATTGGTCCACGTGGACTGAATCCAACAGATCTTTGGTTCAGTGAGCTTGATCAGGGTGCACTGGCTTCAAATAGCTTATCCTCCACTGACTTGATGATCTTCAGTAGACACAACTGTCTTCAGTGTAATTGTCCTTCAGGGACTCTTTGAAGATCACTCCAAGAAGTTTGTCATAAGGCTGAATGACAAACTTCCCTAACCACAGTAGCCTGACTCATTTAGGGCCTACTTGGTACAGCACTGATCCTCCTGATCATGATCTTCACTAAATAGCCCACTGACTTAGCTTAGATCAGTCAGGTTTATACTCAGTGGGACATCCTTCAGGCTTCACTTCAGGTTCAGGTCTCTGCCATGGCTTCAGTCAGTTCTTCTTGTGATGTCATTTTGATTTCCTCAGGCTGTGTTGCTGAGTTCCCCCTCGCTGAGTTCCCCATCAACTGACAGCCTATTCTACTGGGAAATAACCTAGTCTGGCCTGAAACTAAAGATATTATCCCGACTGCTTTCAAACCTCTACATGTGGTTTTGAAAAATCATCAAAACTAAACATATCCCAACAATTTTCCCCTTTTTGATGATTCCAAAACTTCTAATACTAAAGGTATTCTATTACAAGACAGTGTCAGAACAACAAGTAATAGTTTGAACAAATGCAGAAATTCCCATAATTTTTTTAAAATGTTTAAGATCTGTTCGGTTGACTATTTTTCTTAACAAAACTGGATCAGTGGTCATGTGAACAACCCGCTCTAATACCAATTGATGGTCCCGGTTTCGAAGGCCAAAATGGGAATTTAGGAGAGAATATTTTTTAAACTTTGCATTGCACCCTGAATGAGTTCAGTGAGGGAACACTCAAGTCACTGCATTGCTGAGAGTTAGAGGCATCAAGTCAATGTGGTGACTTAAGGACTCAGCCTCTCAACAAGACAGTGACTCGAGAGGTTACACTTCAAGTCACTGCACTGCTTAGAGGCTGAGTTACCAAGTCAGTGCGAAGACTTGGAGACTCATGCTCTAAACAATGTAGTGACTCGAGATACTGGACTCTCGAGTGCTTGCTTAAGCATGTCAGTGAGATTGGTTCTCCCTGCTTTAACAATGCTCTCAGTGAGCAGATTTTACACAACACTTTAGTAAGTACTTAAACAATAAACAACGCTTAGTTTAACGTGGTTCAGAGACTCAAGCTCTTACATCCACGGACCTGATTTAACAGGAAATCCACTAACTTGGGATTCTTGTTTTTAACGTGTCAAGGTGCACCCAGATCTATACACTCAGATCTTGCTTTCTTTCTTCCTAACTCAACAACAACTTCCACAAACAAACCTGACTAAAGGGTTTTGGTTTCAGTTAGGTTTTCTCCAACTATGTGAGGTTTTCCCTTACAAAGTGTTAGTCTAAAGCTAAGATTGGAAAAACTTCTCTAAGCTATGAGTTACAAGCTGATCACTCAATTTATATCTGTGAAGACCCTAATGGTCAGTGAACAAGGTGTGAAACGTGCCTCCTTATATCTCCCATGAAAATGCACTATCCTCTCACACCTTCACAGCTCGTAGGTGTTGATTTTTCTCATTCACATACACTTCAAACGGCAGCTATGAGCTTGTATTTATAGTGTGGATTCATATGTAACCGTTGGAGGAAATTACATTTGAATCCATATAATTAATAGGTTTCACCTACTTTTCTTGGAATGCGGCCTTGGCAGTGTCAGATATGTTGTCTTGACTTGATTGGTCCACGTGGACTGAATCCAACGGATCTTTGGTTCAGTGAGCTTGATCAGGGCGCACTGACTTCAGATAGTTTATCCTCCACTGACTTGATGATCTCCAGTAGACACAGCTATCTTCAGTGTAATTGTCCTTCAGGGGCTCTTTGAAGATCACTCCAAGAAGTTTGTCATAAGGCTGAATGAAAAACTTCCCTAACCACAGTAGCCTGACTCCTGCAGGGCCTACTTGGTACAACACTAATCCTCCTGATCATGCTCTTCACCGAGTAGTCCACTGACTTAGCTTAGATCAGTCAGGTTTATACTCAGCGGGACATCCTTCAGGCTTCTCTTCAGGTTCAGGTCTCTGTCATGGCTTCAGTCAGTTCTTCTTGTGATGTCATCTTGATTTCCTCAGGCTGTGTTGCTGAGTTCCCCCTCGCTGAGTTCCCCCTCAACTGAGTACCTCTCAACTGACAGCCTATTCTACTGAGAAATAACCTAGCTTGACCTGAAACTAAAGATACTATCCTGACTGCTTTCAAACCTATTACATGTGGTTTTGGAAAATCATCAAAACTAAACATATCCCAACAAAAGTATTAGTTTGTTTTCACTAAATATTGTTCACCTATACTATGCCTTTATATAATTACTAGTTTACTTGTACTAGGGTAGAGTATATAGAATGAAATTGGTTCATACATAAATCATTGAAGGGTATTAGTTGTTTTCACCAAACAGTATTTATTGTTTTCATTGAAGGGTATGAGTTGTTTATACTAAAGATGGATTGAGATAATAATATAAATTAAATTTCATATGCACCAAGTGTATTTATGTGTACTTGTTACGTCTCAATTATGATATTAGCATATACGTTTTGTGTAAACTCAATTTTTTCAAGTATTATTGTTATGTTTAAAAACTATCACAATTATGCATATTAACTATCAGCATTATGCATATACACTATCAATATTTGAAAAATCAAGCATTTTTAAAAAGTGACAATAAATATGCATAATAATGATAATGTGTATATATATAACACTGATATTTGAAAAATAAAGTTCACGTGAACTCTGGTTCACAAAAGACTTACTCTATAGTTAATTAGTAAAAATTTGTATCAATTATTAGTTCATTACAGATAGCTCAAGTGGTTAGAGTTCCACTACCTATGACCGAGGGGTC
Source organism: Ballota nigra (assembly GCA_947034835.1). Classification (NCBI taxonomy): domain Eukaryota; kingdom Viridiplantae; phylum Streptophyta; class Magnoliopsida; order Lamiales; family Lamiaceae; genus Ballota; species Ballota nigra. Next base: position 31,641,521 of record OX344721.1, read on the forward strand.
ATGGATTGAGTCACAATTTATCTAATAAAAGAAAATTATTATTTTATTGCTAAATATTTTTTTCCTTAAAGTTGATAAAAATCATTATATTATATAATTGTGTTTAAATTTGAATTTAATAACATTGCAGTACTATTTGATAAATTTAAAATAAAATAATAATTTAATTTTAATACATATTTAATTCGGTTATTGACTTACTCGTAAAATACTAGTTTTCAACTAGCAGTTATCCCACAAGAGTATGAGATCACTATAGCATAGGCAAGTATAGGACCAAGTAATATCGAACCCGTAGGAGGATTAGTATACGAGTAAATCCCTGAAAATCTATGCGTCGTAGTTAATATGAATGTGATTTGCGTAAATGATTAGACGTGAAATTGTGATATTTTGTAGCTCGATTACCCATATTTTGAGCATTTTTATGAGTATTTAGAGATATTTGAGTAATATTTTCATAAACTCATAAATTTTCTTTTCTGGTATTCATATTTGGAAAGAGGGCGAAAAAAGGAGTTCGTAGGACTTTGAATCGACCAAAACAGACTCCCGGTTGAGAAGATATGAAGGTTTTTCGAACAAGTGTACAGCCAGCCGAAAGCACTCGAGCGCCCTGGGAAGTCTGTACAAAAATAGCGCTCGAGCGAGGGCCCAGCTCGAGCGCCCTTATCGTTTTTGACCCATATCGTATAAATACACGTCTCAAACCTATTTTTACATATCTAGACTCAATTTTCGAAGGGAAAGAGGCTTGGGACGTTATTTTGAGAGTTTGGCAAGGATTTCAAGTTTGTAAACGAGGTTTTTATCATTCGAATTCGTTAGAACAATTAATACTTTGCATGGTTTAGTTTTGTCTTTTAGTTTTTGAATTTTTTGATAATCTTAGACCTAAATTTAGATTTTATAGATTTGTTTCGATTCAATTGATTTCACAGATAGTTTATGTTCTTGAATTTCTTGATTCTTTTAATTATGTTTATGATTATTGATCTTGTTATTGCTTTTATTCTCAAAATCATCCTTGTATGCTTAGAATAGGATGAACTCGTAGAAGTAGGATGTTGGTACGTAATTAGGATAATTCGTGATGTATAGTTTTAATTCTCTTAATTATTGAATAATTCTAATAAACCCTAGAATAATCATAGAATTAAGTTCGAAAATTGTTAGAGAGAAGACGACTGCATCACTCTTTAATAACGAATAGGCTTAAGGAGAGGGTTTTTGAAGGGGTTTATAATCAACCGATTTATCTAGGGAGGACGGCCGAATCACCTTAGTTAAATTAGAGCCTCAAAAATTAAGCACAATTCATATAATTTAATTAGTGGGTTAGTGAAGTAAGTTGTTAGAACTAAGTATTGGGATTTTTTTCGAGCTTTTATTCTTTCAATTCTTTGTGCTAGATTAGGGAAGTTGATTGCCTAGTTTATAGTACACTTAGTATTTTAACTTGAACATCACGATTATTTTAGTTAAAGTACCAACTCCGTTAGTATAAGTAGGGATTCCTATTCCGAGCATCACCATCATATTTACATTTCAACCAGAAGTTAGTATAGTTTTTATTCTTGTTAATTGAGTATAAATTAGTAGAAAATAATTAGTAGTATTAGTCCAAACCAAAATTGCATTCATATTAGCTACGACACATAAATTTCTAGGGATTTATTCACGTACAAACTTTCCCACGGGTTCGAAACTACTTGGTCCCTATACTTGCCCATACTACAGTGATCCCATACTCTTGTGGGGTAACTACTAGTAAAGCTAATATTTTACAAACAAGTCAATGGCGCTGTTGCCGGGGAAGGCGATGTATGCTCATTGAGTGAAACTTAGATATAGTTTAGTAGTTAGTAGTGAGTGTATTTATTTTCTTTTTTTTATTTGTTAGCTAGTTGCGTTTGATATTTCTTTTGAGGTTTCAGGTATATGAAAACGCGCTCTAAGGGAGAAACGAGCGAAGATAGAACAAAACTAGATCCTGAGACTATAGCCAGAAGGAATAGAGCCTTCCAGAGAAGGATGACTACTGCAACTGGTGATGAGATGAATCTGGATATAAGCGGAGAGCTTAGTTTAGAAGGAGAAGGACTCAATTAGAATGTGGAGTGGGTGGATGGAGCAAGTGGTGTGAATAGTCAGAAGCAAGTACCCCAAGGGGTGAGCACCAACCAAAACCCAAACCCACCTAACCAAAATAACCCCGTACTAAACCAAAACCCAACCCTTTCACCGTACTAAACCAAAACCCAACCCTTTCATCAACCCTATCTACCAACACAACAACCCACCTTATCCATACCCCTATCCACCCTATTATCACCCATACTACCCTCCACAACCTATCTTAAACCAACCAAATATTCCATAAGTACCTCCACCACCTGTACACCAACAACAAGTACCCCAGAACGCAGGTCCTCCTGGTATGGAGATTAGAGGGATGTTTGAGGCTCAGTCTCAACAGTACTATGATAGAGTACCTATGCCACCAGTCGAGGTAAATAATTTCTCCATCTCTCCAGGTTGAAGATGGTGTTGGAAAATCATTTCAGGGAAGAGGTAGGGAAAGATAATCCACACACCCATTTGAGGAACTTTCTCATGATAACTTCCACTTTCCACTACAATGGGATGTCTGAGGACGCAAAGAAGCTCAGGCTATTTCAGTTCTCTCTGACTGCGATAGCCAATGATTGGTACGATAACACACTTCCACGGGGGGGGGGGGGGGGGGGGGGGTGAATATATGGGCCGAGCTCGAGCGTCTATTTCTAGAGCGGTTCTACCCTCCATCCAAAACGGTGAAGGTGAGGAAGGAGATTTTCTCATTCAAGTAGAGACCGAACGAGAGATTGAGTCAAGCTTGGGAGAGATTTTCCAACATACTTATTGATTGCTCACAGCATGGGTACAACGAAGGAGATATTATGGCTTACTTCTATTATGGAGCTTGTGAGAAGGATCAGCAGCATCTCGATGCTTGCGCGGGTGGAGCATTTCTGAATCGAAGCACAACTTAGTGTAGACAGATAATGGAGGATATAGTGAATAATGCGGGGCAGTGGAATTCTAACCAGCCTCGTCAGCAGAGTGTGTATCAGGAAGAGGAGAGTGAGGGTAATATGAAGCTGTTGATGGCACTTATGGAGAAGATCAACAACTTATAGGTTGGGCAGAATCTGAGTGAAGGAGACGCAGTTATGAGTGGGAAGGTGGATCAACGGGGATATCAACAAGAGGAGGCGAATTATATGGGGATGCTGAATTACAACCAAGGGAGCTATCAGCAAGGGCAACTTACCTATGGTCAATCGTTCGTGCCACCGGGTCCACAGCCTCCTCATAATCAGTGGAGAAATAATCAGGGATACCAAGGAGGTCAACAATCTAATCAGAACCAGTGGAGGAAGAATGATAATTTTTTGTACAGTAATCCGAAAGCCGGAATAACTGTACCACCAGGAGTTTATCCAGGTTCAAAGCTGATGGTCCCGTTTTCGAAAGGGGAAAATGGGAATTCAGGAGAATTTTTTTAACCTTTACTCAGGGAGTTCAACAAGAGTGAATAATACTCAAGTCACTGCATTGCTACGAGTCAAAGCACTCAAGTCAGTGCGATTGACTTGTGAGCTCAGTCTCGTAACAAGGCAGTGACTCGAGAGGTTTCACTTCAAGTCACTGCATTACTCAGAGACTGAGCTACCAAGTCAGTATGAAGACTTGGAGGCTCAAACTCTAAGTAACACAGTAACTCGAGATGTTGAACTCTCGAGTGCGTTGCCTGAACTTGTCAGTGAGAAGGATTCTCCCTGACCTAAATACTTAACCAAAGTTTTCTTTTAACAATGCTCTCAGTGAGCAGATTTTCACAACACTTTAGTAAATACTTTAAAAGATAAGTACACTCAGTTTAACGTGGTTCAGAGACTCAAGCTCTTACATCCACGGCCTAATTTAACAGGAAATCCACTAACTGGGATTCTTATTTTTAACGTGCCAAGGTGCACCCAGATCTATACTCCAGATCTTTCTAACTTCCTCACAAAATAACTTACTACCAACAAACCTAACATTAGGGTTTTGGTTTCAGTTAGGTTTTCTCCAACTAGGTGAGGTTTTCCTTTACAATGTGTTAGCCTCAAGCTAGGATTAGGAAAACCTCTCTAAGCTATGAGTTACAAGCTGAACACTCATTTTATATTTGTGGAGACCCTAATGGTCAGTGTTCTAGGTGTAAGAAGTGCCTCCTTATAGCTCCCTTGAAACACACTATCTTCTCACACCTTCACAGCTCGTAGGTGTTGATTTTTCTCTCTTCACACACACCTCCAAACGCAGCTATGAGCTTGTATTTATAATGTGGATTCAAATGTAACCGTTGGAGGGAATTAAATTTGAATCCAGCATTAAATGATTTCAACCACTTTTCTTGGAATGCGGCCTTGTCAGTGTCAGATTTGCTGCCTTGTGCTGATTGGTCCACGTGGGCTGGATCCAACAGATCTTTGACTCAGTGGGTTGACCAAGACCCACTGACTTTAGGTAGCTTCATCCTTCATTGACTTGATGATCTTCAGTGGACTGAACGTTTTCAGTGATGTTGTCCTTCAGAGACTGTTTGAAGATCTCTCCAAGAAGTTTGTCATAAGGCTGAATGACAAACTTCCATGACCACAGTAGCCTGACTCCTTCAAGGCCTACTTGGTGCAGCACTGATCCTTCTGATCATGCTCTTTACTGAGTGGTCCGTCTGACTTAGCTTAGATTAGTCAGGTTTACACTCAGTGGGACATCCTTCAGGCTTCTCTGCCATGGCTTCAGTCAGTTCTGCTTGTGATGTCATCTTGATTTCCTCAGGCTGTGTTGCTGAGTTTCCCCTTGCTGAGTTCCCCCTCAACTGAGTTCTTCTCAACTGACAGCCTATTCTACTGAGAAATACCCTAGCCTGACCTGAAACTAAAGATATAATCCCGACTGCTTTCAAATCTATTACACGTGGTTTTGGAAAATCATCAAAACTAATTTATATCCCAACAGAAGCCTCCTAATGGAGAAGGCGGTGTCTCAACCGATGAGATGTTGCAAGCTATTCTGCAGAAGGTGGAAGAGGAAAGTAAGAGGTTGTCCTCTCTAGAGTATGATGTGAAGGAGATGAACAAGAAAACCAAAGGGATCAAGAACTCCAGAGGAGGGACATGGACCTAAATAGAATTCATCAAGAGAACAATAGGCGGTTCACTTCCATGGAGTTTCAGATTAGCCAGATCGTGAAATTGTTAGGTAGAGAGACGGGTAAATTTCCTTCTATGCCTGAAGGTAACCCGAAAGAGCATTGCAAAATGACTGAGTTGAGAAGTGGCACTAAGTATGATGGTCCCCCACTACCTACTGAGGTGGAGGAAATTCATAGAGAGGTTGAGGAAGAGAGCGAGAGGAAAAAGATGGATGATGAGAAAGAAAAGGTGGAAGAAGAGCGAATTCCCAAGTGGAAGAAGACGAAATAAGCTAACCGAAATGTGAAGGAAACCGAGCGAGATGAATGGGTACCAAAATCAGTAATTCCAGTACCATATCCGCAATGGTTCATGAAGAAGAAATTGGATGAGAAATTCTCTAAGTTTCTTGAGGTCTTCAAGAAGTTGCACATCAACATCCCGTTTTATGATGCATTAGAGCAGATGCCGAATTATGCAAAATTTCTGAAAGATTTGATCTCGAAGAAGAGGAGAGTTGACGGGCCAGAGTTAGTTCAGCTGAACCATGAGGTAAGTGCGATGGTGCACAAAGCTCTTCCTCCGAAGCTGAAGGATCCCGGTAGTTTCACGATCTTATGTGATACCAGGAATGGAATTAAGAAGGGGGCATTGTGCGATCTAGGGGCCAACATAAATCTGATGCCATTGTCGTTGTTTAAGAAGTTACACGGTGGAGACCTTCAACCTACGATGATGACTCTCCAACTCGTCGATAGGTCTATCATAAGACCTCAAGGTGTGGTTGAGGATGTCCTCGTGAAGGTGGGTGATCATGTTTTTTCAGCTGATTTTGTAGTCTTTGATATGGAGGAGGACGAGTGCGTGTCTTTGATCTTGGGAAGGTCTTTCTTGGCTACAACTAGGATGATATTAGATGTGGCCAATGGAAAAATCACGTTGAAGGTTGATGATCAAGAAATGAAGATTGCCATATATGAGGCAATGAGAAACCCGAAGGGAGATGAGAGCTGTCATTCCATTGATGCTATTGAAACTTGTGTTGATGACACACTCCATAACCCTTGTCCATCTTATGTTCAAAATTATGATAATCCTTCACCTGATGATGTAACTTATGAGCGCTGTGATCCAGGGATAAAGGCAAAGAGGAATTGAAGTTTGTGGAAGTGAAGCAAGTGGAGAAAGATGAAAGTGAGTTTACGGTACATGACCTCCGGGTAAAGAAATTCTATAATCGCTCATACGAGGATACGGGAGGTGACATTGAGCTTAATGAGTTGTGAGCTCATTTGAGCTCGGTCCGATATTAGGACCTTAACAATAGCGCTGAATGGGAGGCAATCCATTTTTACTTGCTTTTGAGTGTTTTTTATTTTCCGTTTGTTATTTTTGTGTTCGTATAATAGTAATCTCGTTCTTGAGTGATTTGATTGTAGGTTTGTATTGAGGGTGCAAGAATTTCCAAGTGATGATAGTGTGGAGTGCTTCAAAGGAACAAAAGAAGGGGGCAAGAGTGATAAGTGTGAGCCAGGAAATATGCGCATGAGGTAATCCCGAACCCCAAAACTTAGACAGCTTTGCAAAGTCTAAGTTTAGGGGGAGGGGGGGTGGATTATTTTACATGTTTTACCGTAGTTACCTCCCACCAAAGACACTTTTTCCCTTCCGAGTTTCCTTTTTCATATATTTCGTATGTTGGAGCATGCACGTATTGGGTGAGCTTGAGTATTTGATGTGAGCTTATTGGGCACTATTTATTTCATGTTTATTGACTCTTCCTTATTTACTTGTGATTGCTATCATTGAGTATGAATTAGTGGTTGGTGATTGTGGAACTGAGTTAGGACTAAATTGTGTGAGTGTTGTGAGTAGAGTAGATTTGAAAGGGAAGTCGTACACTTACGAATTTTCCTTTTGAATACTTGTGTGGTAATGATGAGAAGTCACTAGGTCTAGCATTAATGTGAAAAAAAACTCTGAGATTTGAGCCTTATAAGAGATTAGATTTCATTGAAATAATCTCATTGTTTGTGAGTGGATCTTCACCTTAGAGGTGCTAGAACTTGTGGGTGCTCTCGCTGTAACGCCCCGAATCCAGAATATATTAATTATATCGGATTCGAAGTGTTATTGTGATCAAAAGTCCGAACTATAAAATTTTTGAAGGAAATATAACGGAAATGAGAGATGATGAGTTTTTATGCAGCGGAAGAAATGAATAGAATAATTTTAATATGTATCTCTCACACATATATGTGTACATAAAACATAGTATCAACAGTAATGTTTTATTTAAGTGGGGAACTCCGTGTCGTCTCTATTACTGTCCTTGCTCCACGAAATCATAATCTGCAAGGGGTTAGGAAAATGGGGCGTGAGAATTGAATTCTCACATATGGGTGATTTGCAACATCATGGGATTGGTAAATCCGAAATATATTAAGTTATACTCATTGATAAAGTGTTTATTTTATTTAATCAATTTCATATAAAATTTAAACGACATTTAAACATATTTCGCATAATATAATTTAAATAACACAAGTTGATTCACATTAGGGCAAAGCCCAAATCATATCACATATTATCACAAACTGTCAAACCATAAACGTACGATCATTTCACTTCCAACAAAGTTACTCTTTTCAACTCCAACCAAAACTTACTTCATCCAACCACACAAACTCACATCATCCAACCATAACATCCCTCAAAATAAGCAAGTATCAATGGCCTTCTTCCCAGTGCGTCAAACGACAGCTGACCGGGGACCAGATCTACTTGATCAACAACCTTGATTCCGAGGGCGTCCCCGACAGCGGCCCCGGAGGTCGGATTTAAAACTCGATCCCGACTCCGTACATAGTGACTTTCCACAAAACTGACTCAATAAACTTTACAAAGAATAATACTTGACTGACAACTGAACTGATTCATGCTCACGTAACAGGTGTTTACTCATGCAGTGGTGGTCGATTCACAAAACAACAGGCAACATATATAACATATATAGTTATATCACATAATCCAAACAGTTATATAGATAGGTGTTACATTTATGTTGGATTAGATATTTTTGATTTGATTTAATCGAGTTCAGGAAATACCGGCACGACGTTATTATTAGCAGATCAATCAACAGATCATCACTAGACATGCTAAAAAATAACCGGAACCGCCGGTTCGAACCGGAACCGCCGGTTTTGGAACCGCCGGTTCCACGGTTCCACGGTTCCGGAACCGAACCGAAACCGTAAATTACACGATTCGGTTCCGGTTCCACTAAAAGTCGGAACCGGAACCGGCGGTTCGAACCGGAACCGGCGGTTCCGAGGCGGTTCCGAGGCGGTTCTACACTTAGAATTTTGAGTTTATTTCTTAATTTTTAGTTTTAAACTTAGAATTTTTAAATTTATTTTTTAACCCCTCCCCCAAATTTATTTTGTAAACTCAAGTCCAATTTCTTTAACCCCTCCCCCAAATTTATTTTGTAAAATTTAAGATTTTAAGTTGTAAACTTGTAATTAGTAATTTGGAATAATTCAATATTCACTTTGTAAATTTGTAATATTTCAATTAGTTTGTAATAATATATATTAGATACTTATTTTAAATTAGAATTACTAATTTGTAATTGTTCAATTACTAATTTGTAATAGTTTAATTACTAATGAATTTTTTTTCATTTAATATGTCATCTACATTTAGATTAAAAAACCAAAAAATACAAGTAGAAACCCTAAAAAACTAAAAAAAAAAAACTAAAAGTGACTTAGATTTTTTAGTTTCAAACTTTGAATTTCTAAGTTCATTTTTTTAAATTAAGCTCAAGTCCAATTTCTTTAACTCCTCCCCCCAAAATTTATTTTGTATAAATTAAGATTTTAAGTTGTAAACTTGTAAATTTGTAATATTTCAATTAGTTTGTAATAATAGATATTAAATACTTATTTTAAATTAGAATTGCTAATTTTTAATAGTTCAATCACTAATTTGTAATAGTTCAATCACTAATGAAATTTTTTTCCATTTAAAAAAACCCAAATAAACAAGTAAAAACCCTAAAAAACAAAAAAAAAATTAATTAAAAACCGCCGGAACCGGAACCGCCAGTTCGGGAACCGAACCGAAACTGGTTTTCAGCCGGTTCGGTTCCGGTTCCTCCATTACCAACTTTGGAACCGCCGGTTCGGAACCGGAACCGGCGGTTCCGGAACCGTGAGCATCTCTAATCATCACCCACCTGATTGTTCTGAGTTCCGGGAATATTGTGTAGGCAGACAGTCGAGTCCTTCGTGCATGTCCCGAAAAGTACAGAATCCTAATAAGGAGTATTCCGATTAAAAGATTGACTTTTGAATTTGAAAAGCTTAAGAGTGTGAAACTCGAGGATTGAGTAGATTGTTGTCTTTAGAAAACTATTGAAAACTAAAGTTTTCAAAGGTTGATTTCTAATTGATAAGTACACCCCTTTTAAAGAGGAGGTGCATCAGGGGGGTGTATTTACTAAATTCATTGGTGTAACAGGGGGTGCATTTACTAAATTCAGTGGTATCCTTAATAAAGGCCTTTTATAAAATTAAAAGTATAAGAATTTATAACTTATAAAAACCTCTTATTAAAACTTATTAATAACTTGATTTTTCTAAGAAATTTATATTATAACTAATATAGTTTATAAAAAGTATTTTTCTTTTCTAACTTTAGTAACACTTCTAAAACAAAGGAATTATATTAATTTTTTCCCAAAATTACTATTTTCATTTGTTATTAATTTTGAATATTAAACGACTTATCTTTTCGTTTCTAATTTTCTAACAGTCGCACAAGGGGAAGACGAGTTTCCCTTTGTCTCCAAAAACTCAACTAATATTACTAACAAATAATTTCATCACCATATCATCAGCTAACCAAACCAAACTAATTCATCAATCCAATAATACCAAACAACTTAAACAACAATACTAAACAACTAATTCAACACTACACATAGCTAATTCAATACTCACAAAATCAACAATATCAAAGTCCATCTACAAGGTTCCAAAAGATGAATATTCCAACCTCTCCAAAAGTCTAAACAACTCGAAATTAAAACAGTTCATTCCTAATCCAAAAACTACGAAAATTAAAGAGAAAAGACGAGCAGTCTTACGAGTCCCAAACTGGGCAGCCTAACGGCGTAGTTCGGTGACTCGTTGAATAAAATGGACGGCCTAACGGCGTCGTTTGGTCCTTCCAAAATTTCCGGCAGCAACGATTTGAATTGACGGCATCGTCTTGGTTGAATTGAAACGAAAGGGGTTATGAGTGAAATCGAAATTTGATGAAATTAGAAATTGAAGGGGGAGATATTATCGGACACTTACTGGAAAGAAGAGGAGAGGCGGCGGCTTCCGATCGATGGGGAGAGGGACGGTGCGGCAGCGCTGCTGGAGGCGGTGGTGGCGCTACGGCCTGGGTACGGCGGCGCTCGCGCGTTCCGCGAGCGAGAGGCGGAGCGGTGGCGTTTGGGCTGGGCTGAGGCACGACGGCGCTGGGACCGCGGCGGTGCTCGATCCGCCGGAGGAGGAAGAAAGAGGAGGCGGGACAGCGGCGCTTCGCCGTCGGAAGCAGGGAGGCACGAGCGCGGCGGCGGTCTGAAGCGGCGGCGCTTCGTGAAGCGCGACGCCGTGTCGCGACGGCTGGAGACGGAAGGGCGGCGCGACGGTGCTGGGCGGCGACTGGTGGCGATCGCCACTCGGCTCTGCGTCTGGAGGAAGACAGAGACGGTGGCGTCGCGTCGCGACGGGAGGAGAGAGAGCGAGAGGGGCGTCGGCTGGAGCGGCGGAGAGAGGCGTGCGGCGGTGTCCGCCGGAAAAGGAAAAAGGAAGGAGGCGTTGCTTGGTAGAGAGAGAAAAGGAATTTGGGGAAAAATGAAGAGGAAGATGTGTTCCTTTCTTTTATAGAGAAAAATAGTTTAATTAAAGAATTAATTTAAAACAAATGAATAAAACTTGTGGATGAGATTAATCCTCTTTAATTCCTGATATTTTCTTTCTCAATTGATACGGTTTAGGAATCGTTTGGTTCACGAGTTTAAACCCGATTTGAAAATTAATACAGTTTTAAGACTAAATTAATATTTTATTTTATTTTAATTATTCTCAATAAATTAAACGGATCGAAAATCCTAATTTTTAATCTTTGAATATTTAATTTCTCGTAGTCCTTTATTCGCTTTGAAAGATTCGATTCTTTCGACGAATTTAGGAATTTGTAAAAAGGGTATATATTTAAATTACACAAAAGCACACAAAATAATAAAATAAAAAGAAACAAAGATAAGAAAATAAAAATAAGGGTTCTAGGAATATAAAAGGTATGAAACGGGACGGGGTATTACACTCGCTTCTTGATTGTGTCTAGTATGAAATGTCGGAAGTGATCTAAGGCCATTATTGATTTAATAAGTCACTTAGCCAAAATATTCCTACCAATGACATTAATCCCTTGTTAGCCCATTTGAGCTTTAGCCTATTTATTTGCTAGCACATTTGAGCTTATCCAATTCCTAAATTCTTTTTGTCCCAATTTGACTGGAGAATAGAAAAAGTTGTGAGTGAAAAGGGATTGAGTTGAGAGAGGTAAAATTGTATATGGTTGAGTGAGTATGAAAAAAAGGAGTAATGAATTTTTTAGTAGTGGGGAAGATTGAAAAAGCTGAGAATGAGCAAAAGAAAATATGAGCTTATGTATAATTTGAGAAAAAGAAAAGAAAAAAAAAGGAAGAGCGGTGAATGATAAAAAAGTGTACAGAGTTAGAAGAAAAAAAGTATATTGAAATACCGAAACTATGATTTTCTATTCTCCATTCACTTGAGTCAGTTTATCCTATATATTTACCCCACCTGTCCAAAGAGCTGTACATTACAACATTGAACAAGTCTTTTTTTATTCGGCATGAATTCTAGTATGTGGTCGAAGTTGAGAGTACTTATAAGCATATGGTCACTAATTTGTGTGAATGATTGATTGAGATTATCCCTAATTATTGATAAACACTTGTGAGAGTGTGAAACACATCACCGAGAGCACATCCATGTTTTGATTGATTATCCATGAGTATGATGAATGGGGTGAGTTTGTGTGCGGGTGAACGATCTTTGAAGCTTGAAAGTGAGTACTTGCATGATTTAGTGCTTTGATTCATTTCTAACAATTTCACTTGACTTATTATTTCATTGCTTGAGGACAAGCAATATGGTAAGTTTGGGGGGTTGATTAGACGTGAAATTGTGATGTTTTGTAGTCCGATTAGCCCATGTTTCGAGCGTTTTTATGAGTATTTAGAGTTATTTGAATAACATTTTCATAAACTCATCAATTTGCTGTTGGGGAAATATAACTCCAACATTTGCCTCTTTGGTGTTCATATTAGGAAAGAGGGCGAAAAAATGAGTTCGTAGAACTTTGAATCGACCAAATGGACTCCCGGTTGAGAAGATATGGAGGTTTTTCGAAAAAGTGTACAGCCAGCCGAAAGCACTCGAGCACCTCCAACAGCTCGAGCGCCCTGGGAAGTCTGTACAAAAATAACGCTCGATTGAGCTAGCTCGAGCGCCAAGTGCTCGAGCGAGTGCCCAGCTCGAGTGCCTTGATCGTTTTTTGGCCCATATTATATAAATACCCGTCTCAAACCTATTTTTACATATCTAAACTCGATTTTCAAAGGGGAAGAGGCTTGGGACATTATTTTGAGAGTTTGACAAGGATTTCGAGTTTTTAAACGAAGTTTTTATCATACGAATTCGTTAGAACAATTAATACTTTGCACAATTTAGTTTTCTCTTTTGGTTTTTTAATTCTTTAATAATCTTAGACATAAATTCAGATTTTATAGATTTGTTCTTCAGATTTGATTCAATTGATTTCATAGATAGTTCATGTTCTTAAATTTCTTGATTCTTTTAATTATGTTTATGATTGTTGATCTTGTTATTGCTTTTATTCTCATAATCACCATGTTAGGCTAAACCCTTGTATGCTTAGGATAGGATGAACTCGTAGAAGTAGGATGTTGGTACGTAATTAGGATAATTCATGATGTATAGTTTTAATTCTCTTAATTATTGAATAATTCTAATAAACTCTAGAATAATCATAAAAATTAAGTACGAAAATTGTTAGAGAGAAGACGACCGCATCACTCTTTAATAACGAATAGGCTTAAGGAGAGGGTTTTTGAAGGGGTTTTTAATCAACCGGTTTATCTAGGGAGGATGGCCGAATCATCATAGTTACATTAGAGCCTCAATAATTAAGCACAATTCATATAATTTAATTAGTGGGTTAGTGAAGTAAGTTGTTAGAACTAAGTATTGGGATTATTTTCGAGCTTTTATTCTTTCAATTCTTTGTGCTAGATTAGGGAAGTTGATTGCCTAGTTTATAGTATACTTAGGATTTTAACTTGAACATCACGATTATTTTAGTTAACGTACCAACTCCGTTAGTATAAGTAGGGATTTCTATTTCGAGCATCACCATCATATTTACACTTCAACTAGAAGTTAGTATAGTTTTTATTCTTGTTACTTGAATATAAATTAGTAGAAAATAATTAGTAGTATTAGTCTAAACCAAAATAGCATTCATATTAGCTACGACACATAAATTTTCAGGTATTTATTCGCGTACAAACTTTTCCACGGGTTCGATACTACTTGGTTCCTATACTTGCCCATACTACAGTGATTCCATACTCTTGTGGGGTAACTATTAGTAAAGCTAGTATTTTACGAACAAGTCAGTAAAACACGAATATTCCAAAACTAATTCTAAAATACTACTTATTTAGCAAGCAAATAACGAACTATACTAACTTCGGTTGAAGTGCAATTAAGGTGAATGATGTTTTGGATAAGAATCCCTACATATACTAACGGAGTTGGTACATCAACTAAAATAATCGTGGTGTTCAAAGTAAAATCCTAAGTGTGCAATAAACTAGACAATCAACTTCCCTAATCTAGCACTAAGAATTATAAAAGTCAAAGCTCAGATATTACTCCAATACTCTACTATTACTAAATTTAACCTCACTAACCCACTAATCAAATTATATGAGTTGTGCTTAGTTACTAAGGCTCTAATTTAACTAGGGTGATTCGGCCGTCCTTCCTAGATAAACCGGTTAATTACAAACCCCTTCAAAAACCCTCTCCTTAAGCCTATTCGTTGAGAAAGAGTGATTCGGTCGTCCTCTCCTTAACAATTTTCGTACTTAATTCTATGATTATTCTAGGGTTCGTTAGAAAATTCAATAATTAAGAGAAATAATACTCATCACACCACAGATTATCCTAATCGCCTACCAAGATCCTAATTTCTACGAGTTCATCATTTCCTAAACATACACGAGTTTAGCCAATCATATTGATGGTGAATTCAAAAGCAACAACTATGATAATCGAAGACATAATCAAATTAATCAAGAAATTCAAGAATATATATATATATATCTAACTATGGAATTCAATTGCAATTAAAATCTGGAAATATCAATCTCAAAGTATGTAAATAAATCTGGAAATTCAACCTCAAAATCTCTGAAAGAATCAATAACGAAGAATAAAACTAAACCGTGAAAAGAATTAATCATCTCGTGTATCTCATGGTGTTGTAAATCTCTAATATACTCTCCAAACCTTTCCAAAGTCTCCAAAATACTTTCTCCGACCCATTCCCCTTCGAAAATCGAGTCTAGGTGTGTAAAAATAGGGTTTGGACTCGTATTTATACGATTCCTATATTTGACCTGCTGAACCGCTCGAGTACGACGCCAGGTCGAGCGCCAAGCGCTCGACCACGTCCCTTGGTCGAACGGTTCCTATAAGTTGCAATGTCGTTTTTTCCTTGAGCTTAAAGTCGCGCTCGACATCAGGCTCTGGTCGAGCGGCTAGTTTTTACCGCGGTTCAATGGCGCTCGACCGGCTTTGGTCGAGTGGCTCGTGCTCGACCAAGCCTCCTAGTCGAGCGCTTTCCTCTTGTTCTTTCCAAGTGATACTTTTCTTCTCTCGAACTAACACTTTTTGTAAAATCTTTATATTTTCTCATCCGGGAGTCCGTTTAAGTCGATTCAAAGTCCTACGAGCTCCGTTTTTCGTCCTCTTTCCTATCATGCACGCCAAAAAGGTAAATTGACGAGTTTATGAAAATAGTACACAAATAACTCTAAAAACTCACCAAAAAACTAAATATGTGGACTAAATGAGTATCAAAACATCACAATTTTACGTCTAATTAATTATTCGGTATGGTACGGTTTGGTACGGTTACGTTTGGTTCGGAAAAAGTCAACGGTTATTTTTGATTTGGTACTCTTTTGGTCGTTTCGAATTTGGTAATCTCTGAACTCCGTGAACAACTCTAGGTGAAATACAGTCCCATGATTTATTAATACACTCCACCCAAAAAAATGTTCAGAATTTTTTTCGAAAAATAAAATAATTTTCTAAAAATTCATATGTTTAGTGTATTTTTTTTCCCTTAAATTGTCAAAAATTTTGAATTTTTTTCCACACATTTATTTTTTGAGTGAAGTGTATTAATAAAAGATAAATTATATACTACCTTGGCCTATTTAAAAGCACGCCTAATTGGGCTCATTAACATAGTATAGTGCTGGGCCCATTTAAGTCTAGTGCCAAGTGCCAACCCATTTGATTTGATTACCTTTGTTCTGTGCGAGTGCGATTGTGCCCCAATTTATTAGGGTTAGGGTTTTGAATCGCTCAGCTCTGTTTTGGTACTCTTTATTCAGTGTGATTTCGTTTGCATTCACAGCAGAAACCAAGCTTGACAATGGGCAAGAGAGAGAAGAATGCGAAAGCGGAAGAATATACATCATCGGAAGAAGATGAAAGAAAGAGAACAACTCCCATTGACGTCGCTAGCGATGATGATGCAGAGGCCAATGAAGATCTTAGTCTGAAAATAGTTCAGAAATCCATGCGGCGGATTGTTAGTAATGATCCCCGGGAAAACGGTGCTTCCGAAATTGGCACAGATTTTAAGGAACAGAAGGGTAAAAAGGAAAAAAAGAAAAGGAAAAAGAGCAAGGAAATTGAGGTTCCTGGAGATGACGTAAGAATTGATTTATTCTGTGATTGTTATATGATCAATGTGTTTACTTTGTGGTTGTGTTAGTTATTGAAGTCGGGTTTATAATGAAGTTAAATAGAATGTGCCATGTTTCAGGTTGCGGGTGATATAGATACGGGTTTCAGAGATTTCTGCGGTGAACTTTTCCTGGTAGTAAAATTAGTAACTTTAAGTTGTTTATCAATCAGTATAAATTGTATTGGTTTTATTGTTTTAATTCACACGATAAATAGGCATTAAGGACTGGTCGTTTGTTGGGCATTAGTAGCTTGCATATAGGATGCTGTTTGATGATGAAAATGACTAGGAAATCTCGAATCATTTGCAAGTGTTGGAAAATAATGTTCCCTGAAAATTTGTCCTAATCGGCCTAGTTCCATTTTCCTAAGAGAAATGGTTTTTTATTTTTTTTTTCCCTAAGAGAAATGGTTTAGCTGGATATTGTCCTCTAAACCTGTTGTGTTTTAATAATTTTGTTTTCTTCCTTTGGACATTCTTTGTAAAGTTGTTAGAATGCTTCATAGGATTGATGTTGAATCTAAGATATCTTTTTTGCTCTCAACTTTTTTAGTTGGATAATGTAAAGGACAAGGAGAAGCCAGAGATCGATAATGCTGATGAGCTTTCTAGTAAAGCTGTTGAAACAGATCCTGTTGAGGTGCCAGATAATGTTGTCCTGAGGAAGCTTCTTGTGAGTTAAAGTTACTTGTGTACAAGCATCATTTTTGAGATAACAAACTAGTCGTTTATGGTTATTATCTTGATGTCAGCGGGGGCCTAGGTATTTTGATCCTCCTGATAACAATTGGGGTGCATGCTATAATTGCGGTGAAGAGGGTCATATAACTGTCAACTGCACTTCAGCTAGGAGAAAGAAGCCCTGTTTTGTGTGTGGGAGTTTTGAACATAATGCAAAGCAATGCTCTAAGGTGTGTGCTCAAAAAGATTTCTTGATAATTTTTTTTTTATTATTTGGATCATAATAAAATGCTGTTTTCATTAAAACTGTTATATGTTCATCTGTTTTTTTCCTACATGTATGTGTGTATATGTATTTTCATATATTAGTAGTGCAAAAACTTTTGCTCCTTCATCCTCATTAATCCTATCGTTAACTCAAATGAAATTAGCACTGTATAATATCATAAGCATAGTTATTTGCACTTAAATTGATGTTAATAATCTAGTTTCTTTTCTAGAAAAACACTATTCTTCATTTTTATGGTTTTCATTAAGAATGCATTTTCTATTCCTAATTTTTTTTCCCTTTAATGTACTGAACTCCACTCCAGCATTTTATTTTATATATTTAGCATATGTGTTGCATTCACATGTCACTGTTATGTCTGTTGTATGATATATTTAGGCAAGGTAACTAATGAAGGCAGATACTCTTACAAAGAACCAGTTTTTGTAATATGTACTATACTTTATTCCTTTCTGCCATTTGCCTACCTCATATGTGTGTCTTTTATCAAAATGAATGATATATAATACCTTGCTAGATAGTTGGGGGAAGATGAAAGATCTATTCAATGATTTAAGTTATATACTTCTATATTACTCCCTCAGTCCCATATGAATTTGCACACTTGCCTTATTGGATGTCCCATATGAGTTCGGACACTACCAAAAAAGGAATCATTGATTTGTGTGCACACTTAGAAAAATATGCACATGTTTACTCATATGCCGCTACTTTACTCAAGACGTACACTTTTCTTAAAAAATGTGCACCCCCTTGTGGAGTTGGGGTGCAAATTCTTATGGGACAGAGGGGGTACTATTTAGAAGACTTCTGTTGCAGTTTCTTTAAACAATCATATAATCAATGAAATATCTGATATTGGATTCGAAACACTTGTTTTTTTCCTTAAAAAAATCTATCTTCCTTATCTGTTCAGGGACGGGATTGTTTTATCTGCAAGCAACATGGTCACCGTGCGAAAGATTGTCCTGAGAAAAACAATAGTTATAAAATATGTTTGAGGTGTGGAGATATGGGGCATGATATGTTCTCTTGCAGAAATGACTATTGTCCGGATGATCTGAAGGTTGTAATGTTTTTGGATAAATTACGACAGTTCGACTTCTTCTCATATTTAATGACACCTGAGTGTTTTGCAGGAAATACAATGTTACATTTGTGGAAAATTTGGCCATCTTTGTTGCAGAAGTTATAGTGATCCTGGCCCGAGAGAAGTTTCATGTTATAGATGTGGTCTCTCAGGCCATACTGGTTTGGTGAGTTCTTCCTACATCCCAAGCTTAGATTGATTCATAAATAAAGAAAAAATATTATGGTTTTCCCTTTTTCTTTTTCCGAATTTGCGAATCTTTCATTTTGACCCACAAACTAATAAAAATGAGTTGGGCTTATGGCTTTATTCTACCCTATGCATGGGGAGCCTTTTTTAATCTCCTTATCAACAAGTTGGAGGACATTTTGTGCTTTGCCAGTTTTGATAGGATCCGAAAAATATATGTTGTAATATAAGTTGGTGCGATTTATGCACTTTCTAAGTGGTTTACTTTCCTCATGAAATTATGCAATGTACTTATGATTTCAATTTCAGTGATTTTTACTTATGAAGTAACTTCTTGTTGATTCAGTCGTGCTTGGGATCTCGTGGAGATGCTAATGACAGTTTTTCTGCTAGTTCATGCTACAAATGTGGTCTAGTGGGACATTTTGCTCGTGAATGCACCACCTTGATGAAGGTAACTAGTTCCCCGTTCCAGCTCTACAACTTTTATGTAAAAATGCCGTTACCATGAAATCTAAACTATAAATTTATATCTTTCCCCTTTAGCATTCCAAATATTGTTAAAAGCATGTTTCAATAATTTCATCGGGTCTCTGGTTGTTTGTCACCCAGGCTTGTAAGAGAAATCGTGAACCATCAACACCCAAGCAGAGATCTTCCAAGAGGAATAGGGATTATACCGAGTCCAACTCAGCCCCTTATGATTATGGTAAGATAAGGAAAAAGAAGAATTTTCAAAGTGGTGGTTATACTTCAGCTTCAAAAGCAAAGCACAGAGGTGGCTGGAGCACCGAAGATCCTGGAGATTATCATTATCATTATAATAGTAATAGCAATCCTGGAGATTATCATCATCATTATAATAGTAATAGCAAATCGAATAATTGGAGAGGCCCATCAACCCCAAGCAATAGAAGATCCAAGATCTCGATCCCAAGTGAGGACTATGCATCAAGCTCTCGATCTTCAAAAATGCCTCACAAGATTAATTATAACTCACCGCCCAACAAATCCCCCAGATTTTATCAGCATAGGTACTCCGCATCAAGATTCAGTAACAGTAATGGTGACATGGGAAGAAATAATGATTATTGGTAGTATGATATTTTTATGGAGAGCATTTTCTATGCATCTTTGGCTGTTCGATGTCATTTAAATGGGAGTTGCAAATGCAGCATTGATGATGCTGTTGGGCTAGCTGCTTGTGCTCAATTCCTTGTGATTTACAGCAGAATTGTTTTATGTATGATTTGTACCAGATGATATGTACCATTACATGTCCCTTGCTAAAAAAAGGACAAGGGGGAAAAAAGGTGATCTGTCCACCTTTTCCAGTTTCTTTACAGATTTTATTTTTTCTCGACTTCTGATTAAAAACAAAAGATTTTTTATTCTTTTTCTAGTGGAATTTCAACTGAAACCTAACTCCTTTGATGTTCTACTCATTGATCATCTCCAACCGTTTTATTTTTCTTGGGTTTATTATGGTGATACATCAACGCTGCATCAAAAGTAGATATCCGTTACCTTTTCTACCTTTTCCATTACATGCCACATATGTCAAGTTTCTTCGACTATCAAATCAATCAGTTTATTCACCTTTTTTGGTTATACTTTTTATTATTAATTGTACTTATATAATTAAAATAAAACTGATATATGATAATATTTATTAAAATGAATATAAATTATAACTATCTTTCAATTAAAAAATATAAAATGAATAGCTCTATATAGTTACTCCATTCATACAACAAAGAGACTTTTATTTTCATCCCTCCCATGTAGATAGATTTGTTACAATATTTAAAGTATAAGTAAAATTTACATTTTCATTTTCATTTTTTTTCTCTATTTAATGTATTTTGTTACTTGTAATTCTCTTGAAAAATGAGTAGTCATAGGGTTAAATTGATAAAATAAAATAAAAATTCAATGTTTCATTTATAATAACTTTTATTTTTTTAATCTGTGTAAAAATACCTATAAATCTAGGCCATTTAAAAACCAACATGAAACCGTTTTGTGTCTATTGTCAACAATAAATTGAAATTAAAATTAAAAGGGGAAAAAACATATAAAAAGTTCAGGTGTGGGCACCGCATCAATGCTCTTTCTCCCGGATTATGAAATTAACTATTGTGCTACCGAATTGAATAATGAAATTTATACAATAAGAACCAATCTTGAAATTAACCTTGGAATTCTCCCTTTTTTAGTCTTCATTAGGCAAGGGCTAATTTGTAGATTGGTTATAGAAATTTTATAGCCATTTTTCTCCAGTACCTCTAATGAATTTCTTGTCGAGTCAAGAGTGTAAAAAGTACTCCCTCCGTCCCAGGGGAATTTGCACCCCTGGGATGACACACATATTAAGAAAAGTGTTAAAGTAATGACATATGGGTAAATATGTGTGTATTTATGTGAGTGTGCACGCAAATCGATGTTTCCTTTTTAGGTAGTGTGCAAATTGGTTTGGGACATCCAAAAAAGGAAAGTGTGCAAATTCGTCTGGGACGGAGGGAGTATATTTAGTGACATTAGACTTGCTCAGTAGGCCAGAGCATGGCTCGGTTCGGTTACCGAACCGAACCGAAAAGTAATAACCGAAATAAACCGAATTATATATAAAACTAACCGAAATCGAACTGAAATTTCTTAAAACCGAAAATACCGAAACCGAAAATTTTGGTTCGGTTTCGGTTAATGTTGACAGCGGTTTCGAGAGGATCTCGCCGTCAGATTCCTAGCGGGTAGGATTCGATATTTATGATAACAATAAACAATAAATGCAAGAGTTAGTGAGCTCTCAAGAGTAGGTTTATAATAAATGTGATGTGTGTTACATTTGGGCATTAAAGGCCCTATTTATAGTATTCATGGGGGTTTCCCCACCTTGGGTTGGTGGGTCTGTGGGCCCCTACTATACCTAGCTGGGAGGTAATGAATGGCTACAGCCTCCCCTATGGGCCAATGAGAAAGTGTCACTTGGCTCTGTTACCCCTGCACAAATGGGACTGGTCCCCAACTACCCACTCTGACCCTGTCATATCCTCTGAACTGATGGTACTGGTCATACTGACAGCTGGCTGAGCTGGGACCGGGTAGACGGGTACCCGGGTACCGAGTGGGTGGTGAGTGGCCTAGAAAAACCCTCCTCGGGGAGCGGGTAGAGATCCTCCTGGACTCGTCACTGGCCGACCGGCCTTTGGTCTTCTTATCAAGTACGCTCCCCGACAATTCTCCGGGGACTTGTCGGTCAGACGTCGAGCCTCTACCCGCCTGCTCGATTGTAACCGACGATCTAGATTTCCTCGTCTGTGCTCTACTCCTTCTCGACGGGTTGAGCCAGTTACCCGAATAATCGGGCAATAATATTCGGGTATAACAATTGCCCCACCAGTCCGCCATCGGGAGGCCATCGACGTCGGGTGGCGGACTGGTCTATCCGCGGATTTGATTTGAATTTTGAATTGTGGGGGTGACATTCCGTCTTCCGAGGTGTCGCTTTGTGTTTCGCGCCTGCTGACGTCACGGGATGGCTCGAATGACGCGCAAGATCCCAGGCGTCACGTCCGCCGATTCTGTCCCCAACCATTGCGCGCGTGTCCCCCACGCGCCCCCCGTACTTTGCTTAATTCTATTTTTGACCCCGTTTTTTTGCAGTTTAGTCCCCCCCATTTCTCCTATAAATAGGGGTCCCCCCCCTCTCATTCTTATTTTCGCTTCTCTTTCTCTTGCCCACCCTTAGCAATTTCTTGCATTCCAGCGAACTTTCCGGCGTTTTTTTCCAGAATCCGGCGACTCCCTTCCCTTTTCAAGGTAATTTTTTGCTCTCTTTCCTACATTTCTTCCTTCCTCTTCTTTATCATGAGTGATTCCGTCGAGAGCGCTGGGGCCGCCGACGTCTTCCATTTCCGCCGCCGCGCCGCCGCACCGCCGCCGATGCCGAGAGGCCTCTTCGACAGGCCGGAGAGGGTACGTCCCGCTCCGCCGCCGCCAGAGAAGGCGAGGGCAACTCTACGGACGTGGATGCCTTCGCCGATGACTTGGAGGGGATGAGCCCCCAACGAGAGAGAGAGGCGCTCAGCTTTTCCCCCGTCTCCTCCTATCTGCCCCGCGTCGAAAACTACCTATTTGATCGATCCCCCACTTTGCGAACGGCCACGGGCTCAGGATCGAGGTGAGCTCGGTTGGGGCCTGGTGGATTGCCGGTGAATAAATTTGGCATTTGTGGAATGCCCGTGCGTAGTCGATTGCGTCCTTCATTAGAGTGGGCCAGAAATACCCCTGTCGGATAACTTTCTGGGCGAGCACATGGCCGCCGGCGTGGTTCCCACAGTGCCCCTCGTGGACTTCTACCGCTTGTACAACTGGTCCCCGATGATTGTGTATCGGCCCGCCCGAAGTTGTATCTGTCTTGCCGCTACTCGATCGTCTGGGAGTCTGCCGCCGTGGAGGTACTTCAGAATGGGAGTCATCCAACTGTACTCCTCCTACCCCAGATTGGTCACCCGCTGGTTCGAGCTCGAAGGAGCGGTCAGGTAAGTGACCGTTATTTGCGACATGTCGGCTGCCCCCTCGAAAGTTGCAAGTCGGACCAGGGCGTCTGCTTGAGTGTTGTCGAGTCGGGGTACCACCTCTATGTGGACTTGATCGAACTTTCCGAGGAGGTTCTTGGCCAATCCTTGGTAGGCCAACATTCTGTCGCTGCGTGCCTCGTATTCTCCTGAGATTTGACATGTGACGAGCTGCGAGTCGCTGTAGACTTGGAGCCTCTTCACTCCCATGGCCATGGCCATTTCCAGGCCGTTGATTAATGCTTCGTATTCGGCCTCATTATTAGTCGCATGAAAAACCGAACCTGATTTCCGTCGTGAATGATTGGCCGGACGGGCTGAGAAGGACAATTCCTGCGCCTGCCCGCAAAGTTGTGGAGGATCCGTCGACGTATATTTTTCATGGCGGCTGCTCGATTTTGGACATCGCCTCCGGGTAGGTGAGCTCGACTATGAAGTCAGCCATGGTCTGGCCTTTGATGGACGTCCGAGGAGCGTATGTGACTCCGAACTGTCTGATCTCTACTGTCCACTTGAGGCATCTACCCGCTGTGTCTGGTCGATGTAACACTTGTCGAAGTGGCATTGTGGTCAGTACTTCTACTTGGTGATCGAAAAAGTATGGGCGTAACTTACGCACACTCATTACTAGCGCGTAAGCTAACTTTTTCAAGGGTGGGTACCGTAGCTCGGCGTAGTGGAGTGTCTGGCTGACATAGTAGATCGGCAGATGTACCTGCCCCTCAGCCCGCACTAGCACAACGCTGAGAGCTGAGTCTGAGGCTGCCAAGTATAGGAAAAGCTTCTCGCCGGGGACGGGTTTGGCCAATACCTGGGTGTTGGACAAATATGCCTTCAAATTCTCGAGCGCGAGCTGGCTCTGGGGTGTCCAGTTCAGTTTTCCCTTTCGCATGCTGTCGAACAGTGGTTTGCACCGGTCCCCCATGCGGGAGATGAAACGGCTGAGAGCGGCCAGACTGCCCGTCACCCTCTGTACCTCCTTTAACGTGCGAGGAGCGCTCATGTCGAGGATCGCCTGAACTTTGGTCGAGTTTGCTTCGATTCCTCGCTGGCTGATCATGTGCCCCAAGAACTTTCCCGACTCGACGCCGAAACTGCTCTTTTTCGGGTTGAGCCTCATCCGATATTTTCTTAAGATTTCAAATATCTCGGCTAGGTGAGTGAGATGGTCTTCCTTCTTCTCGCTTTTAACGACAATGTCATCGATATACACCTCCATGGTTGCCCCAATTTGGTCGTGAAACATGTGGTTGACCAGTCTTTGATAGGTTGCCCCTGCGTTCATGAGCCCGAATGGCATCCGCTTCCAGAAGTACATGTTCTTCTCGGTGAGGAAAGTGCTGTGTTTCTGGTCATCGGCGGCCATCGGGATCTGGTGGTAGCCGGCAAATGCGTCCATGAAAGTGAGCATCTCGTGCCCGGCCGTGCTGTCCACCAGATGGTCGATGTGTGGCATCGGGAAGTGATCCTTGGGGCATGCTTTGTTCAGATCCGTGAAGTCGATGCACAGCCGCCAGGTGTTGTTATTTTTCTTGACGAGGACGGCGTTAGAAACCCATTGTGGCTTATCGTCGGGGTCGACCATCCCCATAAGCTTGTTGTCGAGCAGTTTTTTGACCTCGGTGGCTATGACCGCGTACTTGTCTGGGCCAAATTTTCTTCTCTTCTGCGAGACTGGCTTGCGGGCTGGGTCGATGTGCAATTGGTGGGAACATACAGCTGGATCGATCCCGACCATGTCTTCGTGGGACCATGCGAACACGTCTAAGTTCTTTTTTAAGAAAGCAGTCATCGTTGTCCGCATTTCGTCGGACATCGATGAACCTAGTTGAACACTCACTTCTGGCCGATTCTTCATTGTGACCGAGATCAGCTTCTCGATCGGGCTGGCTCCCCGCTCACCGTAGCGCGGATCGTCGATCTCTCCGGTTAGGGTGTTGTCGACTTCCATGGGTTCGAACCCGATCCTGGGCTCTAGTTCGATTTGAATGTCTTCCAAAATTTTGGAATCTTCATCCATCAGGCGGGTAGTGGGTGGGATTTCTTCGTCTATTTCCATGTCTCCCTTCTTGATCGTGCATATATAATCTAAATGTGCGGAATTTGAAATAAGATCGATATATGCTAAACATCCGCGTGCCATTTTCTGATTTCCCTTAAGAGTCCCAACCTTCCCGGAGGGGGTTGGGAACTTGATACAATAATAGAATGCTGAGGCGGCGGCTTCAAACTCATGCTCGAAAGGCCTGCCGAGAAACCCGTTATAGGTTGACGGCTGGTCGACAATAATGAAGTCGAGCTGTTTCGAAGCCTTAACCTCAGCGTCTATACTAGAAACTAATTCTACGGCTAGCCTAACTATCCCGTAGGGTTTCACAGTGGCATCGCCGAAGCCTTTGATGACCTGGTCGCATGGCTCCACGTATTTCTCGAAGGAGCTGTCCAGCTGGTCGAAAGCGGCCTTGAAGAGGATGTTGCAGTAGGCACCATTATCGACGAGCATGCGATGGACGGTGACGCCCATGATGTTGACAGAGACGACCAGGGCATCGTGGTTCGGGTAGATGACCCCAGTGCGATCCTCCTCCTTGAAGGCAAGGAGGTCTGACTCTCTTGCCGTCATGTTGACCGGCATGGTGATTTGGTGGACATTGTCCATTGCTCGCAGCTCGCTTTTATGCCGACGGTTGGAGAGCGAGGTGGTGGGCGCGAATCCTCCCACAGGGGAGAGCATGTTGACCGCGCGACGGGCTTGATATTCGG
The DNA here is from genome assembly GCA_947034835.1 of Ballota nigra. Classification (NCBI taxonomy): domain Eukaryota; kingdom Viridiplantae; phylum Streptophyta; class Magnoliopsida; order Lamiales; family Lamiaceae; genus Ballota; species Ballota nigra. The sequence continues at coordinate 31,667,507 of OX344721.1, forward strand.
GAATTGGTGGGCATATGAGGGCTGCCTCCCGGTTTGGCTCCACGGGGTGGGCAGCGGCTTGCGTCTCCGGCCTAGCCGCCGGTCTCTTCACGAACTCCTCCAGCTTTCCCTCCTCAAAGAGTCGCCAGAGTTGTTTCAGGAGGTCGCGGTACTCACTTGTGTTATGCCCGACGGTTTAATGGTAGTGGCAGTATTTGTTGGGGTTGAGCTGAACCCCTGGCTTGTGGACCCACGGCCGCGCCTTGGGCACCATGTTTTTGTCCCGGATTTGTACGTAGACGTACTCTGGGGTGGCCGATAATTTTTCGGCTAGCTTTACTTCGATGGAGTCGAAGGGTTTGAACGGCTGGGGAGCGCGGTAGGAGAAGTTCCTCCGGCTCGATGTGGTGCCCGCTTGGGGCGTTCTCGCCTAGCCGCTGCGCCAGGATATCGGCGTTGTATATGATCTTTCTGGCCCGCTGCCGGAACTCCGAGTATGATTTGGGATAGTCCTTGTTCATGGACTTCCACAACTTCGTTTTTAGGCGGAGCCCGCCTATGATGCCGACGAGCTTGACCTCGTCACCGACGGGCTCGCCCTCCATGATGATGTGGTCGACCCGATCGATATACGCCCGGTCCGTCTCATCTTTCCCCTGGGCCAAGTTGGCCATGCAGTTGGCGCCGGCCAGATGTGGCGCCATCGAGGAGAAATGTTCCAGGAACAGTTCCCCCAACTGGTGGAACGAAACCACCTTCCCCGTAGGAAGCGAGGAGTACCACCGGTGAGCTCTGTCACCTAGGGTTAATGGAAACATCCGGCACTGGGTGGCGTCCGTCGCCCCCATGGAGATCATGTAGGTGGAGTATTTACTTAGGTGGGTGACGGGGTCCGTCTCTCCGTCGTACTGGCCCACCGCGGCCATGTTAATTTTTGGTTCGGCCATGATGTATATGCAAGTATGAGATGGTGATGCTCAGGATAGGAACGAGAAGGAACGAGAAGGCTACTGATGGCCATGATGGAAAAGATCAACAACCTTGAGTTGGGGAAGAGTTTGGTTGGAGAGCATGCAGTGGAGAATGAGAGAGTAGACCAGCCCAGTGGACAGCAAGAGGTAGCCAATTACATGGGAGGTCCGTATTACAATCAGAATGGCTACCAAGGTGGAAACCAGTATGGAAGGCCTTCTTATGGTCAACCATTTGCACCTCCAGGCCCTCAGCCACTTCAAAATCAATGGAGGAACACACAAGGAGTTCAAGGAGGCCAGCAGCCTCCTCAAAACACATGGAGGAGGAATGATAATTTTTCTTATGCTAACCCAGAAGCTGGTGTTACCGTTCCTGCAGGTGTTGATCCGGGGTCTAAACCTCCTGGTGGAGAAGGCGGTGCATCAACCGAGGAGATGTTGAGAGCGATCCTTCAGAAGGTGGAGGAAGGGAGCAAGCGGTTGTCATCCTTGGAGTACGATGTGAAGGAGTTGCACAAGAAGGGTGATCAACGTGATCAAGAGCTCCAGAAGATGAACGTTGAGTGGACTAGAACTCAACAAGAGAACAATCGAAGGTTCACCTCTTTAGAGCTCCAGATGAGCCAGATTGCAAAATCAGTGAATAGAATGCCGGAGGGGAACTCGAAAGAGCACTGCAAGGCGATCCAGCTAAGAAGTGGAACCAACTACGAAGGTCCTCAGATGCCTGCTGATTCTGAGATGCCCGAAGAAGAGATTGAGCCTAAAGGAGATGAAGTTGAGAAGGGGATTGAAAGTAAAGGGATTGAGAAGCATGAAGACATGGTTGAGTCCCAGAAGGGCAAGGAAAGTGAGGAGGTTGAAAGAGTTCCTAAGTGGAAAAAGGCAAAGGAAGCAAGGGAGAAAGTGAAAGAAACTGAGAAAGATGAATGGGGGGTACCCAAATCTGTGATACCCGTCCCATATCCACAGCGCTTCATGAAAAAGAAGCTTGATGAAAAATTTGCAAAATTTCTTGATGTTTTTAAACAATTGCATATTCATATTCCTTTTTATGATGCTTTGGAACAGATGCCGCACTATGCGAAGTTTTTGAAGGACTTGATTGCGAAAAGGCGGCGAGTGGATGAGCCGAAGTTGGTGCAGCTGAACCACGAGGTGAGTGCATTAGTGCACAAGGCGCTTCCACCGAAGCTGAAGGATCCCGGGAGCTTCACGATCCTATGTGATATTGGGAACAGGATCAAGAAGGGAGCGTTGTGCGACCTCGGAGCGAGCATCAATCTCATGCCGTTGTCGCTTTTCAAGAAGTTGGAAGGTGGTGAACTTCAACCCACAATGATGACGCTTCAACTAGCCGACCGGTCTATTACTAGACCTCAAGGTGTGGTTGAAGACGTTCTAGTGAGAGTTGGAGATCACATCTTTCCAGCCGACTTTGTAGTGCTAGAGATGGAGAAAGATGAGCACGTACCCCTGATCTTGGGAAGACCGTTCTTAGCTACGGCGGGGATGGTGCTAGACGTGGCAAATGGGAAGATTACATTGAAGGTTGACGATCAAGAAGTGAAGATCTCCCTATATGAAGCCATGAAGCACCCGAAGGAGGATGAGAGCTTGTATTGCATGGATGCAATTGATCCTAGTGTTGAAGACACACCTTCTATCCCTAATCCTTCTGATATTCATGATTTTGTTAGTCCTTCACTTGATTATTTAACCCATGAGCGTTATGATCTTGATTATTTTGATAGGGATAAAGTGAAGAAGTTGAAGGATGAAGAGGTGAAGAAAGTGGACGTGGTCCAGTTAGAAGGGAAAGGAGGAGTTAAGAAGAAAAAAATCAAATTCAAGAAATTGTTTAGTAAGACTCCTCCAGATAGAGGCAAGAAGGAGTTGAGACCCATAACACTTGGGAATGAGAAGAGAGCAAAGGGGCTCATGATGGAGGGGCATCAAGGAAATAAGTTCAAACACCACTCTTATGAGAGTAAGGGAGGTAAATTTGAGTATGATGTCCCATAAGCTCCTTTGAGCTTGGTCCGGCATGAGGACCTTAAAAATAGCGCTGAATGGGAGGCAACCCATTTTTATTTGCTTTCATTTATTTTTAGTGTCTTTTTATATTATTAGGGAGTATTTTGAGTCGTATGTTTAACCTCGTACTTGAGAGTTTTATTTTGTAGGCTTGTCTCTAAAGGAGTAAAGGTATCATGGAGTTATTCAGATTGAAGGAACCCACTTGAGACAAGGGAGTGTGCAAAGCTAGTGAGAGAAACGGAATTATTTGGTTGAGGTAACCCACAACCCCAAACTTAGACCTCTAGCAAGGTCGAAGTTTGGGGGGGTGGAGTTCTTTTTATATGTTTTCTTGTTACATTGCACCGGAGCACCCCTTATCTTTGAGTTGAGTTAGTTATTTGGTGCCTGGAGATGCTCCTTGGGCTATTATTAATTTGTTTTGTTACTCAATATTTTATGCCTATCAATCACCTTATGCTTGTTGATTGCTATCTTTGAGTATGATTTGATGAGTAGGGTGAATTGTGAGGATGAGTTAGGAGTTTTCTTGTGTGAGTGTTTGAATTTGAGCTGATTTGAGAAAGAACTTGTATGCTTATGAATTTTTCTTTTGAGTGCTTGTGTTATGAGAGTGAGAATTCACTAGGACTAGCTTGGATGTGAAAGCCGTGAGCTTTTGAGCCTTACGAGATTTAAATGCATGAATTAATCTCTTCGTTTGTGAGTGGATCGTCACCTTAGAGGATGCTAGAACTTGCATGTGCTCTTGCTTCTAGATTGTGTCTAGTTTGATATGCCGAATAGGATCTTAGGCCATTTTTGATTTGAATAAGTCACTTAGCCAAAATTTTCCTTACCAATGACATTGATCCCTTGTTAGCCCCGTTGAGCCTAAAGCCTATTTTATTTGCTAGCACATATGAACACTATTCCAATTCCTAAGCCTTTTTGTCCCAATTTGAGTGGAGAATAGGAAAGTGTGAATATGAAGGGAGTGAATTGAGTTGAAAAAAGGAGAAGGTTGTTTGTTGAGTGAATATGAGAAAAAAAAGTGTGATGAAGTTTTGAGATGTGGGAAAAAGAACAAAAAAAAAAAATTTTGAGAATGAGCAAAGGAAAAAATGAGCTCATGTGTTTGTGCGAAAAAGAAAAAATGATGAAGTGTTTGACAAAGTGAAAAAGTGAGAAAGAAAAAAATTGAAGTGTTGAGAGAATTGAAAGCGAAAGTGTAGTGATTGAATATGTTTGAAGTAGATCGTTCTTAATCTCGAAGTACCGAAGTTTGATTTTCTATTCTCCATTCACTTGAGTCACTTTACCATATTGTTATCCCATCTGTCCAAAGAGTCTACATTACAACCTTTTGAAAGTCCTTTTTGATTCGGCATTGATTTCTAGAAGTATGGTCGAAGTTGAGAGCATTTACAAGCCTATGGCTGCCAATTTGTGTGATTGATTGATTGAGTGAGTCCCTTTATCATTGTTATACACTTGTGAGGGAGTTAAACACATCGTTGAGTGCACATCCATGCTTGATCTTGGTGTTTCTTGTTATTGTTGCATGAGTATGATGAAGGAAAGTGAGTGAGTATACGGGTGATTGACTTTTGAAGCTTGAGTTCATTAGCTTGCATGATTGATTTTTTTTACTCATTCCTAACAATTTCACTTGACTTATTCTTTCATTGCTTGGGGACAAGCAATATGGTAAGTTTGGGGGGGTTGATTAGGCGTGAAATTGTCATGATTCGTAGCTAGAAACGCCCTAGTTTTGGTCGAGTTTATAGAGTATTTAGAGTCAATTGAGCATTATTTCTATACATTGATGAATTTGTCTCTTTGATGCTCATAGGTGAATAGAGGACGAAAAACGGAGTTCGTAGGACTTTGAATCGACTCAAACGGATGCCCGGATGAGAAGATATTGAAGAAATACGATCGGTATTAGTGCGGACGAGGAAAAGTATCATTTGGAAGGATTAGAGATCACTCGAGCGCCTTACTCGAGCGCCACCACTCGAGCGCCTTACTCGAGCGCGCAAACGTACAGAACAATTCTTGCGCTCGAGCAGCTCGAGCGCCACCGCTCGAGCGAATCGCTCGAGCGCCCAAAACATACAGAGTCATTTCAGCGCTCGAGCAGCTCGAGCGCGACCGCTCGAGCGAATGCATCATTCGAGCTACACTGCTCGAGCGGGACCGCTCGAGCGTTTTGCTCGAGCGCCCATATACTTTTGCCTCCGGATTCGTATTTTCGGCCCATTAACTCCCGTTTCGACCCGTGCCTATATATATCTCGTCCAAACACGTTTTGAAGGATCCCCAACTTTAGAAATCACTTTAGACTTAGTTTTTGGAGAGGAAGGAGACGAGCAAGCTTTACTTTTACATTGTTAAGGTTTTTCATACGAATTCTAGTTTCTTTTCAATTCTTAGTTTCTTTTCATTAGTTCGTTACTTTGAACACGTTTAAATTTCATTTTTATCAATTTAATTTCAGTTCTTCGTATTTATTTTCTTTTAAAACCCTAGTCCATGTTTCGTATTTTCTTAGTGCAATTCATTATGTTTATGTTCGTTGTTTCTTCGTTTGCTTTTATGTTTGTTACAACCATGTCCGGCTAAAACCCTTGCATGCTTGGGTTAGGATGAACTCGTAGAAGTAGGATGTGGGTACATAATTAGGGTAGTTTGTGACGTTAGTTTTAATTCTCTTAGTTAATGAATTCTTATAATTAATCTGAACTTTACCTTTAAATTTAGTACGAAAGTGTTAAAGAGAGGACGACCGCATCACTCAATAACAACTAGTAGTCTTAACGAGAAGGTTTAGGAAAGGTTAATTCATTTACCGGTTTAGCGAAGGAGGACGACCGCATCACCTTAGTTAAATTAGGGTCTCATTAATTGAGCACAATCCATTAACTTGTTAGTGGATTAGTGAAGTCGAGTGTTAGGGTAAAGTATTAGGGTTTAGAATCTTGAGCTTTCACCTTGCATTCTTTTACTTAGGTTAATTCTTGTTTGTCACGATTACTTTGATTATGTACCTACTCCGTTAGTATACGTAGGGATTCCTATCCTGAGCATCACCATCTCATACTTGCATATACACCTTAGATACTTAGTTTAATTTTCCTTTTGCATTCATAGGATAATTTAGTTTAGTTTAATTTTCTCTTTTCAAAAAACCAAAAAAAACATTTCACTCATATTAACTACGACGCGTAGATCTTCAGGGATCTATTCGCATATATACCATCCCTTGGGTTCGATAATACTTGGTCCCTATACTTGCCCATACTACAGTGAACCCGTTCTCTTGCGGGGTAGCTATGACTTGAAGCGATTATACTAGCTTCTACTAGTAGCTACCCCGCAAGAGTACGGGTTCACTGTAGTATGGGCAAGTATAGGGACCAAGTATTATCGAACCCAAGGGATAGTGTATATGCAAATAGATCCCTGAAGATCTACGCGTCGTAGTTAATATGAGTGTGATGTTTTTGGTTTTTTTTGAAAGATTAATTAAAAGACTAAAGTAAACTAATTAAACTAAAGAACGTAAGAAACGAATTAACTAAGGTTGTTTTCTAATGGGAGATGGTGATGCTCAGGTTAGGAATCCCTACGTATACTAACGGAGCAGGTACATAATCAAAGTAATCGTGACAAACAAGAATTAACCTAAGTAAAAGATCGTAGAATGAAAGCTCAAGATTTCTCACCCTAATACTTTATCCTAGCAATCGACTTCACTAATCCACTAACAAGTTAATAGATAGCGCTTAATTAATGAGACCCTAATTTAACTAAGGTGATGCGGTCGTCCTCCTTCGCTAAACCGGTAGATGAATTAACCTTTTCTAAACCCTCTCGTTAAGACTACTAATTGTTATCGAGTGATGCGGTCGTCCTCTCTCTAACACTTTCGTACTAAATTTAAAGGTAAAGTTCAGATTAATTATAAGAATTCATTAATTAAGAGAATTAAAACTAACGTCACGAATTACCTTAATTACGTACCCACATCCTACTTCTACGAGTTCATCCTAACCTAAGCATGCAAGGGTTTTAGCCGGACATGGTTATAACAAAAATAAAAGCAATAGAAGAAACAACGAACAAAAACATAATGAATTGAAGAAAGAAAATACGAAACATGAACTAGGGTTTAAAAAGAAAATAAATACGAAGAACTGAAATTTAATTAACTAAAACGAAGTTTAAAGCGTTAAAAGTAATCGAGCTAATTAAAAGAAACTAAGAATTGAAAAGAAACTAGAATTCGTATGAAAAACCTTAACAACGTAAAAGTAAAGCTTGCTCGTCTCCTTCCTCTCCAAAAACTAAGTCTAAAATTATTTCTAAAAGTTGGGGATCCTTCAAAACGTGTTTGGAAGAGGTATATATAGGCACCGGGTCGAAACGGGAGTTAATGGGCCGAAAATACGCATCCGGAGGCGAAAATACGTGCGCGCTCGAGCAAAACGCTCGAGCGGTGGCGCTCGAGTGATTCGCTCGAGCGCCAAAACTGTTCTGTAAGTTTTTGGCCGCTCGAGTGATTCGCTCGAGCGCCGGCGCTCGAGCGCTGGCTGCTGTGCACTCGTTCGTAAAATCTTCATATCTCCTCAACCGGGAGTCCGTTTTGGCCGATTCAAAGTCCTACGAACTCCTCTTTTCGCCCTCTATCCATCTATGAAAACCAAAGAGACAAATTAATAATTTTATAAAAATGATACTCATTTGACTCCAAGCACTCATCGAAAACACTCAAAACATGAGTAAATCGGGCACCAAAACATAACAATTTCACGCCTAATCAACCCCCCCAAACTTACCATGTTGCTTGTCCACAAGCAACGAAATAATAAGTCAAGTGAAATTGTTAGGAATGAGTAAAAAAAAATCAACTCATGCAAGCAAATGAACTCGAGCTTTAAAGATCAATCACCCGTATACTCACTCACTTTCTTTTATCGTACTCATGCAACAATAACAAGAACTACCAAGATCAAGCATGGATGTGCACTCAACGATGTGTTTCGCTCCCTCACAAGTGTATAACAGTGTTTAAGGGACTCACTCAATCAATCAATCACACATATTGGCAGCCATAGGCTTGTAAGCACTCTCAACTCCGACCATACTCTAGAAATCAAAGCCGAATAAAAAAGGACTTTTCTCAAGGTTGTAATGTAGGCTCTTTGGACAGGTGGAATAACAATATGGGGTAAGTGACTCAAGTGAATGGAGAATAGAAAAATCAACTTTGGCACTTTGAGATTAGGAACAGAATCACTTCAACATTTGCAATCAATACACTTTAATTCCACTACTCTCAACACTTCAAATTTTTTCTTTCTCACTCTTTCACTTTTTTTTTTCAATCACTTTTTTTTTTTTTTTTTTTCGCACAAACACATGAGCTCATTTTTTTCTTTTTTGCTCATTCTCAATTTTCTTTCTCTTTCTTTCCCACAACTCAAATCTCATTCACACCCTTATTTTATCACCACTCAACCATCAATAACTCTCCTTTTTCAACTCAAATCAATCCCTTCACATTCACACTTTCCTATTCTCCACTCAAATTTGGACAAAAAGGCTTAGGAATTGGAATAGTGTTCATATGTGTTAGCAAATAAAATAGGCTTTAGGCTCAAAGGGGCTAACAATGGATTCAATGTCATTGGTAAAGAAAATTTTGGCTAAGTGACTCAGTAAAATCAAAGATGGCCTAAGATCACATTCGGCATATCTAACTAGACACAATCAAGGAACAAGAGCACACACAAGTTCTAGCATCCTCTAAGGTGATGATTCACTCACAAACGAAGAGATTAATTCATGCATTTAAATCTCATTAGGCTCAAATCTCACAGCTTTCACATCCATGCTAGTCCTAGTGAATTCTCACTCTCATCACACAAGTACTCAAAAGAAAACTTATAAGCATACGGGTTCTCTCCCTAATCAGCTCAAACTCAAACACTCACACAAAAGAATTTCTAACTCACTCTTACTACTCACTCTACTCATCAAATCATACTCAAAGATAGCAATCAACAAGCATAAGATGATTGATAGGCATAAAATATTGAGTAACAAAACAAATTAATAATAGCCCAAGGAGCATCTCAAGGCACCAAATAACTAACTCAACTCAAAGATAAGGGGTGCTCCGGTGCAATGTAACAAGAAAACATATAAAAAAAACTCCACCCCCCAAACTTCGACCTTGCTAGAGGTCTAAGTTTGGGGTTGTGGGTTACCTCAACCGAACAATTCAGTTTCTCTCAATAGCTTTGCACACTCCCTTGTCTCAAGTTGGTTCCTTCAATCTAAATAACTCCATGATACCTTTACTCCTTTAGAGACAAGCCTACAAAATAAAACTCTCAAGTACGAGGTTAAACATACGACTCAACAACATCCTAGTAACATAAAAGGAAAATAACTAAAAAACACTCAAAAGCAAATAAAAATGGGTTGCCTCCCATTCAGCGCTATTTTTAAGGTCCTCATGCCGGACCAAGCTCAAAGGAGCTTATGGGACATCATACTCAAATTTACCTCCCTCACTCTCATAAGAGTGGTGTCTGAACTTCTTTCCTTGATGCCCCTCCATCATGAGTTCCTTTGCTTTCTTCTCATTCCCAAGTGTTATGGGTCTCAACTCCTTCTCACCTTTATCTGGAGGAGTCTTACCAAACAATTTCTTGAGTTTGGACTTTTTCTTCTTAACTCTTCCTTTCCCTTCTAACTGGACCACGTCCACTTTCTTCACCTCTTCATCCTTCAACTTCTTCACTTTATCCCTATCAACATAATCAAGAACATAATGCTCATGGGTTAAATAATCAAGTGAAGGACTAACAAAATCATGAATATCAGAAGGATTAGGGATAGGAGGCGTGTCTTCAACACGAGGATTAATTGCATCCATGCAATACAAGCTCTCATCCTCACTCGGGTGCTTCATGGCTTCATATAGGGAGATCTTCACTTCTTGATCATCGACCTTCAACGTAATCTTCCCATTTGCCACGTCTAGCACCATCCCCGCCGTAGCTAAGAACGGTCTTCCCAAGATCAGGGGTACGTGCTCATCTTCCTCCATCTCTAGCACTACAAAGTCGGCTGGAAAGATGTGATCTCCAACTCTCACGAGGACGTCTTCAACAACACCTTGAGGTCTAGTAATAGACCGGTCGGCAAGTTGAAGCGTCATCATTGTGGGTTGAAGTTCACCACCTTCCAACTTCTTGAAAAGCGACAAGGGCATCAGATTTATGCTCGCCCCGAGGTCGCACAATGCTCCCTTCTTGATCCCGTTCCCAATGTCACATAAGATCGTGAAACTCCCGGGATCCTTCAGCTTCGGTGGAAGCGCCTTGTGCACTAATGCACTCACCTCGTGGTTCAGCTGCACCAACTTCGGCTCATCCACTCGCCGCCTTTTCGCAATCAAGTCCTTCAGAAACTTTGCATAATGCGGCATCTGTTCCAAAGCATCATAAAAAGGAATGTTAATGTGAAGTTGTTTAAAAACATCAAGAAATTTTGCAAATTTTTCATCAAGCTTCTTTTTCATGAAGCATTGTGGATACGGGACGGGTATCACAGATTTGGGTACCCCCCATTTATCTCTTTCTGTTTCTTTCACTTTCTCCCTTGCTTCCTTTGCCTTTTTCCACTTAGGAACTCTCTCCATCTCCTCACTTTCCTTGCCCTTCTGGGACTCATCCACATCTTTATGCTTCTCAATCCCTTCACTTTCAATCCCCTTCTCAACTTGGGGCGTCTCAGAATCAGCAGGCATCTGAGGACCTTCATAGTTGGTTCCACTTCTAAGCTGGATCGCCTTGCAATGCTCTTTCGGGTTCCCTTCCGGCATTCTATTCACTGATTTTGCAATCTGGCTCATCTGGAGCTCTAAAGAGGTGAACCTTCGATTGTTCTCTTGTTGAGTTCTAGTCCACTCAACGTTCATCTTCTGGAGCTCTTGATCACGTTGATCACCCTTCTTGTGCAGCTCCTTCACATCGTACTCCAAGGATGACAACCGCTTGCTCCCTTCCTCCACCTTCTGAAGGATCGCTCTCAACATCTCCTCGGTTGATGCACCGCCTTCTCCACCAGGAGGTTTAGACCCCGGATCAACACCTGCAGGAACAGTAACACCAGCTTTTGGGTTAGCATAAGAAAAGTTATCATTCTTCCTCCATGTGTTTTGAGGAGGCTGCTGGCCTCCTTGAACTCCTTGTGTGTTCCTCCATTGATTTTGAGGCAGCTGTGGGCCTGGAGGTACAAATGGCTGGCCATAAGAAGGTCTTCCATACTGATTTCCACCATGGTAGCCATTCTGATTGTAATACGGACCTCCCATGTAATTGACTACCTCTTGCTGTCCACTGGGCTGGTCTACTCTCTCATTCTCCACTGCATGCTCTCCACCCAAACTCTTCCCCAACTCGAGGTTGTTGATCTTCTCCATCATGGCCATCAGCAGCCTTCTCGTTCCTTCACCTTCTTCAACCTGATTAACTCTCTGAAAATCTGCATCTCCACTCCAAGCACCGGCATTCGTGACAATGTTGTCAACGATCTCTCTACACCTCTCTATGCCTTGATTGAGGAATGCTCCACCCGCACATGCATCTAAATGGGCTTGACCCGCCTTGTTGGCACCACTATAGAAGAACGCCATAATGTCTCCCTCGTTGTACCCGTGCTGTGGGCACTCAATCAGCATGTTTGAGTATCTCTCCCACGCTTGGCGTAAATCCTCTCCAGACTTCTGGCGAAAGGACGAGATCTCAATTCTAGCCTTGATCGTCCTAGATGGAGGGTAGAATCGCTCGAGGAACAGACGCTCGAGCTCGGCCCAAGTGGTAATACCTCCCCGCGGGAGCGTATTATCGTACCACTCCTTGGCTATTCCCGTCAATGAGAATGGGAACAGCCTAAGCCTCTTGGCATCTTCAGACATGCCATTGTAATTGAATGTTGAGGCTATCATGAGAAAGCTCCTCAAGTGAGTGTGAGGATTCTCCTTCCCTATCACTCCTTTGAACTGATTCTCGGTCAGCAGCTTTAAAATCCTCGGGGAAATCGAGAAGTTATTCGCCTCAACTGGAGGTAAAGCCACTCCATCATAGTACCGCTGTGGCTGCGCTGCAAACCTCCCTCTAATCGCCATATTGTGATCCACGTTCTGAGAAACGTGTTGAGGATTAACAGCTGGTACGGGTACTTGTTGGGGTGGTGGTTGGTAAACAGGTGGTGGATGATATGGATATGGTGGGTAAGGATAAGGTGGGTATGGGTAATGTTGGTATACTGGGTTGTTGAAAGGGTTATTTGGGTTTTGTGGGTAGGCAGGGTTGTTAGGAGGATTATGGACAAGATTCTGAGCTGGGTTCCCTACGTTTCGTGTATCCGGGTTTAGGCTCTGGCTATCCCCTAGTGGAATTTGATTCTGGCTACCACTAACTCCAGTGCCTTCAACTCGGTCTACTGCCTGATTGAAATCATTGGCAGCATCGTCCAACTCATTATTGATGTCCATTGGTTCCTTCCCTAAGTCGGCAGCGTTCATCCTTCTCAAGAAGGCACGGTTCCTTCTGGCTATTGTCTCAGGGTCCAACGGTATTCTCTCTTCGCTCGTATTGCCTTGTGAGCGTGTTTTCATAAACCTGAAACACTAGCAGAAGGATCAAAACGCAACTGCCCAATTGAGTAAAAATAAAAATAAAAACAGAAATTAAATCACCCACTACTAACTACTAAGCTATCTACAAGTCCTATTCAAAAGCATACAACGCCATCCCCGGCAACGGCGCCATTGACTTGAAGCGATTATACTAGCTTCTACTAGTAGCTACCCCGCAAGAGTACGGGTTCACTGTAGTATGGGCAAGTATAGGGACCAAGTATTATCGAACCCAAGGGATAGTGTATATGCAAATAGATCCCTGAAGATCTACGCGTCGTAGTTAATATGAGTGTGATGTTTTTGGTTTTTTTTGAAAGATTAATTAAAAGACTAAAGTAAACTAATTAAACTAAAGAACGTAAGAAACGAATTAACTAAGGTTGTTTTCTAATGGGAGATGGTGATGCTCAGGTTAGGAATCCCTACGTATACTAACGGAGCAGGTACATAATCAAAGTAATCGTGACAAACAAGAATTAACCTAAGTAAAAGATCGTAGAATGAAAGCTCAAGATTTCTCACCCTAATACTTTATCCTAGCAATCGACTTCACTAATCCACTAACAAGTTAATAGATAGCGCTTAATTAATGAGACCCTAATTTAACTAAGGTGATGCGGTCGTCCTCCTTCGCTAAACCGGTAGATGAATTAACCTTTTCTAAACCCTCTCGTTAAGACTACTAATTGTTATCGAGTGATGCGGTCGTCCTCTCTCTAACACTTTCGTACTAAATTTAAAGGTAAAGTTCAGATTAATTATAAGAATTCATTAATTAAGAGAATTAAAACTAACGTCACGAATTACCTTAATTACGTACCCACATCCTACTTCTACGAGTTCATCCTAACCTAAGCATGCAAGGGTTTTAGCCGGACATGGTTATAACAAAAATAAAAGCAATAGAAGAAACAACGAACAAAAACATAATGAATTGAAGAAAGAAAATACGAAACATGAACTAGGGTTTAAAAAGAAAATAAATACGAAGAACTGAAATTTAATTAACTAAAACGAAGTTTAAAGCGTTAAAAGTAATCGAGCTAATTAAAAGAAACTAAGAATTGAAAAGAAACTAGAATTCGTATGAAAAACCTTAACAACGTAAAAGTAAAGCTTGCTCGTCTCCTTCCTCTCCAAAAACTAAGTCTAAAATTATTTCTAAAAGTTGGGGATCCTTCAAAACGTGTTTGGAAGAGGTATATATAGGCACCGGGTCGAAACGGGAGTTAATGGGCCGAAAATACGCATCCGGAGGCGAAAATACGTGCGCGCTCGAGCAAAATGCTCGAGCGGTGGCGCTCGAGTGATTCGCTCGAGCGCCAAAACTGTTCTGTAAGTTTTTGGCCGCTCGAGTGATTCGCTCGAGCGCCGGCGCTCGAGCAAATCGCTCGAGCGCTGGCTGCTGTGCACTCGTTCGTAAAATCTTCATATCTCCTCAACCGGGAGTCCGTTTTGGCCGATTCAAAGTCCTACGAACTCCTCTTTTCGCCCTCTATCCATCTATGAAAACCAAAGAGACAAATTAATAATTTTATAAAAATGATACTCATTTGACTCCAAGCACTCATCGAAAACACTCAAAACATGAGTAAATCGGGCACCAAAACATAACAATTTCACGCCTAATCAACCTACTAGTAGAAGCTAGTGTAGTCGCTTCAAGTCAGTCATATCCTCTGAACTGATGGTACTGGTCATACTGACAGCTGGCTGAGCTGGGACCGGGTAGACGGGTACCCGGGTAGCCGGGTACCGAGTGGGTGGTAAGTGGTCTAGAAAAACCCTCCTCGGGGAGCGGGTAGATATCCTCCTGGACTCGTCGCTGGCCGACCGGCCTTTGGTCTTCTTATCAAGTACGCTCCGCGACAATTCTCCGGGGACTTGTCGGTCAGACGTCGAGCCTCTACCCGCCTGCTCGATTGTAACCGACGATCTAGATTTCCTCGCCTGTGCTCTACTCCTTCTCGACGGGTTGAGTCAGTTACCCGAATAATCGGGCAATAATATTCGGGTATAACAGTTAATAACCGAAGAACCGAAATATAATGGACTTTTAAATTGGACCATATTTTCACGCGTATAACTTGCTAACAGCCCAAGCCTATATGTATTAATAGATTGCAACCAAAACAAAAAAACCACAATAAAAAAAATTAGAGAATGGGAAGGGAAGACTAGAAGAGACGAAGACAGTAAATTTGGAAAGACAAAAACTTGTATGAGACCGTCTCATGGTATGAGACCATACAAATTAACACCTTTCCCTATCAAAGTGTTAATGAGTCAATGCCCTAGTTATACCCATTTCCATTGTCTCATACAAGACCTACTCATTTGGAAATGAGTAAATGTAACTAGAGTTAGAAAAATAACTACTTATATATATCCTCTCATTTCGGTTTCGGTTCGGCTCGATTTTTCGGTTTTAACCGAACTCTACTCTCCCCTATTGCTCAGAGTTTTTTTTTTGTATGAATCTGAATTTACACAATTTTTTTTTTTTTTAAATCACGTATTATCATTATTATACATGTGAAGCGTCAATGATATTCATACAAAGTGTCTCTACTTAAAAAAATGATTGATTTAAAAAGAGGAATACCTTGTATGCATAGTAGTGACATTTCATATGTACAACACTGACATTAGAAAAAAGACTTCACGTGAATTCAAATTCTAAAAAAAAATCTACCCTATTTCTCCCTCAATTCAGTGAAAAATACAAAAGATGTATGATTCAAATTTAATTTTGTTAATGAAATAACTCATATTATCAAATTAATATACTTATTCTCAAGAGGAATAAACTATGGATATTATTGAGAATAAAGTTATAGACTTTTTCTTTTTTAAAAAGAAAAAGAAAGGTAGAGACTTCAGTTGAATTAACTAATAAAGTATTGTCTATATATCAGTCGCTATAGTTATTTAATTTACTTTTTGAGAATTAATTTTGAGTGCGGGCCAAATATATCTGGCCCAGTAACCTTGGTTTCAAGTTACTTTAGTGGACCTTAAGAGACCCAGTTGGCTTTAACTTATTTTAGTTTGGCCACAGATACCCGTAATTATCAGTAAAAAACTATAGTCAGGTTAAAGCATAATATTTTCACCTTTTAATATAAATATTTAATGATTAAGTTAAGTTAAATCATTGAATTTAAGCTCTCAAAATTACTTATGCAGACCATTCTAAATAATTAAAATCACTTAGGCCATATAATTTTTAAAACAAAATCCTTGCATATTTCACACACGTATTCAGTTATGGTGATTTTAGATTACTGATGCATATCAGTATTAGATGTATAGTGACACTGTTGCCTGTTTGCAAAATATATGCGCGCAAGAATTATATTAGGATACGATTCTCCCCTGTTTCTTTTTTATAATATTTTGTAAATTTTGAAAGAGTTCAATTTTCTTATATCTTATCATATGTCCGTATGTCTTTAAATTTTCAAAAAAATTAGAAACAAAATAAAATAAAATGCAGAGAATGGAAGCAGTAAATTAGGAGATTTAAATGGTGAAATTAATTTTTTTATATTAATTTTCGTAGCAGTATATATCTCAGTTTCTTATGCAGAGAGAATGAAATATATTGAATTGCCTTGTGCAAGAATAATTTATTTTTTCATAGGCAGATTGAGATTGATTTTATCTTAAACAACCCCATACAACTAGGTAAGTAGAGAATTAAGTAATTAAGCATTATGAGACGTTTCTTGTGTGACAAATCAAAATTGAGATGAGTCAATTTGGTAAGTCAATATCTAATAATTTTTTGTTGTTTTGTTTAAGAAAAGTATTTGTTTAGTAATATCGCGTTGGATGCATACAAGTGGAGAGAGGGAGAGGAATTAAGAACAAGTGGTAAGCATGAAATGTAAAGGTGCTCAGTTGTTAATTATTACTAATCAGTTGATTAGGACAGTACAAAGTATGAATACAAATTAGAGGACTACATGCAATACCAATTGCCACCGCGCGCATCTTAGAAAAATGTAGCGTGTTTTAATTTATCAATAAATATCATGCATATAATTAATGATGATATCAATTATACGCATGAGATAGATTGATGAAATAAAATACTGAGATTGAAATACGATATGGAGATCCATACAGTACTAATGATAAAAACAAACAAGCAAGCGGAGTGATTAGGTTAAGTTATGAGGTAGATCCTAAGCACCAAAATGTAAAATTAATAATTTATTTATGTAAGACGATCCTTGATGACGTCGAATCCCATTTCAGTTGGATCGGTTGCTTGAACTTCATAATGGATGCCCTCTAATGCTCTTCTTAATCCATCTTTTGATGTTGCATACAGCATTTTCGCCCTAATTCTTGAAGCAGTTGGTGCCCTGAAAATTAAATTAAAAGTTAAAACCAATATTGTTACTAGCTAGAAATATATATATATATAAAATAAATTAAATGTAGAAATGTGGGAGGGACACCATGCAATGAAGAAGATCTTGCTCTTGCGGCAATTATCAAGGGTGACGAAATCGAAATCGAAGAGGGCGAAGCGGCAGTCGTCTTGGGGGAGGGCCTTGGTGAGATCGTCGTAGCCTTCTCCGGGAGCTCCGACCTTGTCCACCTTCACCACCTTAGACCCCTCATCAATCTTCAACACGATGTACCTATGCACTTTTTTCCATTTCATCTCCATGAATGAATTCCTGCATTCCTCCGTCACCCACATTCCTGTTATCGCCTGCCATATAAGTATAACATCATCATCAACGACTCTTTATTTATTTATTTATTTATTTATTAATCAACAACACACAATTTAAAAGATTAAATGATGAATGTGTAATAGTACGTACCATCTTGATAGCCATGGTCATGTCGTCGATTTTTAGTTTATTGATCGATCGATGGTGGAGCATAAGTAGTTTATGTATGGGGTTTATATAATATATGGTCAATCAAATTGCCACCACTTTTCTCCTCATTTTACGATTCTATCCATATACGTGTGTACACAATTGCAATTATGTATCATTAATATATTATATTGTATTTAAATTTGTCCTCATATTTTTGCAAATAGATAGAGACTCCAGCTTTCATTAAATATTATTTCTTGAATTCCACTCAATCAGTATATATATATGAACACTCTTGTAAAATATATTCTACAAGTAGAATATATATATCTAAAATATGCAAGTCGATTCAGATCAAAACTCCGGATCCTAAGCAGATTAGATTAGGTTATACAAAATTTCCAGAAAAATACACGAAAGACTGATTTCAGGATTTTACCTCCAAATTTTTTGTTACTATATGAACGTGTGTTGTTATAAAGACAAAATGTGTGTTACCAGTCCTAAAACAACAAATATTTGTACTTTATAGTAACTATATAAGGATAAATGTGTATTTTTACATTTTTTTTCCTTAATTTATTCTTCATTCCTTTAAATCTGGATTTATGTTTCATGTTGGTACTATTTTGTCCATATAGTAACACACCTTTCAATGTCATACATGTGTTACTATAAGGACAAAAATATATTTCTCTAATAATAACACACATTTGCTCTTACAGTAGCAATATACATTTTTTCTAACATAAACACACATTCTAACAGTAACACACATTTCCAGTAATACATGTTTGCTCTGATGGTAACACAGCATGAGAAAGTGCTTTTATAATTGTGCAACCACATCTTTCTTCATTGAGTAATACATTCGTGTTATTAGAGTAACCCACTTTTCACTACCTTACATGTGTTATTATATAGAAAAATAATTATTTTTCTAAAAACAAATAAATATTTTTGAAAAACTAATATTTGAATGGAAAGTAACACATATTTTGCCTTTATAGTATATGAAAAATATTTATTTCTATAAAAACACATATTTGTGAAAAAAAAAATTAGTCTGATAGTATACACATTTTGCCCTTACAATAATATGCATTTGCCCATATAGTATCACGAGCGAGAATTCTAGAATTTGTCTTGCACAAAATTTTGAAAAATATTCGCCGGACTTGGCTCGATCTAGCTAGAATCTGCGATTTTTTTTTAATATGGTCATTATTTTACATATAAAATATTTCATATGAATTTTTGTGTTATATATATATATATATCACGTAACCTTTAAACACAGGCACTCATTCAACAGTTGAAGATATTTGCACTAAAAGAGTGTGGGCCAATATAATAATATTGAAAAATGTGAGTTGATTACACTGAAAATCGATAATACTGAAAACATTTCAGTGTAATTAACCCACACTTATTCAGTGTAATCAGCTCACACTTTTCAATCTAAACAACTTCAATTGTTGAGTGAGTGCATCTTGGTGCACAAGAGACTTACTCCTGGAAAAAAAAAAGCATGAAGACGTATATATCAAATCCCCGTTCACTGTAAATCACTGAACCAATTTAAATAAATTTCACTTTAGAATTTAAATGTTTTAATCAGAAAGTTATGAAATGATATCTCATCTGCTCTCATAGAAGTCCAGAAGTCATTTGGGATCGCTGAAAAGTAATTTTAGATTTAAAATAATCAGAAAATCGTACACTGCAGTGACAATCCAAAATGGATTTCGAGAGTCCCAATCAGTGGGCCAAATTCACAATTAATAAATAAAGAAGGATTTAATTAATGTTAAATTAATATTGTGTTAAGATGGAATGGAGCTATGCAATGGTCCCATCTTGGGATCAAACACCTTAATCCCATATCTCTTCGATCGAGCTGCTCAAATAGTCTTAACGTGTAAGCAAAAGGGACTGATAACAATTTTTTATTTTTTATATCTTCTCCCATATTAAGTAGGTTTAATGCATTTCACTTTGACATTTCATATCCCAATCTTGAGTTTTCCCATAAAAGTGTCCCAAGGAATGTAGGTACTAACATTGTTTATATATATATATACTACTATCACACATCACTTTGTTAGTTACTGATTCAATCTTGTATCTTATTTTATGAATATATCATGCACATAATTATATAGTTGAATATGTACTGAATTAACAAAATACAAGTGTAATACGATAAAAAAATACAAGACTACATATTTATATTAATCATAATCTTTGTTTTCTTTAATTACTTGGAGATTTGTGAATTGGGTAGAGAGAATCAAGAAAATTAATAGTTAACAAACACTAAAGTCTAAGAATGTCCATCAACCCAATGGAATGGAGGTGCATGATGGGGAGACATGCACCGTGTGTTAGTGTCCCTTTGTATTGTATCTAACCCCACCCCACCCCACCAATGATTTCTCTTTCACATAAATCGTGACGCTACTTTGCAAAAATAAGAGTTGAAAATGAAGAATCGGATCAACCCCACAGCGACTTTATACATTAAAATATTAATTTATACTAACGATATAAGCAGTAACATGAAATTTTTTGATCTTTCGTGTAATTTCTAACTAGTTTTTTATTTACGAATTTTTTTCCAATGAAATCCACACAAGCGTTTCTAATATATAAAGGAGGCTGGTCACATCCATAATGAGATTTCATCCTAAAACCAAATAGTGACTCCTGTTAAAAAAAACAAACAAATAGTGACCAACACGAGTAGCAGACAAAATTTATAAATTAGTCCTACTTCTTTTAATATTTTAATGAAGGCCAATTTGTATGTATAATTTATGATATACTCAACCTATTTTGCATCCATTTAGCAAGTCCGTCAAAATTGAACTAAATCTTTTAACTTAAAGTTGCACCAATTGTGCTCACAAATGTTTCTTATTGTATTATAAACATTAATAGTTATATAAATGTGAAGTAGAGAGCAGAGACACTAAATGAAAGGGGTTTAGATATTTAGGATTTGGGTGGTTTTGATAGGGCTTTACTTAGTAATGGTTGTAACGCTATTTGAATGAGCTTTTGAGATTGTGGACTCAAATTATCAGATCTCGGTCAGATGGGTTGGAATTTTTTATTGTAGTTTTTGTTTTGGTTGGATTGGTGGATTGGCGAGGAATTGTTGGGTGTCAAGTTTTGTATGCTCTTCAGAATTAGTTCTTAGAGGGAGGCGGGGTCGTGGGTTGAGTTGACAGAAAGTGGGTTTGAGAATTAAAGTGGAGGGAGTCGTGTTAAGTTAACGAATTATTACTCTCTTAACAGCTTTGTACCACAGCAAGATGGAGATGACTTGTAATGGTGGACTCGCAGTTCTCAACCAAATTAGCTTATGGAACGATCATAGAGAAATCAAGATCAAACAATATTTAATAGGATTAGAATTCACTCAAACTCGAATAGTTTAATCTTTTATATATGTACATAAGGAGTAATTTAATTTACATACAAAACGGTGTAATCATTAAAAGAAGAAAGTTCACAAAAGAGGAGACCTGGATAATTGGCAAAGAAGGGATGGAAAAGCATATCCATGTGGCTGATGTATATCCAGATACCTCTTCTCAACTTCTTTCAGATGGACCTACTCTACTTTACTTCTTTCTAACCTAGTGGATAACACTAACCTAATCCCATTCCCACATTATAATAATATTACAAATTTCCTATGTCAAGCATCAAAGAAGACAATCAAGGAATGCTTCTGCCCACCAATTTCCTATCACACCCCAACTGCACTCTATTGTCACTACTTAATAACTTGTGCTGTTTACCTCGTCGACATCGACCCCGTTTCTTCATGGCCCACAAACTCAAAATGTCCCCATTACCAATTAATGCTTATTTAGTACAAGTCAAAATTTCTGCACATTGGCATACATGCACCTCTGAAACTATGGTTTGCTTCCTTCGTTACATTTCTTTATTTCATCTCGTCTTTCATTTTATCAGTACATAAATGTATACCATGATGAATCAATATATGCAGTACACGTGGTGTCCATAGATTAAATGAAACTGTCGTTCACCATTTGAAAGTACTCCCACAAGATTACTAACAGATGCATTGTAAAAACCGTGCCCATGAAATCAGTAATGGAATTGTTGTCACCAAAATGATATTAAAATGAGTCTTCAATAAAAATGGATACGAAATGATGCCAATCAGCCATATCAAAATATGCAGCACTAATTTATTTTCATTGAGAAAACTCAGCACAAATAAGATCTCAGATATGCACAGTTCCCATCTAGCAATTCTACCTCCAAGCAAAACAAAATTACAAAATTATACAACAAGGGATCGTTGAAAAGATGATTACACGATAGCTGGAGTTCTGGGGACAAAACCTGCTGTACCTGCTCTACGACTCGGTTGACTTCTACTGATGGGAAGGTGAACATAAACCTCGTGGACGTCCTGTTTATATACTTCTCCCCTGTCCCTGTCCACCGCATAGCATACATAAATAGTGTCAATAACGTTCTCCAAAATATGCACAAAGAAGCCCAGAACCACAATCAGCAACACCCATGCCATCACGGCAACCAAGTATGCATCATTATCAAGATGGACGACGGCTTTCAAAAGAACGCAAACCTGCACATAAGAAACCATAATTTTTCAGGACCAAGCTCCAAATATAGAGCTAAGGGGAACATGCAAATACATGAAGAATGTGTTTTTTTAATTCAATTCACACGCACATGTTTATTATTTGCAAATCACTGTAAATATAAGCAAAAAAAGTTATGAACTAGATTATATGAGTGGTCCAAGCAAAAGGTAAATGTCGTCTTAAAATAGACGTCAAAGTTCATACTTTATTAATTTTTTAATAGGAATAAACTTGTATTTTCATTTCATCACAATTGTAAGTTGAAGGCTTGACACCAATACCCAGAAATGCAAGATCCTCTGGACTACGCAATGACCATAAAGAAGAGAAATAAAAATTGCTCTCACAAATGGGCAAGGTTATATGCGTACACCTAATTATAGTGCATTAGCAGACGATTCATTATTTAATGAACCAGCAAATAATAGAACAAATTCAGGGGACAATTGGTTCAAAATTCCTCAACGAAATGAACATGGTGTAATTCTGGTGGTTAATAAGAACAAAAGAAAATTAATTCACCTTCATCATACGTCGTACGGGATAATGAGACTCAAAATAAGTTAATTATTACACAATTTAGATTAACTAACACTCTTCTTATAACCATTTATCCTTAATCATTCCCTTATTCCTCAACCAACAATAATTTATTGTCCTATTTATTCCAAAATTAGAGCAAACCAGTAATAATGTAACCACCATTAGAACAAAATTGATCAAAGCGTTTGCATTATGTTGCATGAATATCGAAAGCAATGTAAACTTCATGAATGGCAAGAAGATTAGATAGATGCATATACCAACTCATAGTGAATTTCAGGGGCTAAAACTTACCAATATGGCATAAATTGCTGATAACACAAGGATAATTCCCGAGAGTATTCGAGTAGAAACAGTCTCCACGATTACAGTTGACAGAAGGTTGCGTTTGAGAAGTTCATAAGTCATCCTGGCAGCACTGCAGTATGCTTGACCAGTTATGGCAGCAAAGTTAATGGTAAACTTGTTCAAAAAGTCAACCGCCCATAATAGGGCATTAGCACAGCATCGCAGGATAAGGTTCACAATCCCAGATGCGTCTTCTTGTCTTCCATTATCCACCACAGAGCGCACAATCCGGACAACACAGATAAGCAATCCAGAGAAACATATCGTCCCGGAGGAGGGGCCAAACGCATTTCTGTTATAAGAGAGGGTCAGAAGACAGAAACCAACATATGCAATAGTAATGAAACTGAAGAGACCAACATATGTAATATTTGTGCAGGCAATTTGAAGGAAGGAAGAAAATAGTAAATTTTTTAGGTTTTCTTGGTCTTTCAATTTACATTGGGGTGGAGATATTTGAAAAGGTTACTAGAAACATTTCAAGAACGCAAGTAACATGCTAGAAGTTACTACTGAAAATCCACAAGAGGTTAACCAAGGATCGCATAGTTTTCTGATAATCAAAAAAGATAGATTCAAGATGGACGTGATTTCTTCCATCAGAAGTTAGCTAGGCATGCATCTTCAGTTTTGTGATTGAAATAATATGTTGCATCAGGATCAGATACAATTTTGTCCCAACATAGATGGAAAAGATACATGTTTGTTTGAACACCTAAATGCATAACAATACCATCAAAAGTTTTCCTAGAGATTACTGCTTTCTCATAGCTATTTAAAAATATGCTCAAAGAAATGAAAACAAAAACTAAGCCTTCATCCTATGTGGGGTAAGCCCTATCGATTACATAAAACTCTTATTCTAAATCAGATGTAATAAGCAAAGCTAATCTTGATTCAAACCCCTATGTGACTATCTACATAAAAAGCATAACATGGAAATTAACAGATGGAACGAAAGTAAACACCTTAACGAACTCCGTATCCCATGCTTAGGCCCTGCATCGTCTTTGGAGAAATACCACTGCGCAATAGTTCCACTAATCACATACACCTGCGCTTCCACCATTGCAGCAGCAGACCACAACATTGTCAAGATCGCCAGCGTGTAGTAAGCTGGCACCCAACTATCCTGTTTCCATACACAAACATATTCCCCATGCTCCTCTTTGGGCACAATCTTTCCATTCGAGCTCGTAAATATCAGAAACACAACAACAGGCACATAAAACATGAATAACACAAGTGTCAAAGCTGGAAGAACTCCAAACAACCCTAAGTTTCTGGACAGGGCATTAGAGGATACAGCAATAACTCTCACAGTCAACTCAATTCTATGCCAGTTTATAATAAAGATCCACACAATCACCCCTATTATCAAGAACACCAAAATGAGAACAACAATTCGATATGCCAAAGGGAAAGCATCGCTGCAACTAGAGCTCAATATGCAAGCTACAAACCAGTACACATTAAAGAAAATCGGGACTATCACAAAGAAAGGAAGCGAAGCGTAAACTATCTGCTTAGTGTAGTGTTTGAGCAACAAAAGCACGGAGAAGGCAAAGGGCACGCTCAGAATTAGGGTTACCACAAGAGTCCATATCAAGCTCTCCAGAACATTCGAATCCCCTGAATTTAACCAACCGAAATTGGCTAAATAAGATGAGTAATCAATCAAACCGTTTAAAAGAGACACGGGTTTCTCAGAAAAGGGGGAATATTCACTTTCAATCAATGAAATACTCGATTTAGAGTAGTTGGGGCGCGTGGGTAAAGAGACATTCGCATGCACAACATCCAAAACAACACTCGATTTTGAGGAATTCGAAGAAGAGGGTATCTCGGCAAGATTCGAATTTCCGCTCAATTTCGAAGGAAATGGGGTTCGAAATTTGACTAAAGAGCAAGAAGAGGAGGTGGTGTTGTAAACGAAAGATGAGAGTTGGGAGCGGTGGGGGTTTCTGTTAACAGAGGCGAAGATTCCGAAGCCAAAGGTGCAGAGAACGAGGAGAACAAATAGAATAAGGAAAGGCAAATCTTTGATGGAGCGAGGGCCGTAATTGTAAGAGATCTGAAGATATGGAGTTTGGTCGTCTTCAGCTGAAGATGTGGAAGCTATGGGTGGGTCGAGAGTTGGGTATGGTTTGGAAAGCAGGGGTTGCGTGGCAGCGGCGGCTACCTTGTTGGGGTCGTCGGAGGTGTCCATGGCGGTGGTGGTATTATGGTTTGGTTTAGTGCGACAGTGTGACTACTTCATGTGCGCTGTGAATTGTTTGTGGATCATGACATGATCTCTTAGTCGGTTCATCGGATTATAATCAAGAATATAATGCCAAAATTTTCTTACACAAATCCTCACTTTTGACTTTATATCTTAATAACACAAAAAAGACTTTAGTTTTTAAAATATACTGTCACTAAATTGTTAATAACACAAAAAAGACTTTAGTTTTTAAAATATACTGTCACTAAATTGTTTGATTTATGGCTAAAAAAATTGGATTCATACTCAGTTGTTGTATTCTTTTTTCTACAGAAAAAAATTAATATTATATTTTACATATACTCCTAATAAAAAAAAATATCTACTTTATTATTTTAAATATTAATAAATAATTCTTTTATTAAAACATGTGCAAACAGTATTATAGAAAACAACTATGGGACGGGGAGTATCTCCTAAGTTATGTCTCATAAATGACATAAAACAATATTAATAAACGAATACTTTATCAAAATAACTGGCACTTAATTTTTTACAAATATTTATTACTTTTAATAAAAGTTAAGAAATTGATCCACCGTATATTATAAAACAAATATTTGAGAAAAAATAAACAAGAAGTTGTTTTCTACTAATTAAAGTTTCTTTTAGGTGAATGGTATGTTCCCATTTACTTGATAGCAAAAATATGTTCCAACTTCCAAGTTATTTGATAGCAAAATATGTTCCAATTTACTTCATCCTGCATTTATTTATTAAACTTTACATATGGTTAGATAAAAAAAAAAAAAAAGAAATGCTAAAATTTAAATTTTTTAAGAATTTCATTTGAATTTAAAATAATTGTAAGAAAGTGTTATTTCCATTTTAATGGTGTAAATATTATTGTGAAATGAACGTAAAAGAAAATTGTGGAACGGAGATAATACTTGATAGCAATTTGATTTATATAATGGTTGAAAACTATTATTTGATTTTAATTAATTCCAAAACAAAACAAAAAAAGCACCAATTAATAGTTAAGTCTAGAGTCACTCTATTGTATCATGCTACTAGGCATAGGGTGAAAAGTGATACCAATTTTAACTAAAATATAGAATTAATTTTAATTATAACATGCATATTAATATAATTAAGGTGTAACCCTAAATTTTACTCAAAATGTAAATTTGAAACGCAACACTAACATTAACCAACATCTACACCAACAATTAGTCTAATGGCTGCGTTTACTTTGGAGAGTAGGGTAATATAGATAAAGTTAAATTAGTACAGAGGGATAAGTTAACTTTATATACCAATTGTTTACTTGGTTTGTTAGGCATAGGGTTAAAATGATCTTTATCTTGTTTACTTATTTGGTTAAAAACAGGGATTAAAGTTTAAATTACTTATATACCCTTGAATACCTGAGATTTTTTTGTTCCCAATTGCCGTCAAGTTGCGTTCCCATTTTTTTTATTCAGTTTCTAAACTCAATACATGAACCGACAAAAACCCTTTTCATCAATTCTGCTTGCCGACGCCATATCTCCTTTCATCAATATCTTGCCTGATGCCATTGAAGTAGAAATTAAGTTGCAATACTGTGAAAATTTACCATTTCCTTCTCCAATCTTGTTGTTTGTTCGTCCATTCACACGAAGAATTTTGTCAAAATTGTGTAGATTTGAAGAACTCCGTCCGTTGTGTTTGGAATCGACTATAGCGTCTTTGATTCTGCACCAAACTCTCCAACGAAACTCCGGCGGTGGAGGTGTCGCTTTTCCAAAAGTGCTTCCGTTGCACCGCTTGACTCACCAAGAACCCCAACGGAAAAGAAAGCCAATGCCGATATTTAACTTCGAGGACATATTTTCCGGTGACAATCTTGGTAGAATCCATGGTGACGGCGGGGAACGAGGCAGAGTTTTTGAATTTGGATGATTATTTCTGGTAGGTTGATCGATCAATAAACTTGCAGATTTAAATTTCTCATCAGACTTTGATGAATCAAACAAATCAAATTGAAATACACGTAACTGTAAATTTACTAACATACACCTTTGAATTGCAAAATGGAAACCGTACAATAATTAGCCCAGAATTAACATCCCTTGTATTAAGAAAGGGGAATTTCTCAGGGATTTGTATGTACTTCAACACTAGTAAATTAGGGATAAAATTGTCCTTTTGCTACTCCAGTTTATTTAGTCCGCCCATAGATGGGAGGTTAAAAAATGGCATATAAGGGGGGTTTAACCCGGGTATGGCTATTTACCCGGTTCTATTATCTTGCAAGGTAAATAGCATACAAAGGTCTCCTATTAGTGTTAATGGGGTTTATCTTGGACAGTAAACACAACTACGAATGCATCCATCCAATCCAGGACCATGTGGTTTGCTTGAAAAAGTTTGATAGAAAATTGATTATTTATATTGGACCCCGAGAGGTTATAACTTAGAAGTAGCATGAACATGGGGAAGGAAATATCTATATACAAAACAAATAAGAAATAAAAAAACAATTTAATAATAGAGAAATCGAGTGATTAGAATCGATAAATGTTTTATATAGCACGCAATAAACCAGAGAGAGACAATGACAGAAAAGGCTGTTTAATAATGAGACTTCCACGTAAAACATTCTGGCATAGACCATAAATTGGAAAATCAATGCATGGAGTCCAGACTTTATTTTTGTGTCACATTAATATGCAATACAGTACTATTTAAAAAATTAAATATATATGCAATACTATTTTCAACCCGTATACGGTATAACCCACTCGCGTGTCTTTCTTTCAATTACTTGCAAGTTTGCAACATTTATTTGATTCTTGTACTCGACAACAATTGGGAAAATAAAAAATTGAGCAATGCATAAAATTCAAGGACTCGGTCAATCATTTACGGGGTTTAAACTCTCCCATACTACTTTGATAGAATCATATGTATAAATTGATACAATTATATTATTTAATGATACCATAATATTTATTTAACTTATAAATTAAAATAATAATATAAAATATTATGAATATTAATTTATAAAAATAATGGTATAAATGATATCCGTTTAATAATATGTACAGACTCCCCTGGAGATTGACTCTTCTAATAAAAACCATTATTTAAACTTGTTTAAGAAGGCTTATTCAGTTCATTGTCCCATAAACTAATATATTAACTAATTTTAAATTATATTTATAAATAAATAAATTTATTTAATTAAATGAAATTATAAAATGTAGTATATGACATAAGTAAATTTTTTATTTTTTTTTATATTTGTAAATTGATGAACAATTTAATTTATAAGTGAAATACACTAAAGTTGTTTACACTCAAAGCCAAAACTATATGTATTTAATAAATAAAGCTCGAACTCGGCTCCATAAAACATTCTAAAGTTTTGAGTCAACTCAATTACATCCCTATTCTGCAAGAGCTGAATATTATATCATCATATCGCAGTAGGTGGTATTGCATAACAAGCATGAATAGAATAGAAGACAAAATAAAAATGAATTAGTTAAAAAGTAGAGTCAGGTTACGTTACTGAAATAGGGGTATCCTCCTTTTGTTCTTCCCACTTGGGCTTTGGTATTTCCCCAGAATCAGCAATTATTACCTTCTTCCTCGGCTTCCCACTGTAAGTTCCTGCACTTCCTTCAATGGCATACACGGTGTCCATCCCATCCATCACTTTCCCAAACACAACATGCTCTCCATCCAACCTGCCCAGAACGTCAAATTGCTTTCATACTAAATTTTATATTCTGGGAATTTCCTTAGCCAATTAAAGATCACACAGATATATAAATATCTATATCTAGAGTTTGGTCTTATGTTTTATTGTGCAATTGGTTTGCAACTATCACTTTATAGTGAAAAAACTAATACTAGCAAGACAAAAACTTATATGAATCGTCTCATACATGAAACTGGTCTCATTTATCATATCATATGATCCATTAGCCTATGAATCCCCAACTCAATTAACATGTTTTAAAGGAAAGTATGATTCAAATACTAAAGTGAAGGCCCGACTCACACAAGCCTCTCTTTTCTATCAAATTAATACTCCCTCCGTCCCACTCTAAATGTCCCCTTTCTTTTGGTTGAATGGTTTAAGAAAGTGTATTTGTTTATTAATATATGGTGGAAAAGTAATGAATAGTGTTGAAAAGTAATGAATAGTGTTTAATAAAGTAATGAATAGTGTTGAAAAGTGGATTGAATGAGTGACATTTTTTGTAATATTGTGTGAATTTGAAGGTTAAAGTTTATATGTAGTAGAGTGTTGCTTTTTCCATTTATGGAATGGGACATTTAGTGTGGGACAACCAAAAAAGGAAAGTGGGACATTTAGAGTGGGACGGAGGGAGTACATTTTAATGAAGCAACTAATATTGTTTAAAATGCACATAAAATACAAATCAGCTGCACAAGAAAATTGATTTCATACTACATGCTCTGCCCTATATCTATCAGGAAGTTTCCTATGATTATTAGTCCGGTAAAAAACCATGATATACAATTGATTATTGCTATAATGTGATTGACCATATATTTCTAACGCAATTGTAAAGCATACCAGTAAGCCTTGACTGTTGTAATGAAGAACTGTGATCCATTAGAATCGGGGCCCGAGTTAACCATGGACACAGTACCTGCAGAAATCAGAATCAGAAAACGAGGTTTGTTTGCACGAGTGCTGTGTGTGTGTGTGAGAGTGAAAGAGAGGAGTACCTGGATGTGACTGCTTCAACTTGAAATTTTCATCACGGAAGACGCCACCATATACAGATTGATTTCCTTTTCCATCTCTAGAGACAATGTCTCCACCTTGAATCATGAAGCCAGGTATAATTCGATGAAATGGAGTTCCCTTATAGTGCAGAACTTTTCCATTTTTAGCTTTTCCAAACTCCCCTGGAGATCGAAGTAAATCATATAAGTTTCTTTCTCAGAAAGCATTGAACGCAACAACACCAAAACTTAAATAATAATGGCATGCATGACTTCAGAATACCTGTACACAAAGCCCTGAAATTCTCTGCAAACAAAAAACGTAGATTTATTAAGCAGCGAAAGTATCAAGACCAAAACAATTGGTTAATGTGGAGAAATTCAAGAAGACATTACCCACGGTCTTTGGCACAACTTCACCATATAATCCAATAGTGATTCTCCCTGTGAATATTGTTGAGGAGAACAAATATGAAGTTTGAATTAGAGGATATCAAAATAATACTACACGTATAACACACTATCCCTATTTTTTCTTGCTTCTTGTTGAACTTTATGTCATTATGTAAACTTCAGTGGGTGTTTTGTTGCTTATAATGGGCTGTTGGTATCAAATTATGATTTGTGTCTGTGTGTGTGTTTTTAAATTTGTTCTCCTCTCGCCTCAAACAACTATGGACTTGACAGACTTCTCACCTAAAGTAGCTCAATCAATTATGATACCGAAAGAGTGGGGATCTAAATATACTGAACTCTAATAAGATTATTATAATTCGATTAAGAAAGAAAGGAGGAGAGAAAAACAAAACACACTGGAGAATTTTTTGCTTAATACATCGAAAGAAAAAGGGTCCTATAGTTGTTCCAAGAATTCTTCACTTAACTGCCAAAAGGCTTCCATAGGCCACACCCATCATTTACTGATAAAAATTATCATATCTTGGACGGAAGCTCTAAATATGAACGGGACATACCTATACGCTGCTTATCTATGTCAACATCCAAATATACTCTATGGGTGATTTCATACACATCTTCCACTTCCTCTGCCCCCTGGAAATACAAAGTAAATATAGGATGGAGCATATGTTGAAGACCAAAGCAGTAACAATTTAACAAGAGCATAATCTAGCATGGCAACGTCATCAGGATCAAATTGAAGAATAAGATACAAATATATATGAACTTCTACACAGAAAAAAAAGAAAGGAAATTAGCTTAATAGGTTAACATAAACGCTATACAAATAGAAATCAGACATCTCTCTAGCTTAATCCAGATGAAGGATGAAGAGATATTAGGCTTAGCACGGGATAATTGAGTGTTTTGTGGGGCATGGACAACTAGTATGATGATGCAATATCAGAAGCCATACAAGGTGTATACCCGCATTTTGTAAAAAGTTCACATACATTCTGCAGGTGGGAATCGCTCGTTAACCAATAACCCTTGTGGAATTTCCAGCAAAGCGTGGTAATAGTCCCTAGTAAGTTATCCTTGAACATAAGGTTTAAGCGTATACATTTAAAACACTAGATTAGAAAGTGCTCCTCAGCCTGAGTTATCTTTTTTGTAATACATGAACGTACACGTAATGAGCGAATGAGACGAAGCACACTCCGTATCAAACTAGATTCATATTGTCTTGTCAAGCTAGTACTACCGATGAATAAACCACTCAAATTATATCATTATTGACTGTTCTTACTACAAGAAGGACAAGTCAATCAAAAACTAGTCCCAATATCGATTTAGTTTAGTATACATATTGTATTTTAAACCAAAAACAGGTGAAAGTTTTACCTTTTAACAAAGAAAATCAAGATTTCAGATATTAATTCGCAAATTACACAGCAATTTCAACAGAGACTTCAAACTCCAAAAGAAAAGAAACCCCTTCAACAACCTCAAAGCGAAACTAGAACAGATCCAAGAAACAGGCATCTACTAATTCAGTTCAATCACCAATTTCAAAATAAATACAGCAAATACAAACTCTAAGCAAGAATTGTGAAAACATCAAAATAAGGGAAAATGAATATGAATTAAGGAAAAATTACCGGTGGCGAGAAGGAATAAGCGAGAAATATCAGTACTAACGCCGCGAAGAAAATCAGCACAAACTTGGACTGAAACAAAACTGGGATCTCTCGCGCCATGTCTCAATCAATCAATCATCTTTCAACAACATTTGCCTTGAGAAGTCGCACAAATTTGGCAAAATTTCCTCCTCTTTTGAACTGTGTAAACACACACCGTAGAGCCAGTGGGAGTTTCCAGTGAAGGTTAAGAGATATCAACGGAAGGAATAATTAATCTTTTTTCTCTTAGGACTTGGATCCAAGTGAACAATGGCAGAAATTGATAATGGATTTAACCTTCACTCTAGATTTGATTGCTACGGTCTAAATGCGGATTTTGTTTTGAGGGTAATGCATCAATGACTCCATAGGTCTATTTTAATTAGAGTAGTCTTTACTCTTTTGTACTACTGCATCCATCGATATTATATATTATTATATTTTATAATGTAATTTTAATTTAAAAATTTAGTGGTATCAATATATACATATAATAATCAGTGATGTTGATGACATGCCTTGAAAATTGTTTTACCTTATAATCATATCATAAATCATAATCATAAATAAATATATAATAGCAACTATTTTTCCTAAAATAGTTTTGGAGGGAGAATTTCTGATACGTTGATCTATTTTTCTTGACTTGATCATCACCGTCCATTCTTTTTTTAATTAATTACGGTAAGTTTGACACCTAATTGTCATTAAATTCATCATTTTATCCCACTTAATATTGACCGTTTATTTTTTATTGATGAAATGTGGTCCTTTGGATAAACTGCTTAAATTTAGGGATGGTTTCTTTTTGTAGGCTATTTATACCGATCATTTCATGGTTCATTTTCATTATCTCAACTTCTTTATTTTTCCACTCGATCCTTATGAGTTTCGAATTAGTTTTTTTTTTTAATTTTAGAATATTATTCTGAGAAGATTTAGATAGAATGTATAGTGTAATAAATCTATATTGTAAAATTTGATGTTGTTTTGCAAATATGTATATAGACATCATAGTTTAATCTTTTTTTTTTTTAGCATAGTCTGCAAGATTTGTAGATTGTGCAATGCATTCACCAGAAAACTGAAGAATTGTGAAGGTTTAATCGGGAGACTTTCAAGAGTTTTAGAAGGTTTGAGGACTCCTTTATTTTTTATTTTTTTTAGATTTTTGGATTTTTCATCATCTTCTATTAATTTTTATATCAATTATCTTCTCATTCTGTTTGACTTCTTTATATTTCAATTATGTTTATCATTATTTATTACATTATGTTGAAATTTAATGTACAATTTATATCAATGTTGTTTGAAATTTGTTTGAATACTAGATGTATGATTGACATAAGGAAAAAAAAAATGGTAGTGAAAATTATAATTATAGAATACAAAAGGAAAGTAGAGAAAAAAAAAATTAAAGCAATAATAAAAAAAAAAATTAAACTTGGCGAATACATGCGAAATATATTACATGAAGTAAAGAAAAGTGGAGCAAGAAAACAAATGCAAGGAACATATACTACACATAATTGAATATCTAGCCAATATATCACTTTTTTTTTTCTGAGAATATACATCATATCTCTTCCTATTAAATTAAAGTTGATTAATATATTTAACCATACAATTTAATTATAGGAGGATCCTTGAATTGAAAGATTTATACCTGTTAAATGCCAGAGGATACGAACTTAATTATAGTGTTTGGATATTTTCTATATTCAATTGAGACAATTTTGGGAATGACACAACATTAGGAATAGTAATGCTAATTATTTTAATTTTTCGAAAAGGGAATCAGATGATCCCAGATTTGTGGAAGAAGACCTACAATTTAGCAAGGAAAGAAGAAAGTGGAAGAAAGAAGATAAACATGTAAAGATATAATTGCTAACTTTATATTAATTCTGATAGGATTGACGCTTCCCAAGAGCATATTGCATTGATTATAAGATGAGAAAATAAATTTTATTGTGAGGAGTTAAAGAAAAGTTATTAAGAGTTAAAGAAAAGTTATTAAAAAAATATTATTTCTTAAAATTAAACAATTAAACCATGATTAAATAATAAAGAGGTATATATTTTACACATTTGTTTATTTAATATATTTAATAAAAGAAACTACTAAATATATAAGTAGCAAACCTGCATATATATATATATATATATATATATATATATATACACACACGAATATAACTATAGACAATATAAGATTAGACATTTTAATTGTAAGTTATCTATCAATTATAATTTAATGTATATTTATTATTCCAACTAATATAATGAATTTGACCTTTTTACATTCTATATATACAATAATGGCTAATTAATTCGTATAAGAATATCCGTAATTATACGGAATTGTTACTAATTGTATTTGAGTCTTCCTTAAATTTAGTTGTATTTATTATTAATATATAATACAATTATTTACACACTAAATTAATTGTTTTGATTCATTAAATTGGTTTTTTTATATGCCTTATATTAAAATTTGGTAAACATCTCCTGTACGAAATTTTATTCCTTTAGTATGATGAATTTATTTTACTTATACTTAATTAATTTAGAACTAGCTCTTGAGCCCTGCGTATTACGCGGATGAAAAAAAATTATATTATTAATTTTAAAATATTTGATAAAAATACACAAAATAAATAAGACACAGAACAAGTTTCACACTATATATACTCATTAATTTATAAGATTAATATTTTATATATTAATTTTGTGCAAATTGGGACTGCATTTGTGTGATCATAAAAAAGAGTAAATGAACCTCACAATATATTATAATACCCTCCAACATATCATTGACCATTTTTCATGGACGGAGAGAGTATTATATAATTGTTTTAAAATAAACAAGTTCACTCATTTCATTTTATTATTTTTAGTAAATATAACTATTGTAAAATTATAATTTTATGCAATACATAATACTTATACCAATATCCCTTAAAATACTTACCCATAAATCTAGCACATTCAATTTAAATATAAGCACAAGACATGTCCACTCTTTCACCTCTCTAATTCAGTGGTTAATTAAAGGCATGACTTGCGTTTTTACACAAGAGCGTGTATTAAGTAGATGGATTGAGAATTGAGTGTTAGAAATCAACAAAGTAAGATAAATTATTGAAATGCTTGAGTGTTTGATATTGATATTTTTAATTAGACCAATTTGTTAATTCTTTTATTTGTATTTCTCGATTTTCAATGGCGATATAACATTTTGATATTGTACTGAAGATTTCTTATTTCATATGAATGTTAAAGCTTAGAAATAATTAGCTATCTGGTTACTGAGAATTGAGTTTGGTGAGTTGAGGTACTTATTTTTTTTTTTTTTTGTGTTAAATTATTTGTTTTAATTTTGTTTGTGTGGTACCATTATTAATATAAAATTAATATTTTGAAAATTTTAAAAATAATACTGACTTTATTATTGTGCAACATGTTTAAAAATAAGAAAATTTATTTTTTAAATTAAAAATAAAAAATGAAATTATTAATTCTTAAATAAATTTAATATAAAATTATTTATAGATAAGTATATTATTATTTATGGAAATCAGATCAATGTGTAACGCCCCGAACCCAGAATATATTAATTATATCGGATTCGAAGTGTTATTGTGATCAAAAGTCCGAACTATAAATTTTTTGAAGGGAATATAACTGAATTGAGAGAGAGAAGTTTCATGCAGCGGATAAGTGGGAAGAAATATTATAACGTAAGTGTATTTATATATATATAAAGATGGATAGAGGGTTCTGTATCTTCAGGATAATACACACTAAGTTTGGGTAATTAAAACACACGGTAAGAGTATCGTTTTGCATGGCAGTAGCGATAACATTTATTTGGGAAATAGAAATAATAGGCATCATTGTATTAGTAATAATATTTTAAGCAAATGGGAGACTTTGTGTCTTCTGTGTCACTGTCCTTGCTCCCCGTAATTGTAATCTGCAAGGGGTTAGGAAAAAGGGGCGTGGGAATTGAATTCTCACTTATGGGTGATTGCAACATCATGGGATTGGTAAATCCAAAATATATTAAGTTATACTCATTAATAAAGTATTCATTTTATTTAATCAGTTGACATATATAAGAATATAAAGTTTAAACGGCATTTAAGCATATTTCGCATAATATAATTGAAATAGCACAAGTTGGTTCACATTAGGGCAAAGCCCAAATCATATCACATATTATCACAAACTGACAAACCATAAACGTACAATCATTCCACTTCCAACAAAGTTACTCTTTTCAACTCCAACCAATCAACAAAGTTATCCTTTTCAACTCCAACCAGAACTTACTTCATCCAACCACACAAACTCACATCATCCAACCATAACATCCCTCAAAATAAGCAAGTATCAATGGCCTTCTTCCCAGTGCGTCAAACGACAGCTGACCGGGGACCAGATCTACTTGATCAGCAACCTTGATTCCGAGGGCGTCCCCGACAGCGGCCCCGGAGGTCGGATTTAAAACTCGATCCCGACTCCGTACATACTGACTTTCCACAAAACTGACTCAATAAACTTTACAAAGAATAATACTTGACTGACAACTGAACTGATTCATGCTCATAACAGGTGTTTACTCATGCAGTGGTGATCGATTCACAAAACAACAGGCTAATATATAACATATATAGTTATATCACATAATCCAAACAGTTATATAGATAGGTGTTACATTTATGTTGGATTAAATATTTTTTATTTGATTTAATCGAGTTCAGGAAATACCGGCACGACGTTATTATTAGCAGATCAATCAACAGATCATCACCCACCTGATTGTTCTGAGTTCCGGGAATATTGTGTAGGCAGACAGTCGAGTCCTTCGTGCGTGTTCCGAAAAGTACAGAATCCTAATAAGGAGTATTCCGATTAAAAGATTAACTTTTGAATTTGAAAAGCTTAAGAGTGTGAAATTCGAGGGTTGAGTAGATTGTTGTCTTCAGAAAACTATTGAAAACTAAAGTTTTCAAAGGTTGATTTTTAATTGATAAGTACACCCCTTTTTAAGAGGAGGTGTATCAGGGGGGTGTATTTACTGAATTCAGTGTGTCCTTAATAAAGGCCCTTTAAGGAAAAAAAATATAATTATTAAACTTGGAATTACTTAGAAAAATAAGATTATTACTTAGAAAAAATTAATGAAATTAAAGGAAAGGTTTTTCTTTCTTAAGAATTCTATTTCTCGTTTTTAAACGAATCTATTAATTTCTCCAAGAAAACTCTTTTACTAAATTAGATATTTAAGAGACTTATCTTTTGGGTTCTTAATTTCTAACAGGGGTACGAGGGGAAGACGAGTTTCCCTTTGTCTACGAATTTTACTCAAAAGTGTTTTACCCTTGAAAAACATCAAAACAAGGATACTAAAGGATTTTGCTAATATCGTCATAATACTAAAACAACGAAACTAAACATTCACAAGAATAATACTAGTCCACTAAGTCATTAATACCATACATCTAAAACATTAATACATATCAACCGTCAACTAAAATCAATATACTAACTCAGCTAATTCCAACAGTCCAACTTAAGTTTGTGAAGGAATAGAAAAAAAAATAAGGAAAACAACTATCCAAATCCTACTTCTAAAGAGTGATACAAGAGGGCAAAATAACAATACTACTCAAGTCAACAATTAACACTAACCATCTAATTAAAACTAACAGTAAATTCTCTTTTCTTTTCCTTGTTCCAAGCTTCTAACAAAAAACTAAATAACCCAAAATCTACCCAAGAAGAAAAAAAAACGAAGTAGAAACCTTACGAGCTTCGGTTCGAGATGTTAAACGGGTGGCCTAACGGCGTCGTTTTGAAACTCGGAATTCATTCGCGAAAATTGGGCAGCCTAACGGCGTCGTTCGGGAATTTGGAAAAACGAATCGAACAGTCTAACAACGTCAATCAAAATTTCCAGAAATTTGGCAACAGCAACCGGTTCAACGGCGTCAAAATTGAACGGAAAATTAAACGAAATGAGGTCTCGGTTAGAAATTGGAATAAACCGGTGTTCGAAATCGAATTTAAACGGAATGAAATTCGGACAATAGAGGAATGAAATCAACTCACTGGAGATTGAGGAGGAGGCGGCGGCGGCGGAGCTAGCTTCGGCTTCGTCAGAGCGGCGGCGTTGGGCTTCGAGGCGGCGGCGCTCGGCGACAGAGAGAGAGAGCGAGAGCGACGGACAGGGGAGGGGGTGCGCAACCTGGGTCGTGGTGGTCTGGAGCTTCGTCGGCCGGAGGAGGCGGCGCTGGGTCGCGGCGCTGCGTCTGGAGGAGCTCCAGCGGCGACGGCGGCGAGCGGTGAAGGGCGACGTCGGGAGGCGCTCGCGGCGTGGCGTGCTCGGCGAGGCTGGACGGAGCTCCGGCGCGGTGCGTCTGGGCTGGGCCACGGCGGCGTGAAGCTTCGTCGGCCGGAGGAGGGAGGAAGCGTGGAGTAGAGAGAGAAAGGAGAGAATTTGGCTGAGAGGAAAACTGAATTTGTGCGTGAAGAAAATGAGGAGAGAGAGTGACATTTCTCTATTTATACTAACTCCCTTTCCAAGACTTATCTATTTCCTCAATTCTTATCCAAAAAAAATTGATATTTTCGTTCCCAACTGATACGGTTTAGGGGTCGTTTGGTTTACGAGTGTAACCCCGATTCAGAAATTAATACAGTTTTAAAACTCAATTAATATTTTATTGTATTTTGATTTTTCTCAGTAAATTAAACGGATCGAAATCCTTAATTTAATTTGAATAATTAATTTCTCGTAGTCCTTTATTCGTTTGAAAGAATTCGGTTTCTTTCTTCGAATTTAGGAATTTATAAAAAGGGTATGTATATTTAAATACACAAATAACACACAAAAAAATAATTAAAATTAAAAGAAACAAAGAAAAGAAAATAAAATAAGGCTTCTAATTAAGAAAAGGGTACAGAACGGGACGGGGTATTACACAATGGCCAGCGACGACTCCCGCTCAAAACTATTAATAGAAACAATTGTTGTATTATATATTTATTATATATAGATTGCACCTATAATTCAAATTTTCATGCAAATATTTCGACTAAAAGTTAAATTGATCATTTTGATAAAAATCAAATTTTTAATATGTTTTTAATCCTTTTTTTAAGATAAAACCCTGATTTTATTTTATTGATGTATGTCATAACTGAAGAATTATCACGATTTATTTTGAATACATAGGTTTATTGGTGACACAAATCGTCGTATGTTTCATCTCACTAAATCTTGGTTTAAATTTATTTGAAGTGTTGTATTGCGTAAAAATGATAGCATATTTTTATGAAGTATAATGGGATCGGTATCGAAGAAAGGTAATTGCAATGAATATTTGTTATTTTATGTGAATTGGTTGTGAAAAAAACCAATAAAACAGGGTAATTTGTTTTTATGTATTATGCTTTTTTATGTTAATATTTTTTTTCCCGGTAAAAAATTGTGAATCGAACCAATATTTTTTATGTTAATGTAATAGTCTTTTTTCTATGTATTATATTATATATTTTTTATTACTTTCTATTTGATGTGGTGAAAAATGTCATTAGATCGTGTATAAGAAATTTAAGTTTTCCTGCAAGTGTTTCAACTAATAGTTTTTTCCCTATTTAATATAGTACTTCCTCCTTTTCAAAATAAGTACTCCCTCTGTCCCAAACTCGTTTGCTACATTGCCAAAAAGGTCAGTCCCATACTTATTTGCTACATCTACTTTTGGCAAAAAAATAACAATACTTTTTAATATTATATTCTCCATACACTAATAACCAAAAACATCTACTTTATCACTTTATCATCACTTTATCACTTTAAATACTATAAACAACTCTTTTCTTAATAACCGTGCAAACAGTAAATTGGAATTTGAGTTTGGGACGGAGGGAGTATCATTTTAAAGTTCAAATTTTATTTCAAAATAAGTGTCATTTTTTTTAGATATTTTCACATTTTTCCTAATTCGTCCCGAATCTTAATTTAAAACATTAGATATTCCTTTTAGGATTATTAAAATATAACATTATACGATCTTTTAGAGATATATACAGTGATATATATATGTAAAAAAATTATAATTCTTAATATGTCACAAAATATCTAAAACAACACTTATTTTGAAATATGTGGAGTATAATATTTATTACCTTCTATTTAAATAATGATGAAAATTATTATTGTTCATATGTTTCAGTTAAATTCAAATTGATCATTTTGAACTTTGAAGATAATA
Source organism: Ballota nigra (assembly GCA_947034835.1). Taxonomy (NCBI): domain Eukaryota; kingdom Viridiplantae; phylum Streptophyta; class Magnoliopsida; order Lamiales; family Lamiaceae; genus Ballota; species Ballota nigra. Next base: position 31,707,932 of record OX344721.1, read on the forward strand.
TTAAAAGAGAGGGAAAATATATTTTTTTTGCCCTTTAATTTTGGTTGAATTTGGTTTTCGTCCTGCTAATTTTGAATTTTTAAATTTTATCCTGTAACTTATGAAAAATTATATTTTTTATTCTGTTACCAGATACATGAGGTAATTCTTTAGGTTAACCTGACATGACACCACTTTTTATAAGTTATAGGACTAAATTATAGGAAGAGTTACCTGGTATAGCAGGTTTCGGGACAAAAAACCCAAACTTTATAAGTTATAAGATGAAATTAAAAATACATAGTTAAGAGGAAGAAAACCAAAGTTAACGAAAGTTAAAGTATAAAAAAGTGCATTTTTCCTAAAAGAAAATTAGAACCAGTGGTTGTTGGTGCAATCATTGAACTTTCTGTGAAATACATTTAAATTTTTGTTTAGTGAGATACTTTGGTGATTCTTCTACAACAATGTATAATACTACTTCTGTCCCGAAGGAACTTGCCCAGTTACTGTTTTCACGTGTTTTAGCAAACGATTTTTTTTATTAGTATTTAAAATGATAAAGTAATTTTAAAGTTACTTTAAAATAGAGGAGACATAGATCTATCATACCCTACCTTAAAAGTTACTTTATCATTTCAAATATTAATAAACAACTTGTTCGCTAAAACATGAAAATAAAGGTAGTGTGCAAGTTCCTCTGGTACGGAGGGAGTACAATTTACCCTATTAAAAAAAATTCTACTACAGTAACGGATTATAGAGATTTCTATTTGGTGTTTTTTATTAAAATTCAGAGTACTGATTTTTATTATATTTGTCTTAAATAATGTTTGTGTATATATTACCGTTGATTACTGGAAGCTTTAAAAATAACACTAACTTTTTAATAAATAAAATAGTTTTTTTTTAAAATTATTAAAACTCAAAATTTTAAATTATTGAATATTAATCAAGCTAAATATGAAATTGATTGTAGATAAATATATTATAGAACACAACTTTTTTCCTCCAAATTATTCAGTCCTTGCTGATTCGCCAAAAAATTATAGGTAATAAATCTATCTCCACTATTTTATTAAGTTTGCCCAACCCATTTATATTTTTTTGTAAAATATACCCACTTTAAAATAATAATTTTAACCAATATATAATACTTAAACCTATATCTCTAAAAAATATTCATCCACCAATATCGTTCAATTTCAGTACAACCACCAAACATACTTAATCCCACACCTCTTTAATCCAGCAATGAAAAATATGATTAATGTTTTTATACAAAAGTGTTTACTAAGAAGAGAAATTTAAAATTGAGTATGGGGAAACCAACAAAGCAAGGTGTTCATACATACCATATTTTTCGAACTCGCAAAATGATAATTCCAAACTTTAAAGAAAAAACCAACCAAAAAATCTAGATAAAACATAATTTAGTTTTTAGTTAATTCTATATTAATTCACGGCCTTTAGATCCAATTTTAATTAATGGGTTAATTGCAAATTAAATCACAACCTTTTCGCAAATTGCAATTTAATCTAAACTTTTGAATCTTGGCAAACAAAACCTCAACTTAATATTTATTTACAATTCGAACCAATATATGAATTTTTTGTTGTCCGAAAATGATATTTCACTTACCTAATAATGAATAATTAATAGTATTAATATGTTTATATTGGTTCGGATGACAACACATAATTTATTATCATTTTCGGGCTTATTGAAATCTACGTTTTGGTTAAAATTGCAACCAAATGTTAACTTGAAGTTTTATTTGCAAAGATTCAAAAGTTTAGATTAGATTACAATTTGCGAAAAGGTTGTGATTTTATTTGCAATTAACCCTTAATTAATTACGACTTTCAATATTTTTATGAAAATTCACCACCTTTTATTTGTTTTAATTTGATACACGGTTTTAAATTATGATATGATTTTTTTCAACCACGTGTCGGATACTTCTCTTGCCTCCCTTAAAATGATTTCATCCATGTAGAGAAATTTTTAATCCAAGCAATATCACACCCTCTTGAGTCACATAACTTTTGTTGAAAATAAAAATTATGTATTGGATTGAAATAACTAAAGAGGTGATGAATTTTCATAAGAATATTAAAAGTCGTAATTAAATTAAGATTGGGGCAAAAGTTCATGAATTAATATAGAATCAACTCTTTTCCTAATTTAATGTAATAGAATTTTTTTGTATTATATTATAATTTTTATTACCTTTTTAATATTTAAACATAGATGAAAGTTGTTGTTTGACCATGTATAAGTAATTAAAATTTTCCTCCAAATATTTCAATTGAATTTAATTTGATATTTTGAAGATATGTTGACAGAATTTAAAACCAACTAATAGTCAAATCAATGAGTTTTTCATGAAATGACATACTATTAAATTTTAAACTTCATCTGGTGAGATTTATATTTATTCGGATGCATATCTTTTTTTTTAATTGAAAATCTAGGGGTTTTTTTTATCTTTTAATAACATATAATGAGTATTGGGTGATTTAAAAAAGAAAGAAAAAAGAATCGAGTTTTATTATTTGAATTATATCATAACTAAAGAATTATTTTCTTTTTATTACAAATCCATGTGTATAATTTAACAATGAAATTCATAATGGAGGATGTGTTCAAAGAATTTTAGAGACACTCTTGGATATGGAATCAACAAAATGTGAAGTGGCGAAAAGAAGGAACTTATGCTGAATGAGAGAGGAATCTAGTTTTAATGTTAAGGAGGTTGTAATTTTAGAAAGAAATTGAGTGCTAGGAGTGAAATTTGTTAGCAGAATTCTGTATTTTTTTTAAATTTAAGGTGTATCTCACACCTAAATAATTGTACTGTTGTTTTTCAAATCAATAAAAAATTCTCTGATAAAAAAAAATTAACAATAAAATTACTTAAAATTATTGAATATTAAATAGGGAATATCACAAATTTCATCAGGAGTATATTTGAGATGCGATAAAAGAAAATTAATAATTTTTTTAAAAAGAAAGTAGCATTTAAGTTTTATAATAAAAAATTAGTTTTTATCATAATAAAAAATTGTAACAATTCCATCCGTGCGAAGCACGGGTAGGATTATCACTAGTTTAATTAATACTGCCTCCAATTCATTTTAGATTGTCTGTATTACCATAAAAGGAAGATTTTTTTTTTTCCACTATTTCAATCTCTTTCTCAAAATGACAAAAAATTACACATATCATTTTAACTTTACCCCTTAAAAAGTTGAAAGGACCCTTTTACCCTTACTTTATATCCACAAAAATAATTTTATACCCACAAATACTAATAAAAAACTATTTTATTAAAACTTGTGTCACTTTGAAAGTGAAAAACAAAAATGAAGCGGAGGGAGTATCTTTTTTACTCCCAAAGAAAAATTAATATCTTTTTTAAAAAAATCATCATTAGTGTAAGTATTAGTCGGTTTTATTATTGTCAAGAGCTGGTAGCTCAGTTGGTTGAGCTTACCACCTAAGACCTCAAAGGTCTTGGGTTCGAGGCATGGGGTTCCGGTCTACAGCGAAATGAAAAGATGTTGTCATGTACCCGGTGGTCGAAAGAACTATTGTAATTGATTATGTTAGGAAACTATTGTAATTGATTACGTTTTAAAAAAATCGGTTTTATTATTGAATCAAATTGGCAAATTTATTTAACAGTTTGGTGATAAAAACTCGTATCGCAAATTCTATTTATTTTTATTTTATATGATTCATGAGTTTATGAAAAATTCACATTCAATTATATTTATAAAAAAAAGTATGACTAGAATATTTAAATGAAGCACAGTCTCACACAAAATATTAATTTTATTAAAAGCAAAATCAAATGTAAAGCACAAACAGAATCAACAAGTTCGACTCAGTTTCAATCTTTAAAACCGTTCATGGGTTTTTATCATGAGCCACTTTTAAGTTTTAACAATATATACATGTAAGTTGTTGAGCTTAATACTTAAATGACTAAGTCTCATATGTAACTGGTGCACCGTGCATACGTCCCGCCCTACCCAGTTTAAGGGATTCAGATCCAATATAAATGTTTTCCCCCTTATTTTCTCTTCTAATCATCTCTGCGTCTTCTTTCTCTTTGACCTAGCTTCTTGCTTTCATCGTCTTCTCCCTCTCCCCTGTCTTTCTGTCACCAACACGGAGGAGCAGATTCGCAAGCGACGATGCCTACTGTTGACGGGCATTTTCGTATGGATGAATCTGTTGTGGTTGTTAGATTGTACCCGACAAACAATAAATGTAATGGAAAAGATCGATCGGGGAAGAGCGTTTGAGTTCTTCCCTTGAATGTGAGAGGTTTCGTATATATGATTAATGAGGGAAATTGTGAACCCTTTTACAATGGGGGGTGACCTTCTATTTATAGAGGTTCACCCTCCAAGGCCCAAAAGTGGCCATAAAATCATCTTAACTCTTTATTTTAGGGATTTATTACAATTATTAATCTAACGATCAATAGTAGATCTATAGTATATTAAATGTTCTTGTCTGATGTAGGCTCTTGATCTTGTCGGGTCAGTGTATCTTCGGGAATATGACCTCCTGTCAGGCAAGGATAATTTCTGCTATAACAATTATGAATATGAACGACATCGATTCTTCTACGATCTCATTTGAAGGAATCAGAGAAAATCATGTAAAATTAAGGATTGAAATTGAGAGAAATCAGAGGTAAAACGTGGAATCATCTACGGTATTCTCTCTCTCGCTTCTCTTCATCTTTTCCCTTATTAATTGCACAAGATTCATCAAAGGAAAAACCATCGTAGCGGCTTGGGATTTGAAATATCATTCTGCAAAATAGGGCTAAAAGTCATTTGGTATCAATTTTGCATAACTTGGGACATACTTAGTCCTCTTCCAGCTAATCAAATGTTTGTGACATTCAATATTTTATTATTCATTTTTCATTCACTTTTAAACAACTCTGCCGTAAGTTTAAAGATTAATGAGCATGTACAATGTTGTGAACTTGTATTATATATAGAACAAAAGTAATTTTTCATTACAAAGAAAAGTTACCCCAAGTAAAGTTGAAAAGTTAACCTTTATATAACAGAAAAATATGGACTATGTTTACCAAATAATTTTTAATTGATATATATATATATATATATATATATATATATATATATTTGGTTAAAAGCTACTTTACTTAACATTGAAAAGTATTCCCACGAAACAGTGAAAAGTTGGTCTTCATCTTAATATACTATATTTCCTAACCTATCCAAGATGATGTGTCAGCACCACATTTCTCTTAAAGTGAGGTGGCATCTCTCAAATTATTTTATTTCAAAATCATGCATTCTCCTTAAAATTTATTTTAGGTATATTTAAATCATATTAATACTTAATCTACACCATATGTTTTATACTTTTAATCTCAACCACACATTTCATTTTACATTTTCTATAAATGTCAAATCTCACTTTAGTTTTCATTCTAATTTACAACCCTAATCATCTTCGCTTCTCTTTATTTTCTCATTCATTATTTGATTTTTTTATAGGTATAATATTATTTTTTTATCTTCTCTTCTTCTCTCACGTTGTCGTCTCTCTTCTCTCAGGTTATTCACGAACCGCCGCCTCCTCATGGATTTTTTCCCTCGGACCACCGAAGCCTTGAACCGCATCGGAATACCGCACACCACCACATCGGGTAAGAGATCAATTTTATTTTAATCTAATTGAACCGTCATTTTTTTTCTTGCATAAATATGGATAAATACTTGGTATGACGATCTAAACCCGGAGCATCACCGTAACAAAAACGGTCTCACGGCCCCAGTTTATTGGGATAGTTTGGAAATTGACGGATGAAGATTTTTTATAGTTATTTTAGGAATTAATTATTTATAAAATTTAGAGTTGTTACTACTGAGTTGTTATTTCTCTATAGGATACTATAAATCTGAATAAAGTTCAATCAATGTAAACAAAATATTTATGTATAATATGAAATATTCTTTTAAACAATAAATTAATGCAAGCAATTTCTTTTTTCATTGTTGGATAAATTTTTTTAGGATTTATTTTTTGCAACATATTGATATATGTGAAATTTGTAGGAGAAAATTCGAGATATTTTGGAAAAGATATTTTCACCGAAATAATGTATGATACTAAAAAATCTTGCAACCAAATAAAATATCTTGCCTTCAATAATAGATTGTAATACAAAAGTTTATTTTTGGATAATATTATACGGCCAAAATAGATTATTAAATTGCAAAATACAGATATTCTTTTATAGACTAGAATTTTAATTTTTTCTTTAACATACAAATATTTAAAGAGTATTGTAATTGATAAATAAGTAAAAGATTGTTAAACCATATATAATTAATGTATATATTTTTTCTTAAAATATGTGGAATATTTTTTTTATGGATTAGTAATAATAGTGATGGCAAAAAAAAAAAAATTCACTAATGGAAATAAAATATTTACGCATAATATGAAATATTATTTTAAACATTATATTAATGCAAGCAAGTCTTTTTTCACTGTTGAACAATTTCTCTTTTTAGATATTTTGGAAGTTATTTTTGTAAAATATTGATAGATGTGAATTTTTTCTAGGAGGGAGTTGAAATATTTCAGAAAAGATATTGTCACTGAAATAGTGTATGATACCAAAATAATTACTATCACCAAATATAATATCTTGCCTTCAATAAACAAAATATTTATGTAAAATATGAAATATAATTTTAAACATTATATTAATGCAAACATATATAATATCTTGCCTTCAATAATAGATTGTAATATAAAAATTTATTTTTTGGATAAAATTTTACCGTCAAAATAAACCATTAAACTATAAAGTATATATATTCTTTTCTAGACTATGATTTCGATTTTTCTTTTATATTGTTTTAACATGAAAATATTAAAATAATATTGCAAATGATAAATAAGTAAAAGATTGTTATATAATTAAAATATATTTCTAAAAAAAATATGTGGAATACATTTTTCATGGTTAAAAAATTATAGTGTTGGGCAAAAAGAACATTAAGTTTCTTTACTAACAATTTATGTACTAAAACTTTAAAAAATATCTTAGTCTAAAATACAATAATTGTGAATATATTTTAATCAATAAAAACAAAATATTTACGTATAATATGAAATATTATTTTAAATATCAAATAAATGCAAGCAAATCTTTTTTCACAGTTGAACGATTTCTTTTCTTAGATATTTTTGAAATTTATTTTTGCAAAATATTGATAGATGTAAAATTTGTAGGAGGGAATTAAATATTTCAAAAAATATATTGTTATTGAGATATCATATGATTCCCAAAAAATATTGCCACCATGTAATATTTTACCTTCAATAACAGATTGTAACACACACTTTTTTTTAATAAAATTCTAATTGCAAAATACAATTTGAAACTGTAAAAAATTTCAGACCGCAAAATTCGCGGGAGTACACACTAGTATAACATAAAAGTAATTGTGCATTACAAAGAAAAGTTACCCATGATAAAACTGAAAAGTTGCCCCAAGTAAAGCTGAAAAGTTAACCTTTCTATAATAGAAAAGTATGAACTCTATTTACCAAACAATTTTAGATTGATATACATTTGTTTGGTAAAAAGTTACTTCACTCAATATTGAAAAGTATTTCCATGAAACAATGAAAAGTTGGTCTCCATATAGCACAAAAGTTAAACTACTTAAAACAGAAAAGTTATATCATACAACAATAAAAAGTTATCATACTTAACACAGAAAACTTTATCCCAAAGTTAAAGTACAAGTATACGAACCCCTGCCATATACATGGCAAACAAACCCACCCTTCCACTAGACCAATTGGTACACTTAAATTAAGTACGGAAATTTTAATATATAAATTTTATATTTAGGCGCAACCCATTTGGAAAATTGGTCACTCTTGTACCAAGTTACATCGTGTAACTTATGCACAAGAGACCCACTCTACTTGAATAATTAAACATCGGCTCACCATTTCGGCTGATAAAGTTTACACTTTGGCCAAGGTTATATACGATCCTATCTTTTGTTAATACATCATACCCAAAATAATATTTGGATTTTTTTTTCCGAAAAACGTAACAATTTTCAGAAAAAAACAAAAAAATCATATGTTTAGTGTATGTTTTTTTTTTGTTAAATTGTCAAGTTTTTCGAAAAATTAAAAAAAAATTGATAGAGTGTATTAACAAAAGATAGAATTGTATATAACCGGAACCTTACACTTTTCATACATCGACACATCTGTTGAGTTTGAGCCCAATAAATAAATAAAATTATATCCCTACTAAAACAATACTACGCAATATTAGTCTCAAATATTAAGCAATATCAATCTCAAACAACAAAATAAGGGCCTGACTATATACCCCTCCATACTTATTAGATACCCTCACTCAATTTATGTATTATTATAATGTATTTATAAAATGACTCTTATGCCCTTATCATTAAGAAAATAAAATTATGTATATTTGATATACCCACCAAAAAAACTTAAGAGTCACGCAAGAAGTATGAGAGAGTTGGAGTCAAGTTTTCTTATGGCTGTGCACGATCAAACACATTGAAAACCTCCTTGTGGTTGCACCACAATTTTATCATTTTTACAGTGGAGCTGCAACCTTAATTCGTGTGTTTTGTAATATAAATGGTGCACACGTAGGAAACTTTGGCTACATATGTATGTACACTTGTTTGAATATTTTTTAATGAATTATAACTTAGTTTTACTTTGAATGGTGTTATTTGTTTATATTTTGAGTATTGTGTACCAAGTTTTCGTATATTTTAACATATAAGTTCGATGATAAGTGTGTTATTATTATTCTCACATTTTTTGAACAAAAAATCCCGACAATGGTTTTTCAAACATGGTTTGTCGAAAAATAGTCAGGGTTTCAGCAAAAACTTGTCGAAATGTGATCAAAATTTATGCAATATCTTGTCGAAATAGCTTTTCGAAAATTGTTTGCCGAAATTCTTGTAATTTTTCAACAATTTTTTTTCCAAAATATGATCTATATTTCAACCAAATGTTGTTGAATTGTTCGTTTAAGAATAGAGAAGGCTGGGTCATCGTGGTGTTCGTGAGGGTTGGGTTGCCGTGAAAATCGGGATTTCAATGCAGTGTGTAAAAGGTGGAAGAAGGGTTTTATGGGTGTATCAAAGTTTTGAAGTAATATTAGGAGTAAGGGTAATGTAGGTATATTAGAGGGGGTGTATTTAATAGTTATTTAAAATTAGATGGGTAGATTAAGTAGGTGGGGTATCCAATAAATATGGAGGGGTATATAGTCAGATCCATAAAATAAAACTATATCCCCATTAAGCAATACAACTCAGAATATTAGACCCCAATAAAATTCTAGTTTTAGTCTAAAAACTAGTCGGATGGATCAATCCTGACAAACCGAAGATTAGTATAAATTAGACTATAAAGATACATGCCCAAAATTCTGGGCTTATCTGGCTCGACCCATGTGGCCCGTGGACCAAATGGGCTCAAGTCAATTTGGCCAGTGGGCTAATTAATAGACTTCCCGATGGCCCAATATTTTAATTATTTGGGGAAGGGAATATTCCTTTTACCTATTTGAGGGTAATGGCTGGAAGTACGCATAGAAGAGCATCAGGGTGGAATTATGTTGTTCAAAAGGTGAAAATCTGCTGAAGAAATGGGAAGGCTTTAGATTGTCTATCGGAGGAAGATTTGTTTTGATAAATGCAATTCTTTCTTCTCATCATGTTTACATCTTATCTACCTACCGTGCTCCAAAAAATGCTTTGAGTGAAATTTCCAAACTTCAAAGAAACTTTCTATGGGGAGAGGGGGGGGAGTGGGGAGAGTGGTAAAAAAGTGGGAAATCATTTGTAGTCCAAACTCACAAGAGGATCTTGGGGTGAAAGATCTTGAATGTTTCAATAATGCTCTTTTAGGAAACTGGATTTGGAGATTTTACATTGATCAATCGAGTCTTCGGGCGGGGCGAGAGTGATTAAGTGTAGGTGGGGAATCAATTGGGGTACGGGTTCGGGTAGGCAAGGGTCGAACAGGGAAAGAAAACTAATTAGCTGGTGGGGTGAAGTGATAAAAGCTTGTGGGGGAGGACAAGGAGGGTGGTTCTGTTCGGGTATAGAGAATGTAATGGGAGATGGAAGTGAGACCAGTTTCTGGGATGATACTTGTGCATGGGAGGTTGCGTTGAGAGTTAGGTTCCCTAGATTATTCAATTTAAGTTTAAAAAAGATGGCAAGAGTGTGTGAAATGGGGGTGTGGAGAGAAGAGAAGTGGGAGTGAATGTGGAGTTGGAGAAGGGAGCTTCTTGAGAGGGAAGTTTGTTGGCTTAATGAATTAATCCTTGTGATTGACAGGTATCAGCTGAGACACAGAGAAAATGACACATGGAAATGGAGATGGGAAGCGGATGGAAGATACAAAACAAGGGGAGCATATGACCTAGTTCAACAAAAGAGGCAATGACCATAAGAAGAAAAGTTCAAGTTGATTTGGAATTGCATAACGCCCTTAAAAGTTCGAATGCATGTTGGGAGAGTCATTTGGGATAGAATCCCGACGACAAATAATCTGAAAAGGCGAAATATTCTCCCCCAAAGTGCTGCCATTAACTGTTCGAATGCATGCTTGGAGAGTCATTTGGGATATAATCCCGATAATAAAAAATCTGGAAAGGCTGCCATTTGGGATATTCTCCCCCAAAGTGCTGCCATTAACTGTGTCTTTTGTAACGAAGTCCCGAAAATGGTTAGTCATGTATTATTTGAGTGTAATTTCTCGTATTGTCTGTAGATGGAGTGCACCAAATGGCTTGGTATTGTAATGGTTTTATCCTCCAAACCCTCAATAAATTTGCTGCATTTTAGTAGAATTTTGAGAGGGAATAAGGGGGTAAAATTAGCGATATGCATTTGGGTAGAAGTTGTTTGGTTGTTGTGGAAGACAAGGAACAATATTATATTTCATAGTGTAAGAGCAACAGTTGAAGATATGGTCCGGGAACTTAAGGTACGGATATGGACCTGGTTTGTAGCATCGAAAAAGAGTTGTTGTTCATCTTCATTTACAGAATGGTTTGAGGCACCAAGTTCTGCATTGTAATGCTAAATGTAATGTAATACCCCGTCCCGTTCTGTACCCTTTTTTCTTAATTAGAAGCCTTATTTTATTTTCTCTTCTTTGTTTCTTTTAATTTTATTTATTTTTGTGTGCTATTTGTGTATTTAAATATACATACCCTTTTTATAAAATTCCTAAATTCGAAAAAAGAGAACGAATTCTTTCAAACGAATAAAGGACTACGAGAAATTAATTATTCAAATTAAATTAAGGATTTCGATCCGTTTTATTTATTGAGAAAAATTAAAATACAATAAAATATTACTTGAGTTTAAAAACTGTATTAATTTCTGAATCAGGATTACACTCGTGAACCAAACGATCCCTGAACCGTATCATTTGGGAACGAAAATATCGAATTTTTTGGATAAGAATTTAGAAATAGATAAGATTAGGAAAGGGAGGAGTATAAAAGAGTTTTTGTCTCTCTCCTCATTCATTTTTCCTCCACGCACAAAAAAAAAAATTCTCTCTAAAAAAAAAAAAAATTCCTTCCTCCTTCCTTCGGCCTCCTCCTTCCGCCTCCTTCCTCTGCCTCCTTCTTCCTCCACCGCGAACGCCGCCGCATCTCTCCGCCGCGCCGAAGCTCCACGCCGCCGTACTCCGCCGTCCCACCGCTGGAGTCCAGCCGAGCGCCGCGTCCCTCCGCCCACACCTCGCCGTCGCCGCCCAGGCCCAGGCCACCGCGACCACGGCCCAGCGCCGCCTCCTCCGCCGCAGCCGTCTCCCGCCTCGCCGAAGCTCCTCCGCGACCGCAACCCAGTTTCCCCTGCTCTCCGTCGCTCTCGCTCCTCCCCGTACGAAGCGCCGCCGTGTCCAACCACCTAGCGCCGCCGCGTCGCCTCCCCCTCTATTCAGAAGCCAATCACCGCCTCTTTTCTCTTCGGTAAGGTATCGAAAAGCCCTCTTCAAATTCCAGTTTCGATTGAATTCTAATTTCTAACCGAGACTTATTTTCGTTTAATTCCGTTCAATTTTGACGCCGTTGAACCGGTTGCTATTGCCAAATTTCTGGAATTTCCAACCGACGCCGTTAGGCTGTCCAATTTCATTTTCCGAATTCCCGAACAACGCCGTAAGGCTGCCCAATTTTCGTGAACAATTTCCGGGTTTCAAAACGACGCCGTTAGGCCGCCCGTTTAACGTCTCAAACTGAAGCTCGTAAGGTTTCTATCTTCGTTTTTCATCTTGGGTAGATTTTGGGTTAGATTGTTAATTGTTAGAAGCTTGGGACAAAGGAGGAGAAAACTTACTGTTAAATTTGTAGATTAGATGTTTAGTATTAGTTATTAACTTATTTAGTATTATTGTTTTGTTTCACTTGTATCACTCTTTAGAAGTGAGATTTTGGATAGTTGTTTCTTTGTTTTATTTCTTTCACAAACCATGAGATTGGAATTTTTAGTTTAGTGTTTAGTAATAGTGGTTGGATGTTGAAATATTATTGTTTTAGATGTATGGTATTAATGACTTAGAGGACTAGTATTATTCTTATGAATGTTTAGTATCATTGTTTTAGTATTATGATGATATTAGCAAAATCCTATAGTATCCTTGTTTTGATGTTTTTCAAGGATAAAAACACTTTTGAATAAATTTCGTAAACAAAGGGAAACTCGTCTTCACCTCGTACCCCTGTTAGAATTTTAGAAAACACAAAATAAAATCTTTTAATAAGTTTAGAAAAGAGAAGTTTTATATTCAAGTTTTCGTTTAAAAACAAGAAATAGAATCCTTAAGAAAGAATAACCTTTTCTTTAATTTTATTAAGTAATAATCTTATTTTTCCAAGTTTAATAATTATATTTTTCCTTAAAGGGCCTTTTTGAGAACACTACCAAATTCAGTAAATACACCCCCTGTTACACCTCTAAATTCAGTAAATACACACCCTGTTACACACCAAATTCAGTAAATACACCATCTGTTACACCACTAAATTCAGTAAATACACCCCCTATTGCAGCACTGAATTTAGTAAATACACTCCCCTGATACACCTCCTCTTAAAAAGGGGTGTACTTATCAATTTGAAATCAACCTTTGAAAACTTTAGTTTTCAATAGTTTTCTGAAGACAACGACCTACTCAATCCTCGAGTTTCGCACTCTTAAGCTTTTCAAATTCAAAAGTCAATCTTTTAATCGGAATACTCCTTATTAGGATTCTGTACCTTTCGGAACACGCACGAAGGACTCGACTGTCTGCCTACCCAATATTTCCGGAACTCAGAACAATCAGGTGGGTGATGATCTGTTGATTGATCTGCTAATAATAACGTCGTGCCGGTATTTCCTGAACTCGATTAAATCAAATAAAAAATATCTAATCCAACATAAATGTAACACCTATCTATATAACTGTTTGGATTATGTGATGTAACTATATATGTTATATATTTAGCCTGTTGTTTTGTGAATCGATCACCACTGCATGAGTAAACACCTTACGTGAGCATGAATCAGTTCAGTTATCAGTCAAGTATTATTTCTTTGTAAAGTTTATTGAGTCAGTGTTGTGGTGAGTCAGTATGTACGGAGTCGGGATCGAGTTTTAAATCCGACCTCCGGGGCTACTGTCGGGGACGCCCTCGGAATCAAGGTTGTTGATCAAGTAGATCTGGTCCCCGGTCAGCTGTCGTTTGACGCACTGGGAAGAAGGCCATTGATACTTGCTTATTTTGAGGGATGTTATAAGGTTGGATGATGTGAGCTTGTGTGGTTGGATGAAGTAAGTTTTGGTCGGAGTTGAAAAGAGTAACTTTGTTGATTTGATGGAGTTGAAAAGAGTAACTTTGTTGGAAGTGTAACGATCGTACGTTTATGGTTTGTCAGTTTGTGATAATATGTGATATGACTTTGGGCTTTGCCCTAATGTGAACCAACTTGTGCTATTTCAATTTTATCATGCGAAATATGCTTAATTATTGTTTAAAGCTTTATAATCTTTTATATACGTCAACTGATTAAATAAAATAAATGCTTTATTAATGAGTATAACTTAATATATATTTCGGATTTACCAATCCCATGATGTTGCAATCACTCATAAGTGAGAATTCAATTCTCACGCCCCTTTTTCCTAACCCCTTGCAGATTTCAATTACGAGGAGCAAGGACAGTGACACAGAAGACACAAAGTCTCCCTTTTTGCTTAAAATATATTATTACTAATACAATGATGCCTATCATTTCTATTTCCCAATAAATGTTATCGCTACTGCCATGCAAGACGATACTCTTTCCGTGTGTTTAAATTATCCAAACTCGGTGTGTATTATTCTGAAGATACAGAACCCTCTATCCATTTTTATATATATATACAAATACACTTACGTTATAATATTCCTTCCCACTTATCCGCTGCATGAAACTTCTCTCTCTCAATTCAGTTATATTCCTTTCAAAAATTTTATAATTCGAACTTTTGATCACAATAACACTTCGAATCCGATATAATTAATATATTCTGGGTTCGGGGCGTTACATGTAATCTCATGTTGTAATTCATGTTTGGAGTTGTATGACTAATCGTATAAGGGTGGGTATTCCTCATACCCAAATTATTTAATAAAATTTATTTTTACACCAATTTTTTTTAATTTTTTTTAATCATTTTTACAAGATTTGAGACTTTAAATTTTGTAAAATTGTGTTCTTGTCAAAGGATTTTGTCAATTTAAATTATCAATGTGAAATTTATATGTACACATATAAATTATTAATATAGAGCATTTAAATGTATTTTTTAAATTGTGCTTCGATTAAATACAAATTTTTGTGTGAGTAAAATGTCGACTTGCACTTAGTTTCTTCTATTATTTATATTTTTAGAAGCCTATAATATTTTTTTGTAATATTTAAATATTAATTGATTTAACTTTTTGATTGGGCACTTGTTGAAATAATATTTTTATGAGAAAAGTTCACTCTTGGTCCCACCAGCTAAGCACCCATCCGATTTTTGTCCCATTAAAAAGACTTTGATCTCAATATTGCAGAAATTATCAATTTAGATCCCGATTTAGCACATTTGGTCCCACGGTGAGTCAAACCATTAGTCAACCGTTAAAACCGTTATCACTTTTGGTCCCAAACATAATTTGAGCCCCCGAACTCCAATTGACTTGATTCTTTTCTTTGTTACATCTCTTTTTTCAACATCCTTCACATGGTTTCATCATTCAATTGACTTCAATTAATCATAAAATTGTGTTTTACTTCTAAAACTCCTCAATTTGCTACAAAATAAACAATGTATACACCACCTTTCTCGATAATTAAATATAATTAGTCGATTTATTATTATTAAATGCATGCAATCCTGTTAAATTAAACAAATTATACACATAAATTTTTAGTAATTATCACACTAATCAATTTTTGCACACAAATTGCTTCATAATGTCATATCTTCATTTCCTCATTCATACACACACAAACATATTAATTAACTTAATTTACCTTTATTTGGAACAAATAGTTCTTATAATTTTATTAAGAAAATCTAAATAAATTATGATTATTTCTTCTAAACTCACAATAA
This sequence comes from Ballota nigra, assembly GCA_947034835.1. Taxonomy (NCBI): domain Eukaryota; kingdom Viridiplantae; phylum Streptophyta; class Magnoliopsida; order Lamiales; family Lamiaceae; genus Ballota; species Ballota nigra. The sequence goes on from OX344721.1 coordinate 31,723,656, forward strand.
ATATTTACGCATAAATATTACTCCCTCTGTCCCCTCTTAATATTCCTATTTGGGATGTCCCACGATAATATTCACACCCCAAATATGGAAATGAAACACTCTCATACTACCTACTTTAATTCAAAATACTCTTCATTCATTGATTCAAAAAGTCAATAAAATAGTTTTCCTTAAACCCTGTGCCCACACAAGTGTGAATATTAATAGGGGACGGAGGGAGTATAAAACTACTCTTAATTTATTCCTTGTGATAATACTTTTATTTTTTTAGTTGTTTGTTCCAAATATATTTGAAATAACTTAATTAACATTTTTATATATTTTTGAATGAGGAAATTAAAATATTAGGGTTATTGTTGGTTTAGAGGAAATTAAAATACTAGACATTATGAGGCAATTTGCGCGCAAAAATTGATTAGTGTGATAATTGCTAGAAATTTATGTGTATAATTTGTTCAATATAATAGGTTTTCATGCATTTATTTATAGTAAATCGACTAATTGTGTTTCAATGTCGAGAAATGTGGTGTGTATGTTGTTTATTTTATAGCATATTGAGAAGTTTTAGAAGCAAATCACAATTTTAAGATTAATTGAATTCAATTGAATGATGAAACCATGTGAAAGACGTTGAAAAAAAAGATTGTCACGAAAAAAGAATCAAGTCAATCGGAGTTCGGGAGCTCAAATTATGAAGAAAACAAGCTCAAATTATGTTTGGGACCAAAAGTGATAACGGTTCTAACGGTTGACTAATGGTTTGACTGACCGTGGGACCAAATGTGCCAAACCAGGACGTTAATGAGATCTAAATTGATAATTTTTGTCATATTGGGATCAAAGTCTTTTTTAATGGGACCAAAATCGAATGGCTACGTGTAGAGCTGTCAAATGGGCCGGGCCGGCCCAGGCCCACTGGGCTTTGAGTTTTTACTGGGCCGGGCCAGCCCGGTTGTTACCGGGCCGCCAATTTCCAAGCCCGTCCTGGCCCATCTCGGGCTGCCGGGCCACCGGGCCAAACCGGCCCAACTTTTTTATTTTTTTAAATATTATTATTATATTTGATTTATATATTTACCTTATTAATTTATAATTTAGCATACAAATTATACTCATATAGTTATAAATATTATTTAGTTTGTCAACAACAATTCAATAATTAAAATAAAACTCAAATTCCTAAATAAAATTTAAGAATAATAATTCAACAAATCCTAATAGAATGGAAAGTGTTATTTTTTATTTCAACAATAATTCAATAATAAAAATTCAACAATTTAATAGGAAAGTGTTATTTTTTATTTTGATAAAATAAGGATATTATAGGAATAAAATGGGGTATGTTTAGTAATGCATGTTAATTTTTAAATTTTATTGGGATTTATTTAATAAGTGGGGCGAGTTTACAGGATTTTGGGGTTTGAGTAGTGATACTCTTAAATAAAATCTTATCCCTCAATTCATATTTGCCTTAATTGTACAAGTGTGTTATGTGTACCACCAATTTGTGGTTGTTCATAAGAATTCGTTCATTTCCCTAGATGAAAATTCAACCAATAAATTATAATGTATTTTATTTTAAAAAATGGGGTATGATCATAAATAATATGTTACATATGTATAGGGATGAGGAAATTAAGACCATAGTGAGTATAGGGATGTATGTGACCTGTGGCAACTATTACCAACCTTGGCCAAATCACTAATCTACTGCTCCTTCTTTTTCCTTATCTCTAGGTTTTCAATTTTATTCAAATAATAAAAAAAAAAAAACAAAACCAAACCGGGCCGGCCCAGAAAACCGGGCTAAGCCCGACCCAAGCCCGTAGGCCCGCCGGGCCTACTGGGCCGGGCCAAAAAAGCCCGGTTCTTTTCGGGCCTATATTTTTAGGGCCCAGCCCGCACTTAAAACCGGGCTTTTCGGGCCGGCCCATCGGGCCGGGCTCGTTTTGACAGCTCTAGCTACGTGGCTGGTGGGACCAAAAGTGATTTTTTCTCATATTTTTATGCTTAATTTTTATCTTAAAAAAAATAGATTCAGTTCATAAATATATTTTGGGTACAATTATTTGCGCTAGGCTCTTTGACAAAGACACTATCTGGATGAGTAAACTATCTGTTGTTCGGAAAAAAATTCAAAACTATTTCAATTTTTTGAACATTTTTTCCAAAAAAATGAATTGCATAATATTTAGAAAAAATCATTTTTATGTTTATTTTTGATATTTTTTCCGAAAATATTTCAATTTTTCAGAACAATAGGTAATGTATTCATCCGGGTAGTGTCTTTACCAAAAAAAAAAAAAAAACTAGTCCAAACAACTGTAATTATATATTTTTACTTAAAAAAAGGGGAGTGGAGTTGTGTTGGCCCAATGACCCACTCGCCCAAGTAAAAATGAGTTGAACTCTATTTTTATAGGTCCGATTAAAGTATGAACCGACCCGATTCAATTTAAGAATATCAACTGGTCTGATGGGCCGAATTGAGATGGAATGGACTACCCGCCACCTCTATTCAAAATAGAGTTGGCAAAATGGGCCACCCGGCCCGGTCCGTTTGCACGTCGGGCCTATAAAATTCCAGCCCAGCCCCAACCTAGCCCGCAGGCTAGAGGCCCGGCCCGGCCCATTTTTAAAAAAAAATTATTAAAAATTATACTCCTTCCGTCAACAAATTTTTTTCCTATTACTGTTGGACACGAAATCTAATAAAAATTAATAGTTTTATTGAAAAAGTAGATAAAGTAAGGGTATTGTAGGGATATTGTCGGACTAATTTATTTGTTTGTTAGTAGTATTTATTTCAAAAAATAGAATGAGTAAAAAATTGACGGACAACCAAAAAAAAAAAATATGTAAAAAGTTGGTGGACGGAAGAAGTACTATAAAACATAACTCATTACACTTTCACAATCCACATATATTTTATATCTTAATCCACTCTAGTTCATAACAAGTAACAACAATAATTTTTATCTTTAAAAGAAATCAATTGGGCCAAGCGGGCCGCCCATAACCTGTCGGGCTGGGATAGAAATTACCCAATTTTTTGGGCCTATATTTAATTATCCCAGCCCGGCCCATATATTGGGCGGCCGGGCCGGACCCAAATTAATGTGTCTAATTCAAAAGCAACAGTGTGATTGTTGTGGCCAAACTGCATTGACTCGAGTGCAACAGAGTTGTGTCCTTTGGAACACAACCTACATACACACAAATCAAAATAGAAGTATATGAAATCCAAATAATTGATTGCAAATAATTTGCGATAACAAAATACTTCAATTACCCCGTTGGTCGTGGTATAAAAATGCCCACGATACGAGATGTATAAAATTAATTTATTCATTTTTATAGTATGTATTCGATCCAAGGACCAATTCATCTGTGGACTGTGGACTCATAAATCATAACTTACCGTTCATTAACAGGGATACCCGTAGATTGGCTCATCTCAAGAATTAATCGCATTTTATGGGTTTGAAATCTAAAACATATAGAGGAATTAGAGAGGAACACACTAAGTCCCATGTCCTCACCACTAAATCAACTCTTGGGGGTTATCTATTCATTTATTTAATTTCTCTAACACTCATGAATTCTCAATTTTGTCCTTTGCTTTATGTGTAAATAATTTAATATAAGCGGTGTTGCTTTCAGAGGGAATCAAATTCAGGACATGTAGACGTGATCAGTGTTGATAGGCGAACATGAATCAATGATCGGCGAACAAGGATTAAAGTCTTAATAGGGATTACGAGGAATCAACCCCAAATCAAAGATGATCAACAAAGAAAATCAAGTCGGGGTGCATAAATCAATCCAGGGAGCGTATAAACTGACGAACAACTCTACCGACGAACAACATACTGGCGAACAGGTTTTAAGACCCGAGACCAAATATGGACCCTCCACCAAATCACTGATGACGAGCAACATTATGAAGGATGGTGCATCTACCAGCTTAAGAGGTGTATGGAAACGAACAAAGGACCAAGATCCCAAAGCCAAACTGTGCAAAACACAAAGGCGAACAACTTCTGAGCCATACCCTCAAAAGGCGAACAACTTTTATGTAAAAATCATTCTGGATCAACTAAACCGACATGGACGAACAACAATGAAGTCCGAGATAAGACTAATGAAGACTTTGTAACTAAGATTCAGCTTAGATGAGGTCAAACAAAAGTCAAAAGGACACTTGTCAAGCATGCAGGCTAGGGAGACCAAGAGTCATAGACACCTCATGCTTGCTAGTCTCTATAAATAGTTGTTCTCCAGCTTAAGAAATACAAGTTCAAATTCATAAATACTCCCAAAACACACACTAACACACCTAAACATACACACATACGAAATTAATTCGATTTCAACTTTCGTGTTTATCGTTCTACATCCCGGATCTTTTCGATTTACCATTTACGGTGGTAATCAATCACACGTAATTGATTGGTGGTCTTAAACCAAATTAGAACAGTCACTAATCCTATCAATTAAATTTGATCACCAATAAATTGGCGCTAGAAGGAGGGTTCGAACCTTCGGTTTAGTATGATTAGTCAAGAACTTCAAGTTGAAAACTTGAAGATTTGAAGAAGATTTCAAGAAACATTTGAAGATTCAAATAAAAGTGTTCTTGGTGTTCTTCATCATAAGAAGACAAATTGATTTGAAATGCCTCAATCAAAGGAAACCCAAGGATCACGCTTGTCAAGGAGAGCATCTCCCACCCTAGCCTCGTCGGCCGACCACCAGGATCGTAATCCCAGGCATGCGAACAGATCACAGCATACTGCTATAACCCATAATCTCCCACCTGAAATGGAGGCCCTAGCAAATAACCCTAACGAACTGGCCAAGACCATTGCTGCTCTCCAGGCTCTACAGAGACAACAAGATCAGAATAAGCCATCACAAGTAAGGCCTAAGGACAAACCCATAAAAGTTGTTAGGGCCAGGTCAGCTAGGGGCGAACAACACGAGGTGAACAGTGCCCAGGTCAGGCGGGATAAAGGCAAGGCCAAGGTGGTCGAACCAAGAGAGGGCCAGGCTGAGTCTGCCCGCGGGCGAACAACAATGTCGAGCCATGGGACTACACGTTCCAGTGCTCAGGACAGCCTTGGCCAACCCCAACACTAGGAGAAAGTTGCTCGCTAATGAGCAGAGCATGGGCGAACAACATTCGAGCAACCGCGCCCATCGGTTCATGAGAGACTCTCTCAGTCTGCCTTCAGGCGTCTAGGGCCGAATGCGGCGAGCAACCCTAAAAAACAGCTCCAGGATTTGCCCTCTCCAAGTGAGGGACTGCGACGAGCAGAAAGGTTAGTACCTTTGCTCGCCGAACAGCCTCCAAACCAGGGGGCATCTCTGGATGAGCTATCAAGCCTAAGGAGGGCAGTGGAGAGCATGCAGGGACAATTGGATCAACAAAGGGGAGTGGGGACGACCAGCTTGCCATCCTCACCATTATCATCCCTCATTCTGAAAGCCCCGATTCAAAAGAAGGTCCAATTCCCAGCAAGTATCCAGTACGATGGACTAGCTGATCCCAGGGTCCATTTAACAAAATACTCAGATTATATGGTCTCAGTGGAAGCCAGCGATGCCACCTAGTGCCGAAACTTCCCATTAACTTTGGGGGACCGGGTGCACAAGTGGTTTTCGGCACTGCCACCAGCATCCATCCACTCGTTCATTCAACTGAGCCGAGAGTTTCTTTTCCATTTCTCAACGGCGGGGTCATATTTATTCCAAAAACACCGATTGTCGGACCTAAAATAAAATGACGACGAGTCGGATCGGGCATTCATGGAAAGGTTCAACAAGGTGCTGTTGGAAGGTGAACCCGTCAGCGAGGACACAAAAATTGTTGCCGTTATGGCCGGGTTGAAAAAATGATCAAAGCTATGGAAAGAGGTACGTCTAAAATGCCCAAGAAGTTATGCCGAATTCAGAAATCAAGCCGGCATATTCGTTTCCATGCACGAGGCCTTGCAATCAAACTTGGGGGAGAACAAAGCTGATCCCAAGGAGAATAACAAGAAACCTGGCGTAACAAACTATCGAGTCCCTAAAAATATGAAGGCATTCACTGAAGGGACGGAGCTCAAGGAAAAGTTGAATCAAGTGCTAACAGTGTCAGTCGATACTGTTTATGAAAATGTGAAAGAGAAGGAGTTGCTCTCCCCTCCACGGAAAATCCGTCAAGACACCGGCAAACTCAACCCTGACAAGTATTGTGCCTACCATCAAAGCGTGGGGCACTTTACGAGTGAATGTAGAGATTTGCTCAAGCAACTTTGGAGGTTCTACGAGGAGGGGAAACTTTCCGACTTTGTTAAAAGACAACCCGGAAAGAGAGTCCGGGAGAACAACTCTAAGGATGAGGATGATCAATCTCAGAAAAACAATAAACCAGAACGACCAGTTCCAACCATTCCTGCTCGTCCGTTGGAAGATTTATACATGATGGAACCCGCAGGCCCCGCAGGAGGGTGTTCTGATGGACGACCACCAATCTCCAACCGAAAGAGAAAGGCTGAGTTACGAGCGATCGATCAAGTCCAAGAAATGGGGGTTAAACCGTCTATCATGCAAACATCGGAATTGACCTTTACCGAAAATAACTTGGAAGGAATATTAACTCCACACAACAATTCGCTCGTAATCTGTGCAAAGATTATGGGAACACGAGTCCACAGATTGTTGGTGGACACCGGAGCCTACACCAACATCCTATTCAAAAGACGCTCGATCACCTTGGAGATTATTCGGGCTATATCCGGGATTCAACCCATAGAATAGTAGGCTTCGGGAATGCTGTAACAGTCCCGTTGGGAATAGTTACTTTAGCAGTACAACTTGTAACAGCCAACGAACCCGAGAAAAATATTACAACAATGGTTGACTTCTTAGTTGTAGACCAGGATTCAACTTATAACGGGTTTCTTGGTCGACCCTTTTTAAATGAATCCAAAGCTGCATGTTCCACTTATCACTATTGTTTGAAATTCCCAACAGCAAGTGGAGCAGGCACAATCAAAGAAGATCAAAGAAAAGCCAGAGAATGTCTCCTACAGTTGCAGGCCAAACATGCACTAGTATCCATGATAGAAGCCACAACTAGCTATCCTGCTGATGAACCATCAATATTGGAGAATATGATGGACATAGAGGACCACATGGATACTGACGAGCAATATCTTGATGAGCAAGTGTTAGACGAGCAACTCATTACCACCCAGGAGGAACATCATTCTGACGAGCAACAAAGGGGTGGTGACGAACAACACTCATCCAACCACTTGGAGGGCCAGGTGTTGACTAACAACAATGAATCAAGGCCAACAGACGATCTAGATCCCCGCCTGGGGGCAGGGCCAATAAGCATCGAAAATGATTTCAACTCTGAGGGACCAATACTTGATCCTCGGTGGAAAGGATAAAAACGACGAGCAACTCCAGTTGAAGAGCTGGAGGCGTTCAAAGTTAATCCTGAAAACCCGGATCTCGAATTATACATAGGATCTGAGCTCCCTGAGCCCTACAGATCCCGAATGAAAGAGTTCCTCAGCAAAAATCTAGATGTTTTTGCTTGGTCTCATGCAGACATGGTGGGGATAGATCCAAAATATGCTTGCCATAAACTCAACATCAACCAAGCAAAAAGGTCTGTTCATCAAAAACGAAGAAAATATGGCCCAGACAAGTATCAGGCTTTGAATGAAGAAGTAAAAAAGCTGTTAGACAACGACTTAATACGACAAACACTCTGTCCACAATGGGTAGCAAACCCAGTCCTTGTGAGGAAACCGAACGGGACCTGGAGGCTATGCATAGACTTTACAGATCTGAATGCAGCATGCCCGAAGGACAACTTTCCACTCCCTCACATTGACCAGTTAGTGGACAACACTGCAGGTCATGAAATGTTAACATTCATGGATGCTTTTGCCGGGTATTATCAAATTCCAATGCATCCAGACGATCAAGAGAACATAATATTTTATACGAATAAAAACTTATTGTGTTGGAAGAGAATGCCCTTCGGCCTCATCAACGCCGGAGCAACATACCAGAGGTTGGTGAACAAAATGTTCGACGAACAAATTGGAGATACGGTAGAAGTCTATGTGGACGATATCGTAGTCAAAAGCCCCCGAAAGGAAGATCATCTTCAACATTTGACCCAGGTGTTCGAAATTCTTCGACACTACAACATGAAGCTGAATCCGAAGAAGAGCAGTTTCGGAGTTCATTCAGAAAAATTCCTGGGCCATCTTGTTAGTCAACGAGGGATTGAAGCCAATCCAACAAAAGTCAAAGCAATTGTAGATATGCAACCGCCACGCTCAATAAAAGAAGTGCAAAGGCTCACAGGATCCTAGCAGCATTGAATCGATTCATATCCAGGTCAGGGGACAAATGTCGTCCATTCTTTGAAGCCATCAAGAACGGACAGTTCACGTGGACTAACAACTGTCAAAAGGCGTTCGACCAACTTAAAGATTACCTGGGAGATGCTAAAATCCTATCAAAGCCCATCCCAGGAGAGAAGTTATACTTGTACTTGGCAGCGTCAGAAGTGGCAATCAGCTCTGTTCTGGTACGAGAAGATGGCAAATCTCATCAACCCATCTACTATGTCAGCCAAGCTTTGCACGATGCGGAGATCAAATACTCTCCAACCGAAAAGCTGGCATATGCACTTATCATGAGTGTGAGGAAGTTACGGCCATACTTCTTTGATCATCAAGTTGAAGTGCTAACAACTTTCCCACTCAGACAAATTCTCCATCGCCCCGACACAGCTGGTCGCCTATTAAAGTGGTCACTAGAGATTAGCCAATTCGGGGTAACCTATGCTCCTCGAACAGCGATCAAAGGGCAAGCGTTAGCCGACTTTATTGTCGAACTAACCTTCCCACCAGATCCGACGAGAGGACTTGATCACCCCTGGCATCTTTACGTTAACGGATCCTCAACTAATACAGCCTCGGGGGCAGGAGTGGTTCTAATAAGTCCAGACAGACAAGTATTCACCTCGACGATCAGATTTGGTTTCATGGCAACCAACAACGAAGCAGGGTATGAAGCTCTCATTGCTGGTCTCCACCTATCCCTTGCGGTATGTGTCAGACGATTACAAATATTCGGCGATTCACAATTGGTTGTGAACCAAGTCTGAGGTGAATACGAAGCGAAAGACGATCATATGATCGAATATCAACGAATTGTTGCCTACCTAATGTCCTTGTTAGAACAAGTCTTTATTGAACAAATTCCGAGGACAAGCAACACCCAAGCAGATGCGTTAGCCCGACTAGCAACAAGCGAAGGACCTGCAGAGTTGGCAGACATTATAATTACAAAGATGAATAATCCATCAACAAGAAGTTATAATATCAACCAACTTGACGAACAAGCGGGTGAAGAAGAAGACTGGAGAACAAGTATAGTCAAATACTTGAAAAGTGGGAAAAAACCAAACAACCCTTTTGAAGCTGCCAAGCTAACGAAGCAAGCCGCCAGATATACTCTGGTGGGCGAGCAACTTTACAAAAGGGGAATATCAATCCCATTTCTCAAATGTTTGCCTAGGGGGCAAGGACGAGCAATACTTGAAGAAATACACGCTGGAGTATGTGGAAATCACACTGGGGGGCAAGCCTTGGCATACAAAACTATCAGACAAGGCTACTATTGGCCGACTTTACGCCAGGATGCAATCAAGAAAGCAAAGACTTGCCACCAATGCTAGATTTTTGCCCCAAACATTAATACCCCGGCCCAACAGCTTGTATCAGTTTATAGCCCATGGCCATTTGCAAGATGGGGGATGGACATTATTGGTCCCTTCCCAACAGGAGTTGGAGGTGTTCGATTTGCCGTTGTGGCAGTCGACTATTATACAAAATGGGCAGAAGCAGAAGCCATGGTAAAAATCACGCAACAGAAAATGATCAACTTCATTTGGAAGAACATTGTCTGTCGCTTTGGAGTTCCGCAAACCATCGTGACAGACAATGGTCCGCAGTTTGATGGAAAAGAGTTGAGAGATTTCTGTATAAAATGGGGAATCAAAAAACATTACTCTACGCCCTATCATCCCCAGTCGAATGGACAAGTCGAAGCCGTGAACAAGATAATCAAGCATACATTAAAAGTACGGCTAGCGGAGAGTAAAAGCAGTTGGTCTGAAGAACTCCCAGAAGTCCTGTGGGCATATAGAGTTTCTCCCAGGTCGAGCACCGGAGAAACACCTTTTGCGATGGCTTTCGGAACAGAAGCTGTAATACCAATCGAGTTAAAGACCAATACATTTAGAACGACCAACTTTGATGAGCAGGCGAACAACTCTGCTATAGCTACTGAAATGGATTTGCTCGAAGAAAAAAGACTGAATGCCGAGCTAAAAAATGCTACCTATAAGCAGTGAGCAGAACGCTATTATAATTCCCATGTTAAAATCAGGGAATTCAGAGTTGGAGATATGGTTCTAAGAAAGTTGCTCGCCCAACCTCCAGGTGTATTGGGACCAACTTGGGAGGGCCCGTATCGTATAACGGAAAAATTTGTTAATGGTGTATACGATATCGAAGATATGGAAGGCAAGCCGGCCCAATACTCCTGGAATGTTGTACATCTAAAGAAGTACTATCAATGAGACGAACAAGTTCTTAATTGGACGAACAAATGTCTTGGGGGGCAAGAGAACCAAATAAGGCACCAAGTGGGGCAAACCAAAAACTTGCCTAATTTTTTGAAAATTTTGCTTAGAATGAAAAGTTGTTTGGGACATTGTATAGTCTAGTGCTATTCCATCTTTTTTAATTTTAGATAAAGTTGCTCGGCAAAAATATTATAAGCGAGCATGTTTTTAGTTAGTGTTCAAAGTTGTTCGTCAGGTTGTATATGTTAGTGACGAGCAGTCTTACAACACTTATAAATTTTCAGTGTAAATATAGTAGTTGTTCGTCAAAGAGGAAAAGTCCAAAAGCTCGAGGTACAAGTCCATTTTGAGGACCAAAGCCACTTAAAGGTTGTTCGTTTTTTAAAATGAACAGAACCTAAGGCTAAACCCTAATTCCATTAAAGGCAAAGTTCAATTCGAACAAAGGCCCAACATTATATGTTATAATTGCAAAAACATTGATAAAAATGTAAAGACAATTAACATATATAAGAAAATGAGCGAACATAAGAAAGACGTTCCATTAAAACAAAAGGCATTGAGCCCCAAAAATAGTACAAGTGTAAAGTACTACAAAAACGAATAACTACAAAGAAGAGCCTACCGAGCAACTATTACAAAATATGAGACTAGTCCTAAAAACTATTGCTGCTCGGCGGGAGGCTGATCTTGGGTTTGGTCGGCAGGAGGATCAACAATCATGTCTCTGGCCATGTCCTCCGCGGCTTTTTGTTCCCTTTCCGTAGCAGCCTGCTCATCAGCAGCAACCGGCTTCTCTTCTTGCTCGCCTTCATCAACTTGTGGTGGAGGGCGAGTAACAACGATGCTAGGGTCAAGTTTATCAATCTTGACCCCCAACTCAGCCACGTCCGCCAACTGGATCTCGATGTTGTTCGGCGGCGGATAATGCTCGATGAATTTAGTCTGGTCTTTCCCCATCTCTTCTATCATGTCTTTGTAATCGTAAGCGTCGGCCATACGGATACAATCCGCGTAGGCACAAATGTATCCCAGGTTGGAGATGGGGACAGACCGAACTAGAACCTCGGCTTCGAGTTGCTCTCGTGAAAAGAGTTAGTTTCTACCTCCCGCAAACGAGCAATCTCCGCTTCAAGCTCAACATTTCTTTGCTCGGCCGTGAGCAGCTTCTTCTCCCCCTCGCCGAGCAAAACATCTTTGCCCTTCAGTTCGGCAGATAAGCCTTGAATTTCTTCAAGGTACTTTTTCTCGTTATCAACATAGATGGTGAGCTGGTTGTTGAGCCGAGCAATCTGGCCGTTTAAGTTGTTCGCCATCGAGTCTTTTTCCTCGGAGATTTGGCGAATAGTGGCAGCATGTTGGCGAGCAGCTTCTTCCAGCTCCACCACTTGAGCCATTCCCCTTTGAGCAGATACGAGTGAGTTGGCAGCTTGCACCATTGACAAATGAAAGTTATCAATGGGCCATTGGGCAAGAACGGTCTTGTTCAATGGTCTTGACCAGGCGCGAGCAACTATCTCAGAAGCCCGACGAACATGATCATTCGGGATGTCACGAATGTTCGCCGGGGTCTTCGAGCACGCGTATTGATGGAGCATATCTGCTCGCCCTGGATGGTCACCAGCCCGGTACCTGCGAACAAGAAAGTTTCGAGACTTAGTGAATTTTTAACTTATTCAGTTCTTGGAAGAGTTTAAAGAAGAGTCTTTACTCGGCAAATTTGGCCCCATCCCACCCGAGGTAGGTGATGTCCTCAGGTCCACGAGGAGGAGTCTGCCTGTCCTTGCTCGCTTTACCTCCTCTTTCATCGGCAGGCGCCTGGCGAGCAACCTCGGCAGAGGGCAGGCGACCAAAGGACCCTCCCACTTTGGATTTACCCTTGTCAATGGGTGGCTGAGATACATACGTGTCATCTTCTTTCTTCAGCCTTTTAGTGCTGTGAGGAGAAGAAGCAGGGATTTGGGTTGGCGATGAGCTCGGCGGAAGAGTTGTCCGCTGGGTCTGCTCGGCAGCAGAGGCCTTGTTGGTCATCCCCAACACCTTGGTGGGCGGATCACCTTTCTTCCTTCGTCCCTTTGGTGGTGCCATTTAAAACACCCTTTGTTCGAGGAGAGCAAAGCTAGGAGGGACGGCGACGGTGACTTGCTCGGCTAAAAAAAAAAAGAAGAAGAAGAGTTGAGGCGAGTAAGTTTTAACAGCAAATGGCGAACAAAATTGTGAAGGATGAGTTAGAAATTATCTATACCTGGGGGCACTTCCGCTTGAGCTTCTAAGTGGTGAGGGTAGGAAAATAAACGAGCAGCTTTCTGACACTTCTCGTCGCTTAAATATTGAATGGTACTGTCCGCCCTGTTGCGTAGACCGACCAAACAAGAGGTGAATAAGAACTCGGAGCCAATTTCCTCCTCCTCCGAGTTCCACTTGGGTAACCGAGGACCTGCGAGCAAACAAGAAAAGTTAAATTAGAACAATACAGTTCAAGAACAAACAAAGACAAACTTACGCTTAATTATTCCATAAGCCGCGGGAGAGTTTATTCGCCCAATGCCCCCGTGTGGACTGGAAGATGCTCGCCAGTCACCCCCTATGAAAAAGAAGTGCTATTTCCAGTCCTTGATCTTGTTCGGCACCCCTTCTACCATCTTGAGCCCGGTTCTGGCCTTGAGGTAGTAGTAGTCTTCTTCACCTATGGGACACTTAGTAATTGTCATGAGATAGTTGATCTCCTTTGCAGTAAGGCGGTCAACATATCCTTCGAGGGCGAACAGGCATATTGCGCCGAGCAGATTCATCCATCCAATCGGTGTAATCTGTGTAATGGCAAGGTTGGTCACCTCAAGAAAACGACCAACAACTGGGGGCAACGGCAGCTTCAGACCAGCCATCAAAGTATGAATGTTGATCGCCGTGCATCCTGGGGGTGGGTGATTAGCTCTCTCCTTCCTCCTGGGAGCCCACATATGAATATCATACGGGATCTTGTATGTCTCTCGGATCGAATCAAGGTCCTCCTCGAGGACAACACTCTTGATTTTGCTCGCCTGGAAGTCATTTCTTACCAAGTCCATTACTTGTCTTTGGGGGCGAGCAAAGTGGTTCGCATATTCCTCAGCATATGCTCGCCATTCGAAAGGCCGAGCAACTCCAACTGGAATCTCTTTTTCCAGCATTTTTGGAGATGGGAACCATATCCCTTCCAGAAATTCGCGGGTCAATTTGTCAAATTGGGGATCTTTCGATTCAGCGCTGGACGAAGAGCCTTCGTCGGAATCCCTGCTCGCAACAACCACTATTTCCCTCCCGGATGGGCGAGCACCAGTATCCTCAACTGAACGAACAACCGAGTCAACATGGGGATTTGACGCTGAGGAAATTTCAAAGGGAGGTTGATCAACGGGAGCCGTGATTGGGAAAAAGGGATCAAGGGTTTCCTCAGATTTGTTGCTCGAATGGGAAGACATGGAAGAAAAACGAGAAAAAGACCAGACGGCGGTGATGGAGGTTGCAAACGGCGGCGATTTCCCGAGGAAGACGGTGGCGCAAGGTCACACACGGCGGCGATGGGGTTTCGAAGAGAAATAAAAACAAAATCAAGTGATTAAAACAAAAATACTACCTTGAAACTAAGCCGGAAGCAAGAATTTGAAGAAAAACTCGTCGGAAAAAGCTTGGGATCACCGGGGATGGAGAATTCGCCGGAGCACTGTAGCAAGAAGTAAAAATGTGGGAAAATATTCATTTCCCTCCACTATTTATACCCCAGGCAAAAAAACGGGGTATGTGACGTAATTTCCAACAAAATGTGGGCTAATTTGAAAGAAAACGGGGTAATTTCCGAGCAAGTTCAAAAATTGGAGGGCCTATATGCAAATATAGGGGCGCGTGGCCTCGGGGCTGCTCGCGCGTGGGCGGCGCGCAATCATGCCGCCCACGTCATCCTCGTACATCCCCCAGATCTTGGGAAGACGAAACGGTGAACCCAAAGTTGATCGCCCAATTCAATGATGATCGTCCAAATCCTCACCAGTATAATATCCTAACTACATTTGCTCCCCACATAGTTGCTCGTCTGGGGCAACATGTAGTCAGGATAGGGGGCAATTGTTGATAGGCGAACATGAATCAATGATCGGCGAATAAGGATTAAAGCCTTAATAAGGATTACGAGGAATCAACCCCAAATCAAAGATGATCAACAAAGAAAATCAAGTTGGTGTGCATAAATCAATCCAGGGAGCGTATAAACTGACGAACAACTCTACCGACGAACAACATACTGGCGAACAGGTTTTAAGACCCGAGACCAAATATGGACCTCCACCAAGTCACTGATGACAAGCAACATTATGAAGGATGGTGCATCTACCAGCTTAAGAGGTGTATGGAAACGAACAAAGGACCAAGATCCCAAAGCCAAACTGTGCAAAACACAAAGGCGAACAACTTCTGAGCCATACCCTCAAAAGACGAACAACTTTTATGTAAAAATCATTCTGGATCAACTAAACCGACATGGACGAACAACAATGAAGTCCGAGATAAGACTAATGAAGACTTTGTAACTAAGATTCAGCTTAGATGAGGTCAAACAAAAGTCAAAAGGACACTTGTCAAGCATGCAAGTTAGGGAGACCAAGAGTCATAGACACCTCATGCTTGCTAGTCTCTATAAATAGTTGTTCTCCAGCTTAAGAAATGCAAGTTCAAATTCATAAATACTCCCAAAACACACACTAACACACCTAAACGTACACACATACGAAATTAATTCGATTTCGACTTTCGTGTTTATCGTTCTACATCCCGGATCTTCGATTTACCATTTACGGTGGTAATCAATCACACGTAATTGATTGGTGTTCTTAAACCAAATTAGAACAGTCACTAATCCTATCGATTAAATTTGATCACCAACAATCAGCTTTTTGGCTATGATACCATGAAATCAATTCATCTATTTAATTTTCATAACATCGGCAAATTATTAGGGTCGATTTCCAGTTATTTTAGGGATGAACTACTTAACAATATTTTCGTCTCTTCGAGCCTTTCAATTTTTATCCAATTTTGTTAATGTATAGCATATTTCCATGGATTTATGTTTTAGTGGACCGTGTTACTGTTCATTCACAATTCATTGATCTCGGCTAAATTTTGATCCAGGTTATGGTGATTCAAGGGTAGACCTTATATCAATCTCTTCATTACTGGGTAAACCTTATAATACTAATTAATTATGTATGTTACAATTCCGTGATTTTGCATTTTAGTGGATTGTATATGTTACTGTTTATTTATGTACTTGCAATTTTCATATTTTTTGCAGTACGTTTGTATTCGTGTTAATCGGATTTAGATTCACAAGAAAACTTGTAATCAGGGAATCGGAATATGGAAACAATAAGAACGGAATTGAAAATCAACAAGAACACTAGTTTACGTGGTTCGGAGATGAATACTCCTACGTCCACGGGATCCGAGAGGATAGACTTTTCACTTAGAAAGAAAATGGAAGTTACAAGTTACAATTCACTCAATCTCACAGAGGTTTGCGCTAAAAATGATGAAGTTACTTCTCTCAGCTGAGAAGCCCCTTTTATAGATACAGAGATTGGAAACGAACCATAGATTCGATTCAGGGTTAACAAACTCAATGTGATGCAGTTATCCAGCTGGCTAACAACTTCAATAACCGCCTTAGTTGATTTAGTTAGAACCGCCATCGCGCTAGCTTCAATTTGGTGTAATTCGCGTCTTTGAACTTTGGATCAGATGACTTGACCTCGTCTGATTCTGGTCACTTCACATCAGATGACTTCTGGCCCAGACCTCCTCTGATAGGACTCCTCTGGTAAACCTCACCTGATAGACCTCCTCTGATAGCTCATCTGCCAGACTAATCTGGTCAGACTCCTCCGGTAGACCTCATCTGCTAGACCTCATCTGATCCACCTCCTCTGATACCCCAAAATTGACTAACTTCTACGGCTAACACATTAACAACATAGCTTCTTATTGAATCAAGCACAGCAGACAAGATACTTCACATATGACACTCCACAATTCTCCACCTTAGATGAGAAGTATCCATCCTCTCTTCCTCTCCTCCACACTCCAGCTTGGGCCTAAGGAACATCCCATACACTCATCTTTACCAATTCAACACAGAATTTGAATTTCGTACCTGGTAAAGACTTAATACACATATCTGCAGCATTGTCCTCTGTAGATATCTTCTGGATCAGAACCACACCTTTGTCAATGATTTCCCTTACAAAATGCAACCTTACATCAATGTGCTTTGATCTCTCATGGAACACTTGATGTTTAACCAGATTAACTGCACTCTGATTATCACAATGAATGACCACAGCCCTTTGGTTTATACCAAAATCCTTGATAATGCCTTTCAACCACAAAGCCTCATTAACAGCTTCAGACACTGCAACAAACTCTACTTCTGTAGTAGATAAAGCAACTCCACTCTGCAGAACAGATCTCCAGCTTACAGCAGTATTGTAAAGTGTAAAGATATACCCTGTTAAAGATCTTCTGGTATCCAGATTAGCAGCAAAATCAGAATCTACAAAACCTTCCAGTGGACTCTTCTGGTCAGTCATCCTTTCAAACATCAATCCCAGATCAGATGACCCCTTAAGGTATCTGAATATCCATTTCAAAGCTTCCCAATGTAACTTCCCTGGATTAGACATGTATCTGCTTACCATACTCAATGCATAAGCTAAGTCTGGTCTGCTGCAGACCAGAGCATACATCAAGCTTCCAACCCCATTTGCATAAGGTACTTTCATCATAGCCTTCTTCTCTTCTTCAGACTTTGGTTCCATCTCCTTAGATAGTTTAAACTGTTGTCCCAGAGGAGTTGACACAGCTCTACTCTCTTGCATGTTAAACCTCTTCAGGACCTTCTCAATGTAACTCTTCTGGGATAAGAATAGTCTTCTAGCTGCTCTGTCCCTAAGAATATCCATTCCAAGAATCCTTTTAGCATTTCCCAAGTCCTTCATGTCAAATCTGGCACTGAGCTTCCTTTTGATACTCTGGATCTTCAAAAGACTCTTACTAGCAATAAGCATATCATCTACATAAATCAGAAGATAGGCTATCACATCACTACCTTGCCTTTCCAGATATACACAAGTATCATACTTGCTCCTTACAAAACCAATGGATAACATAACTTCATTGAACTTCTTGTGCCATTGTCTTGGACTTTGCTTGAGGCCATACAATGATTTCTTGAGTAGACACACCTTTCCTTCTCCCCCTGGTTCAACAAACCCTTCTGGCTGGTGCATGTATAAACTCTCAATAAGAACCCCATGCAGAAAAGCTGTCTTGACATCAAGTTGATGTAGCTCCAGATCTTCTTGAACAACTCTACTGAGAAGTAATCTGATTGAACAATGCTTAACCACAGGTGAAAATACCCCATTGTAATCAATTCCTTCCCTTTGAGTAAATCCTCTGGCCACTAGCCTGGCTTTAAACCTTACTTGATCCTTCACACCAGATTCAAGCTTCCTTTTAAATAGTCATTTACAACTGATTAGCTTCCGCCTAGGTGGCTTATTAACAAGAATCCAAGTTTGATTCTTCTTAAGAGACTCCATCTCTTCTGTCATGGCTGTAATCCATGACTCCCTATCATCACACTCAAGGGCTTCCTTGTAGCTTTTAGGTTCTTGGTACTCTATAGCTTTTGCAGTGACAAGTGCATTGGAGACCAGATCAACTCGACCAAACTTTGCTGGAGGATATATTTGTCTTCTTGTTCTGTCTCTTGTCAGACTATAATTTCTCAAGTCTGCTTCTGGCACTCCTTCCTCCTCCTCTACTGGTGCACTATCCTCATCTGATGACTCATTCTCTCCTGCTCCCTGCTCTGGTTCAGAACCAGATGCACTATCATGTTTATCATGATCAGACTCCACCTCAACTTGAGTAATTGGCTCAGAAATAACACCATCCATCTCTTCAGCTAATGGCTCTCTATCACCTCCACCAGACTTGTACCCCATCTGTGATTCATTAAACACAACATCTCTGCTGGTAATACACTTCTGGTTCCCAGGCTCTAGACACCACAACTTATACCCTTTAACACCCTTTGGATACCCAATGAAGACACATTTTAAAGCTCTAGGTTCAAGTTTGTCTTGTTTCACATGAACATATGCTAGGCATCCAAACACTTTCAACTTTGAGTAATCTGATATCTTTCCATACCAGATCTCATCTGGGGTTTTAAACTCAATAGCAGATGATGACACTTTATTAATGAGATACACAGCCGTGTTAACAGCTTCACCCCAAAAACTCTTAGGTAAATGAGCATCAGATAACATACACCTAACCCTTTCCAGAATAGTTCTATTCATTCTCTCAGCTAGACCATTCTGCTGGGGGTTTGAAGGAACAGTTTTATGCATAGTAATACCCTTCTCCCTACAAAATTGTTGAAACTCCTCTGATAGGAATTCAAGCCCATTATCAGTCCTTAAGTGTTTGATAGTTCTGCCTCTCTTATTCTCCAGTTCAATCAACCATTCTTTGAACTTAGAGAAGGCATCACTCTTCTGTTTAAGAATGTAAACCCAAACCTTTCTGGAATAATCATCAATAAGGGTAAGGAAATACCTGCCTCCACCATGAGTGGATACCCTTGTTGGTCCCCATACATCAGAATGTATGTAATCCATAACCTCCTTGGTGGTATGCTTCCCCTTCTGGTATGCTTGCTTCTTTGATTTCCCCAGAACACACCTCTCACAGAATTCCAGCTTACATATCCTCTTCCCAGGGATTGCCCCCTTCTTGGATAACTCCACCAGACCCTTCTCACCAACATGTGCCAATCTCTTGTGCCACAAGTTAACATCAGAAGACTCCATGGTAACATCAGCTGATCCTGTTACAGTTCTTCCAATCAAAGTATACAAGCCATTCTTAATCATACCCCTCATAACAATTCTTCCAGATTTGGTTATTAACAGAACTCTCTTTTCTGTCTTGAATTCAAAACCTTTTGAATTCAATGTACCAAGAGAAACAAGATTTCTCTTCAACTCAGGAACAAACCTGACATCAGATAAGATCCTATCAACTCCATCAAACATCTTGATCTTGATAGAACCAGATCCTTGCACTCTAAAGCTCTCATCATTACCCAAAAGAACAAGACCTCCATCAATCTTCTCAAGATTTAGGAACCAGTCTTCATGTGGACACATATGAAAAGTACACCCAGAGTCCAGGACCCATTCTTGACTTAGCCTCTCATGACTAACCATCAAGACCTCTGCACTATCTTATCCTTCAACCTCCACAACAGCTGCATCTCCATCTTGATCATTTTGATTGTCTTTCTTCCTTCTTTCAGGGCAATTCTTTCTCAGATGACCTTCCTTATGGCAAGTGAAACACTTTCTCTTCTCAACAAAATGAGATTTCTTCCCACCCTTATTCCCTTTTTCCACCATACTTCTTCTTGGACTGAAACCCCTTCTTCTTCTTGGATTGAACATTCAATCCTTCAGCAGGCTTCTTCCCTTCAGTCTGGAT
The DNA here is from genome assembly GCA_947034835.1 of Ballota nigra. Lineage (NCBI taxonomy): Eukaryota > Viridiplantae > Streptophyta > Magnoliopsida > Lamiales > Lamiaceae > Ballota > Ballota nigra. Next base: position 31,743,916 of record OX344721.1, read on the forward strand.
CTGTAGAAACTTGGTTTTCAGGGCAGTTTGAATATCATCAAACATCACCTGATCTTGTCTTCCAAATAGCAAGGCATCCTTGAAATTCTCCAGAGACTTAGGTAGAGAATTCAACAGCATTAATGACTTGTCTTCATCATCAATTGTAACATCCAAACTCTCCAGATCATCCACCAATCTGTTGAACTCGTCCAACTGATCACCAAGATTCTTATCTTCATTCATCTTGAAGACTTGAAGCTTCTGTTTCATGTATAACTTGTTCGTAACAGACTTGGTCTGGTATAACTGCTCCAGCTTATTCCAGACTTCAAGAGCGGTTTTCTCCTTCGATACTTCCCTCAATGATTTATCCCCAAGACACAAGATAAGCGCACTGTGCGCTTTCCTCTTGTTCTCCTCTACCTTCGCCGGATTAGTTCCAGAAGCCACCTGATCCAGTGGCAACAAGGCTTCGTACAAACCATTGTGTACCAGGAGAGCCTTCATCTTAATCTTCCATAAGCTGAAATCGTTCTTCCCCGTGAACTTCTCAATGTCGAACTTAGTTGTAGCCATCATTGCTTCCCACAGACGGCGCCACTTGTTAATCGGATTTAGATTCACAAGAAAACTTGTAATCAGGGAATCGGAATATGGAAACAATAAGAACGGAATTGAAAATCAACAAGAACACCAGTTTACGTGGTTCGGAGATGAATACTCCTACGTCCACGGGATCCGAGAGGATAGACTTTTCACTTAGAAAGAAAATGGAAGTTGCAAGTTACAATTCACTCAATCTCACAGAGGTTTGCGCTAAAAATGATGAAGTTACTACAGAGATTGGAAACGAACCCTAGATTCGATTCAGTTGTAACAAACTCAATGTGATGCAGTTATCCAGCTGGCTAACAACTTCAATAACCGCCTTAGTTGATTTAGTTAGAACCGCCATCGCGCTGGCTTCAATTTGGTGTAATTCGCGTCTTTGAACTTTGGATCAGATGACTTGACCTCGTCTGATTCTGGTCACTTCACATCAGATGACTTCTGGCCCAGACCTCCTCTGATAGGACTCATCTGGTAAACCTCACCTGATGGACCTCCTCTGATAGCTCATCTGCCAGACTAATCTGGTCAGACTCCTCTGGTAGACCTCATCTGCCAGACCTCATCTGATCCACCTCCTCTGATACCCCAAAATTGACTAACTTCTACGGCTAACACATTAACAACATAGCTTCTTATTGAATCAAGCACAGCAGACAAGATACTTCACATATGACACTCCACAATTCGTTTTGAGGGTTTCATATTTGTTCTACTCCCCACCTGTTTTTATTTCATTTTATTTTAATTTGGACTAGAAAATTGATTTATTTCAATTCGGAAGACTTTCATCCCATGATCCAAGAAGATGACACTGCTAATGTAAGCATGTCTATATATTATGATTTTATTTTTTAGTTGGACTACCGAATTAATTTATTTCAGTTGACACAAATTTCAAAGTTAATAGGTAATGAAAATGAACAGGGAACAAACCGTCCACTAGATAAAGCTGGAAAAACATGATGATGCAATCAAGGAATATTGTCACATATACATCAACAATCATGATAGTTTCCGAAGCAACGTATTTAGTACCAAATATTTTCTACTTAGAAAAAAAAAAAAAAGAGAAAAAAAAAACTTCTAATCGAGTTTTTTGGTTTTATTTAGGTTCTTAAAGAGGAAAGTAATTTATTTCGAATCCAAGCTTTATTCATTCCACATTAATATTAATTAAGTACTCTTTACATAATTTGTTCCGACATATTTCAATTGGATGTTGAATTTTATCTTCTTAAACCACAATTTGATAAGTGTTATATATAGATTCGTTTCTACAACAAAGTATTATATGAAAATAGTTCGCTTATCATGAAATAGTTTTAAAGTATTAAATATTTAATTTGAAGTATCAATAATCTCATCAGAGTATCATAATGAATTCTCATTATGAAATACTTTCTAGTACACAATTTAAAAATGTTTAACGCTATAAAAATAAATTAATAATAGTCTATTAAAAAAATTAATACATATTGCAAGTAATTTTGCCGTGCATGCATGAGTAAACCAGTATACTAGTAACAATAATAACATGCCATAAAGGGTGCATCTTCTTTAAACACCTCGCCAACGAAAAAATCAGAACAAGTTAACAGTTAAACGGATAAAACTCAAAGTCGTGTTCATAATGAGACAATTATTGGTTGTATGATCAATAGTACATTTCTTGAACGTCAAGTGATAGCAAGTATACAGAAGGTAGTTGCTTGGGAAGAAAGATGACATGAGTTGTGTTTGAGTAAACGTGTATATGGACCAAAGTCGTTATTAGTTTTCCACTGTTCCTTCAATAAGAGACACGCTTGATCTCCCTTTGTATCTTTCCTAGAGCCGGCAATTTGGGTTCGGCCCGCCCGACATATGGGCTGGGTTGGACCCAAAAATAGAGGCCCGAAAAACCGGGCCGTTTTTGGCCCGGCGGGCCAACCGCCCGTTTGGCCCGGTTGATTTTTTTAAATTTTTTCTATCTATTTTATTTTTAAATTATTATAATTAGTGTTATTTTTTTAAATGATATTTAGTGTTGTAATTACAAATATATGGACATACTTGACTTGATACTGTCATAATAAGGAATTTAATATTGTATATTTAGTTTTTAAATGATATTTAGTGATATTTAAATAATATTTAGTGTTGTATATTTAGTTTTTTTTTTTAAACATACTTGACTTGATAGTTGATGTCATAATAAAGAATTTTGTAAATGAAGCCCCTCAATTTTCAGTACCGTGGAATAAAAAAACTCTACCAAACATTATTTTGAGATTAGGAAAAAATATAAAAAAAAAAGTTAAAACGGACCGGGCCGGCCCGTTAGCCCGCGGGCTATGGTTGGGCCGGACTCAGCTGAGATTTTACAGGCCCGACGTGCAAATGGGTCGATCCGCGAATAGTGATTGGTTCGACGGGCCGGCCCGGCCCATTTTGCCAGCTCTAATCTTTCCCCTAATTCTTGCTCATTTCCTTCTCCAAACCATGGGTGATCATTAAATTTTAAAAACGCTCCGAACCGAGTTACATTGCATTGGCTTTGATAAGTTTCTACCGTAATTCGTATTCAATTTTGTGGTTTTTTTTTTTACCATGTTCGAGTCACCTTTTAATCAATAAAATAATAATCATTGTGGTACAGAACCACACAGCAAAGTCGTTGTGATTGCAAATTTTCATTGCAATTCGTACCACAATGTTGCAATTATAATTTTATATCCAGCATTCTCTTATTTCAAACCTTATTCCACAACTAAGTCCACAAGATAATAAACAATGTTCATGGTATTTTTAGTCCAATCCAATCTCTTTCAACCTACTTTTCAAAGAATTAACCTCCACAAATTAATCATGTTATGGTGTTTAAAGATATTATTTCATTTTTTAAAGGAAAATCAACTTAAATCATATTATAGAACATTGATTAAATTAGATAAGTTGTCATTAGGCTAAATTAATATTAATTTCTTCTGCAAACATTTATGTTTATTTTAAATTGTCACCCGCAAATAACCTACCGAAATCATTCAAGACTCAATTACTTTTACATGAAAAATCACAATTCAAAATTATACCATCAATGGAACTGCATGTAGCAAGACAATTTGAATTTAGTTGAAAAATTGCACCATAATCACCCATTTTCAAAATCTGTAAAAAAAAAAAACAAAAAAAAAAAACAAAAATTAATAGTGGTATGAAATAATTGATTAATTTGTATTGAGCTAGTAGCATAGAGGCACAATTCTTAGAGCCTAATTGCATTAGGTCACACCATTTTTCCTACATTGCATGGAACCCTAATTTGTGGGGCCAATCAGCTAAAAACTCTCTTTTCCCCTTTCTGCTGATTTGACAGCCCGTGTCAGCCCATGTCAGCCAATGTTTTTTTTTTTTTTTGAATTTTAAATTTGTAGTCACATTTTTTAATTTCATTTTCTTTTTATTATTCTTATTTTTGAATTTCATGTTTTCAGGAATATTTTATTCCCAGTAATTAAAATACAGCCATTTATTTTGTTTCTTTTTTTAAAATTTACACAAATAAAAATGTACAACATTATCAATAAATATTTAGGATATAAAAAATTCTAAAATTACATTCAAACAAAACAAATGAGGACACTTCCAGTATTCAAATAACATTTGCAAATTGGGTTGCATAAAACAACAATTTATTTGCAGAAATGCAAAAAAGAAAAATTGCATAATACAACAAATTAGTTGCAGAAATGCAACAACTATTGCTGAATACAACAATTTATTTGTATAACTGCAAAAACAAGTTTCCCAGATTGTCTTCTTATTTTTGCTCCACCATTTTTGTAACTCTCAAGCCTGCAAACACAGGGGTTCTTACATTAGGAAAAATATTATACAACAAAATTCAAGAATATCAACAATAAAAATCCTAAAAAAATATCCCACAATTAATTCCAACAGTGTATTAAATCAAATATCCCAAATAATTTCAACAGTATTTTCTAAATTTCACTAGGGCTCCCAAATACATTTTGCTCCCAAATTTAAATCATATATCCCAAATACATTTCACTAGGGCTGAATCCAGAAAAATCAATATTCTTGAAAATAATACTTATTTCAAATAATCTCTTGTTTATTCATAGCAATATTCATGATTGCCACTTTTTGTAAGCACAAAATATGACTCACTCGCAAGTGTACGAGATCGTTATTATAGTAAGGCAATTGACCAAGTAATAAAAAATATCGAACCCAAAGAAAGCAAGTGGTTAGCTAAGTCGATTCATGTTTTCATGCTATGAAAAAGAAAGTACTAGTTCGGGTTTGGCTACACTACTAAACAAGGAATTAAAACAAGCAAGAAATAGAAATCTATCTAACTTCGTGAGACGAAGTGCAAGGGGAGATATGCTTCGGATAACGTCGATTATGCAATTATCGAAGCTAGCTTAACTTATGCCCTTCCTATGTTTCATATCATGATTAGACTAGATCAAATTAATCTCATCTAATCAACAAACTCTCGTTTAGAAGGTTTTGATGCCCGATTTGGAGTGTTCTAGACTATCTAGCATCTCTCGATGTCTTAGACGTCTAACTATAGCACTTGATAATTCATTTCGATCGATTAAACACACATTTGAACTAGCTCAACTCTCGTATGTCGCCAATTCTAACATAATGCATAATCTACTAGAAACAAATCATCAAAGCTCAAGTAATCCACAATCAAAGAATCTAATCATTCAAATCATCATAATCAAGGCATAAACCAAACCAAACTACAATAATCACATTATCTAAATCATCCAAAGCATATAAGACTTAGATCATGGTTCTAGAAGAGATATCCATGGCTAAGGAAACTAAACAAACAATTAAGCTAATAGAAATAAAAATAAACTGCATTTGAAATGGAAATAGTAATGGAATGATATCACCTCTCATGATGGAATAGAAATTAAACTCTGGAATGTTCTTCAATCCTTACTTTAATCCTTGCTTGAAAAGTAAATTGCTACTAATTGAAAGTTAAATCTAATCTAATCTATGGAAGAATTGAAAGGAAAAGAAAAAATAAAAAAAATCTAATCTAGGGGATGAGAACTCTATTGTGTTGGTAACTTCCGTAACTTGATTATATCTTTTGATAACTGATTGATTTGGGGTATTTATAGAGTGGGAATGAGGGGTATTAGGACGAAATTGCAATTAAATCCCCGAATTATCCAAAAATCCCACTTTTTTAGCTTGCCAGCATTTCACTCGGCCAAACCCTTTTCACTCGCCCGAACATTGCTTCACTCGGCCGAGTGCTGACTCAATTCGGCTGAGTGCTTCTTCCCTTGGCCGAATTCTTCACATTTTGCCTCACTCGGCCAAAACGTCTTTGCTCGGCCGAGTAAAACTTCATTTTGGCCGAGTGGATCTTCCAGAGAATCCCACTCGGCCTTTATCCTCTTGCTCGGCCGAGTAGCCTTTTTTCTTGGCCGAGTGAACCCTGTTTTGACTCCTTCTTGATCTTTCTTGTCCAATCTTCATTCCTTCTTTAATTCTTTATCTTTTAATACCTAAAACACTTCATTTCTTGCAAAATAACAAAACATATCTTTCTCGACAATTAAGCACAATGAGGTAATCTTAGTATAAAAAAATGCAAGAAATCCAATTAAAATAAGCAATTTAAGTACATGAATTTCGAGCAAAAAATCGCACTATTCACCCCCCCAAACTTAAAGTGTTGCTCGTCCCCGAGCAACGAAAGAAAATAAAGTACAAATGGGAGTATTGCGAAGAAATGAATGTCAAAGAAGGGAAACAATTAAAATGCAACACTTGCTATTTTTATGAAAATGAACTCAATAGCTAGTGCTTCACAAATCAATTAACAAATAAGAATTCACAAGAAACAAGACAATCAAATTACCATGATCCTCACAGGAAGTGTATAACTCATCACTCAAAAGTGTATGGATGTGTAAACACTCAAATGCCAATTCATAGACATGCACCACCATAAGCTTGACAATTGTCTAAGCATCTTGCCTCAAACTTGCATTTTGTACTAAATCAAAAAGAACTTTTCATTTGGTTGTAATGTAGACTCTTTGGACAAGGTGGAGAATATTTGGATATAGTGACTAGTAAACTAGTGGAGCGAGAAATAAAGATGCATACACACATCTCAAAAATATCAAGACAAAGTTGCAATTGGCCGATCACAACTCAAAAACTCATACTCCATCAATCTACTAATGCTCTTTTTTCTCAAGCACACTCCCTTCACCACATCAAGCACTTTTGAATTCTAAGCTCTACCAAATTCTTGTACACAAGAGAGTCTCTTTTCATTTTCACTTTTTTTTTTCCAACTCAATCTTTTTTTGTAAAACTTCTGAACTCATTTTTTTCTCTTCTTTTCACTCTCACACAAATTCATCCACCAAATTCGCATTTTAGCTCCATTCAACCTCACTACCCACATTCAAGCTCCACTAGTTCATAGGGACAAATAAGCTCAAAAGAAGGATACTTAGGCTAAATTTGTGCCAAGAAAATCAAGTCAATAGGCTCAAAGGGCTAATTACGGAAAAATTTCATTTGGCATGGAAAATTTGGCAAAGTGACTTTTCAAAACAAAGATGGCCTAAAATCATCTTTAGCACCTTATGCAAGTATAGACTAGAGCAAGACTAGAGGCAAGTTCTAGAGCACAATGACTACAAATGACCACACAACCAATGAACAACCAATTATGATAATTTGGTTTAGGCACAAAAGCTCACGGGTTCATTTTGATCATGGATCATTTCATATCTCATTCTCATTCACCCCTATTAGTCAACCAACAAGTTCAACACTATCACAATCATTCACATTCACAATTAAAACAAGAATCACACTAACTATTCACCTCATCAACAAGCATTTAAGAGCAACCACTTCCATAAAAACTTTTTTAACACAAAGCCACACTAAAAATCTCAATCAATCAAATTCCTCATACTCATGCAATTTCCAAGAGCATCTTGGTGCAAATGAAATACAAATCATAGAAAATATCCCCCAAACTTCGACATTGCTAAGCAATTCGAAGTTTGGGTCCATGATACGACCAATCAAAATGTACAACCAAGTGCTCTCTATATACCCCAATGCATTCAACATGTAATCATCTACAAATAGTGCGTCGGTGCATTGTAACAAAAAGTAAACACCCCCCCCCCCCCAAACTTAGACATTGTCAAGCAAGTCTAAGTTCGAGCCCGGGGTCTATTATACCTCACAATTTACACCAATGCCACTTCCAATTCTAGTTCATCTTCTTTTATGCTCTTCCTCATTTTGCACTTGAGCTCGAAATACCTCCAACAATCATCAAAGAGTACCCAATCCCCTACAAAACACGAAAAACAATAAAAGATTAAACACACACAACTAACATATGCACGGACAATACTTAAAAACTGTAAAATAATGGGTTGCCTCCCATTTAGCACTATTGTCCTATGCCGGACTTATTGATAGAGACCAAACTTTCTTCATCGGAATGGCCAAGGATATCGATCCTCCTTGCCATTATATTTCATCCTTTGAACTTCACAATCAAGGAGGCTCTTGTTGTGGGAGGACCGTTCGCTTGCATCCTTCTTGCACACCTTCTTCAATAGTCTTTCCTCTTGTCCCTTCACCATCATCTCTCTCCATATCTTTCCTTCTTTTCCAAAGATACCCAAGTTTTTCATTACTTTCTTTTTGTGGTCAAAATTATCAAGAGGTAAGATGAAATCAATAGAAACAATATCATTAAAAGTTCAAATTGAAGAGATTAAAGGTTTAGAAATGCTCATTTCGATCTCCAATTCGTCCTTTAATGCTTCTTGATTCTTTTGCTCATTGTCGCTCTTGTCCATCAAGGGACAATCCTCTTCATAACTTTTGACCATTGAATTCTCATCTTCACTTTTCTCATCGCTTGGATCCTCTTCTTTTACTTCTCTCTCATCATCCTCTTCTTGTTCATCCTTTTCCTCCCCTTCATTCACTTCCTTTTCTCTTTTCTCTTCTTCTACCATTTCAAATATCCCCAACAAAAGAAGGTCATAGTCTACCCCTTCACATATTTCCTCTTTGGTTAGATTTTCCAATGCAATGACAAATCTCCTTTATATTTCTTTAGGTAAAGAAGACATGAAAGACTCATAGGCTTGTCGAGGATTGAATAGTGGTAGGGGAATTTGTGGTTTTTGAGGTTGAGAGGGATAAGGATACGAATATGGGTATGGATAAGGGTGAGGATATTGTGGAAAAGGTGGATATGTGTATTGAGGATATTGCTCATATAGAGAAGGATGTTGGTATTGTGGAGATTGTTGTGGTGGATACGTATATGGTTTGGGATATGGATATGGTGGAGAATGTGGAGGATGATCCATACCATATAGATCATAGTATGGATTCCATGCATATGGATCATATTCATCCATCTTGAACTTAAGCTCTTCTCAATACTCTCTTCGGTGGTTAAAATCGAGGTTCGAAACCTCCCTTGAAAGTAAAGTGCACACCTACAAAAGAAAGCAAGAAAGTATCAAATTTAACAAAAATAAACAAAAACACAAGAAATAGCACTCAACTAGAATCAAAACTTGCTTACAACACATTGCTTCCCCAGAAACGGCGCTAAAAACTTGATTGCCACTTTTTGTAAGCACAAAATATGACTCAGTCGCAAGTGTACGAGATCGTTGTTATAGTAAGGCAATTGACCAAGTAATAAAAAATATCGAACCCAAAGGAAACAAGTGGTTAGCTAAGTCGATTCATGTTTTCATGCTATGAAAAAGAAAGTACTAGTTCGGGGTTGGCTACACTACTAAACAAGGAATTAAAATAAGCAAGAAATAGAAATCTATCTAACTTCGTGAGACAAAGTGCAAGGGGAGATATGCTTCGAATAACGTCGATTATGCAATTATTGAAGCTAGCTTAACTTATGCCCTTCCTATGTTTCATATCATGATTAGACTAGATCAAATTAATCTCATCTAATCAACAAACTCTCGTTTAGAAGGTTTCGATGCCCGATTTGGAGTGTTCTAGACTATCTAGCATCTCTCGATGTCTTAGATGTCTAACTATAGTACTTGATAATTCATTTCGCTCGATTAAACACACATTTGAACTAGCTCAACTCTCGTATGTCGCCAATTCTAACATAATGCATAATCTACTAGAAACAAATCATCAAAGCTCAAGTAATCCACAATCAAAGAATCTAATCATTCAAATCATCATAATCAAGGCATAAACCAAACCAAACTACAATAATCACATTATCAAAATCATCAAAAGCATATAAGACTTAACTCATGGTTCTAGAAGAGATGTCCATGGCTAAGGAAATTAAACAAGCAATTAAGCTAATAGAAATAAAAATAAATTGCAGTTGAAATGGAAATAGTAATGGAATGATATCACCTCTCATGATGGAATAGAAATTAAACTCAGTAATGTTCTTTAATCCTAGCTTGAAAAGTAAATTGCTACTAATTTAAAGTTAAATCTAATCTAATCTATGGAAGAATTGAAAGGAAAAGAAAAAATGAAAAAAAATATAATCTAGGGATGAGAACTCTATTGTGTTGGTAACTTCAGTAACTTGATTATATCTTTTGATAACTGATTGATTTGGGGTATTTATAGAGTGGGAATGAGGGGTATTAGGACAAAATTGCAATTAAATCCCCGAATTATCCAAAAATCCCGCTTTTTCAGCTTGCCAGCATTTCACTCGGCCAAACCCTTTTCACTCGACCGAACATTGCTTCACTCGGCCGAGTGCTTCTTCCCTTGGCCTAATTCTTCACATTTTGCCTCACTCAGCCAAAACGCCTTTGCTCAGCCGAGTAAAACTTCATTTTGGCCTAGTGGATCTTCCAGAGAATCCCACTCGGCCTTTATCCTCTTGCTCGGCCGAGTAGCCTTTTTTCTTGGCCGAGTGAATCCTGTTTTGACTCCTTCTTGATCTTTCTTGTCCAATCTTCATTCCTTCTTTAATTCTTCATCTTTTAACACCTAAAACACTTCATTTCTTACAAAATACCAAAACATATCTTTCTCGACAATTAAGCACAATGAGGTAATTTTAGTATAAAAAATGCAAGAAATCCAATTAAAATAAGCAATTTAAGTACATGAATTTCGAGCAAAAATTACACTAATCAATTAATAGCAATAAAATCTAGAAAATCCCACAAATAATCTGATTAATTATCCACACAAATCAAACCCATAAAAACCCCCGCATATAAAATCCAGAAAATCCCAGCAGCAAAGAAAGTAAAAAAGAAAAGCAGCAAAAAAAAAGAAGGAAAAACTGTGGTGGTGGCCGTGGCGGCGTGTGGCAGTGGTGGTAGGTTGCACACATATCGGGGACGCGTGGGTCGATGGTGGTTGTCGGCATCGTCCAGCCGCCGCCACTCGTGCATAGATCGGGGTGCGCGTGGGACAGTGGTGGTGCAGATTGGAGCGGTGGTGGTGTAGATCGGATGGTGGCGGGTGTTGACGATCAGTTCTAATCTTGAAGATTAATGGCTATTTTAGATGGTTAATTGATCATCAAACAATTACGTGTGATTGATCACTAACGTAATTAGTGAATACGGATCTTCGGGTTTAGGTGGATTAGAATCGTATGAAATCTTACGTGTTTAAGTTCGATTGTAAGTTAATCGAGCTGCTTTGGATTCATAATCGAAGTTTGGACGTGTATATTAATTTGTGCTTGTTTATTTGCTGAAAAAATCTAAGTATTTATAGACTTTTGCCCAGCAGGAGGTGGCACGACCTTTGGCCGACCAAGTCTGCATGCTCGACACCTGTCCTTTGACTAATTCGACCTTATCTTAAGTAAATTCTATCCTTATCTATGGACTTGCTCGCAGTCTAGAGCTGTTCGTCACTTTGGACTTGTCCTTGAGGAGTCTTTAGTCTGATTCTGATGGTCTTTCATCTTGTTTAATTGTTATTTTGGCGCTGTGGTTAGATCTGATCGGCAGGATGCCGTTTGAGCTCGTCATGTGGCTTTTGATCTGATTTTGTTCGCCTATGTGTCTTGATCGCATGTAGGTTTTGCTCGCCGGATGTCTTGGGTGAATCATGTGTTAATTCCAGTTTAAATTTTGTGTGATTTGCGCTAATCCTGGTCGCCCAAAGGATGATCCTGCTCGCCTATCAACAATTGCCCCCTTGCCAATCAATAAATTGTGAAGATGGTGAATGAGCACTTTTTGGGTTGGCAACTTTTAAGTGTCACTAAGGCGAGCAAGAATGTCCCTGGGGCGAGCAGCTTTTCACGGGCGGACAACATTGGTCGAGCAGACTCGGGTCGGGGACGGTTGGGATCCCAAGGTCTGGGCACGGCTCGAGGTGTGACGTGGGCGGAATGATTGCTGCCGCCCACGCGCACACAATCCCGAGGAGACGCGTCTTCCCGTTTTGTCGGACAGGTGCTGCACGCGCCCAGAATTTGCAATTTGGTCCTTCCACTTTCAACTTTGTTCGCCCGATACCCCGTTTTTCCAGAAGTATAAAAGGAAAATTTTCTTCGTTTTTTTCATTTTCACACTGTTTCTTAAGCGCGAATCCCTCTTTCTTCCTTCTTTCAAATTTCCGGCGACGTTTCCAGCTTCCGGCAATCTTCGAACAACGTCAAGGTAGTTTTTTCTCTGCTTATTTTCTTCTCTCTCTTCTCTTCTTGCGTCGTGTGTGTTCTAGATTCACTGAGAATTCCTACTCCGCCGTGGAAAATTCTAAGCCGCCGTGTTCTTCACTTGCCGGAATCTGCAAAACCCTAACATCTCTCCTTAACTTACTCGATGGCGTCGCACTCTGAGACCGGTTCTTTTCCTCCCCGGAATCCTGAAAAACGGCCCGTCGAAGAAGATCCTCCTGTAGTTAATTTGGAATCTGACCCCGAGGCGGCTTCGGTTGCACGCTCGGTCAATTCTGGAGCCCATCCCTCTGGGGAAAGAGAGGAGCGAGCAAATCCTGCTCGCCAGCTCTTAGAAGAGACGAGCTCGGACCTCCATGAAAATGAGGATGAAGAAGTCGAGGTACTTCAGTCGGTGAACCTTGACGAACTGACTTGGGCCTATCTCAAGGATATCAACTTCCCCGCGCCCAGATTGATCGAACATCGGGTTCCAGTCGCGGTTGCTCGCCGTGTCGACTAGAATGAGTATGAAAAGGAGCACTCCAATCGCTTCATCATTCCTGCTCACGGAGTGCGGAAACTTAAAGCGACCGAGTTCGCAGCGAGCTGTATCGTATCCGCCATCACTGAGGAGAATTTGATCGAGATTCTGAGGGATTACAAGATTCCCTTTGATATCCCAATGTATGCTCCTTTGGTGGACGACAGAGCTGATCGCCCACCATGCGGATTGACGGCGATCAACCTTGCCACCCTAAATGCTGGAGTTTCATTGCCGTTGCACCCTTTGGTCGGCCAATTTCTACGTGATGTGAACTTGACTATCACCCAACTTACTCTCGTTGGGTGGATAAATCTGATGGCCCTGGTGGTAATGTTCGCCCTGGAGGGGTATCCCAACAGGTTGTCCGCCGAGGAGGTTGGCTATCTGATGACGATGACCGGCTGCACTGGGGAAGAGGCGGGATGGTACTATCTGAAGGCATGACCAGGCCAAAAACTTGTCGAGGATATTCCTGGGAAAGTGCGAGATTGGAAGCATGACTGGTTCTGGATCGGAGGCGACTGGCGTGCATCTGCTCGCTCTTCTGGGGGTTCTGAACGAATCGAGACCCCGGCGGAGTTTAGGGAATTAAAGCGTGAGTCTTACCTCTTCTATATCTTTGAAGTGGTTGGACTAATTTTAATTCTCTTTTTCCTTTGTTTCAGGTCCCAAGAACTTGGGGTGGCGAACTGTGAAGAATAGCATAAGCGATCAATTCCTGTTCATTGCGTGTTTGATCGCCCTTCGTCGCCGAGAGGATCGAAGTATTGGCCATCTCTTCTCCGAGGATACACTGCGAGTTGCTCATCTCACAACCTACCCCCATCATCTCGAGGCTCTAGCTCGTATCCCAGAGGGTAAGTATCTTCATATTGGGCGAGCAGATCTGGTCGGTCTTACACTTGGTATTAATTTGCTTTTCATGTCCTTCACAGATCAGCTTACCGCAGTTGCGCTTCACCCTTCCTTCCTAGAGCTCGATAACCGTGTCTGGGAGATGCCGACCAAAAAGGGACGTAAGAAGTCGGATCCCCTCTCAAAGATCATCGCCCTTGCGGCCAAGGGTGGAAAATGAGACCCTCGACAAGCCGGAGGGTCGAGCTCGGCACAGCCTCCTGCCCCCGTAGCGAGTCCGCCCAAGACACTGGTTCCGAGGGCGAAGAGGCTTCTTCGTGGAGACAGCACTCCCGTCTACGATACCGAGAAGGCTGCCAAACGAGCAAAGACGGCTCAAGAGAAAGTGACGGTGGCTGTTGATTAGGCGTGAAATTGTTATGTTTTGGTGCCCGATTTACTCATGTTTTGAGTGTTTTCGATGAGTGCTTGGAGTCAAATGAGTATCATTTTTATAAAATTATTAATTTGTCTCTTTGGTTTTCATAGATGGATAGAGGGCGAAAAGAGGAGTTCGTAGGACTTTGAATCGGCCAAAACGGACTCCCGGTTGAGGAGATATGGAGATTTTACGAACGAGTGCACAGCAGCCAGCGCTCGAGCGATTTGCTCGAGCGCCGGCGCTCGAGCGAATCACTCGAGCGGCCAAAAACTTACAGAACAGTTTTGGCGCTCGAGCGAATCACTCGAGCGCCACCGCTCGAGCGTTTTGCTCGAGCGCGCACGTATTTTCGCCTCCGGATGCGTATTTTCGGCCTATTAACTCCCGTTTCGACCCGGTGCCTATATATACCTCTTCCAAACACGTTTTGAAGGATCCCCAACTTTTAGAAATCACTTTAGACTTAATTTTTAGAGAGAGGAAGAGGAGAATAACGAGCAAGCTTTACTTTTACGTTGTTGAGGTTTTTCATACGAATTCTTAGTTTTCTTTTCGTTTCTTAGTTTCTTTTCATTAGCTTGATTACTTTAAACGTTTTAAACTTCGTTTTAGTTAATTAAATTTCAGTTCTTAGAATTATTTTATTTTAAAACCCTAGTTCATGTTTCTTATTTTCTTCGTTCAATTCATTATGTTTTTGTTCGTTGTTTCTTCTATTGCTTTTATTTTTGTTATAACCATGTCCGGCTAAAACCCTTGCATGCTTAGGTTAGGATGAACTCGTAGAAGTAGGATGTGGGTACGTAATTAGAGTAACTTGTGACGTTAGTTTTAATTCTCTTAATTAATGAATTCTTATAATTAATCTGAACTTTACCTTTGAATTTAGTACGAAAGTGTTAGAGAGAGGACGACCGCATCACTCAATAACAATTAGTAGTCTTAACGAGAGGGTTTAGAAAAGGTTAATTCATCTACCGGTTTAGCGAAGGAGGACGACCGCATCACCTTAGTTAAATTAGGGTCTCATTAATTAAGCGCTATCTATTAACTTGTTAGTGGATTAGTGAAGTCGATTGCTAGGATAAAGTATTAGGGTGAGAAATCTTGAGCTTTCATTCTACGATCTTTTACTTAGGTTAATTCTTGTTTGTCACGATTACTTTGATTATGTACCTGCTCCGTTAGTATACATAGGGATTCCTATCCTGAGCATCATCATCTCATACTTGCATATACACCTTAGATACTTAGTTTAATTTTCCTTTTGCATTCGTAGGATAATTTAGTTAGCTTAATTAATCTTTTCAAAAACCCAAAAACATACACTCATATTAACTACGACGCGTAGATCTTCAGGGATCTATTCGCATATACACCATCTCTTGGGTTCGATAATACTTGGTCCCTATACTTACTCTTACTACAGTGAACCCGTTCTCTTGCGGGGTAGCTACTAGTAGAAGCTAGTGTAGTCGCTTCAAGTCAGCTGTCCGACCATCCGAAGGCAACAGCGAGCAAACTCCTTCAGTGGAGCGTCCCGGCGAGCAAGCTCTGGTCGTCACCACTCGTGAAGGATCTGGTCCTTCATCTGACCCCACCTACCTTGGTTGGGATAAAGGTCGTCTTGACAGGTATAACCTTGCTCGCCCAGGACACTTAGCATTTTTTTTTTTTACTAACTGAAAAATTTCTTTTCAGCTACTCGCCCGAGCAGTATCCAGGGCGATCTAACCTGGTGCACCGTTTCACCTGCTCAAAGGTGCCGACCAATCTGCGCGAAATCCCGGACTCTTTTGTTCGCCGCGCCTCTGAGGTCGTTGCTCGTAGCTGGACCAAGGAGCTAAACGAGACCGTCAAGGCGCAAGCGCCTCGTGATAATGGCCGTTTGTGTCTTGTCGAGGCGGGAAACACCTTGGCGGCCGTGCAACGTTTGGTCGACCAGGTTGAGGACCTTGAGAAGGACTCACGCCAGCATGCGGCCACGGTCAGCCGTATTGCCAGAGAGCGCGATGACGCTAAGGCTGAGGCGAAGAAGATTATCGCCGACCTTGAGAATAAAGCCAAAGCTCATCAGGTTAGCTAGCAGCGTGCCTTAGACCTGCACGTCAAAGTCTCCGAGGAGCTGAAGGTCAAGATGGCCGAGGTCGAGCACATGCGAGCAGAACTTGCTCGCGCTCAGCAACAGAAGGAGGTCGCCGAGAAATTCGCGACTGAAGCAACGACCAAAATTGCGGACCTTGAAATCCAGCTCGCCAACTCCATTACCCAAGAGGAACTTATTCCTAAGATGGAGGTGGGCTCGATTCTTGGTTACGTAACTGGTTATGCGGAGAGCATCCGTATTGCCCATGAATTCAAAGCTGCCGCAGTTGTCGAAGAGATCGGCAAGGAGTTGTGCAGTTTTGTTGAATCTAACCCTCCTGCTCCGGGCACAACTCTGCAAATTGGCGACCTGCCTGAATATGGGATCAAGCTCGACTTCATTGGCCCCGAGATAATTATCACAAGTCCTGCCGAGGACGAGGAAGAAGAGGGTGATGCTGCGGAGGGCGAGCAAATCCTTCCTGCCGATCCAAGTGAAAGAGCTCTAAAGGAGCGTGCTGATGCTGAGGGATTGATTGCTGAGCTAACTGAGGTGGTCCCAGTTGATCCTGCCCTTGAAGGTTCTCCTCTTGAAGACCCCAAAGATGACAACATATCTCCTCTTGCCGGGCAAGGATCTTAGCGGACAGGATTAGCTAGGAACTTGTACTTCTTTTTTGTTGGTCGTCTTTTTTTTTTGTAATTTTTGGGCGATCAAGCCTTATGTTCAATGAATATATTTTGCTTAATTGCTCATCTTTCATCTTACATTAATTGTTCTTTGCATCTTTATCTGTGCTTCAACAATCTTAATGTAATTGGGCCTTGTTCCTTAAGAACCTTTTTTTTTTTTTTTGCCTTAGGATTTGATGGGCTTTTGGCCTTAGGCTGTGTCCATTTAAAAACGAACAGCCTTTAATGGGCTTGGTTGTATAATCAACTTGCGCCTTGAGCTCACATTTCTATTTCGAACGAACAACTTAATATTGAACAAACATTTAAAAATTACAAGTATCAAACGCGACCAAGAATGTAATCCTGCACTAGCTAGGTTGGACTTGCTCGACAGAAACAATGTTAAGCTTCCAACTTATTAAAAAACATAATTTACATCAAGAGTCAGAGTTACTCGACTACTATACAATTTGTCAAGACATCTTTAAACTCTTTAAGAGGAAATGAAATTATTACAAGATACTGACATCCCAGCATGCGACCAGACTTGACCCAATTCATCTTTGTTCGACCATTTATACTTGGTGAAAAATTTCAAAAAATTAGGCAAGTTTTTTGGACCCATCTTGTATCTCTGCTATTCCAGTTCGCCCAGTGGACTTAGTAGCTCGCCCATCTCAACTTCACTTTCTCATGAGGCAGAACTGATCGCCTACTGAAAGTATTTCCTTAGATTAGCCGCATTCCAGGAATATTGGGCCGAGTTGCCATCTAAGTCCTCTATGTCATATGCTCCATTGGGTAACCTATCTGTTACCCTGTATGGGCCCTCCCAAGTCGGGCCAAATATGCATGGAGGTGGGGCAAGCTTCTTTCTTAGAACGAGGTCACCAACTTCGAATTTTTTTATCTTGACTTGAGAATTGTAGTAACGCTCCGCTCTTTGCTTGTACGTGACATTCTTCAGCTCAGCGTGTAATCTTCTTTCTTCGAGCAAATCTGCCTCTGTGGCTAAGGCAGAATGATTTGTTTGTTCATCAAAGCTGGTTGTCCTGACTGTGTCAGTCTTTAATTCAATTGGTATTACCGCCTCTGTTCCGAAAGCCATTGCAAAAGGTGTTTCTCCGGTGCTTGACCTGGGAGAAACCCTATATGCCCACAAGACTTCCGGGAGTTTTTCTGACCAGCTACTTTTACTTTCTGCCAGACGTATTTTCAATGTATGCTTGATAATCTTATTTACAGCTTCAACTTGTCCGTTTGACTGGGGATGATAGGGAGTTGAATAGTGTTTCCTGATCCCCCATTTTGTACAGAAATCTCGTAATTCCTTTCCGTCAAACTGTGGGCCATTATCTGTCACGATTGTTCGTGGAATTCCAAAGCGACAGATGATGTTCTGCCATATGAAGTTGATCATGTTTTGCTGTGTAATTTTCACCATGGCCTTCGCTTCTGCCCACTTTGTATAATAGTCGACTGCTATGACAGCAAATCGAACATTTCCCACTCCTGCCGGGAAAGGACCAATAATGTCAATCCCCCATCTTGCAAATGGCCATGGGCTGTAAACCGATACAAGCTCCTGGGCTGGGGCATGGATGCTTGGAGCAAAAACCTGACACTGGTGGCAAGCCTTGGCTAATTGGATTGCATCTTTTCGTAAGGTTGGCCAATAATAACCTTGCCTTACAGTTTTGTAGGCCAAAGCTTGCCCCCCAGTGTGATTTCCACAAACTCCAGAATGTATATCCTCCAGGACTGTCCTTCCTTGCCCCCTAGACAAACACTTGAGTAGCGGGAGTGAGAAGCCTCTTTTGTAAAGCTGTTCGTCTACCAGAGTATATCTGGTCGCCTGTTTTTTAATTTTTTCAGCTTCAAACGAGTTGTTTGGCAACTCCCCGTCTTTCAAGTATTTGGCTATAGGAGATCTCCAGTCATCATCGTTGTTACGTTCGACTACTTGATTTACTTCGTAGTCCATTGTTGATGGTTGGACCTTCCTGGTAATGACAATGTCCGTCAGATCTGCTGGCCCTTCGCTTGTTGCTAATCTTGCTAGGGCGTCAGCTTGGGTGTTGCTCGTTCGTGGTATCTGCTGGATAAACACTTGGTCTAATTGAGATACCAAGTGCGCAACTATTAGTTGATACTCGATCATTTGCTCGTCTCTGGCTTCATATTCGCCTCGTACTTGGTTGACAATGAGCTGGGAGTCCCCGAAAATCTGGAGTTGTCTAACTCCAACTGCTAATGACAAGTGAAGACCTGCAATGAGGGCCTCGTACTCTGCCTCATTATTAGTGGCCATGAATTCAAATCTGACTGCTGAAGTGAATACTTGCCGGTCGGGACTGATAAGCACTATTCCTGCCCCCGAGGCCAGATTTGTTGACGAACCATCAACGTAAAGATGTCATGGGTGATCCAGCCCTCTCGTTGGATTTTGAGGGAAGGTTAACTCAACTATAAAGTCGGCTAACGCTTGTCCCTTAATCGCGGTTCGAGGTGCATAAGTCACGCCAAACTGGCTTATCTCTATTGACCATTTCAAAAGACGGCCAGCGGTGTCGGGTCGGTGTAATATTTGTCTGAGTGGGAAAGTTGTCAGTACTTCGACTTGATGATAAAAAAAGTATGGTCTTAACTTCCTGACACTCATGACAAGAGCATATGCCAGCTTTTCAGTTGGTGAGTACTTTATCTCAGCATCATGCAGGGCCTGGCTGACATAGTAGATTGGCAGGTGAAACTTGTCATCTGCCCGAACTAACACCGAACTTATGGCTGTGTCAGATGCTGCCAAGTATAAATATAGCTTCTCACCGGGAATTGGTTTTGACAGAATTTTTACATCTCCCAGATATTCTTTCAATTGATCAAAGGCTCTCTGGCAGTTTTCTGTCCAGGCAAAGTTGCCCTTTTTGATGGCCTCAAAGAATGGACGACACTTGTCTCCTGATCGTGATATGAACCTATTTAAAGCTGCTAGGCATCCGGTCAACCTTTGCACTTCTTTAACAGAGCGTGGTGGTTTCATATCGACGATCGCCTTCACTTCGGCTGGATTAGCTTCGATTCCGCGTTTGCTGACCAGATGGCCCAAGAATTTCCCAGAATGTACTCCAAAGCTACTTTTTTTTGGATTTAACTTCATATTGTATTTTCGGAGTATGTCGAATACTTGGGAAAGATGATGGAGGTGATCTTCCTTTTGTGTACTCTTGACGACTATGTCGTCGACGTATACTTCCACTGTTTCTCCTATATGTTCGTCGAACATCTTGTTAACCAGCCTCTGGTAGGTTGCGCCAGCATTGATTAGACCAAACGGCATCCTCTTCCAGCATAACAGATTCTTATTTGTATAAAAGACCGTATTTTCTTGGTCGTCCGGGTGCATTGGAATCTGGTGGTATCCTGCGAAAGCATCCATGAATGTGAACATTTCGTGACCGGCAGTACTGTCCACCAATTGATCGATGTGTGGGAGCGGAAAGTTATCCTTCGGGCATGCTGCATTAAGATATGTAAAATCTATGCATAACCTCCAGGTTCCGTTCGGCTTCCGTACCAGGACAGGATTCGCAACCCATTGTGGGCATAACGCTTGTTTAATTAGATCGTTGTCCAGCAGCTTTTTGACTTCTTCGTTTAAAGCTTGATACTTGTCTGGTCCATATTTTTGCCGTTTCTGGTGGATAGGTTTTCGGACTGGGTTGATATTCAACCTGTGACAGGCATCCTTCGGGCTGATTCCTACCATATCGGCATGAGACCACACAAAGACGTCCAGGTTAGCCTTCAGAAAGTCCGTCATGCGTGTTCTGTAAGGCTTAGGGAGTTCAGACCCGATGTAAAGTTCAAGACTGTCACGCTCAGGATTAATCTTGACGGCCTCCAACTCTTCAACGGGAGTTGCCCGTCGTTTTTGCCCTTTCCATCGATGATCAACTATTGGTCCTTCCGAACTTAGCTCATCCTCAATGTCCATGGGTTCAGCACCCAATCGAGGGTCAAAATCGTCCGCGGGCTTTGGGTGAGACTCAGCCACCATGGTTGGACTCCCCTGGTTATCATTTGGGCACGAACAGTCGGCTACGGGGGGTAACATTGCTTTTGGCCGGTTTTGCTCATCGCCGTGCTGTGCCTGATCGCCCGTAGGCGAAGGTTGGTCGTCAATGTCCATCTTACTGTTTTGGGCTCCAAGGATGTCCTCCAAGATTGAGGGTTCATTTTCGAGTTGACTAGTTGACGCTTCCATCATAGATACTTGTCCCTGTCTTGACTGAATTTGCAGAAGACATTCTCGAGCTTTTCTTTGGTCTCCTTTCACCGTGCCAACTCCACTTGTTGTTGGGAATTTTATGCAATAATGGTAAGTTGAACATGCGGCCCTGAATTCGTTTAAGAAAGGTCGACCCAGGAATCCATTGTACGATGATTCTTGATCTACGACCAGGAAATCCACCATTCTTGCGATATTCTTCTCAGGCTCTTTGACCGTCACAAGCTGCATAGCGAAAGTTACTATTCCCAACGGGATTGTCACGGCATTTCCGAATCCCAGGATACGGTGATTTGTGTCTCTGATATAGCCTGCATAATCTCCCATTTGATCAAGTGTCTTTTTGAAAAGGACATTAGTGTAGGCTCCAGTATCCACCAGTAATCTATGCACCCTTGTTTCCATAATCTTGGCACATATTACAAGCGAGTCATTGTGTGGTGTCAGTACTCCTTCCAAATCTCTGTCGGTGAAAGTTAATTCCGGTGTTTGCATGGTAGGGGGAATGATCCCCATTTCTTGTACATGTTCGATTGCTCGTAGTTCTGCCTTTCTTTTCCGATTAGAAATTGGTGGTCGTCCATCGGAATAACCGCCTATGGGTCCTGCAGGTTCCATCATCTGTATGTCTGGAACTGGTCCCCCGGCAGGCGCCTGAGCCGGTCATCCAGCTCGATTCCGATGAGGTGCCTGGTCCTGGTCTTCTTCATCAGAATCTTCGTCTCTGGTTCTTTTTCCGGGCTGTCTTTTCACGAACTCTGATAACTTTCCCTCTTCGTAAAAACGCCACAACTGCTTTAGCAAGTCACGACATTCACTTGTAAAGTGCCCTACACTTTGGTGGTAGGCACAATATTTATTCTAGTTCAACTTGCTCGTTTCCTTACGTATCTTACGGGGAGGTGTTAGCAATTCTTTATCCCGGACACTATTATAAACTGTATCGATTGATACAGTAAGAATGTGGTTCAGTTTGTCTTTTAGCTCCGTACCCTCGGTAAATGCCTTCATATTTTTGGGAGCTCGATAACCGGTTCCAGGCTTCTTTGCACCCTCTTTTTGCTCTCATTTGTCTCCCATATCCTTTTGCAGGGCTTCATGCATGGAGACAAAAACGCCTGCCCGGTCCCGAAACTCAGCGTACGTCTTTGTGCATCTTAGGTGCACATCTTTCCAGAGTTCAGTACCCTTCTTGAGCCCAGCCAAGACGGCTACAATCTTGGTGTCTTCACTGACGGATTCTCCCTCTAACAAGACCTTATCAAATCTTTCCAAATATGATCGGTCCGACTCGTCGTCAGTTTGTTTCAAGTCGGATAACCGATGCCTTTGGGATAGATAAGACCCGGCTGTAGAGAAATGGGATAAGAACTCTTTACCCAGCTGGGCAAACGAATGGATTGAAGCTGGTGGCAGGGCCGAAAACCACTTATGGACACGATCCCCGAGAGTTAAAGGAAAGTTTCGACATTGCGTTGCGTCACTTGCCCCCATTGATACCATATAATGATCCGCCGTGCCCTCATACTGGATACTTGCTGGAAACTGGATCTTTTGTTGAATTGGAGCCTTCAGAATTACCACTGACAAGGGTGAGATCGGAAGAGTCGTGTTCCCATATCCTCTCTGTTGATCCAGCTGGCCCTGCATGCTCTCGATGGCCTTTCTCATGGAGGCGAGCTCCTCTAAGGATCCCCCCTGACTCTGTGGTTGTTCGGCGAGCAGAGGCGCACAACCATCTGTTCGCTCCAGTCCCACATTGGGAGTGGGAACCCCCTGGATTGGCCTCCGGGGATTGGGCTCTGCATTCGGGCCAAGGCGACCAAAAGCTGACCTAGTCAGCCGGTCAAGGACCGATTGGCGAGCAGGTATTGCGGCTGGGTGAGCTGCTCCAGCAGGGGGATGAACCTCCAGGACTCCCCGGCCACGTCGACCCAATCTTTCCAGAGCACTTTGGCGTGTACCCTGACTTGCCGCCATGGCCGGGTTCTGAGTCGAACCTCCCTGACTGGCGGCCTCAATGTTCAATTTTTCTTTGCCTTTGGCCTTACGAGCTTGGGCGATGTCAGCCTCATTCAACTGATCCCCTCTAGCCTTATCATGTTCGCGAGTCTTTGTGGGGCTACCCCTTGCTCGCACATATGATGGGCCAGGTTGGGTTTGTTGTCTTTGTAAAGCTTGGAGCATGGCAATTGTACGCGCCAGTTCATCGAGGTTGCGGGTAATGGCGTCCAATCCTGGTGGAATTAACTGGCGAGCAACATTAGTTTGATTCTCTTGGTTGTTTCTGCTCGCCCTTGCTAGCCCACCAGCTTGGGACATTCGGGAGTGTGAATCCCGGGTTATATGTTGAGAACGTTGTGTCTCCCTCGATTGAGGCATTTTCTCAAAGAATATCAAGTGTTGTTCTTGGTGTTCTTGAGTTTTTTCTTCAAAAACTCAAACTTGTTCTTCAATTCTGGGATAATCTCCTTGTATTCAATGAATCGGAGGTTCGAACCCTCCTTCTAGCGCCAAATTGTTGACGATCAGTTCTAATCTTGAAGATTAATGGCTGTTTTAGATGGTTAATTGATCATCAAACAATTACGTGTGATTGATCACTAACGTAATTAGTGAATACGGATCTTCGGGTTTAGGTGGATTAGAATCGTATGAAAGCTTACGTGTTTAAGTTCGATTGTAAGTTAATCGAGCTGTTTTGGATTCATAATCGAAGTTTGGACGTGTATATTAATTTGTGCTTGTTTATTTGCTGAAAAAATCTAAGTATTTATAGACTTTTGCCCAGCAGGAGGTGGCACGACCTTTGGCCGACCAAGTCTGCATGCTCGACACCTGTCCTTTGACTAATTCGACCTTATCTTAACTAAATTCTATCCTTATCTACTGGACTTGCTCGCAGTCTAGAGCTGTTCGTCACTTTGGACTTGTCCTTGAGGAGTCTTTAGTCTGATTCTGATGGTCTTTCATCTTGTTTAATTGTTATTTTGGCGCTGTGGTTGGATCTGATCGGCAGGATGCCGTTTGAGCTCGTCATGTGGCTTTTGATCTGATTTTGTTCGCCTATGTGTCTTGATCGCATGCAGGTTTTGCTCGCCGGATGTCTTGGGTGAATCATGTGTTAATTCCAGTTTAAATTTTGTGTGATTTGCGCTAATCCTGGTCGCCCAAAGGATGATCCTGCTCGCCTATCAACAGCGGGCAGATCTGAACGGTGGTGGTGCGAATCGAGGCGGCTGCAGCGTTGGGGCGGGAGAGGGGGACAGTGGGAGGGAGGCGGTGGAGGGCGGTGGGGGAAAAGGAAAAGAATGTGGGTGGGGTGGGATGCGATGGGGGGGAGAGGGAGGGAGGGGGGAGGGAGAGAGAGAGAGATAGAGAGGTGGGGTCCATATATTTTGGAGTTTTTTGAAATAAAATGCGGTATTTTGAAATGTAGGATTTTTGGGGTGGATATTTGCAATTAGGGTGTAGAAAGTGTGGCTATATGCCATTATTTTATTTGTATTTAAGTTTGATTTTCTTTAACAGACAATGCTTAAAAAAATACCCACACTACAAAAAATGCGGCGTTTAACGACGGCATTAGCGACGGGTTTTACGACGGACAAGGACCCGTAGTCAAATCGACCGTAGTTAAAATTTACGATGGCTTTTGGAATGCCGTCATAAATTTACGACAGACAAAACCATCGTAAATCTGACCCGTCAACGACCCGGCCGGGCATCAAACTTTACGACGGACGTCGGTCGTCGTAAAAGTTATCTAATTTTCATTATTTTTATCAGCCAGGAAATTATTTACGACGGGCACAAAGCCGTCGTTAATTTATGATTTACGATGGACACGTGTCCGTCGTAAATACCGAACCTAGAACAAAAAAAAAGTGGCTCGTGTGGTTCAAACCCGGATCCCCCGGGCACCCGGGGCGGTTGCGAACCACTGGGCCATTGGCCCCCAAGTTATATACTCCGGCCCAACTTCTATATTAGCTCTATTGGGTCTGGAATAATTAATTCCAATTTCACATCCAAGGGGAATCGAACCCATGACCTCTTGTAGCAAGGGCATGAACCTCTAGGACACTTGCTTCTTTTGTTCGATTTCTTGCAACTAATTGTATATGTATCCAAATTGAGTCTTTTTTTTTATTATTCATCAAATTAATTTTTTTCCGTTTCTAACTTGTTTTAATAAATGTTGTTACCAATTATATTTTTTTTATTTTGTAAATTTATTTAATTCGAAAAACGCGTAATTAATATTATAATCCGTTCACTTGTACGTAATTAATTGTATATGTATCCAAATTGAGCCTTTTTTATCGTTCATCAAATTAATTCATTTTCGTTTTTAACTTGTTTTAATAAATGTTGTTACCAATTATATTTTTTTTTTGTTTTGTAAATTTATTTAATTCGGAAAACGCGTAATTAATATTATAATCCGTTCACTTGTACGTAATTACTTATATACGTATCCAAATTGAGCCATTTTTTTTATTGTTCATCAAATTAATTCTTTTTCGTTTCTAACTTGTTTTAATAAATGTTGTTACCAATTTTTTTTTGTTTTGTAAATTTATTTAATTCGGAAAATGCGTAATTAATATTATAATTCGTTCACTTGTACGTAATTAATTGTATACGTATCCAAATTGAGCCATTTTTTATATTGTTCATCAAATTAATTCCTTTTCGTTTCTAACTTGTTTTAATAAATATTTTTATCAAATAGGTATTAGTAAGTTTTTTTTTTTTTTTGCTTGTAAACTAAAACATGTAAATTATAATAAAAATATAAAATTTACACAAAAATATAATAAAAGTAATGTTCGAATAAAAAAAAGAGTTCAGTACAAGATTAAAAAAAAAAGATCCTACTCATCCGAATTGAAATTCTCCTCCTCTTCATTCTCCGAATTAGGCATTCGGAGCTTCGGCGGGGGCGGCGGGATGACGGGCTGCACCGGGACCGACGGTGGTGGTATCGATCCACCTAATGTGGATGTAACTGCCCTCCACTAGTTGTTCATCTCCTCCACATTCTTCCGCTGCGCCTCCTCCTCCGCTGCTCATCGCCTCCTATCGTACTCCAGCTGCGCCTCTTGCTGCTGGAGGAGCTGCATCTGCTTGACGACAGTCGAGAGCTGTGTCTCGATGTCGCTGGGATGAGAGTCGATGGAGGACTGGGAGGAGGATGAGCCGGGTCCACGAGATCGGAGTAGGCTCTTTCCAAAACCACCCAATCCAGTGAACCGCACCTTCTTAGCCTTGATATTCTTAAAGTAGAGCTCATTTTGAACGTCTATAGACGGCCCTGGGGGGGCATAGAGTCCGACCCTTCTGCCTGAGGCTGGGACTGGGAGGCAAGGTCCTCGTGCATCCTCCTCTGCAAATTAACAATACTTTAAATTAATAAATAAAATTTTAGAAAATAATACTAAAATAAAAATAAAAAATAATACGTACGTGGATCTTGGTGGTGCGGCCGTAGGTGGACCTTCCGGTCTCCTCATCCAGCGGGTGGGCAAGTTGTAGTCTCTCAAAATGAGAGGGCTCACGTCCATGCTCCCGCTCCTACAATTAAATATTTAGTAATAAAAATTTACCAAAATTCATAAAAATAAATAAATAAACATATAAAACTGGTAACTTACAAAATGCAACCCGTGCTCATAAATGGACCGAGAACCGGCCTGATGTCGCACGACCCCTTCTCCACCAGGGTCGCTAAGGTGATTCGCCTTGTTCTTCTGTGACTTCTCCTTGAACTCGTCGCTGTTCCAGTAGGCGAGAAATTGGGGCCACACATCCAGGCCCCTATTGTTCGTCCCCATATTTGTCGGCTCTCCGTTCTTAAACTAGGCCTCCCGAATGTTATACATCAAGTCCCTGTATCGGTCAACACATTTCAAACAGAAGTTCTTCCACATCTGGGCCTCGTGCTCCGGTCTCCACTGGACGTATTTCTGCAATTATATTAAAATAAAATAAAATATATTATTTACATAATTTATATTAATAAATAATAAATAAATTACATAAATTATACCTTAAACTCCTCAAAATATTGTTGTTTCCTCGTTTCAGACACCAAACGCCAACTGTAAGCGGTGGGCTCGAATCCAACGCTCATGAAGGAGTTGGTTAAGTGGGTAGTTGCATCATGTCCCGGGATCCAATTGCAATATTAAAATAAAAAAGTTAATAATATAATTAGGGTTTAATTAATAAATGTTGAATATAAAAGATTAAAACCTACGCAGTCCCACCAGGCTCAACATTAACCCGCCGCTGCCCAGTGGGATGCTGGCGGGAGGAAGATGATCCCTCATCCATTTGAGGTGCGGACGAGGACCCCTCGGGGTCGACAATCGGAGCCACAATGGGTCTAAGAGACCCTGCTCGTCTCTCTCTCCCTCGACCCCTCTCCTAGCTTCCCCCACTCCCACCGACCGATCCACTGTCTTGTCCACTCATCTAAAACATTCAACATATAATTGATTAACAAAATTAACATAATCAATTAAATTAACATAATTGATTAACAAAATTAACATAATCAACTAACAAAATTAACTTAATAAATTAAATTAACATAATCAACTAACAAAATTAACATAATTAATTAAATTAACATAATCAATTAAATTAACATAATCAACTAACAAAATTAACATAATCAATTAACAAAATTAACATAATCAAGTAAATTAACATAATCAATTAAATATAATCAATTAAATTAGCATAATCAATTAACAAAATTAACCTAATCAATTAACAAAATTAACATAATCAATTAAATTAACATAATTAATTAAATATAATCAATTAAATTAACATAATCAATTAAATTAACATAATCGATTAATAAAAATATAACCAATTAACATTTTATGTATACTCATATCAAAATAAAATTCTAAACAATTAACATATATAATCAATCTCAAAATCTAACCAATTATAACATGTTTATGTATACTCATATATGATTTTAAACAATTAACATATATGATTTCTAACAAAATATTATAAAATTCTATACAATTAATGTATATGATTTCTAAAAAATTCTATAAAACTACTCTAATCAAATATTATAAAATGAAATTTAAACGGTAAAAAATTGAAAAACTTACGATTAAAGAGTAGGGATCGACGAAGAACGCACATTAATCAGATGAAATTGACTCCCGACTGTTCGCCGGAAATCGCCCACTTCTTCTTCGAGTTTGCTCGGTTTTGCTCGGGTGAGAAATGAGCTCGCTGGCGCTGTCTTTTTTAGGCATAAAAAGATTTGCAACAGACAGCGTCCTTCATTAAATTTGCCGCCTTTAGGGTTAAAACGACGTCGTTTGGTGATTTACGACGGACTTTCCATCGTAAATATTAAATTTAAAATTAACGACGGACTTACCCGTCGTTAATTAGTCGCCGGTTGACTTGAAGCGAATATACTAACTTCTACTAGTAGATTCCTCGCAAGCGTACGAGTTCACTGTAGTATTGGCAAGTATAATGACCAAGTATATCGAACCCACGAGATGGAGTGTATGCGAATAGATCCCTGAAGATCTACGCGTCGTAGTTAATATGAGTGAAATGTTTTTGGATTTTTAAAAGATTAATTGAAACTAAAATAAACAAATTAAACTAAAATACTAAAGCAGATGAATTAACTAAGGGTTGGATTCAAGTAAGTGATGATGATGCTTAGGATAGGAATCCCTACGTATACTAACGGAGCAGGTACATAATCAAAATAACCGTGACGCGCAAGAATTAACCTAAGTAAAAGAATGCAAGATGAAAGCTCAAGATTCTAAACCCTAATACTTTACCCTAACACTCGACTTCACTAATCCCCTAACAAGTTAATAGATTGTGCTTAATTAATGAGACCCTAATTTAACTAAGGTGATGCGGTCGTCCTCCTTCGCTAAACTGGTAGATGAATTAGCCCTTTCTAAACCTTCTCGTTAAGTCTACTCGTTGTTAAAGAGTGATAAGGTCGCCCTCTCTCTAACACTTTTCGAACGAAATTCAAAAGTAAAGTTAAGATTAATTTTAAGAATTCATTAATTAAGAGCATTAAATCCTAACGTCACAAGTTACCCTAATTACGTACCCACCACCCACTTCTACGAGTTCATCCTACCCCAAGTATGCAAGGGTTTAGCTAGACATAGGTTTTACGTAAATAATAGCAATTGAATAAGTAACGAACATGAACATGATAATTAAGACGAAGAAGAGATCAATCATAAACTAGGGTTCAAGAAATAAAGGAATAACTTAAATTAAATCAATAAAACGAGTCTCAACGTGCTCAAGAACAAAAATATAAAGAAAACGAAACGAAAAAAGTAAAATCGTGATGTGAATTCGTAAGAAAACCTAAAAAACGTAAAGTAAACTTGCTTGTTCCTCCTTCTCCAAAAATTAACACTCTAAAAGTCTAAAAACTATCAAGTGATGTGTGTTGGTTTTCAAAAACGTGCTCGGGATGAATATATAAGTTTTGGGCCGAATCGGGAACTCGTGGGCCGGAAAAACGAACTCGGAAACTCAAGCCTTGAAGCGCTCGAGCTGGGCTAGCTCTAGCGGAGGCGCTCGAGCAGGGTGGTCGAGCGAATCCGTTGGTCGAGCGAAGGCGCTCGAGCATAGGCACTCGAGCGCCAAAAATGTTCTGGACAAAATGGGCGCTCGACCTCTTAGCTCGAGCAGAGGCGCTCGAGCAATGGTGCTCGAACGAGCCTTCTTTCTTTTCAACTAACACTTTTCTTCTCACGCACTAATACCATTCGTATTTCTTCGATATCTTCTCATCCAGGCATCCGTTTGAGCTGATTCAAAGTCCTACGAACTCCGTTTTTCACCCTCGATTCACCTATGAGAATCAAAGAGACAAATTCATCAATGTAAAGAAATAGTGCTCATTTGACTCTAAAAACTCAATAAAATCGACCAAAACTTGGGCATTTCAAGCTACGAATCATGACCATTTCACGCCTAATCACCGGTATTAAATTCGCACCGGTTCTCGAAGAGTCGCGGTCAAACGAGCGTAAATTGACAACGGGAAAGACCATCGTAAAATATAAATTTAAATTTTACGATGGACTGTCCATCGTAAAATGGTCGGCCATTGAAGTTGTTGATGATCTTTTCCTAATCGGTGTTGATTAGTGGCTTTTTTTGCTAAATAAGATCATCAAACAAGTACTAAGATCATGGAATTTAGTTAAGTAAAGTGCAAGAAATAAATTTGCAAGAGTTTAAGCTACTTTTTGAATTATCGAAAAAATCCCCCTTTCTTCATGCAAATGAAGGGATATTTATAGATATACAAGGAGGTTATGTGTCACCTTTCTAGTGGTTTAACCATTGGATTTATGCCAAGTGGTGGGACACTTGTACACCATCTAAACTATCTTCACTTGGATGGGTGTCAAGTGTTTAGACACTTGGACCATATCTAAACTAGTGACTCTTGGAGTTCCCAATGTTGTACTTGGTTTTCAAGACCACTTTGCTGCTTCCTTTGGTGACTAGTTGCTCGCTTGTATATTTTTGTTGGGTGCTACGGACCTTTTGTTCACTTTATGTTTAGACTTGGTACACAGTTGTTCGCGTTGTTGTAAAGTTGTCCGCCTTTTGTCTTCACCTTTTGCTTTGGTTATTCATTTCTTTTGTCCTTTGCTTTTCTAGTCGCGTAAAATGTGTCTGACCACACTCCTGGTCGCCAGAAGACTTGACTTTCTCCAAACTCTGATGGTCGCCTGTTTCTTAATTTTAGTTCATTAACTTCTTAATCTTCAATCACTGTTGCTCGCCTGTTCGCCTATCAACAATGCCCCCTGACTTGTTCTTCGTTAGGGAAATTATTGCCTAATGAAGGTCAAGGCACAATTTCAGGCGTGAAGGTTCACATGACGCGAGCAATGAGTTTTTTGAATCTCATTGGGTGGGAAGACGGGCGAACATCAGGTCATCGAAGCGAGCAAGGGGGTGTGTTACGCGTGAGTGACGGTTGATTTCCCAAGGCCCTCGAGAACTGAAACGTCGTGGGCGGCGATGACGTCATCGACCGCCCATGCGTATTTCTTTTTTTGCGTATAGGAGCCTATGAAATTTTGCGAAAATTTCATTTTAGCCCCCATTTTTTAGCCTTATAAATACTCATCCTTTCTCATTTTCTCATTCTTTTGAATTCGTTTTCCCTATCCTGCCATTAAAGCTTCCACTCAAGCTTTTTTACTTCGATTTCCACGAGATTTCTAGCCGATTTTGCGTGTTTTCTCCAGGTAATAGCCAATCTTAGTCTTTAATCTCGTTTTTATCTTGTTTATTTCTTCAATTTGGTTATTTTTACTTTTCCGTTCAAAAATCCGCCACCTCCGCCGTTCGAACGCCGCCGTGCCTGTTCATCTCCGTCGTACTCTTAATCTTCATCTTTTTCTTCAAAATCCTTTGTCATTTTTCCCATTTTATTGAGAATTTTTCCCAAATGGCTTCTTCGAGTGATACTGTTTCGATCGAAATTTTCGAACGCAACCCCGGGAAGCGTCCCATGGAAGAAGTCTCTTCGTCTTCTCCTCGCCGGTCTGCTCGCCAAGCTCTTGTTCGAAACCCAAGGACTTTATTGGTGGACGAAGAAACGGGATCTGAGACGTCCTCTGTTGTTCGCTCCATTGAAGCTTATGCTTCGGAGAACTCTGGCGAGGAAGAGATCCAACACACTGGTGGTCGCTCAGATGCAGAGGAAGGGACTTCCTCGGATATAGGAGAGGATTCGGAGGAAGTGGCTGCAGAAATCGATGCTGAGGGCGACCATTCCGAAGTGGAGCGACCACGATTGGCCGTGACTTGGGAGTTTCTTGAAGAAATAGGTTTTCCTACTTCCAAGGTGACTCCTGAGTCTCAAATCCCTGAAGGCATTGCTCGCTCAAACGAATGGGAGGATTATGCTGCTCGCTTTTCTGAGACCTTCCCTGTTCGCGCTCGAGAGTTTATGTCCGCCGAGGTGAATGCTTATACCGCGAGCAAGATTTCGAGCTTAGTTGTGGAGGACGACTTAGACAGTATCAGGTCTCAGTACAAGATCCCTTACGACATATTCTTGTATGCCCCCAAAGAAGGAGAGACTGCTGATCGCCCTCCGCCAGGTTGCACGACAATCAATCTGGACATACTCAACACGGGGTTCCCGTTGCCACTTCACCCCATCATTGGTCGTTTTTTGGAAGACATCAACTTGGCGATTACCCAAATTACTCCCAATGGGTGGAGTGTTTTGCTTGCTCTGATGACCCTCTTCGGCCTTGAAGGGTACAAGAACAAACTCAGTACGGCTGAGATTTTATACGCCTTGGTTGTCTCGGCTTGCAGCGAGGAGGGTGTAGGCTGGTATTACGTCAAGGCTAGGACGGGGGTAAAACTTATTGAAGGAGTCCCTAATAAAGTTAGGAGTTGGCATAACCAATTCCTATTCATTGGTGGCGATTGGCGAGCATCAGCGGACTTCTCTGGCGGCCAAGCGCGCATTAATTCCCCTGAGTGATTTGGCATAATCAAACGTATGCCTTCCTTTTTCCTTCCTAGGACCGCGTTGGGGACTAATTTTAATTTTTTCTTCCTTGTTGTTTTGCAGGTTCGAGAGTGTTGAAGTGGGGTAATCCCGGCCTTAGCGAGGAGTTCCTATACACGTTGGCTGTGATAGTACTTCGGAATCTTGCTGATCGCGACATCCATCATCTTTCAAAGGCTCATTGTCGCAAGATTGCCCAACTTTTCACGAGTCCTCATCACTTAGAGGCTCAGGCAGAGATCCCCGAAGGTAATTATCATTATGACCTTTACTCTCGTGCCCGCTTGGTCGCGTTTCTTTATTAACCCTTTCATTCGTCTTTTTCTTTTAAATAGATCAAAGGGTGACTTTCGCTGTGCCAACTATTCCAAGATCTTACCACCTGCTCGCTGCAAGAGTTAAACAGATGGCCGCCGAGGAGCCGACTAGGAAGAGGCAAGATCCGCATTTGTCACTCATGCGCCTACGAGCTGGAGGAGAGTCAGGTGCTCATGCTCGCCCGCGAGCATCCAAGAGAGGCTCCAAGGGAGCCCCCAAGACCGACACCTCCTCCCAAGCTGTGGAGAAGGAAAAGACGAAAAAGAAAGCTCCGCGGGATGATTCTCGCGGGGAGGGGGATGGCGCTGAGCGAGCATCGAAGCGCTCTAAAACTGTTACAGAGGCGAGCAATCGTGCTCCTCGCTCTCCCGCCCACAAATCTTCCTCACTTGAAGTTGTGAGTGAGCAGCAAACCGTTGCTGCCATTCTGAGCAAGAAGTCGCGATTGTCAGGTGATCGCTCATACCTTGGGTATGACCCTGTAAAACTGAGGGAGTAAGTCTTCTAACCGTAACTTTGATGATTGTCTCTTTATTGTATCTTTACTTAAGATTTTCTTTCTTTTCTAGATACAAGCCTGAAGAGCATCCTGGGCGAGCAGAAGTGCTCCATCAGCTCAGCTGTGTAAAGACTCCATCTCCTTACTTGGATATCGCGGACTCCCATGTTCGGTGAGCAACCGAGATGGTTCCCCGTTCTTGGACCAAGACCTGTGAAGACATTGTCCAGGGGCAAACCACAAGCGATAATGCTCGCTTGATCGCGTACAATGCCAGCCATCAAGTTGTGATGGCTCAAAGGCTTCTTGATCAGATCGTGCTCTTGGAGAGGACGAATCGCAGTCTTGGTCGCAAGATCGAGGGCTTCGAGGCGGAGAGGGCTGCCGTTCTGAAGAAGAAAGATGAAGAGCTTGCCCAAGAGAAAGCAGATCATGCCAAGGTGGTGGCAAACTTGGAGTAGATGTATAACGCCTCCTTGGCCAGCGAGCAACTTGCCCTGAACCAGTCAGAGAAGTTATCTCTTGAACTGGGAGTGGCCGACGAGCGAGCAAAAGCGCTAGAGGTAGAGAAGACGGCCATGGTCGCCCAGATTGAAGAGCTCCAGGCTGAGGTTGCTCGCCTCCAGCAAGAAAAAGTCGGGATGGTTGCCTATGACCTTTACGCTCAAGACGTGGCCGACAACACCAACCTGGGGTATGTGTGTGCTTATGCTGAAAGCATTAGGTCAGTGAAATTCGCCCTGGACCATAACTTAGATGTTTTGGCCACGGCAAAGAAGGACTTCATTGGCTATATCAAGGATAACCCATTGGAGCTGGGTTCGCGCTCCCAGTGGCTGATCTTGAGGAGATGGGGGTCCCCATGGATATCTTTGGGGAAGATGTTGAGATTGTGCCTCCCCAGTCCTCTAGCGAGCAGCCGAGCAAGGAGGCGGATATCTTTGATGGCCTTCATTCTCTCCCCCTAACTCCTATCGACGGGGCGGGCACCTCGGCTACAGCGGCCACGACTGCTCCCACCTCTGACACGGCGCCTATTGCTCCCGCGGCCACGGATGCACTTCCAACCCCTCCAGCTTGAAGACTCTTTATTGTTTTTCTTCTAGATTTTTGTTAGGGCTAGCTTGTACTTTTGCCTTCTTTTTGTTGTAATATTTTGTTTCCTTAATGAATGAAAAATTTGGACGAATTCACTCTCTCTTCTTTGTTTTTATTTCTTTTGTTCCTCGCTTGTTCGCGTTTTGCACTGTTGTTCGCCTCTAATTTTTGTAATTTTGGCTAACTTAGCATTTTTTCTTTTTATGACAAGGATCATTGTGCCTAGCGATCACGGCACTCTTGTGCTTATTGGTCGCGTGATCGGCTAAGATGGGCTCTTTTTGTCTTTTAAAAGACTTAGCCTTAGATAATTTGGGCCTCATGGTCTCATTACGGACTTTGCCTTGCATTTCTTTATTTCCAGTGCTGTTGCTCGCCCCCCGTTTGCCCGGTTATTTTGAGCGAACAACTTAACAAGTAGCAAAAGTTCTTTTATACACCCACAAAATTTTGAAGGTTTCAACGTATTTACAACTCTATACAAATGACGCAAAAACTAAATTAACTCTTACATACGCCAAACAAGACTTGTTGTTGGGATATGTTTTAGTTTTGATGATTTTCCAAAACAACATGTAATAGGTTTGAAAGCAGTCAGGATAGTATCTTTAGATTCAGGTCAGGATAGTTTGTTTATTCAGTTAGACAGGTTGTAATGTGAGAAGAACTCAGCTGAGGAAGCACTCAGTTGAGGGGGAACTCAGCGAGGGGGAACTCACTGATACAGCCTGAGGAAGTCAAGATGACATCTCAAGAGAACTGACTGAAGCCATTGAAGGAAGACCTGAACCTGAAGATAAAACCTGAAGGAAGTCCCACTGACTGTAAGTCAGGATGTTCTAAGCCAAGTCTGGCGGACCACTCAGTGAAGAGCCTGATCAGGTGGATCAGTGCTGCACCAAGTAGGCCTGAAGGAGTCAGGCTACTGTGGTCAGGGAAGTTTGTCATCCAGCCTTATGACAAACTTCTTGGAGTGATCTTCAAACAGTCACTGAAGGACAACTGCACTGAGGACGAGTCGGTCCACTGAAGATCAGAGTCAGTGAAGGAGGAAGCCACCTAAAGTCAGTGGGTCTTGGTCAACCCACTGAGTCAAAGATTCGTTGGAATCAGTCCACGTGGACCAATCAGCACAAGGCGGTAAATCTGACACTGACAAAGGCCGCATTCCAAGAAAAGTGGTTGAAACCATTTAATGTTGGATTCAAATGTATCTTCCCTCCAACGGATACATTTGAATCCCCATTATATATACAAGCTCATAGTTGCGTAGTTGGGTGTGTTGTGTTGTTGTAAGAATTGTAAGAAAACAAACACCTACGAGCTGTGAGGGTGAGGGTAGTAGCATACGTGCATGGGAGTTATAAGGAGGGTTTACTCACATCTTAAACACTGACCATTAGGGTCTTCAAATATACACATATGAGTGTTCAGCTTGTAACTCTAGGCTTAGAGAGGTTTTCCCTATCTTAGCTATTGGCTAACACATTGTAAAGGGAAAACCTCACCTAGTTGGAGAAAACCTAACTGAAACCAAAACCCTCTAGTCAGGTTTGTTGGTAGTAAGTGAGAAGAAGGGCAGCCCAGGGAGTGGTGTGAGTCCAGTTGTAAGTGCACCTTGGCACGTTAAAAACAAGAATCCAAAGGAGTGGATTTCCTGTTGAATCAGGCCGTGGATGTAAGAGCTTGAGTCTCCGAACCACGTTAAACCAAGTGTTATTATCTGGAATGTCTTTTCTTCTAAAGTATTGCGAAAATCTGCTCACTGAGAGCATTGTTTAAAAAGGGGAACTTTGGTTAAGCATTCAGGTCAGGGAGATTCCATCTCACTGACTAGTTCAGGCTAGCACTCGAGAGTTCAGTCTCTCGAGTCACTGCCTTGTTGAGAGCCTGAGCTTTCAAGTCTCATCTCTGACTTGATAGCTCTGACTCTCAGCAACGCAGTGACTTGAGTATTTCGTCACTGAACTCAGTCAGGGTGCAAGCTGTGATTTGATAACGCACTCGAGAGTTCAGCATCTCAAGCCACTGTCCTTGCTCAGAGCATGAGTCTCCAAGCCTTCTCACTGACTTGGTAACTCAGCCTCTGAGCAGAGCAGTGACTTGAGTATCTCTCACTCTTGCTGAACTCCCTGAGGAAAAAGGTTTTAAAAAAAAAATTTGCTCCTGAATTCCCATTTTGCCCTTCGAAAATGGGACCATCACTTGTCTATTGATAATACTTTTTTAACAAAGCCGCATTCCAGGAGTATTGGGCCGAATTGCCTTTCGTGTCTTCCAGGTCATATGTGCCGTTGTCCCATTTCTGAGTTATTCTGTACGGGCCCTCCCAAGTTGGTCCGAATACTCCTGGTGGTGGTCCCAAAACCTTTTTAAGCACGAGATCTCCAA
The DNA here is from genome assembly GCA_947034835.1 of Ballota nigra. Taxonomy (NCBI): domain Eukaryota; kingdom Viridiplantae; phylum Streptophyta; class Magnoliopsida; order Lamiales; family Lamiaceae; genus Ballota; species Ballota nigra. The sequence goes on from OX344721.1 coordinate 31,780,981, forward strand.
TCTTGAACTCTCTGACTTTTACTTGTGAGTTGTAATACTTTGCGATCCTTCTTTTGTATATTGCATTTTTCATTTCTGCCGAGATTCTTTTTTCCTCAATCAAGTCCATTTCTGCAGCTAGAGCTTGGTCATTTGTCTGCTCGTCGAACGTTGCTGTTCGTTCTATTGGGACCTTCAATTCTATAGGTATCACTGCTTCGATGCCGAATGCCATTGTGAATGGAGTCTCGCATGTACTCGTTCTGTGAGATACTCGATATGCCCATAACACTTCTGGTAGCTCCTCCGACCATTTTCCTTTCTTGTCAATCAACCGGATTTTCAGTATGTGTTTGATTATCTTGTTAACTGCTTCGACCTGTCCGTTAGATTGAGGATGGTACGGGGTTGAAAATGTTTTTTTATTCCCCACTTCTCATAAAAGTTTCTTATTTTCTTGCCTTCGAACTGTCGTCCGTTGTCAGTCACGATTGCCTGTGGTACTCCAAACCGACATACGATGTTTTTCCATATGAAACTAATCATTTTTTCCTTCGTAATTGTCACGAGTGCTTCTGCTTCGGCCCACTTTGTGTAGTAATCCACGGCCACCACTGCGAACTTTACATTTCCCTTTCCTATCGGAAAAGGTCCTATGATGTCGACTCCCCATTTCGCGAACGGCCATAGACTATTGACCGCTGTCATCTCGGTTGGTGGCTTATGGATACTGGGGGCGAATATTTGGCATCTATGACAAGTTTTCGCAACTTTGATAGCGTCTTTTAGCAGTGTAGGCCAATAATACCTTTGTCTCACTGTTTTGTAGGCCAACGCGCGTCCTCCAGCGTGGTTTCCACACATGCCTTGATGGATTTCTTGCAAAACTTCCTGGCCTTGTTCTCTTGTCAAACATTTCAACAACGGGAGTGAGAATCCTCTTTTGTACAATTGTCCATCCATCATGGTGTACCGTGCCGCTCGCTTGACCAGCTTGCTAGCCTCCAACGGGTTGTCTGGTTTTTCATCATCTCGTAGCTATTTGATGATTGGCGTTCTCCAATCATCTTCACCCATTTCTGCGTCAACTTGATAGATTTTGTAATCCTCGGTTGATGGGTTGGATATCCTTGTTAATGTAACTTCGGACAACTCCACTGGTTCGGTGCTAGTTGCTAGTCGAGCGAGCGCATCTGCTTGTGCATTGTTGTCTCTTGGTACCTATTCGATGTATACTTGCTCGAACATGGAGGCTAGGTGAGCAACAATTTTTTGATACAAAACCATGTTTTCATCTTTTGCTTCGTACTCTCCCCGAACTTGGTTAACAATTAGTTGAGAATCTCCGAAAATCTGTAACTTTCTTACTCCCACCGCTAATGCTAGCCGCAATCCAGCGATCAATTCCTCATATTCGGCTTCATTGTTTGTTGCCATGAATTCGAAACGAACAGCCGAAGTGAAGACATGTCTGTCAGGACTTATCAGAACTATTCCTGCCCCCGATGCTGTGTTTGTGGATGACCCGTCAACGTACATGTGCCAGGGATGATTATGTCCTCTCGTCGGATCTTGGGGAAAAGTTAGCTCGACTATGAAGTCGGCTAATGCTTGCCCCTTGATAGCTGTTCGAGGAGCATATGAAATCCCGAACTGGCTGATTTCCAAAGACCACTTTAGGAGGCGACCGGTTGTGTCAGGTCTATGCAGTATCTGTTTGAGCGGGAATGTTGTTAGCACTTCCACCTGGTGGTCGAAGAAATATGGACGGAGCTTTCTGACGCTCATCACTAGCGTGTATGCCAGCTTTTCTGTTGGCGAGTAAGGAGTTCCGCTTCATGTAAAGCTTGGCTTACGTAGTAGATGGGCAGGTGGAACTTTCCTTCTGCTCGAACAAGTACCGAGCTGATTGCCACCTCTGAAGCCGCCAAGTATAAGTACAGTTTCTCCCCTGGAATTGGTTTAGCAAGAATCTTTGTGTCGCTGAGATATTCTTTCAATTGCTCGAACGCTTGTTGGCAGGCGTCCGTCAATTGAAACTTCCCCTTCTTGATTGCTTCGAAGAATGGCCTACATTTGTCTCCGGATCTTGAGACGAACCTATTCAACGCTGCTAGGCATCCGGTCAACCGTTGAACCTCTCTTACAGACCGGGGCGGTTGCATCTCCATGATTGCTTTTACTTTTACTGGATTTGCTTCAATCCCCCGTTGACTGACCAGATGTCCCAGGAATTTCCCGGAATGGACTCCGAAATTGCTCTTCTTGGGGTTTAGTTTCATGTTGTAGGTCCGGAGTATTTCAAATGTTTGGGCTAGGTGTTGCAAGTGATCTTCTTTCCTTGAGCTTTTAACGACGATGTCGTCCACATACACTTCCATTGTCTTTCCGATGTGGTCATCGAACATCTTGTTGACCAACCTCTGGTAGGTGGCCCCGGCGTTGATCAGTCCAAATAGCATCCTCTTCCAACACAACAAATTTTTGTTGGTGTAAAATGTTGTGTGCTCCTGGTCGTCTGGGTGCATTGCAATCTGGTGATATCCTGCAAATGCGTCCATGAATGTGAGGAGCTCATGTCCAGCTGTGCCATCAACCAACTGGTCGATATGTGGCAATGGAAAGTTATCCTTCGGGCAAGCAGCGTTCAAGTCGGTGAAATCGATGCATAATCTCCATGCTCCGCTTGCTTTTTTGACCAACACCGGGTTCGCCACCCACTGCGGGCATAAGGCTTGTCTGATCAGGTCATTATCTAATAGCTTCTTAACTTCCACATCGAGTGCTTCATACTTGTCGGGCCCAAATTTTCTCCTTTTTTGATGGATTGGCCTTTTCATCGGGTCGATGTTGAGTTTGTGGTAGGCATGTTCGGGGCTGATGCCTACCATATCTGCATGCGACCATGCGAACACATTAATATTTGCTTTAAGGAACTCAGTCATTTTGGATCTGTATGGCTCTGGGAGCTCAGATCCTATTAAGAGTTCTAAGCTCTCTTGGTTCGGGTCGACCTTTATTGCCTCTAACTCTTCGACCGGGGTAGCCCTTCGTTTCTGGCCTTTCCAGCGAGGGTCGATAATGGGCCCTTCCATGTTCAATTCGTCCTCGACTTCCATTGACTCTGCGCCCAGTCGTGGTTCGATGTCCTCTGCCTCCATGTTGGCTATTGTTGTATGCTCTGCTCTGTTGCTGGTTGTTGCAGTTTCTTCGTCTTCCATACGCCACCACTCTGTTGCTCGTCTCTACACCGCTGTTCGCCTACGCATAGCTGCTCGTCTCCGCACAGCTGCTCGTCTCTGCACAGCTGCTCGTCTAACTCCATCATCTCTGTATCGATAGAGTCCATAGTTTCGTTGGGAGTGGATGGCTTCTCTTTATCATAGCTGCTCAGTTGTTTATCCACCATGCTGACTCTGTGATCCTCGGGTTGAAGTTGTAAGATGCATTCACGAGCTTTCTTCTGGTCACCTTTGATCGTGCCTGCTCCTTTTGATGTGGGAAATTTTACACAATAATAATACGTTGAAACGGCTGCCTTAAATTCATGCAAGAAAGGACGGCCGAGGAACCCATTGTAGATGGACTGTTGATCTACAACTAGGAAGTCTATCATCCTACTCAGCCTCCTTTCAGGGTCCTCGACCGATACAAGTTCGACTGCTAGCGTAATCATTCCTAGTGGGACGGTCACAACATTTCCAAATCCTACTATTCTGTGATCACAATCTTTTATGTATTCGGCACATTCCCCTAGCTGATCCACCGTGCTTTTGAACAGGATGTTTGTGTAAGAGCCAGTGTCGACAAGCAGACGGTGTACTCTCGTTCCCATGATGTTAGCGCAAATGACTAAAGAGTCGTTGTGGGGGGTGAGCACCCCGTCTAAGTCTTTTTCTGAAAAAGTGAGGTTCCCAGTTCGTTTGGTTGACGGATTTACACCGACCTCCATCACCTGCACTACTGCTCTCAATTCCGCCTTCTTTTTTCTCTTTGACATAGGTGGTCCCTCATCAGAACAACCGCCCGCTGGCCCAAATGGTCCTAACATTAGGATCTCCGGGATTGGTCTTGCTGGGGCTGCGGGGACCTTTCTTCCTTTCTTACCCGTCCTGCTCGGTTGCTCGTCGCTATCATCATCGTCTGATCTGGACGGCGCTGTTGCTCTCGGTCTCTTGCCCGGTTCCTTTTTCACGAACTCAGACAACCTTCCTTCCTCGTAGAACCTCCACAATTGTTTTAACAAATCTCGGCATTCACTGGTGAAATGGCCGATGCTCTGATGATATGCGCAGTACTTGTTCGGGTTCAACTTTCCTCTTTCCTGCCTTATCTTCCGAGGCTCGGGTAGCATTTCTTTGTCCTTGACATTATTGTAAACAGCGTCCACCGACATTGTGAGGACTTGATTCAACTTTTCTTTCAACTCTGCTCCTTCGTTGAATGACTTCATGTTCTTTGGTGCCTTGTAGTCATTTCCTCCCGACTTCTTGCCGAACTTCTTCGGGTTAGCTTTATCTCCCATTTCTTTGTGCAGAGCTTCCTGCATCGAGACGTGGATTCCTGCCTTATGTCTGAATTCTGCATACGTCTTTGGACAAATCAAATGCATTTCTTTCCATAAATCGGCTCCTTTCTTTAGTCCAGCCATCACTGCCACTATCTTCGTATCCTCACTCACCATCTCACCCTCCAGTAGCACTTTATCAAATCTTTCCAAAAACTGCTTGTCCGATTCTTCGTCTCCCTGCTTTATGTCTGTTAACCGGTGCCTGTGGGTCAAGTAGGACCCAGCAGTCGAAAAATGAGACAGAAACTCCTTGCTCAGTTGTGCGAAGGAGTTGATGGAACCATGAGCCAGTGCTGAAAACCACCTATGCGGCCCATCTCCCAGGGTGAGTGGGAAATTTCGACATTGAGTGGCGTCAGTTGCCCCCACTGAAATCATGAAGTCTGAATATTTCGTCACATGAATTCGTGGGTCCGACGTTCCTTCGTACAGATTGATGGCAGGAAATTGTATCTTCTTCTGGATCGGTGCATTGAGGATTGACGGAGATAGCGGTGAGGACGGGAGAACAGTTGATCCGACGCCTTTCTGAGATTCTAACTGCTTTTGCAATTCCTCGATTGCTTTCCTCATTTCTTGCAATTCGTTTGGGGGATTCCTCCCGTCGGAGGGTTGTTCATCGTGATTGGGTCCAACCTCTTCGCGATGCAGTCCCTCTCCGATGGGACGTTTCTCCTGGGTCACCTTTCTAGCAACATTGCTAGCTCCATTCGGCCCTAGCCGGCCGAAAGCGGATCTCCTGATTCGATCATGCACTGATGGGCGAGCAGCAGGGCGTGATCGTTCTTCGATCCTCCAGATTGTTCTCTCCTAGCTGTATTCCTTGTTCCTAGCCTTTCCAATGCACTTGTTCGAGAGGTACTTTTGCTTGACTCACTTGCCTGACTTGGTGATGATTCCCCTCGATTCCCAAAACGCTCGCTTATGGGAGCCTTCCCTTTATTTCTGCGAACCTCAGCGCTGTCAGCTTCATCACGGCGCACATCTTCTCTCATTTTACTTCGCTGCTCGCCTGCTCGATTGATCGTCGCTGTTGCTCTTGACGGCCCAGCTGTTTGCTGATTTTGTAATGACTGAAGGACAGCAATCGTTTTTGCTAGCTCCTCCGGGTTTTGAGCAAAGGCTTCCACTTCTGGTGGAATCGTATCAATCGTAACTTGAACGTTCTTTCGGGATGTCGTTCTAACCGTCCTTGCATGGCCTTCGGTAGACGAAACCCTAGTTTTTTACCTATGACTCAGAGATGCACTTGAGGTTCGATCTTCTTGTGATCTTATTATCTTGGTTGTTAAAATATAGATGACAAACAAGGATTTTGGGGTGGTTTTACTTCTAACACCTTTTTAAGAGTCACTAGCCTTGTATATATGAATATGGTGGTTTTGAAAACCCTAGTTCATATACACATGCATTCAAACCCTTAAAGTGATGTATTTGTGGGTAACTTTGCTCCGAAGAACGTGTACACTTGATTTCCGGTGGTTTCTTTCCGGATTCCAGCCAAATTTTGCAGATTCCGGTGAAGATCTTCAAACTTTCTTCGAATTTTTCATGAAACGAAGGTTCGACCACCCTCCTTCTAGCGTCAATTGTTGATGATCTTTTCCTAATCAGTGTTGATTAGTGGCTGTTTTTGCTAAATAAGATCATCAAACAAGTACTAAGATCATGGAATTTAGTTAATTAAAGTGCAAGAAATAAATTTGCAAGAGTTTAAGCTACTTTTTGAATTATCGAAAAAATCCCCCTTTCTTCATGCAAATGAAGGGATATTTATAGATATACAAGGAGGTTATGTGTCACCTTTCTAGTGGTTTAACCATTGGATTTATGCCAAGTGGTGGGACACTTGTACAACATCTAAACTATCTTCACTTGGATGGGTGCCAAGTGTTTAGACACTTGGACCATATCTAAACTAGTGACTCTTGGAGTTCCCAATGTTGTACTTGGTTTTCAAGACCACATTGCTGCTTCCTTTGGTGACTAGTTGCTCGCTTGTATATTTTTGTTGGGTGCTACGGACCTTTTGTTCGCTTTATGTTTAGACTTGGTACACAGTTGTTCGCGTTGTTGCAAAGTTGTCCACCTTTTGTCTTCACCTTTTGCTTTGGTTATTCATTTCTTTTGTCCTTTGCTTTTCTGGTCGCGTAAAATGTGTTTGACCACACTCCTGGTCGCCAGAAGACTTGACTTTCTCCAAACTCTGATGGTCGTCTGTTTCTTAATTTTAGTTCATTAACTTCTTAATCTTCAATCACTGTTGCTCGTCTGGTCGCCTATCAACATAAGTGGTGCACCGATTACGAAAGGTCGCGGTCAAACGGGTGAAAATTTATGACGGCACAGTCCGTCGGTAATTTCTATTTTAAATATTACGACGGGTTTTCCATCGTTAATTTTGGCGGATTTCTCCACCAGTGGGTCCGACTTGTTTACGACGGTCATTTCCGTCGTAAAAGTCATTAATTAACGATAGCCTTCAATAACTCGTCGTTAATACTTAATTCGGACAAGCTTTGGTTATTGTCCGTCACAAGCCCGTCGTAAATCACCAAAATTAACGACAGGAGAGCTGTCCGTCGTTAATTTTCGTCGTTAAACAACATCTTTTTTGTAGTGCCAACTTGGTCTCAATTTGAAGTTTCAATAATGTTTTCTACTCACCTCAACTAAGAAGGGTTTTTCTTAGATCAGGCACTCTATCGAGTTGCCTGTTATCAGGTACGGTCTATAATTGTGCCATGTGTCATCCCACTGACCTGCTACCCGTTGAGTTGATTTTTTTTTTCATATTGATGATTACATATTAATTAAAAAATATTTTATTCATAAATTAAAGAAGGATAAATTTGTAAATTAATAATTATAGATTTTTAAACTATTAAATTTAATATAATATGTAATAATACGATAGAACTCGATAGTACTCGATGCAACTCGATAGAAAATTAGATGATTAACTCAACAGGTTGTAGGTCATCAAATTTAAACCATTAGATTTTATTATATTTTAGATCTGATGGTTTATAAAGCATACCTGATATCAGGCAACTCGATAGGGTGTCTGACATAAGAAAACCCCAACTAAGAAAAGAATTTACCCACTTTAATAATGTTATTTATCTCTCAATCAAAATATAATACACCCTCCATTCTATTAAATTTACAAGGGAGGAAATTTACAAGGGAGGAATGATATGCTTTTTTTAAGAATATTGTTGAACTAATAGAGCTTTTAGCGATAATTTGGTAAAAAAATTATATATAAAGTAAAAAAGTTAGCTAAAATATTATAAAGTTAAGTTTATAAAAAAAAATTATTTGAATTTGTAAATAAATGGATTGAAGCCTACGGAGTATCACAAATTTTTATGTATAATATTCTACGGATATAGGATCCATAAAATAATATATATTTCAAAAATTCGCGGATCTTGGCCGGATCGGGTCAGATTTGGTTAATTTATTTTTTAAAATCTCACCCAAATCAAGTTTCAAGATTTTCGCTTCCAGATTGTATTACTATATGAGCAAATGCATGTTACTAAAGGGCAAAATATGTGTTACTATAAGCCTAAATCTTGTTTTTTCACCAATATTTGGATTTTTTTTTACTAAAATAAATATTTTTCCATACAATATAAGAGCAAAATGTGTGTTACTATCTATTCAAGTATTGATTTTCACAAATATTTATTTATTTTTAGAAATATAACTATTTTTCCATACAATAATGCATGTAAGGTAGTGAAATGTGAATTAATAACACAAATGTTTTACTCAATGAATAAAGATGTGTTTGCACAACTACATAAAACCACCCTCCGAGATTGTGTTACCATAAGGACAATCATATGCTATTGTAAAAGCTAATGTGTGTTACTGTTTTAGTAAATGTGTGCTAATGTTAGAGCAAATGTGTGTTACTGATGGAGAAAATGTGTGTCGATATTATAGTAAATATGTGTAAATGCTAGAGTAAATGTGTGTTACTATAAATATGTGTTACTATTAGAGCAAATATATGTTAATATTAGAGTAAATATGTGTGTAACTGCAAATTTTGAATTTAAAATTAGTAAAAAAAATTGCAATACAAAGAAATTTTTTATTGCATCAAATGCGAAAGTTGGGTACAATCTCTAGAATTCCTTTGATTCTTCTATTTCTCTTCATTTTTTTGTTATGTTTAAAGTGTGGAGGAGAACTATATTTATAGGGGAAGGATTGAAGACCTTTCTTCTTCGCATTGTCACGTGGCATAATTTGATTGACCGATGTCGATGTCGATTTGATTGACTTGATTTGACAAATAAATCTGATTTGATTTGATCTTCTTTACTCTCTTCCAATTTAATGAGATATCAATCACATATGATTTGATTCGATTGATTCGATTGATTTTTCTCAATTTTGGTAGATATTATTTGATATCTCCAAAATACGGTAAGTCTCAATTTTAATATGCTTACAAATGTCCCCTCGTGCTTTGTTTACGGACTTTTCTGTCTTGGAGTAAATGAAGCACGAAAATATCTCGATACAGAACTTTTGATTTAAGGGACTTAGATAGTTTTCACTCGTATCAAGGAGTCTTGATTTGAAAGACTAAATTTGGGAGTCATAGATAGTTTAGTATCGTATCGAGGAGATTTGATTTAAGGGACTTTAGATAGTTTTTGCTCGTACGTACCAAGGAGCTTTGATTTGAATTTGATAGATAGTTTATACTCGTATCAAGGAGTCTTCAATTTCAAATTTGTATACAATTTTGGCTCGTATCAAGGAGTTTTAATTTGAATTTGATAGATAGTTTATATTCATATCAGGGAGTTTTCAATCTAATCTTTGGCTTGAGAGCTTCAGACATATTTGATTTGTAAAACTTTTGATAGTTTTGGCTCATATTAAAGAGCATCATAGACAATTTATGCTCTTGTCAATGAGTTTTTTTAGTTAGAAGAGAAGAGATGAGAGGTAGAGATGTCCCACCGGGCATGCCAAATTTGTAGCTGCAAATTTTGAATTTAAAATTAGTAAAAACAAAATTGCAATACAGAGAAAAAATTTATTGCATCAAATGCGAAAGTCGAGTACAATCTCTAGAATTCCTTTGATTCTTCTCTTTCTCTTCATTCTTTTTATTATGTTTGAAGTGTGGAGGAGAACTTTATTTATAGGGGAGGGATTGAAGACCTTCCTTCTTCGCATTGCCACATGACGTAATTTGGTTGGCTGATGCTGATTTGATTGACTTAATTTGATAAATCAATCTGATTTGATTTGATCTTCTTTATTCTCTTCCAATGTATGATTTGATTCAATTGATTCTCTTTAATTTCTCCATTTTGGTAGATATTATTTGATATCTCCAAAATACGGTAAGTCACAATTTTAATGTGCTTACAATGTGTTACTGTAAATGTGTGTTACTACATATATGTGTTACTATTGGTGCAAACCTGTGTTAATGTTAAAGAAAATGTGTATTTCTATCGGAGCAAACGTGTGTTAATGTTAGAGTAAGTGTGCGTTACTGCATATGTGTGTTAATATTAAGGCAAAAATGTGTCAATGTTAGAACAAATGTATGTTATTATTGGAGAAAATGGGGTAAATTGTGCCAAACTCCTTTGTGGTTTGGAAAATCGGCATGAAACCCCACTATGCTTTAAAAATTGTGCCAAACCTCCCTGTGATTTTATAAAAGGATGAAACAATAAATCTAGATTTAAAGGGATGAGAAATAAATTAAGCCACATATTTGTCTTTATTGTTATTTTAAAGCACAAAAATATATTTTTTTAGGACTAGTAATGCACATTTTGTCTTATAGTAATACATATTTGCTCATACAGTTACACAACCTGGGAGCAAAAATCCTGAAATAAGTCTTTTGCGATTTAAAAAAAAAAAAAATCATTTTGACCTGCATAGGATCCGCAAATTTTGACCTAAAGCGACTCGACCCACGAATTAATATTTGTCTATTTTAGATATATTTTACATATTAAATATTTTACAAGAGAGTGTTTCACGGAGAATATAATTATAATTATTATCATTAATTTAATAAATTTAATATTGGGCATTATGCAAATCTAAATGATTCCCCCTCTCCATGCCAAATTTCTTTTTCGTACTTTCTGTTCTTTCAATGGGAAGAATTGAAATAATTAAGAAAAAAAATCAGAATAATTGAAAATCTCTTTAAATAATGGTTAAAATCAACAAATTCCCTCACATTCACCGCCTTCCAACAGTCTCTCTCCCAGCGTCGAAATTCATAATACCCGCTATACCTGTACCCTGAATTTCCTATTTCTGTTACTATTCCATCGATTTCAATGAATTTCAAATTCACGGCGGCATCCCCCGCCGGAAAATGGCTCGGCTTCGTCACCGCCGTCTGGGTTCAAGCGATTTCCGGAAACAATTACACCTTCTCTAATTACTCGGACGCCCTCAAATCCCTTATGGCGCTCACTCAGCTCCAACTCAATAACCTCTCCGTCGCAAAAGACGTCGGCAAAGCCTTCGGGATATTTGCCGGCCTCGCTTCCGACCGCCTACCCCCGTCCCTCATTATACTCATCGGCTCCGTCATCGGCTTCGTCGGCTACGGCGTCCAGTGGCTCGTCGTGAGCCGCCGGATCCGTCCCCTCCCTTACTGGGCCGTAAGTACCCAATATAACCCTATCCCTATGTGATTGAAAAAACAGAGTCGGTTAATTTTAGCTAAAAATAGTATACGAATCTCGATTATGCAGATGTGCGTTTTTCTATGTATGGGGGGAAACAGCACAACGTGGATGAACACCGCGGTTCTGGTGACTTGCATTCGCAATTTTCGGCGCAATCGCGGCCCTGTTTCCGGAATTCTGAAAGGCTACATCGGGTTGAGCACCGCGATTTTTACCGATCTCTGTTCGTCTCTGTTCGACGACGACCCTGCCAAATTTCTGCTCATGCTTGCAATTATTCCTTTTATCGTTTGCGTCACCGCTGTTTTCTTCCTCCGCGAGGTCCCGCCGTCGTCCTCCGCCGCCGAGGAAGCCGACGACGGTAAATACTTCAACATAATCAACGTTCTCGCAGTGATTATCGCGATTTACTTGTTGGCGTACGACGTGACGGGGACTCACGGCCGTTTATTTTCGCGGGTTTTCGCCGCCGTACTGTTGATTCTGTTAATTTCCCCTATTTCGATCCCAATCTACGTTGCGGGGAAGGATTTTCTCCGGTCGTGTGCGAGTGCGGGTGCGGTTGATTTTGAACGAAACGTGGCTGAGCCGTTACTGGCGGTTGCGACAGAGGAGAAATTGGAGGAGACGGCGGCGGTGGTGGAGAAGAGGCGGCCGGTGTTGGGGGAGGAGCACACAGTTTTGGAGGCGCTGTGGACGGTTGATTTTTGGATCTTGTTCGTCTCGTTTTTGTGCGGAGTTGGAACGGGTCTTGCAGTGATGAACAATATGGGGCAAATGGGTTTAGCTCTCGGGTATTCGGATGTATCCATATTCGTTTCACTCACTAGCATTTGGGGTTTCTTCGGCCGGATCCTATCCGGGTCTCTGTCTGAACATTTCATCAGGTACGTCTATTACATTTTTCAGTTACACTGCCTCCGTTTCGTGACACTCTTCAGTTAACTTTTTTTTCGAATTTTTTATTAGTATTTAAAATAATAAAGTAATTTTTAAGTTATTTTATAATAGAGGAGATATAAATCTATCATATCCTACCTTAAAAAATTATTTTATCATTTTAAATACTAATAAAAAACTTGCTCGCTAAAACACGAGAAAAAATCAACCGTGAAAAATGTCTGGGAACGGAGGTGATATTAGTTTACGTGCATTTATCATGTTTCAATTATATTAATTTGAATATTTTATTTCACAATTGATAGCACGTGTCATTTCTATATTTAATTGTACGATTCAATTAGTGCATGGGAGAATGACTCCTTTTTAAGTACAAATTCATATTAATTATCATAAATATTGTATATCAGGCTAAGTTTTATTTTATTTTTCACATGATTTACATTTAATCCTACTCTTTGATTTAAAGGGACACGTTTATTTGTACTTGAATATCACAAATCAATTGTATTAGATGATTCAAAGTGTAAATTGTGTAAATTATGCACTTTCAATTTTAATAAATTTATATTATCCATTTCAGTTATAAAAATAAAATAAATTATATTCACTTTCAATTTTGAGACACAAATATCCTCCCTTCTGAGTTAAAAAATTACATGTGTTGAAATTAAGATCAACTCATTCCCTAGATCTTCATTCATACCTAATACTAAATCTTAATTTGGTACCTAAGTAGTACCAAAACCAATAATTTGGTACTCAATTTTAGTACGGTCTGAAATTCGATACCAAATCTTTGATTTCGATACCACTAGATACCAACTTTTTAAATTAGTTTTTAATAATTTGATACCTAATGGTACCTAAATTAAGGATTAGGTTGCACTAGATACCGAATTTTTTGGAGGTTATATGTCCACTATTTGGAATAGTGGGGATTCAGTGGGTCATGTGGGTAAAAGATAGTTTTAATAAAAATATTAGGACATTTTCATATTAAAATGGGTATAATATTTTTATTTTTTTAAAGTTGAATCGGATAAAATAAATTTTACAAAGTTGGGAGTGTGTATTCTATTTTTTTTCCCCATATTCAAATAGGTCTGGTTATCTTGGAAAGAAAGGGTGGAAACTGGAAGACTTTGCTTCGAAGAATCATACATTGTGATCCACCTTTTCTGACTTAGCATGCCTTCTTTTTCCTGATTTTACTTTTGAAAGTTTGGCATGCTTCATCAATTTTTGAGTTGATCAGTAGTCAAGTAAGCAATAAGCGTGAAATTAGTTATATCAAATTATAGTAATTAAGATGAAATTAATACGTTATTAGGCAAAGTAAACCATCATGTCCAGCTTTAGATATGATCCATAAACATGATTAACTTGATTTGAGCCCATTGAGCTTATCAATACTAGGATTATGTTCTTTTAATTTTGGGACTTTTTAAAAACTCGGATTTTAATTTTTTTAATCTAAAATCCATTTTAATTTGGATTTTCAAATTAAGTTTTTGAAATCCTAATTCTGCAACTCTATAAATAACCTATACAACACTCCTTTAATATTTTACATAATAAAGTTAAAATCGATTCTACTCAAAACCCAAAAAGAATACACATTTTAAAAACCCCATGAATTACAAAAGTAACTGGTTTTTAAAAACCATACTTTAAAAAAAAAACATAGTCTAAGAGTCTGTTTAACTGAGCTTATAAACTCCTTAAAACAGTTTATAAGTTGTTTAAGAGCTTATAAGCTCCATCTCAACATTTGATAAAATAATCTTAAACAATTTATACGATCTTAATATAAGTTGTTTACAGCTTATAGCTAGTAAAAACAAAAAAATAGATTGAGATGTCCGACTTATTTTCTTAACCAACCCCATTCATTCATCCCACACCGGATCCCCACCATTCCACCACCACCCGCATTTATTCCTACCTCAATATAAAAAGTAAAAAATAATAATTATTTTATATTAAAATTTTAGTTTAAATTCTTCTTTAATGATAACTTACCAAAAAGCTTATAATTAGTATTAGTCAAACATTTTCACAACATGTAAATTACTTAAAAATGACATCTTATAAGTTCTTAAAACAACTTATAAGATGTTGAAGTTTATAAAATGTTTAAAATAAGTTTAGCCAAAGGTATTGTGTGAGACTTTCATCTACTAGTAATTTTTAAAGTGAACAAGAAATTGATCCAATCTTGGATGTCAATTTGCCCCAACTGATTTAGCTAGGTTTTAGGGCAAAGAAACACAATTTTAAGTGTTTTTTGAAATTGAGACTTAATTAAATTGAAAATGTGGTGGTTCACATACATGCATGAGGGACCATTTTTTTTAATGAAAGAACATGCTTCGCTTCTCGTGTTTCAATTAATTCGATTGAGAACGTTAGTTTTCATCATCAATAATAAATATGAAAATGGCACAATATTAGTATACATTTACATATGTTGTTATGCAGGAAGACAGGGACTCCAAGGCCTATATGGAATGCAGCATCTCAGATTGTGATGGCCATCGGATACATCCTGATGGCCATAGCTATGCCGGGATCACTCTACGTGGGGTCCATCGTGGTGGGAATATGCTACGGCGTCCGTCTGGCCGTCACCGTCCCCACCGCCTCCGAACTCTTCGGCCTCAAATATTACGGCCTCATTTACAACATTCTCATTCTCAATCTCCCTCTCGGCTCTTTCCTCTTCTCCGGCTTGCTCGCCGGCTTCTTGTACGATTCCGAGGCGACTGTCACTCCCGGAGGCGGCGATACCTGCATCGGGCCCCACTGTTACAGGCTCGTCTTCCTGGTTATGGCAATTGCATGCGTTATTGGGTGCGCTCTCGATGTTTTGTTAACACTTAGAACGAGAAGCATTTATTCCAGGATTTATGGTAGCAGAATACCGAATAAATCCTCGGGCCATTAGAATTCATGTTACATTGTATTAGATTTAGGCCAAGTGTATAATCAGTTACTAACAAACAACTAATAGCCTAATCATATACAGTTGAAAACTCTGTTTGATTCCTCTCCTCAATTTTCCAGTTTTCATCATGTTTCTACTATTTGAATCTTTAGCACGGATATAAATCGTTAATTGTTTTCTCAAGTAAATGGGATAGAAATATTTATAATCGAGGCATTGTCTCGTTTAATAGTTTATGGTCTTCGATAATCGTCACAAGAATACATAAAATTTCGAATTTTAAACCATGACACAACAAAACTCATATCATATCACTAAAACTTTTTTAGCATATTAATATTAATATAAATGTATTGATTTAAAATCTTTCTATCGATTCAAATTTTTAGATGAGAATTTTTTTTAATGATTGATAGCATTAATTTGGATCACACCAAATCCCTCTTAAACCAATTTTGCACATATTTAACTATTCACTCGTTCTTTCTCTCCAAACACTAAATTTGAGAATATAGTCTACGAGTAAGAGGGATTTGGATCCGGTGTTGTACAGGACCGTCCTGTGCAGCACAAATACATACTTAAATCAATTGGTCTGATCATATATTTGGTTTTATGGGGTCAGTCCAAATGGTTTAACTATGTATTTGTGGTGCACAGGACGATCGTTCCTGTACAACACATGAACCAAGTCCGAGTAAGAGAAGTGTTAGAAAAAGGAATTGATTATATAACTCTTTATAAATTCAAACTTTTAGATGAAATGATTTTTTTTGTTTTATCACATGTTAGTGAGTTAAATCTCATAAATTTATGATAAAAGCATTGAAATGAAAGATGGGGTGATCTTTGCTATTGTGGTTTTTTCAAGGGAACAACAAGCTGTTCTGGTATGAAATAACGAGAAATTATTTTGACATGTAGGAATTTTTATTGAACGCCCTTAATTATCAAGCTCAGAAGAATTTTAATAATTTATCGAGTTGTATATAACAGTTTGATATGTTCATATTTTGTATACATATTTTTTAAGAGCCAAATTTATCAATCTTTAAGCTCTTGTGTTCAATTATCAAATTCAAATTATTTAGTTATATAATGAAATTAATAATCAACTAATTTGATTTGCTCATCCTATTATTTAACTTCGGTTGGGATTTTGCTAGTTCATATATTAAGGTTGGAAATTAGTTGGGCTCTATCATAATTTGTAACTCATTATTACCTAGAGGGCCACGGTTATTAGCACCAGCCTCTTGGTTAAATACACTACCATATCATATTAATTACAAACTTATATATACAAAATGTCAATAATGTCCTTCCAAAAGTAATGTAGTAAATACACTTCCTCAGCTTTTCCACGATTTTGGTCGAAAATCACTCAAGAATTCGACAAAAACAAAGGAAACTTTGAACTTCATGAATTTTTTTTAACCACTGACGAAAATTTGCGTGTTGTATGACTTGTTGAACGCCTATGTACTCAAGATGGTGAATACTTCAAGCCCTAATCACACATATGTAAGTGTTCACAATTTTTTTAGTGTTAAATTTTTTAAAAATCACGAAATCAATTTTCATGACTGGTTCTCCGAAACTGATACACAATTTCGGAAAAAAAAATCGAAATTTATTCACAAATTCGAAAATATTTTCCGAAATTTACGTTCGGTTGTGAATTTCGATTTTTAATGCCAATTTCGGAAAAATAGTTGAAAATTTGTTCTGTTTTCGGAAATCTTTTCCGAACCCTCCTGTTCGAATAATTTTTTTTAATTTTGTCCAGTTTTTCATATATTTTTTCAGTCGAAATTATGTTTGAATTTCGGAAAAAACTTACGAAATTTATACAATATTTCGGCAAAAAAAATCGAAATCTAGGCAAAATTTCGGCATAAATTTTCAAACAACAATAATCGCAGATTTTCTCATCAAATCGAAAAAAAAGATGCAAATCATACATAATCATACATATTCGTCCATTAACATGAAATATAAATGTCCAAGAACAGTGAATAAATCAAACCATTTATCTTCAAGTAATCACCCAATACACTAAACCCTAAATATAGATTCAAACAAAAAAAGGAGCGGCAGCAGTGGCGTCGACGCGATTCGGTGGTGAAACGGGCGGGGGAGTCGGCGGCATCAGCGGAGCAGCCCTAGCTTTTTCGTCCCTTATTTCCGAACAAAGGTGTACCTATCTTTTAGGTAGTGTATGGATATGAAAAGAATATTTTGAAATAAAAAGGTAGTGTATTTCTCCAAAAGGTAGTGGGTTAATTTGGGCAGGGTATCCAATCTGAACATCAATCAAACTTGGGCCAACACAGACCAGTTGATGATCCCAATCCAATAATTTTTTTTTTTTTTTTTTTATAGTCCAATCCAATAATATTTGGTTAATATGTATATCGGAAAGTGTTTTTGCAATTGAAATTAAGTGTTACAATATTATGATGGGTGGGTCATGATTTGGATCAAATTAATAGGAGCTTGCTTTTTATGCGAAATATATTTTACTTTACGAAAGCTCGTGTGTTTCCCCTCCCAATTTCATTTTGTTAATTAATTAATGTTGATTTTTTTCAAATCTTTTAACGATATTTTTACTTTTCTTGTAACAGAAACACATAACGAAATTGATATAACTGGACGACCATTATATGTAGTGTGAAATGAATTAAAATTAATTAATTAATCCGAAAGAAAAATTCAAATTGAGATCATCTTATATTACATTGTTTTTACGTCGATCGTAAACAAAGAATCTATCAAAATGCAACAAGTCTTCACGTGAAAAAACATTTAAATTAATTTTATATAGTATCATGCAGATACTGATAATCCTGGAAAGTAGCATGGTTTTGTATTTTAGTCTTTACTTTAATCACATCATAACCACAAAAGTCGTCCCAAAATCCCGAGAAGCTAAACCCTAACTCAAATTTATTAAATGAACATTCCATGCTACTCTTCCCTGACTAAATCCTTGAAATAGGGAAATGCTACGAAATATGACCATGCAAAATTTTAAGATTGGCATAATGCATCAAAACTCACTTAAACTGTCAATTTTTGTTTTGAAAGGTTCTTAAACTATTTTTATTTTAAAAAGCACTTGAACTATTAACTTTTGTTTCAAAAGACCCTTAAACTAATTTTTCTTTAAAAAGCCTTTAAAATATATATTTTTTGTTTCATGAGACCCTTTTTTATAATCCATTATGACACATTTTTTATTGGAATTCGATCTTAACAACATCAAAATTGGTTGATTCATCATTTTCTAATGAAATGCATTAATGTAGCTCAGCAAAATTTGTGAATTTTCGTTATCAGTGGCCTCATGAATTAAAAATTAATAGTGTAAGAGTTTTTTAAAACAAAAAATAGTTTGAGGGCCTTTTGAAACAAAATTGGTAGTTTGGGGGCCTTCTAATGCATTATGTGTATGTGTAAAATGGTTGATTGAAATTTATGAAAATATTGAGTTTTTTTTTTTTTTTTTAATTTAGTACTCCTTCCGTTCCACTTGAATTTGTACACTTGTTATATTGACCCGTCCCACCTGAATTTGCACACTATCCAAAAAAAAAAAAATTGATTTGTGTGTACACTCACAAACTTATACACATATTTACTCATATGTCACTACTTTATTAAAAAAACAAAGATTTCTTAAGAGTTGTGCCATCTCCATGGGTGCAAATTCAGGTGGGACGGAGGGAGTATTTTGTTGAATCAATTGTTCACGTCTAGGTTTTTAATGTTAATCTCCACCATCATTTTTTTTTTAAGTTTCGTTATTATATTGACAAATTTCGGCCTCATCTCATTTATAGATTTTTTTTTTATCGAGCAAAGGGGGACTCGAATTTATGACCTCTGAATCAGGTAGTGGAATTCAATCACTTGAGCTATTTTATTTTTTTATTTTATTTTTTTGTGTTTGAAATGATTTTTCTAAAATATGACCATGAAGAAGAATTACTAACAAGAATACATGCTTGTAGAGATGCTCACGGTTCCAATTTTAAATCGGCGGTTCCAAAATTTTGAAATCTAAAATCGGAACCGAGCCGTGGTCAAGACATTTTTAGTTCGGTTTCGGTTCCGAACCGTTGGTTCCGCCGGCTTTTTTTTTTTCTTTCCTTGTGTTTTTTTTGTTCTTGGATCTAAATTAAAGAATATTTTTACCTCAAAATGTTGCAAATTTGAAGTAATGTAGATGACAAATTAAATTGAAGAAGATTACTTTAATAATTGAACTATTACGAATTAGTAATTGAACTATTACAAATTGAAATATTGAACTATTCTGAATTACTAATTATAAGTTTACAACTTAAAATGTTAAATTGTACAAAATAAATTTGGGGGGGGGGGGGGGGGGGGGGGGCAATTTAAAGAAATTGGACTTGAGCTTAATTTTAAGAAATAAACTTATAAATTCTAAATTTGAAGCTCAAAATTAAGTTGCTTATGTATCCAAATAGGAATCAAAGCCCACGTAGTTCTCTTACCTCAAACTTACCACGTTGATTTGGATCGATTCGATTACGATTTCATGCATCACTTTCGGTGGTAGTTTCTTCAGAGCTCTCTTGATTATCACTGTCAATGAATTTTTTAGCTCTCTTTTCGACTCTTACCCAATCATCAAGAAAGCATTGGTTTTCCACGTTTTCAACTGTCATATTTGATCTTGTTGCATCCAAAGTCTAACCTCCCAAACTAAAAAACTAAAAGCATGTTCCACGGCTAGTGGGAGATGCAAAAACTTCCCTTGCTAGCATTGACAATATCAGATAGACATTTTTCTTCTTAGACCACCACTTTAGTAAACCAAAAGTATCGTTGTCTTCATCATCATTAAACTCAAATCTAAATGTTAGATAATGAGCAAGTTCGTGATATAGGTTAGAAGTAGCTCTTGGACATTTTTGCATATGCTCATTATAAAAACCCAATAATATATCGTCAATTGCATATTCACTTACCATAGAAGAAGATGAGGAGTCACCACCACGTGTGGAGTTTAGATGAAGAGTCGCCGCCATGTGAGGATCCTCTTGGTCCCGTTTATGAGGACCACGACCACGACCAACTTTAGAGTCCATGAATCATCAATCAAAGTGCATTTAACTCCAATATAACTATACTTTTGAAAAGTATCACTTCAAATATCTACACATATACAAATTTTAACATTTAAATCGGCAAATAGATTAATCAAAGCATATTTATACTCATAAACAACTTTAGCAACATCATGAATAGTAGTATGACGTGAATTTTTTAATTTTTTTTTTGTAGGTTGAAGGCCAAGTTGGACAAAACCATTCCAAAAGGAATTATCAGCAAATTGAAAAGGAAGGTGTTGTGTGCACACAAATTTAGCTAACAATTTTCTAATTTCATTTGATCAAATGTAAATGGAGAAGTGAGATTACTTACCTCACCTTGAAATCCACCTCCGATTGACGTAAATCCATGAAGTTGTATTTGGTTTGAATCATTTCCAACTTTATCCGGGTGACATTTATTCAAATGTTTCTCAAATGTTCCATATCTCTCTCCTTTGGTAAAAGAATATATAATGCCACAATAGTTGCAATGAACTTTAATCTTTTTTGTTACCTCGTTGGTCACTTTTCAAAAGTGACGTGCAAAAATATCTGATTTAAGTTTAACTCGACTTGGAGTTAGCTCGGTGGTCCTGTCCTCGGTTAGGAGGTTTTAACTTTCTTGAGTAGGATATCGTGGTGACTCATCATCTTTAAGAGGATCCTCAAAACCGGGACTAAGTGTGTGCTCAATATCATCTAAACTCCACTCGGCCGGTGCCAACGATGTTGGATGACGAACGAAAGAGATGGAAGAAGCTTTACCCTTACCCTTATTTTGACAGCTTGCCATAATAACAATATAAATATAAATCTGTAAGTGTATTAATATATGTAAATAATATGTAGTGTATGTAGTATATACTAGGACTGTTCACGGTACAGACCAAAATGGATATTTGAAATATCTGTGTCCGTACTAAAGTTCGGTTATTTTAAATTCTTTTGTCCGTGTCCATACCGAAATTTCGGTACGGTACTAATATTTTATTTTTCGATACAAATTTTTGGTTACAAACGGACCAGATCAGATCGGTACGGAACGATGCTGAGAAATGGATTTTTTACCCTTTTTTTTAATAATTTTTTAAAAATATATACTCCCTCCGTCCACCAAATTTTTACCCGTTTTCCTTTTTGGTCTGTCCACCAAATTTTTACCCATTCCTCTTTTGGAAATAAACTACACTCACAAACAAAAAATGGGCCCCACAATATCCACCACAATACTCTTACTTTATCTACTTTATTCACTTTTTCAATAAAATACCAATTTTCATTAAAAATTGTGTCCAACAGTAACCGGGTAAAATTTTCGTGGACGGAGAGAGTATATATATATATATATTGATGCATGCACATTCACACGAATACTACACAACTTCAACCACAAGCAAACATATATCATTACAAGCTCAAATATAACACATTATATGATAATGAATGGTTAAAAAATATGCAAATCACCACCAATAGAGTATTTAAAATACAATAGATAAAATATATATTTAAAAAATTATTTTGAAATATCTTGTAATTGGAAAGTGCAATATTAAAATCATGTTAACGTAATTCCTGACACAGGGTACACTATATCCAAGTATTTGTAAGAAATGAATATACATGAAAATGAAATTAAAAGAATAAAAAATTAATTAAAATTATTTTGATATACACCTAAACATAAGTTAACGTTTTAAGAACTTAATAAGATAAACAATACTCCCTCCGTCCCAAAGTTGTTTGCTACATTGTCAAAAAGGTATGTTCCATACTCAACTGCTACATTTTTGCAAAAAAAAAAAAAATAACAATATTTTTTAATATTATATTCTCCATACACTACAAACTAAAAACATTTATTTTATCACTTTAAATACTAATAAATAACTTTTTTTTAAACCTGTGCAAATAGTAATGTAGAAAACAACTATGGGACGGAGGGAGTACAATGTTTATATTTTGAAAATGAGGAGAAATTATGATATCGTATAGTTGTACTTGAATTCAATAACATTATGATAATGTTTGATAAATAAAAAATAAAAATAATTAAATTTAATACACATTTAATTCGGTTATTCGGTTCAGTACGGTACGGTTTAGTACGGTCATATTCGTTTTTTCGGTATGATTAATTTGGTAATATCCAGATCCGTACCAAAAAATTATTCGATTCGGTTTCGGTACGGTTAAAGTAAAAAAATTCACAATTTTTTCGGTTCGATTCTTTTTCGGTACGGATTTGGTAATCTCCAAACTTCGTGAACAACCCTAGTATATACTAATATTAACTAGAGAGATTAGAGTACTAATATAAACTTTGAAAATTAAGTGAGAGTTGAGAGAGGCGAGGAGAAAGTGATGCTTTGAATCACTTTTGGGTGAATTTTGGAGTGGAAATGAGGTACTCCCTCCGTCCCACTTTAATTTGCACGTTTACTGTTTTCACGTATTTTAACGAGCGAGTTTTTTTATTACTCCCTCCGTCCCACTATTCTGTTCCCCCTACTTTTGGGCACAACATTTAAGGTGGATATTAAAATATAGATATAGTACATGTGATGTGATGGAGAGAGAAGAGAATAAAGTGTAATGTGGTTAAAATGAGTGGATGTGAATAAAGTAGATGAATATAATATTATTAGTTGATTTCCAAATAAGGTATGAGAACATAATAGTGGGACGGATCAAAATGGCAAAACGGGAACAGAATAGCGGGACGGAGGGAGTAGTATTTAAAATGATAAAATAATTTTTAAGTCACCTTATAGTAGATGAGATATAGATCTATCAAACCCTACCTTAAAAATCACTTTATCATTTCAAATATTAATAAACAACTTGCCGCAAAAACACGAAAATAAAGGTAGTGTACAAATTTAAGTAGAACAGAAGGAATAGTATTTACAGGTGAAGTGTAATGAAATTAAAAAAAATAAAAAATACCAAGAACCGGCAGTTCCGGTTAAAACCGCCGGTTCCAACTAATAGATCTATGATCTCAGCCGTTGGATCTCAACGACTCTTTAACCTGGGCCGTTTGATGATCTAATGGCTAGTTGTTTAAATCCAGGTGGGAACCGACGGTTTCGATTCCAACTTTTGCTAGAACTGAAATTAAACCATATGTTTTAAGGTTTTGGTTCGATTCCAGTTAATTTTGAGCATTTCTACATGCTTGACAGCCTAATCTACCTAATATTTCTTTGCTTGTTTAATGCAGAATGAATGTTTATAACTGTCGCATAATTAGACTATAATGCTATCGAAATGATTATCGTGCTAAAGTTTCGTGTATTTATAGTATCATGTGTCACTCATCCACTTCAAACCGTTCAAAAGTAGAATTTAAATTTAAATTTTATATTCTTGTTACATATTATTAAAGATACCAAAAATAAATAATATTTAAGAGCATCCCATAAAATTATATGAGTAGTTTCAATGTGCACTTGAGTGCATAATATGTACTTAAATTAAAAAAAAAATACTTCAAATAAAAATCAGTAATATTCCAAAAAGTAATAAATGATATCCCAAAAAGTAATTAGCAATACTCCAAAAGGTAATCAACAATACCTCAACTGCAAAAAAATTATACAGTTTGGTGTGTTTGTATGTTTTGAAAAAATCAAATTAAAGTCAAAGTTGAGCTTAAAATCAAGGTGCATACTATGCATTTGAATGCATGCTAGAATTTATGATAATTTACTGGTAGCATTAACGGTAAGTAATTACTTTGTGGCAAACTCTTTTAACTTTTATATACAGTATTTTCTCCGTACAATTGGTATGTCATATTTAAATGATTATGCATATGTGTAAAATTTATTTATAGTGAAATTGATTTGTAATACTTTTTTGTATATAAATTTATATCCTTTAATGAAAATATGCATACTCTTCAATTCATATTGTTAAGTGAAAACAACTTGTATCTTTTAGAACTAATACTCTTAGTGAAAACAGCTCAAACCCTTTAATAAAACAACGCATACACTTCAAAGTAGTTCATATATGAACTAGTTTCATTTTATACTTTGAGTATTTAAATGGTATTTCCTTTGT
The DNA here is from genome assembly GCA_947034835.1 of Ballota nigra. Lineage (NCBI taxonomy): Eukaryota > Viridiplantae > Streptophyta > Magnoliopsida > Lamiales > Lamiaceae > Ballota > Ballota nigra. Next base: position 31,805,290 of record OX344721.1, read on the forward strand.
CCCGCGATTATTCACACATTTACTATACGCGATTATTCACACATTTACTATACGTGTGTTCCATAATTAGTTGCAAACTAAAAAAAACATTGATTTCTGTGCACACTCAAAAAGATATTTAAATATTCACCCATATCTCACTATTTTAGTAAGAAAATACATTTTTCTTAAAATGTGTATTCAATTTAGTTTGCAGAAAATTTTGTAACGAAAAAATTATTAGTTATTTTTATTGAACACTATTAAAAAATTTAAATAAACAATATTAATTGAACAATTTTTTTTATTAAACAATACAAATTATCTCTATTTAACAACATGAATTGTGCATACCATGCAACTGGTGGGTGCAAAACAAGAGTTACTTTTAATCTATATAATATGGGGTCATATTATTTAACAAAATCACAATTTTTTATTATTCGTTGGAGAGGTAAAATCTTATTCATTGGTCGTGTATTTTAATAATTTTCTAAAAAAGAGTAGTATTCCAGTTAAATTTGTTAATAAGTACTCCCTCCGTCCACGAAAATTTTACCCGGTTACTGTAGAGCACAGTTTTTAATGAAAATTGGTATTTTATTGAAAATGTGAATAAAGTAGATAAAATAAGAGTATTGTGGTGGGTATTGTGGGACCCATTTTTTGTTTGTGAGTGTAGTTTATTTCCAAAAGAGGAATGGGTAAAAATTTGGTGGACGGACCAAAGAGGAAAGCGGGTAAAAATTTGGTGGACGGAGGGAGTATAAAATTGTCTTTGGTATCAATAAATACATATAATAATATCAATATATAACTATATATATTTAATATAATAAATTTCATATTATAAAACTCTCTTTCTCTAATTTGTGTGTCTTAAAAATTATAAGTTTCAAATATGTACTAATCAACTAACTCTTACGAGATCAAGACCTACTCTATATGTAATGATTGAGAAACTTTACACCATCATATTTATCTATTTACTAATCGACAAATTCTACGAGATCATGTATTTATATACTAATGGACAAACCTGCACGAGATCATAGTATTTATTACGTATTGCTCGACAATTTTAAGAGATCAAATATATGTTCTAATGTACAAACTCTACTAATCATATATTAGTTGACTTTTGTTTAAAATTATTTGATGTTTTGGTATTTGTTGATGGAATTAAGTAGGTGTGAATAATTAAAAAAAAAAAAAGTGTCCTTCATGATTTGCTCTATTTATCCCATTCCATAATTTTAAGCCTACCATAAAATTAAAATTAAGAAAATTAATGCAAAAATCCTAAAACATTAAATTAAATAATTTTATGACAAGAATGCTATACAAAAAAAAAAAAAAAAATTGTGCATTCCTTTTCTCATCACTAGTTGTAGTTGTCATCTTAACATTCAAATGTAAACGGATAATTATAATTTTAGATGAATTAAAAAAAGTAAAAGTAAATAGTTAAATATATTTGAACATGACTCCTGAAAAAACGATTCATAGTTAGATGAACCCATAAAATGAAGCATTGAATGTGAGCGCGACATCCAGCGGTACCTACATACTCTTTATTAAATCAACATAAACACAGGCCGTCCGATCTCCCCTCCCCCATCATCCACCCTCCGATCAATATTAAATGCTCCCACCAGCTTACTCTCTCACACACACACTACAAACAGCGGAACGCTTCAGCCACCTTCACCACCACCTCCTCCTCCGCCACCGCTCCAACGACGGACCTTCCCTAAATAACAACCTGTTTCTCTCTCTTCTCGAAGAGATGAAGCAGCTGTTTCCATGGAAGAACCCCATGCTTCCCCTCGCCCCAAATTTAGTCATTTTGCTTTTAATTTCTTATTTCAGTTGCAGAGTTTCCAGCTTGGGATCAATGTCTTCCATCGCCATTTCCTACGGCGAGAACGGCCCGGTTTTCTGCGGTTTGAAATCCGACGGCTCTCATTTAGCCTCGTGCTACGGCGCAAATCCAGCTATAATTCATGCAACGCCGACTCATTTGCCCTTTCTGGGTTTAACGGCCGGAAATGGCTTCGTTTGTGGACTTCAGATGGATTCGAATCAGCCCTATTGTTGGGGTAGCACAGGTTTCATTCCCATGGGGGTTCCTCTAAAAATGGCGAGAAATTCAGAGTACTTAGAAATTAGCGCCGGGGATCACCATTTATGCGGGTTGAGAAAACCCTTGATGGGGAAACTGCGAAACACTTCGCTAGTTGATTGCTGGGGTTACAACATGACGAAGGGGTACGATTTTGATGGACAGATCCAGTCAATTTCCGCAGGCTCTGAGTTTAATTGCGGCTTATTTGCTCAAAATCGAAGTGTTTTTTGTTGGGGGGATCAAACTAGCAGCAATGTGATAGAATTAGTCCCGAAAGAGTTGAGGTTTAGAAGAATTGCATCAGGGGGTTTTCACGTTTGTGGGATTTTAGAAGGGGTGGATTCGAGGGTTGTGTGTTGGGGGACTAGTTTGAATCTCGAAGAAGCCATTTCCGTTGGTTCTGTTATGAATTCCCAGCTGCAGAATGTCGATTTAGCCCCTGTCGATCCTATGCTCTCCGTAGTTGGGGGGAAATTTCACGCCTGCGGGATTAGAAGCTACGATCGAGGGGTTGTTTGCTGGGGTTACATAATGGATAAGAGCACGCCGTCGCCTAACGGCGTCAAGCTTTACGAGATTGCCGCCGGCGATTACTTCAATTGCGGCATTCTCGCTGAGACCTCCCTTTTGCCCGTTTGTTGGGGGCTTAACTTTCCGTCATCTCTTCCGTTAGCCGTTTCTCCCAGCGTTTGTAAACAATCGCCTTGCGCTCGTGATTTCTACGAGTTTAACAATGCCAGTACTCCTTGCAAGTCTCCTGGCTCCCACATTTGCCTGCCCTGCAGCAATGGCTGCCCCAACGGAATGAGCGAGGTGATTGAGTGCAGTTTAACCTCAGATAGGCAATGTGGGTATAATTGTTCGAGTTGCATCTCTGGTGAGTGCATTAAGAACTGTTCTATAGCTGCTAGAGCTACAAAAAAGAGTGAAAAGTTTTGGTCATTGCATTTGCCAGTTATTATAGCAGAGGTTTGTTTTGCCGTGGTTTTGGTCTGTGTTGTTTCTTTGACTTCTGTTCTGTATGTTCGTTGCAAGTTAAGGAGCTGTAGGTGCTCTGATTCGACGAAGAAGGGTGGTAGTAGAATTAGTTCGTTTCGTAAGGAGAATGGGAAAGTAAGGCCAGATTTGGAGGAGTTCAAGATTAGGAGGGCTCAGATGTTTAGTTATGAAGAACTGGAGAGAGCCACAGATGGGTTTAAGGATGAATCCGTCGTTGGGAAGGGTAGTTTTTCTTGCGTTTTTAAAGGCGTTATGAAAGATGGGACGATAGTTGCTGTCAAAAGGGCTATCATATCTCCTGATACTGATCTAAAGAAGAACTCAAAAGAGTTCCACACAGAATTAGACTTGCTATCAAGATTGAACCATGCTCATCTCCTGAATTTGCTCGGTTATTGCGAAGAGGGAGGCGAGAGGCTTCTCGTTTACGAGTTCATGGCTAATGGCTCTCTGCATCAGCATCTTCATAGCAAGAATAAGGATGTTAAGGAGCAGTTAGATTGGGTTAGAAGGGTTACTATTTCTGTTCAAGCAGCTCGTGGGATCGAATACCTCCATGGCTACGCTTGCCCTCCTGTGATTCATCGCGATATAAAGTCGTCGAACATTCTGATAGACGAAGAGCACAATGCTCGTGTGGCAGATTTCGGGCTTTCCTTACTCGGGCCTGCAAATAGTAGCTCCCCATTGGCTGAACTCCCAGCTGGGACCCTTGGATATCTTGATCCTGAGTACTACAGGCTTCATTACCTTACAACCAAATCAGATGTCTACAGTTTTGGTGTTCTGTTGCTGGAGATTCTGACTGGTAGAAAGGCCATTGATATGCAGTATGAAGAAGGGAATATAGTCGAATGGGCCGTCCCTTTGATCAAAGCTGGTGATATTGAGGCCATTCTTGATCCGGCATTGAAGCCTCCGTCGGATCTTGAAGCTCTGAAACGAATCGCTAACATTGCGAGTAAATGTGTGAGGATGAGAGGGAAAGAGAGGCCTTCGATGGATAAAGTGACAACCGCTTTGGAGCGTGCTCTTGCTTTGTTAATGGGTAGTCCTTGTAATGAGCAGCCGATTTTGCCGACTGAGGTGGTTTTGGGGAGTAGTAGAATGCATAAGAAGTCATCTCAGAGGTCTGGGAATCGGTCGACTTCAGAAGATACGGAGGATCAGAGAAACGAGTTCAGAGCGCCATCGTGGATCACTTTTCCCAGTGTGGCTTCTTCTCAGAGGAGGAAATCGTCGGTTTCTGAATCTGATCTCGACGGGAAGAACGTTGAAACGAGGAATGCGGGGAACGGGATCAACGGTGGAGATGCGTTGAGAAGTCTGGTTGAAGAGATCGGGCCCGCTTCTCCTCAAGAACACTTGTTCTTGCAGCACAACTTCTAGAAGGGTTTGAAGTTGGGATGTAGTTGTAAACAAGACGAGCATGATGTGTATGTGGTAATCTATCATTCTTGATCAATGTTTTTTTCCAAGATTTCTGGGCCATTCTTCTATTACTAACTTGTGTTATTTTCAAGTAAATGTTAGTTGTTTATACGCATAAGACACCTGGTTTCACTTTGTTTCCACTCTGTTATCTTGCGTACTAATATTGTAAGGTTTCTAATTGCAGAATGCTTGTAAGAAACACATTATTTTAAACATTTGGCTTGATTTTGGGATGATCTTGTTCCTGCGTAGAGGGAATGGCAAGTCACCATGAATTATGACTCTGGATTTGTTCTATTTGGACAAGAACAATATTAAGAGGAAATGTGACTTGAATAATTGCTTCAATCCAAAATTAAGCCATTATAGTCTTGATTCCAAATCCCTAACCCCTCCAGAAAAGCAACAAACAATTTAAACAACTGTATGAACATGGCAAAAATATGTGGAAAATTGGAGATGATAAAGCAGTTGAAATGTCTTTTGCGTTTTCCCTCTTTTAAGTTATATTCTTGATTTAAACACCTCATTTTTCTTCGTGTTTGCTATCTGCTATTCTCTGTCTCTCCTCAATAGTTTAGCAGAACCAAAGGTTTACTCGATTTTGGAAGTCCATTTCCTGCTGAAAGCTGTAATAAATTTACTACTTCGCTTCTGTTTAGTGTTTACTGATCTGACATTAAGATAGACTTCATGAAGAACTTAGTGATCTTTCTATTCTTGGGACTCACCCTCCTTGTTGGATCTTCAACTACATCTTCTTCTGGAGACACAATTTCATACGATTATTCTGCAAGTATTGAGGTAAGTAGATTGTCAATAGGATTACCAAATTGTATTCTTTGCTGTTGTGTTCCTTACATCTTTAACAGTGCAAATCAGCACCAGATGATCCACTCTACAATGGGGGCATCCTAAAAAGTCAGGTCCTCGTAATGCGTAAAAGGCGTCATCGGTTCAGTTCCCCTTCTTTTATTTTAAACAATCTCACTGGTGATACAATCTACAGCTTTTCCAGTTAAGTCCAGTAAATTTTACTGCTTAAAATGTCAAAAGAAAAAAGAAAATGAACTCCGAATTCAGTCAATAATGTTGCATTTTTCATCAACAGGTTGGGTTAAGATAGCAGGTGCAACTTCAGCTGTGATAAAGGCAAGGCTCACAACTGATAACACCACTTTCAAGTGCTTGGGAACCGTTATAGCCAAGAACGGATGCTGGTCGTTTCTTAAAGGTGGATTTGTTCTGGATTCTCCTTCAACCTTTGCTCGTATCTATTTTCAGGTATATTCAAGTATCTATTTTCAGGTATATTCAAGAAGCCTCCAATTGTTGATATATTGTGAGTTTTGATTCATGTTTTCTTTCAGATACCAGACGGGCAACATGCAAACATATCGGTTTCCAGTGCTTCTCTGCAGCCATTCACTCATCAGCAGTGGAATCTAAACCAACAATCTGCTATAAACACGGTATGATCCAACTGAATACAGTGCTTTCTGTTCATCCTTCTTGTAAAGATTAATGAAAAAAAATCCTTGCAGAAAAGGAAGCGTGCTGCCACATTACACGTGTTGGATGTTGATGGAAAGAGGTTAGAGGGGGCTTCGGTTGTCGTACAGCAAGTTTCTCGAGATTTTCCATTTGGGTCCGCTATAGCTAATACCATTCTAGGAAATTCTCCATATCAAGTAAGACTACTATGGTCTATGGACATCTATTTCCCTTTTATTATTTGTATTTATATCATTTCAGATGGCTGATAGGCCTAGTTTCTGGGTGTAGAATTGGTTCGTTGAGCGATTCAATGCTGCAGTATTTGAAAACGAACTGAAATGGTACGCAACAGAGCCTCAACCCGGTGTGGTTAACTACACAATCTCAGATCAAATGTTGGAATTTGTTCGAGCTAACCAGATTACAGTAAGGGGACACAACATATTCTGGGAAGATCCTAAATACACGCCTTCATGGGTTCGTAATCTGACAACCCTGGAACTGAAATCTGCTGTTCATTCGAGGATTCAGAGCCTGATGAATGAATATAGGAACGAATTCGTACACTGGGATGTTGACAATGAGATGCTTCACTGGGACTTCTACGAGCAAAAGCTGGGACCTGAAGCCAGTTTAGAATTCTTCCAGACAGCCCAGAAATCGGATCCTTTAGCAAGGCTGTTTATGAATGAGTACAACGTGTTGGAAACTTGTGATGATATGAACTCTACAGTTGATCACTATGTTTCAAGATTACAACAACTTGGAGAAGGTGGGGTGTTTATGGATGGAATCGGGCTTGAAGGGCACTTTACGGTTCCAAACCCGCCTCTAATCAGAGCAATTCTTGATAAATTAGCAGTGTTGAAGCTTCCTATTTGGCTCACCGAGGTGGATATCAGCAAAACTCTGGATCAAGGAACTCAGGTACTTCTCCTTGCATTCAAAATCTTGAAATTGTTTTCATTTCTGTAAGAAACTTAATAATTGTAGAACTCGTTTTCCAGGCCAAATATCTGGAAATTGTGCTGAGAGAGGGGTTTTCACATCCTTCAGTTAATGGGATCATGCTTTGGACAGCATTGCATCCCTCAGGATGCTACCAAATGTGTCTAACAGATGACAATTTCCGGAATCTTCCAGCTGGGGACACCGTTGACTCACTGCTGCAAGAATGGCAAACTGGGGCTGTGAAAGGTGAGACGGACGAACATGGTGTGTTCAACTTTTTTGGGTTCTTAGGAGAATACGAGGTTACTGTCAATTACAGCAACAGAACAACGAATTCGACCTTGTCTCTCTGTGGAGGCCTTGAAACCAAACACTGGAATGTTCATTTATAGATTTCTCATCGTCTTTCAGTTTCTGTAATTATACATTTGTCTATTCTTTGTCGTTGTGCATACACATTTTATGATTTTAACATAGCAGACAACTTGAAAAGCTATTCTTGCAATTACAGCCTCTTTTTGCAGACATTAGCCTACAGTTTTTATACACATTCACACTTTCTTTTCTTGCTCAACTCTCTTCATTATATGCAAAGTATGTTTCTTGGATTTATTCTTAGTGTGAATGAAAAGAAATCAATGAAACAACACTTTTACTGGGAAAAAGGAACACAGAAAACAGCACTACGTATACACAATTCAAGGGGGTTAAATGCTAGAAAAAGAAGACTTCCCTATAATATAAAAAAAGAAAGAAAAACAAAGAAATTGGCTCCCAAAGTTGCAATCTCCATGATTTTTTTTGCCCCTAAAAAGCCAAAACTTCGTTCCCATCAAGGCATGCCTAGTGGGAGCCCAAAAGCCTAGAGAAACAAAACAAAACCTTGAAAATACTAAGAAAAAATATAAAAAATAAAAATGGTGGAAGCGATGAAAACCACAGAATGCAAAGAGCAGGAAACCCTGGCTGAATCCCCCATGGCCAAACCAGCCAACCAAGATCCATCCGTCACCATTTGTTGAGACCCTGACCCGGAAGCGGAATACGGGTCTGACCCGGAAACCCCTACTCCGGATCCTTCGTTGGACCCACCCGTGTTTGTGTCCGACCCATCCGCATTAGTCGCCCCTGGTGCTGTCATTGTTGGACTTGGCTCTTTCGATGATTTCTGACTGCTAAAAAACAAAAAACAAAAATTGAAATTACTACACTAAATAATTGATGATTGATAGTTTATGAATATAATCTGAGAAATTATGTAAAAGAATTTAATTTAAACTAAAAAAAGTGGAGTATTATTCCATTTGGTTATAATACCTGGGCATGGAGGGGCAAAACGTCACCGTATAATCGGCGCCGGAGCAAGTGAAAGTGCTGGTGGGGTCGTCGTAAGCGTAGCTATAGGATCTAGGGCAGGCCGACTTAAACACCTTCGAGTAAACCGACGGCCGGCAGGCGGCGGGTGAGTTAAACGCGCCGCTGCAGCAGTACTCGGGGCTCCCGAAAGCCTCGCACGCGCTCCTGCACGCCTCGCCGCCGCCCACTCGTAGCTCCGTCGGGCAAAGCCGGTTCAGATCCGTCACGCACCCGGTCGAGGCGCACATACCCGACCCGCCCGACGCTTCAACTATCATCGGCAAGTTATAGCCGTCCACAAGGCTAACGTCGTAAAAATCCAGCCCGCCGGGCCCGAGTGTGAACTCCGCCAGCGTGGCGGGCGGGGCTGCACCCGACCCGTTGCACTCGGTTTGCCCCGAGCCGCAATCGCCGGTCTGGCAAGAGCCTGGTTCTGAAGCGGAGAATGTGCAGCCGGTTCGGCCCCAGAAACGGCCGGACCAACCGGCGGGAGCGACGAGTGCCCGGGTCGAGCCGGTGGGGAGCTCGAATCCGGTGGTTCCGAGTGCGGGGCTTCCGGCATTGGCGAGTATACCGGGCCATACGGTGTACTCGCATTTGTTTACAAATGTGAATGTAGCTCCATATACAACTGTGAAAGAAAAGTGAAATGAGAGAGTTAGTTGCGGAGATCACACTCTAGTGAACAAATTATACCAAATTAACAAAACTCAAATTAATAAATGTGGCAAGAAATTGAGTTATTAGCATTCATTTTACCTGTGGAAAATAGGAGAATGGAAATGTGTGAGCAGAGTATGAAGGCGGAGAGAGAAAGAGAGAAATCCATGAAGTTTAATGTGAGTGGAGGTGGAAGAATGGAGATGGGAAATAATTGGAGAGATAGCTTTGTTGGTATGTGAAAAATAATAAACAAAGGGGGGTTGGTTAATTTTAATAGTCAGGTCAGGTGGTATAATGAATGGATTGCAGAGCGAGCCCTGCCACTGGTACTGGTGGTGGGCCGCCGGAGGGTGGTGGTGGAAATTTACAGCGAAAATTGAGGTTTATATTTGACAAGTTTTGGGCCCGATTCACTGGTAACAGAAATGAGGAGTGAAGTGATGGCGTCTGCCGGAGAAGGGTTGAAAGGATTAATTGCACTGCAGTATTATTACAGTATTATTAAATTAATTGATTTATTCCCGTCAAAAAAAAATAAAAATTAATTGATTTATCATAATATTCTTTACCATCTTTTCATACTCCGAATTCAGGTGAAGTTTTATGAGAGTATTATTATCATGCATATATGAATTATCTATGTCTAAAACATTTGATTTTTAAACAGTAACAATGTATATGCGTAATACGGTAATAGTTATAGTAGATGTGCGTAATATTTGATAATATGTATGCACTAGATGAGAGCCCGTGAATTACGCGGACCTTTCGTTATATTCAATTTTACAATATAACATAGTATTATATTGCTTTCATTAAATAGTAATATAATAATTATAACAAAATTATATATAAAAATTGTGCATGATAAATTTATCATGAAACTGTTTAAAGAATAAAAATATTTGATCGAAGTATTGAAAACCTCATCAGGGTCAATGACATTATATTGTAATTGTTGTTGATATTTTTTTTACATCACCTTTTAATGCTCCTAATGAAATTTTTAATATTTTTGATAAAATATTTGATACTTTAAAATAATTTCATGATGAAGTGATATATAGCTCAAGTGATTAGAGTTTCACTACCCACTACAGAGAGGTTATATGTTCGAGTCAGACCTTTACCGATGATTTTTTTTTATCATGAACTATTTCATAAAACTTACTCTATAATTATTTAATAAATGTATTAAAATAATATATATAGATGTGTATGTGTGTGCACATATATATATTTTGATTGAATTGACTATTGATTTTTAATAATTTAACTTTATTCAATCTATTAATTCAATTGTATTGGAGACTAATTAGATTAGATCTCCCGTGAAACTTGTTCATAATATGAAACTAATACATTACATGCAATCACTGATATCATTAGATGCATTCACTGATATCATAACATTCATATTGTTATTAGAGTTTATAAGTCTAATGGTATCCGTGAATGAATGTAATGGTCATAGGCTCAAGTTAAATATAATAGTCATTTAAACTTTTTAAAAATTCATCTTCGTAATATGGCTTAATTGGTGAAACATTTTAAATGTTCTCATCTCATGAGGTGCAAGGTTCAAATCCTAAATATGTGTATTTTTTTTTTCTTAATTAGATGTCATAGAGTATGAGGAGGTTAATAGTGAGCTTGTGATGTTATTGATCTCAGACAAAATCGGGTAGGTCTCATTTGAACTCGAATTCACATGATTTTTTTTTCAAATATCATTATATATATATATATATATATATATATATATATATATATATATATATATATATATATATATATATTCAGTATCACTATTTAGTGAATATTCATAACAGTGACAGTTAGAAGAAATCAAATTCTCACAAATTATTGTCAATAAAATCATTTTGGACTCCCCCTGTTAATAATAATAATTTAATTTAATAAAATAGTCGTTTATGAAAAGTATGTTATATTCCCTCTGGCCCAAAGTTAATTATTGCTGGTAGAATCTATATCTCCACTCGTTCAATTTATATTTCCATAAATGAAAATATTACAATATTATTTTTTGCAATTATATCTTCCTCATACCAATATACTTACATCTCATGGTATTATTTTACATATATTAATTCACATTTATTAATTAAATTAAATTTAGTTTAAGATGACAAACAATAAAATAAAAATTAACTTTGGGATGAAGGGAGTATTTAATACTACAAAGTAATCATTTATAAATAAAAATTCAATAGTATGTTAAAAAATAATCTCTTCGTCCACGAAAAGTATGTCCACTTGTTTTTACGTGATTTAATACAATAAATCGGAGGTTATTATGGGGTATTGTGAGGTCTGTCTATGAATAAAGTGATTATTTATAAAAAAAATATGTGTAACGTGTTTTCCATAAACAATCATTTTATTCATAAACGGACATCAAATACTCTATAATACGCTCCGACATATTGTATTAAACCACGTGCAAATAATTAAACAAAGTTTTCATGGAATAAAACTTAACACCATAAAAGTGTAAACAAGCTTATACACGTATTTTTTTATTTGATCTTTTGAAGAAAAAAGATTTGTGTTTGGCTGAGCTTATAAGCGGTAAAAAAAAATAAGTTGGGATTTTCCAACTTATTTTTCATCCCCACCCTCCCACCACCCTGAAAAAATATTTTTTATATTAGGATTAAAATTTAAAAAATATTTATTATAAATTATCAAAGATCTTATAAGTTGTATTAGCTAAACAAATTAGTAATTTATAAGCTATTTAAAAATTGCATCTTATAAATTTTTAAAACATTTTATAAGATATTATAGTTTATAAGATATTTCAAATAAGTTTAGTCAAACGTTTTCAAGTAATCAATCTTTATAGTACAAGAAAACAAAACGCAAATGTTTTTACGAAAAATCAACCAATGCCCCTACAAGCCTCTAAACATACAATCGGATTAAAAATCAATCGCTTACAGAGTTACTGTATAATGAGAACAAAATTTTCCTCTAATTTTAATCCAATTCCAAATTCTAACGCAACATAACTCAAAGAAATCTTCTTAATTAATTTCATCTATATATTAAATTATTGTATATTTTATATTATATTTGTTTATTAAAAGTGTGTTCACTTTCTTTATTTATCTATTCACAAAAAATGTATTCATTCCTTATTTGTCAATAACCACTAAATTTTCCTCTAATTTTAATCCAATTCTAGATTCTAACGCAACATAACTCAAAAAAATCTTCTTAATTCTATATATTAAATTATTGTATATTTTTTTATTATATTTGTCCATCAAAAGTGTATTCATTTCTTATTTGTCAACCATCACTTTAACTTTACACTTACAAATAATTATTTTATTTTTATTTTATGTTTTAAAATATGTGTCCATATAAATGAGCACACATTTTGCAGGAGGAGAGTATTATAGTTCATATCAAACTGACCGAACCCGTTGTGGCTTGTAACCTTGAATAGGTTAAACTCCTTTTGATCCTTTATAGCACGTTCCTTCAATGTCATTTTCAGACATCACCTAATACTATTATGAAATGATCATTTCATTATAAATCTTCTGTGGAGTGTCATATGTGAAGTATGAAGTCTACTGAGCTTAATTCAATAAGGAGCTATGTTGATGAAGTGTTAGCCGTAGGTGTTGGTCATATTTGGATATCAGTGGAGTTGTATTAGGTGAGGTTCATCAGATGAGGTCTGACAGTGGAGTTCTCTCAGAGGAGGTTTAGACTGGAGGTCATCTGTTGATGTGTCAAGTCATCTGATACAAAGTCAGGCGCGAACTATACCAATTTGAGTTAATGCGTTGGCGGTTATAACTGAATTAACTGAAGCAGTTATTGGAGTTTGTTAGCCAGCTGGATAACTACTTTACTTATGAGTTTGTTACAACTGAATCGAGTCTAGATTCATCTCAATCTCTGTAACTATCAAAGGAGTTTCTTAGCTGAGAGAAACAGAATCACAAGTGAGATTGAGCGATTGTAACTTCCATTATTCCCATCTTAGTGAAAAGATATCCTCTCGGATCCCGTGGATGTAGGAGTATTCATCTCCGAACCACGTAAATCTGGTGTTCTTGTGTGATTTCAATTTCGTTCTTATTGCTTTCAGATTCCGATTCCCGGAAACAAGTTTTCTTGTGAATCCAAAATCGATTAACATCTTCATTGGCTTAAGCTTTGTATTTCCATTAGAAGTATAAGCCTGTAAGCTGGCTTTAAATTCATTCACATACATGTATTTTTAAGTGAGATAGTGATTCATTTACATGTATCACATGTCCGCGATTCACTTACATACCTTCACATGTCTTAGATTACCTAGAATTCTTAATTTATATTGTTCAATAAGATTCCCATAAAAAATGTGTTGTAAATAAGTGCGTAAATAAAGAGACACGATTTGTTGACCCAGTTCGTCGATAACGACTACGTCTGGGGGCGATCCAAGCCAGGAGTTTCACTAATATTCTTGTGTATGAGTGTACATAATTTATGAGTACAAAAGGATATATATAATAGTAGAACCCTAGTCTAATGGATAAAACTCAATATGTTTCTTGGTCCTTAAGTAATGTCCACACCAAATCTCTTAGATTTGGAATATCAAATCTTCTGGATTTACAACACTCCCCCTTGGACATTACGACATAAATATCTGGTCATAAAAACTCCACGTGCTAGGGATCGGCCAAATAATAAGTAGGGAGGAATGTCATCGATCTTTTAGATCTAAATCTTCCAGATTTATTTCGAGGTTACCGCTCCCCCTGAAGACAACAACACTTTAAGTCTTTGCATCCCAATACCACAAACATACTTTTCAAAAGTAGACGTAGGTAAGGACTAAGTAAACAGATCTGCTAGATTGTTACTAGATTGCACCTTTTGAATGGTAATCACGCCACTCTTCTGGAGTTCGTGTGGGTAGAAAAACTTAGGTGAAATATGTTTCGTCAGGTTTCCCTTGACGTACCCATTACTCATTTATGCGATGCAAGCAGCGTTGTCTTCAAATATAACGATGGGAGGTGTATCGCCCTTGGCGATACCACACGAGTCACCAATGTGCTTTACCAAGGACCTTAACCAAACACATTCTCGTGCGGCTTCAAATAAAGTTATGATCTCTGAGTGGTTTGAAGACGTGGTAACCATGGATTGTTTAACCGATCTCCATGAGATTGTTGTTCCACCACAGAGGAAAACATAACCAGTCTGGGATACGGCGTTGTGGGGATCAGACAAATAGCCAGCATCCGCATAACCTACTAAGGTTTTGTCTTGGTTCTTACGATAAAACAGTCCAAGATCTTGGGATCCTTGGAGGTATCGTAGAACGTGCTTAACACCATTCCAATGTCCCCTCGTAGGAGAAGCGCTATGTCTCGCAAGCAAGTTGACAGCGAATGCAATGTCCGGCCGGGTGCAATTTGCGAGATAGAGCAAATCTCCAACAGCGCTAAGATAAGGAACTTCTGGTCCCAGAATTTCTTCTGAATCTTCTCTTGGCCTGAATGGGTCCTTATCCACTTCGAGGGATCGGACTACCATCGGGGTGCTAAGTGGATGAGATTTATCCATGTGAAATCTCTCCAATACCTTCTTCACGTAGGTCGACTGATGAACAAGGACTCCTTTTGGGAGGTGCTCGATCTGCAAGCCGAGGCAGTACTTGGTTTTACCCAAGGACTTCATTTTGAATTCAGCTCTCAAGATTGAACTGGCTTCTTCAATCTCTTTGCATGTTCCGATTATGTTCAGGTCATCAACATATACAGATATGATGCAAAAACCGCCTTGCGATTTCTTTGTGAATACGCACGGGAAAGCTTTATCGAACGTGTATCCCTTCTTCTGAAGGAATTCACTAAGTCGGTTATACCACATAAGGCCCGATTGCTTCAGGCCATACAACGACTTACGCAGTTGTATGTTATATATACTGCGATTTTCACCATCCCTTAACTGAGGAATGTCAAATCCATCTGGGATTTTCATATAAATGTCGACATCTAGTGATCCGTATAAGTACGCGGTTACTACGTCCATTAATCTCATTTGGAGATTCAACTTAACTGCCAAAGATATCAAGTAGCGGAACGTTATTGAGTCCATGACGGGAGAATAGGTTTGATCGAAATCAATCCCGGGTCTCTGCAAAAACCCTTGTGCTACCAGCCTCGCTTTGTACCTCTCCACAGTATTGTTCTCATTTCGTTTTTGTACAAATACCCATTTATATCCTACAGGGATAGCGCGCGCGGGTGTACGAACGATAGAGCAAAATACTTATCTTTTGTTAAGCGAGGCGAGCTCCGCATCAATTGCCTCTTTCCATTTAACCCAATCGGGGCGCTTCCGACACTCTGCGATTGTTTTGGGTTCAGGATCTAGATCATTTATAATGGAAAGAGCTATTGACGATGCAAATGTGTCATCGACGACAGTAATATTTCTATTGTATGTTTCTCCCGTATCTGTGAAGTTCACAGAGACTTCGACGTTTACGTCAATCAGACCTTCCTCATTTCCCATTGTATCTGGGTCTGGTCGTTCCACGGTCCTAGTGCATGGAATATTTTGTGCACGTGCTTCATCACTAGGACTCTCGTCTTCTAGAGACTTGAGATTATCTAGACGGATCTCTTCTAGAGATTTTCCATTCGACTGACCAGATTTGCTAGCCTTTCGTTTAGGTGTGTTACTATCTCTTGAGGGTCCCTTACGCTTTTGGCGTGTGGGGGCATGAGTACTCATTTTGCTTGGGACCTCAACCCTTTGGGGAGCATTTACTGCAGGTATATGCGATCTAGTCACACCTCTATGGTATGTGAACGCGTCTGGCAGGTTATTTGCTAAATTCTGCAGGTTAATGATCTTTTAAACTTCTAGTTCAGATTGAATAGTGCGCGGATCTAGATACTGAAGATTACTTACGTTCCACGTAAGTTCCCGGCATTCATTCAATTTTGAATTCAGATCTCCCCCTAATGCCGGGAAGTAATCTTCATCGAACGTGCAATCAGCGAATCGGGCCGTTAATTGATCCCCGGACAAAGGCTCGAGGTATTTCACGATGGATGGAGAGTTGTATCCGACGTAAATACCGAGTTTCCTTTGTGGGCCCATAGAGGTTCGCTTGGGTATCGTAATTGGTACGTATACCGCACATCCGAAAATACGCAGATGGGAAATGCTAGGTTCTTTCCCACGCACTAACTGTAGGGGAAATGATCATTATATGCAGTTGGACGGATTTGGATTAAGTGTGATGCATGAAGGACTGCATGCCCCCAGCATGAGGTGGGTAGTTTAGAGTTCATAAGCAATGGTCTCGCGATAAACTTGATACATTTTATTAGCGCCCCAGCAAGACCATTTTGGGTATGGACGTAGGGGACCGAATGCTCCACTTTAATTCTCAGGGCCATACAGTAATCTGTAAAGGCCTTCGAGCTAAACTCAGCTGCATTATCCATGCGAATCAATTTAATTGGATAATCCGGAAATATAGCTATAAGCTCGATAGTTTTCGCAATGAGCTTCGCAAAAGCTTGATTGCAGGTGGACATCAAACATGCAAATGTCCACCTAGTGGAGGCATCAATAAGGACCATGAAATAACGAAATGGTCCTGATGCTAGGTGAATCGGTCCGCAAATGTCTCCTTGAATTCGCTCAAGGAAAACCTGAGACTCTAGTCCAACCTTGGTGCGCGACGGGTGCACTATCAACTTACCCTTAGAACATGCATCACAGAAATACTCATCGACGGGAGGAATTCTATTATTCGTAATATTATGACCAGTTGAATTAGATAGAATCCTACGTATCATTGTTTGTCCCGGATGACCTAACCGCTGATGCCATAATTTAAAGGAATTTGGGTCATGGAATTTCATACTCATCGCTAGATGGGAACTAGACGGCCGGATGTAGGTATAGTACAAACCGGAGGAGAAGGATGAAAGTTTTTCTATAACTTGCTTACGGCTACCTCGAGTACAAGTCATCAAAAGGTATTCGTTATCGTTTTCAGTTTTAGTTTCAATATGATACCCGTTAATTCTAATGTCTCTAAAACTGAGTAGGGTACACTTAGATTGCGGAAACAATAAAGTATTTTCAATTATTAATTCTGTACCCATGGGGAGGACAATGGAAGCTCTTCCAGAGCCCACTATCAATGTACTGTCATTCGCAATTGTACTTATACTCCCCTTACGATTAATCAAGTTATGAAAATACTTCCTATCCTTTAGGATCGTATGTGTGGTGGTGCTATCTACCAGACATAAATCACTATGGACGTCCATCATGCAAGAGGAAATAATCCAAACCTAATAGCTGATTTGTTTACAAGCCATAAATGAGAACAACAATATCAAAAAATAAATACATTGACAGCTATTAAGGTAAACATATCAAAGCTAATAAATTCATTCATAAAAAAAAAATCCGAAAGAAAGGATCCAAAACATAATGTGAAATTGTTTTATTCAGAAAACAAAGTACTAGGAATAACTAAATACGTAAATCTACTCGTCATCTCCAAAATCCCTAAGCTCAATGCCTTTATGATCTGCGTTGTCTAGGTCAGAGTCTGCTTCGGGCAGACTGGCATGGTGAGATTCAACTCTAGGAGCCTTCCCCTTATCGTCCTTCTGCTGCTTTTGATAAGCCTCGACCAAATGTTTGGGAGTACGACACGTGCGAGACCAATGGCCCTTGCAGCCGCATCTGTAGCAGGATTGTTCACCCTTATCTTGATTGCCAGATTTTTGGGGAGCGGAGTTCGTGTTAGGTGCAGCCTTCCCACGAACCTGAGTTTGATTGTCATTCAAGGCACCTAAACTACCGGATTTGTTACGACCTCGGTCTTGGCTACGAGTTCGTTTACTCCCTCTCCCCCTTCCACGCTTGCAACCTCTTGTACCACTTTGAGCTACAACATGTGCTTAGGGCACCGCTGTCGAGCCAACCGGCCTCGCATTATGATTCTGCATAAGGAGCTGGTTGTGCTTTTCCGCTACTAGAAGTGCAGAAATTAGCTCAGAGTGTACATTGTAGTTCTTAGCCCTATACTGCTGCTGGAGTACAAGGTTGCTTGCGTGGAAAGTCGACAAAGTCTTCTGGATTAAGTCGTCCTCAGTTACAGTTTTCTGACATAACTTTAACTGAGACACAATACGATGTAGGGCTGAGTTATACTCCGTTACAGACTTAAAGTCTTGGAAACGGAGGTTCAACCAATCGTATTGAGCTTGAGGGAGGAGTATATCATATTGTTGTTGGAAACGGTCCTTCAGGGACTTCCACAACGTTCCAGGATCTCTTTCAGTGAGATACTCATTTTTCAGGTCCTGATTGAGATGATGCCTAAGAAAAATCAAAGCTTTCGCCTTCTGGGCGTCAGTTGATTTTGGATCATCGACAATCGTGCCGCTAAGATTGTTCGAGGCTAGATGTATTTCGACATCTAGCGCCCATGTCAGGTAGTTACTACCATCAAGAGTAAGCTCAGCAAATTCTCTTTTGGTAATATCAGACATTATTCACTACAATTAAAGTGACATGGGTAAGAGGATTGACCAAAATCATAGATAACGGGGAGACAAGGATTTATTTAGTTATTCTAAGGCACATAGATGCACGTACTGGGCGCCGTCTACCCAAGGCATAAATTCACGATCCGACAAATACCGGGCGCCGCCTACCCGGGCATAAAGAGCGGACTATAAATGAACTATGTGCGTATGATTAAAACATGTAAGGTAATAACACATAAACATGCAATAACAAGTAATAACGATAATCACATGAAACTAATTTGCCGAAAATATACGATTTAATAGACAAAGGGAATAATCATGAGAATAATTATTTCGTGTATATTAACGCAATTTAACGAAATATTTTCAGGATTATATAATATAAATTTTGTGATACGAAAACCGAAGTAAAATCGGGATTATCACAAAATTCACAAGGGGTGATCGCAACATGTGACTAAAAATGCACGTAAGGCATGCAGGGTGCACACGACGAGATGAGAGAATCGAAAAACAAAGAAAACGAAAAATCAAAACAATCGGAGCCAGTCGCACCTGGGGGACGCGACTGGCCTGGGTGATTGCGTTCCAGGAGCGCGACACCCAGCCTCCGATCGCGTCTACCAGGCGCGATCGAGGCCGATTTCCAGATCTCCTTCTCCGAGCGATTTCAGCCGCGGGAGAAGGAGCGCCGCCCCAACGCGGCGCTCGGAGGCAGCGGGGAGAGGCACGCCGGCGACCGTCCCGTCAGGGGAAGCCGCCTGCGTCGTGGCGGTGCAAGGCTGCATCGCGCGCGGTGGCTTCCAGCCACGACGACGGCGACAGCGGCAGGGGCTGCATGGGAGCGGCGGCGGCGTACGGCCATCGCTACGAGGAGCGACGGCGGTGCATGGCATGCGCGGCAGCGGCAGGAGCTGCGGGACGGCTGTAGAAGCCGCGAAGCAGCGGCGGCATCGTGGGAGACTCGGCCGCTTCAGGCGGCGGCGTCTAGGCGTCGCCACGGGCGGCGCTTCGGGGCCGTTGCGGGCAGCGTGGCGACGTGCGTCTCACGGCGTTATCCGGCGTTTGTTTTTCGATCTCGATCCAAGAAATAATATAACGAATAATAACGCATATAATTCAAACAAGAACGAATATGGGAATCAAACGGGATAATTATATTCGTGCATATAAATTGAGCAAAGTATAGATTGAATAATTCAAGTACGGGAATTAATTCTTGTGATTTAAAGGGGAATAATTCTGAGGCGTACCGTTTTATCTTGGGCAGAGACTCGTGCTGATAACGTGTTGTAAATAAGTGCGTAAATAAAGAGACACGATTTGTTGACCCAGTTCGTCGATAACGACTACGTCTGGGGGCGATCCAAGCCAGGAGTTCCACTAATATTCTTGTGTATGAGTGTACATAATTTATGAGTACAAAAGGATATATATAATAGTAAAACCCTAGTCTAATGAATAAAGCCCAATATGTTTCTTGGTCCTTAAGTAATGTCCACACCAAATCTCCTAGATTTGGAATATCAAATCTTCCGGATTTACAACAAAATGTAAATTGTTAGTGTTGGGGATACTAATTCTAATACTATCCACTTGCTCTAATAAAGTGAAGATTTGGCGTTCCTTTTTTTCTTTCTTTTTTTTTTTTTTTGAATTTTTGAGCTTAATAGTTGCAATAAGAAAAAGCTTAATTTCAGATGAAATTATAATCTCATCACAAATGGCAATTTAATATAACCATTTAAATATTATTAAATAAAATCTCAAATTAATTTTATTTTAGGGTTTACAATTTTTTTTTTTTTTTTTTACAATTAGATCCAACAAACATATTTTTCTCTGCTAAAAAATGACATGCAATAAATAATTAATTTTATTAAAATATTTAGATTTTTTTAGATGGCAGCGAATAACTAATCATTATTTAGGGCAGAAGAAAATATGTATATTGGTTCTAATTGTCAAAAAATGGTGCTTGAAAACTTCCAAATTAATATATGACAGTGGAATGAAAAATATAATGTTTGGTTGAGAGAAATGAGAGGTTAGACTCACCCTCGCCGTTTTGGGAAGAATGAATTTCTTCTTAAAATTTCACATATAATTACTTATCATCATAATTGTTTATTGATATTATTTATAATTTAAGCATTGATTGTATAACACATTTTTTAATATAAAAAGATTAATATTAATTGTAATCATCAATGATGTTTATTAAAATCCATCACTTTATGACAATAATAGTCATATTTATATAAATTTTTAATAACACATTGATAATTAGCATATTCATTATCATTCCTCACTATTATCAAATTTATTGTCATTCCAATTTTTTCGATAAACCAAACATCTCTAAATTGAAATTTTGATTAACAAGAGTCAAAATTTTAAATTAAACAACCATTTGCGATAAATTGTTATTTTATCAGCAATTAAATAAAAATAATGTATTGGGATGACTAAATGTATCAATACGATATTTGGATATCCATTTTAAATAGAAACCACTTGCAAATATTAACATAAATAGAGGGTATGGATATTTTCATTCCAGAATTTAATACTTCACCCCACAATTTTTTGTTCGAGAATTTTTTTAGAACATTTGTCATTTGTTCGAAAAAATGATTAGAACATTATTCAAGCCCCGCAAAAATATCTAAAATTACATAATGTTATAATCATTTTTTCGAACAAATGACAAATATTCTAAAAAAATCTTGAACAAAAATTTTGGGGTGAAGTACTAAATTTTTGGGGTGAAAATATCCATACCCATGAATAAAATTATTCGGCTTCCGGAAATTGCTGTCAAGCGGCCCAAATTAAATTTCTCTCGGTTTGAGTTCTTAATGTTTCCCCGAGCCCAACTCTTCAGAAAATATAGCCTCTTACATTTATTTTATTTTCTCTAAACTTTTAAATTTTCCTTTTCAAATTGTGAAAACTTGTATTTTATTTTATAAATTAATTTAATCAACCTTAGTATTTTTATTATTTTATTCTCTCGCTTCTAATTACATATGTTTAAAAACATTAAAATGAACTTCAAATTTAAAAAAAAAAAAAAAATCATGATTGTCGTGTTTCCCGGATGGTGTGGCCTACATGTTTGGGCTCGACTTTTCATGCTTCGTTGCAGTTAATTTTGACTGATAAAATTAAAACCTGGAGTAAAATAGTAAGGCAGTGTTTGAAGAGTATTTAAAATGCAATGGATCTGTAATGAAAGAATTTTCGAGTTTATGAATCTCAAATAACATGATTTTATTAGAATTTAGATATTTAAAAAAATTAATTTTAAATTTATTTATTTGAATATTTTAATTAAACAAGTGGGGTGAATTTAAAATTCATAGTACAAATACCTCATCCAAACACAATCTAAAACAATTTCGTTATTGTTTAAAAAAAAATTATTTCCTCTATTGCGCAATTACTTTCACAATTATCTTATTTTGACATCTCACAAATATTTTTACACTAAAATTAAAATAAAATAATTTTTTTTCACAAAAGTCAATAAAATTATCATTATTTTGTGCATACTCATATTCGCATACTTTTTTTTTTCTTCTTAAATGTGCAACTTTTATATATGAAAGTAAAGATGGAACGGAGTTTAAATTAAATTAAATTAATAAGTTTAAATTAGTATGTATAAAAATAATAACATTAAATATAAATATAATAATATAGGAACGATATAATTATAGAATAATATTATTTTATTATTACTCATGGAATTATAAGATAAAATAAGAAGATGAATTTTTTTAACAAGTATTCCTAGTAATTAAATATGGGCAGATGGCGTAGTAATTCTTATAAGATGCACCCTATCTTTTACTAGTGTCATTTTAATTTTGAGTCTCTGACCAATGAACATAATTATTAGATAAGGAAAAAAAAAATATAAGATTCAAATTACGAAGTACTCTCTCTGATAATTCAACATGAGCATTATGATGTACATACATAGAGCACTTATTCAGTCGAAGTAATTCTAGAGCTCGCATCAAATTTATAAAATACTCAATTTATTAATAAATTGTTCCGAACTTGATTCAATATAATTAAATAGTAACATTTGCGAATCGTGTTGAGCACTATATTAGCTCGTTTATTGAAGTATTTGTACATAATATCTTTCATAATTTAAAATTTTACAGGGTCCCATCGATTTGATTGTTTGACAGAGTTAATTTTATGGAAGAATTTTTACACCATAAAGGGAGGCCCGCGGCCCCACATCCCACGACCCCATAGACCGTTCCACCCAACTTTTACAAATAGAAAGTAAACAACTTTTGAAAAGTTTATTAAGGCAATTGTTTATGCGAAAGTGTATTTGTCTTTCTTCGTCTGTTTACGCAAATGCTTCGACTTGTCCTCTCTACTATTCATAATTTATTATATTGATATATTTATGAAAAATGTGACAATTATGTAAATATTGCAATTGTCAATTGTAATTACTTTCGTTGTTTTCTAGCAAATAGCTCATTTTTTGGACAAATTAATAAAGTAATAATCTAATATAAGAACATATGTTGAGGGCCTATTTGGTAGCCCTTATAAGCCTCCAGAAAAGTTATTTTCGACTCAATATTGATGTTTGGTAGATCTGAAACCTTTTACACAGATGGTCCAATAAAAAGCCCAGCCCGTAGAAAATTATCATTGAAAACACTGTAGCTCTTTAGAAATCCCATCGGCCGCCCCCCCTCGGATACAGTTTCATTGTTGAATAGTAACCATGAAAAGAAACAAATTGTCCATCTCTTCTCCCTCGCCAGTTACCGTCCGTCGTTCTCCCCCATCTCTTCTCCTTCTCACAAACTGTTTTTTTCTCCCACTCCGACCACCACTCCACCTCCCGTCATCTGCCGTTAGACCATCGCGATCGCCGCCCTTTACCCTGAACCCATCAGTCATTTCTCCAAAATCCTCGACGTCCACCACACCTTCGACTTTCTCTTTGCCGGTAGACTTCGCGACTTCAAGCATCTGAAACTGCTTTACAACTCAATTATTGGCAATGGTGAACTGATGAAGATTTCATTGCTGGGTTTTCAAATAACCCAATCTAAAAGGAAAAGATGTTGCTCTGTTCATTAGCTTTGAAAATCCAGCAATTAAAGCATAGGGTTGCCAATGGTAAAATTGGAAGATAATATTACTGAGTTTTCAATTTCTTCAAAATTTATTCAAAATTGTTGGGGAAGAATTATAGGAAGATTAGTGAAATTTCTTCTAGATTGTTCTCAATTTCTTCCATGGTAATTGATTTGTGTTTCTAGTTTCTATTTTGGATTTCGATGGTAATTGATTCCACTTCTAAAAATTGATTTGGGTTTCTAGTTTCTAATTTTGGGGTTCAATGGTAAATGATTTGGGTTTTCCATCTTGAATTTCCCGTGAAAATTACATTTTCTTGGGTAATTGATTTTTGTCTTTTTTTGATGTTGTGACTCAAGTTATTTTACATATGCAGTGGCCGAAATCTTCAAAAAAAAAAAAAAAAATTGTTACCATTTTCTCAGATTTTTTGTTGCAGGGATCGGTAGGCAAGAGATTGAAGATGGTTGGGGAGGATAAAATAGATATTTCCACAAATTTCTAATAATTTTTTAAGAATTATCTCCTCTATCAAACAACTTAAATATGATTATTATTATGTCCTGTCAAACATCAACAAATATTATCACCCATAAACCTTTTCTCAAGGCCCATCTTGCCTCCTTTTCCCATTAGACCTACCAAACAGGCCCTGAGTAAACACATTAACCCTTTGAAAAAAAAAATTGATTTAAGTTAGTTAATTTGTGAACCGTGTCACACAAATATTTACCTAAATCTTAATGAGTTAATCTATAATTAGTTATAGTTAAAAAATAATTAAGGTAACTAGGGTAAATATATGGATCTGGATCTGGGGGTGGGCATCGGTTCAGGATTTTTGGGTTCGGAGCCAAAATTTTGGGTACCTGAAATAATATTGAACTACATGATCTCGAACTCGAATCAACTCTGCTACCAAAAATTCCGGGTACCCAATGTTTTTATTTTTTCAATTTCTGTAAATAAATAATTTTCATACTCAATATCTTGATTCAACTTCATCCTGAATTCTTGATTGTAATTTCATTTTAATTTGTCAATTTATTTATAAATAAATTTTTGATGAAAAAAAAAAAAAAAGCAAAATCTTACATGAGACTGGACTAGAAAACAACCGGATCAAGTTGGCGACGCGGGATGCGTGATGGACTAGCGGTCGAGCACTGACGGATGCGTTTAGTGTTCAGCGTGGGGCAGGGGCGTGGCGCCCGCGGTCGGCGTGGATGTAGCGGTTTCCCGGACTGAGTCGAGGGTATTAGAGAACTATACATTTTCTACAAGTTTGGACTTTTAGGTGAAGCATAATTCTTTCAGAGTGAGTCGGTGCCTGTGAGACTAGTGGAAGTGGTGGTGTGCGCGCCGATGGGCGGAGCCGTGAAAAATGAGAGTTGTGTGTGCAGTGTGGCATTAGGCAGAACAAAAACAAAGTAAAAAAAAAAACATGTGTGACCGTAAACAACCCTAGTAGTTCTGACTTTTTCTTTAGAGTTAGAAATAAAAATATAATATTTTAATATTAATTTTAAAAAAATCAAGTCCCCAATCGGTTAAAAAAAGGTTATGTTAAAATACTCGAGCGCAAACTCGATTTTTAAGTTTCAGATTCAGGTGACCCGAAATCCAAATTTTCAGTAACACTACAAAAAAAGTCTTATTTAACGAGGATTTTTAAAGAGGGAAAATAAGCCCTCATTCTTAAAGAGGGATAAAACGAGGGTTTTAAATAAACGAGGGAATTCACGAGGGAAAATATTTCCTCGTCTGTAAAGAGGGAATTCACGACCGAAAATTGGTCCCACGATAAATTGCCGAGCGAATTGACGAGGGATAGTTGTTGTCGGAATTCCCGAGGGTTGAAACCATCGGCCATGAACTAACCTGACAACCTGATGAGGGTTTGTCCCCCACTCGGCAAATCGCGAGGAAAAAATCCCTCGACAAAACTGTAACTTTTCCACGAGGGAATCGATTCCCTCAGCCAAGGTATGCCTCCCTATGCCACGCATATGCCCAATTTTATGGAACTATAGTATATTTAATTAATTAGTGGTATATATATATATATATTATATATTATATATTAATATTAACTAGTGTTAGTTTAATTAATTTAATTTGTCATATAATATATATATAATTGTATTAGTATTAGTTAGTTATTATATTTTATAGAATTAAATAGTTATAATTAATTGTAGTTGAAATAATTTATAAGTGAATTTAATTTTTGGACGAAAGTTGTTTAATTAGTTATAATTAGTTGTGATTCCAACTAGATAGTATATATATTTATACAAATATATAGTCAATTATTAATTAATTATGTGTATATATTTAACTAATTAGTTATATATATATATATATATATATTTTAATTAATATAAATATTTAACTAATTAACTAATAGTTAAAATTATTTAATAAAACAATCAATATAAGTGTATATATGTACACTTGTTAAGAAATAGTGAAAAAGAATATAAAACATAATTATTTTACAATTTTATTGAAAATATTTTTAAAGAAATGATCAATATAAGTGTATATGTGTATACATGTTAGTAAATAATGAAAAAAATATATAAACAATGATTGTTTTATAATTTTATTGAAAATATTTTAATAAAAACAATCAATATATATAAGTGTATATATGTATACATGTTAGTAAATAGTGAAAAAGAATATAAAAATGAATATTATACAATTTTATTGAAAATATTTTAATAAAAATAATTATTATAAGTGTATATATGTACACATTTTAACAAATAGTGAAAAAGAATATAAAAAGTGATAATTTAATTTTGTATGTAATTATAATTAATTAAATAGAATATATAATAAACACTCAATATTAACTAATATTACAAATAAAATAAATAACAAAAAGTATATATGATATAAATATATATAGAAAGGTTAACTTAACGAATAAACAGTTGTGCCCAAACAGCATGGCGAAACACGTAAGGTCTTTGCACACAAAGAGGTCATGTGTTTGAACCTCACAAGGAGCAAAATCGCGAGTGTGCCTCCAGGTGAGAGGTTGTGAGTTCAAAACCCACAAACCTCTTTTCATCGAGAATTAAATTTTGTGAGGGCGGCTGGGCCCTCGCGAAACTAGACGAGGGATTTGGTGAGAGATTTCTGACATGAAACCTGACACATATTCCCTCGGCAATCCCGAGGGACCACTTTTTTCCTCGTGAAGCATTTCCCGATCAGCATTTTAAAGAGGGTTTATTTCCCTCTTTAAAACCCTCTTTAAGTTGGATTCGCTTTTTAAATCCCTTTTTAAGTTTCTCTTTAAATAAAGAGTTTTTTGTGGTGTAAAAATACCCGAACCAATCGTGTTTTTTTTTTTTTTAGTTCAGGTACAGAAACCCATTATCCACCCCTATTTGGATCGGGTTCCTAAATATATAGGTGATTTTGTGTTTCTTAAGAAAAATGATGCATGCCGGTAGAAACTAATAAACTAATTAATGGTCTAATTTTAGAATCCTATCGAGATTTAAAGTCGTTGCTTGAAAGTATATATTTTATATTTATATGATATGAGCTAGATCACAAAATATTTTATATAAGATCATAAGAGATAGGGTTAAACCTACACTGGGTAGAGTTAAACTCATTTAGAGATCGAATCCAGATACAGAGTAGCTAGAAGATAATACCTATATTCAGAGAAGAGTCTACCTCGGACTTGTTTCAAATGAGCATAGATACCATAATTATCGCAAGACATGTCGCCTGCTCTGAATTGACTAAAATAGACGATGTACTTGAAAGAAAGGTTAAGCAAAAGAGGGAAAGATCGATACACTAGAAATTAGGAGAGAAATTCTCTGCCAATTCAGAAATGATATATATGATCTGGTTGTGTGCGAGAGTGAACACGCCAAAGAAAATCTCATATACATACATTCACGTGTCTCGGGTTTCAAATAGACCCTAGAGTTGAACATATTATCTTAAGCCTGCCATTACAATTTACAATCACCTCATCATTCATTTTCAACAAGTATAACACTCATTTTTTTCACTTACTATCACATTGCATTTTTTTCTCTCTAGAACAATTTTTAACTTGAGTGATCTCCTACCTCCTTTTTACAGGAAATCTTTCACATTTCCGTGCACAAATCACGTTATTTCAAGACTACCCAAAAAAGCACTTCTACATGTAAATTTTTAAATTTTCTTCTTTCAGTAGTATTTTGATCGGTTCACATCATTCTAGTTGTTCTTTGCCCTACATTTTTATAATAATAATACAATATTAACATAGCATCCCCTCACTCAATTAATGATAGTATAGGTGATTTACCTACATGTATGACCATCATGCCACACACCACATTTTAACGGAAATAAATAAGTTAGTTGTATAAAACTGGTGCATGTGAGCACGTGATTCCTTGGCCATGTGACTAAAACATCAACATACATGCAAAATTGGGATGGTTTAGATATACACTACAATAACTTCTCCACCTCTTTAAATTAATTATTTTCATAAATCAAAGACAAATGTGAAGTGACATATAAATTCCCCTATGGGCCTCGAAGATATTAGAAATGGGAACGGATCTTTTCACTCCAAAAAATTAATTATTCACCGCACGGTTCAGTTCACCACCCAAATTTTCAGTTCATCCCCCACAAAAATGCCTAAAATTGAATAATCGTTTTTTCGATAAATGACAAATGTTCTAAAAAAATTCTCGAAAAAAATGTTGAGAGGTAAAGTACTAAATTATGGGGGTGAAAATATCCGTGCCTTAGATTCGGGTAACTTGCCCAGTCATAGGGCCGCTTCTTGGTGGACCTTAACCAGAAATCAATGGGCTAAAGCCTGTTGGGGTCTTCCACTGGAGTAGGTATACGCCCAATCTATATTTAAAGGCACAAGTTATTTGCACCAGCCTCTCGGTTAAATATACTACCAGGATGAATGCACTATTCGATGTTCGAAAAAAAAATTTGAAATATTTTTACATTTTCGAAATTCTTTTTCGAATATTGTGTACTTGAAAAAAAAAATCGGAATTCGAAAATTTTACAAATTTTTGGAAAAAAATTGAGGGTAGTGTATTTATCAAAAAGGCTAGTTTGCGTGAGACCGCTTTACAGTGAGACGGAAAATATGATGGGCATAATGCATAACATTTTTGAATGAATAAATGGTACTAATTTATACTAGTTGTGAACCGTCTCACACAATTTTTTGTTTTTTTCCAAATAGTTGATGTATTTAATCTCTCTAAGCATGAGAAATATAAGTATTTTTTTTTATTTCTATTTAGTTGATGAATTTAATCTCTCAAAACACGGGAAATATAAGTATTATTTTAATTTCATACACATATTATTCTCAAATCTAATGTACAACATTTAAGAACTAACATACATTATTCTTTAATCTAATATTCGTTTTCTGCAAATTTCTCCCTCCCAAAAATAAAATAAAAATAAGGAACATCATCACATGACCGGAAAAATTGCGTGTTTTCTGTGTCAACACATATTTAGGTGTCGTCTAGATACTTTTATAGTTTCATTTCTACTTTACATTAATATTATTATTATGTTGATAAACATCAATTAAATTAAAATCAGTTCCTTATACCTTCATTCATAAAAAACCTACTTCCAATTTAGTGCTAATTCAATATACAGTGTATTTAAAGAAATCCCACAAGAAGAAATGAAACCAACAAAAAAAAAAATGAAGGGGAGAAAATCCTGACAAATCAGTTCTCTCACCAGATGTAGTTCCATATATACAAGTGAAAATAGTTCCTACGAAGAGATTCTACAAAATTCATTTAAGTGAAATTTTACTCTACTCCTACGATAAAGTACTCGAGAGCTAAATGTGATTGAACCAAAAAATTCATATAAATGTTTTCTTGGGAAGTACAAGATAATAGCTACATACTAATCAATTTAAACTTCTACAAGACAAAAATGAAGGTGTCATAACTGCAAAATCCATGACAGTTTAGTCAAAAATTTAGTTGCATAAGCTATCTTATCGCACAAGCAAGACTGCTCGATCAGATCGACTCAAGTGGAAAACAATAGAAATGAAAAATGTTGACAACAACCTATGTACAAAGATGGATGAAATTAATGTTGATGACTATAATATAATCCGATTAAGACGCAAAGGACAGTAATGAGAGCTAAACAGCAATAGGGTTCACTACAAAATGCTCAATCTTCAGCTAAGCAATCAGCCCAAAAGAGTCCACCCAATGTCAGTAGCTGAATGAGCAAAATCTTTGCAACAATATATACCTGACGATAACTAGCCCGAGTGATGCCTCCCGATGTACATCATAGATTTGTTAACTAGAGGCAAGTCTGCTGTTTCCTTGCGCAATCCCAAAAATTTCATGCTGCAAAATTTATTTTTTATGTATCAAGTTTTTCAAGATATATATACAAAGTATAAGCATACAAAAGAGCATTTAATCAATTAGCTTTTAATGATATGTTCTCAAAACTCCCATCATGAGAACAAATGGAACTTTCCTTCCGAGTTCTTATAAAAAATCAATGAGTCAAATGAAATGAGCAATTGAGCACACACTATAATCAATAATTTTGTAAGAATAGATAGTATGGGATAAAGAAAAGAAATCTGTTGTCATGTGTTTTAAGATTAGCTGGCCAAACATAGTAATGACTATATGCAGAATTAAATCACAGAACATAAATACAGTGTTATATTGGAAATAGAATACCAACGTAGAAATAGGAGGGACAAAAGGAGAAGAAGATCTGTTTATATTATGGAACTCACTAGACACGCTGTAAAATCATTTTAATATGCAAATGACGAATGCTGGCATTATTTAAGGAATAAAACTATATGGTTACACAAAGCCAACAAACTAATCAGGGGATAAAAACATGCAGAGAGCCCTACACATGGAACCCCATCATCATCGATTCAACATTTAATTACGACTACATTTTAATTTCGTAATTCAATTGTTTGTGCCAAGTTCACATGTCCATTTAAGTAATAATAGCAAAACAAATGCACCATTTTTCCTCCAAATTTTCACACATCTTATACAACTTTGGCATCATAGGCCCATTGCCGAAAAACAGAATAAGCAAAAGGAGGTGAACAGAAGAAAGAGAGATGATCTCCACAATCCGCACACTACTTGAGTTCATGTTTAGATGGTGTCCATATGAATTTAATTAATTAAGTTGACAAATATCGTGAGGCGGAATTCTATTTATCAACTAAAGTGGTCGTGATCACATTGTTCCCATGAAATTATACCTTCGCATTGAATTACAGAAGCATTTACACAAACATAACTATTAACTAGGCGAAATGTGTAGGGGCATATAAGGAGACAGTCACAAAATATTTTCAGTTCAATTGATGAGCCTAAAACATATACTTCTAAACAATGCTATTCCTATAGTATATCAAAATCTTCCAACACTATCCGTTTGGTTTTGATTCATTCTTCTTCCTATTTCTTTATTCCATTCTGCTTTTTTTCGCAATTGACAACCACAATTTTGTTGAAATAAACAGATATAGAATTCCATCATAAATAGGTCAACACCCCCAAATAAAATCAAGGAACCAAAATTAGGGTTTCAGAGTAAAAATTCACCTGGTATAGGGCAATGGGCAGAAGATGATGATATAATCGGCGGAAGCACAGGTGAAGGTACTGGTCTTATCATCATACGCGTAGCTGTACGAGCGTGGGCACGCGCTCTTGAAGAACAGCGAGTACACCGACGGCCGACACGTGTCCGGCGTACTGTAGGCGTCGCTGCAGCAGTACATGGGGTCCCCAAACGCCTCGCACGCGCTCTTGCACGCCACGCTCTCGCGGCTGCCGTTCCCAAGCGCCACCCTCAGATCCCTCGGGCACGCGCCGTTCAAATCCACCAGGCAACCCGTCGAGCTGCATCCCCCTTTTGTACCTCCCATCGGGATTATCAGCATTGGGAGGTTGTACCCATCGACCAGGCTCACGTCGTAGAAGTCCAGCCCCTGATCGCCGTTCAGAGTGAACTCCGCCAGCGTGGCTGGGGGAATCGCGCCCCCCGCGCATTCTAGCCTCCCCGAGCCGCAATCGGCTGTGGCGCAGGAGAATTTACCGGTGGAATGGTCGGTGGAGCAGTGGGTACGGGCCCATACCCGACCCGACCAGGAGCGGGGCACCCGGAGAGTCCTTGATTTCCCGCTCTTGAGAACGAAGCCCGTGGGATTGAGCGGTGGCCTGTCGGCGCCAGTTAGTATTCCGGGCCAAATTGTGCGCCGGCACTTGTTGACTATTTTGAACGTCGTCGAATCCACCACTGTTGAATTTCAAGATAAAGTTAAAGCAAGAATCTGAAAAGAATACTGGGATTAAATATCCTATTCCTAGTAAAGGATACTACCTGATAAGAGAGAGAAGTCGAGCAGGAGGAGAGAGAGAAAAGTAGCGGAGAAGAGTAGACGTTCCATTAGCAGAAATCTGGATGGATTTTGCAGGTTTTTTTCAAGAATTTTTTAGTTTTCGTTTTCTTTTTTGGTCCACCAGCAACACCATTTTCTCTCTTTCTTTTGTTTGCTTTATTTTTTTCTGGAATAACCGAATAAAGATGGGGAGAGTGAAATGGAAAAAGGGTGGCAACGTGGAATTGATATAAAAAAAAAAAATTGGGGGAAAAAGGAAGTGGCGACATGAGTTCTTGCTGGGGGTTTTGGAATATCTTATTGGAGTTGAATAATACTATAGTTAATAAAACCAAATATTTTACGAGATTTAAAATTAAGAAGTTTTCTTTTAAACCCTTCACTCAATTTGAATTTTGATACTGATTTAGATAGCCTGTGGTCTAATTGCTTGAGTAGAATTGCATTAAATAAGTGCACAAATATTCAACTAGTGGAGCTTTATAATTAAGCTCCTATATTTATTTGATGATGATAGTGAATTATTACTCCATCCTCAAATAATTTTTTTTTTTCCAAAACGAACGTCTCAAGTTTAGGGGGCGCTTGTTTAGCGATTCCTTAATAGTAATGAGAATAAAAATTATTTTTCATGTATGTCCCCATAATAAAAATGATATATTGGGTGAAAACTTGTTTCAATTGTGACTCTATTGCTAGTGTCATGTCCACCAATAAAAATGTTGTTGGTGGAGGAATGGGGGAGTGATTGAGGAGGAGGATTGTAGGGAAAAAATAGGGTAATCAAAATGGGGTAGTGATTACCTTATTTAGGAGGGGAGGTGGTGATTTTGTTCTCAATAACCATCATAATTACACTAATTTTTCATCTCATTCTCATTACCATTGAGGAGTTCTTAACCAAGCGCCCCCTTAGTTTTTTTTTTTTTTTTTTTTTTCTAATTTGAAAAATATTCATCCATATTTCTTTTTATATTTGTCTAACTTTATTTCTCTCTTAATTTTTTTATCACACTTAATTATATATTTAATATTATATTTTTTAATTTTAAGCAAAAACAAAATGAAAACTTAATAAGGGGTGTGGAGGGAACATTATTTATCTCAGCCAAGATGCATTGTCCGTGAAAATGTGTCTTTCTTTTTAGGTACAGGCTATGTTGCACGGGTGCGGGTGTGGGTGCGGGGTACGTGAGCGATACGACGCGGGTGCGGGGATACAGAGTTTTTCAAAAAATTTAGGATACGATTCGGCAAGAATACGTCTATTTAAATTTATTTTTATTATATATAATACATGTAATAAATTAAAAATATAGATAAATTTTATCTAAATATGCAACAATTAAATATTAAATATCATTAACTTACGCAAGTGATAATAAAAATTTCAATCTACATATTTATACTGGCCAACTCACATTAACATCATTATCATAATCACTTGTCATAACCATTATCTCTAGAAAATTGAATAATTACTAGAAAATTAGAAAGCATATATATTTTAGAAATTTCTCCAAATTATTTAATTATATAAGAATTAAGAAATTGAAATACTTGGTTGGATGATGTATAATTTGATTTGTTTGTTGATTAATATATTTAATTATTTACATTTTAATATTAAATTTTTAAAAAATTACAAAAAAAAATTACAAAAATTAATAAATTTTACAATATTTTATCCGATTCGCGTATCCCCCACGTATCCCCCGCGTATCATAGGAGGGGGATACGCGTATCCGACTTAAAAATAATTTAAAAAAATTCGGATACGCCACGTGGCGTATAGGGTGCGAATCCGATGCGAATCGCACCCGCACCCGTATCCCCCGCGTATCCGATATTGCATACCCCCAAAATTTGAAGAATCCGTGCAACATAGGGTACAGGCTGTTTGGTTAGTTTTTTTGTTGACCCGTGAAATGAGAGAGGTGTCATTTTGAGGGACAAATTTCTTAAACTTTTCAATATTTCTTCTCAACAGACATTTAGGGTGGAAAATATGGGAAATAGAATGGAGGGTTTGTAGGGGAACTTAGATGAAAGCAATCAGTCGGGCTGACTGGAAGGAGTTCTTATATCTATGGTAGTTTCATGTTTACTTTTGTGGGTGGGACAAGGTGAGTTAGTTTATATTGCTGGGTTTGGTAAACTAAACTAAAGTTAACAATTGTTTACTTCATAGGTTTCCATTTTCGGTTTAATAAGGGGACTTGTAAAAAAAATACTCCCTCAATCCCTTAATAACTGTCCCATTTTATTCAAAATGGTGTCCCTTTTTAATTGTCACTTTTGCAATACCAATGCATATTTTAGCTAATTTTTTCAACAATACCCCTAATAAATAGTAGAAGTAATCAACATCTTGTAATAAATAGAAGCAATAAATAAGGGTGTAAGTGTCTTTTGATACCCTAATAAATGAAAAAATTGGTTTGTGTGAATGGATAAAATGGGACAAATAATAAGGGACGGAGGGAGTACACAATTACCCTTCATCTTCACGGAATTGGAACAGTGTCTTCTTCTTCAACAATAATTTTTTTTCCAATGCTTCCTTCACTGAATTTGTACAGTGTCGTCGTCTTCAACAATATTTTTTTAACTGTACTTCTTCAACAGAGAATTCACAAATACACAAAAATTATGTGTATATATTGTAAAAGCACTCAATACCCAAATTCAAGATCTAAGATTCAAAACATGGAAATACTCAATCTGTAACTCATAAAACATAAATTAATCTAATTTATGAGAAACGTGTACACCTATGTTCAATTGTAAGAAAATAATCGCAGCATAGACGACGACCAATGGCGTGCGAGCACGGGCAACGACGAGTTCCCAAACTGAGCAGCGGCGCCGCCACCTCCGCACGCCTTTGCGTCTTTCCAAATTCAATCCCATTTCCTTGTGCGAGTTGCAAAGGTGAGCTTTGATGGGCGGCGAAACTTCGGAGCTGATCGGCGGCACATATGAAGAATTTTCTATATACAGGAGGGGCATATAAGTAATTGCATTGGGGAACAGTACTCCAGATAAAATAGACCGCCCAATTTGGCCAGATTAAAAGTAGCATTTAATAGGCCTTTATTTCGGGTCGGGAAGATTACCCGTATATGTTAACATTTAATGTAAACAACAAATAAACTCCTCTTATTCTTCTAAATGGGGTTTATTATTCCAAGTAAACACAACCTTATAGGTTTAGTATGGACAAATTGGTGTCTGATTCATTCACTTTGCGCTTATCTACTGAACTAGTGCTAATCCAGCGATTTCGCGGACTTGTAATTATTTTAATTTTTATCTTTTTATTTTTAATATTTGAACGTATAACGCGATTTTATATTTGAAATACATCATCTTATTAATGTTTATGAGTGTAATAATTTTACTTCAGGTTACATATTAAAAACTCATTGACTTTAGAAAAAAATAAAAACCAATGCAGATCGAGACTCCGTTAATCTCTAGTTCAATAAAATAAAAAAATAAAAAAAAATCAAAAACCCATTACACGTTTATTTAATTGCAATATAACTTTCGAAAGAACAAAACCAACAGAGCAACTGGAAACGTTGCTTATTTATAATCCAATTCAAATGAAATTTTTTTTTACACATTACGGAATATTTCTCTATAAACCACATTTGTTGTGCTTTTTTATGGTTTACCGTCTAAATCCAAACACAGGATTTTTAAACCGCTCCTGCTCGTAACTCTAAACACTGCAACATAAAACTGCCCATGTGTAAACACCGGCTTGGGAAGATAGAGTCCAACCGAAGACAAAAACTGTCCCTGACTCTTATTTATCGTCATAGCAAAACATAGAAGAACTGAAAATTGTCTTCTTGTAAAATTCACAGGCATTGTGTTGTCTGAATTAGTTAAATTCATCCTCAGAATGTACACTTTGTTCCCAATATTTCTACTTGAAATTATCTCAGCTTCGAGTACATGACTTCCAAGCCTGGTGATTATCAATCTTGTGTCATTGCACAATTAGGTTTTCTGATCAATATTTCTCAAAAGGACCACCGACACACCTTCCTTCAATATTAGACGATGATTTGGCATGCTCAAACACTTAACAGAATTTTGAAAATCAACATATATCATCTCTTTGTTTCGTCCATGCCTAAAGTCCGACTGACAAACACTGTCAGAGCTCAAGTACTGTCTCGTGTTTCTAGGAATCATAGAAAGAATCTCCTCATTTATCGTTTCAACATCGCGATGTGTAGGTGCAAGAAT
Organism: Ballota nigra; assembly: GCA_947034835.1. Classification (NCBI taxonomy): domain Eukaryota; kingdom Viridiplantae; phylum Streptophyta; class Magnoliopsida; order Lamiales; family Lamiaceae; genus Ballota; species Ballota nigra. The sequence continues at coordinate 31,841,729 of OX344721.1, forward strand.
GACCCTCTCTTCAAAGTATTTATACGTGCGTAGATTCTCAACTATGTTTGGATAAATACTTTGAATCATTGAATGAACCGGGTCACTCACATTAGAAATTAGGATATCATCAGGAATCTCAACTTCCGGAAAACTGTCGTTGCAACCCCCAATAGTATCGTCCCCAACATTCAAAATCCACTTGGAGAAATCCGCAACCTCAGTCGAGTTGCTACCAGCAGAGTTATACTGCAACCTCATATTTTTCGTCAAAGTTAAAATCTATAATAAGAATAAAAAAAAAGATTTAAAAAAAGGTGCCAAATAAATATTAAACAATATTAAAATTAGTAAACACGCGATAAACACATAGTTATCGTGAAATATACCTTGCAAATCTCTCATAGGTACGATGCATTTATAGTAGAATGCACAACATCCTCTCTACTCCCTTTGGGTATAACAGGTAGTATTTGCCTAAAATCTCCACCAAGCACTACAATTTTCCCACCGAAAGGAAGGTCACTCATCGAACCATCCGGACACCTACCAATATCCCTCATCGTTCGGTCCAGAGCCTCAAAGCTAAATCTGTTGATCATCGGTGCTTCGTCCCATATAATAAGCTTCCCCTTCAACACAAGTTCAACCAATAATCATAAATTTCTAAAAATCTCCCTATAAACCAAATTTGTTGTGTACTTTGAAGGCTTTCCTTCGGAGTCAAGACAAATAATTTTCAAACCACATGTACTCCTAACACTTGATACTGCAACGTACAACTGCCTGTGCGTGCAAACTGACTTTGACAAGTATAGTCCAACGGTCGGAAGAGATTGACCCTGACTTTTATTAATAGTCTAGCAAAAAATAACAATATAGGAAATTGCCTCCTCGTAAATTTTACAGGCATAGTTGTGTTTGAATTGCTCAAAGTCATTCTTTAGATGAAGACCTTCTTTCCAATATTTTTCCCATAAATTATCTCAGCTTCAATCACGCGGTTTTCCAGTCTAGTAACAATTAGTCTCGTCTCATTACACAACCCAGAATTTTGAAAACCATCATTACTGCGATCGAGCTTGCCATCCCCAACTTTCAATATTCAATCTGAAAATTCAGCAATTTCACCACCTCATATTCTTTGTCAACGTAAGTACCTAATTACAGAGCCACAAAAACACGCAAAAATTAACCAATTGACAGAGAAATATTCTTATAATAACCGCTTCAGGGAAGAGTTGAGATAGTTGACTCGATCTCTAGTTGTTATTTTCTTGTATAATCAAAACCATAATTAATTAATATATTAGACATTATAGAACCATTTGGTTTTATTTCAAATAAACTTTTTAATATGTGAAAACTATTTTCAAATACACTATCTTTTAATTGTAGAAGTTGCGACTTATCACCACATCTTCTGGTTAAATGAAATTTTATGATATGCTCAGTTGGCCGTATTTTATACAATTTGGACTAAATTGGCCAAAATTAAAAGATAGTGTCCTAGTTTTGAAAGTTTGTAAAGAACCTAATTTTCAAGTTCGTAAAGATATTGACTCAATTTTGCAAGTCCGTAAATATAATTTTACTAACACTCATAAGGTAGTGTCCTAAAATTAAAAAAAAATCTCTTATAACAAATTTAGTTAACGGTAACAAAGTGTATTAATTGTTTATTTAAAGAACACTAATTGGTTAAATTAAAATGCATCTAAAAATAATTATAAAGTGGTTCATATATGAAATAATTTAATTCTATAACATACTCTCAATAGTAATATTTTATGATTAAAATATATAATATTATATTGAGGTTAATTATGTTTCTAATCTATCACCAATATTGTCGGAACTACGAATTGATATGTATATAATAAGTCATAACTTATAATTTTAATAATTTTTTAGGACATTATCTTATGGGTGTTTGCAAAATTAGAACACTGTCTTTTCGGGCTTAAAAATTTAGGAAACTATCTTTATGGGTTTATAAAATTAGAATACTAAGTAATCTTGCAAAATAAGGACACTATCTCGTATGTTGGGCAAATTTAGACCAAATTTTATACAATGTGGGTTAAATAAAGCCCAATTATAACATGCTTAATTGGCCATATTTTATAAATTTTGGTCAAAATTTAAAGATAGTGTCATAACTTTGCAAGTTATAAAGATATTGTCCTAATTTTGCAAATTCGTAAATGTATTGTCTCAACTTTGCAAGCCCCTAAAGAAAGTGGCATAATCTTACAAACACTCATAAGGTAGTGTCCTAACATTATAATCTTTCCTTATAACCAATATATTTAAGAAAAGCAAGATTGAGAAACCAAACAAATAAAGTGAAATTTAATGGAGAAAAGTATGAAACATTTTCAAAAAATACATTCTATTGGTAACCGCTTCAGAGAAGAGTTGAGAGAGTTGATTTAATCTCTAGTTGTTGTTTCCTTGTAGAATCAAAACCATAATTAATTAATCTATTAGATATTATAGAACCATTTTGTTTTATTTCAAATAAACTTCTTAATATGTGAAAAATATTTTCAAGCACATTATCTTTTAATTGTAGAACTTGCCAATTATCACCACATCTTCTAGTTAAATAAAATTTAGGTAAAATTTTATAAAATGTGGGACAAAGAAACCCCAATTATGATATGCTCAGTTGACCGTATTTTATACAATTTGGACTAACTTGGCCAAATTAAAAGATAGTGTCCTAGTTTTGAAAGTTTGTAAAGATCCTAATTTGCAAGTTTGTAAAGATATTGACTCAATTTTGCAAGTCCGTAAATATAATTTTACTAACACTCATAAGGTAGTGTCCTAAAATTAAAAAAAAAAAATTCCCTTATAACAAATTTAGTTAACGGTAACAAAGTGTATTAATTGTTAATTTAAAGAACACTAATTGGTTAAATTAAAATGCATCTAAAAATAATTATAAAGTGGCTCATATATGAAACAATTTAATTCTATAACATACTCTCAATAGTAATATTTTATGATTAAAATATATAATACTATATTGAGGTTAATTATGTTTCTAATCTATCACCAATATTGTCGGAACTACGAATTGATATGTATATAATAAGTCATAACTTATAATTTTAATAATTTTTTAGAACATTATCTTATGGGTGTTTGCAAAATTAGAATACTATCTTTTCGGGATTAAAACTTTAGGAAACTATCTTCATGGGTTTATAAAATTAGAACACTAAGTAATCTTACAAAATAAGGACAGTGTCTCGTATGTTGGGCAAATTTAGACCAAATTTTATACAATGTGGGTTAAATAAAGCCCAATTATAACATGCTTAATTGACCATATTTTATAAATTTTGGTCAATATTTAAAGATAGTGTCTTAACTTTGCAAGTTTATAAAGATATTGTCCTAATTTTTCAAGTTTTATAAAACGTGGGACAAAGAAAGCCCGATTATGATATGCTCAGTTGACCGTATTTTATACAATTTGGACTAACTTGACCAAAATTAAAAGATAGTGTCCGACTTTTGAAAGTTTGTAAAGATCATAATTTTCCAGGTTTGTAAAGATTTTGACTCAATTTTGCAAGCCCGTAAATATAATTTTACAAACACTCATAAGGTAGTGTCCTAAAATAAAAATAAAAAAAAATCCCTTATAACCAAGTTAGTTAATGTTAACAAAGTGTATTAATTGTTTATTTAAAGAACACTAATTGTTTAAAGTAAATTGTATCCAAAAATATTATAAAGTGGTTAATATATGAAACAATTTAATTCTATAACATATTTTCAATAGTAATATTTTATGATTAAAATATATAATACTATATTGATTTTATTTATGTATCTAATCTATCACCAATATTGTCGGAATATATAGCTAGATCAATGCAAGGTTGCGACGATAAAAGAGAATATCTTAGAATTATACGTCTTCAATTAATTTTTATACGCGGAACGACATATGCTTTAAAAAAATACTCGCTGGATGTTTTTATTAACATTTTGGACCAATGAATGAACAATATTTACAAATAAAGTGAGTAGAGTAAAATTGTTTTATTTTCATTTTTGGGTTTTAAGTGATTTTTAAAAAAATAAATTTTGAAATTTATTGTTTTTTTAAATCAATAAAATTTTAAAATATGTTTTTTAATTGTAAGATTTTGATTTCAAAAATATAATTTTAAAACCCCAACCACAATAAGTTATAAAATGCAAAATACAAATCCAAGTTTCTAAAATCCCGAAAAATATACAAAAAAAAAATGCATAGAGAATGTGATTGTGATTGTTTCAGTTGAATTAGGAAAGTTGTATAATCGCAAGGGATTCATTTAATTATGCTTTGTTCTCTATGATTCCACAAAATACTACAAAATTAATATGGACCAAATAGCCACACGTTTATATTGTGGATAGGAAAAAATATGCAAATTTATTAACTTAAATCGTACATATAATTTTTAATCGTGTGCAGGGAAGATGAGCGCCAACTGTGTGCGGAAGATTTGCTTGGAGCGAGACGTGATCGTCTCTTGCTTGCTTGCTTTTGACCAGACCCAAGGATATGTCCAAGATTGATTAAAAACCACGTTTTTTTTAAACATTAACCAAATCTGCCTAATTAGTCAATTAGGGACTAAATTAGTTAAATTCCAATTTAGGGACTAAGTTGAATAACTAATTACGGAAGGTTGAAAATTTATTTTATTTTATTTAATTTATTAATTTAACCTTGACTTTTATTTGGTATATTAACATGCCCAATATTATCGAATGCTAATATCCCATGACTTGTGTTAGTGGTGAAAATAATTAGGAGAAAATCATGTAATTTGTTCAATTATATATTTAGATACTCATTTACGTCAATATTATAATTTGGTTTAAATTGTTGATTATATAAAATATCATATATATATATATATATATATATAATTTTGGAATATACAAAAAGTAATAATACAAATGTCACATGTTATATACAACCACACATTTTGTTAATACACTCTTCCAAGTAATGTTTGAGTTAAAATTGGAAATCCAAAAAACTCAATACACAAAAAGCATGGATCAAGGAGGAAAAAATATTTTTTTTAAAAGAACCCTTGCTAAACCCAAAAAAATCAAGGGAAAACGAATGCACCTACTGAGTAGTAATACGATACATATCGTTGTTCATATCAGAGTACAATAAAGGTTCAATGAAATCAAGGCACACCCCCATGTGAAAGTCCACAGTGTGTCTAATGTAAAAACAACTAATACCCTTTATCCAGGATTACTCTAATGTGATGAGTTGTATCAATATTGTTTGGATAAAGATGACATTCAATCCTCTTTATTTGAACCTCATATGTCATCATTTTGGTTCTAATTGTATTGTATCATGTAATATTCATCATCTTATATTGTATTATGCATTATATATTGTATTGTATTGTATTAATATGATTTATTATACCTTCTATTGTATTGTATTATGTATTGTATTGACAATTGTGTTACGTTAGACACCATTTATATAGTCTATTATCTATATGTTTGCTTTAAATATGTGATTTTATAGTGATTTAAATGGAACATATGTATAATATCATATTATAAATTTCAATTATTTTTATAAAGTTTCCATCTTTAAAAAAAAATTACGATATAGATATATCAATCGATATTTCCGTAAATTTAAGGTTGCGATAGTGATATTTTCATCCTTGGTTCTTACTATTATCATTGTCATTAGATGTGATGTAAGATTTACCTTGAAAAAATATTTTACTTAGGCCCACAATTTTGGTGAATGATAATGTGAGGTCAATAAATTTGAAAATAGAAGGACATTAATTTTTTTTTTCTTTGGCAAATGTAGGACATCAACAATGTTTTTTTTGCAAATATAGGCCATTTTTTTGTAAATATGCATGCATGTTTCTTTTACATGCCTACATTTGCCAAAAAAGATTAATATCCTACTTTTACCACAGTAAAATCATATAATTCTTAAATTGCAAACTCCACCACCATAGATAAAATCCTAATAAAATTCTCGAGTTATTCTCATAGTATATACGTTTGGCAAATAAAAATAAAAATAAACCTCTACCTATCCACTTTCATTTACTTCTCTAGATAATAAGAAACATTGGAAATGAGTCAAACCAATACAAATATAAAGATTGTCGAACATCGTGTTAGGGTATTTTTTTTAAAGACCGTAATTTATGGGGGTCGCAAAATGGGGACTTTAACTTTCAAGACTGACAAAATAAGGATCACAACTTGTCGAGTTAGCAAAATAAGGACAACAACTTTTCAGATTGGTATAAGGACCGTAACATGATATCTAATAATTGCTACTAATATCATTAAGAGTAATATATTTTTCTAAAGACAATCAACAATGCCACTTTAGAAATAAAAAAATAAAAACTCATATAGTAAGAATATCTACGTTGTAACGCCCCGAATCCAGAATATATTAATTATATCGGATTCGAAGTATTATTGTGATCAAAAGTCCGAACTATAAAAATTTTGAAGGAAATATAACGGAAATAAGAGATGATGAGTTTTATGCAGCGGAAGAAATGAATAGAATAATTTTAATATGTATATCAGACACATATATGTGTGCATAAAGCATAGTATTAACAGTAATGTTTTATTTAAGTGGGGAACTCCGTGTCATCTCTATTACTGTCCTTGCTCCACGAAATCATAATCTGCAAGGGTTGTAAAAATGGGGCGTGAGATTTGAATTCTCACGCATGGGTGATTTGCAACGTCATGGGATTGGTAAATCCGAAATATATTAAGTTATACTCGTTAATAAAGTGTTTATTCCATTTAATCAGTTCACCTGTAAACAAGATTACAAAATTTTATAGAAGAAACAATTCATATAATGATTCATCGACATTAAGCATATTTCACATAATATAATTGAAATAGCACAAGTTGGTTCACATTAGGGCAGAGCCCAAAGCATATTCACATATTGTCACAAACTGTCAAACCATATTCGTACGACCATTCCACTTCCAACAAAGTTACCCTTTTCAACTACAACCAAAACTTACTTCATCCAACCACAACAAACTCACATCATCCAACCACAACATCCCTCAAAATAAGCAAGCATCAATGGCCTTATTCCCAGTGCGCACGTAGGCAGCTGGCCGGGGACCAGATCTGCTTGATCAACAACCTTGATTCCGAGGGCGTCCCCGACAGCTCCCCGGAGGTCGGAATTAAAACTCGATTCTAACTCTGTACTTACTGACTTTCCATAAAACTGACTCAACAAACTTCACAGAGAAAAATACTCGATTGACAACAGAAACTGATTCATGCTCACATAAGGTACTTACTCATGCAATGGTAATCGATTTATAAAACAATAGGCAGTATATAACATATATAGTAATATCACATAATTCAAACAAATATATAATAGGTGTTACATTTATGTTGGATTAATTGTTTTAGATTGATTTAGTCGAGTTCAGAAAATACCGGCACAACGTTATTATTAGCAGATCAATCAACAGATCATCACACACCTGATTGTTCTGAGTCCTGGGAATATTGTGTAGGCAAACGGTCGAGTCCTCCGTGCGTGTCCCGAAAAGTACAGAATCCTAATAAGGAGTATTCCGATTAAAAGATCGACTTTTGAATTTGAAAAGCTTATGTGTTTGTATCTCGAGGATTGAGTAGATTGTTGCCTTTAGAAAACTATTGAAAACTAAAGTTTTCAAAGGTTGATTTCTATTTGATAAGTACACCCCTTTTCAAGAGGAGGTGTATTGGGGGGTGTATTTACTAATTTTTTGTGGTGTCCTTAACAAAAGCCTTTTATAAAATTAAAAGTATATTCATAAAAATTATTATTCTTGGAAATACTTAAAAGAATAAGAATAATTACTTAAGAGGATTAATAAGAAATAAAGAAAAAGTTTTTCTTTCTAAGATTTCTATTTCTCATTTCAAAAGAATTCTTGAATATAAATATTCATATTGTATAAATAAAACTCCCTTATTAAATTATTAATAAACTTTATCTTGTGTTCCTTTTTATAAACTCGACTAATATGATATTACTTCCGAAACTTAACCGTACTACTACTATTTCGAAATTAACAAAAAACTGAAACCTTAGAGAAAAATGAAGAAAACCACAACATACTAATCCACTAATCCAAAAACACCAATCAACTATTTCAACGATACTAAACAACTTAATTCAATAATATTAACCAACTAAGCCAACAACACTAATTCATCAATCCAACAATACTAATCGGCTATTTCCAACAAGGTCCGAAGGAATAAAGTCCATCTACAAGCTCACAGACTCCAATCCAAAAACAATTATTCTTAAACTTACAACAACTCAACGGGGAAACAACTCAATTTCTAAACCAACTATTACGAGAAATTGAAATAAGGTTAGCAACCTTACGAGTCCCAAATCGGGCAGCCCAACAGCGTAGCTTGAAGACTCGTCGGGTAAATTCGAGCAGCCTAACGGCGTCGTAAAAGGATTCGGTAATTCGTCGGATATTTTGGACAGCCTAACGGCGTCGTTTTGATTTCACCAAAAATGGAACGGGCAACACTTCGTCAGGGCTTCATCGGGAAATACGAAGAAGAATTTGTGAGTTTAAATTGAAAGGGAAATTTTAAGACAATCGGATTTGAACTGAGAAATTGGAAGAGACTGAAAAGCAATTAACTCACTTCAAGAGAAAAGGCGAACGTCGACGCTCTTCTGAGAGAGGCGACGGCGGCAGAGGCATGCTGGGAGCGACGGTGCCGTGGCGGTGCTTCGGCGGGAAGAGACGGTGGCGTCCTTGAGCAGTGAAGGGGGAATGAAGCACGGCGTGATGGTGGCTCCACGATGGCGGTGACTGGAGGCGGCGCCTCGTGGATGGGTTGCGACGCTCCTGTGAGGAAGGGAGGCGTCGCGATTCCGGGCTGGCACGGCGGCGTTCGCGGCGGGAAGGCAACGGCTTCCGGCGGTGCGACGACGATCGAAAGAGGCGGGAGGCGAGGCTGCGGCGCTTCGGTCGGACGGAGAGAGGCAGGGGCGCGGCAGTGACGGGTGAGAAAGGCGCCGCTGTTGATCGGAGAGGAGGAAGAGAGGCGGTGGTCGCCGATTTTAACGAGAGAGAAAGAGGATTGAGAGCAAGTGGAGAGAGAGAGCAGAGAGTGAAATTTGAGAATTCTGTTTTTGGGGAGGAAGAGGCGTACGCGGTTTCTGTTTTGATAGGAAAGAGAAAGATATTTTTTGGAATATTTATTTCTTAATTAATTATTTTAAAAGAAGAAAATATTATGTGGGTGTGGTTAATTCTCTAATTAATTTAATTCTAAAAGGAAAGTAATTTATGTGGTTAAGAATTAATCCCCTTTAATTCTGATATTTTCGATCCCACTAGATACGGTTTAGGGATCGTTTGGTTCACTAATTTAATTCCGATTCGGAATTTAATACAATTTTAAAACTCAAATAATATTTTATTGTATTTGGATTATATTGACATATTTTTATCAATAAATTATACGAATCGAAAACCTTAATTTAAACTTGAATATTTAATTTCTCGTAGTCCTTTATTCGTTTGAAAGGTTCGATTCCTTTCTTCGAATTCGGGAATTTATAAAAGGGTATATATTTAAATTACACAATAGCACACAAAAATAATAAAATTAAAATAAACAAAGATAATAATATAAAATAAGGGTTCTAGGAATATAAAAGGTATAAAACGGGACGGGGTGTTACATACGTCACCAAGAAACTCTTATCACCTACTTGAGATTCGAGTTCAATTTGAGTTTATTACGGTTGGTTGTGCCTAAATTTGCAACTCTTAAAAAGTACAGCCCCTAATATGGCTACAATAATGAATAATAATTGTAAGCAAATTCATGTTGTTGGGTGTGGATGTAAGTATTATATATTGGTTAAAATTATTATTTTATAGTGAAGTATATTTAGTGAAATACAAAGTATAGAGTGAAAATAATGTATACATGGACCATTGAAGAGTATTTAATTGCTTGCACTAAATAATATTAGTTATTTTTATTGAAGAGTATCAGTTGCTTGCATTGAAGTGTATTAGTTGTTCATTGAGAATAAACTAAGACTCTTCAGTGAAGACAACTAATACTCTCCAGTGAAAACAACTAATACCATTTAGCCAAAACTACTAATACTCTTCAGTGATTCATGTATAAACCTATTTCATTCTATACATACTCTTAGTGAAAATTATAAAATGAGGTTGACAACTTTAGAAGCTTGAACTTAGTAAAAGCATTCTTTTTCGAAATAATTTTATCAGCCTTAAAAAAATTATATTAGTAAGGTTCTGATTTGTGCATGAGGTTCTTAAAAATGTCATAAATTTTGGTAATTATATTTTTTATTGTTTCGTAGCGTATCCATAAAATGTAAAAACCCATAATTTTATTTCAATAAATTGATATTACTAAATTAAGTTAATAAATGAGTCTACTATAATTAAGCGGCATCATTACCGAAACTATTAACAAAAATACATTATTGATTAAGTTCCTAATAAATACTCAATATACTATTTAGTCATATATATAAAAAATAATTTGATATGAATTATGTAATATATATATATATATATATATATATATATATATATATATATATATATATATATGGTTCATATATGTTTATGTACATAATTTAAACTAATTGGCATCTATTAAGGAAATTAACATATATATTTCCACAAAACAATAGTTACAGACAAATTAGAGTAATTGTCAAATTGTGCATTAAATGTAAAAAAAAAATCCACAAAACAATAATTCCAGCCAAATTAATGTAATTTTTGTATTTACAAAACAATACAAATTTAAACATGGTAAGATTTCTATTAGTCCACGTTTTTTAAAGAATTAGTAATAAAAACTAAATTAATTAGGGTCAATTACAAAAAACTTATAATTTAGTCAAATGCATAGTAATAGAAATCTATAATTTGTCAATAATATAGCGAGTTATATAGTTTATCAATAATTATAATTTGAATTATGTGAATTATGTAAAATCTATAAACATGGAATTATTTAGAATACACATATTGTTATAAGATTAATGCTGGAATGCATAGTATTAAAAATATTAATCAGAGTAGATATACAGAGTTTGAAAAAAAGGGGTAGAAAACTACAGTACAAAATAGAGTTATATTTTACCTTTCTAAAATGATTGAAAATAAATATGTACAATTGAATTCTCGTTCAACAACTAAGAACAAATTCTATCTAAATAAATTGACAAATTCTCGTACACTACAAATTTTTTACATTCTATCTAAAAGAAAACAAAAAAAAAATCCTACATGGCGTAGCCGAAATTGAAACAGAAAACTTCACGACACCAAAAAAATAAGAAGCCGAACTTCACTCCACCGAATCTTTACCGGAATATACAATCCATCTCGAAGCCACAATCAAACAAACTTGACACGGTCATAGTTGATAGATAACACTGCAACAAAAAAATAAACGTGTCAAAAATTGATATATACAAAACCTAACCCTAAATTAAAAAAAACACTGCAATGCCAAGCCAACAAAGAACGCAAACAGGACAGGGCCAAGAGAAAGATGAAAGTGCACAATATTTATAGGCAAAAAATTAAACACAATTGCCAAATCTAAGGAACTAAATTGACTGCAATAAAATGAGAGTTAATAATATAATAAATTTAACCATCATCCAAGGTAAAAGACAATCGAACGGACACAATGGAATGAGAGAATGTGATTGATGGCTGTGAAGCAATTAATCCTGCCAAAACCCAAAAATGGAAGGGTTAGGTGTATAGATAGATTATAGATAGATATAGATATACTAATTAATACACAAATTAATGTTTGAGCTAAAATTGCAAACACAAAAAAATCAATACACAAAATACATGGATTAGGGAGAAAAAACTTTTTTTCTTTTAAAAGTACAAGGCTTTGCCACATAGGACAAATCACACTTGTCTTTATAGTATAGTAAGAAAGAGTTTTTTTTTTTTCTGCTAAATCTGTGTATAAATCTCTTTCCAATGCGATTGTGTCGACTAGCATCCTTAATTCATTCTGGTATAAAATATAGTGCAAAGACATTCCAAATAAGGTTTCATCCTTCCTTTGGAAGGCTTTAGGATATAGAATTCCTACAAAAGATAATTTGGCCAGGAGAGGCCTTGATCTTCATGAGCAAGAGAAATTTTGTCCTTTGTGGAAGGATGTTGATCATCTTTTGTGTTCGTGTAGTTTCTCTTTTTATGTTTGACGGTATTGTTTCTTTTGATTGGGTATCATTGTTGTGAGCCCTTGCTCTAAAGATAACTTATCTCAATTTGCAAGCTACTTTGAAGGTAAAAATAGGAAGATAGTGTGGAACATCATTTGAGAATGTACTTATAGGAGCCTTTGTAAGATTACGAATATTGCAATCTTCAAAGGCGATAGTCCGAAAGGTACTTAGATTGGTGGAGGATATTAAGTTCAGCACTTGGAAGTGGATTCGTCCGGTTTTTTCACTGTATTTCTCTTATTTTTTTTTTTCATGAATGGTGTTTTTATCCAATTAATTGTATTTCGTTAAAAATAGTATGAGTTTAAACTATATTTCTGAGGGTTTCGATATAAGTTTGACTTTAAAAAAAAACACTATCTATGCACAATAAAAATTGGCAAAATACTTAGTTGTTTATATCAGGTAAATGATGACTCGAAACTATGACTTGTCAATCATAGGTAGTGAAGTTATAACTATTTTAGCTAAGTAAATATTTATTATTGTTATGTATATAAAGTATCACTGTTTTAAACAGTAGAGACATTCTTTAAACTATTGGGGAAATCGGGGTGCCCGGATCTATTCGGGATGATATTTAAATACGAATTTAAAATTCAATTATTACTAGCATGGATTAATCCTAATTAATTCAAATAATAATTATCCAACAACAAATAATTCATGCATGTGAATAAACTTATGTAAAATCCTATAGCAAAAAATCTAGGAGTTTACGTGATTACGTATGTACCTCTTGAAGCGACAATCGTTGAGAAGAACAGGACAAGTAAATTAATTTTATCAATCGAAAGTCCTTCTCAAGTATTCACCTTTCGCCTTGTTCATTCACCGGTGGGAAGCACTTAACGAACAATATATAATATAAAGAAAGAGGAAAAATATTTATTGCTCTTGATTTTTTCAACTCATGGAACTTATAAACTGGGGATGAAATAATCACCCATATTTATAATTAGAGGTGAATTTTTAGAGTGAAATATGGGAGGATTTTTTTTTTCTTGATTTCCAAAAAATCTTGAATATATCTCATATATTCTTTTCTCCATAATAAAATATTTCACAAAAATCTCACCCTCCTAATTACTCCATCCGTCCCAATTTTGTTTTCCCGTTTGACTTTACACGGAGTTTAATGTGAGATTTGAAATGTAGTGTTTAAATGAATAAAGTAATCTTGAAAATGGTGAATGGTAAATAAAGTAATATTTAAATGAATAAAGTAATTGAATTGTAGGAGTTGGGTTTAAAAAGACGAATCACTTTATTTCTATTTTGGGGGTGAGAAAACAAAATCGGGACGGACCTTTTTGGCAAATGGGAAAATAAAACTGGAACGGAGGGAGTATATAGATATCTTCAAAAACTTTGAGTAAGAATAACAAGATTTGAATCTTCTTGAATTTATGAGATAATCTTGTATTCCAAGAATACATATCTTCCATAATATATTTTCAAGAAAATCAACAAAATCTTTTATCTCTCCAACTAATCATTTCGAAAATTATATAGAAAAATCAGCAAAATATTTTTCTTTTATTTTAATCACCTTATTAGTATTGGGCTAATTATTGGGCTACTTGAGGGGCCTTTAGGAGAATTAAGATTGAACCTACAATGGGCTTCTGAATATCAATATTGAGCCGCAATATAATTCAGCCCATTAATATTAATTAATACCACTATCAAATTAATATTTTACTATTCATCTTAATCCATATTACGATAATATGGGCTCCCGGTTATTATTTTCCGTGTTTAAGATTATCAAGTTCATTAATTAATTGAGTCTTTGGATAACTCTAAATTAATTAATATCTTGTACCTTGGAGTAAAGACAACTCAACATTATTTTATCCGTACCGGAAAAATAATTTCCACTTGCAAGATTTGGTACGATGAAACTTTTGAGCCCAACAAGGGGACAAATCACACAAGTCGTACTCGCACACGTTTCTCCATATTAAATCTTAGCAATTATCATATGATTAATATTATTGCCCAAAAAAGGTATCGAAGTCACGATGATTCTCACCCAACATGTATCAAAGCATTAAGTATTCACACACGGTCATATTTAAGTGACGGAGATCTAATTCTTCTCCGTTCAGAACAGAAGAATTTATTATCGTTGTAGGTCTTCTTCAACACATACAAAATGTGCTAGTGCAATCTCTTGATCAAGACAGGCCAATCTAAGAACTACACCTCGACCTTTCACGGTGGATTGTTCAATTTCACCTAAGTCGTGAATTTGTACATTTAGTTACAAGGAACTGTTAATGTGATATTTCGTGATCTGGTATCACCACATTAACTATAATATAACACGTACTATATATTGAACGATTTGCAATAAACATTTAACATTCTTTCATATTAAAGCAATAGTGATAAAAAGATTTATTCTCATAAATAAGTGTTTAATACATAGGTTATACAAAGTAAAAATATACTTTCACGTATAACGTCAACATAAACTTCCTAGACTCGTGCAATGGCCCAAAAATATATAAAGAAACAAAAATTTTAGTATGCATTTGGATTTTTTTTCAAAATACACACAAACACATCGTTCTGTGGTTTTTTTTTTTTTTTTTTTGCAGTTGGGGTATTACTGATTACTTCTTGAGGTAAAATTGATTTCTGATTGGGGTATTTTTTTTTTTCAAAATCCAAATGCGTAACATGCACTCAAGTGCACACTACAACTACACATAAAAAAAGGTACCGACTATATACCCTTCCATTGATAAGAGATACACTTACATTCATTATAACATATCAATGATACTTTTAAAAAAAATTGTCCAATAAAACAAATAACCTTCATAAAAATACTCTAAATTATCTATTTTCATTCTATCTTCTTTTTCCGTCCTCTCTCACCACTGTGTTCCTTCATTTTTTTTTTGATCGGTAAAAGAAATTTTATTGAAACTAAGGTACAAGCAGTACCACAAAATACAATAGTTAAAGAACAACACTGTGTTCCTTCATAGCGCTGCCAACCACCGCCCTCTTATGGTGCTGCTACACTGTCGTTTGACTTGAACGCAAAATAGTAGCTTCAACTAGTAGTCACTCCACAAGCGTATAGGGATCACAGTAGTATTGGCAAGTATAGGGACCAAGTATATCGTACCCAAGGGAAGATATGTACGCAAATAGAGCCCTGAAGATCTACGCGTTGTAGTTAATATTAGTGTGTGTTCGGGTTTAGGAATGTAATTAAATTGCTCTAAAATCTACTTCTATCAATGCAAACAATAAAATCAACTAAAGAACTAAGGGTTTAATCAAATTTGGAATGGTGATGCTCAGGATAGGAATCCCTACGTATACTAACGGAGCCAGTACGATAATTTAAAACACCCGTGATGTGCAAGTATTAATCCTAAGTGTACTAAAACTAGGCAATCAACTTCCCTAATCTAGCACCAGATTGAAAGACTAAAAGCTCAAGAATTAACCATAATACTTCGTCATACCAACCTACTTCACAACCCACTAAACAAGTTATAGATTATGCTTAATTAATGAGACTCTAATTTACCCAAGGTGATACGGTTGTCCTTCCTAGATAAACCGGTTGATTATAAACTCCTTCTATAACCCTATCGTTAAGCCTATTCGTTATTAAAGAGTGATAAGATCGTCCTCTCTCTAATAATTTTTGTACTCAATTCCAAGATAATTCTAGGGTTTATTTTAAGAATTCAATTAATTAAGAGAATCAAAACTAAACATCACGAGTTATCATAATTACGTACCTACGTCCTACTTCTACGAGTTCATCCTACTCCAAGCATACAAGGGTTTTGACCTAGCACTGTTTTAACGATAACGAAAGTAATGGGAAAATGCACTTTTTTGTCCTTTAAGTTTGGTCAATTTTGTTTTTTGTCCTCTAACTTTTGACTTTATTTTTTAGTCCGATAACTTTTAAAAATTAACATTTTCGTCCTAAAACCGATAATTTTTTAGTCCTAAAATTAACATTTTAGTCCCATAACTTATGTTTTAGGACGAAAACGTTAATTTTTTGAAAGTTATCGGACTAAAAAATAAAGTCAAAAGTTAGAGGACGAAAAACAAAGTTGACCAAACTTAGAGGACAAAAAACTCTATTTTCCCGAAAGTAATTAAATAAATAACGAACACAAACATGACGAATTGAATTGAAAAACTCAAGAACATAAACTAGGGTTTTGAAGAAAGAAGTTTAATCTAAGAACGAATATCAAATAAAGAAATCAAAGGTCTCACGTAATAAGTGTTGAAGAACGAAAGAAAGAAAATCTAAATCTAAACTATGAATTTGTAATGTTAAAACCTCAATTACACGTAAAATATGCTTGCTCAAACTCTCGGTGCTCTTCTCTCTCCAAAAACTATCTCTATGTGTGAAGTCGTATCCAAAACGTGCTCGGAATGGGGTATATATAGGCAATGGGTCGATTCGGGAGCTCATGGGCCGACTTGGACCGTGGAGGACTCGACCTCTCCTAGGTCGAGTGCCTAGGACTCGACCACCTTGTGGTCGAGTGCTTCATTCTTCCCGCAACATTGGAGGACTCGACCTCTCCTAGGTCGAGTGCCTCCTCTTGGCAGCGCACACATAGCACTCGATCCCATCTTGGTCTAGTGATAAGGACTCGACCACCTCATGGCCGAGTGCCTTCTCGACCTCTTAATGCTTGAGTCCCTAGGACTCAAGCCCAAGTGATACTTTGGTCTTCCGGACTAGTACTTTTTATATTTCTTCCATATCTTCTCATTCGGGAGTCCGTTTGGGTCGATTTAAAGTCCTATGAACTTCATTTTTCACCCTCTATCCATCTATGAGCATCAAAGAGGCAAATTCACCAGTTCATGAAAATAATACTCAATTGACGCCAAATACTCATAAAGAACACTTAAAACACGGGGAAAACAAGCTACGAATCATGACAATTTCACTCCTAATCAACCCCCCAAACTTACCATATTGCTTGTCCTCAAGCAATGAAATAATAAGTCAAGTGAAATTATTAGGAATGAGTCAAAGAATCAAATCATGCAAGTAATCGAGCTCAAGTTTCAAAGATCGTTCACACATACACGAACTCACACCCTTCATCATACTCATGCAATATCAATAAGAAACACCAAGATCAAACATGGATGTGCACTCAACGATGTGTTTCACTCTCTCACAAGTGTATTTCAATAATAAGGGTCTCATTCAATCAATCAATCACACATATTAGCAGCCATAGGCTTGTAAGCACTCTCAACTTCGACCATACTCTAGAATCCAAGCCGAATAAAAAAGGACTTTATCAAGGTTGTAATGTAGGCTCTTTGGACAGGTGTGGTAACTATATGGGATACGTGACTCAAGCGAATGGAGAACAAAAAATCAAACTTCGGTATTTCGAGACGAGGAACAGAATACTTCAATCATCTTCAAGCAATACACTTTCAATTCCACTACACTCAACACTTCAATTTTTTTTCTTTAACTCGTTTCACTTTTTCAATCACCTCACTTTTTTCTCTTTCACACATACATATGAGCTCATTTTTTTCTTTTGCTAATTCTCAAATTTTTTTTGTCTTCCCCACAACTCACATTCTCATCACACCTTCTTCTCAATTACACTCAAGTATTAATAATTCTCCTTTTTCAACTCAACTCCATCCCTTTCTCATTCACAACTTTTCCTATTCTCCACTCAAATTTGGACAAAAAGAGTTTACGAATTTGGTTAAGTTTAAATGTGCTAGCAAATAAATAGGCTAAGGCTCAAACGGGCTAACAAGGGATAAATATCATTGGTAGGGAAAATTTGGCTAAGTGACTCAATCAAATCAAAGATGGCCTAAAATCACTTTCAGCATTTCAAACTAAACACAATCAAAAAGTGAGAGCACACACAAGTTCTAGCATCCTCTAAGGTGACAATCCACTCACAAACGAAGAGATAAATATAGTGCATTTTAATCTCTAAAAGGCTCAAATCTCACAGCTTTCACATACATGCTAGTCCTAGTGAATTCTTACTTCTACCACACAAGTACTCAGAAGGATAATTTGTATGTATACGAGTTCCTTTTCAAATCAACTCTTACCACTACACTCACACAATAAAATCCCTAAATCAACTTCACAACTCACCCTTCTCATCAAATCAAACTCGAGCAGCAATCAATAAGTTAGGAAAATCAATAAGCACGAAATCATCAATAATGCATCACTAAGTCACAGCTCAAGGAGTTAAGAATTCAGAATAACATCAACATCAAGCACAAAAGTCTCACACTCAAAAGAACAAAAGAAACGAAGAGAAAATAAAAGCAGGGAGAAAAAGACTGGGGGAGATCCCCATGATCATCATGCATTCGGAGGCGGTGGTGGATGGTAGCTCGGGTGCTCCGTTCCTAAATTGGAGACAAAAAGTGCCTCCATCCATCTCTTCAAATCTGAGACCTCTGCTCGGACTCCTTAGAACTCCCCTCGCATACTTGAGGCTTCCGTGTACAACTGATCCTGAGTAGTGCGAATCTGCGTAACATCGGTACGCAATGCCTGAATATCAGCTTCCATTCCTTGCCATTGTAGTTGGGTTGGGTACCAACCCCCATGAGTTGGTGCTTCGGGCACCTCAAATTCTTTATCTTGAGGTCCTTGTCCTCCTTCTGTGGCGTCCTCCTCCTCTTCATTATCAGCTCCTTCTTCATACTCTTCTTCTTCATCTTCATCAGAGTCTTTAGCTCCGCTAGTCCCTGCCTCGCCCCCCACTCTTTTCTTCGGTCTTTGATCCCAAAGCCCTAAGCTAATCAATCTTTCCTTGAACCTCTCCATCACGCTCAAGTGATGCTTCCCGTTCATTCCTACGTTTTCCTTCTTTCACCCCTTCAATGTTACCAACTTCTCCTTTGGGAGAGGGAAAAGTTCCTCATCTGAGAACCTGACACAATATGCTCCTAACAAACGCTCGCGAAGATAGGTGCTAAACATGTGCTCGTAGTCAAGGTCCCTTCCAATGCAAGGCGCGACCACAGGTTCAATTTTAGCACTTTTCAATATGAGAATTATGAGACCTCCTCCTCGGACTTTTGACGTCTTCGATCCTAGCCTAAATGGAGTCTCAATCAGATGCTCAATGACGTCCTTTCCGAAATCGTGCTTCTTATTTCGAAGCAAGCACCACATGCCATAAAGCTGCTTAGTAGTCACCGTTCCCGTTTCTGATCTAGCATAGATAGTATTTCCCAAAATTCACTCCAAATATCAGATGACCGGGTTTTGGATCAAAGAAGCACGGGTATTCTTGCACTTGTAAGTACTAGATTCCCCTCCTGTGATAAGCTTCCAGAAATCATCAAATTTGAATGAGGTTGATTGGCGATTGTTGCCCTCAAATGAAGGAAGCTTCAGGGCTCGGCTCACAACAACCATATCGTAAGTATGCCACACCCCCTGAATAATAAACTCGAAAGATTTTTCATCTCGCATCCTCACTGAGGCTAAAAACTGCTCCACTATATCCATGTGCGTCTCCATAGTTAAAGCTCATAGAACCCGTCCATATTGTTCTTTTCAAAGATGCTCTTCACGTCCTCTTCTATCCCTAGACTTTTCATGAATTCAACACGCGGGCGTCGAGTTTTCACCACTTTTCCAGCCACCAACTTCCATCTATATGCATGAGCACTCCAATGTCGTCCATAATTAATGTTCCAACGGGAGGGCAACAACCCCTTTTTACGCAACTCATTTGTCACAACTTCCAATTCGGCCCTCAATATCCATCTATCCTCATATCTCGTAGGCAGAGCCATGGCCTATTTCTTGAGAATAATATAGTCAACACAAATTAACCCAAGTAACACCTCATTCTCATATTCATTCACTTGTGCACATAAGTTCACATCGAGGTCATTCTTCTCTCAAAGCACATCAACCCAACTCAATATCCTCATAATTCAACTATCAAGCTCCAAGCATATCATGAAGTAACATCACAAAAATTTGCAATTTACATGCTCAAGACTTAATTCAAATTCAACTATACACTCAACTCATTCCAGAATTCATCAATTTTCACTCAACAAGCAATACCCACAATACTTCAAGCATTCATGCACTTTCTCTCTCTAGAAATTCACCTATTCTACTCCATCAATCTCACAATTGCAAGCAAAATTGGCAAACCCATAGCATATGAACACAATCTATCACAAAGAATCAAGAAATATTGGACAAATCAAAAAGCCCCAAATTCTCATCCACAACTATGAATCCTAATTCTCATGCTCAATTCAAGTTTAATCTAAGCCTAAACTAAGAAAAGATAGAAGAGAGTAAGAAATTACATACCTTGGAGTGAAGAATTCGTGTTCTTGTGATGGATTGAGTGAAAGATGAAAGAAAAGGAATGAGAAGGAGAGGGATATGAATGTTGCGGCCAAAATGCCCCTTCAAGTGTGTGTAAGTGTGTGAAAAGTGTGGGGAAGGAGTATTTATAGGAGAAAATTCGACCAAGGGCTGAAATGGGCTGAGGAGGACTCGAGCCGCACTAAGTCGAGTCCCTAGGACTCGAGCACTAGGCGGTCGAGTACCTCAAGGCTGCTGGAAATTATACGCACTCGACCACACCTAGGTCAAGTCCCTAGGACTCGAGCGCTAGGCGGTCGAGTGCCCCTACTCCCCTGGAAGGCACATGCACTCGATCCAAGAGTGCTCGAGTCCCTAGGACTCGACCTCTTGAGCTTGAGTGCTACTCCAAAATGCGATTTAAAGCTTTTCTCACCCCGATTTGAAAATTAACGAACAACACGAGTATTAACCTGGAAAACCCCTCGATTTAAGCAAGATCGCTCATTCGATCGAGGAGTCGGGGTCTCTTCCAACATGCTTTTCAACGAGCCAACTCACCACACATTTATATTCACACTCAATTCACTCCAAACCTCTTCATGCATCAATAGTTTCGAAAATATTTGACCATGTGACCATTTTTCATAAGAATTTCGTGCACAACACGTGAAGTACGAATACACACCCCCCCAAACTTTGTTTTTGCTACGTAAAAATAAAGTTTGAAAAGATGAGTACGAACTAGTACGTGCACTCGATTCTTATAAACTTCAATCACTACCAATGCATATGACATAGAGCAATAAAAAAACTCCACCCCCCCAAACTTCGACTTCGCAAAGAGGTCTGTATTTGGGGTTCGGGTTACCTCATACACCAACTATCGATTGCTCCACTACTCAACATATCTCCAACTTCACGGGTTGCTTCACTTTAAGCTCTAATACGGAACTCTAGTACCAAAAACCAAGCCTATACAAAAATCTCAAGAATGAGGTTAGAACTTATGATTCACACAAAAATAAACACGAAAAACTAAACACACAAAAGCAAGTAAAAGTGGGTTGCCTCCCACTCAACGCTATTTTTAAGGTCCTATTGCCGGACCGAGCTCGAAGGAGCTCACGGGACTTGAGACTCTAAGTTACCTCCCTTATTCTCATAAGAGAAGTTGTAGAATTTCTTTACTTGATGCTCGTTTACCATGAACACGTTCCCGTCCTCCTTCTCCACTTCAAGATATCCACTCTTGTAGACATTTCTCACCACATAAGGAACATTCCACTTGGATTTAAGCTTTCCACCAAACAACTTCATCCTCGAATTGAATACTAGGACTCGATCACCAACTTGAAACTCTTTTTTTCTCAATCGTGCATCATGTCATCTCTTAGTCTTCTCCTTGAAAATTCGGGCACTCTCATAGGCATTATCTCGAAACTCCTCCAACTCATGCAATTGAAGTAGTCTCTTCTCACCCACCAAGGCACTATCAAAATTTATCTTTTTGATTACCCAATACGCCTTGTGCTCAAGCTCAACCGGCAGGTGACATGTCTTCCCAAAAACTAATTGGTACGGAGACATACCAAGAGGGGTCTTAAAAGTTGTCCTATATGCCCACAGCGCATCATCAAGCTTCAATGCCCAATCCTTTCTACTAACACTCATCGTCTTCTCAAGGATCTCCTTTATTTGACGATTCGACACTTCTGCAAGACCATTATATTGAGGGTGATAAGCAGTAGAGACTCGATGACTTACCTCATACTTTGAAAATAACTTCTCCATCAACTTGTGTTGGGATATATTTTAGTTTTGATGATTTTCCAAAACAACATGTAATAGGTTTGAAAGCAGTTAGGATTGTATCTTTTATTTCAGGACAGGCTAGGTTATTTCTCAGTAGAATAGGCTGTCAGTTGAGAAGAACTCAGTTGAGTAAACACTCAGTTGAGGAGGAACTCAGCGAGGGGGAACTCAGCAACACAGCCTGAGGACATCAAGATGACATCCAGAAGAACTGACTGAAGCCATGCTTGTGACCTGAACCTGAAGAGAAGCCTGAAGGATGTCCCACTGAGTGTAAACTTGGTTGTTCTAAGCTAAGTCAGGTGGACCACTCAGTGAAGAGCGTGATCAAGAGGATCAGTGCTGCACCAAGTAGGCCCTGAAGGAGTCAGGCTACTGTGGTCAGGGAAGTTTGTCATTCAGCCTTATGACAAACTTCTTGGAGTGATCTTCAAACAGTCTCTGGAGGACAAATACATTGAAGACGTTCAGTCCACTGAAGATCATCAAGTCAGTGAAGGAGGAAGCTACCTAAAGTCAGTGGGTCTTGGTCAACCCACTGAGTTAAAGATCCGTTGGATCCTGCCCACGTGGACCAATCAGCACAAGACAGCAACTCTGACACTGACAAGGTCGCATTCCAAGAAAATTGGTTGAAACCATTAATTGTATGGATTCAAATGTAATTTCATCCAACGGTTACATTTGAATCCACACTATAAATACAAGTTCATAGCTGCGTATTCAAGTGTGTGTGAAGTAAGAAAAATCAACACCTACGAGCTGTGAAGGTGTGAGTGTTTAGTTCATTAGATTGGGAGTTATAAGGAGGCACGATTCACATCTTGTACACTGAACTTTAGAGTTCATAGATATACACAAATGAGTGTTCAGCTTGTAACTCATAGCTTAGAGAGGTTTTCCTAATCCTAGCTTTAGGCTAACTCATTGTAAAGGAAAACCTCACCTAGTTGGAGAAACTAAACCGAAACCAAAACCCTCTTGTTAGGTTTGTTGGGAGTAAGTTGTCAGTGAGTTTGTAAGGAGGGGCAGCCCAGGGAGTGGCGTGAGTCCAGTGTTTTGTGCACCTTGGCACGTTAAAAACAAGAATCCCAGTTAGTGGATTTCCTGTTAAATCAGGCCGTGGATGTAAGAGCTTGAGTCTCTGAACCACGTTAAACTGAGCGTACTTATCTTTAAAAGTATTTACTAAAGTGTTGTGAAAATCTGCTCACTGAGAGCATTGTGAAAAAGGAAACTTTGGTTAAATCTTCAGGTCAGGGAGAATCCTCTCACTGACCAGTTCAGGCAACGCACTCGAAAGTTCAGTATCTCGAGTCACTGCTTTGCTTAGAGCATGGGCCTCCAAGCCTTCACACTGACTTGGTAGCTCAGCCTCTAAGTAGAGCAGTGACTTGAAGTGAAACCTCTCGAGTCACTGTGTTGCTAAGAGCATGAGTCTTCAAGTCCTCTCACTGACTTGGTAACTCAGTCTCTTAGCAATGCAGTGACTTGAGAACTCTTCACTCTTGCTGAACTCTCTGAGCTAAAGGTTTAAAAAAAAAAATTTGCTCCTGAATTCCCATTTCAGTATTCAAAAACGGGACCATCAACTTGTTCACGAAGTGACTCCCCCCATCACTAATCAAGGCTCTCGGGACTCCATATCTAGAGAAAATATTCTTCCTTAAGAAGTCGATCACAACACGGGAATCATTCACTTTCGTAGGGACAACTTCAATCCATTTAGAGACGTAGTCAATGCACACAAGGATATACAAGAATCCATTGCTAGAAGAAAATGGACCCATGAAATCAATCCCTCATACATCAAATACCTCTACCTCAATAAACACGTGCAACGGCATCTCGTCCCTCTTGGTAATAGAGCCAAAACGTCGGTACTTCTCGCACCTCTTCACCCATTCCATGCAATTGTTCAAGAGAGTAGGCCAATAGAAACCGACTTGAAGCACCTTCCTACCAGTTTTCTCTCCTCCCAAATGTCCTCCACATGGTAAGGCATGACAATGCCTAATAATATCACTCCACTCCTTCTCGGGCACACACCTTCTAAGCACATGATCGATCCCTCTCTTGAATAAGTATGGATCATTCCAAATAAACTCCCGAACTTTCTTCAAGAATGCCTTTCGGTGCAACGAATTCATTTCCACCGGTAACTCTCCACTTGCAAATAATTAGCATAATCATCAAACCACAGCTCCTTTCCTTCAACTCGATACACCGGGACATCTCCTAATCTAAATAGCTTCTCGTCCGGAAATTTATCGTTCACCTCTCGATCTTCCACCGTGTTCTCTTTTGTAAGCTCCATCCTCGAGAGGTGATCGGCTATCACATTCTCACTCCTCTTCTTGTCTCGGATCTCAACATCAAATTCCTAGAGTAACAAGATCCATCGAATGAGATGGGGCTTTGCATCCTTCTTACTCATGAGATACCGAATCGCTGCGTGATCCGTATATACAATTGTTTTCGTCCCTACGAGGTAGGGTCAAAATTTATCAAAAGCATACACGACCGCCAACAGCTCCTTTTCGGTAGTAGTGTAATTCACTTGAGCAGAATTCAACATTTTCAAGGTATAATAAATAGCGTAAAACTGCTTATCTCGTATTTGCCCCAAAGCAACCCCCATAGCATAATTGCTAGCATCACACATGAGCACGAAAGGACTCGACCAATCCGGAGTAACGAGAATGGGGGCATTCACCAACGCTTCTTTCAACCTGTTAAAAGCCACTAAATACTCATTAGTAAACTCAAAGGTGACTTCTTTTTCAAGAAGCCGCGAAAAGGGTTTAGCAATTTGTGAAAAAACTTTTATAAAGCGTCTATAAAACCCCGCATGGCCTAGAAATGACCGAATTCCCTTCTCGGTCGAAGGTGGAGGAAGCTTCTCAATAGCAATCACTTTCGCTTTGTCCACCTGGATACCTTTCGAGGACACGTGATGTCCAAGAACAATACCATCTTTCACCATAAAGTGACACTGTTCTCAATTGAGTACCAAGTCCGTCTCTTCATAGCTGCTCAAGACAACTTCAAGATTGGTTAGACACTTATCGAATGACTCCCCGTAGACGGAGAAGTCGTCTATGAAAATCTCCATAATCTTCTCAATCAAGCCATGGAAGAAAGCCATCATACACCTTTGAAAGGTGGCGGGTGCATTACACAACCCAAACGACATTCTCCTAAAGGCAAAAGTACCATAATAGCAGGTGAAGGTGGTTTTCTCCTGATCTCGAGCGCTATCATAATCTGATTATATCCCGAATACCCGTCTAGAAAGCAATAATACTCAAAACCACCTAATCTATCAATCATTTGATCAAGGAATGACAAAGAAAAGTGATCCTTGCACGTTGCCTTGTTCAACTCTCTATAATCAACACAAACACTCCATCCCGTCACTAATCTAGTGGCTACCAATTCATTAGATTCAGTTTTAATTACCGTGGTACCCCCCTTCTTAGCAACTACGTGCAACAGACTCACCCATGGACTATCAAAAATTGCAAAGATCATATCACTATCTAACAGCTTCAACACCTCCTTATGAATTACCTCTTGTATCACCGGATTCACTCTACGCTGATTTTGCACTATGGACTTTGTACCCTCCTCTAATCTAATCCTATGCATGCAATAGAAGGACTAATACCTTTAATATCCGCAATTGACCAACCTATAGCAGATTTGTGCTTACGAAGCACCACTAGTAGTCTCTCTAATTGATCATCAGATAAAAGGGCAGATATAATTACCGGGTACTTCTCACTATCGTCTAAGTAGGCGTACTTGAGGTGATCCGGGAGTGGTTTCAGCTCCTTTTTCGCCTCCAATGGTGGCGCCTTATCGAACATCTTCTCAAAAGTAGACTTCTCCACATCTAACTCCTCCTCATCCTCGACTTTCATCACATCCATGAACTTTACGTCCTCGTTCTGTTCCAAGCTGTCAAAATAATCAAGGTCATAGAGATCATATGTTAGTTCATCGAGAATAGGATAATCATAATTATGAACATAGAAAGAGCAAGGATCAAGGAGTGTGTCTTCAACACAAGTGTCCAAGATATCAATGAAGTGAAAACTCTCATCTCTCATTGGATATTTCGTCCCCTCATAGATCACTATCTTTACTTCTTGATCATCGACTTTCACCGTGATATTTCCATTGGCCACATCTAGCACCATCCCGGCAGTAGCCAAGAACGGTCTTCCCAAGATCAGGGGTACATGCTCATCTTCCTCCATATCGAGGACCACAAAGTCGGCAGGAAAAATGTGATCCGCCACCGTCACTAGAACATCCTCCACAACTCCTTGAGGCCTAGTGATAGACCTATCGGCAAGCTGGAGAGTCATCATCGTGGGCTGAAGTTCACCCCCATCCAACTTCTTGAACAACGATAGAGGCATCAAATTAATGCTCGCCCCTAGATCACATAAGACTTCCTTCTTGATCCCGTTCCCAATATCGCATAAGATCGTAAAGCTTCCGGGATCCTTCAACTTGGGAGGAAGCGCCTTGTGCACCATGGCACCCACCTCATGGTTCAAATGCACAAGCTCGGGCTCATCTACTCCCCGTCTCTTTGCTATCAAGTCCTTCAGGAACTTGACGTAATTAGGCATCTGTTCCAAAGCATCATAAAAAGGTATGTTAATATGTAGCTTTTTAAACACATCAAGGAATTTTGCGAATTTCTCATCTAGTTTCTTTTTCATAAAATGCTGCGGATATGGGACGGGTATTACAGATTTGGGTACCCCCCATTCATCTCGCTCGGTCTCCTTCACATTCTTCCTTGCTTCCTTTGCCTTCTTCCACTTTGGAACTCTCTCGATCTCCTCAAGGTCTTTGCCCTTCTGGGATTCATCCATATCTTTACTTTTCTGAGTGCCATTACCCTCAACCCCTTTCTCAACTTCTACCTCCTCAATCTCATCTCTATCTACTGTCTCATCCCCATCTTTCTGATGTTCTTTACCCTTCATCTCAATCTCTCCTTGGGGTGTCTCTGAATCAGCAGACATTTGAGGACCCTCATACTTGGTCCCACTTCTCAACTCAATAGCTTTGCATTGCTCCTTCGGGTTCATCTCGGGCATTGAGGGATATTTACCCGGCTCTCTCGTTTGGGACTTTGCAATTTGGCTAATTTGATACTCTATAGAAGTAAACCTGCGATTATTTTCCTATTGAACTCTATTCAAGTCCATGTCTCTCTTTTGGAATTCTTGATCACGCTGATCGTCTTTCTTATGCAATTCCTTCACGTCATACTCCAATAAGGACAATCTCTTACTCTCTTCTTCCACCTTTTGAAGTATCGCTCACAACATCTCTTCGGTCGAGACACCTCCTTCACCACCTGGAGGTTTTGAACCTGGATCTACTCCGAAAGGTACAGTGATTCCTACCTTAGGAGTGGCATACGAGAAATTCTCGTTCTTCCTCTATTGGTTCTGAGGAGGCTGCTGGCTTCCTTGATAACCTTGGTTGTTTCTCCACTGATTTTGAGGAGGTTGTGGACCTGGTGGTACAAACGGTTGACCGTAGAGAGGTCTTCCCTGCTGGTTGCCACCTTGTTGGAATCCGCCTTGATTGTAATTAGGTCTCCCCATATAGTTCGCCTCTTCTTGCTGGCTCACTGGTTGGTCCACTTTCTCACTCATCACATTATTCTGCCCATTCAAACTCTGGCCGACCTCCAAGTTGCTTATCTTCTCCATCATCGCCATCATCAGCTTTCTAGTACCCTCACTCTCATCCATCTGATAAGCTCGCTGAACTTCTTGTGCCTCATTCCATTGCCCCACATTCTTGACAATGTTATCAACAATCTCTCTACACCGAGCTGCACCACTATTCAGGAATGCTCCACTAGCACATACATCAAGGTGGTCTTGACCCGCCTTGTTGGGTCCATAGTAGAAATAAGCCATGATGTCACCTTCATTGTACCCGTGTTGTGGGCACTCAATGAGCATATTGTAGTATCTCTCCCAAGCTTGACGTAAGTCCTCTCCTGGCTTTTGCTGGAAAGACGAGATCTATATCCTTGCTTTGATTGTTCTAGACGCAGGGTAGAATCGTTCGAGGAACAGACGCTCGAGCTCGCCCATGTTGTTACACCTCCCCTTGGGAGCGTGTTATCATACCACTCCTTAGCGATTCCAGTTAAAGAGAACTGGAACAACCTGAGCCTCTTGGCATCTTCAGACATGCCATTATGGTTGAAAGTTGAGGCAATCATCAGAAAATTCCTCAAGTGAGTATGAGGATTATCCTTTCCTACCTCCCCCTTGAATTGATTCTCTACTAGCATCTTCAGGATCCCTGGGGAGATAGAAAAGTTGTTTGCCTCTGCTGGAGGTAATGCTACTCCATCGTAATACCGTTGCGGCTGTGCGACAAACCTTCCTCGGATTGCCATATCATGATCAGCGTTCTGAGGAACGTGCTGAGGATAGACGGGTGGTAGAGGTACTTGCGAAACAGAAGGCTGGTTATAAGCAGGAGGTGAAGGGTAGTAATATGGATAAGGGTATTGGTGGGTAAGGGTAAGGATAAGGTGGGTTGTTTTGTGGGTAGACAGGGTCTTTTAGAGGATGTTAAACTAAGTTTTGAGCTGGATTATTTTGATTCTGTGGAGCTGGGTTTTGGCTCTGGCTTTCCCCTGAAGGGACTTGATTCTGACTGTCATTCCCTCCAGTTCCCTCAACCCGTTCCACTTCCTGATTGTCCTTAGCCGCAGCATCATCCAACTCATTACTGATGTTCATGTTATCGTTCTATCCACCGGAAGTGTTCATTCTCCTATTGAATACTCTGTTTCTTCTTGCGATTGTCTCAGGGTCTAACTTTGTTCAGTCTTCGCTCGATTCTCCTTGTGAGCGAGTTTTCATAAACCTGAAACTACAAAAGAAATATCAAAACGCAACTGCCTGATGTCTACAAATAAAACAAAAAAATAAAAGAACTCACTACTAACTACTAAACTATCTTTAAGTCCTACTCAATGGACATACATCGTCATTCCTCGGCAACGGCGCCATTGACTTGAACGCAAAATACTAGCTTCAACTAGTAGTCACCCCACAAGCGTATGAGATTGTCTTGAAGCGAACTACACTAGCTTTCTACTAGTAGTTACCCCGCAAGAGAACGGGTTCACAGTAGTATGGGCAAGTATAGGGACCAAGTATTATCAAACCCAAGGGAAATTGTGTATGCGAACAGATCCCTGAAAATCTACGCGTCGTAGTTAATATGAGTGTAATGTTTTTGGGTTTTTGAAAGATTAATTAAAAGACTGAATTAAACTAAGTAAACTAAAATACTAAAGAAATCAAATTAACTAAGGGTTGTGTTCTAATGAGAGATGGTGATGCTTAGGATTGGAATCCCTACGTATACTAACAGAGCAGGTACATAATCAGAATAACTGTGACACACAAGAAATAACCTAAGTCTAAGAATGCAAGGTGAAAGCTCAAGATTCTAAACCCTAATACTTTACCCTAACACTCGACTTCACTAATCTACTAACAAGTTAATAGATTATGCTTAATTAATGAGACCCTAATTTAACTAAGGTGATGCGGTCGTCCTCCTTCGCTAAACTGGTAGATGAATTAACCCTTCCTAAACCCTCTCATTAAGTCTACTCGTTGTTAAAGAGTGATACGGTCGTCCTCTCTCTAACACTTTTCGAACGAAATTCAAAGGCAAAGTGAAGATTGATTTTAAGAATTCATTAATCAAGAGAATTAAAACCTAACGTCACAAGTTACCCTAATTACATACCCACATCCTACTTCTACGAGTTCATCCTACCCCAAGCATGCAAGGGTTCTAGCCTAACATGGTGGTTTGAATATTAAAAGCAATCACAAGAACAATAATCATATGCATAATTAAATTAACGAAAGAAATCAAGAACATAAACGAAAGAACAAATTAAAGTCTCTAAAGAAATCTATATAAATCTGAAAAACTAGGTTTAATCGTCTCCAAGAGTAAAGAAAGAAAGAATTAATCTAATACGTTCAAAAGAAATACTAAAACGAAGAATTCGTAAATTAAAACCTCGATTACAACGTATAAAACTCTTCCAATCTCCCTCCCAAGCTTTCTCCTCGCTCAAAATATGTAAAAATATGTGTTGGTATGTTGTGATATGTGAAAATATGCTTGGAAGGGGTATATATAGGCTTTGGGACGAATTTGGGCGATTTTGGGCCAAAAACACGCAAAAGCGCTCGAGCGGGACAGCTCGAGCGCCCCATTCGAGCTTGGTGGTCGAGCGGGTCAAGAGGTCGAGCGAGGCGCTCGACCGCTGGCTGTACACATTTCGTAAAATCTTCATAACTTCTCAACCGGGAGTCCATTTTGGCCGATTCAAAGTCCTACGAACTCCTTTTTTCGCCCTCTATCCATCTATGAAAACCAAAGAGACAAATTAATAAGTTTATAAAAATAATACTCATTTGACTCCAAACACTCATCGAAAACACTCAAAACCTGGGCAAATCGGGCACCAAAACATAACAATTTCACGCCTAATCAACCCCTCCAAACTTACCATATTGCTTGTCCTCAAGCAATGAAATAATAAGTCAAGTGAAATTGTTAGGAATGAGTCAAAGAATCAACTCATGCAAGCAAATGAACTCGAGCTTCAAAGATCAATCAAAAGTATACTCACTCACCTTCCTTTATCATACTCATGCAACAACAACAAGAACCACCAAGATCAAACATGGATGTGCACTCAACGATGTGTTTCACTCCCTCACAAGTGTATATCAATGATTAAGGGACTCACTCAAACAATCAATCACTCATATCGGCAGCCATAGGCTTGTAAGCACTCTCAACTCCGACCATACTCTAGAAATCAATGCCGAATCAAAAAGGACTTTTCTCAAGGTTGTAATGTAGGCTCTTTGGACAGGTGGGATAACAATATGGGTAAGTGACTTAAGTGAATGGAGAATAGAAAGTCAAACTTTGGCACTTCGAGATTAGGAACAGACTACTTCAAACATATTCAATCAACACTCTTTCAATTCCACTTTTCTCAACACTTCATTTTTTTTTCTAACTCTTTTCACTTTTTTTTTTCAATCATTTCACTTTTTTTTTTCTTTTTCGCACAAACACATGAGCTCAATTTTTCTTTTGCTCATTTTCAATTTTTCTTTCCCACAACTCATATCTCATTCACACCCTTATTTTATCACCACTCAACCATCATAATTCATTTTCTCAAATCAACTCAATCCCTTCAACCTTCACACTTTTCCTATTCTCCACTCAAATTGGGACAAAAAGGCTTAGGAACTTGGAATAGTGTTTAAATGTGCTAGCAAATAAAATAAGCTTTAGGCTCAACGGGGCTAGCAAGGGATACATGTCATTGGTAAGGAAAATTTTGGCTAAGTGACTCAATAAAAACAAAGATGACCTAAGATCACATTCGGCATATCAAACTAGACACAATCAAGAAGCAAGAGCACACACAAGTTCTAGCATCCTCTAAGGTGACGATCCACTCACAAACGAAGAGATTAATTAATGCATCAAAATCTCATAAGGCTCAAAAGCTCACGGCTTTCACATCCATGCTAGTCCTAGTGCATTCTCACTCTCATCACACAAGTACTCAAAAGAAAAATTCACAAGCATACAAGTTCTTTCTCAAATCAGCTTAAACTCAAACACTCACACAAAAGAATTTCTAACTCACCCTTACAACTCACTCTACTCATCAAATCATACTCAAAGATAGCAATCAACAAGCATAAGATGATTGATAGGCATGAAATATGCAATAGCGAGTTGACTTGAAGCGAACTACACTAGCTTCTACTAGTAGCTATCCCGCAAGAGTACGGGTTCACTGTAGTATGGGCAAGTATAGGGACCAAGTATTATCGAACCCGAGGGATGGTGTATATGCGAATAGATCCCTGAAGATCTACGCGTCGTAGTTAATATGAGTGTGATGTTTTTGGGTTTTTGGAAAGATTAATTAAAAGACGAAAATAAACTAAGTAAACTGAAATACTAAAGCAATTAAATTAACTAAGGGTTGTGTTCTAATTAGATATGGTGATGCTTAGGATAGGAATCCCTACGTATACTAACGGAGCAGGTACATAATCAAAATAACTGTGACACACAAGAATTAACCTAAGTCTAAGAATGCAAGGTGAAAGCTCAAGATTCTAAACCCTAATACTTTACCCTAACACTCGACTTCACTAATCTACTAACAAGTTAATAGATTGTGCTCAATTAATGAGACCCTAATTTAACTAAGGTGATGCGGTCGTCCTCCTTCGCTAAACCGGTAGATGAATTAACCTTTCCTAAACCTTCTCGTTAAGACTACTAATTGTTATTGAGTGATGCGGTCGTCCTCTCTCTAACACTTTCGTACTAAATTCAAAGGTAAAGTTAAGATTAATTATACGAATTCATTAATTAAGAGAATTAAAACTAACGTCACGAATTACCCTAATTACGTACCCACATCCTACTTCTACGAGTTCATCCTAACCTAAGCATGCAAGGGTTTTAGCTAGACATGACGTTAACAAACATTAAAGCAATAGAAGAAACGACGAACATAAACATGATGAATTGAAGAAAGAAAATACGAAACATGAACTAGGGTTTAAAGAAAATAAATACGAAGAACTGAAATTGAATTAATCAAAACAACGTTCAAAGCGTTTAAAGTAATCAAGCTAATGAAAAGAAACTACGAATTGAAAAGAAACTAAAATTCGTATGAAAAACCTCAACAAAATGTAAGTAAAGCTTGCTCGTCTCCTTCCTCTCCAAAAACTAAGTCTAAAATTATTTCCAACGTTCGGGTTCTCTTCAAAACGTGTTTGGAAGAGATATATATAGGCACGGGTCGAAACGGGAGTTAATGGGCCGAAAATACGCATCCGGAGGCAAAAATCCATGGGCGCTCGAGCACAACGCTCGAGCGGTCCCGCTCGAGCAGTGTAGCTCGAATGACACAATCGCTCGAGCGGTTCCGCTCGAGCCGGTCGAGCGCTGAAATCTCTCTGCATGTTTTGGGCGCTCGAGCAATTCGCTCGAGCGGTGGCGCTCGAGCTGCTCGAGCGCAAGAATAGTTCTGTACGTTTAGGCGCTCGAGCAATGCGCTCGAGCGGTGGCGCTCGACCTAGTCACTCGAGTGACCTCCAACTCATCCCAACTGATACTTTTCCTCGTCCACACTAATACTAATCGTATTTCTTCAATATCTTCTCATCCGGGCATCCGTTTGAGTCGATTCAAAGTCCTACGAACTCCGTTTTTCGTCCTCTATTCACCTATGAGCATCAAAGAGACAAATTCATCAACGTGTAGAAATAATGCTCAATTGACTCTAAATACTCTATAAACTCGACCAAGATTGGGGTATTTCAAGCTACGAATCATGACAATTTCACGCCTAATCAACCCCCCCAAACTTACCATGTTGCTTGTCCTCAAGCAATGAAATAATAAGTCAAGTGAAATTGTTAGGAATGAGTCAAAAAAAAAATCAATTCATGCAGGCTAATGAACTCGAGCTTCAAAGATCAATCACACGTATACTAACTCACCCCCTTCATCATACTCATGCAACAACAACAAGACCCACCAAGATCAAACATGGATGTGCACTCAACGATGTGTTTCACTCCCTCACAAGTGTATATCAATGATTAAGGGACTCACTCAAACAATCAATCACTCATATCGGTAGCCATAGGCTTGTAAGCACTCTCAACTCCGACCATACTCTAGAAATCAATGCCGAATCAAAAAGGACTTTTCTCAAGGTTGTAATGTAGGCTCTTTGGACGGGTGAGATAACAATATAAGGTAAAGTGACTCAAGTGAATGGAGAATAGAAAATCAAACTTTGGCACTTCGAGATTACGAACAGACTACTTCAAACATATTCAATCAACACTCTTTCAATTCCACTTCTCTCAACACTTCAATTTTTTTTCTAACTCCTTTCACTTTTTTTCAATCACTTCACTTTTTTTTTCTTTTTTTGCACAAACACATGAGCTCATTTTTTTCTTTTGCTCATTCTCAATTTTTTTTCTTTCCCACAACTCAGATCTCATTCACACCTTCTTCTCATATTCACTCAACAAACAACCTTTTCCTTTTTCACTCAATTCACTCCCTTCACATTCACACTTTCCTATTCTCCACTCAAATTGGGATAAAAAGGCTTAGGAATTGGAATAGTGTTCATATGTGCTAGCAAATAAAATAGGCTTTAGGCTCAAAGGGGCTAACAAGGGACAAATATCAATGGTAAGGAAAATTTTTGGCTAAGTGACTCATTCAAATCAAAGATGGCCTAAGATCACATTCGGCATTTCAAACTAGACACAATCAAGAAGCAAGAGCACACACAAGTTCTAGCATCCTCTAAAGTGATGATTCACTCACAAACGAAGAGATCAATTTATGCATTTAAATCTCATAAGGCTCAAATCTCACAGCTTCCACATCCATGCTAGTCCTAGTGCATTCTCACTCTCATCACACAAGTACTCAAAAGAAAAATTCACAAGCATACAAGTTCTTTCTCAAATCAGCTCAAACTCAAACACTTACACAAAAGAATTTCTAACTCACCCTTACAACTCACTCTACTCATCAAATCATACTCAAAGATAGCAATCAGCAAGCATAAGATGATTGATAGGCATGAAATATGCAATAGCGAGTCAACTCAAAATCTCCCCAAGGAGTATCTCAACAATCTAATAATCAGTCAAACTCAACTCAAAGATAAGGGCGTGCATGCATGTGCAATGTAACAAGAAACATAAAAAAAACTCCACCCCCCCAAACTTCGACCTTGCTAGAGGTCTAAGTTTGGGGTTGTGGGTTACCTCAACCAAATAATTCAATTTCTCTCACTAGCTTTGCACACTTCCTTGTCTCAAGTTGGTTCCTTCAATCTGAATAACTCCATGATACCTTTACTCCTTTAGAGACAAGCCTACAAGCAACTCACTCAAATATGAGGTTAAACATACGACTCAAAATACTCCCTAATAATATAAAAAGACACTAAAAATAAATGAAAGCAAATAAAAAATGGGTTGCCTCCCATTCAGCGCTATTTTTAAGGTCCTCATGCCTGACCAAGCTCAAAGGAGCTTATGGGACATCATACTCAAATTTACCTCCCTTACTCTCATAAGAGTGGTGTTTGAACTCCTTTCCTTGATGCCCCACCATCATGAGTTCCTTTGCTTTCTTCTCATCCCCAAGTGTTATGGGTCTCAACTCCTTCTTACCTTTATCTGGAGGAGTCTTACTAAACAATTTCTTGAATTTGGACTTTTTCTTCTTAACTCCTCCTTTCCCTTCTAACTGGACCACGTCCACTTTCTTCACCTCTTCATCCTTCAACTTCTTCACTTTATCCCTATCAAAATAATCAAGATCATAACGCTCATGGGTTAAATAATCAAGTGAAGGACTAACAAAATCATGAATATCAGAAGGATTAGGGATAGAAGGCGTGTCTTCAACACGAGGATCAATTGCATCCATGCAATACAAGCTCTCATCCTCCCTCGGGTGTTTCATGGCTTCATATAGGGAGATCTTCACTTCTTGATCATCAACCTTCAACGTGATCTTCCCATTTGCCACGTCTAGCACCATCCCCGCCGTAGCTAAGAACGGTCTTCCCAAGATCAGGGGTACGTGCTCATCTTCCTCCATCTCTAGCACTACAAAGTCGGCTGGAAAGATGTGATCTCCAACTCTCACTAGGACGTCTTCAACCACACCTTGAGGTCGAGTAATAGACCGGTCGGCTAGTTGAAGCGTCATCATTGTGGGTTGAAGTTCACCACCTTCCAACTTCTTGAAAAGCGACAACGGCATGAGATTGATGCTCGCCCCTAAATCACATAGCGCTCCTTTCTTGATCCCGTTCCCAATGTCACATAGGATCGTGAAGCTCCCGGGATCCTTCAGCTTCGGTGGAAGCGCCTTGTGCACTAATGCACTCACCTCGTGGTTCAGCTGCACCAACTTCGGCTCATCCACTCGCCGTCTTTTCGCGATCAAGTCCTTCAAAAACTTCGCATAGTGCGGCATCTGTTCCAAAGCATCATAAAAAGGAATATTAATATGCAATTGTTTAAAAACATCAAGGAACTTAGCGAATTTCTCATCAAGCTTCTTTTTCATGAAGCGTTGTGGATATGGGATGGGTATCACAGATTTGGGTACCCCCCATTCATCTCTTTCCGTTTCTTTCACTTTCTCCCTTGCTTCCTTTGCCTTTTTCCACTTAGGAACTCTCTCTATCTCCTCAAAGTCTTTCCCCTTCTGGGACTCATTCATATCTTTATGCTTCTCAATCCCTTCACTTTCAATCCCCTTCTCAACTTGGGGCATCTCAGAATCAGCAGGCATCTGAGGACCTTCATAGTTGGTTCCACTTCTTAGCTGGATCGCCTTGCAATGCTCTTTCGGGTTCTCCTCCGGCATTCTATTAACTGATTTTGCAATCTGGCTCATCTGGAGCTCTAAAGAAGTGAACCTTCGATTGTTCTCTTGTTGAGTTCTAGTCCACTCAACATTCATCTTCTGGAGCTCTTGATCACGTTGATCACCCTTCTTATGCAACTCCTTCACATCGTACTCCAAGGATGACAATCTCTTGCTCCCTTCCTCCACCTTCTGAAGGATCGCTCTCAACATCTCCTCGGTTGATGCACCGCCTTCTCCACCAGGAGGTTTAGACCCCGGATCAACACCTGCAGGAACAGTAACACCAGCTTTTGGGTTAGCATAAGAAAAGTTATCATTCTTCCTCCATGTGTTTTGAGGAGGCTACTGGCCTCCTTGAACTCCTTGTGTGTTCCTCCATTGATTTTGAAGTGGCTGAGGGCCTGGAGGTACAAATGGTTGGCCATAAGAGGGCCTTCCATACTGATTTCCACCTTGGTAGCCATTCTGATTGTAATATGGGCCTCCCATGTAATTGGCTACCTCTTGCTGTCCACTTGGTTGGTCTACTCTCTCATTCTCTACTGCATGCTCTCCACCCAAATTCTTCCCCAACTCGAGGTTGTTTATCTTCTCCATCATGGCCATCAACAGCCTTCTCGTTCCTTCTCCCTCTTCAACCTGATGCACTCTCTGCAAATCTGCATCTCCACTCCAAGCACCGGCATTCGTGACAATGTTGTCCACGATTTCCCTACACCTCTCTATGCCTTGGTTCAAGAATGCTCCGCCCGCACAAGAGTCTAAATGGTCTTGCCCCGCCTTGTTGGCACCACTGTAGAAGAACGCCATAATGTCTCCCTCATTGTACCCGTGCTGCGGGCACTCAATCAGCATGTTTGAGTATCTCTCCCACGCTTGGCGTAAATCCTCTCCAGACTTCTGGTGAAAGGACGAGATCTCAATTCTAGCCTTGATCGTCCTAGATGGAGGGTAGAATCGCTCGAGGAACAGACGCTCGAGCTCGGCCCAAGTGGTAATACCTCCCCGCGGGAGCGTATTATCGTACCACTCCTTGGCTATTCCCGTCAATGAGAATGGGAACAGCCTAAGCCTCTTGGCATCTTCAGACATGCCATTGTAATTGAATGTTGAGGCTATCATGAGAAAGCTCCTCAGATGTGTGTGAGGATTCTCCTTCCCGATCACCCCTTTGAACTGATTCTCGGTCAGCAGCTTTAAAATCCCCGGTGATATCGAGAAGTTGTTCACCTCAACAGGAGGCAAAGCCACTCCATCATAGTACCGCTGTGGCTGCGCTGCAAACCTCCCTCTAATCGCCATATTATGATCTACGTTCTGAGGAACGTGTTGAGGATTAGCAGCAGGTACTGGTACTTGTTGGGGTGGTGGTTGGTAAACAGGTGGTTGGTTGTAGACTGGGGGTGGATGATATGGATATGGTGGGTAAGGATAAGGTGGGTATGGGTAATGTTGGTATACTGGGTTGTTAAAAGGGTTATTTGGGTTTTGTGGGTAAGCAGGGTTGTTAGGAGGATTATGGACAAGGTTCTGAGCTGGATTCCCTATGTTTTGTGTATCCGGGTTTAGGAGCTGGCTATCCCCTAATGGAATTTGATTCTGGCTACCACTAACTCCAGTGTCTTCAACTCGGTCTACTGCCTGATTGAAATCGTTGGCAGCATCGTCCAACTCATTATTGATATCCATTGGTTCCTTTCCTAAGTCGGCAGCGTTCATCCTTCTTAAGAAGGCTCGGTTCCTTCTGGCTATTGTCTCAGGGTCCAACGGTAGTCTCTCTTCGCTCGTATTGCCTTTTGAGCGTGTTTTCATAAACCTGACACACTAGCAGAAGGGTCAAAACGCAACTGCCGAATAACTAAAAATAACAATAAGAAATGAAAAACAGAAAATAAGCACCCACTACTAACTACTAAGCTATCGACAAGTCCTATTCAAAAAGCATATAACGCCATCCCCGGCAACGGCGCTATTGACTTGAAGCGAACTACACTAGCTTCTACTAGTAGCTACCCCGCAAGAGTACGGGTTCACTGTAGTATGGGCAAGTATAGGGACCAAGTATTATCGAACCCGAGGGATGGTGTATATGCGAATAGATCCCTGAAGATCTACGCGTCGTAGTTAATATGAGTGTGATGTTTTTGGGTTTTTGGAAAGATTAATTAAAAGACGAAAATAAACTAAGTAAACTGAAATACTAAAGCAATTAAATTAACTAAGGGTTGTGTTCTAATTAGATATGGTGATGCTTAGGATAGGAATCCCTACGTATACTAACGGAGCAGGTACATAATCAAAATAACTGTGACACACAAGAATTAACCTAAGTCTAAGAATGCAAGGTGAAAGCTCAAGATTCTAAACCCTAATACTTTACCCTAACACTCAACTTCACTAATCTACTAACAAGTTAATAGATTGTGCTCAATTAATGAGACCCTAATTTAACTAAGGTGATGCGGTCGTCCTCCTTCGCTAAACCGGTAGATGAATTAACCTTTCCTAAACCTTCTCGTTAAGACTACTAATTGTTATTGAGTGATGCGGTCGTCCTCTCTCTAACACTTTCGTACTAAATTCAAAGGTAAAGTTAAGATTAATTATACGAATTCATTAATTAAGAGAATTAAAACTAACGTCACGAATTACCCTAATTACGTACCCACATCCTACTTCTACGAGTTCATCCTAACCTAAGCATGCAAGGGTTTTAGCTAGACATGACGTTAACAAACATTAAAGCAATAGAAGAAACGACGAACATAAACATGATGAATTGAAGAAAGAAAATACGAAACATGAACTAGGGTTTAAAGAAAATAAATACGAAGAACTGAAATTGAATTAATCAAAACAACGTTCAAAGCGTTTAAAGTAATCAAGCTAATGAAAAGAAACTACGAATTGAAAAGAAACTAAAATTCGTATGAAAAACCTCAACAAAACGTAAGTAAAGCTTGCTCGTCTCCTTCCTCTCCAAAAACTAAGTCTAAAATTATTTCTAACGTTCGGGTTCTCTTCAAAACGTGTTTGGAAGAGGTATATATAGGCACGGGTCGAAACGGGAGTTAATGGGCCGAAAATACGCATCCGGAGGCAAAAATCCATGGGCGCTCGAGCAAAACGCTCGAGCGGTCCCGCTCGAGCAGTGTAGCTCGAATGACACAATCGCTCGAGCGGTTCCGCTCGAGCCGGTCGAGCGCTGAAATCTCTCTGCATGTTTTGGGCGCTCGAGCAATTCGCTCGAGCGGTGGCGCTCGAGCTGCTCGAGCGCAAGAATAGTTCTGTACGTTTAGGCACTCGAGCAATGCGCTCGAGCGGTGGCGCTCGACCTAGTCACTCGAGTGACCTCCAACTCATCCCAACTGATACTTTTCCTCGTCCACACTAATACTAATCGTATTTCTTCAATATCTTCTCATCCGGGCATCCGTTTGAGTCGATTCAAAGTCCTACGAACTCCGTTTTTCGTCCTCTATTCACCTATGAGCATCAAAGAGACAAATTCATCAACGTGTAGAAATAATGCTCAATTGACTCTAAATACTCTATAAACTCGACCAAGATTGGGGTATTTCAAGCTACGAATCATGACAATTTCACGCCTAATCACGAGTCAAATCAAAATCACCCCAAGGAGTATCTCAACAATCCTATAATCAATCAAACTCAACTCAAAGATAAGGGCGTGCATGCATGTGCAATGTAACAAGAAACATAAAAAAAAACTCCACCCCCCAAACTTTGACCTTGCTAGAGGTCTAAGTTTGGGGTTGTGGGTTACCTCAACCAAATAATTCAATTTCTCTCAATAGCTTTGCACACTCCCTTGTCTCAAGTTGGTTCCTTCAATCTCCACTTCTTTGGTACTCCATGATACCTTTACTCCTTTAGAGACAAGCCTACAAGCAACTCACTCAAATACGAGGTTATAAATACGACTCAAAATAACTCCCTACTAACTAAAAAAAACTCAAAGCAAATAAAAAAAATAATGGGTTGCCTCCCATTCAGCGCTATTTTTAAGGTCCTCATGCCGGACCGAGCTCAAAAGGGCTTATGGGACATCATACTCAAAAATACCTCCCTCACTCTCATAAGAGTGGTGCTTGCATGTCTTTCCTTGGTGCCCCACCATCATGAGCCCTTTTGCTTCCTTCCCCACCTCAAGTGGTATAGGTCTCAACTCCTTCTTTCCTTTATCTGGAGGAGTCTTACTAAACAATTTCTTGAGTTTGGACTTTTTCTTCTTAACTCCTCCTTTTCCTTCTAACTGGACCACGTCCACTTTCTTCACCTCTTCATCCTTCAACTTCTTCACTTTATCCCTATCAGAATAATCAAGATCATAATGCCCATGGGTTAAATAATCAAGTGAAGGACTAACAAAATCATGAATATGGGAAGGATTAGGGATAGGAGGTGTGTCTTCAACACGAGGATCAATTGCATCCATGCAATACAAACTCTCATCCTCCTTCGGGTGCTTCATGACTTCATATAGGGAGATCTTCACTTCTTGATCATCAACCTTCAATGTAATCTTCCCATTTGCCACGTCTAGCACCATCCCCGCCGTAGCTAAGAACGGTCTTCCCAAGATCAGGGGCACGTGCTCATCTTCCTCCATCTCTAGCACTACAAAGTCGGCTGGAAAAATGTGATCTCCAACTCTCACTAGGACGTCTTCAACCACTCCTTGAGGTCTCGTGATGGACCGATCGGCAAGTTGAAGCGTCATCATTGTGGGTTGAAGTTCACCACCTTCCAACTTCTTGAAAAGCGATAGGGGCATGAGATTGATGCTCGCCCCGAGGTCGCACAACGCTCCTTTCTTGATCTCGTTCCCAATGTCACATAAGATCGTGAAGCTCCCGGGATCCTTCAGCTTTGGTGGAAGTGCCTTGTGCACTAATGCACTCACCTCGTGGTTCAGCTGCACCAACTTCGGCTTATCCACTCGCCGTCTTTTCGCAATCAAGTCCTTCAGAAACTTTGCATAATGCGGCATCTGTTCCAAAGCATCATAAAAAGGAATGTTAATGTGAAGTTGTTTAAAAACATCAAGAAATTTTGCAAAATTTTCATCAAGCTTCTTTTTCATGAAGCGCTGTGGATATGGGACGGGTATCACAAATTTGGGTACCCCACATTCATCTCTTTCTGTTTCTTTCACTTTATCCCTTGCTTCCTTTGCCTTTTTCCACTTAGGAACTCTCTCAATCTCCTCACTTTCCTTGCCCTTCTGGGACTCATCCATATCTTTACTCTTCTTAATGCCTTCATCCTCAACCCCTTTCTCAACTTTCTTCTCCTCAGTCTCAACTTCCCCTTGGGGCGTCTCAGAATCAGCAGGCATATGAGGACCTTCATAGTTGGTTCCACTTCTAAGCTGGATCGCCTTGCAATGCTCTTTTGGGTTCCCCTCCGGCATTCTATTCACTGACTTTGCAATCTGGCTCATCTGGAACTCTAAAGAAGTGAACCTTCGATTGTTCTCTTGTTGAGTTCTAGTCGACTCAACATTCATCTTCTGGAGCTCTTGATCACGTTGATCACCCTTCTTATGCAACTCCTTCACATCGTACTCCAAGGATGACAACCGCTTGCTTCCTTCTTCCACTTTCTGAAGGATAGCTCTCAACATCTCCTCGGTTGATGCACCGTCTTCTCCACCAGGAGGTTTAGACCCCGGATCAACACCTGCAGGAACAGTAATACCAGCTTTTGGGTTAGCATATGAAAAATTCTCATTTTTCCTCCATGTGTTTTGAGGAGGCTGTTGGCCTCCTTGAACTCCTTGTGTGTTCCTCCATTGATTTTGAGGCGGCTGTGGGCCTGGAGGTACAAATGGTTGACCATAAGAAGGTCTTCCAAACTGATTTCCACCTTGGTAGCCATTCTGATTGTAATACGGACCTCCCATATAATTGGCTACCTCTTGCTGTCCACTTGGCTGGTCTACTCTCTCATTTTCTGCTGCATGCTCTCCACCCAAACTCTTCCCCAACTCGAGGTTGTTGATCTTCTCCATCATGGCCATCAATAGCCTCCTCGTTCCTTCACCCTCTTCAACCTGATGCACTCTCTGAAAATCTGAATCTCCATTCCAAGCCCCGGCATTCGTGACAATA
This sequence comes from Ballota nigra, assembly GCA_947034835.1. Taxonomy (NCBI): domain Eukaryota; kingdom Viridiplantae; phylum Streptophyta; class Magnoliopsida; order Lamiales; family Lamiaceae; genus Ballota; species Ballota nigra. Next base: position 31,884,978 of record OX344721.1, read on the forward strand.
TTGTCCACGATCTCTCTACACCTCTCTATGCCTTGATTCAGGAATGCTCCGCCCGCACAGGCATCTAAATGGTCTTGCCCCGCCTTGTTGGCACCACTGTAGAAGAATGCCATCACATCTCCCTCATTGTACCCGTGCTGCGGGCACTCAATCAACATGTTCGAGTATCTCTCCCATGCTTGACGTAGGTCCTCTCCTTGCTTCTGGCGGAAGGAAGAGATCTCAATCCTAGCTTTAATCGTCCTAGAAGGAGGATAGAAGCGCTCGAGGAACAGATGCTCGAGCTCAGCCCATGTGGTTACACCTCCCCGCGGGAGCGTATTATCGTACCACTCTTTTGCTATTCCCGTCAGTGAGAATGGGAACAGCCTAAGCCTCTTGGCATCTTCAGACATGCCATTATAATTAAATGTGGACGCGATCATTAGGAAGCTTCTCAAGTGAGTATGAGGATTCTCCTTCCCGATCACCCCCTTGAATTGATTCTCGGTAAGCAGCTTTAAAATTCCTGGGGATATCGAGAAGTTGTTCGCCTCAACAGGTGGTAAAGCCACTCCATCGTAGTACCTCTGCGGTTGTGCCGCGAACCTGCCCCGAATAGCCATATTATGATCTGCGTTCTGGGGCACAGGCTGAGGAGCAACAGGTGATGCTGGTACTTGTTGAACTGGAGATGGTTGGTACACAGGTTGTGGATGATATGGGTATGGTGGATAAGGGTATGGTGGGTATGGGTAATGTTGGTATACTGGGTTGTTGAAAGGGTTATTTGGGTTTTGTGGGTAAGCAGGGTTGTTCAGAGGATTATGGACAAAATTATGAGCTGGATTGATAACGTTTTGTGCACCCGGGTTTTGGCTCTGACTATCCCCTAACGGATCTTGGTTCTTACTGGTGTTCCCCTCAGTGCCGTCAACCCGGTTTAACCCCTGGTTAAACTCATTCTCGGCATCTTCCAACTCATTATTGATGTCCATTGGTTCTTTCCCTAAGTCGACAGCGTTCATCCTTCGTAAGAAGGCTCGGTTTCTCCTTGCTATTGTCTCAGGATCTGCAGGTAACCTCTCTTCGCTCGTATTGCCTTGTGAGCGTGTTTTCATAAACCTGAAACACTAGCAGAAGGATCAAAATGCAACTGCCTAATGAATGGAAATAAAATTAAAAACAGAAAATAAATCACCCACTACTAACTACTAAGCTATCTACAAGTCCTATTCAAAAGCATACAACGCCATCCCAGGCAACGGCGCCATTGACTTGAAGCGAACTACACTAGTTTTCTACTAGTAGTTACCCCGCAAGAGAACGGGTTCACAGTAGTATGGGCAAGTATAGGGACCAAGTATTATCGAACCCAAGGGAAAGTGTGTATGCGAACAGATCCCTGAAAATCTACGCATCGTAGTTAATATGAGTGTAATGTTTTTGGGTTTTTGAAAGATTAATTAAAAGACTGAATTAAACTAAGTAAACTAAAATACTAAAGAAATCAAATTAACTAAGGGTTGTGTTCTAATGAGAGATGATGATGCTTAGGATTGGAATCCCTACGTATACTAACGGAGCAGGTACATAATCAGAATAACTGTGACACACAAGAAATAACCTAAGTCTAAGAATGCAAGGTGAAAGCTCAAGATTCTAAACCCTAATACTTTACCCTAACACTCGACTTCACTAATCTACTAACAAGTTAATAGATTGTGCTTAATTAATGAGACCCTAATTTAACTAAGGTGATGCGGTCGTCCTCCTTCGCTAAACTGGTAGATGAATTAACCCTTCCTAAACCCTCTCGTTAAGTCTACTCGTTGTTAAAGAGTGATACGGTCGTCCTCTCTCTAACACTTTTCGAACGAAATTCAAAGGCAAAGTGAAGATTGATTTTAAGAATTCATTAATCAAGAGAATTAAAACCTAACGTCACAAGTTACCCTAATTACATACCCACATCCTACTTCTACGAGTTCATCCTACCCCAAGCATGCAAGGGTTCTAGCCTAACATGGTGGTTTGAATAATAAAAGCAATCACAAGAACAATAATCATATGCATAATTAAATTAACGAAAGAAATCAAGAACATAAACGAAAGAACAAATTAAAGTCTCTAAAGAAATCTATATAAATCTGAAAAACTAGGTTTAATCGTCTCCAAGAGTAAAGAAAGAAAGAATTAATCTAATACGTTCAAAAGAAATACTAAAACGAAGAATTCGTAAATTAAAACCTCGATTACAACGTATAAAACTCTTCCAATCTCCCTCCCAAGCTTTCTCCTCGCTCAAAATATGTAAAAATATGTGTTGGTATGTTGTGATATGTGAAAATATGCTTGGAAGGGGTATATATAGGCTTTGGGACGAATTTGGGCGATTTTGGGCCAAAAACACGCAAAAACGCTCGAGCGGGACAGCTCGAGCGCCCCATTCGAGCTTGGTGGTCGAGCGGGTCAAGAGGTCGAGCGAGGCGCTCGACCGCTGGCTGTACACATGTTCGTAAAACCTTCATAACTTCTCAACCGGGAGTCCGTTTTGGCCGATTCAAAGTCCTACGAACTCCTCTTTTCGTCTTCTATCCATCTATGAAAACCAAAGAGACAAATTAATAAGTTTATAAAAATGATACTCATTTGACTCCAAACACTCATCGAAAACACTCAAAACCTGGGCAAATCGGGCACCAAAACATAGCAATTTCACGCGTCGTAGTTAATATGAGTGTGTGTTCGGGTTTAGGAATGTAATTAAACTACTCTAAAATCTACTTCTATCAATGCAAACAATAAAATCAAATAAAGAACTAAGGGTTTAATCAAATATGGAATGGTGATGCTCAGGATAGGAATCCCTACGTATACTAACGGAGCTAGTACGATAATTAAAATACCCGTGATGTGCAAGTATTAATCCTAAGTGTACTAAAACTAGGCAATAACTTCCCTAATCTAGCACCAAATTGAAAGACTAAAAGCTCAAGAATTAACTCTAATACTTTGTCATATCAACCTACTTCACAACCCACTAAACAAGTTATATGGATTATGCTTAATTAATGAGACTCTAATTTACCCAAGGTGATACGGTCGTCCTCCCTAGATAAACCGGTAGATGATAAACCCCTTCTATAACCCTATCGGTAAGCCTATTCGTTATTAAAGAGTGATAAGACCGTCCTCTCTCTAATAATTTCGTACTTAATTCCAAGATAATTCTAGGGTTTATTATAAGAATTCAATTAATTAAGAGAATCAAAACTAAACATCACGAGTTATCCTAATTCCGTACCTACGTCCTACTTCTACGAGTTCATCCTACCCCAAGCATACAAGAGTTTTAGCCTAGCATGGTTTTAACGATAACAAAAGTAATTAAATAAACAACGAACATAAACATGACGAATTGAATTGAAAAACTCAAGAACATAAACTAGGGTTTGGAAGAAAGAAGTTTAATCTAAGAAAGAATATCAAATAAAGAAATCAAAGGTCTCACGTAATAAGTGTTGAAGAACGAAAGAAAGAAAATCAAAATCTAAACTATGAATTTGTAATGTTAAAACCTCAATTACACGTAAAATATGATTTCTCAAACTCTCGGTGCTCTTCTCTCTCCAAAAACTATCTCTATGTGTGAAGTCGTATCCAAAACGTGCTCGGAATGGGGTATATATAGGCAACGGGTCGATTTGGGAGCTCATGGGCCGACTTGGACCGTGGAGGACTCGACCTCTCTTAGGTCGAGTACCTAGGACTCGACCACCTTGTGGTCGAGTGCTTCATTCTTCCCGTAACATTGGAGGACTCGACCTCTCCTAGGTCGAGTGCCTAGGACTCGACCACCTTGAGGTCGAGTGCCTCCTCTTGGCAGCGCACACATAGCACTCGATCCCATCTTTAGCACTCGACCACCTCATGATCGAGTGCCTTCTCGACCTCTTCATGCTTGAGTCCCTAGGACTCAAGCCCAAGTGATACTTTTAGTCTTCCGGACTAGTACTTTTCGTATTTCTTCCATATCTTCTCATCCGGGAATCCGTTTGGGTTGATTCAAAGTTCTACGAACTCCATTTTTTGCCCTCTATCCATCTATGACCATCAAAGAGGCAAATTCATCAGTTCATGAAAATAATACTCAATTGACTCCAAATACTCATAAAACACTTAAAACACGGGGAAAACAAGCTACGAATCATGACAATTTCACGCCTAATCATCGTCCCCACGCGCAACGCTGAGTCCCCCCTCCACACATAAATTTTGAGAACAACAAAAAATTTATAGATGAAAAAGGTAGATGGATTTTTCTTTATTTGCTTCTTTCTACTCTCTTGATTCCTATGGAATTTTTTTCAAAAACATTGTTGCTTGAATCAAAGCCTTCATCGTTTTTCATCTTCATTTTTTCTTGTCTTTTTTCTCTATTAATCCTAAATGAAAATTGTAGAATTGATTTTCTCTTTTTTTATTTTTATATTTAGTTAAAGTAGAGAGGGAAGAAAATAAACTGTTTAACTTGAGACGCCGGCGATGGACAACAAGTGTCTTGTTGTATCAATAATTAGAGTTAGAGATTGGACTTTAAGATGTATCTTCTAAATTTAAAATGCAAAAGTGATTTAGGATTTTCATTAAAAAAAAATATATTTTAAGAGGTGTATTTACTTATGATGGAGCGGTATTTAGCGGAATTAAAAAAAAAAGATGTCTAATGGATGGGCTAGACGTTGTTACAGTAACGCCCCAGCCTAAAAGATAACTTATTAATGGGTTCTTTAGTTCAAGCCCAATAGCGTTTGATTTGTTGATGATCTTTTCTATTTCTTTCGTCTTACAATTTCTTGGCTCCCAAATCTTTAGTAAATGTTATTTCATCTACTTGTTTTCCATAAAAAAAAAAAAAATTGAATATTTTCTGGAAATAAAAAGTGTGACGGAAAAGAATTCGAACTATCAGGCATCAGCCTCCTTATTTAGTAGAGAAGCCTAGCTTTCTTGTTTATTTTCATTTGAAATAAATTAAAAGTTTTAAACCATACTTGGTGATAATTGCAGTTAAACCTATTTAACATCAAATTCCGTAAAATAAAGCAACTTGATCAATTAATATCGCTGTATAGTGATCAGGGAGGGAATAGGCCGACTTTATATAGGAAGGTGTGACCAATTTTTTTCTAACTTTATTTTTTTGGATTGGTTTTTTTTATTAAATAAACTACACTCACAAACAAATAAAAAAATTCGACAATACCCTTATTTTATCTATTTTTTCAATAAATATTAATTTTCATTACATCTTATGCCCAATTGTAAAAGGGGTTTTTTTTGCCTAAATTTTATCTATTATCCATCACAAACTTTCTTTTTTGCAGGTTTAGAAACAAGTCAAGTTTGAAAGACTTTTAAAGGCCTATCCAACAAGTAATTTTGCTATTATGTTATGTATTTATATAAATTTATATTATTTCACTACTATATTATATGTTTATTATATATTATATTTATACATATAAAAATTAAATAGATCAGCATTTTATGCTTAATAGACATAAGAACAACCTCAAGTCTGACATTTTTAACTAAATAGATTCTAAAAAAGGTTTGTGTTTGACATATTTACTAAACGAATCGAGTCGAACTAGACTTTTAATAGGCTTTTATAAGATTGTCTGACCTATTCCCACACCTAATAGTAAAACCAATTTATTTTTAGTGCATTTCATTAAAAAAAATTGTGTGATATTATCTCATATATCATATATAATGCTTTTGAGTAGATCTCTAGTAAAACATATTCATATATAGTATGAAACTGATGTCATTAGATATATTTACTGATACCATAATAATTTACACTGTGATTTTAGTTTACAAGTCTAATAGTATTAGTGAATGAATGTAATGATATCACTAAATAGATCTAATAGTATTAATTTTATACTATGAAACTTATTCACATATTAATTTGTGAATCTTTTTACAAGCTTTTCTAACACATAAATTTTAAAAATATTACAAAAATATCATGTCTCATGCAATTTTTTTAAACAAAAGTAAAGCATGCAAAACTCTATGATCAGTGAAGCACTAGGTTTTAAATCTTGAATAGTTTTCGTGCGCACTTGAGTGTATGGTACACATTTGAATTTAAAAGAAAAATATCTAAGCAGAAATAAGTAATACCCTAAGAAATAATTAGTTTGGATTTAAAAGAAAAATATCTAAGCAGAAATAAGTAATACCCCAAGAAATAATTAGTAACACCCAAATAAGTAATCAGTAACATCTCAATTGAAAAAAATACACAGTTCGGTGTATTTGTGTATGTTTTGAAAAAAATCAAAATTGAGCTTAAATTTCAAATTCATGTTATGTATTTGAGTGCATTCTAGAATTTGTGTTAAATGTTATGTTAAAGTCCCAATAAGAATATAAACTGATTATGTGACAAATCGACTATTAATAATTTGAGTAATTGAAACTATACTCTTTCCAATTTAGAGAAAAGAAAATTGAGTTGGTTTCGAACTTAATCATTCTAAATTCCTTTTGGGGGGTTTTCTTTTTCCATCACAAGATAAATTCAATCAATTTTAATTTCTTTTTTCCTTTTTTATCATTTGAAAATAAATTCAATCATTCTTGCATTAACTAATTAGGCCTCCCACCTTAGGGGCAAAGAGGAGGACTCAAATTATCATAAATGAGTCGCATTCAATTATTTTGCAAGGAGAAATAGGGGCAGCAATAGTTGTGGTATAATAGTACTAGTATAATGGAATTATTTCAAATTCCCATCAAATTACCAGGGAGGACCTATCCTGTCAAAAAAAAAAAAAACCAAGGAGGACCTACCAGGCTACAAGTTGTCCTAGCATGCCATGTAAATTATCAAAGAGTACTAAAATGGGGTGCAATTAAAAAGAAAAACCTACAGGTATAGGAGGGAAAATTGCAAATTATGTCTCCATTTACCAAATTTTGCGCAATTTCATGCCTAATTTTGCAAAAAAAATTTTTTTTACCACCCTTGGCTATGTGCACATGTTTTTATGGCGAATTCAATGACAAATGATATATCAAATTGTTCATCTCTTCAAATATGTGTTTGGCCATGTTGAATAAACTAAATCATTATGCAAGGAACAAAAATGGAAGATGTAGTCTGATATTATTGAATGAAGAAGGTGCCTTGTACATGTATTTATACACAAGAGTAGTAACCGCCTAACAACCTAACAAACTTGGCCTCTAACAATATTTCAGCTAACTTCCCTAACTAATTGCCTTGATCATCACGCATAGCTGCTTTTTCGATCCTTCTCGATCCTTTGTACTCGAATGTGCTACGCGGCTTGCTGGTTGATGTATGTTGGTGCATGATACATGCATCATGCATGCATATAATTTCCACATGCCCCCCCCTCCCCTCAAGTTGAACGGTCTTCGATACCGAATAGGTTCAACTTGCCACGAAAAGTAAGGAGAGATGACTTGGGCAAGGATTTGGTGAATAAGTCTGCGAGCTGATCAGTTGTATGTACAGGTTGTTGGGAAAATAGGGGTGCCCGGAATCTATTCGAGATGAAATTTAAATACGAATTTAAATACAATTATTACTAGCATGAATTAATCCTAATTAATTCAAATAATAATTCCAACAACTAATTATCATCATGCATGTTAAATTAATTTCACATATTAACTAGGGCGGAATAAACAAGTAAATATGTGATTAACGTACCTCTTGTAGAATTGGCCTTTGGATATACGGGACAATTACGATCTCGCTCTATCAACCCAAAAGCCTTCTCAAGTATTTCCCTTTCACCTTACTTGATCACCGGTGGGAGATGCTTTCAAGTAATTTAATAAACTAAGGAAAAAGAAAAATATCTATGCTCTTGATTTTTCCAACACATGGAATTATGTTCTTGGGGATGAAATAATCATCCCCTATTTATAATATGTAGGGACCGAAATTTTTAGTGATATTTGGGCTTGGAAAAAATCTTTTCTTAGACTCTAAGAAATCTTGAATATATCCCATATATTCTTTTCTCCAAAATAAAATATTCCACAAAAATCTCACCCTACATATTTAGGGATGTAATTTTCGAAAATTATGAGGAGAAATCCCAAGATTTGGATCTTCTTGAATATATGAGATATTCTTGTATTCCAAGAATACATATCTTCCATAATATCTTTCCAAGAAAATCAAAAAAATCTTTTCTTCTCTAATAATGCATTTTTCGAAAATTATAAAGAAAAAATCAGCATATTTATTTTCCTTTTATTTTAATCACCTTATCATTATTGGGCTACTTAATGGGCTACTTGAGGGGCCTTAAGGAGAATTAAGATTGGACCTCCTAATGGACTTCTGAATTTCAATATTTAGCCCCAATATAATTCAATCCATTAATATTAATTATTATCACTAATAAATTAATATTGCACTATCCATCTTAATCCATATTACGATAATATGGGCTCCCGGTTATTATTTCCCGCGTTTAAGATTATCAAGTCCATTAATTAATTAGGCTTCTGAATAGCTATACATTAATTAACATCTTTCACCTTGGAGTAAAGACAGCTCAACATTATTATTCGTACCGAAGAAACTAATTCTTCACTTGCAAGATTTGGTACAATAAAACTTCTGAGCCCACCAAGGGAACTAATCACACGAGCCGTACTCGCACGCGTTTCTTCGTATTAAATCTTAGCAACCGTCGTATGATTAATATTACTGCCCAAGACACAAAGTTCGAAGTCGCAATGATTCTCACCCAACATGAATCAAAGCAGTAACTATTAAGCACACACGGTCCTATTTAAGTGACGAAGATTAAGAAATCAACAACCACTGAGGTCTAATTCTTCACCTTTCAGAACAGAAGAATTTATCCTCGCTGTAGGTCCTCTTCAACACATACTAAATGTGCTAGTGCAATCTCTTAGTCAAGACAGACCAATCTGAGCCTTACACATCGACCTTTCACGGCGGATTGTTCAATTCCACCTAGGTCGTGAAAATGTACGTTTAGTTACAAGTAAACTGTTAATGTTGTCTTCCGTGATCGGGTATCACCACATTAACTACAATGTAACATGTACTATATATTGAACGGTTTGCAATAGAAATTCAACATTCAATCATAACTAAAGCAAATGCGATAAAAGAATTATTCTAATAAAACGAGTGTTTGATACACGAGTTATACAAAGTAAAAGCATACTTTCACGTATAACTCCAACACAGGTGGAGATGAAGAAAACCATTCTTATATAGTTTGCGGACTAGATGACAATCTATATCGATATGCTTAGTTCGTTCATGGAAAACTGGATTCTTAGTAATATGAATGGCAACCTTGTTATCACAAGCTAATGAGATAGGTAAGGGCAATTGAAGCTTTAAGTCTGATGCAATATAGCTTATCCATTGAAGTTCCATTGCAGTGGAAGCTATGGCTCTATATTCTGTCTCAGCTAAGGAACGAGAAACCGTGGATTGCTTCTTGAATTTCCATGAAATTAGAGAAAAGCCTAAGAATATGCAATATCCTGTAACTGGCTTCCTGGTGTCAAGGCAATTGCCCCAATCTACATCACAAAAACCAGATAAGCTCATGGAAGAAGTTGATGAGTAGAATAAACCATGAGAAGAAGTACCATTTAAGTATCTTAGAAGGTGTATCATAGCATCCCAGTGTGTTGATCTTGGAGAGTTTACAAACTGACTGAGATGCTGAACTGAGAATGTGATAACTGGTCTAGTGAAACCAAGATAAAGTAGCCTACCCACGATCCTTCTATATCTATCTGGGTGAGGGAGTAAAGTCTCATCCAAGCTAGACAGCTTAATTCCCTGAGGAAGAGGTATGGGAGCAGCCTTACAGTTCTCAAGTTTGGAGTCCTTGAGAAGATCAAGAATGTATTTTCTTTATGTTAGAGTAGTACCATGCTCACCCCGTGCAATCTCCACCCCTAAAAAATACTTAGCAAATCCAAGGTCCTTAATAGTAAAGACCTTGTGAAGATGTTGTTCAAAGGTAATAATATCCTATAAAGAAGCACCAGTGCTCAAGACATCATCAACGTGGACTAAGAGAGCCAAGAAATGTGAAGAAGTTCCCACAGTGAAGAGACAATGATCAGCTGCGGATTGAGTAAAACCATACTTGATGAGAGTAGAACAAAACTCAGAATTCCATTCATGAGAGACTTGTTTAAGACCATATAAGCTCTTTTTAAGTTTACAAACTAGGCCTGGAATGTGTGTATAGCCCTGTGGAGGATCCATATACACCTCATCATGTAAGAAGCCATGTAGAAATGCATTATTGATGTCAAGTTAGCAAAGAGGCCAACCCTGAGCAGTTGCTAGGGCAATCAGAAACCTGATAGTAACTGGTTTAGCCACAGGAGAAAAGCTTTCATCATAATCAATTCCAAGTTGTTGGTGATAGCCTTTAGCAACTAATCTAGCCTTGTATCTGTCAATTGTGCCATCTGGATTGAGCTTAAGTTTAAACACCCATTTGCAACCAATAGATGACTTATGAGCAGGCAATAGAACCATATCCCATGTTTCATTATCTTGTAGGGATTGCAACTCATTTTTCATAGCATCTTCCCACTGAGGGACACCCACATCTTGATGATAAGAGGAAGGCTCCTTGAAACTAGATACATTAGTAGTAAAGGCAGTGTATGTATGATCAAAGAGAGGCATACTTTGGAAGTAGAGAATGCTGAGGAAAGATCATGAGAGGACAGTGATGAGGTTACTCCAGATAAGACAAAATCCTTAAGCCAACTTGGTTTAGCAGCATTTCTTGAAGGTCTTTGTATATGTGGAGGATCAATAACAGGTAGGATTGGGTTGTATCAGTATTGTGAGAATTAGCAGGGTGGAGGAACATATAGGACATCAAGAAAAGAATAAGGGATCTGGTTAAGAGAATATGACCAGAGTGAGTAGCAAGTATGGTGCTTCCATCAGGTAAATAAACATAAATGTGATCAGTTAGGGGCTTGAGGCCCAAGGTAAATAGGATTTGTCAAAGGACATGTGTTTGCTAGCTCCTGTATCTAGTATCCAAGTTCCATGTTTCTTAACATCTAGTGTAGATAGACTACAGTGAGAAATACCTGCATAGTCCACCATATGTGCAAAGTTGCCATTAGATGAACCAGGTTTGGATTCATGAGAAAGGGCAGAGAAATACTTAGCCAACTCCTATTGAATTATGTGAGAAATCTCTCTTGTACTGTGATTCTTAGAAGTAGTTGTGTTCTCCTCCAAGCAATTAGCAACAACCGATTTTGAATCTTTAAATTTTTCATACCACTCTGGATAACCATGTAATTTGAAGCACTGAGAAGCCTCATGCCTTTTACCTCCACAATGAGAGCCTGTAGAAAGTAGATCTAGTATTGTTCTTAGGCCAGGAAGTATTATTAGGCCTGAAACCTCCCTTGGCTTTGCTGAAAAGCACAGTTGTATCATCCACCATTTTAATTCATTTTTGTTGTTCAATCCTTTGAATAGTTGAGTAGGCCTTGTATTATAGATGGTAAAGGATCTAGCATGAGTAGGTGATTTCGAACTGCTTCATATTCAGTGCTTAGTCCCATTAGAAACTGCATCAATCTGTATTGCATCTCCTTCTCTTGAATCTGTTTTTCAATTTGACAGGTGCAATTGCCACATGTACATCCTTTGATGGTTGAAAACTCATCGAGCTCATCCCATAGTTTCTGCATTTTTCCAAAAAAATGTATGAATGACATCATGACCTTGCTTAAAATTGTAAACATTCTGCTGTAACTAGAATAATTTTGTTCCATTTGTGACATCAAAACGTTCACAAACATTCATCCAAAGTAGCCGAGCAGATTTGCAAGATATAAAGGACTCAACCAACTCCTTGGACATGGCACCAAGGATCCACGAAGTAACCATACAATCTGCTCGTTTCCAAGCCTTAAATTCAACCGAATCTCTATCATCAGGAGCTGGTAAAGATCCATCAATGTAATCGAGTTTTGCCTTAGCACCAAGAGCAAGAAGGACAACTTTGCTCCATAAAACGAAGTTGTGCTCATCTAGAGTAATGGAAATCAATTTCATGCCTGGAGAATCTGAATTATGGAAGTGAGTAGGATCAGTAGAAGCAATTGAATCCGAAGAAGAAGAGTTAAGTGCTGGCCAAGCAGCAAAATTACAAAGCAACGCCATGGCTTCCTCCCAAAAAAAAAAATCAGGAAGAAAGCCTAGCTCTGGATACCATGTTGAATAAACAAAATCATTATTCAAGGAACAAAAATAGAAGATGTAATCTGATATTATTGAATGAAGAAGGTGTCTTGTACATGTATTTATACACAAGAGTAGTAACCGCCTAACAACCTAACAAACTTGGCCTCTAACAATATTTCAGCTAACTTCCCTAACTAATTGCCTTGATCATCACGCATAGCTGCTTTTTTTATCCTTCTCGATCCTTTGTACTCGAATGTGCTACGCGGCTTGCTGGTTGATGTATGTTGATGCATGATACATGCATGCATATAATTTTCACAGGCCAGTGTAATACAATACTTTTCGACCAATTTTAGGTTGTTTTTCCATGAGTTGAAGAATGTGTCATATATAAAAAAGACAAGCTTGAGTATATAACTTGACCTTTGATTCGTTAAAAAATATTCAAACTTTAGCAAAAACACAGTGACATACTCAAACCTAAATTCCTTAGATTATAATACACAAATTAATCAATTGAAATTATTTAATTGATAGGCTCGCAAAGATGAATAATTTGATACACATATGTATATTTGAATTTCAAAAATCTTACAACAACAACATTGTATGTCAAGTTTAATTCTTGAGTTATGATTTTGTGTGGAAGTATGAGAGTTATCTATGCTCTGTATAGCGATATTTAGCTGATGTTTACTAAACTTATTTTTAATATTTTATAAGATCTTTTTTAGAGATATAAGACGTTTAATCATTTTTTAATTTATTGATAAATTTTAAAGTGTTGAGATAAAATAAAATAATTAAACTTAAAAAATTGTGTAATATTATAAAGTTGTGTAATTTAAGTGACGAAGACGGAAGATCTTATCTTTTGGAAGAAAAAAAAATAGCTAGGAGTTCTTTACCTTTTTTTTTTTATCTTCATAAAACAGGAATTCTCTTTGTAGCAAAGGCGAAGCCCTCGCCCCCAGGACCCCCACCGCTGGCCCGACAGGATTGGGTGGAGGAGGTAAATCATGGTGACTCAGCGGTCCATTAGATGGGAGGACCAGTGCCTGGTGTCCACAAGGAGCTTGGCCCGACAGGATTGGGTGGAGGAGGTAAATCATGGTGACTCAGCGGTACATTAGATGGGAGGACCAGTGTCTGGTGTCCACAAGGAGCTATCCCCCACATTGGAGGGATAAAACTCCCACACTGCGGCTGCCAGGGCTCGATCCTGCGTCCTTATAACAATCTGTCACCCAGGAACCAACTGAGCTACGCCCATGCGGGCTAAAACATGAATTCTCTTCTTAATACTCCCTCTGTTCCACTATTAACTTCCCATTTTGCCATTTTCCTCCGTCCCACTATTAACTTCTCGTTTCCTTTTTAACAAACAAAAATATTATATTATATTCCTAAACTTTATTTATATCTCTTATTTCTTCATTACATCACTTGTACTATATTTATATTTAATATTTCTCTTAAATTTTGTGCCCAAAAACAACGGAAAATTAATAGCGGGACGGAGGGAGTAGTATAAAAAAGTTACAACTAATTATTCCAGAAACAAATAATTAAAGATCTTATTCTTAATTTAATTCTACTAAGCACTAAATTTATAAGCTCAACTAATTAAACACCGTGCACTAGTACAAAAAAGAACTTAGAAAACAGTTACTTTTTAGCTTAGAAAGCGGTTCTAACCGCTTTCTAAGAATCAGCTATCTAAGCTAAGAAAGCGGTTTGGAAACCGTTGTGCAAAATAACCTCTTAGATAGCGGTTATAAACCGCTGTGTTCTAGGAAAGCGGTTTTGAACCGCTATCCAAGTGAATTTCTTAGAAAGCGGTTTCGAACCGCTATCCAAGATCCTTACTTAGAAAGCGGTTTCGAACCGCTATCCAAGATACTAACTTAGAAAGCGGTTCTTAACCGCTATCCAAAGCCAATATGTTTTTTTTATTATTTAATTCACTAAGAAAGCAGTTCTTAACCGCTTTCTTTGATTTATAATTTTTTTTTTATTTTCTATTTTATTTTAATAAACCTGTTTATATACAAATAAATATATTTATCCATACCATCAAATATTAATCCATAACATCAAATAAATATAATTAATTATAACAAAAAATTCATAATAATATCATATCATCACAAATTAATATATAAGTTACATGCCAAAAGTTATATAGTAATGTCTTACAAAAAGAAAATTACTTTAAGAACATATTGTATAAATACCCCATCCAATCCATTTTCCATTTGTCAATTCTAGCTTTGTTGTAAAAAGGGATCAGAGGATTATGCACAAACTGCAAATTACATTTAAAATATAATTAATTAATACGAATATGTTATATCAATCAATAATAATTTAAATAAATCGATAAATCAACTTACTTCATCAGGTATAGTCGTCTGAGAAGTCAAGATTATATCTCCAATGAAGCAACACACAAAATATCCACAGTGATTGCCATCTTGCTGCCTCGGAACCTATTGATTAGCAATTATAATCACGTACTATATATACCTATGATTATTTTTAATTGAATTGAAAATTTTATAATGTAAGTTTACCGAAATATTTTTCCACAACACTTTACTAATGGTTTTTAAGCTTTGACCTGGAAGACTACTCCGAAATATTCTCATTACACTATAAAAAATATTTAGAAAATAAAGGTCAGATTAGATATGCATACTTTTTAAAAGTAAAACAAATAATAATATGATAATATTAAAAACTAACTTACCCGTCCATAAATGTCATGAGATTAGGATGATTTGTATACACTCCACCGTGAGCTGGATCCATAAAATACACATTAAGTTCATTCATGTCTATGGCCACCAGCACCCAATGTTTACTACAATATTATATTAAGAATATTAAAAGATAATCATTTGTTTATATAAAAAAAAATATTTAATGAAATATTAATTGTACTCACCCCACATTTGTCGGCCAGAAAATGAGATGATTTTTCACAGTATATTTCAACATATGGTTAACAATATCCCTCATTAATGGTGTCCTCTTACCAAACATGCAACACACTTGTGGAGAAACGAATGAATACTTTGCACTTGCCCTGATATCTAGGGTGAAATATACCTCACCCAAATATCTTAAACAAACATACGCTAATTAATATTTAATAAGAAAATTAAGCTATATATGAAGTAAATATTGAGAATTAGTTAACACATACCTGAGGTAAAGAGTCATGGTAGTTGCACTCAACCACTTGTCGTGCATTACTTCATTCACATAATCTGGTAGGATGAACTCTTCATAATCAACCTGGTGAAAGTAAGAAGTAATGGGAACCACAACTGGATCGTAGGTGGGGGACGAAACCATCAAGTGCGCCGTTGATATTGTAGTGAAGTCGTGGGGTAAGTCACCGTGTACTGGATAACCTAATCGTCGTCTGCGAACACCAACAGTGGGTTCCCTCGGTCTTTCTCTCTCAATACCACTTGATCTTTGTGGAGCCTTTTGTGGAGTCGGCAGTATCTACAATCAATTTTTAATATAATTTAGAATAAATAAAATATTAAATTTTAATACCATGAACTTTACCTTCTTGGTGAGAGAGACCAAGTTCCTCGGCCATTCGAGAAAGTGTCCGACCGCTTTTCCGACTGTGGTGGCATCATCTTCTGGTCTAGGCACTGGTGAATTCTCTTCTCCGATTTCAGGTACAATAAGTGTGACTCTCACAAAACCAGAAGCGTGGGGACGACCGTGAATGATTCCACTAGAGTTGTCGTGCAACATTCCAGTTGCCACCAATCGAAGAGGATGCTCCACATAAAGGAAACATTCCACTGGCTGTTCGAAGAAGATATTAAGTTTAGAAAATTATACTAGTCTTTAATTAAAATAAATACGAGATACATCTGATACCTGGGAGACGTTTTGAAGTGGATCGTCGAATTCGTTTCTAGCATCAGTGGAAAACATAGTCGGGACACTGTTTTCACAACTACCACCACTCGACGACATCCCTTGTCTCAATTGTCTTTGATTCATGATCTCCATCTGTTTAGCCATTTCGGCAACCTGCACAGAAAGCTTTTCCACCATACTCATAGCCGCAATATCGGGTGTCATCTCTAATGTTTTCTTCGTGACGCCATATCCAAAAGCTCGTAAGCGTTCGGGATGCTCCTGACGATCTATTGCCCGTGCAAACATATCATCAGTCCCCACAGTGCGGATGTCGTCGGGCGTCATGCTCTGAGATATGCGCTCTTGAATAACAAAAAAATATTATTAAATCATTTCAAATGAAGTAATTGTTTTTAATGTAAAGGATAAAATAATGGATGAATTACCGCTTCTTCAGAGATACGCTGAGATCTGTTATCGGGAAAATTTCCATCTCGAGTCTTTCTTGTAGTTTGAAATAACTCGTAACGGGTAACAACAGGCGCACTCTCTCCAGCTTTCCTTTTTTCTTCTTTCTACGATAATGATAAATATGTCCCCAAATTATTAAAAATGAATATATATTAAGAGTGAATGATCATATAAAAAATTAAAAGTTAGTATTTTTATCTCACCAAATCTTCCCTAATACGTGCATAACCTTTGGAAGATCCACGATATCGCGCCTCCATATTCTTAGAATCAATCGAGCAAAATTTCAAAAAACAAGAATACTCACAGCTCTAACACGTCCTAAAATGTTTGTTTCTATAAATAAATACTAATTAACTAGTATATAAATAAATTAACTAGTATATATTCATCAAATAAATTAGTATATAAATTAGTATATAAATAAATTAACTAGTATATATTCATCAAATAAATTAGTATATAAATTAACAATTTTTATATATACCTAATTATATTATATATTAATCAAATAAATTAGTATATAAATAAACAAACACTAATTAACTAATTAACTAGTATATAAATAAATTAGTATATAAATTAGTATATAAATAAATTAACTAGTATATATTCATCAAATAAATTAGTATATAAATTAACAATTTCTATATATACCTAATTATATTATATATTCATCAAATAAATTAGTATTTAAATAAACAAACACTAATTAACTAATTAATTAGTATATAAATAAATTAGTATATAAATTAGTATATAAATAAATTAACTAGTATATATTCATCAAATAAATTAGTATATAAATTAACAATTTCTATATATACCTAATTATATTATATATTCATCAAATAAATTAGTATTTAAATAAACAAACACTAATTAACTAATTAATTAGTATATAAATAAATTAGTATATAAATAAATTAACTAGTATATATTCATCAAATTAATTAGTATATAAATTAACAATTTCTATATATGCCTAATTATATATATTCATCAAATAAATTAGTATATAAATAAACAAACACTAATTAGTATATATTCATGAAATTAATTAACATTAATTAACTATAGTATATATATAAATAAATTAGACATATATATATACAGAGAAAGTAATTACCTGGCGGCGGCGGAGAGGCAGCAACTGGGACGACGGTGCGCGCGGACTGGGGCCTCGTCCAGAGAGGCGCGGCCGGCGTCGCGAGGCGCGGCGGGAAGGGTGCGCCGCAGGGGAGGGTGGCGACGCAGGGCTACGAGGGCGGCGCAAGGCTGGAGTTACGGCGGCGGTGGCGCGCTTCGCGGGTGGGAGAGGAGGAGGAAAGGGAGACTGTGTGTGTGCTGACTAATTAAATTAGGGATTTGGACATTTTAATTGGGTTAAACACTTAGAGAGTGGTTGTGAACCGCTATGCAAGTTTGGAACTTAGAGAGCGGTTCTTAACCGCTATCCTAGTGTCACTTAGATAGCGGTTTTGAACCGCTATACAAGTTAGAACTTGGATAGCGGTTTCGAACCGCTATCTTGCATATGTGTACTTACATAGCGGTTTTAAACCGCTGTCTTTCCAATTTTATTTTATTTTTAATAAATTACTTTACATAACCGCTCTCCAAGTGGGTTCTTGGAGAGCGGTTTTTATAATAGCTATCTAAGTACGACTATCTAAGTTCGAATTTGTAGTAGTGGTGACACTCATTTTCTCTTTTCTATCCATGGGATATTAACATGGAATATTCACAATTTTTTACATAATTTTATTTGAAATCTGAAAAGATTATTTCATGATTATTTTCAGGTGAAAAGGAAAAGTGATTTTGTTATTTCTAAACGTGAAAGCTCATGTACTTTTTGGTCTATAAAAGGAGATGAATAGGGAAAAAATTGACCCAACAAAAAAAAATCTTTAATCATTTCTATGAACTTAACCCTAGGCATCCGATGGAAATATGAACTCCGTTGAAAAGTTAATAATTGAGAGAGAGTTTTTTTTTTTTTTTTTTTTTTGGTTTCAATCATTCTGAATTATAGGTTGTCTATCTTTAATCATAATTATAACATCAATTCTTCCATTTTTCTCCCCAAAACTGAGGTTGTCTATCCTTGATCATAATTATAACATAAAATCTTCAATTTTTCTCCCCAACACATGCGCCAATCCTAGTTTTACATGGAGAATTAAGTAGTCAAATAGGGGTGCATGGGCAAATTCTTGTATATATACTCTAGTGAATATTTTTTAATGATATTAATTATTTTTATTAAATAATATTAGTCGATTATTTTTAATTATTTTTATTGAGCAATATTAATTATTTTTATCGAACATTATTTGCATGCCACTTACACAATTCAATTGATGCATATGAATATTATTGGAGGTGGATTGTGCACGAGTTGTTTGATAGTATAGTTCATTAATACTCGAACATATATATATACTCACAAGTTAAATTGAATTCAAGTCATATTATAAATTTATCATTAGTTCCAATTGAGTAAAATTGAATTTAAGTCATATTATAAATTTATCATTAGTTACAATTGTGTAATAATATGAAGGTGAATTGTTTATGTTGGGAAAATTAAATAAATGAATTAATTCCACACATCTTTATAAGTTTGGACTTTTAGATGAAATAAAAAAATTTATGGTATCAGAGTAAAAAAAAAAAAAAAATAGATATCTCACACTATTTCAATAGCTTTAAAATTCAAGAATAAAGTTTGCATGCCACAAGATTAAGAGAAGTTTAAAAAAAAAAATGATACACATCATTTGGGGGTTATGAAACCTTGTTCCAAAAGAAGTTGCTTAGAAAATTAGTAGATGCGAATAAAGATTTATGAAGGTGGGTGAAAGATTCTAAAGGATGCTTCATGTAATTGGTGATAGTTGGAGAAGAGGAGTTGTGAAACTAGCTTTTGTATCTTAAGTGATCGGTTTGTTGATATGGTGTATACGGGTTGAGTACTTCTTGTATTCGATAAAATAAATTTTAATTGATTATTGTTTAAAAAAAAGTTGCTTTGATTTCGATTATCACTGATCCGACTATTGCCTCTGTGAAGGTTAGACTATCTAGGGATTTTTATATGTCTCAACGATGGTCGATCGGAAAAGGGTTGTTAGATTCTACTCTTAACCTTACTCACTATCCGACAATAACTCTCTCTACCTTTCTTTTTCTTTCTACCACTCAAGAATAATTTAAAAAAGATATGAAACTTAGATAACACATAATGTTGGGTAAACATGATAAATCGATGTTTACCTACAACAATTGGATTTCACGTACTACTCCACGATCCACTCGTACACAACTTCACCATGCGTCCACCCCGAATCTAATTGTGATTCTTAGATAAAAAAAATACAATATAGGAATTGTATTTTTAAGTTCACAACGTAAATGCCATATTTTTCTCAGAAGTAAATATATCTTATGGGAGATACTATGTTGTCAACCCCTCTCCCGTATCATATCTCTCATTTATATATGGAGAGTTGGTTTATTATATTTGAATTTGGAGTTATCTAAATATAACTCCCACCCAAATATTCCATGGGTATATATACACACACACACACACACACACACATATATATATATATATATATATATATATATATATATATATATATATATATATATATATATATATATATATATGTATATGTTGGGATAATGTCAATTTTGAGTTGATCTCAAATACCCTGAAAAGATGTTTTGCCTAAGTGTTGTATTAGTTAGGCTAGTCTTGATAGGATTAGAATTGTTAGAACTCAGTGAGAAGAGAACTCACTGATGTCAATCAATACTGAAGCCTGAATAACACAAGAGGACCATCACTGAGCTTATGACAGTCCTTCTAAGCTGGCTTAGTAAGTGTCAGGATGAAGAACATGATCCTAAGATCATGGCTAACTCACGGACATGAAAGGAACAGGCAACCTGAGTATTTGGGAAAGACTTGGAGTAGGATCCAAGCAAGCAAAATGCATGTTAGCGCTGGACCATGTACGTAGATGAAGACAAATCTGAACTAAAAAAAGACAAGACTGAACTGATGAATGAGTTTTGACATTCTCACCTACTCACTGGTGTGGATCAATGAGGAGAAGACAAGTCATGTACGGACACTGACTTGAACCTGACATCCCTGCAGTTTTCAACGGGCATGCATTTAATGCATTTACCAAATCCATGCAAGGACGGTTGTTGCATGAAGATTATGTCCGTTGAAGTATCCTACAAGGAAGATAACTAGAAGGCTATCACTCCAACGGATAGTTTTCAAAATCATCTATAAATACAGAAGACCTTGCCCCAAACAAGGTTACGGGAAATTTCACAAGCCAGAAATTACTCAAGACTCACAAGCATTCAAGCATTCAATGAAGCACTCGAAACCCCTTAAATTTCTCAAGTGTTTCTTATAGTCTAGAGTCTATTCTATATTCCACTGAACTTACTATACATATCTCAAGCTTAGAGTGATAATTCAATGCTTAGAATAGTTTTCATTGTAAGGATTATCACAAGTTAGTTGGAATCAAAACTGAAACCAAAACCCTCAGTGTTAGGTTTGTTGGTGGAAGTTGTAAGTTGGTTAGAAGAAGGAGGACTAGAACTCACATTCTAGGGATCAGAGTGATTGATCATTGTGCACCTTGGCACGTTAAAAACAAGTTAATTCTTAGTGGATTCTCCTGTTCAATTAGGACCGTGAACGTAGGAGCTTGAGTCTCTGAACCACGTTAAATTGCTCTGAGTTCTTACTGCTTTGATTATTGCTTTATATCGCTTATCATTATTCATTCATTGCATGCTTTGTCAGTGCTAAATCAATCAGACTGATACTTGAACTCATTGCACTGCCCTTCTAACCACGACTTTATAAGAAAAGAACATTCGGTTTTTAGAGGACTAAAACAAGTCTTTAAACTTTCAGGGATCACACATTTCCGCACAAGACATAAATAGATAGTTGACCAACTGACTTGCTTCAGAGCAGTTAGTAGGTTTATTATCTATTCAGTGTCTATCACTGTACTATGAGTTTAGGGGACTCAGTTTTGAAAAGAAAGTGAAAAATTGTATACGTGTATTCCCCCATACACGTATTTACTCAGACTTGTACGGGACCAACAATACATATATTATTTATTAAATAAATTAATATATAATTCTTTAACATAAGATGTTTTTATGTATACCTTCGAGTATAATTGAGCAGTATTACACGAAGTAAGACATCCAAATTAAGATAATGTGAGACATTGTAATATTAATATCAATATTTATTATGTGTATGGTAAATACATATGAGAGACGATTTCACGATAAGACGGTTCAAAAACTAACACAAATAAATATTCATCATTTCCAAAGTAGTAAAGTGACAATGCCCAAATTATATTCACTTTTATCGTAAAACGATTTCACACCGGACTACACTGTTTGTACTCACTTACTTATTAACTCTTAAAAATAAATGGTAGCATCTAATCAAAATTTCACATATTTATTACGTTTCACTTACTTGTTACTCATTGCAATGTAAAAAGTTGCATTGAGTTATATTGCCTTGAAAGTTAATTTTGAGGTCTGGCATATGTAATCATCAATTAAGAATAAGATTACACTCGATTCAAAAAAAAAAAAAATAAGATTACATATTTTATTTTGACGTTTTATCTTGCGTATAATTATCTTCAGAACATAACACACATTATTATTAATGATGATTTGTGATGTTAGTCATTACATGTGTCATGTATTAAGGGTAGGTCTCTTGTGAATTCGAATTCACATGAACTCTCTTTTTAAAATATTAATGTTATGCATATCAACTATTACTATTTAAAAATATATTTTATTTGATTTTTTAAACAATGATAGTGTGTACACATAACAGTGATAATGAATATACATAACATTGATAGTGTATATACATAACAGTTATATATAAATAATAAATTCACGTGAACTCAGGTTCATAATTTTTTTTGTTATGTATTAATTAGTGAAACACGGCATGAAATGCGTTCCAATATATTCAATTATTTGGTGCTTTATTTTGTATTTTATTTTAGAAGTTAATGCAAGTCGGGAAGAAATTTGGAAGTGGTAATTACACATGGTGAAATGAATTATAAAAAATATTCTGCAAATTCAAACCAATATATGCTGGATTCATAAGTTTTAACAGCAGTCATCATCAAACAGAAAGAATATTACACAGTCAAAGGGAGACAAATATTCAGGGAATGTTTCTGGTCCCACTAATGTCACAACACCAACATAAGTTTTAACATTTATCCAACAATTTAATCATCACTAAGATAGTGCTGCTCATAAATAAACGCATAATTATCTAACATGTTCATATATGCATGTCAAGATAATCATTAAAAAACCTAAAAATGTTAACTAAGAAAGGAAAAAGAAATTGTTCGAATAAAGCTTTAAATCATTGAGGGCAATCATTGTATTTTAGTTGAGTGTTTATGATGTTGGAGTATATACTTGTATAGTGTATATAGTCCAGTACAGTGAGTTTTATTCTCTTTGAAATTTAAAGGAATTTAATCATTAGCTTAGTTCCATATTATTCATAAAATTGAGCTACTATTTAATATTAAAATTTGCACTTTGAAGTCTCAATTTAATTAGCTTATTCCGAAGACTTTTGACTCGTCTTTATCCAAACACCAAGTTTCATCTGCACCACATTTTAGTTAAGTTAGTGTTGCATTTTATTTTACGTTTTTAGTTAAATTTAGTGTCTTGTTTTAATTATATTAATATACGTGTTCAGTTAAAGCTAACGTTACATTTTGCCATTGTATTTAATTGCACAATGCAATTGATGCACATGAGCACACTCTTAATCAAATTGGTTAGTATTGTATTTCCCATCTAGAAAAATAATACTCCATCTGATTCATTTTTTATTATTCGTTTTACCATAAAATGAAGGTTTTTTTTTCCACTTACCCAAAATAGCAAAAAACAAACACTAACTCTTTTAACTTACCCTTTAAAAACATCATCTATATACACTTATGTCACTACTTTAACAACTGTATACCTACAAATACTAATAAACAACTCTTACCCCTTATAAAAATCTACTTTATACACACAAATACTAATAAACAACTCTTTTTATTAAAACTCGTGTCATTTTCTTATGGACAATCAAAATCAAATCGGAGGGAGTATATCATAAGTCATTTTTCTTCATGTATCTACCCTAATGAAACTCCATATATAATTTACAAAATCCAAATCTTAGTTCAAATATTCACCAATGGTAGAAAGAAACAAAAAGGAAAAGACGAGATTAAGCTTTGTTTGGATGTAAAAGATGAATAAAGGAGGTGGAATCTAAATCATTATTTGTTGAAGTCTGCTTCACACTTTAAACACCCGACAGACAAGAAGCAGAGAGGTATTTACTTTACTCGC
Source organism: Ballota nigra (assembly GCA_947034835.1). Lineage (NCBI taxonomy): Eukaryota > Viridiplantae > Streptophyta > Magnoliopsida > Lamiales > Lamiaceae > Ballota > Ballota nigra. The sequence goes on from OX344721.1 coordinate 31,909,108, forward strand.
AAAAAAATTAAATTAAACCAACAAAAAAGAAAAAAGGACTTTTTCTTTCGTTCTTATTGTCTCTTCATTTAACACAATAAATTCTCCAACAATTCTGTTAAAAAAGAATACAACTCACATCATATGAAACAACGTAGCAATCAAATCAAAAGAGTTCAACATGATATTTTCAAATTTATTTGATTTAATCTTTTTATACTAATACAGAAAAATATTAAAATTTTATTTGTTAAGTTTGCTGCCAAACCTGATTAATCAGATGGGCTAATGCTAATTATCTCAAGTCGAGTACAAAAAACATGATAGTGCCGGTTAATTATCAGCAATAATAATATGGATATTTTTTATATCTCGGGCAAATTATACAACTAAGTATTAAATATTTTAGTAAAAGTATCATGATCTTATTGTTTTGTGTTTGTGATTAGTCTTTTACATTCATTTTAAAGATATGTTAATCTCAAAAGTATGTAAAAGTTGAAAATGGGTATAATTTTATTTACTTATTTAGCGCTGAGATGTAGCAACTTCAGTATAAATATTTTGAAGCATTACCAGGAAAAATAAATGGATAGTAGAACATTTTGAATTGTACTATATAAGTCCAATGCGCAATACACAATCTTGGGCTTCATTTTAGATTCTTTAGCCCACAACAAGAGAGTGTATTTCCTATTTTGCCCCCATGTAATGAAAACAATTTTCCCCTTCTTAAAAAGCGACCACGCCCGTTTGGCTGCAATCATTTGGTCTAATTTCTAATAATTCTCCTCATTCCTACCACTTTTCTTTATTTGTTTAATTTTTTTTGTCTCCCCCTTCACCCGGACCACACCATTGTTTCACTAAATAAAAATTAAAAAAACATGCGTTATTTAAAAAAAAAAAAAGGAAAATATGCGTTTTTATTATTTACTTGAAATGTGTGCACTTAATTCTTTATCAAATTAATAAAATCGTTTCTTAAGAAATTTACAAATCACTTGAAATGTGTGCACATAAAATAAAGGAAGAATTTTTTTTTATTTTTTTTAATCTAAATTAATCCATCTATACAAAAATAGGGCTTCCGATTTATTTTTAAGTAAAATGACAGTAATACTCTTATTATGAATTTTTACCCACATGGTCTATCTTAAATTCCACCCACAATAGTTGATAACCCCTCCCCCCTCCCCCCTCCCAATAGTTGGACCGATTACTTGATCAGGAATGATCACTACAAAAAAGACGGAGATTAGCGACGGAAATTTTGCGACGGCCAAATATCCGTCGCAAATTCAGTGAATTTGCGACGGATTTTACTAAGCCGTCGAAAAAAATGAAATTTTGCGACGACTAAGGATGGCCGTCGCAAAGTTTTGTAATTTGCGACGGAAAAGCCGTCGCAAACACTATGGCCCACCGCCTTCGTCTTGAAACGACTACATTTGCGACGGAAGGGTCGTCGCAAATTTCAACTTTGAGTTTGCGACGGTCAATTCCGTCGCAAAATATACCCGTTTAAAGGTGACCGTTCATGAAGCGACCCGTTTGACTGATTTGCGACGGAATTTTCCGTCGCAATTTTTAACTTTGTATTTGCGACGGACCAAAGCCGTCGCAAATCTTACATTTATATTCGCGACCTTTCGGGAAACGGTCCTTTGACTGTTTTGCGACGGAATTTCCGTCGCAAGTACGAACCGTTTTTACGCGTCTTCTCGGGAAACGGTGCGTTGACTGATTTGCGACGGAAAAGCCGTCGCAAATCAATAAAAACGACGTCGTTTTGTCTTTGACAGGCGAAATTTGCGACGGATAGGCGTCCGTCGCAAATTTTTTTACAATTATAAATACTCTCCTCGCGAAGCAGACGGATCCTGCGAGAAAAAGGAAGAAGTGGAGGAAAACGAAAGGAAAAGGAAGGAGAAGTCGGGAAAAGGAAGGCATCCGTCCCCACCGAGTTTTCGTTTCGACATTTTCTACAAATAAACCGTAAGTTTTCTTCATTTTTACCGTTTAAAATTTAATTTTAAAGCATGTTTAGAGAATTGATTTTAGTTGAGAATTGATTTTAGTTGAATTGTTTGAATTATATTAGTAATGAATTGATTTTAGTTGAATTAGTTTATCGAATTTTAATTTAAATCATTTTTAAATTTTTGTTAATTAAGTTTAGAATTGAATTAGTTGAATTGTTTGAATTATATTAGAAATGAATTGATTTTAGTTGAATTAGTTGATCTAATTTAATTAGTAGATCGAATTTTAATTTAATTTAATTTTGCATGTTTAATTTTTGTTAAGTTTATAATTGAATTAGTTGAATTGTTTGAATTATATTAGAAATGAATTGATTTTAGTTGAATTAGTTGATCTAATTTAATTAGTAGATCGAATTTTAATTTAATTTTAAAGCATGTTTAATTTTTGTTAAGTTTAGAATTGAATTAGTTGAATTGTTTGAATTATATTAGAAATGAATTGATTTTAGTTGAATTAGTTGATCTAATTTAATTAGTAGATCGAATTTTAATTTAATTTTAAAGCATGTTTAATTTTTGTTAAGTTTATAATTGAATTAGTTGAATTGTTAAATTATTACAGATGAACCCAGGTCAAGATAATTTTCTCACTGTCATCATAGTCGACAACAAGTAAGTATTTTTTAATGAATTATGTATACTTTTAATTATATATATATTAATATAATTAACTTGATTTTTTAATTTTGTTGTCACAGACTGCTTCCAGCCCATGAGACTAGCTTAATCGTCTCACAAATCATTAGGATGGGACAATTTGAGTATGGTGCCCACTCATGGAGTCAAGTGTCCGAGCAAAAGAGGATGGAGTACTTTGATGACTTCAAGGTATAAAAAATTTATTTATTATGATTTTAATTTAACTTTTAATTTTTTAATTTATTCGTTAATATTCTATTTTTAATTTATTAGCAGAGGCGGTGCGTTTGGGACCCTGCCAACGATAGTATTATGTACCAATTGTTCTGTGCGAAAGCGCAAGAACGGTACAAAGATATTATCTACGGCCTGAAGAAGCGGTGGGAGCGTGGGGATCGGGTGGAGTTGGGTCGAGCACCAGACGGACGATCGATATGGGATGGTTTGGTGGATCACTGGAACAGTGAACCATCATTCTGATGAAGAACAATTTATTTATGTTTTTTGAACTATTTATTTATGTTTTTTGAACAATTTATTTATGTTTTTTGAACAATTTTTGGTAAAGACATTCCCGGTTACAAGGTTTCCGCCATTATTACAGAGATAATGAGGGATAATTTAGAGTAGAACGCAATGAAGTTCAAACTCGTCTCGTCGCAGCAGAAGCAGTAATACTTGGATGTGTTTTGGGTATATATATGCAAATATTTATAAACAATTAGTTGGTTAAAAATATTTGCATATATATACCCGAAACTCATCCAAGTAGTACTGCTTCCGCTGCGACGAGACGAGTTTGAACTTCATTGCGTTCTCCTCTAGATTATCCCTCAATATCTCTGTTATAATGGCGGAAACCTTGTGACCGGGAATGATGCTACAAATAGTATTTCAACAAAGATATTACTAATTCAGTGTTAATTAGCATAATTACTTGTAGCAAACATATACATGATCTTAGATGAATTAATTTGGTGAATTTTGAAAAAAAAAAATGAGTCAATTTGGATACATATACAATTAATTGCGTACAAATGAACGAATTATAAATTTAAGCGGGAGTCGAAATAAATAATTTTACAGAAATAATAAAAATTAAATGGCCCCAATATTTATAAAAACAAGTTAGAAACGAAAATGAATTAATTTGGTGAATTGTAGAAAAAAAAATGAGTCAATTTGGATACATATACAATTAATTGCGTACAAATGAACGAATTATAAATTTAAGCGGGAGTCGAAATAAATAATTTTACAGAAATAATAAAAATTAAATGGCCCCAATATTTATAAAAATAATTTAGAAACGAAAATGAATTAATTTGGTGAATTGTAGAAAAAAAACGAGTCAATTTGGATACATATACATTTAATTGCGTACAAATGAACGAATTATAAATTTAAGCTGGAGTCGAAATAAATAATTTTACAGAAATAATAAAAATTAAATGGCCCCAATATTTATAAAAACAAGTTAGAAACGAAAATGAATTAATTTGGTGAACTGTAGAAAAAAAAATGAGTCAATTTGGATACATATACAATTAATTGCGTACAAATGAACGAATTATAAATTTAAGCGGGAGTCGAAATAAATAATTTTACAAAATAAAAAAAATAGTTGGGCAAAATATTTTAATAAACAACTTAGATACGAAAAGAAATTAATTTGGTGAATTATAAAAAAAAATGACTTAATTTGAATACATATACAATTAATTGCATAAAAATAAACGAAAGTAGCTTGTGCCCTAGTGGCGCGCGCCCCCTCCTCTTGCACAAGAGGTCTCGTGTTCGATTCCCCTTGGACGCAAAAAATGGATTAATTGTTCAAGGCCTAATAAGACTAATATAGAAGGTGGGCCGCATATAAAAAGAGATGGGCCGGTTGGCCCAGTGGTCCGCGCCCGCCCCGGCCGCCTCGGGTGCCCGGGCTCGAACCACGCGAGCCACTTTTTTTTTTGTATAGGCTCGGTAATTTGCGACGGCCAAATTCCGTCGCAAATATTGAATTTTGCTACGGAAAACAACCCGTCGCAAATTATAACAGAAAAAAATAAAAAAAATATATATAAACATTTGCGACGGAATGTGGCCGTCGCAAATGTTGTTGACCCGAACGGGTCTGACCCGAAATATTTGCGACGGAATACTGTCCGTCGCAAATTCTGTGTGACCCGGCCGGGTCTGACCCGCCGATTTTGCGACGGATTTGTCCGTCGTTAATTTGCGACGGAAGGCAAAATCCGTCGCAAAAATTAGCTACGGCTGTTTTAGGGACGGATACGTGTCCGTCGCAGATACCGTCGCAAAACACTGTTTGCGACGGATTTTCCGTCGCTAATTCCATCGCAAAACAGTGTTTTTTTTAGTGGATCTTCTACGTTTGTTTTGAAATCAACTCTCATTGAGCCATATAAATACTAAAACGAATGTATAATTCATTTGACATTTTTTATTCTCTATTTCAACATTCAGCTGAAAAGTGAAAATTGTAGAATGAATGGGCCGCTTGTTTCATTATTTTTGTCTGCTCATTGTAGCTGAATGAGTAGAAAAAATGGAATGAACAATTTGTTAGTTCTAAAATTTTCTTTTATTCCACATCAGGTCAGGGGGTACGAATTCACTTTGGTTGAGAGGATTCAAACCTCATACTTCCGATCATCAAATATAATATACTATATAATCCTGGAATTAGTTGAATACTAAATATCACTAAACCTTAATTCTATGTATGATAGATGTGACAAATTGAGAAAGTTTGACCTAAGTGATTCAATAAGCAACAAAAATGATCAATTGTTGGGCTTTTCAGGGTGTTTTTATTAGGCAAAGAGTTTGGGCAGCAAAAATATACGTTCAAATTGATCTGAGGGTAGAACCTATAACCATCTTTTGAGAACATATTAGTCTCAACTCTCAAGTAGGTAATGGGTAGAAAATAAGTAGATAAAAAATTATTTTTGTTATCAAAGTGTACGCATTCTCATTATAATTAATAAAAATATTCGGGAAAGAGGTCTAGAACATCTTCAGCAGTTAAACTTCATAAAAGAAAATTGCACAATATTTCAAGTGTCATATATATTAAAAGTAAAGTAATATTTTTTTTAAACCCATGAAATAAAAAAAAGTAAATTAATAATATATATACAAATATTTATATTCACAATGATTAAATTCATTCTACATTTACAGGTCTCATTATCAATACTTTTAGGGATTAAAACCATTTTCGTCCCGTAACTTTTTACCTTTTTCTTTTTGGTCCCATACTTATTTACTTTTTCGATTTAGTCCCACAACAATTCAAATTTATCCAAATTAGTCCCAAATGGCCGGAAAACTCGTGAAACGACGTCGTTTTGATCACGTGCCGGTCACGTGCCAATATTTTCCGGCGGAATAGGAGGTATTAAAATCGTTTTTGTCCCGTAACTTTTTACCTTTTTCGTTTTGGTCCCATACTTATTTACATTTTCGATATAGTCCCATAACAATTCAAATTTACCCAAATTAGTCCCAAATGACCGGAAAACTCATGAAACGACGTCGTTTTGGTCACGTACCAGTCACGTGCTAAAATTTTCCTACAAAATAGGATGACGGGTCTCATTTTGCGAACGTGACACGCTGACTAAGTAAATTATAAATATAAAACTAAAAAAATATTTATGTAAGCAGATTAAATTTTTACCCAATTAAATGGTGACACGTGTGCAAATCAAATATTAATATCAAATAAAATTTACTATTTTATTTTAAGAATTTATTAAATTAATTCTTGAATTAAATCGTTAACTTGATATTAAATGTACACGGTACAAGTCGAACAAATTAAATGAGTGTTCGATACTCATATTGGGTAATAAATACGCCTTATTTACCATAAGAACGATAATTAAATGATATCTAGTAAAAAATGAAAGCGAATTAAAACAATTCGTAAATCACGCCAATCAAATGGCATTGGCCAATAAGGCGGCACCACGTGGCGCGATAAGAAATGAAGGTTTGTAAACCTCCACCCTATAAATAGGGTCATTTCTCATTCATTTGCAACCACGAAGATCAAACACAAGACGAGAACAATGCAACAAGCATCCAGACGATCAACAAGCGAATCCTCTACAATCGTTCTTGAAGACTCAAAGCGTTATTCGCCGTTCTTCGTGGAAAGCGATCAGAAACAGCTCAAGATCGAAGATCAGGCTCGAAGCCCCTTCGATCCGGCGTTTTCTCTTTGAAGATTCGAAGATTCTTCAAGAACGTTATTCACCGTTCTTCGTGCAAGTTCTCAGATCAGCTCCAAGTCAGAGACCAAGGTTCAGAACCCCTCCGATTCGACATTTATATCTGAAGACATTCGAAGATTCAAACCGTTCTTCCTGAAGATTCAAGAACGTTCATCCCGAAACAACGTTTAATCCAAAACAAGGTGTTTTCACCATTGGATTAACGTTATAAACATTCAAGCTCAAATGAAGCTCCTCGATACGAGACTAAACTATCTATGACTCTCAAATTGAGTCTTTCAAATCAAGACTCCTTGATACGAGTGAAAACTATCTAAGTCCCTTAAATAGAAAGTTCGGTTATCGAAATATTTTCGTGCTTCATTCACTCCAAGACAGAAACGTCTGTGAACAAAGCACGAGGGGGCATTTGTAAGCACATTAAAATTGTGACTTACCGTATTTTGGAGATAGTAAATAATATCTACCAAAATGGAGGAAAATCAAGAGAATCAATCAAATCAAATTATATGTGATTGATATCTCATTAAATTGGTAGAAAATAAAGAAGATCAAATCAAATCAGATTGATTTGTCAAATCAAGTCAATCAAATCGGCGTCGGCCAATCAAATGACGTCACGTGGCAATGCGAAGAAGGAAGGTCTTCATTCATTCCCCTGTAAATAGAGTTCTCCTCCACACTTCAAATATAACAAAAAAAATGAAGAAAAAGAGAAGAATCAGCGAAATTATAGAGATTGTACTCGACTTTCGCATTTGATGCAATACAAATTTTCTTTGTATTACAATTTTGTTTTTTAATGTGCTTACAATTTCCAACTCATTTTTTCAATTAAAAAAAACCCTTAAAACTAAAAATAAAGCTACCTGCAATTAAAGTAATGGAAGGCCCCGATTCTACACGGCGTACTATATAATCTAGCAGTATTTGGCGGCGACGGGGTGCTTGAAGCAGCAGAGCTGCGCCAAGAACATGTACGCATCGGGTATTAGGGTTTTCTCAAATTTTTTAGAAAATTGCTAGTCGTTTTGATTTGTTTTTATTTTAATTGCATGAACTTTATTTTTAGTTTTAAGTTTTAAGGTTTTTTTTACTGAATAAATGAGTTGGAAAATATTTTTTTAGTTTTATATTTATTTTATAAGAGAAATTACTTAGTCAGTGTGCCACGTTCGCAAAATTAGACCCGTCATCCTATTTCGTTGGAAAATATTAGCACGTGACTAAAAAGATATCGTTTCACGAGTTTTTCGGCCATTTGGAACTAATTTGGGTAAATTTGAATTGTTGTGGGACTAAATCAAAAAATTAAATAAGTATGGGACCAAAAAGAAAAAAAGTAAAAAGTTACGGGACGAAAATAGTTTTAATCCTTCCTATTCCACCGGAAAATATTGGCTCGTGACCGGCACGTGACCAAAACGACGTCGTTTCACGAGTTTTCCGGCCATTTGGGACTAATTTGGGTAAATTTGAATTGTTATGGGACTAAATCGAAAAAGTAAATAAATATGGGACCAAAAAGAAAAAGGTAAAAAGTTATGGGACGAAAACGGTTTTAATCCCATACTTTTATCTATAATAAAATAGTTTTATTTCTTTTTATCAATATAACATGTGGATCACATTGTGTTCTATCAAATGATTTGTGCGAGGTTCGTAGATATAAACTTCTTAGTTTATCTTGAGTTGTTAAAGTTAAAAAAAAAAAAATTGTACAAATTTATATATATCACGTCAATTACGTTGTTACATCAAAAATAAAATATCAACCATTATATAAAATTATTTTCATGATGAACACACATTCAATATTATTTTATAAATCTCACTATCAAATCAGTATAACATATAATTAATGGGTTCAACCACGTAAAATATAAATAAAAAAACCGAGTCCTAGTTTACTACGTGGAATGGTTTGTGAGAAGTTGATTAGATACAAAATTCTCATTATGTTTTATTTTTTAACCAACACAATTTAAAACTCAAACTCATTATATAAACCTCCCATGGAGAATGACATATACATCCCATCATGTCATTCGCAAATCTCCTATGGTTATTTAATTTAAGGTTAAATTCAATATGCACCTTAAATTGAATAAACCTCTCATTGCGATACTAGTCTTTAATTATATATGTTTTAAAGAAAAATGAAATTGTATATGATGGTAGATGTACCCAGAGATTAATGAAAAAACTAAGCTTATGATAATGATTATTAGTACTAGTATAGCTAGTTTGTTAGTGGTGTAATTAATTAGAGAAGCACTCGTGCGGGCAGGCCTGTCACGCTTATAGATAATATTAGTAGGAGTAGATTATTAAAAGTCGAATAGAAAATTAAGTTTAATCAAATTGTGTAGTAGAAGACAAAATATCGATTCCATTAACTAATGAAGAAACATGTGGGATTTGTCAAATTTCACAAACCTCTAAAAAAGCGCGTTTATGCTCTTACCAAAGTCGCTCTTCCCCATTATTCCTTGCGCTCTCAGCCCCCCAACCCCTAATACAGCTTCTCTCCTACTATAAATATAGATGCACATCTTGTTTAATTCATGTGATATATAGTTTTATTAATTGCAAGAAAGGCACACAGAGTAGAGGGGAAATGGAGTCGTCGTCCTCAGACAAGGTGGTTGAGACAGTTATGGTTGGAAAATATGTGGAAATGGAAACTGAAGGAAAACCAAGAGACATCAAATCCAGGATTTCCAACTTCTTTTGGCATGGTGGCTCTGCTTATGATGCCTGGTTCAGCTGTTCTTCCAACCAGGTTCTCCCACTCTCTCTCTCTATAATTTATATGTGATGAAAACTCATATTTGAGTTGAGGGAGGGGATGTTAATATACATATGCTGGAATGTGTGATTAATTATTGCAGGTAGCACAAGTGCTGCTGACTTTGCCCTACTCATTTTCGCAGCTGGGAATGATGTCCGGAATCATGTTTCAGCTCTTGTACGGATTGCTCGGAAGTTGGACTGCTTATCTCATTAGCACTCTCTATGTGGAGTACAGAACCAGGAAGGAGAGAGAGAAAGTTGATTTCAGAAACCATGTTATTCAGGTACTACTATTTCTATTTCTATTTCTTGCACAAAATAATGGAAACTAACGTGACAAAAGCCATCATTATCCATTTCTCCACATGGCTTTCTGGTTGTTTCTGCTAAATTAATGTTTTCTAATTAATTAATTAGTCAGGGTCTCATATTCACTTGATGTATAAATATACATTTGTTACAACTTCAGTCGCGTGTCATTTCACGTTTTCGATCAAATTTAGTCATATTCAATTATGTATCATGTTCGTTTTAGTCACGTGTCATTTCACGTTTTCGGTCAAATTTAATCACACTTCAATTATATCAACATTATGCTAAGTAGATTCATGACTCCTTAATTAATTAGCTTGTTATATACAAAAACAGTGGTTCGAAGTTCTTGATGGGCTCCTGGGAAAACACTGGAGGAACGTGGGTTTGGCGTTTAACTGCACATTTCTCATGTTTGGATCTGTCATTCAACTCATTGCTTGTGCTAGGTAATATTTGCATACTATATATATATATATAGTACTAGCTTATAAGGCAATAAATAATTTAATGAATTGCAGCAATATTTATTACATAAATGACAATTTGGACAAGAGAACATGGACTTACATCTTCGGAGCATGCTGTGCAACCACTGTGTTCATTCCCTCTTTCCACAACTACAGAGTCTGGTCTTTTCTTGGTCTCGTAATGACCACTTATACTGCTTGGTACCTCACTGCTGCCTCTCTTCTTCACGGACAGGTAATATCTATTTCATTTTTTTACATAATTTAGTTTTATATGATGAAATTTTAATTTTTAGATAATTAAAAATTAAAATTAAATATGCAACAGGTTGAGGGTGTGAAGCACTCGGGTCCCACAAAATTGGTATTGTATTTCACAGGTGCCACAAACATTCTATACACATTTGGAGGACATGCTGTTACTGTGTAAGACATCAACCTCCCTCTTTTAACGTTACCTTCAAATATTTTGTTCGTTTATCGATGCCTACAAGGGCACAACCGCGAATTCACTGCGCTACCTACATTATTTAATTTCATCATTATTATTCGTTTTATAAATTATAGAGACATTATCTGAGTCCTTTGCCCGTGCCCAACCTTATGTTTCCTACTATTTTAGCTCTTGAGGTTTATGACATGTCATTTTCTTGCAACTTGTAGTAGTTTTCCGACTGTGCCCTTCCTTAGGCGTGCTAGGGAAAAGAGTCGCACTTTATTGGGAACCCGCTTTCCCCTTTTTGCATATATGGAAAAAAGCCACCGCGCTTTCTCCAATCACTTTTGGCAGTCCCCTCTGTGATGAGCATCTGATATCATTGAATTCTTGATCCTTGAGTTTTACTGCATTTTCTACCCACACACCTACTTCTTACATTATGTACATATACTGAAGCGTAACTATTACACAACTAATCCTTTTGATTGTTTACCGTATATAAATTATAATCGTTTTATTTCTCATCTAATTCTCATAGACAAATATATGGGTTATGAGTGTCCATGTACTCATTTCAATGAAAATACCACATTTACCTAAAAAAAAAATGACGCAGAATTTATTCAGTATACCGGGTGATGATTCCTAGATTAGTTCTTGATTGTTGGTGCTCTTTTAGTTTAGTCATTCGGGTGATATCCATTTTTTATTCGTAGCTGTAATGTTGAGGTTCTAAACTTGATGCCTCTTCTATTGTATTTATTCAGTGTACTAATAATGAATATGTACAACAATGATAGTGTATATACATAATTATTTAAAAAAATTGAATTCATGTCAGCTACGGTTCACATGAGACCTACTCTAGTTTATGTGTTTTGGAACACTAAAGATGCTTCTAGAATTTTTTTTTTTTTTTTTAAAATCGTCTCTCATAAACTTTTGAAAAAATATGTTTCTAAAAGTAGTTTCTAGTGTTTTGAAAATACCCCCTAAATGTAATGATATTGCTGAATGAATGTTAGTATTATATTATTGAGTGGATATAATGATATTAGTTTCACAAGTTGAACAAATCTTACATTATGGAGAATAGTAGTTTAAGTAAATCTTGATCTCTTGATTTTGGGCTATGCCCCTTGAATATACATCTAGTTTTATGTATAATTTGGTGTACTCAATCTGGTTGGTTGTGAAGCAATAAAGCCCAATTCATTGAAATGACATTTCACTACACAATACACACAGTGTTGTGCAATGAATGCTGAAAAGCAGCTACGTTACATAGGTTGCAAAATGGAGATTTAGACTAATGACTGCAAATGTTATAATGTGTTGTGCAGGGAGATCATGCACGCGATGTGGAAGCCCCAAAAATTCAAGTCCATTTATTTATTAGCCACCCTCTATGTGTTGACCCTCACCCTCCCATCTGCAGCGGCTGTCTATTGGGCCTTTGGAGATTTGCTTCTCAATCACTCCAATGCTTTCTCTCTCCTCCCTAGGTCACCCTTTAGGGACATGGCCGTCATTTTGATGCTCATCCACCAGGCATGAATGTTTACACTATAATAATAATAATAATAATAATCCAATTCGCTTAATCGAAATACATATTGAAATTTCCCCCTTTTTAATAATGACAGTTTATTACGTTCGGATTCGCGTGCACGCCGTTGTATTTTGTCTGGGAGAAGGCGATCGGGATGCACGAGTGCAAGAGCATGTGCAAGAGGGCGGCAGCTAGGTTGCCCGTGGTGGTCCCGATATGGTTCTTGGCTATCGTCTTCCCATTTTTCGGCCCCATCAACTCGACCGTCGGATCGCTTCTCGTTAGCTTCACCGTGTACATTATCCCAGCTTTGGCTCACATTTTCACCTTCAGATCAGCTGCTGCCAGAGAGGTACCTATCTACCTATCATCTTCATTTATTCTACATTTTTGGCAACTTATAAATTTCTTGATACGGTTTTATATAGAATAAAAGATAAAAAATGGGTGGTTCATCAAGATTGTAAGGCAAAAGTTTAATTTGCTTTACAGTTTTCATGAGTGAGGAATATGGTTAAAAGGTAGGTGGAGCAGGACAAGATTCCTGATGCTGCCACTGAACAGAATAATTAATATTCTTCATGCTCTTATGCTTCCTCACTTCCATCTTAGAATTATTCTTCTTACATATATTATCATTCAAGCTTATTTTACTTTTTATCCTATCTTAGAATTTAATTTTGAACACTTAAGCTTGAGAATTTGTATATTAAAGAAAATGTTAATTTATTTTATGCAGAATGCAGTTGAGCAGCCTTCAAAGTACTTTGGAAAGTGGGTGGGCACTTATTTAATAAACATATTTGTGGTGGTATGGGTTCTAATTGTTGGATTTGGGTTCGGAGGCTGGGCAAGCATGACTAACTTCATTCACCAAATTGACACATTTGGACTATTCACCAAGTGCTACCAATGCCCACCACAACTGCCACCGCACGCCGCCAACATCACCGCCCCATTTCCACCTCCGATGGCCAACGCCACCCATCGTCACTCTCCTTGAGCTACGAGGTCCATACGGAGTGTACTAATGTAATCAAACCACTAATCAATTTTGCTGCCACTTTCTTTCAAGAAAATGTTGTTCAGATTAGAGCTTCTTGCATTTTAATAAAATCCATAATTCAAAAAATGACCCTTATCTCGAGTACTATTATTTATTCAACAGCACTAGCAAATTTGGTATTCTAGTATGGTTCATAAAAGACCCGTGACTAAAATGTTTAACATATGCCATCTAAAACCAACAAATACGTCAACTTCAATATGCAACAATATGGATAAATGTATTCATATCTACGTCAACATCAATATAGATAAATGTATTTGAATGTTGCTTACAAATGTATGTGTATCATCAACCCAACATGTCAAGAAGCTACCCCATTAAATTATTAACCCTTCTAACCACTCATTGTACTCCACGTGTTGTAGCCAAAATAAATCATCTTAGAATAAAGTATTCCATTAAAAATAGGCATCTTCAAAGCTACTTACTACTGCTATAAACTATAAAGTAGCATTTGAAAGAGCATACTTAAATAATTGAACAACATAAATTTAAAATTGCAAACACTGGAATAAATATTAAAAAGCCGCATATGTATACGTTTTTTGGAACAAAAATAGACATTAAACCAACATAGCCATTTAATTCAAATACCAAGACCCAAACAAAAGAAATGACCATAAAGCCAAGAGGTCAAATCTTAAACCAGAACACACACATTTTAATTTAAAATATTGTTTTCACTAAGAAAACCTAAGCAGCAAAAATAGCATTAACCCAGACTTCATAAAGGACGGATAGATCAACGGTTAGCATTAGGGCATTCGCGAGCAAAATGGCCTTCCTCTCCACAGCCATAACATCCTCCACCACCGCCGCCGCGGCCTCCTCCGTATCCACCTCGGCCTCCTCCGCCGCCGCCCTGAGTACACTCCCTAGCCATGTGTCCATTCTCACCACACTTGAAACAGCCGTTACCGCCGCCACCACCTCCGTAGCCACCGCCACCATAGCCGCCGCCACCTCCTCCGTAGCCACCACCGCCTCCATAACCACCGCCGCCGCCGTAACTTCCGCCTCCATAGCCGCGATCGCCACCTCGGCTTCCACCGTTGTAGCCGCCGCCGCCGCCACCTCTTCCGCCTCCCCCGTACGATCCGCGAGTGCTTCCCTGCACCGATGCGCCATCAGGTCCGGTCACGTTAGCCGCTTTGGCACGGCCGTCGTTTCCGTACTCGACGACGTACTCCACCGCTTCGCCATCACCGAGGCTGCGGAAACCGTCGGTTTTGATCGCCGATTGGTGTACAAACAGCTCCTCGGTTCCATCATCAGGGGTAATAAATCCAAATCCCTTCTGATCGTTGAACCATTTCACCGTCCCCTTTTTCAAATCACCCTCGGCCATTGTCACAGAAACCCTAGATTTTTCTGCCGCTCAATAATACCTCTAATTCTCTCTGCGCAATATTTATATAGATGCCCGACTATATATATTGTAGTCGGATGATGCCACGTCATCGGACTTGATTTTGGAATCAAATACTTGAAAATTTCGAGGTGGGGTCCGGGGTATTTTATTTTACTTTTTATTCTTAAAATTAGGTAATATTTAATTCCGTTTTGGGACACAGAACATAGGGTAGGGTTGGATTTTATTGAGAATATCAATATCAAATTTTAATGGATGATTTATTTATTTTACCTTAATTCCTTTTTTAGAATCAAATAATACATTGGGCTGAATTTTATTGAGAAAATCAACGGCTAGTGATTAATTATTATTTTAGCTTTACCATCAGGCTTCAGCTACACGCCTACACTACACTACACCAATGATAAATGGTTATTTCTATGTCAACACTTATACAGTTATATATATATATATATATAAAATTGTAATACCTACTATGATGTGTTATACATGGTTGTGTAGCATAGATAATTTCATGGTAAATATACACATAAACACCTAGCAAAGTAAACTGAACCACTTTCACCATAAAATTAGTTTGCAGTATTAATTATTTAATTAAAAGGTACTTCCACCGTTCCAGAATTTCTTTCATACTAACAATAACACATTTGAATAAAATAATGATACTTTGATTTTTGTGAGTGTGGGTTGTACTCCCTCTGTCCCAATTTTATTTTTCTGTTTGATTTTACAAGGAGTTTAATGCGATAGTTGAATTGTAGTATTTAAATGAATAAAGTAGTTTTTTGTGAAGTGAAGTATGAAAAGGTGAATGCACTTTGTTTCTATTTTTGGAAATTGAAAAATATAATTGGAACAAACCTTTTTAGCAAATAGAAAAATAAAATTGGGACGGAGGAAGTATCTTTTTTTACGTGTGATGTGAAAATAATCGTGAGATTTGGGGACTATGACTTTGATATTAGTCCCTAAAAATCTTACACGTTTATCTTTTTCGTCGACCTCAAAATAATTTTCACACCCTTAAATAGGAAAATTCTTCATAAACCTTACCCTCAAAATGTCCTCAATTTTACCAAAAAATTTCATTATTTTGGGCTTACGCATTCACAAAGCTCAAACTTTTTTTTTTTCTTTATACTCCCTTCGTCCTCAAACACTCTTCACAGTTATTTTTTTCTTGTGTTTTAGCGAGCAAGATGTTTATTAGTATTTGAAATGATAAAATGACATTGCATCCTCTGTCTTACCGCGGCTGCTGGACTTAAAAAAAAGGTATGATAAATCTATTTCTCCTCTATTATATGTCTCATAAAAATTACTTTATCATTTCAAATACTAATAAAAAATTCGTTAGCTAAATTAGAAACATTGCTTCACTTTTTTTTATTTGTGTATCTATTCTCCTATGTAAAGTTTCTTGGGACTAATGGAGCAATAAAAATGTATGCATTTGAGTTTCATGATGAAATTAATGTCCAAGAGATCTACTTATAAATTAATATTTTCTAAAACATTTATAATTGATATTCTTACATTTATTATAGATGACGATGAATTGAATACGGATAAGGTACGACGTCCTCCATTCTCATCCCTAATATTTATTCTAATCCCCATCCAAATAACCGTGCATCCACGTTGGAGAATGGAATATCGCAATATCGTATGCTGCCCTATTATAATAAAATAAGTGTTGTGTGAGATTGTCTATATGAGCCGTTGTATTTTTGCAAGGTTTGTAAAATTTAATTTTTTTTAAATATTACAAAAATTTATAAAAGTATCACATGTATGTATGAAATTGTTTCATACAAGTTATTTTAGATATTCATGTTACCAACTAAGAGGAAATATATTAGTATATATATATTTCCTCTTAGTTGGTAACATGAATATATATATGAGTCATTTTACAATATAATACATCTTATTATACTAGACGTAGTTCCTCCGGATTTCGCGGACTGAAAGAAAATTTATATTTAGAGGGGTGTATTTGTTATAGAGTCTGTAAGATTTTTTTAGAATTTTAAAGTTTGGGGGTATTCAATCTAGATTTTCAAAAGTCTTTAAAAATCCTGAGGTATTCAATACGGATTTTAAAAAGTCTTAAAATCTTTAAGTATTCAATAGTCTATGGATTTTAATACTCCACGGATTTTCTTAGATTTTCCTTCCAAAATATGAATAGATTTCACTCTCCAAAATCTCTTTGTTGATAGGCGACCAGCAGGGACATTATATTAACATAAAAAATTATCAATCTAATAAGATTAAGAAGTCATCAAAAGTGATAATGCGGAAGAGGACGAGCAACAGGGACTATATGCCCTAAGAGGCGAGCAGCAGGGACTGTAGACCAAATGGAAGAGGACGAGCAACAGGGACAAGTATCCATATGAAGGCGGCGAACAACTGGTCATAAAGGCCATTACGAGGTAGTGAACAACAAGGGCAAGAAGACCCAAAGTATTCAACAAGAGGCGAGCAGGCGAGCAACTTGGATTATAAGGGTTTCCAACACCCAACGAAGACGTACAGACGAGTAGCTGGGCACCAAGGAGAGTAGCTGAGTGGTTTCAAAGACCAAGTACAACATTGGGAATGTCAAGAGTCACTAACTTTAGAAATAATCAATGTTTCTTTACACTTGGCACCCATTCATTGGGCAATAGATTAGTTGTTGTACAAAAGTCATAACACTTGGCAAAATCCCAATGGCTAAGCCATCAAGATGGTGACACCTAGCCTCTTTGTATGCCTATAAATACCCCTTCATTTGCATGAAGGAGGAGGATTCTCCCATAATAGAAAAAAGGGCCTAAACTCTTGCAAATTCATTTCTTGAGTATTACTTATCCAAATCTCATAATCTTTGATCTTGTTTGATGATCTTAACTTGAGAAAACAGCCACTAATCATCATAGATTAGAAAAGGTCATCAACAATTGGCGCTAGAAGGAGGGTCCGAACCTTCGTTTCACAAAAAAGTCGAAGGAAGGTTGAAGAACTCCACCGGAATCTGCAAAATCCGGCCGGAATCCGGGAGGAAGCCATCGGGAATCAAGTGTACACATTATTTGAGGCAAAATCATCCATCTATACATTACTTTGAGAGTTTAAATGCATGTGTGTATGAACTAGGGTTTTCAAACCACCATATTCATACAAACAAAGCTAGTAACTCTTACGAAAGGTGTTTGTTGGAGATAAAATCACCCCATTCATTTGCTTACCACTTGTACTTCGGTAACAAAAATGGTTCGATCACAAGAAGAACGACATTTGAGCACGTCTCCAAGTCGTAGGTCAAAAACTAGGGTTTTGTCTACTGAAGGACATGCACGTACAGTAAAAGCAACTTCGCAAAGAAACGTCCAAGTTACCATTGATACAATCCCGCCGGAAGTGGAAGCTCTTGCTCAAAATCCCGAAGAGCTAGCAAAAACGATTGTTGTTTTACAAGCATTGCAAAGGCGACAAATGGTCGGGCCATCAGGGACGCAGGCGGCGACCAACAGGGCGAGCGAGCAGCGAAGCGAAAGAAGAAAAGACGTACGAAATGACGAGGTTGACAGCGAAGAAATCCGTAGGAATAAAGGGAAAGCTCCTTTAAGTGAAAGACTTGGAAGTCGAGGAGAGTCCACTCCGGGGATAGGTGAGGAGTCGAGCAGCGGGGACACAAGGAGTATAAGCCACCATCACACAAGAAGGGCAAGTTATCGCGGAACACATAGGGAGGATCAACTGAGAGGCGAGAGCGAGCACCGGGACAAACACACCCTGCTGCTCGCCGCTCAGTGCATGAAAGGCTAAGAAGATCAGCCTTTGGGCGATTAGGTCCCAATGGAGCCAGTAACATCGCTAGGCACGCCACTCAAGAGAAACGTCCCGTTAGCAAGGGACTGCATCATGAAGAGGTCATTGAACCCAATCATGACGAACAGCCTTCTAGCGGAAAAACGTCTCCAGATGAGTGGCAAGCTTTGAAGAAAGCGGTAGAAGAGATGCAAAAACAATTGGAGGAAAAGAAAGGCGACGGATCGACGATGTTGCCATTATCACCCTTGTCCCCGGATATCCTTAATGCGCCGGTACAAAATAAAGTACAATTCCCAGCCATTAATTTGTACGAAGGAAATTCAGACCCGAAAGTACATCTGTCCAAGTATACCGATTACATGATATCGGTAAAGGCATCTGACGCAACTCAATGTCGGAATTTTCCGTTGACTCTTGGTGACGGCCCTCACAGATGGTTTTCTGCACTAACTCCAGGCTCCATCAGTTCGTTCATGCAACTCAGCAAGGAATTTCTCTCGCACTTCTCCACGGTCGGGTCTTACCTTACGCAGAGACACAGGTTGGCAGATCTAAGGCAAGGAGACGAGGAGTCTGATAGAGCTTTCCTTGAAAGATTCGACAAAGTCCTACTGGAAGGAGAACCAGTAAGTGAGGATACTAAGATAGTGGCAGTTATGGCAGGGCTTAAGAAAGGAACAGACCTGTGGAAGGAAATGCACCTCGCTTTCCCTAAAACTTATTCCGAATTCAGGCACAAGGCTGGAGTGTACATTTCGATGCAAGAAACTCTACAGAGAGAGCTAGGAGACAAGGCTGATACCAAGAAATCGGGAAAGAAGTCAGGAGGGGAATACAAGGCCCCTAGGAACATGAAAGCTTTTAGTGAAGGGTCCGAATTGAAGGAGAAATTGAACCATGTCTTATCCACATCAATTGAGGCTGTGTACAACAACGTGAAAGATAAGGATATGTTGTCTGAACCCCGCAAGATACGACAAGAACGAGGAAAGATGAACCCCAACAAATTCTGTGCATACCATCAGACTATAGGTCACTTCACGAGCGAATGCCGAGATCTCTTGAAACAGTTATGGAGATTTTACGAAGAAGGAAAGTTGTCAGAATTTGTGAAGCGACAGCCGGGAAAGAAACCAAGGGTGGCGATATCCTCCGGCTCGGAAGATGATGAGAGCGACGAACAGCCGAGCAGGAGGGATCAAAAAAGGAAGAAAACGATGACAGCCCCAGCCGAACCCGTCCGAGAAATCCTAATGCTTGAACCATCCGGACCGGTAGGGGGCTGTTCTGATGGTAGACCACTGATGTCTAAAAGAAAAAGAAAAGCAGAGCTGAGGGCGGTAGCTCAAGTCAGGGAAGTTGGGGTAAACCAAGCTACTAAAAAGACAGGCGAGTTGGTGTTTTCCGAGAAGGACTTAGACGGCATACTTACCCCACACAATGACTCACTAATCATCTGTGCCAATATCATGGGGGCCCGAGTTCACCGTTTGCTTGTGGACACGGGCTCCTACACAAACATCTTGTTCAAAAGCACACTAGATCAAATAGATGATTGCGAGGGGTATGTAAAAGGATGTGATCATAAGATAGTGGGATTCGGAGACGCTGTAACCGTTCCTTTAGGCTTAGTAACGTTGTCAGTCGAACTTGTATCGACCGAGAATCCCGAAAGGAGACTGACTAGGATGGTTGAATTCTTAGTCGTAGATCAGCAGTCTGCCTACAACGGGTTTCTTGGTCGACCTTTTATAAATAAATTCAAAGCGGCTGTTTCAACGTACTACTATTGTCTTAAATTCCCAACTTCGAAAGGCCCGGGTACGGTCAAAGGTGATCAAAGAAAAGCCCGAGAATGCCTCCTGCAACTTCAGCCCACTGACAACAGAATATCCATGATGGACGAGCAGCCGAGCAGCAGGGACGAAGGTGAACCATCCATCCTAGATGAAGTCATGGAGTCCGTCGACACTGAAATGATGGAGGTGGACGACCAGCAGGGCGTGGACGAGCAGGAGGGCATGGGCGAGCAACAGGGAAGAGAGGCCGTACCCGAACTAAATCAGGCTGAAGACTTGGAGCCAAGACTGGGGGCAGAATCAGTGATCAAGGATGAGATCAACTTTGAAGGGCCCATTATCGATCCTCGATGGAAAGACCAAAAAAGGAGAGCAACCCCGGTAGAGGAGTTGGAGGCAATAAGAATTAACCAAAATCGAGAAGACTTGGAATTATTCATTGGATCTGAGCTCCCTGAGCCATACAGATCCAGAATGGAAGAGTTTCTCAAGTCCAATCTCGATGTATTCGCATGGTCACATGCTGATATGGTAGGCATTAGCCCTGAGCATGCCTGTCATAAGCTAAATATTTGTCCAACTAAGAAACCGGTGAGGCAAAAAAGGAGAAAATTTGGGCCCGACAAATATGAAGCATTGGACATAGAAGTGAAGAAGTTACTCGACAATGATCTTATCAAAGAAGCCTTATGTCCTAGATGGGTAGCAAACCCGGTGTTAGTAAAGAAATCAAATGGTACATGGAGGCTATGTATCGACTTCACTGATTTGAATGCCGCTTGCCCTAAAGATAACTTCCCTTTGCCTCATATTGACCAACTGGTGGACAACACGGCGGGACACGAGCTCCTTACCTTCATGGACGCATTTGCTGGGTATCATCAAATACCAATGCACCCAGATGACCAGGAGCACACAACATTCTACACCAATAAAAACTTGTTATGTTGGAAAAGAATGCCGTTCGGATTGATTAACGCGGGAGCCACGTACCAAAGACTCGTTAACAAAATGTTCGATAAACACATCAGCAAAACAATGGAAGTGTACGTGGACGACATAGTCGTAAAAAGCCCGAGAAAAGAAGATCATTTGGAACACCTCGCACAAACATTTGAGATACTTCGAGCGTATAACATGAAGCTAAACCCAAAGAAAAGTAGCTTCGGGGTACACTCGGGAAAATTTCTTGGGCACCTGGTCAGTCAACGGGGTATTGAGGCGAATCCATCAAAAGTCAAAGCAATTATGGATATGCAACCGCCAAGGTCTGTTAAGGAAGTTCAAAGACTAACCGGATGTCTGGCGGCCCTAAACAGATTCATTTCCAGATCTGGAGACAAGTGCCGACCCTTCTTTGATGCCATCAAAAAAGGACATTTCCAGTGGACGAGTAATTGCCAACAAGCATTTGAGCAATTAAAAGAATATCTGAGTGATACTAAGATTCTATCGAAACCCGTCTCTGGAGAAAAACTGTACTTGTATCTAGCCGCATCAGAGGTGGCCATCAGCTCGGTCCTAGTTCAAGCAGAAGGGAAATTTCACTTACCAATTTACTACGTGAGTCAGGCCTTGCATGAAGCAGAGATTAAGTATTCGCCCATGGAAAAGTTAGCCTACGCACTGGTGATGAGTGTGAGAAAGCTAAGGCCGTACTTCTTCGATCATCAGGTGGAGGTCTTAACAACTTTTCCATTAAGGCAAATCTTACAAAGGCCTGACACAGCTGGTCGCCTCCTCAAGTGGTCGCTCGAAGTAAGCCAATTTGGAATAACTTATGCACCTCGAACAACGATCAAGGGACAAGCGTTAGCCGACTTTATTGTCGAATTAACATTCCCTCAAGATCCGACGAGAGGTCGTAATCACCCATGGCACATGTATGTAGACGGATCATCGAATAACACAGCAGCAGGAGCCGGGATAGTGTTGATCAGTCCAGACGAACAAGTATTCACCTCAGCCGTAAGGTTTGAGTTCATAGCAACAAACAACGAGGCTGAGTACGAAGCATTGATAGTCGGGTTACGGTTAGCTCTGGCTGTGGGGGTTCGAAAAGTTCAAATTTATGGAGATTCCCAGCTGATAGTCAACCAAGTCCGTGGGGAATACGAAGCCAAGGATGAAAACATGGCCTTGTACCAAAAAATTGTTGCTCACTTGGCTTCGCTTTTCGAGCAAATTTACATCGAGCAAGTGCCAAGGGACAATAATGCGCAAGCAGATGCACTTGCCCGTTTGGCCACTAGTACAGGACCAGCAAAGCTCTCAGAAGTCACCATCACAAGAATTTCTAACCCGTCCACCGGTGACTATAAGATCAATCAGATCGAAGAAGAATTGACAGAGGATGATTGGAGGACACCGATATATAGATACCTCAAAGATAACACAGTACCTGAAGATTCCCAAGAAGCAGCAAAGGTAGCCAAGCGAGCAGCAAGGTTCACAATCATGGATAACCAACTCTACAAGAGAGGATTTTCACTACCCCTATTAAAATGCCTAGCAAGGGGGCAAGGTCAGGAAGTTCTGAAAGAAATACACGAAGGAGTATGCGGAAATCACGCAGGGGGGCGGACACTGGCATACAAAACAGTAAGGCAAGGTTACTACTGGCCAACTCTGTTACAAGACGCAATCAGAATTGCAAAAACATGTCACAGGTGCCAGCTGTTCGCTCCCAACATCCATAAGCCGCCAACGGAGCTGATTTCGGTAAATAGTCCATGGCCGTTCGCAAAGTGGGGAATAGACATCATAGGACCTTTCCCAACGGGAAAAGGGAATGTCAGATTTGCAGTGGTAGTCGTGGACTATTACACGAAATGGACCGAAGCTGAAGCACTGGTAACGATAACACAAGAGAAAATGATCAGCTTTATCTGGAAAAATATAGTTTGCCGGTTCGGAGTCCCACAAGCAATAGTGACAGACAATGGAAAGCAATTCGAAGGAAAGAAGATAAGAGATTTCTGCAAAAAGTGGGGTATCAAGAAGCATTTTTCAACACCATATCATCCTCAGTCTAACGGTCAAGTCGAAGCAGTTAACAAGATAATCAAGCATATCCTCAAAATCCATCTGGTAGATAAGAAAGGCAAGTGGTCGGAAGAACTGCCCGAGGTACTTTGGGCATATAGGGTATCACATAGAACAAGCACTGGAGAAACACCATTTACTATGGCATTCGGTACAGAAGCAGTCATACCTATAGAGCTCAAAATACCGACTGAGAGGGTAGCCGAGTTCAATGAACAGGAAAACAACAAGGCACTAGCTGCAGAGATGGATTTGATCGACGAAAAAAGAATCTCAGCAGAAATAAAAAACGAGATATACAAAAGAAGGATTGCAAGGTACTACAACTCACAAGTAAAAGTCAGGGAATTTGAAGTCGGGGATCTGGTGCTCCGAAAAATCTTAGCAACACCTCCAGGTGTATTTGGACCGACTTGGGAGGGCCCATTCAAGATAACTCAAAAGTGGCACAACGGCACGTATGACCTTGAAGACATGGAAGGCAACTCGGCCCAATACACCTGGAACGCGGCTTTGTTGAAGAAATATTATCAATAATTAGGAAACCGATGTAAAGTTTTTTATAGGCTATCTTTTCGTCTATATTTTGGTAAGGTGTAAGATCGATGAAATCTTCACACTTTTTTGGCAAAATTTGTAAGTAGATAAATGATTGTTCAGTGAATTATGCACGTAAAAAATCAAAGAGGCATCAAAGCTCAATTGTTCGCCAAGAAGAAAAACTGCTCGCCGGAGGACAAGCAGGTGTTGAAAGCACAAGTCCAAAAGGAGGCGAGCAGCAGGGTCCATGAAACTCAGGAGCCCACCTGATCGCCCCATCACACGAAGTTGCTCGCCCAAGATACTAAATGCATAAAGCACAAGTATAGTGGAGGCGAGCAACAGGGCACATGCTAATACATAGTTGCTCGTTCCGAAGCTAAAGGCACTTATGCACAAACATAGCAAGGGGCGAGCAACAAGGCATGGAAAGAAGCATGATAAAGGGTTAAGTTCTTAAAGAACAAAATAGACCCATACATGAACAACATATATAAATTTGCAAAGAAAAGTATTTTACTTTCAACTTAAGAAAGAAATACTTAAGCAAAAAAAAGTAAGTAAAGGACAAATAAGAGGCGAACAATAAAATAAAAGTGCAATTCTCATTCATTAGCACCAAAAAATTACAAGAGATGAACATACAACCATCATCCTACTACATCAGCTAGACAAAAAAGAAACTAAGCCTAAGTCTCGGGAGCTGGCGGAACAGGTGGCACCGAAGGATCTTGGGAAGAAGGAGGAGGTGGAACATCTTGCACAGTGACTCCGGGGACCTGCTGTTCGCCTACTGTTGCAGAAGAGCTTGTTTCACCAAGAGGATTAGGGAGAAGGGGACCCAGAGCTTCAAAGATATTCATGTCCCTGTCCGCCTCCACTCTCTCCCTGGGGGCCACAACACGAACATCGTCTTTGAAGATGTCTAAGTTAACCCCCATCTCTCCTAGGTCGGCTACCGGGATCTCAAAGCCGGATGCTGGAGGGTTTTCAGTGATATAATCTGTGAAGTCCTTGATAGTCGAGGTCATCACGTCCAGACCGTTATCCAAAGCATACTTCACATTCCTCACACTATCAGCATATGCGCAGATGTAACCAAGATTGGTGTTATCAGTTACATCTTGCACATAAGTGGTGTAAGAAATGGAACGCTTGTTCTTCTTCTCCAATTGGTCGACGTGGACCTTCAACGACTCCACTCTTTCCACCAGACCCACCCGCTCGGTCTCCAGGACTTGCAAACGATCGGTGGCAACACCCAAATCCAGTCTAAGCTTCTCTGAAGCATTAGACGCTATCATCTCCCGGTCCTCAGCAGCCTTTACCTCTCGCGTCCATGTGAGCTTGGCTCTTTCGAAGTCAGCTTTCATCTTAGCCAACTCTTCATCTTTCTTCTTCAGCTCCTCATCCTTCTTCTTCAATTGAACAAGTTGAGCATCACGATCTGCTTCAACTTGCTCAATCCGTCGCCCTAAACCGCGATTTGTTCGCTCCAACTCGATGGCTTGATCCAAGACTCGTTGAGCTGAGATTGATTGATGGCTCGCGTTATAGGTTAATAAACGAGCGTTGTCGCTAAGGCTCTGGCTCTGAATGATCTCCTCGCCAGTCTTGGTCCACGAGCGGGGAACATATTCCATGGCTCTGCGGACGTGGGAGTCCTTAATCTCGTGGGGTGCCGGAGGGGACTTCACACAGCTAAACTGGTGAAGTACTTTTGAACGACCAGGATAGTCGTTTTTCCGGTACCTGTTTGAAGAAAAAAGCTGTCAAAAAACTAAGTCAAAGGAATAAACAATTGAACTGAATAAGAAGATACTCACTCCCGCATTTTCACGGGGTCGTAGCCCAGGTACGAGTTGTCAGGGGATGAACTCCTGCCCTGACCGGTGATCATCGCACCGATAACTTGTTGCTCAGTCACCTCCTCCACCGGCGAGGAGCGAGCAGTAGATCTACCCACTTGGGAAGAGTCTTGCCCTTTTGTCCGCTTAGCACGGTCATCTCCCTTGCGAGGAGCAGTTTCCTTGGCAAGTCGTTTCTTGCCCCTCGTGTCTTGGGGAGGCGGCGAAGAGCGAGCAGGAGGGCGGGGAACGGGGGCAGGAGCCTGAGGAACAGGGGGAGGAGCCTGGGGAGCTTCTTCTTCATCCTCGTCGGCTTCGGCTCTAAGTCTGATCAAGGAAGTGCAAGGATCAAACTTCTTCTTCCTTGATGGTTGATTAGCTGCCATTTGTTTAACCCGACGTGCGAGTAAATGATAGCTTTCGGGAATGGGAGGAACAGCGACCGTTACCCTTTGAGCTGAAAACAACACAAAAATTATCAGTAAAACTGGCAAGTAGAACTTATCCTGGACGATCAGCAGGGCCTAGGCGACCAGCAAGACCTAGGCGACCAGAAGGGCCTAGGCGAACAACAAAGCAAGAGTGAATAATAGGAGATATGGGAAAAGTAATAAGTAATGCTTACCCTCAGGGACCTCTGCTTGTGCTTCCAAATGGTGAGCACTAGTGATAAACTGAGCGTGCTTGCGGAGATGTGCTTGAGAGAGATGTTCGACACTCCGATCTTTAGCGTCCCGAAGAGAAATCAACGCAAGGACGTATAGAAACTCTTCACTCAAATCCGGATGCCCCCACCTCAGGATACGCGGACCTGCAAAAACAAAGAAAAAGATTAAAATTAGTTCACCTGAAAGTTCGATGAACTAAGATTTAAAACCTACGCCGAATTTCGCCGAAATGCGTAGGAGAGTCTATACGCCCCGGTCCTCCCGAAAAATCAGAGGACGCCCGCCAATCGCCGCCAATATAAAAGAATTGCCTGTGCCAACCCTTGACCTTGTTGGGCACTCCTTCAATTAGCTTAACGCCACTACGGGCTTTGAGGTAATACCAACCAAGCCCTTCTTCATGAACAGCCGAGGAGATAGTCAGTGCGTAGTGTATCTTCGTCGTGCTGATCTTATTCCGGTACCCCTCCAACCCGAAAAGGGTAATAAAAGACAGCAAAGTACTCCAACCGTTAGGAGTAATCTGAGTGATTGCCAGGTTTATATCCTTCAGGAACTGCCCGATCACAGGATGTAGAGGGAGAGGGAACCCCGAGTTAAGTATGTCGAGGTTGATAGCAGTGCAACCTGGAGGTGGATCGTCAGCTCTCTCTCCTGGTTGGGGGGCGTACAAATGGATGTTGTACGGAATACGATAGTGAGATCGTATCCGAACTAAATCCTCCTCTAGAACTGCACTGGCTACCTTACTCGCTGTATACGTTGATGGACGAGTTTCCATAATAGGTCGAGCGGGAGTAGGGAAAGCCTTGTGGTACTTATTCGCGTAGTCGATCCAATCTTGTCTTCGGACTACGGCTTTAGGAATAAGAGATTCGGGCATTGGCCTTGAAACGGGAAAGTTTATCTCTCGTAGAAATTCCCATGTAACTCCCACCTGCTCGCCCCCTGATCCAGCTGCTCGCTGCTCGCCCCTTACTTGTCCGCTGCTCGCTCCCAAGTCTACTGGGATACTCATCTCCTCTATTTCAGCAGCAACTTCAGAAGAATCTTCACCCAAATCCGAGTTGGTCCCCTCCCGAGCCGAGGAGCGAGCAACGGGGCCTTGGACGTCCTGCTCGCCCGAGCTTTCCACAGCATAGAAAGAGTCAACGGAGCGAGCAACGGAGCTCGTCTCAGAGCCCGTCTCTTCGTCAACGAGCAAAGTTCTTGGGTTTTGGCCAGTTGTTCGCCGGAGCGAGCGGCGAGGAGGAGGGACCGTCGGTTCGTCTTCCATGGGCCTTTTTCCCAGATTTCGCCCAACAAATTCAACAGATGGCGTATTGCTTGAGGATGGTGACGTCATCTTTGAAATTTTTTGAAATTTTTCGAAAATTCCTCGTACAAATCAAACGATGAAATCAGACGAAGGAGGGAGCAATTACGACGGCGACACGATGGCAACACGGCGGCGATGGCGGATAAGGAAAATGAAAAATGAAAATGGCGAAATTGAAAAGTAAAAACAAGCAATTACAAGAATAAACAAGAAGATTCAAAGGATTCACCTTCGATTAGAACGGTATCCACTGAAGAATCGAAGAAAACAACGAAAGAAAAAACTCAAAGATTCGTCAATGGCGGATTTGTGAGCAAGAAATCGAAAAAGGAAGAAAAAAAAATGAAAGAAGGAGCTATTTATAGATATGGATTCGGGGGCGAAATTAAGAAAATCGAAAAGTTGAGGCCCCTAGATGCAATTTTAGGGGCACACGCGTGGACAGCCATGTCACGTCGCTTCGTGTTTCGTACCTCGAGAAGCGAAACGACGTGAGTCCAAGAGTCGCTCCCCACTGGTCGCCTCCCAAAATTCCCGCCTAAAAGAAATTCAAAACCCAGTTGCTCGCTCCGTACAAAATGGAAAAAGGTCGATTTCCCTGTTGCTCGCCTCCTACCGCAAAACGTATCTTACCTTATAGTTTGACATAAAGGAATAAAAATTCATCCTTATATGCCAAACTAGGGGGCATTGTTGATAGACGACCAGCAGGGACATTATATTAACATAAAAAATTATCAATCTAATAAGATTAAGAAGTCATCAAAAGTGATAATGCGGAAGAGGACGAGCAACAGGGACTATATGCCCTAAGAGGCGAGCAGCAGGGACTGTAGACCAAATGGAAGAGGACGAGCAACAGGGACAAGTATCCATATGAAGGCGGCGAACAACTGGTCATAAAGGCCATTACGAGGTAGTGAACAACAAGGGCAAAAAGACCCAAAGTATTCAACAAGAGGCGAGCAGGCGAGCAACTTGGATTATAAGGGTTTCCAACACCCAACGAAGACGTACAGACGAGTAGCTGGGCACCAAGGAGAGTAACTGAGTGGTTTCAAAGACCAAGTACAACATTGGGAATGTCAAGAGTCACTAACTTTAGAAATAGTCAATGTTTCTTTACACTTGGCACCCATTCATTGGGCAATAGATTAGTTGTTGTACAAAAGTCATAACACTTGGCAAAATCTCAATGGCTAAGCCATCAAGATGGTGACACCTAGCCTCTTTGTATGCCTATAAATACCCCTTCATTTGCATGAAGGAGGAGGATTCTCCCATAATAGAAAAAAGGGCCTAAACTCTT
This sequence comes from Ballota nigra, assembly GCA_947034835.1. Lineage (NCBI taxonomy): Eukaryota > Viridiplantae > Streptophyta > Magnoliopsida > Lamiales > Lamiaceae > Ballota > Ballota nigra. Next base: position 31,938,403 of record OX344721.1, read on the forward strand.
GCAAATTCATTTCTTGAGTATTACTTATCCAAATCTCATAATCTTTGATCTTGTTTGATGATCTTAACTTGAGAAAACAGCCACTAATCATCATAGATTAGAAAAGGTCATCAACACTCTTCTAATAACCAGAGATTTCTACGGATTTTGAAAAGTCTTAAAAAATCTTTAGGTATTCAACAGTCTATGGACTTTCTTTGATTCTTTTCCATTGAGATGTTAACGGGGCGGGGCCGGGGGTCATTCCACATCTCCGTCCCTGCAAAATAAATAGGAAATCTTTCCCCCATCCCCGTCTCGCAGCGATTCCCCGTTCCCCGCCTACTTATTTTTTTATCTCATTTTTAAAATATAAAAAAATATTTAAATTAAAAACTTTAAATATACACAACAATTACTTTAAGTTGGTGTTAAAAAAAATTAATTTAAACAATTTGAAGAACCTCTAATTCTAATATTTTTAATTAACATATATACTAAAATGAAAATAATATAATTTGGAACTAATAACATAACATAAAATTAAAAAAATGTAATTTTTAATAAATAGTTAACTGCGTAGGAAACTATGAAATATTTGTTTGTAATTTACTTTAACATTAAAATTATATATAAATATATTAATTATATAAAAAATAATGCGGCTCCCCAGGGGGAACGAGACGGGGATCCCCCGGGCTGAGAATACTATCCCGGTCCCCCCCTACGGGGCAAAAAAGTTCTCCGTCCCTGTTTGCTTTGGGGATTACCCGCCCCGTTGTCAAGTCTACTCTTCAAAAAAAATATAAATAAATTTTACTCTTCAAAATATCTTCTAACAACCTGAGACTTCTAATGAGGGCGAAGTATAACAGTGATGAAAATGAAGATGAAATAATAATGTATTTTTTTAACTAATGTATTTTTTTTAAATAATTTGGATAATTTTTTTTAATATACAAGTGTGTCCCATATATATTCGCATCAATGGTTCCAGCGTCGGAGTTTATGTAAATCCATGTAAATCAATAAAAACAAATGTATTCCACAATCCTGTAAAGTCTATGAAAATCCAAATAAATCAATAAAAAAAAGTCAGCCAAACTCTGCATGGAGTCTATAGATTTTCTAAATCCACAGACTTTTTAAAGTCCAAAAAAGTCCGATAGAATCCCAATTGAATACACCCCTCTTATAATAAATAGAATTTTTTTTTTAAATATGCCAAATAGCAAAATCAATAGTACAAATAGGGTTGCTGCAGAAAAGTTTACGAAAATCAATAGTACAAATAGCAAATTTCTTTTTTGTTAAATATTTTTATAAAAAAAATAAATATTTATAATACATGATATAATTCAAATAAAAATTATAATTTAAATATGAAGAAAATTGTATTAAATACTTTTTACTTGATAACTATATAAACACTAATGAATCAACAAATTCAAACAATTATAATTACAATTTTTCAAAAAACTTCCTTGCAAAAAATATTTGTTGTCTATTTGCATGGTCTTCAATTGGAATCAAGCTCTTAATTGCAATCTTCTTTTATATTTTTACTTTATATATGTTTGTGCGTGAAAACCGACTTCAAAAGTTACAAACCTACTATCGGGAGTGGTTCATCACTCTCAAAGTTGTACCAATAATTATTTTGCATTAAAAGAAAAAATAATACAATTCATATAGAATATAGAAAACGTTTGCATTTCTTCAAATAATTTTAATAGATCTTGTAATACCAAATATTGCATAAAGTAAATTCAAAAATTATAATTCAAAAATATATGACTTAAATCATACTATAAAAAATTAGTCAACTCTTTCAAATATTATTAGTCTATATTTATTTATTCTTTAAAATAGAACGTATTTAGATAAAATATAAATTAAGATTAATTGAAACACATATTTTATAAAGAGTCAAACTTATCTAATATAAGTAATCTATATTCAATGATACAAAATAATAGCATAAAATTAAATTTAAAATTGATATAAATAAGTAAAGTATATAAATATGATAAATTTATATATTGATTTGTTTATGAATTTAAAACTAAATTAATATGCTTTAAAAAGAGTCAAATTCTCTTAATAAAAAAACTAAGAGTAACAATATTAACAAATTTAAAAAATATTCTAATTTTAAAAAAAAGATTTGTTAATCACTTGAAAATATCAAAGATATAATTTGATTGTATTTATCACATTGAAATTAAATTATTATTTTATTGTTATTAAGTTCATCATATAAAGAAATAAAAAGTCAAATTTAACTAATACAAGTAATCTATATTCAATGATACAAAATAATAGCATACAATCAAATTTAAAATTGATATAAATAAGTAAAATATATAATTAAGATAAATTTATATATTGATTGGTGAATAAATTTACAATTAAATCACATGTTTTAAAAAGAGTCAATTTTTCCTTAAAAAGAACTAAAAATAACAATATTCTCGAAAAAAAATTATAAAAAACAATCAGAATTGTTAATTAGTTGAAAATATTAAAAATATAATTTGACTGTATTTATCACATTAAACTTAAATAATTATTTTATTTTTATTAAGTTCATCATATAAAAAAATTAAAATATCTTTATTTTTGTAAATTATAAAATGATCGCATATAATGATCATTAGTTTATCATTATAATGATTGCATATCATTATTAAAAATATAATGATTGCATATATCATTATTCAAAATATCATTAGTTTATCACATTGAAAGAAATATATAATGATCACATTTTTTTTTAAATTATAAAATCATATAATAAATCAGAATTTTGGTTCTGAAGAGTTTTGACATTATATATTCTTAAGATTATTAATCTCTTGAGCTAAATCATTAATAGTAATAGGACTTTGCCTAGTATTTTTAAACCTAAGAAGTTTTTCAACTTCTCCCATATTATAATAATTATTATTAGTAATCTTTTTAGAAAGATTAGAATTCTTTTCACAAGAGGAATCATGAAGATCATTAATGATTTTATCTCTTAAACTAGAATCTTTAATCTGTTTAAGAAGATCAAGAATATTATTGTCAGATAAGACATTAATATTCATGTCTTGGAATTGACTCATAAGTTTATAAAACTCATTATCATCAGTATTACCTATACAATTAAGACAAGGTTTTCCCAGAATGCAATTATCACATTCAGCTTTTTCTGAAGGAATTTTATCCTCGTTATCACTAGAGATTAACTCTTCGGAATCAGTATAAGATTCATCAATATCTGTATTTTCATCAGGATTCATAATGATTTCATAAAGAGATTTTTTGAGCTCTTCATCAATATCAAGTGTTTTAATCTTGTCTTTGGCATAGCATTGATTAGCATAATGACCAGTCCTGCCACATTTTTTACAAACTATTTTGCTAGAATAATTCTTTTTGAAGAATTTTCTTTTACTCTTGTCATGAGTATAATCATGACTTTTATCTTTGTTCTGTTTGTTATCAGAACTTCTTTTTCTTTTTCTAAAATAAGGTTTTTCTTTGAAATCCTTTTTCTTTTTAGAAATACTTCCTTTAGGACTAGGATTATCCGTACCAAATTGGTCACAAAACTGACCCAGCTGTTTTCTTTCTAATAGATTATCTTTTTTAATTTGATTTCTTAGTTTGAGTTCATTGCAAAGATTTAATCCTTCCTGAACACAAATACTAATGATTTGACCAAAAGTATAAGACTCATAAGAAATAGAATCAGAGTCTTTTCTTAGGATTTTTTTAATCCTTTCAGCAAATAAATAAGGAAGACCATCAACAAATTTATTCTTCCAAATATCTTGGTTACAATCATTAATTTCATAAACCCGAGACAGAAAGGTATCTTTGTACCATCTAAAATCGGTAAGAGTTTTACACTTCATATTTAAAAGAAGAGTTTTGGTATTTTCAGATTTATTAGTAAATCTACCAGTAAAATGTTCTAGAATAGTAAGAACAAGAGAATAGACCGCATTGGGTTGAACTTCACCATTTTCATTTTTTATGGAGGAAAAAATGTCAGTTTTTTGAAAAGGACTTAAATAATTATCCCACCAACCTTTAAGTTGGCCAGTAAAACCGACAGTAATAGCCTGTGTTGTTTCAATATCAGACACACCACACGTTTTACATGCAGAACTATACATAAGAATGCGATGAACTTGATTATTAATCTGTTTATCGATGTAGCCATCAATATTCCATTCATAAACACTTTTTCCGTTATAAGAATTATTGACAACATTATCTTGTTCTTCATGAAGAACATCTATAGGAGTAGGTCTCTTATAATAATAATTAGTCATAGTAGGCTTATTAGCCCATTTGATTTTATTAATAACATCTTGGTTATTAATGCTAGTGCTACCATAATCATTAGTAGCAAGACTTTCTTCTAAGTCATCATCCAAAGTGGAAATATTTAATCCTTCAAAATTTTTATTAATGATATTTTCAATATCAGAAACGGAAGTTTCTCCCTTAAAATTTTTTAATTCAAAAGGGGGTTGAATAAAAGAAGCAGTTTTTATAATGATATTATCATTATTATTACTTTCTTTAGAGTCTCCTTTAAAATCAGACTTAGTCTGAGTTTGAGAAATAATACGATTAATCTTATCATGTAAAGAAATAATTTCGTCGCCAATTATAGCGAGGAAAAGACTACAAAAATTGTTTTGTTTGACAAGAAGGTTGATATGATCAACAGTGATATGCAAAACATTATTTTCCAAAATTTTTGAAAAAGGAGCAAAGTCCAAAATCTTTCCATTTGTCTCAATTTGGAAAGGAACTTGGGGAGGGTAAACAGACTTTTGAGAATTTCCCATAACGAGTTTATATTCTCGTTCAATAATTGAAATTTGATCAATATAAAAAGTTTTTATAAACCAAGGAACATAATAAATAATTTGATTATGTTCTTCACAAAATTTATAAAAAGTATTAACAAAGTAATTTAGTTCTTCTTTTTTAAAAGATCTAAAGTACCAAACTCTAAATTTATCCCATTTGGAATTATTAAACTCATCATTAATATGAGTTCTTGTAGAAGAACCCTTTGAAAAATCAAGTATAGGTTTAGAATCCATAAAAACTAAACTGTCCAATTAACTTCTGAAATTGTTTCAGGGTTAGGTCCATCATTATGGACAATATTATTTTTATTTACAATAATATTTTCATTATTGAAATCTTCATTTTTAAAAGAAGTTTCTTCTCTGTAAAAAGAAGTAGAAGCTCTAGAAGAAGAAGGTATATCGACTTCATAATCTAGAGGAGAAATATGATAATGACTAGATATGGATCTAGACAAAGAAGGTACAGAGGATAAGTTAGAATCTTTCCTCTGGTCTTTATGAAAACCAATGGTAATTATACCATCCTCAGACTGAGTAATTTTTTGAAAATTACTATTTGTAGGAGGGATCATGGGAACCGATTGTTCAATAATCCAATTTTTTGGAAAATCTACTTCTTTCCATTTAATGGATTTTCTAGTAGTGACATTAGACTTACTAAAATTAGTTTCTATGAGAATAGTCTCATTGATATCTTTTTCTACTCTTTTACATAAAGGATTTAAAGTAAAAAGAGGTTTGTAGTAAATGCGATAACAAATACATATAACTTCAGATCCAGGCATGTAATTATACCCATTAGTTTTAACATTTAAAGTTAAAGCATCAAAAATGTTTTCATCGCTTAAAGATAAAGACAAATTAGGATAAACATCAAAATAAACTGGCCCAAAAGCCAGACTAGATTCAACCATTCCCATGAGGGATTATCTCCAATTTAGATTTCTACCATCTCTTAAAGTGGCTAGAAAACTCTCAGGTAAACCTTTCAGAGTAAGAGGTCTGAAAGCAACTTGAACACATCCAATATGGAGAAACCTGTGAGTCCCTTTAAAGGGTAATATGTCACTTCTATTAAGAAGTTTGATAACCATCTCATTTTTATTAAGAGGAATAGACGATTCAGTGGTCCTAACAATAGTTTTAAGACCAAGTTTTTCAAAAGTTCCAAATTTATAAACCGTATTAGGTTCAATTTTAGGAATAGTCCATCTGTTTAACAGATCTAAATTTTCAGGAACATCGTATTCCTGGACAGTGCTATTTTTAATAGTATTTTTTGAACTGAAAAGATTCATAAGAACCCAGATGTATTAAATCATGAACCGATAACAAAATATATTATATACTCCCATGGCTCTGATACCATATAATTCAAGATCGTATTCGATATATCAGTAGTATCCTGTGGATCTTTTCCAAACACAGATAGGACTGACTGAGAAATTCCATAGTCTATGAGTTAACCTGAAAAAAGCATTACGCCCACAAACGCCTGCGCCTATCCATCGGCATAACGGCTAAAAGGGCACGCCCACATGGTTAACTCATAGATATCACTAGAAAACTCAAACCTACCGGTTAAACCAACTCTACCTTATGATATATCAAATATAAACTGGAAAAATAAGTTTCCAAATGCACATGATAGTATAGTATACTAAGTTAGGCCATGATTTAATACAAGAAATTAGCCGACCATTGAGGCGGCAACAACAAAAATATATAAATTGAAGTACAGAAAATAAAAGCAGAATTTAACTACCTCGATGAGCTACCAAAATGAACACCTTTTATTGAAACAAGGCAAGAAGCCAATATTACAGAGAGAGTAGAGAGAGAAAAAGAGAGGGTGAGTCTAAACTCAAGCGTGTCTCTCCAAAAGAAAAAACATCCTATTTATAGAAAAAGAACCGGACATGAAACCCCGGATTTCAAAAGGAAAAAAGAAAAGGTGAATAGTAAAAGTAAAAAATGAATAGTAAATACTATTCATGAACAGCGCTTGGTCTGTTGGTGACCTATGCAATGACGAAATTTGATTCATCATTTTCCCAAATTTGATATGCAAAACATTATTTTCCAAAATTTTTGAAAAAGGAGCAAAGTCCAAAATCTTTCCATTTGTCTCAATTTGGAAAGGAACTTGGGGAGGGTAAACAGACTTTTGAGAATTTCCCATAACGAGTTTATATTCTCGTTCAATAATTGAAATTTGATCAATATAAAAAGTTTTTATAAACCAAGGAACATAATAAATAATTTGATTATGTTCTTCACAGAATTTATAAAAAGTATTAACAAAGTAATTTAGTTCTTCTTTTTTAAAAGATCTAAAGTACCAAACTCTAAATTTATCCTATTTGGAATTATTAAACTCATCATTAATATGAGTTCTTGTAGAAGAACCCTTTGAAAAATCAAGTATAGGTTTAGAATCCATAAAAACTAAACTGTCTAATTAACTTCTGAAATTGTTTCAGGGTTAGGTCCATCATTATGGACAATATTATTTTTATTTACAATAATATTTTCTTTATTGAAATCTTCATTTTTAAAAGAAGTTTCTTCTCTGTAAAAAGAAGTAGAAGCTCTAGAAGAAGAAGGTATATCGACTTCATAATCTAGAGGAGAAATAAATTTTCCAAAAAATTGGATTATTGAACAATCGGTTCCCATGATCCCTCCTACAAATAGTAATTTTCAAAAAATTACTCAGTCTGAAGATGGTATAATTACCATTGGTTTTCATAAAGACCAGAGGAAAGATTCTAACTTATCCTCTATACCTTCTTTGTCTAGATCCATATCTAGTCATTATCATATTTCTCCTCTAGATTATGAAGTCGATATACCTTCTTTGTCTAGATCCATATCTAGTCATTATCATATTTCTCCTCTAGATTCTAAATACCCACCGTAATAAATATCCACAAGTGAAATGATCTATGAATCTAAAGCTAAAGTGAAACATCATTATAATTTTAGAAATAATATTATCACCGAAATATTGTTTGATTCCAAAAAATCTTGCCACCAAATTTTGTATCTTGCTATTAAATTCGATATTTTTCACCCAATTTTTTTGGGAGAAAATTTTACTATCGAAATAGAATATTAAATTGTAAACTATATATATAAATTTTCATAGTTTTAAAATATTTTTTCTCAGATAATTTAGGAAAAAAATTAGTGGGTGAATTCGATTTTTGTATGTATGAATTCGAAATTTGTATGGGAGAATTTAAGATATCAACTTTGTGTGGTGGAATCGAGTTTTTTTTTTAATTCCACTTAGAACGTATTTCTTATTGTTTGATTTTTTTTTTTTTTTGGTATTATAAATATCAACACATTGATTAGTTGTTACAACACATACTTCTGTCCAATATTGCATTTTAACTATGACATCACTTTGGTCAAATATTACTATTAGGTCTGAAAAGTATGATTCTATCTTTAAAATTAAAGTTGTTCGTCTGATGAAGTTGGGGATGGTCATGATATTGAGAGATTTACAAGTTTGAGTTTTACAAGTTATACATTTCATTGTATTTCAAAATATTTTTTGATGATATGTTAATACATATTGATAATTTTTTTAATTGCTACATTACATATTGATAATATTTTTTAAATGTTATATTTTTAATTTTTTATGAATTCTATATAATTAATATATTTATGGAGGGTACGAAAGTCCATGCTTTTATTCCTAAAAATCTTATATCTATTTACTAGTACATATAGATTAAATATCGTTTTAACATTTTTTTCTACATAATTTTCAAATTCCAACGAGACATCGGTGTGATGCGGACCAAAAATTTTGTGGGCTGCAAAACCCCTAACCCAACCCACTTATTGTTTGGTGGGGGTTTAGGTGGGCCACCCAATTTTAATTTTTTAAATATATTTTAAAATTTAAAAGTTCTAATGCATAAAATGTATCGAAATCAAATGTAATCAAACAATTTATCTTCATAATTATCATTATAAAAATATTAAAACAATATGTTACAAATAAAGTTCATAATTCATTAATGAAAAAGTAAATTTCTACAAATTGAAGGTCACAATATATTAGCCATAATAATTCATAAAAATAACCTTCTACAGTTTAAATTCATCATCTATAAAAATAAAAAATTTAAATAGTCCTAAAAATAATATTATAGTGGTTAAGAATGAACAAAACAATGGAAAATAAATTTGAAAGTGGGCATGCCCGATAGAGCCCACCCCTAACCTTGTTGGGTTTTAGAGGCACGAACATTGTGTTCGGCGCAGCGGAAGAAAACAATTCACCAACAACGAATCTGAAACATGGTTGTATAACATAAAACATAAAGGATAAATAATAACATATAAATCCTTACAACGATTTGTACGCGTAATCCTCCACTATGGTATCCACGTAACAATTTTCTACCAACCCGCACCGATATGCCAGCGTTGAATCTCGAGACGAATTTGCTAGGAAAATTTAGACTGGAGATTTTATGGAGAAATTATATTTCTTGTATATTTCATAAGAGTATGTATAGAGTGAAATTAGTTTATATATGTATCATTGAAGGGTATTAGTTGTTTTCACTGAAGAGTATTAGTTGTTTTTATTGAAGAGTATTATTGGTTTACACTGAAGAGTCTTAGTTCATTTTCACTTAACAACTAAGACATTTTAGTGTAAATCAGCAATACTCTTCAGTAAATACAACTAATACTTTTCAATAAAAACAACTAATACCCTTTAGTGATTTATGTATAAACCAGATTTACTCTATACTTTATCATTTCATAATTCCCATAGGACTCATATTTATAGAGATTATCTTGACTTAATTCCCAAACAAGATATTGGGCCTAGCCCGTAAATAAAATACTTTCCTACGAATAATATCTTTGACCATATATTATTCTTGTATAATAATATTCAAAATATTATTATTGAGATTTCATATTTAATTAAATCTAATTTAATTAAATAATAATAATAATTAATTTAAAATATAATAATTATTATATTCTCCATAAATTAAATATTATATCTAATATAATACTTTAATCAACCAACTATAATCGGTAAATTGTCATTACTTGTTGTGTGACCCATAGACCTTCGTATATCGAGCGATTAGTCAAACTGACTGTCTTAATTGAACCCTAGACAATAAATCAGACATTCTCAATATACGAGGTACGTTGCGAGGAAATCTGCAACTACCTGTAATACTGTAGGCTATTGTGATATCTTCCTTTCATTCGCGAATACCCGATTAAGTCTTGAACATGATGGAGTGTTTATTCAAATAACTTAATCATATTATCTCGAATCACTAATTGATCAAGTATATCACACTTAGCCATAAAGTCTAAGCAGATGTGCATCGACCGATGACTTAGATCCAATTATGATGAGAAGACGAGTATTCTCTCTAAATCCACATTGAGGAATGAATTCTATTCTTGGCTCAACTACCACGCACATGTATTTCGTGATGAATCCAACCCATGTCATATCTACCCTTGGAGGGTGCAAGTGTCGGTCATGGTCAAAGTTCATCACTCCACACATGTCGTGCGTATTGACCTCAAGTCAAAGGAGTATCACATCGGTCCTATTAACCGATACACCCGTAAACACATCATGTGGAATTACATCAAATGGTTTATTGGATGGGTATACCAATACCCTCTAAGGTATTTGTGCATCCATTATGAGATACCTAGTATCTCGTAGTAAGTGAGATCTTACTACACTCTCCCATAGAGTATAATGCAGATCGCACACCAATCTCAATTGCATCATCAATATCTCATTCTTGATGATCCTTGATCGGGGCTATTTAAGATTCATACTTAAGTCATCTGAGTTCTCACTCACTCAATGACAGTAGTGATTCACACAAATAAGAATATATGCAAACAATCAAACATCATATTCAGATAAGTGCAATGCCATACATTTAATATTAAACCAACAATAATATTAAAGCAAATATGAATATTATCTTAGTATTATGTCCTTACGATGGATTGTCTCTAGGATACTAACACTAACAAACCTACCAAAGCTCGCACCCCAAATAGGTCAGCCCATTAAGGCCCGCCTTCAAACGGTCTAAAAAGAATTTCACCCAACCCTCAATTTATGTATAAGGTACGGGTGATTAGACGTAAAATTGTGGTATTTTGATGTTCATTTAGACCACATTCTGAGTGCTTTTGGTGTGATTTTAGAGTTATTTACGTGCAATTTTTTATTAACTCGTCAATTTCGTCATCTGAGCTCAAGAAAAAAATGGGTGCTCGAGGTGTCTGGTCGAGCAGATGCCGCTTGACCTGAGGCATTGGTCGAGAGCAACGAAGCATAAAGGCAAAGTTGCTACACGACATGGAAAACATGCACGACTTGGACTAGTGGTCGAGCGTCTAGGGCTCGACCAAGTAGCATGGTCGAGCGGATCGAATAGCTGATACGCAGATCTATATAAATTAGAAGAAAAAACCCTATTTTTGGGGAGAGACATTACATAATTCAGGGAGAAGAAGATTGGACTATACACTAGGATACTTTTGGAGGCTTTCAAGGGAAGATTCAGAGGATTCAAACACCACAAGAGACACATAACAATCATTGTTTTAACGGTTTATTTTTATTCTTCATTAAATTATTGATTGGAGATTGTTTTACATTGATATTCTTGGTTAATTATATACATGGGGTATAAGTTTTGAGATCTTTTATATGCTTTAGTATTTCAATTATATGCACGTGCTTCTTACTTTCAATTAATATCGATAGATCATCATATATTAGTGGATTTCCAGATTATTTTTTATTATACCTTTGATTATCATATCTATTTCTTTTGAATTGGTCATCAACATGACTGACTAAATTTGTGTATGCTTAGGGTAAGATGTACGCGTAGAAGTTAGGAGTTTGGTAGGCAATTAGGATAATATGTGGTGTACCGAGTTTTATTCCTCTTAATTACTGAATATTTCTAACAAACTCCAAAATTATCATTAAATTAAGTACGAAAATTATTAAGGAGAGGACGGCCGAATCACTCTTTTTCAATGAATAGTTTTAAGGAGAGTATTTTTGAAGGGGTTTGTAATTAACGGGTTTATTTAGAGAGGACGGCCGAATCACCCTATTTGAATTAATGTCCCAGTAATTAAGCACAACCTATATAATTTGATTAATGAGTTAGTGAGGTTAATACTAGTATGAGTCGAGTATTGGAGAGGACTTTAGGGAATTAGCCTTGGGGTTAGTATCCGAGCTTCAGCTTTTACAGTTCTTAGTGCTGAATTAGGGAAGTTGATTACCTAGTTTTATGCACACTTAGGATTCTTCTTTGAACACCACAATTATCTTAGTTGTCGATCCAATTTCGCCAGTATACATAGGAATTCCTGTCCAAAGCATCATTCCTCTCTTTTGCATTTCAACTGAAGTTAGTATATTCTTGTTCTTTGTTTGTTAGCTAGTAATAATCTAGAGTTGAATTTTAAATATTTGTGATATTGGTAAATATCGCATTCATATTTACGACACATAAATTTTCGGGGATTTACACGCATATTGATCTTCCTACGGGTTCGAAACTACTTGGTCCTAATACTTGTCTATGCTATAGTGAACTCATACTCTTTTGGGGTAACTGCTAGTTAAAAGCTAGTATTTTACGAACAAGTCAATGCGGGTTAATCCAATGGGTCCAATTAACTTTGATGGCTCTAAATGATGGGGTGTGTATAATGCTTCTCAGAAATATTGACAAATAATTTGGGTTATGTAATAGAACTAGATTGATAGTTACAAAACTTGAAAATCATATTCTAAAAGCTGAGATCATTTTTTTAATAAATATTGGAAGTAAGGTATATGCACCTCCAGAATGATCCTGACTAATTCGGCGATACTTTGTCATCTAGGATTTAAAGGAGATTATTTTCGGTTCTTTTGTGTTTTGCAATAACTATAAATAAAAGTCAATGTCAATCATTGTCGACTATGAGTGTGTATCTTCTCAAGCCTATTTTTACACATGGACAATTACATGGTGTAGCCTCGAGAGTTAAAAGCAAAATAAATGTATTTACCTTAATTTCAATGGAAGACAATGCAAGTATACAATAAATATTGTCTACAGATAAGTTTTTAAAATTTTACAATTTGAAATAATATTGTCTTATAGTATTTTGAGATTGATTGTCAGAATTTTTTAATATTTTTTAAATCTGTTTATTTATTCATATTTTGTAATTTTATTATTCGTTAAATTAAAATTAAAATTTTAATATTATACTAAAATTACTAAATATTTAAAACAAAAATATTAATTATTATAATTTGAATTAATAATAACAATTTTATTTTCAATTCGTGAAATTCGCGGGAGATATCACTAGTTAAGTATATATATAAAAAAAAATTTTACCTTTTTTGTCCTATAACTTTAGCATTTTTTTATTTTTGTTCTGCTGACTTTCAAATTTTGATTTTAGTCTTGTAACTTCACCTCTTTTTTATTTCCGTTATGTTGACTTTCATATTTTGATTTTCGTCCTGTAACTTATATATATTTTTATTTTGGTCCTACAACCTACTAACCCTTATAGGACTAAAATAAAAAAACGATAAAGTTACAGGACTAAAATCAAAATTTGAAAGTTAGCAGAATGAAAATCAAAATAAGGTAAAGTTACAGGACTAAAATCAATATTTGAAAGTCAGCAGGATGAAAATCAAAAGGAGGTAAAGTTATGGGACGAAAAAAATTATTTTCCCTAAAAAAAAATTCATCAGGTAAGATAACATAAGTATATAATAAACTCAAATAATATAGAGTATGTGTAGATTGAAACTGGTTCATACATTAGTCATTGAAGGATATGAGTTGTTTTCATTAAAAAGTATTAGTTATTTTCACTGAATGGTATTAGTTATTTTCACTGAAAGGTATTAGTTGTTTTCAATGAAGAGTCTTAGTTTGTTTTCATTGAACAACCAAGACTCTTCAGTGTAAATAAGTAATATTTTTCAGTGAACACAACTAACACTCTTTAGTAAAAATAACTAATACCCTTCAATGATTCTTTTATGAACCAGTTTCCCTCTATACCTTGTCAATAATATATATATATATATATATATATATATATATATATATATATATATATATATATATATATATATATATATATATATATATATATATATATATGTATATATATAATTATACAATAAGTTTTATATTTATTTTTGCAGATTTGCTTTTGAAACTTATGATATATATTATTCAAAATTATAGAATATAAATTCATTGGGGATTTGATATAATAAAATAGGAAAAAATATTCATATTAATGCACAAATTTTAGGTTATGTCTCAATATAAGTATTTATTTTAAAAATGTCTCAATTGAAATCTCAATTTTTACTTTTTTCTCAATTTAAGGTTTGTTTTTAATTTTTGTGTTTCAATTCAGGATCCAACAAACAATTATTTTTTAAATTAAATTCATACAATATGGAATTTTTTTAGAGAAATTCATTATAACAAAATCATTTATTAAAAAAAAAAATTAACTTTTTTATTAATATAATATATATTTCTAATTTTTATCATCATGTATTAGTTTATTATTTTAAAAAATATGACAACTAGCATTTCTCCATTTAATCTTTTTCCATTGTATATGATAAAATATTAGTTTTAATTTAATTTCAAAATGCTAATTATCATTTTTTTAAACAATAAATTAAATTTTCAAACTAAATTAATGCACGATAATAAAAATAAAAATTAGAAATATACCTTATATTAATAAAAAAAAATTGTAATTAATATAATTATTTTTATTTATGACGAATGTTTCTATTTTTTTTTCATAATGTATTAATTTAATTTAAAAAATAATTGTTTGTTGGATCTTGAATTGAGACAAAAAAATTTAAAACAAACCTTAAATTGAGAAAAAAGAAAACATTTACACTTGAATTAAGACATTTTAAAAATGAATACTTATATTAAGTCATAACCTAAAATTTGGATCTTGATATGAAACTCTTCTTATAAAATGGAGTCTTGTATGAGATGAAACTCCAATTTATTAGTGTTCTAGTAATACCTACTTTGAAAGGTGATTGAGATGAACGGGAATGATATAGTGCCCATCGCTAATGTGGCAATGCTATGAAATCTTTCCATCTTTATTTATTTCTCTTACTCCTTTTTTTTATTCCATTTTTAAATTATAAATTCTAGATTTTATTTCATTGATTTAGGCAACAAATATATAAATAGGGAATACTTATTAAATATTTATTTTCACAATTTAATGAATAAAATTATAATTATGCATATTTTTTTTTATAAAAATGTAAAACTATTAGCATCACGTAACATAATGACGATGCATAATATTATGGAATTAAATGCTAATCAATATTATGTAAAATAAACTTGTGCTTCGAATCTCAAGTTAAAAAAAAATTAGTTAATTGTAATTCAATAATTTCGATTGATATAATTTTAATTATCAATATTTTTTAAATGTAAATCTAATGATCGAAAATATTATGCGAGAGAAATTACATAATTTGTGCATTATGTAAAGATAAAAAAAATTCAATTTTCTTATTAAATAATTTTGATTATATATAATGTAGAAGTTCCATTTATATCTCAAATTTTATTAATAATTTGATTAAGAGTAGTTTTAGTGTGCACTTGAGTTCATTCTATATACTTGAATTTTGAAAAAAAAAAATATGTTCTAAGCACAAATCAGTAATACCCCAAGAAGTAATTAGTAATACACCAATTCCAAAAAAAAAAAAAAAACATACAATTCTGCGCATTAGTGTATATTTAAAAAAAGTCAAAATTGAGTTTAAAATCCAAGTACATGCTAGAATTTATGTTTGATTAAATGTTTAAAAAAAAAATTGATCTCAAGACTGATTAATATAGATCAAATTAATTTCAAAATATTTCTAGAAATTTATTTAATATATGCTTTTTTAATTTTTTGATTTTTTTAATTCACAAATTTAATAAATTTGGAGAATTGAAGGGTAAGTAAGAAATTTTAATGAACCAAAATTATTTAAAAAAAAATTATGTGATGCCAAAGCTCTTAGCCACAAGATCTTTTTTATACAATATTATATAACAATACATCAATTGATGTCAATAATTTCATATTTTAAAAAAATTATATGCATAGTATAATATTATTCAATTAACCGTGAGAATAAATTTATATCATTAAAATACTTTTTCTTATTTATGTAGAGCCTAAATAATGAAATTTAATCTAAAATTTTAATTTATATATATATATATATATATATATATATATAAATAAGAAAATTGAGATTGAAGGGATAAATAAGGACTAAAAGATCTCATAATATTATACCTATATAATGATGTGACATTGTCACATAAGCGATGTATACAAATAATATGCCCACATGTAGGCACTATATTATTCCCGTTGAGATGAAACTCCACAAACCCTTTCATATCTAAACATCGTCGTCCAAAATATATGTTAACTTATACTCTTTCTGTTTCACAATAAGTGTCGTTCTAGATTTTTTTTTTTTTATCAAATTAAGAATTATAAAATTTTCACATATATACCCTATATAAATATCTAAAAAAAGGTCTATTATATTTTGATAATCCCTAACATATATGTTGTATTTTAATATAAGCTCTAAAAGATATCTTATATTTTGAAATCGAAATCAAGGTAAATTATGAAAAAACATAAAAAAATAGCTAAAACTTCACTTATTTTGAATCAAAATTTAACCTAAAAAAGTTACTTATTTTAAAATGCTGAGAGTATAAAATAATAAATACACATAAATATTTAATCATGTATTATGAGCAAGTCTCATATGA
Source organism: Ballota nigra (assembly GCA_947034835.1). Lineage (NCBI taxonomy): Eukaryota > Viridiplantae > Streptophyta > Magnoliopsida > Lamiales > Lamiaceae > Ballota > Ballota nigra. Next base: position 31,955,207 of record OX344721.1, read on the forward strand.
GACCGTCTAATACAATTTTTATGGTATATTATTACTTATGATTAATTAAATATAATTTAATTTAATTTATTCAAATTTTAATTAAATAATAGTAATATTATAAAATTATTATTGTTGTTGTTGATTGTTGGATTGTAAAATAATATTATAATAATATAAATGAATAAATGATGATATTTTTTTAAATAAAAAATATTCATTTTCTTAAAATGTAGAGTAGATCATAAATCCATATATTATGAAAGGAATCACTCATAAATTCACGTATTGGGAAAGAAATCTCTATTTCTTATTTTTTGGAATAATTATTCATTTTGTAAAAGTATATCAGTCATTATATTTGACATAGATTAATTGAATTATCACTTCATTCTCAATCAATTCCAAATTTAAGTATTTGTCTACAAATTATCATTTTCAAGTATTATTACCATTTACCATTGATTAATAATAATATTCACATTCCTTGTCGCCTCACCGTACTCTCAAGATCATTGTTTCCTCCTATAAACTTATATCCGTTCAATTCAATAAAAAACTAATATTTTCTCATCCCGAAACACATTGTATCACTTTTCTGGGCACACAGTTTAACAAATTTTATTTTTTTACTTAATGAGTATGATTTTTTTTTTCTTTTTTTGGAGTGTGGACCATGTAGAATGAGTGTGTTGGGGAATATCCATTTTAAGGAGCGTAAATTTTTTGTTGAACTAACTAAAATGAAAACTATGCAATATGTTCCGGAAGGTAGGAGTACTAATTATTCTAAGAGTTGATCCTTTGTAAAAAAAAAAAAAATTATATATATATATATATATATTTGTGCCATTATTAATAAGTCATACTCCCTCCGTCCCAGGTATTTGTTCACACTTGCCTAATATGGACGTCCCGGGAATTTTTCACACCCAAAAAAAGGAAATAACTCTCTCTCACAAAAGTTAATAAAGCATAAAGTTATCATTATTTTATTCAACTTCATACTCACATACTCTCATTTAAAAAAAAAAATGTGTCAAACCCTAGTGTGAACAAATACCCGGGACGGAGGGAGTATCTATGATCTATCCATCGCTTATATTAGAAAACAATCATTACTATTTCATAAAACAAGTAATATTAATAAAATAATACTTTTTAATGTAAAAATTAATATTGTTTAAAATTATACATAAACAAAAATACAATTGTTTTACATATGCTTTCACGCGATAATTACTTATTTAAAACTTAAAGAAAACTCGTGAAACTAGTTTTATTGGATTATTTACAATATAAGTTTGGTGAGCACTGAGCAACATGAGCACTCAACTGTTGTACGATAGAACCACGTTAATGTTACAGAAATCGTACAATAGAATGACAGTAATGTTTTAGTATATATCTATATACATGTACGAAAATAACATGTTTCTATTTTTATCACTAATGTATGACGAATAATTAAATGAGCTGATTCTAAAAATTTTTAAATTCAAACTTTTAGATGACAGAATTCTCAAATGGTATGATAGCTAAAAAACTCACTCTCAGATAAAGATTTTGGGTTTGATTGCTGTTGAGAATAACTCTACTCATATTAAATTGTCTATTCATTGAGTCTCTCCACTTTGTAAGTTTGGATTTTTAGAGGGGAAGAATTCTGTCTAACTAACTATAAAAAAAATTCTATTTAAGTTCTTTTTCTCTTCTAATTATCAATTTATATCAGAACCTGGAATATTCATATGGTATGTGTGCTCACTCACCACTCTATGGTATGTGTGCTCACTCACCACTCATAAGTCATAACAAAGTTTACATCTTCCTTCGATTATCATTTTAATTTCAATCAAATTTGTTACCACGCCATAGCTGTAAAGCAATTTTACATTTTTTTGTTGTTGGAATACTAAGAGTAGACTGAGTAGTACTAATGTATTGAATCGACTTGAATATTAATATACATTACTTGGTTATATTCAATAGTTTACGAATACTTATAAACTTGCGACAATAATTAGAACCTAAAGTAATATGAAATATACATTGTTATAATGCATTTATAAATGGGTTCGGTTATTAACACCCACTAAAATACTTTTTTCACCCACTATATATTTTATTAGTTTGTTTAATGTATCCCCTTAAAATTTACACCTATAAGCTTAATATACTATTTAAATCATTCACTAAATATACACACCCACCAATTTAAAACTAAAAAATTAGCACACCAATAGTTTGTGTGAATTTGAAGGTTAAAATTTATATGTAGTAAAATGTTATTTTTGTCATTTATGGAATGAGAAGATTAGTGGGAGACGCCCGAAAAAAAAGTGGGAAGTTTACTTACTTCCTCCTTAAATAAACTTCTCACTTTCCTTTTTGGGTCGTCCCCCACTAAACTTTTCATTCCATAAATGACAAAAATAACACTTTATTACATATAACTTTTAACCTTCAAATTCGTACAATATTACCAAAGTGTCACTCATTCAACACTATTCGTTATTTTATCCCAAAAGTCAACATGTGACCCACCATATATTAATAAACAAATATACTTTCTTAAACTATTCAACAAAAAGAAGTGGAAAGAAAGCTCGGGGACGGAGGGAGTATCTTATAATTCAAAATATTATGTATTCTTTTAACCATTTAGATAAAGTACATAGATAAGTAGAGATAATCTATATGCAATAATAATAAAATACACTAATATTGTGTTACACTTTCCATACCAGAATACCTTTCACGGGAAAAAGAACACACAAAATAAGGATACACACTAAATCTTATAAAATATATAAAAATTAATAAACAAAATAAATCTATAAAAATATAAAATAAATCAAATATAAAATTATTTGAAAAATCAATTATATTTTTTAAAATATTAAAAATAAAATCTGAATAAACTATTTTTTTTGTAAATAATTAACAAAATAAAATGAATCTTAAAAAAATAATTAAATTAAAAAATAGTCGATTAAAATAATTTAAACCTACATAAAATATGAAAAACATTAAATTATCAAATTAAATTTAAAAAATAATTAAATAAAAAATAGTTAAAAAGAAAATATGAAAAATAAACTACTTAAAATAAATATAAGAAAAATAATCTAAATCTTAAAAAAAATCTTCAAAAAGTAAAATGTCAAAACTAAACATAATAAGAAAAATAATATTAAAAAATTACAATTAAATCTTCATAAATAATTAAATAAATTATTTTTATTTATCTTTAATCGAATTTTGAAGATTTTTTTTCATTTTATTTCTTATTTTAAGTATTTTTAAGATTTAATTGGTTTTTTCAATATATTTTTAGTTTAATTGAATTATGTTGAAGACTTAGTTGATTTATTTTAATATATTTTAGGTTTTATGATCTTTAAGGAATTTTATTTGATTATTAATTTCATTTAATTTGATTATTTAAATATTTTAATGAATTAAAAAATAGATTTTAATAGATTTTTTATTTTTAGATTTTTCAATTATTTTTCCATGTTTCAAAAATTAAAAAAGAGATTGACTAATTTGAATTTAAAGGACTAAATTTGAAATTGAATAATTTCAAAGATTAAAATCAAAGATAATAAAATTTAGAGGACAAATAAATTAATTTACCTCATATTTATATAAGAATAATTAAGTAATTTTATGTATATTAATTTTTGCCTTTAAATTTATGAGATATCTTTAGAGAATTTTGGGTATAATTAGTGGAGAACCTTTAAGAATGATACTTAATTTATCTTAAAAAGTGATGATTTTCCATTATTTTATGGGAAAAAATTGTCACAGAAATAAAAATTCTCAATGTTGATTGTGAAGAAGAAAAGAGGGGATTAAATAAATTAGTTTGATTCCATTATTCAATATTCGTATTTGGGTTGTTTTCTTAAGCTTAACACGTACTACTACATATATCGTTTCCAACGTTTACTGTTTATATATATGAAATACCCCGTAAAAAAAATACTCCTTTCATCCCCGAATGAATTTCTTACTTTTCTTTTCAGACCGTCACCCAGTAAATTTTTCATTTCATAAATGACAAAAATAACATTTTATTATATATAACCTTTAACCTTCAAATTCACACAATATTATCAAAGTGTCACCCATTCAATTCACTTTTCAACACTATTCATTACTTTATCTCAAAAGTCAATATGTGACCCACCATATATTAATAAACAAATACATTTTCTTAAACCATTCAACAAAAAGAAGTAGGAAGAAAGCTCGGGGACGGAGGGAGTATATTGTACATATATATATATATCGTTTTCATATATTTAGATAGTGAAATATTAATGAGTTAATATCATTTTTAGTCACTAAAATTTATCTTAATTTTATTTTTGGTCACTGAGTTTCAGTTTTCATCAAAAGTAGTAATTAAATTATATTTTTTTAATCAGCTTTGGTCACTCAGTTAGTTGACCGTCTACTGACTAACGGAATAAATTATTTAGGGTTTTAAAAATGTAATTATATGAAGTAATGTGCCACTAAAAATAAATTTTAAAAATATTTTTTGCAAAAAAAATCATTAAATGAATAATTACAAAATCATATGGTTTACATATTTAGTTTTACCCTTATTTGTTATTTTATACTAATAAGTAATAAGTATATCCTTTTTTATATATATATTTTTAAATACAAATTAAGTAATTTTCTAAAATTTATTTTTAAACTGTTGATGCTCTTCTCAAAGAATTTTACATCATAATTTTATAACAATCTTTTATACTATTTTAGGTATTTTTTATTTTTTAAATAAAGTTCAAATTTTGTAAGATCTTTCAAAACTTATAAAGAGATTAGGCGATTATATGTTAATTGATATATTATAATATAAAACAGTTTTTAAATATATATTTAGTTTATATATCCAATTTAAAATTATGAATTTTGATATTTTATTTCTTGAAATCAACTCATTTAACATTCTTAAAAGTCTTTTAATAATTTTCATATTAAATTTAAATACATGATATTTCCAATAATTACACTTTTAAAAAAAAGTTAATTATGTGGTCATCTAATTTAAAATGTATAGTTTAGTGTTTGTTTTTAATGAAGATTTAATTTAAAATGTATAATTTAGTGATTATTTTTAATGAAAGTTAAAATTAAATGAAAAAATGAAATTGAGTTAAACTTTTGACTAAAAGTGATATTATTCCAATATTAATATATGTATATATACACACGTAAACAAATAGTCAAGGTATGTTCATGGTCAAAGCATGTCTGGAAGATTGGGACTTCTCTCTGCCGCATCTTTTCGTCTGTTGCCAATGGCATATGCAAATCTCTATCTTCGGTATTTTTCTTTCTTTTAATATACTACTGCTTCAGTCCATAAATATTTAGTTTGTTACTTTTGCCACAGTTATTTGAAAAAATTGATATAATATTTAAAATATTATATCAAATTAAGTATAAAATAAATTTTTAATGTTATGTCAGTGTTGTAAAAAATGTTTAGGCAACATTTTGGATAACATTACTAAATTTGTCATTTTCCCTTACACTAACACTTTTTGTTCTATATTGTGTTTGATGTTGTGTTCGCAGGATGAAGACCTAGAATGTTTCAGGTCATGCGGCTGCGGTTATCAAGTGAGAAGATCAAATATATCATGGACGGTTATTCTTAATCATGGAGTTAGTGGAGGAAATTGTTTCTAGGTCATTCCAAATTGATCTAGTGATTGTAACTTCCGGTGGATCCTACATCTATAAATACCAGAAGATAGACGAAGGAAAACTAGGGGAAACAAGCCAGGAAGTAGTAACCAAGAGCTATGCTATCGAGTGTTCAAGTACATCTAGTGTAGAAGGGTCGTTACTATTATATTTTGTGTTGATCGAGTGCTGCAACGCTCCTATCAGTATTGAGATCGAAAATAGACTAGATTAGGGTCTGAGTGTGATCAGTTTTCTAGTCATCGTAGATCTGTTTAGGCGGTATATTGTCACCTTACCTTCACTTTGAGATCTTATGTTAGATCTTTGCTTGTATCACTACATGGTTATAGTGAAGCTTTTCGCCATGAGGCATCATAGACTTTATTTAAGTCTACGATAAATTTTGAATTCCGTTTGCAAGGTGTTTTAATCTTCCGCTGCTTAGAACTACTTAGATCTGTTCATAACTGCTCGTAACCGTCTTGTGTTGTCGCGCATGTTATCAACATTTTAGTTAACACAACTCTGAAAAACACCACACACACGCACTTCGGCTTTTCATTTGGCACCAGAGCCAAAAACTTAGTCTTTTAAGTTTAGATCCTGTTGTCCTATGTGTATTTTTATTGCAATGGAATATCCCCTTACTCCTACACTTAAGCCTCCTGTTTTAGATGGAACAAACTATGCGTATTGGAAGCCTAAAATGCGTATGTACATCAAGTCCATTGATGAACGCGCATGGAGGAGTATTTTGTCTGGTTGGACTCAACCGAGGACACCAGCTGATGAGGACAATGAGGCTCAGATCAAGAGAGAACTAGACTGGACAAATGAAGAAATTCAATTGGCTAGTTACAACACGAAGGCCTTGAATGCTATTTTCACAGCAACTGATGTTTCCATGTTCAAACTAATCTCAACTTGCATTTCTGCAAAGGATGCTTGGGAAAGATTACAAGAACATTGTGAAGGATCAGATAGTGTTCGAATGACCAAACTTTGAATGCTTGGGACGAAGTTTGAGAACATGAGGATGAAAGAAGATGAAACAATCTCACCCTACAATGAAAGGACCAGTGAGATTGTAAATGAGGCTCATGCTCTTGGAGATCCTATCTCCAATACCAGGTTAGTACACAAGATTCTTAGAACTATTCCTAAAAGATTTGATTCTAAGATATGTGCTATTGAGGAAGCTAAAAATTCTGATACCATATCTCAAAATGAACTTGTAACTATCCTAAAAATCTATGAAATGAATATAACACAAGCTGAAAATTCAAAAGATGGTAAAAAGGTTGTTATGTTCAAGGGTAGTACTTCTTCTAATTCTGAAAAGACTTCTTATATTACTGAAATTGAATATGATAATGATGATGATGTTGTCAGTTTGTGTCTTGACAATCCAGATAACATTGCTCTATTATCTAAGCAATTTAATAAGTTTCTTAAGAAGAAAATGAACAATGCTAAAGGTATTGTTCAACCTAAAGTTCAGATCAATAACTCACCTCAAGTTTCTGAAATGAGAACAAGTTTCAATCAAACTAAACCTCAGAATAGGAATAACAAATTTAGATATGATCCTGAATACATAAAGAATGTGAAATGTGATGCATGTTCTGGTTTTGGTCATTATGCTAATGAATGTGCTAATACTTTATAGAAAAAGAAGTATAATTTGACTGCTACTTTGAGTGATAATTCTGGTGATGAAAATGATTCTGAAAAAGAAGAAAAATGTGTTTTTTCTGCTAGGATAGAGTATGATGATACTTTTGATGATCATCTGGATGATTATTACTCCAATGTTGACAAAAATGACATGTCATTTCAGACAACACTGGGTAAAAATAGTCCAGATGTGAATTGTTTTAATGGTTTACTTAATGAGATAGGTAATACAGTTGAAATTCACAAGGATTGTGAATCTAGAAGACATAAGCTGAGTAAGGAACTTGATTCCAAAAATCAGATTCTAGAGTCATTGACTTTGAAAAATTCTAATTTAAGGAATTCTCTTACAAGGCTGGAAGTGATCTTGACTAGAAAGGACTTGGAACTGTGTAAACTTAAGGTGGATTTGAAAAAATCAACTTTGAGTTTCAAGAAATTCTTATAAGGGAAAATGAAGTTGGATGATGTTATGACTTTTGGACAGACAAACAAAGCTGGACTTGGCTTAGTTGGTAACACTTCTGAACCTTCTCATTCTGATAAGCATGTGAAATTTGTTAAAGCAAAACATGAAAAAGTTAATTCTGATATTTCTGAAAAGCATGTTAGGAAGAATGATAAAGTCTATATATGTCATTACTGTTCTGAAATAGGTCATATTAAGCCATATTGTGCAAAGTTGAAAATTGATAAAGGCATGTTACCTAAAGTGTTACAACATTCTGAGAGACATACTGATAAATCTTGGATTTCTAAAACTATAATCTCATGCAATGTTGTGTATACTTCTCTGAAAGTATGTGTACTAGGTTTATGGTATTTTGATTCAGGTTTCTCAAGACATATGACTGGAAAAATTGAACATTTAGCTAATTATGAGTCATATGATGGTGGTAATGTAACTTATGGTGGTGGTTCTAAAGGAAAAATCATAGGAAAATAAACTCTTAATGTGAATGGTTTTCCAAAGTTATCAAATGTGTTACATGTTGATGGTCTTCTTGCAAACTTGATTAGTATTAGTCAGTTATGTGATGATAACTTGCATGTTAAATTTGACAAGAATGCATATAATGTTTTTAACCAAAACGATGAGTGTTTGATGACTGAAAACAGATCTGCTGATAATTGCTACTTGATTGGTTCAAACAATGTTTGTAATAGCATGAAAACTGATGAAATCTTATGGCATAAAAAATTAGGACATGCTAATTACAGAAACATTCAGAAACTGATTAAACATGATGTTGTAGTTGGTTTGCCTAAATTACAGTTTAATGATGTAAAAGTCTGTGGATCATGCCAAAAAGGTAAGCAATCAAGAGTGCCACACAAAGTGTTATCTTCATGTACCACAACACTATGTTTAGAACTGTTACATATGGATTTAATGGGTCCTACTGAAACAGAATGTATAGGTGGTAAGAGATACTCTTTAGTTGTTGTAGATGATTTTTCTAGATTTATATGGGTTGAATTCTTGAAAGAAAAATCAGATGCCTTTTCTGCATTCAAAGTTCTTTACAAAAGATTCAAAACTGTTTATAACTTGAAAGTAAGCAGGATAAGATCAGATCATGGTAGAGAATTTGAGAATAGATTATTCACTGAATTTTGTGAAAGCAAAGGAATTTTTCAAGAGTTTTCCTCTCCCAAAACTCCACAACAAAATGACATTGTTGAAAGAAAGAATAGAACTCTTCAAGAGATGGCTAGAGTCATGTTAATTTAAAAAAAATCTTTCAAAAAGATTCTGGGCAGAAGCCTTGAATACTGCATGTCATGTTGCAAATAGAGTGTTCATTAGATCTGGAACTTCTAAAATACCATATGAAATCTTGAACAACAGAAAACCTAATCTAAAGTACTTTCATGTTTTTGGGTGTGTTTGCTACATACTTAATGATAGAGTTCAATTGCACAAATTTGACTCTAAGAGTGACAAAGGATTTTTCTTAGGTTACTCTAGGAATAGCAAAGCTTACAGAATATACAATCTAAGGACAGATACTGTTCAAGAATCCTATAATGTGGTATTTGATGATACTTCTAGTATTGCAGGTACAAATTATGAGGATGATGTTGCTGATCTCATTGAAACTCCAAAAGTTTCTGACCTGAAAAAGGATGTTGCCCAAAATGAGACGTCATCTGAGACAACACTGCCTGAAAAATCTGAAAAGATTGTCAAGTCAGAAAATGTTATAGAAACAGGAAGAACACCTTCTTCCAGGATTCTAAAGAGTCATCCAATGAATCATATAATTGGAGAACAGTACACTGGAGTGCAAACCAGAAGGAGATTTGAAACTGACCCCAAGGATGTGGTAAGGTCTATTTGCATGTCCTCTATATGCAATCAGGTAAACTTTGAATGTTATCATTCATTAATTGAGCCTAAAAATGTAGCTGAAGCTCTTAAAGATGTGAATTGGATAAATGCAATGCATGAAGAGCTAAACCAGTTTGAAAGAAATGAAGTTTGGAGTCTAGTTCCTAGACCTAGTCATACTAATGTTATAGGAACAAAATGGATTTTCAAAAAATAAAACTGATGAAGCTGGTAATATAATTAGAAACAAAGCTAGGCTAGTAGCTCAAGGTTATACTCAAATAGAAGGAATAGACTTTGATGAAACTTTTGCTCATGTAGCAAGAATTGAGTCTATTAGACTGTTATTAGCCATTGCATGCTTTGTTGATATTAAGCTACACCAAATGGATGTTAAAGCTGCTTTCTTAAGTGGAATACTTAAAGATGAAGCTTATGTAGAATAACCAAAAGGCTTTGAAGTACCTGAATATCCTGATCATGTTTATAAATTGAATAAGGCTTTGTATGGTCTCAAACAAGCACCTAGAGCTTGGTATGGGAGACTAACTGATTTCCTAATTCAATTTGGTTTTGTTAGAGGAGAAGCTGATATGACTTTGTTTATTAAATATTCAAATGATTATCTCTTAATTGCTCAAATTTATGTGGATGATATTGTATTTGGTTCAACAAGTGAACATATGCTGAATAAATTTGTGCATGAGATGACTTCAACATTTGAAATGTCTATGGTTGGTGATCTGAATTATTTTCTTGGATTGCAAATTAAGTAAAGTAAAGATGGTATATTTTTCTCTCAAAGTAAGTATGCTAAGAGTCTGGATAAAAGATTTGGATTAGAAAATGTTAAAATCATGAAAACACCAATGGGTGCTACACAAAAACTGAGTAAAGACAGTGATGGGCAGAATGTTAACACAACATTGTACAGATCAATGATAGGAAGTTTGTTATATCTTACTTCTAGTAGACCTGACATCATGTTTAGTGTTTGTTTATACCAGGCAAATCCCAAAAAGTCTCATTTAAATTCTGTAAAAAGAATTATAAAATATGTGGCTGAAACTAGTGAAATGGGTATAATGTATTCAAAAGACACTAACTATGCTTTAGTTGGATATAGTGATGCTGATTGGGCAGGAGATGCAGATGATAGGAAGAGCACCAGTGGTGGATGTTTCTTCATGGGGAACAATCTGATCTCATGGCATAGCAAGAAGCACAACTGTGTCTCACAATCAACTGCTGAATCAGAATATGTTGCTGCAGGAAGTTGTTGTACACAACTTCTATGGTTAAGAAAAATATTTTATGATTATGGCATTGATAGTGATGTTCTGACTGTTTATTGTGATAATACAAGTGCCATAAATATCTCTAAAAACCCTGTGCAACACTCATTAACTAAGCATATTAGTATAAGACACTATTTCATAAGAGACCTTGTAGAGAAAGAAGTTGTGAAATTGGAGTATGTTTCTACTGAAAAACAATTAGCTGATATATTTACTAAAGCCCTTGATTATGAGAGGTTTTCTTCCCTTAGAAAATCTCTTGGTTTATGTAATATCTAAATCTGTTATAACAGGATGTTGTGCAAAATATTGACAACATTTTAAACAACATCAGTATGAGTCATGCTTTTATTCCTAAGTGTCAAACCTATTTTGTCTATTAAGTGAATTTCGTGTAGAAAGTTTTTTCATTTGAACCCTGAAAATTATTTTCTGGACACACATCTCTTGAATGTTTAAAATTGAAAAATCACAATAGATGCTTAATCACTGAGTAACTATGGGACACAGAGCTCGCTACTACGATGATCTCTTTTCAAAAGGTGATAAAAGATGCATCGATACTGGGTTAATTACTGAGTAACTATGGGACAAGGAGCTCGTTACTATGATGATCTCTTTTCAAAATGTAATTAATTCAATATGTTCATAATCCACTAAGTAGCTATGGGGCACGGAGCTGACAACTACGATGTACTCTTTCAAAAAGGTGGAACAATATGATCAAGTGATTTTGTGCTTGAAAAGTTGAAATTTATAAGTATGTTGAGGTGTGTCTGCGCCATCATTTTTGTTATCACTGTGTTGGTTCGAATGTTCAAAACTTTCACATGCATATTTGCTTAAGATTCGAAAAATGGTAGATTCTAGAATATTAATGTGATAATTACACTGTTATTTCTTGATTTTAGACTAATTACAATATTTATAATTAAGGTAGTTATTAATTATTTAGTTATTCAGTTATTCAGTTAATTATCCCATATTCTCTACAACACAACCCACGTTCCTCTCTCACTCAACATAACCATCGGATATCTCTCTCCATAACCCACGATTTCCACTTCTACTTGATGTGTTTCAATTAACTACTTTTTACTCTATAAATATCGAATTGAATTGTGTGTTTATCATACAAAGAGCTGAAATTAATTGAGTGATTAAGCACAGAGTTAATTAGAAGGTATTTTCGGTTTGAATATTATTGCCTATGTATTTGTTTCGGTTTCGTTCTTGCTTATGTGATTGGTATTTAATGTTATTTTAATTGTGTGCATTATATTCCTGCAGGTATAATGTCTAACACTCAAACTTTTTCGAATTCACAAAGCTCAAGCAAACCAAACTCTCCAAACACATCCACAACCTCCGAAAATCCTCTCAACCTACTTGCTTCAATGGCTATTGGAAATGAATCTCTCAATATCGACCAAAGTGTTGTATCATCTATGCCAACACAACATCCCATTCCACTCGCCATCGTTCTCCCTGAATCCACAACCACGGAGGTGATCGAGCGAATTGTACGCGATGTTGGTAGCGCACTTGTGCCTCCCACGATCACTATTGGGTTTGTACCAGTTGGCTTATCTAAGTATATGCCAGAATCAAGTGGTGAGCCTTCAAACCCTTCACAAATTCCTACTAAAAATCCTATTTCTGAAACCCCTGTTCCATAAATTCCTTCTGAAAATCCTAAACCTACTGAAATTCCAACTCCAATGGCAACAGATGAACCTACACCTGTTGTTGAACCTGTAGTTAAACCTAACTCCACTCAAAACTCACCAAATCCTGCCGAAACCTCCAATGTTGCTGGAAGTGTTGACCCAACACTGTTACCAGATGAAAACTTTCTTTTGCATGTTGAACTGGATGAGAATGCAACTGTTCTGGACATCATTCAAACCTATGAAAATATGGTTCAATGCTCTTCAAGGCAGAAAATTACTATTGGTGGTAGGGATGTTAACTTGAACCAGTTTGCCTATATCAAGGAGAAAGCTGAGAAAGAGAGAGCTGATATGAGAAAATCTAAAGAGGAGAAAGCTGGAAAAGGAAAGGAACCTATTGATCCTTCTAACCCTGAGGAAGGTGAAACTGATTCTGACCTTGGTGAAGAATCATTTGATTCTGATGGTGGATTGGCCAAGAAATTACAGAACCTTGCTGCCAAAGGAAATAAGAAGAAGAATGATCCAAAATCTTTCACAAGGTATGGTGGCAAAAGGAGGATGTCATTTAGGACTATGGGAAAGAAGGTGGACTATTATGAGTCCAGGAGAAAGAAGCCAAGGGATGATGGAACAAGCTCAAAGCCTGTTCAAGTGTCTGAATCTGAGAAGGAAGATGGTGAACCTGAAGGAGAAGCTGCTCAAGATGTGGAAGTTGAAGCTGATACTGTCATGAAGGAGATGTCATCTGAAGAAGATGTTGACATGGAGATCCCACTCAAAGATTTCTTTGCTAACATGACTGAAGGAAGGACCAAGCACAAACATGATCCTTCTACTGCCAGGAGAGAAATCAGAAGCAAAAGAAGAAGTGATCCTGTTCATGTTGTCGAAAATGTTGCCTCACCTGAGACAACATCAGAATCTGAAGAAGAAGCTGTTGAACCTGAAGAGGTATACTCTGACTCTGAGACTGATGATGAGACATATAATGACATGACTAGTTCTAGGTACACTACTATTAGAACTAGAGTGATTGTTAGTGAAAGAGTCATTAGGGTACCTGAGTTTGAAGCCATGAATCTGATACAATTCCTTACTGAGAGACACCTTATGCATGCACTACAGTTTGCTACACCATACTATGTTGATTGGGTGTATGAATTTTATGCTAACTTGCATATGAGTCTTGGTAGAGTGAATTCTGAGAACTATGGGAATGTAAGATTTAGAGGTAATAGGATTATGGTTAATCCTAAGGTAATCAACCGCATTCTAAGAACAAGGAATATGGAGGAAAGGTTTGTTACTGATTTGAATTTGGTGATTTATGTGATTATTGGTGGAAAAGTCAGAATCTGGGCAAAAAGAATTTTGACGTCTAGATTGACAAGTTTATACTCTGCACTGCATAGATTGGTGATCCATAATTGGCTGCCTACGACCAATTCAACATGTTTGACTGAAGAACAAGTTATCCTTCTCTATAGGATAGATGAGTTAAATGAGTTTTATTTAGGTCAGACTATATTTAACAACATGTTGAGATATGCTGGAGAAATTAGTGGAAGAGGTTTACTACCGTATCCTTGTTTGATTCACCAATTGTTGCAAGATAAAGAGTTTGAAAGAGCTGATGATGAAGTAATCAGTAGCTATGCACCTGCTCTTGGAATCAACCGTCAGTTGTTGATTGGCAACAACAGGGTGATTGATTTACCCCTTCCAGGACCAAGAGATGATGAACCAATGCCTGAAGCTAAACCAGAACAACAGTCTACTCAAAACAGAGGGAGTGTTGACCCCAATGTTATCAACATACCGAATGACATCAATGTTGATGGGTCATCTATTACTTCTGTTACCATATATGCCCCATATATCTCTAATCAAATTGCAGATTTGGACAAATATATTGAAGACTTGAAGAGAACTCTATCCAAGATGGAACAACAAAGAAACTTTTGGAGTTGCTGGACCATCTGGCCATGGAGGTTCTAATCAAGGTGAAGATGCTGAAGACAATATTGCTGATGCTGGACCAAGGAATGAAGATGGTGATCCAGATGTGGATACACTGTATGGTGACCTTTGAAGGTCAATTTAGAGCTTGAAGATAGGGGGAGATTCAAGTATGGGGGAGTCTGTGCAGATTTATTGAAGATGCAGTTGTTGATATCCTAAAGCCCAATCCTTTCCCATCTTATTTTATATTTTCCTTTATTGTAATAGCTCTTGTTAGTTTTTGTAGCAAGCTAAGCCTCTGTTAGCTTTATAGCTCTGTTAGATTTGTAGCTAGGATTAGCTTTGATAGTTCTATCCAGCTCTGTTAGTTTTTCTATTGTTTAGAATCATTAGTTTAAGTTCTTATCATTGCTCTGAACAAAAGTTGTTTGAGCATAGTTTATTGTTTGTGCCTGTTTCTCATACAAAAGGCTCTGAACAATAATTATATTTTGTTGTTGCTGTCTTATTTTAAGACTAGCTTGTTTGTTTTTGGATTATTGTTTGGGCTAAGCATGATTTGTGCTTAGTTAAATCCTATTTTTTTTGGCATTTTTGACATTCGTTTGTCATTGTCTATTACACGCATATTACTGAAATTTTCATCAGGTGTGTTGTAGTAGAAAGACCAAATTGGTGGAGATTGTTAATGTTATGCCAGTGTTGTCAAAAATATATAGGCAACATTCTGGATAACATTACTGAATTTGCCCTTTCTCCTAACACTAACACTTTTTGTTCTATGTTGTGTTTGATGTTGTGTTCGCAGGATGAAGACCTAGAATGTTCCAGGTCATGCGGCTGCGGTTATCAAGTGAGAAGATCAAATACATCATGGACGGTTATTCTTAATCATGGAGTTAGTTGAGGAAATTGTTTCTAGGTCATTCCAAACTGATCTAGTGATTGTAACTTCCGGTGGATCCTACATCTATAAATACTAGATGATAGACGAAGGAAAACTAGGGGAAACAAGCCAGGAAGTAGTAACCAAGAGCTACGCTATCGAGTGTTCAAGTACATCTAGTGTAGAAGGGTCGTTACTATTATCCTTTGTGCTGGTCGAGTGCTCCAACGCTCCTATAAGTATTGGGATCGAAAATAGACTAGATTAGGGTCTGAGTGTGATCAGTTTTCTAGTCATCGTAGATTTGATTAGGCGGTGTATTTTCACCTTACCCTCACTTTGAGATCTTATGTTAGATCTTTTCTTGTATCACTATATGGTTATAGTGAAGCTTTTCGCCATGAGGCATCATAGACTTTATTTAAGTCTATGATAAATTTTGAATTCCGTTTGCAAGGTGTTTTAATCTTTCGCTGCTTAGAACTACTTTATTACCCTTGTTCGTAATTTATTGAGAGAGAATAAATTTCTTTCGATGAATTTGATTTATTATAATGCAATAATATGAAACATTAGTAATTAACCCGTGCGAAGCACAATCATAATTGTTCAATTAATTAATGGGTCATCAATTTATACCGCAGTATGTTTGTTTAGGTTTACAAGTGTTTATTAAAGTATTTTTCATTTTAAATATATAATATTACGATTGTTTCATTTTATTTTTTGTAAAGAGAACGTAATGTAGATGTCGAAAAACTTTTGTGAAAAAAAAGTCTGATAATATTTTATTTTATTTTATTTATAAGAGACAATCTTAATATTATTTGTATTTTATTATATAATTTTTTTATAATTTACGCAGTAATAAATTTTAGTAATAGCTACGAATCCATATTAAACAGGGTATAAAAAAAATCGAAAATACTATAGATTTCGAAACACCACTCTAAAAAGAACATTTTTTTTCCAATTCCAATAAATGTTCATCCCAGTCACCACAAATCAAATTATTGTGATGACTCTCAAAACATCTACGTGTGACTTATTGTGACTGAAAACAGATTCTTCCAGAATATGCCAACATTAGAAAGCGATTGTCTTTGACTCTTATTGTCATTTCATATGAGACAACTAATGGTGAACTGACTCTTCTAACACTTGAACGAAAGTCTCGGATCAAATGGAATCAATGAAAATTTAAGAATCGACGACATCTTATTTTAATTGCTTCTGGTTATGTCTGTACCTTTCAGAACACTGTCACCTAGCTAGTCTTATTAGCACACCAATCTAGTTCCATTGCACAATCCTCTTAAATGATCTATATTTTTTAGTAATATCATTAAAGTCTCAACTTTCAAATTCAAATCATGATTCGACACTATAACACTTCAAGTTATTCTGGTGTAGGTGCAAGTATGGTTCCATCCTTCAAATAATTCATATTATCTACAATGTTTTTCCAGTGTAGCTTTGAACGAAACATTTGTAAAATTATAAATATAGTCTTTTTACTTCTTTCTTTTTTAAATTAAAGAATTCATCTATGAAGTCTTCCGTTTCATACAGTTACTTCTACACATTAGTTTGTTATGATTTATTTTTATAATATTGAGATAAATGCATGCATTAAAATAATTATGCAATTTAAAAATATATACATTTCACATATATTTTTATAAATAAATAACTAACATTATTCTGTATCATCCAAATTTCATTTTGGTTTGGTGTTTGAAACCCTCA
Source organism: Ballota nigra (assembly GCA_947034835.1). Lineage (NCBI taxonomy): Eukaryota > Viridiplantae > Streptophyta > Magnoliopsida > Lamiales > Lamiaceae > Ballota > Ballota nigra. The sequence goes on from OX344721.1 coordinate 31,972,490, forward strand.
ATCTCTATCAATTCCTGTGTTGAGTCAGTACATATAGAGTTTTGCATTGTTAAATTATACTATCCTGTGAAATTATCCCAAATCTAGCGTTGGACGTATAAAGTAAAATTGGTTCATACGTAAACCACTTTGCAATACTTTTTAGTATAACCATTGATACCCTTTAGTTGTTTAATGCTTATATGTATTTTGTGGTTTGCCTAGTAGAATATATTGATATATTAATTATTATATGTCTAATATAATCTTTCTTTAAAGTAATTAATCTAGATAATCTCCCTTCTATAAAAAATTAAGAGTATGTATAGAGTGAAATTGGTTCATACACAAACCACCCTGCAATAATTTTTAGTATAACCACTAATACCCTATTGTAATCAACTAATACACCTTAGTTAAACAACTAATACTCTTTGTACCCTTCAATTAATACCCTTCAGTGAAAACAACCAATACCCTCCAGAACTAATATTCTCCAGTGAAAATAACTAATACCCTAAAAAACTAATATCCTTCAGTGAAAACAACTAATACACTTCAAATGGTTCATGTATGAATCATTTTCATTCTATACTTTGTCAAAAATTAAATAGTGGTCTTATTTTTTTTTTTTAGATTAATAAATATTTATTTTAATAAATTTTACAAAAAAGTAAACTTCTACAAACTATTGAATTATTTCTATACATTGATCATTCACAAAAATATCTAATAACTATTATTTTAAAAAAATAAATTGAAATATTTTTTATACTACAAAATAGAGGAATTTATCATTATATATATATATATATATATTTTAAAGATATATTCATTAATGTGATCTTCCGTGATCGGGTATCACCACATTAACTACAATGTAATACGTACTACTTATAATGAACTGGTCGCAATAAATATTCAACATTCAATCATATCTAAAGCAAATGCGATAAAAGACTTATTCTCATAAATAAGTGTTTAATACATGAGTTATACAAAGTAAAAGCATACTTTCACGTATAACTCCAACACCAACTCCTGTAGTATACGTAGAAATTCCTATCCCGAGCATCACCATCTCTTATTTGCATTAAAACAAAAGTTATTTAGTTAATTTCATTGATAGCATATAGATAGTTTAATATAGTTTAGAATTAATTCAAACCAAAACATTACATTCATATTAGCTACGAGACGTAGATTTCCAGGGATCTATTCGCATACAAACCTTCCCTTGGGTTCGATGATACTTGGTCCATATACTTGCCCATGCTATTGTGATCCCATACTCTTGAGGGGTAACTACTAGTCAAGCTAGAAAATTGCGTTCAAATCAATGGCGCCGTTGCAGGGGAAGGCGATGTATGCTCATTGAGTAGGACTTGAAAATAGTTTAGTAGCTAGTAGTGAGTGCTTTTATTTTCTATTTTCTTATTTGTTAGTCAGTTGCATTTGATCTTTCTTGTTGAGTACTCAGGTATATGGAAACACGCTCAAAGGAAGAAACGAGCGAAGACCGAACAAAGCAAGATCCTGAGACTATAGCTAGAAGGAATCGCGCTTCTCAGAGAAGGATGAATACTGCAGGGGATGATGACCAGAATCTGAAAATGGGCGGAGGATTAGATTTAGATGGAGAGTGGCTTAATCATACTGAAGAACGGGTCGAGGGAGTGAAAGGATTGAACGGTGAGAAGCAAGTACCCCCAGGGGGAAATGAAAACCAAAACATCCAGATCCGAAACCAAAATCCCCCTCTTAAAAATAACCCCGCGCCAAACCAGAATCAAGTCATCAACCAAAATCCACAAAACCAAAACAACCATTTTAACAACCCTTTCTACCAAAACAACAACCCACCTTACCCATACCCATACCCACCATATTCATATCCACCGTAATACCCCCCACAACCAAACTATAACCAACCAAAGATCCCACATATACCTCCACCACCTGTCTACCCTCAGCACGTTCCTCAGAATGCTGATCCTCCAAGTGTGGCAATTCGAGGAAGGTTTGAGGCTCAGCCTCAAGAATATTATGATGGAGTCACTATGCCACTAGTGGAGGCAAACAACTTCTCTATATCTCCTGGGACCTTGAAGATGCTTGCTGAGAATCAATTCAAGGGAGAAGTAGGGAAAGATAATCCTCACACTCACTTGAGGATTTTCCTGATGATAGCCTCAACATTTAATTATAATGGGATGTCCGAAGATGCAAAGAGGCTCAGATTGTTCTAGTTCTCTCTAACTAGAATAACTCAGGAGTGGTATGATAACACACTCCCACGAGGGGGTGTGAATACATGGGCTGAGCTAGAGCATCTTTTTCTTGAGCGTTTCTACCCTCCATCTAGAACAGTGAAGGCGAGGAAGTAGATCTCTTCATTCAAGCAAGGATCGAACGAGGGATTGAGTCAGGCTTGGGAGCAATTCTCCAACATGCTTATTGAGTGCTCGCAACACGGGTACAATGATGGAGATACTATGACCTATTTCTACTGCGGGGCTAGCGAGAAGGATCAACACCATCTTGATGCTTGTGCTAATGGAGCATTCCTGAACCGTAGTGCAACTGAGTGCAGGAAGATAGTCGAAGACATAGTGAAGAACGTGGGGCAGTGGAAAGAAGATCTACAGTATCAGAGGGTCTATCAGATGGAAGAAAGTGAGGGAACGAGGAAGCTGCTGATGGCTATAATGGAGAAGATTAGTAACTTGGAGGTTGGGCAGAGTTTGAGTGGTTAGAATAACGTGATGAGTGAGAAAGTGGATCAGCCAGGATGCCAGCAAGAGGTGGCCAACTATATGGGAGGGCCTAATTATAACCAGAATGGCTACCAAGGTGGAAATTATCAGGGACAACCTGTTTATGGTCAACCGTTCGTACCACTGGGTCCACAGCCTCCTCAGAATCAATGGAGGAATACTCAGTGATATCAGGGAGGCCCGCAGGCTAACCATAATCAATGGAGGAAGAATGGTAACTTATCCTACAATAATTCGAGAGTTGGGATAATTGTACCTCCAAATGTCGACCTTGGCTCAAAGCTCTCAGGTGGAGAAGAAGGTGCTACTATTGATGAGATGTTACGTGCCATTCTTCAGAAGGTGGAGGAAGGTAGTAAGAGGTTATCCTCTTTAGAGTACGATGTGAAAGAGATGAGTAAGAAGAATGATCATCGATATCAAGATCTTCAAAAAAAGGGATATGGAGTTGAATAGAATTCAACAAGAGAACAATAGAAGGTTCACTTCTATGGAGTTTCAGATGAGCCAGATTGCAAAATCACTTGGAAGAGAGACGGGAAAATATCCTTCTATGCCTGAAGGGAACCCGAAAGAGCAATGCAAGACGATCCAGTTGAGAAATGGAACCAAGTATGATGGAACTCATTTACCTGCTGATGTGGAGGAAGTTCTTGAGGAGGTGGAAAAGGAGAGTGAGAAGGTTGAGGTGGAAGACTCTCAGAAAAAAAAAAGAACATGAAGAAGAAGAAGGAAAAGTAGAAGAAGAGCGAGTCCCGAAGTGGAAAAAGGCAAAGAAAGCGAGGCAGAACGTGAAGGAAACCGAGCGAGATAAATGGAGGGTGCCACAATCTGTGATTCTGGTACCATATCCACAACGGTTCATGAAGAAGAAGTTAGATGAGAAGTTCGCCAAGTTTCTTGAGGTCTTCAAGAAGCTCCACATTAACATACCTTTTTATGATGCTTTGGAGCAGATGCCTAATTACGCCAAGTTCCTGAAGGACTTGATGGCTAAGAGAAGAAGAGCTTGTGCAGTTGAATCACGAGGTGAGTGCAATGGTGCACAAAGCGCTTTCCCCAAAGTTGAAGGATCCCGGTAGCTTCACGATCTTATATGATATCGGGAATGGAGTCAAGAAGGGAGCGTTGTGCGATCTTAGAGCGAGCATCAATCTAATGCCATTGTCACTATTTAAGAAGTTGGATGGTGGAGATCTTCAATCGACCATGATGACTCTCCAACTCGTTGATAGGTCTATTATAAGACCTCAAGGTGTTGTTGAAAGATGTCCTTGTGAAGGTGGGTGATCACATGTTTCCAGCTGATTTTGTAGTCCTAGACATGGAAGAAGATGAGCGAGTGCCTCTGATTTTGGGAAGACCATTTTTAGCTACGGCCGGGATGGTGTTAGATGTGGCGAATGGGAAGATCACAGTAAAGGTAGATGATCAAGAGGTGAAGATTTCCTTATATAAGGCCATGAAACACATGAAGGAAGATGAGTGTTATCATTCCATTGATGCTATTGACCCCGCCTCTTAACCTTCATCAACTCTATATTCATGGTTATGATAATCCTAAACTTGATGATTTAACCTATGAGCGTAATAATCTTGATTGTTTTGATAGGGATAAAGGCAAGAAGGAGTTGAAGGATGGAGAATTGAAAAGTGTGGAGGTGGAAAAATTAGAGGGAAAATGAGGAGTTGATGTGAAGAAGACAAAATTCAGGAAGTTGCTTGATAAGACACCTCCTTGGAAGGTGAAAAAGAAAGTGACACCTCCACCCGAGGTGGAGAAGGAGTTTGCTATGAATGGGAATCAAGGAAAGAAATTCTACTACTTCTCTTGTGAGAATAAGGGAGGTAACTTTGAGTATCATGTCCCATAAGCTCCTTTGAGCTCGGTCCGGCATGAGGACCTTAAAAATAGCGCTGAGTGGGAGGTAACCCACTTTTATTTGCTTTTGAGTGTTTTTAGTTATTAGTGTTTTATTTTGAGTCGTATGTTTAACCTCATTTTTTGAGTGTCTTGAGTGCAGATATATATTAAGGATGTAAAGGTAGCATGGAGTTATTCAAGGGGAGCAACTCGAGAAAGGGAGTATGCCACATTACCAAGGAAACTGGGATTATGCGTATGAGGTAACCCACAACCCCCAAACTTAGACCGCTTCACAAGGTCGAAGTTTGGGGGGTGGAGTTTTTACATGTTTTATGGAACTAATTATGCACCGGCGCACTTGAGAGGTTTATATGACATTGCACAAGCGCACACCCTCTCGTTGAGTATAGTTTGATTTTATTGTGCTAATAGGGAGTTAAGTTCATTATGAATGTAGTGCACGTACTCGTACGTACTCATTTTTTTCAAACTTTATTATTGCGTAGCAAGAAAAATTTTGGGGGTGTGTGTCTTCGTACTTAATGTGTTGTGCACGAAATTCATATGAAAAATTGGTCAATTTTTTTGAAAATATTGATGCACAAAGGAGTTGTGAATGTGTTGAGTATGAATACATTATTGTGTGGTGATTTGGCTAGTTGAAATGCACGTAGGGAAGAGACCCCAACTCCTCGGTTGAATGAGCGACCTGACTTAAATCGAGGAGTTTTCAGGTTAGTACGTGTGTTGGAATTGAATTCATGAAGTTTGGAGTGTTTAAAGTTTGAAAATTCGTGTTTTGGGCAATTTGGAAGAGTGCTCGAGCACTTGGAGGTCGAGTACTAGTGCTCGAGCCTCCAAGGTCGAGCACCTATATTGTTCTGGAAGTTGAGAGCGCTCTAGGGGTGCAAGGTTGAGTGCTCGACCACCTCTCGGTCGAGCGCCCCTCGGATCCAGAGACTTGATCGCGCTCAACTAGCACTCGCTCGAGCGCCAGGTGCTCGACCACGAGGCCAACTCGAGCGGGTCCGGTTTTCTTGAGCCCTAATTCGGATTTCCCCATATAAATACCCCACATACATAAAACACACACAAAACACATACTTGAGAGTGCGAATCCTTGCTGCAAGTCGAGCGTCTCCCCCCTTTCACTCTAATCTTCCAATTTTTCACTTCAATTCACTTCAAGAGTTGTAATTCTTCAATCCAAGGTAAGTATTTTCCTACTTTCTTCTATTCTTTCTTTGTTTTAACTTAGATTAGGCATGAATTGAGTATGTGAAATTAGGGTTCTTAGTATGGATGAAAATTTGGGGATTTTCGAATTGCTCATTGATTCTTGCTTTTTTGATGATTGAATATGCCTATATGCTATGGGTTTGCTAATTTTACTTTCAATTTCATGATTGAATGAGTAGAATCGGTGAATTTCTAGAGTAAGAAGGCATGAATGTTGAAATATTGTGGGCATTTCTTGATGAGTGAATAATTGTGAATTTTGGATTGAGTAGAGTGAATTTATGATATTGAATTGAGTCTTAAGCATGTAAATTGCAATTTTGTGATGTTGCTTCATGATAGACTTAAATTGTGAACATTATTGATGAATTTTGGGAACATTGAGTTAGGTGAATTTGTTTTGAGATAGGCATAGCACCTCAATGTGAGTTAACGTTGCCCATATGGATGAATTTGAGATTAATTGACTACTTGAGTTGATTTGTATTGTTGATATTATTCTTGAGTAGTGATTTTGTTCAAATTCTCTTGATTAACTAGGATAATAGCACCGAAAAGCATGAAGATAGATGGGTAATGGGCCAAGAGCTTGTCAATTTGACCAACGAGCTTATAAGGAAGCAGTTAATGCCCTCCAGATGGGATAATTTGAGTTATGGGGATGAGTAGCACCAGTTTGCTTACCAATGAAGCTTAGTAGCAGGGAAAGTGGAGAAGACTCGACGCCCGAGCGTCGAGTTTATGAGAGAAATAGGGATTGAGGAAGAAATCAGCGGAATTTTTCGTAAAAGCAATATAGAAGGCTTCTACAACTTCCTCCTCACCATGGAGACCTATCCGGATATCACAGAGCAGTTTCTAGCTACTGCAGAGATGGTTGATATCACATCCTTCAAGTTTAGGATTAGAGGAGAGTGGCACCAAATGGAGGTATCGGCCATCAGTAGAGCTATGTCGCTTCAACGATTGAACAGGCCGATTTCCATGTCCGAGAAGTTCAATGCTAATGATTTTTGAAAGCTCATTACCGGAGGGTTAGCAGATGATTACAAGTCCCAAAAGGCACGAGCTTCTTGCATCCGGAACCCGATCATTCGATATCTCGAAAGGATCTTGGGTAACACGATTTATGCTCGTTTCGAAATCGGGACCATATATTTGAAGGAGTTGTATGGACTATGGTGCCTTCTCCATAAGAAGCCGCATGACTTTGGGAAGGATTTTCTAACACATCACCTTGAGGCCCCATTCAGGCTTGGGACGAAGAAGTTAAAGATTAGAGGAGGGGCCCTCATCTCAGCTGTTGTGAGGAGTCTAGGGATCGTACCGGGATCCGGAGTGCTCATAGGGAGAGACCTCGATTTCAGCCATATGTGGAACACACTAATGTTTGAGCGCTTCATGGGTTCGTACTGCATCCGATTCAAAGAACACAACCACTTTCCTCTTCCCAACCAGAAGTTGGTGACTCTGCATAAGTTGAAGAAGGAGAACGTTGGGATGAACGGTGATGCCCATCTGCAGATTATAGTTCAGAGAGAGAATTGAGGAAAGATGGTTGTTGGCGGAAAGGCCGAAGAAGAAGCAGAGGGGTGAAGGCACGAGTAGGCCCCTGAATTCTGATGAAGAGGGGGAGGAAGAGTACGAGCGAGGAGCCGATGAAGAAGAGGAAGCAGGAGAGCAAGAGGAAGAACAATAAGCTGCTGAAGGAGGACAAGAGCCTCAGGAGATGGAGTTCGAGGTGCCTGAAGCGCCAGCTCAGGAAGGATGGGCCCCAACCCAGCTTCAATGATTGGGGATGGAGGCGAAAATGCATGCATTGCATACGGATATTACGCATATTCGGACTACCCAGGAGCAGTGGAACGCTAGAATGGAAGGGGAAGTCTGAGGAATGCAAGCCGGGATGTCTGACATACACAGATGGATGGAGGCACTCTTTGTCTCCCACTTAGGAGCAGACCATCAGAGCTACCGTCCACAACCTCCTCCAGATGCACGATTATGGGGACTCCCCCTCATTCGTTGCTCTATCTTTTCTTTATTCATTGTTTGAGAGTATTTTTCCTTATTTTTCTCTGTCTTGATTTATGATGTACTGATTTTAACTCCTTGAGCTAATCTTATTGAACTGATTGATGTGCTACCATTTATTTCACGCGTATTGACTCATTCTGCTTATTGATTGTTATTTTTTAGTGTGAGTTATGAGTTAGTGATTTGTGGAGTTGAGTTAGGGATTAGGTTGTGTGAGTGTAGTAATTAGAGTGGATTTGAGAGGGAACTCGTATACTGATGGTCCCGGAATACTTTCAAAACCAAAAATGGGAATTCAAAACAAACAAAAAAAATTCGATTTTGTTTCAACACTCAAATCACTGCATTGCTTAGAGTCAGAGCTCTCAAGTCAGTGTAGTGACTTGAGGACTCCATCACTAAACAAAGCAGTGACTCGAGAGACTGAACTCTCGAGTGCGTGCTTAAGCTTGTCAGTGAGATTGGTTCTCCCTGACTAAAATACTTAGCTAATTTTCTTTTCTTACTTTCAAAATACTCTAAGTGAGCATACATTCAAAACGTTTAGCAAGTACTTAAGCAATACTGAAAATAGTAAGTAACACTCAATGTAACGTGGTTCAAAGACTCAAGCTCCTACGTCCACGGTCCTGATTTAACAGGAGAATCCACTAAGGATTGACTTATCTTTAACGTGCTAAGGTGCACCCAGATCAATACAACCATTGACCTTGCTTCCTCCTTCCAAACTCACTATCTAACCTCAACCAACAAACCTGACTAGAGGGTTTTGGTTTCAGTTATGGGTTTCTCCAACTAGGTAAGGTTTTCCCTTACAATGTGTTAGCCTCAAGCTAAGATTGGGAAAACCTCTCTAAGCTATGAGTTACAAGCTGGACACTCAAAGTATATATGTGAAGACCCTTAATGGTCAGTGCCCTAAGTGTGCGATGTGCTTCCTTATACCTCCCTTTGAATTGCACTAAACTTCTCACACCTTCACATCTCGTAGGTGTAGATTTTTCCTATCACACACATGAAACCACAACTGGATGCTTATGTTTATAGTGTGGATTCAAATGTTACCGTTGGAGAGAATCACATTTGAATCCAGACTATCAGTAGGGAAACCTACTTTTCATTAAATGCGGTGTTGTCAGTGTTGGATGAGCTGTCTTGACTTGATTGGTCCACGTGAACTGAATCCAACGGCTCTTTGGTTCAGTGGGCTTGATCAGGGCACACTGACTTCAGATGGCTTACCCTTCACTGACTTTGATGATCTTCAGTAGACATGAGTGTCTTCAGTGTAGTTGTCCTTCAGTAGACATTTGAAGATCTTTCCAAGAAGTTTGTCATACGGCTGAATGACAAACTTCCCTGACCTCAGTAGCCTGACTCCTTCAGGGTCTACTAGGTACAGTATTGATCCTCCTGATCATACTCTTCACTGAGTAGTCCACTGACTTAGCTTAGAACAGTCAGGTTTATACTCAGTGGGACTTCCTTCAGGCTTCTCTTCAGGTTCAGATCTTCTGACATGGCTTTAGTCTGTTCTCTTTGTGATTTCATCTTGACTTCCTCAGGCTGTGTCAGTGAGTTCCCCCTTACTGAGTTCCCCCTCAGTAGAGTTCCCCTCAGCTGAGTTTTCCACCACTGAGTGCTTCCTCAACTGGGTTCTTCCTCCACTGATAACCTGTTATATTTGAGAAACAACCTAGCATGACCTGAAACTAAAAGATACAATCCTGACTGCTTCAAACCTATTACATGTGGTTTTGAAAAAACATCAAAACTAATATATCCCAACATATACTTACAAATTTTCATTTTAAATTCTTGTGTGGTAAAAAATGAGAATTCACTAGGTCTAGCATGGATGTGAAAGTCGTGAGATTTGAGCCGTATAAGAGATTAAAATTCACTAAATTGATCTCATCGTTTGTGAGTGGATCTTCACCTTTGAGGTGCTAGAACTTGTGGGTATTCTCTCTTCTTGATTGTGTCTAGTTTGAAATGCCGAAAATGATCTTAAGCCATCTTTCAATTGATAAGTCACTTAGCCAAATACTCCCTACCAATGAAATTTATCCCTTGTTAGCTCGTTTGAGCCTTAGCCTATTTATTTGCGAGCATATTTGAGCTTATCCAAATTCTTAAACTCCTTTTGTCCTAATTTGAGTGGAGAATAGGAAAAGTTATGAGTGGAAAGGGATCGAGTTGAGTTGAGAAGGTGAATTATTAATGATTGAGTGAATTTTTTTTGATCGGTAAATGTTAGTTGTTAGTAGTTAGATTAGTTCACCAAGTCTCCAAACACTCCAAGAAATCCCCAACTCCAAGCCCACCTTATAACTCTCATAATTCGTTCCCAAAGGGAATCGAACCCGGGTCGCTCACTAGAGTGAGGAACCCGGTGGCCAGGTGGGCTAAGCCACCTGGTTATTAATGGTTGAGTGAATATGAGGAAAGGTGTTATGAAATTTTGAGTGGTGGGAAAGAACAAAAAAATTTGAGAGTGAGCAAAAGAAATATGAGCTCATAGATTTTGTGTGAAAAGAGAGAAATAAAAAAGAATTGCGTGATTGAAAAAAAAAAGTGAAAGAGTTATAAGAAAAAAATTGAGGTGTTGTGAGTAAATGGAACTGAAAGTGTTGTGCATAAAGATGTTCGAAGAAGTCGGTTCCGTGTATTGAAAATGCCCAAGTTTAATTTTCTATTCTCCATTCACTTGAGTCAGTTATCCTATATAGTTACCCCACCTGTCCAAAGAGCCTACATTACAACCTAGATAAAGTCCTTTTTGATTCTGCATGGATTCTAGTTTATAGTCGAAGTTGAGAGTACTTACAAGTCTATGGCTATTGATTTGTGTGATTGATTGAGAGAGTCCCTTATTATTGCTAAACACTTGTGAGGAAGTGAAACACATCGTCGAGAGCACATCCATGTTTGATTTTAGTGATTCTTATTGATTATCCATGAGTAGGATGAAGGAGGTGAGTTAGTGTGGGAGTTATCGATCTTTGAAGTTTGAACATTATTACTTGCATGATTTGGTTCTATGATTCATTCTTAACAATTTCACTTGACTTATTATTTTATTGCTTGAGGACAAGCAATATGGTAAGTTTGGGGGGGTTGATTAGGCGTGAAGTTGTTATGTTTTGTAGCCCGATTTGTCCATGTTTTGAGTATATTTTATGAGTATTTAGAGTCATTTGAGTATCATTTTCATAAACTAATGAATTTGCCTCTTTGATGCTCATAGTTGGAAAGAGGGCGAAAAATGGAGTTCGTAGGACTTTGAATTGACTCAAACGGATGCCGGATGAGAAGATATTGAAGAAATACGAAAAAGTATTAGTTCGTGCAAGCAAAAGTGCTACTTGATTCAAAGGGGGAGTTCTCGAGCGAGCCTAGGTCAAGCACCTAGGCGCTCGAGCGAGTTGGAGTCAAGTGTCGTGTGTGTTTTGTAAGTTCAGAGCGCTCGACTGAAGAGGGGTCGAGCGCTAGGCTGGATATTGATCGTGCGGTTAATTCTCACTGGAAGGAAGGTGCGCTCGACCGTGATATGGTCGAGCGCTAGACGCTCGAGCGGTTTCGCGTGTTTTCGTCGTATCTTCGCCCAATTTCAAGCCAAACTCTATAAATACCACTTCCAAGCATATTTTGAGATACACCTTGATACCATTAGATAGATTTGGAAGGAGAGAGCTTGGGGGAAGAGTTTAGCAAGATTTTTTAACGTGTAATAGAGGTTTTAACATACGAATTCATAGTTTAATTACTTTACTTTTGAACATATTAGTTTTTGTTCTTGATTTCTTGATACTTCAGTTTTCTAAACCTAGCTTTTCCAGATTTATTGAGATTATTTTTTAGACTTGAATTTATTCTTTCGTTTATGATATTGATTTCTTTTGTTCATTCAAGTATGCATACGATTATCGTTCATGTTATTGTTTTCGTTATTCAAACGACCATGTTAGGCTAGAACCCTTGCATGCTTAGGATAGGATGAACTCGTAGAAGTAGGATGTTGGTATGTAATTAGGGTAATTCGTGATGTTTAGTTTTGATTCTCTTAATTATTGAATGCTTCTAATAAACTCTAGACTTATCTTGGATTTAAGTACGAAAATTATTAGAGAGAAGACGACTGTATCACTCTTTAATAACGAATAGGCTTAAGGAAAGGGTTTTAGAAAGAGTTTATCATTTACCAGTTTATCTAGGGAGGACGACCGCATTACCTTAGTTAAATTAGGGTCTCAATAATTAAGTACAACCCGTATAATTCGATTATTGGATTTGTGAAGTAGGTTGATAGGACGAAGTATTAGGGTTAATTCTTGAGCTTTTAGTCTTTCAATCTTGTGCTAGATTAGAGAAGTTGATTGCCTAGTTTTAGTACACTTAGGATTATTACTTGCACATCACGATTATTTTAGTTATTGTACCAACTGTTGGGAAAATAGGGTGCCCGGAAACTATTCGGGATGAAATTTAAATACGAATTTAAATATAATTATTACTAGCATGAATTAATCCTAATTAATTCAAATAATAATTTCAACAACAATTTTATCATCATGCATGCAGAATTAATTCACATAAAACCTATAGCAGAATAACTAGGAAATTATGTGATTACGTACCTCTTGTAGATATGGCCTTTGATAATCACGGGACTATCACGAACGTCCTACCAACCAAAAAACCTTCTCAAGTATGTCCCTCAAGCAATTAAAATAACCAAGGAAAAAGAAAAATATTTTTGCTCTTGAGTTTTCCAACACATGGAATCATGTACTTGGGGATGAAATAATCATTCCCTATTTATAACAGTGGGTTGGCCGAAAATTTGTGATATTTTAGAGGTGGAGAAAATCTTTTCTTAGCCTCTAAGAAATCTTGAATATATCCCATATATTCTTTTCTCCATAATAAAATATTCCACAAAAATCTCACTCTTCTTATTAAGGGTGTAAATTTCAAAATTCTTAGGGAGAATATCCAAGATTTGGATCTTCTTGAATATATGAGATAATCTTGTATTCCAAGAATACTTATCTTCCATAATATCTTTCCAAGAAAATCAACAAAAACTTTTCTCTCCTAAATCATTAAATTTCGAAATTAAGCATGAAAAATCAGTAAATATATTTTCTTTTATTTTAATCACCTTATTATTATTGGGCTACTTAATGGGCTACTTGAGGGGCCTTTAGGAGAATTAAGATTGGACCTCCAATGGGATTCTGAATTTCAATATTGAGCCTCAATATAATTCAGCCCATTAATATTAATTAGTACCACTAATAAATTAATATTGCACTATCTATCGTAATCCATATTACGATAATATGGGCTTCCGGTTATTATTTCCCGCGTTTAAGATTATCTAGTCCATTAATTAATTAAGCTTCTGAATAGCTCTAAATTAATTAATATCTTTCACCTTGGAGTAAAGACAACTCAAGATTATTATCCATACCAAAGAAACTAATTCTTCACTTGTAAGATTTGGTACGATAAAACTTCTGAGCCCACTAAGGGGACAAATCACACGAGCTTTACTCGCACGCGTTTCTCCGTATTAAATCTTAGCAACCGTTGTATGATTAATATTACTGCCCAAAACACAAGGTTTGAAGTCACGATGATTCTCACCCAACATGAATCAAAACAGTAACCATTAAGAACACACAGTCCTATTTAAGTGACAGCGATTAAGAAATCAATAACCACTGAGGTCTAATTTTTCACATTTCAGAACAGAAGAATTTATCCTCGCTGTAGGTCCACTTCAACACATACTAAATGTGCTAGTACAATCTCTTAGTCATGACAGACGAATCTGAGATATACACATCGACCTTTCGCGGCGGATTGTTCAATTCCACCTGGGTTGTGAATTTGTACGTTGAGTTACAAGGAAACTGTTAATGTGATCTTCCATGATCGGGTATCACCACATTAACTACAATATAATACATACTACTTATAATGAACTGGTTGCAATAAATATTCAACATTCAATCATATCTAAAGCAAATGCGATAAAAGATTTATTCTCATAAGTAAGTGTTTAATACATGAGTTATACAAAGTAAAAACATACTTTCACGTATAACTCCAACAATCTCCCACTTATACTTAAAGTCTGCTTTTTAGTATACATCATGCATGTCTAGTGTAGTAGCTCTACGTGACATCTCATGTCAACCTACACTAACCTAATAATTCTTCCCACTTATACTTAAAGCAGATTGACAATAGTCTTGACTCCCATTCCATCCACATGTCTCTCGAATGTACTCTGAGGCAGACTCTTTGTGAATGGATCCGCTAGGTTGTCTCCCCACGCTATCTTTGCCACCTCTATATCTCCTCTCTTAACGATTTCTCGTATAAGATGATATTTTATTTCTATGTGTTTGCTGGCCTTGTGGGCTCTCGGTTCCTTTGAATTTACAACTGCTCTGACATTGTCACAATAGACAGTGATCATGTCGAGCAAATTCGGAACAACGTCCAAGTCCACTAAGAAGTTCTTGAACCATACTGCCTCTTTCGCTGCTTCACAAGCAGCTACATATTCGGCTTCCATGGTCGAATCAGCGATGCATTTCTGCTTAACCCTTCTCCATGAAATGGCTCCTCCTCCCATGCAAAACACACTACCCGAGGTAGACTTTCTGGAGTCTAGGTCTGATTGGAAATCTGAGTCCGTGTATCCCATATGAATTAGACTATCTGACTGGTAAATCAACATCCTATCACGAGTTCTTTTCAGATACCTCAAGATACACTTTACGAAAGTCCAATGGTCTTTCCTGGGATTACTTTGATATCTCGCCACCATGCCCACGGCAAAGCAGATATCCGGTCTCGTACACAGCATTGCATACATAAGGCTTCCTACGGCCGAAGCGTACAGAACGCCTTTCATGTCATCTATCTCCGCTTGCGTCTTAGGGGTCATTTCTTTTGATAGATGGATTTCGTGCCTAAAAGGTACAAAACCTTTCTTGGAATCTTGCATGCTGAAATGCTTCAAAACAGTGTCAATGTATGAAGCTTGCGATAAGCCCAATATCCTTTTCTTGCGATCGCGAGTGATCTTGATCCCAAGGATGTGACCGGCTTCCCCTAAGTACTTCATATCAAATTATTTTGACAGCCATACCTTTACGTCTGACAATACCTTTACATTATTTCTAATGAGCAGAATATCGTCTACGTATAATACTAAGAATACCACCGCAATTCCGTCATACTTTTTATACACACAACTCTCGAACTCATTTTGATCAAACCCATAAGACTTAATTACTTGATCAAACACTGGTTCCAAGTACGCGATGCTTGCTTATGTCCATAAATGGATCTCTTGAGCTTGCATATGAGATTCTTTTGGCCTTTTTCAATGAAAACTTTGGGCTATTGCATATAGATATCTAACCCGTCAAGACTTTCATTAACGAAAACTGTCTTGACATCCATTTTCCAGATCTCGTAATCTAGATGCAGCAGCGATCGACAGAAGAATACAGATGGACTTAGGCATAGCTACAGGAAAAAGGTTTCCTCATAATCGATTCCTTCCTTTTTAGTATACCCTTTTGCCACTAGCCTTGCCTTGAAGGTCTCAACCCTTCCGTCTGGTCCTCTTTTCCTCTTGTATACCCACTTGTATCCAATGATTTCTACCCCACTGGGTGGTTCGACCAACTCCCACACTTGATTATGATCCATCGAACCCATCTCGGCTTCCATTGCCATTTGCCATGACTCTGCGTCTTTGTCTTGGATTGCCTCGTCGTATGTCCATGGGTCTGATTCATCACAGAGAATCAAATATGAAGATTCTCCTATTCCCATGAATCTCTCGGGTTGTCTAACAAACCTCCCACTGCGACGGGGTTCCGGTTGTGAAGGTGTGACGTGTGGTATATCATCTTGTATACTTGGTATCGGGGTTTGCCCTCTCAATTCTTCTAAGGTAATTTCACTTTTAGGCTTTCGATTGTTCATATAGTCCTCCTCCAAGAATTTAAAGTGTGTACTTGATTAGTGTGAAAAATTGCTCGAAATTCATGCACTTAATTCGTCGAATTTCATAGAGTTTCTTGCATTTATTTACATTAATTTAACCATTTGTGCCTAATTGTCGAGAAAGACATTTTTGTTATTTTTGCAGGAAAAAGTGTAATTTTTAGAAGCAAATATGAGCCTTCAATTTATTGAGGTCGAGCGAGGAGAAAAGTCGAGAAGAAAACAAAAATGTTGGAGGAGAAAATTGTTTGGGCCAACAATTAAATTATAGCGGCCCATTTATTTAAAAAGGAAGCCCAAAATTTTCGGCCCAATTAAAGAAATCAAGTCCAAGGCCCAATTGCAACATTCATTTGAAATGAATTCATGACAACTCACGTGAAAGATGGCAACTCACAGAACGTTGAGATGAAGATTGGCCGTACTCGACCGGGAGGTCAGCTCGAGTTGGTCAACTCGCTCGAGTTGACCGAGTTGACCGAGTCAACTCAGCGAAAATTTTGAAAAATCCAAAAATTCATCATTTTTCAGGGAGTTAATTGCAAATTCGTCTCAAGCCCTATTTCCACACTATATATACTTCATTTATCAGATTTTTCTGAAGGGGGGCACATATATTTTCTAGGGCATTCTATTTGGGGAGAGCCCCTCTCCCCACACACACTCCTTCAATTCACTAGATAATTTTAAAGTTTTCTTAGATTAGAATTAGTGGTTAATTTCAATTTCTTGTAAGGATTTATGCTTTTGAAGATCATTAGAGGTGATATCTTACTTTTATTTCAAGCTTTAATGAGTAATTTTATTTTTAATTGTTATTTTAGCTTATTAGCCATGGGTGTCTCTTATAGAACCATGAGCTAATTTTCTTTGCTTTGAGTGTTGAATCAATGTATGAAATTAGTGTGTTGATGGATTTATAGCTTTGATTATGCTTATTTCTTGATGTGAATGTTTCTATTGATGGACTTTGTATGTCTCAATTAATTAGTTGATTTTATTAGCTTAGGTATTTAATTATGTGTATTGCAACGAGAGTTGGGTATGCATGATTGGTATTTAGGTGAAAGCTTTGGGTAATTAATTTGAGTTAAATAGTAATCGGTTGCCCGAGAGGGGGTCGGTTGCTAGATCCCCCATCATTAGACATTAGGTATCTTAATTTGATAATTCGGGTACTTAGTGAAGGGGGAATTCTAGAGATGCATCGCGTGTTTTTAGATATTCACGATCTTAGGAGCTTATGGGGCATAATTAGGAATTGCTAGTTAGTCCACGTTGTTCACCTAGGCCTCAAAAGGGATTGGTCTACACACTTTTGTGATCGCTCTTAGCAAACATCTAGAAAAAGGCAATGATAGGTTGTGAATTTGTCACACACACTAGTGGATTATATTGTGAAGACACTCGAAGCATTTTTCTCTCGCACTTTCTTAATTGAATGTTAGTTTAATTGTTTAATTACTTTCTAGATTTAATTTTTTGCTTAGTTTAATTTTTCATATGCCTACTTGTTCGTCACTATAGTACCATGCCAACGTGCAACTTTGGGGCTCCACTGCACTCCTAAATCCTTTGGGTTCGATAACTACTTGGTCCAAGTCTACTTTCACTACTACGACGATCCCGTACTCTTGCGGGGGAGTAGGAAAATATTTTTTCGAAAACTCCGACCAAGTCAATGGCGCCGTTGCCGGAGATTTAGTTGAGTGCCTTAGGTGGGACTTAGGGTTAGTTGAGTGGTACTAGTAGTGACATTTTATTGCTTTGTTTGTTTGTTTTATTTTTGTTTGAATTTGATACTTGCTTTCTTTTGTAGGTGTGCACTTCACTTGTTCAAAGGAGGGTTACACCTCGATATTTAGCCACCAAAAGAAGGAAGGATTGAGAAGAGCTTAATTGAAAGGATGGATGGATATGATTCATACTCATGGAATCAAAGCTATAACCAACACGATATGCATTATCCTCCATATCCTCCATCATATATTCCTCCTCCATATCATCAATATCCACGTCATCCATATTACCCTCCTCCACATTACTCATATTCATATCCTTATCCACCCCAACCTCAACTAGTGTGTGATCCTCTCATCTCATCTATATCCGAAGGAAATGAGGCCCAAACCAACGAGACTTGGTCCGAGAAGCTAGCAGAAATAGTAGCTCAATTAAATGCTACTCTAGCTCAACAAAATGCTCAATTAAATGCTACTCTAGCTCAACAAAATGCTCAATTTGATGCTCAATTCAAAAGCCTTGAGTTTCAACTTGGGGAATTAGCTTCATGTTTGGAAAATCTACAAGAAGAAGAAGAGTTTGAGGCGGAGAATGAGTTTGATCGAGGAGATGAGGATGGAGAAGAAATCGAAGAGGAAGTTGGATACAAATTTGAGGAAGAGATAGAAAAAGATGGTGAAGAGGAGAGAATAGAAGAAGATGTGGATGGTGAATATCAAGAGGAAGAGGAGTTTGAGGTGGAGAACGAATTTGATCGAGGATATAAGGATGAAGAAGAAATCGAAGAGAAAGTTGTGGAAGAGACCCGAGAAGTGACGATTGAAGAAGAGGAAAGAGAAGAAAAGGGCCCAAGTGATGAGAAGAATGAAGGCGACAATTCCATTGTCGAAAGTGATCAAA
This sequence comes from Ballota nigra, assembly GCA_947034835.1. NCBI lineage: Eukaryota > Viridiplantae > Streptophyta > Magnoliopsida > Lamiales > Lamiaceae > Ballota > Ballota nigra. Next base: position 31,991,075 of record OX344721.1, read on the forward strand.
AGAAATGTCCATTGATGGACTTGAGCAACCATGTGCAAGAAAATCAAGAAGCATCGAAAGAAGAGTTGAAGAGTGAAATGAGCATTTCTAAACCTTTAAACTTTTCAATTTGCACCTTATTTGATATTGATGCTTCTATTGATTTCGTTTTACCTCTTGAGACTTTTAATCATAGGAAAGAAGTTGAGAAAAGCTTGGGCATCCTTGGGAAGAGAAGAAAAGAATGGGAGGAGAATATGGGAAACTTCATTGTAGAAAAATCGTGCAAGAAGGATATGGATGATTGGTCTACTTTTCATGAGCGTCCCCATGCTTATGAAACTCAAAGATCGAGATACAATGGAAAAAATGACAAATATCCATGGCCATTTCGATGGGTGAAGTTTGAATTCCATTAATAAGTCCGGCAAAGGACATTAAACCTAGCGCTTAATGGGAGGCAACCCATTTTTACTTGCTTTCTTTTATTTTTGCCTTGTTCTTTTAATTTTGCTTTTGTTTTTGTTTTGTCTAGGTGTTGGGGTTGTGTGTTGAGGCTCGGTGAAGATTTCGAGCTCTATGGAAAGACACGTGCTTGAGGGAAACTTGAGGTACAAACACCTCTTCCTAAACTTAGACATGCTATGCATAGTCTAAGTTTGGGGGGGTGTTAGTTTTTTCATGCATCATTTTTGAATTGCGCCGATACATCCCCATTTGATTAGAGCTTATTGGTAATCATTTTTGTTGGAAATTTTGGATTTAATTGCTTACATATACTTGTAAATGAGTTTTGTCTTGACATATGAAGATTTGAGGGTGTGATGTTTTTCAAGAGAATTGCTTGATAGGAAAGGTGAGCTTACTCAAGGAGCTTAACGTGAGGTGATCGTGACTTGAAGAAGAAGATTGTGCTTGGTGCAAATTGGAGGTAGTATGCCCCAAACTTAGAATTGCTTAGCAATGTCTAAGTTTTGGGGGGTTATTTATTTTGGATTTTCATATTTTACATTGCACCGGCGCACTTGAGGCTTCACTAGTACATTGCACAGGCGCACGCCTCATTTTTGGTAGAGTTTTGCTTAATTGAGTATTGGATATACATGTTGAGATTTGAGGGTGATAGGCTTTCTAAGGGATTTTGTGAGCTTTTAATTGTCAAATTTTTGAGTGGCTTGCTTAATTTGGTGAATTGTTTGGTGAGTAGTTGGTTGCAAATCTCATTGTGACACTATTTTTCCAAACTTTTAATTGCATAGCAATGAAAAAGTTTGGGGGGGGGGGGGGGGGTATGTTCGTTTTGCAATTCCATTTGCACCAACTTACTTTGCTCAATTTTTGAAAAATTTTGTGCTTAATTGTGGGCTTATTGTATATATTTTTTAGTATTTCTTTGAAGTTGAGATTGTTGGGCTTGGTGTTGAAGAATCAATAGATGGTGATTGTTTGGTTTTTGAGATTTAGTTGAGCTTGATGGTATTGATTGAGACTTGCTTGCTTACGTGTTCATGTGACGGTTGTGCTTGATTTTGTGCTCGATCCATGATGAGACAAGCCCGTGAGCTTTAGAGCCTTTAGACTTGCATATTTTGGTCTAATTTCTTTCTTGTGAGTATCGTTCATGCTTGTGTGCTCTAGAACTTGCCAATTGTCTTGTTTGAGGCTACATTGAGTGTTAAATCTTTGAAAGTGATATGAGGCCATCTTTGATTTGAATAGTCACTTAGCCAAATTTTCCATACCAAATGAAATTTTTCCGTAGTTAGCCCCTATTGACCTATTTTTCTTGGCAACCTACAAATTTAGCCTAATTATCCTTTTGTGAGCCTAAATTTTCCTATGAGCTAGTGGAGTTTGAATATGGATAGTAAGGTTGAGTTGAGCTTTAATGTGAATTTGGTGGATGAGTTTGTGTGAAGGTGAAAAGAAGTGAGAAAAAGATGAGTTAAAAAAAAATTGTACAAGAAAAGATTGAGTTTGTTGTGAAGAAAAATTTGAAAAGAAAACTCTCTTGTGTACAAGAATTTGGTTGAGTTACAAGTTCAAAAGAGGTGTTTGATGGTTAATGGTGAGAATGTGCTTGAAAAATGAGAACTAGCAAATTGTTGGAGTTTGGAAATTAGAGTTGCAACTTGATCACTTGCAACTTTGTCTTGAGAATTTTAGATGTGTCTATGCGTCTTTATTTCTCGCTCCACTAGTTACGAGTCACTTTTTCCAAATTATTCCCACCTTGACCAAAGAGCCCAACATTACAACCAAATGCAAAGTCCTCATTGATTCTTGGATTGATCACTTAGAAAGTAGTGGAGAACTTAGATGATTGACAAGCCTATGGTAGTGCACTTGTATGAATTGATTGTTGAGAGCAAACATTCCTTGATACACTTTGAGTGATGAGTGAAACACTTACTTGAGAGGAAATTGTGGATTGAGCACTTGATCTTGCATTGATGTGAACATGACTTGTGAACTTGCTAGTTGATATTTGTACTTAAGAGCTTGACTAGATTGAAGGAACTTGATAATTGCTATTTATTTTCTTTGACACTCATTTCTCGCAATCCTCCCACTTGTTTTATCTCTTTCGTTGCTCGGGGACGAGCAACACTTTAAGTTTGGGGGGGGGGTGATTAGTGTGAAAATTGCTCGAAATTCATGCATTTAATTCGTCGAATTTCATAGAGTTTCTTGCATTTATTTACATTAATTTAACCATTTGTGCTTAATTGTCGAGAAAGGCATTTTTGTTATTTTTGCAGGAAAAAGTGTAATTTTTAGAAGCAAATACGAGCCTTCAATTTATTGAGGTCGAGCGAGGAGAAAAGTCGAGAAGAAAACAAAAATATTGGAGGAGAAAATTGTTTGGGCCAACAATTAAATTGTAGCGGCCCATTTATTTAAAAAGGAAGCCCAAAATTTTCGGCCCAATTAAAGAAATCAAGTCCAAGGCCCAATTGCAACATTCATTTGAAATGAATTCATGACAACTCACGTGAAAGATGGCAGCTAAGAAAAGAAAGAAACAAAAAGCCTGGCCCCACGTCTATTTTAAGAAGAAGGCAAGGTTGACCATTTCAAAAGGAATTAAAGAATAGAAACCCATCTTCATCTTTGCCATCGAAGAGAGAGGCGGAGGTCGTGCCGGAAATTGCTACCATCACGCATGAAATTCATCTCGCCGGAATTGTTTATTGCCGGAAACACCATGGCCGGAATTCGAAGGAGAAAGCAGCGCCCACCACCTAGCCCACTTCATGGCCGGAAAAAGCAGAGAAGTCATCACCGTTGCACCGGAATTTATGGAAGAAGCCCCGTTCGTCGCCGGAAAGCTTCACAACGCCGCCGTCTTGTCGACTCACGCCTGCATTTCATCACCGGAGGGCCACCATCTCCATTGCCGGAATCTCAAAGCTCAACGCCGTCGAGCTGGGTTTTGAAGCTCCCACCACCATGTACGCAGCCGGAAAAGCTTTGAGCTTCGAATCGGAATCAATGGCCGCAAACGCCGAAAATCGCAGCCAAGCAACGTAGCCGGAAAAGCGACGCCGGAAATAGAGAGAAGCATCGCACATGCTGGAAAGCTGTTATTTAGACGCCACTCACGCCGGGAGTCCGTTCAAAGCCTTCGTTGCCGGAATTGAAGAAGCTGTCGCCGATTTCCAACCAAAGCGAAGAGAGAGAAGATGCAATTGGCATTCAAGGGTCTGGGACCCATTTCCATACCCACGTGCCATGTGCAGCTGAGAGAAAAATGTTGTGGGACCCACATGGGAAAGTAAAGAAGATGCAAGCAAGCAACTCGATCGAGTTACCCGACTCGTGCGAGTCAATGTCGATTTTCACAGAACGTTGAGATGAAGATTGGCCGTACTCGACCGGGAGGTCAGCTCGAGTTGGTCAACTCGGTCGAGTTGACCGAGTTGACCGGGTCAACTCAGCGAAAATTTTGAAAAATCCAAAAATTCACCATTTCTCAGGGAGTTAATTGCAAATTCGTCTCAAGCCCTATTTCCACACTATATATACTTTATTTCTCAGATTTTTCTGAAGGGGGCACATATATTTTCTAGGGCATTCTATTTGGGGAGAGCCCCTCTCCCCACACACACTCCTTCAACTCACTAGATAATTTTAATGTTTTCTTAGATTAGAATTAGTGGTTAATTTCAATTTCTTGTAAGGATTTATGCTTTTGAAGATCATTAGAGGTGATATCTTTCTTTTATTTCAAGCTTTAATGAGTAATTTCATTTTTAATTGTTATTTTAGCTTATTAGCCATGGGTGTCTCTTATAGAACCATGAGCTAATTTTCTTTGCTTCAGTGTTGAATCAATGTATGAAATTAGTGTGTTGATGGATTTATAGCTTTGATTATGCTTATTTCTTGATGTGAATGTTTCTATTGATGGGCTTTGTATGTCTCAATTAATTAGTTGATTTTATTAGCTTAGGTATTTAATTATGTGTATTGCAACGAGAGTTGTGTATGCATGATTGGTATTTAGGTGAAAGCTTTGGGTAATTAATTTGAGTTAAATAGTAATCGGTTGCCCGAGAGGGGGTCGGTTGCTAGATCCCCCATCATTAGACATTAGGTATCTTAATTTGATAATTCGGGTACTTAGTGAAGGGGGAATTCTAGAGATGCATCGCGTGTTTTTAGATATTCACGATCTTAGGAGCTTATGGGGCATAATTAGGAATTGCTAGTTAGTCCACGTTGTTCACCTAGGCCTCAAAAGGGATTGGTCTACACACTTTTGTGATCGCTCTTAGCAAACATCTAGAAAAAGGCAATGATAGGTTGTGAATTTGTCACACACACTAGTGGATTATATTGTGAAGACACTCGAAGCATTTTTCTCTCGCACTTTCTTAATTGAAAGTTAGTTTAATTGTTTAATTGCTTTCTAGATTTAATTTTTTGCTTAGTTTAATTTTTCATATGCCTACTTGTTCGTCACTATAGTACCATGCCAACGTGCAACTTTGGGGCTCCACTGCACTCCTAAATCCTTTGGGTTCGATAACTACTTGGTCCAAGTCTACTTTCACTACTACGACGATCCCGTACTCTTGCGGGGGAGTAGGAAAATATTTTTCGAAAACTCCGACCAAGTCAGTACTAATCACGGTTTTTTTTATCCTTGGGACTATAGAACATACACCCTTTTGTTCCCGCGGGGTATCCTATAAACAACCTTAACTCCGAACGTGGATCCAATTTACTGGCTTCCTTTTCTAGCACGTATGCCGGACACCCCCATATCCGCATGTGTTTCATACTGGGCTTGCGCCCGGTCCACAATTCTATCGGGGTTTTGGGAACCGATTTGGATGGCACCAAGTTTAGAATGTAAGCCATCGTTTCCAAGGCGTTACTCCAAAACGATTTGGGTAAATCTGAATAACTCATCATGGATCTGACCATTTCTAAAAGAGTTCAGTTCCTTTGTTCCGCCACACCGTTCTATTGAGGGGTTCCCGGTGCGGTTAACTGGGATACGATCCCTTCGTCCGACAGGTAGTTCAAGAACTCATCGCTGAGGTATTCACCTCCACGATCTGATCGTAGAAACTTGATACTCTTTTCCCTATGTTTCTCGGCTTCAGCCTTAAAATCCTTGAACTTGTCAAAAGTTTCAGACTTATGCCTCATAAGGTAGATGTACCCATATCTCGAGCAATCGTCAATGAAAGTGACAAAATACTCATACCCCATTCTTGCTTTGATCGATATTGGACCACATACATCGGTATGAACGAGTTCTAACACTTCCATGACTCTATTCCCCTTGGCTCCAAATGCCCTCTTGGTCATTTTAGCCTCTAAACAGGATTCACAAGTTGGAAACGATTCGACTTGGAATGATTCCAAGGATCCGTCTTTCACCAATCTTTCTATCCGCTTTAGATTAATATGACCTAGTCTAAGATGCCATAGAAGTGTTTCGTTCATTTCCGAAGAACGCTTTCTTTTATTACTCGAAATGATCGACGTGTTATTAGATTCATTATTTGAGTGGTGTGCACACTTAATCGTATAAAGATTGTTTACCAACGTTCCATGACAGATAAAGTCATTCTTAAAAGAAATAATAACAAATTTATTAAAAGTAACTGAATATCCATAAAAAAATAACTTAGAAATCGAAATTAAATTCTTTCTAAAGTTCGGAACGTATAAAACATCTCTTAAAATTAAAATTCTATCTTCAAAAGACAGGTGCAGGACTCCCACTGCTCCAGCTGCCACTCTCGTAGCATCGCCTAAAGTGATGAGGATCCCATTCTTGCTAAGTCGCCGGGGTTAGCTGGAACCCCTGAAGAGTGAAACAAATATGATCAGTTGCCCCGGTATCCACTACCCAAACATGAGCAGCATACGCCACAACATAAGTTTCAACGACTAAAGCATGAGACTTACCTTTCTCACCGCAATTGAAGCACTTACCCTTAGCGACCTTCTTTCCACCTCTTTCGTCCTTAGCCTTGGCTTTCGCAACGGTCGAATTTGCTTGGGTCTGACCTTTTGTCCTCTTTCTCTTCTTTCCTCCCTTGGGACCAGAAGAGGCAGACGGACCGTTTGCCACCATAGCAACAGTTTGGTGCTCCATTATAGTCTCCTCTGATACCAAAGCTTACAAGAGCTCGGGAAAACTATTTGCTCGATCATTCATTTGATAGTTCAATTGAAACTGCTCTAAACTTTTCAGAAGAGAATGGAGAACAAAATCGACCTTAGTAGGAAGATCAAATTCCGCACCAAGTACCTCCAACTTGTTGAGATAAGCCATCATCTCGATAACGTGATCCCTTACGGGAGTACCCTCCACTATTTTCTGCGAAAACATCTTTCGCATGGTGATTTACCTAGCTGTACTGTTCTGATGTTTAAACATCGTTTCAAGATTGAGAATTATCTCAGAGGCGGTTTCCATGTGTTGGTGTTGCAACACATCTGACATTGAAGCCAAAATGGTACACCTAGCCATCTCATCAGAGTCTATCCAACTCTTATGCTCTTTCTTGACCGACTTGCTCGCATCTTCGGCAAGTTCATCGGGCTTAGAAGTAGTAAATATCCATTTATGGTGTTGAGCAGTTAGGACAATATCAAGGTTATATTTCCAATCAACATAGTTCTCACCAACAAGTTTGTTATCTTTAAGTATACTAAACATTGGATTAAAAGGTTGTGACATGATGAACTGAGAATAAAACATACATTCATATCAATATCTAGAAAAATAAAAAATTATCACATAATTCGATCACATCAATTATATTGAAACCTCAAAACAGTATAATCATGCATCAGCCAACATCTCAAAAAAATTTAAATGCGCCATGAGGGATGGTCTATACATTTAAACACATTCAAGCGGATCACAAACTAAAAGTTACAAATCCTTAATTCAAAATTAATAGTTAGCTCCCACTTTGACCACATAAAAAATGATAGGGACTCCGCGGGGAGTAAGTTAATATCAATTTCTTATGCCTAAGTAATAACCATAATTCAATACAGAATTATTATTTCACTTTGAGCAAGCCACTCGTGGTGAGGGTCAATACCGCCACTAGTAATAATCCACAATCAGCCTTTCGAAATTTATTCATGTGAAATCCGTCTTTTTGGCCGATCCGAGGGGGAAATGTATTCCAAAAAGACTTCACAAATAAATAAATTATGGAGGTTAAAATAATCCAATTTTATTTTCCGGAATAAAATTGCGATTAAAGAAACATATTTAGTAATTTTCGAAAGTAAGGTTTTTGTTGGACAATTAAAATCACCATGCAAACACATATTAACAAATAATAAATGCAAGAAAAATTAAAACATCCATCAAAACAAAATTAAACAAATTAGAGCACTCGAATCCAACTGTCACGGTTTAATCTTCTTCACGTCTTGATGCGAGAAATCGTCCCCATTGCTTTCATCGTATATCTCGACAAGCTCCCACTCGAACAACAACACTTCACCAAAAACTTCGTTTGCGGTTCGGAACGATGTTTGGAATCACACAAAAAAATAAGAACGGGAAAAAAAATTCATGGTCCGAGATCCGGCGCGCATCGGTCCACGGAGGTGGGCCGCGCGCCTCTCGGCGCCACAGCGGCCGAGCGCCGGGCAGCAACGCCTCGGCACCCGCTGTGCACGGCGCCATGCGCCTTACGCACGCTATGCTCCGGGTTTCACCGTTCGTCCTTATTTTTCAGCCCATGTACGATCCACCCCATGCACACACCATGCATGCATACGTTGTCCTGGTAAGTCGTCTTTAACTCTTCGTTTCCATCTTCTTCTCGATCCGGTTATAATTTATGTACAAAAAAAAAACCTAAATCTAGACTAGTCTATTACATTGATCAAATCAAAATAAAAATAACTAATCTACTCGTGGATTTTCTCACGAGAAAAACGAATTCAAACGAATCGAATTAAAAATAAATAATTCACACGCATGAATAAAATAAACATTAAAAACCATGAAAATTGGACACCTGCAAAAAAATCTAGCAATTCTACTATCCAATTTCAATTTTAATGTTAAACAATTTAAATTCCAATTTAAAGATCAGAACCCGAAAAATGTGGCTCTGATACCAGTTGTTGGAAAAATAGGGTGCCCGAAACTATTCGAGATGAAATTTAAATACGAATTTAAATATAATTATTACTAGCATGAATTAATCCTAATTAATTTAAATAATAATTCCAAAAATAATTTTATCATCATGCATGCAGAATTAATTCACATAAAACCTATGGCGGAATAACTAGGAAATTATGTGATTACGTACATTTTGTAGATATGACCTTTGATAATCAAGGGACTATCAAGAACGTGCTACCAACCAAAAGACCTTCTCAAGTATGTCCTTTTCGCCTTACTTGATCACCGGTGGGAAGTGCTTTCAAGCAATTAAAATAATCAAGGAAAAAGAAAAATATTTTTGCTCTTGATTTTTCCAACACATGAAATCATGTACTTAGGGATGAAATAATCATCCCCTATTTATAAGAGTGGGTTGGCAAAAAATCTTAGAGGTGGAGAAAATCTTTTCATAGCCTCTAAAAAAATCTTAAATATATCTTGTTGGGATTTAGAGGCACGAACACCATGTTCGGCACAGCGGAAGATAACGATTCACCAACAACAAATCTGAAACATGGTTGTATAACATAAAACATAAAGGATAAATAACAAGTATATAAATCCTTACAACGATTTGTACGCGGAATCCTCAACTACGGTATCCACGTAATGACTTTCTACCAACCCGCACCGATATGCCAACGTTGGATCTCGAGACGAATTTGCTAGGAAAATTCCGACTGAAAATTTTATGGAGAAATTATATTTATTGTGTATCGTTGAAATTCCCATATGAACATATTTATAGGGATTACCTTAGCTTAATTTCTAAGCAAGATATAATCTCTACGGATCATATCTCCTTAGATATGTTCCTACGAATAATATATTTACCATATCTATTATTCTTATATAATAATATTCCAAATGTTATTATTGAGATTTTATATTTAATTAAATCCAATTTAATTAAATAATAATAATAATAATAATTAATTCCAAATATAATTATTATTATATTCTCCATAAATTAAATTTTATATCCAATACAATATTTAATCAACCAACTATAATTGGTAAATTGCCATTACTTGTTGTGTGACCCATAGGCCCTCGTATATTGAGTGATTAGTCAAACTAATGGTCTTAATTGAACCCTAGATAATAAATCAGACATTCTCAATATACGAGGTATGTTGCGAGGAAATCTGCAACTACCTGTAATACTGTAAACTATTGTGATATCTTCCTTTCATTCGCGAATACCCGATTAAGTCTTGAACATGATGAAGTGTCTGTTCCAATAACTTAATCATATTATCTCCAATCACTAATTGATCAAGTATATCACACTTAGCCACAAAGTCTAAGTTGATGTGCGTCGACCGACGACTTAGATCCAATTATGATGAGAACACAAGTATTCTCTCTAAATCCAAATTTGAGGAATGAATCCTATTCTTGGCTCAACTACCACGCACATGTACTTCGTGATGAACCCAATCCATGTCATATCTACCCGTGGAAGGATGCAAGCGTCGGTCATGGTCAAAGTTCACCACTCTACGCATGTCGTGCATATTGACCTCAAGTCAGAGGAGTATCACATCACTCCCACTAACCGAGACACCCGTAGACACATTATGTGGAATTACATCAAACGATTTCTCGGATGGGTATACCAATACCCTCTAAGGTATCGGTGCATCCATCATGAGATACCCGGTATCTCGTAGTAAGTGAGATCTTACTACACTCTCTAAGAGTATGATGCAGATCGCACACCAATCTCAGTTGCATCATCAATATCCCATTCTTGATGATCCTTGATCGGGGCTATTTAAGAATCATACTTAAGTCATATGAGTTCTCACTCACTCAATGACAGTAGTGATTCATGGGAACACAAATAAAAATATATGCAAACAATCAAACATCATATTTAGATAAGTGTAATGTCATACATTTAATATTAAACCAATAATAATATTAAACCAAAATTGAATATTATCTTAGTATTATGTCCTTTCGATGGATTGTCTCTAGGACACTAACACTAACAATCTCCCACTTGGACTAGAGTCAATAACCTACATGTCTAACCTCTAGACCATCAAATGTCTAGTGTGTACATGAATAGTGAAAATGATTTGCAAGATTATCCTTTATGGGAAATGTTTTAATTCCAATTCTCCTATCGATATGATCTCTCGGATCAAATGATAATGCCTCGATATATGCTTATTTTTGTTATCAGACCTCGATTCCTTTGCACATGCAATCGCACCAATGTTGTCACAAATATAACTCTATTTGACAACTGGCACTCGAAACTACCCCTAGTTCTCTCAAGAACCTTAAAATCTAGATAGCCTCAAAGGCTTCTGATACAACAATGTACTTAGCTTCAGTTGTTGAATCTGCGGTTAGATCTTGCTTGGAACTATTCCAACTAACCGGCTCATCATTGAGATTGAATATATAATTTGACTGTGATTTGTAATCTTCACAGTCTGACTGGAAACTCGCATCAGCATAGCCCGTATCGACTAGCTCTAACTGTCCACCATAGACAAGAAAGTTCTCTTTAGTACGTTTGAGGTACTTCAGAATATTCTTGACAACAATCCAGTAACATTCACCTGAATTCTGCTGGTATTTACCAATGATTCTGACAGCGTAGGCCACATTTGGCATGGTGCAAGTCATGACATACATGATGGATCCAATTGCATATGCATTGGAATATCCTTCACGTGCTCGATATCTACTTCACTAGAAGGACAATCCTTCTTCGACAGCTCTACCATCTTCTTTGATTTATCCCTATGGATCTTGACCCCTAAGATGTAGCATGCTTCACCAAGATCCTTCATCATGAAGGTCTTTGATAACCAATCTTTCACGGACTGCATTAGCAGGATGCTATTTCTTATAATCAATATATCATTGACATATATGACTATAAAGACAATACTATTCCCGCTGCATTTACGATAAACGCAAGGATCTTTCGAATTTCAGATGAAGTCAAAAGATTTGACAACTTCATCAAATTGGATATTCCAACTCCTAGAAGTTTACTTCAATCCATAGATGGATCTTTTAAGCTTGCACACAAGATTAGATTTTGGCTTAGATATAAACCCCTCCAGTTGAGTCACAAACACTCCCTTAACAATGTTACCATTGAGGAAAGTTGTTTTGACGTCCATCTATCAAAACTCATAATCGTGGTGTGCTGCTATCGTAAATAAAATTCGAATGGACTTGATCTTAGCAACTTGCGAGAAAGTCTCATCATAGTCAATACCTCGTATCGACTATAACCTTTCGCCACCAACCTAACCTTGTAGGTTTGTACCTTGCCATTTGCATCGGTCTTACTCTTTGAAGACTCACTTGCAACCTATGGGTCTAACCCTTTTCGACAACTCAATTAAGTCCTAGACTTGATTGGTGTACACCGAGTCCATCTCGGATTTCATGGCTTCATGCCACTTCTCTGAGTCAACATCTAATGTTTCTTCAGTGTAAGTTCTAGGTTCGTCTTTACTTGGGATCTCCACGTCATCATGTTCCTCCACGAAGAACCCATAATCCCTAGTGGATGGATTACGAATCCTAGTCGACTTACGGAGTTGTGGTTGTGCAGGCTGAACATTCTGATCGTGAAAATTTTGTGGTGCAACGACTTCATCATTGACCTGAGAGTCCTCAAGAGCGACACTTTCATATGCCTCTTGGGCGGGAGTTTGAACTATGTTATTCTCATTCAGCCCACTTGGAGGTTGTTGCAAAGACAATACAACTCTTATTTGCTATCCCGAGCATCACCATCTCTTATTTGCATTAAAACAAAAGCTATTTAGTTAATTTCATTGATAACATATAGATAGTTTAATATAGTTTAGAATTAATTCAAACCAAAACATTACATTCATATTAGCTACGAGACGTAGATTTCCAGGGATCTATTCGCATACAAACCTTCCCTTGGATTCGATGATACTTGGTTCATATACTTGCCCATGCTACTGTGATCCCATACTCTTGTGGGGTAACTACTAGTCAAGCTAGTAAATTGCGTTCAAGTCAATTGTCGAAAAAGGTATGAAGTTTAAATTAGAAAAAATTGACTATTCTTAAAATGGTTGTGTTTATTAGTAATTAAATAATTATTGATCGGTTCATTAATGTTAATATTTATTATTTTCCAATATATTAGTTCTCAATTGACGTTTAATAGCAATCATTCTTGATTATTTTTTATTTTTATATCAATTTAATCATACTCAATAAAGCATAAATTTAAAAATATTTAAATAATAATCGGTGTAACTTACGATATTATAAAGTATGAACATAAAATACAAAGTGTAGTTAACTATCAGTAGCATCACCAAAACTTATTTAGAAGAATGTATATAAGGCAAGAAATAGCAATTAATAACATATCCAAAACAATTAATACCTGAACTAACCAAATTGTGGATCTAAATTTACATGATTAAGTTTCATATTAATAAAAGTCAAAGATAATTAGCATGAAACAAATTTTCAAAAATAAATTATGTTCTTCAATATTTTTTGGAAAATTTGACTTTTTTTAAAACATGTGATTTAATTATAAAGTTATGCATAAATTATTATTAACTAAAATATTAAAGTATACATTAATTTTATTAACCAAAAATTATATTGAATTTGTTAAATTGTTTTAATAAATTTGAATCCTTATATATTAGTAAATTTTTATACTAGTAAAATTTTTAATTTATGGAATTTGGATTGTTAATAAGAGTGACATACTTGTGGGTATCAATTATAGAGTTGACTGCATACTAATTTTTTTGGAATAAGAATGCAATCAATGTATACATTTTTAATATCTATCTAATTAACAATTAGGATTTGTTGATTTTTTTTTATAAAGAATGATTGTCGAAAAGGTATGAAGTTTAAATTAAGAAAAATTGACTATTCTTAAAATGTTTGTGTTTATTAATAATTATATAATTATTAATCGGTTCATTAATGTTAATATTAATTATTCTCCAATATATTAGTTCTCAATTGACGTTTATAGCAATCATTCTTGATTATTTTTTATTTTTATATCAATTTAATCATACTCAATAAACTTACAGAACTTAAAAAGTGTAGGACTGAAAATAACCATTTACAAGGTATATCCTAACACAAATACATTCAATAAAATTACACCAACCTCTTGCAAGCCATAATTAATTTTTTATAACAACAAACGTTTTCTCCTAAGAAGACAATTAACAATGTTGCAAGTTATATCCTAACATACATACATTTGCTAAAATTATACAACCACTAAAAAAACCACATAACTACATGTATAACAACTGTGCAAAGAAACTTTTTAATTTAGGAGAATGTATATAAGACAATAAACAGTAATTAATAACACATCAAAAAGTTACTACCTTTAAAATGGACATTCTATATTTTCTAAAATAAGGAAATATGTAGCAATCAATGACATATCAAAAAATTATTACCTTTAAATAGAATTTAATATTGAGCAAGTTATATTTCTTGATCAAGACTTACCATACAACACAAATTTAATTACCACTTTAAATTAGTAACATAAATTTGTGGCATAAAATGTGGAGAAGGGCAATAAATAACATACCCAAGAAACTAATAACTTTAACTAACCAAATTTGTGGATCTAAATTTACACAATAACTAAATAATTAATTTAACAAATCATAATTAATTGACACTTTGAAGATTCATATTAATTAACAATTTGGAAACAATATCATAAACACATAAACTTTATTAGGAAAAACACGGTTGAATAGAATTGTGAGACTAAATCGACACGCTAAAAAAATAATTGAATTTATACATCAGATTTAATTATAAAAAAGAATATGATTCAAACCTGAAAAGAAATTAACGAACAAAACTGTAATGGAAAAAACACCATCCGAAAACCACGTAGTCAAAGAAAATGGCAGTCGAAGAAAGATCTTGCAACAAGAAAATGAAAAAAAAAAAGGCAAAGCAAGAGAAAGAAAATGGTGCAACTCATTTCATTTAATGGTCCATCATACAATTTTCACCATGTAGAAACAAAAAATTACTACTCCCTCCGTCCACGAAATACGGTCTTGTTACTTTTTGTACGGTTATTAAGAAAGTTGATATAATATGTAAAAAGTAAGAATATTGTGTCAAATCAAGTACAAAATAAATTATTTTAAAAATGTTATGTGTGTATGTTGAAAAAGTAGATAAAGTTTATTCTTTCCATTTTAGGCAACAGGACTATTTTTCGTGGACGGCCCAATAAGGCAACCAGGCCTATATTTTGTGGACGGAGGGAGTACGACATTAAAGCAAATCTAAAAAAAAAAATCTCAAATAGACACGATCTTGCAAGGTAGATTCGAATCCGGAGTCGCCGGACATCCGAACGTGAAAGCAATGACCGATCTCACACGAATCTTGGCGTCAAATTGATCATCATCAACTTGAAAACAAAAGTCGGTCGACACTAAGTGTTGATAGGCGAGCTAAATTGTCATTTAGGCGACCAGGATTAACACCAAATACCTGCGGATTAAGATGAAATTAAATCAAGATCAAGATTTGACAAAGTATCTGGCGAGCAGATCCTGCATGCCGAGCAAATATTAAACAGGCGAACAAAATCAACACAAAGATCATATGGATTCATGCAAGGATAAGGCGAACTCAGGCAACACCCAGTCGACCAGATCTAACAACAAAACCAAAATTACAATTCAGCAAGACTAAAGACCATCAAAATCAGACTAAAGATACCTCGAGGATAAATCCAATAGGACGAGCAGCTCTTGACTGCGAGCAAGTCCAGCGTACAAGGATAGAATTTAGTTTAGATAAGGTCAAACTAGTCAAAGCCCAAGTGTCACACATGCAGGCTTGGTAGACCAAAGGTCATAACACCTCCTGCTAGGCAAATGTTTATAAATACTTAGATTTTTTCAGCTAATAAAATAAGCACAAATTAACATACACATCCAAACTTCGTCTACGTATCAAAAGCAACTCGTTTATCTTACGTTCTAATTAACCACGTAAGCTTATATACGCTATAATCCAACCTAAACCTAAATTTTCGTATTCACTAATTACGTTAGTGATCAATCACACGTAATTGTTTGGTGATCAATTAACCGTTAAAAACAACCACTAATCTTCGCGATTAGAAACAATCATCAACAAATTGGCACTAGAAGGAGGGTTCGAACCTTCGATTAAAGGACTTAAGTGTGATTAAGTAAGAACCTCAGACTTAAACTTGAAGATTTGAAGAATGGTGTTCTTTATTTTTAATAAGATTAATACCTAAACATCAAGTAAAGATGCCTCAATCCCATGAGACTCAACACTTCCAGCACGTGACAAGGGATTCACGTTCAAGGATGTCCCAGGCTGGTAAGCGAGTAGAAACGACCAGAAACGAATAGGAAAATCAACCAACAACTGCTCATCAGATGATGCCACCTGAGCTGGATGCTTTTGTTCGCAACCCAGACGAGTTGGCTCGAACGATTGCAATGCTTCAAGCTTTGCAGAAGCAACAGGCTCAGCCTGGCCCATCTCATATCCGAGTAAGGCATAGCCCAACAAGAGCTCGTGAGCATGAGAAGGCCAGAGGTGACCATCAAAATGAGGCAGACAGTGCCCAAGCACGTAAAATAAAGGGCAAAGAGAAACAGCTCGCTGAAGCTACCAGCCAAGGAGAGTCAACCCCAAATCAAGCTCTGGGGGTAAGTCAGGGCACACGCCAAAGTGCCCTGGACAGATTAGGTCGCCGTGGTCGGGGAGCAGCTGAGATACATCCAATAGCTGGAGTAGCTCGCCCAATCGCAGTACCTGCTCGCCAGTCAGTCCATGAAAGGCTGACTAGGTCAGCCTTTGGTCGCCTTGGCCCAGATGCAGAACCCAATCCCAGGAGGCCAACCCAAGGGGTTCCCACACCAAGCGAGGGACTGCGGCGAACAGATGATCATGCACCTCTGCTCGCCGAACAACCTCCAAGTCAAGGGGGATCCTTTGAAGAGCTGGCCTCCATGAGAAAGGAGATCGAAAGCATGCAGGACCAGTTGGACCAGCAGAGAGGGTATGGGAGTACTACTCTTCCTACCTCCTCTCTATCTTCGGTGATTCTGAAAGCCCCTATTCAGAAGAAGATCCAATTTCCCGCTAGCATACAATATGAAGGCACGACGGACCCCCGGGTGCATCTAATGAAGTATTATGATTATATGATATCAATGGGGGCAAGCGATGCAACCCAGTGCCACGATTTCCCTTTGACTCTGGGGACCGTGTCCACAAATGGTTTTCATCTCTATCACCAGCTTCAATTCATTCATTTGCCCAGCTAGGCAAATAATTTTTATCCCACTTCTCCATGGACGGATCTTATCTATCCCAAAGACATCGGTTATCCGACTTGAAACAAGCGGATGACGAGTCAGACCGATTGTACTTGGAAAGATTTGACAAGGTCCTGTTAGAAGGGGAGTCAGTCAGCGAAGACACCAAAATCGTAGCTTTCTTAGCTGGATTAAAGAAGGGCACTGAACTCTAGAAAGACGTGCATCTCAGATGCCCAAAAACTTCCGCCGAATTCCACGATCGGGCAGGGGTCTTTGTCTCCATGCACGAAGCTTTGCAAAAAGACATAGGGGACAAAGGTGAACAGAAGGAAGGTAACAAAAAGTCCGGTGGTGGAGGTTATCGAGCTCCCAAGAACATGAAAGCATTCACTAAAGGAACGGAGCTAAAGGATAAGCTAAATCACATACTTACCGTATCAATTGATACGGTGTACAATACTGTCCGGGATAAGGAATTACTCACTCCACCCTGAAAGATACGTCAACATGCCAGTAAATTAAACCAGAACAAGTTCTGTGCCTACCATCAGAGCGTGGGGCACTTTACAAGTGAGTGTTGTGACTTGTTGAAGCAGTTTTGGCGATTCTATGAGGAGGGCAAGTTATCCGAGTTCGTGAAGAGACAGCCCGGCAAGAGAGACAGAGATGAAGATTCCGAGGGAGAAGATCTGGAGTAAGCTCCTCATCGGAATCGAGCTGGGCGACCAGTTCAGGTACCAGCAGGAGGTCCAGTTCCTGACATCCAAATGATGGAACCTGCAGGACCCGTTGGTGGTTGTTCTGATGGACGATCACCAATTTCTAATTGTAAAAGAAAAGCTAAATTATGAGCAATCGATCATGTACAAGAAATGGGGGTTAATCCATCCATCATGCAAACGTCGGAATTAACCTTTACTAAAAAAGACTTGGAAGGAATATTGACCCCCCACAATGACTCGCTTGTGATTTGTGCTAAGATCATGGGAACCAGAGTACATAGATTGTTGGTGGACACTGGAGCCTACACTAACGTCCTTTTCAAAAAGACGCTCGATCAAATGGGAGATTATGCAGGCTATATCAGAGACATAAATCATCGTATCCTGGGATTTGGAAATGCTGTAACAGTCCCAATGGGAATAATAACTTTGTCTATGCAACTTGTAACAGTCAAGGAACCCGAGAAAAATATCACAAGAATGGTAGATTTCTTGGTCGTAGATCAAGAATCGACTTATAACGGGTTTCTCGGTCGACCTTTCTTGAATAAATTCAGGGATGCATGTTCAACCTACCATTACTGCATAAAGTTCCCAACAACTGTGGAGTTGGCTCAGTAAAGGGAGACCAGAGAAAAGCTCGTGAGTGTCTCCTACAAATCCAATCAAAACCAGGACGAGTATCTATGATGGAAACATCAACCAGCCAGCCCGAAAATGAACCTTCAATCCTTGAAGATATTTTGGGGACCCAGAATGATCAAATGGACATTGATGATCAGCCCATGTCCATGGGCGAACAAACCTTGTCGGATACAAGTTTGACACCCGTTGCCAGTGAACTAAATCCATGTGTCAGCCTGGAGGGCCCAGCTACGGCGACCAAACCCTGCACGGAGCCAATTGAAGATTGTGACCCCCGGTTGGGCGCCAAACCTATGAACACCGAGGATGAGCTAAGCCCAGAGGGGCCAATAGTTGATCCACGGTGGAAAGGACAAAAACAGCGAGCAACTCCAGTCGAAGAGCTGGAAGCCCTCAAAGTTAACCCCAACCGGGATGATCTCGAATTATACATCGGATCAGAGCTCCCTGAGCCCTATAGAACTCGAATGGCGGAATTCTTGAAAGCCAACCTCGATATTTTTGCATGGTCCCACGCAGACATGGTGGAGATCGATCCAAAAGATGCTTGTCACAGATTAAATATCAATCCAACCCGAAGACCCGTCTATCAAAAATGACAAAAGTACGGGCCTGACAAGTATCAAGCTTTGAATGAGGAAGTCAAAAAATTATTGGACAACAACCTAATCAAACAGGCTTTGTGTCCACAGTGGGTTGCAAATCCTGTCCTGGTGCAGAAGCCAAATGGAACCTGGAGGCTATGCATAGACTTCACAGATCTTAATGCAGCATGCCCGAAGGATAATTTTCTGCTTCCGCACATTGATCAGCTGGTGGATAGCACTGCCGGGCATGAAATGTTTACATTCATGAACGCTTTCACAGGTTACCACCAAATCCCGATGCACCCAGACGACCAAGAAAATACGGCTTTCTATACTAACAAGAATCTACTATGTTAGGATAAATATTGTATAGTTTTGATGAGTTAAAACAAACCAGAAGATGTAATAGGACCATCTGGACCTGTTAGCCAGATGATGAACTAGATTTGGACTTAGTCTAAGGGGAACTGCCAGACCAGAAGACTTCGCCAGATGGACTTCACCAGAGGACTCCACCAGAAGACTTCACCAGATGAGATCTGACCAGAGGCAGAGGACCTTCCCCAGACCAGACGAGTCCGGACCAGACGAGTCTGGTGAAACAAAAGATGCTCAGAATCATCTCCTGATTCTGATGAGCATTCTGTTTCTCAACCAACTCTGGACCAGAAGACATCAAGGTTGCCTGGTGTCTGGTCTTGCCTTCTCTGGAGAGAATCAGAGTTAGGCATTATAAGCTTTTGACCATTGGTGATTCAAATCAAGTCAACAAGATCGGATTGGAAAGTTTTGAAGTCAATCAATCCAAGGATCCCACCAACCCAATCAATTAATTAGGGAATTGATTGATTGAAAGCTTCCTTAAATAGAGATCTGATTAGATTAGCTCTCCAATGGCTAAACCCTAATCACCTCTATAAATACAAGAGTGCAGACTCAAAGAAAGGCTCTAGAATCTTACGCGCACGAAGTCATATTCCAAGCCTTTATTTGATCACGCACTTAGCACTCTTATTGTTCATACTTTAATATTTACTCATAAAGGAGTAGTTGAATCTCAACCTGTTCATCTCTAAGAAAAGGTTGAAGGCTGTAGACTTTAGATCAAAGTTAGATCTAAAGGGTTTGTAAGAAGGAACTGGTACTTTGTAAATCCAGTACACAAGTTTGTTTGTTGGTTGGTTAGTGAGTCCCCTTTGTTGAAAAGGGAGAGTGGACGTAGGATCTTCTAATTCGAACCACCATAAATCTGGTCTATTTACTGTTTTCTTTAATTAATGTCTTGTTTATTTACTGTGCTCTTATAAAAGGACTTTGCTAAAGACATAACCTTTAAAGCTTCCGCAATATATCTACTTAGTGGGACCAACAAGTGGTATCAGAACAGTGTGTCCAAAGACCACTGCTTTGTAAAGCTTTTTGGTGGTCACCGGGCAGATCCATTGCTCTTTATTGTGTTTGGTCAATTTCTTGTTAAATTTTTATTTATTTAGTAAAAAATGTCTTCAAAATCTTCATATAAGAGCCGTAAGTTACCAGAATTCTCCTTCGAGGATTACAGCCACTGGAGCTTCATGATGAGTAATCATCTTGGAGCTATCCACCATCGCATGTTAGATGTGGTAGAAAGTGGACCAATCAAATTTTACTGGACTCCTATTGATGATGGCAGGTCTGAGTCCAGGGCAGAAACAAGTGAATCTGCAGAGGAGAGAACTGGTGACCGAGTCGCAAGACAGAAGATATTAAAGAAGAAAGACGAGCTTGACAATGATGAAAGGAAATTGTATAACCTAGACCAGGTGGCAAGGACTGAAATCATCAACACACTCATAAAGGAGGTGATTGAAAAGGTCAGAACATGTGCCACTGCCAAAGAGATGTGGGACAAACTAGCATTGATCTGTGAGGGAACAGAGAAGATCAAGGACAACAAACTCCAAGCTGTTCAACACTCGTTTGACACCTTCAAGATGAAACCAGACGAGACCATAGATCAGCTGGATATGCATATCACAAATCTTCTTAACAAGGCTAGTGCCTTAGGTAAGACCTATTCAGAGAAAGAAATTAATAGTAAAATTTTGCGTTCACTAACCAGCAGGTGGAGAATTAAAGTCACTGTGATTAAAGACAACAAGGATCTCAACACTCTGGATCATCATCTTCTGTTGTCTGATCTCAAAGCCTACGAATATGATCTTCAAGAGGAGGATCAAACAGAAGAAGTTTCCTCTTCTGGCCAGAAAGAAGTTGCTTTCTCCTCTACCATCAAGCCTGTTGGTCCCAAAAATATCCAGCGGAAAGCGTTTTTAAGTTTTTATTTTTAATGAAAACCCAATTTATTAATTAAGTACTAAAATTGAAATACAGAAATCTAAATTGCAGAAAAGTAAATAACACCGGAATTTATAGTGGTTCGGATATAACGATCCTACGTCCACTCTCCCTTTCTCCAAAGGGGACTTTCTCTCTCTCTAACCAACTAACTCACGAACCACTGGAATTGCGAAGTACCAGCTCCTTCGTACAACAACTTACAACAACCTTTCAAGATGAACAGGTTAATTATAAGTTCCAACTGAAACTCCTAAAGAGTGTATAAACGTTAATGAACAAGGTGAGTGTTTGGAAGAGTTCGTGCGTGCTTTGTGTGCTCTCGCGCGACTCTTCTCTCTTGAACTAATCCAAGCACTCCTATTTATAGTTGTAGGAATTAACTAGCCGTTGGAAGCTAGCAATTCAAACAACCATAATTGGAGGAATATAATCAATCAAAGATTGATTATATGATTTATTAGTTGACTTTCAATCAAGCAATCAATCAATCAGATCCTCCATCAGTTGACTATCCAGATTGCCTCTTCTCCATCATGATCTCCAAAATCTCTTTGTCTCCAGATTACATGCTGCCTCTAAGTGGGTGAACTAATTTGTCTCCCTCATCTGGTCTGAACTCGTCTGGTCTGGGGTCTCCTGGTCTGGTCAGGTAACACTTCTGCTCTGAACCTCATCTGGGAGAGGTCTTCTGGTCAGACTCCTCTGGTCAAGCTCCTCTGGCAGACTCCTCTGGTCAGGCTCCTCTGGTCAGACTCCTCTGGTCAGACTCCTCTGGTCAGGCTCCTCTGGTCAGACTCCTCTGGTCAGGCTCCTCTGGTGACTCGTCTGCTCAGATCTGGAAACCTCATCTGGGCACCTCTCATCTGGTCACCTCATCTGGTCACCTCCTCTGGCCTGCACAGATTTCTTCCCCCTTAACCAAAGACATATCCTAGACCAAGACTAATCTGTAGCTGACTAACAGGTTCAGCCAGTCCTATTACAAGTTCTTGTTTTAACATCTTCAAAACATCTAATCTATTGTTGGTCCCATTTTTTTCATTCACAAACAAGGACAATATGGGAAATTAGGAGAAATTTTTGTTTTAACACTGATGTTATGCAAGTCAGTAAAGCAATAAAGAACACAACAATGTAAAGTGGTTCGGAGGCTCAAGCTCCTACATCCACTGCCTGATTTAACAGGAAATCCACTACCCGGGATTCTTGTTTTTAACGTGCCAAGGTGCACTCACAACTGGACTCACACCCCTCCGCGGAGCTGCCTCTCGAACTGGCCTCACATCCCTCTTCACTCAGGGACTGCCTCTCCTCACCTCACTGCAACACCTAACACTATTCTGGAAAGGGTTTAGTTTGGTTTGGTTCTCTCCAACCAGGTGAGATTTTCCCTTACATGGTTTTAGCCTTTAAGCTAAGGTTGGGAAAATCTCTCTAAGCTTAGGATGTATATGATGAGCTCGAGTATACAAACTGGAACACTCAAATATGACTATGAAGAACTCAGGTCAGTGTTCTTGATGGAGATGGTGCCTCCTTATGCCTCCCTTGAAACGCACCACTCTCACATCAGCTCCTTGCTTTTGCACACTTACAAATGAAGCTTGAGTTTGTATTTATAGTGTGGATTTGAATGTTACCGTTGGAGAGAGTAACATTCAAATCCAGACTATCTCTGGAGTGAAATTCTCCTTTTCAGTGGAGTACGGCCTTGTCAGCTTTTGTCAGATTCGTTGCCTTGACTTGATTGGTCCACGTGGACTAAGTCCAACGGCTCTTTTGTTCAGGGTACTTGATCAGGGTAGTCCTGACTTCAGGCGACTTGTCTTCAGCTGACTTGTAATCCTCTCAGGATACCTTCCTTCAGTAGACTTGAAGTCCACTCAGGGGAGTTGACATAAGGCTATTTGTCAAGCTTCCCAGCCTCAGTAGCCTGACTCCTTTAGGTCCTACTAGGCTCAGCACTGATCCTCCTGATCATGCTCTTCACTGAGTAGTCCACTGACCAGCTTAGAAAGATCAGGTTTATACTCAGTGGGACTTCCTTCAGGCTTCTCTTCAGGTTCAGGTCTTCTGACATGGCTTCAGTCTGTTCTCCTTGTGATGTCATCTTGACTTCCTCAGGCTGTGTCAGTGAGTTCCCCCTCACTGAGTTCCTGCTCAGTAGAGTTCCCCCTCAGCTGAGTTCCTCCTCAGCTGAGTTCTTCCTCCACTGATAACCTGTTCTACTGAGAAATAACCTAGACTGACCTGAAACTAAAAGATACTATCCTGACTGCTTTCAAACCTATTACATATTGTTTTGGAAAATCATCAAAACTAAAACATATCCCAACATTTATATCCTAACAATTTCCCCCTTTTTGATGATGTTAAAACTGGAAGAACTTTAAATAAAACAAGACAAGAAAATATTGAAATAACAAATAGAGATTGTAGCAGGCTGGGTCAACTGATCTTCCCCCTCAAAGTATGCTCAGCTGATATTTGGGGCAAAACATCAGCTGGTCTTCTTGTGTATCTGCAGGCAATCAAGTTTTTTGTACCCTTCTGGGTCCAGGGGGGTTAGCACAATTTTTAGGAAGCCACAAGAATAGATCATCCCTTTTTGAATCAGGTGATCTTATCTTTCTTCCATATAAGTCCACAAAAACACACTCAACAAGAGAACCTTTGACATGGTTATTTCTTCTAGAGGCTCTTATTCTCTTATGAGCTTGTCCAGTAGAAGAAGTAACTTGTCTTAAAGCAACAGACTTGAAATTCTTTTGATAAGGATAAGTTTTACTAGAACCATCAAAGGTTCCAGCTGGTCTGGCAGATGACTTGAAAGTCTTCTGCAGGTGAGTAGGAGTCATCTAGTTCTGCTTCTTTTGAGAAGATCCAGACTAACTTCTATTCTGCTGGCCTGGCTGAGGTATTTTATTCTGGGTATAGCCCTTCTTAAAATTCCTCCTCTGCCTTTTGGGTTTTTGAGTTTTAGGACTCATCTGCCCATTAGGCTGAGTTGCCTGGTCAGCTGGCCTTTTACCCTTATCAATAAAATTACTAGTCTGTTCTTCTTTCTGAACATGTGAGGATTCAGGTTTGGTATAACCAAGGCCTGCTTTATCATGCTCTCTTTGAGATGAGGCAGCTATATGTGACACAACATTGTTTGCTATAGTCAGCTGCTCCAGTCTCAGCTTGAGCTTGTCCTCACTATCTTTTACAATTTTGTTTTGATGGAAGAGTTCATCGAACTTAGCTTTCAGCAGAGTACATTCATTATCTTTCTCAATGTTTTCAACAAGCAGCTTTTCTATCAGCTTAGTTTGTTCATCACATCTGGTTTTCAAGTCAGTGGACTCTTCTACCAATGTTTGAACCTGTTCAGCTGGTAGATCAGTTGGGTTGCCAAAACATTGTGAAAGCTTCTGATTTTCTGCTTTCAACTTTGTATTCTCTTCTTCCAATTTTTGACAAAGTTGTATAGAAGATTGGAGATCTAATAGCATCTTCTGCATATCAGACTCCTCTGATTGTCCAGAACAAGAAGAAGATGAAAAAGAAGAGGGAGTTCGATCACATACCTCGTCTGTTACCAGACATATCTCTTCATCTGGACCAAAATTTGATGATGAACCAGAAGTGGATACCTCATCTTCCTCATCTGCTAGGCTTCTTTTGGAGAAACTCCTAGTGTTTCTTTTACTGCTTCTGTTTGAGCCCATTTCTGCAAAAAATTGTTAGCACAACAAATATTTGGGTTTTCAAAAAAATGGATCTGCCCTGGTGACCACCGAGATAATTTCAAAACAGTGGTCTTTAGGACACACTGCTCTGATACCACTTGTTGGTCCCAAAAATATCCAGCAAAAGCGTTTTTAAGTTTTTATTTTTAATGAAAACCCAATTTATTAATTAAGTACTAAAATTGAAATGCAGAAATCTAAATTGCAAAAAAGTAAATAACACCGGAATTTATAGTGGTTCGGATATAACGATCCTACGTCCACTCTCCCTTTCTCCAAAGGGGACTTTCTCTCTCTCTAACCAACTAACTCACGAACTACTGGAATTGCGAAGTACCAGCTCCTTCGTACAACAACTTACAACAACCTTTCAAGATGAACAGGTTAATTATAAGTTCCAACTGAAACTCCTAAAGAGTGTATAAACGTTAATGAACAAGGTGAGTGTTTGGAAGAGTTCGTGTGTGCTTTGTGTGCTCTTGCGCGACTCTTCTCTCTTGAACTAATCCAAGCACTCCTATTTATAGTTGTAGGAATTAACTAGCCGTTGGAAGCTAGCAATTCAAGCAACCATAATTGGAGGAATATAATCAATCAAAGATTGATTATATGATTGATTAGTTGACTTTCAATCAAGCAATCAATCAATCAGATCCTCCATCAGTTGACTATCCAGATTGCCTCTTCTCCATCATGATCTCCAAAATCTCCTTATCTCCAGATTACATGCAGCCTCTAAGTGGGTGAACTAATCTGTCTCCCTCATCTGGTCTGAACTCGTCTGGTCTGGGGTCTCCTGGTCTGGTCAGGTAACACTTCTGCTCTGAACCTCATCTGGGAGAGGTCTTCTGGTCAGACTCCTCTGGTCAAGCTCCTCTGGCAGACTCCTCTGGTCAGGCTCCTCTGGTCAGACTCATCTGGTCAGACTCCTCTGGTCAGGCTCCTCTGGTCAGGCTCCTCTGGTCAGACTCCTCTGGTCAGACTTCTCTGGTCAGGCTCCTCTGGTGACTCGTCTGCTCAGATCTGGAAACCTCATCTGGTCACCTCTCATCTGGTCACCTCCTCTGGTCACCTCCTCTGGTCACCTCATCTGGTCACCTCCTCTGGTCACCTCATCTGGTCACCTCATCTGGTCGCCTCCTCTGGTCTGCACAGATTTCTTCCTCCTTAACCAAAGACCTATCCTAGACCAAGACTAATCTGTAGCTGACTAACAGGTTCAACTAGTCCTATTACAAGTTCTTATTTTAACATCTTCAAAACATCTAATCTATATCCTAACAAAGCCAGATGACAAGCCAAAGGAGTCTACTGCAGATGACATGAGTCTCAAGGAGCTGGTAGCACTTCTAACCCGTAAACTTGATAAGATGAGTTCTAAGTATGGCAGGTACAAAAAGCATTGGAAGGAATCTACAAGAGATAGGAAGAGCTCCTTCAAGCCTGCTGATAAGGAAAAGACATCTGGAGACTCAAGGGAGACCAGATTCAGAACTCCAGAGAGAAGGAGAGATGCAGCTCTGGCAGATTAGATTACCAGAGGAGAGATAGCAGTTCTGGCAGACCTGACTACCAGAGGAGAGAGAGTAGTCCAGCCAGAGCAGAGTACAACCAGAGGAGGAGAGATCCAAGTTCCAGTCCCAGAGGTGACAACACATGTTATACTTGCAACAAGCCAGGCCACTACAACTATGATTGTCCTCAGTTGACTCCTAGAGAAAGAGAAGAGAAAAGACTCAAGAGAGATAGGAGATATGCAGACAAGAGAGCACTACTGGCAGAAGCAGAGGAGGACGATACTAGTTCCAATTCTTCTTCTTTTGATTTCGGATCTGATGATGATGTATGTCTTATGGCAGACATCACTGAGGTAAATGAACCTACCCTATGCTTATCTAATTCCAAATATACTGAATCCTCTCATTCATCTGGTGCTTCCAGAGAGTCTGATATGCAGCAAATGCTATCAGATCTCCAAAATTATGTTCAACTTTGCCAAAAGCTTGAAAAAGAAAATGGTAGGCTTAGAGCTGAAGTTCAATCTTTATCAAATGAGAAAAAATCTGCCAGAGAACTCATAAAAGACCATTCTAAAGAAGTCTCTGAACTTCAAGAAAAGGTCATAGAAAGAGATACTCTGGTAGACCAGCTCATGAAAGAGAAGAACTCTCAGGTAGAAGAGTTCAATGAGCTCAAGGCCAAATACCAATATCTTATCAAGGGTAAGCAAGTTGAACAACCTATCATGGAAGTACCTAAGACCAGAGAAGCTCCAACTGTTGTATCCATGATACAGGGATCTTCTCAAAGAGTACATGATAAGAGTGGTTTAGGATATTCTGGAATTACGACCAGATCTACTAAATTTTTATGCAATAAAGACAAGTTGTCTGAAAGATCTGGTGAAGTGGTAGAAATCTGGGATGAAAAGGACCCTAACGGAAAATGTTACAGAGTAGTTAAAAACCATAACTGGAACAAAGACTGCTCTGCTGACCATATAGATGATGTTCCCAATGAATTCACTGAACTGGAAGAGGAAATCTTAGAGCATAAACGTCGGATAGGAGAACCTATGAGGATTGATGGTTCTGTTCAGATGCATAACCAGATTAGGAGACCTAAGAGGAAACCTAAAAGAGTGGAACCTAAGCAAATTAGGGGACCTCAGAAAGGAAACTCTAAAAGGAAACCTAATCAGAATAGGAGATATCAGAGGAGATATACTGAACCAGAGAACCTCAATCAGAATCAGGGATCTCAAAGGAGGTATGCTCAAAGAGGATTCCAGAACAGAAATACTCAGAATGAATTTCATCATTAGAATAGATCCAATTTTCAGAACCAGAGGAGGTCTTCCAGACCCATCTATAGACAACCAATTGATTTGGGTAGTTATGACACCAGAGATGGTTCTTCTAGGATGTATCCTTACAACCAGACCTTTAAGACTATGTCTTTAAGGCAGGCCATTCCAAAGGCCAGATTTGAGAAAAGGTACACCAGACCTGTTTATAGGAAAGATGTCCTTATCAGACCAGTAGCTCAATATGTCATTGTTAGAGGACATGTTCTGGTAGATAGATTTGGAAGAAAGATAAGATCTCCCCATCCAGCAAGGGATGATCTTTATCTTTGGATTCCTACAAAACCTGCAACTAACCAATCAGGACCCAGCTCTAGTAGGGGACCTAATTGATTTCCTTGCAGGAGGATAAGAGCCCATTGGAGAAAGGACTTTCAAGCAAACATGTGTGGTACATTGATAGTGGATGTTCCAAGCATATGACATTCCAGAAAGATCATCTCCAGGATTTCAAGCCATTGAATGGGCCAAGAGTGATGTTTGGTGACAACAACTATGGAGTCACCAGAGGTGTTGGAAAGTTGACCTTTAATGGTATAACTGTAGATGAAGTCTACTTTGTTGAAGAACTCAAGCATAATCTGCTTTCAGTATCCCAATTTTGTGACAAGGGATACTCAGTGAAGTTTTCTAGTGATTCATGCACTGTCTTTTCTTCTGATTATAATGATATCTTGCTTATAGGCTTGAGGAAGGGTAATATTTATCTTGCAGATTTTAGCAGTTGCCCAAGAAATACTTGCCTGGTTGCAAAGGGATCTGCAGAGAACATCTGGCTTTGGCACAAGAGGTTGTGTCATCTGAACTTCAAAATACTGAACAAGATTGCCAGAAAAGGTCTAATTCGAGGTGTTCCTAATGAGGTGTTTAACAGGTTTGTGGTTCATGCCAGAAGGGTAAACAACCCAAGACTTCCTTTAAGGATGTCCAGAGCACAACCACAACCAGAGTACTTCAACTATTTCACATGGACCTGTTTGGACCTGTTTCTCCTCTTAGTTTCAGTGGAAGGAAGTACACCTTGGTGATAGTAGATGACTTTTCAAGATACACTTGGGTAGTGTTCTTGTTTAAGAAAAATGAAACTATCACTAAGCTGCCAGAGTTCTTTAAACAGATTCAGAATGAGCAGAACCAGAGCATAGTTAGGATCAGAAGTGATAAAGGGACAGAGTTTTTGAATTCACACATTGCAGAGTATTGCAAGGACCATGGGATTTTTCATGAGACATCTGCTGCCAGAACACCCCAACAGAATGGAGTAGCAGAAAGGAGGAATAGAACCCTCAAGGAAGCTGCAAGGACTCTTCTAGCAGAGTACAACACACCACAGAGATTTTGGGCAGAAGATATCAACACAACCTGTTATACTCAGAACAGATGCTTAATCACCCAGAGACACAGTAAGACTCCATATGAAGTATGGAAGGGTAAAACCTCATTTGTTTCATATTTTCATGTTTTTGGATGTAAGTGTTTCATCCATGACAATGGGAAATCCAAATTAAAAACTTTTGATGCTAAAGTGGCAGATGAAATATTCTTAGGATATTCCAGCACAAGTAAAGCATTCAGAGTCTTTAATAGGAATTCACTTTGTGTGGAGGAAACACCTCATGTTGTTTTTTATGAATCTGCTTTTGAGTGCAAGGTGGACTTAAAGTCTTCTGAAGAGACACAAAATCAGACTACTCCCAGAGTAATTACGGTCAATCCACCTATTCTTGATTCAGATTCAGATTCAGATGATGGCCCATCTTCTGGTTCTCTGAAGCAGAAGCCTTCACAAGGAGCAGAACCAGAAGAGGTTGGAACTCTTGTAGGGGGAGGCTCTCCTGCAGTTGGTGATAATCATCAAGGTACTGCAGAAGATGGTCAGCCAGGCAAGGCCACGGGAAGGAGGACCCTGGTTGATCACCCCAATGAACTGATAATTGGAGATCCAGCTAAGGGTGTCCAGACTAGGAGAACTCTTAACTTAGCTGCCTTATTCAGTTGCTATGTGTCCTTGATTGAGCCCAAGAACATCAAGGTGGCACTGAAAGATTCAAATTGGATTGTTGCTATGCAAGAGGAGCTGAATCAATTCACCAGACAGGATGTTTGGGAGCTGGTAGACAGACCAAAACATCAAAAGGTGATAGGCACTAAGTGGGTTTTCAAGAATAAGAAAGATGAGAATGATGTCATTACTGGGAACAAGGCAAGGCTAGTAGCTCAGGGCTATTCCCAGTATGAAGGAATAGACTATGATGAAACTTTTGCTCCTGTTGCCAGACTAGAAGCCATCAGATTGTTTCTAGCATATGTTGCTCACATGAAGTTCAAAGTATACCAGATGGATGTGAAATCTGCCTTTCTTAATGGGATTCTCATTGAGGAAGTGTATGTGGAACAACCCCCTGGTTTTGAATAAGGTGATCAGGTGTTTAAGCTTAAGAAAGCTCTTTATGGGCTAAAGCAGGCACCCAGAGCATGGTATGACACTCTATCTCAGTTTCTTCTGGACAATGGTTTTACCAAGGGTAAGATTGATAGGACCTTGTTTAGGAAAGAAGAAGGAAATGACATCCTTCTGGTCCAAATATATATTGATGAAATTATATTTGGATCCCCTAACAAAAAGCTGTGTGAGAAGTTTGGTGAACTCATGCAGAGTCAGTTTGAAATGTCTATGATGGGTGAAATAAATTATTTCTTAGGTTTGCAGGTAAAACAATCAAAGAAGGGAATTTTTATAAATCAGGCAAAGTACATCAGAAACATGTTAGAAAACTTTGGAGTAGGATCTAGCAAAGCAGCCAAGATTCCTATGATGATAAATTTCAACATGGATCCAGATGAGTCTGGAGAGAGTGTGGACCAGACTCAGTACAGGGCACTTATTGGTTCTCTTCTATACCTGACTGCAAGCAGACCAGATATAACCTTTGTTGTTGGTGTGTGTGCCAGATTTCAAGCTAATCCTAAGAAAAGTCACTTGGAAGCAGCTAGGAAGATATTGAAATATCCTAAGGGAACAGTGAATTTATGGTTGTGGTATCCAGCAGATGACAATTTAGAATTAAGTGGTTATTCAGATTCAGATTATGGTGGGTGCAGAATAGATAGGAAGTCTACAAGTGGAACATGCCAATTTTTAGGGAATAAATTGGTATCTTGGTTTTCAATGAAGCAGACTTCAGTTGCTACATCAACAACAGAAGCAGAGTATATGGCCGCAGGAAGCTGTTGTTCTCAACTACTCTGGATTAGTCAGCAGCTAAGGGACTACCAGATTAGAGCTAAGGATATTCCAATCTTCTGTGATAGTAATAGTGCAATAGCAATCACCCAGAATCCAGTTCTTCATACCAGATGCAAACATGTTGATATAAGGCATCACTTCATAAGAGACCATGTTGAGAAGGGAGATATAAGGATGGAAAAGATTGCAACAGAGAAGCAGAGAACAAATATTCTGACTAAGCCTTTGGCTGAAACCAGATTCAGAGAGTTAGCTTTTGCGTTAGGATTATTAGATCCAGAGACAAATTTGGTTTAGGGGAACATCAGAGAAGTATCCTTTGTTTCATTCTATTACATACTTTATTATGTCTTCAAACTAACATGCTTACAGGTTAGATATACCAGGGAAGTTACATATCCAGATGAGGTATGTACCAGATGAGGTCTGTACCAGGTGAGGTACATCCCAGATGAAGTGCAGAGACTGATTCCAGAGAATTCCGGAGTCTAATCTGACCAGAACCAGATGGGTTTCCATCAGATGAGATGTAACACCAGACTAACCATGGTATCATCTGGTTACAATACCAGGTGATAGGTATGTATTTACTTCTCTGGCCTCTGATCATTGGGATACACTTTTCAAATTAGTAAATACACTCAAAACTTTTCATCTTCAGAGTGTATTTAAGACTAGGGTAGAGGGCCTAGGCAATCATTTCGCTTTTTCTCTTGACTGCCACAAAACTCCCTCGAACCCAGTCCCAATGACCATGCCCACGCACCATATTAAATCTGTAATTGCCTTTTAGTCTTGGCCGTCAGGTTTAATAACTGTGCAACATGTCAATCAATTCAAAAATTAATTTTGTTCCCTAATCTAAATTTGGATTTTACACGCATTCGCACTTCATTAATTGTTCAAGCCACGCGTCTTGTCCTATTTAAACCAACACTTTTTCAATCTATCCTTTCACGTTTTCTTACTCTCAAATCCTAATCTTTCTCTGCAAGTTTTTTTCTCTCTCTCTCTCTCAAATTTCTCTTACAGACATGGCTCCCAAGTGCAATTTTGATCACGATTATATGATGAAGAAGATGAAGTCAGAGATGGTGGTTGATTTCTATACAACCAAGAACCCGACAGCGTTGGCCATTCTGGAACTGCTCTAGAAAGCAGGGGTGGAGAAGTTAATCTCGACGATTCCAAGGAATTTTAGAACTTTGGATGGATATGCGGCCCAGTTCCTGGTTCGCATGAAGATCCACGATGACCATATCTCTTCCAAAATCGACAAGAAAGATGTGGTGTTTTCAAAGCATGACTTTTGCCGGCTGTTTGAGAACATTTCTGCTGAATGAGTAGATCCATTAACATACAAGGAAGATGAGGCGTTGGAGTCTTTCAAGCTTTTTGCCAGAAATTCATGCCAGAATTTGACCAAGGGGTTTTTGGATAAACACTTGAGGCAGAAGTACAAGGTCTTGTTTAACATTGTGGTCAAGATCTTGATGTGTGAAAGCCATAGCACATATGCTATTTTCACTGGCAGGCTCTGTGTTATGAGGGCTTTGTTTGATTGAGTGAAGTGCAATTGGGCAGAGTTCTTCTGGGGAGTGTTGAGGAAGAACAGGGCGAAGGTGAAGAAGGAGGAATGCCCTTCAAAGCCTGGGGAGTTGCAGTTTTGTTTGACTGCAAATGTGTCTTTAGGGACAAAGTTGACCCTGATCTTGGACTCTCTTTTTACAGAGAAGCAATGGAAGGATTCTTGGTGCAAAGCCTTCCATAAGTCCAAGATTTTGTTCTCCAAGGATGGCCCTCTCCATGGCCATGCCGACTCAGATGGAGAACAAACCATCCCTGCCCCTCCTCTCCAAGCAGTGCCTTCGCCTGCTAAGGGGCAGAAGAGCCAGAAGAAGAAGACTGAGGCAACTGGTTCTTCAACGGTGGCGTTCTCTGAGTCATTAGATGATGATCAGATTCCCCTTCAAGCTGCATTGAAGAAGAAGGGTGAAAGTGAGGCTGCACAGAAGGCAGGAGCAGCCAATAGGAAGCAGAGATTAGAGGATGTTGCAAGAAAAGCCTCGGCTAAGAGGCCAAGGACTTCAAGAAGGGGGAAGAAAACTCTGCTGGTGGATGAGCCAACAGATGTAGAGGAATCAGAGGAGGAGGTTCCTCTGGTGAAGAAGTCCAAGGCCAAGAGGGCCATTCTTCAGGAGTCAGACTCTGGTTCTGATCTTGGAGATGCACTGGAGCAGGCGATTGATGAAGCCGCCAGAATAATGCAAGATTCAACTGCTCCAGTCTCTGATGAGGTAAACCCATCTATCCCCTCCTCTACCCCTGTTAACCTTGTTACCCCCACTACTTCTCCCCCAGAAACCCATACACAAAACCCCTCTCCTGCTCCTGGTGCCCCCATCCCTTCACCAGAGCAGACCCTACCTGATACACCCTTATACACTCTCTCCACCATTCCCACTCAAACACCATCTCCCTCTATATCACAAATGCCTCTCCCAACTCATCCCTCTCCCCCAGCCACTGTACAGAGGTGCCTTCCACCTCCCCCGGTGCAGAACAACCCCTTCCACCCTCTTCCACCTCACAAATTTCCATTCCCGCTCCTGTACCAGAGGTCCCATCTACCTTTTCTGGTGTAGAGCAACCCATTCCCTCAATCTCCACCTCACAAATCCCTACCCCTCCCCAATCTCACACTGAAAAAGACCCCTCTGTTTCAATGGCATTGGGATTTCCTGCTCCCCCTCCCTCTCCCACATGCTTATCTAGCGATGATAGTGAAGATGATGATGCTTCACTTGAGCCTAAAAACTTAGCATCATCCTCCTCTGCCTCTGGGCCCAAACCCTTTACTTTCTCATCTGAAGAAATGGGTCCCATTAGGCAGAGTATGAGTGTAAGTGCTCAGCTCTGGCTAAGAGAGTATTTTCTCATCCTGATGGAGCACTTACCACTGTTGGCGGATCTGACTGACGCCAATGTCTGGAGCAAGGCCAGACTTGAGGATGTAGAGGACCTGGTGCTATTGCTTGAAGAAATGACGGCATCTGCATTCACTGCCTGGGAGATAGAACTCAAGAGGAAGCTCAACATCCAGAATCTTGCTGAACTTGAGACCCTAGAAGCAGCCAAGGTGTTGATCTGCACCTTGCTGATCCAGAGGGGAGTGATGATCTCCCCTGAGGGCCCCTCTTACAATTTTGGCCCTCTCTTCTCTTTTCCGCCAGAGCTGTACTCAGATGAGGAGGATTTCGATGTGACTCCTGCTGTCCTCAAGAAGATGAAAATGTTCTTTAATGAACAAATCATGCAGATAGGGCGCTTCTCAAAAGCTATGCAGCATCTGGCGCCTGCTCTGGTTGAGCACCAGATTAAAGATGAGAGAAGAAAGTTCCTCAAGCAGATCAAGGCTGTCTTCGCCTTTGCTAAAGCTGTATTCAAATCTGACTGCCTCTATTTGAAGATGGATGTACATGAGAGCCAGAGGCAGATCCAGTAGTATGTTCTGGACCAGGTGCGACCAGTTTCTGTGCTTAAAGTTGAAATGGCTTCTCAGATGTTGGAGACTGCAAAACTCAAGGATTCACTCCAGGAGATGCTAGCTAAGCAGGAGAGGTTGGTTGCTGAATCTAAAGCCTACCTGGAGGAGGCCAAGCAGTTGCGTGATCTTCACTCTTCTTCCTCCACTGCCTTGCCTGATCTCATTCAGCAGGTAGTGCAACCCCTCTTTGATGAAGTTAAAAAGGGGGAAGAGCAGGCCAGAACTGATCTGGCGAAGACCACTCTTGAGACCCTATTTAGCCATGGTGCTCATCTGGACCTGCTGGAGAACACTCTGGCCCAGGCTGAGCTGTAGAAGAAGAAGAAGAAAGAAGAGTTGAAATCTCTTACCATGGCAAAGCAGCTGGCGGCAGAAGAGGAGTCCACAGATGCAGAGTAAGATCCTATCTCAGTTTCTGGTCCTGCCAAGAGAAAGATAAGAAAAGTGAAGAAGAGCTTCCTTGAATCTGTTGTTGAAGAAGCAGAGAAGAGATTCAAGGAAGAGACGCCTGAAGAGAGGCAAGCAAGGATAAGGAAAAACATAGATGAAGAGCAGAGGCTCCGATATGTTAGGAGGCAGAACAAGAAGACCAGAGAAGCTGGTGTTCCTTCTGGTGCCAGTGGATCCAGTCAAAGGAGGAAGGCTCCTGTTGAGGTGATGGAGATTTTGCCACTAAGGACAGAAGGGTCCTTTGACTCTACTGTGCCTGTTCCTCTGATAGAGAAGTAGAGAGAAGCAAAGACCTTATGGTTTATCCAGCACTACATCCAGAGACCTCCACCAGAGGATGATGCACTCATCAACAGAACCTTCCACTCCTGGATGAAGGCCTATGATGCTGATCAGTACAAGAAGCTTATGGATTCAACCATAGAGTTCAACCTGGAGGTGACTATCCCTGAGTTTCACTACCTCAACACTCCAATGGTTGGGGACCGGGTTGATTGGGCAGAATTGAAGAAATTGTACAAGACCAAGGTGGTGGTGAATTTCACTCCAACATCCTCTGCTGAGCTGAAGGCTGTCCAAGATAGGTTCCTTGACTGGTTCCTAGTGCCTACAGAGAACATAAGATATGCATAGACTAGGACTCTGAACTTAATGTAATCTGTAATCCTTTTGTCCTTATTATAAATGAAAAGTCATATCTTCTCTGTCTTAAAGATAACTCCTTTTTGTCTTCTTGTTTGCCTGATAAGATCTATTCTAAGGTCTTATCCTTTACTTGTTTTTATGCTTAAGTGTTTTTTTATCAGTTCTGGTTGTGTTTTAACTCCATCAAAAAGGGGGGAAATTGTTAGGATAAATGTTGTATAGTTTTGATGAGTTAAAACAAACCAGAGGATGTAATAGGACCATTTGGACCTGTTAGCCAGATGATGAACTAGATTAGGACTTAGTCTAAGGGGAACTGCCAGACCAGAAGACTTCGCCAGATGGACTTCACTAGAGGACTCCACCAGAAGACTTCACCAGATGAGATCTGACCAGAGGCAGAGGACCTTCCCCAGACGAGTCTGGTGAAACAAAAGATGCTCAAAATC
Source organism: Ballota nigra (assembly GCA_947034835.1). Lineage (NCBI taxonomy): Eukaryota > Viridiplantae > Streptophyta > Magnoliopsida > Lamiales > Lamiaceae > Ballota > Ballota nigra. Next base: position 32,027,320 of record OX344721.1, read on the forward strand.
ATCTCCTGATTCTGATGAGCATTCTGTTTCTCAACCAACTCTGGACCAGAAGACATCGAGGTTGCCTGGTGTCTGGTCTTGCCTTCTCTGGAGAGAATCAGAGTTAGGCATTGGAAGCTTTTGGCCATTGGTGATTCAAATCAAGTCAACAAGATCGGATTGGAAAGTCTTGAAGTCAATCAATCCAAGGATCCCACCAACCCAATCAATAAATTAGGGAATTGATTGATTGAAAGCTTCCTTAAATAGAGATCTAATTAGATTAGCTCTCCAACGGCTAAACCCTAATCACCTCTATAAATACAAGAGTGCAGACTCAAAGAAAGGCTCTAGAATCTTACGCGCACGAAGTCATATTCCAAGCCTTTATCTGATCATGCACTTAGCACTCTTATTGTTCATACTTCCATATTTACTCATAAAGGAGTAGTTGGATCTCAACCTGTTCATCTCTAAGAAAAGGTTGAAGGCTGTAGACTTTAGATCAAAGTTAGATCTAAATGGTTTGTAAGAAGGAACTGGTACTTCGCAATTCCAGTACGCAAGTTTGTTTGTTGATTGGTTAGTGAGTCCCCTTTGTTGAAAAGGGAGAGTGGACGTAGGATCTTCTAATCGGAACCACTATAAATCTTGTCTATTTACTGTTTTCTTTAATTACTGTCTTGTTTATTTACCGTGCTCTTATAAAAGGACTTTGCTAAAGACATAACCTTTAAAGCTTCCGCAATATATCTACTTAGTGGGACCAACATACTATGCTGGAGAAGGATATTGTTTGGTCTAATCAATGCTGGAGCAACTTACCAGAGGCTGGTGAACAAAATGTTCGACGAACATATCGGGGAGACGGTAGAGGTGTATGTTGATGACATAGTCGTCAAAAGTACACAGAAAGAATATCACCTCCACCATCTATCCCAGGTGTTCGACATTCTCCGAAAATACAATATAAAGTTAAATCCGAAGAAAAGTAGTTTCGGAGTACATTCAGGAAAGTTCCTGGGTCATCTGGTCAGCAAGCGAGGAATCGAAGCTAATCCTGCAAAGGTTAAAGCAATCGTTGATATGGAACCTCCTCGTTCTATCAAAGAAGTGCAAAGGCTAATAGGATGCCTAGCAGCTTTGAACAGGTTCATATCGCGATGTGGAGACAAGTGTCGTCCATTTTTTGAGGCAATAAAAAAAGACAACTTTGCCTGGACGGGAAGCTGCCAGAAAGCTTTTGACCAATTGAAAGATTATCTGGGGAACGTAAAGATTCTATCAAAACCAATCCCCGGCGAAAAATTATACTTATATCTGGCAGCATCAGATACGGCCATAAGTTCGGTATTGGTGCGAGCGGAAGGCAAATTCCACCTTCTTATCTACTATGTCAGCCAGGCCCTGCATGAAGTTGAGGTGAAATATTCACCCACCGAAAAGCTGGCGTATGCTCTTGTCATGAGTGTTAGAAAATTAAGACCGTACTTCTATGATCATCAGGTTGAAGTGCTGACAACTTTCCCACTCAGGCAAATACTACACCGACCCGACACAGCTGGTCGTCTGTTAAAATGACCCATGGAGATAAGCCAGTTTGGTGTAACATACGCACATCGAACAGCGATTAAGGAACAAACATTAGCCGACTTTATAGTCGAGTTAACTTTCCCTCAAAATCCGACGAGAGGGCTAGATCACCCATGTCATCTCAATGTGGACGGTTCGTCAACAAACCTGGCCTCGGGGGCAGCAATAATTCTCATCAGCCCCGACCGTCAAGTATTCACTTCGGCCGTCAGATTCGAGTTTATGGCTACCAACAATGAGGTTGAATACGAAGCCCTCATTGCAGGTCTCCACTTATCATTAGCCGTCAGAGTTAGACGACTTCAGGTCTTTGGAGATTCTCAACTCATTGTAAGCCAAGTACAAGGTGAATATGAGGCCAGAGACGAACAAATGATCGAGTATCAACGAATTATTGCTCATTTGGTGTCTTTATTAGACCAAGTACATATCCAACAGATACCACGGACGAGCAACACACAAGCTGATGCCTTAGCAAGATTAGCAACAAGCGATGGGCCAGCCGATTTAACAGACATCGTTATCACCAGAAAAATTCAACCATCAATAATGGATTACGAAGTAAACCAAGTGGTTGAACAAAAAGATGACGATGATTGGAGAACTCTTATACCCAAATATTTGGAAGACGGGGAACTGCCAAGCAACTCTTTTGAAGCTGCAAGAATAACAAAACAAACATCCATATATACTCTGGTGGACGAACAACTTTACAAAAGAGGCTTTTCGGTCCCGCTACTCAAATGTTTGTCTAGGGGGCAGGGAATGACAACTCTAGAGGACATACATTCCGGAGCTTGTGGAAATCATGCCGGGGGGGCAAGCTTTGGCATACTTAACTGTAAGGCAAGGTTATTACTGGCCCACCTTACGGAAAGATGCAATCCAATTGGCCAGAGCTTGCCACCGGTGTCAAATATTTGCTCCAAGTATTCATACCCCTGCGCAAGAACTTGTTTCGGTTTTCAGTCCTTGGCCGTTTGCACGATGGGGAATGGATATTATCGGGTCTTTCCCACCTGGAAAGGGAAATGTTCGGTTTGCTGTTGTGGCTGTGGATTACTATACAAAATGGGCAGAAGCAGAGGCCCTAGTTAGAGTCACTCAAGAAAAGATGATTGACTTTATATGGAAGAACATTGTCTGTCGGTTTGGAGTTCCTCAAACGCTTGTGACAGAGAATGGTCCTCAGTTTGATGGGAAAAAGCTTCGAGACTTCTGTACAAAGTGGGGGATCAGAAAGCACTACTCAATCCCTTATCATCCACAGTCAAATGGTCAAGTAGAAGCCGCCAATAAGATAATCAAGCATATTCTTAAAATTCGGCTAACAGAAAGTAAAGGCAAATGGTCTACAGAATTGCCAGACGTGCTATGGGCATACAGGGTTTCTCCCAGGTCAAGCAGTGGAGAAACACCTTTTGCGTTAACATTCGGGATAGAGGCCATCATTCCAGTTGAATTGAAAACCAAAACTTTAAGAACAATCAACTTTGAGGAAATGGCGAACAACTCTGCTTTATCAGTCGAGCTAGATCTGCTCGAAGAAAAAAGATTAAATGCCGAGCTAAAAAATACTACATACAAGCAAAGAGCAGAGCGTTATTACAATTCTCAGGTCAAGTTAAGAAAGTTTGAGGTTGACGATCTCATTTTGAGGAAAAAGCTCGCCCCACCTCCAGGCATATTTGGCCCGACTTGGGAGGGCCCATACAGGGTAACGGACAGGTTACCCAATGGTGCATATGACATAGAAGACTTAGATGACAACTCGGCCCAATATTCCTGGAATGCAGCTAATTTGAAGAAGTATTTTCAGTAGGCGAGCTACGTTGCCTATGAAGGGTGAAAGTGAGCCGGGCGAGCTACTAAGTCCCTTGGGCGAGCTAAAACGGCAAGTACACGGGTTGAATCCAAAAACTTGCCTAATTTTTTTGAAAAATTCCGCGAAGTATGGATGGTCGAACAGAATTGGGCGAGCTACTTTGCCTTTTTTAATAGTTTTATTTCCTTTTAAAGAGTTTAAAGATGCCTTGACAAAGTGTATAGTGGTCGAGCAACTTTGACTCTTGGTGTAAATTATGTTCTTTTGATAAGTTGATGGTTTGACAATGTTTAGGTTGGACAACTTCAACTTAGTATTATTATAGTTTGTGTGTTAGGTCGCATTCGACACTTGTAATTTTTGAAAGTCATTTCAATGTAAAGTTGTTCGTTTAAAGGAGATTCAAGCTCAAGGCACAAGTTGATTATACAACCAAGCCCATCAAAGGCTGTTCGTTTTTAAATGAACATAGCCTAAGGCCAAAGCTCACAAATTTTTAAGGCAAAAGTTCTTAAGGAACAAAGCCCAACTACATTAGGATTGTTAAGCATAAATGAAAATGCAAATACCTCGTGCGTGCAAGTTCAACCCGACAAAATGGGAGGCGCATCGCCTTGGGATCATGTGCGCGTGGGCGGAAGCAATCATTCCGCCCACGTCACACCTCGAGCCACTCCCAGGCCTTGGGATTCCAACCGTCACCAGCCCAAGTCAGCTCGGCCAATGTTGTTCGCCAGTGAGAAGTTGTTCGCACAATGATACATCAGCTCGCCTCAGTGTCATCGAATATTTGCCAACCCATAAGTTGCTTGCATTACACCAGTCGTACGCTTCGGCCGAAAGAAGCCTTATATATGCAATGTTGTGTACGAGACCGGATATCTGCTTTGCTGTGGGCATGGTGGCAAGATATCAAAGTAATCTCGGGAAAGACCATTGGACTGCCGTAAAGTGCATCTTGAGTTATCTGAAAAGAACTCGTGAGAAGGATGCTGATTTACCAGTCGGATAGTCTAACTCCCGTGGGATACACAGACTCAAATTTCCAATCAGACATAGACTCCAGAATAACTACCTCGGATAGTGTGTTTTGCATGGGAGAAGGAGCCATGACATGGAGAAGCGATTAGCAGAAATGCATCGCCGATTCGACCATGAAAACCGAATAAGTAACTGCTTATGAAGCAGCGAAAGAAGCGGTTTGGCTCAAGTACTTCTTAGTGGACTTGGACGTTGTTCCGAATTTACCCATCACAATCATTGTGCCGGAGCAGTTACAAATTCAAGGGAACCGAGAGCTCACAAGCCAGCAAACACATTGAAATAAAACACCATCTTATACGAGAAATCATTAAGAGATGAGATAAAGAGTTGACAAAGATAAATGTCGGAGGACAACCTAGTATATCCATTCACAAAGGGTCTACCCCAGAGTACATTCGAGAGACATGTGGATGGAATAAGTGGGAGGAATTATTAGGTTAGTGTAGGTTGACATGAGATGTCACGTAGAGCTACTACACTAAGACATGCATGATGTATACTAAAAAGCAGCCTTTAAGTATAAGTGGGTGATACCCGATCACGGAAGATCACATTAACGTGGTGATACCCGATCACGGAAGATCACATTAACGGTTTCCTTGTAACTAAACGTACAAATTCACGACCTAGGTGAAATTGAACAATCCGCCATGAAAGGTCGATGTGTATATCTCAGATTGGCTTGTCTTGACCAAGAGATTGCACTAGCACATTTAGTATGTGTTGAAGAGGACCTACAGCGAGGATAAATTCTTCTGTTCTGAAATGTGAAGAATTAGACCTCAGTGGTTATTGATTTCTTAATCTCCGTCACTTAAATAGGACCGTGTGTGCTTAATGGTTACTGCTTTGATTCATGTTGGGTGAGAATCATCGTGACTTTGAACTTTGTGTTTTGGACAGTAATATTAATCATATGACGGTTGCTAAGATTTAATACGGAGAAACGCGTGCGAGTACGGCTCGTGTGATTTGTCCCCTTGGTGGGCTCAGAAGTTTTATCGTACCAAATCTTGCAAGTGAAGAATTAGTTTCTTCGGTACAGATTATAATGTTGAGCTGTCTTTACTCCAAGGTGAAATATATTAATTAATTTAGAGCTATTCAGAAGCTTAATTAATTAATGGACTTGGTAATCTTAAACGCGGGAAATAATAACCGGGAGCCTATATTATCGTAATATGGATTAAGATGGATAGTGCAATATTAATTTATTAGTGGTACTAATTAATATTAATGGGCTGAATTATATTGTGGCTCAATATTGAAATTCAGAAGTCCATTAGGAGGTCCAATCTTAATTCTCCTTAAGGCCCCTCAAGTAGCCCATTAAATAGCCCAATAATGATAAGGTGATTAAAATAAAAGAAAATATTATTGCTGATTTTTCCTTGTTATTTTCGAAAATAGCTTATTTAGGAGAGAAAAGATTTTGTTGATTTTCTTGTAAAGATATTATGGAAGATAAGTATTCTTGGAATACAAGATTATCTTATATATTCAAGAAGATCCAAATCTTGGATTCTTTTCTTGTAAATTTCGAAAATTACATGATTAAATAGGAGGGTGAGATTTTTGTGGAATATTTTATTATGGAGAAAAGAATATATGAGATATATTCAAGATTTCTTAGAGACTAAGAAAAGATTTTCTCCAGGCCCATAAAATACATGAAAATTCGGCCACTACTCTTATAAATAGGGGATGATTATTTCATTCCCAAGTATATAATTCCATGTGTTGGAAAAATCAAGAGCATATATATATTTTTCTTTTTCCTTAGTTATTTTAATTGCTTGAAAGCACTTCCCACCGGTGATCAAGCAAGGCGAAAGGGAAATACTTGAGAAGGTCTTTGGGTTGGTAGCGCGTTCGTAATTATCCCGTGATAATCAAAGGTCATATCTACGAGAGGTACGTAATCACATAATCTCTTAGTTTTTCCGCCATAGATTTTATGTGAATTAATTCAACATGCATGATGATAAAACTGTTGTTGAAATTATTATTTGAATTAATTATGATTAATTCATGCTAGTAATAATTGTATTTAAATTCGTATTTAAATTTCATCCCGAATAGATTCCGAGCACCCCTATTTTCCCAACACGAGACTGCACCGATTTTCCTCTTCATCATGACTGCCGTTCGTCAGCGTTGCGCTCGCTAGTTGTGTTTGTCACGACGCGTTTGTGTTCGCTTCGTACCCACCATTGTCCCCTCAATACCATAATGGGCAAAGGTTACTTTAAAACTTCCATCTTGCCCTAATTCTTAATTTATAACAGCATTGAGTTCAAAATTTCAAGAAATGATATATACATTCGTTGCTTGTTTATATATTAAATACTTCAAAATGAGTGAGAATTGGAAATAGGTTGTGAGTTTCTTAGATAATAATTAATGAATGAAGAAATAGGATAATAATCAAGTTGTCTAGAAGACGTTAGTCTGAAGCTTCGAAGATGCAAAATGATAATGTACGTTTTGTTGGAAGTTTTGGAGTTGTAATATATTGTCATGATTGATTTTGTTGATTTAGGCTGACATATCATTCTTTTGGCTACTGTTTATGACTGTGCCCTGGAGTTTGAATAAGCATCGAGTTCCAGTTGTTTTATGACATTTATTCACCATATATTCTTCAATTGGTTGTGCACTGAAGCTATGATCTTGCTCAATAATCCATCTTTAACGAAGAAACTCTTTAGTTGAAGCCCTTATTTTAATTTATCAAACTGATTGTTCATTATTATGTTCTTCCCTTATTACTCAAACAACACATGTGCAGGAATTGTGTTTGTGGAAGACAAACCAATTCTAATCAATGGCTCTCGATAATGTGATAGCAAAAAAAATAAAAAAAAAAACAAAAAAAATGAATCATCTCTGTTTTCTTAATTTTCGTATTTCGATTTTGTCGTTTAAATTTACTGGGGTTTAGTGTTTAATTATTTTTCAGAAATTTGTTTATTTATAAGAGTTTAGTCATCTTCGTGACATTAAAAGTTGATTCTTTCTCAATTTGATGCAATGAAATTCCGCTCCAGTCTGATGAGAGTAGAAATAATTATGATGATTGTACTTAAAATGTATTTTGGTTTGAATTATAAAAAAAAAAATTTAAACATTCCATACTTACTTTAATTTAATTAAAAATTAGATGGATGTACTATCATTAGAATGAGATCCAAATAAGTGCACCCTAGAAGGAGGGTTATGCCTATGAAGAAAAAGTAGGAGTAAACGGTCCCATACCTGAAAAGCAATACTCGGATTTTGCTAAAGCTACAATTCTATATATAGTTGGCACAAACATTGGTGCTAATATTTGGGTACAACAATTCATCCCCTATGTACATATATATTTTAAATTTTCATGGGAATAAACATGCATAGAATGGTATGCTAGTAGTTTTCTTCTAGTTTGAGGTACAATGAAATTATCGGGAAAATAGAATGTGAGGGACATGACACCAATAAAATAAACATTAAATTATGGCTTATCCATCATCAAAATTATTAAATAATTTTGACACCTTATCCTATTTATAACCTAATTCTCTCTTCAAAATAGTTTGAAAATTCATACTTTTTAAATATAATTTTTTTTTTTACAACACTCAGTTTTATTTGTACCAAATATACTAATTATTCATTATCTTTCGTTTGTAATAGTGTGCAAGTATTAATTTTATTTAACCTGCACGATGTGTTTTGCTTTTTCAGTCAAACATTTTTTGATACATTTTATTCTATGGTGCACAGGAGATTGACTATTTCGTAAAAAGTTGAAAATTTGTTTATTCACGGGGATTGGGTAGAATTGCGATTTCTCCATGTAGCAAAAAATTTTACCCTCTGATTTTCATTTAAACAACTACGATTTATTTTTATTTTTTTATAGACGATTTGTACAAAAAGCGCTATTGGTATAAATCGCATTCGCCTTGATGCGTAGTTATTAAAGTCATTTGATTTGAAAAGGGATGACGATTAGGGTTGAAGGGGCCAGGGGCATTTTCTTTCGGTGGGTTGAAGGGGCTCGAGCCTCCCCAAATGTTTTAAAAAACTCTTACTACAGTAAAACCTCTAAAAAAGAATACTCTATTAAGGAATAAACTCTCTTTAGGAATAAAAATTCATGGTCCCAACTTGGGACCAGTTATAATTTGGAATAAACTCCATATTGTCATAATTCATATTTTTTCAAGTCCCAACATAAAGAAATACACCTCCATTTAGGAATAACTCATAATAATATATATAATTTTACAATAGATTTAAGTTGATTTAAAATACTTGTTCAAGGTTGATTGTGACAATGATTTAATCTTTTGTGTTGTAACCTTATCCTTCAACTTGCGTGTGCGCATTAGCTCGTCCACATGACCACCTTCTTGTTGAACCCAAAACATTTCCAACTTGTCGAGTAAGCTTAAAGCTTCTTCACATGAAACTTTTTGTACTTCTATGCTATCATCCTCTGGATTATTTTCCTCATTTTCTTGCCTAATTCCTTCAATAATTTCTTCATCCGTTAAAGCATAAACAATTTGTTGCTCATTTGGATGATTAAGGAAAATATCCATCTCCATCTTGTTGGTGTAGTGAAGATCTTTTACCTGACTTTTTAACTCTTTAAGTAGTTTTTTATTCCCCTCATCCATTTCTTTTGCAACTTGCAACTTGTCAACTTCAACAGTCCGAATTTTGCAGTGCTTAAAGCAATTCTCGATCGTCCTTGGTTTCACATCTATCGACCATGCAACAACTGCATTTATCATTCCATCGAGGAGAGAGATCTTTGACGGTTCCAAAACACGATCCTCGATTCGTTTCAAAAGTAGACGATTAAATCGCTGACGATAATAACCTTTAAAATTTCTAATGATACCTGCATCACATGGTTGAATCTTGGAAGTGCTATTTGGTGGTAAGAACATAACATTTGTGTGGTGAAGTGGCGGGAGATGTTCTTTCTTCCCATGAGCTGTACAATTATCCAAAAGAAGCAAGACATTTCTGTCTAAACGACTATCAAACCACTTTAGCCATTCAACAAAGAATAAAGATGTCATCCATGCATTTGAATTTGCTCGATAAGTGCAATTGAGAGTAGAACGGTTAACATTCTTCAAGCATCTAGGATTAAGAAACTTATCAATGATCCAAAGAGGAACTTTGTCAGATCCATCACCAATGGTGCAAATGACAATTGTAATTCTCTCTTTGTTTTGCTTTCGTCCCTCGAGTTGCTTCGTTGCAAGAGAATTATCAGCTTGCATTCAATAAAATAAACCTGTTTCATCCATGTTGTAAATATCCTTCCAATCCCATTTATCCAATTCTTCTCTTATTGATGGCAAACTTGCTTCAATTTTCTCCATATCAACTGAGCCACTCTTCCCGAAACGCCGAAATGACTGAATTGCATGTCGATGCTTGAACTTCTCTAACCACCCATTAGAAAATTCAAATGAAATTGCTTCTGGATAGAGACTCTTTAAGAATATGCGGCCCTTCTCCTTGAGTAATTCACCACTAATATTGACATGCTCTTGGTTGCATACAAACCATTCATAAAGAGCCGACTCCATCAATGGGTACTTCAACGGTCTCAAACGTTTTGCATTTGGATTAGAAAGAGCCTGCTGGTCGTCATTGTTGATTGACCTCTTGAACGCCTTCGATATCGCTGATTGCGATAGCTTAAGATTATGAGTATCCTCCAACCACTTGGCAAAATCTTTTTGCTTCCAACCTGGATGTAGTTCTTTCATTTTGCACATCTCCACACGAATTTTTTCACTCATTTGAGTTCTCTTTTCTATGTTTGGTGCCATTATATGCGTGAAGAAAATGTTGATTTGATGTAATTGATAAAAAAAAATGTATTATACATAGTATTTATAGATGAAAAAATTAAAGCAATCAAAAGCAAGTACATGCATCTATGGTGGGTGACTCTTGAGTATTGTCTTTTCATATTACGTGAGTAAATTAGTTCAATTAAGTTCAACACATTACATGTACATGTATCTACTAATTATACCATTATATAATATACATGCATTTAAAAAAAAAAAAAAACCTTATAACTCTATTTAGGAATAACCCCCATTTAGGAATATTTTTTTGTGGTCCCAAGGATATGACTATAGAGGGGTTTTACTGTACTATGTATTTTATATTACTATTTTTGTTTTACTAAATCATTTGTCAATTTTCTAAAAACTTCACTTACGGACACATTTTAGACATAATGGTTTGACTATGATTAACAACAACAAAAACACTATTTTGTTTTTTTTTTTTTTAGTTCTTTTATTTTTTTAGAGGGCTAATTATATATTGATAAAAACTTTTGAGTTTTTAAATTTATTTCTTCTATCTATAATTGCTCTGTTATTTTATTGAGTTTAGTGATAAAAAAATTTAATTTCCCATATTTATTTTCAATAATGTTAAATTTCAAGAACCATTTTTTTAAAGTTTAATAGTCTAGTTAATAAAAATTTCTAAATTTATATAAGAATTTATGTATAATGTAATCCAGTAATTGAAAATTTCGCTTATATTTTTTTAATGATTTAATAGTCATAGTCTTTCTTTTATATTTTCTTGTAATGGTTTAGTATCATAGATTTAAATTTTGATGGTAAATTTTTTTGTTATCTCAATTCTCCAATTAAATTTTACTCCCTCCGTCACTTATTATCTGTTCCATTTTATCTATTCAAACAAATCAATTTTTTTTCATTTATTAGAGTATTAAAAGACACTTACACCCTTATTTATTGTTCCTATGTATTGCAAAATGTGGAGTGACAATTAAAAAAAGACACCATTTTAAATAAAATATAATAGTTAAAAAGAAATGGAGGGAGTATAACTAAAAAAGTAAGTAATTGTTTATAGTAGATTTTTTCTTTGTGTTGTATCTGAAATAAATAATAATCTATTTTAAATTATACAAATGTCTATTTTATTAAATTTATTGATGGAAATACTTCGTTTTTTTTTTCTTCTATATTATCATATTATATGGAAAAAAAATCGACTTAGCCCCACCAATAAAAGGGTCTAGCTCCATCCCTGTAAGGGGCCGATGGCGGGCAAGAGGAAGAGTAAAGACAACGACGGTCGCCGGAAAATCCATCCACGAAATAAGTATTCTGATAATCCACCGGATTTTGCCTCGTTAGCGTCTTTATACCCGAGTTTTGAGCACTATGTGTTCTACTCACGCGATGGTCGGCCCAAAATTGATTGGACGGATTTCAATGCTACTCGCGAGCTGATTCGTGTTTTGCTGCTCCACGATCATGGTCTCAACTGGTATGCTTAATTGTAAAATGTTTGTGATTCTTTTACGGGATTTGGATTTTAATGTTATTCAGACCAAACTTTTCCTTTTTGAATTCGATTGGATTCTTTATTATTTTGTTGATAGTGCGCTGAGTTACAGTTAGCTGAGTTCATTTATTCGTTTTGTAATTTTAGGTAGCAAATTTTAATCATTTACTATGAAATTGCATGCTTAAGCTCTGATTGTAATTGATAGCATGCTGCTTTGTTCAAGTTAAATTAGGCTTGTTATTACAGATAAATTATATGACCATGATTATGGTTCTGGTCAGCTGTGGCCATGATTATATCTTATGTGTGCACTGTGCTGAGTGTGTGATAAATGATTTTGAGTGTATGTAAGGATCGTATAGGTGTATCTATTATAAATTTGTATATTTGGTTAATTGGTTGAAAATTTAAAACTACAGGTGGATTCCCGATGGGCAGCTTTGCCCTACAGTTCCAAAAAGATTGAATTACATTCATTGGGTAGAAGATCTTTTGGCTTCAGATATCATTCCGTCCTCCAGCGCTGATGGTGATATCAAGAAAGGTTTTGATATTGGGACCGGAGCAAATTGTATCTATCCTCTTCTTGGTGCATCCGTTCTTGGTTGGAAGTTTGTTGGTTCAGGTATTTATTCTTTGATTTGTTTTTCTCTCTTTTGAAGTATGTGTGTAACTATTTGGTTCAGTGTTAAGTTGTCGATATATGTGCCTTCATCAGATATTACTGATATAGCTATAGAGTGGGCAAATCAAAATGTTAAGAGCAATCCACATATATCCGACTTGATTGAAATTAGAAGGGTTGGTACCGGGGATAATACATGTCACCTGGAAGAATTGGAAAATAGCCAGAGTTGTAGTGAAGGTAGAGTACACTCTAGCAATGCAGAGGCACAAAATGCTGACCTTTTGGTATCATCTGTACTTGAAACTCATTCTGATTTACAGAAGAGAAACAATGGGCCACCTGTACTTTTTGGCGTTGTGAAGGACGGGGAGAGTTTCGACTTCTGTATGTGCAATCCCCCATTCTTTGAGACGATGGAGGAAGCAGGTTTAAATCCGAAGACTTCTTGTGGAGGGACTCCAGAGGAGATGGTCTGTTCTGGTGGTGAGCATGCCTTTATTACTCGCATCATTGATGATAGTGCTAAGCTGAAACACACATTTAGGTAGGTTGTTTATATCCAGCTTAAGTCATTTTACTCCATCGAAAGCTGTGATGTTAATCTTGTTCATGTGTAGGTGGTACACTTCTATGGTTGGAAGAAAATTGAACCTTAATATTCTGGTGTCTAAGCTCTGGAATATTGGGGCAACTGTAGTGAAGACAACAGAATTTGTCCAAGGTAGGACATCAAGATGGGGACTTGCATGGTCTTTTTTGCCTCCTTCAAGGAAGACGATGTCCACAAATAAAATCGAGGAGAATAATCTATCCTTCACGCTGGAGGTTTAAGCCTTTCTCTTATTCTGAATCATTATTTTGGTAGGTTTCTTGTTGCTAAAATTTGCAATTATTGATGCAAACTGTACATTTGGCCATGTTCCCCTAATGAATATATTTGCTAATGATGGAAAACAGGCTTGCAAAAGTTAAGAATTTGAGTTGAACGTTTATTAACTTTAACAGAATATGAAACAGTGGTATAAGAATTGTGGGCACTTAATTGAGTTTCTTTGGCCACAATGCATAGCAGTCTGCAGTTAAACTAACTTGTAATGTAGTGTGCACACTGTATCTATTATGTAAGTATATATGGCCTGTAAACATGCCAGTTTTCTGCATCTTAAGTTATCTAGATTTACTGTGGACATGACTCATATTGCAATGTACTGTTTGTTAGGGCCTTCAACGCAAACATGGTGCTTTCCACGTGTTGCAGTCAGTGGAATCCTTCTTCTCCAATGTCGGTGCATCTTGTAAATTAGATGCAATCACATTTCATGTTGATGTATGCGCTGTTGTAGCTTTTATTCAATAAATACTCATATTGCATCCAACTGATGACTAACTTATACCTTTATGTTTAGGTTAGTCTTTCCAGAGATTAACTTGATGCAATTCTCAAGACTGAGACGTGTAATAGTAGTGAGACTTCTAGTTACAATCATGAGCTGAACATATCCAATTCTTCAAATGGGCAGCAGGATGCCCTATGCTTCCGCGTTTCAGTAATTCTTTTTGCACGAGACAATGTTCTGATAATACTCCTTTCTTAAATCTTGAATTTCAGTTTAAAGTCTATTCTTTGTTTAGGTGTTTCAGCAAAATCCAGGAACACTCTTGCGTAGAGGAAAGTTGCTCGAAAAACCAAGCTCCAGTTTAGGTATCTTGCTTTCTGTTTTCTTTGGTTATCTTGCTTTCTGGTAGAATAAGCTATTGCTTTGCGTTGGAATGGGGGTGGGGGATCATTTTTATTCTTTTATTTATTTATTTATTTATTTTTCGCCTGCATATATTTTGGAAACATAGATTCTCCAAACAAAAAACTCAATCAAATGGAACATGACCATCTTAATTTCTCCCCCATTAGAGTTTGCATTCTGAAATTGCCCACTATGCTTTTTCAATGTATCGCTTCTGAAGCCCTTGCTTTCTAATTGTGTGTGGAGTTATTTAGGAAAGTTGTTAGCTTCTACTATCATTCATTTAATCATTTACCAGTGGGATGATATCCTTCTCGTAGTGGTATAAATTCTAATTCGTCACTTTTTGTTTTGATGGTCATACTCTGTATATTATTATTATGTGTGTGTGTGTATCTAGTTATAAGATTTAGTGATTGATGAGTTGTGAACTCGTGTGATTTCTTACCTAAAGTTCCTTTTACTCAATGCAGGTTCCTTTTCTTCAATTTTTCGACATCTTGAAGAAGTTTTGATCAAGAAGTTGTGTACTCGACGATAGATTCAGTCCGATGTAAAACTCGAAAGCATCCTTGAGGATCCAGTTAAATGAAATTATTTGAAATTTTTAGGGATAATTATGGAAGAGGTGTATAAATTTGAAAGTAACCTGACAAACAAAATTGTGCAAAAACTACTCTGCAGTTGAGGACATCCAACTGAGATTCAGCGAGCAGTCTAGCAAATTCGATTACCTTTCCCTTAAGCTTTTTTTATTGCATAATTTAAGAATCCACACATTATTGGGTCCCGTTTGTATACCCATTTCTCTTATCATGGATTCGGATCTCCGACAAAATGTTTGTTGTTTATTGTCCCCATAATATTGTAATATTGCATCATCTTATTTGTTGTTTTGTAATGTTAATACTTGGTAGTTACGTTACCCAACTATTCAATTCCTTCATATAGCAATTTTCTTGTAATCTGCATGGGTATCTATACATAGCAAGGACGTATTCAGGATATTACCTCAAGGGGATGTAAATCAAGTACTCCCTCCGTCCCCTAATAATATTCACACTTGTGTGGGCACAGGTTTTAAGAAAAACTGTTTTATTGACTTTTTGAACCAATGAATGAAGAGTATTTTGAATTAAAGTAGGTAGTGTGAGAGTGTTTTATTTCCTTTTTTGGGGTGTGAATATTATTGTGGGACATCCCAAATAGGAAAGTGTGAATATTAAGAAGGGACGGAGGGAATATTATAATAGAGTCAATTTCTTGTATCTTGCAATGCAAATTAATATAATTGAAATGTATAGATTATATGAGTGACAATGTGAAATAAAATGTGCACAACTAATATAATTGAAAGGGTCCGCTTGGTTGAGGGTGATAATTATAGGGTAATGAAAATGAATTATAATTTATATATCAAATAACAGTGATTTTTTCCCAGCCCCAGAAAAGGTTGGTCGTTGAGTATAAAATCAAATCATTCCGTGTAATTTATTCACCATTCTGCACTGCACAAATTTACAAATAAAACAATCACAACGTAAGTAAAGATTCACACTTGACACAAACCCGATTATGAAATGACCCGACCCATCATGGCACTCAACTCAAGCCTTTCCTTCAACCCTAGCGCCCGTCAACCCCACACATGCACTCACAAAGTCCTCATCAATAAAATCCGTCGAGAATATCTGCAACCGATCCGCAATCCCTCGCTCGAAGCTTTGGCTTATGAAAGTCCTGGCGTACGGGTGGATCCTATCCGTAACCGGCTTCACGCACAGTACCGGGTTATCCGCCTGGGGCGTAACCGTATTCTCGACCCTATAAAAGTACTTCCGGGTCGCCGCGGGCTGCTGCTCCCCCAAATGCTTCATATTGCTCTCGAACTTGGTCGAAGGTTTATCGGTGTCGATCCAGTTGTCTTTCAAGTAACCCGAACTCCATAACGGGTCGCCCTTTTTCGCCTGCGGAGCCTTCCTCGGTTTCCAGACGCAAATGACCCGCTTCGGGAGCAATTCGGATATAGTCTTGTTGAATACTCCATCATCCTGATGGATCAGGTACTCCCCGAGCTGGTCCTCCAAATACTTGTCGAAATCGGGCGGGTCGTCGTGCCCGAATTCGGTCCGGATTTCGAGGATCAGGATCTCGGAGTCTGTTTCCTGGAGAAACTTTTTAACGTCGTTAATGACGACGTCAACGTTGTAACTGAGGAGAATTCCGTGGCAGACCCGGCGGTCTTCCTGGACCCGGATATCCAAAACCCGGGCACCCGCGATTAGCTGTTCGTAAATGGAGAGGGATTGGCATTGGGCGAAGGGCCTAGTGACCAGGGGAATTCCGATTTTGTCGGTTGCGGAATCGTGGGTGCCGGGCCACACAATCTGGTTGACCCGGATTTTATCCGGGTTGAGGCCCGACATCCAGTTTTTCCGGTCGGCGGGCTGAAAATCGGAGCCCGGAAAGGCGTTGCCGGCGGTCTGTTTGAGGTCGAGGAGGATTTTCTTCTCCGATGAGATTGATTTTCTCCGTTCAACTTGCTTGGAAACATGGGCGCCCATTGTTGAACGGGGGAAGAAGAAGATGTTTATAAATTTGGCAATGGCTGGCTGGCCTATCTAGCTTTCTCTCTCCTCATTATGAATTTAGAAAGAGAAATATGTTGAGAAATTGTGTGAAGTAGTTTGATATCATTGTCAAATTTGGGTTTGGTGGTGGTGGGCCGGATTAATTGAATGATTGGCGGGATTATTTTTTGTAATTGATTTTATTTTATTGGAATGAGCCATCTGTGTGGCTGTCCAATGTCACAACCTAGCTGTTTTCGTCTTTAATTGAGATTAATCAATTACACAAAAATCGTGTTTTTATTTATCATTATTAAAGTATTGATTTTTTTGGGTACACCACGTATAATGGAGCTTATTGTGTCTTGACGTGATCAGCATCATTGGATTCATCTTTCATTCAAAGCATTGTGATGGATCAATAGTTGGTTGTTTTTCCATCCATTATTTTTCTGTGGTATTATATTTGGTAACACATATATTTTCCATTTGTAAAAATCCAAAAATTATGAGTAATAGACATTTTGTATGGGAAGGGCTTGTTAAAATTAGAGATTATTTTTATGGATCGATCAAGACTCATCCAAAGTCAACAATGATTTTCTGAAACAATTTGTAGCAAGGAAGGAATTCTATTGATTTGGAATGCCATAAAATCTTGAAGTCTATACTGCATAATATCGAGAGAGATTCTCTCCCTAAATGGTGTGTCGATTCATTTTATTGTGTCTTGACGTGATCATCATCATTGGATTGATTCATCTGATTAATGTTTTGAGCAGGCCTTGTTGAACCTGATATCATTACATTTATTTATTCACCATACTTTTTTTTTTTTTTGGGGTAAATATGCTCTTTTCCCCCACATTTATCATTTATCTGGGTTTCTACATTAATAGCTAGCATAAAAAGGAGTCGTGCAATGTTGCTGGAACCAGACAGCTATATAAATAGCAGCAAAGAAACGTCTTACTGATAAATTTTATTTATCAAAACGTAATAGCTAAGCAGATACCAATGCTCTTGCCACTAAGAAAACTCATTATTTATCTTCACATAGCATTTGGGATGGCATAATAACAAACAACTACCAACTATATATAATATCCATTCAAGATGAAAAATCAGACAAACTCAATAAATTCTCAAAGTGTACAAAGAAAAGAAGGCTCTCCCGCAATATTCCGAGAGAGGCGTGACAAAAATTTGGAGGTTTACATTTCAGTTTCATGTAACGAGCTCTTATCAGCTAACAACTCCACTACTGAGATTGCATTCCTTTCAGGGTCATGCAAACTACAAGGTTTGGAATCTATGTGTAATTTCCTATCGATTTCTAACCAACTAAGGGCCCGATCTTTTTCCAGATTTCTTGAACGCATAATCTTTCTAACTTCTTCTGTGGATTCCCACCTCCCAAGAGCAGCATATATTCCCGATAGCAGAAGATATGCTACCAGAGATCGAGGTTCCACCTCAACAAGATGCCTCCCCACCATTCTACCCAATTCTACATTTCCATGAATTCTACAAACACCAACTAAGGCATTCCAAACACGATCATCGGGTTCACATGGCATCTTCTTCAGTTGATTCATCATCTCATTGAAACATCCAGATCTCCCCAGTAGATCAATCAAGCACGCATAATGCTGTTGATCAGGATCCATTTTGTAATCTGATTTCATGGATTCAAACAAGAAAATTCCTTCTTGCACAAGCCCTGAATGACTACACGCATTAATGAGAATAAGAAAGGTCACACTATCTGGTTTCATACCTAATCTCACCATATCGATAAACATCTTTATTGCTTGTTTACCATATCCATGATTTGCTAATGCAGATATCATTGTGTTCCACAAGACAACATGCTGCTTGTTTTGAGTTGTACCGAAAACTCTTTTGGCGACTCCTAAGCTTCCACATTTGGAGTACATGTCAATAAGAGAGCTTATAACTACTACATTAAGCCTAATACCACCAGATATCAAATGTGAATGTAGTTGCATACCATGATTAGGTGAAATTACGCTAGCACAAGCAAAGAATAAACTGCTATAAGTAAACTGATCAGGCTTTACATTAAGCTTGATCATCTTTGTGAATAAATCAAGGGCGTCACGCCCCATACCTTTGTGGGAGTACCCTGCAATCAACGAAGTCCAAGAAACAGAGTTCTTCTCCGGCATTTCATTGAACACTTGTTGGGCTGATTTCATATCACCACATTTTGCATAACCTGAAAGCAAAGTGGTCCAGGCAAGGATATCTCTCACTTTCATCTCATCAAATAGCCTTTTAGCATCTCCCATTTCACCACATTTTGCATACGCATCTAAAACAGAGCTCGAAATAACCATATTTGACAAATAACCAAGAACAAAAACTTGGCAATGCAGTTGTTTAGCCAGACACAAGTCCTTCAACTTAACGCACACTGTCAAAACTCCAGCAAAACTGTACGCATTAAACCCAATATCCGACCTCCTTAGCTCCATATGAAACCTCAGAGCCTGATCAAACCACCCACTCTGAATATAAGCCATCACCATTGTATTCCAACTCACGAAATCCCTCTCAGGCATTTTATCAAACAGCCTCTTTGCAGCCTTTGCCATCCCCAGATTCGCATACCCAGAGAGCATATTGTTCCAGGAATACAAATTTCTCTCACGCATTTTATCGAACACCTCCCGCGCCTTCCCATGATCGCCACATTTTGCGTACATATTCACCAAATGGTTCGCTAGAAACGTATTCGGTTGATTCGATCTTGTTATCTTCAAATGAACATGAACCCAGCTCCCCTCTTTAATGGATTTTGCTTTCGCGCATTGTTGAAGAAGAGAGGCAATAATCTTGGAGTTCAATAAGATTCCTTTGCGAGATAAAAGAGGCAAAGTGTCGACTGCTTCTCGGAGCTCTCCTCGGGATTTGAGATTACTAAAATTCTGGACGATGCAAGGATACTTGCGAATTTTTTTGGGGGTCATAGCAAGGACGGCAACTTGCGATCTACGGCGAGCATCGCCGCCTGATCGGTGGTGCGTGGTAATCACCGTTGACCGTTGGTAAAAGGGTAATTCACTAATTCGTTTTAATTTGGGCATTGCAACTTGACCAAAGGCAATATGGGCTTTTTATGGGCCATAAAATAAACCCAATTAGTTATGGGTTGAACCCAATACTTTGAGGCTGGATAGCTTTCTTTCTTTCTTTTTTTTTTTTTTTTTTTGAGGCAGACTATATACCCCTCCAAGTATAATAGATACACCTCCAAATTAATTTATTGATTAAAAATTTCCAAGGATACCCCTCTTCACATCGTTTTCCTCCCTCTCTCCACCTCTCTCCCTCCTCCCATTCTTAGCCCCTCCTCACACCAGCCCTGCTACTCAAATTAGACCATGCCCAACTTTGCACAGTCTTCGCAACCCCGTGCCTCCTTAAGTCGTCGAAGTGTCGGCCCTGTTTGAGCGGCATCGATTGCGCCGTCAAACGAAAATGGTAGACGGATCTGATGTTAGTGATTCCGGTTGAGTCAACCAAACTCAGTAATGGCGAACTTTTTTTAGATCCAATTGCTCCCACCACTGCCATCCCAGATTCATGTTCGAGCGGTAGCAGAATATTGAGGTTTTCGTTGGTTTCGAAACTGGTTTGTCGAATTTTTGCTGCATTTTCAAAATTTTGTTATTGAAAAGTTAATACATGTTCAAAAAATAATTACCGAATCATTGTACCGTCTCTGGAATTTATTTTCAAAAACAATTTTCGAAAGGGATGTTTCGAGAAATAGTCAACATTTTGGAAAAAAATATTTCAAGTATATTGTATTTTCACAAAATCAGGATTGAAACGTGCAAGTCGGGGAAATAGTTCGAGACCCTTGCATTTTTATCATTTTTTTTATTTTTGGAAAAATAAAAACCCAGGTTAATAAACCCGAACGACACCGTTAGACCTCTCGACTTAAATCACGAGTCACCGATCGACGCCGTTAGGCCGCCCGATTTGGGACTCGTAAGAATCTCTAATGTTCTCTCAAATTCTTGTACTAGTTGAGATAGGAATGGATCATTTCCTTGTGAATTTTGGATTGGAGCCTGTGAGCGTCTAGATGAACTTTGTTGTTATTGAATTTCCTACTTTTGTGATTAGCTACTCTTGAATTAAGATGATTGGCATTTAGATTAGCAAATTGACATCACTATGTGAATTGTTAAGTACAATTGAAGTAATTAGTTAGTGTTGTTGGATGGACTGTTGGTATGTTGATTTAGCAGTTTAGTAGTTCTAAAATAACTTATTAGTATTACTGTTTTAGTTCTTTAGTATTATTGTTTTGATTATTGTTTTGGTTGGATGATATTACTGAATTGATGGATTAGTATTATTGAATTAGTTGAAAGGTGATGAAATTAGTTGTTAGTAATATTAGTTGAGTTTTTAAAGGCAAAGGGAAACTCGTCTTCTACTGTTCAAATGTTTGAAACAAATGGAAAATGACTTTTAGAAAATAATACTACTCTTTTGTTTTGAAAATGACACAAGTAAACTTGGTTAGTAATACTAGTAATATAGGAAAATATTTATTCTATTATTTGTTATGAAAACTTCTTTAAATCAAGTATTACTAACAATAAAGAAAAGTATATATTATATTATTTTTAGTATTTATTATATATAAATTTCTTTAAACAAAATAAGATTAATAAAGAGAGTTTTCTTTATAAAGTATAATTTATATCCAAGAGTTCTTTTAAAATAAAATAGACCTTTTAGAAAGAAAATATTAATTTGGAACCTATATTATATTAGTATTATTTTTTTAAATAAATTACTTAGACTTTTAATTCTTTCAAGAAAAGTATTATATGGATATACTTTTAAAATTATAAAAGATTTTATAAAAGAACAAAGGAAATCAAATAGATTGTTTTGTAGAGATCAAAATAGTATTACAACAAGGAATTTAGTAAGTACACCCCCAATACACCAACCTTTTAGAAGTGGTGTATTTACCAAGATAGTGTGTGTTTTTAAGTAGGTCTATTTCAATAAGTCTATAAGATAACAACTTTTTCGTTTTCATAACACAAACTTCTAGGCCTTTCGATAATCCAATAGCCAACTCTTAATCAAATAATTTTGTACTAGGACTCTGTGCTAGACGTGATACGCACGAGGGGTCTGTTAACGCATCGCTTTCGGGACGTCTCTACAACGCAAGTTATCTTCCGAAGGAATTCAAAGACAATTGTAACTTAGCTTTAAATTTAAGAGGTGGGTGTTGATCTGTTGATTGATCTGCTTATAATACGTTGTGCTGGTATACTCTGAACTCGACTAAATCAAACTAAGACAACTAATACAACATAAATATAAACTTATTATATAAATGTGTGAACTATATGATATTATATATATATATATATATATATATATATATATATATATATATATATATATATATATATATATACCTTATATGGATTGTTGTGTTTATCTAATTATATAAATCAATTATGACTGCATGATATAAGGGCACTTTGTGAGCATGAATCTATTTAAGTAGAATTATGTGTACAGTTCGAATTGGCAGTTTCTGTAACGAAGAGGAAGTTGTATGTGGCCATGTTTGATGATAAATCAGGTGCATGGTCACGGGATTCGTTTGTGGAAGTTGTGTGTGGCCATGTTTGATAATAGATCAGGTGCATGGTCACGGGATTCGTTTGTGGAAGTTGTGGGTGGCCATGTTTGATAATAAATCAGGTGCATGGTCACGGGATTTGTTTGCAGTGGATGTGGCCATGTTTGATAATAGATTAGGTGCATGGTCACGAAAAATTGTTTATATTATTTCGGAAGAGATTTACTATATGTGAAAATGATTGTGGGTTTTGCCCCTTAACGTGAACCAACTTGTGATATTTCAATTATATGATGTGAGACATGTTGTGCCCAACTGATTATTATGTGAACTTGTTATTTATATAATATATGATGTTCGTATTATTATGTCAATTGATTAAATGAATTAAATACTTTATTAATGAGTACAATTTAATATATTTCGGATTTACCAATCCCATGATGTTGCAAATCACTCATACGTGAGAATTCAAATCTCACGCCCCCCTTTTTACAACCCTTGCAGATTATGACTTCATAGAGCAAGGACAGTAATATGGACAACACGGAGTTCCCCACTTAAATAAAATGTTACTGTTAATATTAAGCTTTATATATGTGTGTGAGATATATTTTAAATATTATTCTACTCATTCTTCCGCTGCATAAAACTCATCTCTCATTTTGTTATCACTTTTTATATCAAAAAATTTATAGTTCAGATTTTAGTTACAAGTGGCACCTAGAATCTGAGATATTTAATATGTTTCGGATTCGGGGCGTTACACCCACTTATTTAATTTAATTAAAAAATTTATTTAGACAACTTAAATACTCCCTAGGATTTCGTAATCAATTAAAGTGGTGTTATGTATAAATCTTACCCACATTAATTAATGAAGCAGACAATGTATTAATTGATGTATAATGTTTTCTCATTTTAATGTGAACATTCTTCTAATAATATAGTATGATACTACTAGTATACATATATCTATTTTGTGTTACGCATAGTATTGCAACAATATTTTATTATCATTTTTTTTAATAAAATAGAAATACTTTAACATTTTATATATGTCCAATTTTAAATATTAGCTGATCTAATGTTCAATTTTATAAAAGCCAATTTTTTTTTTATATATAATAGTAACACCTTACAATATATAATTATGACAAAAATTTATGTAAACCCGAGTTCACGTGAATTTTGTTTTTGTAAGTATCAATGTATTTTTTAATAAAATATAAATTTTATGTATACACACTATCACTGTTACTCATAAGTCATTCTTAATAAATATTTATTCAAGGTTATTGTATTTATCTAATTATTTTTATTTATATTATGATTATGGTGTCATATTAGTGGTTTACTAGTTGAATCATAAAACCCTAAATGGTAAATTGCGGAATTTATCGTACCACTCTAAGTTAAACTATTTTTCAAATTAATATGATTGTCTAATTTTATTTATTTTTGAATTAAATATTAAAAAAAATTACAATTTCGACGAAGTGGTTTAACTAAAATGGTTAGAGCTCCTATAACCAATAGGATATGAGTTCGAGTCACAACTTTACCGATAAAAAAAACTATAATTTCATTCCAGTTTGATTTGGTTTGGGGACCAAACCAACTGATACTATCCCTTATTTCTTATGGAGCATGTACAATAGCTACATAAAATACTTACATCATTCTATATTATACAAATATTTTATAAAGGTGTTGGGTTTCATAAGAACCCACAATCGTGTTATATATCATTACTAACATGATACACCTGTGAGTCTCGACCGACTAATTGGACCATCAAACCCCATATTGCAAACTATTAGATTTATCTATTGTACTACTCTAAATTAAAAGTTATTCAAATTATTACTTAAGTTCTATATATAATTTAATGTGCAAAAATAAAATATAATAGTGTCGCTATCTTGTGAGCCTCGTTTTACTAGCTAGATCATTGCGTCTTACCTGTAAACTAATAAACAGAAACTCTAAAAATGTTGTGAACCTTAAAAAATTATATTTTTAGATAAGAGATTATATAGTATCTCCTAGGCAAAGTATTATGTGAATGATACACACGGTAACTATTACCATAAATAACAATTTACCAATACTATATTTTAATTTAACTAATACATTTAGTGAACATAACTAATACCACTTCAACTAATACTTTTAATGAAAACAATTAATACTCTTTGGAGTTGATACCTTTAGTAAAATTCACTGATACATTTTGTGTAATTTACTAATACTCTTCAAATAAGTTTCACTATAAATATCATTCACATAATACTTTTTCCAGATCCTAATGTTACTCCTATGAAATTAGATTTAGTATAGAAAAAATAGCATATTTGCCCAAAAATTTATAGGACATTTGTTTTTTTGCCTTACTTTTTAGAAGAGATGTTTTTTGCTCAAACAAGGTTGACAAGACAGCTGGCCAAAAGATTGGCATCGTGCCAACCTTTTTGGGCAAAAAAATATGTTTTTTTAGTGCAAAAAACAATTGCCCTATAAATTTGAGGGCAATTGCCCTATATATCAGTAGTATCCTGTGGATCTTTTCCAAACACAGATAGGACTTGACTGAGAAATTTCATAGTCTATGAGTTAACCTGAAAAAAACATTACACCCACAAACGCCTGCGCCTATCCATCGGCATAACGGCTAAAAGGGCACGCCCACATGGTTAACTCATAGATATCACTAGAAATCTCAAACCTGCAGGTTAAACCAACTCTACCTTATGATATATCAAATATAAACTTGAAAAAATAAGTTCCCAAATGCACATGATAGAATAGTATACTAAGTTAGGTCATGATTTAATACAAGGAATTAGCCGACCATTGAGGCGGCAAAAACAAAATTATAAATTAAAGTAAAGAAAATAATAGCAGAATTTAACTACCTTGATGAGCTACCAGTATAAACACCGTTTATTAAAACCAAGGCTTTGAAGCCAACTATTACAAAGAGAGAGAGTAGAGAGAGGAAAAGAGAGGGGCGAGTAAACTCGAGCGTGCCTCTAAAAAAGAAAATCATACCTATTTATAGAAAAGGAAGAGCCGGACATCAACCCCGGATTCCAAATAAAGAAAATGAACTGTGGGAACAAATTATCCCAAAAAGTTAAAAGGATGAATAGTAAAAAAGTCAAATTTACTATTCATTGAATAGTACTTTGTCTGTTGTCATCAGCAATGACGAATTTTTATTCGTCGTTTTCAGAAGTCGCATCTTGCCCATGCGCTCTTTCAAACTTGTTTCAAATCATCAGGAGAGATGTCTGTTTTTCAAAAAGTCTTAGACTTTCCTTGAGATCAGCCAGTGTTTGAGGATGAGAATCATCACCATATTGTTGGATGCCCCTTCGATGAATCATTTCATGGATGGGAATTTCAATTTGAAGAGCTTTAATCTTTTTTCTAAGGCAAATTCGGTAATCCTTGTTTCGGATTTCATTTCCTTTTTCATCATCATAAACTTGAAAAGGAATTGCCCAAATGTTTTCAGAGAAGTGATGTCTCTGAATAATTCCATAGGGATAAGTAAGCAGCATTCTGTAACGTATTTCTTCAACTTTATCCATCAAGGATTCTTTTTTTCCCTAATTTTCTCTTTAAGAGAATTTTTCAATAGATCAAAGCTATCTTGGAGAGAGAAGTCTTGGTCCTCTTCAAATGGATCATGTGCGTCTAGCATAGAAGAGCCGAAAATCATGGATGTATCAGATTTTGAATCTGAAAAATCAGCATCTTTTAAAATATCTTCCTGAATTTGGTTCATGAAAAGATCCATAATTTTTTCCTTAGGAAAAACTCTAGCATATTTCTTCGAGAAAGAAGAAAAAGATGGCATCACATTAGAATCAGGAGTTTGACTCTTGGCAATATTTTTCTTATAATCTTCTATCTTGGATTTAATCCTATCGATGTTTTCTTGAAGAGGACTCTCATTGGAGTCTTTCGGAATAATATTTAAATTATTCCAAAATCTTGTGGCACAAATTCTCCACAAACATGGGTTACCCATCTCTGTATGACCAAATTCTGATCTCCATTTAACAACCCATGGGATACATAGAGGTAGTTATTATATACTATAATTCTAAAGCCTAAAATACAAAATGGGGTGCAATAAATCCCATGGTACTCTTTGCTACATTTAGTGGTCCCCACCATTTAACCAAAACCACATACTCATACAATTTGGTGGGCCCTGTGTTCAAATTCACCTTCTTACAAAATCTGACGCATTAATGACTGATGGATGCTTTTTGCACCTTTTTCGAGATAAAATTCTGACCAAAATTCGGGTGTTTGTAAATTTTGAACATAAACATAAATTTTATAAACACAAATATAAAATATTTTGAACATAAAATATAAACATTTGAAAATTCAAGCAAATTGAAATTTAAATTCAAAAATATTTATTCCATTATTAATTTGTGAATTACATCTAAAAAAAATTCAGTGTATTACATATGAAAAAATGGACATATACTGCCCAAAAATTTATGAACATACCTAAAAAAAAGTGCACAAATGCACAAAAAATATGAATAAACTCAAACAATTGCTAAAAAATTATGAACAGAGAGCTTTTTTCGTATTTGAGACTCCAAAAATCTTCATTCTACTTTGGATGCCTGAAAAAAAAAACCACCGATCAAAAAAATATAACATCCATACATCATCAATTTTTATATGCATTCGATCAACTTCTTTAACCAAACACACAGAAAAATGCATAATTAATTTAACCAACCAAGCATCAATTTTCATATGCATAAAACATCCGTCATAATCGATTTTCATATGCATCATCAATTTTCATATACATTAAACCAACCCAACATTATACAAACATAATTAATTTAGCACACACATAGCATTACTTGTAGACAACTACATAAATCAATTCTGCCCTCACAAATTAATTAAGAGTACACGCACAAATGCTTCTACATTTTTTGGGCATATACACGCACAAATTCTTCTTTGCCATTGAAAATTGATAAAAATAATCAAACTCACATTCAAATCTGCAAATCCACCGACGATCTGGATCCGCAGAAAGCCCACCGACAATCTGGATCCGCAGTACACGCACAGATCCACCAACGATCTGGATCCGCAGAAAGCCCACCGTGGCGCCGCCGTTGTTCCTCCATTCCCCCGCCGCGCAAAACCCCTAAAGATTTTTTTTCCAGTTCTCCGTTTTGCCAGAACTCTTCCATTTCCTTCGTACCTTCAGCTGTCGCATCGCCGAACTCCTCCGTTTTGAGCGAGAAAGCGTTCTGAGGCTCTCACAGATTTGAGAGACCCGCCGCGGCCGCCGCCTGTATTTTCCTTTCCCCGGAGTGATGACGTGCGTCCAGATCTGCCTCTACTTGTTCGCGCGTAAACCCATAGCGTGGTCGATGACATCGACCGTCTGTTCGCGGTGCACAGAACATCGACGGTGCTTTTTTGTGGAGGCGGTGCATGGAATCCCACGGCTTAGAGAGAGAAAGAAATTTGAGAGGGGGAGAGAGAGAAAAATCTGAATGGTTTGAATTGGTTTTTGAATTGTGTGGCATAATTAATGGAGAGAGAG
Source organism: Ballota nigra (assembly GCA_947034835.1). Lineage (NCBI taxonomy): Eukaryota > Viridiplantae > Streptophyta > Magnoliopsida > Lamiales > Lamiaceae > Ballota > Ballota nigra. Next base: position 32,055,333 of record OX344721.1, read on the forward strand.
AGACGTGAGAGAGAGAGAGAGTGGTGGGTCCTACTTTTAAAATTGCTAAACAATAGTCAATTGTAGCAATTTGTGTCATGAGTTTTTTCATGTTTTATGTTGCATTTAAGAGGTTATGATTGTAGTATAGTGTGTATTTCCCTATAACATAATTTTCATTAAAAAATATTTAGCATACCACATTCCATCAACTATATCAAAATAAAAAATTTAATTTTGTATAAATTTCAATTATTACAATTTTAAATCTATATGTTATGTTTCAAAAACTTGTACAATACTATACAAATACGACTTCTTAAATTTGAATAAAGATTTAAAAAATATTCTTATGAATAAGTATATATGTTCTAAAAAAAATTATGAATAATGTTCATTAAATCATGTAAATATTTAATTGAGTAATTTTTGTGTGTATCCAAATGCATGAAATGCATTTGGATTTGAAAATAAATTAATTACAAAAAATATATAGTTTGATGTGTACTGTGTGTTTTGAATTAGTAATACACCAAGCAATCAGTAATACCCAAAACAGTAAACAACAGTACCCCAAGTAATAATCGATAATATCACGAGTAATAACGAATAATATCTCAAGTGATAATTAACAATACCCCAAATAATAATTAACAATACCTATATAAGTAACCAACAATACCCAATTTTTTTATTGTATATGTTGGTCCCGTTTTCGAAGGGCTAAAATGGGAATTCAGGAGGAAAATTTTTGTTTTAACACTGAAGTGCACTGAAATGCTTTTGTGAATGAGTGGTCAGTGCAGTGCTTAAGCAAATCAGTAAAGCAATAAAGAGCACAACAATGTAAAGTGGTTCAGAGTCTCAATACTCCTACATCCACTGCCTGATTTAACAGGAAATCCACTACTGGGATTCTTGTTTTTAACGTGCCAAGGTGCACGGGTACACTGGACTCACGCCACTCCCTGGGCTGCCTCTCGAACTGGCCTCACATCCCTCTTCACTCAGGGACTGCCTCTCCTCACCTCACTTCAACACCTGACACTATCTCTGGAAAGGGTTTAGTTTGGTTTGGTTCTCTCCAACTAGGTGAGGTTTTCACTTACAATGTGTTAGCCTTAAAGCTAAGGTTGAAAAAACCTCTCTAAGCTTAGGATGTATATGATGGGCTCGAGTATACAAACTGGAACACTCAAATATGACTATGAAAAACTCAGGGTCAGTGTTCTTGGTGGAGATGTTGCCTCCTTATGACTCCCTTGAACTTGCACCACTCTCACACCTCCAGCTCTTGCATTCGCACACTTACAAATGAAGCTTGAGTTTGTATTTATAGTGTGGATTTGAATGTTACCGTTGGAGAGAGTAACATTCAAATCCAGACTATCTCTGGAGTGAAATCCTCCTTTTCAGTGAAGTATGGCCTTGTCAGCTTTTGTCAGATTCGTTGCCTTGACTTGATTGGTCCACGTGGACTAAGTCCAACGACTCTTTTGTTCAGGGTACTTGATCAGGGTAGTCCTGACTTCAGGCGACTTGTCTTCAGCTGACTTGTAATCCTCTCAGGATACCTTCCTTCAGTAGACTTGAAGTCCACTCAGGGGAGTTGACATAAGGCTATTTGTCAAGCTTCCCAGCCTCAGTAGCCTGACTCCTTCAGGTCCTACTAGGCTCAGCACTGATCCTCCTGATCATGCTCTTCACTGAGTAGTCCACTGACCAGCTTAGAAAGATCAGGTTTATACTCAGTGGGACTTCCTTCAGGCTTCTCTTCAGGTTCAGGTCTTCTGACATGGCTTCAGTCGTTTTCCTTGTGATGTCATCTTGACTTCCTCAGGCTCTATCAGTGAGTTCCCCCTCACTGAGTTCCCCCTCAGTAGAGTTCCCCTCAGCTGAGTTCCTCCTCAGTTGAGTTCTTCCTCCACTGATAACCTGTTCTACTGAGAAACAACCTAGCCTGACCTGAAACAAAAAGATACTATCCTGACTGCTTTCAAACCTATTACATGTTGTTTTGGAAAATCATCAAAACTAAAATATCCCAACAATTTCCCCCTTTTTGATGATTCCAAAACTTCTAAAAAAAAGATTTTCTATTACAAGAATGAGGTCAGAGCACATGTAATAGTTTGAAATATGCAGAAATTCCCATAGTTTTAAAACATTTAAGATCTGCTCGGTTGACCAATTTTCTTAACAAAACTAGATCAGTGGTCATGTGAACAACCTGCTCTGATACCAATTGTTGGTCCCGTTTTCGAAGGGCTAAAATGGGAATTCAGGAGGAAATTTTTTGTTTTAACACTGAAGTGCACTGAAATGCTTTTGTGAATGAGTGGTCAGTGCAGTGCTTAAGCAAATCAGTAAAGCAATAAAGAGCACAACAATGTAAAGTGGTTCAGAGTCTCAATACTCCTACATCCACTGCCTGATTTAACAGAAAATCCACTACTGGGATTCTTGTTTTTAACGTCCAAGGTGCACGGGTACACTGGACTCACGCCACTCCCTGGGCTGCCTCTCAAACTGGCCTCACATCCCTCTTCACTCAGGGACTGCCTCTCCTCACCTCACTTCAACACCTGACACTATCTCTGTAAAGGGTTTAGTTTGGTTAGGTTCTCTCCAACTAGGTGAGGTTTTCCCTTACAATGTGTTAGCCTTAAAGCTATGGTCGGAAAAACCTCTCTAAGCTTATGATGTATATGATGGGCTCGAGTATACAAACTGGAACACTCAAATATGACTATGAAGAACTCAGGGTCAGTGTTCTTGGTGGAGATGGTGCCTCCTTATGACTCCCTTGAACTTGCACCACTCTCACACCTCCAGCTCTTGGATTCGCACACTTACAAATGAAGCTTGAGTTTGTATTTATAGTGTGGATTTGAATGTTACCGTTGGAGAGAGTAACATTCAAATCCAGACTATCTCTGGAGTGAAATCCTCCTTTTCAGTGAAGTATGGCCTTGTCAGCTTTTGTCAGATTCGTTGCCTTGACTTGATTGGTCCACGTGGACTGAGTCCAACGACTCTTTTGTTCAGGGTACTTGATCAGGGTAGTCCTGACTTCAGGCGACTTGTCTTCAGCTGACTTGTAATCCTCTCAGGATACCTTCCTTCAGTAGACTTGAAGTCCACTCAGGGGAGTTGACATAAGGCTATTTGTCAAGCTTCCCAGCCTCAGTAGCCTGACTCCTTCAGGTCCTACTAGGCTCAGCACTGATCCTCCTGATCATGCTCTTCACTGAGTAGTCCACTGACCAGCTTAGAAAGATCAGGTTTATACTCAGTGGGACTTCCTTCAGGCTTCTCTTCAGGTTCAGGTCTTCTGACATGACTTCAGTCGTTTTCCTTGTGATGTCATCTTGACTTCCTCAGGCTCTATCAGTGAGTTCCCCCTCACTGAGTTCCCCCTCAGTAGAGTTCCCCTCAGCTGAGTTCCTCCTCAGTTGAGTTCTTCCTCCACTGATAACCTGTTCTACTGAGAAACAACCTAGCCTGACCTGAAACAAAAAGATACTATCCTGACTGCTTTCAAACCTATTACATGTTGTTTTGGAAAATCATCAAAACTAAAATATCCCAACAATTTCCCCCTTTTTGATGATTCCAAAACTTCTAAAAAAAAGATTTTCTATTACAAGAATGAGGTCAGAGCACATGTAATAGTTTGAAATATGCAGAAATTCCCATAGTTTTAAAACATTTAAGATCTGCTCGGTTGACCAATTTTCTTAACAAAACTAGATCAGTGGTCATGTGAACAACCTGCTCTGATACCAATTGTTGGTCCCGTTTTCGAAGGGCTAAAATGGGAATTCAGGTGGAAAATTTTTGTTTTAACACTGAAGTGCACTGAAATGCTTTTGTGAATGAGTGGTCAGTGCAGTGCTTAAGCAAATCAGTAAAGCAATAAAGAGCACAACAATGTAAAGTGGTTCAGAGTCTCAATACTCCTACATCCACTGCCTGATTTAACAGGAAATCCACTACTGGGATTCTTGTTTTTAACGTCCAAGGTGCACGGGTACACTGGACTCACGCCACTCCCTGGGCTGCCTCTCGAACTGGCCTCACATCCCTCTTCACTCAGGGACTGCCTCTCCTCACCTCACTTCAACACATTGACACTATCTCTGTAAAGGGTTTAGTTTGGTTTGGTTCTCTCCAACTAGGTGAGGTTTTCCCTTACAATGTGTTAGCCTTAAAGCTAAGGTTGGGAAAACCTCTCTAAGCTTAGGATGTATATTTTGGGCTCGAGTATACAAACTGGAACACTCAAATATGACTATGAAGAACTCAGGGTCAGTGTTCTTGGTGGAGATGGTGCCTCCTTATGACTCCCTTGAACTTGCACCACTCTCACACCTCCAGCTCTTGCATTCTCACACTTACAAATGAAGCTTGAGTTTGTATTTATAGTGTGGATTTGAATGTTACCGTTGGAGAGAGTAACATTCAAATCCAGACTATCTCTGGAGTGAAATCCTCATTTTCAGTGAAGTATGGCCTTGTCAGCTTTTGTCAGATTCGTTGCCTTGACTTGATTGGTCCACGTGGACTGAGTCCAACGACTCTTTTGTTCAGGGTACTTGATCAGGGTAGTCCTGACTTCAGGCGACTTGTCTTCAGCTGACTTGTAATCCTCTCAGGATACCTTCCTTCAGTAGACTTGAAGTCCACTCAGGGGAGTTGACATAAGGCTATTTGTCAAGCTTCCCAGCCTCAGTAGCCTGACTCCTTCAGGTCCTACTAGGCTCAGCACTGATCCTCCTGATCATGCTCTTCACTGAGTAGTCCACTGACCAGCTTAGAAAGATCAGGTTTATACTCAGTGGGACTTCCTTCAGGCTTCTCTTCAGGTTCAGGTCTTCTGACATGGCTTCAGTCGTTTTCCTTGTGATGTCATCTTGACTTCCTCAGGCTCTATCAGTGAGTTCCCCCTCACTGAGTTCCCCCTCAGTAGAGTTCCCCTCAGCTGAGTTCCTCCTCATCTGAGTTCTTCCTCCACTGATAACCTGTTCTACTGAGAAACAACCTAGCCTGACCTGAAACAAAAAGATACTATCCTGACTGCTTTCAAACCTATTACATGTTGTTTTGGAAAATCATCAAAACTAAAATATCCCAACAATTTCCCCCTTTTTGATGATTCCAAAACTTCTAAAAAAAAGATTTTCTATTACAAGATTGAGGTCAGAGCACATGTAATAGTTTGAAATATGCAGAAATTCCCATAGTTTTAAAATATTTAAGATCTGCTCGGTTGACCAATTTTCTTAACAAAACTAGATCAGTGGTAATGTGAACAACCTGCTCTGATACCAATTGTTGGTCCCGTTTTCGAAGGGCTAAAATGGGAATTCAGGAGGAAATTTTTTGTTTTAACACTGAAGTGCACTGAAATGCTTTTGTGAATGAGTGGTCAGTGCAGTGCTTAAGCAAATCAGTAAAGCAATAAAGAGCACAACAATGTAAAGTGGTTCAGAGTCTCAATACTCCTACATCCACTGCCTGATTTAACAGGAAATCCACTACTGGGATTCTTGTTTTTAACGTCCAAGGTGCACGGGTACACTGGACTCACGCCACTCCCTGGGCTGCCTCTCAAACTGGCCTCACATCCCTCTTCACTCAGGGACTGCCTCTCCTCACCTCACTTCAACACCTGACACTATCTCTGTAAAGGGTTTAGTTTGGTTAGGTTCTCTCCAACTAGGTGAGGTTTTCCCTTACAATGTGTTAGCCTTAAAGCTAAGGTTGGAAAAACCTCTCTAAGCTTATGATGTATATGATGGGCTCGAGTATACAAACTGGAACACTCAAATATGACTATGAAGAACTCAGGGTCAGTGTTCTTGGTGGAGATGGTGCCTCCTTATGACTCCCTTGAACTTGCACCACTCTCACACCTCCAGCTCTTGGATTCGCACACTTACAAATGAAGCTTGAGTTTGTATTTATAGTGTGGATTTGAATGTTACCGTTGGAGAGAGTAACATTCAAATCTAGACTATCTCTGGAGTGAAATCCTCCTTTTCAGTGAAGTATGGCCTTGTCAGCTTTTGTCAGATTCGTTGCCTTGACTTGATTGGTCCACGTGGACTGAGTCCAACGACTCTTTTGTTCAGGGTACTTGATCAGGGTAGTCCTGACTTCAGGCGACTTGTCTTCAGCTGACTTGTAATCCTCTCAGGATACCTTCCTTCAGTAGACTTGAAGTCCACTCAGGGGAGTTGACATAAGGCTATTTGTCAAGCTTCCCAGCCTCAGTAGCCTGACTCCTTCAGGTCCTACTAGGCTCAGCACTGATCCTCCTGATCATGCTCTTCACTGAGTAGTCCACTGACCAGCTTAGAAAGATCAGGTTTATACTCAGTGGGACTTCCTTCAGGCTTCTCTTCAGGTTCAGGTCTTCTGACATGGCTTCAGTCGTTTTCCTTGTGATGTCATCTTGACTTCCTCAGGCTATATCAGTGAGTTCCCCCTCACTGAGTTCCCCCTCAGTAGAGTTCCCCTCAGCTGAGTTCCTCCTCAGCTGAGTTCTTCCTCCACTGATAACCTGTTCTACTGAGAAACAACCTAGCCTGACCTGAAACAAAAAGATACTATCCTGACTGCTTTCAAACCTATTACATGTTGTTTTGGAAAATCATCAAAACTAAAATATCCCAACAATTTCCCCCTTTTTGATGATTCCAAAACTTCTAAAAAAAAGATTTTCTATTACAAGAATGAGGTCAGAGCACATGTAATAGTTTGAAATATGCAGAAATTCCCATAGTTTTAAAACATTTAAGATCTGCTCGGTTGACCAATTTTCTTAACAAAACTAGATCAGTGGTCATGTGAACAACCTGCTCTGATACCAATTGTTGGTCCCGTTTTCGAAGGGCTAAAATGGGAATTCAGGAGGAAAATTTTTGTTTTAACACTGAAGTGCACTGAAATGCTTTTGTGAATGAGTGGTCAGTGCAGTGCTTAAGCAAATCAGTAAAGCAATAAAGAGCACAACAATGTAAAGTGGTTCAGAGTCTCAATACTCCTACACCCACTGCCTGATTTAACAGGAAATCCACTACTGGGATTCTTGTTTTTAACGTCCAAGGTGCACGGGTACACTGGACTCACGCCACTCCCTGGGCTGCCTCTCGAACTGGCCTCACATCCCTCTTCACTCAGGGACTGCCTCTCCTCACCTCACTTCAACACATTGACACTATCTCTGTAAAGGGTTTAGTTTGGTTTGGTTCTCTCCAACTAGGTGAGGTTTTCCCTTACAATGTGTTAGCCTTAAAGCTAAGGTTGGGTAAACCTCTCTAAGCTTAGGATGTATATGATGGGCTCGAGTATACAAACTGGAACACTCAAATATGACTATGAAGAACTCAGGGTCAGTGTTCTTGGTGGAGATGGTGCCTCCTTATGACTCCCTTGAACTTGCACCACTCTCACACCTCCAGCTCTTGCATTCTCACACTTACAAATGAAGCTTGAGTTTGTATTTATAGTGTGGATTTGAATGTTACCGTTGGAGAGAGTAACATTCAAATCCAGACTATCTCTGGAGTGAAATCCTCATTTTCAGTGAAGTATGGCCTTGTCAGCTTTTGTCAGATTCGTTGCCTTGACTTGATTGGTCCACGTGGACTGAGTCCAACGACTCTTTTGTTCAGGGTACTTGATCAGGGTAGTCCTGACTTCAGGCGACTTGTCTTCAGCTGACTTGTAATCCTCTCAGGATACCTTCCTTCAGTAGACTTGAAGTCCACTCAGGGGAGTTGACATAAGGCTATTTGTCAAGCTTCCCAGCCTCAGTAGCCTGACTCCTTCAGGTCCTACTAGGCTCAGCACTGATCCTCCTGATCATGCTCTTCACTGAGTAGTCCACTGACCAGCTTAGAAAGATCAGGTTTATACTCAGTGGGATTTCCTTCAGGCTTCTCTTCAGGTTCAGGTCTTCTGACATGGCTTCAGTCGTTTTCCTTGTGATGTCATCTTGACTTCCTCAGGCTCTATCAGTGAGTTCCCCCTCACTGAGTTCCCCCTCAGTAGAGTTCCCCTCAGCTGAGTTCCTCCTCAGCTGAGTTCTTCCTCCACTGATAACCTGTTCTACTGAGAAACAACCTAGCCTGACCTGAAACAAAAAGATACTATCCTGACTACTTTCAAACCTATTACATGTTGTTTTGGAAAATCATCAAAACTAAAATATCCCAACAATTTCCCCCTTTTTGATGATTCCAAAACTTCTAAAAAAAAGATTTTCTATTACAAGAATGAGGTCAGAGCACATGTAATAGTTTGAAATATGCAGAAATTCCCATAGTTTTAAAACATTTAAGATCTGCTCGGTTGACCAATTTTCTTAACAAAACTAGATCAGTGGTCATGTGAACAACCTGCTCTGATACCAATTGTTGGTCCCATTTTCGAAGGGCTAAAATGGGAATTCAGGAGGAAAATTTTTGTTTTAACACTGAAGTGCACTGAAATGCTTTTGTGAATGAGTGGTCAGTGCAGTGCTTAAGCAAATCAGTAAAGCAATAAAGAGCACAACAATGTAAATTAGTTCAGAGTCTCAATACTCCTACATCCACTGCCTGATTTAACAGGAAATCCACTACTGGGATTCTTGTTTTTAACGTGCCAAGGTGCACGGGTACACTGGACTCACGCCACTCCCTGGGCTGCCTCTCGAACTGGCCTCACACCCCTCTTCACTCAGGGACTGCCTCTCCTCACCTCACTTCAACACATTGACACTATCTCTGTAAAGGGTTTAGTTTGGTTTGGTTCTCTCCAACTAGGTGAGGTTTTCCCTTACAATGTGTTAGCCTTAAAGCTAAGGTTGGGAAAACCTCTCTAAGCTTAGGATGTATATGATGGGCTCGAGTATACAAACTGGAACACTCAAATATGACTATGAAGAACTCAGGATCAGTGTTCTTGGTGGAGATGGTGCCTCCTTATGACTCCCTTGAACTTGCACCACTCTCACACCTCCAGCTCTTGCATTCTCACACTTACAAATGAAGCTTGAGTTTGTATTTATAGTGTGGATTTGAATGTTACCGTTGGAGAGAGTAACATTCAAATCCAGACTATCTCTGGAGTGAAATCCTCATTTTCAGTGAAGTATGGCCTTGTCAGTCAGATTTGTTGCCTTGACTTGATTGGTCCACGTGGACTGAGTCCAACGGCTCTTTTGTTCAGGGTACTTGATCAGGGTAGTCCTGACTTCAGGCGACTTGTCTTCAGCTGACTTGTAATCCTCTCAGGATACCTTCCTTCAGTAGACTTGAAGTCCACTCAGGGGAGTTGACATAAGGCTATTTGTCAAGCTTTCCAGCCTCAGTAGCCTGACTCCTTCAGGTCCTACTAGGCTCAGCACTGATCCTCCTGATCATGCTCTTCACTGAGTAGTCCACTGACCAGCTTAGAAAGATATACTCAGTGGGACTTCCTTCAGGCTTCTCTTCAGGTTCAGGTCTTCTGACATGGCTTCAGTCGTTTTCCTTGTGATGTCATCTTGACTTCCTCAGGCTCTATCAGTGAGTTCCCCCTCACTGAGTTCCCCCTCAGTAGAGTTCCCCTCAGCTGAGTTCCTCCTCAGCTGAGTTCTTCCTCCACTGATAACCTGTTCTACTGAGAAACAACCTAGCCTGACCTGAAACAAAAAGATACTATCCTGACTGCTTTCAAACCTATTACATGTTGTTTTGGAAAATCATCAAAACTAAAATATCCCAACAATTTCCCCCTTTTTGATGATTCCAAAACTTCTAAAAAAAAGATTTTCTATTACAAGAATGAGGTCAGAGCACATGTAATAGTTTGAAATATGCAGAAATTCCCATAGTTTTAAAATATTTAAGATCTGCTCGGTTGACCAATTTTCTTAACAAAACTAGATCAGTGGTCATGTGAACAACCTGCTCTGATACCAATTGTTGGTCCCGTTTTCGAAGGGCTAAAATGGGAATTCAGGAGGAAAATCTTTGTTTTAACACTGAAGTGCACTGAAATGCTTTTGTGAATGAGTGGTCAGTGCAGTGCTTAAGCAAATCAGTAAAGCAATAAAGAGCACAACAATGTAAATTGGTTCAGAGTCTCAATACTCCTACATCCACTGCCTGATTTAACAGGAAATCCACTACTGGGATTCTTATTTTTAACGTGCCAAGGTGCACGGGTACACTGGACTCACGCCACTCCCTGGGCTGCCTCTCGAACTGGCCTCACATCCCTCTTCACTCAGGGACTGCCTCTCCTCACCTCACTTCAACACCTGACACTATCTCTGTAAAGGGTTTAGTTTGGTTTGGTTCTCTCCAACTAGGTGAGGTTTTCCCTTACAATGTGTTAGCCTTAAAGCTAAGGTTGGGAAAACCTCTCTAAGCGTAGGATGTATATGATGGGCTCGAGTATACAAACTGGAACACTCAAATATGACTATGAAGAACTCAGGGTCAGTGTTCTTGGTGGAGATGGTGCCTCCTTATGACTCCCTTGAACTTGCACCACTCTCACACCTCCAGCTCTTGCATTCGCACACTTACAAATGAAGCTTGAGTTTGTATTTATAGTGTGGATTTGAATGTTACCGTTGGAGAGAGTAACATTCAAATCCAGACTATCTCTGGAGTGAAATCCTCCTTTTCAGTGAAGTATGGCCTTGTTAGCTTTTGTCAGATTTGTTGCCTTGACTTGATTGGTCCACGTGGACTGAGTCCAACGGCTCTTTTGTTCAGGGTACTTGATCAGGGTAGTCCTGACTTCAGGCGACTTGTCTTCAACTGACTTGTAATCCTCTCAGGATACCTTCCTTCAGTAGACTTGAAGTCCACTCAGGGGAGTTGACATAAGGCTATTTGTCAAGCTTCCCAGCCTCAGTAGCCTGACTCCTTCAGGTCCTACTAGGCTCAGCACTGATCCTCCTGATCATGCTCTTCACTGAGTAGTCCACTGACCAGCTTAGAAAGATCAGGTTTATACTCAGTGGGACTTCCTTCAGGCTTCTCTTCAGGTTCAGGTCTTCTGACATGGCTTCAGTCGTTTTCCTTGTGATGTCATCTTGACTTCCTCAGGCTCTATCAGTGAGTTCCCCCTCAGTAGAGTTCCCCTCAGCTAAGTTCCTCCTCAGCTGAGTTCTTCCTCCACTGATAACCTGTTCTACTGAGAAACAACCTAGCCTGACCTGAAACAAAAAGATACTATCCTGACTGCTTTCAAACCTATTACATGTTGTTTTGGAAAATCATCAAAACTAAAATATCCCAACAATATATTTATAATTGAAAAAAAATCAAAATTTAACTTTAAATCCTATCATGTACTTAAATGCATACAAGAATTTGTATATATATAATTAGATTCTTAGTAAATAAAATTGAGGATAGTGTTCATGAATTTGTATATATCATACATATATAAAAGAGCGAATGGTGTTAGGATGGCCAGTTTCAAGCCGGTAACCCGTAACCATGTTTATACGCGTCCCAAAAATGCATATGTGTGTCCAAGAAATAAAGATACGTGTCTCACTCTCTAGCTCTCTATTTTCTGAATTCTTTCTTACTCTTTCCTTCTGAATTCCAACACGCTGCCGAAGAGAAACTGAATTTCTTCTTACCGTCGATTACCTACCGCCCCGATTTCACTCCCTCATTTTTACTATTAGTGAGAATTCAGGATGTCTAGCCTACTTTCCCCGTCTTCCTCCCGACAACGCCGACGAGTATTTCTTTTCCCCTCTTCTCACTTCTGAGCCTCTCCGCCTCACGTTGGACGCCGGCTCCCTGTATATTCCTTCCGCTAGCTCTCGCTTTCCAGGTATTGCATCTTGTCCTCTCCAAATTGTTTAAAATTAGGTCGTTTCAATATTTTCTCTTCTTTTTCTGCGCCTCAATTATGAGAATTTCAAAGTGCATTTCACCAACTTGTCACAGATATCTGCAATTGGGGGCTTGAATATGCTATATGATGATTCTCCCACTTTCCTACTCTTCTACTACCTAATCTTCTTAATTGTTGTCGTCTTTCTCTTCCGATTCGGTGTCGTTTTAATCTTCCTCTTATTTGTTTTTCTCCCCTCTCCGAGTTGTTCACCTCTTTTTTCATCTCCTATGTTCTTCATAAATTCATTTGAGATTTTGATATTATTGCCGCTCCATATCTTTGTTAAGTTGCATAATTCTTGAAACGTTCAATTGAACTCATAAGTTTCAACTTTTCTATGTGTGATTAAAGGCCTTTGAGACATTCTGGTACTATTTAAGATAAAATTGCTAAAAGAAAAGGTAGATTTTTGCGGGATGAGTGCATCATAGTATGCAATTCCATAATCTTGGTGATATTTGCTGCAAGTGAGGGTTGCCTTTTGCTGATTTAGTTTTGTATCTTAGTGGACTTGAATGTTAGGTTTTGAAAAGGGTTGTGGATGCCTGTTCGCAGATGTTTACTCTTGTTTTATTCAGTGAACAATTACAAAAATTCTATAATGCCAGGACTTGTTTAGGAGTGATAACATAACTAAATCAACATTTGGGATCTAAGATTATTTTTTCTCATTCTCGTTGTGGTGTATCTCCCACTTGTGATCTTCCTTTCAGCCCTTAATTGTGTTTAAGTTTGTTCTAATTCCAGCCATAATCATGTGTTTACTTTCTGTTGTGTATTTTTCTGTAATAAGATAATGTTAGAAATGAATTTTGTCAAAGAGGTGGTTAGTTCTTACAGGCCTTTGTGTTTCAAAAGATGCTGGAGCATTTAGATTGAGAAAGTTGGAACACCTGATGCATACTTTACTTCTTAAGGTTAAATTAAGGAGTTTGTGTGATGCTAAAGGATTTTGTATGTGATAAGGACTTGCAAAGTTATGCATATTCTGTTCTTTATTGGGCTAACATGCCAGAAAAATAATATAATTAACTCTCTCATAAATTTGGTTTTAGTGAAGTCTTGAATGATAAAGGGCACACCAACTGGATAATTAAGAACATAAAAAATTTGACATCGGCTCTTTGGATGGCTCATTTTTTGTAAATTACTATGTGACTATAAGTGAGACCTTTTATATATTTAGAATTTTTCTATGCTATTGTTTCCATAACCCCTGAATTTTACCTTAATTTTTTTAACTCAGATTCATTAATCCTTAATTTGTATCCAAGTAACTGCCAAATTTTTTGCCTAATGTTTAGGAAATCAGGGAAGACAATTAATAGGCATAATTGATGTACTCTGTAAAATACTGCGATATGTACAGAACGTCACTTTACACAAATTCCTTGAGTTTCAGTATACCCTTTTCTTCATGGAAGAAACTGCCTTTTTATTTTTGTTCATGTTCTTGGCCTATGTCTTCATCATCATTCTCTGCCTCATATAATCCTTATTCTCCTCAAGCCTCTTCCTAAACACACTCTATCAATCACTAGATGGCAGGTGCAGTTCAGCGCTTAATGTTGTGAAAAAGTAATCTTCCTTTTAACTTTTCAAGGGTCAATAAATCTCCCAAAATCCAATATTTCACACTCTCCTCTTTAACTATGGGATTTTTAGGATATGAAAATGATGTTTCAAAGTTTGAGCAATTTTATTTAATTGTGTACTTCACTTCCAATAAGGCTCGTTATTTCTCTAAGAGGACGTAGTTGAGGGATTGGGACAGCAGTAAAATGTGGACCTTGATAGAATATTGTGATTGAAGAAACCAAATTCTTGTCATAGACAAATGGTCCCCATATTACTTGTCACTTCTACCATATAAATAACTTAGATTGCTATGTATTTCTTAAAAGTTTGAACATTTAGATTGTGTGATATGAAACAAACTATTAATGAGCTGAGCCTGTGTAAATTTCAGCCATTATCACCCACTGAAATATTAGTTTCAATAAAACATAATTCCCCTTTGTATTGTAGTTGGTGAACATAAGTGAATTCACATGAGGGAAATAAGGGAAAATTCACTCTCAATCAAGACTTGCATAATTACAAAGAGAAAGACCAACACCTGTTGGTAGAAAATTAAGGATGGCCAGTTTCAAGCCGGTGGCCGGTAAGCATATTAACACTTGTCCAACAAATGAAGTACATGTCTTTCCCTATGAGTCTATCTTTCTTTTTACTCTCTTCCTGTTTCAATCTTAATTTCCCCTTCTTTCTCGCCACATTGCCGACCAGAACCTTACAATTGCTAAACAATTGCCTCTCTATAGGTTCTTAAATTTTCTCGCACACGTTGCCGACGATGAAAAATGTTCCGACCATTTCTATTTTTCTTGTGTCTTTCATTGTCGAAGACATGTATTTAACTGGTTGTAGTTCTTCTTGATATTTGATTCCCGTATTATTTTCGCTCTTCCAGTCAATTTTTGATGGATTTTTGGATATGTTAGAAACACCCCATTACTTTTCAGTGAGCCCATAGGTGTGAAAGAGGCTGACTGCAGATATGGACAAGGACGTTGTGGTGTATCGATAACAAATTGGTTATTGAGATATGTCTTATTGCTCAGATCAATCCATGTTTCCTTCATTCTCATTGTTTTCTATCCCTTATTTTCTGTCTTATTTGCTATGCTCATCTTTTCTCCACTGCAATTATTTGTGCATTTTGGTTTTAGTTCAGGTCGTAATTTTCTGTTGAAGGAGTTGTGATGAAAATAGAGAATAGGTGGATTTTGTAGAAATGGGGTGTTTGTGATGCAGGGTATAAATTGAATGGAGGCATGGCGGTCATGATAACTGATCACCTGCATGCTCACCAATTTTAATTAATTAATTTCTTCGTAACCAAATCATGTGTGCAAATTCTAAATATAATTTCAGCTTCATGTAATCGGTAATTCACTTGCTTATAATGGTGGCATAGAAGCTGCAGCTTTACCACATCTTCCCAGACCTTTAATTTGGTAAGGAACACCACAATTCAGTGCCAACAAAAACAAGGAAGAAAATAAAAATCCAAAAAAGTTTTTTGAGGGATAGCATGCCAAATTCTACCAGTGTCATTCTATCTCTCTCTCTCTCTTAACAGTGTGCGTATTTGCGTATTTTCTCAGATTTAAGAAAAAGTCTTGAAGGTTCTTATTATATAGGTGCATAGGCATTTATGTGTTACTTTCACCTCTCTCTTGGTTTGTCCTTTATATATTACTTGCTCCTATAATTGCAATTTACAATTATATTCACATTTCTCAGCCTATATGAAAAACACAAGATCGAAAGAATGAGATGAAAGTATATATATGTGGAGATGATATTTGAAAAGGAGAAAATTAAGTCTATGCCTGATGTGAAGACTAATGCCCCAAAGGTTCCTGGAAAAAGGAAACTGCAAATTCAGGGAGGTGGAGATGAGTAGCCCCTGTTATCTTTTGCAAGGATGATGATATTGTGGGTAGGATAATTGAGTCCTACAAAATCAAGAAGACCTTCCCATTCGAAGTTCATCTTATTTCAAGAAATGTCATTTGCATCAAAATCATAATTTTCTGTAAACAATATTATAATAGACACTTTGTAATTTAAATTCTTAGTTGTAAAATATGAGTGTGGATTTATTTTAATTTGTTAATGTATGTAAATGAAGAAATTATAGTAATGTTATATATACAAAAGATTCATTTGTTTAGTTACAATTATTATCACTAATATGATTAATATACACATGAAAATATGTAAATATGTAAGCACATAAATACGGGTGATCACCTCAATCCTTGAGGTGTACATATACCTAGTAATTACTATTGAATTTGTATATTTCCTAGACTGCTCAAATGAATTTAGTTTGAAAAGGGGATTAATGGTTTTTGGTTTTGGAGCCAGTTGACACTATCATTAATGTACATATTTTAAGTTTTAACATATATATTTATATTTTTATTTTATATTTATTGGTGGGTAGACTACCCACCGGGTAAATGAAGCATTCTCCGTTGAGATTGTGAGTTATTTTCGCTGATTTATGTAAAATGTATGATATAAGCGTGTGAAATTATGTAGATGGTATACATGACGCTGCCATTGGTCGCAGTCGGTGAGATCAGCTAATCTACTCATTATGTGCGTGGAATTATAAGATTTTGGTCGTCTGATAATTCATAATTGAGCCTTGGTCATATTAATTTTGCTAAAATTTTCTTTTTGACACCATTAATATATATGGTAATACTACATAGGCAGAATCAGCCCAGGGTAGAAGGGGTATTATTGGTAATCTATATGTAAATAGGGGTATTAACGAGAATGCATATGATAGTTTGAAATTAATTTAGCCTTGGAAAAACCGAAATCTAATTTCTATCTTCTCTCTATTTTCAAATTTGAAATTTGAAAATGTCTTCTATCTTCTCTCTTCACTTAATTATTAGTAACTTCCAAGATAGTGGAGATGCCAAATTTTTTCAATTATCCTTAAAAAAATATCAAATTCAAATTCATTATAATATTATTTAGATTCAAAATTAAAAAAAAAAATCGTATTTTAGATTCAATATTTTTTATTTCGTATTTTTGGCTTTTTAAATTAAAAAACTTTCGTATTTTAAGATTCTCAGATTCAATATTATTTTTCTTATTTTAGGCTTTTCAGGTTCAATTTTTTTCTTATTTCTTCGTCTCATTCTCAAAATATTATTTTCACTTTCTTTCATCTCATCTTCTAGAAAAAATGGTGAAAACCAGATCATATATTAAATTTGAATAAAATTTCACTCATCCGATATTTATGTATATATATTAAATTTGAATAAAATTTTAATTTTACTTGAATATATATTATACACACTTGGATTTTGAAAAGAAATATTAAATTTGAATATATATTATACACACTTGATAATATCATTATTGAACTATACTAAGGTACCAATAAGCAAAAGTTGATTAAAATTTATTTATTAATATTTCAATAAAAGTTGATTATATATTAATTTTGAATAAAATTTCACACATTGCCGATATTTATGTATATATATTAAATTTGAATAAAATTTTAGTTTTAATATTTTGTTTAATAATTTTATGTATAATACAAGAATATTCCTCTTGAATAATTCAAACTTACTGAAGTTTTTATTAGAATTTGTATCTTTTAATTGGAATAATTCATCTCCACGTATACCTTTAAGTGTGCCTTTGGAATAATTCAAATTAACCGTACCAATAAATTGACAAAGTCCTACACAATAAATCACACATATATACAACCCCACTAAACCCTTAATTATTGCAACTTCATCATTTATATTAATAATTTTATGTATAATACAAGAAAATTCCCCTAAAATAATTCAAACTTACCGCTGAAGTTTTTATTGAGATAAATCCTACATTTGTTATCTTTTAATTTTACATTAATTTTATTAATTATATTATATCTCATTTAATCCTTACTTTAAAAGTAAACACACTCTAAATTTCTTATGCCGTACTTTAATTATTAAATTCATTAGAATTTAATCATTTATATGTAACAAATTTCCTATAAAAAGGCACATCCATATCACCATGATTTTTTTTTTCGATTTATTATTTTTTGGAATTAATCTAATATATGCAAATTAGAATTGCTTTTCTCATATATTTCTATGAAAATCTCTGCAAACTGTTAGATTGATCCATTACACTTTTGGAGTGATTTTACTCCGTGTGTATATTTCAGAATGCGAATAACCATATTCTATTTTTAAGTGAACTGTCATATTCTATTTTTTTAATGTTGTACAAAATAATTATAAGTATAATTTGTATATGATATCACTGTACTTATAAAATATTAAAATTAAATTTAACATGATTGTAAATTAATAATATAATTATTTTTTGTAATCTCGCGTAAGTGCTAGTACGCACATATTTGATGACTTGGTGGATAAACTTTTAGATTTCAATTTGTATGATATGTTCCAAAAATATAAATAAAGCTTTAATAAATTTATATTAATACCATTGATAGTGAAAATTTGGCTCTCGGCCATTGGTACATTTTTTTAGATAAAAAAAACGTAAGACCTAAGGGCCATATAGATAATATTTCAAAAGTTCTAACAACCACGAATCTCACCCCAATGTAACCATCTATGCACGATCTTTGCCACTGCAATGGTCGAACATGTTATCATCCCCACCACCAACATTAGCAACACTGTTTTCCTCCTCACGGACACTCGAATCTTCTAGGACGATTACGGGAATCTTCCTTTCCTTCATTACCTCCTGGAAAACTTCGTACAGCTTGTGACATGGTTCATCTTCGAGAATCACATCATTGATAGGTTTTGGGTTGAAGTAATTGATCAGCCGTTGGATGAAGACTTTCACATCGGACTAGAGATCTTCATGCTATTTTTTGTTGTATTCATAGACGGACATAAGACTTTTTGGCGATGGGGGGATTAGAGGGTTATTTTTTGAACTCTTGGTAGGAGTGTGAGCCATATTGTAGAAGAGGTGTTTTGATAGATGAGATTGATTCTAAAATTAGTTAAGTATATATAGTGTAATGTGTCGCATCGATCTTCGGAATCCTCAATGATATTTGCCTGGCAAATGACAACCCTTCACATTCTTTGATCTTTGATTTTTTTTAAACGGTTGGATTTTGGATGTTGTATGATAATATGGTAGAAAATAACTGGCAACGTACAAAAGTAGGTGTGAGGGGAAGATTTAAATTTTTAATTTAATTTTTAATTGAAATTGCTATGGAAATAAAATTGAAAGAGTCATTTTTTTTTTATAAGTGGGAGAAGTGACATTGAAAATTAGATTGAATTAAATTCAAAAAAGATTTTATTTGTTTAACTTTCCACTATCATCTGCCCAACTTCCCCCTCTAATTTGATTTGAATCTCACGTATCTGTCCAACTTCCCCCTCTAATTTATATGTTATATATCTTTGTACATTGAGTAGATTAATTTAATTTCGACATTTAATTTTAATTCCAAAAAGAAAAAAAATAAGAAGATGATACTACCACAATATTTCAATATAATATATAAAAATAAGATGATATTACATCTATCATAATAGTAAACAAAATCCAAAAAAGATCGATATAATAAAAGTTGAACATAATAAAAACATCTTTAATGTCCAAAAAGATAAAGACAATGCTTCTTGTAAGTTTTACAATGTATTACTAATAGTTTTTATAAGTATTACTAAGAGTTTTTCAATGTATTACTAATATTTTTTCAATGTATTACTAATAGTGTTTATAAGTATTACTAAGAGTTTTTTCAACATATTACTAATATTTTTTCAATGTATTACTAATAGTGTTTATAAGTATTACTAAGAGTTTTTCAACGTATTACTAATATTTTTTCAATGTATTACTAAGAGTTTTTCAATCTACTACTAATATTTTTTCAATGTATTACTAATAGTGTTGGGGTTTAGGGTTAGGGTTTAGGGTTTATAAGAGTTTTTAAATGTATTACTAATAGTTTTTCAATGTATTACTTATATTTTTTCAATGTATTATTAATAGTGTTTATAAGTATTACTAAGAGTTTTTCAATGTATTACTAATAGTTTTTCAATGTATTACTAATAGTTTTTCAATGTATTACTAATAGTTTTTCAATGTATTACTAATATTTTTTCAATGTATTACTAATAGTGTTTATAAGTATTACTAAGAGTTTTTCAATGTATTTCTAATAGTGTTTCAATGTATTACTAATAGTTTTTCACTGTATTACTAATAGTGTTTATAAGTATTACTAAGAGTTTTTCAATGTATTTCTAATAGTGTTTCAATGTATTACTAATAGTGTTAGTGTTTAGGGTTAGGGGTTTGGTGTTAGAGTTTAGGGTTTAGGGTTAAGGGTTTAGTGTAAGGGTTTAGGGTTTATAAGAGATTTTCAATGTATTACTAATAGTTTTTCAACGTATTATTAAGAGTTTTATAATGTATTACTAATAGTTTTTCAATGTATTATTAATAGTGTTTATAAGTATTACTAAGAGTTTTTCAATGTATTACTAATAGTTTTACAATGTATTTCTAATAGTGTTTCAATGTATTTCTAATAGTGTTTCAATGTATTACTAAGAGTTTTTCAATGTATTACTAATAGTTTTTCAACGTATTATTAAGAGTTTTATAATGTATTACTAATAGTTTTTCAATGTATTATTAATAGTGTTTATAAGTATTACTAAGAGTTTTTCAATGTATTACTAATAGTTTTTCAATCCCCTATTATACTAATAGGGAGTTTCTTATGCTTATGTGTCATCACGAGGTTTATTTCGCCTATGTGTCATCGTGTGATTCATTTCGCTTATGTGCCGTTCTGAGGTTAACTTCGTGGAAGCCTACATGCCAATATTATGAATCATATGTGTCATCTATGTGTGTCGTCACAAGGTTCGTTTCGCTTATGTGTCATCTGAGGTTAACTTCGTGGAAGCCATACGTGCCAATTTTATGAATCATATGTGTCATCTACATGTCTTATTATACAATAAGGAATCTAACAAAAAAATTGTATCTACAAGGATTTGAACCCTAAACCTCATAAGTAATATTCATGATATTTACTAATTAAGCTATGTTAAGAACATGTTTAAAGTTTGAATACTATTATATATAATTTGAGTTTAGAAAAGTATATTATAAATTTTACTATGATTTACATTTTACTTAACTATATTTAGGATATCCTATATATAAATTTTTTTATTGTGTTAGTAATGCAACTAAGTAACTTAAGTATATTTAATTCTACATACTATTACTAATTTGATTAAATAAATTTTAAAAATTCTAAATATGTGAAATTTTAATGTTTAATTGTGTTATTTTTATTATTTCACTATATTTGAGGATTTTTTTTTCGAAAATTTTAATAATTTCCAATAATTTTATGAATATTCACTACATCTTTAGTTGTTTCAATCTGATATTTCAACTTGCACTTTTAGAAGAAACAAAAAAATAAACGCGTGAGAGTGAATTAGTGCTTGAATTGAAAATCTCCCTACATTGAGGAAAATGTCTTAAGAGACAAAGATAAGTATCTGACGCGTAGTTGAGAAAATTATGTCATAATTTAAAAGTGTATAGTAAATAAAAACAAAATATTACGTGAATTTCGTAACTAAATTGAGATCAAGTCTGAAAGTCGTGAATTAAAATGTTATCCCATAATTTTATGAATACATATTATTTGAATATATTTATTATATAATATAATTATATTATTTTATGATGAACAAATTTATTTAAATATATATAACATTTATATAATTAATTTTTACAAAAATCCCGCGTGATACGCGGGCACTCATCTAGTGTGTTTCTATTAGTGTTTCAATGTATTACTAATAGTTTTTCAATGTATTACTAATAGTTTTTCAACGTATTATTAAGAGTTTTATAATGTATTACTACTATATTTTCAATGTATTATTAATAGTGTTTATAAGTATTAATAAGAGTTTTCCAATGTATTACTAATATTTTTTCAATGTATTACTAATAGTTTTTCAATGTACTACTAATAGTGTTTATAAGTATTACTAAGAGTTTTTCAATGTATTACTAATAGTTTTTCAATGTATTACTAATATTTTTTCAATGTATTACTAATAGTTTTTCAATGTACTACTAATAGTGTTTATAAGTATTACTAAGAGTTTTTCAATCTACTACTAATATTTTTTCAATGTATTACTAATAGTGTTTATAAGTATTACTAAGAGTTTTTCAATGTATTACTAATAGTTTTTCAATATATTTCTAATAGTGTTTCAATGTATTACTAATAGTTTTTCAATGTATTACTAATAGTGTTTATAAGTATTACTAAGAGTTTTTCAATGTATTACTAATATTTTTTCAATGTATTACTAATAGTATTTCAATGTACTACTAATAGTGTTTATAAGTATTACTAAGAGTTTTTCAGTCTACTACTAATATTTTTTCAATGTATTACTAATAGTATTTATAAGTATTACTAAGAGTTTTTCAATGTATTACTAATAGTTTTTCAATGTATTTCTAATAGTGTTTCAATGTATTACTAATAGTTTTTCAATGTATTACTAATAGTTTTTCAATGCATTACTAATAGTGTTTATAAGTATTAATGAGAGTTTTTCAATGTATTACTAATAGTTTTTCAATGTATTTCTAATAGTGTTTCAATGTATTACTAATAGTGTTTATAAGTATTACTAAGAGTTTTCAATGTATTACTAATATTTTTTCAATGTGTTACTATTAGTTTTTCAATGCACTACTAATAGTGTTTATAAGTATTACCAAGAGTTTTAGGATTAGGGGTTTAGTGTTAGGGGTTTAGAGTTAGGGTTTAGGTTAGATTTAGGGTTTATAAGAGTTTTTCAATGTATTACTAATAGTTTTTCAACGTATTATTAAGAGTTTTATAATGTATTACTAATATTTTTTCAATGTATTATTAATAATGTTTCATGAATGAGATCGGGATATGAATTGACATTTACATTATCGTGGTTAACAGAATCGGTGCTCATATTTTTTCCGAATTGAAGTGCAAGGAGAAAATTTATGGAGACAGGCTGCTTTCGAACAAAAAATTGTTCAAGAGAATTTTTTTTTGAAGTATGAAATCAACGTATGAATTTTTTCAAAGTGCAAGAAGAAATTTTTTGGAGACAAGCTATATTTTACTTTTTTTTAAGTTTGAATTTTATTTTCTGGAGATAGGCGACTTTCAAAGAAAAATATTATTGGGATGAATATTTTTTTTGTTTGAATAATGAGACTAAAAATAGCCGTTGGAATAATGAGAGTAAATACTAATTAGCTGAACTTTTTTTTTTTTGAAAAATAGTCGTTTGATAATGGAAGAGTAATTCTGTCATTAATTATATTAATGTCAAAAATCACTTTGGGAGAAACAAAAGTTGATTATAAATTAAATTTGCATAAAATTTCACTCATCCGATATTTATGTATATATATATATATATTAAATTTGAATAAAATTTTAGTTTTACTTGAATATATATTATACACACTTGGATTTTGAAAAGAAATATTAAATTTGAATATATATTAAAACACTTGAATATATATGATACACAATTGATAATATCATTATTTTTGTTTTCTCATTTTCTTATGAACAAATTTACAAATATCCATAACTTCTCATGTTTTGATAAATGTATCTCAATATTGTACTTTCTACAAATAAAGCATAAAATTTCAAAAAAATAGCACCGTATGTCCACTTATTGATGCATGTAATTAATAATAAACGTTTTGGGATATGGTATTTATTTTTTTTCCGAAACTTATTTTTCTCAAAAATTTAAATGTTAAGATGTATACGTTCAAATATATTTGTATGTTTGATATTTTCTTATATTAATGTTATTTGGAGTTGAGCAGCAGGGTATAAAATTACGATCAACTCACATCCTTGATAATATCATTATTGAACTATACTAACGTACCAATAAGCAAAAGTTGATTAAAATGTATTTATTAATATTTCAATAAAATTTGTTTATATATTAAATTTGAATAAAATTTCACACATTGCCGATATTTTATGTATATACATTAAATTTGAATAAAATTTTAGTTTTAATGTTTTGGTTAATAATTTTATGTATAATACAAGAAAATTCTCCTTGAATAATTCAAACATACCGCTGAAGTTTTTAATAGAATTTGTATCTTTTAATTGGAATAATTCAAACTAACCGTACCAATACAGTAGGAAAAGATAATATAATTGAATTTTATTTAAAATAAAATTTGAAATAGAATAGCAATTAAAAAAAGTCCGAAATTAGTATATAATATAATTTGAAATTTTTTTATATAATTACTATTAAAAAATAGTCCAAAATTAAAGTTTCGTTTTAAATTTGATTAAGAAAAAATTATTGACTAAGTCCTACATAATAATGGAAGATTAATTATGTCAATTATATTCGGTCATTAATGGCGCATGCATATGGAGTGGAGGGAATGTATGGAGGGTGTTGATAGGCGACCAACAGGGACATAATATTAGCACAAAAGAATCTCAGTCTAATAAGATCAAGGAATCATCAAAAATCAATAATGTGAAAGAGGGCGAGCAACAGGGATTGTATGCCTTAGGAGGCGAGCAGCAGGGACTGTGAACCAAATACATGAGGACGAGCAACAGGGACTGAAGGTCCTAGGAGGCGAACAGCAGGGACTAAGGACCAAATGGAGAAGGCGAACAACTGGTCATAAGGGCCATTACAAAATAGCGAACAACAAGAACAAGAGGATTCAAGATCTCAACAAGAGACGAGCAGGCGAGCAACTGGGGTTATAAACCCAACAAGGGCGTACCGACGAGTAGCTGGGCACCAGGGAGAATAGCTGAGTGGTTTCAAAGGCCAAGTACAGCATTGGGAATGCCAAGAGTCACCAACTTTAGAAATAGTCAATATGTCTTTACACTTGGCACCCATTCATTGGGCAACATATTAGTTGTTGTACAAAAGTCATAACACTTGGCAAAATCCCAATGGCTAAGCCATCAAGATGGTGACACCTAGCCTCTTTGTATGCCTATATATACCCCTTCATTTGCATGAAAGAGGGAGGTTTTTGCCCCATAATAAAAAGTTGCCAAACTCTTGCAAAATTATTTCTTGTATTATACTTAGTCAAATCTCATAATCTTTGATCTTGTTTGATGATCTTAACTTGAGAAAACAGCCACTAATCATCATAGATTAGAAAAGGTCATCAACAATTGGCACTAGAAGGAGGGTCGAACCTTCGTTTCACAAAAAAGTCGAAGAAAGGTTGAAGAACTCCACCGAAATCTGAAAAATCCGGCCGGAATCCGAGAAGAAGCCATCGGAAATCAAGTGTATACATTATTTGAAGCAAAATCATCCATCTATACATTACCTTGAGAGTTTAAATGCATGTGTGTATGAACTAGGGTTTTCAAACCACCATATTCATGCAAACAATGCTAGTAACTCTTATGAAAGGTGTTTGTTGGAAATAAAATCACCCCATCTATTTGCTTACCACTTGTACTTCGGTAACCAAAATGGTTCGATCACAAGAAGAACGGCATTTGAGCACATCTCCAAGTCGTAGGTCAAGAACGAGGGTTTCATCTACCGAAGGACATGCACGTACGGTAAAAGCGACTTCGCAAAGAAACGTCCAAGTCACCATTGATACAATCCCGCCGGAAGTGGAAGCTCTTGCTCAAAATCCCGAAGAGCTAGCAAAAAGGATTGCTGTTTTACAAGCATTGCAAAGGCGACAAACGGTCGGGCCATCAGGGACGCAGGCGGCGACCAACAGGGCAGCCGGCGAGCAGCGAAGCAAAGGAGAAAAAGAAGCACGAAATGACGAAGTTGACAGTGAAGAAATCCGTAGGAATAAAGGGAAAGCTCCTCTAAGTGAAAGACTTGGAAGTCGAGGAGAGTCTACTCCGGGGACAGGTGAGGAGTCGAGCAGCGGGGACACAAGGAGTATAAGCCACCATCACACAAGAAGGGCCAGTTATCGCAGGACACATAGGGAGGATCAACAGAGAGGCGAGGAGCGAGCAACAGGGCAAACACACCCTGCTGCTCGCCGCTCAGTGCATGAAAGGCTAAGAAGATCAGCCTTCGGGCGATTAGGTCCCAATGGAGCCAGCAACATCGCTAGGCACACAACTCAAGAGAAACGCCCCGTTAGCAAGGGACTGCGTCATGAAGAGGTCATTGAACCCAATCATGACGAACAGCCTTCTAGCGGAAAAACGTCTCCAGATGAGTGGCAAGCTTTGAAGAAAGCGGTGGAAGAGATGCAGAAACAGTTGGAGGAGCGAAAAGGCGACGGGTCGACGATGTTGCCATCATCACCCTTGTCCCCGGATATCCTTAATGCGCCGGTACAAAAGAAAGTACAATTCCCGGCCATTAATTTGTACGAAGGAAATTCAGACCCAAAAGTACACTTGTCTAAATATACCGATTACATGATATCGGTAAAGGCGTCTGATGCGACTCAATGTCGGAATTTTCCGTTGACTCTTGGTGACGGTCCTCACAGATGGTTTTCTGCATTAGCTCCAGGCTCCATCAGTTCGTTCATGCAACTCAGCAAGGAATTTCTCTCACACTTCTCCACGGTCGGGTCTTACCTTACACAGAGACACAGGTTGGCAGATTTGAGACAAGGAGATGAGGAGACTGATAGAGCCTTCCTTGAGAGATTCGATAAAGTCCTATTGGAAGGGGAACCAGTGAGTGAGGACACCAAGATAGTGGCAGTTATGGCAGGGCTTAGGAAAGGGACAGACCTGTGGAAGGAAATGCACCTCGCTTTCCCTAAAACTTATTCCGAATTCAGGCACAAGGCCGGAGTGTACATTTCGATGCAAGAAACTCTACAGAGAGAGCTAGGAGACAAGGCTGATACCAAGAAATCGGGAAAGAAGTCAGGAGGGGAATACAAGACCCCTAGGAACATGAAAGCTTTCAGCGAAGGGTCCGAGTTGAAGGAAAAATTGAACCATGTCTTATCCACATCAATTGAGGCTGTGTACAACAATGTGAAAGATAAGGATATGCTATCTGAACCCCGCAAGATACGACAGGAACGAGGAAAGATGAACCCCAACAAGTTCTGTGCATACCATCAGACTATAGGTCACTTCACAAGCGAATGCCGAGATCTCTTAAAACAGTTGTGGAGATTTTACGAGGAAGGAAAATTGTCAGAGTTTGTGAAGCGACAGCCAGGAAAGAAACCAAGGGTGGCGATATCCTCCGGCTCGGAAGATGACGAGAGCGACGAACAGCCGAGCAGGAGGGATCAAAAAAGGAAGAAAACGATGACAGCACCAGCCGAACCCGTCCGAGAAATCTTGATGCTCGAGCCGTCCGGACCGGTTGGGGGCTGTTCTGATGGTAGGCCACTGATGTCCAAAAGAAAAAGGAAAGCAGAGCTGAGGGCGGTAGCCCAAATCAGGGAAGTTGGGGTAAATCAAGCTACTAGAAAGACGGGCGATTTGGTGTTTTCTGAGAAAGACTTGGACGGGATACTCACCCCGCACAATGACTCACTGATCATCTGTGCTAACATCATGGGGGCCCGAGTTCACCGTTTGCTTGTGGACACAGGCTCCTACACAAACATCTTATTCAAAAGCACACTTGATCAGATAGATGATTGTGAGGGATATGTAAAAGGATGTGATCATAAGATAGTGGGATTCGGTGACGCTGTAACCGTTCCTTTAGGCTTAGTAACATTGTCAGTCGAGCTTGTATCGACCGAGAATCCCGAAAGGAGACTGACTAGGATGGTTGAATTCTTAGTCGTAGATCAGCAGTCTGCCTACAACGGGTTTCTTGGTCGACCTTTTATAAATGAATTCAAAGCGGCTGTTTCAACGTACTACTATTGTCTTAAATTTCCAACTTCGAAAGGCCCGGGTACGGTTAAAGGTGATCAAAGAAAAGCCCGAGAATGCCTCCTGCAACTTCAACCCACTGACAACAGAATATCCATGATGGACGAGCAGCCGAGCAGAAGGGACGAAGGTGAGCCTTCCATCCTAGACGAAATCATGGAGTCCGTCGACACTGAAGTGATGGAGGTGGACGACCAGCAGGGCGTGGACGACCAGGAGGGCATGAGCGAGCAACAGGGAAGAGAGGCCGTACCCGGGCTAAATCAAGTTGAAGACTTGGAACCAAGGCTGGGGGCAGAACCAATGATCAAGGATGAAATTAACTATGAAGGGCCCATTATCGATCCTCGATGGAAAGACCATAAAAGGAGAGCAACTCCGGTAGAGGAGTTGGAAGCAATAAAAGTTGACCAAAATCGAGAAGACTTGGAATTATTCATTGGATCTGAGCTCCCTGAGCCATACAGATCCAGAATGGAAAAGTTTCTCAAGTCCAATCTCGACGTATTCGCATGGTCACATGCTGATATGGTAGGCATTAGCCCTGAGCACGCCTGTCATAAGCTAAATATTTGTCCAACTAAGAAACCAGTGAGGCAGAAAAGAAGAAAATTTGGGCCCGACAAATATGAAGCATTGGACATAGAGGTGAAGAAGTTACTAGATAATGATCTCATCAAAGAAGCCTTATGTCCTAGATGAGTAGCAAACCCGGTGTTAGTGAAGAAATCAAATGGTACATGGAGGTTATGTATCGATTTCACCGATCTGAATGCCGCCTGTCCCAAGGATAACTTCCCGTTACCTCACATTGACCAGCTGGTGGACAACACGGCGGGACACGAGCTCCTTACATTCATGGACGCGTTTGCCGGATACCATCAAATACCAATGCACCCAGATGATCAGGAGCACACAGCGTTCTACACCAATAAAAACTTGTTATGTTGGAAAAGAATGCCGTTCGGACTGATCAACGCAGGAGCCACGTACCAAAGACTCGTTAACAAGATGTTCGATGAGCACATTGGTAAAACAATGGAGGTGTACGTGGACGATATAGTCGTGAAAAGCCCAAGAAAAGAAGATCATTTAGAACACCTCGCACGAACATTCGGGATACTTCGAGCATATAACATGAAACTAAACCCAAAGAAGAGCAGTTTCGGAGTACACTCAGGAAAATTTCTTGGACACCTGGTCAGTCAACGGGGTATTGAGGCGAATCCTTCAAAAGTCAAAGCAATCATGGATATGCAACCACCAAGGTCCGTTAGGGAAGTTCAACGACTAACTGGATGTCTGGCGGCCCTGAACAGATTCATTTCCAGGTCCGGAGACAAATGCCGACCTTTCTTTGATACCATTAAGAAAGGACAGTTCCAGTGGACGAATAATTGCCAACAAGCGTTTGAGCAGTTGAAGGAGTATTTGAGTGATACCAAGATTCTATCAAAACCCGTCTCTGGAGAAAAACTGTACCTGTATCTAGCTACATCAGAGGTGGCCATCAGCTCGGTCTTAGTTCGAGCAGAAGGGAAATTTCACTTGCCAATCTACTATGTGAGTCAGGCCTTGCATGAGGCGGAGATTAAGTATTCGCCCATGGAAAAGTTAGCCTATGCACTGGTGATGAGTGTGAGAAAGCTGAGGCCGTACTTCTTCGATCATCAGGTGGAGGTCTTAACAACT
Organism: Ballota nigra; assembly: GCA_947034835.1. NCBI lineage: Eukaryota > Viridiplantae > Streptophyta > Magnoliopsida > Lamiales > Lamiaceae > Ballota > Ballota nigra. Next base: position 32,084,455 of record OX344721.1, read on the forward strand.
TTTCCATTAAGGCAAATCTTACAAAGGCCTGACACAGCTGGTCGCCTCCTCAAGTGGTCGCTCGAAATAAGCCAATTTGGAATATCTTATGCACCTCGAACAGCGATCAAGGGACAAGCGTTAGCCGACTTTATCGTCGAATTAACCTTTCCTCAAGATCCAACGAGAGGTCATAATCATCCATGGCGCATGTACGTGGACGGATCATCAAATAACACAGCAGCAGGAGCGGGAATAGTGCTGATCAGTCCAGACGAACAAGTATTCACCTCAGCCGTAAGATTTGAGTTCATGGCAACAAACAACGAGGCCGAGTACGAAGCATTAATAGCTGGATTACGGTTAGCTCTGGCCGTGGGAGTAAGAAGAGTTCAAATTTATGGAGATTCCCAGCTGATAGTCAACCAAGTCCGTGGGGAATACGAAGCCAAGGATGAGAACATGGTCTTATATCAAAAGATCGTTGCCCACCTGGCTTCGCTATTCGAGCAAATTTATATCGAACAAGTGCCAAGAGATAACAATGCGCAAGCAGATGCACTTGCTCGCTTGGCTACTAGTACAGGGCCAGCAAAACTTTCAGAGGTCATCATCACAAGAATCTCCAACCCGTCCACCAATGACTACAAGATCAATCAGATCGAAGAAGAACTGACAGAGGATGACTGGAGAGCACCGATATATAGATACCTCAAAGATAACACAGTGCCTGAAGATCCGCAAGAAGCAACAAAGGTAGCCAAGCGAGCAGCAAGGTTCACAATCATGGATAACCAACTTTACAAGAGAGGATTTTCACTGCCCCTACTAAAATGCCTGGCAAGGGGGCAAGGTCAGGAAGTTCTGAAAGAAATTCACGAAGGAGTATGCGGAAATCACGCAGGGGGGCGAGCACTAGCATACAAGACAGTGAGGCAAGGTTACTACTGGCCAACTCTATTACAAGACGCAATCAGAATTGCAAAAACATGTCACAGGTGCCAGCTGTTTGCTCCCAACATCCATAAGCCACCAACGGAGCTAATTTCGGTGAATAGTCCATGGCCGTTCGCAAAGTGGGGAATAGACATCATAGGACCTTTCCCAACGGGAAAGGGGAATGTCAGATTTGCAGTAGTGGCCGTGGACTATTACACGAAATGGGCCGAAGCTGAAGCACTGGTGACGATAACACAAGAGAAAATGATCAATTTTATCTGGAAAAATATAGTTTGCCGGTTCGGAGTCCCACAAGCAATAGTGACAGACAATGGAAAGCAATTCGAAGGAAAGAAGATAAGAGATTTTTGCAAAAAGTGGGGTGTCAAGAAACATTTTTCAACACCGTATCATCCTCAATCTAACGGTCAAGTCGAAGCAGTCAACAAGATAATCAAGCATATCCTCAAAATCCGTCTGGTAGATAAGAGAGGCAAGTGGTCGGAAGAACTACCCGAGGTACTTTGGGCATATAGGATATCACATAGAACAAGCACTGGGGAAACACCATTTGCTATGGCATTCGGTACAGAAGCAGTTATACCTATAGAGCTCAAAATACCGACTGAGAGGGTAGCCGAGTTCAATGAACAGGAAAACAACAAGGCACTAGCCGCAGAGATGGATTTAATCGACGAAAAAAGAATCTCAGCAGAAATAAAAAACGAGATATACAAAAGAAGGATTGCAAGGTACTACAACTCACAAGTAAAAATCAGGGAATTTGAAGTCGGGGATCTGGTACTCCGAAAAATCCTAGCAACACCTCCAGGCGTATTTGGACCGACTTGGGAGGGCCCATTCAAGATAACTCAAAAGTGGCACAACGGCACATATGATCTCGAAGACATGGAAGGCAACTCGGCCCAATACACCTGGAACGCGGCGTTGTTGAAGAAATATTACCAATAATTAGGAAACCAATGTAAAGTTCTTTATAGGCTATCGTGTCGTTTATATTTTTGTAAGGTGTAAAATCGATGAAAATTTTACACTTTTTTGGGCAAAATTTGTAAGTAGATGAATGATGGTTCAATGAATTATGTACATAAGAAAGCAAAAGGTGTTAAAACCCAACTGTTCGCCAAACAGAAAAGCTGCTCGCCGAAGATACTATATGCATAAAAGCACAAGTACAGTGGAGGCGAGCAGCAGGGTCCATGAGACCAAAAGGCCCACCTGATCGCCCCCTCACAAGAAAGTTGCTCGCCAAAGATACTAAGTGCATAAAGCACAAGTATGGTGGAGGCGAGCAACAGGGCACATGCCAACGCATAATTGCTCGTCCCGAAGCTGAATGCACTTAAGTACAAATACGGCAAGTGGCGAGCAACAAGGCATAGAAAGAAACATGATAAGGGTTTAAGTTCTTAAAGAACAAAATAGACCCATACATGAACATGTATAAATTTGCAAAGAAAAGTATTTTACTTTCAACATAAGAAAGAAATACTTAAGCAAAAAATAATTAAAGGGCAAATAAGAGGCGAACAATAGAATAAAAGTGCAATTCTCATTCATTAGCACCAAAAATTACAGAAGATGAACATACAACCATCATCCTACTACATAAACTAAAAAAAAGAAGAGAGAGAAAAGAAACTAAGCCTAAGTCTCAGGAGCTGGCGGAGCAGGTGGCACCGAAGGATCTTGGGAAGAAGGAGGCGGAGCATCTTGCACAATGGCCCCGGAGACCTGCTGCTCGCCTACAGCAGCAGAGGAGCCTGCTTCACCAAGTGGATTAGGGAGTAGAGGACCCAAAGCTTCAAAGATAGTCATATCCCTATCCGCCTCCACCCTTTCCTTAGGGGCTATTATGCGGACATCGTCTTTAAAAACGCCCAAGTTAACCCCCATCTCTCCCAAATCGGCCACCGGGATCTCAAAGCCAGGTGCTGGAGGATTTTCAGTAACATAATCAGTGAAGTCCTTGATGGTCGAGGTCATCACGTCCAGACCATTATCCAAGGCATACTTCACGTTTCTTACACTATCAGCATACGCACAGATGTAACCAAGATTGGTATTGTCGGTTACATCCTGCACATAGGTGGTGTAAGAAATGGCACGCCTGTTCTTCTTCTCCAGTTGGTCGACGTGGACCTTCAACGACTCCACCCTCTCCACCAGACCCACCCGTTCTGTCTCCAGGACTTGCAAACGATCCGTGGCGACACCCAGATCCAGTCTTAGCTTCTCTGAAGCATTAGACGCTATCATCTCCCGGTCCTCAGCAGCCTTCACCTCCCGCGTCCATGTGAGCTTGGCTCTCTCGAAGTCAGCTTTCAGCTTAGCCAACTCTTCATCTTTCTTCTTCAGCTCCTCGTCCCTCTTCTTCAACTGAACAAGTTGAGCATCACGATCCGCTTCAACTTGCTCGAGCCGTCGCCCCAAACCGCGATTTGTTCGCTCTAGCTCGACGGCTTGATCCAAGACTCGTTGGGCTGTAATTGATTGATGGCTCGAATTGTAGCTCAACAAACGAGCATTGTCACTAAGACTTTGGCTCTGAATAATTTCTTCGCCAGTCTTGGTCCACGAGCGGGGGACGTATTCCATGGCTCTGCGGACGTGGGAGTCTTTAATTTCGTGGGGCGCGGGAGGAGACTTCACACAGCTAAACTGGTGAAGCACCTTTGAACGACCGGGATAGTCGTTTTTCCGGTACCTGTTCAAAAAGAAAAAGTCATCAGAAAACAAAGTCAAAAGAGTGAACGATCAAACTGAATAGGAAGATACTCACTCCCTCATCTTCACGGGGTCGTAACCCAAATATGAACTGTCAGGAGATGTGCTTCTTCCTTGACTGGCGATCATAGCACCCACAACTTGCTGCTCGGTCACCTCCTCCACCGGCGAGGAGCGAGCGGTAGATTTACCCACCTGGGAAGAGCCTTGCCCTTTTGCCCGCTTAGCGCGGTCATCTCCCCTACGAGGAGCAGTTTCCTTGGCAAGACGTTTCTTGCCCCTCGTGTCTTGGGGAGGCGGCGAAGAGCGAGCAGGAGGGCGGGGGGCAGGAACGGGAGCCTGAGGAACAGGGAGAGGGTCCTGGGGAGCTTCTTCTTCATCCTCATCTGCTTCAGCTCTAAGCCTGATCAAAGAAGTGCAAGGATCAAATTTTTTCTTTTTTGAGGGATGATTAGCTGCCATCTGTTTAACCCGACGTGCGAGTAAGTGATAGCTTTCGGGAATGGGGGGAACAGCGACCGTTACCCTTTGAGCTGAAAACAACAACAAAAATTATTAGTAAAATTGGCAAGAAAAAAACTTGTCCTGGACGACCAGCAGGGCCTAGGCGACCAGCAGGGCCTAGGCGACCAGCAAGGCCTAGGCGACCAGCAAGGCTTAGGCGACCAGCAGGGCAAGAGTAAATAATAGGAGATACGAGAAAATTAATAAATAATGTTTACCCTCAGGGACCTCAGCTTGTGCTTCCAAATGGTGAGCACTAGTAACAAACTGAGCGTGCTTGCGGATGTGTGCTTGAGAGAGATGTTCGACACTCCGATCCTTAACGTTTCGAAGAGAAACCAACGCAAGGACGTACAGAAACTCTTCACTCAAATCCGGATGCCCCCACTTCAGGATACGCGGACCTGCAAAAACAAAGAAAAAGATTAAAATTAGTTCACCTAAAAGTTCGATGAACTAAGATTTAAAACCTACGCCGAATTTCGCCGAAATGCGTAGGAGAGTCTATACGCCCCGATCCTCCCGAAAAATCGGAGGACGCCCGCCAATCGCCGCCAATAAAAAAGAACTGCCTGTGCCAACCCTTGACCTTATTGGGCACTCCTTCAATTAGCTTAACGCCACTACGGGCTTTGATATAATACCAACCAAGCCCTTCCTCATGAGCAGCCGAAGAGATAGTCAGGGCGTAGTGTATCTCCGTCGTGCTGATCTTATTTCGGTACCCTTCCAACCCGAAAAGGGTAATGAAAGACAGCAAAGTACTCCAACCGTTAGGAGTAATCTGAGTGATTGCCAAGTTGATATCCTTCAGGAATTGCCCGATTACAGGATGTAGAGGGAGAGGGAACCCCAGTTTAAGTATGTCGAGGTTGATGGCAGTACAACCTGGAGGTGGGTCGTCAGCTCTCTCTCCTGGTTGGGGGGCATACAAATGGATGTCGTACGGAATGCGAAAACGAGATCGTATCCGAACTAAATCCTCCTCTATAATCTCGCTGGACACCCTACCAGCTGTGTATGGCGATGAACGGGCCTCCATAATAGGTCGAGCGGGAGTAGGGAAAGCCTGGTGGTACTTATTCGCATAATCGATCCAATCTTGTCTTCGAACTACGGCTTTGGGAATAAGAGATTCGGGCATTGACCTTGAAACGGGGAAGTTTATCTCTCGGAGAAATCCCCATGTGACTCCCTCGTGCTCGCCCCCTGGTCCAGTTGCTCGCTGCTCGCTCCTTACTTGGTGCTCGCTGCTCGCTCCCCTCTCTTCTGGAAGACTCATCCCATCTATTTCGGCAGCGACCTCGGAAGAATCTTCACCCAAGTCCGAATTAGTCCCCTCTCGAGCCGAGGAGCGAGCAACGGGGCCTTGGACATCCTGCTCGCCCGAGCTATCCACAACATAGAATGAATCAACGGAGCGAGCAATGGAGCTCGCCTCAGAGCCCGTCTCTTCATCAACGAGCAGGGTTCTGGGGTTTTGCCCAGCTGCTCGCCGGAGCGAGCGGCGAGGAACAGGGGCCGTCTGTTCATCTTCCATGGGCCTTTTGCCCAGATTTCGCCCAACAATCTCAATAGAAGGCGTATGACTTGAGGAAGGTGACGTCATCTTCGAAAATCTTTGAAATTTCTTGAAAACCCTTCGTACGTATCAAATGATGAAATCAAGCGAAGGAGGAAGCGACGCGGCGGCGATACGGCGGCGGCGCGGCGGCGATACGGCGGCGGCGATGGCGGAAGAGGAAAATGGAGAATAGAAATGGCGAAATTGAAAAGAAAAATGCAGGCAATAACAAGAGTAAACAAGAAAAATCAAAGGATTCACCTTTGATTTGGATGAAATTGGCTGAAGGATCGAAGAAAACAACGAACAGAAAAGCTTGAAAACTCCTCAATGGCGGTTTGCTTGTGAAAGAACGAAAAAGAAAGAAAATGGAAGGGGGGAGCTATTTATAGATATGGATTCGGGGGCAAAAGGAGGAAAGTAAAAAATTGAGGCCCCTAGTTGCAAACATAGGAGCGCACGCGTGGGCAGACCGCGTCGCTTCGTATTCCGTGCCTCGGGAAGCGAAACGACGCAAGTCCAAAAGTCGTTCCACGCTGCTCGCCTCTTAGAGTTCCTCGCTGGTCGCCTCCCCGTTGCTCGCCTCCTCTTGGATAACACAGACTATCCTATAGTTTGACAACAAGGATAAAACCTATCCTTATATGCCAAACTAGGGGGCATTGTTGATAGGCGACCAACAGGGACATAATATTAGCACAAAAGAATCTCAGTCTAATAAGATCAAGGAATCATCAAAAATCAATAATGTGAAAGAGGGCGAGCAACAGGGATTGTATGCCTTAGGAGGCGAGCAGCAGGGACTGTGAACCAAATACATGAGGACGAGCAACAGGGACTGAAGGTCCTAGGAGGCGAACAGCAGGGACTAAGGACCAAATGGAGAAGGCGAACAACTGGTCATAAGGGCCATTACAAAATAGCGAACAACAAGAACAAGAGGATTCAAGATCTCAACAAGAGACGAGCAGGCGAGCAACTGGGGTTATAAAACCAACAAGGGCGTACCGACGAGTAGCTGGGCACCAGGGAGAATAGCTGAGTGGTTTCAAAGGCCAAGTACAGCATTGGGAATGCCAAGAGTCACCAACTTTAGAAATAGTCAATATGTCTTTACACTTGGCACCCATTCATTGGGCAACATATTAGTTGTTGTACAAAAGTCATAACACTTGGCAAAATCCCAATGGCTAAGCCATCAAGATGGTGACACCTAGCCTCTTTGTATGCCTATATATACCCCTTCATTTGCATGAAAGAGGGAGGTTTTTGCCCCATAATAAAAAGTTGCCAAACTCTTGCAAAATTATTTCTTGTATTATACTTAGTCAAATCTCATAATCTTTGATCTTGTTTGATGATCTTAACTTGAGAAAACAACCACTAATCATCATAGATTAGAAAAGGTCATCAACAGAGGGAAAATAGGAAGGGAAGTTAGTTGAGGAAAATTAGTGAATGGAGGGAAATTAGGCGCCTAAAACTAATAGTAATTATCTATTTTAATTAACATTTAATTATTATTTTTTGGGTTCTGCCCTAAACTGATTCTGCCCAATTAGCATCACCCTAATATATAACATAATTATTTACAGGCTGTACCATAGAAACTTGAGTATCATTCCATATATATTGAGACACTAGATATATCCCTGCGACATTAACGGGTTTGTACAAAATTTATTAAAGTTTTCTAATTAATATAAAAAATTAATGACTTAATGTCTCTATATATATATATTATTTAATTATCTATTGAATTATTAAAATATAGATTAAATTAAATATTTAAATGTAAGATTAAGTATATATTATACAAATTTCTTAAATTGTAAAACCTACTTACTTATTATATATTGAAATTAATATGAAGCTGAGAATAAAGAAAAAAAAATGTGTATATTCAGTCATTGCAAGTATAGTACACATGAAACAAAGACATTACCATGCTTATAAAAATAAAAAATAAAAAAATTGGAAGATTTATTCCTTAATAAGCCTATTGAAGATCAAGATTTGAAAAATAGGTCTCATAATTTCAACCTACAGTTGTAGCTCTAAATGCATGTTATTATGACTTGCTCAAATTTTCCAAAAAAATTAAGTACTATTGAGCCAAAAGTTTGATTTGGGAGGAGTTTAATCCATTTTTTATATATAAATATGAGATATAAAATCAAGTATAACATATCATATTTGGACTTGGTTGAAGTTGCGTGTGGATAAAAATCAAACATACCTTATTTCACCAAAAATCTACCACAAATATATAAGTTCAACTTTTATATTTTCCGTCAAGGAGGTTTGTATAAAGGGAATTGGTTTATACATGAACCACTTTGCAATATTTTTCAGCATGACAACTAATACCCTTTAGTGTAACCAACTAATACTTTTTAGTTAGAAGAAGAATACTCTTTGTACACTTCAACTAATACCCTTCATTGAAACCAACTAACATCTTTAGTAAAAACAACTAAATCCTTTGATGGTTCATGTATGAATGAACCATCACCACTCTATACTTTGCCTTGAGCTATATATTGATTTTCAACTTCTCATAAAGCTTGGAATATGATTCATATTTTTGTATTTTGTAGCATTAAAATCATGATAGAAACTTATGTTTTTTTTATGCTTATTTTTTTAATTAATTTCGCTTCTTTTTTATGTGAACCATACACATTGTTAGTAAATTATTAAATCAAATTCTTAAATTTATTTAAAATATATATAAAGATATATTTTGTGTAATTATTTATTTTAATGATAAAAGGTTCTTCAATATTTAAGTAGGTGTTTCAATATAGGTAACTGCACTTTTGGACAACTCAGGATGAGGGATTCATTAGGTGTACATTTGACAGAAAATATAAAAAGTAGCAATCGTCATCTTAAGGAACTAATATGCAACTTAATTATGATTTCCATAACAACTTTGAGAGCTTTCATGTTGTGAATTGCATTTGCTTGCTTTCTACATGAACTAATTGTGAAAGTCTGGTATATTTTTAAGTAATGTTGATGATATGTTATTATTTCATCTTCGTTATAAGTCCGTAAAAAAAAATCTTTGTTTTAAGGCGATGTATGGTCGTATATAACATACACATTCAAAATAAAATACTCAAATATTACATACACATTTAAAATTAAATACTCAAATATAACATACACATTCAAGTATGGAATCCAAAATATACATGAAAAAACTCAAATATTAAAATTACTACTGAAAAGTAACTATAAATTTAGCAACTTCTAAAATTCGAATTTGCATATCTTTCCAACTAATAGTCACTACAAAAAAAACATTGTTTTGCAACGGGAAACTTGCGACGGACAATTATCCGTCGCAAATTTCATGAATTTGCGACGGATATTGGAGACCCGTCGGAAAAAAAGATAATTTGCGACGGATATAAAAAACTGTCGCAAACTGCACTGTTTTGCGACGGCTACTCCGTCGCAAAGTGTGGGGTCCATTAACTTCGTTGCATACCGACAAATTTTACGACGGATTAGCTGTCGCAAATTTCAATTTCAATTTTGCGACGGACGTGTCCGTCGCAAACCGACCCGTTAAAAAATACCCGTTGGGGAAACGGTCCACTTGACTATTTTGCAACGGAAATTGCCGTCGCAATTTTTAACTTCGAATTTACGATGGCCTATTCCGTCGCAAATATTGACCCGGTTTTGCGCGACCTTTCGGGAAATGTCGCGTTGACTGATTTGCGACGGAGTGTCCGTCGCAAAATTTTAAATTTCACATTTGCGACGGCTTGGCCATCGCAAATACTAAAAAACGACGCCGTTCAGGTGTTTGGCGGTCGCAAGCGACGGACAGGCGTCCGTCGCAAATTTTTTCCCCTTATATATAGGACAGCGCAGGCGGCGAGAAGAATAAGAGGAAGAAGAGGAAAAAGAGAGAAAAAGGAGGGAGAAGTCGGGTGCAGTCGCTGTAGAGCCAATCCGTCCCAACCGAGTGCTCGTTTCTTCATTAAATCGTAAGTTTTCTTCATTTTTACCGTTTAAAATTTAATTTCCAAGCATGTTTAGAATTTGTTAAGTTTAGAATTGAATTTAGTTGAATTGTTAAGTTTATATTATATTTTTTATTTTAGTAATTTTAGTTGTTTGATTTTAGTTGAATTGTTTTAGTAATTTGTTAATTTTTAATTGTTAAGCATGTTTAAATAATATTACAAAATAATTTTAGTTGATTGATTTTAGTTGAATTGTTTAATAATTTTACAAAATAATATTAGTAAATTGATTTAAGTTTAATATATAATTTTACAAAATAATATTTATAAGTTGTTTGATTTTAGTTGAGTAGGTAGTTTAATGATTTTAAATAATATTAGTTGTTTGATTTATGTTTAATATATAATTTTACACAATAATATTAGTTGATTGAATTTAGTTGAGTAGGTAGTTAATTGATTTTAAATAATATTAGTTGTTTGATTTTAAATAATATTAGTTGTTTGATTTAAGTTTAATATATAATTTTACAAAATAATATTAGTTGATTGAATTTAGTTGAGTATGTAGTTTGAATTATATTAGTTATTTGATTTTAGTTTAATGATTTTAAATAATATTAGTTGCTTGATTTAAGTTTAATAATTTTACAAAATAATATTAGTTGATTGATTTTAATTTAGTTGAATGAATTTAGTTGAGTAGGTAGTTTGAATAATATTAGTTGCTTGATTTAAGTTTAATAATTTTACAAAATAATATTATTAGTTGATTGATTTTAGTTTAGTTGAATGAATTTAGTTGAGTAGGTAGTTTTAATAATATTAGTTGCTTGATTTAAGTTTAATAATTTTACAAAATAATATTATTAGTTGATTGATTTTAGTTTAGTTGAATGAATTTAGTTGAGTAGGTAGTTTGAATAATATTAGTTGCTTGATTTAAGTTTAATAATTTTACAAAATAATATTATTAGTTGATTGATTTTAGTTTAGTTGAATGAATTTAGTTGAGTAGGTAGTTTGAATAATATTAGTTGCTTGATTTAAGTTTAATAATTTTACAAAATAATATTATTAGTTGATTGATTTTAGTTTAGTTGAATAATATTAGTTGATTGATTTTATTAGTTGAATTTAAAATTATTACAGATGAACCCAGGTCAAGATAATTTTCTCACTGTCATCATAGTCGACAACAAGTATGTATTTTTTAATGAATTATGTATACTTTTAATTATATATATTAATATAATTAACTTGATTTTTTAATTTTGTTGTCACAGACTGCTTCCAGCCCATGAGACTAGCTCAATCGTCTCACAAATCATTAGGATGAGACAGTTTGAGTATGGTGCCCATTCGTGGAGTCAAGTGTCCGAGCAAAAGAGGATGGAGTACTTTGATGACTTCAAGGTATAAAAATTTATTTATTATGATTTTAATTTAACTTTTAATTTTTTAAATTATTCGTTAATATTCTATTTTTAATTTATTTGCAGAGGCGGTGCGTTTGGGACCCTGCCAACGATAGTATTATGTACCAATTGTTCTGTGCGAAAGCGCAAGAACGATACAAAAATATTATCTACGGCATGAAGAAGCGGTGGGAGCGTGAGGATCGGGTGGAGTTGGGTCGAGCACCAGACGGACGATCGATATGGGATGGTTTGGTGGATCACTGGAACAATGAACCATCATTTAGAAGAAGATCATAGAGAGAGAGAGAGAGAGAGAGAGAGAGAGAGAGAGAGAGAGAGAGAGAGAGAGAGAGGAGAGGGAGAGAAGAGAGAGAGAAGAGAGAGTTAGTTTGAACAATTTATTTATATTTTTTGAACAATTTTTGTAGCATTATTCCTGGTCACAAGGTTTCCGCCATTATTACAGAGATAATGAGGGATAATCTAGAGGAGAACGCAATGAAGTTCAAACTCGTCTCGTCGCAGCGGAAGCAGTACTACTTGGATGAGTTACGGGTATATATATGGAAATAAGTTGGTTTAAAAATATTTGCATATATATACCTGAAACTCATCCAAGTAGTACTGCTTCCGCTGCGACGAGACGAGTTTAAACTTCATTGCGTTCTCCTCTAGATTATTCTTCATTATCTCTGTAATAATGGCGGAAACCTTGTGACCGAGAATGCTTAGATTCAGTGTTAATTAATTAATTACTTGTAGCAAACATATACATGATCTTAAATCATGTTGTTCTATTATTCATTTATATACTTCGTGAGTTTCATTTAAATGGTCACAACATATATAAAAATAAGTGAGAAACGAAAATGAATTAATTTGGTGAATTTTGAAAAAAAATGAGTCAATTTGGATACATATACAATTAATTGTGTACAAATGAACGAATTATAAATTTAAACTGGAGTTGAAATAAATAAGTTTACCAAAAAAATATTAAATAGCCACAAAATTTATAAAAACAAGTGAGAAACGAAAATGAATTAATTTGGTGAATTATGGAAAAAAAAAACGAGTCAATTTGGATACATATACAATTAATTGCATACAAATGAACGAATTATAATTTTAAGCGGGAGTCGAAATAAATAATTTTACAGAAATAATAAAAATTAAATGGCCCCAATATTTATCAAAACAAGTTAGAAACGAAAATGAATTAATTTGGTGAATTATGGAAAAAACGAGTCAATTGGATACATATACAATTAATTGCATACAAATGAATGAATTATAATTTTAAGCGGGAGTCGAAATAAATAATTTTACCAAACTAATAAAAATTAAATGGCCACAATATTTATAAAAACAAGTGAGAAACAAAAATGAATTAATTTGGTGAATTATAGAAAAAAAAGAGTCAATTTGGATACATATACAATTAATTGCGTACAAATGAACGAATTATAATTTTAAGCGGGAGTCGAAATAAATAATTTTACCAAACTAATAAAAATTAAATGGACACGACATTTATAAAAACAAGTGAGAAACAAAAATGAATTAATTTGGTGAATTATAGAAGAAAAATGAGTCAATTTGGATACATATACAATTAATTGCGTACAAATGAACGAATTATAATTTTAAGCGGGAGTCGAAATAAATAATTTTACCAAACTAATAAAAATTAAATGGCCACAACATTTATAAAAACAAGTGAGAAACAAAAATGAATTAATTTGGTGAATTATAGAAAAAAAAATGAGTCAATTTGGATACATATACAATTAATTGCGTACAAATGAACGAATTATAATTTTAAGCGGGAGTCGAAATAAATAATTTTACCAAACTAATAAAAATTAAATGGCCACAATATTTATAAAAACAAGTGAGAAACAAAAATGAATTAATTTGGTGAATTATAGAAAAAAAATGAGTCAATTTGGATACATATACAATTAATTGCGTACAAATGAACAAATTATAATTTTAAGCGGGAGTCGAAATAAATAATTTTACCAAACTAATAAAAATTAAATGGCCACAACATTTATAAAAACAAGTGAGAAACAAAAATGAATTAATTTGGTGAATTATAGAAAAAAAAATGAGTCAATTTGGATACATATACAATTAATTGCGTACAAATGAACGAATTATAATTTTAAGCGGGAGTCGAAATAAATAATTTTACCAAACTAATAAAAATTAAATGGCCACAATATTTATAAAAACAAGTGAGAAACAAAAATGAATTAATTTGGTGAATTATAGAAAAAAAATGAGTCAATTTGGATACATATACAATTAATTGCGTACAAATGAACAAATTATAATTTTAAGCGGGAGTCGAAATAAATAATTTTACCAAACTAATAAAAATTAAATGGCCACAACATTTATAAAAACAAGTGAGAAACAAAAATGAATTAATTTGGTGAATTATAGAAAAAAAATGAGTCAATTTGGATACATATACAATTAATTGCGTACAAATGAACGAATTATAAAATTATGCATTGTCTAAATAAATAATTTTACAAAATAAAAAAAATAGTTGAGCAAAATATTTTAATAAACAACTTAGATACGAAAATAAATTAATTTGGTGAATTATAAAAAAAAAATTACTTAATTTGAATACATATACAATTAATTGCATAAAAATGAACGAAAGTAGTTTGTGCCCTAGTGGCGCGCGCCCCCTCCTCTTGCACAAGAGGTCCCGTGTTCGATTCCCCTTGGACGCAAAAATGGATTAATTGTTCAAGGCCTAATAAGACTAATATAGAAGGTGGACCGCATATAATAAGGGATGGGCCGGGTGGCCCAGTGGTCCGCGCCCGCCCCGAGTGCCCGGGCTCGAACCACGCGAGCCACTTTTTTTTTGTATAGACTCGGTAATTTGCGACGGCCGAAATCCGTCGCAAATATTGAATTTTGCGACGGAAAACAGCCCTTATAACAGAAAAAAAAAATATATATATAAACATTTGCGACGGAATGCGGCCGTCGCAAATTTTGTTGACCCGAACGGGTTTAACCCGAAAGATTTACGACGGACTACTGTCCGTCGCAAATTTTGTGCGACCCGGCCGGGTCTGACCCGCCAAATTTGCGACGGATTTGTCCGTCGTTAATTTGCGACGGAGAGCAAAATCCGTCGCAAAAATTAGCTACGGCTGTTTTAGGGACGGATACGTGTCCATTGCAGAATCCGTCGCAAAACAGTGTTTTTTTTGTAGTGAGTGACACATCCTTTGCAAATTTGCTAAATTCTTCCTTGAGTACCAATCTATGTCTCACATGCTGATTAATGGCAATCAAGTTCAAGCCATCAAGTAATTGGTTCTAAATAATTAATTCAATGGAAAAATGAAATAAAAAGGTCTCCACTGTAGTGCATAAAATTACACTGATGGAACCGAAATTTTGGGAAAGACAGACGTAGGTATTTAATTAATTGACATGCAGTGGGGAAAGACAGACATCAAGTATATCAAGTAGTCTCTACTATAACACATAAACTTAGTAAATTACCCTAATGGAGGCAATATTTGAGGAAAGACGGACATCAAAGATTTAAAAATAATTATCAGCATACCACAATTTTGGAGAGATAGATGTGAAGTAATGTTCGGTTAAAATAAAAGAAGAAGTAATGAAAACTAATGCAATTTTGGAGGGGGAAATTGCAGAAATGATCCCATAAGAATTGATCCTCATGAATTTGGTCCTTTTTTTAGCGCAAATAGTCCCATACGATTTTTCCGTCAAAAAATAACAGATTAACGAGCATGAGGCCCACACGCCCGTTAGTTTTCTGCCAAAAACTCGCGCATATAATTCCCAACTTAAAAACAATTAATTTCCAACTTTTTAAAACTTTACGAACTAAAGTTGCAGAATCGCCTCCATACTTGCATTTTACATTGAAATGATTGTTAATAGCAAAAGTTGGCTCATTTCCCTCCAAAAATCAAGTTGAAAAGGTTTTTCCATCCAGTATTCCATAGAAAACTGTAAAATATTTAACCGATGGGACATTTTCTGCTAAAAATGGGATTAAAAAAGAACATGGGACCAAATTTGTCAAGTACAAATTCTCATGGGACCATCCTTGAAATTTACCCAATTTTGGAGACGCATGCCGCTGGCGTCAAGTAATTATGCTTCATCAAGTAATTTTATATAAAAATAAAAAAGCAAAGAAGAAGGAATGAAAAACTGATTTGCCGAAATTTCTGGAGAGGTGGACATCAATAATTTAGGAAGTACTCCCTCTGATTCAAAATAAGTGTCGTTCTAGAGATTTTAGGACAAATTAAGAATTATAAATTTTGACATATATACTCCACCTAAATCTCTAAAATAACTATTATATTTTGATAATATCTAACAGATTTGTTATATTTTAATATAAGCCCTAAAATATCTCTTATATTTTGAATTTGAATTCGGGGTAAATCGGGAAAACACGTGAAAAAATAATTAAAACGACACTTATTTTGAAACAAATTGTAACCTCTAAAACGACACTTATTTTGAATCGGAGGGAGTATAAAAGAAGGAAAAATGAATGAAAAAATTAAGCGCCTAAGTTACGGGAAATACAGATGTGATAGTGCTTTTTTTTAATTAAAATCTAATTTCAAAATTTATGATTTGAATGCAAATTTCAAAATCTGACTTCCTAAATATTTTAGAAGAATAATGCAATATATATATATACTAGTGTTAAACCCGCGATTTTCGCGGAGCTATACATAAAATTTATAGTAAAATTATTAATCAATTTTTTTGTTTAGTTTTATAAATGTTGTTACTATTATTATTTTACTTATTCAATATTTTTAATGTATTTTTAAAAATGTTAGTTAATAATTCTATTGCAAGGACAATAAACTATATATTCATGACATTTATTATTAACCAAATGTTTAGAAAGCAATGCTTATAAATTGCAGAAAATCTCCCTATAAAAAATATTTGTTGCATATTTGGATGGTATTCCTTTAGAATCAAGTGATAAATTTTCAATCCTCTACTCGATCCAACTCTGGATACTGCAACATTAAGTTGACCATGAGTAAAAAACAGGTTTTGGAAGATACAATCCAACAGTAGAAAGTGGTTGTCCTTGACTTTTATTTATTGTCATGGCAAAACACAATAGAATTGGAAATTATTGCCTTGTAAAATTCACCGGCATTGAAGGATCAAAATTTGTCAATGTCATTCTTGGGATAAACACTTTATTTCAATATTCCTTCCAGATATTATTTCAGCCTCGAAATTTTGGTTGCCAAGTTTGGTGACAATCAATTTTGTTCCATTGCACAAACCGGATTTGTAATCAATATTTCTTAATAACACTATAGGCATTCATTCTTTCAAGATCAGATGGTGATTTGGTATTCCGAAACACCGAATATAATTTAAAAATTCAACTGTAACAATTTGGCCATTACTTCCTTCTCGAGATTCAGAGGCACAAACACTATTTGAACTCAAGTATACTTTAGTATCACGCCTTGAATCATAAGTAGAATCTTATCATTTATACACTCCACATCTCAATGTGTAGGTGCAAATATTGTCTTATCCTCAAAGTATTTATGTGTCCTTAAATATCAATTAGGGGTGGAAAATACTTTCTATTATAGATGCAATTGGATCACCGACATCATAAATCAAATTATCTTCTGAAATCTCAATATCAGCGAAATAATCTTGTCTATTTCCAATTTTTCTATCACCAACTTCCAAAATCCACCTCGAAAAGTTAACTATATCAACATCAAATGAGGACGTATTGAGATCAGAACTTCGTATTCTCATGTTCTTTGTCAATCTTAAAACCTTAAAATTGAAAATAAATTAAATGTATTTAGTTTTTCAATAATTAATTCTTTAAAAATATTATTATTTAATAGAAGATGCAGAAAATACCTTGCAATGATCCCACAAATATGAAGCATAAATAGTTGAATGCACAATATCCTCTTGACTTCCTGTTGGTATAACAGGAAGTATCTGTTTGAAATCTTCTCTAAACACAACGATTTTACCACCAAAAGGCATATCATTCATGATTGCAATTGGAGATCTAATAATATCCCTCGAGCCTCCAAAGCTTCAAAGTTATATATGTTAATCATTGGTGTCTCATCCTATATAATAAGCTTTCTCTTCAATAATTGTTCGGACAAATGTTGTAACGCCCCGAATCCGGAATACATAAAATATCTCAGATTCGAGGTGCCACTTGTAGCTAAAAATACGAACTATAAAATTTTTTATATAAAAAGGGATAATAAAGTCAGAGATGAGTTTTATGCAGCGGAAGAAATGAGTAGAATAATTATTATAATATATCTCACACACATATATAAAGCTTATTATCAATAGTATCATTTTATTTAAGTGGGGAACTCTGTGTCGTCTCTATTACTGTCCTTGCTCCACGAACTCATAATCTGCAAGGGTTGTAAAAAGGGGGCGTGAGATTTGAATTCTCACGTATGGGTGATTTGCAACGTCATGGGATTGGTAAATCCGAAATATATTAAATTATACTCATTGACAAAGTATTTAATTTATTTAAACAGTTGGCATATAAATATGAATAACATGTACCACAGAAGTAACAAGATCACGTAATAATTAATTGGGCATAGCAGGTTTCACATCATATAGTTGAAATATCACAAGTTGATTCACATTAAGGGGCAAAGCCCAAAACCATTTTCACGTATCGGCCCAATCTGCCAAAATCATTTTTCACATATAGTAAATCTCCCCCAAACCATTTCTCACCATCAATTCATCCATTCACGTGACCATGAATCTGATTTATTAATATCACTCATGGTCACCACAAATAATATCAGCGACCATGAATCTGACCTATTATCACCCATGGCCGTATGTGTCAATCCACAAACAAAACTGTTGCACATCAAATCAATAATTACTCGCTTTCCTCTTTCCCATAAAACTGTCATTTCAAATTGTGGGGAGAATTCACATAATTCGTACTTAAACAGATTCATGCTCACAAAATGCCCTTATATCATGCAATCGTCATCAGTTCATATAATCAACAAACACAAACCATCCATATAAGGTATATATAATTATATCACATAATTTAAGCAGTTATATAATAGGGTTTACGTTTATGTTGGATTAATTGTTTTTGATTTATTTAGTCGAGTTCAGAGTATACCAGCACAACGTATTATGAGCAGATCAATCAACCGATCATCACCCACCTGATTGTTTCGAGTCCCGAGAATATTGTGTAGGCAGAGGGTCGAGTCCTCCGTGCGTGTCCCGAAAAGTACAGAATCCTAATAAGGAGTATTCCGATTAAAAGATTGACTTTTTGAATTTGAAAAGCTTAAGAGTGTGAAACTCGAGGATTGAGTAGATCGTTGTCTTTAGAAAACTATTGAAAACTAAAGTTTTCAAAGGTTGATTTCAAATTGATAAGTAGTGTATTTACTAAAAGCAGTGGTGTAACAGGGGGTGTATTTGCTGAAAGCAGTGGTGTAACAAGGGGGTGTATTTGCTGAAAGCAGTGGTGTAACAGGGGGGTGTATTTACTGAATTCAGTGGTGTCCTTAACAAAGGCCCTTTAAGGAATAATATAATTATTAATATTGAAATTACTTAGAAAAATAAGAAATTACTTAGAAAAATATTAATAAAATTAAAGAAAAGGTTTTTCTTTCTTAAGAAATCTATTTCTCATTTTAAAAGAAATCTTGAATATAATTAATCATATTTTATAAATAAAAACCCTTTATTAAAACTTATTAATAAACTTAGACTTTCTAAGAAGTTTATAAAAGTACTTTTCTTTTCTAACTTTAGTAATACTTCTAAAATTGATTTGTAATACTTCTTAAAACAAAGGAATTATATTAATTTTCCAAAAAAATACTCTTTTTCATTTGTTATTAATTTTGGATATAACTCGACTTATCTTTTCGTTCCTAATTCTCTAACAGTCGCACAAGGGGAAGACGAGTTTCCCTTTGTCTCCAAAAACTCAACTAATATTACTTACAATTAATTTCATCATCATTCAGCTAATTCAAAAATACTAATCCAAAAATACTCTTCAACTAAAACAACAATACTAATTCATCCATTCTAATAATATCATCCAACTAATCCAATAACACTATACAACAATTTCAATGATACAAAACAGCTAATTCAATAATACCAAAGTAATTCATCCAATAATACTAATCCAATCAATCTAATAATACTTAGACAACTATATCAACCATACTAAACAACTAAAACAATAATACTAAACCACTATTCCAAATAATACTAACCAACTAATTCAATAAATACTAACCAACAAAGCCAACAATACTAAACAAGTCAACAACTAACACTAAAACATCTAACCAACTAATAGTAAGTTTTCTTTAATTTCTTTTCCTTGTTCCAAGCTTTTTAACAACTTAACAGAAAACCCAAAATCTACCCAAGAAGAAAACGAAGGTAGAAACCTTACGATTCCGGTTCGAGGTGCTAAACGGGCGGCCTAACGGCGTCGATTAGGAAATCGATAATTCGTTCGGAAAATTGGGCAGCCTAACGGCGTCGTTCGGAAATTCGGAAAAACGAATTGGGCAGCCTAACGGCGTCGGTTTGAAATTCCAGAAATTTGGCAACATCAACCGGTTCAAACGGCGTCAATTTCAATCGGAAATTAAACGGAAAGAAAAGGTTACGGGTGAAATTGAAATTAAGCTTCAAAGATTGAAATTGAAAGGGGCTTTTGCATAGACTTACTGGAAGAAGAATTAAAGAGGTGGCGGCGTTGGCTTGAGGAGGCGGCGGCGCTGGGCTGAGGCGCGACGGCGACGCTTCGTTGCCGGAAAGAGAAAACGCTTCGCGGCTGGAGGCGTTGCGGCGCTGTGGCGGGAGAGCGCGACGGCCGAGGCGCGGCGGAGAGTCGTCGCGAGGAGCGGTGACCGCTGGTGGGAGGAGGCGGCGCTTGCGGGGCAGCGACGCAGCGTCGCTCGCGACGGCGGCGCTGGAGGCGGCGTTGGGCGAGACCAGGCGGCGAGCGGAAGAGGCGTCGCGGCCTGGGGCCGGGGTCGCGGCCGAGTGGGAGCACGGCGGTGCTCGGCGGGTTGCGGCGTGGCGTCGCCGGAAAAAGGTCGAAGATGGAGGAGAAAGGGAGAGAAAGTCGTACGCGTTCTTGGAGAGGAGAGGAGAAAGATTGGAAACTGAATTCTGTGAAAGGAACGTGTGTTTTATAGAAGAAGGAAAAATCTCAATTAAATTAATAAATTTTTAATTTAAAAGGAAAGATAAATATGTGTGGATGAGATAAAATTCCCTAATTAATTTAATTTAAAAAGAGAAAGTATTTTATGTGGTTAAGGATTAACCCCTTTTTATTCTGATATTTTCGTTTCCAATTGATACGGTTTAGGGATCGTTTGGTTCACGAGATTAATCCCGATTTGAAAATTAATACAGTTTTAAGATTCGAATAATATTTTATTGTATTTTAATTATTCTCAATAAATTATACGGAACGAAAACATAATTTTAAACTTTAAATAATTAATTTCTCGTAGTCCTTTATTCGTTTGAAAGGTTCGATTCTTTCTACGAATTTAGGAATTTGAAAAAGGGTATATATTTAAATTACACGTTAGCACACAAAATAATAAAATTAAAAGAAACGAGAATAATAATAATATAAAATTATATAATTAAGGTTTCTAGCAAAATAAGAGGTATAAAACGGGACGGGGTATTACAAATGTGTCCCCGACTTTATGTTACACATGGAAGTCTCATCAATATTAAGTGGTTTTATATGCATCATACAAAGAATCTCAATTCTTAAAAATAAGTCAACAACACATGAAATATATAAATTATAAACTCTTAATTGTAAAACATTAGTTTTCCATGATAATAAATATAGGTTGAAAGTCACGATCTGAAATTTCACTTGTCATTTGATTTGTAGACCACCACATACTCCTTTAAATGATTATATCTTTCATAGGAGTTGTTTGTCATAACTCTATTCAACCTAGCTTTATTATATTAGATGTATTGTATTAGTATGATATTAAGAAAGGAGAATTTATTAAAAAAATAGATTACAAAAATTTCATTAAATATCTATAATAATTAAGACATTACAATACTAACAGACTGTCAAACAAAAAGGTACGAGCCTGCCCTTAAAATTGCTATTATATACACCTTTTTTCTAAACCACTATTTTGTTAAAAAGGAAAATAGAAATTTAATTATAAAATAACAGCTTAAATTATGACAAATTGTTCTTATGTGAGTCTTTTGTATAAAGTTTTACTCAATAGGGAGGTGAAAAATATAAATAAACACCATTATAAGTTGAAGTTCATCTAACTGAAAAATATCTAAATACAAATATTTATCTTCTTATACATGGAGACACCTTAAAATATTACCTTATACATTTTGATGTAAAAAAACATCAAGCACAATTCCTATATGAAAAATATATTATATGTATGTTAGATTTTTTTTTTTATTTACTAATTGCTAAAAATGTTCACTTAAAGGTAATATTTGTTTTCTAAATACATTCAACAATGTCACTTTAGAAAAAATTCATAGTAAGAATATCGAGAACCTAACTTAATATTGTATATGCATCATATGAAAAGTATTCATAGCTTCATGTGAGGCTTCAAGCATTAAATTTTTTTTTTATTGTATATGCATCATATGAAAAATCACACGTCTTAAAAGTAAGTCAATCACACATGATATATATAAATTATAATCTCTTAATTGCAAAAAATTAGTTTTCCATGGTAATAAATATAGGTTGAAAATCACGATCTAAAATTTTACATGTCATTTGGTTTGCAGATCACCACATATTCATAGGAATAAATATATCTTTCAAAAGAGCTACTTGTCATAACTCTATTCAACCTAGTTTCATTATATTGGATACGCTGTATTAATAAGTGTAAGAAATTAAGAAAAAATATTTTATTGAAAAATCTTAGAACATAAGAATTGAGTACAACTATATATAATAATTAAGACATTTAACACTAAAATATTGTCAAATAAAAAAGACACCACTTCAATGAAAGCAGGTGGAGTATGTGTCTTTAAAAGTGTTCACGTTACACTTTTTTTCTAACCCACTATTTTGTAAAAAGAAAAATTTCAAAAATTTAATTAAAAAAATAACGTAAATTATGATAATACATGCCTCTTCTTGCTTGGGTGTTATAAAAAGAGGCTTATTCAATACGGAGGAGGAAAATATTAGAACAAATAAACACCATTAAAAGTTGAATTTTATCTGAATGAAAAAAAAAATCTAAATACAAAGATTTGTCTTCCTTAAACCTAGAGATGCCTAAAAAACATTACCTTATGCATCTTGATGCAAACAAAATCAAACACAATTTATAAATGAGAATATTATATATGCTAGAGTTTTTTTTATCTACTAATTGCTACAAATGTTCACTAAGAGGTAATTTTTTCTATAATTTTACTTTAGAAAAAACTCATATAGTAAAAATATTGAGAACCTAACTTGATATATGTATTTGTAGCTTCGTGTGAGGCCTCAAACATTAGAATAAAGTTTAATTTTTTTATTTTATATGCATCGTATAAAAAATCTCATGTCTTAAAAATAAGTTAATCACACATGAAATATAAATTATAAACTTTTAATTGTATAATATTAGTTTTACATAATAATAAAAATATATTGAAAATTATAAATGTTATTTAGTGTGTAGACCACAACGTACTCATAGGAATGATATTATCTCTTAGTGAACATTTATAGCAATTAATAGATAAAAAATCTAGCATATATAGTATTATTTTTAATTGTAAAATATTAGTTTTCCATGATAATGAATATAAGTTGAAAATTATGATTTTAAAATTTACATGTCATTTAGTGTGTAGACCATTACGTACTTATGAGAATCATATTACCTCTTAGTGAACATTTGCTGCAATTAGTAAATAAAAACTCTAGCAAATATAATATTCTCATGACATATATAACTTACAAACTTTTAATTGTAAACATTAGTTTTCATGGTAATAAATATATTGAAAATTATAATATAATTCATTAAGATTAGTATTAGTATATAGAGGACTAATATAATACGAATTTTGTTTCTATCTAAAATATGATATATATATATATATATATATATATATATATATATATATATATCTTAATATACTATAAAGATTTAGTTCCTGTTTAAAATACTGTGTATGTATACAGAATATTTATTTGATCTTCTATATGGAAACTTATATTTGTATAATAATCCATTTTAATTTATATACATGATATAGAATAAAAAAAACAAAATTTATGTCATTATATGTAATATACATCCATTAAAATCAAAACTATATGAATATTATTCTAAAAAAATCAATTTTTTTTAAACCACACAACATGTTAATTAAACCACATGTTTTAAAAAGAGAGTATTTTTTCTAATAAGAAAAATTATATCTTAATATAAACTATATATTACTTAAATTAAAGAATAAATTTTTTTTTTTGGATTATGCATAACATTTTTTTCGAAATATTTTAAAAGATATTTTTTTTGGAGTATAAGATATATTATTACTACAAGATGGGGACTCAAGATACGCACCAATGGTGACTTCAAAATTCATTATATATTACTCAATATATAATTATGCTACTTTTTTTATAAGAGTCAAATTTTCCTAATATACTAAGATTTTTATTGAATGATATGGGATATAATAAAATATAGTCAACTATAAATCATAAATATATAATAGCAAAATAATTTCCGAAAATAGTTTTGGAGGGAGAGTTTAAGAGCCGTTGATCATATTTTCATCATTCGATCATGACCATCCAATTTGTTAATTAGTCTTCACATGCATTTAGCTCTTGATTTGCTTAATTTTAGGAACAGTTACATTTTTTTACCAATATATATTCTATTAGTTCATTCACTTTGATGCATTGTGTAGCTTAGAAAAATTTAGTGAATTTTTTGGCTTCTTTGTAATCTTCAGAATTTTGTATTATTTGTAAATTTCTTGTGTGTTTCTTATACACATTAATGTATCATAAACATGTAAATATTTTTTTTCCTATAAATTAGATGTTCCTCTTTGTAAGTATGTAAACTTAGTTTTGTTATTTTATGCAGATTTAGAGAAATTCTTCTTTGATTTGAAGATATTAAGAGGTGATTTGATCGGAGAAGCTTCTTCCATGATATCAAGACGATCATAAAAAAATTCTTTCCAATTATTTGCAGATTTGAAGATATTCGTCGTTGATTTGAAGTGATGAAGCAATTATTTAATAGAAGAATAATCGTTTCTGATATGAAGTCATTCATAAAATAAATAAAAAAATCATTTTGACGTATCTTCTATTTTTTAAATATTGATTCATATATATCTTTGTATACCAAGAGAAATTTGAGAATTTTTTTATAGAATTATCTATGTAATGTATTGTATCAATATGAGTTAATTTTCTTTTGTGATAATAGTAAAATATTATGTATCTTATGTTTATTTGTGTTTGTCTGCCGAGATTATATGGATTTTTTTTAGTGAAATTTATTCTATAAATTCACAAGATTACCTGAGCAAGTTTGTAAATCATATTCATGTTTAAACATTTTCACCAATTCCGTAAAAAAAAATGTGTCTCGCAATTTTTCAAGATTTTAGGAACTATTTTTTAAATGCATATTTAGTGTTAATATTATATATATATATATATATATATATATATATATATATTATATATATATATATATAGTTTTACGGTTTCTATGTTTTGAACTGTCTCCCATAATTGTAGGATATGATTTTATTAGAATATTTTTAAAATATATATATTGAATAAATGTTTCTCATATTGAATGAATATATGTAATTTCAAAGCATTATATCCTATTTAAACGGTATAGTTATAAAACTTGGTCAACTTTAGTAAATTAGTTTAAGAATATATGGAATGATTGTTATTTATAATTTAAAATTAATTTATTTTTAATATTGTTATTCAATTCATACATGTTTATAATTAAGGATGAAAATGATTATCATTAAGTGTTTCTAGCACTAGATTAGCGCATGAATGGAAGCAACTTGCCTCTTTTGTTGATTTCTTTAAATTTGAAATTAATGTAGTTCCTTTTTAATTCTGCAATATAATAATATTGGTTGATTTTGTCAATGTTTGAGTAATTTTTGCTGGTATACTTAAAAAAAATCATTTTGAGTCTCTTACTACAAAATAATTCAATTTGATTTGATTAATAATTTTTTAAATATTATTATTCTCTTAATTAATTAAATTTTAATTTTAAAAAAATATTGTGATTAGAGCTTTAAAAGTTAGGTGAATTAGAAAATTAAAAAGTACATTTATAATAGACCAAGATAATTTCTTAGAAAAAAATGAATAGTTGAGGTTACTTGACTGGCCATTAATTCGGTTGAATTAGTTGATTTAATTAAAGAATAAATAATGAACATACAACACATATATTGAAATATTTTCTCTTAATGGAAAATTTGCACTTTTGATCCTAAAAGAATGGGTGCAAAACACTTTTGATACCTATATACAAAGAATGGGTGAAAATTTGCACTTTTGATCCTAAAAGAATGGGTGAAATACTTTTTTTTTTTTTTTTTTTCAGTTTTAGTCCCATCCTTTAAATTTTAGGACTAGAACTACAAATTTATCCAAAAAATTTTGGACCAAAATTGCAATTTATTATATTCTCTTGGGACCAAAAGTGTATAAAAAAATATGAGACTAAAAGTATCTAAAAAGGGACCATTTTGAAATGGACGCATTTTCTTGGGACCAAAAGTGCAACTTACCCTTCTCTTAATTAAAATAATGGAAGAAATCTAAATTAAACAATTACTTGATCAAAATTCAATCAAACAAAATTCATAGTTATCAAATTAACAGTAGCTTTATGCTTATCAGAATATTTCATTCTCTAATGTTTCATATAAAATATTGTAATCAATATTTTCAATTTTAATGTTATTTTTCATATTTTCAATATTTGTCATTCACCATAATTTAGTCTATTTAATGATACATTTATTATTTAGCAAATCAAATTATGTCTATGTAGTATTATAAACTTCCACAATTTTTTTTAATCTCAAAACCCTTTATTTTCATCATTTTCATTAAGATGTGTCCCATGTGAATTGGATTTACGTATACAGTCTTTTTAACTATCCATATTTAGTATACAAAGTGTAATTGTTTAACATATATAGTATCATTGTTTAAAAATGCTTAACTTTATTTGTTTTTCTTCTCAAAATCATTGAACAACGATATTTTGTATATTAAATAGTATTACTCTGTATTGTAAACATTTACAATTCATGAACTAAATAATGATACTATAAAAGGAAAGTTTACGTGAAATTATATTCATATAATTTTTTTTTCTCTCATAGAATAGGGGATATTCATATACTTAAGAGTTTATAAATTGAATATTCATGGTATGATGATTTCAATCAATTAAATTTAAGTGTTATAAGGTGTAAAAAATGATAAAATTATTTTTAAAAAGTATAATGATATTGATGTCAGAGCAATAATTATTTTCATTGTTTTTGTACCAAGATTAAGTACTTTATATTGATATTTTTAATTAAATTTCATTTGTTGATTCTCTTATTTATATTGCTAAATTTTAATGGTGATATAATATTTTGTTATTATATCTAAGATCACAATTTTATGTGGATGTTAAGGTTTATAAACTATACAATGTCGGATTATTAAATTTTTAGTTTGCAAATAATTATTATGATCAGAGGTACTTACTTATTTTTGTTATATTTGTCTTAAATTATTTTATACTATTTAATATTATTTTTGTGTTTGATATCATTATTCATATAAAATTGTTTTTCTTAAAGTTTAAAAATAACATTGACTTTAAATAAACAAATTTTTTTCTTTGTTTTTTTTATTAAAATAAAAAAGATTAACAATTCTAAATCAAATCAAGTATGAATTTTTTTCTTATTAAACACTATTATAGAGCATTACTTTGGTCCTCAAATTAGTCGGTCCATGAATAGTATGCCCAATTATAAAATATTATATAGCGCAACTATCTACACTCACTATTTTACTAAAGTCATCCACCTTATTTATAATTGTACTAAATATGGTCATTTTAAAATTATAATTTTACCCATCGCATAATACTTACGCACAATCCCTAAAAAAATATTCACCCATTAATAGTATTCAATTTCAATACAACCACTAAATACACTCACTCTCTCACCTCTTAAATTCATGGCGTTCAGGATTATAATAAATAACTCTACAAAGCAGTGATACACAAAACGGACTAAGCGCCGCCTAAGCGCTAGGCGGCCTCCTTCTGACCCAATTTCTGCAAAATTGGTAAATCTAGGCATTTTTGGACCTAGGCGGCCCTAGACGGGTTCTAAGCAGCCCTAATATGTAAAAGATAAAAAAAATTCCCAAAAAAATTAAAATTTCTAGGCGCCGCTTAGGCTGCCAGAAAATACCTGATTATCGATTTCCGACTTTTGCAACCTTGCTACAAAGAGAAAGTGCGATCTACAACCCTGTTTTTATTATATCAAATTTGTTGTACGGAGTAGACATTAATGACTACTGTGGTAAAACGAAGCAGGAGAAGATGAGTATGGAAGTGGCACTAGGTGGAGAGACGACGAAGCACAAAAAATTTTGTATTCAATGGACTTGGTGCCAAACCCAACTTGCATAACTCAATTTTGGGAATTTGCTGAATTCAATTTTGTGATTTTGTTATTTTTGGACTTCGGGTTATGCAGAACTCGAATTATAGTGAAGATGTGGGGGGGGGGGGCGGGAGTGAGGCGGTGACAACAAGAAGGTGGGTCGGTTGCAGGGGACACTAGCGGGAGATTGGAGATGAAGATAAAATGTCTTTATAATTTTATTCATTTTTGTTTTTAATTCATTTTTAAAAATATTAAGAATAGAGGATGTAAAATATGATGTGGAAACAGAAGAAAAAATAATTAAATGTGCATATGCCAACATGACAAGAATTCACGTGCGAGACACGTTATCAGTTGTCGGTCGAAGGCGAAAATGTGTTTGGAATTGTAACTCGATCAATGGTGGAGATTTTTTTAATAATTCTAAAACTCGTGATTAAATTGATATTCTACCTAAAGATCGTGAATTAATATAGAATTAACACTTGATTTTATTAATATGTAACTATATTAAAAATGAAAAAAAATTGAAAATTAAATATTGAAAATATTATTTCTTTTACTCACATTATTTATAGTTATTTGCTAAATATACCCACTTTAAAATTGTGTAATTTTCTTATTGAAACTGCAAATTTAATATGTTTTTCATCTTTTCTAGAACATACCAGTGTTGGGAGAAACTATTTTGAGGAAGAATTGAGTTTTACTATATTGAAATATTTAAGAACTGAAGATTTAGGTAAAAATTTGTGTGAGACGATCGCACAATAAGATAGTTCACAAACCAGTACAAATTAACACACATCACTTCCAATGTGTTAATGCGTCATGCACAACCTATGCTTCATTTCACCGTTAGACCGTATCACGTAAGATCTATAAAAGATGTATTCCCAAGTTATAATGGATCCCACTTAATTGGTGAAACAGGTTGTCACATGCTTCGCCTCAATAAAGTACGTATAATATAAATATGTTAAAAATGTTGGATTGCGTATAGATGATAAAATTATTTAAAAAAAGTTTAATGTTATTCGTGTTAGAGCAACAATAATTTTTTATATTTGTGTACAAGATTGAGTATTTGATATTGATCTTATTAACTAAATTCATATTTTTGATATTTTTATTCGCACTACTAACTTTCAAGGACGATATAATATTTTGGTATTGTATTAGTTTTAGTTTATGAAGATATTAAGGTAAGTTCATTATCGGGTTACAAAAATTTGAGTTTGGTGATTTTATTAAATATTTGTAGTACTTATTTATGTTATATTTGTCTTAAATTATTTGCTATTTAATTTTATTTTCGTGTGTACTTCTGTAATTAATAAAAAAAATTGAGTACTGGAATCTTTTTAAAATAATATTGACTATATTATGTAATTATTTTATAAATAAACGAAATCCAATTAAATATAAAAATGTTTATAAATAAGTATATTATAGGGCGCAATTTTTATACCCTGAATTATTTGGGTCTTGGGTAGTATACCAATTCACAAAAAATGAATACGGTAGACCTGTCTACACTTTCTGTTTTACTTAGTACACCCAATTTATTTATATTTTTTTGTTAAATATACTCACTTTAAGAAAATAATTTTAACCAACATATAATATTTACACCTACATATCTAAAAAATTCCCACCCAACAATATCATTTAATTTTAATACAACCACCAAACATGCCTAATCTTGTATATGTAATCCAGCAAAATATGATTAACGTATTTGTACAAAAGTATGCGTATTAAGATTTAATATTTGTTGTGAAATAAACCAAAATCAAAGATCTTTCTGTGGAGTGTTAAAATATTGAATTTAAACGTTGTTTGACGAGATATATATTTCTTTGGGTTCATATTATTTTAAATTTCTAACAATATATAATTTTAAATTTAATATCTTTTTTTCCTTTTGTTTTAATAGCATATACCTGTGTTGATAAAAAACTTTTTTGATAAATAGTTTGGTTTTATTATATGAAGTATGTCATAACTGAACAACTTATTGAAATGAAAATATTGTCATAATGGATTTAATCAATTGGGGATGGAAGTATTAGTTCAAGAACTGATTATAATTCTGATATAATAATCTTTGATGATATTCTGTCAAGCGATGGTAATGTTATTGCAATCATTGTAGATTATATTTATCCACATTTTAAATTTTGAATGTTTGATCATGAATTTTTGCAAGACAGAGATATTCTAGCACTGACACTTGATGTCTTTAGATGTATAAATAAATACATGGTTCGATTATAATTGTTTAGGTTTTATAAATTTATATATTAATGTGTTGTTTATAGTTATATAATATTTATATATGAGTATGTATAGAGTGAAATTGGTTTGTATATTAATCATTGAAAGATATTAGTTGTTTTTACTAAAGAGTATTAGTTGTTTTCACTGAAGAATCTTAGTTTATTTTTAGTAAACAACTAATACTCTTTAGTGAAAATAACTAATACCCTTCAATGAAAATAACTAATACTCTTTAGTGAAATGTTATAGCCTAAATGGTGTTTTGCTATATAAATTATATATATATATATATATATATATATATATATATATGTGTGTGTGTGTGTGTGTGTGTGTGTGTATGTGTGTGTGTGACTTAAAAAATTATTTAATAAAAATTAGACACACACACACACACATATAATCATATATACATATATTGTTTAAATAATATTTTGTCATTAATGTATTTATGTTAATAACTAATTTATAAAAGATATGTAATTGTGATGTAATATTTAAATTATAAAAGAGACATATACTAATATGTACGTTTTTATCCAATTATTATCCCCGTTTAAGAATTAAATGTGAGGAATGTTAAATGTTTAAATAAGATGATATTTTATTGCAAAATTATTGAGTGAATATATGAGGAAACAAATTACAGAAATATATTAATTTAATTGTAGAAAGAGTATAATGTATATATATAATTCTTTTGGAGAAATCTTACCATAGAAATTTTTTAATGTTACTAATAATGTACTTTTGAATATATATTTAACTAAAAAGGAATGGAGAGAATATTGTATTGTGTTTAAAAAATTACAACTATACAAATTTGTATTATATTTAAACTTTATATGTGGAAAATTATTTGAATTAAAATATGTTGAAAATAAAAAAAATTAATTTAGTATTTGTTTACTAATTTATATGTCATAATAAAAAAATATATTATCATATTACAATTACGTTTAATAAAAAAAAGTTCATATACAAATTTTCTTCGAATAACAAGTGAAACAAATAAATAACAGATATGAGACAAAGTATATAATGAAAATGGTTCTTACATGTATCATTGAAGTATATTAGACTTTTTCTTTAAAGAGTATTAGTCGGTTTCATTGAAGAGCCTTAATTTATATTTAATAAACAACTAATACCCTTCAATAAAAACAACTGATACCCTTCAGTGAAAATAACTAATAATCCTTACTGAAAACAACTAATATCCTTCAACATGAACCAATTTCACTCTATACATACTCTAGATATTATGGTTAAAATATAGAACACATATAAATCATTATATTAAAATGTTAGTGATTAACACGACTGTCATGCAAATCACAGATGGGCTTGATAATACATGGATGAGGAGTACCACAATGGGTGGGGAGTCCTACATGGATTTCTACTCCTCACGGTAGACGTGATAGGGAGAGTGATGATGCGGCAGGGAAGGATTTTTGGATGAGCAACAGTCCTCATCAGGAAGCATTGTTGAAGGGAGGAAAAGATTAATACTCCTTAATGAAAACAATTAATACTCTTTAATGGTTCATGTATGAATCATTTTTACTTTATACTTTGTCTTTTATCAAATAGTGCATACTTTTTATGCAATTTATTTTATTTTTCTCATTTAGAATCAATCATCTTAGTTGTGTATATAATTAATTAAATTTAATACTTAATTTGTGAGTATGCTCTATTATGTACCAACGACATACTATGCACTTGAACTTTAAACCCAAGTTTAAATCCAATAAAGACGTTAAAAGTAATAATTACTTTATTAAAAAAAAATGTAAATTGTCCAAACATTTGTAGATTATTTTAAAAAATTAAAAGAACGTGTTTTGATGTTAAAATAATTTATTTCACACACATATATACATATAACAAATTGTTATAATGTGAATGAATTTCTATAATTTTTTTAATATCAGTATAATTTAAGAGTAGGTTTCATATGAAAACGCTTCATAATAAACTTAACATGAAATAGTCTTAGAGTATCATTAATATCACAGGAGTATCATTAAATCTGTCAGGGGTATTATTAGTCTGAGTTCAAAAAAATTTAAAATAATTTTCTTGAACTCAGACTAATGATACCTCTGATGAAATTAATGATACTCCCGATGAGATTAATGATACTTTAAAACCATTTCATGATAAGCTTATCATGAATTGTTTTCATATCATACTTTGCCATAATTTAATATAGTTAATTGTTATATATAGCAAAGCATTGAAAATAATTTATGATAGTGAATTATTGTCAAATAAATTAATATTAGTGGTAACAATTGAGCCGTTACGTAATTAACATTTTGGTTGGACAAATTATTTAAATTCTTATTTGATAAAATGTACTGTGATTTTATTTTCCATATTATAATACTCTCTCTATCCCAAAACTAATTTCATATTTTGGTTTGGCACGATTATTAAGAAAAATCTACTTTTATGTAAACCAATATGAGTGAATGTTTTTGCTTTTTAGTATATAATGTAGTTAAATATAAATATTTATGTTGAGTTTTGTTTTGTTCTTAAGGGTTTGAAGATATAGTTGGGACAAACCAAAATAGAAAGTGTGAAGATAAAGTTGGGACGTACAAAGTACAAATTAATAACCACTGAAACTAGAATGTTAATATAATAATATTCAGGTTATACTTTAATATATTCTATATATTCTTAAATTTGACATGTAAAAATTGATTAACAGAGCAATAATTGATTATTTGTTTGTTATATTATATGTAAATACAATATATTCTTTTAAATTTTTTAATATTATAGACACTTTTTCTATATTATTAGTTATTTTGTTTTTAATAAATTAATAATCGATTTTTTTGTAGTTGTTAAGTATATTGTTTTTAAAAAAATTAAAATTTACTGATTAATATAAATGCTTTAACATTTGAATAAATAACACTGTTTTGTGTAGAAGTTTAGATATTTATCAATTGATGTAGTGTGCAATTAAAAATAAATGAATTATTTTTGTCTATTGATAAGTATATCGAATTGTCAGAAATATTGATTCGTGTATCTTTAGTTCATAATTCCATATATTTAACCGCATCTTTTAAATTTTGAATTTTCATATATTAAAGTCATCTTAATATTTATTTTATATCTATACATTAGAATTGAAATGTTCACATTCACACTAATAGGTACTCCTTCCGATTCATTTTAGATTTGTCCGTATTACCATTAAATAAAAACTTTTTTTTTTCACTTTCTCAATCTGTTTATCAAAATAGTAAAAAAGTACACGTATAATTTTAACTTTATACCTTAAATAGTGAAATGACCTTTTTACCCTTGCTTTATATCTACAGAAAAAACTTTATAGCCACAAATAATATTAAACAAATCTTTTATTAAAATCCGTACCACTTTGAAAGTGTAAAAAAAAATGAATCGGATAGAGTAAAAATTAATATATATATATATATATATATATATATATATATATATATTATTTTTATACCATGAATATAGTTCTGGTGTGTCTATAACCTTTTGTGCAGCCGTGTGAATTTCACCATTTTATTATTAAAAAGTATAACATGAAATATGTTAGTAATTAATAAAAAAATATAAACTATTTTATAATTTTTATAGATAATGTGTACATCGATGGTTAAATAAAGGCTATATTTAGTCTCAGATAAAAAATAAATAATAATTGGTAGATTTCCTTTCAAACAATAATAATTTATATGTTCAAAATTTAAAATACATTATTATTATTATTGTTAACGGTGAACAATTCCGTCCGTGCGAAGCACGGGTGAGGAGAATACTAGTTTGATCCTAATAATGATAATCACATATATAGATTGGTATATGACTTGTAAACTAAATCACATGATTTAAACACATGTCAATTTTTCCTAAATTATATAATCAGTATTGAATGTGCCATAATATTAAGCTACAATTAACCATATAATTGAGTTATATAAGTCAAGTAAATATTTAGGAAAGTTATAGATGGATTGATATATGACTTATTAATTCATTCACATGTTATTAAAAAAGTCAATGTTTCTTAATATAAAAAAAAATTACAAAAAAATATTGTTTGCATGTATAACAAAAAATCATATCAAATTTTTTTAATAAAAAATCGTGTACATATATACATACAAAACAAACCCGTCTAACTAATATGTTTTTTAACCATATTTTATTTTTACTAATATAATAAAAAGTATATCAAAAAATATTGTGTGCATATATACCAAAAAACCATATTAATCTTTTTTTTTAAATAATCGTGTGCATATATACCAAAGATCACGTGCATATGATTTGTTAAAAATATTTTATATTAATTAATTTTATTAAAGGTAATAAAAATATCTTAGTTTTTTAACAATTCTTAGTTATTTATAGAATAGTAAATAATACATTGAATTGTAAGTAATACATTACAATATTTAAAAAAAAAAATCTAATTTTTAACATATAACCAATGATTCTTCATCTTACATGTGGTTATATTATTTTATACAGTGTCAATCAAAATATGAATCTTCAATCCCAAAAAATTATAATTCAACGTGGGTATATTACTTTATACAAAATCGTAGTTTTAATTAGACACCAACTAACCAAAAGATTAGGAATATGAGATACACATAAAATTAACAAATAATCTACATATACAACGTGGGTATATTAATTTATATAGTGTCAAACAAAATATGAATTTTCAATCCCAAAAAATAATAATTCAACGTGGGTATATTACTTTATACAGTGTCAATAAAAATATGAATCTTCAATCAAAAAAAAAAAAAAAAATCCCACTAACCAAAAGATTAGGAATATGAGATACACATAAAATTAACAAATAATTTATTTAACAAAACTATCATTTATATTTAATCGATTTTTCCTAATATATTTAAATTAAAATTTAAAACTTATAAAATAAGTAAAGTTAATAATTAGTATAAATTTATTTATTATTCCTAATATAATTTAAAATTTAGAAATGTGGGATAATATAAAATTGCCAAATATATTATCTGAGCAAATTATCATTTAAAATATGACAAAATTAAAAAAAAAAATTCAGACGGAAAGCTATATATACCTTCTCTATGAAAATTTACAGTTCTTAAGTAAAATAATTTTTAAGCTATATATGATGTTGATCTCTATAAAATTTTCATATTTAGATATGAAGATGCATGACACTGTTGCGTATATTCTGGTACCCTGCATATATTAAAAAAAAACGTTAAATACATTTTTTTTTATAAAATTTTAGTAGTTTTAATTACTTTATACAAAATCGTAGTTTTAATTAGACTTTATACAGTGTCAAACAAAATATGAATTTTCAATCCCAAAAAATAATAATTCAACGTGTGTATATTACTTTATACAGTGTCAATCAAAATATGAATCTTCAATCAAAAAAAAAAAAAAATCCCACTAACCAAAAGATTAGGAATATGAGATACACATAAAATTAACAAATAATTTATTTAACAAAACTATCATTTATATTTAATCGATTTTTCCTAATATATTTAAATTGAAATTTAAAACTAATAAAATAAGTAAAGTTAATAATTAGTATAAATTTATTTATTATTCCTAATATAATTTAAAATTTAGAAATGTGGGATAGTATAAAATTGCCAAATATATTATCTGAGCAAGTTATCATTTAAAATATGACAACTTTTCTAATATATTTAAATTGAAATTTAAAGTCAATTAAATAAGTAAAGTTAATAATTAATATAAATTTATATATTAGGAATAATATAAACGTACATATACAATATGAACAAAAAATAAATCTTGGAATGTTAGACCAAGTCAAAAACTTGCTTTATATGTGAACAAAAAAAAAAAACTTCGACCGAAACCGTATTTTTAATATATATAGAAATAAATTTGTGTCAGTTTATTTTGAATATATGATTTCATCTATGTTTCCAAAATTTAATTAATTTATTTTTTTAAACTGATACATACGATTTGATTTTCATATGGTCTAATATCTAATTATTTTTGTACTGTTAATATTTGACTTATACATAGAGTGAATATATATTAACATAATAATATATAAACAATAACTAAAAAGATAAAACTGAAAAAAAAAATTAGACGTAACCAATAATTTAATTTAATTTAATTAATACATTACAATAATATCAATAATAGTAACAACAATTATGATTCTACATCTTCACAATAAAATTGATATTCCACTTCATCTTCGTATGAAAAAATTGATCATCCACTTCATCTTCATTGCTGATGTTCAATCCTAAAAAAAATCAAACAATAAAAATTATCATACGAATAAAATAAAATAATAATTAATAAAAAAATAAAAACAAACATCATATATGTAAATAGAGTAAAATCATTGGTACAGGACATAAGGCAAAATATGAAGATTAAATTCATACATCAAATCTATAAAATAAAATAGAAAACAAAAAGTAAATACCTTAAGATGAAGATCCTGCAAAAAAAAAAAAAAATATTAAGATTGAATATATTGGGATGAACATCCTGCAAGAAAAGAAAAATATGAAGATTTAGACGAAAAGAAAAATAATATAAAACTTCATAGCAAAATTGAAAAGAAGAAGAAGAAGAAGAAGAAGAAGAAGAAGAAGAAGAAGAAGAAGAAGAAGAAGAAGAAGAAGAAGAAGAAGAAGAAGAAGAAGAGGATGTAGAGAAATTATTGTAAAAATATGAAGATTAAATTTATACACCAAATCTATAAAATAAAATAGAAAACAAAAAGTAAATACCTTAAGATGAAGATCCTGCAAAAAAAAAAAAAAAATATTAAGATTGAATATATTGGGATGAACATCCTGCAAGAAAAGAAAAATATGAAGATTTGGACGAAAAGAAAATAATATAAAACTTCATAGCAAAATTGAAAAAAAGAAGAAGAAGAAGAAGAAGAAGAATTGGAATAGGATGTAGAGAAATTATTGTAATTGATTTTTGGTTGTGTGAGATACATGATATATATAGAGGAAATGTGAAAAAATCAATGGTCAAGATTAGATTAGATATTAAGATTCAATGATTGAGAATAGTTTTAAAAGTCAATAAATTGGGTGAATGAGAGGAGATTATTTTTAAAATAGAGGCTTGAGAGCTTGCCACATAGGATTCCAAAACTTTATCTTTATAATATATTAAGATAAGATTAAGATATATATGTATATATATATAGTTATTTGATTTGGTCAAATTTATAAATTTTGAAAAACTTATGCACTGAAATTGTGGGAAATACAGATGTGATAGTGATTTTGATTTTCTTTTTTTTAGTAAAAGCAGTTTTCAAAATCTATGATTTGAGTGCAAATTTCAATATTTTATAACAATAAAAAATAATATTTAAATAATGCAATATATATTTAGTTATCTGATTTAGTCAAATTATTATATTTTTTAGTCAAGATATATAAAGGATAAAATGGCGGTGGAGAACTGTGTAGATACAGTTATTGGGTTTTATCAATTAATGAAAATTTTGTTTGGTTTAAAAAAATAAAGATTTTAAAAAGTATTCGTGTTTTATAAGCCTAATTTTTTAAAAGATGTTAAATTAACAAATGTGATGATTTAATTAATTATAAATTATTCTCAATTTAGTTTTTAATAGAAATGCTAAAACAATAGTAAACCAAACTAATGATGTAAAACATGAAAAATTATTTATTTTATAATTTGTATAACACACAATTGATATGAAATGTAAAACAACACAAAATGTTTATTGAAATATAATATAACAATAATACACAAAAAAAAAAAATATATATATATATATATATATATATACTCAACTATTGAATATATCTAACTTTGAATAGATACAATAAATTTGATTGAACCAAAATTCATCAACTCAAATCTTCATAAAATGTCTTCTTCAAGTTCCCTCGTGAAAGCACTAAAACCACGTTGTATCAAAATTCGTTTTTCCTCATTTTTCAATCCAACGATCCATTTCATGATATCAAGAATTAGATCACATTCTTGAAATTGATCATATTTATTCCTGCTATGGTCTTTCTAGAATTGTGAAGGTACATGCTAAACAAAACAAAAAAATTAGTAAGAAATATGAATATAAAGGACTACTTATTACATGAAATATAAATTAACTTACCAATTGAAGCTTGATCAAATTAAAACTCGGTATACAATGTGAGAAATATTGACGATCAACAATAGAATGATCAGTTTGTACATCAAGTAGATGTTCATGTATCATATTGCAATGATATTAGATACAATTATTTGTAGAAATCAAAACATAAAAAATTAAACTCACGAATTAGAGAAATGTCATTTGGCAAGAAACTTCAAAACTAAAGCTATAAAAGAAAAATATATCATTTGGTAATACATGGGAGAGGAGAGTGACAGCCTCTTGATGGAACAAAAACAACCGATTAGAATTGGGCAAGAAAACTGATGATGGTGAGATGATTAAATAAGAAATGAAAAGAGATTCTTGCTAACCCTATTTAAAAAAAGAGCCTCACAGCAATCCAAAAAAAATTGAAAATCTCCATCCATGACAATGATTGACCGCACCGAACCACGCGATATCCGTGAGCACGAAGAACAGACCTACAAAAAGGGAGAAAAAACAGACAGAGTTATCAGAGAACTATTCCAAAGACAATAATACAACGTTAAGAGTTGAGGAAAGCTTGGACGCAATGAAAGATTTATAGGAAACATTGACCAAAACAGACGGACCAGATCGAACGAAGCGAAAACAACGGTCACGATAAAAAATAAAAACTTGAAAAGGGGGAGGGGAAAGATTGGGAAAAGGAGCAAAACCACTTATGCCACATGTGCAAATATGGTTTTCTCTGTATTAAAGTATGAATTGAAATTATTTTGCTATATACTGAGCGAGCCATTATTCACTGATAGAGCATGTTCTTGCACTTGAAGATTAAATTAATAATTTGTAAGGACAAATATATTCTTGGACAAACATAGCCCGAAAAATAACACAAGAATTGAGCTTAGGTTGGAACTAGTCAAATTTACATAATACAAATTACAATTTGACAAAAAATATAATACATGTTGCAAATTGAAAAAAAAAAAAAGCAATAATACAGGTTACAAAATGGAGGATGAATGGAGTGAAAATTGAAAAATATTAGTTGTTTTCACTAGATAATATTAGTCATTTTTCACTAAGAGTATTAGTTGTTTACACTGCAAAAGATTTAGTTTGTTTTAGTAAACAACTAATTCTCTTCAATGAAAATGCCTAATATCTTTCAAGAAAAACAACTAATACTCTTTAGTAAAAACAACTAATACCCTTCAATAATTCATGTATGGACTATTTTCACTCTATACTTTGCCTACAAATTGATATTAACCTTTTAGATAATTCGGGGAATGTTTGAGTTATAATTTTGAAGATTTTGAAATTAGGATTTTAAAATTTAGTGGTTTTTAAAATCCAAATTTTAAAATCTTGTGTGAGTTTGTTTTGAGATTTACCTAAAGTAAGATTTAACTTTATCTGTAAAAGTGAATGTTATATTATATTATTGTGGGTTAGTGATTCTAATAATTGAATAATTGTGTAGTGATTAAAGTGTTTATAGATATTTATAGGAAAGGTTTTCAACTATGTAGGAATTGAGTAGAGATGAGAGAGAAAGTTAGAGAGAGAAGGTGGGGTGAGAGGGTGAGGTATTGGGTAGATCCTAGGTTAACCTATGCCGAGCGAAAACCGGTGAGGCAGAAATTTCCGAACCTTGATGGAGCTTTTAGGAATTGGGACAAAGGTACGGTGGCATGTAGGAATGGAGGGACCAAAGACTTTGCTTCTCAGAGTGATTTGCAGCGGACGTCCTTTCTCTTTAGAAACTTTCCAGAAGATTGCGAGATCGAGACGCTAAGGAGAAAATTCAATGAGATTGGGGAAGTGATAGATGTCTTTTTTTCCTAGAAAAATAGATAAAGCGGGAAAATTATTCGGTTTTGTGAGATACAGGAAAATGCTGCCAGATGAAATAGACTCCATGTTAGAAAAGCTAAACAATCTGTGGATTGGAAGTTTCAAACTTAGGGTATTCTCGCCGAGATATGAGAGGAGTTATTTTAGGGAAGAGGTAAGACCGGTCAGAGGCTTCAAAATGGGCTCGGGGATCAGAAAACAATGTTTTTCGTATAAACAAGCTATTGAGGATGGTAATAGTGGGGCTCAAGTGGTATTATCAGAGAAAGGCCCTGAAGAAATTCGGAGAAAATCGGTAAAGGTGTTGGAAAAAGAGGGTGTCTCAGCTGTTGAAGACTCTCAAAGAAATCGGGGAAAGACGTCAGAAAATGGGGGTGTCTTAGTTTTTGAACCTAATCAAGAGGAAATAAGATGGTTAGAAGATTGTTCTGTTGGGCTAATGAAGGAAGACTTCTTATGGGTCGAACATGGAGAGGAAATGCAAAGCGAGCGTGGGATCAATTTCAAACTCACACATAGGGGATGATGTAGTGTTAATACAGAAAATAAGGAGCTCCTTAAATCTGGAATCGGATATGGATGAATGGGTGAAATATTGGTTCCAATGGACAAGACAATGGGGACCAAAAGATGTGTGTCATAGAAGGGAAGTATGGACTAGATGGAGTGGAGTCCCTCTGCATGCGTGGTGTGAAAGATTTTTCAAAGTTGCGTGCACAAAGTTTGGTTCATTTATCAAAATGGACCTTCCCTCAATCCACAAAGAGAATTTGGAGACGGCTAGGGTTATGTTGTCTGTACCGCTGTTCGTAACCATAAATGAAGTGATGACAATGTTAGTGGATGACGTCTAGTTTAGGGTTAAAGTGATGGAGGAACTGACGCCTTCTTATTTTTATGGGAATCATAAAGGTCTCAACGTTAACACCCAGTTCGAAGGTTCAGAGTATAGTGATTCACTTTGTTCTTCGCTATCAGAACCGGTGAATGCTTCAATTCATGGGGGGGGGGGAAGAGGCATTAGATTATTTTTCAGACGACGCTGCGGTGGAGGGTAGCAAAGTGGGTACAGAATCACAACCGCCAAGGAGGGAGGAGGTTAGCCAATCATAAGAGATTGTGGGAGACAGAATGATGGGGATCAAGTTTCTAGAAATGGGGAAGGCTAAAAGGCAAAAAGGCATTTGGATATTGATGCAGATCGTGTTCATGAAAAGTTGGAGTTTACTTGTAATGGTCAGAAGTTAATGGGTCCCTTGAATCACTTTATTGAGAATAGTGAAGTTGATGAGGCGTTAGTGCCTCTGTGTACTTCTGGGCCGAGCTTGGATGTGCAGCCAAATGGGCCTTTTTTAAAGAAAGCCCATTCCACTGGTAATTTAATTGAGCAGCCTATTGGTTTCAATTCTATACCCCAGGGGCCCAGGTTGATGGTTACGAGGATAGAGAATGAAGCCTAGCTTAATAAAAATAAGCAGGGCCTTTGGTCGCCTGAAGCTGTGACGAGATTTTCACCTAGAGGCCCATCTACTCTGGAAGCGGGAGAAATTGATAAAGGTAATAGGGATTTGGAAGTCCTCACGGTCAATAATTCGAACGATAATCAGAGAGAACCGAGGGGGAAATCAAGAGGGGAGAGCCATCAGAAAAAAGGGGTGCAATCCAAAAGGGCGAGGAAAAAAGCAAAATTAGTCCAGTTCAATGATTTCCTTTCTGATTTGGCAAATTCTGAAGAAAGGGCAGGAGCGACGAGAGATACTAAAAGAGGCAGA
Organism: Ballota nigra; assembly: GCA_947034835.1. Lineage (NCBI taxonomy): Eukaryota > Viridiplantae > Streptophyta > Magnoliopsida > Lamiales > Lamiaceae > Ballota > Ballota nigra. Next base: position 32,126,541 of record OX344721.1, read on the forward strand.
ATCCCTAATCAATCGAGAGAGATAAATAATGTGCAAATTAAGGAGGCAAGGAGAATGTGGGAAATTGGCAAAATTATGGGGCTTAGCGGAGTTGATAATGAGGAGCAGATTGTTAACAGGTTAGTTTCTTCAGTCTCTGCTAAGGAGGGGTCGGGCGAGGGAGTCTTAGGGCTGAATGCAGGAACAATCAATGAGAGTTCTTAGCTTTAACGTGAGAGGCTTGGGGAGTAAAGCGAAGTTAGATGAGGTGAAGAATTTGATTAGAAGTCAAAAGATTGATTTTTGTAATTTACAGGAAACTAAGAAGGAGTTCATTGATTCGGGTATGTGTAGAGCACTATGGGGTGATGAAAATTTGGGGTGGGCTTTTAGAGAATCGGAGGGTAGGGCTGGAGGTATTTTATCTTTGTGGAATTCTGACGTCTTTACGACGAGAAGTTGCTGGCATATGAAAGGGGCAGTGGTGATTAATGGAGTATGGGGTGTTGAGAGGAAAGAATGTTGTGTGGTGAATGTATACGCTACCTGTCTTTTGGCGGAAAGGATAGAGTTGTGGGAGATAATCTTGGACGTTTTGCCAGTGGATCCTTCATGCTGCGTTTGTTTAACGGGTGACTTCAATTCTGTTCGTAGGCAATCAGAAAGAGACGGTAAAAGAGCGGATGGTAGTAGAAGAGATATCGAAGCTTTCAATAACTTTATTCGGGACAGTAACTTGATCGATCTCCCATTCCACGGCAGAATGTTCACTTGGTACAAACCCGATGGCTCTTGTCGTAGTAGACTTGATCGTATTTTGGTAAATAACGAATGGATGAATATATGGCCGAGCTCGTGGCAAAAAGGGCTAAGGCGTTCAATTTCTGATCACTGCCCCATCATGTTGGAAATTAAAGTCATAAACTGGGGGCCCAAGCCTTTTCGGTTTGTGAATGCGTGGCTTACTCACCAGAATTTTATAAAGTTTGTGATCGAGCGATGGAGAAGTTATAAGATCAAGGGTTGGGGTAGCTTTGTTATGAAAGAAAAACTCAAATGCTTAAAAGAAGACATCAAGAAGTGGAACATAGAGGTGCTCGGTTCCATGGAAAATCGTATCGAAGAATGCAAAGAAGAAATTCAGTAGTTAGATATTATTGATGATACCTTCGGGCTCGAGGAATCATAAATAATCAGGCGGAATGAGGTAATGGCACTGTTGTTTCAGGAACTTAAAAATAGAGACAATTTACTAGCTCAAAAGGCTAGATTTCGTTGGATTGAGGAAGGTGATGCAAATACGAGATTTTTTCATAGAGTCATTAATAAAATACGGAAGATTAATGAGATTTCTAGAGTTCTTCTTGATGGGGTTTGGACAGAGGAGGTCAATGAAGTAAAGGCAGGGGTCCACAAATTTTTCAAAAATCATTTTAGCTCTACTGAGAGGTGCCGACCAGAATTTCTCCCTGAGGCGTTTGAGAAGAAGCTGTCTTCGGAAGATAACGAGGGCTTAACTAGGATGTTCTCTGACGAGGAAGCTAGAGAGGCTAATTATGCTTGTGGGAAATCAAGAAGCCCAGGACCAGATGGTTTCAATTTTGGCTTCTTTCAAGAGTTCTGGGAGATGTTAAAATCTGATTTTATGCGATTTTTGTCCGATTTTCATCAGTTTGGGAGGTTGGTGAGAGGCTACAATCCATCTTTCATTGTGCTCATTCCAAAGAAAGAAGAGGCTAGAGGACTCCACGACTTTAGACCCATTTTGCTCATACGGGGCATCTACAAAATTATTTCGAAAATTCTGGCAAGAAGGTTATGCAAGGTGTTGGGGTTAATCATATCGGAGCAGCAATCGGCTTTCATAGAAGGGAGACATATTTTAGACAGCGTGGTGGTTCTAAGCGAGGTCATTGAAGAAGTAAAAAAGAGGAAACATGAGGCAATGCTTTTTAAGATTGATTTCGCAAAGGCTTAAGACACGATGGATTGGAATTTTCTGAAATCGGTGATGAGGTACATGAACTTTGATTCAAAATGGATTGATTGGATTATGGAGTGCATCACCATAGCTCATGCATCGATCCTTATAAATGGCAGCCCAACCGAGGAATTCCTCCTGGAAAGAGGTCTTCGTCAAGGTGATCATCTATCCTTTTTCTATTTCTTCTTGCTGCCGAAGGTATTAGTGTGATGATGAAAAATGCGATACGTCATAATGCATTTATTCGTATCGAAGTGGGGGTGGAAAAGGTTGTGGTATCTCACTTACAGTTCGCCGATGATACGATTTTCGTAGGTAAGGCGACACATGACAATGTGATTTTTCTGAAGAGATTTCTGGTAGTTCTAGAATTAATGTTGGGATTGAAAGTGAATAGAGATAAATGCTGCCTGTTTGGTTTTAATTGTGGGGAAAACTTGCTAGTGGGGGCTGCTAATGTTTTGGGATGCAGAATAGGGACCATTCCCTTCACTTATTTGGGTGTGCAAGTTGGATCGGTGCATAGAAGAAGCTGTGAGTGGGATTATGTAAAGCAGAAAGTCAGGAACAAGTTAAATAGATAGGCCGGATTAAACATTTCTATTGGAGGGAAGCTCACTTTGGTCAATTCGGTTCTGACATCGTTGCCGGTATACCTTTTGTCCACATTTCGTGCTCCAAAGTGTGTGATCAGTGAAATCTCTTCTCTTCAATGGAATTTCTTGTGGGGTGGAGGTGAGAGCGTGCGTAAAATTCCTTGGATCAAATGGGAAACCGTTTGCAATCCAAAACCTCTTGGGGGCTTGGGGGTAAAAGATTTGGAGTGCTTTAATAAAGCACTCTTGGGTAAGTGGGTTTGGAGGTTTTTGGTTGAGGGAGATAGTCTTTGGGCAAAAGTGGTGAGATCTAGGTGGGGGACGGGATGGGCTAGTGAACTTGGAGTGAGTGTTAGCGAGGGTAGAAGGGGAACTCCTATGGGTTGGTGGGGAGAAGTTCTAAAGGCGGTAGATGTGGGTAATGGAGGATGGTTTTGTGAAGGGGTAGAAAGAGTCTTAAGGGACGGGAGAAAAACAAGTTTTTGGGAGGGTAAATGGGCAGGTTCGGAGCCACTAAGGGTTAGATTTAATAGGTTATTCAATTTAAGTTTCCAAAAAAATTGCTCGGTGAACGAAATGGGGGAATGGAGGGAAGAGGTGTGGTGTTGGAAATGGAGGTGGCGCCGTACTCTTTTTGATCGTGAACTATTAAAACTTGATGAACTAATGTCTTTGATTGACAGGAAATGCCCAAGACAAAATACAGAAGATAGGTGGAAGTGGAAATTCGACGAAAAAGGATGCTACACTTCGATGGGTGTGTACAAGTGGCTGCGACACAATAATATCGCGGAAACCGGAGAGGAGAGGAAGGAATTCAAGTTAATTTGGAATAAATTTACTCCATCAAAGGTCAAGGTGCATGCTTGGAGGATCCTTTGGGAGAGAATTCCGACGTTGGCAAAGCTCCATAGGAGGGGAATAATGGGTAAATTGCAAGGATGGTCCCATGAGAATTTGTACTTGACAGATTTGGTCCCATGTTCTTTTTTGGTCCCATTTTTAGCAGAAAAGGTCTCATCCGTTAAATATTTTACAGTTTTCTATGGAATACTGGATGAAAAACCTTTTCAACTTGATTTTTGGAGGGAAATGGGCCAGCTTTTGCTATTAACAATCATTTCAATGTAAAATGCAAGTATGGAGGCGATTCTGCAACTTTAGTTCGTAGAGTTTTAAGAAGTTGGAAATTAATTACTTTTAAGTTGGGAATTATACGCGTGAGTTTTTGGCAGAAAACTAACCGGCGTGTTGGCCTCATGCTCGTTAATATGTTAATTTTTTAATGGAAAAATCGTATGGGACTATTTACGTTAAAAAAAGGACCAAATTCATGAGGACCAATTCTTATGGGACCATTTCTACAATTTTCCCAGGGAATAATTGATCAAAATGCAAGCTTACAGTGTGTCGTATGCAATGAGCAGACGGGGTCAGTTCGACACATTATGTTTGAATGTGAATTCTCGTATTTAGTGTGGATGAGGTGTCTTGGCTGGCTGGGGATCTCTACTGCTCTTCCGTCTTCCTCTTCAATTCACTTGCTCTATTTTAGTAAGTTGTTGGGTGGGAAGAAAGGAGGTAAGTATGCTATTGGTGTTTGGGAATGTGTAATTCGACTCCTTTGGAAAAATAGGAATGCAATGATTTTTAGAAACATAAAACCAGATGTGAATAAAATGGTGGAGGAGTTGAAAGCAAGATTATGGAATTGGTTCAAGGTGAAAGAGACAAGGGTCAGACAGTTTTCTTTTAACGATTGGTGTAAGAACCCTCATTGGGTCTTGGGGTGTTGAGTTATAAGAGTTGCTAGGAGGGCTAGGATGTATTTTTCTTTCCAAGTTGTTTTGAATTCGGATGTACTCTTCTGTTCCTATCTCTATGATGAAATTGTTGGTGTAATCCCAACATGCTGTAAGATGTAACTGTTATTTTGGGTATTTCTTATACCCTAATAATAATATTCTTTTCCTATAAAAAAAAGATATTTATAGGAAAGGATATGAAAATTTAATATTAAAATCTTAAAATAGAACAATTTTAAAATCCAAATGTAATTTATCCCATATTTTAATGTATTTTGTTGTAAATAAGTGCGTAAAATAAAAGATAAGATTTGTTCACCCAGTTCGTCGGGAACGACTACGTCTGGGGGCGAGCCAAACCAGGAGTTTCACTAATGTTCTTGTGTATGAGTGTTTACAATTCTGAGTACAATGATATATTTATAAGAGTAAAACCCTAGTATAAGATATGAAGCCCATTGGGTTATTGGTCCATTAGTAATGTTCACATCAAATCTTCTAGATTTGGAATAATAAATCTTCTAGATTTACAACACTTCCCCTTGGATATTACGACATAACATAAATGTCTTGTCATAAAAACTCCACGTGCTAGGTATCGGCCAAATAATAAGTTAGGGAGGAATGTATTCAATCTTCTAGATCAATTCTAGATTTATTTTGGGGTTACCGCTCCCCCTGAAGACAACAACACTTTGAGCTTTTACATCTCAATACCACGAACATACTTTTCAAAAGTAGACGTAGATAAGGACTTAGTGAACAGATTTGATAGATTGTCACTAGATTGCACCTTTTGAATGGTAATCACGTCACTCTTCTGGAGTTCGTATGGGTAGAAAAACTTAGGTAAAATATGTTTCGTCAGGTTTCCCTTGACGTACCCATTACTCATTTGTGCGATGCAAGCTGCGTTGTCTTTAAATATAACGGTAGGAGGTGTATCGCCTTTAGCGATACCACACGAGTCACCAATGTGTTTTACCAAGGACCTTAACCAAACACATTCTCGTACGGCTTCAAACAAAGTTATTATCTCTGAATGGTTTGTTTAACCAATCTCCATGAGATCACGGTACCACCACAAAGAAAAACGTAACCAGTCTGGGATATGGCATTGTGGGGATCAGACAAATAACCAGCATCTGTATAACCTACTAAGACTTTATCTTGGTTCTTACGGTAAAGCAATCCAAGATCTTGAGACCCTTGGAGGTACCGTAGAACATGCTTAACACCATTCCAATGTCTCCTTGTAGGAGAAGCGCTATGTCTCGCAAGCAAATTGACAGCAAATGCAATGTCCGGCCGAGTGCAATTTGCGAGATAGAGCAATGCTCCGACAGCACTAAGATAAGGAACTTCTGGCCCCAGAATTTCTTCTGAATCTTCTTTTGGTCTAAATGGTTCCTTATCCACTTCGAGGGATCGGACAACCATAGGGGTGCTAAGTGGATGAGATTTATCCATGTGAAATCTCTCCAATACCTTTTTCACGTAGGTCGACTGATGTATAAGAATTTCTTCTGGGAGATGCTCGATCTGCAGGCCGAGGCAGTAATTGGTTTTACTCAAGGCTTTCATTTCGAATTCGGCTTTCAAGATTGAACTGGCTTCTTCAATCTCTTTGCATGTTCCGATTATGTTTAGGTCATCAACATAAATGGATATGATGCAAAAACATTTTGCGATTTCTTCGTAAATACGCATGGGAAAGCTTTATCGAATGTGTATTCCTTTTTCTGAAGAAATTTACTGTGTCGGTTGTACCACATAAGGCCTGATTGTTTCAGGCCATACAACGACTTCTGCAGTTTTATGCTATACATACTGCGATTTTCACCATCCCTCATCTGAGGAATGTCAAATCCATCGGGGATTTTCATATAAATATCGGCATCAAGTGATTCGTATAAGTACGCGGTTACTACGTCCATTAATCTCATATGGAGATTCATTTTAACTGCCAAAGATATCAAGTAGCGGAACGTTATTGAGTCCATGACGGGAGAATAGATTTGATCGAAATTAATCCCGGGTCTCTGCGAAAACCCTTGAGCTACAAGTCTCGTTTTATATCTCTCCATAGTATTGTTCTCATTTCGTTTTTATACAAATACCCATTTATACCCTACATGGATAGCACGCGCGGGTGTACGAACGAAAGAGTCAAATACTTGTCTTTTGTTAAGCGATGCGAGCTCTGCTTCAATTGCCTCTTTCCATTTTACCCAATCGGAGCGCTTCCGGCACTCAACAACAGTTTTGGGTTCTGGATCTAGATCATTTATAATGAAAAGAGCAATTGACGCTGCAAATGTGCCGTTGACGACAGTAATATTTCTATTATACGTTTCTCCCGTATCTGTGAAGTTCATAGAGACTTCGACATTTACGTCAACCAGACCTTCCTTATTTCCCATTGTATTTGGGTCTGGTCGTTCCACGGTCCTAGTGCATTGAATATTTTGTGCACGTGCTTCATCACTAGGATGCTCGTCTCCTAGAGACTTTGAGTTATCTAGACGAATCTCTTCTAGAGATTTTACATTCGGCTGACCAGATTTACTTGTTTTTCGTTTAGGTGTATTACTATCTCTTGAGGGTCCTTTAGGCTTCTGGCGTGTGGGGGCATCAATACTTATTTTGCTTGGGACCTCAACCCTTTGGGGAGCATTTACTGCAGGTATATGCGATTTAGTTACACCTCTATGGTTAGTGAATGCGTCTGACAGATTGTTTGCTAAATTTTGCAAGTTAATGATCTTCTGAACTTTTAGTTCAGATTGACTAGTGCGTGGATTTAGATACTGAAGGTCACTTACGTTCCACGTAAGCTCCCGACATTCATTCAATTTTGGATTCGGATCTCCCCCTAATGCCGGGAAGTGATCTTCATCGAACGTGCAATCAGCGGACCGAGCCGTTAATTGATCCCCGAACAAAGGCTCGAGGTATTTCACGATAGATGGAGAGTCAAATCCGACGTAAATACCGAGTTTCCTTTGTGGGCCCATAGAGGTTCGCTTTGGTAATGTTATCGGAACATATACCGCACATCTGAAAATACGCAGATGGGAAATGTTAGGTTTCTTCACACGCACTAGCTGTAGGGGGGAATGATCATTATATGCAGTTAGACGGATTTGTATTAAGTGCGATGCATGTAGGACTGCATGCCCCCAGCATGAAGTGGGTAGTTTGGAATTCATAAGAAATGGTCTCGCGATATGTTTGATATGTTTTATTAGCGCCTCAACAAGACCATTATGGACGTAGGGGACCGAATGCTCCACTTCAATTCCCAGGGCTGTACAGTAATCTGTAAAAGCTCTCGAGGCAAGCTCGGCAGTATTATCCATGCGAATGGATTGGATAATCTGGGGACTGAGCTCGAAGCTCGATAGTTTTCGCAATGAGCTCTGCAGGAGCTTGATTGCGGGTAGACAACTAACAGACATATGTCCACCTAGTGGAGGCATCAATAAGGACCACGAAATACCGAAATGGTCCTGATGCTGGGTGAATCGGTCCGCAAATGTCTCCTTGAATTCGTTCAGGGAAAACCGGAGACATTAGTCCAACCTTAGTGCACGACGGACACACTATTAACTTACCCTTAAAACATGCATCACAAATAAATTCATTAACAGGAAGGATTCTATTATTCGAAATATTATGACCAATTGAATTAGGTAGAATCCTACGTATCATAGGTTGTCCTGGATGACTTAACCACTGATGCCATAATTTAAAGAAGTTCGGGTCATGAAATTTCATACTCATAGTTAGATGGAGATTAGACGGCCGGATGTATGAATAATATAACCCGTAGGAGAAGGAAAGACGTTTTTCTATAACTTGGTTACCTCGAGTAATAGTCATCAAAAGGTATTCGTTATTGTTCTCAAGTTCATATCCATTTATCCTAATGTCTCTAAAACTGAGCAGGGTACGCTTAGATTGTGGAAATAATAAAGCATTATCGATTATGAGTTCGGTACCCACGGGGAGGATAATGGAAGCTCTTCCGGAGCACACTATCAACATACTATCATTGCTATTGTAGTTATACTCCCCTTACGTTCTACCAAGTTATGAAAATACTTCCTATCTCTAAAGATTGTATGAGTGGTGGCGCTATCTACCAAACATAAATAACAATCTCAATCCATCATGCCAGAGGAAATAGCCCAAACCTAATAGCTGATATGTTTACAAGCCATGAATAAGGACAACAATATCCAGATAAAAGAAATAGACAGTGATCTAAGGTAAACACATCAAAGCTAAAACATAATATCATCCATAAAATAAAGCATCCGAAAGAAAGGGTCCAAAAATATAAATTGTTTTATCAAAAAATAAAGTACTATAACAATCAAATACGCAAATCACTCATCATTTCCAAAGTCCTTGAGCTCGATGCCCAAAGGATCGACGTTGTCTTGGTCAAAGTCTGCTTCAGGCAGGCTGGCATGGTGAGATTCGACTCTAGGGGCCTACCCCTTGTTGTCCTTCTGCTACTTTTGATAAGCCTCAACCAAGTGCTTGGGAGTGCGACACGTGCGAGACCAATGGTCTCTGCATCCGCATCTGTGCAGGAATGCTCAACCTTATTTTGATTGCCAGATTTTTGAAGAGCGAAATTCGAGGTTTTGTGACCACTGGATGTACGACGACCTCGGCCTTTAGCCCAGATCATCTTACTCTCTCCCCCCCTTCCACGTTTGCGACCAATCATATAATTGTCCCTATACTGCTGCTGGAGTATAAGGCTGCTAGCGTGGAATGTTGACATATTGTTCTGCATCAACTGGGTTACAATACGTTGCAAAGTAGAGTTGTACTCTGTTATAGACTTAAGGTCTTGGAAACGGAGACTCAACCAATCGTATTGTACTGGAGGGAGGAGTATATCGTTTTGTTGTTGGAAATGGTCCTTCAGGAACTTCCACAACATTCCGGTGTCCCTGAATGAGGATCTAAAAAAATGAATTCCTCACTCAGGTGATTCATGAGAAAAATCAACGCTTTCGCCTTCTGGACGTTAGTGGATTTCGAACCTTCGATAATTGTTTCGCTCAACTCATTTAAGACTAGATGGATCTCTACATCTAGCGCCCATGTCAAGTAGTTATTACCATCGAGAGTAAGCTCATCGAATTGTTTCATGGTAATATCAGACGTTACTATAATTTTTAAAGTGACATGGTAAGAGTTGTGACCAATTTATTCTAGTGCACATAGGAGCAAGAATTGGGCACCGTCTACCCAAAGCATAAACTACGGTCCGACAAGTACCGGACACCGCCTACCCGGGCATGATATGTGGACTATAAATAATAAACTATGTGCGGGAGTAATCATGCATGTAGGATAATTAAATCATAAAGACATGCATATGTAACAAATATTCATATATAATTCCTTGAGAACTAATCCATTAAAATAATTTCAAAGAAAATTCCAGACTTAATAAACATGCAAATTTAACTTTCTAAATATTTCATGTATATTAATGAAATTTAACGAAATTTAACGAAATATTTTAAGGTTTTAGATTAAAAATAATTAGTATTTTGTGATGCCCTAAAATGAGCCCAAAAGTGGGCTAGGGTTTCACAAAATTCCAGTGGCACGTTGCTGCGTGCGACGACAAGCGCACGGGAGACGGCGGGAGCCATAGCGCGAGAAGGAGGAAAATCGCGGCCAGTCGCGTCCTGCAGGCGCGACAACCGTGGGTGATCGCACTCCTAGGACGCGACTCCCACCCCCCGATCGCGTCCTGCAGGCGCGATTGGGGTCGATTTTTTTGGTAGTTGCCGCGGGCGCATCGCGGGTCGCGCGAAGGCGGTGCTCCGCCTCGACATCGCGCGCAGTGACGCGCGGAGGCGGCGCCGTCCCTCGCGGCTTGCGACGGCGGCCTATGGCAGAGCGGCGGCGGCCCGGGGTCGCGCACGGCATCTAGCGCTGCTGTGCGCTCAACGACTTTGAGCAGGAGCTTGCGCGGCGGCGCAGCGGAGAGCAGCGGCGAGGGGTGGCGCTCGCCCGTGATTGGCGGTTGTTGGCGCACGACGGGCAGCGGCCGTTCGCTCAAACCCTTTTTTTTCTTTAATTTAATTCGAGAAACAAATTGATCCAATTTTCGCAAATACGAAAATAAAATCGAAGCAATAATTCTAGTGCATATAAAGCATATAACGCATGGATCAAAGAATTCGATATGACAATTAATTCACATGATTTGTAGAAAATTAATTTTAGGGCGTACTGGTTAGTCTCGGGCAGAGTTTCGTGCTGATAACATGTTGTAAATAAGTGTGTAAAATAAAAGACGAGATTTGTTCACCCAGTTCGTCGGGAACGACTACGTCTGGGAGCGAGCCAAGCCAGGAGTTTCACTAATGTTCTTGTGTATGAGTGTTTATAATTATGAGGACAATAGTCTATTTATAAGAATAAAACCCTAGTCTAAGATATGAAGCCCATTGAGTTATTGGTCCATTAGTAATGTCCACATCAAATTTTCTAGATTTGGAATAATAAATCTTCTAGATTTACAACAAATTTGAAGATACTTTATGAATATCAATTGACTTGAGAGTATGTATAAATTGAAATTGATTTATACATGAAATATCGTAGGGTATTGGTTGTTATCACTAAAGAGTATTAAGTGTTTTTACTGAAAGGGTATTGGTTGTTTTCACTGAAGAGTCTTAGTTTGTTTTCACTGAACAATTAAGACTCTTCAGTGTAAACTAGTAATTCTTTTCAATGAAACAATTTTTATTGTTTAGAGATTTCAACTAATACTCTTTAATGATTTATATATAAACCATTTTTACTTTATACTTTTGTCTTAACTCAATACACACAAGGAAGATTGATCATATTTTATGTAGGGATAATGTACAATTTAGTCGTCCAAGTACAACTTGACATTTGATCTATATTGTTTGTACAAACAAATTGTCCTACTTTAAAAATTGAATAAATAAGATGACATTTAATTTATAAATTCTTATTGAAAATGGGAATACATATGGGAAAATTGCACTTTTGGTCCCATAAGATTTGTTTGATTGCAAAAAGGTCCCATTTTAAGCATTTTGGTCCCATACTATCTCTACTGTCCAAAATAACGTCTCAACACACGCTCCGTCAATAACCCTCTACTTTGATTAAAAAAAAAATCTAACCCACCTAATAATTCGGTCAAAAAATGAAGAAAAGGTCTAACCCATAATTCGGTCAAAGAAGAGAGTAAAAATCTAACCCACCCACCCTGTAATTCGGTAAAAAATAAAAAGAAAAAATCTAACCTCTAATTCTTTAACCCCTTACATACCATATCAAAACTAAAAAGAAAAAACTGAAAATTCATCTTTGAAATTCACGCAAATGAAAAACCCTAGAATGAGATCTCAAAATTTCTTCCCAAAATCTCACGATCTTTAATCCAAATCACAACAAAATCATCCTACAATCAATATACACTCCTTTTATCTTCCAAATTGGCACAAGAAATCACCCAAATTTGTTTAAATAGCTCGCAATCCGATACCAGGAGTTGTGGTTCCTTCAGTGAAGTCGTTCCAGTTCCAGCAAAATCACGAACTTATAAGAGCGAAATCGCGGACCCGTTCCATTTCCGGTGAATCACAAACCCATTTCGGCGAATTTCATTCCAGAGAAGCCCGTTACGACGAGACCCGTTCCAGCGAATTAATATGATCCGACTTGGAAATATGAGAGTTGTTGAACCTCCTCCATCTCGTAAGTTTCTCTATCGTACAACTTATTAGGGTTTTTTTGTTTATGAATTTTTGGAACATATGAGATTTTTTTTTGGAGCATATGGGATTTAGATGTTTCTGGAGCAGACGGGTGTGTGGGGTTTTGCTGGGTTATTAGGAAATAGGGGTTTTAAATATTGCAAGATCTTGCAAATAAATAAAGGAAAGAGATATAATTGATTGTGAAGAAGGGTAGAGAAACATACAAAGAAAAGAAATATTTAGGAGTTTTTTGTGATGCAGTTGGTTTTTGTGCAGTTATTAGATGGAATGTTAGATGAGCTGCAATTTGTAATGCATATACAAGTATATAAACTTGTTTGCTTTTTGGTGTATGTAATGAAATTGTGACATTTGTCTTTTGAAATATGTAATAGAATTGTGACATTTGATATTACACTCTTTTACTTCATTCTAATAATAGTTTTACTTGAGAGTGGATATACAACTGATTTACAGAAATATGTGACCTGTTTTCCCTCCAAAAAAATCAGTCCTAAACCTGTTTTCCCTCCAATTTCGGTCAACTGACGGTTTCCATCCAAAAACTAACGGATGGAACTAAAAGTGCAAAAAAAAAAAAAAAAAGGACCAAAAGTGCACATAGGTACCAAATGTGTTTTGGACCAATTCTCTTGGGTAGTAAGTGCAATTAACCCAATACATATATGATAATTATACTGATTAATAATAATAGAAAATGATCATCTCTCGATTTATATTCCACCCTAATGAAAGGCCAACAATATGGGTGAGGTAGAGTTCTAGACACAAAAAAATAAAGATGTACAATACTATATTTCTTCTTAAATAAAGTAATTATTACCCATCATGATTATATTATTCTTTTTTATAATCGTTCTCCTCAATCATTACTATATACTACAATCAATAATATATTTTTTTGTCACTTTTTTTTTAAATTAAAGCACTAACACTAGTAATGTAATTACCACATGGAGATAATCATTATCCAACATATTAAAGAGTGGAGAGATTTTTTTTTTAATTCTCTATCACATAAAATGAAATATATATGTGTACAATGGCAAAGACAAAAGAACGTATATTAACACTACAAAATAAAAGAATATATATCTTATATAGGTATAGATTTAGCCTCATTCCATGTTGTTCTTAAGGATGTTAATTTAGCTTATACGAGTTAATATGGCTTGCTTTAAGATTAAAATATATGCGGGCCAATTTAAATGACATATAGATTCCTTTAAGATGTACTGTAGTTACAATATATTTAATGTAGGAATTGGTGGAGTTAACGTGAAGAAAAAAAAGCATAAATAAACCAACGGGGCAAGCAATTAGCAAGGAATGAGGTCATAACAGAACACCAAAACGATTATTATCGAACATGAAAAAACATAAAACGATTATTTTACGAAAGTATTCCCCCTTATCTAAATGTGTGAGTGGTCGCTTGGTTAAGAATAATGCTCGATATTATCAATATATTGTAACAAGATTGAAAACGAGTTATAATTTACCTATTAAATGACTCCTCATTCACTACCCCCTACTTAAGTGACTCTTCAATCATTTTAATTTTCATAATTCTTAATCATTACTCCCAATCAAGCGGACCCTAAATTTGTAGAGAAGTGTAAAATTAATTTATAATAAATATATTAAAAAATTGCATCCCATTTAAAAGTCGGACTTGTAGGCTATGTTCTTTTTTAATATTAAGTGGTTTTTAAAAAGCATTATTTATAAAACAGTGGTTTTTGTAATCCATGTGATTTTTAAAATTTGTGTTCTTTTTTAGTTTTGAGTAGGGTAGGATAGGTTTTGACTTTATTATGTAAAAGTAAAAGAATGTTTATAAATTATTTATAAAGTTGTAGGATTAAAATTTTAAAATCCAAACTAAAAGGGATTTTAGATTTCAAAATTCAAATCCAAAAAGAACATAGTCGTAGTTAATCCATCTAATATTATTCCTTTGAATTAATTGCCTTAAGGCACACTTTTTAGACCTTAATTGCACAAACCCACCCCAATTTCCCTACATTACCTAAAGACCCAATTTATTTCAATCAACCTCAAATATATGGACCCCACACACACTCTTTTTCTCACTCCTATTCCCTCTTTCCTCTCTCTTCCGTCAGTCAAAAAGAAAAAAATCTTCCCACCCCCCATTATCCCCCACCCCACCCCTCATTATCTTTTCTCTCTCTCTCTCTCTTTCTCTCTCTCTCTCCATATATTACCCTTACCGACCCAATCCACCCCACCCCATCTAATCTCTCTCTCTTCGCGTGTACCCATCCCCAGCCCCCAACCCCCATTTATTCTCTCTCTCTCTCTCTAGCCCCCCACCGCCTCAAACCCAGTCCCCACCCCCCACTGCCTCAGCCCCCCACCGCCCATCATAGTCCAACAACCACCACGAACCATCGTCCCCACTCTCTCCATAACACCACTGTCCCCTGTTCGTTCCCATCGCCCCCCATCTGCCCCACCCCCACCGCTTCACCACCATCCACCATCGACCACCGCCTCCCACTGCTAGATCAAGGGAGGGGGCGGATCTGGTAGAACCAACACTACCACACTTTCTTTGCTCCGTTCTGCATCCCCACGATGGTCCTCTGCTGCCTAGATCGGACCGCTTGGAGAGTGTTCGCGTCCGATCTGTCCGTCCGTTGCTATCGTGGAGACGTCCCCGCCGTCGCACGCCGCCGCCTCGCTGGAGTCGCGCATGGCCGCCATCCCTGAGTGGATCTGGGTCCAGAAACCCAAAGGAGCCTTTGCTTTAGATGATCTATCTCTTTATCCTTCTCTCCCCTCTCTAATTATCAGACTGTTTTCCTTTAATCCCTCATTTTTCACCGGTTCTAAGTTGATTTCTTTCAATTCCTGCTTAAGTGTCCTAATTATTGTGTGTTGTTTGAGGCTTGATTTTTGAATAAGAGTGTTAATATTAGTGTTCCATATTTGGAGTTTGATAATATGAGGTTTGGTTACTTGTGGAAAATTGATAAATTGGGCTACATATTTGGAGTTTTTGTTTTTTTTAAGAAGAGTATTAATATTAGTGCTGCATATTTGGAGTTTCATAATATGAGGTTTAAGTTAGTTGTGGAAGATTGACAATTTGTGCTGCATATTTGGTGTTTTTGTTTTGTTTTTTTTTTTTGCTCAAATTTGTGCTGCATATTTTGGCTCCAATCTGATAATCTGTGATGCATATTTGGCTCAATTTCTGGCTCAATATTTATTATTTGGATGAGGATGTTGACTTTTGAGTTTTGATTTACAGGCATATTAATAGGAATTGAGCTTAAAGGAAAAGAGTAGGATCTGCAAAGTTGACGGCATATATGCAACTAAAATTTGCATTTCTGCAACCATATATGCAACTAAAATTTGCATTTCTGCAACCATATATGCAACCTTTTTTTTTTTTTACATTTCTGCAAATATTCAATGTAATTTTAGAATTTTTAGATGTAATTTTCAAATTGTTGGTAATAAAATTGTGGTTTGTGCATTTATTATTTATTTTTAATTGTGTTAATTCATACTAAAAATAATTTCTGCTAAAATTGGAAGAAAAAAAGTTATAACCTGCAAAATAAAATAAAAATAAAAAGTTCTCACTCACCAGAAAATAAGAACCCTTTAATTCAAAAGTATTTTGGAGGGAATGAAATTAAAGAAAAAGGGCAAATAATTAGCTAAAATCGAAATAAAAAGGTAAAGAAAAAAAGTGGCTTCAAAACAAAATAGAGGGCAGCTGGTCTGGAACCTGTCAAATTGGCAGAAATGAGGGAATTTGGCAGTGGAAGAATTTCAGCATATGGGCCCACTAATTGTGGTTCATTGCAACATAGGGAAATTGGAGTGGCTATTGGCAATTAAGCCTTGCAAAATGGGGCTTTAGGTCACTCACCCTTTTCCTTTTATATATTATGCAATACCAAATGGTACTATACATATAATTACATGGAATCATAATGCAGGACTACGATATCATACTCAACAATAGCGTTATGGGCCGTTTGATTAACCCAAAAAGTCTGCGCAGTGGCGATCCCTCGAGCTAGCCGGAAAACACCCGACCCGCCAACAATCGGCATCTCTCGGTACTTACGCACGACCGGGCTATGGCCGACCACACTAAGCGTGCTACCATTATAATGTTCATGCGTGAACACAAAATTGAGGGTCATCAGGTAACCGATTTCCTGGAATGAGGCCGACCGTATAACCCCTGGGCCCGCCCAATTATCTCGGAATGGGGCTCGGGTCCATCATCCTGATTAGGCCGAAACTAGTAGGGGAAGTGCAACTGCGATGGCCGTTGGATTGATGCCGGTTACGGTGTCGTGAAAGTAGAAGTGGAGTTTAGTAAGCTATTCCTTTGCGTTTGGAAGGTGTTTGAACAATTTTTCAACAGCTTTGGGTCCTTGAGAAATACTACGGGCCATGGGAATTGCTATCGCCAGAGCTAAGAAATAGAGCGTGAAAAATGTGAATATTTTCTCCATTTCTAATGTTTTATGACTAAATAATGAAGGATTGGGTGTGGTCGTGTAAACCGGACACACACATTTATATGGCTTGTAGTAAAATAGGATGATACCTCAAGTTGCAGTTGACTTTATGAAACATACATCATGCATAGAGATGGTGTGATATATATTATTTTAAAAGTGATACATTTTTCTTTTTCCTGAAAATTTGAGAGGTTTTTCAATTTTGTACCGAATTTGTTTAGTACATCATGCAATATAATAATATACAAAAATATATATATAAAAGTTGCTCCGAATTTTGACATGACAAAAGTTGTTTCTGTTCAGATCCGAATTTTTGGTTAATACATTGAAATGGGCAAAATTTTATTTCACGCCACATATAATTATATAGGGAGTGCAGCTACTGTATTGAGTAAATACTTGAATGTCAATAATCACGTACAATGATAAATTGACGAGTGATAATACTCTTTTGGTTTGGCCAACCCAAAAGTTGTATGATAAATTGAGTAAATACTCGAATGCCAATCAATACTTATATAGAAGCAAAACGTTTTATGCCTATGTGGCATGTATTTTTGGCCTTCTTTTTTAAATTTCTTTCCTCTCATTTTTTCAAATATTTACTTTTGATCCTGACCATTGTTTTATAATCTTTAATCCTGATCGTTAGTTTTTTTTTTAACTATAAATTCCTCCAACCCCTCGCCAATTTCCATTGCCTTTGCAACTCCATCTTTTATTTCTAGGATATGGTTTCTCCTCATTTCCAAGTCCCCACCCCCCATTCTTCCGTTCCTCGCCTCACATCCATGTTGTTGTTATTCCGGTCGTCGTTTGTGTTTGACATAGTAGTATTGTTAATCCTTGATATTTTTAATTTTTTTGCTTGATGCAGGTCTTCTCATCAACGGTTTGTTCTATTTTGCGATGAATCCTCTATATTAATGTTTGTTTTTTCACTGTTCATGCTTTTTTTTTCCGATTGAATTCATTCGGGTACATGGCCGTTTCTTTTGTATTGATGGTGATGTTGTATGTACTAACTGCACTAATTTTATTTTTTCCTTTTTTATTTATCAGGTTCTATCCTTTGGGGCGTTTGTTGCTCGATTATCTGAGGATTTTGTGTTTCATTGCCAGCCGGTCTCGAGAATCACGCCTTAACTCTATTATTATAGATGTCAATTCTTTGTAATCTTAGGCACCCGTCTATTGTAATTTACCAGTCAGTTTCGATTATTATGTCTCATTTCCATTATTGTGGATTTCGATCATTGTAATTAGGTGTGGCCGTTGTATATATAAGTTTCCCATTTTGATATTGTTTCGACAATTTCATGTGATAATTTTATTTTCTTTGGGTTTTATAAATTGAATTTTGAAATTTATTTCTCATTGAATTACACTACCCGGTCAATTGCATGGTTTGAGGAAAATATTAACTTATTAGTAAATTTGTAAATTGAGCATATGTCTCTTACAATTATGGAGTGCCTTCTTAACTATGTTGCAACATAATTTTTTCCTAATGATATATACTTTGTGGTTGTATTTAATAAAATACAGTATTTTTCTAAATTGTTATTAGAGTATTTTCATATTTGCTTTGTTTTTTTTTTTTCAAATTTATAATTGTTTGGTATTGATAATTGACGTAAGTGTAATATTTTTTAAAAAAATATTTTTTATTGTAGTCGGGTGTATATTAATGTGAGATCATTATGCGTATTGTTTATATCTATGTCTTATCATAATTTTGACGAGATTCATACTTAATTTCAATTTGTCTATTTATTTTGGCATAGATAATTTCAATTTTATTGGTAACGTTTCTTTAGGCATTAGGCATTGAGTTATGAATTAGTCTTGATTGGTATTTATTCGAGAAAGTGTGATATCCTTGGTAATGCTTTATTGTTTGCGTTATTTATTTCTATTTTTTTGTTCATAATTAGAGATTATTTTGATGGAGGAATTACTATTTTGATTAAGCTTGTGATTGTAACAATTGTATTTAGTATTATTAATATCAATCATGATGTATATTTAGGTTCCATATTTATAGTATGAATTATGGTGTTTATGTGTCATTAGATTAATTATGTAGTAATAGTCGATATTTTTGGAATTGAATAAAATTAGTGGTATTATGAGGATGTATTGAATCAAATTAGTAGTATTAGGAGGATGACCAGTTCACTGTTCATAAATGTACTTTAAAATTTGTTGAAGATTATTTTTTCATGTGATCAATTTTAGCTCAAAATTAGTACATATAATGACGTAAAATTAGGATACAAAAAATTAGGACCTCCTAATTAACCGACACTATTAAAGTTATTGAGTAATAAATATAATCAATTATTATTGTAGTAGAATACGGTTATAAAATTCTTTCCACCCTAAATTGCAAGTTTAGATATATGTATAATTTCGTAAAGACATAAATATACATATACATTTTAAGTTTAGATGTATAATTTTGTAAAGACATAAATATACATATACATAATTCCTTAAATAATTGTAAAGGTAAAATATATTTACATAATATAGTCTGATTATGTTATCAATACACATACAAGTACTATTAATATCAATTACTGGTTTCCATTTTTTTTTCTAGATTAATTTATCTGGACCCGAAATTGGCAGTGAATGACTCAAAGCCAATTGTCATCGCATATTACCTATTTCACGATGATCAATTGTGCTGTAAATTTGATGATGAAGATGATATATTGATGTAAATTAATGCTTAATTGATATTGAAATGGTCCTAATTTTTGTTAATGAAATATAAATTTTGTGAAACTGAAATATTAGAAATTAGAACTAACTATAGTAAAACATCTATAAATTAATAATGTCGGTACCGGGAGAATTTATTATTTTAAAAAGATATTAATTTATTTATAAACTAATAATTTATTTCTGGTATGATTAATACAAATTTTATTTTGTGAATCACTGAATTAATATATGCATTATATTTGTTAAACTGCTGAGATAGCAAATATATTCATTATGCATCATATCCATTAATGTATGTATGACGTTGAAAGTTATTGAATTTAAATAATATACACTATACACATCATATCCATCCGCCAAGGAAAAAATGTATAAACTAAATAAAAATTCTTAAAATTCATACAAGATAATGACTTCTCGTTTAAAAGATATTTTAAAATCAACAGTAACAGATTAAATTTGTAAAACACTGCATGAGTACAAATGAGATCAATTCACACATATTAAAAAATATTTGACACCGTAACTTGATGAAAAGTATCATTTGAACGGTACTCAAGCTACAATTACCAATACACTCAACAAAACATTCTTATTTATTAAATTGTCTTAGTTATTTTTGTAATTTGAAGAAATTATTAATTTATGATATTGATGAGACCACCAATTTATATAAGGGTTTTTAAAAAAAATTTATCTTATCGAAATTGGTAAATTTTTAAATTGACCCAAGTTGGGAACGGAGAAAATTATTATTTTAGAGAGTTTATCTATTTATAGAGTATTAATTTATGGAGATTTTTCTTTTTATGGAAACGACTTAGCAACATAACAATTGTGATCCAGAAATTAAACTACATGTCAATCGAGAAGAAATCAAATTATTTTTGTTCATTGTATTCTAACAATAAGTTTAGAAATACGAGTAATTCAAAATTAATCTAATGGGACACATTCTAATGTGTATGCACCGGAAATTATTATGAAAATTCAATTTAATTATACTAAAATTGTTGGGAAAAAAGGGGTGCCCAGGAACTATTCGGGATGAAATTTAAATACGAATTTAAATTCAATTATTACTAGCATGAATTAATCCTAATTAATTCAAATAATAATTCCAACAACTAATTTATCATCATGCATGTTGAATTAATTCACATATAATCTATGGCGGAATAAACAAAAAAATATGTGACTTACATACCTCTCGTAGAACTTGGCCTTTGAATAAAACGGGACAAACACGTACGCGCTTTATCAACCCAAAAACCTTCTAAAGTATTTCCCTTTTGTCTTATTCGATCACCGGTGGGAGATGCTTTCGAATAATTTAAATAACTAAGGAAAAAGAAAAATATCTATGCTCTTGATTTTTCCAACACATGGAATTATGTACTTGGAGATGAAATAATCATCCCCTATTTATAAGCATAGTGGCCGAAAATATTAGGAATATTGGGCCTTGGAGAAAATCTTTTCTTAGACTCTAAGAAATCTTGAATATATCTCATATATTCTTTTCTCCACAGTAAAATATTCCACAAAAATCTCACTTACCTTATAAACAAGCAATTTTCAAAAAATACTAGTAGAGATCCCAAGATTTGGATCTTCTTGAATATATGAGACATTCTTGTATTCCAAGAATACATATCTTCCATAATATCTTTCCAAGAAAATCAACAAAATCTTTTCTCTTCTAATATTATTTTTTTTCGAAAATTAAGTGTAAAAATCAGAAATATATTTTCTTTTTATTTTATTCACCTTATCATTATTGGGCTACTTAATGGGCTACTTGAGGGGCCTTTAAGGAGAATTAAGATTGGACCTCCTAATGGACTTTTGAATTTCAATATTGAGGCTCAATATAATTCAATCCATTAATATTAATTATTACCACTAATAAATTAATATTGCACTATCCATCTTAATCCATATTACGATAATATGGGCTCCCGGTTATTATTTCCCGCGTTTAAGATTATCAAGTCCATTAATTAATTAAGCTTCTGAATAGCTCTAAATTAATTAATATATTTCACCTTGGAGTAAAGACAGCTCAACATTATTATCCGTACCGAAGAAACTGATTCTTCACTTGCAAGATTTGGTACGATAAAACTTCTGAGCCCACCAAAGGGACTAATCACACGAGCCGTACTCGCATGCGTTTCTCCGTATTAAATCTTAGCAACCGTCGTATGATTAATATTAATGCCCAAAGCACAAGGTTCGAAGTCACAATGATTCTCAACCAACATGAATCAAAGCAGTAACCATTAAGCACACACGGTCCTATTTAAGTGACGGAGATTAAGAAATCAACAACCACTGAGGTCTAATTCTTCACATTTCAGAACAGAAGAATTTATCCTCGCTGTAGGTCCTCTTCAACACATACTAAATGTGCTAGTGCAATCTCTTAGTCAAGACAGACCAATCTTAGACTTACACATCGACCTTTCACGGCGGATTGTTCAATTTCACCTAGGTCATGAAAATGTACGTTTAGTTACAAGGAGACTATTAATGTTGTCTTCCGTGATCGGGTATCACCACATTAACTACAATGCAACTAGTACCATATATTGAACGGTTTGCAATAAATATTCAACATTCAATCTTAACTAAAGCAAATGCGATAAAAGAATTATTCTCATAAACAAGTGTTTGATACACGAGTTATACAAAGTAAAAGCATACTTTCACGTATAACTCCAACAATCTCCCACTTATACTTAAAGTCTGCTTTTTAGTATACATCACACATGTCTTAGTGTAGTAGTTCTACGTGACATCTCATGTCAACCTACACTAACCTAATAATTCCTCCCACTTATACTTAAAGCAGATTGGCAATAGTCTTGACTCTCATTCCATCCATATGTCTCTCGAATGTACTCTGAGGCAGACCCTTTGTGAATGGATCCGCTAGGTTGTCACCCGACGCTATCTTTGCCACCTCTATATCTCCTCTCTTAACGATTTCTCGTATAAGATGGTATTTTCTTTCTATGTGTTTGCTGGCCTTGTGAGCTCTCGGTTCCTTTGAATTTGCAACTGCTCCGGTATTGTCACAAAAGACAGTTATCTTGTCGGGCAAATTCAGAACAACGTCCAAGTCCACTAAGAAGTTCTTGAGCCAAACTGCCTCTTTCGCTGCTTCACAAGCAGCTACATACTCGGCTTCCATGGTCGAATCTGCGATGCATTTCTGCTTAACGTTTCTCCATGAAATGGCTCCTCCTCCCACGCAAAACACATTACCTGAGGTTGACTTTCTTGAGTCTATGTCTGATTGGAAATCCGAGTACGTGTATCCCACGGGAACTAGACTATCTGACTGGTAAATCAGCATCCGCTCACGAGTTCTTTTCAGATACCTCAAGATGCACTTTACGGCAGTCCAATGGTCTTTCCCGGGATTACTTTGATATCTTGCCACCATGCCCACGGCAAAGCAGATATCCGGTCTCGTACACAGCATTGCATACATAAGGCTTCCTACGACCGAAGCGTACGGAACACCTTTCATGTCATCTATCTCCGCTTGCGTCTTAGGGCTCATTTCTTTCGATAGATGGATTCCGTGCCTAAAAGGTACAAAACCTTTCTTGGAATCTTGCATGCTGAAACGCTTCAAAACAGTGTCAATGTATGAAGCTTGCGATAAGCCCAACATCCTCTTCTTGCGATCGCGAGTGATCTTGATCCCAAGGATGTGACCGGCTTCCCCTAAGTCCTTCATATCAAATTGTTTTGACAGCCATACCTTTACGTCTGACAATACCTTTACATTGTTTCCAATGAGCAGAATATCGTCTATGTATAATACACACAACTTTCGAACTCACTTTGATCAAACCCATAAGACTTAATCACTTGATCAAAACATTGGTTCCAAGTACGCGATGCTTGCTTAAGTCCATAAATGGATCTCTTAAGCTTGCATACGAGATTCTCTTGGCCTTTTTCAATGAAACCTTTGGGCTGTTTCATATAAATATCTATCTCATCAAGACTTCCGTTAAGGAAAGCTGTCTTGACATTCATTTGCCAGATCTCGTAATCTAGGTGCGCAGCGATCGACAAGAGAATACGGATGGACTTAAGCATAGCTACAGGCGAAAAGGTTTCCTCATAATCGATCCCTTCTTTCTGAGTATACCCTTTGGCCAAAAGCCTCGCTTTGAAGGTTTCAACCCTTCCGTCCGGTCCTCTTTTCCTCTTGTACACCCACTTACATCCAATGGGTTCTACCCCATTGGGTGGTTCGACCAACTCCCACACTTGATTATGATCCATCGAACCCATCTCGGTTTCCATTGTCGTTTGCCACGACTCCGCGTCTTTGTCTTGGATTGCCTCGTCATATGTCCATGGGTCTGATTCATCGCCGGGAACCAAATCCGAAGATTCTCCTATCCCCATGAATCTCTCGGGTTGGCTAGCAATCCTCCCACTACGACGGGGTTCTGGTTGTGAAGATGTGACGTGTGGTACATCATCTTGTATACTTGGTATCGAGGTTTGACCTCTCAATTCTTCTAAGGTAATTTCACTTTTAGATTTCCGATTGTTCATATAGTCTCCTCCAAGAATTTAAAGTGTGTACTAATCACTGTCTTTTGATCCTTGGGACTATAGAACGTACACCCTTTCGTTCCCGCAGGGTATCCTATAAACAGCCTTAATTCCGAACGTGGATCCAACTTACCGGCTTCCTTGTCTAGAACGTATGCCGGACAACCCCAAATCCGCAAATATCTTAGACTGGGCTTGCGCTCGGTCCACAATTCCATTGGGGTTTTAGGAACCGATTTGGATGGCACCAAGTTTAGAATGTAAGCCGCTGTTTCCAAGGCATTACCCCAAAACGACTTGGGTAAATCCGAATAACTCATCATGGATCTGATCATCTCTAAAAGAGTCCGGTTTCTTCGTTCCACCACACCGTTCTGTTGAGGGGTTCCCGGTGCGGTTTCCTGGGATACGATCCCTTCGTCCGATTAGTAGTTCAAGAATTCATCGCTGAGGTATTCGCCTCTACGATCAGATCGTAGAAACTTGATACTCTTTTCCCTATGTTTCTTGGCTTCGGCCTTAAACTCCTTGAACTTATCAAAAGTTTCAGACTTATGCCTCATAAGGTAAATGTACCCATATCTCGAGTAATCGTCAATGAAGGTGACGAAATACTCGTACCCCATTCTCGCTTTGATCGTCATTGGACCACACACATCGGTATGAACGAGTTCTAACACTTCCGTGGCTCTATTCCCCTTGGCTCCAAATGCCCTCTTGGTCATCTTACCCTCTAAACAGGATTCACAAGTTGGAAACGATTCGACTTGGAATGATTCCAAGGATCAGTCTTTCACCAATCTATCTATCCGCTTTAGATTAATATGACCTAGCCTAAGATGCCATAGAAGTGTTTCGTTCATCTCCGAAGAATGCTTTCTTTTATTTCTCGAAATGATCGACGTGTTATTAGATTCATTATTTGAGTGGTGTGCACACTTAATCGTATAGAGATTGTTTACCAACGTTCCATGACAGATAGTATCATTCTTAAAAGAAACAGTAACAACTTTATTAAAAGTAACTGAATATCCATAAAAAAACAACTTAGAAACTGAAATTAAATTCTTCCTAAAGTTCGGAACGTATAAAACATCTCTTAAAATTAAAATTCTATCTTCAAAAGATAGGTGCACGACTCCCACTGCTTCGGCTGCCACTCTCGTAGCATCGCCCAAAGTGATGGTGATCTCATTCTTGCTAAGTCGCCGGGTTAGCTGGAACCCCTGAAGAGTGAAATAAATATTGATCAGTTGCCCTGGTATCCACTACCCAAACGTGGGCAGCATACGCCGCAACATATGTTTCAACGACTAAAGCATGAGACTTACCTTTCTTTACCGCCTTCTTAGGCTTAGAACAGGTCGCCCTCCAATGTCCCTTTTCACCACAATTGAAGCACTTACCCTTAGCAGCTATCTTTCCACCTCCTTCTCCCTTTGCCTTGGGTTTCGCAACGGTTGGATTTTCTTGGATCTTGCCTTTCGTCCTCTTTCTCTTCTTCCCTCCCTTGGGACCCGAAGAGGCAGACGGGCCGTTTGCCACCATAGCAACAGTTTGATGATCCATTAACGTCTCCATCGATACCAAAGCTTGCAAGAGCTCGGGCAAACTATTTATCCGGTCATTCATTTGATAGTTCAACTGAAACTGCTCAAAGCTCTTTGGTAGAGAATGGAGAACGAAATCGACCTTAGTAGGGAGATCAAATTCCGCACCAAGTACTTCCAACTTGTTGAGATAACCCATCATCTCAATTACGTGATCCCTTACGGGCGTACCTTCCACCATTTTCAACGAAAGCATCTTTCGCATGGTGATTTGCCTAGCTATACGGTTCTGATGTTTAAACACCGCTTCAAGATTGAGCATTATCTCAGAGGCGGTCTCCATGTGTTGGTGTTGGTGTTGCAACACATCTGACATTGAAGCCAGAATAGTACACCTAGCCATCTCATCGGAGTCAAACCAACTCTTATGCTCTTTCTTGACCGCCTTGGTCTCATCTTCGGCAGGCTCTTGGGGCTTAGGAGTAGTAAGTACCCATTTGTGGTGTTGAGCGGTTATGACAATATCAAGATTACGTTTCCAATCAACATAGTTCTCACCAACAAGTTTATTATCTTTAAGTATACTAAACAGTGGATTAAAAGGTTGCGACATGATGAACTGAGAATAAAACATACATTCATATCAATATCTAAAAAAATACGAAATTATCACATAATTCGATCACATCAATTATATTGAAACCTTAAAATAATATAATCATGCATCAGCCAACATCTCGAAACAATTTAAATGCGCCACGAGGGGTGGTCTATACATTTAAACACATTCAAACGGATCACAAACTTAAAAGTTACAAACCCTTAATTCAAAATTAATAGTTGGCTCCCACTTTGACCACATAGAAATTGACAGGGACTCCGAGGGGAGTAAGTTAATATCAATTTCCTATGCCTAAGTAATAACCATAATTAAATACAGGATTATTACTTCGCTTTGAGCAAACCACTCGAGGTGAGGGTCAATACCGCCACTAGTAATAATCCACAATCATCCTTTCGGAATTTATTCATGTGAAATCCATTCTTTTGGCTGATCCGAGGGGGAAATGTATTCCAAAAGAACTTCACAAATAAATAAATTATGGAGGCCAAATTAATCCAATTTTAATATCCGGAATAAAATTGCGATTAAATAAACATACTTAGTAATTTTCGAAAGTAAGGTTTTTCTTGGACAATAAAATTCATGCAAACACATATTAACAAATAATAATAAGTGCACGAAATAAAACATCCATCAAAACAAAATTAAACACATTGGAGCACTCAAATCCAATTGTCACGGTTTAATTTCTTCACGTCTTGATACGAAATATCGTCCTTGTTGCTTTCCGTCGTTCGTCTCGACACGCTCCCACTCGAACAACAACACTCTTTAAAAAAACAGCATCGTTTGGGGTTCGGGACGACGTTTAAAAATACACAAAAAAAAGCAGAACTGGAATTAATTTTTAAAAAAAATTCCACGGCCCGAGATACGGCGCGCGTCAGCCCACGGAGGTGGGCCGCGCGCCACTCACCCATAGCTGCCGAGATGCCCAGTGTCGAGCGCCGAGGCTCGCGCGCGCGCCCTTGCACTGTAGGGCACCCGTCGTGCGCGGGTCGTGCGCCTCGCGCACCCCGTGCACCGAGTTTCACCGTTCGTTCTCGTTTTCCACCCCATGCTTGATTTTACGTCCATGCATGCGCCGCGCATGCATGCGTCGTCCGGGTACGCCGTTTTTAATTCTTCGTTCTTTGTCTCGATCCGGTTACAATTTATTTTACAAAAAAATAAATACTAGATCTAGACTAGTCTATTACAATGATTAAATCAAAATAAAAACAACTAATTTACTCGTGGATTTTCTCACGAGAAAAACGAATTCGAACGAATCGAATTAAAAACAATTAATTCACACGCATGAAAAATATTAAAAACATTAAAACCATGACAATTGGATACCTGCAAAAAAGATCTAGCAATTCTACAATCCAATTTTAATTTAATGTTCAACAATTTAAATTCCAATTTAAAGATCAGAGCCCGAAACCGTGGCTCTGATACCAGTTGTTGGGAAAAAAGGGGTGCCCGGGAACTATTCGGGATGAAATTTAAATACGAATTTAAATTCAATTATAACTAGCATGAATTAATCCTAATTAATTCAAATAATAATTCCAACAACTAATTTATCATCATGCATGTTGAATTAATTCACATATAATCTATGGCGGAATAAACAAGAAAATATGTGACTTACATACCTCTCGTAGAACTTCGCCTTTGAATAAAACGGGACAAACACGTACGCACTTTATCAAACCAAAAACCTTCTCAAGTATTTCCCTTTTGCCTTATTCGATCACCGGTGGGAGATGCTTTCGAATAATTTAAATAACTAAGGAAAAAGAAAAATATCTATGCTCTTGATTTTTTCAACACATGGAATTATGTACTTAGGGATGAAATAAGCATCCCCTATTTATAATCATAGTGGCCGAAAATATTAGGAATATTGGGCCTTGGAGAAAATCTTTTCTTAGACTCTAAGAAATCTTGAATATATCTCATATATTCTTTTCTCCACAATAAAATATTCCACAAAAATCTCACTTACCTTATAAAAAAGCAATTTTTGAAAAATACTAGTAGAGATCCCAAGATTTGGATCTTCTTGAATATATGAGATATTTTTGTATTCCAAGAATACATATCTTCCATAATATCTTTCCAAGAAAATCAACAAAATCTTTTCTCTTCTAATATTATTTTTTTTCAAAATTAAGTGTAAAAATCAGCAATATATTTTCTTTTTATTTTAATCACCTTATCATTATTGGGCTACTTAATGGTCTACTTGAGGGGCCTTTAAGGAGAATTAAGATTGGACCTCCTAATGGACTTCTGAATTTCAATATTGAGGCTCAATATAATTCAATCCATTAATATTAATTATTACCACTAATAAATTAATATTGCACTATCCATCTTAATCCATATTACGATAATATGGGCTCCCAGTTATTATTTTCCGCGTTTAAGATTATCAAGTCCATTAATTAATTAAGCTTCTGAATAGCTCTAAATTAATTAATATATTTCACCTTGGAGTAAAGACAGCTCAACATTAT
Organism: Ballota nigra; assembly: GCA_947034835.1. Lineage (NCBI taxonomy): Eukaryota > Viridiplantae > Streptophyta > Magnoliopsida > Lamiales > Lamiaceae > Ballota > Ballota nigra. The sequence goes on from OX344721.1 coordinate 32,155,247, forward strand.
TATCCGTACCGAAGAAACTGATTCTTCACTTGCAAGATTTGGTACGATAAAACTTCTGAGCCCACCAAGGGGACTAATCACACGAGCCGTACTCGCACGCGTTTCTCCGTATTAAATCTTAGCAACCGTCGTATGGTTTATATTACTGCCCAAAGCACAAGGTTCGAAGTCACAATGATTCTCACCCAACATGAATCAAAGCAGTAACCATTAAGCACACACGGTCCTATTTAAGTGACGGAGATTAAGAAATCAACAACCACTGAGGTCTAATTCTTCACATTTCAGAACAGAAGAATTTATCCTCGCTGTAGGTCCTCTTCAACACATACTAAATGTGCTAGTGCAATCTCTTAGTCAAGACAGACCAATCTTAGACTTACACATCGACCTTTCACGGCGGATTGTTCAATTCCACCTAGGTCGTGAAAATGTACGTTTAGTTACAAGGAGACTGTTAATATTGTCTTCCGTGATCGGGTATCACCACATTTACTACAATGCAACTAGTACCATATATTGAACGGTTTGCAATAGATATTCAACATTCAATCATAACTAAAGCAAATGCGATAAAAGAATTATTCTCATAAACAAGTGTTTGATACACGAGTTATACAAAGTAAAAGCATACTTTCACGTATAACTCCAACAAAAATTTCTTTGGTCGACGCTCAATTATTTGCATGACCAAAAATTTATTCGTTAAAATGTTTCTGGTTTTAGTCTTTTAAAGTTTTAAAGGTTTGAAACGAAGGAATTTAAACATTACATAACCAAAATAAAAAATATAGCTAATCCCCTATTATACTAATAGAGAGTTTTTCTTGCTTATGTGTTATTGTAGTATGGATTTGAACTCTATATCTCTTAAATAATATTTATGATGTTTACCAATTAGGTCATGTTATGAATGTCTAAAAAAAATTGAATATTATTGTATATAATTGAGTCTATAATAAATATAATGTAAATATTGTTGTGTTTATAGCAATTTACATTTTATTTAACTATATTTAAGGATATCCTATATTTAAAAAAATCTTAATTTGTTAGTAAATCGAAAGCCATATTACAAATTTAAAATCCACTAATAATTTATATTAATAATATTTTTATTTTGAAATGCTTAATAATTTATTTTATATATTATATAATTTAATTGACATATGTATAGATTACACATTTTATACATGTGTAAATAATTGCATGTTTATATTGTATAATATATTATTTAAATAATTTATAGATTTAACGTATTTGAAATAGATAAAATTTAAAATATAATATCACAAAAATATTAATTATTTTAGGATTAATTCTATATTAATTTACGATCTTTAGGCTCAATTTAATCCCAACTTTCAATATTTTTTTGAAAATTAACTACATATTTAGTTGTTTCAATCCGATATACGACTTGCATTTTAAGAAAGAAAAAAATATATGCATGAGAGTTTATTAGTGCTTGGATTGAAAATCTCCATACATCAAATAAATCCTTTTAAGGAGACAAAAAGAAGTATCTGACGCGTAGTTGAGAAAATTATGTCATAATTTAAAATTGTATACCAAATTGAAACAAAAAAATTATGTGAATTTTCATAAGAATATTGAAAATAGTAATTAAATTGAGATTTAGTCTAAAAATTGTGAATTAATATGTTATCGTATAATTTTATACATACATATTATTTGAATATATTTATTATATAATATTATTATATTATATTCATTAATCTTATCGGGAGTATCATTAATCTCATCAGGGGTATCATTAGTCTGAGTTCAAGAAAATTGTTTTAATTTTCTTGAACTTAGACTAATGGTACCCCTGATAGATTTAATGATACTCCTGATGAAATTAATGATACTGTAAAATTATTTCATGTTAAGGTTATTATGAAGCGTTTTCCTATAGAACATACTCTAGTTTGACACCCTCGCGTTTGGTTTGAAATTGCATCAGGCTTCCTTTGAAATGGAAATAAAAAGGAGACCTTACCTTACAGAGAAAATACATGGACCAATTCAATAATAAAAGAATAAAGCAACAGTACTCAATTATACATGGACGGTGGACCATTTCCAAAAAAAAATTGAATGTTGAATTTGTATTATTCTTATTTAGAAGTAATAATTACTACTTTTATATATATAAATAATATTTTAAAAATATATTATTGTCATAAACGTAACGTATTACTTTCTAAACAATAAGGACTATTATTTCGCCTCACATAAGTTTGTGTACCCTCATTACAAAATGTTAGTGTAGAGTGTAAACCATCTCCAGTAGGCAGTAGCGTTGGAGAATAGTGTAGAGTAGAAAAAAATGCTTCAATAGTCACTCTACATACTACACTAAAATGGTGTTAACATTATTATTTGGATTTGGTATTCCACATGTGGTGAACCAAATTAGTTTTATCTTCTTTTTTTTTTAAAATGTAATTAGATATTAATATTTGATATTATCAATAATTTTTTTAATATTTTTATAGTTTTGTGTAGTTTAGGTAATTTAATTTTTTTAAATTTAATATCAAAATTTTAATTTTTTTTATCTTAACTAAAATAAATTTACATTATAGTTAATTCAAAATAATTTTGAGCAATTTAAAAATAACGTGCTATGAATTAAAATACTACAACTAATAATGCATAATATGACAATCGAGGATGAACGTGACCTTGATGCTCCAATCGAAGAAGTAGAGGATTAAGTGTCATCTCTGGACGTTGAATTTGTTGAAAATGAATCTGCCCGATTTCAAAATTTTCTTAGTAGGTTTAAACAAATTAGAGATACAGAGGCTCATTTGGCACTTCGAAACACACTAATTGATCATTTATAGGAAGAATATTCCAATAATGAATAATTAGTGTGTATTGCTTTATAATTTTGATTTTAAATGTAATTTAAATTTTCGTATGCAATTTGATTTTCGTTGTAATATTATGGTAATGCACATTTTTTTATTAAATTTATATTAAAATAAACATTAAATAAATTTTAATATATATTATTATTGCATAAATAAAAAAATAATTTATTAATAAGGAATATAAATGAAATATTCTGTTTTAGTTTTAAAAATAGTGCAAACTGCTGAAAATTTATTCTTGACACTATAATAGAAAGTAGTACAAATTGACGGTAGAATAATGTAACTGCTGGAGATGATCATATATATATCAGTGCCAGAATTCCATCTTTTCCTCTATAGTTTTTGAAGCCATATCCTTTTATTTTATAATCATAGAATTTTAAGAAAGTTTTATTTTGCCCTTGCATAATTAGCTTTATATGATTAAGTTTTATTTTTATTTTTATGGAAATGTGATTAATTTATGGACGTACTTAGTTTTTAGAAGAAAAAAATAAATAAATCTCTTTGGGGTGCAAAAGATGAAAATGGGGAGAAACTCCGACCAATTACCACACACATATATATAAATTTAAATCACGAATACATATTATAGTTACTATTAAATATTATTAATATTGTTGTAAATTTAGAAGATTTATTATTCCAAATCTAGAAGATTTGATGTGGACATTACTAATGGACCAATAACCCAATGAACTTTATATCTTAGACTAGTGTTTTATTCTTATAAATAGACTATTGTACTCATAATTGTAATTACGCATATTAGTGAAATTTCTGGCTTGACTCGCCCCCAAATGTAGTCGTTCCCGCCGAACTGGGTGATCAAATCTTGCGCCTTTAATTTACGCACTCAATTACAACACATTATCAGCACGAGTCTCTAACCGCAATTAATTGTCAATACCGGTATGGAACTTAATTTCTTTTCTTTATTCTCGCAATTATCCGACCAGTTAGGCAATCAAATATGCATGATTATGTGATTAGTTATGTATACTCGTTCTTAAATTGGGAACTTGATAAAGTTTTTTCATATATATGCACTGGGAATACATATATATATATGCCGTTCGTATTTTTTCGCCGAAACCGCCATCGCGCTACCGCCTTTAAACACGGCCAAGCCGCTGCCGCCGCGAGCCTCGAAGGCTACCGCGAGCGGCGCGGCTCCGCTTCACCACCGAAGGCCGCGGGCCTCGCATCAGCGCCGCTCCGTGCCGCCCAGCAGAGCGCCGCCCCACAATGCCGAACGCCGCGACCCGAACGCTGCCTCCCCGTGCTGCCTCCGTCGCGTCGCCCCGCAGCGCCGAACGTCGCAGCCCGAAGTCGCCTTCGCGATTTCATAGACATCAACGGGCGTTGAGTCTTTTACTCCGCCGCGTCGCGCCACCATGCGCTCGCGTCCGCCCTTCCGCCTCCGGGCGTCGAGTGGCGATCGAGCGCCGCGCTCGAGACGAACAGCCGCCCGCGTCCGCCGCCCGAGCTCCGCCCGTAGCAACCAGCGGTGCGCGTCCATCTTTCGTCCTCCCCGTACTATTTCCCGCAGGAAAGAAGAAAATAACCTGGACCTTTCTTTCTTCAATAACCTGGGCCTTTCAATAACCTAGGCCGCATCCAATTCTTCTTGACATGGGCCTTTCAATTAAATTACTTGGGCCGATTTTCATTAGGAAAATGAATTGTTTTGAATGGACTTTAATTATTAACCTAGGTCTTTTTAAATATTATTTGTCTGGACCCCTTAATTAATTTAACTTGGGCATCTTTGATAATTTACCTTGGGCTAGTTTGCCTGAAGCAAACATGAAAATTGTATAATTATTTATTCGTATTAAATTTTTAAATCGTCTCTTGAAATTTACTAACCAATTTCATGTTGAGCTTTCTTTTGATCTTGATACCTGTATGATTGCTCCACCCACTTGAAACGTGTCCAAGGTAATAATTCTTACATATTAATTAAATCCTGAAAATATTTCGTTAAATTTCGTTAATATACATGAAATATTTAGAATGCTAAATTTGCATGTTTATTAAGTCTGGAATTTTCTTTGAAATTATTTTCATGTGATTATTGTTCAAGCTAAATTGGTAAATACGCATGTCTTTATGATTTAATTATCTTATATGCATTATTACTCCTACACATAGTTTATTGCTTATAGTCCGCATATCATGCCCGGGTAGGCGGCGCCCGGTACTTGTCGGACCATAAATTATGTTTTGGGTAGACAGCGCCCAAATTCTTGCTTCTATGTGCTCTAGAATAATCAAATAAATCCTTATTTCTCCGTTGTCAATAAATTGGTCACAACTCTTACCATGTCACTTTAAAATCGTAGTGAAAATGTATGATATTACCATGAAAGAATTCGATGAGCTTGCTCTCGATGGTAATAACTATCTGACATGGGCGCTAGATGTCGAGATCCATCTAGCCTTAAATGAGTTGAGCGGAATAATTATCGAAGGTTCGAAATCCACTAACGCCCAGAAGGCGAAAACGTTGATTTTTCTCTTGAATCACCTGAGTGAGGAATTCATTTTTCATATACTCCTCCCTCCGGTACAATATGATTGGTTGAGATTCCGTTTCCAAGACCTTAAGTCTATAACGGAGTACAACTCTGCTTTGCAATGTATTGTAACCCAGTTAATGCAGAACACTTTGTCAACATTCCACGCTAGCGATCTTATACTCCAGCAGCAGTATAGGGACAATTATGATTGTTCGTAAGCGTGGAAGGGGGAGAGAGAGTAAGATGATCTGGGTTAAAGACCGAGGTCGTAGTACATCCGGTGGTCACAGAACATCGAATTTCGCTCTTAAAAAATCTGGCAATCAAGATAAGGTTGAGCAGTCCTGCTACAGATGCGGATGCAGAGGCCATTGATCTCGCACGTGTCGCACTCCCAAGCACTTGATTGAGGCTTATCAATAGCAGCAGAAGGACGACAAGGGGAAGACCCCTAGAGTCGAATCTCACCATGCCAGCCTGCCTGAAGCAGACTTTGACCAAGACAACCACTACAAGAAAATGCATTTATTGTAACGAATTTATTTGTAACCAATATTTAAATGGTTACAAAAGATAACTTTACAAAAGGATAATTTATCGTAATGAAAATAAAATTTCGTTACAAAAAGATAACTTATCGTAACGAAAATAAATTTTCGTTACAAAAAGAAAACTTATCGTAACGAAAATAAATTTTCGTTACAAAAAGATAACTTATCGTAACAAAAATAAATTTTCGTTACAAAAAGTCATATTTTAAATAACATTAGGTAATTGTAGTTACAAATAGTAAAATGATATATTGTAACCTCTATCTAAATAATTTTATAAAATCTGAATTGCCAAAGTTATATATATAAAGAATAATAATAATACTAATATTAAACCTAATATTAAATAGGAAAGAACCGAATTCGGAACAGAAAAAATAAACCAAATTGCAATAAAAAAAACTATGGTTTGATTAAGTTATTGGGGTTCAAAATGTATATTAAAGATGGTAGCTTTTATCCTAAGTCAATAGTCATAGTGAGAATTATCACAATGCCTAATTAAATGAGCTTATTTTGTCTATTCAATTGTTTATTCTATTTAATTATTGTTACAATTTTCTATTTGATAAGAATATGAGTATCATAACCTTGCATCTTATTTATGAAGACAAAGTACGGGGTGAAAATGGTTCATATATAAATTATCGAAGGATATTAGTTGTTTTCACTAAAGAGTATTAGTTGTTTTTACTGAAGCATATTAGTTGTTTTCATTAAAGAGTATTGGTTGTTTACTAAAAATAAACTAAAACTTTTCAATGATAACAACGAATACTATTTAGTGAAACAACTAATACTCTTAGTGAAAATAAGTAATTCTTTTTTAATAATTTATATATGAACCAATTTCACTCTATACCTACTCATTTATGAATAGTTCTAGTGTGCATTTGAGTGAATGATATGCACTTAAATATTGAAAAAAAATACCTAAAGCAGAAATCAGTAATACCTCAAGAAATACCTAAACCTAAAAAGACATTTATTTTGAAATGGAACAACTAATACACTTAAATAAAAACAATTAATATCCTTCAATTATTCATGTATGAACTATTTTTACTCTATATTTTGTCTTGGTTAAATTTATATGGGATACCTAAGTCACACCGTTTATATAGCTTCAATTTTAAAAAAAAAAAAATATCTATTTGATAAGAATATGAGCTATATATTACATCTTATATATCTATTAATTATTGTACAATTCCATTTCGGAAAAAAAAATAAAAATTATTTACTTTATAAGGTGAACTGGGCTTATATATTTATTAATATAATTATTATTTTAAACTTGTGTGACTTATATTTTTTGGAAAACGAGAAAAGAAAATCCTAAATTCCTAATTACTCCTAAATTTCTTCACGCTAATTAAAAAAAAAATCATATGTTAAACCCTAATAATAAGTCTTTCTTCCAGTTTAATTCCTAAACTCTCTACCCGATCTTCGCCCCCACCCTCTTTCGCCGTCACGTCAATAACAAATCCCTTAATCTTCAAGACGCGGACACAGGCTCTGCTCACTCTTCGACGTTTGTTCTCTTCAACTTCGAGACTCAATCCCTCGCTTAGATCTCCCTCTCATGTATCTTCTACAAATTTTGCATTCTTGGATATAGTTTGATTATAAATTAAATTAACACTAGTGATTTATACATTTAAGTATATTTGTATCTTGGAATTTAAAATATTGGTGATATAAAAATTAAATTGACCTTAGTGATATTAAATTGGTGTTGGGGATGTGAGATTTAAATGGTAAAAAACTCTATAAAGGGAATTTTTCAACACTGCAATATAGAATTACATCAAGGAATTAACCTCACGTGATTGTCCCTGCTTGTATTAACATTATATTATTGATCCTAAATAAAATTAGGATGCAACATGAGGGGAATTAGAAAACCGAAAGAATAAGTTATTGATGTACAATCCTAGTAAATCGTTAGATGGTGTTGTATTTGATTACCAGGGATATACTGTGCTACTGGTGCAAATGCTCGATTTATGTATAATAAAGGTTGATTAATTTTTGTATTTGGTTTACAACTTCTATTTGAGTAGGCTTCATATTCATAGGATACAAAGTGATATAAATAATGTCTCGCAAATGTTTGGCAACAATAATAAATCTACTTAGATTATATGAGAAATAACTTTAAATTAAAAAAATGCATATGGTGTTAATATATAAAATAGTTAATTCAGAAATAAGTGATCAGAGTTTTAATTGTTGTTGACTTGAAGCCAAGACACAACTGATTGATAAGTTAATCACACTATAAAATATTTGATTCCATCTAACAGTGTGTCTCATTACAAGGTGGTAATATTATCCATGAATTGCTTTTGAATAATGTTGGAGTTTATTGTTTTTTTTTCTATTGTCTAAAGTGGGTTTGCCCTGTTTGACAGTCGAACTTTTTGACATTCGAAGAGTTTTCCAATCATACATATCTCTATGACACGCAGCCTGATGAACCCTTCAAGTAAAAGAGGTTTAACGTTTACTTTTACGCACTTTTATTGTTTTGATTGTTTTCTATTTACAGGTCTTGTTGGCTAGTTTCTTTACTTGTGTTGGTAACTTAATTTTGGTTCGAATGTGATATCATGGAATTTTTAGTGTTTAGTATAATACTTGCTGCTTCATTTACTTCTTTGATTCCTTATGTCTAGATAATTTTTGAGACTGCAATTTTTTGCATTAATCAAAATTCTTTTTGTTTATTGCTCAATTTAAAATATATTGGTTATGATATCTTACTATTGTGTATGGTAAATTCTTAGTCTTTGTTGTGCAATATTATAAATTCTACTCCAATTATCAAATTTGCATTATAAATTCTTAATCTTATGTTACTTATTTTATTGATATACAGGGCAATGAAGTTTCAATTTGACTGTGGATAAGAAGACGAATCAAGACCGATAGTTTAACTTAACATTTTTTCATTCATGTAATTTCGTACATTAAAGTGTTCAAATACATTAATAGTTTTACTTATGAGTATGTTGACATTGTTGACCTAAATGTATTTGTATAATTGTTATTTTATTGAAATAAAATTATTGGATTATGACCATTTATTATTTAGGTTTCTCATATTGCCATTTTGCCCTTTCTTTTTTAATTTAGTTGTAACCAATTTTTTTAAAATGAAATTAGATAATAAATGTAACAAAATATTGGCGACGAATCAAATATTAAAACACCAAATACATAATTTTATATAATATTTTATTTGTAATGAAAATAAGTTTTAGTAACCAAATTTTGGTTGTTGCTACTAATTTTTTTGTAACGAAAAAGGTTCCATTACAATTGTATTGGTAACGGAATTGTGTTTATTTTTCGTTACAAAAACTTTTTGCGACGGACTTTAAAAGACCAACTTATGTAACCAATGTTTTGTTACAAAAGGTTTTTGTAATAAAAAAAATATCTTTTTGTAACCAATTTTTTCGTTACAAAAAGTGCATTTTCTTGTAGTGAACGTCGATCCTCTGGGCATCAAGCTCAGGACTTTGGAAATGATGAGTGATTTGCGTATTTGATTGTTTTAGTACTTTATTTTTTGGATAAAATAATTTATGTTTTTGGATCCTTTCTTTCGGATGCTTTATTTTATGGATGATATTATGTTTTAGCTTTAATGTGTTTACCTTAGATCACTGTCCATTTTTTTTATCTGGATATTGTTGTTCTTATTTATGGCTTGTAAACATATCAGCTATTAGGTTTGGGCTATTTCCTCTGACATGATGGATTGAGATTGTGGTTTATGTTTGGTAGATAGCGACACCACTCATACAATCTTAAGAGATATGAAGTATTTTCATAACTTGGTAGAACGTAAGGGGAGTATAGCTACAATACACAATGATAGTATGTTGATAGTGTGCTCCGGAAGAGCTTCCATTGTCCTCCCTGTGGGTACCGAACTCATAATCGATAATGCTTTATTGTTTCCACAATCTAAGCGTACCCTGCTCAGTTTTAGAGACATTAGGATAAATTGATATAAAACTGAGAACAATAACGAATACCTTTTGATGACTATTACTCGAGGTAGCCAAGTTATAGAAAAACTCCCTTCCTTCTCCTCCGGGTTGTATTATTCATACATCCAGCCGTCTAATCCTCATCTAGCTATGCGTATGAAATTTCATGACCCGAACTTCTTTAAATTATGACATCAGCGGTTAAGTCATTCAGGACAATCTATGATACATAGGATTCTACCTAATTCAATTAGTCATAATATTTTGAATAATAGAATCCTTCCTGTTGATGAATTTATTTGTGATGCATGTTCTAAGGGTAAGTTAATAGTGTGCCCGTCGAGCACTAAGGTTGGACTAGTGTCTCCGGTTTTCCTTGAATCCCTCATGTTGATGAATTTATTTGTGATGCATGTTCTAAGGGTAAGTTAATAGTGTGCCTGTCGCGCACTAAGGTTGGACTAGTGTCTCCAGTTTTCCTTGGACGAATTCAAGGAGTCATTTGCGGACCTATTCACCCAGCATCAAGACCATTTCATTATTTCATGGTCCTTATTTATGCCTCCACTAGGTGGACATGTGCCTGTTTGCTGTCCACCCGCAATCAAGCTTTTGCGAAGCTCATTGCGAAAACTATCGAGCTTAGAGCTCAATTCCCGGATTATCCAATTAAGTCGATTCGCATGAATAATGCTGCTGAGTTCAGCTCAAAGGCCTTTACAGATTACTGCATAGCCCTGGGAATTAAAGTGGAGCATTCAGTCCCCTACGTCCATACCCAAAATGGTCTTGCTGAGGCGCTATTAAAACGTATCAAACTTATCGCGAGACCATTACTTATGAACTCCAAACTACCCACTTCATGCTGGGGGCATGCAGTCCTACATGCATCGCACTTAATACAAATCCGTCCAACTGCATATAATGATCATTCCCCCCTACAGTTAGTGCGTGGGAAAGAACCTAGACTTTCCCATCTGCGTATTTTCGGATGTGCGGTATATGTTCCGATAACATTACCGAAGCGGACCTCTATGGGCCCACAAAGGAAACTCGGTATATATGTAGGATTTGACTCTCCATCCATCGTGAAATACCTCGAGCCTTTGTCCGGGGATCAATTGACGGCCCGGTTCGCTGATTGCACATTCGATGAAGATTACTTCCCGACATTAGGGGGAGATCCGAATTCAAAATTGAATGAATGCCGGGAGCTTACGTGAAACGTAAGTAATCTTCAGTATCTAGATCTACGCACTAATCAAATCTGAATTAGAAGTTCAGAAGATCATTAATCTACAAAATTTAGCAAACAATCTGCCAGACGCATTCACTGACCATAGAGGTGCAATTAAATCGCATATACCCGCAGTAAATGCTCCCCAAAGGGTTGAGGTCCCAAGCAAAACAAGTACTCATGCCCCCACACGCCAAAAGCGTAAAGGACCCTCAAGAGATAGTAATACACCTAAACGAAAGGCTAGCAAATCTGGTCAGTCGAATGTAAAATCTCTAGAAGAGATTCGTCTAGATAACTCAAAGTCTCTAGGAGACGAGCGTCCTAGTGATGAAGCACGTGCACAAAATACTAAATGCACTAGGACCATGGAACGACCAGACCCAGATACACTGGGAAATGAGGAAGGTGATTAGGCGTGAAATTGTCATGATTCGTCACTCAAAATACCTTTGTTTTGATTGATTTATATGAGTATTTAGAGTCATTTGAGTATCATTTTCATAAACTAATGAATTTGTCTCTTTGATGCTCATAGATGGATAGAGGGCGAAAAGAGGAGTTCGTAGGACTTTGAATCGACTCAAACGGACGCCTGGATGAGAAGATATCGAAGAAATATGAAAAGTATTAGTTCGGGGGAGCAAAAGTATCATTGGAGTGCACAAGCGAGGAGCACTCGTGCACTTAGTGCACCAGTACTCGAGTACATCGCTCGAGCAGGTACAACTCGTGCACCTAGTGCACGAGCACTCGTGCACTGCGCACGAGTAGACGCGGGTCGTGCACGAGCAAGGGGAGGTCGAGCACTTTTTGCCCATTGGAAGAATTGGAGCGCACGATTGGGATGAGCTCGTGCACCTAGTGCACGAGCATGCGTGATTTTGGCCCATACGCTCCCGATTCGACCCGTTGCTTATATATACCCCTTCCGAACATGTTTTTACAGACGACGACATACACCACTTGATACGAGATTACTTTTAGACTTAGTTTTTAGAGAGAGGAGGAGGAGAAGAGACGAGCAAGCTTTACTTTACGTTTAATCGAGGTTTTAGTACGAATTCTTAGTTTATTTTCTTTTCTTAGTTTCTTTTCATTAGTTCGATTACGTTAAACACTTTAAACTTTATTTTTATTAATTAAATTTCAGTTCTTTGCAAGTATTTCTTTAAACCCTAGTTTATGTTTGATCTTTTATTCGTTCAAATCATTATATTTATGTTCGTCACTTCTTCTATTGCTTTTATTATTGTCAAAGCCATGTCCGGCTAAAACCCTTGCATGCTTAGGTTAGGATGAACTCGTAGAAGTAGGACGTGGGTACGTAATTAGGGTAATTCGTGACGTTAGTTTTAATTCTCTTAATTAATTAATTCTTAAAATTAATCTTAACTTTCCTTTGAACTTCGTTTGAAAAGTGTTAGAGAGAGGACGACCTTATCACTCGATAACAACGAGTAGACTTAACTAGAAGGTTTAGAAGAGGTTAATTAATCTACCGGTTTAGCTAAGGAGGACGGCCGTATCACCATTAGTTAAATTAGGGTCTCTTTAATTAAGCACAATCTATTAATTTGTTAGTGGATTAGTGAAGTCGATTGATAGGATAAAGTATTAGGGTTTGAAATCTTGAGCTTTCATCTTACAATCTTTTACTTAGGTCATTTCTTGTTTGTCACGGTTACTTTGATTATGTACCTGCTCCGTTAGTATACGTAGGAATTCCTATCCTAAGCATCACCATCATCCATTTGAAAACACATTTAGATTACTTAGTGAAATTTTATGTTTGCATTCGTAGAATAGTTTTAGTCTTTTAATTAATTTTCCAAAATCCCAAAAATATTACACTCATATTAGCTACGACGCGTAGATCTTCAGGGATCTGTTCGCATACACTCCATCCCTTGGGTTCGATAATACTTGGTCCCAATACTTTCCCATACTACAGTGAACCCGTACTCTTGCAGGGAAACTACTAGTAGAAAGTTGGTATTTTCCGATTCAAGTCAATGGCACCGTTGCTGGGGATGACGTTGTATGTCTTTTGAATAGGACTTGTAGATAGCTTAGTAGTTAGTAGTGAGTGATTTACTTTTCTGTTTTATTTCGTAGTATTTTCGGCAGTTGCATTTTTATTCTTTTGTTAGTGTTTCAGGTTTATGAAAATACGCTCACAAGGTGATACGAGCGAAGAGAGACTACAGCTAGATCCTGAGACAATAGCAAGAAGAAACCGAGTTAACGGCACTGGAGTGAGTGGTAGCCAGAATCAAGTTCCATTAGGAGATAGCCAGAGCCTAAACCCGGGTACACAGAACGTAAATAATCCAGCTCACAACCTTGTCCAACATCCTCAAAACAACCCTGCTTACCCACAGAACAACTTTCCACAAAACAACTTACCCTACCCTTACCCATACCCACCTTATCCATATCCACCATACCCGTATCCTCCACCTCCTGTTTACAACCAACCACCAACTTATCAACCACCACCACCCCAACAAGTACTTGTACCACCTGCTAATCCACAGCACGTTCCTCAGAATGCAGATCAGAACATGGCTATTCGAGGAAGGTTCGCGGCACAACCGCAGAGGTACTATGATGGAGTGACATTGCCCCCTGTAGAGACAAATAACTTCTCAATTTCCCCAGGAATTCTTAAGCTGCTTACCGAGAATTAATTCAAGGGGGAGGTTGGGAAGGAGAATCCTCATACTCATCTGAGGAGTTTTCTGATGATCGCATCCACGTTTAATTATAACGGCATGTCTGAAGATGCCAAGAGGCTCAGGCTGTTCCCATTCTCTTTGACGGGAATAGCCAAGGAGTGGTACGATAACACGCTCCCACGGGGAGGTGTAACCACATGGGCCGAGCTCGAGCGTCTGTTCCTCGAGCGATTCTACCCTCCATCTAGAATGATTAAAGCAAGGATAGAGATTTCTTCCTTCCGTCAGAAGCCAGGAGAGGATTTACGTCAGGCTTGGGAGAGATACTCGAACATGTTGATTGAGTGCCCGTAGCACGGGTACAACGAGGGAGATATCATGGCATTCTTCTATAGTGGAGCCAGCAAGGCTGGCCAAGCCCATCTAGATGCATGTGCCAGTGGAGCTTTTCTGAACCAAGGGATAACGAGATGTAGAGAAATCGTCGACAACATTGTCACGAATGTCGGGGCATGGAACGAGGATCCAGAATTTCAGAGAGCTTGTAAGTTGGAGGAGAATGAGGGGACAAGGAAGCTGTTGATGGCTATGATGGAGAAGATCAGCAACCTTGAGGGAATGTAGCAGTGAGCGAGAAAGTGGACCCACCATGAGCCAGCAAGAAGAGACCAACTATATGGGAAGGCCTAACTATCCACAAGGGAGGTATCCACAAGGTGGCAATCAATTTGGAAGGCCTTCTTATGGCCAGCCATTTGTACCTCCAGGTCCACAGCCGCCTCAAAATCAATGGAGGAACACACAAGGATATCAAGGAGGACAACAGCCTCCTCAAAACACATGGAGGAATAACGAGAATTTTTCATATGCTAATCCGAATGCCGGAATTACAGTTCCTCCAGGCGTGGATCCAGGTTCGAAACCTCCTGGTGGAGAAGGCGGTGCCTCAACTGAGGAGATGTCGAGAGCTATCCTTCAGAAGGTGGAGGAAGGAAGCAAGAGATTGTCCTCTTTGGAGTATGACATTAAAGAGTTGCATAAGATAGGTGATCAGCGTGATCAAGAACTCCAGAAGAGAGATGTAGAGCTGAATCAAATTCAGCAAGAGAACAATAGGCGGTTCACTTCGATAGAATTTCAAATGAGCCAGATCGTAAAATCATTGGGTAGAGAGTCGGGTAAGTATCCTTCTATGCCGGAGAGAAACCCGAAAGAGCATTGCAAGACGATCCAGCTTAGAAGTGGGACTAACTATGATGGTCCTCAGATGCCTGCTGATTCTGAGACGCCCCAAGGAGAGATTGAGATTGAGGAGATGGGAGTTGAGAAAGGGGTTGAGGGTGAAGGCACTCAGAAGAGTAAAGATATGAATGAGAGCAAAGAGCCTGAAGAGGAAGGCATTGAGAAGATTGAGAGAGTTCCTAAGTGGAAGAAGGCAAATGAAGCAAGGGAGAAAGTGGAAGAGATCGAGCGTGATGAATGGGGGGTACCCAAATCAGTGATACCCGTCCCATATCCACAACGCTTCATGAAGAAAAAGCTTGATGAGAAATTCGCTAAATTCCTTGATGTTTTTAAGAAATTGCATATTAACATTCTTTTTTATGATGCTTTGGAACAGATGCCGAATTATGCCAAGTTTCTGAAGGACTTGATAGCGAAGAGGAGGCGAGTAGATAAGCCCAAGTTGGTGCAGCTGAACCATGAGGTGAGTGCATTAGTGCACAAAGTGCTTCCACCGAAGTTGAAGGATCCCGGGAGTTTCACGATCTTATGTGATATCGGGAATGGAGTTAAGAAGGGAGCGTTGTGCGACCTTGGGGCGAGCATCAATCTTATGCCCTTGTCACTATTCAAGAAGTTGGAGGGTGGAGAACTTCAGCCGACAATGATGACGCTTCAACTCGCCGATCGGTCTATTACTCGACCTCAAGGTGTGGTTGAAGACGTACTCATAAAAGTTGGAGATCACATTTTTCCAGCCGATTTTGTAGTCCTAAAGATGGAGGAAGATGAGCACGTGTCTTTGATCTTGGGAAGACCGTTCTTAGCAACGGCCGGGATGGTGCTAGATGTGGCAAATGGGAAGATCACGTTGAAAGTTGACGATCAAGAGATAAAGATTTCCCTATATGAGGCCATGAAACACCCGAAGGAGGATGCGAGTTGTTATTGCATGGATGTCATTGATCTTTGCGTTGAAGACACACCTCCTATCTCTATTCTTTCTCATATTCATGATTTCGTTAGTCCTTCACTTGATAATTTAACCCATGAGCATGATGACCTTGATGGTTTTGATAGGGATAAAGGGAAAAAGTTGAAGGATGAAGAAGTGAAAAGTGAGGACGTGGTCCAGTTGGAAGGGAAAGTAAAAGTTAAGAAGAAAAAGTCCAAGCGCAAGAAATTACTTAGTAAGACTCCTCCGGATAAAGGTGAGAAGAAGTTGAGACCCCCACCACTTGAGGTGGAGAAGGAAGCAAAGGAACTCATGATGGAGGGGCATCAAGGAAAGAAATTCAACCACCACTCTTATGAGAGTAAGGGAGGTAATTTTGAGTATCATGTCCCATAAGCTCCTTTGAGCTCGGTCCGGCATGAGGACCTTAAAAATAACGCTGAATGGGAGGCAACTCATTTTTATTAATTTTTCATTGTTTTTATGTTATTAGGGTGTTATTGAATCATAAGTTTTAATCTCGTACTTGAGAGTTTTATTTTGTAGGCTTGTCTCGAGAGAGTAGAGGAATCATGGAGTTATTCATAAGGGAGGAACTCAAGCAAGGGAGTGTGCTGCGTTGTTAAGAGAAACTGAATAGTTTGGATGAGGTAACCCACAACCCCAAACTTAGACCTCTTCACAAGGTTGAAGTTTGGGGGGTGGAGTTTTTATATATTTTATTGTTACATTGCACAGGCGCACACGTCTCTTTGAGTTGAGTTTGGTTATTTGAGTCTTGAGATGATCCTTGGGCTGTTAGTGTTTTGATATGCTACAACATATTTCATGCTTATCAATCATCTTATGCTTGTGATTGCTATCTTTGAGTATGACTTAGTGAGAAAAGTTGAGTTGTAAGGGTGAGTTAGGAATTCTTTTGTGTGAGTGCTTGAGTTAGAGTTGATTTGGGAAAGAATTAGTATGCTTGCGAGTTTTCCTCTTGAGTACTTGTGTGATGAGAGTGAGAATTCACTAGGACTAGCATGGATGTGAAAGCCGTGAGATTTGAGCCTTTTGAGATTTTGATGCATAAAATAATCTCTTCGTTTGTGAGTGGATCGTCACCTTAGAGGATGCTAGAACTTGTGTGTGCTCTCGCTTCTTGATTGTGTCTAGTTTGATATGCCGAATGTGATCTTAGGCCATCTTTATTTTGATTGAGTCACTTAGCCTAAATTTTCCTTACCATTGATATTTGTCCCTTGGGTAGCCCCTTTGAGCCTAAAGCCTATTTCATTTGCTAGCACATTTAAACACTATTCCAAGTTCCTAAGCCTTTTTGTCCCAATTTGAGTGGAGAATAGGAAAAGTGTGAATGTGAAGGGATTGAATTGAGTTGAAAAAGAAAAATGTGATTGCTTGAGTGATTATGAGAAGAAGGTGTGATGAAAAAAGTTGTGGGAAAAGGAAAAAAAACTGAGAATAACAAAAGAAAAAAAGAACGAGCTCATATGTTTGTGAAAAAAAAAGTGAAGTGATTGAGAAAAGTGAAAAGAGTGAGAAAGAAAAAAAAATTGACGTGTTGAGAGTGTTGGAATTGAAAGTGTGTTGATTGAGAATGTTTGAAGAATTCTGTTCCTAATCTCGAAGTACTAAAGTTTGAGTTTCTATTCTCTATTCACTTGAGTCACTTACCATATATTGTTATCCCACCTGTCCAAAGAGCCTACATTACAACCTTGAGAAAGTCCTTTTTGATTCGGCATTGATTTCTAGAGTATGGTCGGAGTTGAGAGTGCTTACAAGCCTATGGCTGCCGATATGTGTGATTGATTGCTTGAGTGAGTCCCTTAATCATTGATATACACTTGTGAGGGAGTGAAACACATCGTTGAGTGCACATCCATGTTTGATCTTAGTGTTTCTTGTTGTTGTTGCATGAGTATGATGAAGGAAGGTGAGTGAGTAAACTTGTGATTGATCTTTGAAGCTCGAGTTCATTTGCTTGCATGACTTGATTCGTTGACTCATTCCTAATAATTTCACTTGACTTACTATTTCGTTGCTTGAGGACAAGAAACATGGTAATTTTGGGGGGGGTTGATTAAGCGTGAAATTGTCATGATTCGTCACTCGAAATGCCCTTGTGTTGATTGATTTATATGAGTATTTAGAGTCATTTGAGTATCATTTTCATAAACTAATGATTTTTTCTCTTTGATGCTCATAGATGGATAGAGGGAGAAAAAAGGAGTTCGTAGGACTTTGAATCGACTCAAACGGATGCCCGGATGAGAAGATATCGAAGAAATATGAAAAGTATTAGTTCGGGGGAGCAAAAGTATCATTGGAGTGCACAAGCGAGGAGCACTCGTGCACTTAGTGCACGAGTACTCGAGTACAGCGCTGGAGCAGGTGCAACTCGTGCACTGCGCACGAGTAGACGCGGGTCGTGCACTAGTGCAGAGCAAGGGGAGGTCGAGCACTTTTTCCCTCTGGAAGAATTGGAGCGCACGATTGGGATGAGCTCGTGCACCTAATGCACGAGCATGCGTGGTTTTGGCCCATACGCTCCTGATTCGACCCGTTGCTTATATATACCCCTTCCGAACACATTTTTACAGACGATGACATACACCACTTGATACGAGATTACTTTTAGACTTATTTTTTAGAGAGAGGAGGAGGAGAAGAGACGAGCAAGCTTTACTTTACGTTTAATCGAGGTTTTAGTACGAATTCTTAGTTTATTTTCGTTTCTTAGTTTCTTTTCATTAGTTCGATTACGTTAAACACTTTAAACTTCATTTTTATTAATTAAATTTCAGTTCTTTGCAAGTATTTCTTTAAACCCTAGTTTATGTTTGATCTTTTATTAGTTCAAATCATTATGTTTATGTTCGTCACTTCTTCTATTGCTTTTATTATTGTCAAAGCCATGTCCGGCTAAAACCCTTGCATGCTTAGGTTAGGATGAACTCGTAGAAGTAGGATGTGGGTACGTAATTAGGGTAATTCATGATGTTAGTTTTAATTCTCTTAATTAATGAATTCTTAAAATTAATCTTAACTTTCCTTTGAACTTCGTTTGAAAAGTGTTAGAGAGAGGACGACCTTATCACTCGATAAAAACGAGTAGACTTAACTAGAAGGTTTAGAAGAGGTTAATTAATCTACCGGTTTAGCTAAGGAGGACGGCCGTATCACCATTAGTTAAATTAGAGTCTCTTTAATTAAGCACAATCTATTAATTCGTTAGTGGATTAGTGAAGTCGATTGATAGGATAAAGTATTAGGGTTTGAAATCTTGAGCTTTCATCTTACAATCTTTTACTTAGGTCATTTCTTGTTTGTCACGGTTACTTTGATTATGTACCTGCTCCGTTAGTATACGTAGGAATTCCTATCCTAAGCATCACCATCATCCATTTGAAAACACCTTTAGATTACTTAGTGAAATTTTATGTTTGCATTCGTAGAATAGTTTTAGTCTTTTAATTAATTTTCTAAAATCCCAAAAACATTACACTCATATTAGCTACGACGCGTAGATCTTCAGGGATCTGTTCGCGTACACTCCATCCCTTGGGTTCGATAATACTTGGTCCCAATACTTGCCCATACTACAGTGAACCCGTACTCTTGCGGGGAAACTACTAGTAGAAAGTTGGTATTTTCCGATTCAAGTCAGAAGGTATGGTTGACGTAAACGCCGATATCTCTATGAATTTCATAGATACGGGAGAAACTTGTAATATTAATATTTCTGTCGTCGACGATACATTTGCAGCGACATTTGCTCTTTCCATTAACGATCCGAATCTAGAACCCAAAACTATCGTTGAGTGCCGGAAGCGCTCCGATTGGGTAAAATGGAAAAGAGGCAATTGAAGCAGAGTTCGCATCGCTTAACAAAAGACAAGTATTTGACTCTTTCGTTCGTACACCCGCGCGCGCTATCCCTGTAGGATATAAATGAGTATTTGTACGAAAACGAAATGAGAACAATACTATGGAGAGATATAAAGCGAGACTTGTAGCTCAAGGGTTTTCACAGAGACCCGCGATTGATTTCGATCAAACCTATTCTCCCGTCATGGACTCAATAACGTTCCGCTACTTGATATCTTTGGCAGTTAAAATGAATCTCCAAATGAGATTAATGGACGTAGTAACTGCGTACTTATACGGATCACTTGATGCCGACATTTATATGAAAATCCCCGATGGATTTGACATTCCGCAGATGAGGGATGGTGAAAATCGCAGTATGTATAGCATAAAATTGCAAAAGTTGTTGTATGGCCTGAATCAATCGGGCCTTATGTGGTACAACCGACTTAGTGAATTCCTTCAGAAGAAGGGATACACATTCGATAAAGCTCCCATGCGTATTCACGAAGAAATCACAAGGTGGTTTTTGCATCATATCCGTCTATGTTGATGACCTGAACATAATCGGAACATGCAAAGAGATTGAAGAAGCCAGCTCATTCTGTTGGGAAAATAGGGGTGCCCGGAATCTATTCGGGATGATAATTAAATATGAATTTAAATTCAATTATTACTAGCATGAATTAATCCTAATTAATTCAAATAATAATTCCAACAACAAATTTAACATCATGCATGTTGAATTAATTCACATAAAATCTAGGCGGAAATAAACAAGAATTTATGTGACTTACGTACCTCTTGTAGAATTGACCTTTGAATAAACGGGACAATCACGATCACGCTTTATCAACTCAAAAACCTTCTCAAGTATTTCCCTTTCCCTTACTTGATCACCGGTGGGAGATGCTTTCAAGTAATTTAAATAACTAAGGAAAAAGAAAAATATATATGCTCTTGATTTTTCCAACACATGAAATTATTTCCTTGGGGATGAAATAATCATTCCCTATTTATAAGTGGGGTGGCCGAAAATTTGAGGTTTCATGGGCTTGAAAAAATCTTTTCTTAGTCTCTAAGAAATCTTGAATATATCCCATATATTCTTTTCTCCATAATAAAATATTCCACAAAAATCTCACCCTGCTTATAAAACTTGTAATTTTCGAAAATCTTAGGAAAAGAATCCAAGATTTGGATCTTCTTGAATATATGAGATAATCTTGTATTCCAAGAATACTTATCTTCCATAATATCTTTCAAGAAAATCAACAAAATCTTTTCTCTCCTAATATTGCAATTTTCGAAAATTCTAGGAAAAAATCAGCAATATATTTTCTTTTTATTTTAATCACCTTATCATTATTGGACTACTTAATGGGCTACTTGAGGGGCCTTTAAGGAGAATTAAGATTGGACCTCCTAATGGACTTCTGAATTTCAATATTGAGCCCCAATATAATTCAATCCATTAATATTAATTATTACCACTAATAAATTAATATTGCACTATCCATCTTAATCCATATTACGATAATATGGGCTCCCGGTTATTATTTCCCGCATTTAAGATTATCAAGTCCATTAATTAATTAAGCTTCTGAATAACTCTAAATTAATTAATATATTTCACCTTGGAGTAAAGACAACCCAACATTATTATCCGTACCGAAGAAACTGATTCTTTACTTGCAAGATTTGGTACGATAAAACTTCTGAGCCTACCAAGGGGACTAATCACACGAGCCGTACTCGCACGCGTTTCTCCGTATTAAATTTTAGCAACCGTCGTATGATTAATATTACTGCCCAAAGCACAAGGTTCGAAGTCACGATGATTCTCACCCAACATGAATCAAAGCAGTAACCATTAAGCACACATGTCCTATTTAAGTGACGGAGATTAAGAAATCAATAACCACTGAGGTCTAATTCTTCACATTTCAGAATAGAAGAATATATCCTCGCTGTAGGTCCTCTTCAACACATACTAAATATGCTAGTGCAATCTCTTAGTCAAGACAGACCAATCTGAGACTTACACATCGACCTTTCACGGCAGATTGTTCAATTCCACCTAGGTCGTGAATTTGTACGTTTAGTTACAAGGAAACTGTTAATGTGATCTTCCGTGATCGGGTATCACCACATTAACTACAATGTAACATGTACCATATATTGAACGGTTTGCAATAGATATTCAACATTCAATCATAACTAAAGCAAATGTGATAAACGAATTATTCTCATAAACAAGTGTTTAATACATGAGTTATACAAAGTAAAAGTATACTTTCACGTATAACTCCAACACAATCTTGAAAGCTGAATTCGAAATGAAAGCCTTGGGTAAAACCAAGTACTGGCTCGACCTGCAGATCGAACATCTCCCAGAAGGAATTCTTATACATTAGTCAACCTACGTGAAGAAGGTATTGGAGAGATTTCACATGGATAAATCTCATCCACTTAGCACCCCTATGGTTGTCCGATCCCTCGAAGTGGATAAGAACCCATTTAGACCAAGAGAAGATTTAGAAGAAATTCAGGGGCCAGAAGTTTCTTATCTTAGCGCTGTTGGAGCTTTGCTCTATCTCGCAAATTGCACTCGGCCGAACATTGCATTTGCTGTTAATTTGCTTGCGAGACATAGCGCTTCTCTTACAAGGAGACATTGGAATGGTGTTAAGCATGTTCTACGGTACCTTCAAGGGTCTCAAGATCTTGGACTGTTTTACCGTAAGAACCAAGACAAAACCTTGGTAGGTTATGCGGATGCTGGCTATTTGTCTGATCCCCACAATATCATATCCCAGACTGGTTTCGTTTTTCTCTGTGGTGGTACCGCGATCTCATGGAGATCGGTTAAACAAACCATGGTTACCACGTCCTCAAACCACTCAGAGATAATAGTTTTATTTGAAGCCGCACGAGAATGTGTTTGGTTAAGGTCCTTGGTAAAACACATTGGTGACTCGTGTGGTATCGCTAAAGGCGATACACCTCCCACCGTTATATTTGAAGACAACGCAGCTTGCATCGCACAAATGAGTATTGGGTACGTCAAGGGAAACCTGACGAAACATATTTCACCTAAGGTTTTCTACCCATACGAACTCCAGAAGAGTGACGTGATTACCATTCAAAAGGTGCAATCTAGTAACAATCTAGTAGATCTGTTTACTAAGTCCTTACATACGTCTACTTTTGAAAAGTACGTTCGTGGTATTGGGATGCAAATACTCAAAGTGTTGTTGTCTTCAGGGGGAGCGGTAACCCCGAAATGAATCTAGAAGATTTGATCTAGAAGATCGATTACATTCCTCCCTAACTTATTATTTGGCCGATACCTAGGACGTGGAGTTTTTATGACAAGACATTTATGTTATGTTGTAATGTCCAAGGGGGAGTGTTGTAAATCTAGAAGATTTATTATTTCAAATCTAAAAAATTTGATGTGGACATTACTAATGGACCAATAACCCAATGGGTTTTATATCTTAGACTAGTGTTTTATTCTTATAAATAGACTATTGTATTCATAATTGTAATTACGCATACACAAGAATATTAGTGAAACTCCTGGCTTGACTCGCTCCCAAACGTAGTCATTCCCGACGAATTGAGTGATCAAATCTTGCGCCTTTAATTTACGCACTCAATTACAACAAATATGACCATATTCTAAATACGTATTGATTACATCAGATATGACGTATTTCCGATTGTGATTGATCAATGATCACTTGCACGATAAAGTATTAGTGGGAGGGGTCGTGTGTAAAGAATGATGCCAAGGAAAAATCCTCCACTTTAAATAACCGAGAGTTTTGTGAGATGATATTATTATACACTCTTCAAATTATCAATCTATAAACTTTTTGTTTCTTTTAAATAAAAAGGTAAAGAAAAATAATATAATAAAGTAATGTAATAGCGCGAAAATATTTTTAGATAAAAGTGAGAATAAATTTATATAAAAAATTGTCAAAAGTAGAAGTGAAAGTTTATAGTGCAACATACTAAAATAAAAAAAATTGGAAGTTTATAATAAAATGAAAAGAATATATATAATAAGGTCTATTTGATATTTGAGCATGACAATTAATTTTTAAAATATAATTGAGCCGATACTCTTTAAATTCATAAATAACATAATATAATAGATTATACATTGTTTCACGTATAAGACAGTTCTCATACATAAGCTGAGTCTCAAATACGAAATATTATATGATTCATTAATTTATAATGAAAAGTATGGCTCAAATATCATAAGATTTTCTGTGTACAAAAATCCCTTTAAAATAATAGTTTTAAAAGGAAAAAAGTAATTTGTCTACATAAAAGTACTTTTTTTCTCCTTCAACTGTCCGGAATGCATTCCGTGCATTAGACTTTGTACACAAGTCTCTGAGCTAAGAGTATCTATAGAATGAAATTGGTTTATACATAAATTATATAAGGGTATTAATTATTTTTACTGAAAAATATTAATTATTTTCATTGAAGAGTATTAGTTGTCTTTACTGAAGAGTCTTATTTTATTTTTACTAAACAACTAATACTCTTCAGTGAAAACAACTAATACCCTTTAGTGAAAACAATTAATACTCTTCACTGAAAACAACTAACACCCTTCAATGATTCATGTGTATACCATTTTCACTCTATACTTTGTCCTGAGCCTAATCTAACAAGGATTATTTTTATTTTTTATTATTCATTCACATGATCACTTTGGGGCCGTTTGGTTCACGGGATGAGATTGATTAGATGAGATTGAATTAGATGAGATTGAATTAGATATGATTATTTGAGGAGAAATGTGTGTTTGGATTGTAGGATTGTTTGAATGATTAAATGAGTTTAAAGTACAATATATAATTTTTAAAGCATGAGACTATGGAGTCTCACCATCCCTAAGGGTTTATTTAGTCCTTCATTTGATGGATTAGGTAGGTTCATGACTCGGGCCCCAATTTTATCTCGGGCCGTAAACCTGTAAACCAAACGCAATATTACATGGGATTGAGTGAGACTAAAACTTTAGTCCCACCCAGGGACGGATCCAGAAATTGATAGTGGGGTGGGCTATAATTAAAGACTTTTGCACACTAAAATTTATCAAAAATATTTTTTAAAACCAATAACATTTAGGGGTTGACAGTTTAAGGATTACATGGTTGCATTTTGACAAAAGTAGGTTAATAATTTTTTTAGGCTACTTTTTTAGCCCATTTTTTTGGTACTCGGTATCCGGCTCATTGACCGACTAATACGGGCTTTTTTTTTTTGGCAAATGTATGCAATTTTATTGCTCTAAATTTGCGAAAAATTAAATTTTTACCGACCTAATTCCAAAAATATATATATAATCTCAAGATTTATACATAACAATTTTTTTCCTATTAAGGTTTGTGCTCCATTTAAAATTAAAAACGAGTATAAGATGGATCTTATTAATTAGGATATGTTTTGAAACTCTATTGCAAAATCAAAAGTAATGTTAAGTAATTATTGTAGTAAAATTAAAAGTAGAGAGTGTTTTGAAATAAAATCATGATTTTAGAAGTGAGAAATGTTTGAAAGTGGATAGTTTTATATAGGAGGAGTTTGGAAGTGGATAGTTTCAAAGACTAAAATTATTTTTTCGTAGTTTAAAATTATCTAAATTATAATGCATGAAGTATATGATATGTTGGCTTATGAAGTCTTGAATTTGATTTAAATGGCAAATTACCATTTAATAATTCATCTATATATATATTTTTTTTTATCTAATGGCTATTTTTTAACATTAAATAAAGTGTATAAGTTAATTAATAACATCGATTCACTTATTTGTGTTGCAGTTAAAGTGCATTCCAGGCGACTACAACTCATTTTTAATTGAAAAACATTTGGAAACTAAAGAAACATTGAAATTTTGGCAATACATATATGAGAGATTTCGGAGGGTGCACTGGGCTAGAGCCCAGTCCAGCCCTAACGTGGAAACGTCCATGGTCCCATCCAATCCAACGAACCAAACGATCCATTTTATTATAGAAAAAAGAAAAAGGTTATATATTATATCAGGAAATATCATATTACTTACAATAACATATAGTTAGGTAATTAAAATTGAGATCGTAGGTTATAATCAGATAGTGACTGTGACTGTAATATATATTGCTGAGGTCTCTTCTTGGACAATTTTGTGGAATGGAGGTTTACTTTTACTATTTCTGTACTGCAATATTCTTTGTGCCATTTTTTAAATTTCAATATGTATTTTTCATATTAAAGTTTTAATGCATGCACTCATAATTAATTATGGTGGTTCATTGTATATATTTTATAACTCATAATTAATTATGGTGGTTTATTGTATAGTATATATTTTAAAATTCAACATTTCATATATAATATAGATTAGTGAAACACAAAAAAAATAATATAGATAAGCATTTTCAATTTTACATAGTACTATATAACGACTTGCTAGCAGCCTATCAGTATCACAGTATGCATCACCTAACACTAGAATTTGAACTTAACGCTGCTATTAACTTCATACATTCTATTCTGATCATTCAAATAATTGATAACTAAGCTATATGTTTGACAATACCCGAATTTATAAAGGAGGATCATGAAGTTAATATAAATAAATAAGTATTTCAATTGGTATGATACTTTTTGTAGAAAACTAAAAAATAAATTCATGACCCACAAATAATATCATACCAATAAGATATCAAGGTCATCGGTGAATCCCAACACTATATTCGATGGGGCACACAAAAAAAGCACTCCCTCCGATTCGAAAAGATTGATGTTTTAACATTTGTTGTAAAAATTAAGAATTAATGTATATTGACAAATATATCTTCATAATTCCTTAATTACAGCTCCTAATAAATTTATTAAAAGTAAATTTCAATATGAATGAGATTTTTTTTTGGAATTGATTAGGGGTATAATGGAGAAGTAGAGTAAAAAATAAGTAAAACATCAAATATTTTGAAACAAACAATCTACCCTAAAACATCAATCATTTTGAATCGGAGGGAGTAATTAATAATTTACCAAGTGTATGCCAGCCCCATTACACATGAATAAAACATGAATCAAAAGAACATAAGTATAAAATAATTTATTGAACACAATCTGGTACAAATTAATCATCTTTAATTACCTGCGGGATTTAATTAATCATAGACTCATAATGCAAGACCATAATATTATACTCCACAACAGCATTCTGTGTGGTGAGATTAACCCAAACAGTCTGGGCGGTGGCGATCCCTCGTGCCAGCCGGAAAACACCAGCGCCGCCGACAATCGGCATTTCCCGGTACTTATGCATGATGGGATTATGGCCCACCACGCTAATGGTGCTCCCATTATATTGTCCACGCGTGAACACAAAATTGAGGGTCATTAGGTAAGCCGTTTCCTGGAAGGAGGCGGACCCGTACATTCCCTGGGCCCGCCCAACCATCTGCGAATCGGGCTCCGGCCCAACTGTCAACGGATCGTCCGTCATCCTGATTAGACCGAAGCCCGTAGGGGATGTGGGAGTGGATTTAGCTTGTGCAACTGCGATGGCTGTAGGGTTTTTGGCGGTTACGGTGTCGTGAAAGTAAAAGTGGAGTTTGGTTAGCTTTTCTTTTGCGTTTGGGAGGTGTTTGAACCATTCTTCCACGGCAGAAGTACCACGGGCCGTGGGCTTTGCTATCGCCACAGGCACAGCTAAGAAATAAAGTATGAGAATTGTGAATATTTTCTCCATTTCTTATTGTTATGTGAGCAGAAGACGAAGGAGATCAATTTATCATTATGGACAGACAATCTCAGTGGAGGTGTGGGTCCCAATCTAAAGCTTTTAATTTGTGTGGGAAATTCGGTAAAATGTCGCGGCCATTGTGTATCGTGGTCTATAAATAACAAGGGCGCCATATTTTTCCAAAGAGTTATGTTGTGTGAAATCGGTCTCATTTTATAAGGTGGAATTCATCTTCGATCGCTCTAAATAAACACCCCACCCAATTAAATTAAAAGGACATGTGAGATTTTTTTTTTTAAGCTAAGAACTTATCATTTTTACTTAAGCTTTACTGCTTCACAATACTATGTTGATTAGTCAGGTATAGTATGGATTAATGTGTAAAATTAAATTAAGTTTCGTACGATGGATTGAGATTTGTGAGACAGACTAACACAAACTTATGTCATGTATGCATGTAGCCTTTTTTTTATCGGACAAATAGGAACTCGAATATGATTTTAGATATAGGCAGTGAGGCTCCAAATTTCCCTTTTTATATCATCTAACTTTATTACGCCGAACTTGTTCAAAAAATTGTACTCCCTCCTTTTTTTATTTTATTAAATGTATTTTAGGAATAAAATAAAAAATTAAGGTTATAAAAATTTGCCAATATTACCTTTAGAATCCCTAAATTATGGAAAAAACAAATGGAAAGATTTGTCGAAAATAATAAGTGAGTAGAAGATTAACAAGGGTAAAATTGAGTTATTTAATGAAAAATTATCAAAATGACATGTATAAAAAAAATATAAAATCTAAAATGAAATTTAATAAAATAGAGAGGGAGTAATAAAGTTTATTAATCTTTCACGTGATGAACTAAAAAACCATCCGAATCTCCAGTTGCACGTTATGAACACACCATACTTATTACATGAATCTAGTAGAATAAATAAAAGAAGGGACAATAATTTGAAGGTGAGAAATATGATAGACAATAGCTGAAAGAGGGACAGAGAGGAGCGGCCCGTGCCATTTTTTTTTTTTTTTCCATTTTTTGATGTGGACTATTTCACATATTTTATTTGTGAGACAGAGTTTATTTAACTATTATTGTTAAGAAAATATGTGAGTTGAGTTAATTTTAAACTTACGTGTCATATATATATACACACCACAAAATGAACTTCTTGGGATGATCTCTCACAAAATTACCTCAAATTTCATTTAATTTGTTTTTCCATTTTTCTTCTTGTATAGTCCCTCCTATTTTTTCTTTTCTCCTATTTTAACAAATAAAGCAAGGGGGAGTTGCATTTAGGTTCATCCCATTAGAGTCTATTAGTGTTTGGTTTAAAATATTGTGGAAAATGCAAAATGGTTCACTTTGTGTCCCTTTTTTTATTTTTTCAGAATGATGTGACTAAAGACACTTTTTCGCCTCTTGTTTTTTCAGGTTGTTGGCTGCCCACTTTTGCACAAGACATTTGAACATAATTTTTGAACATTTTCAAATTGTTAGTTCATTTTTTTCTTTTTATATTTTTTGAATATCAAACTTTTTTAATATTATTTTTGAACAAGATTTTTGAACATTTTCAAATTTTTAGTTCGTTTTTTTTTCTTTTTACATTTTTTGAATATCAACTTGTTGAATATTATTTTTGAACAAGATTTTTTAACAACAGAAATTCAACAGGTATACACTACACATATATTTTGCACAAAAATATTTATTGTGTTGCATTCTCTTTATTAATTGTGCTGCATCACATGTTTCATTAATTACATATTTAAAATTCAAAAAATGACATTTGAATTTGAAAAATACATATTTATGACAAACAAAGTCTGTAAAAGTACAAAAAAAAAAAATTGCAGTATCTTGATCTTCAATCACACTCCCATCATCTTCATTCTTCTCCCCAATATCTTCATATCACCCAACAAAAAAATAAATTTTAATGAAATTCAACTAAAAAATAGCACATCAATAATACTAATAAATACAGCAAACACCCATCAACAATCTCATAAATACAATTCCATAGATGATGTTCTAATTTTATCTTCATTACCCTTCTGCTAAAATCACACTTCACACAAACAACACCACACCCACACACACAACACCACCTGCACAACAACAAAATACATTCCCACAAAAAAACATACACTTTCACACATACACACGCACAAATCACACGCACAAAAAACACATATGCACACACACCCGCAGTAGATGTTTCAATGCTTTTAATTTAAAAACTAAGACAAAAATCACTTGGCTTACTGGTTCGATGATTCCAGATTGAGGCAGCGGCGGATCTAAGGCGGATTTGAGGATATCTTCCGAAAAAACAGATCCAAAACATGGATCGAAGAGTAGATCGGGGTCGGATCGGCATCAGATCTAACCCACAAGAGAAATAGACATAACAATGAGGATCTGCCTTTTCGCCGCTTCCCTACCGTCGTGTGCACGTGCGGACCTTCCCTCTATCGTCGTTCTGTCTCCGGTATCGGATCTGCCTTTTCGCCGCCGCAGAGAGAGAAGAGATGGGGAATATTTGGCGGCGTCACTGGCCGTGCGGTGGGCGGCGTCGTTGGCCCAGGCGGTGGTGGCGTCGCTGGCCCAGGCGGTGGTGGCGCGGTTTGCGGCTCTTTCTTCTGTCTCCGATGACGGGAAAGCCAAGGCGGGTTGTTGGTGTCGCTGCGTCGGTGTCGGATTCCATGGCGGTGGCGGCGGCGGTGGAGCCCCGGTGATTAATCCCCCAACGGCGGTGGTGTCTCTGATGGGGGAAGGCGTGATGGGGGTGGGCGAGATGAATCTGAGAGAGAGAAATGGGGTAGAGAGAGAGAGAGGAGTGGTTTTGAAATGAATTGGGAGAGGGGGAGGCCGATTATGTTTGAGAGAGGAGTGGGTGGGGACCACTTTTACACCTAAATGTATTTTATTAAAAGGCAGAGAACCAATTTGGTTTTTTGATCTAAAGGGTAAACCTATATGTAATAATCTCATAAAGCAAATGGCCAGACTTCCATAAACTTTAGTTTAGGACGAAGCCCAGAAACAAGTATAGAAAAGAAAATGGGCCAGACCGTTCATAATAAACTAAGTCCAGATTATTGACACTACAATGTGGAGTAAATACACTACACAAAATTTAATATCTAGGACATATAATTGAAAAGACAATATTATCCTTCTAGCCTTCCCTCTAAAAATAATTTTAGTGAATACAGTCTCCTCCATTATCATATTCTATTTTCGAACAAACATAGCCATTTCGAACAATACAAACGAGTTCCATACTTTAAGAATGTGATTCACCATCAATCGACCACTAGGCGCTTGAAACGTGTTGTGACGGCCTATATTGTAAGGATGAACGGTCCTCCAAGTCCGGAATACGTATATATAAGTGTCTTGGTATTTTTTAGAAACTAAATTTTTTAAATGTTGAATAGTATAGTTTTTGTTGTTGTTATGATATTTTTCATGCATATTATTGTTCATTGGATGTATAAAAATGTATGAGTATGATAATATTATTGTTGTTTGCTTGTTTCAAACAATTTTTTTCTTCTGAAAATCGCGATTGTACTTGTTCGGTTCTGATTATCTGAACTCGACCAGAATATTCAGGAAACTTATGCGAACTTGAACACAATTTTCAAAAAAAAAAAATTCGAATAAAGTGCTTGATTATTTTTCAAGAATTGTGGTCATGTTCGGAATATTTTTTCGAAAATTATGGTCATGTTAAAAAAAATTCATCATGTTCGGATAACCAGAGCCATACAACAATCATCGCAATTTTTTACTTTGACTGACGACAAGCGGACGACGACGGAAGATGGTGGGGTGGGAGATGAGTCCTCTCTGCGATGGCGACAGACGATGGCTTTGGTTCTCATCACTTTGGCGATGCCTGACGGAGGCGTACAACGGTGACTTGGGCATACGACGGCGGACGGCAGTGACTTGGGCATACGACGACTGACTTGGGCGTACAACGGCGGACGACGGGGGAGATGATTCCTCTTTGTTGTGCTATGAAGATGAAGTGTATTCAAAACATGGAGTAAGAATTCGAAGAGTTATGCTGATAGTTAATTGAGGTATTTAAGGAATAAAATATAGTGTATTCATCTAAAGTATAGTGAATTTATCCATGCAGTGTATTTACTCTACATTGTAGTGCCAATAATTTGGACCATAAATTTAAGTTATAAAAGGTATAGCCCAATCATAACTATTAGCTTCCACTGAGACTCGAGAATAACAATTCGATCTATTTAACTGTCCTACAAATATTTCAGCCTCACATTCGGTTTGAGAAATTAATCATAAGGGGAATAAGTGGCATTGAGTCTACAACTATATTTTAAAAGCGGAAGCCGACGTTAAACCGGATAACCTCAGTGCTTTCGGTCGGACCGGGTCCAATCGGTCGGACCGTTTTTAAAGCGATTAAACCGGTATGACGTTATAATTACATAATATAAAATTAAATATATAAATTATAAAATATTAACTATATTTTTTTATTAATAAATTATATGAACAATAATGGCCAAAATATACTCCCTTGAGAAGGAACACAGCCTAAAATCTTAAAGTAAAGAAAACAACAAATGGGCGAAGCCCAACAGAAAATAAAAAACAGAGCCCAAATAATCAAAGATCAATTGAAACCTAATTCTAATTGTATTAAGTAAACATGACTCTGCAAACCATCATCTTCTTCGTCGAGTAACGACGTGGTGCACGGATCTACAATCAATTTTCACCTTATCTCTGTTTCATCTCTCTCATATTCCTTTTTTATCATCTTGTCATTTTTTATTCATCCCCGAGGATCTGCAAAATGAATTGGGAAATATACAAAATCATTAATCATCTATCTTGAAGAACCGGTATGTATTCCGAACATGGTTACTCTCTCATTTTAGACGAATTTGAGCAGAATATATCGTCGATCGCCGAGTCGCCCGGTTCAACCGGCGATCGGTCCAACCCGAAATTATCGCTTTTTGCCGGCTCTTGAGCGCTTCGGAGGATGGGCGGCCCAACACTATTGAACCGTACGCTGGGAAGTTCGAGTAGCGGTTAGACCGGTCCGACCGGCCAGTTCAAACTGCATTTTAAAACATAGGTCTACAATGATGTGGATGTATATGAATTAAGAGTGATTAATATATCAATATACACAAATTCTAGGGTGCATCTGTTGATAGGCGAACATAAGTCAATAAATGGCGAACAAGGATTAAAGCTACATCAAGGATTATGAAGAGCCAACCTCAAATCAAGGGTGATCAACAAAGAAAATCAAGTTGGGGTGCATCTACCAATTTTAGAGGTGTATAAAGTGACGAACAACTCCCCGACGAACAACTAATGGGAGAACAGGTATTTAGACCCGAGACCAAGAATGAGCCAACTGTGAAGTCATCAATGACGAACAACTTGGTCAAACTATGATATAACAAACAGCCAAAGAAGTGTACAAGTGAACAAAGGACAAAGATTCCAAAGCCAAGCTGAACAAAGCCATAAGGCGAACAACTTCCAAAGTACACCCTCAAGAGGCGAACAACCTTCAGTTGAAGGGTCATCAAGATCAGTCAAGCCGACCTAGGCGAACAACAATGAGTCCGAGATAAGGCCCAAAAGAAGACTTTGTAACTAAGATTCAGCTTAGATAAGGTCAAACTAAGGTCAAAGGACATATGTCAGGCATGCAAGTTAGGGAGACCAAGAGTCAGTAGCACCTCATGCTTGCTAGCCTCTATAAATAGTTGTTCTCCAGCTCATTTATATAATTTCGAATTTCAGACAAAAATACACACAAACACACCCAAACTCACACATACACGAAATAAGTCCAATTTCGACTACCGAATTTACAAATTCGATAAATTCATACCCCGATTTACCATTTACGGTGGTAATCAATCACACGTTATTGATTGGTGACGTAAAAACGGATTAAAACAGCCACTAATCCTTACGATTAGATTCGTTCACCAACAATTTGGCGCTAGAAGGAGGGTTCGAACCTCCGGTTTAGTGTGATTACTCAAGAACTTCAAGTTGAAAACTTGAAGATTCATAAGAAATCTCAAGAAATATTTGAAGATACAAACAAAAGTGTTCTTGGTGTTCTTGGTGTTCTACAGTTTATAAATTAAGAAGTAATTTAAATTGAAATGCCTCAATCTAAAGAGACCCAAGGATCACGTTTGTTAAAAAGAGCATCTCAGACCCGGGCCACGTCGGCCGACCACCAGGACCGTGACCCGAGACATGCGAACAGGTCGCAACATACATCCATAACACATAACCTCCCCCCTGAGATGGAGGCTTTGGCGAACAACCCCAACGAGTTGGCCAAAACCATAGCTGCTCTCCAGGCCCTCCAGAGGCAACAAGAGCAGGTTAGGCCAACACAAGCAAGGCCAAGGGACAAGTCCCTAGAAGTTGTTAGACCCAGAACTACTAGGGGCGAACAGCGAGAGGTTGATAGTGCCCAAGTCAGACGGAATAAGGGAAAGGTCAAGGTGGTCGACCAAAGAGAAGTACAGGCTGAGTCTGGTCGCGGACGAACAACTATGTCTAGCCATTGAACAACACGTTCCAGTGCCCAAGACAGGCTTAGCCAACCCCAACGGGAAGCTGCTCGCCGGGGAGCAGAAGATGGGCGAGCAACTTTTGAACAGCCTCGCCCATCAGTCCATGAAAGACTCTCCCAGTCAGCCTTTAGGCGCCTAGGGCCAAATGCGGCGAACAACATTAGGAGGCAAGCCCAGGAAGTGCCCACTCCAAGCGAGGGACTGCGACGAGCAGAAAGGTTAATGCCTTTGCTCGCCGAACAGCCTCCAAGTCAGCGGGCACCTCTTGATGAATTATCAAGCCTAAGGAGGGCTGTGGAGAACATGCAGGGGCAACTAGACCAACAGAGGGGGATGGGAACGACCAGCATGCCATCCTCTCCTTTGGCAGCTCACATTTTGAAGGCCCCGATACAGAAAAAGATTCAATTTCCGGCTAGCATTCAATATGAAGGCATCACCGACCCCCGGGTCCACTTAACGAAGTATACGGACTACATGGTCTCCGTGGGGGCCAGCGATGCCACCCAATGCCGGAATTTTCCTTTAACATTGGGCGATCGGGTTCACAAGTGGTTTTCATCAATGCCGCCGGCATCAATCCACTCGTTCGTCCAACTAAGTCGAGAATTTATTTCTCACTTTTCAACGGCGGGGTCGTATCTTTCCCAAAAACACCGGCTGTCAGATTTGAGGCAAAATGATGATGAAACTGACCGGGCGTTTATGGAAAGATTCGATAAAGTTTTGCTAGAAGGAGAACCGGTGAGCGAAGATACAAAGATCGTCGCTGTGATGGCCAGATTGAAAAAAGGGTCGAAGTTATGGAAGGAGGTACGTCTAAAGTGCCCAAAGACTTATGCCAAGTTTAGAAACCAAGCTGGCATTTTCGTTTCCATGCACGAGGCCCTACAAACAAATTTGGGGGAGAATAAAGCTGATCCTAAGGAGAATAACAAAAAGCCCGTCGGGACAAGCTACAGGGTCCCAAAAAATATGAAAGCATTCACCGAAGGATCGGATTTGAAAGAAAAATTGAACCAAGTATTGACAGTATCAGTTGATACTGTGTATGAGAACGTAAAGGAGAAAGAGTTGCTTTTCCCACCACGTAAAATCCGTCAGGATACTGGCAAACTCAACCCAAACAAGTATTGTGCCTACCATCAAAGTGTGGGGCATTTTACGAGTGAGTGTAGAGATTTGCTTAAGCAACTCTGGCGATTTTATGAGGAGGGAAAGCTCTCCGATTTCGTTAAAAGGCAACCTGGGAAAAGAACCCGGGAGAACAACTCAGAAGACGAAGAGGATGGTCAACCTCAGAGAAACAACAGACCCGGGCGACCAGTTCCCAGTATACCAGCTCAACCTTTAGAAGATCTTTTCATGATGGAACCCGCAGGTCCCGCGGAAGGGTGTTTTGATGGACAACCACCCGACTCTAATCAAAAGAGGAAAGCGGAGCTACGAGCGATTGGCCAAGTACAAGAAATGGGAGTTAAGCCGTCTATCATGCAAACGGAAGAATTAACTTTTACCGAAAAAGACCTTGAAGGCGTCTTAACTCCGCACAATGATTCACTCGTAATCTGCGCCAAGATTATGGGGACCAGAGTCCACAGACTGTTGGTAGACACCGGAGCCTACACCAACATCTTATTCAAGAAGACCCTCGATAATCTGGGAGATTATTCGGGTTATGTTCGAAATACAACACATAGAATCATAGGCTTCGGGAATGCTGTGACAACACCGTTGGGAATTGTAACATTAGCAGTACAACTTGTAACGGCTAATGAACCCGAAAGAAATATAACAAGAATGGTAGATTTCTTGGTTGTAGACCAGGAGTCGACCTATAACGGGTTTCTTGGCCTACCTTTTCTCAATGAATTTAAAGCTGCGTGTTCCACTTACCACTATTGTTTGAAATTTCCAACAGCCAGTGGAACAGGCACAATTAAAGGAGACCAACGGAGAGCACGAGAATGCATTCAACAACTACGAGTAAAATTTGTACAAATATCCATGATGGAAGCAACAAGTCATCTCGTCGGCGAACCATCAATACTGAACAATATGATGGACATAGACGGCCACGAGGATACGGACGAACAACACTTGAACGAGCAAGTGTTGGACGAATAACTCGTTACCACCCGCGAGGAACCTCCATCTGACGAACAACAAAGGGGTGATGACGAACAACCCTCAGTGGGGGACTTGGAGGGCCAAGTACAAACGGACAACAATGGGACGGAGCCAACTGATGATCTAGAACCCCGCCTGGGGGCAGAGCCCATGAACATCGAAAATGATTCCAACCCTGAGGAACCCATACTTGATCCCCGTTGGAAGGGACAAAAACGACGAGCGACTCCAGTCGAAGAGCTGGAGGCGTTCAAAGTTAATCTCGACAACGAAGATCTTGAATTATTCATAGGATCTGAGCTCCCAGAGCCTTACAGATCCCGAATGAAAGAGTTCCTCACCAAGAATCTAGATGTCTTTGCTTGGTCTCACGCAGATATGATGGGGATAGACCCAAAACATGCTTGCCACAAGCTGAACATAAATCAAGCAAGAAAGCCCGTCCATCAAAAACGAAGGAAGTGCGGCCCAGACAAATACCAAGCCTTGAATGAAGAAGTTAAGAAGTTGCTAGACAACGATCTCATTCGACAGGCACTCTGTCCACAATGGGTAGCAAATCCAGTACTCATAAGGAAACCAAATGGGACCTGGAGGCTATGCATAGATTTTACAGATCTGAATGCAGCATGCCCGAAGGACAACTTTCCTCTCCCGCACATCGATCAATTGGTGGACAGCACTGCGGGTCACAAAATGCTAACATTCATGGATGCTTTTGCAGGGTATCATCAAATCCCAATGCATCCTGACGATCAAGAAAGCACAGCTTTTTACACAAACAAAAACTTGTTGTGCTGGAAGAGAATGCCCTTCGGCCTCATCAATGCCGGGGCAACTTATCAAAGGCTGGTGAACAAGATGTTTGACCAACAAATCGGAGACACGGTGGAAGTCTATGTAGACGATATTGTAGTCAAAAGTCCCAAGAAGGAAGACCATCTTCAACATCTGACTCAAGTGTTCGAAATTCTTCGACACTATAACATGAAGTTGAATCCAAAGAAGAGCAGCTTTGGAGTTCACTCAGGGAAATTCTTGGGCCATCTTGTTAGCCAGCGGGGAATTGAGGCCAACCCTTCAAAGGTTAAAGCCATCATGGATATGCAACCACCACGTTCGGTGAAAGAAGTGCAAAGACTCACCGGGTGCCTAGCAGCATTGAACCGGTTCATATCCAGGTCAGGGGACAAATGCCGTCCATTCTTCGAGGCCGTCAAAAAAGGAAAGTTTGCATGGACTAACAACTGCCAAGCGGCCTTCGATCAACTTAAAGAATACCTGGGAGATGTCAAAATTCTATCAAAACCAATCCCAGAAGAAAAGCTCTTTCTATACTTAGCCGCATCAGAGGTTGCCATCAGCTCTGTTTTGGTGCGCGAAGACGGCAAATTTCACCAACCTATATATTACGTCAGCCAGGCTTTACACGAGGCAGAGATCAAATATGCTCCAACCGAAAAGCTGGTGTATGCTTTGGTTATGAGCGTGAGAAAGTTACGACCATACTTCTTTGACCATCAAGTCGAAGTTCTAACAACTTTCCCGCTCAGGCAGATTCTCCATCGCCCCGATACTGCAGGTCGTCTCTTAAGATGGTCACTGGAGATTAGCCAATTCGGGGTGACCTATGCTCCTCGAACAGCGATCAAAGGGCAAGCATTAGCCGACTTTATAGTCGAACTAACTTTCCCACCAGATCCGACGAGAGGACTTGATCATCCTTGGCATCTCTATGTGGACGGATCATCAACCAATATAGCCTCGGGGGCAGGAGTAGTTTTAATCAGCCCAGATAGACAAGTATTCACCTCGGCAATTAGATTTGGTTTCATGGCAACCAACAACGAAGCTGAGTATGAAGCTCTTATTGCTGGTCTCCACCTATCTCTCGCAGTTGGTGTCAGACGCTTGCAAATATTTGGCGATTCACAATTGATCGTGAACCAAGTCCGAGGTGAATACGAGGCAAAGGATGATCACATGATCGAGTATCAACGGATTGTTGCTCACCTAATGTCCATGTTGCAGCAAGTTTTCATACAGCAAATTCCAAGGACGAGCAACACCCAAGCAGATGTGCTTGCTCGACTAGCAACAAGTGAAGGCCCCGTAGAGTTGGCAGATATTATAGTTACGAAGATGAAAGATCCATCAACAGTAAGCTATAATGTCAACCAACTCGACGATCAAACCAGTGAAGAAGACTGGAGAACAAGTATAGTCAAATACTTGAAAAGTGGGGAAAAACCAAACAATCCTTTTGAAGCTGCCAAGCTAGTAAAGCAGGCCGCCAGATATACTCTGGTGGGCGAGCAACTCTTCAAAAGGGGAATATCAGTCCCACTTCTCAAGTGTTTGCCGAGGGGGCAAGGGCAAGCAGTACTCGAAGAAATTCACGCCGGAGTATGTGGAAATCACACTGGGGGGCAAGCCTTGGCGTACAAAACCATCAGGCAAGGGTATTATTGGCCGACATTACGTCAGGATGCGATCAAGAAAGCAAAAACTTGCCATCAGTGTCAGATTTTTGCCCCGAATATTCATACCCCGGCCCAGGAGCTCGTGTCAGTATACAGCCCATGGCCTTTTGCAAAATGGGGGATGGACATCATTGGTCCTTTCCCGGCTGGAGTAGGAAATGTTCAATTTGCCGTTGTGGCAGTCGATTATTACACTAAATGGGCAGAAGCAGAGGCCATGGTGAACATCACGTAGCAGAAGATGATCAACTTTATTTGGAAGAACATTGTCTGTCGTTTCGGAGTTCCACAGGCAATTGTGACAGACAATGGTCCATAGTTTGATGGACAAGAGTTGAGAGAATTCTGTGCGAAGTGGGGGATCAAAAAACATTACTCCACACCTTATCATCCCCAGTCAAACGGACAAGTTGAAGCTGTGAACAAGATAATCAAGCATACATTAAAAATAAGACTGGCGGAGAGCAAAAGTGGTTGGTCTATCGAACTCCCGGAAGTCTTGTGGGCATACAGAGTTTCTCCCAGGTCTAGCACCGGAGAAACACCCTTTGCTATGGCTTTCGGAACAGAAGCAGTAATACCTATTGAGTTAAGGACCAGTACGATTAGGACGACCAACTTTGATGAACAAGTAAATAATTCTGCTCTAAGTGCTGAAATGGATTTACTCGAAGAAAAAAGACTCAATGCTGAGTTAAAAAATGCAACATACAAGCAAAGAGCGGAACGTTATTATAATTCCCGTGTAAAAGTTCGGGAATTCAGAGTTGGAGATTTGGTTCTAAGAAAACTGCTCGCCCAATCTTCAGGAGTACTGGGACCAGCTTGGGAGGGCCCATATCGTATAACGGAAAAATTCGTAAATGGCGTATACGATCTCGAAGATATGGAAGGCAAGCCGGCCTCATACTCCTGGAATGCCGTACATCTCAAGAAGTACTATCAATAAATGGGCGAACAATTATCTTGGGGGCAAGTATGGCGAATGAAGTAAATCAAGCAAATGGAATGGATCAAGGATCAAAAACTTGCATAATTTTTTGAAAATTTGGTTAAGTATAGATTAAAAAGTTGCTCGCCACATTTGTATAGTCTGGTGCTGCGTCTTTTAATTTTGAATAGAGTTGCTCGGCAAAAATCTATAAGCGAGCAAGTTTTTAGTTTATGTTCAAAGTTGTTCGTCATATTGTATATGTAAGTGATGAACAGTCTTATAACACTTGTAATTTGTTCAAAATGTAAATACAGTAGTTGTTCGTCAGCAAAGGAAAAAGTCCAAAAGCTCGAGGTACAAGTCCATTCAAAGGTTGTTCGTTTTACAAATGAACAGAACCTAAGGACCAAAGCCACTTAAAGGTTGTTCGTTTTTTAAAATGAACAAAACCTAAGGCTGAACCCTGATTCCACTAAAGGCAAAGTTCAATTCGAACAAAAGCCCAACACTATATGTTATAATTGTAAAGGCATTGACAAATGTAAAGGCAATTAACATATATAAGAAAATGAGCGAACAAAAGAAAGACATCCATTAATCAAAGGCATTGAGCCTAAAAAATAGTACAGTGATTCAAGAAGTACTACAAAAGGAGCGAACAACTATTACAAAGAAAAAAAAAGCTAAGTCTAAGGCCTATTGCTGCTCGGCTGGAGGAGGATCTTGAGTCTGCTCGGCGGAAGGGTCGACAATCATGTCTCGAGCAAGATCTTCAGCTGCCTTATCTTCCGCTTCTTTAGCAGTTTGCTCGTCAGCAGCAG
This sequence comes from Ballota nigra, assembly GCA_947034835.1. Classification (NCBI taxonomy): domain Eukaryota; kingdom Viridiplantae; phylum Streptophyta; class Magnoliopsida; order Lamiales; family Lamiaceae; genus Ballota; species Ballota nigra. The sequence continues at coordinate 32,195,966 of OX344721.1, forward strand.
CCGGCTCTCCCTCTTGCTCGTCTCTAATAGCATGGTGAGGAGGGTGGGTAACAGTGATGCTAGAGTCAAGCTTATCAGTCTTGACCCCTAATTCAATCAGGTCCGCCAGCTGTATTTCAATGTTGTTCGGCGGCGGATAATGCTCGATGAATTCATTCAAGTCTTTACTCATCTCCTCCACCAAGTCCTTGTAGTCATAAGCATCGGCCGAGCGGATGCTGTCCGCGTAGGCACAGATATACCCAAGGTTGGAAATGGGAGCAGACCGAGCCTGAACCTCCGCTTCAAGTTGTTCGCGTGTGAAGAGGTTGGCTTCGGACTCCCGGAGACGAGCAACCTCCGCCTCGAGATCGGCAATTTTCTGCTCGGCCGCTGACAGTTTGTTCTTCTCCTCACCAAGCAAGGTCTCTTTACTCTTCAGCTCGGCAGATAAGCCTTGAATGTCTTCAAGGTGCTTTTTCTCGCCGTCGATATAGAGGGAAATCTGGTCATTGAGCCGAGCAATCTGGCCATGCAAGTTGTTCGCCAGTTTGTCTTTTTCCTCGGAGAGTTGCCGAGCAGTACTCGCATAATGGCGAGCAGACTCTTCTTGCTCGGCAACTTGGGCGATTGCCCTTTGGGCAGTGATGAGGCCGTTGGCGACGAGCATCATCGAGAGGTGGAGATTGTCCATTTGCCCCTGTTGGAGGATGGCTTTGTCCAAGGGACGCGTCCAGGCTCGGGCGACCAACTCCGTCGCCTTGCGAACATGTTCGCTAGGAATCTCCCTTATGTTAACGGGAGTTTTCGAGCAAGCGTACTGATGTACAACACTTGCTCGACCGGGATAATCATCAGCCCGATATCTGCGAACAAGAAAAGAAATTGATACTTAGAAAAATTAAAAATGAAAGTTGTTCGGCAGAATGGGGTAGATACTTACTCGGCAAACTTTCGTTCATCCCATCCAAGGAACGTGGGGTCTTCTGGGCCACGGGGTGAACCCACATCTTTGCTAGCCTTTCCCGACCTTTCCGTAGGCTTCGCGGAAGAACGCCTAATGACATCCCCTTCGTGGCGAGCATGACTTTGGCCCATTTTTCCCTTCCCCTTGCCGAGGACATCTTCGGCCAGTGGGGTCCCGTCTGCCTTCTTAAGGCGTTTCCCACCACGAGGTGGGGAAACAGGAGGGGAACGGATTTGAATGGGGGGGGGCCGCCTGTCTGGGAACTCTAGCCCCCCCAGGTTTGTTCGTCAGTGCAAGCACATGGGAGGGGGGATCACCTTTCCTCTTCTTCCCTCTTGGGGGCCCCATTTCAGATACCCTACGCTTGAGGAGGGCGTAACTGGGGGGAACGGCAACTGTTACTTGCTCGGCTAAAAAAAAAAAAAAATTTATTTAGGCGAGTAAGTTAAACAAATCAATGACGAACAAGACTGGAATCAAAAGTTATAAATTCATACCTGGGGGCACCTCAGCTTGAGCCTCCAGGTGGTGAGGGTAAGTCAAGAGGAGAGCAGCTCTTTGACACCTTGCTCGGCAAAGATAGTCAATAGTCCTATCTGCCCTATTTCGGAGGCCAACCAAGCACGAGGTGAACAGAAACTCGGAGCTCAACTCCTCCTCTTTCGAATTCCACTTGGGTAGACGAGGGCCTGCGAACAAACAAGAAAAGTTAAATTAGAACTACTTAGCCCAAAGGCGAGCAAGAAACAAACTTACGTTTCAGTTTTCCATAGGCTGCTGGAGAATTTATTCGTCCAGGGCCGCCGTGTGGACCAGAAGATGCTCGCCAATCACCCCCAATCCAGAAGAAGTGTTGCTTCCAGTCACGAATCTTGTTCGGTACCTCTTCCACCATTTTCAACCCAGTTCTTGCCTTGAGATAATGATAGCCTTCTTCTCCTAAGGGGCAGCTTGTAATTGTCATCAAGTAGTTGATCTCTTCCGCAGTGATCCGATCAACATACCCCTCCAAGGCGAACAAGCACATAGAGCCTAGAAGGTTCATCCACCCAATTGGAGTAATTTGGGTGATGGCCAAGTTGGTCGCCTCCAGGAATCGACCAACAACGGGTGGAAGAGGCAGCTTTAGTCCGGCAATCAAGGTGTGGAGGTTGATCGCCGTGCATCCTGGGGGTGGGCGATCAGCTCTTTCCTTTCTCCGAGGGGCCCACAGGTGAATATCGTATGGGATTTTGTAGTCCTTCCGGATAGAGTCCAGTTCATCTTCGCGAACAACACTTTTTATCTTGCTCGCCTGGAACTCAGTTTTCACCTTATCCATTATTTGTCTCTGGGGACGGGGAAAGCTGTTCGCATACCTTTCAGCATATGCTCGCCATTCGAATAGTCGAGCAACCCCAACTGGGATCTCATTTTCCCGCATCTTTGGGGATGGAAAGTTAATACTCTCCAGGAACTCGCGAGTGAGATCGTTAAGATCTGGATCTCCAGATTCAGCAGAAGACGAAGAGCTATCGTCCAAATTGTTGTTCGCCACAACTGTTAATTCTCTCCCAGATGGGCCCGCACCGGTGTCCTCCACAGAGCGAACAACTGAGTCCACGTGAGAGTTCGACGCTGAAGAAACTTCAACTGGCTCTAGATCGCGAGCAACAATGGGAAAAAGGGGATCTAGGGTCTCCTCAGTTTTATTGCTCGAGTGCGAAGACATGGAAGAGGAAGAAAAATCCAAGCGGCGGTAGAAAGAGTTGCAGACGGCGGCGCTATCCCGGAGAAGACGGTGGCGCTCGGGTCCACACGGCGGCAGAAAGGATTTTCGAGAGAAAAAGATAGAGAGAAAAAAGAGTAATTACCTGGGAATTGAAGTTTGAAACCAAAAGCGGAAAGGCAGACGTCGGAAAGCTTGGTATCGCCGGAGGGAGGAGGAAGTCGCCGGAGCACTGTAGTAGGAGAAGAAGAAGTGGGAAAAATTTCAGTTTTCCCACTACTTATACCCCAAATAAAAACGGGGTCCCAGACGTAATTTCCCAAAAGCCCCGGGGCCAAATTGAGAGAAAACGGGGTAATTTCCAAACAAGTTCAAAAATTTAGGGACCTATATGTAATTATAGGGGCGCGTGGCCTCGGGATTGCTCGCGCGTGGGCGGCGCACAGCCATGCCGCCCACGTCATCTTCGTACAACTCCCAGACCTTGGGAAGACGAAACGACAGACCATATGTTGCTCGCCCAAGCCAATGATGTTCGCCCCAACCCTCATCATTTTGATATCCTAACTATAGTTGCTCGCCACAAAGTTGCTCGTCTGGGGCAACATATAGCCAGGATAGGGGGCAATTATTGATAGGCGAACATAAGTCAATAAATGGCGAACAAGGATTAAAGCTACATCAAGGATTATGAAGAGCCAACCTCAAATCAAGGGTGATCAACAAAGAAAATCAAGTTGGGGTGCATCTACCAATTTTAGAGGTGTATAAAGTGACGAACAACTCCCCGACGAACAACTAATGGGCGAACATGTATTTAGACCCGAGACCAAGAATGAGCCAACTGTGAAGTCATCAATGACGAACAACTTGGTCAAACTATGATATAACAAACAGCCAAAGAAGTGTACAAGTGAACAAATGACAAAGATTCCAAAGCCAAGCTGAACAAAGCCATAAGGCGAACAACTTCCAAAGTACACCCTCAAGAGGCGAACAACCTTCAGTTGAAGGGTCATCAAGATCAGTCAAGCCGACCTAGGCGAACAACAATGAGTCCGATTTAAGGCCCAAAAGAAGACTTTGTAACTAAGATTCAGCTTAGATAAGGTCAAACTAAGGTCAAAGGACATATGTCAGGCATGCAAGTTAGGGAGACCAAGAGTCAGTAGCACCTCATGCTTGCTAGCCTCTATAAATAGTTGTTCTCCAGCTCATTTATATAATTTCGAATTTCAGACAAAAATACACACAAACACACCCAAACTCACACATACACGAAATAAGTCCAATTTCGACTACCGAATTTACAAATTCGATAAATTCATACCCCGATTTACCATTTACGGTGGTAATCAATCACACGTTATTGATTGGTGACGTAAAAACGGATTAAAACAGCCACTAATTCTTACGATTAGATTCGTTCACCAACAGCATCCAAGTGCATGCACTTGGAATTTTGATCCCAATTTGAAATTAATATTTACCAAGCCTGACCCAAAAAAACTCGCGGACCAGGCCCAACCCAACCGAAATTTGCGGGTCTGGCAACAAGCCGTGTAGCAAATGGGTCACGCGCGCTTCGTACCAATACCCAAAGTTATATCACCAATACCCAAAGTTATAATCACCAATACTCGAAGTTATAATCACCAATACCTCAAGTTATAATCACCAATACCCCAAGTTATAATCACCAACCGAAGTTATAATCACCAATACCCGAATTTATAATCACCTAAATTATAATCACCAATACCCCAAGTTATATCCCAAAAAAATTATTCACCAATACCCCAAGACTTAATCACCAATACTCGAAGTTATAATCAATAATATAAAAAAATTACTCAACAATACTCAAGTTATAATCACCAATACCCCCAAAACTTAATCACCAATAACCTAAATTCCATCCCGTTGATTTAGCATCCCTTACTAGTTAATAATTTATTTATTAATCTTTTGTGTGTGTTCGGCAATTTCTTTTATAGGGTTTTAGAACCATTAACCACATGTTGCTCGAAGGCAATGAAATTGAGAAATATCTACTTTGTGGAACTATCAACCACGATCTCTGGAAGCATTAGGGCATTGCGTCGAAATTGGATGTCTAGTAGACATGTGCTTTCGCTGGTTGTCAAGGGGCGGTGCCTGTTACAGAGAATTGATGGCGGAAGGCGCAGCCCTCTGCGACCCTTTTTGATCGCCAACGGTCGCCGCCAAGTATGAGATTCCAAATGTTGTGATGCCGGCTTACTTGTTGGGCCAGGCTTGACCCGCAAATTTTTGTTGGGTCAGGCTTAGTCAAAATTGATTTTAAATTGGAGATCAAATTCCAAGTGCATAGTGTGCATTTGGATGCACCCTAGAACTACTCCTCACAATATATTATTTTATGTATGATGTATCAAGTTGTTACATGAAATTATCTCCATGTGAGAAAGAGAATAATTTAAAAAATGACATTTTAAAATTTTGAAAGAAATTAGTGTTAATTTGGGTTAATTTATGTACTGTTTTAAAAGACCATTTAGCAAAAAAAAAAAAATTGTCCACGTGATATGTCCTCATTTGAGGGAGAGAAATGTATATGTTGAGACTTGATAACATAAACGAAATCTAAATTACATGATGTATGTTATTTGTGTTGGAGAAAATTGGTTGGTGGTATTATTTTATAATTTATTGGTATTAAAGTTTATTTGAGACTTTAATAGTTGACCAATTAATTTTGGGTGTTGAAATTAATTTCTCGGAAATTAATTGTTACATGAGCGTTCTACTCTCGGAGTAGATGAGAATGTTGTATTCATACTCGCAAAACCGATTTTCGGTGAGTGAGAAATTGAATCGGAAGTCGAAAGGTACAACGCCTAATTTTGGGAATTAAATGAGTCATTTAATTCATCCCACATTGGATTTTTAGAATACTAATATACATGATATTAGTATGGGAATAATGAAGTATAATAAATTGTAGTTGATTGCTAGTCAATCAAAGTTGCCACACGTGCGCGCACGCGCCGCGCCCGAGGACTTGGACTTGATCTTGGTTCTTGGCAATTGGACTTTGGGTGGACTTTGAGCCTTGGGCCCAGTGGGTGTCTAATTTTTTGGAGAACAAAAATTAGAATATCGGATCCACAGATTTTTGGGTCGATCCGGTTCAGGACCCACCCGGTTAGAGAGGTCAACCGGATCGTCAGATACTTCATAAGAGCACATAAATTACGTGTGCTAAATTCGTGGGACTTTACCAGCGTGATTTAAGGAAACGCGTTTTGGGTCAACTTGCCACCAATGAAAACGCATCCGCATTTAATGCCCACGCGGGTTTTCCTTCTGCATTGAGTGGAGGTTCGCCTATAAATAGCATCCTCATGCATTTGCCTGGCCACACATTCAGAAATCTTCTCCTCTCCCTCTATCTCTCTGCATATAGAGTCTTAAGAGCCAGTCCAGTTCGAAGCGCTCGTTTTGTTCGCCGGAGCTCCAAGACCTGTGGTGCTACATTCTTGGAGACGTTAGTGACGTTTTACCTTTGGGGGCAAATTTCCAAGACCGAAGAGCACTACCGAGGAAATTTTATCTTGCGAGAAGAGGGCTTCCTCGACTCGTCACTGCTGTAGTTTTTCTTTTCTTTTTTCTCTCCTGGTAACAAGTTATTCTAGTTGTAATATTTTCTTTTTGAATTATTATTTCCGCAGTCAAAACACTTTTTTAACTACAATCGCAAGACAAAAATTCTTTCTGTTTTCAAAATGACTGACGGAAATAACAATTCAGAGTCTGCTAACCAGGGAAACACTGTTGTTCCTCCTGGTAACCCCACTCCCCAGGGCCCCACTACCCCCGTTCTCCCTGTAACTGTCCATTTTGGGCAAACTTCTAATCCCTCTGTGGTGAGCCCTTTCCCTTTTGACAATTCGAGACCTTTTGTGGTCCAAAGTGAGAGACCCAAAAAGTTTTCGGGTAAAAACTTCAAGAGGTGGCAACAGCGTATTCTGTTCTTTCTGACCACCTTGAGGTTGGCGAGGTTCCTTACTGAGGACCCGCCTGCGGTCGTTGAGAACGATGCGCAGAATGAGAAAGTTCGTGCCCGCTGGTGGGAACACGACTTCTATGCTCAGAATTACATTTTGAGTGGTCTGGCAGATGCTTTGTACATTGTCTACCAGAAGTGCAAAACGGCCAAGGAAATGTGGAATTCCTTGGAGGCCAAATATGTGGTCGAGGATGCTGGTACTAAGAAGTACTTGGTTGGAAAGTTCTTGAACTTCAAGATGGTGGACTCGAAGTCTGTCGTCGAACAAGTTCAAGAATTCCAGTTGATTCTGCATGACATTGCTGCAGAAGGAATGATACTGCCAGACGCTTTCCAAGCCGCTGCAGTAATTGAGAAACTGCCTCCAAGCTAGAAGGAGTTTCAAAGCCACTTGAAGCTGAAGAAGAAGAGTATGACCTTGCAAGAGGTCATAGGCAAACTTCAGATTCGCGAGGGTGGGCTGGAAAGGAACAAGGGTCAGGAAGAGGCCAAAGCGAATTTGATGGAATCAAAGAAGCGCAAGAGGCCAAATTCCGATAAAGGCAAACAACCAGTTGTAACTCGACCCAAATTTACGGGTGATTGTTACAACTGTGGAAAGCCAAACCACATTGCAAGATTCTGCAAGGCCCCGAAGAAAGATGATAAAGGCAAGGGCAAGCAGTCCAATACGAACGTGGTTGAAGGGGAGTTCATTGAAGAGGACCTTGCTGCGGTGACCACTGAAGTGAACCTCGTGGGCAACCCAAATGAGTGGTTCATTGATACAAGGGCTATCTGTCATCTCGACCTATGAGCCAGCCAATGGGAGAAAGCTGCACATGGGGAATCAAGCCACGTCTGAGGTGGCTGGGGTTGGCAACATTGTTCTGAAGCTGACCAGTGAGAAGAATATCACACTGAGAGATGTCATGCATGTCCCGGACATTCGCAAGAACCTCATCTCCAGCTTTGTACTAGTGAAGAATAATTTCAAACTTGTATTTGAGTCTAATAAGGTTGTTCTTAGCAAGTTCTTAGTGTATCTAGGCCGTGGATATGTCCACGATGGTCTGTTTAAGATGAGTGCCATAGTTGTACACCCCAAGGGAAAATCTGTTATGAATAAAGAAGCTTCTACTTCTTCTTATATCGCTGAGTTTTCAGATTTATGGCACTGCAGATTGGGACATGTAAATGTTAAATCGATAAAACGACTAGTAAATTTAAATTTACTAAACATAAAGAATGTCGATTTAAATAACAAATGCAAAATTTGTGTAGAAGCTAAGATGGCGAAGTTGCCTTTCCCTTCGGTTGAAAGGAACTCAGAACCTCTAGAATTATTTCACACTGATGTGTGTGACTTAAAATTCGTACAAACTAGAGGTGGGAAGAAGTACTTCACCACTTTCATAGATGATAGTACGAGGTTTTGCCATGTTTACCTTTTGTACAGTAAGGATGAAGCATTAGACGCTTTTAAACTGTACAAAAGTGAAGTGGAAAACCAGTTGAATAGACGAATCAAAATGGTTTGTAGTGATAGAGGAGGAGAGTATGTAGCACCGTTTGAGAAGATATGCTCCGAATCCGGAATCATACATCAAACTACTGCTCCTTACTCACCTCAATCTAATGGTGTTGCGGAACGAAAGAACCGAACACTCAAAGAGATGATGAATGCTATGCTAATTAGCTCCGGTTTACCGCAAAACTTGTGAGGGGAAGCCATTCTGTCGGCTAACCACATTTTGAACAAAATTCCACATAAGAGTAAAGATACGACTCCTTATGAATTGTGGAAGGGGCGGAAACTATCGTATAAATACCTCAAAGTGTGGGGGTGTTTAGCAAAGGTTGAAGTGCCTCTACCTAAACAAGTTAAAATTGGCCCTAAAACGGTTGATTGCATATTTATTGGGTATGCACTGAATAGTAGTGCCTATCGGTTTCTGATTCACAATTCAGAAGTTCCCGAGATGACAGAAGGCACTTAATATAGAATCGAGAAACGCTGTGTTTTTCGAAAACATCTTTCCTTGCAAGACCAAGAAAGATGAAGTATCAACCAAAAGACCTCGAAATGAGGAGGTTGATGAGGATGCTGGTCCGTCCACTCAAGATAGTAGCGAGTTACGACGCAGCAAGAGAGCTAAGATAGTTAAAACCTTTGGCCCCGATTTCATCACTTACGTGTTGGAAGAGGAACCGAGGACTATCAAAGATGCTCTATCTAGGTCAGACGCTCCGCTCTGGCAAGAGGCGATTAATAGTGAAATCGACTCTATCATGCAAAACTACACGTGGGAGTTGGTTGATCTCCCACAAGGTTGCAAGCCCTTAGGATGCAAATGGATCCTTAAAAGAAAGTATAAAACGAATGGGTCGGTTGAAAAATACAAAGTGCGCTTAGTGGCCAAAGGGTTCAAACAAATCGAAGGGTACGATTTCTTTGATACCTATTCACCGGTAACGAGGATTACTTCCATTAGGGTGCTAATCGCGATTGCTGCTTTGCACAATCTCGAAATTCACCAAATGGATGTTAAAATTGTGTTTCTAAATGGTGAAATGGATATAGATATATATATATATATATAGATCAACCAGAAGGGTTTGTAGCACCTGGAAATGAGAAAAAAATGTGCAAACTGGTGAGGTCGTTGTATGGACTTAAGAAAGCTCCAAAACAATGGCATTTGAAATTTGATAGCACCATATTATCAAATGACTTTCGTATTAATGAGTGTGACAAATGTGTGTACGTAAAAAGTACACAGAAAGGATTTGTCATATTGTGTCTATACGTTGATGACATGCTCATTATGAGTAATGATCATGATTTACTCATTAGTACGAAATGCATGTTAAGTCGAAACTTCGACATGAAAGATTTGGGTGTTGCTGATGTGATTCTAGGAATCAAGATCAGCAGGACATCAAATGGTATCTCTTTAACACAATTTCACTATTTAGAGAAAGTGCTAAAGAAGTTCAATGCCTTTGATGATCCACCTGCAAAGTCCCCATTGGACATGAGTGTGCATTTGAGCAAACACAGAGGTAGTCATGTAGCTCAACATGAATATGCTAGAGTTATCGGTAGCATAATGTACATTTCGAATTGTACGCGTCCCGATATAGCATGTGCGGTGAATAAACTTAGTAGATTCACAAGCAATCCAAGCAATGAGCATTGGAATGCACTCAGGAGAGTCTTGAGGTACTTAAAGTATACTCTCGACTTTGGGCTACAGTACACTAGGTATCCTGCTGTACTTGAAGGGTACTGCGATGCTAATTGGATCTCAGACACTAAAGATTCATTCTCCACTAGTGGATTTGTATTCACTATAGGAGGAGCGGCTGTGTCCTGGAGATCGACTAAGCAAACATGCATAGCCCGATCCACCATGGAATCAGAATTCATAGCGTTAGATATAGCTGGTGAAGAAGCAGAGTGGCTTGAAAATTTCCTCGAGGATATTCCATGTTGGGATAAACTCGTACCTACGATAATGGTACATTGCGACTGTCAAGCCGCAATTGGTAGGGCTTTAAGTGACATGTACAACGGAAAGTCTAGACACATTCGTCGTAGACATAATTCCGTGAGACAATTGATCTCAAGTGGTGTGATGTCAATAGACTATGTGAGGTCTAAGGACAATCTTGCGGATCCGTTAACTAAGAGTATAAATCGAGATCAATTGTCTAAACTGTCAGAAGGAATGGGTCTAAAATCCACAAAGTAAACTGAAGCAGTGGTAACCCAACCAAGTTGACTGGAGATCCCAAGATCTTGGTTCAACGGGAAAACTAAGCTGTGGAAGTTAGGGAATGCACTTGGTAACCCGACCATTCCTTAAAGGACAGTACACCAAGTGAGAACCCGTATGTGGTATAGGCTAAGTCTATACGACTTTTAATGAACCCTAAGTCCATGTGGGGGACGGAGTATTGTGGGATACTCAAGAGGCGTTCACCTATGTAAGTGTGAGGTGAGAGGCCGCCTCAAATATCAGTGGATATTAAACACTTATGAATCCAAAGGGTGTCCATGGCCGAAACGGACAAAAACGTGAGAACAAAAAATGAGCGTAGAGATATTATTGTGTCAGTATTACTGTCTAAGTACACACCAAGGCAGAATGGTTCAAGGCAATGTGTTCACCAGGCTGCCGGTGTACTCGGTAATGCTTTACTATGGAAGGTTCAAAGCAACAAACTACCTATCCAAATGCAATAATATTTTGTGTTTGAACTGGACTGTGAGTCTGCATGTCTATAGGTTCAATTTCCACTCATGTGGGGGATTGTTGGAGAAAATTGGTTGGTGGTATTATTTTATAATTAATTGGTATTAAAGTTTATTTGAGACTTTAATAGTTGACCAATTAATTTTGGGTATTGAAATTAATTTCTCGAAAATTAATTGTTACATGAGCGTTCTACTCTCGGAGTAGATGAGAATGGTGTATTCATACTCGCAAAACCGATTTTCGGTGAGTGAGAAATTGAATCGGAAGTCGAAAGGTACAACGCCTAATTTTGGGAATTAAATGAGTCATTTAATTCATCCCACATTGGATTTTTAAAATACTAATATACTAATATACATGATATTAGTATGGGAATAATGAAGTATAATAAATTGTAGTTGATTGCTAGTCAATCAAAGTTGCCACACGCACGCGCGCGCGCCGAGCCGAGCCGCGCCGCGCCCGAGGCCGTGGCCGTGGCCGTGGACTTGGACTTGGTCTTGGTTCTTGGTTCTTGGCAATTGGACTTTGGGCCTTGGGCCCATTGGGTATCTAATTTTTTGGAGAACAAAAATTAGAATATCGGATCCACATATTTTTGGGTTGATCCGGTTCAGGACCCACCCGGTTAGAGAGGTCAACCGGATCGTCAGATACTTCATAAGAGCACATAAATCACGTGTGCTAAATTCGTGGGACGTTACCAGCGTGATTTAAGGAAACGCGTTCTGGGTCAACTTGCCACCAACGAAAACGCGTCCGCATTTAATGCCCACGCGGGTTTTCCTTCTGCATTGAGTGGAGGTTTGCTTATAAATAGCGTCCTCATGCATTTGCCTGGCCACGCATTCAAAAATCTTCTCCTCTCCCTCTGTCTCTCTGCATATAGAGTTTTACGAGCCAGTCCAGTTCGAAGCGCTCGTTTTGTTCGCCGGAGCTCCAAGACCTGTGGTGCTTCACTCTTGGAAACGTTAGTGACGTTTTATCTTTGGGGGGAAATTTCCAAGACCGAAGAGCACTACCGGGGAAATTTTGTCTTGCGGGAAGAGGGCTTCCTCAACTCGTCACTGCTGCAGTTTTTCTTTTATTTTTTCTCTCCCTGTAACAAGTTATTCGAGTTGTAATTTTTATTTTTGAATTATTATTTCCACAGTCAAAACACTTTTTTAACTACAATTTGTTCATTTATTTATGTTACCTTTATCATTAATTATCAATATTCCATGTAACTTGTGAGAGGGATATTCCAATTCCAACAACTAATATATGTCACATGGAGAGAAGGAGACCATAGATATGAAGGACGGAAATATTCGACCGTGGAAAACTCAACTTAAAAAGAATAATATAAAGAAAAGGGAAACTAAGACGCAAAAAACTATTACCAGTAATTATAATTTTTGGAAAAGGTAGCGGTGGACACTATTCAGCGTGGAGAGCGCGAAACAAGATCTTGCCAAAGTAATAGAAAAATCGTCAAAGAAAAAAAAACCCACATAGATAGTAGACTAGTAGTAGGTGCTAGTTATATAAATTCCTTTGGGAGATTTTCTTATTTATTTTGAACTACCGGGTTGGGCTGTTGGTTCTCTTTTTATTTTATTTTTTGTTTTTTATCACTATCTTTATTTGTTAATATGTCAGATGGTTTTGAAAAAAATTATATTGATAAATCTTTTGGAGAAAAATAGTTTTTTTTGTGCCGTAATTTGTCTAGTGTTGTCAAGAGTTGGTAGTTCAATTGGTTGAGTCCACCACTTAAGACCTCATATGTCTTGAGTTCGAGACATGGAGAGGGAATTTATTCCCTCTTGTGGTGGGGTGGTGTTCCCCTTTTGTGGTGGTTGCGGTTCCGGCTGCAATGCGGTTGTGGTTCCGAGTTGCGGGTTCGGGTGGCCCTCCTCTTGTGGTGATTGTGGTTCCGGTCTACAATGAGATGAAAAGATGTTGTCATGTACACGGTGGTCGAATGAACTATTGTAATTAATTATGTTAGGAAATTATTGTAATTGATTACCTTTAAAAAAAAAACTTGTCTAGTGTCCAATTTTGGTCCCAAAAAATTCAACTTTTCAATTTTGGTCTCATAACTTATTGAATCGTCCAATTTTTTGTATTAAAATTGGACACTCGATAAATTACGGAACAAAAATACCACTTATCTGCACCTTCTTAATTAATATTGTACTCTAGAATTATAGTTGATACAACAGAAGCACGATACAATAATGTAAAGTCCATTAATATTTAGAATATTCAGAATATAAAACACGATAGATGTGTTAATTCCATTGATTCAAATATGAATACTTAAAAACATCTATAAAACATGAAAAAGAAAAATACAATATTTTTCTATTCCAATAATTATTATTTAAGATGAATTATAAAGCTCCCATAAATACTAAGAATGTAATTTTAATTACTAACTAGGAATGCAAATTGTGATATAATAAATATATAAATTTTCTATAAATTTTGGTTCTCCAAATCTTCGTAAAATAATCTCAGATCACTATCATGATCTTGTCTCCAACAATAGTATATAGATGATTATTTATGATTTTCATGATATTAACTAGTAATGTCATTTTATTACAATGATTATTTCAGAGCAGAATATGAAATTATAAGATTGGAACAACAACTCTCATACTCGTCATCGATATTTTAGAGAATGTCAATTTATCTTCCAAAATCTGCATATATGATTAATGTTGACAGCGATTTTGTGAGGAGTTCGCCGTCGGGTTCCTAGCGGGTAGGATTTAGTATTTATGATAACTAAAAGCAGTAAATGCAAGAGTAAATAAGCTCTCAAGAGTAGATTTGCAATAAATGAGATGTGTGTTAGATTTGGGCATTCAAAGCCCTATTTATAGTATACATGGGGGGTTTCCCCACCTTGGGTTGGTAAGCCCGTTGGCCCCTCCTATTCCTAGCTGGGAGGTAATGAGTGGCTACAACCTCTCCTACAGACCAATGGGAAGGCGCCACCTGACACTGCTGCCCTTGTACCGATGGGACTTGGCCCAACTACCCCCTCTGACCCTGTCACATTCTCTGAACTGATGGTACTGGCCATACTCTCACAGCTGGCGGAGTTGGGATCGGGAAGACGGGTAACCGGGTAACCGGGTACCGTGTGGGCGGCGAGTAGCCCGGAAAACCATTCTCGGGAAGCGGGTAGAGATCTCTTTCCCAGGGCTCGCCGCTGGCCGACCGACTTTTGGATTATATAACAAGTACACTCCCCGATCCGTCACCGGGGTTTTCGTCGGGTAGACTTGGCGCTCTACCCGCCTACTCGGTTGAGCACGTCGATTCTGCAATCCTCACCCGCGCGCCACTTCGGTCTGACGGGTTGAGCACGTTACCCGAATATTTGTAACAATTAATTATGTAGTGTTTTATATATGTGTGTGTATATATATATATATATATATATATATATATATATATAGAAAAGAAAAATAATTAATGAATACGAAATAAATAATTTTTTGTTCCCTAACTTATCTGGTGTTCAATATTGGTCCCAATAATTTTACCTTTTCAATTTTGCTTGCCTATCTTTCAAAAATTATATATTTGTGTATCTTTTGTAAAACTTGTTTATAGACGTATTTATTAATACTATAAAGTTTTATGCTGTGATTTTTCAGTTTATAAGTTTCATTATATATATCAGTGAATACATGTAATGACATCAGTAAATACAGTTAATGATATAAATTTCATGACAAAGTATAGAGTAAAAATTGTTCATACATAAACAATTGAAGGACATTAGTTGCTTTCACTAAAGAATATTAGTTGTTTTCATTGAAGGGTATTAATAGTTTGTATTGAAGAGTATTAGTTGTTTAAAAATAAAGCAACTGATATTTTTCAGTGAAAACAATTAATACTCTTTAGTGAAAAGAACTAATATTTTTCTATAATTCATGTATGAACCAATTTCACTCTATACATATTCAAATTTCATACTATGGGAAATTTTGTGATTTATATTTTATTCTTTTTGTACTAGTCACTAACTTCTTACTTTTCGATCATTAATTAATTTTTACATATATATTTCAATATTGGAAAAAATAAAAATAAATTTATATGGAAAATCAATGACAAAAATAACTGATGCAACTCTCTGAAGAAAATGGGCTTCGTTAATTTGATGCAATGATGTTGACGGAAATTATATTGTGAAAGCAATCACAAAACGGAACAAACTCGAACAACTAAACAATTACAAGATTGAAAATTATGAAGGGTAGGTTTTAATAACATATCACTTGGAATCATAATACAAAACTATGACATCATACTCAACAACCGCATCTTGGGTGGTGAGATTGAACCAAACGGTCTGAGCGGTGGCGATCCCACGCGCCAGTCGGAAAACACCCGACCCGCCAACAATGGGCATCTCCCTATACTTGTGCAGGATGGGGTTATGCCCGAGCACGCTAAGTGTGCTGCCATTGTATTTGCCTTGGTTGAACGCTAAATTGAGGGTCATAAGTAGACCAAACTCCTCAAAGGAGGCGGACCCGTATATTCCCTGAGCCCGACCAATGATCTTGGAGTCGGGCTCGGGCCCTACGGTGAGTGGGTTATCCATCATCCTGATTAGACCAAACAAAGTAGGGGAAGTGAGAGTGGTGTTGGCTTGAGCAACGGTGATGGCACTTGGATTGTTGCCACCAACTGTGTCGTGAAAGTAGAAATGGAGCTTCGTCAGCTTTTCCTTTGCATTTGGAAGGTTTTCGAACCATTTTTGGACTGCTTCGGGCTCTTGTGCCATAGGAATTGCTATGGTGGCACAAACTAAGAAATAAAGCATGAGAATTGATGATATGTGCGCCATTTTTGTTTCCATTTCTGTGCAAATTGTGGATGTATTTAGAGTTGGAAAACATGTGACTATATATAAAGGTAGCCGGTCTATGTAATAAAAATAATAGATATATATCATTGTATGTATTTAGAGTATGTCTTTGAATTTTTTTCCGTTGCCTTATGCATTATTATAAATTTGTGAAAATATCATCACCTACCTTGTAAAATTTAACGGAATTTTCACACAAATTTGGAGTCAAACGCCGCCCCTTGTGCGGGCAAATAAAATTCCACAGATTTTTCCAAAGTATACAATGAATTAATTTTACTAAAATTTATTTGTATTTTGTATTTTTTTTAACGGTATTAATTATTTATCAAAAGCTTTCAATTAGATTTACGAGATACTTCATGACACACAAAAATGATAAAGAATTATTAGAAAATGTAGAATTATCGACAAAAATTGTCAATATGAGTACGAAATTTCGTAATGAGGATCGCTTACAAAATCGTCTACAAAATTTTCTAATTATATGGACATCTTCAATCCTTAATTACCTATTAAGAAATTATCTACATAATTTTCATAGACAAGTTGTTTGTAGGCATATTTTTGTAGTCAACTTGTTTGTAGGTAATTAATTACCTATGTATTTCTTTTGATATACAAATTGATTTTCTAGACGCTTTGTTTATAAAGTGAGAAATTAAGATGCTTATATGATTAACAAAAAATTGGAGGCATTTTGTTCTATTATGAAAATTTTTTGTTTGAAATTTTGTATACAATTCTAATTCCATTCAAGGAAAAAAATATCATAAGATTGAATTGGTCTTTTGCATGAGTTGGCAAATGGCAACTATCCCTTACGTGAAGAATTGGAATTTCGATCCATACTAGTATAATTCTTCAGTTGAGTCATCATAAGATTTAAATAATGGAAAAGTATTATATTAAAATTTGTTTATGATAAATTTATCACGAAATAATTTTAAAATATCAAATATTTAATTAAAAGTACCAAAAAATCTCATTAGTAGTATCATTAATTTGGATCAGTTGTATTATATTGTAATCGTTGTAAATTTTCTTGAACTCATCATATTAATGATACCCCTGAGAATTTTTTTGATATTACTGATCAAATATTAATTATTTTAAAATAGTTTCATAATAAGTTTATCATGAACAATTTTCACATAAAATCTACATTTAAATAATTAGTATGATTCATCTCCCATCAATTTATGTTGTTAAAGAAAAATGTTGTAAATACAGAAGATTTGATGTGGACATTACTTATAGGCCAAGTAACCTGATAGGGTTTAAGATTTTTTATTATTATAAATATATCACTGTACTCAGTATTGTAACACACACAAATATAGTGAAAAACTCCTGGCTTGGTACGCCCCCAAACAATTTTCACATAAAATCTACATTTAAATAATTAGTATGATTCATCTCCCATCAGTTTATGTTGTTAAAGAAAAATGTTGTAAATACAGAAGATTTGATGTGGACATTACTTATAGGCCAAGTAACCTGATAGGGTTTAAGATTTTTTATTATTATAAATATATCACTGTACTCAGTATTGTAACACACACAAATATAGTGAAAAACTCCTGGCTTGGTACGCCCCCAAACATAGTCATTATTGACGAACTAGGTAAACAAATCGGGTGTTCCTGTTTCACGCTCTTTATTTTACAACACGTTATTAGCACGAGTATTCTTCTCCCTTCTGCAATAATTGGTAATCTATTATACTCACCCGTAAATCTGTATATATGTTCTAAACTCCTCTACTCATATATATAAAAGATTGATGCAGTACATATTTTAGTTAAATTTGTATATGCGTACCGATCGAAATATGTAAATATGTGTATGATTATGGGATGAGAGTATAGGAATATGTTTGTGCTTACGTAACCACTTTCGTAGAGTATATTGCGTATGTTTCAATTTTTTTCCCCAAATATTATAATCAGTTCACAAATTCTATGGTGCATCCAAGTGCATACTATGCACTTTGAATTTGATCTCAATTTAAAATTAATTTTGACCAAAACTTAAATTCGCGGGTCTGTTGACTGCCCGAACAAAATTCGCGGGTCTGGCAACAAACCGGGTCGCAATTGGGTTGCGCGCGCTTCGTACCAATACCCGAAGTTATATCACCAATACCCGAAGTTATAATCATCAATACCCCAAGTTATAGTCACCAATACCCCAAGTTATAATCACCAATACCCCAAGTTATAATTACCAATACCCCAAGTTATAATTACCAATACCCCAAGTTACAATCACCAATAACCCAAGAATTACTCAACAATACATTGGACAGTGATATTCCAAATAATTATTCAGTTGTACCCCAAGACTTAATAACCAATACCCCAAGTTATAATCACCAATACCCCAAGAATTACTCAACAATACCCCAAGTTATAATCACTAATACCTCAAGTTATAATTACCAATACCATCACTATCAACTACTGCATCTAATACATGATTCAGTTTCCCAAGAAAAGGATCGATCCACCAATTACTAATACAAACCAAATTTCTTGATTTACATGCCCCACAGCCACTTTTAACAAATCGGGGAAGAAATTAAGCACTTATAACATTACTTGTACGATCAATCAGGTTTATATATATATATATATATATATATATATATATATATATATATATTATAAACCACTGCCAGAGGGGGTACTACATTAACTTTGTAGGAGTCCATCATCAAAATCTGGTAATGCAAGTATTGATTAAACAAGGAAGTATTCCTCTTGCATTAAAGCATATGCATAATCTTGAAGGATTAGATCTAAGCAACAACTTTCTGAAAGGATCCATTCCAGAGGGCCTGTGTCATTTACAATCCATCGGTGAGATAATTTAAGCCAAAACCAATTATCAAGTTCAATTCCAGAATGTTTTGGAAATGTAAGTTCAATAAAAAATTTGTATTTGGACTCCAACATTCTGACTTCAAGCATTCCATTAAGCTTCTGGTGCCTTAACAATTTGTTACGGCTAGATTTATCCTCAACTTCCTTAGGTGGAGGTTTACCTCTAGAGATGGGTAATTTAGTGGTAGTATCCTCCCACGATGAGGAACACCATTGTGGTGACGGATGCGAGAGTGGCGGCTTGCTTGACGTCCATCTTCTTCTTATTTGATGGTTAATTTCGATCTTCTTCTTATTCTTCCAGTTGCACAATCTCTGCTATTATTTCGAAATCATGGTCTGGGCAGCGCGAGGCGCGATGGCGGCGCTGTGCGCGACGACGATCAGAGAACAGAGGCTGGTGCTTCAGATCCTACGCCCCATCACCGATCCAGATCCATCTCCGCGCAGCGGCTGGTTTCGGCGGCCCTGTTGCAGATGGGACGACGGCGGGATACCACCAAAATGGGGAGGGGGGAGTGATGATGGGTTGAGAGAGCGAAGAGATCAATTTTTAACAAAAGTTGCAGCGAAGAAATGGAGGAGAAGATGTGCAGAGAGAGAGAGGGGGAGGAAAAAAAAGGAATGTGACTCGGGTTGCCCGTGACCTATTAATAGCCCATGAATTTGAAAAAGTCAAAATTAATTACAAAAATCCAAGTGTATACTATGCACTTGGATGCACCCTAAAATCACTCTTATCCGTTTTATGCTTACGTAACCTGCAAAATAATTAGAATTGTTTGGGTTTCACACCAACTTATTTGGAATTAAGCCTCTTCGGATTTAAGACTACTAAGTCCTTTGGTGTTTTTCGAGAATACCAAGTCTCATCTTTTTAAAATTATTATTTTTAATTTAAAAAAAAAAAGAAGGAAAAGGAATCAAAAGAGAACGCTAGACTAGGTTTCGGTTTTTTTTCTTCTCCGCGGATCATCGGATAGTTGCCGGAGATAATAAATTCACCGGGCGAGCTTCGATCGAAATTTTTGACGGTAAAACTCGGTCGTGATCGACATCGGATGCGGCGGTAGAGCGTGAGTGTTGTATGCGGCGGCGGAATCAGGGTGATACGACCGTCTTCTCGTCTAGGCTGTGACGGAGATTGATCTCGTAGTGTTCCGCTCTAGTAAAGTGGTTTAATCCCTTTTAAATTTCAGCATTTAGAACCGCTTGTCGCGAAATAGGCTTGGGGATTATTTGCTGTAGAAATTAGGATTTATGTGAAAATCCTTGTGTGCCTATTATTATCTTTGTTGCTAATTTAATTCACTCAAACAATGCCCAAAATTTTCATATACAGGTTTGCCTGAAGCAAACATGGGCATTGACTAAAATTTGAACTTGAATAGTTGCTCATACTTGTATAACTATTTATGTGAATTAAATTTACTTTATTAGTTATAGTCCATATATATTGTTTGGGTAGGCGGCACCCAATATTTGTTCTTTTGTGATTGAGCATGTTCAAATAAATTAAATCCTCTTTCTCCTTTGTTAATAAAAAATTCAAATCGTATGTCTTACCATGTCTATTTAAAATGTAGTGAAAATGCTTGGTATTACTGAGAGAGAATTTACTGAGCTTGCTCTCGATGGTAATAACTACGTGACATGGATCATAGATGTTGAGATTCACCTAGTCTATCCTAATTAGGCGGAATCATTGTCCATGGCCCCATGGCCTCAAATCCACTGATGCCCAAAAGGTAAATGCGTTGATTCATCTTAGGTACCACATATATAAGGACTTGAAGTATGAGTACCTTACTGAGATGGACCCTAGTATTTTATGGACATCCCTAAAGAATTGTTTCAAAATGATGTAATCCCCCCCAGGAACAATACGATTGGCTGAACCTCAGTTTTCAAGATTTAAATCTATAACGAAGTACAATTCTACCCTGCATCGTATTATATCTCAATTAAAATTATGTCAGCAGCAAATTACTGAGGCTGAGTTGATATAGAAAATCTTATCAACATTTCATGCTAGCAACCTTGTACTCCAGCAGCAGTACACCTCTCACTCAGAGCTAATTTCTGCATTTTTAGTAGCAGAAAAACACACGAACTCCTGATGAGAAATCACAATTCTAGACCGGTTGACTCACAAGCAGTGCCCGAAGCACATGATGTAGCTCAAGAGAGCCTGAGTAGGCGTAAGCGTGGAATGGAGAAAATCTTGTAGCAAAAGGCGAAGCCTTCGCCCCCAGGGCCCCCACCCCCTGGCCCGACAACCCCAAGCACTTGACTGAGGCTTATCGAAAGATACAAAAGGACAACAAGGGCAAGGCCCCTCAGGGTAAATCTCACCATGCCAGTCTGCCTGAAGCAGATTTTGACATAGACAACGATGATCTTTTGAGCTTAGAGCTTGAAGATTTTGAGGACAAAGAGTGATCTACATAAGTGGACATTATTAGTTCCTGACTTGAGCATTGAGATTCGTTTTGCTTTATTTGGGACAAATGTAATAAAATTTTAACTCCATCTTTGCCCAGAAGACAGATGCACTGATTAAATTCTCCAATACCATCTCAATAAGATATCAATTGTTTATGGAAAATCCCTGAAGGATTGTATTCATAAACAAAGAAGAATAGCTTATTAAAAAAATTGTCATTTATAAAAATCCCTAAAGGATTATATTCATCGATAAAAGTGAATAAAATAAATAGCAGAAAATATCGATAGATGAAAATTATGGTTGATGCCAAATAATTGTTGAGGTGGTTGAAGATCGAGGATTCCCCAAGCAAATCTCAGCATACCAGTTTGCCTGAAGCAAACATGGACATTATCAGTGATATGACTTTAGAGACTATGAGTTGTCAAGATACATAGTATCATTATTTTATAATTTTTTTATGCATGTTATGACTATATGTTTTGTCATAGTTAATATTTGCGAAATATTACAACTCAATTAGCGGATGTCTCTAACAACTCCAACAAAGTTACTGAATCTCATATTTATATAGAAAATCCCCGGTTAAAATTGATATCCCTGAAGGACAAAATATTACATGCTGATGAATCTAAAGCACGCCTGAATCTATTACGTTTGAGAATTTTCCTCTAGCATAATGGATACAAATTGTGATTTATGTCTGGTAGGTAGCGCCACCACACACACAATGTTAAGTGATAGGAAGTATTTTCATAACTTGATAGAAAGAAAATGGAGTGTTACTACGATAGTCAATGTCAATATTATGACAGTGGGCTCCAGAAGAGCCTCTGTATCCTCCCTATGGGTACTGAACACATAATTGACAATGCTTTGTTGTATCCACAATCAAAGCGTACCCTTCTAAATTTTAAAGATATAAGAACTAATGGTTATCACATTGAAACTGAAATTGAGAATAATAATGAATACATTTTGATGACTGACTCTCGAGGTAGCCGTAAATGAGTTATCGAAAAACTTCCCTCCTTCTCTTCCGGATTGTACTATACTTACATCCTGCCCTCTAACCTCCATATAACCATGAGTGTGAAATTTTATGACCCAAAATAATTTAAATTATGGCATCAGCGATTAGGTCACCCAGGACAAACAATGCTACATAGGATTCTATCTAATTCCATTAGTCATAATATTTTGAATAACAGAATACCTCTTGTTGATGAATTTATCTGTGATGCATGTTCAAAAGGTAAGTCAATAGCGCGACCGTCGCAAACTAAGGTGGGACTTGAATCTCCAGTTTTCTTGAATGGAGTCATGGAGATATTTGTGGACCGATTCACCCAGCATCAGGACCATTTCGGTATTTCATGGTCTTAATTGATGCCTCCACTCGGTGGACTTATGCATGTTTGTTGTCCACCCACAATCAAGTCTTTGCCATGCTTATTGCGTTAACTATTGAGCTCCAAGCTCAATTCCCAGATTATCCAATAAAATCAATTCGTATGGATAATGCGGCTGAGTTTACCTCAAAAGCCTTTACTGGTCACTGTATGGCACTAGGAATTAAAGTGGAGCATTCGGTCCCTTACGTCCACACCCAAAATGGTCTAGCTGAGGCACTAATAAAATGTATCAAATTAATCGCTAGACCATTACTGATGAACTCAAACTTACCCACCTCATGCTGGGGGCATGCAGTCCTACATGCATCACATCTGATACAAATCCGTCCAACTGCATATAATGATCATCCCCCTTACATCTAGTGCATGGGAAATAAGCAAACATTTCCCATCTGCATATATTCGGATGTGCGGTGTATGTTCCAATAACATTACAGAAGCATACCTCTAAGGGCCCACAAAGGAAGCTAGGTATATACGTTGAATTTGACACTCCATCCATCTTGAGATACATAGAACCTTTATCCGGGGATCAATTAACGACCTGGTTCACTGACTGCATATTTGATGAAGATCACTTCCCGGCATTAGGGGGAGATCTGAATTCAAAATTGTATGAATATCGGGAACTTACGTGGAAAGTAAGAGATCTTCAGTATCTAGATCCACACACTAGTCAATCTGAACTGGAAGTTCAGAAGATCATTAACTTGCAACATTTAGCAAACAATCTGCCAAATGTGTTTACTGACCATAGAGGTGTGACTAAATCTCATATGCCTGTTGTAAATGCACCCCAAATGGTAGAGGTCCTAATGAAAACAAGTATACGTGCCCCCACATGCCAGAAGCGTAAAGGACCTATAAAAGATACAAACACACCTAGAATGAAAACTAGCAAAACTAGTCAGTTAAACTTGAAATCTACAAAAGAGATATGTCCAGAAGACTTAAACTCTCCAGAAGAGATTTGTCCAGAAGACGAGTGCCCTAGTAATGAAGCACGTGCACAATATATTCAACGCTCTAGGACTGCAGAACGATCAGACCTAGATACACTGGAAAATGAAGAAGGTCTGGTTGATATAAACGTTGAAGTCTCTATGAATTTCATAGACATAGGAAACTTATAATAGAAATATTACTGTCGTCGACGACACATATGCAGCAATAATTGCTCTTTCCGTTATAAATAACGATTAGGATCCAGAACCCAAATCAACAGCTGAGTGTCGGAAGCGCTCAGATCGGGTGATATGGAAAGAGGCAATTGAACCAGAGCTTGCCTGGCTAAATAAAAGAAAGGCATTTGACTCTATTGTTCGTACACCCGCGCACGCTATCCTTGTAGGATATAAATGAGTTTTTATACGAAAATGAAATGAGAACAATACTGTAAAGAGATACAAAGCGAGGCTAGTAACTCAAGGGTTTTCGCAGTGACCCGACATTGATTTCGATCAAACCTATTCTCCTGTAATGGATGGAATAACGTTCCGCTACTTGATATCTTTGGCAGTTAAAGTAAATCTCCAGATGAGATTGATGGACGTTGTAACCGTGTATTTATACGGATCACTAGATGTCGATATCTATATGAAAATTCCCGATGGATTTAAGATTCCCTAGATGAGGAATGATAAAAATTGCAGTATGTATATCATAAAACTGCAGAAGTCGTTGTATGGCTTAAAACAATCAGGTCGAATGTGGTACAACCGACTTAGTGAATTCCTCCTGAAGAAGGAATACACAAACAATATAGCTTCCCCTTGCGTATTTATAAATAAATCGCAAAGTGGTTTTTGCATCATATCCGTTTATGTTGATGATCTAAACATAATCGGAACATGTAAAGAGATTGAAGAAGTCAATTCAATCTTGAAAGCTGGATTCGAATTGAAAATTTTGGGCAAAACCAACTACTCCCTCGGCCTGCAGATCGAGCATCTCCCTGAAGGAATACTTACACACCAGTAAACCTACGTGAAAAAGGTATTGGAGAGATTTCACATGGATAAATCTCATCCACTTAGCACACCTATGGTTGTCCGATCCCTCGATGTGGATAAGGACCCATTTAGACCAAAAGAAGATACAAAATAAATTTTGGGACCAGAAGTTCCTTATCTTAGCGCTATTGGTCCATTACTTTATCTCACAAACTGCACTAGACCCGGATATTGCATTTGCAGTTAATTTGTTTGCGAGATATAACGCTTCTCCTACAAGGAGACATTGAAATAGTGTTAAACACATTCTACGGTATCTCCAAGGGTCTCAAAATCTTGGATTGTCTTACCCTAGAAACCAAGATAAAACCTTGGTAGGTTATGCAGATGTTGGCTATTTGTCTGATCCTCATAATGCCATATCTCAGACTGGTTACGTTTTTCTCTGTGGTGGTACTGCGATCTCATGGAGATCGGTTAAACAAACTATGGTTACCACATCTTCAAACCACTCAGAGATAATAGCTTTGTTTGAAGTCTCACGAGAATGTGTATGGTTGAGATCATTGGTAAAACACATTGGTTACTCGTGTAGTATCGCTAAAACTGATACTTCCCCTACTGTTATATTTGAAGACAACACAGCCTGCATTGCACAAATGAGTAATGGGTACATTAAGAAAACTTAACGAAACATATTTCACCAATTTTTTTTACCTATACGAACTCCAGAAGAGTGGTGTGATTACCATACAACAGGTGCGATCTAGTGACAATCTAGCAGATCTGTTCACTAAGTTCCTACCTACCTCTACTTTTGAAAAATATATTTATGGCATCGGGATGCGAAGGATTAAAAGGTTGTTGTCTTCAGGGGGAGTAGCAACCTCGAAATAATCCTAAAGATTGGATCCGGAAGATCAATAGTTGTACTCCTCCTTAGCTAAACAATTTTTTCTACCTAGCATGTGGGGTTTTCTGACGAGACATATACGTCGCGTCGTAATGTCCAAGGGGGATTATTGTAAATCCTAAAGATTTGATATGTCAAATCCAGAATATTTGATGAGGACATTACTTATGGGCAAAGTAACTTGATAGGCTTTAGGGTTTTTTTATTATTATAAATATATTCCTATACCCAGTATTGTAACACACACAGAAATATAGTGAAAAACTATTGGCTTGGTATGCCCCAGACGTAGTCATTATTGATGAATTAGGTAAACAAATCGGTATTCCTGTTTCGCACTCCTTATTAAAAAAAAAAAAAAAAGTACTTGGCGTGTAATCCAGCGTAGTTCAATTCCTCAATTTAGGCTCTAATATTATAATTATTATTTTTCACTAAAAATCCAAATTTTGAAAAATGTGTATTCAATTCATTTATTTAATTTTCCTAATACTTCCACGTGTTTACGTCTTTGGTTTACTGGAAAAGTTACGGAGAATAATATTGAAGAAATGATTTCATTTCATTTGATCTGATATTTATAATTTTTCAATTTACTTCCAAGTGTCTACACGGGACTCAAAAATTGCAGAGAATGATAAAAAAAAAAAAAAAAATCATACATTGGGTGCAACTTTTTTATATTTTAATAATATTAAATATTTTCACTAAAAATATACTCCCTCCATCCCAAGGGAATTTGCACCCCTTGGGTGGTACACATATTAAGAAAAGTGATAAAGTAATAGCATATGGGTAAATATGTGTATATTTATATAAGTATGCACGTAAATCGATGTTTCCTTTTTAGGTAGTGTGCAAATTAGTTTTGGACATCCAAAAAAAGAAAGTGTACGAATTTGTTTGAGACGGAGGGAGTAAATTATTATGAAATATAAGCACACTGTAACATCAGGTGGCTATATATTCAGAGAATATGTATATAGTTTTACACATATCCCCAAATGGGATTATATATTTGTAGGTCCGACAACTTAACACAATTTTGAATTTGGTCCCAATCGATATCACTTTTGATTTTGGTCCTTTAAGTTTGTAATTTTTTTGAATTTAGTCCTTTTACCGGCTATTGGGAGTCATGAAACCGGTCAGATGCTTATGTGGCTTTTTATTTGATTTTCTTGTACAAGTGGCACTGATTATTGAATTCTAATGTCTAGGTGGCATTATTTATTTTAATAATTCATTAAATTCATAAAAAATCAAAATTTGAAATTTTGAAATAATAGAACATTTTAAAATTACTTTTAGTGTTTTAATTACAAATATAAAAAATATTAAATCTAATTCAATTTAATTTTCTTAATATTTTGATGAATACAAAAAAGAAAGTGGACGAGAGGTTTTGTGAGTATTTCCTCATTTTCTTATAATTAATTTTCAATTCTAAATACGATATTGCTTATAATTAATCTCCAATTCTAAATACAGTTCTTAAATAAAAATAAATAAATAAATAAAAGAGTAAGGAACCAATCATAAATTATTTTATTAGAAAAATACAAAAAATTGTTTTATTAAATAAATTAAAAAAGAATTGATAATTATCTTCTTCCCCGAAATTCCGAACGTGAAGAACAGAACTCATAGAGAAGATACCATCTCCCCAGCCTCCATTCTCCACCCAACACCGTCGTCAAATCACCGCCAACGACATTATCCACCCAGCACTGCTACTAACGAATCTGAAATTTAATTTAAGTTCTTCTACAGCCAAAGAATTAGAACAAGAGGCTTTTCAAAAAATGAAATCCCCACACAGGTACAAGCATGCTCTGCATACCCATGAAACCATAGGCATATATATTTTTGACTTTGTACTGTATGAAACAATTGACCAAAAACAACTCTTTTCTACAAAGATCCAAAGTCCTGAATTATTACTCCCAAACCCTCGCCATCGCCGCCCACACCGTGCCAAACCCTTAAATCTCAAAGGTGATTATGATTTGATTTTGAAAATAGAAATAAAATCAGTTCAGAAATTGAAAATAGCCAAATCTAGAGATACCCCAAATCCGGCGAAAAAGAACAGTAAAAAATTAGAGCAGATGTATACACCTCCAAGCCCTTCCTCTCGCCATCGCCGTCTTCTCATTCTCGTCGCTCTCTTCTCAAGCCGCCCCTCTTGATTTCTTCAGGCTTGTCTCTTCGATTCTCGGGAGTAATTTGTGCAAAGAAATCAAGCCCTAAAAGAACTGAGACTTAATTCAGCAGAGGTCTCTCTCCCCCTTCGTCTTCTCTCTCTCGACGCCGCCACCGCCATTTCTCCCTAGACGCCACCGCAGTCGTTGGTCGTAGTCGTCGTCCGCACATGACAGATGCATAATTTGCCCCAATCTGGTTGTGAATTTGGGGTTTCGAATTGGTGAAATTGATTTCGATGAATTTACAAAATGTTGATATTGATTCGAATGTGATTAAATATTGATTTTGTCGACAAAAATCAAATTTCTGGGAATGAAGATGAACAATATTTCTCAGATCCGTTTTGAAAAATCTAACCCGACCCACAGTCCATATCATTACCTCCTCTATTTGTGAATCTTCTCTCTCCTACTTGGCATGCCCAATCATGAATTATTTCAAAATCCTGCTATCACCGGATTTCTCTCCTTAACTACCTATTCTATTAACTTCCTATTTTATTAATTCTATTAACTTCTAATATAAAAATTCTAAAATTACTTAAATTAAATTAAAAATCTTGAATTAGTCCACTACCATTCACTCCAATTTTTTTATATATCCGAGAAACTCCACATTTATCTATAACGCACGCATATACATATACATATACATATACATACATACATATATATATATATATATATATATATATATATATATATATCATTACCTCCTCTATTTGTGAATCTTCTCTCTCCTACTTGGCATGCCCAATCATGAATTATTTCAAAATCCTGCTATCACCGTACTTCTCCCCTTAACTACCTATTCTATTAACTTCCTATTTTATTAATTCTATTAACTTCTAATCTAAAAATTCTAAAATTACTTAAATTAAATTAAAAATCTTGAATTAGTCCACTACCATTCACTCCAATTTTTTTATATATCCGAGAAACTCCACATTTATCTATAACGCACGCATATACATATACATATACATATACATATACATATACATATACATATACATACATACATACATATATATATATATATATATCATTACCTCCTCTATTTGTGAATCTTCTCTCTCCTACTTGGCATGCCCAATCATGAATTATTTCAAAATCCTGCTATCACCGGACTTCTCTCCTTAACTACCTATTCTATTAACTTCCTATTTTATTAATTCTATTAACTTCTAATCTAAAAATTCTAAAATATATATTTTATATATATATATAAAATATCAAACCCGCGTAATACGCGGGGTCCTGTGCTAGTATATATCTAATTATAAAAATGTCACCTATTGCAGAAAATAAAAAGAGAAATGAAAATAAAATTACATGTGGCAAGTGACCTGTTAGTAACTTCTTATAGCCGGTAATAGGACTGTTTTAAAAAAAATTACAAACTTATAGGACCAAAATCAAAATGAGTAATCGATCGGGATCAAAAGCAAATTGATGTCAAGTTACAGGACTACAAAAAATTTAATCCCATCCCCAAATATTTTGTACAATTCATTATTCATTCCTTATATAAATATCTAATCTTATATATCTTTACTTTTGTTTCATTTACTTAAAATCAACAAAACACGCAATAAAAAATTGGAATATTTTATTCATTTAAATTCTACTCCCTCCGTCCCTGAAAAATAATCTTGTTCTTTTGCACGTGATTTAATGCGATATATCAGAGGGTATTACGAGGTTTTTTTTAAGTCCGTTTTTAAATAAAATGATCGTATATGAAAAGTATGCGAAACATACTTTCATTAACGAACATTTTATTAAAAAATAAACTTCAGAAAATCCCGTAATATCCTAAAATATATTATATTAAACCACGTAAAAAAACAAGACTATTTTTTTTTCGGACGGAGGCGGTATATATAAATCAAATTTCATATTAAATTTTTAAAAAATTAATTGTGCAGAGTGATTTAGAGATGGATCATGGATGCAGTTGTTATTAATCAAAAGGAATAGTGTCACGGCGGGGAGGCAACCGTTGACTCTATTATTATATTAAAAACAAATCAGCAAAAACATATATATAATGAAAGAGATCTCCTAACAACTATAATTATTTATTAAATATATTTAGTTGAGAATTGTTTGATGATGAACATAGAGACTTAGAAAGCAGACAGCTAGCTGTTGAATCTATTTTAATGGTAATAATAAATTACCAAAAAATGCATTTAATGAAAGAGGTCTCCTAACAAAACTATAATTATTTATTAAATTAATCACTTGTATTCCTTTAAATTTGTCAACATCAGTTAACTACAAATTATCCATTTATATATTTCTAACTTATTTTATTTCAATTATTATTTATTTCTAAATAAAAAAATAAATGGTCAAATTGTGAAATTAAAAATACGAATGTAAAAAATCTAATGAAAATAAAAACAGACGTAACTCTAAAGTAATTGGCCGGCTTCGTTAGTTTGATGCTCGCAAAATATAGTGAATTGAATCATATATAAAGTATCAACAAAATTAACGGGCCAAACAACCACAAATTGGAGCCACAGGTCGAACACGAACAATTAAACATGAATTTATTATGAACACAATTAAGGATCAAGCATGTAATAATCACTCCGAATCAAAATGCAAAACCATGATATTATACTCGACTACTGCATTTTGGGTGATCGGATTGAACCTAACATTCTGCGCGGTGGCGATCCCTCGTGCTAGCCGGAAAACACCCGACCCGCCAACTATGGGCATCTCCCGATACTTGTGAAATATCGGGTTATGCCCGAGCACACTGAGTGTGCTACTATTGTATTCGCCTTGGTGAACACTAAATTGAGGGTCATAAGTAGGCCCACCTCCTCAAAAGAAGCGGACCCATATATTCCCTGAGCCCGACCAATGATCTTGGAGTCGGGTTCAGGCCCTACGGTATAAGTGGATTATCCATCATCCTGGTTAGACCAAACAAAGTAGGAGATATGGGAGTGATGGCACGTGGATGGATTGCAGTAACAATTTCATGAAAGTAGAAATTAAGCTTTGTTAACTTTTCCGTTGCATTTGGGAGGTTTTCGAACCATTTTATAACCGCTTCGGGCTCTTGTGCAATACCACGGGCCCTGGGAATTGCAATATTGGCAAAAGCTAAGAAGAAAATTATGAGAATGGTTGATATATTCTCCATTTGTTTTTAATTAATCAACTCTCTGCAAATTGTGTATATATATAGAGTTTACAAAATTTATGTTGAGAAAATATGTATTTAGATTTTATATAAATTAAACAAGCTATATGTTAGAAGTAAAATTCAACTTGATGAAAATTTTCACCAATTTGGAGCAAACCCATGATGAGGGCAAATATATTTTTAGTTCGACAGAGGCTACTTAGGAGAATAGAATTTTCACAATCTCAATGATTTTCCATAAAAAGTATTTTTTCTCTTAAAAAAGTATATGAATATAAAATGCACAATTAACAAATCATGGTCACACAAAATAAATAAATAAATAAAAGAATTCACAAGTTTGGAGTGGTCTTTTCGTATCTTTATAGAATTATCAATTGTCGGAGTGACTATCAATGTTAAGAAATTGAATTTTCATATTTATTATTCTTCAATTGAGACTGCCACATAAGATTTAATTAATAGGGGATCACCATAAGACAAAAAAATAAAATCTAGTATTACTTATAATTATGATCAATTTCTTTTTCTTGTAATTACTATAAAATAGGACTTAAACATACTCATCACTAAATTATTTCTAAAAAAAAAAATCAAGAAATCCTACAATAATTACCCTAAAAAGATGTTCAGAAAAAAAATTCCAAAAATACATATGTTTACAATCCCTCACATTATTCAAAAAAATAAATTTAAAAACCCAACTAAAAATCATTTGGATTCATAGTACAACCCCGCAACATTATACTCCACAACAGCTTCTGGGCCGCTAATACTAGTGGTTTGTGCGGTGGCGATCCCTCGGGCCAGCCGGAAAACACCCAATCCGCCGACGATCGGCAACTCCCGATACTTATGAAAGACCGGATTATGGCCCAGCACGCTGAGTGTGCTGCCGTTATAATCTCCATCCGTGAACAAAATATTAAGGGTCATGAGTAGGCAGGGGCGGATCCAGAAATTAGTAGTAGAGTGGGCTGAAAAATTTCGTAAAAATTATTGGGAATAATTTTTTAAGGCATGTGACTAAAGGTACAATTTAAGGATTATGTGCTTGTATTTTTGACAAAAGTAGATTGAGCAAGTCTCTTGTGCATTTGGTGTATGATGCACTCACTCAAAAGTTGATAATATATACACTGAAAAGTTAGTCTCAATCACACTGAAAAGTTAGTCTCAATTACACTGAAAAGTTTACACTGAAAATCAGTTTTCAATGTAAACTTTTCAGTGTAATTGAGACTAACTTTTTGCTGTATACAGTATCAACTGTTGAGTGAGTGCTGTTGATAGGCGAACATCATCCAGCATGAAGCGAACAAAAGTTACGGGCTTAAACAAAGACAGTCAACATTGGGGTGCATCTACCAATCTGAGAGGTGTATAAAGTGACGAACAACTCCCCCGACGAACAACTAATGGGCGAACAGGTATTAAGACCCGAGACCAAGAATGAGCCAACTGTGAAGTCATCAATGACGAACAACTTGGTCAAACTATGATACAACAAACAGCCAAGGAGGTGTGTACAAGTGAACAAAGGACAAAGATCCCAAAGCCAAGCTGAACAAAGCCATAAGGCGAGCAACTTCCAAAGTACAACCTCAAGAGGCGAACAACTTTCAGTTGGAGAATCAACAAGATCAATCAAGCCGACCTAGGCGAACAACAATGAGTCCGAGATAAGACCAAAGAAGACTTTGTAACTAAGATTCAGCTTAGATAAGATCAAAGGGACACATGTCAAGCATGCAGACTAGGGAGACCAAGAGTCTTAGACACCTCATGCTTGCTAGTCTCTATAAATAGTTGTTCTCCAGCTGTGAAATACAAGTTCAAATTGATAAACACTCCCAAAACACACACAAATACACCCAAACCTACACATACACGAAATAAGTCCAATTTCGACTACCGAATTTACAAATTCGATAAATTCATACCCCGATTTACCATTTACGGTGGTAATCAATCACACGTTATTGATTGGTGACGTAAAAACGGATTAAAACAACCACTAATCCTTACGATTAGATTCGTTCACCAACAATTTGGCGCTAGAAGGAGGGTTCGAACCTCCGGTTTAGTGTGATTACTCAAGAACTTCAAGTTGAAAACTTGAAGATTCATAAGAGATCTCAAGAAATATTTGAAGATACAAACAAAAGTGTTCTTGGTGTTCTTGGTGTTCTTCAATTTATAAATTAAGAAGTAATTTAAATTGAAATGCCTCAATCTAAGAGACCCAAGGATCACGTTTGTCAAAAAGAGCATCTCAGACCCGGGCCACGTCGGCCGACCACCAGGACCGTGACCCGAGACATGCGAACAGGTCGCAACATACAGCCATAACACATAACCTCCCCCCTGAGATGGAGGCTTTGGCGAACAACCCCAACGAGTTGGCCAAAACCATAGCTGCTCTCCAGGCCCTCCAGAGGCAACAAGAGCAGGTTAGGCCAACACAAGCAAGGCCAAGGGACAAGTCCCTAGAGGTTGTTAGACCCAGGACTACTAGGGGCGAACAGCGAGAGGTTGATAGTGCCCAAGTCAGACGGAATAAGGGAAAGGCCAAGGTGGTCGACCAACGAGAAGTACAGGCTGAGTCTGGTCGCGGACGAACAACCATGTCTAGCCATGGAACAACGCGTTCCAGTGCCCAAGACAGGCTTAGCCAACCCCAACAAGAAGCTGCTCGTCGGAGAGCAGAAGATGGGCGAGCAACTTTTGAACAGCCTCGCCCATCAGTCCACGAAAGACTCTCCCAGTTAGCCTTTAGGCGCCTAGGGCCAAATGCGGCGAACAATATTAGGAGGCAAGCCCAGGAAGTGCCCACTCCAAGCGAGGGACTGCGACGAGCAGAAAGGTTAATGCCTTTGCTCGCCGAACAGCCTCCAAGTCAGGGGGCACCTCTTGATGAATTATCAAGCCTAAGAAGGGCTGTAGAGAACATGCAGGGGCAACTAGACCAACAAAGGGGGATGGGAACGACTAGCATGCCATCCTCACCTTTGGCAGCTCACATTTTGAAGGCCCCGATACAGAAAAAGATTCAATTTCCGGCTAGCATTCAATATGAAGGCATCGCCGACCCCCGGGTCCACTTAACGAAGTATACGGACTACATGGTCTCCGTGGGGGCCAGCGATGCCACCCAATGCCGGAATTTTCCGTTAACATTGGGCGATCGGGTTCACAAGTGGTTTTCATCAATGCCGCCGGCATCAATCCATTCATTCGTCCAACTAAGTCGAGAATTTCTTTCTCACTTTTCAACGGCGGGGTCGTATCTTTCCCAAAAACACCGGCTGTCAGATTTGAGGCAAAATGATGATGAAACTGACCGGGCGTTTATGGAAAGATTCGATAAAGTTTTGCTAGAAGGAGAACCGGTGAGCGAAGATACAAAGATCGTCGCTGTGATGGCCGGATTGAAAAAAGGGTCGAAGTTATGGAAGGAGGTACGTCTAAAGTGCCCAAAGACTTATGCCGAGTTCAGAAACCAAGCTGGCATTTTCGTTTCCATGCACGAGGCCCTACAAACAAATTTGGGGGAGAACAAGGCTGATCCTAAGGAGAATAACAAAAAGCCCGTCGGGACAAGCTACAGGGTCCCAAAAAATATGAAAGCATTTACCGAAGGATCGGATTTGAAGGAAAAATTGAACCAAGTATTGACAGTATCAGTTGATACTGTGTATGAAAGCGTAAAGTAGAAAGAGTTGCTTTCCCCACCACGTAAAATCCGTCAGGATACTGGCAAACTCAACCCAAACAAGTATTGTGCCTACCATCAAAGTGTGGGGCATTTTACGAGTGAGTGTAGAGATTTACTTAAGCAACTCTGGCGATTTTATGAGGAGGGAAAACTCTCCGATTTCGTTAAAAGGCAACCTGGGAAGAGAACCCGGGAGAACAACTCGGAAGACGAAGAGGATGGTCAACCTCAGAGAAACAACAGACCCGGGCGACCAGTTCCCAGTATACCAGCTCAACCTTTAGAAGATCTTTTCATGATGGAACCCGCAGGTCCCGCGGGAGGGTGTTTTGATGGACAACCACCCGACTCTAATCGAAAGAGGAAAGCGGAGCTACGAGCGATTGGCCAAGTACAAGAAATGGGAGTTAAGCCGTCTATCATGCAAACGGCAGAATTAACTTTCACCGAAAAAGACCTTGAAGGCGTCTTAACTCCACATAATGATTCACTCGTAATCTGCGCAAAGATTATGGGGACCAGAGTCCACAGACTGTTGGTGGACACCGGAGCCTACACCAACATCTTATTTAAGAAGACCCTCGATAATCTGGGAGATTATTCGGGTTATGTTCGAAATACAACACACAGAATCATAGGCTTCGGGAATGCTGTGACAACACCGTTGGGAATTGTAACATTAGCAGTACAACTTGTAACGGCTAATGAACCCGAAAGAAATATAACAAGAATGGTAGATTTCTTGGTTGTAGACCAGGAGTCGACCTATAACGGGTTTCTTGGCCGACCTTTTCTCAATGAATTTAAAGCTGCATGTTCCACTTACCACTATTGTTTGAAATTTCCAACAGCTAGTGGGGCAGGCACAATTAAAGGAGACCAACGGAGAGCACGAGAATGCATTCAACAGCTACGAGCAAAATTTGTACAAATATCCATGATGGAAACAACAAGTTATCCCGTCGACGAACCATCAATACTGAACAATATGATGGACATGGACGACCACATGGATACGGACGAACAACACTTGGACGAGCAAGTGTTGGACGAATAACTCGTTACCACCCGCGAGGAACCACCATCTAACGAACAACAAAGGGGTGATGACGAACAACTCTCAGTGGGGGACTTGGAGGGCCAAGTACAAACGAACAACAATGGGATGGAGCCAACTGATGATCTAGAACCCCGCCTAGGGGCAGAGCCCATGGACATCAAAAATGATTTCAACCCTGAGGAACCCATACTTGATCCTCGTTGGAAGGGACAAAAACGACGAGCAACTCCAGTCGAAGAGCTGGAGGCGTTCAAAGTTAATCCCGACAACGAAGATCTTGAATTATTCATAGGATCTGAGCTCCCAGAGCCTTACAGATCCCGAATGAAAGAGTTCCTCACCAAGAATCTAGATATCTTTGCTTGGTCTCACGCAGATATGGTGGGGATAGACCCGAAACATGCTTGCCACAAGCTGAACATAAATCAAGCAAGAAAGCCCGTCCATCAAAAACGAAGGAAGTACGGCCCAGACAAATACCAAGCCTTGAATGAAGAAGTTAAAAAGCTGTTAGACAACGATCTGATCCGTCAAGCACTCTGTCCACAATGGGTAGCAAATCCAGTACTCGTAAGGAAACCAAATGGGACCTGGAGGCTATGCATAGATTTTACAGATCTGAATGCGGCATGCCCGAAGGACAACTTTCCTCTCCCGCACATCGATCAATTGGTGGACAGCACTGCGGGTCACGAAATGTTAACATTCATGGATGCTTTTGCAGGGTATCATCAAATCCCAATGTATCCTGACGATCAAGAAAGCACAACTTTTTACACTAACAAAAACTTGCTGTGCTGGAAGAGAATGCCCTTCGGCCTCATCAATGCCGGGGCAACATATCAAAGACTGGTGAACAAGATGTTTGATCAACAAATTGGAGACACGGTTGAAGTCTATGTAGACGATACCGTGGTCAAAAGTCCCAAGAAGGAAGACCATCTTCAACATCTGACTCAAGTGTTCGAAATTCTTCGACACTATAACATGAAGTTGAATCCAAAGAAGAGCAGCTTTGGAGTTCACTCAGGGAAATTCTTGGGCCATCTTGTTAGCCGGCGGGGAATTGAGGCCAACCCTTCAAAGGTTAAAGCCATCATGGATATGCAACCACCACGTTCGGTGAAAGAAGTGCAAAGACTCACCGGGTGCCTAGCAGCATTGAACCGGTTCATATCCAGGTCAGGGGACAAGTGCCGTCCATTCTTCGAGGCCGTCAAAAAAGGAAAGTTTGCATGGACTAACAACTGCCAAGCGGCCTTCGATCAACTTAAAGAATACCTGGGAGATGTTAAAATCCTATCAAAACCAATCCCAGGAGAAAAGCTCTTTCTATACTTAGCCGCATCGGAAGTTGCCATCAGCTCTGTTTTGGTGCGCGAAGACGGCAAATTTCACCAACCTATATATTACGTCAGCCAGGCTTTACACGAAGCAGAGATCAAATATGCTTCAACCGAAAAGCTGGCGTATGCTTTGGTTATGAGCGTGAGAAAGTTACGACCATACTTCTTTGACCATCAAGTCGAAGTTCTAACAACTTTCCCGCTCAGGCAAATTCTCCATCGCCCCGATACTGCAGGTCGTCTCTTAAGATGGTCACTGGAGATTAGCCAATTCGGGGTGACCTATGCTCCTCGAACAGCGATCAAAGGGCAAGCATTAGCCGACTTTATAGTCGAACTAACTTTCCCACCAGATCCGACGAGAGGACTTGATCATCCTTGGCATCTCTATGTGGACGGATCATCAACCAATATAGCCTCGGGGGCAGGAGTAGTTTTAATCAGCCCAGATAGACAAGTATTCACCTCGGCAATCAGATTTGGTTTCATGGCAACCAACAACGAAGCTGAGTATGAAGCTCTTATTGCTGGTCTCCACCTATCTCTCGCAGTTGGTGTCAGACGCTTGCAAATATTTGGCGATTCACAATTGATCGTGAACCAAGTCCGAGGTGAATACGAAGTAAAGGATGATCACATGATCGAGTATCAACGGATTGTTGCTCACCTAATGTCCATGTTGCAGCAAGTTTTCATACAGCAAATTCCAAGGACGAGCAACACCCAAGCAGATGCGCTTGCTCGACTAGCAACAAGTGAAGGCCCCGTAGAGTTGGCAGATATTATAGTTACAAAGATGAAAGATCCATCAACAGTAAGTTATAATGTCAACCAACTCGACGATCAAACCAGTGAAGAAGACTGGAGAACAAGTATAGTCAAATACTTGAAAAGTGGGGAAAAACCAAACAATCCTTTTGAAGCTGCCAAGCTAGTAAAGCGAGCCGCCAGATATACTCTGGTGGGCGAGCAACTCTTCAAAAGGGGAATATCAGTCCCACTTCTCAAGTGTTTGCCTAGGGGGCAAGGGCAAGCAGTACTCGAAGAAATTCACGCCGGAGTATGTGGAAATCACACTGGGGGGCAAGCCTTGGCGTACAAAACCATCAGGCAAGGGTATTATTGGCCGACATTACGTCAGGATGCGATCAAGAAAGCAAAAACTTGCCATCAGTGTCAGATTTTTGCCCCGAATATTCATACACCGGCCTAGGAACTTGTGTCAGTATACAGCCCATGGCCTTTTGCAAGATGGGGGATGGACATCATTGGTCCTTTCCCGGCTGGAGTTGGAAATGTTCGATTCGCCGTCGTGGCAGTCGATTATTACACAAAATGGGCGGAATCAGAGGCCATGGTGAACATCACACAGCAGAAGATGATCAACTTTATTTGGAAGAACATTGTCTGTCGTTTTGGAGTTCCACAAGCAATTGTGACAGACAATGGTCCACAGTTTGATGGACAAGAGTTGAGAGAATTCTGTACGAAGTGGGGGATCAAAAAGCATTACTCCACACCTTATCACCCCCAGTCAAACGGACAAGTTGAAGCTGTGAATAAAATCATAAAACATACATTAAAAGTGCGACTGGCGAAGAGCAAAAGCAGTTGGTCTATTGAACTCCCGGAAGTTTTGTGGGCATACAGAGTTTCTCCCAGGTCAAGCACCGGAGAAACACCCTTTGCAATGGCTTTCGGAACAGAAGCAGTAATACCTATTGAGTTAAGGACCAGTACGATTAGGACGACCAACTTTGAGGAACAAGCAAATAATTCTGCTCTGAGTGCTGAAATGGATTTACTCGAAGAAAAAAGACTCAATGCTGAGTTAAAAAATGCAACATACAAGCAAATAGCGGAACGTTATTATAATTCCCGTGTAAAAGTCCGGGAATTCAGAGTTGGAGATTTGGTTCTAAGAAAACTGCTCGCCCAACCTTCAGGAGTACTGGGACCAGCTTGGGAGGGCCCATATCGTATAACGGAAAAATTCGTAAATGGCGTATACGATCTCGAAGATATGGAAGGCAAGCCGGCCTCATACTCCTGGAATGCCGTACATCTCAAGAAGTACTGTCAATAAATGGGCGAACAATTATCTTGGGGGCAAGTATGGCGAATGAAGTAAATCAAGCAAAAGGGTGAATCAAGCAAATAGAATGGATCAAGGATCAAAAACTTGCATAATTTTTTGAAAATTTGGTTAAGTATGGATTAAAAAGTTGCTCGCCACATTTGTATAATCTGGTGCTGCGTCTTTTAATTTTGAATAGAGTTGCTCGGCAAAAAACTATAAGCGAGCAAATTTTTAGTTTATGTTCAAAGTTGTTCGTCATATTGTATATGATAGTGATGGACAGTCTTGCAACACTTGTAATTATTTCGCAATGTAAATATAATAGTTGTTCGTCGAAAAGGAAAAGTCCAAAAGCTCGAGGTACAAGTCCATTCAAAGGTTGTTCGTTTTACAAATGAACAGAACCTAAGGACCAAAGCCACTTAAAGGTTGTTCGTTTTTTAAAATGAGCAGAACCTAAGGCTGAACCCTGATTCCACTAAAGGCAAAGTTCAATTCGAACAAAAGCCCAACACTATATGTTATAATTGTAAAGGCATTGACAGAAATGTAAAGGCAATTAACATATATAAGAAAATGAGCGAACATAAGAAAGACGTTCCATTAATCAAAGACTTTAAGCCCAAAAAATAGTACCAGCTGGAAGCAGCCATTACAAGTACTACAAAAAAGAGGCGAACAACTATTACAAAGAAAAGAGCCAAGTCTAAGGCCTATTGTTGCACGGCTGGAGGAGGATCTTGAGTTTGCTCGGCAGGAGGGTCAACAATCAAATCTTTGGCCAAGTCCTCCGTAGGCTTCCGCTCAATCTCTTCGGCATTCTGCTCGCCTGCGGCAGCCGGCTCATCTCCCTGCTCGCCATCATCAACAATTGGTGGAGGATGAGTGATGGTGATACTGGGGTCAAGTTTATCAAGTTTAACCCCTAGCATAGCCAAGTCCGCCAACTGGATTTTAACGTTGTTTGGCGGAGGATAGTTCTCAAGGAACTCGTTCAAATCCTTGCTCATCTCCTCCACCATGTCCTTGTAATCATAGGCATCAGCCGTGCGAATGCTGTCCGCGTAGGCACAAATATATCCAAGGTTGGAGATGGGGCCGGTGCGAGCTTGAACCTCCTCTTCAAGTTGCTCGCGGGTGAAGAGGTTGGCTTCTGCCTCCCGGAGACGAGCATTCTCCGCCTCAAGCTCAACAATTCTTTGTTCAGCCGCAGTCAATTTCTTCTCCCCCTCACCGAGCAAAACCTCCTTGTCCCTAAGCAGGGCCTCTTTGTCCTTCAGCTCTTTGGACAAGACTTGAATCTCTTCAAGGCGCTTGTGCTCAGCATCAATGTAAACATTGATCTGGTTGTTGAGGCGAGCAATTTTAGCCTCGTATTGGCCGACCAGGCCATCCTTTTCTTCAGTAAGCTGCCGAGCAGTATTCGCATAAAGGCGAGCAGACTCTTCTTGCTCGGCAACTTGGGCAATTGCCCTTTGGGCAGTAACGAGGCCGTTAGCGACGAGCATCATTGAGAGGTGGAGATTGTCCATTTGCCCCTGTTGAAGGACGGCTTTGTCCAAGGGACGCGTCCAGGCTCGGGCGACCAACTCCGTCGCCTTGCGAACATGCTCGCCAGGAATCTCCCTTATGTTAACGGGAGTTTTCGAGCAAGCGTACTGATGTACAACACTTGCTCGACCAGGATAATCGTCAGCACGATATCTGCGAACGAGAAAGGAAAGGATACTTAGAAGAATAATAAAATATGATGATGGAACTTGTTCGGCAGGAGCTAATGTGGACTTACTCCTTGAATTTTCGCTCATCCCAACCCAGATGGGTGAGATCCTCAGGGCCGCGACCGGAGGTAGAATCCTTGCTCGCCTTGCCTGTTCTTTCCACAGGCTCAGTAGAGCGACGAACAGCATCCCCCTCTGGACGAGGATGACTGTGACCCACTTTCTCCTTCCCCTTGCTAGGGACATCGTGGGACAAGGGAGTCCCGTCAGCTTTCTTTAAACGTTTCCCCCCATGAGGAGGGGAAACGGGAGGGGACCGGATTTGGACTGGGGGGGCAGCCTGTCTCGGAACTCTAGCCCCCTCAGGCTTGTTCGACATGGCGAGCACCGCTTGAGGAGGGTCACCTCTCCTTTTCTTCCCTTTTGGTGGCCCCATTTCAAGGACCATTTGCTCAAGGAGAGCGTAACTTGGGGGAACGGCAACTGTTACTTGCTCGGCTAAAAAAAAAAAAAATTAGGCGAGTAAGTTAAACAAGATAATGACGAACAAAATTTGAACCGGGAGTTAGAAATTTTCATACCTGGGGGCACCTCAGCTTGAGCCTCCAGGTGGTGAGGGTAAGTCAAGAGGCGAGCAGCTCTTTGACACCTTGCTCGGCAAAGATAGTCAATAGACCTATCTGCCCTATTTCGGAGGCCAACCAAGCACGAGGTAAACAGAAACTCGGAGCTCAACTCCTCCTCTTTCGAATCCCACTTGGGTAGACGAGGGCCTGCGAACAAACAAGAAAAGTTAAATTAGAACTACTTAGCCCAAAGGCGAGCAAGAAACAAACTTACGTTTCAGTTTTCCATAGGCTGCTGGAGAATTTATTCGTCCAGGGCCGCCGTGTGGACCAGAAGATGCTCGCCAATCACCCCCAATCCAGAAGAAGTGTTGCTTCCAGTCACGAATCTTGTTCGGCACCTCTTCCACCATTTTCAACCCAGTTCTTGCCTTGAGATAGTGATAGCCTTCTTCTCCTAAGGGGCAGCTTGTAATTGTCATCAAGTAGTTGATCTCTTCCGCAGTGATCCGATCAACATACCCCTCCAAGGCGAACAAGCACATAGAGCCTAGAAGGTTCATCCACCCAATTGGAGTAATTTGGGTGATGGCCAAGTTGGTCGCCTCCAGGAATCGACCAACAACAGGTGGAAGAGGCAGCTTTAATCCGGCAATCAAGGTGTGAAGGTTGATCGTCGTGCATCCGGGGGGTGGGCGATCAGCTCTTTCCTTTCTCCGGGGGGCCCACAGGTGAATATCGTATGGGATTTTGTAGTCCTTCCGGATAGAGTCCAGTTCATCTTCGCGAACAACACTTTTTATCTTGCTCGCCTGGTACTCAGTTTTCACCTTATCCATTATTTCCCTCTGGGGACGGGGAAAGCTGTTCGCATACCTTTCAGCATATGTTCGCCATTCGAATAGTCGAGCAACCCCGGCTGGGATCTCGCTTTCCCGCATCTTTGGGGATGGAAAATTGATACCCTCCAAAAACTCGCGAGTGAGTTCGTTAAGGTCTGGATCTTCAGATTCGGCAGAAGACGAAGAGCTTTCGTCCCGATTGTTGTTCGCCGCAACCGTTAGTTCTCTCCCAGATGGGCCCACACTGGTGTCCTCCACAGAGCGAACAACTGAATCCACGTGAAGATCCGACGCCGAAGAAATCTCAAAGGGAGGTTGATCGACGGGGACCGCAACTGGAAAAAGTGGGTCTAAGGTCTCCTCAGTCTTATTGCTCGAGTGCGAAGATATAGAAGAGGAAGAAAAATCCAAGCGGCGGTAGAAAGAGTTGCAGACGGCGGCGCTATCCCGGAGAAGACGGTGGTGCTCGAACCCACACGGCGGCGATGGCGTTTTCGAGAAAAAAAGTAAAGAAGAAAATAGGAGAAGAAGAGTAACTACCTGGGAGTTGAAATTTGAAGCCAAACGCTGAAGGACGGACGTCGGAAAACTTGGAATCGCCGGAGGAAAGTAGAAATCGCCGGAGCACTGTAGCGAGAGGGGGAAAAGTGGGAAAAATTTCAGTTTTCCCACTATTTATACCCCAAGAAAAAACGGGGTCCCAGATATAATTTCTCGAAAACTCAGGGGCCGAATGGAGAGAAAACGGGGTTAACTCCGAGCTAACCCACAAGTTGAAGGACCTATAAACAATTATAGGGGCGCGTGGCCTCGGGGTTGTTCGCGCGTGAACGGCGCGCAATCATTGCGCTGGCGTCATCTTCGTGATCTCCCCAGATCATGGGAAGACGAAACGGTTATCCCGATGTTGCTCGTCACAAAGA
This sequence comes from Ballota nigra, assembly GCA_947034835.1. NCBI lineage: Eukaryota > Viridiplantae > Streptophyta > Magnoliopsida > Lamiales > Lamiaceae > Ballota > Ballota nigra. The sequence continues at coordinate 32,239,061 of OX344721.1, forward strand.
TGATGTTCGTCCAAGTCTTGACCAGAACAATATCCTAACTACAGTTGCTCGCCACAAAGTTGCTCGTCTGATGCAACTTCTAGTCAGGATAGGGGGCAATTGTTGATAGGCGAACATCATCCAGCATGAAGCGAACAAAAGTTACGGGCTTAAACAAAGACAGTCAACATTGGGGTGCATCTACCAATCTAAGAGGTGTATAAAGTGACGAACAACTCCCCCGACGAACAACTAATGGGCGAACAGGTATTAAGACCCGAGACCAAGAATGAGCCAACTGTGAAGTCATCAATGACGAACAACTTGGTCAAACTATGATACAACAAACAGCCAAGGAGGTGTGTACAAGTGTACAAAGGACAAAGATCCCAAAGCCAAGCTGAACAAAGCCATAAGGCGAGCAACTTCCAAAGTACAACCTCAAGAGGCGAACAACTTTCAGTTGGAGAATCAACAAGATCAATCAAGCCGACCTAGGCGAACAACAATGAGTCCGAGATAAGACCAAAGAAGACTTTGTAACTAAGATTCAGCTTAGATAAGATCAAAGGGACACATGTCAAGCATGCAGGCTAGGGAGACCAAGAGTCTTAGACACCTCATGCTTGCTAGTCTCTATAAATAGTTGTTCTCCAGCTGTGAAATACAAGTTCAAATTGATAAACACTCCCAAAACACACACAAATACACCCAAACCTACACATACACGAAATAAGTCCAATTTCGACTACCGAATTTACAAATTCGATAAATTCATACCCCGATTTACCATTTACGGTGGTAATCAATCACACGTTATTGATTGGTGACGTAAAAAACGGATTAAAACAGCCACTAATCCTTACGATTAGATTCGTTCACCAACAAGTGCACCGTGCACTTGGTGCATATGAGACTTTGCCAAGTAGATTATTTTTTCAAAGCCATTCTACAGGATAGTAATAAATTTTTTTTTTTTTTTTTTGCAAATGTAGGTCATTTTATAACCCAAAATTTGCGAAAATTAAATTTTACAGGCCTAATTTGCAAAAGAAAAATATTAACATCCCACATTTGCGACAAAAATAAAATAAAACTAATGTTCTACATTGTGAAAATGCAAACATATGATCCTAAAAATGTTACTCCCTTCTTCCCTTTTTATCTATCTCATTTTATTTAAAATGATGTTCTTTTTTAATTGTCACTCCACTAATACCAATATATTATTTACCTGTTCTTTTTTTTCAAAAAGTAAAAATGGAGTAAGTGAGTTTCCAAAAATAGTATGAACAGTGTGGGACGCCCAATTTGAAAAGATAGGAAGTTTACTCTGGGACGGAGGGATTAATATTTTAAGGCCAAAAATCAAATTTAAAGTACCACACATTTTAATATCATGAACCATCAAATATATTTATTAGAAAGGACCATATTTTTTGCAAATTGCAATATAATCTCAAACCCCACATTAATATTCTTTTGCAATTCAAGTTCATGAGCCGAAAATTTGTCACCAAAAATCAACATTTTTGTAAAGTTTAAACTCAAAACAAAAGTTGATATGATATTTATAGGTGGAACAATGTCGTTTAATTCTTTTGAGTAGTATATCACGTCATTCTAAATCAGGAAATTTATGTACCTGAGCTCGAATTACAAAAGATTATTAAAATAAAATTTTATTTACTAAAATTTAAAAATTAAGATTAAATTGCAATTCATGAAAAAATGGTAATTTATTACATTAAACCTATTAAAAATGTATTTTGGCGGTCAGTAGCTGCACCCTTTACTATTTTATTACTTTTCATGATATAATTCATGTTTTTCTTTAACATTAATTAAAATGCGCCAAGAAATGAATAATAGATTACTACCTAGGAATTATATGTCAGCACACAACATACTACTGTAGTGCATATGAATGCTTAGGCGACGGTGGACACTTGAAGTTTTGGCATATGTATAAGAAAGACTTGAGAGGTTGCACTGGGCTACAGCCCAGTGCAGCCATAACGTAGATACGCCCATGTGAGTAGGCCCACTTCCTTAAACGAGGCGGACCCATATATTCCTTCGGCCCGCCCGATTATCTTGGAGTCCGGCTCGTGCCCAACGGTAAGCGGATTATCCATCATGTTGATTAGGCCAAATAAGGTAGGGGATTTGGAAGTGATGTTAGCGTGGGCTAATTTGATTGAACTTGGGTTTTTGCCGGTCACAGTGTCGTGAAAGTAGAAGTGAAGGTAGATCAGCTTTTCCTTTGCATTTGGGAGGTTTTTGAACCATTGTTGTACTGCTTCTGGCCCTTGATCAATACCACGGGCCCTGTGAATTAATGTGATTGAATAGGATAGGTAACAAAGCATGACAATGGTTGATATCTTCTCCATCTTCCCTTTGTGAAACATCAACAGTTCAAGGGTTTGACCTATATATATATCGAGTTCATTTATAAATAAAGTCGATAACAGAATAAAAAATTGAAGAGAAAAATGAAAAGATATTTAGAGGGTGAAAATAAAATATTAAGGATTATTGTCATTCAAATTTTAGGACCTACACACATACTAAAATTGAAAGGCTAAAAAAGAAAACCTATCGAATAAAATTCAATAGAGGGATTATTATATTTGGTAGTAATATAAATTTTGATGTTTTAATTCTTGTAAGTGATTGCTTGTAATTTAATGGGGATTGTTGTTACTCAAAAGTTTATCTGCACCCTTAATTGTGCTTGGAGAAATGGAAATCGATTTTATGTAATTGATTAGGCGTGAAATTGTCATGATTCGTAGCTAGAAACGCCCTAGTTTTGGTCGAGTTTATAGAGTATTTAGAGTCAATTGAGCATTATTTCTATACATTGATAAATTTGTCTCTTTGATGCTCATAGGTGAAGAGAGGACGAAAAACGGAGTTCGTAGGACTTTGAATCGACTCAAACGGATGCCCGGATGAGAAGATATTGAAGAAATACGATTGGTATTAGTGCGGACGAGGAAAAGTATCATTTGGGAGGATTAGAGGTCACTCGAGCGCATTGCTCGAGCGCCACCGCTCGAGCGCCTTACTCGAGCGCGCAAACATACAGAATCATTCTTGCGCTCGAGCAGCTCGAGCGCCACCGCTCGAGCGAATCACTCGAGCGCCCAAAAGTAACAGTGTCATTTCAGCGCTCGAGCAGCTCGAGCGCGACCGCTCGAGCGAATGCACCATTCGAGCTACACTGCTCGAGCGGGACCGCTCGAGCGTTTTGCTCGAGCGCCCGTATACTTTTGCCTCCGGATGCGTATTTTCGGCCCGTTAACTCCCGTTTCGACCCGTGCCTATATATATCTCGTCCAAACACGTTTTGAAGGATCCCGAACTTTTAGAAATACTTTAGACTTAGTTTTTGGAGAGGAACGAGACGAGCAAGCTTTACTTTTACGTTGTTGAGGTTTTTCATACGAATTCGTAGTTTCTTTTCATTAGTTCGTTACTTTAAACGCTTTTAATTTCGTTCTAGTCAATTCAATTTCAGTTCTTCGTATTTATTTTCTTTCAACCCTAGTTTATGTTTCGTATTTTCTTTCTTCAATTCATTATGTTTTTGTTCGTTGTTTCTTCTATTGCTTTTATTTTTGTTATAACCATGTCCGGCTAAAACTCTTGCATGCTTAGGTTAGGATGAACTCGTAGAAGTAGGATGTGGGTACGTAATTAAGGTAATTCGTGACGTTAGTTTTAATTCTCTTAATTAATGAATTTTTATAATTAATCTGAACTCTACCTTTGAATTTCGTACGAAAGTGTTAGAGAGAGGACGACCGCATCACTCAATAACAATTAGTAGTCTTAACGAGAAGGTTTAGGAAAGGTTAATTCATTTACCGGTTTAGCGAAGGAGGACTACCGCATCACCTTAGCTAAATTAGGGTCTCATTAATTGAGCACAATTCATTAACTTGTTAGTGGATTAGTGAAGTCGAGTGTTAGGGTAAAGTATTAGGGTTTAGAATCTTGAGCTTTCACCTTGCATTCTTTTACTTAGGTTAATTCTTGTTTGTCACGGTTATTTTGATTATGTACCTGCTCCGTTAGTATACGTAGGGATTCCTAACCTGAGCATCACCATCTCCCATTAGAAAACAACCTTAGTTAATTCGTTTCTTACGTTCTTTAGTTTAATTAGTTTACTTTAGTCTTTTAATTAATCTTTCAAAAATCCAAAAACATTTCACTCATATTAACTACGACGCGTAGATCTTCAGGGATCTATTCGCATATACACCATCCCTTGGGTTCGATAATACTTGGTCCCTATACTTGCCCATACTACAGTGAACCCGTTCTCTTGCGGGGTAGCTACTAGTAGAAGCTAGTATAATCGCTTCAAGTCAATGGCGCCGTTGCCGGGGATGGCATTCTATGCTTTTTGAATAGGACTTGTCGATAGCTTAGTAGTTAGTAGTGGGTGCTTATTTTCTGTTTTTATTTTTTTATTTTTATTTTTATTTATTCGGCAGTTGCGTTTTGATCCATCTGGTAGTGTGTCAGGTTTATGAGAACACGCTCACAAGGCAATACGAGCGAAGAGAGAATACCTGCAGATCCTGAGACAATAGCCAGAAGGAACCGAGCTTACTTGAGAAGAATGAACGCAGCCGACTTAGGGAAGGAACCGATGGATCTCAGTAATGAGTTGGACGATGCTGCCAACGATTTCAATCAGGCAGTAAACCGGGTTGATGGCTCTGGAGGGAGTGGTGGTCAGAATCAAGACCAGTTCGTGGATAGTCAAAGCCAGAACCCGGGTGCACAAAATGTAAACAATCCAGCTCAGAACCTAGTCCCAAATCCTCTGAACAATCCTGCTTACCCACAAAACCCACATAACCCTTTCCACAACCCAGCATATCAACATTACCCATACCCACCATACCCTTATCCACCATACCCGTATCCTCCACCTCCTGTCTATAACCAACCACCTGTGTACCAACAACCTCCAGTTCAAAACATACCAGCACCACCTGTCGCTCCTCAGCCTGCGCCCCAGAACGCAGATCAGAATATGGCAATTCGGGGCAGGTTCGCGGCACAACCGCAGAGGTATTACGATGGAGTGGCCTTACCACCTGTGGAGGCCAATAACTTTTCAATCTCCCCAGGAATTCTCAAGCTGCTTACTGAGAATCAATTCAAGGGGGAGGTTGGGAAGGAGAACCCTCACACTCACTTGAGGAGTTTCCTCATGATTGCATCTACTTTCAATTACAATGGCATGTCTGAAGATGCCAAGAGGCTCAGGTTGTTCCCATTCTCTCTTACGGGAATAGCCAAGGAATGGTATGATAACACGCTCCCACGGGGAGGTGTTAACACATGGGCCGAGCTCGAGCGTCTGTTCCTCGAGCGATTCTACCCTCCATCAAGAACGATTAAAGCGAGAATCGAGATCTCTTCCTTTCGCCAGAAATCTGGAGAGGATTTACGCCAGGCGTGGGAGAGATACTCGAATATGTTGATCGAGTGCCCGCAGCACGGGTACAACGAGGGAGATATAATGGCGTTCTTCTACAGTGGAGCCAGCAAGGCTGGCCAAGCCCACCTAGATGCATGTGCAAGTGGAGCTTTTCTGAACCAGGGAGTAACGAGGTGTAGAGAGATCGTGGACAATATTGTCACGAATGCTGGTGCATGGAACGAGGATCCAGAATTTCAGAGGGTATGCAAGTTGGAGGAGAATGAGGGTACGAGGAAGCTATTGATGGCTATGATGGAGAAGATCAGCAACCTCGAGATGGGGCAGAACTTAGTTGGAGGGAATGGAGCAGCAAGCGAGAAAGTGGAACCACCCACGAGTCAGCTAGAAGAGGCCAACTATATGGGAAGACCTAATTACCCACAAGGGGGGTATCCACAAGGTGGAAACCAGTATGGAAGACCTTCTTATGGTCAACCATTTGTGCCTCCAGGCCCACAGCCGCCTCAAAACCAATGGAGGAACACACAAGGGTATCAAGGAGGCCAGCAGCCTCCTCAAAACACTTGGAGGAAAAATGAGAATTTCTCTTATGCTAACCCAAAAGCTGGAATTACTGTGCCTGCAGGTGTTGATCCAGGTTCGAAACCTCCTGGTGGAGAAGGCGGTGCATCAACCGAAGAAATGTTGAGAGCGATCCTTCAGAAAGTGGAGGAAGGTAGCAAGCGATTGTCCTCTTTGGAGTACGATGTGAAGGAGTTGCATAAGAAAGGCGATCAACGAGATCAAGAACTCCAGAAGAGAGACATCGAGTGGAATCGAGCTCAGCAAGAGAACAACAGAAGATTCAATTCCATTGAGTACCAAATCAGCCAGATCGCAAAGTCTCAGCCAAGAGAGCCTGGCAAGTACCCATCAATGCCCGAGGATAACCCAAAGGAACATTGCAAGGCTATTGAGTTGAGAAGTGGGACCAAATATGGTGGTCCCGAGATGCCTGCTGATTCTGAGACGCTCAAGGAGAAAGATGAGACTGAAGGGATAGAGTCTCAAAGTGATGGAGTTGAGGTTGAGAAGGAAGGAGTTAAGATGAAAAGTGATGATAAGAGTCAAGATGTGGATGAGACCCAGAAGAGCAAAGTGCCTGATGAGGAGATTGAGGAGATAGAGAGAATTCCAAAGTGGAAAAAGGCAAAGGAAGCAAGGGAGAAAGTGAAAGAAACTGAGAAAGATGAATGGGGGGTACCCAAATCGGTGATACCCGTCCCATATCCACAGCGCTTCATGAAAAAGAAGCTTGATGAGAAGTTTTCTAAATTTCTTGATGTTTTTAAAAAGTTACATATTAACATACCCTTTTATGATGCTTTGGAACAGATGCCGAACTACGCCAAGTTCCTGAAGGACTTGATTGCGAAGAGATGGAGAATAGATGGACCCGAGCTAGTGCACTTGAACCACGAAGTGAGTGCCATGGTGCACAAGGCGCTTCCGCCTAAGCTGAAGGATCCCGGGAGCTTCACGATCCTATGTGATATTGGGAACGGGATCAAGAAGGGAGCGTTGTGCGACCTCGGGGCGAGCATTAATTTGATGCCACTGTCGCTTTTCAAGAAGTTGGAAGGTGGGGAACTTCAACCCACAATGATGACGCTTCAACTAGCCGATCGGTCTATTACTCGACCTCAAGGTGTGGTTGAAGACGTTCTAGTGAGAGTTGGAGATCACATTTTTCCAGCTGACTTTGTAGTGCTAGAAATGGAGGAAGATGAGCACGTACCCCTGATCTTGGGAAGACCGTTCTTAGCTACGGCGGGGATGATGCTAGACGTGGCAAATGGGAAGATTACTTTGAAAGTTGATGATCAAGAAGTGAAGATCTCCCTATATGAAGCCATGAAGCACCCGAAGGAGGATGAGAGCTTGTATTGCATGGATGCAATTGATCCTAGTGTTGAAGACACGCCTTATATCCCTAACTCTTCTCATATTCATGAATTTTATAATTCTTCACTTGATAATTTAACCCATGAGCGTTATGATCTTGATTATTTTGATAGGGATAAAGTGAAGAAGTTGAAGGATGAAGAGGTGAAGAAAGTGGACGTGGTCCAGCTAGAGGAAAAAGGAGGAGTTAAGAAGAAGAAGTCAAAACTCAAGAAATTGTTTAGTAAGACTCCTCCAGATAAAGGTGAGAAGGAGTTGAGACCTATACCACTTGAGGTGAGAAAGGAAGCAAAGGGGCTCATGATGGTGGGGCATCAAGGAAAGAAGTTCAAACACCACTCTTATGAGAGTAAGGGAGGTAAATTTGAGTATGATGTTCCATAAGCTCCTTTGAGCACAGTCCGGCATTAGGACCTTAAAACTAGCGCTTAATGGGAGGCAACCCATTTTTACTTGTTTTTTTTAATGTTTTGTTTATTTTTAGTAGTTAGGGAATCGTAAGTGTTAACCTCGTTTGTTGAGATTTGTGATGTAGGCTTGCTTCGTGGAGTGAAATTCTGAGAGAGAGAGCTTAAGGAGGAAAGTCATGAAGTTAAGCACGTTGAAGTTAAGCACGTTTCGAGTAGGAAAGCATTCAATTATTGAAGTTAGAGGTAACCGAACCCCAAACGTCGACCTCTTTGCGAAGTCGAAGTTTGGGGGGGTGATGTTTTTTTTTTTCGTTCATTAGTTTGCATTGGTAGAAGTCGAGTTCATACGAATTTTGTGTACTTACTCTTACGTACTCATTCGTTTCAAACTTTGTTATCGCATAGCAAGAACAAAGTTTGGGGGGGTGTGTATTCGTACTTCGGGTTCGTACACAAAATTCTATGAAAAATTGGGTCAAATTTTTCGAAAACATCAATGCTTGAGGGTCGTTGAGTCGAATTGAGTGAGAGTGCTAAGTTCGACTTGAAGTGGAGTGGTGATTTGCACGTATGGAAGAGACCCCAACTCCTCGGTCGAATGAGCGACCTGGCTTAAATCGAGGAGTTCTCAGGTTAGTTCGTGTTTTGGGTTGAATGTGATAAGTTGTCGAGCTTGGTTCGGATGAAAATTTCGAGTGTTGAACATAAAAAAACAACCTTGAAATTTTGTCGCGCTCGAGCAGCTCGAGCGCCACCGCTCGAGCGTATTGCTCGAGCGCAAAAATCTTACAGAACCATTCCAGCGCTCGAGCAGCTCGAGCGCCACCGCTCGAGCGAATCGCTCGAGCGCCCAAATCTTACAGAGTGTTTTACCCACTCGAGCGAATTGCTCGAGCGCGACCGCTCGAGCGTATCGCTCGAGCGGGTCGCGGGTTGACCCATCGGACTTCCCCCTCTATAAATACCCTTTTTCACACTTTCACACACATTTTCACACACTCAAGGGGCGATTTGGGGGCGATTTTCAGCATTTCACACGAATTTTGCTCGATTTCTCACGTATTTGTTCGAATTTCTTCACACTTCTCCTTAAATCTTCACACAAGGTACGTAATCTCTAACTTTTGTGATTCAATTCATAGTTTATGGTTGAATTAGGCATGAGTTGATGCATATGAACTAGGGTTCATGAGTTAGTCGAAATTTTTGGGGATTTTTGCGAAACTTGTTGATTCTTGATTCTTTGATTGATGAATGTTGATAATATGCTATGGGTTTGCTCGTTTTACTTTCAAAAGTGGAATTGAATGAGTAGAAGGGGTGAATTTCTAGAGTAAGAAATAGGAATTTGAGAAAAGGAAATGGGTTTTGCATGTGAGAGGAATTTTTCTTGTGAATTAAGATGGTATTGAGCATGAATGAGTAGGAGTTGAGTCTTGAGCATGTAAATTACTTAACTTGGGTAATGTTACTTCATGATAGACTTAAATGTGGGGAATTTTGGGTTGAAATGGAGAATTAAGTGTTGAAGGCTTGAGAACTTTAAACGAAAAACATGGTTTAATTGTGTGAATTGCTTTGAACTTGATTGAATGCTTTGAAATGAATATTGCTTTGAGCTTGAGAAGAGCATGAATAGTGAGCTGAATCGAATTGAGATGCATTACTTGGAATTGCTTGAGTTTGAATGTATGTTGAACTGTGGTGAACTTCAAGAATGTTGCTTAAATCCTTGCTATTTCATGATTAGGTACAATGGCTCCTAAACACAAACTCCTGAGCGACGAAGAAGTGAGAGTGCTCACGGAACAGCTTAGACAGAAGAACTTGTTGCCCGCGAGATGGGGAGGGTTAGATTATCACGATGACTGGAAGTATGTGGCTTACAGATGGAGCCTCATAACCGGGAAAGTTGAGAAAACCCGGAGACCAGTAGTAAGCTTCATGAAGGACCTGGGGATTGAAGAGGAAATACGAAGAATATTCACCAGGAACAACATGGCTGAGTTCTTCGACATGCTGCTGACCATGGAGACTAACGCCGATCTGGTGGAGCAATTTCTGGCCACAGTAGAAAAGATGCGCACCGACACCTTCAAATTCAAGTACCAGAACGATTGGCAATACCACGAGGTGGGGATTGTCAACCTCGCATTCGGGCTCCCAGCCCTATCTCGTCCCAACCGTGAGAACAAGGCGTACAACGCTAACGCGTTTTGGAAGGAAATCACGGGGGGCTTGGTTGGGGACTACAAGGGGCAGCATGCGAGGGCGTCGGCTATCCGGAACCCGGTGATCAGATATCTGGAGAGGATTTTGGGGAACACGATTTATGCCAGATCTGAGACGGGAACGGTGACGAGCAAGCAGCTCTACGGAATCTGGTGCCTTTTGCATAAAAAGGACCATGACTTTGGAAGGGACTTCCTAGAGCACCACTTCGAGGCTCCGTTCAAGCTTGGAACGAGAACCTCGAAGATCCGAGGAGGAGGGCTAATCTCAGTTTTGATGAAGCACCTCGGATTTGAGCCGTGCTCTGGACCTTGCAAGGGCATGGATTTGGGATTCGAGCAGATGAACAACACTTGGATGTTTGAGCACTGGTTGGGCAAGTACTGCATCCGGTACAATGATGATGGCTTGTTCCCGCTGCCGAACAAAAAGCTCGTGACGCTTGTGGGGATGAAGAAGGAGAACGTCGGGATGAACGGAGAGCAGCACCTCGCTATAGGTGCTAAGTACACATCAGAGATAGATGGCAAAGGACTCCGGGACGTTAGGCCGGTCAAGAGGAGCCGAGGAGAAGGCACGAGTGGTGCCGGATCGAGTGGAGCAGCTGAGCTACAAGAGGAGGAAGAAGCTGAGTACGAGGAAGGAGGAAACATGGCTGAGGAGGAAGAAGCTGATGTGAGTGAAGGAGGTCAGGGACCTCAAGAGATGGAGTTCGGGATGCCTGATGCACCGACTCCAGAGCAGTGGTACCCAAACCAGATGGAGTGGTACGGAATGCGAACTGACATTCAGGGCCTGAGGGCAGATGTCACGGAGCTTCGCACCACTCAAAATCAGTGGTACACGGAGGCTTCTAGCATGAGAGGGGAGTTTCAAGAAGTTCGATCGGAGGTTTCAGATTTGAAACGCTGGATGGAGGCACTCTTTGTCTCCCACTTAGGACCCGATCACCCCAGCTACCGGCCACCACCACCTCCAGATGCTTGAGAGACTTGGGATGCCCCCAATTTTCTTTTCCTTTTTCTTTCCTTTTCTTTTTCCTTTCTTCTCTTATTTATTTCTGTTCCTGAGTATGAATTGTAATGTTTGCTTGGAGTGTTTGTTTGGGGATTGTATTGTAAGTCTTTAAACTATTAAGGGAGTTGTTTCTAATTGCTCTGATTGCTGTGATTGATGACTTCATGCTTATTAACTCTTCTAGACTGCTTATTGTTTATTCTTGAGTATGACTAAGTGAGGAGAGTTGAGTTGTGAAAGTGAGTTGAAAATTCCTTTGTGTAGGTAAGTGAGTTTGAGCTGATTAGGGAGAGAACCCGTATGCTTATGAGTTTTCTTTTGAGTACTTGTGTGATGAGAGTGAGAATGCACTAGGACTAGCATGGATGTGAAAGCTGTGAGATTTGAGCCTTACGAGATTTAAATGCATGATTTAATCTCTTCGTTTGTGAGTGGATCGTCACCTTAGAGGATGCTAGAACTTGCATGTGCTCTTGCTTCTAGATTGTGTCTAGTTTGATATGCCGAATGTGATCTTAGGCCATTTTTGATTTGAATAAGTCACTTAGCCAAAATTGTCCTTACCAATGACATTGATCCCTTGTTAGCCCCGTTGAGCCTAAAGCCTATTTTATTTGCTAGCACATATGAACACTATTCCAATTCCTAAGCCTTTTTGTCCAAATTTGAGTGGAGAATAGGAAAGTGTGAATATGAAGGGAATGAATTGAGTTGAAAAAAGGAGAAGGTTTTTTTTGTTGAGTGAATATGAGAAAAAAAAAAGGTGTGAAGAGATTTGAGTTGTGGGAAAGAACAAAAAATTTGAGAATGAGCAAAAGAAAAAAATGAGCTCATGTGTTTGTGCGAAAAAGAAAAAAATGATGAAGTGTTTGAAAAAGTGAAAAAGTGAGAAAGAAAAAAATTGAAGTGTTGAGAGAATTGAAAGCGAAAGTGTAGTGATTGAATATGTTTGAAGTAGATCGTTTTTAATCTCGAAGTACCGAAGTTTTGAATTTCTATTCTCCATTCATTTGAGTCACTTTACCATATTGTTATCCCACCTGTCCAAAGAGCCTACATTACAACCTTTTGAAAGTCCTTTTTGATTCGGCATTGATTTCTAGAGTACGGTCGAAGTTGAGAGCATTTACAAGCCTATGGCTGCCAATTTGTGTGATTGATTGATTGAGTGAGTCTCTTTATCATTGTTATACACTTGTGAGGGAGTTAAACACATCGTTGAGTGCACATCCATGCTTGATCTTGGTGTTTCTCACTATTGTTGCATGAATACGATAAAAGGAATTGAGTGAGTATACGGGTGATTGACTTTTGAAGCTTGAATTCATTAGCTTGCATGATTGATTTTTCCTACTCATTCCTAACAATTTCACTTGACTTATTATTTCATTGCTTGGGGACAAGCAATATGGTAAGTTTGGGGGGGTTGATTAGGCGTGAAATTGTCATGATTCGTAGCTAGAAACGCCCTAGTTTTGGTCGAGTTTATAGAGTATTTAGAGTCAATTGAGCATTATTTCTATACATTGATAAATTTGTCTCTTTGATGCTCATAGGTGAAGAGAGGACGAAAAACGGAGTTCGTAGGACTTTGAATCGACTCAAACGGATGCCCGGATGAGAAGATATTGAAGAAATACGATTGGTATTAGTGCGGACGAGGAAAAGTATCATTTGGGAGGATTAGAGGTCACTCGAGCGCATTGCTCGAGCGCCACCGCTCGAGCGCCTTACTCGAGCGCGCAAACATACAGAATCATTCTTGCGCTCGAGCAGCTCGAGCGCCACCGCTCGAGCGAATCACTCGAGCGCCCAAAAGTAACAGTGTCATTTCAGCGCTCGAGCAGCTCGAGCGCGACCGCTCGAGCGAATGCACCATTCGAGCTACACTGCTCGAGCGGGACCGCTCGAGCGTTTTGCTCGAGCGCCCGTATACTTTTGCCTCCGGATGCGTATTTTCGGCCCGTTAACTCCCGTTTCGACCCGTGCCTATATATATCTCGTCCAAACACGTTTTGAAGGATCCCGAACTTTTAGAAATACTTTAGACTTAGTTTTTGGAGAGGAACGAGACGAGCAAGCTTTACTTTTACGTTGTTGAGGTTTTTCATACGAATTCGTAGTTTCTTTTCATTAGTTCGTTACTTTAAACGCTTTTAATTTCGTTCTAGTCAATTCAATTTCAGTTCTTCGTATTTATTTTCTTTCAACCCTAGTTTATGTTTCGTATTTTCTTTCTTCAATTCATTATGTTTTTGTTCGTTGTTTCTTCTATTGCTTTTATTTTTGTTATAACCATGTCCGGCTAAAACCCTTGCATGCTTAGGTTAGGATGAACTCGTAGAAGTAGGATGTGGGTACGTAATTAAGGTAATTCGTGACGTTAGTTTTAATTCTCTTAATTAATGAATTTTTATAATTAATCTGAACTCTACCTTTGAATTTCGTACGAAAGTGTTAGAGAGAGGACGACCGCATCACTCAATAACAATTAGTAGTCTTAACGAGAAGGTTTAGGAAAGGTTAATTCATTTACCGGTTTAGCGAAGGAGGACTACCGCATCACCTTAGCTAAATTAGGGTCTCATTAATTGAGCACAATTCATTAACTTGTTAGTGGATTAGTGAAGTCGAGTGTTAGGGTAAAGTATTAGGGTTTAGAATCTTGAGCTTTCACCTTGCATTCTTTTACTTAGGTTAATTCTTGTTTGTCACGATTATTTTGATTATGTACCTGCTCCGTTAGTATACGTAGGGATTCCTAACCTGAGCATCACCATCTCCCATTAGAAAACAACCTTAGTTAATTCGTTTCTTACGTTCTTTAGTTTAATTAGTTTACTTTAGTCTTTTAATTAATCTTTCAAAAATCCAAAAACATTTCACTCATATTAACTACGACGCGTAGATCTTCAGGGATCTATTCGCATATACACCATCCCTTGGGTTCGATAATACTTGATCCCTATACTTGCCCATACTACAGTGAACCCGTTCTCTTGCGGGGTAGCTACTAGTAGAAGCTAGTATAATCGCTTCAAGTCAGTAATACTAATATTTTATTTAATTACTATATAATACGAGAACAAATCTGGAATATATCTAATTAATTGTCTTTTGCAAGATTTGTGATGAGTTGTCATTGTTATAACTATCATATATGGTTGTGGGGTGAAATTGTTCATATATAAATTACTATTATTTCAATAAAGGGCATTAATTATTTTTACTAAACAATAGTATTAATTTTAGAGGGTACTATTATTTTTACAATAGAGTGTGAATTAAAGGTATGAGTTGTTTTATTAAAAGATATATTGTTTTCATTAAAAAATATGATTTTTTCTACTAAAATATATGGTAAAATAGTTTATGTATGAATAAGTTTTGCGTTAATATGCATTTTGATGCGAAAAGATCTCATCAAGTATTATTTATAAAAGAAAAATACAATTTAAAGAGAATGTTACCTAATAAATCCTCTTAGAAAGGATTGAGAGAGAGAATTATGCCGAGAATACTGATCCAGGAACTCAACTTGCTAGCTCCGTCGCGGACCTGCAAAAACTCGTCGGGGATTTGTCCGGCGTTGGGCCACCGACGCTCATGTCAGTGGTCGGAGCAAGTATTTGAAGAAGACAATATCAGAGAGATTTAGTGCGTGTTTGTGTGTGACAGTGTAAAACAAAAATTATCTTTCTCCTGGGGGAGAGAAGATATTTATACCTTAAGAGGCCAGGGGCCTGAGTGCAATTTTAGGTGAATTGAGGGCCAAGAAATCCTAGACACGTGTCAAGAATATTCCAGAAAAGGGGGGACCATTTCTGTTGTGCCAAGGGGCATTATCACGCTATTAAGAGAAGATTGTTTGTACTATGAGTCAAGTCTTTAGTAAAGGACGGATAGACCCTTGATTTAATCAGTATCCATATAAGAAAGGTGTTAATTCCTCAGAGTGAGAAAAGTGATCTTGGCTTTGTTGGTAAAGGATTTTCCACGTGACTTCATTTGTATATTATGTCGCAAGGAGACCTAACAGGTCCTTCATAGGCTTGGCATGTCTATTAAAGACCTGATAGCCTTTTGAGGCCTTTGTGAGCGATATTCACATAGTTGATGTTTTCCAAGGGTTTTAAACACGTTTCTTCATATTGACAGCTTTCATTCAGCAGGTCTCTTGAAGACATGTTTCTTTCTTGTGTCAGCTCTCAGGGAG
Source organism: Ballota nigra (assembly GCA_947034835.1). Lineage (NCBI taxonomy): Eukaryota > Viridiplantae > Streptophyta > Magnoliopsida > Lamiales > Lamiaceae > Ballota > Ballota nigra. The sequence goes on from OX344721.1 coordinate 32,254,335, forward strand.
ACCTGACCCTTTTTGTCAGATTGCTCATAATCTTGGGCTTAGTTAGGCTAACTGGGCCTTATTATTTGGTGATAGAAAGTGGGCTGGTCTTCTTTGGGTCAGGTCCTCTTTTGTACGCATCACATTTGAATTTTAATTAATTAGAATTTCTCATCTGTAATTCATCGAGGTTATATGCTCGTATGACCTGTAGTCCAACTGTCCAAGCTGGCGTGTGTTGGAATTTAGAGACTATTATTCTACACACTAGAGATTAAATCTCAAATTCTCAATCAAGTCATGTTTTGTTTTGTTTTTCTATTACCATTTTTTTTCCTTTTTCCTTTTTTTTTTCCTTTCTTCCTTATATTTTTCTTTCATTTGCAGATTTTTTTTTTTACCAAAAATTCTCTCTTTTCTTTGTTTTAATTTTTTGCATTTATTTCTTATATGAACACTATAAATATAATTAAAAAATTGTGTACAAAGTTTGCCGATCTGACTATGAAAATTTTCAACATTTTTTTTGTAATGATGATTGTTTTCCGTTTACGAGAAAAGTAGGTTTTTAGTCCCGTAACTTGTCTAGTATTCAATTTTGGTCCCAAAAAAAAATAATTTTTCAAGTTTGATCACATAACTTATTGAATCGTCCAATTTTGGTCCCATTTTCGCCGAAAATTAAAAAACGGCGTTGTTTCCAGTCACGCGTCGGTGAAAAATGGTGGTTTCGTCTGGATTGCTTACGTGGAAATTGAGTGTGTAATTATTTTCATTTTAAATTTTTTTATTCAAAAAATATTAACACCTGCAAATTTGTTTTTTGTTGATTTCTTCACAGCGCCAATCCTCTTCGACAATCACGCTCAGCGGAGAAAACCTCATGGATCTCTTTACAACGGGCGATTTTCCCTCAATGATGGCTTTTTGCTTAGGCACAACCACAAGAAGAACGATACTGAATAACACATCCACGCGTTTATCAATTTCAATGACGGCGAATCGTCAGTGATTTTATGTTTTCCCCTAGGGAAGAGATATTAGGAATAAACGCACACACGCAATCACGAAATATAACACGGGATTTATTTACCCAGTTCGTCTCACGACTACATCTGGGGGCGATGCCAAGCCATGATTTTTCACTATTTTTCTGATACCGAATACAAGGAGAAAACGTGTATTTATAATAAACGAACCCTAAACCCTAAAATCAGGGCATAAAAAGTGGGCCAAAATGGTGACGAATGTAGTGACCTTCTTCTTCTCCAAAAGGTGACGAATGTAGTGATACTTCAACTCAATATGCTTTGTCCTTGAGTGAAACGCCGGATTCTTCGCCAGAAATATAGCACTTTGACTATCACAGAAAAGAGTGTTATTCCCATGCTCCTTCCCAAGTTCACCCAAGAAATTCTGCAACCACACCATCTCCTTACTTGCCTCTGTCACAGCTACATACTCTGCCTCCGTAGTGGACAATGCAACAATCTTCTGCAACTTAGAAGTCCAAGATATAGCAGTACCACCATAAGTAAAAACATACCCGGTTGTACTTCTTCTTCCATCAAGATCATTTGATGATAAGTCTGCATCCACATAACCCACCAGCTCCATACTCTTGCCATTGAAACACAAGGTCTTGTCTGTGGTACCTCTCAAGTAACGTAGGACCCACTTTACCGCTTCCCAATCTTGCTCGCCCGGATCACCCATGAATCGGCTCACTACTCCCACTGCATGAGCAATATCTGGTCTTGTACACACCATGGCATACATGATGCTGCCAATTGCTGAAGCATATGGTACTTTCATCATTTGGACACGTTCCTCCTTACTCTTTGGCGACTCCTTCCTCGAAAGCTTGAAGTGACTGCCCAAGGGGACACTCACGGGCTTCGACTCCGTCATGTTAAATATTTCCAAGATCTTCTGAATATAATTCGACTGTGAAAGATACACATTTCCCGTCACCTTATCACGCTCAATTCTCATGCCCAAAATATGCTTTGCCTCTCCAAGATCCTTCATAGAAAACCGTTCTGACAATTGCTCCTTCAACTTATTCACTTCACTTGCTTCAGCTCCTACAATCAACATATCATCAACATATAGCAAGAGAATAAGAAAGTCATTGTCAAACCTCCACACTCCAACAAGAGAGCGTTGAAGAATTCGGCTAATTTGTTGCCGCAAAAAATTGGTTGCTTCACTTTCTCTAATCCATCGTAGATTTTTAGCACTCACAATTTCGTCTTTGAAAATCCACCCCCGCTCTTCTGAATTTGCCCTAATTCGTGGTGATAAAATTCAAATCGCGATGATTGTTCTTCTCCTTCTCAATTCCTGTTCAAATCGGCTTCGGGCGCTGCACAAGGAACGATTTCGTCTTCTATGACGCGAAGAACCCGCCGACGGTGCTCGAATTTGAAGAACTCTAGCTCAAATTTTCCCGATCCTTCCTATGTTTTTTAACCTGTAAATCGGCAACAAATTTTCTATGAACAACAACCTTCTTTTCCATCCATTTCTCAATCATGTAAGCGCGTTGGAAATTCGTTATTTCCTCATCACTCTAAAACATGTCGTGGCACACGTTATCGCCATCGGGGAACGAACTCTGCTTCTTCTTCACACTTTCTCTGTAAATCAACAAAAAAAAATCAAAAATCAAATTTGCAGGTGTAATTATTTTTTGAATAAAAATATTCAAAAAAAAAATAGTTACACACTCAACGTCCACGTAAGCAGTCCAGATGGAAGCCCCAATTTTTGCCGGCACGTGATCAGAAACGACATTGTTTTTTTATTTTCGACTAAATTGGGACCAAAATTGGACGATTCAAAAAGTTGTGGGACCAAAATAAAAAATTAAATTTTTTTGGGACCAAAAGTGGACATTAGACAAGTTAGTGGACCAAAAATTTTATTTTTCTCTCAATTTACCTACAAAATTTTCTAGTTATATAGATATCTTCATTCTAGACATATAAACTATTTGTATACTGAAATTTTTGTAGGCAAATTGTTTGTAGGTAAATTTTTGTAGACAAATAATTTGTAGTCTTGTAGATAGTTAATTACCTAAGAATTTCATTTCTTAGGTAAAAAAAATTATAGGTAATTTGTAGCCAAATGACTTGTAGATAATTAATTACCTTGGAATTTTATTTCTTATGCAAATTGATTTACTAAAGAAATTATTATTAAGTTGAAAAATAAATATGTCTACATAATTTGAAAATTTTGTAGACATCCCATTACAAAATCTTTTGTTGAAACTTTTGTAGACAATTCTACTTTCATAGTAATACTTTATTTTCTTGTAGTGAAAGTTTCCTTTTAGATTGTGTTTGGGTGGAGGGATTTGAGTTATGAATTTTAAATTCACTCCATTTGTTTGACTAAAATATTTAAAGGGGTGAATTTCAAATTCCTAGTTTTAATTATAGTTCAAATTGAAAAAAATTAAAATATCTAGCAAAACCATGTCATTTGAAATCCATGAATTCTCAAATCTATTCATTTTCAAATCACTTGCATTTCAAATAACTTCATCCACATGCAACCTTAATTTTTTGTTTCTCTCTTACAATTTTTTTTAAACGAATAAATATATGAGGCTACTTAATTATATTAATTTCTTCGTTTATTATTAAATTATACTCCCTCCGTCCCACAACTATTTGCACCATGGTGCGGGCACATTTTTTAAGAAAAAAATATAAAGAGTAGTGTTTTGTGGGGTATAAAGTAAAGAAATTAGTTGAATTGAGTGTATTGTTGGTCCAAAAGTAATGACAATTTCTGTAAATGTGTAAATATTGTGGGGGTGGACTTCATAAAAATATTTCCTTTTTGGGTGTGCAAACAATTGTGGGACGAACGAATAAGGAAAGTGTGCAAACAATTGTGGGACAAATGTAGTATATTTTATTTATTATTGAAATTTTATATAATTAAATGCATAAAAATGAATATATAATTTTATATATACATCCTAAGTTAATTTACAAAATAAAAAAAATTGATGAAATTTTTTATATAGTGTATGTATAGAGTGAAATTGGTTCATATATGAATCATTGAAGGGTATTAGTGACTTTCACTAAAGAGTATTAGTTATTTTCGCCTAAGAGTATCAGTTGTCTTCACTAAAAAGTCTTAGTTTATTTTCAGTATTAGATGTAGTATATTTTATTTATTATTGAAATTTTATATAATTAAATGCATAAAAATGAATATATAATTTTATATATACATTCTAAATTAATTTACAAAATAAAAAAAATTGATGAATTTTTTTATATAGTGTATGTATATAGTAAAATTGGTTCATATATGAATCATTGAAGGGTATTAGTGGCTTTCACTAAAGAGTAGTTGTTTTTGCCGAAGAGTATTAGATGTCTTCACTAAAACGTCTTAAATTATTTTCAGTAAACAATTAATACTCTTCAGTGAAAATAACTAATACACTTTAGTAAAAACAACTCATACTCTTTAGTGAAAACAACTAATACCCTTCAATTATTCATTTATAAACCATTTTCACTCTATATTTTGTCTTTTATAAAAACAAATTATAAAAAAAATGAATGAATTAAATATTTTTTAAATGACTCAATTTGGGGATATATATATATATATATATAATTAAATTCATAAAAATGAACAAATGAAGCACGTGTCCTAGCAGAACACGCTGGCAGGATTAACGACGAAATCTATCCGTCTTAATTTGCAATGGACCACAAAAATTCGTCGCTAATGTAAGTTACACCTGTTTTTAGGACTGTTAACAGTACAGATCAAAATGAATATTTAAAAATATCAGTATCCGTACCGAAATTCGGTTATTTAAAAATTTGAGTGTATGTGTCCATACCAAAATTTCGGTACGAATATTTTATTTTTTGGTACGAATCAGATCAAATTTTCGGTTACAAACGGATTGGATCGGATCGGTATGGAATAGAGTGGAGAAACAATTTGTTTTTGTTATTTTCTCCCTTTAAAAAAATATTGATGCACACTCACTCGAATACTACACATCTTCAATCACAATGTCCTTTTAAACTCATATATAACACATTATATAATTATGAATGTTAAAAAAATAACACATCTAAAAATTTGCAATATTAAAATCACGTTGATCGAGATTGTAACATGCGGTACACCATATCCAAGTTTTTATTAAGAAATGAATATGTATTTAGATTGAAACTAAAAGATGAAACAAATTAAATTAAATCATTTTAATATACACATAAACATGAGTTGACGTTTTAAAAACTTAATATGATAAATAAAATAGTATTTGTATTATGAAAATGGAGATAAATTATGTTTTCATATAGTTGCACTTGAATTTAATAACTGTTGGGCTAGGCTTGTGAGCCCAATGGGTTTTGGCCCATTGTTGGTTTAAAGCCTGAGGCCCATTTATCTCTCTTACCCTAAGTGTGTTTAAGGGAGCCTCCGTATAAATACCTTCACTCCCTCTTCTCCATGGAGCAATTCGGCTGAGAGTGTATAGTGAGGAGAGTGTTTGGTTTGTGAGAGCTACCACACACATAGGTCCGATTTGCCCTCTCGTTAGCATCGGTTTGGAGTCCGTTTCTCAGGCGGCCTGAACCCATAGTCCGAGGACACGAACCGTGAGTCGTGCGAGGAGGAAGGAGACCCAACAGTGGTATCAGAGCCACAGGTACCTCCGTCGACTCTGTTCGTGGTCCGAGGGTTTGTTGCGTCGCTCGTCCGCCGCCGTGCTCGCCGGATCTGCTCGACCGCCGTCCGTGACCTGCTCTTCTCCGATTGCGTCGCGTGGAGTGGGGTTCGCATCTGGATCTTTGCAGCTCCGCCGTTCGCTCGTCCGCCGCTCCTCTGTGCGCCGTCGCCGTACTCGCCTGGAGCCGCTGGCGTCGCGTGGGGATTCCGGCCCGACGCCACCACCTGGAGCCTCGCCTGCCGGAGCCGCCATCACCTGGAGTCGTGCTTGCCGGCGCCGCCTCACCTCCTCACCGGACACGCGCTCAGCCGCCTTTCCGCAAGGTAAGTCGGGTAAGGCTGAAGGTATTTTTCCTTTTTCACTTTTCCCCCTTTTTTTTTTCCTTTCTGCTGCTGTTAGTATATATATTATTATTATTATTCCTTTTTGCTAACAAAGTTTCTGCAGCCTATTAAATTAGGAGGAAAATTTATTATATTAAACGTGGCTAACTAAGTTTTATGCAGAAAGTTCACTCCAAAAAATTAATTGCTTAGTTTTATCTTTGGCCTTTGAAAATTACTGTGAGACTTTGGGGATAAAGACTCTTTCTGTTTTTTTTTTATGCGGCACTCGTGGGATCTGCCCCCGTTTTTTAAACGGAAATTAGGCAGCACGTTTGCTTGGTCCCGGGATTGCTTCGCTGTTTTTTTTTTGGTGGTTTGAGGCCCTTACCTAGGGTCTCGCTCTGGTAAATTGGCTGGAACTCAACCTATTTACTGTTTTCTGTAGTGTAGCCGCTTGCCGCGGGTTTATTGCTTTCTTAGTGGACCGCTTGCCGTGGTTTAGGGCTGTTGAGTTTACGTGCTGTAGTTTCTAGGAAATTACATGCTTGTTTTCTCTGCTCGTTGTTCTGTCTTTTCTGTGACCTGTGTTGGTACTTGCTTCCGCTTGCTTGTTACTGCTTTTCTTGCATCTTTGTGTGCTGTGATTTGTGTTCAAAGCTTAGTAAACCAAATGGCCACCACTACTCCTACGTACGTGTTGGCCCCCTTCACTGGAAAAGGTGATTTCAGTATCTGGAAACAGAAAATAAAATGCATCTTGATCCAGCAGCGGGTTTACAAAGCCGTTGATCACTCTTATTCCTCTACTGAAACTGAGGAAAAGAAACTTGAAATGAATGAATTTGCTTTATCGTCCATTATCTTGAACTTGTCTGATTCTGTGCTTAGAAAGGTTGGTCAAATGGAGTCTGCTAAAGATTTGTGGGACAAATTAGAAGAGTTGTACACTGAGACCTCCCTGCCTAGTAAACTGTTCTTGCTTGAAAAGTTTTTTTGCTTTAGGCTTGACTTGAACAAAGACATAGATGAAAATCTAGATGTGTTTACTAAGCTCATTCAAGATATCAAACAAACTGGTGATAAGCATATTGATGAGTATACTCCCATTGTGTTGTTAAATGCTATACCTGATACTTATAATGATGTCAAATCTGCGATTAAGTATGGTAGAGATAGTGTCACTCTTGACATTGTGGTTAATGACCTTAAGAGTAAAGAGCATGACTTGAAATACAATGGGAAGAGTGGTAAGAATTCTGGTGAGGTCATGCATGTTAGGGGGAGGTCTGCCTCTAGGTCTCATAACAAAAAGAAACATGATAACCAAGATTCTGACACTAAAAAGAAGACTCAAGGAAACAATAGGTCCAAGTCTAGGAATAGGAAGTGCTATAATTGTTGTGAAACTGGTCATTACTACAAAGCTTGCCCTAGTCCTAAGAAAAAACAGCAACAAAAAGAGCAGGCCAATGTTGCTTCTAGTTCTCATGATGGTGATTGTTATATGGTGACTGAAATTGGTGTTGAACAATGTGTGAATTCTGTGCTTCCCTCTGCTGTGAGTGAAAATGAATGGCTTATTGATTCTGGTTGTTCTTTCCATATGTCTCCTTTTAAAAATCTGTTTTCTTCATATGAGATAGTTGAACATGGTTTTGTGTCTATGGCAAATGAGAAAAAATGTCATGTTGCTGGAATTGGTGATGTTTGCATGAGACTTGATTGTGGTTCTGTTTTTACTTTGAAAAATGTAAGACATGTTCCTGATTTGTGCAATAACATGATTTCTTGTGCTGCATTGGAAGATGAGGGTTATGAGGGGAAGTGGGGTAATGGTTGTATGAAAATCATGCGTGGTTCCATGGTTTTTCTCAAAGCTGTCAAAAGGAATAACCTGTATGTATGATTTACTAAATCTGATCTTTATGCAAATTCTGTGAATGTTGTCAAGGATGACAAGACTGATTTGTGGCATAGAAGATTAGGACACATGAGTAACAAAGGATTGGAAATTCTGCACAAATCTGGTGCTTTTGGCGATGTAAAATTGTCTTGTGTGCCATTTTGTGATTCATGTGTGTTAGGAAAGCAGCATAAGGTGAAATTTCCTGTTAACCCCTACCCTAACCCCTCTTCGTGCACAAGTATTCTTGAGTATTTGCATGCTGATGTGTGGGGTCCTGCTAGTGTGCCCACTCATGGTGGAAACTTGTATTTTCTGTCTGTGATTGATGATTTCTCTAGGAAAGTATGGGTTTTCTTGATGAAAAACAAATCTGATGTGTTTGAAAAGTTTAAGGATTGGAAAATTCTTATTGAAAATCACACTGGAAAAAGGATTAAAAACCTTAGGACTGATAATGGGTTGGAATTCTGCAACAAATTGATGGATAAATTGTGTGCTGATTCTGGTATTAAAAGACACAAATCTGTCCCTTACACGCCTCAACAGAATGGGGTTGCTGAAAGGATGAACAGAACTTTGATTGATAGGGTTAGGTGCATGATAGCTGCTTCTGGTTTGTCTAAAATTTTTTGGGGGGAGGCTGTTATTACTGCTGCTTATCTGATCAATAGGTCCCCATCTGTCCCGTTGAAAGGTAAATGTCCTGATAGTGTGTTTTATGGTAAAAGCATTGATTATTCCAACTTGCGTGTGTTTGGTTGTGCTGCGTTTGTGCATCATAAAGGTGATAAACTTGAACCTAGGTCTAGGAAATGTGTTTTCTTGGGTTATCCTGATGGGGTAAAGGGTTATAGACTTTGGTTGAAGGAAGAACATGGATTCAAGGTTGTTATTAGCAGAGATGTTGTCTTTAATGAATCTAATTTTCCTTGCTTGCATGCGTCTGTGTCTTCACCTGAAAAAGAGACTGCTCAAAGTAAGGTGGAGCTTCCTTGTTTATCTGAATCTGATCATGTGCCAAATGAAGCTGAAAACACTGTTTTACCTGCTGAAAATGATGCTTTACCTGCTGAAAATGATGCTTTGCATGCTGAAAATGTTGATGTGCCTGCTGATTATGTGGAAAATGTGCCTGATAATGTTGATTTGACTGATTATCATCTTGCTAGGGATAGACCTAGGAGAAACATTAGGCAGCCTTCAAAATTTGATGATTTCCATCTTGATTCGCATGCTTTCAATGTCTATGAATCCTGTGGTAATGAGCCTAAATCGTATCATGAAGCCTTAAGGTCTAAAAATTCAGTTGATTGGTTGAATGCTATGAAAGAAGAAATGAAATCTTTGCATGTTAACCAAACTTGGAATCTTGTGCCTAAACCTATGCATTGCTCTGTTATTGACTGCAAGTGGTTGTTCAAGATTAAGGATGAAACTGAATATGTTAGATATAAGGCTAGATTAGTGGCTAAGGGATTTACTCAAAAAGAGGGGATAGATTATAATGAAATCTTTGCTCCTGTTGTCAAATTTACCACTGTGCGTATTATGCTTGCTCTTGTTGCTCACTTTGATTGGGAACTAAAGCAAATGGATGTGAAAACTGCGTTTTTGCATGGTGACTTGGATAACAAAAAGATTTATATGAGACAGCCTGAAGGCTTTGTTGATTCTAAACATCCTGAGCATGTGTGTCTTCTTAATAAATCTTTGTATGGTTTGAAACAGTCCCCTAGACAGTGGAACAAAAAGTTTGATGAATGCATGAGGTCTTTAAAGCTTAAAAGAAGTTCTTTCGATCATTGCCTGTACTTTAAGGAAAATGCATCTGTGCCTTTCTTCTTGCTCTTATATGTGGATGATATGCTTCTTGTTAGCCCGTGTGTTAAAACTGTGGAGCATGTTCAAAAGTGTCTTTGTGATAAATTTGAGATGAAGAATCTTGGTGATGCTAAAAAGATTTTAGGCATGCATATTGAAAGAGATAGGAAAAATCATACTCTCCTGCTTAACCAGATTTCATATGTTGATAAGGTTTTGAGTAAATTTTCCATGTCTTCTGCTAAGTCTGTTAATGTGCCTCTTGCTGCCCATTTCGTGCTAAGTAAGACTCAGTGCCCAGCCACTAAGTCTGAAATTGTTAAGATGAAAGATGTGCCATATGCTAATGCTATTGGATCTGTGATGTATCTTATGGTAAGCACTCGTCCTGATATTGCTTATGCTGTGAGTTGCTTGAGTAGGTATATGTCTAATCCAGGTTTGCCTCATTGGGAGGCTTTGAAATGGCTTCTTAAATATCTTAAGGGCACGATGGAGGTAAGCCTTAAATTCTCTAAATGTGCAAATGGTGTGAGGTTAGTTGGTTATGTGGATTCTAACTATGCTAATGATAGAGACAATAGAAGATCTACCACTTCTTATGTGTTCACCTTGTGTGGTTCATGTGTTAGCTGGAAATCTCAAATGCAAGGTGTAGTTGCTCTGTCTACTACCGAATCTGAGTATATTGCTATAACTGAAGCTGCTAAAGAAGCTATTTGGTTAAAAGGTCTTTTATCTAAAATAGGTTTCCTTGAAGGTGAAGTGGTTGTTTTTTCTGATAGTCAGTCTGTTATCCAATTGTGTAAGAATCCTGTTTTCCATGATAGAACTAAACACATTGATGTTAGATACCATTTTGTGCGTGATGTTGTAGAAAAAGGCATTATCTCTCTTGAAAAGATTGCTTCAGAATTTAATCCTTCTGATATGGGTACCAAGTGCCTTTCTGTGGAAAAATTTAGGTCTTGCATGAGAACATTGAACTTTGATTCTGTTGATTAGGAATGTCTTTTGCTCCCTATGTGTTTTTCCTTTGTGTTTTATGTTTGTGACTTATGTGTCTAAACTGTTTGTGCTTGTGTACTTTGTGTTCTTCTTCATGTTGTTTGAAGTTGTGTTCACCCTTAATAACTTATCTTGTATTTGTTATTAATGTCTTGTACTTACTTATTGCTTTGTGTTGCAGGTGTGCAATGCGTGCAGTGTGTGTTGTGTGTGCTGTGTGGGTGTGTGTTTGGGTAATGATGACAACCTGTGGATTCCGGTGTTGACGAGAATGGCCAAAAAGGTGGAGAATTTGTTGGGCTAGGCTTGTGAGCCCAATGGGTTTTGGCCCATTGTTGGTTTAAAGCCTGAGGCCCATTTATCTCTCTTACCCTAAGTGTGTTTAAGGGAGCCTCCGTATAAATACATTCACTCCCTCTTCTCCATGGAGCAATTCGGCTGAGAGTGTATAGTGAGGAGAGTGTTTGGTTTGTGAGAGCTACCACACACATAGGTCCGATTTGCCCTCTCGTTAGCATCGGTTTGGAGTCCGTTTCTCAGGCGGCCTGAACCCATAGTCCGAGGACACGAACCGTGAGTCGTGCGAGGAGGAAGGAGACCCAACAATAACATTATAATACAATTTGATGAATACAAAATAAGTAATAGTTAAAATTTAATACATATTTAATTCGGTTATTTGGTTTGGTTCAATTCGGTACAGTTCGGTATGATCTTATTCGATTTTTCGGTACAGTTAATTTGGTAATATTCAGATTTGTTCCAAAAAATATTTCGGTTCGATATTGGTACGGTTAAAGTAAAAAAATTAAGGATTTTTTTTTTTCGGTTTGATTCCTATTTAGTGCAAATTTTGGTACGGATTCGATAATCTCCGAACCTGGTGAACAATTCTACCTTTATAGCGACATATAGTTTTTCGTCTCAAATTTGTCTCAAAATTCATTTTTAAATAACGAGGTTTTTTGTGGTGATTTGAATTAAGAATAATTTTTTATTTTGAAAGGATGAATTAAGAACGATCAATATATTGATGTATATTATTTTATATGTTTACTGCACCGAGTACAATATTATGGGTCTTACGTGAGTTTGTCATGGTGATTAAGAGAATGATTTAAAAAAATTACTTTTTACAATTCTGAAAAATGTAGTGTTAATTTATGATAATTTATAAAGAGGCTCAAAATTATTTAACACAACTTTCTGTCTATGATATGTCCTCACTCCTCGTTTGACAGGAAGAAATATATATATATGTTGAGGGGACGCACTCATATGCATTTGGTGTATAGTGCATTCACTCAACAGTTGAGATTGTTTATACTGAAATGTTTAGATTGATTACGCAGAAGAATATAGTTAGATTACACTGAAAAGTTAACATTGAAATCCGAATTTCAGTCTAAACTTTTCAATATAATATAACCACACTTTTCGGTGTAATTGTCGAGTGAGTGCATTGTACACCACATATACAAGATAATTACTCTATGTTGAGACTCGAGAACATAAACGAGATCTAAACTACATGATGTATGTTATTTGTTCATTTATTAATGTTACCGTAATCATTGAGTCAAAGTAGAGAAAAGTGTCAATAAACTAGATTAGTGTCACGCGTAAAAACGCGGGTTGTTCGTAAAATTAGTTTAAAAATTTATATTCTATTGATGCATCATCACATTATTAATTCAATTTATTTTAATACACACATATTGTATGCTGAATTCTTTAAATTAATTACATATATACCTAAATAAATTTAATCATCATAAAATAATATAATTATATAATAAATATATTTAAATAATATTTATGCATAAAAATATTGGATAATTTATTAGTAATCCACGACATTTAGACCCAATCTCAATTTAAATACAATTTTCAATATTTTTTTTATTAAAATTCAAGTAATTTTTTTTTTTTTTCAATTTGGTATACGCTTTTAAATTATGATATATTTTGCTCAACTATGCACCACATACAACATACCTCTCCTTGCCTCCCTAAGCCGATTTTCTCGATGCAGGGAGATTTCTAATCCAAACAACAACACACACTCATGCATCATTTTTTTGTTATTGCTAAAAGTGCAAGTCATATATCTGATTGAAAAACTAAACATTGGTGAATTTCCATAACATTATTGAAAGTTGTGATTAAATTGAGATTAAACTTAATGATCGTGAATTAATATTGAATTACCCCTATTTTTCTAATACTTATATTTTAATATTTTGCTTTTTCAAATATGTTAAATCTCTAAAATAAATACTATACTGTACATGTAAAAAATATTATATATATATATATATATATGTCATTTAAATCATATAATATTAAATAAACTAATAAACATTTCAGAATTAAAAAAAAAAAACATTAGTAATATAAATTTATTAGTGGGTTATAACGAATTTTCTATTTATAAATAAATAAAAATATTTATATATGTGTGCAAGATTCAAATTCATGTAATTGTATAAGAGACAACATTATTACACAAACAAAATGTCACATGTTAAACACAATTAAACCAATAGAAATTGATATATCAAATTAGATTTAAGATATACAAAATTAAATCATTATAATTTTGGTTTATTATGTTTTCTAGACAATAAAAATTTATCAATTAAATGATAAAATTTCAAATAATTAGATTTAAACAAAAAATAATTAATTATTTAATCAATAGAATAAATAAAAATTATTTAATATTCTTAAATCCATTAATTATTTTTTTTACAAATAAAAAATTTCTAAATAGGATATTCTCAAATACATTGATAATAAAAAATAAGTTAATTGAACATTGACATTTCACATAATTAGATTTTTTGAATTTTTTAATCAATTTAGTAATAATACTGTAGCATTAAATATACTTAAGTTACTTGTTTGAATTATTAATACATTAAGATTTTAAATATAAGACATCCTCAAATTTAGTTAAATAAAATGTAAATTAGTACATAATTTTTTATATACTCAAGTTATATACAATAAATATTCAAATTTCATAAAAAATTGTAGTATGGCTAAATTGTTAAACATCATAACAATTACTCATGAGGTGTAGGGTTCAAATCCATTTGCAAGCCCTTTTTTTTTATTTTTTATTATTATTAGATTTCTTATTATATAAGGTCACATAGATGACACATAAGCGACACATAGGCACAATAGATGACATGTAAGCATTCGACACATAGGCAAAATTAACCTCAGGACGACACTTATTATTATTAGATTCCTTATTATATAAGGCAACATAGATGACACATAAGCGACACAAAGACACAATAGATGACATGTAAGCAAACGACACATAGGCGAAATTAACCTAAAAACAACACATACACATGTCAGACTCCCTATTAGTATATTAGGAGATTTAACAAGACAAATAATCACAAAACAGAACAAACGGGTCGGGTCACGAACAACTAAACAATTAAAAGGAATAATTGCCAATTGGACCACTTTTTAAGTGCTATTTTCAAATAACCACTCAAATTATCTCAACTTCCAAATCACCCCATTTTATTTCAAATAACCAAAAAATTGTGGGACCTACCCACTCTACCCCAGGTCTACAACCCCCCCCCCCCCCCTCTCTCTCTCTCTTTCTCTCACTCCACCTCTAACACCCTTTTTTAGGTGTGAAGTTCGGCGTCGCCCCTTTTTCTCTCTAATTCAGAGATCGACACCATGATTGTCATCTCCGATCGCCGATCTAAACACAAGCAGTAGTGCCAACGTCGGGGGCAACACACGCGTGATTTTAGTAGAAAGATCGGCGTCACCGGTTTAGTTCTCTTTCTCTCACCACCACCAACTTCCATTTCCACCCATTATAAATATTATACATTTAATTAAGAATTCAATGACATTTAAATGGTCTCCTAACGTTAGAAAGGTCAAAGCTTAACAAAACCCAACTAACATTGTAAAATTTTTTCTATTAACCCTTAATAAAATAATAAATGACTTGCTTATTCAATAGGAAAAGGAATTAAAAGAACACTTAGGTTGCGCTTGATACAGATTCATAATTTAAGAGAGGGGTATAAATTTAATATTGATTTCATATATTAGGTTGCTTGGTACATCAAATTAAGAAGACCGTATTAATTTATAACAAATCTTCAATGTCACTTGGTAGGGCATAATAAAAATGGTATAACATAAAAGTTGGGGGAGAGAGAGTAAGGAGGAGGGATTTATGGTAGATAATTTTTTTACTAACCTATAATAAAATTGTAAGGGGGTAGGACCTTACAATTTTTTGTGGAGGGGAATAGTGTTTGGGGGGATAAACTCATATTATTATATCGGGTTGGACATAATAAAAATGGATCCATATTAAAATTGTATTGTCTACCAAGCAAAATAAGAGGAAGATAAAAATCCATAATACGGCTTTATACTGCCCACCAAGCGGAGCCTTAATATAATTATTTATACTTCTGTGGCCAAAATTCCAAAATCCAGATTGCACATTTTCCCATTTCTGGATTCATCACTCACATTATTGAAAACTAAAAACCCAAAAAATCATTTGGAATCATAGTACAAAACCATGACATTATACTCCACAACAGCATTAGGGGGGATATAGCTAGTGGTGTGAGCGGTGGCGATCCCTCGGGCCAGCCGGAAAACACCAGATCCGCCGACTATCGGCAGCTCCCGATACTTATGGTAAATCGGATTATGGCCTAGCACGCTGAGTGTGCTACCGTTATAATTTCCATCTGTGAACACAAAATTAAGGGCCATGAGTAGGCCAACTTCCTTTAACGAGGCGGACCCGTATATTCCTTCGGCCCGCCCGATTATCTTGGAATTGGGCTTCGGCCCAACGGTAAGCGGGTTATCCATCATGTTGATTAGGCCGAAGAAGGTAGGGGATTTGGAAGTGATTTTGGCGTGGGCTACTTCGATTGAACTTGGATTTTTGCCGGTCACAGTGTCGTGAAAGTAGAAGTGAAGGTGGATCAGTTTTTCCTTTGCATTTGGGAGGTTTTTGAACCATTGTTGTACTGCTTCGGGCCCTTCATTAATACCACGGGCCCCGGGAATTAATGTGATTGAATAAGCTAAGTAACAAAGCATGAGAACTATTGAGATCTTCTCCATTCTGTAAGTGAGATGAAGACAGTTTAAGTGCGTGACTATATATAGCTAGTATATAGAAATATGAAGGTTCAGGTGTGTGTGAAAAGTTATAACTTTAATATCATTGAATGTAAATTTGTTGATAATAAATAGTAAAAATATGATTGTTATGAAATTTTGATAGGGTAATATTTTGTTCTATGTCAAATTAAAGTTTAATAATGATTGATTTTTATTATTTTTATATATTGTATTATAAGAGTAAAGTAGGAAATAGAACAATATATTGTGTAAGAGTAAAATGAATTGTATTGTATTGGGAAGAGTAATGCGCCCCCGTCCGATAAAATTGGGTTTGTTGCTTTTAGAACGATTATTAATAAAGTAGATATGATGTGTAAAAAGTAAGAATATTGTATCAAATTAAGTTCAAAATAAATTATTTTAAAAATATTATGTACAAGGTTTCATGATAAATGTTGTAAATAAATGTATGTTGAAGGGTGTATAAAAATTATTAATTTTATTTTAGAAAATAAAACTATTTTTTTTACGGAGGGAATAATAAAACAATGTGTGATCAATTTTTATGAACTAAGAAAGCAATAGATTTATTAATATTTAGGTATGGAATGAGTATGCAATTTGAAAATTTAAAATTTGAATTTCTAAATCAAATGAGACAAATATCATGAACATCTAATTTTATTATGGTGAATTCCAAAATAAATGCTACCTTAAAGTGTTCCCTTGTAATTTAATGCGGTTTTATTGTTTTAATCAAAAGCTGATCTGCACACCTTTTTGCGCTTGAAAACAGGAAATGGAGTAAAATACAACTTTCATAATACAAGTAAAAATCTATAATACCTATTGCCTTTTGCAATTTGCAAGCCAAATTCAGGGATGAAAGTTTTGGAGGTGAAGATTATGCTGTAGGAAAGCTAATTTCATTGCACATTAGCTGATGCTTTTTTTCTTTTTCTGAGGGTGATTTTTTTTTTTTCAAAATATTTATACGCATTTTGTATACTTTTTCGCTTCAGATCATTTTTCGAACTGATTTAGTTACAAAAAATAAAAAATTCTTTTTAAATAATAATGATTTGGAGTACTATTTTTCACTTTATTAAAATGAAAAATTAAGAACTTTTCAATCAAATCAACTTTAATTGTGTGGTTGTGAGTTAATTGTATAAGAAAAGGTAATAGCATGAAAATTAAATAAGTGATAATTTGAGAGTAAGAATTGTGAGAAAATTTCCTATTTTTTGGTGTGAAAACTAATGTGTCACAAACTTAAAAGAAAAGTGTTAAAATTGTTTGTGACCAAATGACTACTATACCCTACTAATACAATTATTTGTAAGAACTAATTGTTGTAAAAACTAATACCCCTCTATCCAGTATAAGTAGGCGTGCGTTCCTTTTTTGACCGTCCAATATAAATAGACTAAAATGAAAATAGATCGAGACTTAATCATAATAATTTGCTTTATCTATAAATATATTTAATAGAAAAGTTATATATATATATATATATAAATTTATTTATTTATTTGAAAAAGTTATGATTGTGGTATAAAATATATTTATTTGAAAAATATATGTATATTTATTTGAAAAAGTTATGCTTGTGGTATGTAATAAATACATATATATTTTTTATTGTGGTATATATAAATATATTTATTTGAAAAAGTTATGTATTTATGAGTATGTATAGAGTGAAATTGGTTCATACATGAATAATTGAAGGGTATTAGTAGTTTTCACTAAAGAGTATTAGTCGTTTTCATTGAAGTGTATTAGTTGTGTTCACTGAAGAGTCTTAGTTTGTTTTAAGTAAACAACTAATACTCTTTAGTGAAAATAACTAATATCTTTCAATGGAAACAACTAATACTCTTTAGTGAAAATAATTAATATCATTTCACTACAAAAAAAACGTGAATTAGCGACCGACTTAGCGACCGATTTTCGATCGCAAAACGTGATTAGCGACCGATTTTTGACCGATAAAAGTCGATCGTTAAAACGCGGGTAACTAATATTAGCGACTGCTTTTTGACATCGGTCGCTAATCTGCGACCGCCATTGGGCAGTTGCTGAACCAATCTGGTATGACCCGATCGGGTCATGATTTAGTGACCGAATCAAGGCGGTCGCTAATTTATTTTTTAAAATAAAATTAAACTTTTAATTTGATTTTTGTGATTAGCGACCGACCTAGAGGCGGTCGCTAATCTGCGAAGTAAAAAAAAAAGTGGCTCAGTGGGTTCGAACCCGCGCCCCACGACCTCCGTGTATCTTGGAGGAGGTGTGAACCACTAGGACACATGCTCTTGTAGTTCATTTATTTGAATTTAATTGTATATAACCTCAAATTAACTCCCGTTTTCTTTAAATTCATCAAATTAATTTATTTTTGTTTCTAATTCGTTTATATATATATATTTACTAACTATTTTTTTATTTTGTAAATTTAATATTTTAGACTTTTATAAATTACTAATTTTTTTCGTTCTTATGCACTTAATTGTATATAAGTTCAAATTGACTTTTTTTTTTAAATTCATCAAATTAATTACTTTTTATTTCTAATTCATTTATATGTATATATATACTAACTTTTTTTTAATATTTTAAATTTAATATTTTAGATGAATATAAATTACTAATTTTTTCGTTCTTATGCACTTAATTGTATATAAGTTCAAATTGACTCCCGTTTTTTTTTTTAAAATTCATCAAACTAATTCCCTTTTATTTCTAATTCATTTATATGTATATATATACTAACTTTTTTTTTAATATTGTAAATTTAATATTTTAGACGAATATAAATGACTAATTTTGTCGTTCTTATGCACTTAATTGTATATAAGTTCAAATTAACTCCCGTTTTTTTTAAAAAATTCATCAAATTAATTCTTTTTTGTTTCTAATTCATTTATATGTATATATATATACTAACTTTTTTATATTGTAAATTTCATATTTTAGACGAATATAAATTACTAATTTTTAGAGCATAATTAAAACATAAATGAACTAAATTAACCGAAATATTGTATAAAAAACATAAATAAACATAAATTAAATAAAATTAAAAAAACACAAATTAAATAAATTATTTTCTTAATTCTTCTCTCTCTCTCTCTCTCTCTCTCTCTCTCTCTCTCTCTCTCTCTCTCTCTCTCTCTCTCTCTCTCTCTCTCTTCATTATCTTCTTCTGATTGATGGATCACTGTTCCAGTGATCCACCAGACCATCTCAAATCTAACGCCCGTCTGCCGCTCAGTCCAACTCCACCCGCTGCCCATGCTCCCACCGCTTCTTCAGGTCGTAGATAATATTTTTGTACTGTTCTAGCGCTTTCACATAGAACAAGTCGTACATAACACTATCGTGGATATGGTCTCAGACGCACCGCCTCTGCAATTAAATTAAAAATAGAATATTAACAAATAAATTAAAAAATTCAAAGTTAAAATCATAATAAATAAATTTTTTATACCTTGAACTGATCAAAGTATTTTATCTTCTTTTGCTCGGGCACTAGTCTCCACGAGTGGGCACTATACTCAAACGGGATCATCTTAATGACCTGTGAGATGATTGCGCTAGTCTCATGGGCTGGAAGCAGCCTGTGACAACAAATAAAAAATTCAAGTTAATATTAATATAATTAAAAGCATACATAATTCATTAAAACATACTTACTTGTTGTCGATCGGGATAACATTGAGACGATTATCTTGAACTGGGTTCATCTGTAATAATTATAAATTCAACAGATCATATCAATCAACTAAATTAATTCATACCTACGTATATATACCAATAATCTAAATTAATTTATACCTACGTATATATACCAATAAACTAAATGAATTCATACCTACATATATATATATATATATATATATATATATATATATATATATATATATATCAATCAACTAATTAATTCACACCTATGTAAATATACTACTAATTAATCAACTAAATTTCATACCAATCAACTAACATATATGTATATATAAAAATGAAACTAAACATATATAATTCAACTAATTAAACATCGAGTATGTATAGAGTGAAATTAGTTTATGTATAAAATTAGATCCATATTATAAATGGATTGCTAATTACCGCATCCATGGTCCTACTACCTCCAATCCATCGGTTATCCCCATCTGAAGCAGATTCCACATCCATTAAATTCTTATGGGGTTTTCTCATCCTAATAGGCGGTCTTCCCCTTCCCACACTTTCCGGCGGCGGCAATCTCCCCCGTCCTGATTTTACAAAATTACCCACAATTTTCACAATTAAAAACATAAATGGCAAATTATTACAAAAATTCCAGTAATTAAAAAAAGAGAAGACTAACAACAAGCATTCAGATTCATAACCTCGCATTCATTTAGATTCATAACCTTGCATTCATTTATATTCATAACCTCGCATTCTGAGTCTTCATCACATATTTTATGTTCAATATTTTTCATTTTTTAATTCCTTAATTAATTAATTCTCTTTTATGTCTATTTTTTTTTATTAAAGAGATTACAATAGAGTATTAATTGTTATAACAGAAGTGTATGACCTACATAACTAAAGAGTATTATTCATGATAAGTGAAAGGTATGACTTATATTTCAAAAGAGTATTAATCGTGATAAGTGAAAAATATAACTTACATTATAAAAATGTATTAGTCGTGATAACTAGAGGTTATGACCTACATTATAAAAAATTATTAGTCGTGATAAGTGAAGAATATGACTTATATTGCTAAAAAGGTATTAGTCGTAATAATTGAAGAGTATGACTTACATTGCAAAAGGGTAGTAGTTGTGATAACTGAAGGGTATTCCGTATATTACAAATGAGTATTAGTTGTAATAATGGAAACGTACACCGTATACATATTAGTTATTATAATTAAAGGGTGTGATTTATATGTTATAATTAGTATATTAATCATAGGGTATTAGATTGATCATATTTAAGTAAATTAAAAAAAAATTGGGTCCAGAAACAAAATATGAACCTTTTGAATGGTATTAGTTGTTTTTACTAAAGATTATTAGTTGTTTTCACTGAAGGGTATTAGTTGTTTTCGCATAAAGGTATAAGTTGAAGCGTACGAGGAGTATTAGTTGTTTAACTAAAGGGTATTAGTAGGTTACACTGAAGGGTATAAGTTATTATACTAAAAAGTGTTATAAAGTTGTTCATGTATAGACCAATTTATTCTATATATATACTAAAATGGAAAAAATATTGTAAAAGAAAAAGGAAATAAGAAAAATAAAGGAATGTAATGTAGAAGTAAAATAAAAAAGAAATAAATAAAAAAAGACTACGTAGAAGCAACAAGAATGAGGATTGAATACGGGCTCCACAATACTTATTCGAACAACCACCCAAATTAATTAGTGACCCGTAAACTTGTATTCGAGTAATTGAATCATGTTTCATACAATAACAAGGTTTACTCTATACTTTGCCTTTAACATCAACTATAACATAATTCCAACAACCACATAAATATATAATTTTCTCAAGAATATTAATATATAATTTCATAACAAAAATACATAATTATCCTACAAACATATATAATACCTACGTATATAAGTGAAGCTAAAAATATATAATTCAACTAATTAAACATCAACTATAACATAATTCCAACAACCACGTAAATATAAATATATAATTTTCTCAACAATATTAATATATAATTTCATAACAAACATACATAACTATCTTACAAACATATATAATATTGTCTCAACATTATAATTCATAAAACATGATTTAAAAATAATTTAAACGGTTAAAATTTTAAATACTCACGGTTATTGTGTAGAAGGGCGGCGACGGTGGAGGAGGAGGAGTTTTATGAGTATATATAAAATGACGTACGAAGAAGGTATTTAAAGGAGTTAAAAAAATTAGCGACCGCCAAAGATTGTCGCTAATGCCCAATTTTTTATCTTCTTGACCGAATCTGCCAGTTCAGTTTAACCAATTTAAGATTTGCGACCGCCTACAGGCGGTCGCTAAACCTCCCGCATTAATGACCCTCAACCGTTACCAAGACGGATCAAATATTACTAATATGTGACTGCCTGCAGGCGGTCGCTGAGGTTAAATTTGTAATCAGTGATCGCCTCGACGGTCCCTAATCAGGCGGTAAAAAGGGTTGGTCAATTTTGACCGTCTTTTGAGTTTAGCGACCGCCACAGTGGTCGTAGGCGGTTGCTAATAATGAGGTTTTGAGACCGATTTTTGTGTCAATCATAAATTTTTTTAATTTGAGACCCGTGGTTGACTTGAAGCGAATTACACTAGCTTCTACTAGTAGCTACCCCGCAAGAGTACGGGTTCACTGTAGTATGGGCAAGTATAGGGACCAAGTATTATCGAACCCAAGGGATGGTGTATATGCGAATAGATCCCTGAAGATCTACGCGTCGTAGTTAATATGAGTGTAATGTTTTTGGGTTTTTGAAAGAATTAATTAAAAGACTGAATTAAACTAAGTAAACTGAAATACTAAAGAAATAAAATTAACTAATGGTTGTGTTCTAATGAGAGATGGTGATGCTTAGGATAGGAATCCCTACGTATACTAACAGAGCAGGTACATAATCAAAGTAATCGTGACAAACAAGAATTAACCTAAGTAAAAGAATTGCAAGGTGAAAGCTCAAGATTCTAAACCCTAATACTTTACCCTAACACTCGACTTCACTAATCCACTAACAAGTTAATGGATTGTGCTCAATTAATGAGACCCTAATTTAACTAAGGTGATGCGGTCGTCCTCCTTCGCTAAACCGGTAGATGAATTAACCTTTCCTAAACCTTCTCGTTAAGACTACTAATTGTTATTGAGTGATGCGGTCGTCCTCTCTCTAACACTTTCGTACTAAATTCAAAGGTAAAGTTCAGATTAATTATAAGAATTCATTAATTAAGAGAATTAAAACTAACGTCACGAATTACCCTAATTACGTACCCACAACCTACTTCTACGAGTTCATCCTACCCTAAGCATGCAAGGGTTTTAGCTAGACATGACGTTAACAAACATTAAAGCAATAGAAGAAACGACGAACATAAACATAATGAATTGAAGAAAGAAAATACGAAACATGAACTAGGGTTTTAAAAGAAAATAAATACTAAGAACTGAAATTGAATTAATCAAAACAAAATTTAAACTTGTTCAAAGTAACGAACTAATGAAAAGAAACTAAGAATTGAAAAGAAACTAGAATTCGTATGAAAAACCTCAACAAAACGTAAATAAAGCTTGCTCGTTCTTCTCCTCTTCAAAAACTAAGTCTAAAATTATTTCTAAAGTTTGGGTCCTTTCAAAACGTGTTTGGAAGAGGTATATATAGGCACGGGTCG
This sequence comes from Ballota nigra, assembly GCA_947034835.1. NCBI lineage: Eukaryota > Viridiplantae > Streptophyta > Magnoliopsida > Lamiales > Lamiaceae > Ballota > Ballota nigra. The sequence goes on from OX344721.1 coordinate 32,277,679, forward strand.
AAACGGGAGTTAATGGGCCGAAAATACGCATCCGGAGGCAAAAATCCATGGGCGCTCGAGCGGTCCCGCTCGAGCAGTGTAGCTCGAATGACACAATTGCTCGAGCGGTTCCGCTCGAGCCGGTCGAGCGCTGAAATCTCTCTGCATGTTTTGGGCGCTCGAGCAATTCGCTCGAGCGGTGGCGCTCGAGCTGCTCGAGCGCAAGAATAGTTCTGTAAGTTTAAGCGCTCGAGCGGTGGCGCTCGAGCTGCTCGAGCGCAAGAATAGTTCTGTAAGTTTAAGCGCTCGAGCGGTGGCGCTCGACCTAGTCACTCGAGTGACTTCTAACTCCTCCCAAGTGATACTTTTCCTCGTCCGCACTAATACTAATCGTATTTCTTCAATATCTTCTCATCCGGGCATCCGTTTGAGTCGATTCAAAGTCCTACGAACTCCGTTTTTCGTCCTCTATTCACCTATGAGCATCAAAGAGACAAATTCATCAACGTGTAGAAATAATGCTCAATTGACTCTAAATACTCTATAAACTCGACCAAGATTGGAGTATTTCAAGCTACGAATCATGACAATTTCACGCCTAATCAGTGGTCTTCTTCGATCGCTAATCCGTCGCTAATATACTATTTAGGGACCAATTTATAGGCGGTTGCTAATATTGGTCGCAAAAATGCGAGTTTTTTGTAGTGTTTAATGATTTATGTATAAACTATTTTTACTCTATACTTTATCTATATATATATATATATGTATATAGACTTGTTATATGAAATATTCTACGAATATAGGGTCCGTTGAATAATCCATATTTAAGAAATTAGCGGATCTTGACCGGGTCGGGTCAAATTTGGAACATTTTTTCTAAAATCTTGCGCAATTCAAGTTTCAGGATTTTGGCTCCCAGATTGTGTTACTATAAGAGCAAATGCATGTTATTGAAAGATAAACTGTGTGTTACTATTAGACTAAATCTTATTTTTTCACCAATTTTTTTTTTGTACTTGTACTGAAATAAATATTTTTCTATACAATATAAGAGCAAAATATGTGTTACTATCAATTCAAATATTGGTTTTTATAAATATTTATTTATTTTTACAAAAATAATTTTTTTCCATACAGTAACACATGTAAGGCAGTGAAAAATGTATTACTATAATAACATAAATGTCTTACTCAATGGATAAAGATGTGTTTGTACATATACATAAAATCACCCTCCCATGTTGTGTTACCATAAGGACAATCATATGTTACTGTAAAAGCAAATGTGTGTTACTATTGGAGCAAATGTGTGTTAATGTTAGAGCAAATGTGTGTTACTGGTTGAGGAAATGTGTGTTGTTGTTAGAGTAAATATGTGTTACTGCAAATGTGTGTTAATGTTAGAGTAAATGTGTGTTACTACAAATATGTGTTACTATTGGAGCAAATATATGTTAATGTTAGAGTAAATATGTGTTACTACAAATGTGTGTTAATGTTAGAGTAAATGTTGTTGGTGATCGGTTCTAATCGCGTGGATTAGTGGCTGTTTTTAACTGGTTTTGGGATCACCAAATAAAATTGTGTGATTGATTACTATCGTTTATAGTAAATACGAAAGATCGGGTTATAAAATCGTAAATACGAGTATTGAATTCGTATTTATTTCGTGTGTGTGCATTTTTAGGTGTAAGAGTGTATGTAGAGAAGTATTTGTGAATTTGAACTTGTTTTCATTGAAGGAGAGCAACTTATTTATACTAACTACCAAGTAGGTGGTGTACATGACTCTTGGACTACCAAACTTGCATGTTTGACATGTGTCCTTTGACTATATTTGACTCTATCTAAGCTGAAACTTAGGTACAAAGTCTTATATTTGACCTTATCTCGACTTCATAGTTGTTCGACATAGCTTGCTTGTTGGTCTGATACTTGTATATCTTCTGTAGAAGTTGTTCACTCTTTAGTTGGGTTGTCTACAAGTAGTTCGCCCATTTATTCTTCGTAGGTCAGTTAATGTATCATTATGCATAATGTTGCTCGTCAAGAACCTATTCGTCATTGTAGATGGAAGAGTTTTATGCATTCCTTATATTGGTTAATGCACCACCTTTATTGATTTGTGCACCCCTCCTTCGATTATCACTTGCTGGTCATTTTTAGATTAGTTGTTTTGCTTTATATTCTTGGTTTAGTCTTTAAATCCTGTTCGCCAAATCAATAGAGTTGTTCGCATATGAATAATTGCCCCCTATCCTGGCCAGATGTTGTATTGAACGAGTAACTTTGTGTCGAGCAACTGTGGCCAGGATATCATCTCTGTTATGGTTTTGGTCGAACTGTTTCTTCTTGTGCGAGCAACTTAGTAGCGCCGCTTCATCTCCCAAGATTTGGGGGTTCATTCAAGAATGACATGGGCGGCATGATTAGGCGCCGCCCACGCGCGGGTAAAACCTAGGCCACGCGCCCCTATATTTATTCATAGGCCCTCCAATTTTTTTCTTATCCTATAAATTACCCCTTTTTTTCATTTTGACCCCAGGAGTTTAGTAAAATTTTGGGTTTCACCCCATTTTTTCCTAGGGTATAAATAGAAGAGGGAAATGAAAATGTTCCCACTCTCCATTCCTGTCAACAGAAATTCCAGCGAATTCAGTATCTCCGGCGACTATTGAGCTTCTCCGGTGTGTCCCTTTAAATTTCTGAGGTATTTAAACTTATTCCATCCTTTTATTCTAGTTATTGTCTTCATTTTTCCCGTGTACTTTTCTTCAAAATTCCAATTCATTACCACCGTGTGAAATCACTGCCGCCGTTCACCGCGCCATTACCAGGCCTTACTATCTTTGCCCAGAAAGTCTTTCTAAAACCATTTTTTCTTGGTAAAAATCCATGTCCTCACATTTTAGCAACGTAAATTCCCCACCGGATCTTGGAAATCGGTCCTTGGAAGTGGTTCCTTTCGTAAGGCAATCGGCTTTCGAAGCATCATCTACGATAAATCACCACGTCAATTATGTGGTTAGATCAGTTGAAGACACTGGTGCTCGCCAATCTGGCGAAGAGGTTGCTGAAATTGTGAATCGGAAGACAAGCGAGGAAGAATCTTCCTGTTCCAAATTCGAAGAACCAAATCCCGAGTTCGACGAGCTAACTTTGGAGTTTTTAGAAGGAATTGGGTTCCCCAGCCCTAAATTGATGGAGAATAGGATTCCAGAAGGGGTTGCTCGCCCATTCGAATGGCGAGCATACGCAGAACAATATGCGAACAGCTTTCCACCTCCTTTAAGACAGAAATGGAAATCTCCAAGGACGGAATTCCAAGCGAGCAGGATCAAGAGTGTTGTTCACCCAGATGAACTTGATTTTATTCGGGAAACACATAAAATTCCCTACGATATACACCTGTTGGCTCCCAAGAAGAAAGAAAGAGTTGATCGCCCCCCTCCTGGGTATACGACGATTAATAGTTATACCTTGATCGCCAGTTTAATGTTGCCCTTGCCTCCCATAGTTAGCCTCTTCCTCGAGGTGAGCAACCTTGCCATCACCCAAATTACCCCCATCGGATAGATGAACCTGCTCGGCATAATGAGCTTATTTTCTCTCGAAAGATATATTGATCGCATCACTCCAGATGAGGTCAACTATATGATGACCATCTCTAAATGTTCACGGGCCGAGGAGGGATATTATTATCTAAAAGCTCGTCCTGCACTGAAGATAGTCGAAGGAGTGCCGAACAAGATCCGTGATTGGAAGGAACACTTTTTCTTTGTCGGTGGTGATTGGCGAGCAACGGCTGATCCACATGGTGGTGGTTCAAGGATTTATTCCCCTGCTGCTTATGGAATCATTAAGCGTAAGCATATTTGTCTTTGTTTCAGTGACATATAGGGCTAATTTAACTTTTGTTGTTCGTTTGTAGGACCTCGGCTACTCAAGTGGAATACAGAAGACGAGGAGATTGGATCAGAGTTCCTTTACACCTCTTGCTTGGTCGCTCTTCACAATCGGGCGGATAAAACGGTCAGTTACTTGAACAGTGAGAAGTGTAAAAAAGTTGCTCACTTATACACCTACCCTCACCATCTTTCGGCTCGCGCAGAAGTTCCCCCGGGCATATTAATCTTAACACTTGCTCGCTATAAACTTATATCTATTACTTGCTCGCCTTTCGTAATAACTTTTTTTTATATAGCCGAGCAAGTAACAGTTGTTGTTCCTTCTTGTTTTGGGCTTCTCGAACAAAGGGTCCACGAGATGTCGTCCCCCAAAGGAAGGAAGGTTAAAGGAGATCCGCCCTCCAAAATCTTGGCGATGACGAACAAGCCCTCAGGGGCTCCTGTTGCTCGGAAAACTACCCCTCCTCCAAGTGCTTCACCACCATCTCCTTCGGCATCATGTCCCCACGGGGCCAAACGGTTAAAAAGGGGAGATGGGACCCCTGGATCCTAGGCTGCCCCTACTGGTGACAAGGGGAAATAGAAAGTGGGAAAGGGTTCTGCTCGTTCCCAACATGTTGAAGTTGCTCGCCACACTTCAATCGAGCCAGTGGAGCGGACGAGCAAAGCTGGTAAAGACAGACAAACTCCTCCACGTAGCCCAGAAGATATCACCTATCTTGGATGGGACGCAAAAGAAATTTGCCCGAGTAAGTTTATGCCATAAGTTGGTTTTATAGGCCTTTGCAAATTCATTATATTAAAAAATTTCTAAGTGTCATTTGTATCTTTGTTCGTAGATACCGGGCGGACGATCATCCTGGGCGAGCTAATCCCGTCCATCAATATGCATGCTCCAAGACCCCAATCAATAAAAGGGAGATTACAGGCGAGCATGTTCGTCGGGCCACATAGTTGATCGCTCGTGCATGGTCGAGGCCTCTGGATAAGACCATCTCTACACAAGGAGTGGCGGATAACTTCCACTTCTTAATGATGCAAGCCGTCAACTCCCTTGTAACCGCTCAAAAGGGGGTGGCCCAGCTAGCCGAGCTGGAGGATGCTGCTCGCCGCTGTTTAAACACTGCTCGGCAGCTCACCGAGGAGAAGGATGGTCTGGTCAGCCAGTATGAGGCCAAAATTGCTCGTTTGAATAATCAACTGAAGCTTGTCGACGATATTGAGAAAAAACACATTGAAGATTATCAAGTGTTGTCGGCCGAGCTCAAGAGTAAAGACGCTGAGCTCGAAGAGCAGAAGAAGAAAGAGGCTGCTGTCGAGCAAAAGTTTACCGAGGTTGAGGCAGAAATTGCTCGCCTCAAAGAGATGATGGGGGGATGTTTACCCCAGAGCAGTTCGAGTGCAAGCTTCAGGTCCGGACTGGTCCTTCTTCGAATTTAGGGTACATCTATGCTTAAGCTGATTGCATTCGTGCAGTCAGTTTGTATTACAGACCCGATATTGTTGAGGATATCGGGAAGGACCTGGTTGAATTTGTCGAGCACTATTCTCCTCCCACCGGAATATAACTCCAACTCAGAGATATGGAAGACTATGGTATCAGGTTGGGGAATCTTGATCCTAGTATTACCATTACTCATCCCCCAGTTGCAACTGAGGCCGACGAGCAGGCTGAAGACAATGAGCAGGAGGTTGCCGAGAGGGAGAAGAAAGTTGTCGAGGATCTCGTTAGTGATATGATCGTCGATCCTCCGGCCGATCAAACCCAGATCATGTCCCAAGATGAGCAAAGACAGGACTAGGACTAGAAATTTCTTTTATCTTTGTAATAGTTGCTCGTCGATCTTATGTAGTAATTCACCTTCTCCTTAATATTCTTGTACTATTTTTTAGGCTTAAAGCCTTAGTATTAATGAAAATGTCTTTCAATTGCTCATCTTCTTACACATGTTAATTGCCTTTACATTTTGTTCAATGTTTGCAATTATAACATATGACTTTGGGCTTTGTTTAATTTGAACTTGGCCTTTGAATAGAATAAGGGTTTAGCCTTAGGTTCTGCTCATTTTAAAAGATGAACAACCTTTAAATGACCTTGATCCTTAAAATTGGACTTTCGAGCTTAGACTCATCCTTAAACGAACAATTATATTTTCATCATGAAAGTTTACAAGTATTTTAATATTGTTCATCATTAGCATATATAATCTGACGAACAACTTTGACTACTTATGCAAAATAGTTGCTCGCTTATAATATTTTTGCCGAGTAACTTTATATGGAAATAAAAATGAACAACACCAAGCTATACAATGTGCCGAACAACTTTTCATCCTATACTTAACAAAATTTTTAAAAAATTAGGCAAGTTTTGGGTTCACTTGCCCCTATAGACCCTTGCTCGCCCATAAGTTGAACCTGTTCGCCCTATTGATTGTACTTCTTAAGATGTACGATATTCCAGGAGAATTGGGCCGGGTTGCCCTCCATGTCCTCAATATCATATACACCATTAAGGAATTTGTCCGTTATATGATACGTGCCCTCCCATATCGGTCCCAATACACCTGGAGGTTGGACGAGCAACTTTCTTAGAACCAAATCTCCAACTCTGAATTTCCTGATTTTGACATGGGAATTATAATAATGTTCTGCTCGCTGCTTATATGTAACATTTCTTAGCTCGACATTTAGTCTTTTTTCTTCAAGTAAGTCCATTTCAGCAGCCAGAGCAGAGTTGTTCGCTTGTTCATCAAAGTTGGTTGTCCTGATTGTATTGGTCTTTAAATTAATTGGGATAGCAGCTTCCATCCCAAAAGCCATTGCAAAGGTGTTTCTCCGGTGCTGGACCTGGAAGAAACCCTGTATGCCCATAAGACTTCTGGGAGCTCTTCAGTCGAATTTCCTTTGCTCTCCATCAATGATATTTTTAAAGTATGTTTGATAATCTTGTTGACGGCTTCAACTTGTCCATTGGACTGGGGATGATAGGGAGTAGAATAATGTTTTCTAATTCCCCACTTTGTGCAGAAGTCTCTCAACTCTTTCCCATCAAATTGCGGACCATTGTCTGTTACGATTGTTTGTGGAACTTCAAAACGACAGATAATGTTCTTCCATATAAAGTTGATCATCTTCTGCTGTGTGATCTTTACCATAGCTTCTGCTTCTGCCCATTTTGTATAATAATCGACTGCCACAACAACAAATCAAACATTTTCGACTCCTATTGGGAAAGGGCCAATAATATCCATCCTCCATCTTGCAAACAGCCAAGGGCTGTAAACTGAAACGAGCTCTTGAGCCGGGGTGTGAATATTTGGGGCAAAAATCTGGCATCGATGACAAGTTTTTGACATTTTGATTACATCCTGACGCAAAGTCGGCCAATAATATCCTTGTCTGATAGTTCTGTATGCCAAGGCTTGCCCCCCGTGTGATTCCGCATACTCCAGCATGTATTTCTTCAAGTATTGCTCGTCCTTGCCCCCTAGGCAAACATTTGAGGAGTGAGATTGATATTCCTCTTTTGAAAAACTGCTCACCCACCAGAGTGTATCTGGCAGCTCACTTGACTAGCTTAGCTACTTCAAAAAAGTTATTTGGTTTTTTCCCACTCTTCAAATATTTGACTATTTATGGTCTCCAGTCTTCTTCTCCAGTTTACTCGTCTAGCTGGTTGATATTGTAATTTGTTGTTGACAGGTTGTTCATCTTTGTTATAACAATATCCGCCAATTCTGCTGGACCTTCACTTATTGCTAAACGAGCTAGTGCATCCGCTTAAGTGTTGCTCGTCCTTGGAATTTGCTCAATAAAAACTTGATCTAACAAGGACATCAGGTGAGCAACTATTCGTTGGTATTCGATCATATGATCATCCTTTGCCTCGTATTCACCTCGAACTTGGTTCACGATTAATTGTGAGTCACCGAATATTTGCAAACGTCTGACACCTACTACTAGGGATAAGTGAAGACCAGCAATAAGAGTCTCATTCTCAGCTTCGTTGTTGGTTGCCATGAATCCAAATCTGATAGCCGAAGTGAAGACTTGTTTGTCGGGGCTGATGAGAACTATGCCTGCCCCCGAGGCCACGTTGGTGGATGATCCGTCAACATAGGGATGTCATGGGTGATCAAGTCCTCTCATCGGATCCTTAGGGGAAACTTAGTTTGACGATAAAATCGGCTAATGCTTGCCCCTTGATTGCTGTTCGAGGAGCATAGGTCACTCCAAATTGGCTAATCTCCAGTGACCATCTCAATAGACGACCAGCTGTGTTTGGGCGATGAAGAATTTGTCTAAGTTGGTAAGTTGTTAGCACTTCGACTTGATGATCGAAGAAGTACGGTCTTAACTTTCTTACACTCATGACAAGAGCGTACGCCAACTTTTCGGTTGGTGAATACTTGATCTCCACTTCGTGCAAAGCTTGACTGACGTAATAGATGGGTTAATGGAATTTATCATCTGCTCGCACCAATATAGAGTTGATCACCACTTCAGATGCTGCCAGATATAAATATAACTTCTCTCCTGAGACGGGTTTTGATAGAATCTTCACGTCTCCCAGGCAGTCTTTAAGTTGTTCGAATGTTCTCTGGCAACTACTCGTCCATGTGAACTTTCCTTTTTTTATAGCTTCGAAGAATGGACGAAATTTATCTCCTGATCGGGATATGAACCTGTTCAGAGCTGCTAGGCAACCAGTCAGTCTTTGAACTTCTTTTACTGAACGTGGAGGTTGCATATCCACGATAGCCTTTACTTTTGTCGGGTTGGCTTCAATTCCCCGATGGCTAACAAGATGACCCAGGAACTTCCCCGAATGTACTCCAAAACTGCTTTTCTTTGGATTTAGCTTCATGTTGTGATGTCGGAGGATATCAAACACCTGAGCTAGGTGCTGAAGATGATCTTATTTTCTGGGGCTTTTAACCACAATATCATCCACGTAGACCTCCACAGTGTCCCCAATTTGTTCGTCAAACATCTTGTTCACCAGCCTTTGATAAGTTGCTCCTGTATTGATAAGGCCAAATGACATCCTTTTCCGGCATAAAAGATTCTTATTGGTATAGAAAGCTGTATTATCTTGGTCATCGGGATGCATCAGAATTTGATGGTATCCAGCAAATGCGTCCATGAATGTTAGCATTTCGTGGCCTGCAGTACTGTCTACCAATTGATCGATGTGCGGAAGAGGAAAGTTGTCCTTCAGGCATGCTGCATTCAGATCTGTAAAATCAATGCATAGCCTCCAGGTCCCATTCAGCTTCCACACAAGAACCGAGTTTGCCACCCATTGAGGGCAAAATGCTTGCCGAATTAAGTCATTGTCTAGCAACTTCTTCACCTCTTCATTGAGAGCTTGATACTTGTCTGGGCCATACTTCCTTCCTTTCTGATGGACCGGCATTTTTGTCTGATTGATATTGAGTCGATGGCAAGCATATTTTGGATCTATCCCTACCATGTCACATGAGACCATGCAAAAATATCTAGATTTGCCTTTAAGAACTTTTTCATTCAAGACATGTAAGGCTCAGGGAGCTCAGATCCGATGTACAGCTCTAGATTCTCGTTTTCAGGATTAACTTTGAAGGCTTCCAGTTCTTCGACTGGAGTTGCTCGTCATTTTTGTCCCTTCCAACGAGGATCAATCACTGGTCCCTCAAGGTCAATATCATTTTCGATGTCCATTGGGTCTGCTTCCAGGCGGGGTTCAAGATCATCTGATTGCCTTGGCTCATCGTTGCTTGTCGGGTTATGGCCCTCCAGGTCATTGACAACAAGCTGCTCGTCACTACTTGGACGTTGTTCGTCATGTAAAGGTTGTTCCTTGGTGGTAATGAGCTGCTCGTCCAAATATTATTCGTCAGTGGGGAGTTGTTCGTCCAGGTCCATGTGGTCTTCCCCAGTCTCCATTACATCCTTCAATACTGATGGTTCATCAATTGGATAACTGGTGGTAGCTTCCATCATGGAAACTCGTCCTTCATTTGATTGCATTTGTAGGAGACACTCATGAGCTTTTCTTTGGTCTCCTTTCACTGAACCAGCTCCACTTGCTGTTGGGAACTTTATGCAATAATAATAGGTTGAACATGCAGCTCTAAATTCATTTAAAAAGGGACGACCAAGGGACCTATTATAAGTTGATTCTTGATCTATGACCAAGAAATCTACCATTCTCGTTATATTTTTTTCGGGTTCTTCGGTCGACACAAGTTGTACATACAACCTAATCACTCACAAAGGGATTGTTACAGCATTGCCAAAACCTAAGATGTGATGATTTGAATCCTGTATATAGCTCGAATAATCTCCCAATTGATCGAGCGTCTTTTTGAAAAGGATGTTGGTGTAGGCTCTAGTGTCTACCAACAACCGATGCACCTTGGTCCCCATAATCTTGGCACAAATTACGAGAGAATCATTATAGGGGGTCAATATTCCTTCCAAGTCCTTTTCTGTAAAGGTCAACTCTGATGTCTATAGGCCGGATGGATAAACCCCATTTCTTGTACGTGATCAATCGCCCGTAATTCAACCTTTCTTTTACGATTTGATATTGGTGGTCGCCCATCAAAACATCCTCCAACAGGCCCTGAGGATTCCATCATGTATACATCTTCTACTGGACGAGTAGCAACGACGGGAGCTGGTCGCCCAGGTCTGTTATTCCTTGGAGGTTGGTTATCTATATCATCCCCTGAGCTGCTCTCCCGACCTCTCTTCCCAGGTTGCCTCTTGACAAAATCAGAGAGCTTTCCCTCCTCATAAAACCGCCAAAGTTGCTTGAGCTAATCTCTACACTCACCTGTAAAGTGCCTTACACTTTGGTGGTAGGCACAATATTTGTTCGGGTTGAGCTTGCCAGTTTCTTGACGAATCTTCCGAGGAGGGGAGAGCAACTCTTTCTCCTTTACATTGTTGTACACAGTATCAATAGATACTGTTAGCACCTGGTTCAATTTCTCTTTCAACTCCGTCCCTTCATTGAATACCTTCATGTTTTTTGGGACTCGGTAGTCTGTTCCGCCGGGTTTTTTGTTGTTCTCCTTCTGATCAATTTTGTTGTCTCCCAAATTTGTTTGTAAAGCTTCATGCACAGAGACAAATATACCTGCTTGGTTTCTGAACTCGGCATAACTTTTTGGGCACTTCAAATGTACCTCCTTCCATAAGTCTGATCCTTTCCTCAATCTGGCCATGAAGACTACAAGTTTAGTATCCTCACTAACCGGTTCCCCCTAAAGCAATACTTTATCGAACCTTTCCATGAAAACCCGGTCTGATTTATCATTATTTTATTTTAAATCTGATAACCGGTGTTTTCTGGGAAAGATACAATCCCGCAGTTAAAAAATAGAAGAGGAATTCCTGGCTCAATTGAGCAAATGAGTGAATGGATACTGGTGGCATTGCGGAAAACCACTTATGCACTCTATCCCTTAAAGTTAGGGGAAAGTTCCGAAATTGAGTAGCATCGCTTGCCCCCACAGAGATCATATAATCTGAATATTTTGTTAAATAAACACGGAGATCAGCAATGTCTTCATATTGTATGCTCGCCGGAAATTGTATCTTTTTCTGGATTGGGGCCTTCAAAATGATTGAAGATAGTGGTGAGGATGGTATGATGGTCGTCCCAATCCCTCTTTGAAGGTCAAGTTGTCCTTGCATGCTCTACATAAATTTTCTCAAGCTTGATAACTCATCAAGAGATGTCTCCTGACTTGGAGGCTGTTCGGCGAGCAATGATGCATGTCCTTCTGCTCGTCGCAGTCCCTCACTTGGAGGGAGAATCTCTTGAGGCTGTCTCCTTGGGTTGCTCGCCGCATTTGGCCTTAGGCGCCTAAAGGCAGATCTAGTCAATCTTTCATGTACTGATTGGTGTACTTGTTCGCAAGTTGCTCGCCCCTGCCCTGCCTCCGGGCGAGCAACTTCTGGTTGAAGTTGCGGTCAGCCCAGTCTGTCCTGTGTGCTATAACGAGATGTCCCATGACTTGACATTGTTGTTCACCCATGGGCAGATTCAGTCTGGCCCTCCATTTGATCTACCATCTTACGTTTCCCTTGTCTCTTCGATTCTGGGCGCTATTAACCTCATGTTGTTCGCCCCGGGCAAATCTAACTTTCAATACTTCAAGTAGTCGAGACCTAGACCTTGCTTGTAAAGGTCTAGGCTGTTCTTATTGTTTCTAAATTGCTTGGAGAGTAGCTATCATCTCGGCCAATTCATGGGGGTTGCTGGCTAATGCCTCTAATTCTGGAGGCATTATGTGAGTTGCTGCCGAGGGTTAAACCTTGTTCGCATGCCACAGATTACGGTCCTGATGACCAGTGGATGAGACTCGAGTTGGGGAGACCCCCATCGAGGGATGTGAAACTCGAGTTTCCTTGGATTGAGGCATCCTAATTTGAATTATCTTCTCAATCTTTGAATCTTCAAATTTGAATTTGAAGAACACCAAGAACACTTATGTTTGAATCTTCAAGGATTTCTTCAAATCTTCAAGTTTTGAACTTGAAGTTTTTGATAATCACACTTAAATGGAGGTTTGAGCCCTTCTTCTAGCGCAAAATTGTTGGTGATCGGTTCTAATCCCGTGGATTAGTGGCTGTTTTTAACCAATTTTGGGATCACAAACAAGATCGTGTGATTGATTACTATCATTTATAGTAAATACGAAAGATCGGGTTATAAAATCATAAATACGAGTATTGAATTCGTATTTATTTCGTGTGTGCGCATTTTTAGGTGTAAGAGTGTATGTAGAGAAGTATTTGTGAATTTGAACTTGTTTTCATTGAAGGAAAGCAGCTTATTTATACTAACCACCAAGTAGGTAGTGTACATGACTCTTGGACTACTAAGCTTGCATGCATGACATGTGTCCTTTGACTACATTTGACTCTAAGATGAAACTTAGTTATAAAGTCTTATATTTGACCTTATCTCGACTTCATAGTTGTTCGCCATAGCTTGCTTGTTGGTCTGATACTTGTATATCTTCTGTAGAAGTTGTTCGCTCTTTAGTTGGGTGGTCTACAAGTTGTTCGCCCATTTATTCTTTGTAGGTCAGTTAATGGATCATTATGCATAATGTTGCTCGTCAAGAACCTGTTCGTCATTGTAGATGGAAGAGTTTTATGCATTCCTTATATTGGTTAATGCACCATCTTTATTAATTTGTGCACCCTCCTTCGATTATCACTTGCTGGTCATTTTTAGATTAGTTGTTTTGCTTTATAATCTTGGTTTAGTCTTTAAATCATGTTCGCCAAATCAATAGAGTTGTTCGCCTATCAACAAATGTGTGTTACTATTGGAACAAATGGGTGTTAATGTTAGAGTAAATATGTGTTAATGTTGAGTGTAAATGTGTGTTACTATAAATATGTGTTACTATTAGAGCAAATGTGAGTTAATGTTAGAGGAAATGTGTGTTATTATTGGAACAAAATGTGTTAATGTTAGAGAAAATATATGTTATTGTTGGAGTACATGTGTGTTACTGTAAATGTGTGTTAATATTGGAGCAAACGTGTGTTAATATTAGAGCAAATGCATGTTACTATTGGTCCTATTGGAACAAATGTGTGTTACATTATGCCCTTCAGTAATATGCATTTGCCCATATAATAACACAAACTGGGAGTGAAACATCCTAAAACTTGACTTGCGCGAGATTTAAGAAAATACCCACCAAACCCGACTCGGCCAAGATCTGTGAATTTTGACCTGGAGCGACCCGACCCATGATTTTTTTTAATATTTATCTATTTTAGGTATATTTCACATATAAAATGTTTACAATAGAATTTCTCATATATATATTGTGCTTAGGTAATTTTTTTGCAAAAGTTTAATATACATATAATTGCTGGTAATTAATTATGCAATTTTCTTTAAAAAAGAATTCCGAGTATCTATTTTCGATTTCTACACCCTTGATAATAATAATGACAAATAGGAGATTCTTGAAGATATCCCTCTATATACTAATAGGGAGTTTTTTTGCTGATGTGTCGATTTCTGGTGCGTTTTGCTTATGTGTCGACTTCTGGTGCATTTCGCTTATGTGTCAAGTCTTACGTGACATGATTGTGCGTCACTTTATCCTATGTATCATTCATGTGACATTGTGACCTTTCATAAGAAGAAGTCTAATAAAAAAATTGTTTTAGTTAGGTTTGAACCAAGGACCTCATGAGTATTTTATATTATGTTTACCAATTAAGTTAACTATGAATCGTTGTGAAATTTAAATATTTATTATATACAACTTGAGTTAAATATATATATATATATATATATATATATATATCTTCTGAAAGACTCTTAATTATTTTCAATTTTATTATTCTAAACTCTATATTTTTTTTTATTCCTTCTTTGTCCTTTTCTTTTCACAATATTTTAGTTGTTCCTCGATTATTTGTCCACACATAAATGTCTAATTGCTAATATTTGACGATTACTTTATTTTTAAAGATAATCTTTTTCCACATAAACTCTACTTTCTTTCTCTCTCCTTCTATCTTGACAATATTATGTTTATTTTCTATGTATTGTAAATTGACGGGTGAAGATTTTTAAGGAAAATTTTAAGGTTATCTATGGTGTTTTTTTTTCATTTCGACTGGATCATATTTTTTAAATAGATTGCAATATATAATGTTATAATATTGAATAATGCGATGTGTTAATAAAATATAAAATTTTAAATTAATTTTACGAACAACGCGGGGTACTCATCTAGTAATTTTATAATTGTACTTCCATCTTATAAAAAGACAATGGGCGTGACTATTTTCATCAACGAATTTGCTTAGTAAACCCGCTACTAAATTAACCAACCTTGTAATATAGTTAATTTTTAATTTTTTCTTTATAACACCCCCAAATATTTACAATTATAACCTTAATATAATATTTATCCCCACCATAAAAATATATACATACCTCATGATTATATCTACCAATCTACACCATCAACATAATATCAAGTACGATGAATATCTCGCAAAAATTAAAATTCCAAATGAACCCACTTAGATCGCTACCTGAATTTAAGGGCATGAATCTGACCCCAAATACTTGAGAATCTATAGAACTTAATCTTTAAAGAAATTCAATAGTTAATTGAAAACTTCATATCAGGATTTAACGTTAAATTCTGCCCACAAATCAAAATTAGGAAATATTGATGTCAAACAAATTTCGTTATACAAATGCTGAAACAATTGAGTGCAAAACCATTAACCACCGAGTTGAATAAATCTTGTATTTTTCATACTTCCACAAAGATTTATGGAAGAAAAGAGATTACACTCAAAAAGTAAAAAAAAATTGTGAGGAAATGAACCAATGAAGCAAGGAAATGTTGAAACAAGAAATGAAGCAGAATATTTCCTCAGATTAATTTATATCATTTCTTTTGCAACTCACATCTACATATTGTTTTAACTATGGTATATATAAGTGTGGAGTGTCATATGTGAAGTATCTTGTCTGTTGTGCTTGATTCAATAAGAAGCTATGTTGTTAAAGTGTTGGCCGTGAGAGTTAGTAAAATTTGGGGTACCAGAGGAGGTGGACCAGATGAGGATAACCAGAGTAGTCTGGCAGATGAGCTATCAGAGGAGGTCCATCAGATGATGTATACCAGAGGAGTCCTATCAGAGGAGGTCTGGACCAGAAGTCATCTGATGTGAGTGACCAGAATCAGAAGAGGTCAAGTCATCTGATCCTAAGCTCATTATACGCGAACTACACCATATTGAAGCTAGCGCGATGACAGTTCTAACTGAATCAACTGGAGCGGTTATTGAATTTGTTAGCCAGCTGGATAACTACCTTACATTTGAGTTTGTTACAACTGAATGGAATCTAGGGTTCATCTCAATCTCTGTAACTATAAAAAGGGGGCTTCTCAGCTGAGAGAAAAAAACACATTAAGTGAGATCATCATTGAGTGCAAACACAGAGAGTTTGTGAGATTTAGTGAATTGTAACTTCTTTCATTCTTTCTTAGTGAAAAGCTATCCTCTCCGATCCCGTGGACGTAGGAGTATTCATCTCCGAACCACGTAAATCTGGTGTTCTTGTTGATTTTAATTTTGTTCTTATTTTGTTGCCGTAATTACGATTCCCTGATTACAAGTTTTTCTTGTGAATCTAAAACGATTAACAAGTGGCACCGTCTGTGGGAAGCAATGATGGCTTCAACTAAATTCGACATTGAGAAGTTCACGGGGAAGAACGATTTCAGCTTATGGAAGATTAAGATGAAGGCTCTCCTGGTACACAATAGTTTGTACGAAGCCTTGTTGCCACCGGATCAGGTGGCTTCTGGAACTAATCCGGCGAGGTTGGAGGAGAACAAGAGGAAAGCACACAGTCGCTTATCTTGTGTCTTGGGGATAAACCGTTGAGGGAAGTATCGAAGGAGAAAACCGCTCTTGAAGTCTGGAATAAGCTGGAGCAGTTATACCAGACCAAGTCTGTTACGAACAAGTTATACATGAAACAGAAGCTTCAAGTCTTCAAGATGAATGAAGACAAGAATCTTGGTGATCAGTTGGACGAGTTCAACAGATTGGTGGATGATCTGGAGAGTTTGGATGTTACAATTGATGATGAAGATAAGTCATTGATGTTGTTGAATTCTCTACCTAAGTCTCTGGAAAATTTCAAAGATGCCTTGCTATTTGAAAGGCAAGATCAGGTGATGTTTGATGATATTCAAACTGCCCTGAAAACCAAGTTTCTACAGATCCAGACAGAAGGGAAGAAGCCTGCTGAAGGATTGAATGTTCAATCCAAGAAGAAGAAGGGGTTTCAGTCCAAGAAGAAGGATGGTGGAAAAGAGAATAAGGGTGGGAAGAAATCAGATTTTGTTGAGAAGAGAAAGTGTTTTACTTGCAATAAGGAAGGTCATCTGAGAAAGAATTGCCCTGAAAGGAGGAAGAAAGACAATCAAAATGATCAAGATGGAAATGCAGCTGTGGTGGAGGTTGAAGGATATGATATTGCATAAGTCTTGATGGTTAGTCATGAGAGACTAAGTCAAGAATGGGTCCTGGACTCTGGGTGTACTTTTCATATGTGTCCACATGAAGACTGGTTCCTGAATCTTGAGAAGATTGATGGAGGTCTTGTTCTTTTGGGTAATGATGAGAGCTGTAGAGTGCAAGGATCTGGTTCTGTCAAGATCAAGATGTTTGATGGAGTTGATAAGATCTTATCTGATGTCAGGTTTGTTCTTGAGTTGAAGATAAATCTTATTTCTCTTGGTACTTTGAATTCCAAAGGTTTTGAATTCAAGACAGAAAATAGAGTTCTGTCCATAACCAAATCTGGAAGAATTGTTATGAAGGGTATGATCAAGAACGGTTTGTATACTTTGATTGGAAGAACAGTAATAGGATCAGTTGATGTTACCATGGAGTCTTCTGATGTCAACTTGTGGCACTAGAGATTGGCACATGTTGGTGAGAAGGGCCTGATGGAGTTATCCAAGAAGGGAGCAATCCCAGGGAAGAGGATATGTAAGCTGGAATTCTGTGAGCGGTGTGTTCTGGGGAAATCAAAGAAGCAAGCATACCAGAAGGGGAAGCATACCACCAAGGAGGTTATGGATTACATACATTCTGATGTATGGGGACCAGCAAGGGTATCCACTCATGGTGGAGGCAGGTATTTCCTTACCCTTATTGATGATTATTCCAGAAAGGTCTGGGTTTACATTCTTAAACAGAAGAGTGATGCCTTCTCTAAGTTCAAAGAATGGTTGATTAAACTTGAGAATAAAAGAGGCAGGACTATTAAACACTTAAGGACTGATAATGGGCTTGAATTTCTATCAGAAGAGTTTCAACAATTTTGTAGGGAGAAGGGTATTACTAGGTATAAAACTGTTCCTTCAAACCCCCAGCAGAATGGACTAGCTGAGAGAATGAATAGAACTATTCTGGAAAGGGTTAGGTGTATGTTATCTGATGCTCATTTACCCAAGAGTTTTTGGGGTGAAGCTGTTAATACTGCTGTGTATCTCATTAATAAAGTGCCATCATCTGCTATTGAGTTTAAAACCCCAGATGAGGTCTGGTATGGAAAGATATCAAATTACTCAAAGTTGAAAGTGTTTGGATGCCTAGCTTATGTTCATGTGAAGCAAGACAAACTTGAACCTAGAGCTTTAAAATGTGTTTTCATTGGGTATCCAAAGTGTGTTAAAGGGTATAAGTTGTAGTGTCTAGAGCCTGGGAACCAAACGTGTATTACCAGCAGAGATGTTGTGTTTAATGAATCACAGATGGGGTACAAGTCTGGTGGAGGTGATAGAGAGCCATTAGCTGAAGAGATGGATGGTGTTATTTCTGAGCCAATTACTCAAGTTGAGGTGGAGCCTGATCATGATAAACATGATAGTGCATCTGGTTCTGAACCAGAGCAGGATACAAGAGAGAATGAGTCATCTGATGAGGAAAATGCACCAGCAGAAGAGGAGGAAGAAGTGCCAGAAGCAGATTTGAGAAATTATAGCCTGACAAGAGACAAAATAAGAAGACAAATACATCTTCCAGCAAGGTTTGGTCGAGTTGATCTGGTCTCCTATGCACTTGTTACTGCAGAAGCCATAGAGTACCAAGAACCTAAGAGCTACAAGGAAGCCCTTGAGTGTGATGATAGGGAGTCATGGATTACGGTCATGACAGAAGAGATGGAGTCTCTTAAGAAGAATCATACTTGGATTCTTGTTAATAAGCCACCTAGGCAGAAGTTAATCAGTTGTAAATGACTGTTTAAAAGGAAGCTTGAATCTGGCGTGAAGGATCAAGTGAGGTTTAAAGTCAGGCTAGTGGCTAGAGGATTTACTCAAAGGGAAGGAATTGATTACAATGAGGTATTTTCACCTGTGGTTAAGCATTGTTCAATCAGACTACTTCTCAGCAGAGTAGTCTAAGAAGATCTGGAGCTGCAACAACTTGATGTCAAGACAGCTTTTCTGCATGGGGATCTTATTGAGAGTTTATACATGCACTAGCCAGAAGGGTTTGTTGAACCAGGGGGAGAAGGAAAGGTGTGTCTACTCAAGAAATCATTGTATGGCCTCAAGCAAAGTCCAAGACAATGGCATAAGAAGTTTAATGAAGTTATGCTATCCATTGGTTTTGTAAGAAGCAAGTATGATACTTGTGTATATCTGGAAAGACAAGGGAGTGATGTGATAGCCTATCTTCCGATCTATGTAGATGATATGCTTATTGCTAGTAAGAGTCTGTTGAAAATTCAGAGTATCAAAAGGAAGCTCAGTGCCAGATTTGATATGAAGGACTTGGGAAATGCTAAAAGAAATCTTGGAATGGATATTCTTTGGGACAGAGCAGCTGGAAGACTATTCTTATCCCAGAAGAGTTACATTGAGAAGGTCCTGAAGAGGTTCAACATGCATGAGAGTAGGTCTGTATCAACTCCTTTGGGACAACAGTTCAAATTATCTAAAGAGATGGAACCTAAGTCTGAAGAAGAAAAGAAGATTATGATGAAAATACCTTATGCAAATGGGGTTGGAAGCTTGATGTATGCTCTAGTCTGCAGCAGACCAGACTTAGCGTATTCATTGAGTATGGTAAGCAGATACATGTCTAATCCTGGAAGATTACATTGGAAAGCTTTGAAATGGATATTCAGATACCTTAAAGGGTCATCTGATCTGGGTTTGATGTTTGAAAAGATGACTGACCAGAAGAGTCCACTGGAAGGATTTGTAGATTCTGATTTTGCTGCTAATCTGGATACCAGAAGATCCTTAACAGGGTATATCTTTACACTTTACAATACTGCTGTGAGCTGGATATCTGTTCTGCAGAGTGGAGTTGCTTTATCTACTACAGAAGCAGAGTTTGTTGCAGTGTCTGAGGCTGTTAAGGAGGCTTTGTGGTTAAAAGACATTATCAAGGATTTTGGTATAAACCAAATGGTTGTGGTCATTCATTGTGATAATCAGAGTGCATTTCATCTGGTTAAACATCAAGTGTTCCATGAGAGATCAAAGCACATTGATGTAAGGTTGCATTTTGTAAGGGAAATCATTGACAAAGGTGTGGTTCTGATGCAGAAGATATCTACAGAGGACAATGCTGCAGATATGTGTACTAAGTCTTTACCAGGTACTAAATTCAAGTTCTGTGTTGAATTGGTAAAGATTAGTGTATGGGATGTTCCTTAGGCCCAAGCTGGAGTGTGGAGGAGAGGAAGAGAGGATTGATACTTCTCATCTGAGGTGGAGAATTGTGGAGTGTCATATGTGAAGTATCTTGTCTGCTGTGCTTGATTCAATAAGAAGCTATGTTGTTAAAGTGTTGGCCGTGAGAGTTAGTAAAATTTGGGGTACCAGAGGAGGTGGACCAGATGAGGATGACCAGAGGAGTCTGACCAGAGTAGTCTGGCAGATGAGCTATCAGAGGAGGTCCATCAGATGAGGTATACCAGAGGAGTCCTATCAGAGGAGGTCTGGACCAGAAGTCATTTGATGTGAGTGACCAGAATCAGAAGAGGTCAAGTCATCTGATCCTAAGCTCATTATACGCGAACTACACCAAATTGAAGCTAGCGCGATGGCGGTTCTAACTGAATCAACTGGAGAGGTTATTGAATTCGTTAGCCAGCTGGATAACTACCTTACATTTGAGTTTGTTACAACTGAATCGAATCTAGGGTTCATCTCAATCTCTGTAACTATAAAAAGGGGGCTTCTCAGCTGAGAGAAAAAACACATTAAGTGAGATCATTATTGAGTGCAAACACAGAGAGTTTGTGAGATTGAGTGAATTGTAACTTCTTCCATTCTTTCTTAGTGAAAAGCTATCCTCTCCGATCCTGTGGACATAGGAGTATTCATCTCCGAACCACGTAAATCTGGTGTTCTTGTTGATTTTAATTTTGTTCTTATTTTGTTGTCGTAATTACGATTCCCTGATTACAAGTTTTCTTGTGAATTTAAAACGATTAACAATAAGTGTATAGAAATCTGTAGGTATGGTAATGATAGACACTGGAAGAAGATGAAGGATTGTGAGAAAGAAAGAGGTTGAGTTTAAAAAATATATTATTTTTATTTTTAATTACGAAGGGTATAATTGTATTTCTGTTTAAGGATATTTTTGTAAAAGAAAAATAAAGGTGGGTAAACTAAGCAAATTGATGTGGGTGAATAGCTAAACCTAAAAACAATAGATTTGATTTTGATAGAATTTTATGGTTATTAAATTCTAGATAATATGAAAACTATATGAATACTTTGAGGAGGGGGGAAATCGTGATCTATTATATACACAAAGTTCCATGCAATATTGCACTAATGAAATTTCCGTGCAATATTGCTCACCCCAACCTATTTTTAATATATGGATCTAGTATCTCCACATTATTTTTTAATTCAGTTTTCCTTGCATCCACGACGATTTTACAAGTTCTTCCATTCGCTTCCTTCTTGTTTTTTCATTTTCTTTCTTGTTTTCGTGTCCTTTCATTCTCCATATATTCTACATTATCTCTTTTTTGTGGTAAGCTAGATTTTTTCAACGCAGTTTTCTAGGCCCTTCCACTTTGTTTCTTGTTGTTTTTTGAGACGTTGATTTTCCACTGCTAAAATCTAGGGGTTTTCTTGCGTTCTCTAATAGCTAGTGTGTTGTAGTTTCATTATTCATGTAATAACACATTTTTATTCATACAAATTTATGGGGGTTGATAAAATCAGAACACTATTTTTATGGGCTTGCAAAATTAAAACACTAATGATATGAGCTGCAAAACTAGGACAATAAATTTCAAGTTTGACAAACTTAAGTTAAATTTCACCACATTTGAATCAAACCTCACATGAGGTCTTAATTGGGTTTGAGTTCCAGCATGAGATTTATGGTCATTAGGGGTGGTCATTTGGTTATTATGGTCGATTCGGTCCAGTTTTTGAACCGAACTGAAATATCCAAAATTTTAATTTTATGTACCGAACTAGAGATTAAATCGAATCGGATCGAACTGAATTTTTTCGGTTCATTCTATTCGGTCCTGTTGATGATCGATTCTAATAATGTGGATTAGTAGTTATTTTTAAACGATACTTGGATCACCAAACAATATCATGTGATTGATTACTATCATAAATAGTAAATATGATAGATCGGGGTTAAGAAAATGTACATATGTGTATTGATTACGTATTTATTTCGTATGTGTGCATTTTTTGGTGTATGAGTGTGTGTAGGAAGATTTTTGTGTATTTGAACTTAATTTTTATTGCTAGAGAACAACCTATTTATACAAGCCACCAAGTAGGTGGTGGACAAAACTCATGGGCTTCCTAGCTTGCATGCTTGGCATGTGTCTATTTTGACCAGTTTGACCTTATCTAAGCTTAAACTTAGTTACAAAGTCTTTTTTTGTGTCTATCTCGTCCATAGAGTTGTTCGCCTTGGCTTAGATTGTTGATCTTCATCATGTGTTCTTCATTATAAGTTGCTCGCCTTCTTGGAATATTGGTGTAGAGTTGTTCGCCCATCATTCTTCTGTAAATTATTCAATCTGGGCCTTTGTATCTTTATATCTTCAATAGGTGTTACTCGCCTACAAGTTGCTCGTCAGGTATGGGGGTGGAAAAAAAGGAACCTCTTCGATTGATTTATGTACCACTCTTACGTCATACTTTTTCGTCACTTATTCATTGATTAGCTTTAGTCATTGTTCAGGTATTTAGGCCATAAAACTTATTCGTCTAATACACAATGATGTTCGCCTATCAGGTCCATTTGGTCCAAAGTAACATTTAAAAAAAAATGTATTTCAACCTAATAAATATTATGCATTACAAATATCATTAAATCTAATTCAATACCAAAAAATATAAAGAGATACTCATACAATACGAAATAGATTCGAAATATGTTATTGGGGCCGAAATATATATTTTTTGTATATTATTATTATTTAATTATAAAATTCGGTCAATTCGGTTCTAAAATTTTAGGACCGAACCAAAAACCGAACCCGTTTTTTTGGACCGAATAGAACGGTCCGAATTTCCTTGGTTCGGTTTGGTTTTTCGATTTTTTCGGTTTTCTGCTCACCCCTACAAGTAACGTCTTTTTTTTCATTACGTAATACTCCCTCCGTCCCTGAGTAAACTTCCCACTTTTCTTTTTAGGTCGTCCCCTAGTAAACTTCCCATTCCATATATGGCAAAAATAACATTTTATTACATATAACTTTTAACCTTCAAATTCACACAATATTACCAAAGGGTCACTCATTCAATTCATTTTTCAACGCTATTCATTACTTTTTCCTAAAAGTCAAATATGTGATCCACCAATACCATATATTAATAAACAAATGCACTTTCTTAAATCATTCAACAAAAAGAAGTGGAAAGAAAGCTCGGGGACGGAAGGAGTACAATTTTATTCATACGGTAAAACATTTTTAGTTTTGGGTATCATTGTGTGTATGTCTTTGTAATACCTTATGAACCACCATATATTATCTTATGAATGAATAATTTTGTGTTACCTATATTTTAATTTTGTTCTCAATATGTCGTCATACCCCTTCCTAAAAATATTTTCTAATGCGTCGTCACCAGAATCATTATTCTCTTTTCCCCAAATTTGCATTTTTTAAATAGGTATAATGTATAAAAAAAAGGGTTAATTGCAAAAAAAAGCACGAACTTTATAGTCTTTATCAATTACAACATGAACTTTTAAAATTTGCAATTTGATGCACGGACTAATTTATTTTTGCAATTTGATACATGATGTAAATTTTTTAGGTTACTCTATACATGATGTGAATTTTTGGCGATACTAACATTATGTTGCAGCCAAAGCCGCGACAAAAAACACGTCACACGCCACATCAAATGCCAAATCTAGAAGGAAAAACCTTTTTCTTTTTTAATTTCAAAACATTTTTTATAAAATATTTCTCAAACACATATTAATAATGGTTAAAGATAGTAAAAACAAATTGATTTAAATTCGTATATTATGAAATATTTTCTACATAAACTAAAATACACCAATATTTATGATTTATTATTAAATGTGTTAAAGCAATATTTTATAAATGAACTTTTTTAAATATTAAAAATAATAAAATTTTGTAGATTTGACATTTGACGTGACATGTGGCGCATCTTTGATGTTGACTCCGACTGCCATGTAAGCGTACACATCGATGGAAATTCACACCGTGTATAAAATTGCAATGATAAATTAGTTCGTGCATCGAATTGCAAACTATAAAAGTTCATGTTGTAATTGATAAATACTATAAAGTTCGTGATTTTTTTTGCAATTAACCCTAAAAAAATCCCCAAACTATCAAATTTTATTTTAAAAGACACCTAAACTAATTTTTGTTTTAAAAAGCCCTTAAACTATACATTTTTGTTTCATTAGGCCCCAAAAGTATTTGTTTGTTTTAAAAAGCCCTTAAAATATATAATTATTATTTCATAAGGCCCCTACTGAAAAACCGTTAGAGACATTTTTTGTTGGAATTCGATCTTAAAAGCATTGGATTTGGTTGATTTGTCATATTTTATGAAAAATATAAAAATAACTCAACAAAATTCGTGAATTTTTGTTATCATGAGTCCCGTGAAACAAAAATTAATAGTTCAGGGGCTTATTAAAACAAAATATAATTTAGAGGCCTTTCGAAATAAAATATGATAGTTTAGGGGTCTTTTATGTATTATATCTTTTTAATATTAGCGTTGGTTTTATTTTTCTCTATTTTCGTACATGTGAATTTTTTTTTTTTTAAATGTAACTAATCATATGATCCATTCACGTAAGCCCGATTGTGAAGCAATTGGAGACCAGATTCTTCTTCTTTGATTGAGAAGATTGAGTATTGCAAGGTGGGCCTTCTTCGGTGGGGAGGAAATGACTTGAAGCTGGTTTGTCAGAAGCTAAATGATCTTGAAAAGGAATCGAAAAGGCTTAGTAAAGGAAGAATTACCTCTTTAGTGAAAGAGAGGCTGAGAGATATATGGCTTCAAATGGAGTTTTATCAAGAGCAGCGTAACATTGTCTGGAAACAAAGGGTAAAACAACATTGGTATAAAGATGGCGATCGTAACTCATCTTATTTCCACGCCTATGCGAATGTTAGACGGAAAAGGAATCACATTTCTCATTTGAAAGATGGGTAAGGGGTTACCAAATTAAAAAAACCAGAGCTTGAGTGATTATCACGGATTATTTTGGGGATCTCTTCAGCACTACGAATCCTCAGGACTCCGATATTAGGCAAGTTGTGGGAAGAATTCGAAACAAGATTCCCAATTCTATGATCCCTTTGCTGTCGGCGACTTACACAAGTGACGAGGTCCGGAAGGCATTAAAGACCATGCACCCTTTCAAATCCCCTGGACCGGATGGTATGAGCCCTGTCTTTTTCCAGAAATTTTGGCATTTTGTTAGTCTTGATGTTGTCGCTTATGTCCTTAATTTTTTTAATAGTGGTCATCTGAATTTATCTATGAATCATACTTTCATAGCTTTGCTTCCTAAGATTGATAATCCTTCCACTGTTTCTCATTTCCGTCCCATTAGCTTATGCAATATTGTCTATAAGTTAGCCTCTAAGTGCATTGCTAATCGTATGCGTTCTGTTCTTCCCTTTGTCATTTCTGATTCCCAATCTGCTTTTGTCCCTGGGCGTTTAATTACGGACAATGTTCTAATTGCTTTTGAAACTCACCATTACTTAAAGCGTCGTGTGAAAGGCCCGAAACCCTTGATGTCAATTAAACTTGATATGAGTAAAGCTTTTGATAGGGTTGAGTGGAAATTTGTGCGGGCAGTTATGATAGCTATGAATTTTCCATCTTGTATGGTGAACCTTATTATGTAATGCATCACTACTGCTCATTTTTCTTTTTTACTCAATGGCTCTTATTTTGGTGAACTAAAACCCCAGCACGGAATTCGCCAAGGCGATCCATTATCCCCTTATTTGTTCATCATCTGCTCGGAGATTTTGTCTTGTCTGTTGCAGGATCTGAAAGCTTGCAATAATATTCACGGAATCAAGATAGCTCATACAGCTCCAAGTATTACTCATCTCTTCTTTACTGATGATACTCTCCTCCTTGGGCATGCAACGTTAGAAGAAGCTACTCACTTCAAGCATGCAATAGCTTTGTATGAACGAGTTTCGGGACAGCTTGTTAATTATGATAAGAGTGGTGTGATGTTTAGTCCCAATATGCCGGTTGTTCTAGGTGATCACATTCTAAATATTTTGGGCATGATGAGCACATATTCTCATGGCAAATATCTTGGGTTGCCTTCGATTTCAGGTAGACCGAAAAGAGACATGTTCTTGAGCATCATCGACAGGGTCCAATCGAAAATAGAGAACTGGAATGGTAGAATTCTTTCAAAGGGGGGAAAGGAGGTTCTTATAAAATCGGTTCTTCAAGCTATACCCTCTTACTCTATGTCTTGTTTCAAATTCTCTGCAGGTGTCATTGATGAAATCACAAGCCTAATCCGGAAATTTTGGTGGGGATCTAAAAATGGTGAGAATAAAATTTGTTGGGTCTCTTGGAGGAAAATCACCCAGAGGAAATCGGAGGGAGATCTAGGCTTCCGAAATCTCGAAAGTTTTAACCTCGCTTTCCTTGCAAAACAAGGTTGGCGCCTCTTGCTTTCGCTAAACTCACTCCTCGTTAAAGTCTTAAAAGCTCGCTACTACCCAAATACTCCTTTCCTACAAGCCGCTCTTGGAAATTCGCCATCGTTCACATGGAGAGGAATATGTGCTGCGAAAGATTACCTCATTAAAGGGCTTGGCAGGTCAATTAATTCTGGATTCTAAACAAACATTCTTATGGATGAGTGGATTCCAGGCTATAGCAGTAAAGATGTGGTTGAATTAGGGCTGAATATTTTGCCTAATGCCCGTGTAGCGGATCTTATTAATCACGATCAAGGTTGCTGGGATGCGATACTCATTGCACATCTTTTCCCTCCAGCTCTATGCCAAGCAATCCTTGCTATTCCTCTTGGTAACGTACTCTCAGCTGAAAAATGGATTTGGCGCCTCTCGAAGTCAGGAAAATTCTCTGTCAAATCCGCATATACTCTGATCTCCGAAGTAGTTGAGCATGGGGCCGAACCTCTTCAACCTGTGGCGTCGCAGCAGACTTGGAAAGGCATTTGGAAACTTGCTGTCCCACCTAAGATAGCACACTTTATCTGGAGGTGCATCTACGGGTCATTACCGTTTGCAGACACACTAGCACGAAGAGGGGTCGTCGTGGATGATTCGTGCCCCTTTTGTGACGAAGGACCTAGCGCCTACCATCTCTTCTTTGATTGCGGATTTGTGTTGGGAGTGTGGAAGCTATGCAATTTGGAGGCTGATATCACTCTCCATAAATGTGGAAACGTTGCTGTTTCTTTTTGTAATATTCTAGGATGCAAAACTGATGAGGGATGGAAACAAAAAAAAATTGGAATGAAGTAAAATAGTATGCAAAATTCGACTTCCAAGTTGGGAATAATAGGAAAATGAGAACTATATTCTCAATCTTGATAAATAATTCATACAATATTCAAATCTGTCTTCAAACCTCATAATACTTGGTATTTATAGGATACAAGATAAGATAGGTTAATTGGATAAGGAGTAAATAAGTTAAAGCTTCCAAGGAGACTCTTTGACTTCTGGACGAACTTTGAATGACCATAACTCTCTGATTACTTTGAATATGACGTTCCATAATACATGGTTGGAAAGATATTTAAGTTGGCTTTCCAATGCCACAAACGGTGCATCAATCGGACTCTTCTAGAGAAAGTTATCAGCAAAATACTAAACTGTGACAGGTTCAGCGAATCCACCCTACATCATCCTCACCAGGTGGGAAAGAACTCGTCTCAGAGTTCAGTTCGTTCTCTCCATGATATGGGGTTAAATCACGAACATTGAACGTCGAATGAGTGTGCAAATGGGCTGGCAACTCGATCTTATAGGCATTATCATTTATTCTCTTCAATACTTGACAAGGACCAATCTTCTTCTCCTTGAGTTTGTTGTATGTTCCAGTAGGAAACCTTTCTTTCTTCAAATAAACCCAAACAAGATCACCCTCATTGAAGACTTGAGTTCTTCGATGGATATTTGCTGTATTCTTGTAGGATTCATAGCTTTGTTCGAGCTTCTTCTTCACTTCTTCTTGAATCCTTTCCAACGACACAATAAATTCTTCAGCTTTCTTACAAGAACTTGGAACCTCAGCTAGATCAAGATAGTGATTCGGATTCTTCCCATAGACAACTTCAAATGGGCTTTTCCCTGTAGAACGACTTACAACAGAATTGTAAGCAAACTCAGCTCGTGATAGAGTGGTATCCCATTGTTTCGGTCTCTTTGAAGCAAGACTTCGAAGCAAATTTCCCAATGTGTGATTGACAACTTCAGTTTGTCCATCTGTCTCCGGATGATTAGCACTACTATAAAGCAAATTAGTCCCCAACTTCTTCCACAAAATCCTCCAAAAATGGCTAAGGAATTTGGTGTCACGATCCGATACAATGCTCTTTGGAAGGCCGAGTTTGACAACCTCCTTGAAGTAAAGTTCAGCAATGTAAGAAGCATCCATAGTTTTCTTGCATGGTATGAAATGTGTCATCTTTGAAAAACGATCGACAACGACAAAAAGTGCATCAAAGCCCCTTTGTGTTCTTGGCAATCCAACAACAAAATCCATGCTAACAGCTTCCCAAGGATGGTTAGGAATAGGCAATGGAGTGTATAAACCCGTGTTCTGACTTTGGCCTTTGCAAGTTTGACAAACACGACATCTTTTCACAAATCTTGCAACATCCTGATAAAGAGAAGGCCAAAAGTATTTCTCCTTGATCAACAATAATGTCTTGTCTCTCCCAAAGTGTCCACCAAGGCCACCACAATGGAATTCTTTGATGATGTATTCTCTAATAGAACATTTAGGAATGCACAAACTTGTTCCTTTGAACAGAAAATCATCAAGCAGTTGGAAATCACCACAATTACCTCTCTTGCATTCTTGATAGACTTCCATGAAAGCAGGGTCCTCCACATACATCTTTTTTATGTCCTTGAACCCTTCCATTTGAACACTTACAGAATTTAGTAAGGTGATCCTTCGACTAAGTGCATCAACAACTTTGTTAAGCTTTCCACTTTTATGGCTCAACACAAAAGTGTATTCCTGTAGGAATGATACCCAACCAGCATGCCTCCTATTCAAATTGGCTTGAGAGTTAATGTGTTTGAGAGCCTCATGATCAGAATTGAGGATGAACTCCCTCTGGATAAGATAAGGACGTCAATGTCGAAGAGCTTGAACAATAGCATAAAGCTCCACATCGTATGTAGAATACTTCTTCCTTGTATCATTCAATTTTTCACTGAAGAAGGCAAGTGGATGACCTTATTGGCTAAGCACACCACCAACACCCACATGTGATGCATCACAATCAACTTCAAAAACTTTATCAAAGTTAGGGAGTGCAAGAACAGGTGCATTTGATAACCTTTCTTTGATAAGCTTGAAACTCTCGTCAGCTTCCTTAGTCCAATTGAATTCTCCCTTCTTCAAGCAATCTGTTAAAGGGGTTGCGATAGTGCTAAAGTTTCTGATAAACCTCCGATAAAATGAAGCCAAACGATGAAAGCTTCGAGCATCATGTAAACTCTTAGGAGTTGGCCAATCTCGTACTGCCTTGACCTTTTCTTCCTCCACCATGATGCCTGTAGGAGTTAGGACAAAACCCAGAAAGACTAGACGAGTGGTCATGAAAGAGCATTTCTTGAGATTCACATAAAGTTTCTCTTTTCTCAAAGTTTGCAAAACTTCCCTTAGGTGCTCAACATAATCAAAAGAATTCTTGCTATAAACAAGAATATCATCAAAGTAAACAACAACGAATTTACCAATAAAGTCTCGAAGTGCTTGGTTCATTATCCGCATGAAGGTACTCGGAGCATTAGACAACCCGAATGGCATGACAAGCCATTCATATAAGCCCTCTCTAGTTTTGAAAGCCGTCTTCCACTCATCCCCCGACTTGATTCTTATTTGATGGTAGCCGCTACGAAGGTAAATTTTAGAGAATACTTGCGCACCAGCTAGCATGTCGAACATGTCATCAATCCTCGGGATAGGAGACCTGTACTTGATGGTAATTCGGTTAAGTGCTCGGCTATCGACACACATCCTCCATGAACTATCTTTCTTTGGAGTCAGAAGTGCAGGAACGGCACAAGGACTCAAACTCTCATTTATAAATCCTTTGCTTAACAACTCCAACACTTGTCGGTTTAATTCTTCGTGCTCACTTGGGCTCATCCGATAATGTGACTTGTTTTGAAGAGCAGCTCCAGGAATTAAATCAATTTGGTGTTGAATCTCTCGTAGGGGCGGAAGGCCGTGAGGTAAATCTTCCGGAGTTACATCCTTAAATTCTTCCAAAAGCTCTTTGATGTCACTCGGTACCTCTGAAGGTTCCACTAACTCCTTTGCCACCAAAAGATAGATCATACCACCATGTTGAACCTCCCTTTCAAACTGCGACAAGGTAAGCAAAGCACTTCCCTCCTCTTTTTTTGAAGACTTGGGATAAGATAAATCTTTACATGGTAAAAGAACAATTTCAATCTTCCCCATAAAAAATGTGTAAGTATTTTTTCTACCATCATGAATAGCACTCTTATCATATTGCCATGGTCTGCCCAAAAGTA
The DNA here is from genome assembly GCA_947034835.1 of Ballota nigra. Lineage (NCBI taxonomy): Eukaryota > Viridiplantae > Streptophyta > Magnoliopsida > Lamiales > Lamiaceae > Ballota > Ballota nigra. The sequence goes on from OX344721.1 coordinate 32,308,399, forward strand.
TATGTCCCACATCCATGGGCACCACATCACACCACACTCTATCTTGATAATTTTTACCCATAGAAAAAGAAACAAGACACTTCTTATCAACTCGTACCTCATTTTCCTTCTTTATCCAAGAGACTGAATAAGGCTGGGCATGAGCCACAGTTGCAAGGTTGAGCTTGTCCACCATTTCTTGAGAAACAAAATTCTCAAAGCTGCCTCCATCAATGACTAACGAGCATATCTTCCCATGTGATCTACATCTCGTCCGAAAGATATTGTGCCTCAACTAAGATTGATTATTGACTTGTTTAGGGGCGGCAAGAACTCTTCGTATTACCAAACATTCTCCATCTTCGGGTTCGATCTCCTCACGTTCATACTCAGGATCTTCATCATAGATTGGATCTTCATCTTCAAGTTGTGGTTCTTCTTCTTCCTCGGCTACAATTCCCGCACGAGCTTCAAATTTTCGATTGGGACATTCACTCATATAATGACCGGTTTGTCCACACTTGAAACATGGCTTCAACTTGCTTTTAGGGGCAGCCTTATCGCCTTCCTTGTTTACTTTTTTCTTCAAAATATTCTTGCTTGATTCACCCTTTTGAGGATATAAACTTTGGACATCAACAAATCTCTTTGTCACACGTCTTTGCAATTTGGATTCTACTTTTAATGCCAGTTGATAAGCATCATTAAGTCTCCAAAGACGCTGCATCTCGACCTCATCTCTGATTGGAGCTCTAAGCCCATTGACATATCTTGCAACAAGTTGGTCCTCAGATTCACGACAGCTAACTCTTGTCATCAACTTGTAAAATTCCTCTGTATAGTCCGTCACACTTTTGTTGCCTTGTTGTAAAGTATTGAATTGCACAAAGATACTTTGAGCAAAATCTGGGGGAAGGAAATTTTCACGAAGCCTGGCTTTCATCTTCTCCCAAGATTTAATCTTGGGTTTTCCTTTACGCAATCTCATCTCTTGCGTTTTATCCCACCACAGTGATGCGTAGCCTCGAAGTCGAGTAGCAACCAACTTAAATTTTTGGTTCTCCGAGATATCCTTGTACTCAAATAATTTCTCTATGGCACTAAGCCAATCAAGAAACTCATCTGGTCGGAGGCGACCATGAAACTCCGGTACATTCATCTTCACAAAATCTGTGGAACGATTGAACCTTTCAAAGAAATTATCAATTTCTTTGTTAGCAAAATGATTCACATACTCCGAGTCATCACTGGAATAGCCATGGCCTGAACCATGTTCGCTTCTGGCCTCCTGACGCTCAAGACGTATGGTTAACTCCTCAACTTGCCTCCGAAGTGCCTAAATTTCAGCATCTCGTTCATCTCCAAGATTTTCCATGTTTCCTCTACCACGTCCGCCTCTTCCTCTTCTTGCTGCCATTGCAGAAAGATACCAATACCAAGAGCGTACGCTGGCTCTGATACCAAATGATGAGGGATGGAAACAAAAAAAATTGGAATGAAGTAAAATAGTATGCAAAATTCGACTTCCAAGTTGGGAATAATAGGAAAATGAGAACTATATTCTCAATCTTGATAAATAATTCATACAATATTCAAATCTGTCTTCAAAGCTCATAATACTTGGTATTTATAGGATACAAGATAAGATAGGTTCAATTGGATAAGGAGTAAATAAGTTAAAGCTTCCAAGGAGACTCTTTGACTTCTGGACGAACTTTGAATGACCATAACTCTCTGAATACTTTGAATCTGACATTTTATAATACATGGTTGGAAAGATAATGAAGTTGGCTTTCCAATGCCACAAACGGTGCATCAATCGGACTCTTCTAGAGAAATTTATGACCAAAATACTAAACTGTGATAGGTTCAGCGAATCCACCCTACATCAAAAACTATTAATGTTGATCTCTTTAGCATAATTTGTTATCTCATTTGGTACTACAGGAATAGAGCTATCTTCGAGGGAATACGAGTTGATGATATTATGATTCACAAGGCTACAGCGATAATCCTAATAGATTATGCAAATTACAATGCTTGGCCGGAGCGTTTTCCAGATTCTCTTGGTAGTAAGCTTTGGAAAAGGCTCCCCTTGAAGGGGTTGCGTATCTTTTTTGACGGAGCCATCTCTTCGGCTCCGGCGGGAGGGACGGGGGTGTTTGTCACGAACGAGACGGGGTGTTTTATTCATGGAGCTTGCAAGTACTATGTTGGAGTTAATGATGCACAAGTTGTGGAGATGCTTGCTTTAAGAGATGCCCTTCGTCTTGCTATACAACTGGGATTGCACCCGTTTTCACTCATTGGGGACTCTCAAGCTACGATCCTTGTTGCCATTGGAGAATCTCAAGAACAAATTTCTTGCATCTCACTTTGCGAAGAGATTAAGTCACTTCTTCTTAGTGTTGCTTACTTGGGAATATTTTGGGTTAGAAGAAGTGAAAATATTGTGGCTCATGAACTTGCTTTTCATGCGAAAACTAATATTGGTTGTAACGAATCTTGGTCTTCCGCCCCGGAAGTACTATTGTCTATCAGAACTGGCTGATTCCAGTACTTAATAAATGAAACTTCCATTTCAAAAAAAAAAATCATATGATCCATTCACTCGACTGACCCACAAGATTTTATGTCTTTCCATAAATAGCGCATATTGCATTTGTAATATCTCCTAATAGGGAGTTAGACAAAATTGATTTGTCAATCTCTCATTAAATTTGTTTATGTTTAATTTTAAGAAAAATTGTGGTACACGTCATTCTTTGATAGTCTTTTGAAAGACACGTGTGTCTAAAATACTAAGTGGACAATTGATTAGTAACTCTTCAATGGTAATGAGAATGCGATTGAAAATTACTGTAATTATAATGGTTAATGAGAATAAAATTACTACCTTCTCTCCTAAATAATTTTCACTCTCATTTTTATTGAAAAATTACTAATCAAGTGCCACCTAAATATTCTAAACAAAATCGGTCTCACAATGTAGAAGTAGGGTTGTTTCACCTCTTTAGTCATTCTTCGCGAATCTTATTTTGCCGCTTAATTTTTATCAATAACTTCTTAGTTTCAAAGCATATTTGTTGCTTAATATTTGTACCCATTTTCAATTTACATTTCAATTTTATATATGCAAACCAGTGATGTAAAAAGCAGTGCTCATTCACTAGGTGATCGTCCACCGGACAGGATGTCATGTAATACAATGGTGTAACATCTCATGTTACACTCGTTAGATTGATGACATGTGTCTTTAAGAAAAAAGAGAATCATCCTAATAATTAAATTACCTTAAATATAATTTATTTGAAAAATTCAAAGATATGATTTTATTTTCTCTCCCATATCATATCCCACGCGCATCACTCTCCCCTCAATCTCAAAACTTCCCTGCCACCAAACTCACGTCTCTCTCTTCTCTTCTACCGAAATCAGCGCGCCAAATTCCTTGCATCATCCCTTTCGCCGCAGCCCACAGCAGCCCTATTCTGCGAATTATTTTGGTCACATATTTTAATTCTTCACCATTGACAGAGCAAGTTTGCCGGCATATTCTCGGAATCATATTTTTGCAAATTGAGGCCCTAGGTGTAACTTGTTCATAACATTGTTAATTGCTGAGGTATAATTTTAGAAAACTAATCTCATCTGTCATCCCAACTCCTCTATCAAATATAGCCAATACAGGGGAATATCAAATATAGCCAATTCAGTAGATGAAATTATGAAATAGTGAGAAGGAGATGATCATCTATATAGTTTTCTTTGTTTTTGTGCTTCACCTATACTTATATTTTGTCAAATAAAGAAATCTTTCTTTCTTGAATTGAAATAAACGATTCTTAGAAAAATAGTTATGGATGAACCAGAGGCATGCCAAATTCTTGAAACACCAAGAATATATAAAATAATCCGGTTGTTTTCTCTTATAATGTTCACCATCAATTTTTATGCAAATTGATTTAAGTTGTGAGTAATGTTTCCAACTACAACTCCTAAAAGAGTAGATATACTTGTATGAACAAGGTGAGTGTATGGTGTGTTCGTGTGTTTCTCTAACTTTTGTGCTCTCTTGCCCGTCTTTCTTGTGTTGAACTCATCACCATGCACTCCTATTTATAGGTGTCAAATTACTAGCCGTTGGAAGCTAGAAATTCAAACATCTATAAATTAAGGAATATAATCAATCATCTTGTTTGAATATATGGTTGATTGGTTGACTCCTTCCATAATTGATTCTTCTTTGATCTACAACCAATCTTCCTTGATATCAGTTGACTTTCCTTTCTTGGCTCTTCTTATCTTTGGATCACAAGCTCTTCTTGGCAGAGTAGTCCGGTAGAGTAGTCTGGTAGAGTAGTCTAGTAGAGTAGTCTGGTAGAGCTCATCTAGTAGAGTAGTCTGGTAGAGCTCATCTGGTCATCTACCTCATCTGGTCCTCTACCTCATCTGATCCGGAGCTCATCTTGTCCAAGACTTCTCTTGTCCAAGACTCATCTTGTCCAAGACTCCTCTTGTCCAAGATTTATCTTGTCCAAGGCTTCTCTTGTCCAAGACTCATCTTGTCCAAGACTTCTCTTGTCCGGGACTCCTTTTGTCTGGGACTCCTCTTGTCTGGAACTTATCTTGTCTGGGACTCCTCTTGTTTGGAACTCCTCTTGTCCGGGACTCGTCTTGTCCGGAACTCCTCTTGTCCGGGACCCCTCTTGTCTGGAACTCCTCTTGTCTGGAACTCCTCTTGTCTTGTCTAGTTCCCTTCCCCCTTAGCCTAAGACCTATTCTAGTCCTAGACTAGTCTGCAGCTGACTAACAGGTTCAGTTGCTCCTATTATAAGTTCTTGTTTTAACATCTTCGAAACATCTAATCTATATCCCAACAATTTCCCCCTTTTTGATGATGTTAAAACTAAAGGAACTGGATTTAAACAAGACAAGAGAAAATTGAGATCTTAAGATGGAAAGTCTAATCAAGCAGGGTCAACTGATCTTTCCCCTCAAAATATGCTCAGCTGATATTTGAGGCATAATATCAGCTGGTCTTCTTGTGTATCTGCAGACAATCAAGTTTTTGGTACCCTTCTGGGTCCAGGGGGGTTAGCACAATATTTAGGAAACCACAAGAATAGATCATCTCTTTTTAAATCAGGTGATCTTATCTTTCTTCCATACATATCCACAAAAACACACTGAACACAAGAGGCTTCGACATGGTTATTTCTTCTAGAGACTCTTCCTCTCTTATGAGCTTGTCCAGTAGAAGGAATAACTTGTCTTAACGCAACAGTCTTGAAATTTTGTTGATAAGGATAAGTCTTGCTAGAACCATCAAAAGTTCTAGTTGGTCTGACAGATGACTTAAAAATCTTTTGCAGCTGAGTAGGAGTCAGCTGGGACTGCTTCTTTTGAGAAGATCCAGACTGTTTTCTACTTTGCTGACCTTACTGAGGTCTTTTAAAATTCTTCATCTTCCTTTTGGGTTTTTGAGTTTTAGAGCTCATCTATCCATTAGGTTGAGTTGCCTAGTCCTTTGACCTCTTACCCTTATCAATAAAATTTCTAGACTTTTCTTCTTTCTGAACATGTGAGGATTCAGGTTTGGAATAACCAAGGTCTGTCTTATCATGCTCTTTTTTAGATGAGGTAACTATGTGTGACACATCATTGTTTGCTGTAGTCAGCTACTCCAGTCTCAATTTGAGCTTGTCCTCACTTTCTTTTACAATTTTGTTTTGATGGAAGAGTTCATCAAACTTAGCTTTCAACAGGGTATATTCATTATCTTTCTCAATGTTTTCAACAAGCAGCCTTTCTATCAGCTTAGTTTGTTCATCACATCTGGTTTTCAAGTCAGTGGACTCTTCTACTAGTGTTTGAACCTGTTCAGGTGGTAGATCAGCTTATTTGTCAAAAAAATTTGAAAGCTTTTGATTTTCTGCTTTTAGCTTTGTGTTTTCTTCTTTCAGTATTTGACAAAGTTGTACAGATTTTTGGAGATCTAATAGCAATATTTGCGTATAATACTCCTCTGGTTGTTCAGAAAAAGAAGAAGAAGATGGAGTTCGATTACTTACCTCATCTGTCACAAGACATATCTCTTCGTCTGGTCCAAAATTTGATGATGAACCAGAAGTGGATGCATCTTCTTCCTCGGCTGTGAAGATTCTTTTGGAGTGACTCATAGTGTATCTTTTACTACTTTTTTTCGAACCCATTTCTACAAGAAATTATTAGCACAAAAAAATTGGGTTTTTCAAAAAATTGGATATGTCCTGGTGACCACAAAAAGCTTTTCAAAGTAGTGGTCTAGGACACACTTCTCTGATACCACTTGTTGGTCCCAAAATATTATTAGCGGAAAGCGTTTTATAGTTAATTTTATGAAAAATCCCTTTTCAAGTGCTAAAATAAATTATGCAGAAATTAAAAATAAAAAGAGTAAATAAAATAGACACGAGAATTTTATAGTGGTTCGGATATAACGATCCTACGACCACTCTCCCTTTCATCAAAGGGGTCTCACTCACCAACAACCTTACTTACTACTGGAATTGGGAAGTACCAGCTCCTTCGTACAACTTACAACAACCCTTCTATATGATGAATACGTTGAGTAATGTTTCCAACTACAACTCCTAAAACAGTAGATATACTTGTATGAACAAGGAGAGTGTATGGTGTGTTCGTGTGTTTCTCTAACTTTTGTGCTCTCTTGCCCGTCTTACTTGTGTTGAACTCATCACCATGCACTCCTATTTATAGGTGTCAAATAACTAGCTGTTGGAAGCTAGAAATTCAAACATCTATAAATTAAGGAATATAATCAATCATCTTGATTGATTATATGGTTGATTGATTGACTCCTTCCTTGATTGATTCTTCTTTGATCTACAACCAATCTTCCTTGATATCAGTTGACTTCCCTTTCTTGGCTCTTCTTATCTTTGGATCACAAGCTCTTCTTGGTAGAGTAGACCGGTAGATTAGTCTAGTAGAGTAGTCTGGTAGAGCTCATCTGATAGAGCTCATCTGGTCATCTACCTCATCTGGTCCTCTGCCCCATCTAGTCATCTACCTCATCTAGTCCTCTACCTCATCTGGTCCTCTACCTCATCTGGTCCAGAGCCCATCTTGTCCGAACCTCATCTTGTCCAAGACTCCTCTTGTCCAAGTCTCATCTTGTCTAAGACTCGTCTTGTCTAAGACTCATCTTGTCCAAGACTCCTCTTGTCCGAGACTCCTCTTGTCCGGGACACCTCTTGTCCGGGACTCATCTTGTCTGGAACTTCTCTTGTCTGGAACTCCTTTTGTCTGTGACTCCTCTTGTCTGGAAGTCCTCTTGTCCAAGACTCCTCTTGTCTGGAACTCCTCTTGTCTTGTCTAGTTCCCTTCCCCCTTAGCCTAAGACTTATTCTAGTCCTAGACTAGTCTGCAGCTGACTAACAGGTTCAGTTGCTCCTATTACAAGTTCTTGTTTTAACATCTTCAAAACATCTGATCTATATCCCAACACCATTCCTCCCTAAGAAAGCCAAGCAACAAATTGGAGAAAGTTGTGCTTTCACGGTATATAAAATGATGCCGCTAGCTAATATCACATCAATGAAGCCGTGCATCCGATGCGTTTTCTTCATTGTTAAATCAAGATCACAAATTAGATTGTTGCTTCTCTCCTGACGCTTCGTCTTGGTAATCGAATTGTTTTCCGCATGTTTTAGCAAAGGCGGAAGAGAGGTGCGAGAAAATAGGTTAGGACTTTCTATAGTCTTTCTATAGTGTTTAAATTGATAACATGTGTAGTAAAAAAAACACTTTTGTATTCATTGCATGCCAAATATATGTGCAACGTGTTACAACACATCCACGGATAGAGTCCTAAATCGCATGAGCTAAATATATCAATCTAATATTCTAAAAGATATATAAACAAATATTCAATCTTAAACAAATAAATAACTCTATTTTTTTTTTAGTCTCTAATCTATGTTCTTATGTTCCAAAAAATTGCTCTGATTTTTAAACATATATGTTTTGAAATTTAGAATTAATGATCTGTTTTTACTTTATTTTATCGTGTTAATTAATTTCAACAAATGATCGATCCATCATCCATTATCATTTTTAATTAACAAGTGCTAACTGCATGCTACGTTGTCATAAGAGATCTGGTGCTCCGATCCAGTAGAGAGAGTTAGGAAGCAGGTTTTTAACTTTTGATTAATTAAAAAAGAAAAGGAAGATTTGATAGAATATTGAGCGAGCATTTTTATATTTATTCTTACATTCTCAATTATCATGATTTACACATTATCAAGATATAATTAACTATAAAATTGTTGTATAATGATATCCATTCCTTTTTTGGTGCCCAAATACGCAGCAGTGAAGCACCATTGTGTTTGGGGAAACAATGTTGGTTGTCTTTTATCCGAGCCAATGAGAAGTCTCTAAAGTTTATTGATTTTCTCATAAGTAAGACATAGTGCCCTATTTTATGGCGGTTATATTATAGTTTTTGGTGTACTAGGATTATTTGCTTAGCTTACATGAAATCACAAGTCAATTTACTTTATTAGTTTGTTTAGTGAATGCTTATTTAATTATTGCTTGGTTTTTTTGTTTGGGTTATATAGTAACATGTTACATAAGGTTTGATATGCAAGTCACATGAAGCAGTAATGGAGATACAAACACCAACAATCAATATTATGCTTAACATGAATTCAATTTAAAACATTAGGAAAATAAACATTTACTCCTTCATTGCTTGGAGATCAAAGAATGATAAAATAAAACGAGGTGTAGAAGAAATGGGGTTATTAAATAAAGAAAATAAAGTGAAGTGTGGGAATAAAAAATAGTAAAAGTGGGGTAGGTGGATTTTCAAGAAATGGTACGAAAAGTTTATTGAAGGACGTCTATAAAGGAAAGATGAGATACTTATTGAAAGATGGAGGAAGAAATATTTAAAAAGACATTAAGGTATTCCTTTTAATTCCATCACAAGACCACAAGTAGATTAATATTGATAAAAAAAATTGTGAACTTAAATTCACGTGAACTCGATTTTTCAAATGTTGTTGTTGTATATACAAACTATCATTATAAATTATGCACACTATCATTATAGATTAAAAAAATGTTAGTTTGATAAGGAACAAAAAATTCCGTACAAGGAAATTACCAAATAGATTATTTGGTTCTAATCAATACTCTACAATTGAGAAACAATAGAAATACCAAGGAACAAATTAATTTTTTTTCCTTTGCCAATCAAAACTTGAACATGTAGAAGGGATGTAAGAGAAAAAACCACATTTTTTCACTTTGGACTACAATTTCTAAATCTATACTAACAACGAACAAAAATGATGATAAAATATATATTAATATTGAAATAAAAATAAATGGGATAGAAGATTGCTCAAACAATAACATGCAATCGATAAAAAAAGGAAAATAATTTATTTAAGTTGCAGAGGATGGCCACGATACTTAACCACGGTATGTCTGTTAATTTCACATTGAAAGTCAATTAATTTTTCGGCCTTTGGAGAAGCCCTTTTCTTTCCTCTAGCAATATCTGTAACAGATCAATTGAAAGAATCCATGAGCTCTTTGATCATAGGCTGAAAATTAAATCCAAAGTCACCTTAGCTTTTAAAAGTAATACAACTTAAACTCAATGGTTATCCTGAAATAAGTAATTAACTGGCCTTACTCTGTAGTAAAACTAGAACGCCTTCTTTAGGCATAAAGTAGTATAATTAAATTAATAGATGCAAGTACTCGCAAAGATAGTTTAAGGCCACTTCTTCAATAGCATTTAGTGTCTTGGCCAACATGCATTTCCATATGCGTAACGTATGAATTGACGATTAAAAACCTCATTCCAGATTTATATTTTTCCGAATCATCTCATTCTCATTAAAAATTTTGAAATTCACTCGGTTTTCACAAAATGTAATAGACATCTAATTCTCGATTTACATATTTAGTCTATCCAAGCAACTTCAACGACATTATGTAACATCTAAACATGAAAATAATATAATATAAATATATACTTTTTCAGGAATCTTAAACCAAGATTCTGATAAACTTTGATCTTCTGTTTGATTTTGCTTTGTCCCATAGCTCATCTAGCAACTTGATACTCCCTAAAGAGTCTAATTCATAACCAATCTTTTAGAAATATATATATCCATTTTGCCTTACAGTTGCAAATTGATGGACTAAAGAGAATTCTAATAGGGTGTTACACGATCTTATACTATTCCTCTAAGTAAACATAAATTGATTTAAGGGTAATATATCACAAACTGTTGTTACAAATTTCATTTTAAACTTGTATACTAAACCTTAGAGTTTAAAGTGCAAACTAATCCAAGAGTAGATAAATTAGAAAAGTTTTTGCCGTAAACAATTTATAATTCAACACATTTACATTCAATTTCTAAATTTATCTGGTGCAACTAATGACCAAACGATCATAATTATGCTCCGATGCTATATAATCTTTAATAAGAAAGCAAATGACAATTAATAAAAATCTGGTTCCAATAGAAATTTCATTAGCAAAACAAAAAAGACAAAGAAAAGGCTTTAATGGAAAGCAAAAAAGCATAAAGTCTTCAATGTACCTGGATCATCAATACACATACGCCTTGAGTCCTAAAAGGTTTGAAAACGTTTAATAACACAATCAACTTATCTTTATGCTACATTCCTTTCACATATCCAAGTACTTTAAGATCATCACTGCTACTTTGTTCTACACATTTTTAAATGCAGCAGATTACAATCAAACATAAAATAATGCTTAGTCTGATATTAAAATTGTGAAAGCTATGATGATGTCTGATACATTCGGATGCAAAGATGTGTATTCATGCTTGCATATCTTGTTGTCCCAGACAAATTTTTGTTTTGTTTCCACTGCGATAGAAAATACAATGTTAAATTGTTTTCATATTTAAAAACTAAATATCTATATTGAAGGCAACACCCATCATGATTGTAACTTCAATGATAACCCAACAATATGACCGATTCCAATAGGATCAAGACTACATTCTAACATTTCGACTGAATGTAAAAAAAAAAACTAATGCAAATCGCCCTAATAAACGTGATTAACGAAAAACTAAGTAAAAACCGAGTAGGAATGAAACCATTAATTCCAGAATTCTGCTGTAAAATGACAAAATACCCAGAGGATCGAAATTGATCTCGAAATCCAATATAACAACAAATACTTTGAAAATATATCATTCAGATTGTAGAAAATCCTGAGCAAACCAATGACCCATTCAAAACCAAATAAATTTCAATTTTAAACATGAAATAAACATTTAAATTAAATTATCAGAAAAATGCATTGACATGATTTCGTCATTGGGATTTTGGATTTGAAAATTGTTCTTGGATTAGAGGCATGAGCGTTTCCTTTCAGAGGTATGTGGGGGCTTTAGCCCCCCCAAACCATTTTCTAACTTCTTAGTATTATATAATTTTACTATTATATATTATTCATTTTATATTTAATTTGTTTAGTAATTCAAAAAAATTACAAAGTTAGAATAAGAATTTTGATTATCATTACAAACACTATAAATCATCTCTCCATCTCTCTGTTTACTTCCTCTTTTATTTATTTATTAAGTCTTGAATGGTTTTATGGATTTTTTTTTTCAAAGAGTGCTAATTAAACATTGATGAAAAATAACCAATTTTCTTAAATAATTTCTTTTACATAGAATTTGGTTTTTTTTCGAGCTTAGTCCATGATTTATTTTTCTTATGTTTCTTTTTAATAAGGTTAATTTGATGGAAATTTGTTATTTTCGAAACTTAATAGTCCAGTAGTAGTTATTTCTAATTTTCTATATGAATTTGGTAGTAAATTAGTTCTCTAATTATAAATTTCTTTTATATTTTTGTAATGATTGGTATTTGTAGTCTTGAAAGTTGATGGGTTATTATTACCCTAATTTTTCAATTAAATTATTTGACCCAACACACAATTTTTATAATGGAATTTGTTCCAACCCGATTTATATTATATAATGGTACATATTATTGAATGATATATCGAAAATTATTCATATTTTATCCACATATACTTTTGTGTTTAATGTTGAATTTTCGTTTTAATCCCTGCAAATAAAAGAGTCTAGCTCCGCCCCTGATTAGAGGCTCCGTCAAAGATTAAAATCCTTGATATATTGCACATAATTTTTGCCAATAAATTTTGTTGTACTGCAATTACGGGTAATCTCTTTGATGAACTCAAGTGACCTCTCTTGATCAGAGACGGAGGGAAGGCAAGGAGTTTTTGCCGAAGAGATGGAGATAGAAAGGCTTTTGAAGAATGAAGAATGAAGAGAATTACGTTTCAGAATATTAATTTAGTGCAAATTAAAAATGACAAATTCTCATTGCACCAAGTGCACGGTGCACTCACTCAACAGTTGAATATATTGACACTGAAAAGTTTGATTCAATAACACTGAAAAATGTGGTTGGATTACACTGAAAATCAATTTTTAGTGTAAACTTTTCAGTGTAATTCAACCACACTTTTCAGTGTAATTGAAACAAACTTTTAAGTATAAACATGGACAATTGTTGAGTGGGTGCATTATACACCAAGTGTCCAAGAGAATTACTCATTAAAATTAAGTAATTGTGAAGAAAGAGGGAGAGGTAAAAATAAAGATGAACACTTGGCAGGAGCTGAGGTGACACATGGCAAAAGGTGGTGGAGTGCATCCTCCTTTTAACAAAGATAACTATTAAATCCTATATAGTATGTGGTAGGTCTGTTCACGGAGTTCGGAGATTACCGAATCCGTACTAAAATTTGCACCGAAAAATAACCGAACCGAAAAAATTATGGATTTTTTTTATTTTAACCGTACCGAAATCGAACCGAATTTTTTTTTGGACGGATACGAATATTACCAAATTAACCGTACCGAAAAAACCGAATGTGACCGTACCGAACCGTACCGAATAACCGAATTAAATATATATTATATTTATTTTGTATTTATTTTTATTCATCAAATATTATTGAATTCAAGTACAACTATACAATAGCATAAGTTCTCCTTCTTTTTAGAATACAAACACTATATTATTTTTCTTATTAAGTTCTTAAAACGTTAACTTATGTTTAGGTGTATATCAAAATAATTTAAAATTAATTTTTTATTCTTTTAATTTCATTGTTTATGTATATTAATTTCTTACAAAAATTTGGATATGGTGTATCATGTATCAGGAATTACGATCAACGTGATTTTAATATTGCACTTTCCATTCACAAGATATTTTAAAAGAATTCTTTTAATATATATTTTATATACAGTATTTTAAATGCTCTATTGATGGTGATTTATATTAATTTTTTTAACCATTCATTATCATATAATATGTTATACTTGAGCTTGTAATGATATATGTTTGATTATGGTTGAAGTTGTGTAGTATTCTTGTGAGTGTGTATGCATCAATATATTTTTTTTGAAAAAAAAAATTGATTTAAAAAATGAGAGAATGATAAAGAAAATGATTAAAAAAAACCGTTTCTCTGCACCGTTCCGCTCCGATCCGTATCAAAAGTAAAATATCCGTATCAAAAGAGTGGAAATGAATTGATTAGTTACACAAGTTGATTTCTTTAAAAAGGAAAGGGAAAAATAATTTAATGTGGAAGGAGAGAGCGGAATTCAAACCTTGAATTCGAATAGGTGACGGATCAAGATTTAGGTAGGAAAAAGGAAATGATAGTCAAATAAAAATATTTAATTATATGTTAAGGAAAAAAAGTTAAAATAAAATATGATCATTTAGATTTCTTTCACTGAATTTATTCTCAACGCTATTTGAACACATCCTTAAAAATTTACAAATTAATTTATTCATAAGTTTCGGACATAACGAACTATCATTAAGTATATAAATTTATGAGTAAGTTTTATATAAAAATGGTTCATGATAATCTTATCATGACATTGTTTTCACTACAAAAAAATCGCGGTTTAACGATGGAAAATTTGCGACGGCCAATTATCCGTCGCAAATTTCGTGTATTTGCGACGGATTTGGGCAAGACGTCGTAAAAAATGTCGGTTTGCGACGGATATGAAATTCCGTCGCAACAGTTAGTGTTTTGCGACGGAAATGTCCGTCGCAAATCCTAGGGCCCACCACCTTCGTTGTACTCCTGCTACATTTGCGACGGATATTTCGTCGCAAAGTCAAAATTGAAATTTGCGACAGAATTTTCCGTTGCAAAACGTCCCGTTTAAAAGTAGCCACCCGGAAAACGACTCATTTGCCTGTTTTGCGACGGAATGGCCGTCGCAAATTTTAAATTCATATTTGCGACGGCCACTTTTCCGTCGCAAAATTGAGTAGTTGAAGCTCGTCAGAGGGGTTGGTGACCAATAATTGACCTGGGTCGTCGCAAAGCGGATTTGCGACGGAATTGCCGTCGCAAAATATAGAATTTGCGACAGAAAATCAGTCCGTCGCAAATTTGTGCAGATTTATAACAGTCCCCTTCCTTTTCCTTCCCTTTCACTTTCACTCTTCTTTCCCTTTCACTTTCACTCACGAAAAAAAAAGAAATGATGCGGTTTTCATATGTTCTTCACGTATAATTGGTGTATTTGTCATTGCCTTCAACCTCACCGTACGTATTTGTCATTGCCTTCAACTTCACCGTACGTTTTCACATTTTTAACCGTTTAAATGTCATATTTTTATTGTTTCAATTTTTTTAGTACACTATTAGGTAATGAGCATGATATATGTTTATTTGATGGGTTTAAGTATGATTGATGATATATGTTTATTTGATGGGTACGTTAATTTTAGTTTGTGTGATATTTATACCTATTTTTAGTCGAAACTCTGCTCAATTTTTATGTACACTATTAGATAAATTGTGTGATATTTGTTTATTTGATTGGTTTACTATGATTGATATATATGGTTGTGTTGGATTAATTTTTGTGAAGGAAAATTTTGTATATCCTTATTTTTAGGCAAACTCTGCCCAATTTTTTACAACTCACGTGATATTTACTTTTAATCTGTAACAGATGCAATTTCCAGATCGTGGTTGGATGTACTCAATACCTAGAATGATAGGAGGAGACATTAACTCTGTCTTTTGCAATAAAATTGATGAGTTTATTGAGTTTGCACTACAACATCCATGCAGTATGGATTGTATGGGTAATATTAGGTGTCCGTGTAAAGACAGAAGATGCAGAAATATGAGATTCTTGAGTGTTGATGAGGTTATAACTCATCTTGTGATTTCCGGTTTTGTTCCCCGTTATTACAACTGGACCAGTCACGGTGAACAACAGTGGAATGTTAACATCGAAACCGTAGAATACTGGTATACTAGGTGGAGCGGTGGTGGAAGTTATGATGTTGGTGGTTCAAGTTATGATCCGTATACTCAATTTGAACCACAAATAGAGGATGAACCTGATAGATATCGGATGATGATTGCAGAATCTGTTTTGGGTGGTCAACCACAATTCAATGAAACACCTATGGAGGAGGAACCAAATCATCGGTCAAAGAAGTTTTTTGATATGCTTAAAACCGTTGATCAAAAACTGTTTCCTGGTTGTGAGACTGAGACGCAATTGTCACTCAATGCTCAAATGTTGAACATCAAAACTGAAGGCAAGGTCAGTCAAAAAGTGTTCAATCAATTTGCTAAATTGTTCAAACGAGCTCTACCTGAAGACAACACGGCGCCTGATAATTTCTATCAGAGCAAGAGGCTCTTGAAGGATATGGGTCTACCCTTTGAGAAGATTGATTGTTGTACAAACGGTTGCATGTTGTTTTGGGATGAGGATGAGGATGAGGATCATTGCAAGATGTGTGGTCACCCACGGTACAAACCATCTGGTCGTACAAAAAGTAAGAAGAAAGTGCAGTTGAAGGCTTATAAGGCAATGTATTACCTTCCCATCACTCCTCGTCTAGAGAGGTTGTATCAGTCTAGTGCCACGGCTAAAGACATGACATGGCATGCTGAGGAGTGTTCTGGTGAGAATTCTGGAGAGATGCGGCATCCTGCAGACTCGGAGGCATGGAAACATCTTGATAGGGAGTTTCCAGATTTGCAAGGGACACGAGAAATGTGAGGTTAGGCTTGTGCACGGATGGTTTTGCTCCATTTGGAATGCACGGAAAAAAGTATTCATTATGGCCTGTGCTGTTGACCCCGTACAATCTACCTCCTTGGTTGTGCATGAAGCCTCAACATATATTTCTTAATATCTTGGTGTCTGGACCACACAACCCCAAGCATAAATTGGATGTATATCTCCAGCCATTGATTAAAGAGTTGAAATCTTTGTGGTCTACGGGGGTGGAGGCCTACGACGTTCATAGGAAGCAGAACTTCACGATGCGAGCTGCACTTTTGTGGACCATTAGTGACTTTCCAGCATTTTCTATGTTGTCTAGGTGGTCAACAGCAGGAAAACTAGCATGCCATTATTGCATGGACGGTTCTGATGCATTCTATCTTCCATTGAGTAGAAAAGGGTCATGGTTTGACAACCATCGCAAGTTTCTTCCTCCTGATCATCCCTTTCGGAGGAACAAAACAGACTTTCTAAAGGGTAAAAATGCAGTAGGCCGCCCAAGACCACGGATTCGATCAGGTATGTGTCTGGGTACTGAATCACTACTTATGTCTATGTGTCTCATATAAATAAGTTAACCATATATAAATTAATTATTTCAGGTGATTCGTTGTTGTATGAGGTTACAGTCACTGATTTGATGAAGACAACTGAGGCGGGTGCAATGGAGCACAATAAACGCATCCAGGGTGGTTGGAAGAAGAGAAGTATCTTTTGGGACTTACCTTATTGGAGCAAGTTGTTGATTCGATACAATTTGGATGTGATGCATATAGAGAAGAATGTTTTCGACAACTTGTTTCATACGGTCCTGGGTACTGAAGGGAAGACCAAAGACACTTCAAAATCCAGAGATGAGTTGAGGCTCTTCTGTTCTCGTGCTTCCCTACACAAGGATGAGCAGACAAGAACATATCCCCAGGCCTCTTACACAATTAGTAAAGCAGAAAGGAAGAATTTGTGTAAGTGGGTGAAAGAGTTAAGCTTCTCTGACAATTATGTGTCGAATTTGGGAGACAGAGTTGACACAGAAACCGGAAAGGTGTCTGGAATGAAGAGTCATGATTGTCACGTGTTCATACAACGACTCTTACCTATTGCATTTCGGTACTCACTTCCCAAGAATGTATGGAGTGTCATCACGAAATTAAGTCTCTTTTTCAGAAACTTAACGGCATCAACGATTACAGTTGAGGACATGAGGCGTTTGGATGAGGAGATCCCTGTTATTCTATGCAAACTTGAGCGGATTTTTCCACCCAACTTCTTCGACTCGATGGAGCACTTACCCGTACACTTAGCGTATGAAGCCTCAATTGCTGGTCCCGTACAATATCGATGGATGTACCCTTTTGAGAGGTAATTCTATACCATTTTTTAGATCGACTTTTAAGATCAATACTGAATAAATTTTCTAACACTTCTTGTTTTAGGTATTTGCACAATTTAAAGCTCAATATTGGAAATGCGGCCCACATCGAAGCATCAATTGTTAATGCATACCTTACTGAAGAGGTTGAAGCATTTTGTTCTTACTACTTCGGCGATCAAGTTCAAACCAGAATCAGAAATGTGCCTCGCAACTACGATGGTCGTGGAGTAGACCATCCCCTTCGTGATGTTGAAGGTATGTTATCTGTATTTTTGCATCCGGGTCGACCAATGGGTAAGGGCACCAAACGACCGTTCAGGGGCAGTATTGAAGAGGAAACAATACATTCATATGTTTTGATGAATTGTCCTGAAGTCCAACCGTATATAGAGTAAGTAATTTAATTTTATAGTTGAGTTTTTTACAATATGTATATTGTTGATATCTGAAAAGTAATTAATTTCTTTTTTCTGATATATAAGGATGTTCTGTGAGTATAAGCGTCAAGTAGAACCAGACATCACAGATGCAACGGTTTTTCAATCCATCCGCAATGATTTTATGTTTTGGTTCCAACGTTACGTGAGTATCACATAATTATATGATTTTTACCCTATAACAAATATGTTATTATTTTTATACATGATAATTTAATATTTACAGGGACAAAGTGACCTACTTAATAACAACCCACATCTTGAAGCTCTGAGCAAAAGACCACTACGTAGTGTGGTATCATATCACGAATATTACGCAAATGGATACAAATTTCATACTGAAGCGTATGCTTCAACGAAATCGACTACAAACAGTGGTGTTTGCGTTACCGGTGCAAACTACAACGAAGAACCCATCGATTACTATGGAGTGCTGCAAGAAGTAGTTGAAATAGAATATTCGGGTTGGCCGAAGAGGACGATAGTGTTGTTCTTGTGTGAATGGTATGATCCAGGGAACCAAGGAACAAGAGTCGACAAAAACTACAAGATTGTTGATATCAACACCGGAAAGAAGTTTCCGGCGGCATACGATCCCTATATTTTTGCAACGCAAGCATCTCAGGTATATTATTGCAAATACCCCGGATCAAGTAGGCCCAACTTGAGGACAGTTTGCAAAGTAAAGGCAAGATCATTGGTTGAAGTTTCTAATCCGTCAAACAAAGACGGTGTAGAACCAACAGATCCATTTCAAACAGAGATACAAGAGGCTCAAACAGAGGTTGATCAAGCAGGTGTGAATATTTTTATCGACTTACTTGCTGCAAATCCAGAAATGGTAATGATTGAAAGTGATCATGAGGGTGATGGACAAGAGCGTGGTGAAGAAGAAGAGGAAGAAGAAGAGGAAGAAGAAGAGGAAGAAGAAGAGGAAGAAGAAGAGGAAGAAGAAGAGGAAGAAGAAGAGGGGGAGGGGGAGGAGGAGGGGGAGGGGGAGGGGGAGGGGGAGGAGGGGGAGGGGGAGGAGGAGGAGGAGGAGGAGGAAGAAGAAGAAGAAGAGGAGGAAGAAGACGAAGAGGAGGAAGAAGACGAAGAGGAGGAAGAGGAGGAAGAAGAGGAAGAGGAAGAGGAAGAGGAAGAAGAAGAAGAGGAGGAGGAGGAGGAGGAGGAGGAGGAGGAGGAGGAGGAGGAAGAGGAAGAAGAGGAGGATGAGGGGGAGGAGGAAGAGGATGAAGATGATGATGAGGATGACGAGGAAGAAGACGACGATTAGAATTACTAAATTATTGTATATATAACAAGTTAGAAACGAAAATGAATTAATTTGGTAAATTATGGAAAAAAATGAATCAATTTGGATACATATACAATTAATTGCATACAAATGAACGAATTATAATTTTAAGCGGGAGTCGAAATAAATATTTTTGCAGAAATAATAAAAATTAAATGGCCCCAATATTTATAAAAACAAGTGAGAAACGAAAATGAATTAATTTGGTGAATTATGGAAAAAAAACGAGTCAATTTGGATACATATACAATTAATTGCATACAAATGAACGAATTATAAATTTAAGCGGAAGTCGAAATAAATAATTTTACAGAAATAATAAAAATTAAATGGCCCCAATATTTATAAAAACAAGTTAGAAACGAAAATGAATTAATTTGGTGAATTATAGAAAAAAAATGAGTCAATTTGGATACATATACAATTAATTGCATACAAATGAACGAATTATAAATTTAAGCAGGAGTCAAAATAAATAATTTTACAGAAATAATAAAAATTAAATGGCCCCAATATTTATAAAAACAAGTTAGAAACGAAAATGAATTAATTTGGTGAATTATAGAAAAAAAATGAGTCAATTTGGATACATATACAATTAATTGCGTACAAATGAACGAATTATAAAATTATGCATTGTCGAAATAAATAATTTTACAAAATAAAAAAAATAGTTGGGCAAAATATTTTAATAAACAACTTAGATACGAAAAGAAATTAATTTGGTGAATTATAAAAAAAATGACTTAATTTGAATACATATACAATTAATTGCATAAAAATGAACGAAAGTAGCTTGTGCCCTAGTGGCGCGCGACCCCTCCTCTTGCACAAGAGGTCCCGTGTTCGATTCCCCTTGGACGCAAAAAATGGATTAATTGTTCAAGGTCTAATAGACTAATATAGAAGGTGACCCGCATATAACAAGGAATTGGCCGGTTGGCCCAGTGGTCCGCGCCCGCCCCGGCCGCCCCGGGTGCCCGGGCTCGAACCACGCGAGCCACTTTTTTTTTGTATAGGCTCGGTAATTTGCGACGGCCATATTCCTTCGCAAATATTGAATTTTGCGACGGAAAACAGCCCGTCGCAAATTATAACAGGAAAAAAAATATATATATATATAAACATTTGCGATGGAATGTGGCCGTCGCAAATGTTGTTGACCCGATCGGGTCTGACCCAAAAGATTTGCGACGGACTACTGTCCGTCGCAAATTCTGTGTGACCCGGCCGGGTCTGACCCGCCAATTTTGCGACGGATTTATCCGTCGGTAATTTGCGACGGACGGCGAAATCCGTCGCAAAAATTAGCTACGGCTATTTTAGGGACGGATACGTGTCCGTCGCAGAATTCGTCGCAAAACACTGTTTGCGACGGATTTTCCGTCGCTAATTCCGTCGCAAAACAGTGTTTTTTTGTAGTGTTTAAAGTATGAAAATTTTGACTAGAAGTATCGATAATCTCACCAGAAGTATTATTAATCTGGGGTTAAGATAATTTACAACACTTACATTATAATACCACCTATTCAGATCAATGATACTTCTGATCAAATATTTGATACTTTAATAAAGTTTCATGCTAAATTTATCATTAACTATTTGCATATAGTACTTTTTCTAAATTTATTGGACCATATGAGTCAATTTTTCGGGGCGAAATGTGAAAAAAAAAAAAGACCCCCAAGATTTGGGGTGATTCTACATAAGACGAGTTTATACTCGACTCACATAACACCCAAATCAATCCATTTAATTACTTTCATTATTAATATTAGTTTAGATTAAGGTCATACAAAATTTGGTCTTATAATATTAAAGTTATTTAAGTAAATTATTTATAAAATTTGTAAAGTAATATTTGAGTAAATCTAGATAAAATTAATCTAGGAATAAATTAATCTGTTTGGAGCCAAAGAAGAATAAAACCCATTCACATGTGGTGACTTTAGTGTGTGAAAGTAAGCTCATTAATTTGAAGCAAACCAGCTTTAAAAGCCATTCAACTGATTTGGGTGCATCCCCCACGTACCGTTCATTTAGTAAGATATAAATCCGCGCCAATTTGATATATTTGTTATAGGCCCATAAATTCATTCCATTTCACAATTCGACATTACTGCTCCCTTATCTTGTTTCACTTTTTTTTTTTTTTATTATTATAAATATTAAATATTATTATTTCATCTTCCATCATGTTTCCAATTAGAATATTTGAAGAGTAAAGCTTTGAAAATATACATTAATCAAGTTAAGAATCACTTTTTAGCTATACTTCAAATTAATACACATTATATTTTGTGGCAATTGCACCTTGCAATTGACCACATGAATGTGAAATATATATGCTGATAATTATTACTAAAATATGCCTATAACTATAATTGAAATGTATAGACTATATTTCAATTAAAATGTGAAATGAAAGGTATAGATTAATACGACCAAAATATGACTAATGCACGGACCAGAAGATATGCATGTGCAAGTGCACATAAGATTGTTCAGTGCATTAAATTTTTCATATTTTAGTGGAAAACAAATCAACGTACATTTGAAATATAAAATTCATCACGATTGTTTTATCAAAGATAGCTAGCTACAGAAATTGAACTCATTATTGGAAAAAAAAAAAAAAAAATCCCATAATTGGAACATTAATAATGAAGCACCATAACATTGTATTCAACAACCGCGTTACCGGATCCCGGGTCAAATCTGGCCGTTTCCGCTGTAGCGACGCCCTGGGCCAGCCGGAAAGCACCGGAGCCACCGACAACCGGCATCTCGCGGTAATCATGACCGATGGGATTATATCCCACGACCGTAAGCGCGCTGCCGTTGTACTTGCCGCCGGTGAAGACAAAATTCATGGTCATGAGCAGGCACAACTCTTGGGAGGAGGTGTAGCCGGTGATCCCTTGGGCCCGGCCGACGGCCTTGGATTTGGAGCCCCGGCCCGATGTTAGCGGGTTGTCTATGATGGAGACGAGCCCGAACAACGCCGGCGACTTGGAAGTGGAGTTGGCCCGGGCCACCGGGATGGAAGTGGGTTGCTTGCCGCTTACGACGTCGTGAAAGAAGAAGCGGAGTTTGGTCACTCTTTGCTTTGCGTTTGGCAGGTTTTTGAACCACGTTTCAACTGCGTTTGGCCCTTTTTTTTGTGCTTCACAACAAACGAACAACTGCGAAATAACTAGCGAAGAAAGAAGAGTCAAAATCAAGAGGGATTTCATCATCATATCTCTCTCTCTCTCTAGATCTCTCCCCTTCTCTCTCTCAAGATATTTAGATGCCAAGTTGAGAGGGATGTACATTAGTACATATATAGGACGTTGGAAATATTCATACGCCAAGTTTTATATGCACCAGTACATAAATCTTAGACTTATACACTTTATATTTAATTTTAATATATGCACATTTTATTTTACATTTTGGATCAATTCAATTTTACATGCACATCTCCATTGTATTTATTTATACATTTAAATTAATTATATTAATTTACAAGTTTCATGTATAAATAATGGCTGACATTCCTAGTCAACTATGAGGGGCGTGTGTGTAAATATGAGGACCGAACCGATCAACACAAGGGTAACGTTCCCACTAAATTTAGTAAACACCATTACTACTTTTATTAGTTCACACCATCTGTCCATCTTCAACCATTTCGCCACTCAATTTACATTTTATTCTTATTTAATTTTAAGTAATTAGTCCCCATTTCGCCACTCAATTTACAGTTTATTCTTATTTAATTTTAAGTAATTAGTAATATTTTATAAATTATTTAAGCTTTTCATGATCCTATATATATATTTTAATAAAACTCGTCATCATATTTTAAATCTTATAGATTTTGTTAGAATTAAATTACTAAATTAACATTTGCAATAAATTCCCCACATAAAGTTTACTTAAGTTTGTTGTTATATATAAGTTTATACTACCTTCCATTTTAAACACTTTGCACAGTTTAGTTTATTACAAGAATAATGTAGGATTTTTTTTATGAGAATGTATCTTTAAGTGAATGAAAAAAAAAAAAGGAAAGGAGATGTTTTTTGTGTAAATGAGATATAATTTAGAGGTTTTTGCAGGAAGATGAACATT
The DNA here is from genome assembly GCA_947034835.1 of Ballota nigra. NCBI lineage: Eukaryota > Viridiplantae > Streptophyta > Magnoliopsida > Lamiales > Lamiaceae > Ballota > Ballota nigra. The sequence continues at coordinate 32,331,796 of OX344721.1, forward strand.
AAACTGTGCAAAGTGTTTAGAAATGGAAGAAGTATGTAGTATATATGTATTGCTCAATGTTGGAAAATATTGGTTTTGACCATATTTTATTAAATATTAAGTGACGATTTAATTATCCATTTTGCGAAATGGATTTTGTTGGTTCGATTTCTCAAAATCAAATTTTGGGTGAATGAGAAATTAATGTCATTTAATATGTGGATAAATACATTGATGAATGTATTTATAAAGGTAATAGTGAAAGATTGCGACTTATAGGCATGAAGTGTCATGTCTTTTGATAAAACTATCTCAAAGGTTGTGTCTTTAAGAGATATAACTTTTGGTGAATAGTTGTGAATTTCCAAGAGTTATAACTTTTGGAAAATAAGAGTTATAGTGAAGAGTCGCAACTATTACCTAACGACCCTAGACCCCCCACATTTGTCATTTGCATTCAGTTCGGAATGCTATACATTCATTTGAAATTCGCTTTCATACAAGTGCATATGCATATTAATGTTAGTAGTCTCGCATTAGATTCGTGTCAAGAAAGTTTCGGATACCCGAGTCCGTTCGCCGATAGCTTCTGTTACGTAGTGCAGCGGGTGGAAGACTCTAAAGTCGTTGTATCTTGGGGGCAATTGCCATGGAACCGTATTGCACCTGGGTACGGGGCAATATCGTCTTACGGAGAGCGAGTTAAACTCGTGCCTCGACTTTCGTATTAGTCCGTGTCTTGCATTGAGTCATCTTCGTCTACACACAACACCATTTATTCCTAATTTTTCCAACACTCAATTGTTATTTATAAGTTTATATGTAGAAAGAGAAAACAATCTCTCACCTTTTTTTTCAAGAGTGTAGATTCGCACATCAGGTTTGGTACCAAAGCTATAAGTGGCTCAATTTGTCAATAGTTAATCATTGTTATTCTATTTTCCATTTCATACAATACGGAAAAGTGTTTGGGGTGGGGGGCAACTTAGTGAAGGTGGCATCTAGTTTTTGAATTTGTATTGTTTGATCGATCTGAAAAGCTAGAAATTAACTCATTCACAATGGAATACGCCAAACTTAATTGGTTTGGTGGACGAGATTAGGCTTTAGAGTTTGGTCCTGCCTTGTTGTTAGGAATAAATGCAAGGTGAATTTTGCTGCTAATGCATGGTTTGTTTGTCCGGGTCAATGCATTATTTTAGAGTGGAACACTACAAGAAAATTGATTTTTAGTAACAAAAATCATGTCATGTCTTATTATTATTGTCTTTATTGTTAAATGTTTTTAATAACAGGAGAAATAATCTTGTTATTAAAAATATTTAATTAGAGAAACAACAATGACATCATTATTGTCACTAAATGTCATTTTTATTGTAGTGGAAGACAGGTGTGAGTTAGGAGTGATTCTGTTGTACCGAAAGAGTAATATCAATTGTACAGATGGAGGATACTATTTTTTGGAGTGATAAGTGGGCAGGAGAGGGGGTGTTGAGGCAAAAATTTAATAGCCTTTTTAGATTGAGCTTATGTAAGGAGGTTAGAATTCATGAGAGGGGGAGTGGGGTGAGGAAGGCTGGGCGTGGTGTTGGAGATGGAGAACAGAATTAAATGATAGGGAATTGGATATGCTTAACAATCTTTATGTTAATTAATAGGTACAAGCCAAGGAGAGGTGAAGCGGACACTTAGAGATGGAAGAAGGCTTCGAATGGAGTATACAATGTAAAGGAAGCTTACAATTGGCTGCTAAAGGGGAAAATTGGTGGAAATTGGGAGCAAATGGAAGAGTTCAAGGTGATTTGGAAATCCGATGCGCCAACAAAGGCTCGAGTTCATGCTTGGAATGTACTAAAAGAAAGACTACCGACAACAGATTTGCTGCAACAACGAAACATCATTCCGACATCGATCAACAATATATGTGTGTTGTGCAATATTGAAACTGAATCGGGTAGACATATCTTCTTTGAATGTCATTTCTCTCATTTTTTTGGATGAAGTGTGTGAATTGGTTGTGGGTGAGTACGGTATGCTCGTACTCAAATTTAACTCAATTTCGTGGACTTCAGAAAGGAAAGGTAGAGATGAAACTGGCAACGGGCATTTGGATTTGTGGTGTTTGGCTTCTTTGGAAGAAAAGAAACGAATGCATTTTTGGAGGAGAACAAATCATAATGGATGAGGTTTTCAAAGAACTTAAGAGACACTGCTGATCATGGAATCAACAAAATGTGAAGTGACAAAAAGAAGGAGCTTATGCTGAATGAGAGAGGAATCCTTTTTTAATGCTGAGGAGTTAGTAATCTTAGAAAGAAATTGAGTGCTGGGAGTGAAATTTGTTAGCAAAATTATGTAACTTTTGAAACTGCATGGTGTAACTCACACCTTAAATATGTATTGTTGTACTTTCAAAGCAATAAATTTCCCTGATAAAAAAATAAAAAAAAAATTATCGACTATTGAGTACATATATATAACCACTTGATATATACACTTCATGTTATATTGTTGAATAAATAGAATATAAAATTAAAAGATGAAGGGAAAATTGCATATACCCCTACATTTAAATCCCTAATTACAAAATTCTCTACCATTTTCCCTATAAAACAAAAAACTACACTTTATATTTCAGGGGGTGGGTCCCACCGTACCATCCCTCTCAATTACCCACTGTCTCTCCCTCTCCTCCATTATTCACATTAGTGCCTCTCTCTCTCTTCTCTCCATATCCTCTCCCTCTCTCTCTCTAGAAATCGCTGCCTCCCCCCCTCCCCACCACCATCGGCCACCACCGCCGTCCACCACTAGTTCTCCCTTTCACCACCGTCGTCCACCACTAGTTCTCCGTCACTCTCGAAATAGCTAGAATCGCGTGACGGCGGGCGCTACCGAGAAGAGGCGATCGCCCCTCCTCCTCCTACCGCCGCCGCCGCCTCTGTTCGCAAAAGAGGCTTGCAGATCTACGATTTGAAATGCGGGTTCTGTTCGTGGATCTGTATGCCGCCTTTGTTCTCGAATTTGCTCACCTCTGTTCGCGGATCTGCTTCTCCAGCCACTGTCATGGTGATTAAGAGGTCAGAAAAGTGGCGGTGGCCATTTTACTCTCTCCCCCACCACCGTTCTAGTTTTTCCGTGAATAATTTTGAATACACAGTGGCGGTGGTCTGAAAAGTTATTTCTAGTTTGGTTTTGAATAATTTTGAAGCCGAGTTTTGCAGAGCATTTTTTTTTCTTTGTGGATAATATGATATTGATTTGTGAAATTTTGAATGATTTCTTGTGGGGTTTGTTATTTATAAAAATATGTTAAACATTGTGTATTCTTTGTTTCTGATTCTTGGAGTATTGCGGAGATTTTCGAATTTGCTTGTAATTTTTTCTATTGTGTTTTGTTGAATTTGTGGGATTTGAATGCCTCTTAAGTAATGAAATGAGTGTTTATGTAAAATATTAACGTGTTTATGCAATATATTTTACATTGTTATTCAACAATTGATAGAGTATATTCATTTATTTTTATGAATATTCAATTTTTTTTAAAGTTGGGCAAAATAGCAAAATAATATTGTTATTCGACATATTTCTACTGTTATTCGACGTAATTATACGGTTATTCAACATATCTCTATTGTTATTCAAATATATTTTTATTGTTACGCAAAATATTTTCGTTTAAAATTGACTATTGCCCGAAAATTAAAAGCTCAAAATAGTGCCCACAGAATAAGCACGAACCTGTAAAAGAATAAGCACAATCTGTAATTAATAAAAAAAAAGGCAAAAAGATAGAATTCGAGAATTCCTGAAAATTAAAAAAGGCGGGAAAATAAAAAAAATGGAATAAGGACGATTTTTATTATATAAAAAGGGGCAGAAAAAATGGGTTAAGAATGCTTGAAAATTGAAAATGATGGGAAAATAAAATTCAAAAAATAAAGAATTTGGCTAAAACACTATCTTGGAGATTGAGCACAAAATGACAAAAAATAAAGGTTGTCTGACCAGAAGTGCAAGTGGAAGAAAAGGGTGACCCACATTTTGTAGATGTTTGCAATGTAGGGAAATTTGTGTGGGACTTTGTAAATAAGGGTTCCAAAGTGTAGGGGTATGTGACTCCCCAAAGATGAATAACAAGTTTAAAACAAAATCATAAAAAAAAAAAAAAAAAATCTTATATAAAAAATACAAAATCTTTTAAAACAATATAGGGTGTGTTTGCAAAAATTATGCTTTTTGGAAGTGATTTAATTAAGTGATTGTGAGATATAATTGCTTATTGATAAAAGTGGTGAGTGTTTGCAAAATTTGTGTAAAGTAAATGTTGAGTGTTTGATAAATTTTTTGAATAGAGTAAATTATTAGTGAGAAACTATAATCAGGTAGAAGCATACATTTCTCTAACTTTTAAATTATAAATTCTAGTTGATTAAGTTAAGTAGAATCATTGAATTCGAAAACACTCGAAACAACTTATGCACGCAATTCTAGGGGATTATAATCACTTAAGATCATTCTAAAACACACCCATAATATACTTTGTAGCAAGCGATGCACCATTTCATCATGTGGTCATTTTTATTACAGGAGCAGCAAAAAAATCAAATGCCACTTATTTTTCTGCAATATATAATATTATAATTGACCGTACTTACCGTTGACTAGTCATTAAATCATTCCCCGGCAAATTTATGTATTTGGGCCAAATAACAAATTAAATGGTGAAAATAGGAGACTTGAAAAACAGTTTGCGTATATAGGGTTGATCGCCCTTGGGAGAAGCGATCAACAGAGTAGATCGCCCTCACCAAGGGCGATCAACATAAAAAATGGGCCAGCTCATGGATCGCCACTGGCAAGGGCGATCCATGGGCAAATTCATTGAAGAAAATAGTAATAAGTAATAAAACTGATGATTCATCATAGATTATTGCATAGGCGTTGAATAAGTAATAAAGCTATGATTCATCATAGATTGCAAAGGAATCAACAGGAAATGGTTTTTTTTCGTTTTCTTTTTATTAAATGCAATGTTTTTTAAAAGTTTGTTTATCATGTGAAATTGTATTTATTTAGATAAATATCACTACTTTTATAAATTAAAATCCTAACATTTTTACACACAAACACATCAAACCATTTTTACCCATTTAATTATTTAACCCATTCAAATATTTCTAAATTACACCCCATTCCACTAATAATTACGTAGATCTAATATATATATTTCATTGATCTAATATATATATTTATTTTAATTGATAATTTTTTTTTTTTATGTCTGCAATTTTAAATACCGCTACTTGTGACATTTTTTTTAAATTAATTTTAATTCCTTAATAAAAAAAATTATGTCCAGTAAAATTTGTTCCAGTATAAAATTAAATTTATTCATTAATACAATTACACTAATAATTTAAGTAGTACTACCTCCGTCCCAATTCTATTTACCCATTTGACTTTTGTTGACTTTAATGTGAGACTTAATTTAAAATATTTAAATGGATAAAATAGCTTTTTTATGATTGTGTATTATTCAATTTAAGTGCATGAAATAAATTAAAGATGTTTTTCTACGTAATTATTAGTGGAATGAGGTGTAATTTAGAAATATTTGAAGGGGTTAAATAATGAAATAGGTAAAAATGGTTTGATGTGTTTGTGTGTAAAAATGTTATGATTTTAATTTATAAAAGTAGTGATATTTATCTAAATAAATACAATTTCACATGATAAACAAACTTTTAAAAAACATTGCATTTAATAAAAAGAAAACGAAAAAAACCCTTTCATGTTGATTCATTTGAAATATATGATGAATCATAACTTTATTACTTATTCAACGCCTATGCAATCTATGATGAATCGTCAGCTTTATTACTTATTACTATTTTCTTCAGTGAATTTGCACATGGATCGCCCTTGCCAGAGGCGATCCATGAGCTGGCCCATTTTTTATATTGATCGCCCTTGGTGAGGGCGATCTACTCTGTTGATCGCCTCTCCCAAGGGCGATCAACCCTATATACGCAAACTGTTTTTCAAGTCCTCTATTTTCACCATTTAATTTGTTATTTGGCCCAAATACATAAATTTGCCTCATTCCCCCCCACCCCCCACCCGCCAAGAAATGTGAAAATATCAAATTATTACTCTTACGGAAGCTGAGATCACACTCAAGAATATATTTAATTGTAGTTATAAATCTATTTTATATGTGCACATATTTTGGTGTAAATTGTTTGACTAAAGTTAGGTTGACTGTAAAGTATCAAATAACTAGATGACGCGAAATATATCACAACTATCAATTCTACATTAATATACATATGCATAAATTAATTTGTTCCTCAGGTAAAATAATATAATTATATTAGACCATTAATATGATTAATTATATGTAGGTATAGAATGAGGGTCAACGCGACCCTCTATTTTTGTAAAAATATAAATTATATATATTGAATAATTTTTTATATAAAGATAAATTATATTATTAAATAAAATAAAATAAATATTTAAAATGTGTATATATTTATTATGTTATTATTTTTTATTATCTTAAAATCATAGATCAAATACTACAATAATATTATTAAAATTTATAGCTCAATAAAAAATTCTAGATTTAAAACTTAAAATAAAAATAGAAATATATATTTTATAAATTATAATACAATTTAAAAAAAATAGAATTAAATGATTTAGGTAATAAAAACTGAACCAATAAAAAAGCAACTTCCAATAAATATACAATCAACTATTCCTTTTAAATACACATATTAATATCACACGTAATCCGTAACTAATAAAATTATTACATGCCATATTATCAAAATTCACAAATAATTGACCCATCATTCAAATTCACCATCAATTACCACATTATTAAACATAACTTTCTATTATACTTAATAGGGGATTTTATTTATTTACATCTCATGTTTGTATCAATTAATTATTTTGTGATTTTACATTTCTCATTCAGCCTAATATGAATTTTTAAATTGACCATTTTGATACTTAGTGATTATTTTAACAATAAAGTTCTTTCCCGTTTCAAAAAAAAAAAAAACAATAAAGTTCTTTCGGTAAATCAAACAAATCTATTTTTTTAGATTCCCCGAACCTTTTACGGTCATTTTGATATTTTTATTTTCTGACAAAAATGCTTTCTTTATAGAAATTTTTTTCCCTTCGTTCCAATTTTATTTTCCCATTTGACTTTACACGCAATTTAATGCGATAGTTAAAATGTACTCCCTCCGTCCCCTCTTAATATTCACACTTTCCTATTTGAGATGTCCCACAATAATATTCACACCCAAAAAAAGGAAATAAAACACTCTCACACTACCTACTTTAATTCAAAATACTCTTCATTCATTGGTTCAAAAAGTCAATAAAGTAGTTTTTCTTAAAACCTGTGCCCACACAAGTATGAATATTATTAGGGGACGGAGGGAGTATTATTTAAATTAATAAAGTAATCTTGAAAATGCTGAATGTTGAATAAAATAATATTTAAATTAACAAAGTAATTAAATTACAGGGTGAATTTTAAAAAGGTGAATATACTTTTTTTTTTTGAAAATAAAAAAATAAAATTAAAACAAATTTTTTTTGGCAAATGAAAAAATAAAACAGGACAGAGTGAGTCTTAAATAATGGATATCATACAATTCTAAAACGGATCTCATACGAAAGAAAAACGGATCTCCTTTAAGATGCAGCTATAAGCTATTTATGACAACAATATAAAATAAAGATGGACATGTGAAACTGGCAATCTGCTTCCAGTAATGTCATTTCCTTGGAAATGTGATTAATTTGTTATTAAAATACTACTACTTCGGCCAATGCGATATGTCCCAGTATTACGAGATATCGTGAGTTTATTTTGAAATAAAATAATTATTTATAAAAAATATGTAAAAGTGATAAAATGATACACCACAAACCTCTGATATCTCGTAATATTCTCTGACATATTAAATTTAACCACATGAAAAAAGGAAAACTATTTTTTGTAGACAAATAGAGTATTATAGACCTAACATATGACAATGTACTGTTGGGAAATTAATCCCCAAGGGGCAAATGCAATAAACAAGAAATAAAATGGAAAAATAAAACACAATCACCATCAACACCACATTATCTTTATATCAATTAAACTTTAAGAAATACTCTAAATATTACAATAAGTTTCTAAATTTATAATATTAATTAATAACATATTATTAGTTACAATATTTTTATTGTATATTTGTGTGTATGTATAGTGCATATTAATAATATTGTAATTTAATTTAAGTTGTTATGTTAAAAACTTAGTAGTTTTTTTTTTGGGGGGAGGGAGGACGACATAGAGGTACACCATATAGACTTTTATTAAGTATCACTAATAGACACTTTATTTATTAAAATAAACTACAATTCCACTTTTGTAGCCAATATCAATTTCAGACAAATGGAGCGTTAAATGGTCTTACACCTACCTGCGGTGACTTGACACTTCCGAATGACCTTGAACAGTGAAGGCTCGAAAATTTAAAATTTACAAATACAAGAAACCTTTTCGTATACTCTTCTTCACTCACTTTTTCTTTTCTCTCTCAATTTTTTCGCAACACTTTTTCTCTCTCCATCGCATTATCGTCGGAGCTGCTAGCATTGCTAATCTTTCGGCCTTGACTTCTCCCCATTTCCCGCTGTTAAAAAAAGTTAAGGTAAACCCATCGGAAATTGATCGGTTTATTTAAACCCTATTTTTAATTTATTGTGTTAAAATGTTAATTCTTTTATGAATCATGGTTTGAAATGCATAAATGTGTATTCTTAATTTCGTGCATGCTGTTTATTGGGTTGTTCTAGTGAATTTAAGTGTGAAATATATAAGAATACTTGAATTATTCAGCCATTTGCTTCTTCGCACGTTTTGTTTGATAATTTTTTGAATTTTTAGTGTGTTTGATGTATATATGTTTGTTGGGAAAATAGGGGTGCCCGGAATCTATTCGGGATGAATTTTAAATACGAATTTAAATACAATTATTACTAGCATGAATTAATCCTAATTAATTCAAATAATAATTCCAACAACTAATTATCATCATGCATGTTGAATTAATTTCACATATTTAATTAAGCGGAATAAACAATTAAATATGCGATTAACGTACCTCTTGTAGTATTGGCCTTTGGATATACGGGACAATTATAATCTCGCTCTATCAACCCAAAGCCTTCTCAAGTATTTCCCTTTTCACCTCACTTGATCGCCGGTGGGAGACGCTTTCAAGTAATTTAATAAACTAAGGAAAGAAAAATATTTATGCTTCTTGATTTTTCCAACACATGGAATTATGTACTTGGGGATGAAATAATCAACCCCTATTTATAATTAGAGGTGGTCGAATTTTTAGTGGATTATGGGCTTGGAAAAAATATTTTCTTAGACTCTAAGAAATCTTGAATATATCTCATATATTCTTTTCTCCAAAATAAAATATTCCACAAAAATCTCACCCTCCTAATTAATTAGTAATTTTCGAAAATTTCATAGAAGAAATCCAAGATTTGGATCTTCTTGAATATATGAGATATTCTTGTATTCCTAGAATACATATCTTCCATAATATCTTTCCAAGAAAATCAACAAAATCTTATTTCTCCTAATCATCATAATTTCGAAAATAATAAAGAAAAATCAGCATAAATTATTTTTTTTTATTTTAATCACCTTATCATTATTGGGCTACTTAATGGGCTACTTGAGGGGCCTTAAGGAGCATTAAGATTGGACCTCCTAATGGACTTCTGAATTTCAATATTGAGCTCCAATATAATTCAGCCCATTAATATTAATTATTACCACTAATAAATTAATATTGCACTATCCATCTTAATCCATATTACGATAATATGGGCTCCCGGTTATTATTTCCCGCGTTTAAGATTATCAAGTCCATTAATTAATTGAGCTTCTGAATAGCTCTAAATTAATTAATATATTTCACCTTGGAGTAAAGACAGCTCAACATTATTATTCGTACCGAAGAAACTAATTCTTCACTTGCAAGATTTGGTACAATAAAACTTCTGAGCCCACCAAGGGGACTAATCACACGAGCCGTACTCGCACGCGTTTCTCCGTATTAAATCTTAGCAACCGTCGTATGATTAATATTACTGCCCAAGACACAAAGTTCGAAGTCACAATGATTCTCACCCAACATGAATCAAAGCAGTAACCATTAAGCACACACGGTCCTATTTAAGTGACGAAGATTAAGAAATCAACAACCACTGAGGTCTAATTCTTCACCTTTCAGAACAGAAGAATTTATCCTCGCTGTAGGACCTCTTCAACACATACTAAATGTGCTAGTGCAATCTCTTAGTCAAGACAGACCAATCTGAGCCTTACACATCGACCTTTCACGGCGGATTGTTCAATTCCACCTAGGTCGTGAAATGTACGTTTAGTTACAAGTAAACTGTTAATGTTGTCTTACGTGATCGGGTATCACCACATTAACTACTATGTAACACGTACTATATATTGAACGGTTTGCAATAGAAATTCAACATTCAATCATAACTAAAGCAAATGCGATAAAAGAATTATTCTCATAAAACAAGTGTTTGATACACGAGTTATACAAAGTAAAAGCATACTTTCACGTATAACTCCAACAATCTCCCACTTATACTTAAAGTCTGCTTTTAGTATACATCACGCATGTCTTAGTGTAGTAGCTCTTCGTGACATCTCATGTCAACCTACACTAACCTAATAATTCCTCCCACTTATACTTAAAGCAGATTGGCAATAGTCTTGACTCCCATTCCATCCACATGTCTCTCGAATGTACTCAGAGGCAGACCCTTTGTGAATGGATATACTAGGTTGTCCTCCGACATTTACCTTTGCCACCTCTTTATCTCCTCTCTTAATGATTTCTCGTATAAGATGGTGTTTTCTTTCAATGTGTTTGCTGGACTTGTGGGCTCTCGGTTCCCTTGAATTTGCAACTGCTCCGGCATTGTCACAAAAGACAGTTATCTTGTCGGGCAAATTCGGAACAACGTCCAAGTCCACTAAGAAGTACTTGAGCCAAACCGCTTCTTTCGCTACTTCACAAGCAACTACTTATTTGGCTTCCATGGTCGAATCTGCGATGCATTTCTGCAAATCGCTTCTCCATGTCATGGCTCCTTCTCCCATGCAAAACACACTACCCGAGGTAGGTATTTTGGAGTCTATGTCTGATTGGAAATTTGAGTCCGTGTATCCCATGAGAATTAGATTGTCTGATTGTTAAATCAGCATTCCATACCAAGTTCTTTTCAGAAACTAAAGAACGCATTTAATTGCAATCTAATGTGCTTTCCCGGGGTTACTTTGATATCTTGCCATCATGCCCACGGCAAAGCAGATATCCGGTCTCGTTCACAACATTGCATACATAAGACTTCCTACGTCCGAAACGTACGGAACGTCTTTCATGTCATCTATCTCCACTTGCGTCTTAGGGCATATTTCTTTAGATAGATGGATTCCGTGCCTAAAAGGTACAAAACCTTTCTTGGAATCTTGCATGCTGAAATGCTTCAAAACAGTGGCTTTGTATGAAACTTGCGATAAACCCAACATTCTCCTCTTGTGATCTTGAGTGAACTTGATCCCAAGGATGTGACCGGCTTTCCCTAAGTCCTTCATATCAAACTGATTTGACAGCCATACCCTTACGTCTGACAATACCTTTACATTGTTTCCAATGAGCAGAATATCGTCTACGTATAATACTAAGAATACCACCGCAGTTCCGTCACACCTTTTACACCCACAACTTTCGAACTTGTTTTGATCACAAACCCGTAAGACTTAATAACTTGATCAAAACACTGGTTCCAAGTACGCGACGCTTGCCTAAGTCCATAAATGGATCTCTTAAGCTTGCATACGAGGTGCTCTTGGCCTTTTTCAACGAAACCTTTGGGCTGTTGCATATAGATCCCATCAAGACTTCCGTTAAGGAAAGCTGCCTTGACATCCATTTGCCAGATCTCGTAATCTAAGTGCACAGCGATCGACAAGAGAATACGGATGGACTTAAGCATAGCTACAGGCCACAGGCCACAAGCCTTGCTTTGAAGTTCTCTACCCTTCCGTCCGGTCCTCTTTTCCTCTTGTACACCCACTTGCATCCAATGGGCTCTACCCCATTAGGTGGATCAACCAACTCCCACACTTGATTATAATCCATCGAACCCACCTCGGTTTCCATTGCGGTTTGCCACACTTCCGCGTCTTTGTCTTGGATTGCCTCGTCGTACGTTCATGGGTCTGATTCATCACCGGGAATCAAATCCGAAGATTCTCCAATTCCCATGAATCTCTCGGGTTGCCTTGCAATCCTCCCACTACGACGGGGTTCCGGTTGTGAAGGTATGACGTGTGGTATATCATCTTGTATACTTGGTATAGGAGTTTGCCCTCTTAACTCGTCTAAGGTAATCTCACTTCTGGGCTTTCTTTTTGTTCATATAGTCTTCCTCCAAGAATTTAAAGTGCGAACTAATCACGGTCTTTTAATCCTTGAGACTATAGAACATACACCCTTTCGTTCCCATGGGATATCCTATAAACAACCTTAATTCCGAACATGGATCCAATTTACCGGCTTCCTTGTCTAGCACGTATGCCGGACAACCCCAAATCTGCAAGTGTCTTAGACTGGGCTTGCGCCCCGGTCCACAATTCCATTTGGGGTTTTAGGAACCGATTTGGATGGCACCAAGTTTAGAATGTAAGTCATTGTTTCCAAGGCGTTACCCCAAAACGACTTGGGTAAATCCGAATAACTCATCATGGATCTGACTATTTCTAAAAGAGTCTGGCTCCTTCGTTCCGCCACACCGTTCTATTGAGGGGTTCCCGATGTGGTCAACAGGGATACAATCCCTTCTTCCGATAGGTAGTTCAAGAATTCATTGCTAAGGTATTCACCTCCACGAACAAATCGTAGAGACTTGATACTTCTTTCCCTATGCATCATAAGGTAGATGTATCCGTATCTTGAGTAATCATCAAATTACTCATACCTCTTCTTGCTATGATCGTCATTGAACCACACATATCGGTATGAACGAGTTCTAACACTTCCGTAGTTCTATTCCCCTTGGCTCCAAATGCCCTCTTGGTCATTTTACCCTCTAAACAGGATTCACAAGTTGGAAACGGTTCGACTTGGAATGATTCCAAGGATCCGTCTTTCACCAATCTCTCTATCCACTTTAGATTAATATAACATAGTCTAAGATGCCATAGAAGTGTTTCGTTCATCTCCGAAGAACGCTTTCTTTTATTACTCGAAATAATCGATGTGTTATTAGATTCAATTTTGTGAGTGGTGTGCCCAAATAATGGTATAAAGATCATCCATTAAAGTTCTGGAATGGATAAACTCATCGTTTCAAGCAATAATAACATCCTTATTAAAAGAAACTGAGTATCTATTCAAACAGTTTAGAAACTGAAGGTTGAGTTATTTCTAAACTAGGAACATGAGGAACATCTCTCAAGACCATAACTCTATCTTCACAAGATAGGCGCACTTCTCCCACTGCTTCAGCTGCCACTCTCGTAGCATTGCCCGATGTGATGGGGATCTCACTTCCGTTAAGTCGTCGGGTTAGCTTAAACCCATTAAACAAATGTGATCAGTAGCTCTCGTATCCACTATCCATGAATAGACAGCATACGCCACTTCACAAGTTTCGACGACTAAGGTGTGTGAATTACCTAACTTTCCTAGCCTCTAAGGCTTGGAACAGGCAGACCTCCATTGTCCTCTCTCACCGCAACTAAAACACTTTCCCTTCGATGCTTGCCTTTGCATTTGCCTTTCGCAACAATTGGATTTGCTTGGATCCGGCCTTTGGTTCTCTTCCTCTTTTTCCCTCCCTTGGGACCAAAAGAGGTAGACGAACCATTAGCCACCATAGCACTAGACTGGTGCTCCATTATCACCTCCACCGAAACTAAAGCTTGCAAGAGCTCGGGCAAACGACTTGTCCGTTCATTCATCTGACAGTTCAGATGAAACTACTCAAAGCTTCTCGGTAGGGAATGATATATGAAATCAATCAAAATCCGCACCAAGTACTTTCAACTTGTTAAGGTATGCCATTATCTCGAGAACGTGCTCCCTCACGGGCGTTCCTTCCACCATTTCCAACTTGACCGAGTCATGTTTAGTGAACTGATTAGTCATGGGATTCTGATGTGAAAACATCTCTTCAAGGTGTTCCATGATTTCAACAGCGGATACAATGTCTTCATGAACGCGCCTCAAATTCTCAGACAGAAATGTCAAGATGATGCACTTCATTCATTGTCACGCTTCCGATCATAAACTGCCTCTTCCCATTGCTTGACTTATCATTAGGCTTGCCGGGTATAAATAACCCAATTGTGTTTTCGTGCAGTAAGGACAAATTTAAAAAAACATTTCCAATCGATATAATTCTCTCCAAAAAGTTTATTAACTTTAAGTATATTAAACAGTGGATTAAAAGGTTGCGACATGATGAAATGAGAATAAAACATACATTCATATCAATATCTAGAAAAATATGAAATTATCGCATAATTCGATCACATCAATTATATTGAAACCTTAAAACAATATAATCATGCATCAGCCAACATCTCGAAACAATTTAAATGCGCCACGAGGGGTGGTCTATACATTTAAACACATTCAAGCGGATTACAAACTTAAAAGTTACAAATCCTTAATTCAAAATTAATAGTTGGCTCCCACTTTGACCACATAGAAACTGACAGGGACTCCGAGGGGAGTAAGTTAATATCAATTTCCTATGCCTAAGTAATAACCATAATTAAATACAGGATTATTATTTCGCTTTGAGCAAGCCACTCGTGGTGAGGGTCAATACCGCCACTAGTAATAATCCACAATCATCCTTTCGGAATTTATTCATGTGAAATCCGTTCTTTTGGCCGATCCGAGGGGGAAATGTATTCCAAAAGAACTTCACAAATAAATAAATTATGGAGGTCAAAATAATCCAATTTTAATATCCGGAATAAAATTGCGATTATAAAAACATACTTAGTAATTTTCGAAAGTAAGGTTTTTCTTGGACAATTAAATTCATGCAAACACATATTAACAAATAATAATAAGTGCACGAAATAAAACATCCATCAAAACAAAAATTAAACACATTGGAGCACTCAAATCCAATTGTCACGGTTTAATTTATTCACGTCTTGATGCGAAAAATCGTCCTTGTTGCTTTCCGACATTCGTCTCGACGTGCTCCCACTCGAACAACAACACTTCTTCAAAACCAGCATCGTTTGGGGTTCGGGACGACGTTTAAAATCACACGGAAAAAAACACGAACAGAAAAAATTCCACGGCCTGAGATACAGCGCGCGTCGGCCCACGAAGTGGGCCCGCGCGCTTCCCGGCCCGAGAAGCGCTGAAGCGCTGCACGGAGGCGCGCCGAGGTGCACCCGAGGCGCTGCAGCCCGCGCCCACGCGTGCGCGCGGCGCCGAGCCCCCGTTGCGCACGGCGTGCGCCGTGCACCCCCGTGCGCCGTTTTTTTCGCCGTTCGTACTCGTTTTCTTCACCCCTTGCATGATTTTACGTCCATACACGCGCCACGCTTGTATGCGTCGTCCGGGTACGCCGTTTTTAATTCTTCGTTCTTCGTCACGATCCGGTTACAATTTATTTTTACAAAAATAAATACTAGATCTAGACTAGTCTATTACAATGATCGAATCAAAATAAAAAGAACTAATCTACTCGTGGATTTTCTCACGAGAAAAACGAATTCGAACGAATCGAATTAAAAAACAATTAATTCACACGCATGAAATTAACAACATTAAAAACCATGACAATTGGATACCTGCAAAAAAGATCTAACAATTCTACTATCCAATTTCAATTTAATGTTCAACAATTTAAATTCCAATTTAAAATTCAGAGCCCGAAACTGTGGCTCTGATACCAGTTGTTGGGAAAATAGGGGTGCCCGGAATCTATTCTGGATGAATTTTAAATACGAATTTAAATACAATTATTACTAGCATGAATTAATCCTAATTAATTCAAATAATAATTCCAACAACTAATTATCATCATGCATGTTGAATTAATTTCACATATTTAATTAAGCGGAATAAACAATTAAATATGCGATTAACGTACCTCTTGTAGTATTGGCCTTTGGATATACGGGACAATTATAATCTCGCTCTATCAACCCAAAACCTTCTCAAGTATTTCCCTTTTCACCTCACTTGATCACCGGTGGGAGACGCTTTCAAGTAATTTAATAAACTAAGGAAAGAAAAATATCTATGCTTCTTGATTTTTCCAACACATGGAATTATGTACTTGGGGATGAAATAATCATCCCCTATTTATAATTAGAGGTGGTCGAATTTTTAGTGGATTATGGGCTTGGAAAAAATCTTTTCTTAGACTCTAAGAAATCTTGAATACATCTCATATATTATTTTCTCCAAAATAAAATATTCTACAAAAATCTCACCCTTCTAATTAATTAGTAATTTTCGAAAATTTCATAGAAGAAATCCAAGATTTGGATCTTCTTGAATATATGAGATATTCTTGTATTCTTAGAATACATATCTTCCATAATATCTTTCCAAGAAAATCAACAAAATCTTATTTCTCCTAATCATCATATTTTCGAAAATAATAAAGAAAAATCAGCATAATTATTTTCTTTTTATTTTAATCACCTTATCATTATTGGGCTACTTAATGGGCTACTTGAGGGGCCTTAAGGAGCATTAAGATTGGACCTCCTAATGGACTTCTGAATTTCAATATTGAGCCCCAATATAATTCAGCCCATTAATATTAATTATTACCACTAATAAATTATTATTGCACTATCCATCTTAATCCATATTACGATAATATGGGCTCCCGGTTATTATTTCCCGCGTTTAAGATTATCCAGTCCATTAATTAATTGAGCTTCTGAATAGCTCTAAATTAATTAATATATTTCACCTTGGAGTAAAGACAGCTCAACATTATTATTCGTACCGAAGAAACTAATTCTTCACTTGCAAGATTTGGTACAATAAAACTTCTGAGCCCACCAAGGGGACTAATCACATGAGCCGTACTCGCACGCGTTTCTCCGTATTAAATCTTAGCAACCGTCGTATGATTAATATTACTGCCCAAGACACAAAGTTCGAAGTCACAATGATTCTCACCCAACATGAATCAAAGCAGTAACCATTAAGCACACACGGTCCTATTTAAGTGACGAAGATTAAGAAATCAACAACCACTGAGGTCTAATTCTTCACCTTTCAGAACAGAAGAATTTATCCTCGCTGTAGGACCTCTTCAACACATACTAAATGTGCTAGTGCAATCTCTTAGTCAAGACAGACCAATCTGAGCCTTACACATCGACCTTTCACGGCGGATTGTTCAATTCCACCTAGGTCGTGAAATGTACGTTTAGTTACAAGTAAACTGTTAATGTTGTCTTCCGTGATCGGGTATCACCACATTAACTACTATGTAACACGTACTATATATTGAACGGTTTGCAATAGAAATTCAACATTCAATCATAACTAAAGCAAATGCGATAAAAGAATTATTCTCATAAAACAAGTGTTTGATACACGAGTTATACAAAGTAAAAGCATACTTTCACGTATAACTCCAACAGTTCTGATATTTTGTAATTCTAATTTTAGGTAATATATAATGGGAAAAAGCAGAATGAGGAGTCCGAGTAAAGATGATTCTTCATCCGAAGACGAATGGAGGCCACAACACAAGGTGTTGAAGACAAAGAAAAAACAGAAAATTAATACAGGTGTGATATACTTATTATGAAATGTATGGATTAGGTTAGTATAGAATTTATGCCCCTGCTAATATATTGCTGAAGAAAAAAATATACTACTATAAAAAAAATGTACTACAGTGTGTACTAATCAAGAAAACAATTTACTACACATGAAAATTATGTCTCTTTTCTGTACTAATGTTGCAAAATAGTACCAAACTGTTGCAACAAGCAAGAAAATAAATATTGGAATTACGGTTCACTATTATACGCTGGTTCATAGGACCTTCCGGTTGGATTGAAGGTTCATAGTTGATAGGATAGAATCCAAACTGGGATTGAAGGATAAATCCAATCCAATTTTGCATTTTCATCATTGAAAAATGTTTCAAAACACCAAACCTCGTACTTGATATCAAACGATCCCAGGTTTTGTTAACCATTTTAAATCTAGTGAGAGGCTCTGGGGGTATCTTGGATAGTATTTCTTCCATAATTTCAGCCGGAAAAATCATACCCCCTAACTCCGGCGAAGTTTCCATGCTTTGAGAATAGTTGTGTTTCAAGATAAAAGATAAATTTTGGGGAAGATTGTATATTTTCTAGACCTTGATGATGATTTGTGTTGTACTTTCTTGACTTTTGTAGTTAGGCCCCTATTTCCTGAGATGGTCGCGTCTCTTCGTTTACAAAGAGGAAATAGTTTGGAGGGAAAAAATATGAGGGGACGTGTTGCTTTGTGATGGGGCACAATTAAAATTTTGTTTATTTAGTTTAAAGTTACTAAATAGAGCACCAATTTGATGTTGGGCCCACTATTAATTTTACTTTAATTGAGAATTCCTAAAATTGTAAGAGGGTTTTCAGACATAAATTTGCGCCATAAATCAATACATATTGCTGTAATTGTGGTATAAATTTGTAATAGTAGTATATTAATTTTAGTCACTACAGACAAAAATAATACACTACAATATATATTTGCGTACTATACCTCACAAAAGTATACTACTATAATAAGTTACATACCCCACTATACAAAAATATACCAATGTACATAAGTTATACTCTAGTCCATTTGTAATTACTGTTGATGACCGTTTGACTTGTCTGTTTCATTCATGTTACTGTTAGTCTCAGCTGAAAAAAATAGTCGTTGGTTTGGAGGACATAACCCCTGCCTATAAATATCAGGTAATAAACACACAAATACATTAACTTTCTCCCAAAAAAATAGAATTACAAATGAGATAAGTCTTCTAAAAAAAGTTATACTGAAGAAGTGCTGAAAAAAAATGTCAAGTAGCACCTGCATATCAAACACCGATTCGTATCTAAAATACATAAAGGAGCCGTGTGTGAAGTGTTGTCGATCCACATGGATTCGTATTAGTGGCACACTGGAAAATCCGGGGAGAATCTACTATCACTGTGATGTGCACGGGTTCTCCCGTTGGTGTGTACTTGTGAATCTGGAAGCTTTTGAATCCGAGAATGAGAGCTACAATGCCATACGCCCTAACTACGTGGAAGATGTGAGGTATGAAATAAGACTGAAGACCTTGTTGATTGGGAATTTCATATCTGTTTTTGTAATTCTTTTCATCATTTTGGTCATTAATGATATGTTTTTTTATTACTATGGTAGTGTATCTGATTAGCTTGTTTATGATTTCTAATCGAGTTCAGGCAATGAATACAATACATTATGAGACTTTATACACAATCACTTCCTGAGGCAAAAAAATAGCCAAAAATTCTGAGACTTTGTATACAAAATAAGACAGATACCAGTTTTTCCCCATTCATTCAATAACTGCAGTAAAAAGCTAACACAAAATAGTTACTTACTACATACCACCACATGGTTGTATACAAAATTAAAGGGCAAGAAGGGACATAACTGATGTCCTTCAGAGTGCATCCAAAAAGTACTACTAAAACAACTAAACAACAGACCAAGCAAAAGACATCTAAATTAGTGTCAAAAGTGTCAGATATCATTCTGCCAGTTTCATCTTCTTGAGCTTTTTCCCATATTCACCAAACGATGGGATGTGATTCTTCTTGGGACATCCAGGCATGTTCCTCAGCACTGGGGGGAGAATCTTGTTGGTTGTTTCACTTATGAATTCGTAGTTCTCAGTTTCGGGGATTGGGTGTATGACATACATGTAGCACTTCCAGTATGTGTTGACAAAAAACAATCACCAACAAGCTGACACAGTAGGAGATTATACTTGGATATTACAAGGGTTGCGTGGGAGCAGGGGAACCCGGTAATCTGCCACTGACAACACGTGCATGACTTGTTTGCTATATCGACAACCACTTATGGAGATGTATCCACTTCAAACTTGTGGTTGCTTCTCTGAACAACCTTCCATGGTCAGGAGCAGTCTTGCTCGTATCCCCATAATGAGTCCTTGATAGGGCAAAGTAGGGTGTTCCAATCACAACTCGCAGATTTCCTCTCCATGTGCCACCTACTAACCTCTAGAAAAATGAAACATTTACAAGTGTTTTAAAGACTGGACAACTCATTCATGGTTATACATACAATACAATAATGAACAAATTACTGAAAATAAAAAAGATTCCAATACCTGATCTAATGTGATCAATCATATGTGTGATGGGGTAACCTCGGGCTCCTTTCAACCAAGCGTTCAACGATTCAATTGCATTGGATGTCATCTTACCGTACTGGGTGATATGAGGTGAGTGTGCAACAGCCCACTTCTCTTTGGGTAGTATGGAAAGCCATTTTCAACATTTTCTCCTCCAGCTTCCATGAATATAGCGAGCTTTTGATTAAATATGCGTTTGCTGGGAGCGTACGCACAATCTTTAAAAAGATCAGCCAATCTGTGTCTCTTGGCCTTTCTGATTCCACCACCAAATTTCCCTCTGAGGTTTGACAGTAGATGGAAAAGGCAAAAGAAGTTTACAGATTTTTCAAAAATAAGGGGGGAGGTAGAAATAAGACCGCAATTACGGTCAGAAATGTAGAAGACCTCCTTATCATGTTTGCAGCTATTGCGAAGCTTTGTGAGGAACCATTTCCAATTATCTATGTTCTCCGCAGATACAATCCCAAATGCAACAGGGAACAGACCTGCACCAAACAAAATTATTATGTGTGCATTTCTTCATTTGGCTAGTAAAAAAAAATGCAACAGGGATGGTACCATTGTTCTCATCTTTAGCAGTGGCTGTGAGTATGATCCTCTTAGCACGACCATGAAGAAATGTACCATCGAGAAACAACATAGGACGGCAGCTTTGAAAGCCTTTTAAACATGCATCGAATGTCATAAACACACGCTCAAAGCAATTGTTACAGTTGTTCACTTCAAGATCAAATATGCTGCCTATACATGAATTGATAATAATGAGAGGAGCACTAAATGACGAGGTCATAATACAGATTGCTCAGTAAATAATTATTCATCAGGATTGCTAAAAAAGTGCAGAAGCTGGCATGACTAACTAGTGCATGTTATAAAGCCATCTAAACATACATTGAATGCCACAACACAAATTATCAAAAAATAGATATGCAAAATTGAGCAATATGAGCAGAATGAGAAACATAACTACTAAACATCCCTAAGCAGATTGTTAACAAGCAATTCTGGTCAGAAAATTGCTGGAATGCTAACCAAACAATTACAGTCTTTTAGACTTACAATCAAAAGAATTTAACAACATAGACAAATGTGCCAAACAAATAAGATCCCTAAAATATCTCTACAACTCAAAACTCTAAAATAAATTTATCAACAAAGAGGTACTCAAAACAATAAATCAAAACATATGAATCAAATTAATTTATGGCTTACCAGGGTTGGTGCGCTTTATGGCATCGCCATACCAACGAAGATTATCGTATGAATCTTGGAAGGATCCAAAGAACTTATCCCGTGCAGACTCTGTTGTACGCCACACAGAATGGTACAGTATTGTAACACCATAATTGTTCCTTACCAAATCAACGACAATTTTGCCTCTTATATACTGGGTTGGACCTAACATCGTGCTCAACAAGTTGACTTATGACCTTGAGTCCAAACCTACTCCTACTGCCACAAGCTACCCTTCCCAAGCATGAGTGTACAAAAGTGACTTTGTAAATTTCAAAAGACATTGAAACTTTATTACATCGAGCCTTAATGAACCAACTACATTCTAGAGAAACCTTGTAACCACACTCTACGTGAATATACTTAGAATCATTCCTTACATATTTAAAGGTAAACCCCACTGTTGTAGCATGCAATATAACCTGTTTACAGAAACCAACAGCACCATCAAGGAAAATAGTACCAATACCTTATTCCATTATGTGTTGCCACTGATTGGAGAGTAAGTTTTTCCTAATTGTGACAGGATTGATATCGTATGATGGCAAGCTTGAAACACCACAAAACATTTCTTGGGCACCAGAAATTCTCCTATTTTTAACACACCTAAAGGGTATCTTACTTTGCTTCAAGACCTTAGTAGGACTTTGTAAACTATCAATATTGGAATGACCTAGGTGTTAGTGTTAGTGTCCTAACAATCCATCGAAAGGACAAAATGCTAAGATAATATTCAGATTTGGTTTAATATTATTGTTGGTTTAATATTAAATGTATGGCGTTACACTTATTTGAATATGATGTTTGATTGTTTGCATATATTCTTATTTGTGTTCCCATGAATTACTACTGTCATTGAGTGAGTGAGAACTCAGATGACTTAAGTATGATTCTCAAATAGCCCCGATCAAGGATCATCAAGAATGAGATATTGATGATGCAATTGAGATTGGTGTGCGATCTGCATCATACTATTAGAGAGTGTAGTAAGATCTCACTTACTACGAGGTATCGGGTATATCATGATTGATGCAAAGATATCTTAGAGGATATTGGTATACCCATCCGAGAAACCATTTGATGTAATTCCACATAATGTGTCTACGGGTGTCTCGGTTAGTGGGAGCGATGTGATACTCCTCTGACTTGAGGTCAATACGCACGACATGTGTGGAGTGGTGGACTTTGACCATGACCAACGCTTGCACCCTTCCATAGGTAGATATGACACAGATTGGGTTCATCACGAAATACATGTGCATGGTAGTTGAGCCAAGAATAGAATTCATTCCTCAATGTGGATTTAGAGAGAATACTCGTCTTCTCATCATAATTGGATCTAAGTCGTCGGCCAACGCACATCAACTTAGACTTTGTGCCTAAGTGTGATATACTTGATCAATTAGTGATTTGAGATAATATGATTAAGTTATTTGAATAGACACTTCATTATGTTCAAGATTTAATCGAGTATTCGTGAATGAAAGGAAGATATCACAATAGCCCACAATATTACAGGTAGTTGCAAATTTCCTCGCAACGTACCTCGTATATTGAGAATGTCTGATTTATTGTCTAGGGTTCAATTAAGACCGTTAGTTTGACTAATCGCTCGATATACGAGGGCCTATGGGTCACACAACAAGTAATGACAATTTACCAATTATAGTTGATTGATTAAATATTGTATTGGATATAATATTTAATTTATGAAGAATATAATAATAATTATATTTGGAATTAATTATTATTATTATTATTTAATTAAATTAGATTTAATTAAATATGAAATCCCAATAATAATATTTGGAATATTAGTATACAAGAATAATAGATATGGTAAAGATATTATTCGTATGAACATATCTAGGGAAATATAATCCGTAGAGATTATATTACGGGCTAGACCCAATATCTTGCTTAGGAATTAAGCCAAGTTAATCCCTATAAATATGTGTCCTATGGGAATTCAGAAAGTGATACAAGAAATATAATTTCTCTATAAAATCTCCAGTCGGAATTTTCCTAGCAAATTCGTCTCGAGATTCAACGCTGGCATATTGGTGTGGGTTGGTAGAAAGTCGTTACGTGGATACCATAGTTGAGGATTCCGCGTACAAATCGTTGTAAGGATTTATATATCGTTATTTATCCTTTATGTTTTATATTATACAACCATGTTTGAAGATTCGTTGTTGGTGAATCGTATTCTTCCGCTGCGCCGAACATTGTGTTCGTGCCTCTAAAACCTAACAGTGGTATCAGAGCTCTAGGCTCGGTTGTATACAAATTTTTGTGTATTAATTTGTAGGTAAATTATGTGCGGTTTTTCAAGAATTAATTTTGCCCAGAAGAATTTCACTTTGGTTTGTCTTACGGAAACCAACTTTTTTTTTTTAATAAAATCCAATTTGGTACATGATATAGGTTTTCTGGGAAAACTAATATCCTATTTACCTTGCCGTATTTTTTGACCAAATAATAAAGTTTGACTTTAATTTAAAAAAAAAAAAAGCACATGTTGTGACAGAATAGGATTATAGAGCATAAACAAGAAACGTAAAAAGACAAGAGATTTACGTGGTTCACCAAAAAATTGGCTACGTCCACGGGCAGAGAGGAGAACGGATTTTATTACTGATGTAGGTTACAGATTACAGATCTCAAAGACTATATATATAGCACTGAGATAAAACACCGAAATTGGGCTTAAGGCCCAATACTGCGTGTGATTCAAGACATATCAACAAATCTCCACCTTGACTTGAATCTTCCTTGCAGATGCATCATTACAATGCCAGATGAAACAGACTCCTCCTTTCTGCCTCAGATTTGCCCTCCTTGGGCAACTAACAGCTTGTGACGTTTAGCAAGTCCAAACAATGTCGAAACTTGCTATGCGGGACTGGCTTGGTGAACATGTCAGCAGGATTATCAGCAGTACCTACTTTCATCACCTTGATTCTCTGCTCATTCCTCAGAAAATGATACCTCACATCAATATGCTTTGTCCTCTCATGATGGACCTGATCCTTGGTCAAACAGATTGCACTCAGACTGTCACAGAATACAATAACTTGATCATGATGTAGACCAAGATCACCTACAAGCCCTTTCAACCAAACTCCCTCTTTAGCAGCTTCTGTCAGTGCCATATACTCTGCTTCAGTTGTAGACAAAGTAACTGTAGCCTGCAGAGTTGCCTTCCAACTAACAACAGAACCACAAAAAGTGAAAACATAACCAGTCATAGATCTTCTACTATCAACATCTCCAGCATAGTCAGAATCAGAATAACCAGTCACATAAATGTGAGCATCACCTCCATAAATGAGACCAACATCAGACGTACCTCTGAGATAACGAAAAATCCTCTTCACAGCTTGCCAATGCTCCTTTCCAGGTTGTCCCATGAACCTGCTGACAACACTAACAGCATGTGCAAGATCTGGTCTAGTGCAGACCATAGCATACATCAAACTCCCTACTGCATTAGAGTATGGGACTCGAGACATGTACACCTGCTCAGCTACAGATTTTGGTGCATGATCAGTGGATAAATGAATATTTGTAGCACTTGGAGTATCAATAGGCTTGGCGGTAGACATGCCAAATCTAGACAAAATCTTCTGAATGTAACTCTTCTGTGACAAGAAAAGCTTCTTCTTCTCTCTTTCCCTATATATCTCCATACCCAAAATTTTCTTGGCAGCACCCAAATCCTTCATATCGAACTCAGCACTGAGCAGATCCTTCAACTTCTGAATATCAGACTTGGACTTTGCAGCTATGAGCATATCATCCACATACAGGACAAGATAGATCATGGAACCATCATCAGCTTTGTTGTGATACACACAACAATCATACGGACTCCTGTTGTATCCCAACTGGATCATGTAACTGTCAAACCTCTTATACCACTGCCTTGGAGACTGCTTTAGCCCATATAAAGACCTACTCAACTTGCAAACATAATCTTCCTTCCCCGGAACCTGGAACCCCTCTGGCTGAGTCATGTAGATATCGTCTTCGAGCTTTCCATGTAGAAAAGCTGTCTTCACATCTAGTTGCTCAAGTTCTAAATCCTGATGTGCAACCATTGCTAGTAACACTCTGATGGAAGTGTGTCTGACCACTGGTGAGAATATCTCATTATAATCAACCCCCTCCTTCTGTGTGAACCCTCTTGCAACTAGCCGAGCTTTGTATCTCACACCCTCACCAGGTGTGGTTTCTTCCTTCTTCTTGAATATCCATTTGCAAGTAACAATTTTCCTCTCCTTAGGCCGTTTGACCAGCTCCCACGTCTCATTCTTGGCAAGCGATTCCATCTCTTCTCTCATTGCAGTGAGCCATTGGGCCGACTCACTGCATGAAACAGCCTCTCTGTAGGTGAATGGTTCACCTGCAGATGGTTCTTCCTCTTCCACCTCGTCAGCGACTTGTAATGCATAAGTCACCATATCCTCAAAACCGTACCGCACAGGAGGCTTCACGCCTGTTCTCCTAGCTCTATCAACAGCTATGCTTGTCTGGCGAGCTTCTGGATGAACATCAGAACTTGTACTTTCAGCAGGAGTATGTTGATCTTCTCCACCTTGGAGTTGTGATTTACTCTCATCGAGAGTGACTTGCAGCTCCACCTGTTTATCAACACTACTACAATTTTCTGTACAAACAGACTTCACAGTGGGGTTAAACATAGAATTCTCATCAAAAATCACATTCCTACTGAATATAACTCTATTCTCTGAAGGTGACCAGATTCTATATCCCTTAACTCCATCCCCGAAACCAACGAATATACCCTTCTTAGCTCTTGGCTCTAATTTACCCTCACTAACATGATAGTAAACAGTACAACCAAAAACCTTCAACAAAGAATAATCTGCAGGTTTATTAGACCATACCTCATAAGGTGTCTGGCAATCAATGCCAGTGTGAGGACCACGGTTGATCAGATAGCACGCCGTGTTTACTGCTTCTGCCCAGAACTTTCTAGCCAAACCAGCATTCGAGAGCATGCATCTTGCTCTCTCCAGCAATGTCTGATTCATGCGCTCTGCCACACCATTCTGCTGCGGTGTATGTCGAATAGTGTGGTGTCGAGCAATCCCTGCATCCTTACAGAACTCATTGAACTCAGATCTCCAGAACTCCAGACCATTATCAGTTCGCAGTCTCTTGATCTTCTTCCCAGTCTGATTTTCTACCAACGCCTTCCACTGCTTGAATTTCTTGAAAGCTTCACTTTTGTGTTTCATCATAATTACCCAAGTCATCCTTGAGTAGTCGTCAATCATAGACACAAAATATATGTGGCCTCCAATAGACTCAACACGTGACGGGCCCCAACAATCCATATGAATGTAGTCAAGAGTCCCCTTGGTCTGATGAACTGCCTTCTTTGGGAACTTGCTGCGATGAAGCTTCCCAAATACACAATGTTCGCAGAATTCAAGACTCTGCACTTTATGCCCAGATAGAAGATCCCGCTTTGACAAAATCTGCATCCCTCTTTCTCCCATATGACCGAGCCTCATATGCCACAACCTGGTCATATCCATGGTCTGAACCTCAGATGATGCAACATCAGCAGAACCTGTCACAGTGGAACCTCGCAGATAATATAAGGTACCACGTTTCAAGCCTGTCAGAACCACCTTTGAACCTTGACAAACATACATAACTCCACCTTCACCTTTGAAACTGAAACCCTTGCTGTCAAGGAGACTCAATGATATCAGATTCTTCGTCATCTGTGGAACATGCCTGACTTCATCCAAGGTGCAGAATACCCCATCATGTGTCCGTATCCTGACTGAGCCAATCCCAACCACCTTGCAGGCAGCACTGTTAGCCATGGTAACATTTCCTCCATCTATCTGCTCATAGGTCGAGAAGAACTCCCTGTTAGGACAAATATGGTATGATGCCCCAGAATCAAGAACCCACACATCATTACGATGTGACTGTTCAGCTGCAACCAAGGCCAGATCATCTTCAGAATTCGTATCAGTTTCTGCAACAGCTGCAGAACCGCCGACACCCTCTTTCTTCTCCTGCTTCCTCTTCTTCTTAGGACAATCATTCTTCCAGTGCCCTGGTTCTTTACAGTAATTGCAGATGTCATTGGGTTTAGGACCTTTTGAACCTTTCTGATTCGGCTTTCCAGTTTTCTTCCCAGATTTCTTTTGTCCCTTACCCGTGACATACAGCCCCGATGCCTGATTTTCTGTGGCCGAGCCAGTTGCCTGTTGACGATCTTCTCTGCTGTGGAGGGCAGATCGAACATCTTCCAGAGACAGAGTATCTTTCCCAGTAATAAACGATTCAACAAAATTCTCATACGATTCAGGCAAAGATACTAACAGAATTAAAGCAGCGTCCTCATCTTCTACTTTAACATCAATATTACGCAAATCTAGTAAAATTTTGTTTAATTTATCTAGATGATCCCGAAGGGGTGTACCTTCCTGCATGCGTAAACGGAACAGACGTTGCTTTAAAAGCAATTTATTGGTTAGAGACTTCGTCATGTAGAGACTCTCTAACTTCTTCCAGAGACCATCGGCAGTTTCCTGATCCGCAACCTCGATGATAACATCGTCAGACAGACATAGCATGATAGTCGAGTGGGCCTTTTCTTCTAGGGTATTCCACTCTTCTTCATCTGCATCCTCAGATTTAGGTTTTCCTAATAGCGGCGCCCACAAACCCTGCTGCTTCAGCAGAGATCGCATCTTGATTTGCCATAAGCCAAAACTATTTCTCCCGGTGAATTTGTCAACCTTTACGTTGAAAGCAGACATTCTCGATCGGCTCCAAAAAACCCTAATAGTGCGGAAAAAACCCTGATCGAAACGACCAGGCTCTTGATACCAGTTTGTTGTGACAGAATAGGATTATAGAGCATAAACAAGAAACGTAAAAAGACAAGAGATTTACGTGGTTCACCAAAAAATTGGCTACGTCCACGGGCAGAGAGGAGAACGGATTTTATTACTGATGTAGGTTACAGATTACAGATCTCAAAGACTATATATATAGCACTGAGATAAAACACCGAAATTGGGCTTAAGGCCCAATACTGCGTGTGATTCAAGACATATCAACAGCACATGTTTTGCTTTCGGTTTCTTTTCGGTGCCTTTAAAAAAAAATGGAATTGGATTCCCTTTTTTCGACCACAACACGGCAACCTATGTTGCACGGATTCTTCAAATTTTGGGGGTATGCAGTATCGGATACGCAGGGGATACGGGTGCGGGTGCGATTCGCGTCGGATTCGCACCCGATACGCCACGTGGCGTATCCAAATTTTTTTTAATTTTTTTTTAAGTTGGATACGCGTATCCCCCTCCAAGGATACGCGTTGGGGGATATGTGGGGGATACGCGAATCGGATAAAATATTGCAAAATTTATTAATTTTTGTAATTTTTTTTAAAATTTAATATTAAAATATAAATAATTAAATATATTAGTCAACAAACAAATCAAATAATACATCATCCAACCAAGTATTTCAATTTCTTAATTCTTATATAATTAAATAATTTGGAGAAATTTCTAAAATATATATGCTTTCTAATTTTTTAGTAATTATTCAATTTTCTAGAGATAATGGTTATGACAAGTGATAATGATAATGATGTTAATGTGAGTTGGTCATTGTATAAATATGTAGATTGAAATTTTTATTATGACTTGTGTAAGTTAATTATATTTAATATTTAATTGTTGCATATTTAGATAAAATTTTCTATATTTTAAATTTATTACATGTATTATATATAATAAAAAAAAATTAAATAGACGTATCCTTGCCGAATCGTATCCTAAACTTTTTGAAAAACTCCGTATCCCCGCACCCGTGTCGTATCGCTCCCGCACCCCGCACCCGCACCCGTGCAACATAGACGGCAACTCAATTTAATTGAGAAACATATTGGATATGTTCCCACCTGAGTTCGTGACTGGTTATTGCCCCCGAACCAGATCGCGCCACGCCTCTTCTTCTCGCATTGGACTCAAACCGTTGCTGTTACACCACCGTGGTTCGACGGTTGGCGGGGTGAGTTGCGATGACCGGGGCTGCTAGGCGGCATAATTGCATTGAAAGCAATACAGCCTTCGGCAAGCACCGATCTCCGACGGCGAGCGTAAACCGATCAAGCATAAGCGGCGGCACTTGGCGTGTCGCGGCAGCGGCGCTAGACTGGGATATAGCTGCGGATGAATTGGGTCTTTGATCTGGCCTGGTGCCGAAATCGTAGCAGACACCGCTGGTTTGGCGGATCGGTTGGTGGTAGCCGCTGAGGGGGGGTTTTCAACCGATGGGAGCCGTGTTGGCTGGGAGCGGCCATGATAAACGATAGGATTTAGAATCCCTGTTTCAGCATGATGTCCTAGGGGCTTTGCTTGAGAATTTGATTCTCTCTAAGGGCTTTTTGTGCAAATTAAATAACTCTTTGAAATTTCATCTTAGCCCTTGGGGCCTTATAAAATTTATGAATTTTATGTAAAGTTGCAATTTAATCCCTAGATCTTGTTTTGAAATTCTGGAAAATATTAAGGCCTCGTTTGATTTGAGGAATTTTAGAAATTCTAAAACACAAAATAAAGGGTCTGTTTGGTTGGACCAAAATAATGAATTTTTGGAATTTAAATTAGTAATTGTTTGGTTAGACAAAATTTTGAAATTCTGAAAAATTGTGCAAAGTCCTGTTTGGTTTGAATGAATTTTGAAAATTCTAAAAACAGATAAGGGATTATTTGGTTGGACCAAATTTCTATTAATTTGATAAATTAATATTTTGGGCAAAATAATTTTGAAAAATAACTTTAGAAATTAATCAAAAGCTTGGAGCTTGTTGATATTTCTAATTTTAGCAATATTTCACCTACGGATAATTAATTGTTAAACACGTTTATATGATTTACGTGTTATTTATAAATATTGATTATTTATAAATATTAAATATTTTGCATGTTTATTTGATTTATGTGCTAAATATTTATTAGATGCTTTATTCATGCGAATTTAAATTTTGAAATAAAGCATTAGAACTTGATTATTTGCTCCTCACTTGTATAACTGCTTATGTGAATCGAAATTTACATTATTAGTTATAGCCCACATTAATTTGTTTGTGTAGGCGGCACCCAATATTTGTCGGACCGTATTAAATGTTTGGATAGACGGCGCCCAATATATGTTTGTCCGCACATGTCATGTTTGGGTAGGCGGCGCCCAATAATTGCTCATATGTGACGTAGTTATCATGTTGGATCTCGATTAAGCAATTAATACCCCGTCTTTAAAAATGATCCTCACTAAAATATGGTTTTTCATTAAATTGAATGATGTCTTCCATTAAAATTAAAAGTAAACCGGAGATTTCGTTCCAATGAGTATTTAAGGCCCAAGTCTTTTGCTCGAATCTACATCTAACGGGACTTTTATAGGGACATATTTGTCGCCGCTTAATGGTTGTAAACCAACTTAATTCTGTTTCACCAGCCCAAGCAGGGAAACGAGAATTAAGTGACATCCGATTGAACTAGGTTCAATCAACTAGGAATTGCGTGAGGCAATTGGTTTAGAGACCTACCAGTTCTGCTGTTGCATTGTTCAGCCCAAGCAGTCATTGTAATAGTAGGAATGTGGATCCTAGTCCATTACAATTTATATTAGATATAAAATCGTACTCTTCCGATGAGGTCGTTGAGTATGTGAAAATAATGGAGACAAAATAAATTAAAAGTCATGTTTATTTTGATTGTTGAATATTGATCATAGGAAATATGTGTTTAATTCCAGTTTTAATTTATTTCTCTAGAATTGTTGAAATGAAATAACTTTTCATTGAGAAATGTTCTGAAAACAAACAAATTGGCTGGGCCAAAATTTCTGGACTAGCACTAAAACGTGTGTTTGGTGCTAAGGCAAGAAGAGATTGAGTACGTGTTAGACACGACAATCCCTTTACCCATGAGGCTGGTTCAGTTGAGGCTGCAGTGTTTGACGTTACGGCTCAAAGAAGCATCAAGATGATGTTTCCTAGACTCTATGTTATGATTGCTCGACATGACTCCCAAATTGCAAGGCAACATGAGAAAATGGATACCTTCGACAAGCTTAAGCGTCTGAAGGATCTCTTTTATTCTAGATCTCGTTTGAGATTTATGAAGTGATGAGAGATTTGTTCAGATGTCGATTAGCGAAAGGAGGGAAGATTTCACCTCATGTGTTATCCTCAAGTCGCTCCCCGATTCATATTCTAGTTTCGCAGTAAATTTAATATGAAGAAGACGGAAGCGACGATGCCGGAGCCTCATAACATGCTTAAGACTTTTGAGTCTTCCACTGCTAAGGAAAAACCCGTGCTCATGGTGAGTGCTTCTACTTCTTCCGACCCGAAAGGCGAGAAGAAGCGAAGGAGTAAGGCTAAGAGGGCTCCAAGCCCAACTTCCTGAAGGCAAAATGTGGAGTTCAAAATTAAGAGCCGGTTAATAAGGATGTGTGACCCACTGCAATTGAAAGGGGTATTAGAAGAAGGACTCTGAGGTTCTAGCAACCGAGAAGAAAACACAAGGTGTTTTAGCTGCTAGAACAAGTATGGTTGTTGTTAAGATAAACATGTTCACTAATAGTTCAAACTGCTAGGCATTTGTTGGGTTATGGACATGATGTTCTTAATATAAAAAGTAGAGAAACAACTTGGTAAGAGTATCAAGACTCTTCGATTGGATCGAAGAGGTGAGTACCTTAGCCATGAATACATGGATTACTTGAAGCTTCATGGAATCCAGTCACAATGGACTCCTCCCAGAACACCTCAGATGGACGGTGTGTCCGAAAGGAGAAACCGAACCTTGTTAGACATGGTAAGGTTCATGATGAGTTTTTTCCTCTTTTCCAACATTCTTATGGGGATATGCATTACAAACCTCAATCTACATTCTGAATAAGATTCCGTTCAAATCAGTTGAGCAGACTCCATACGAGCTATGGAACGGCAAGATGCCACCTTTTCTACACGTTATAACGTGGGGTTGCCCCGCAGTTATGAAGAAAATGCTAACTGATAAGTTAGAATCCAAAGGTGAAAATGGTTATTTTGTGGGATATCCTAAAGAGACAAGGGGATATCATTTCTATCTACCGGAGAAACAACCAGTGATTGTTTCTAGGCAAGCCAAGGTCCTAAAAGACGAGTACGTCTTTAAGGAACAAAGCCGTAAGAAGATAGAACTTGAAGAGATTCAAGAACCACGAATTAACATAGAGACTGATGATTTGTTAAAGCAACATGACAAAGAATCAGTGGGAGCATTCATCAACTCTCATGGTGGAAGTTTATCACTAGGTGATCCTCTTTCAGCCAGTGGGAGTGTAATTGGAGTTGCATTGCCTTCGCAACAACCTCCAAGTGGGCTGAATGAGAATGACATAGTTCAAACTCCCGCCCAAGAGGCATTTGAAAGTGTTGCTCTTGAGGACTCTCCGGTCAACAATGAAGTCGTTGTACCACAAAATTTTCACGATCAGAATGTACAGTCTGCACAACCACAACTCCGTAAGTAGACTAGGATTCGTAATCCACCCACAAGGTATTATGGGTTCCTCGTGGAGGAACATGATGACGTGGAGGTTTTGGATAAATACGAATCTAGAACTTATACTGAAGCATTAATAGATGTTGACTCAGAAAAGTGGCATGAAGCAATGAAATTTGAGATGGACTAGATGTACACCATTTAAGTCTAGGACTTAATTGAGTTGCTAGAAAGGGGTTAGACCCATAGATTGCAAGTGAGTCTTCAGGCGTAAGACCGATGCAAATGGCAAAGTACAAACCTATAAAGATAGATTGGTGGCGAAAGGTTATAGTCGACACAAGGTATTGACTATAATGAGACTTTTTTGCCAGTTGCTAAGATCAAGTCCATCCGAATTTTACTTGCGATAGCAGCACACCACATTTATGAGTTTTGGTAGATGGACGTCAAAACAACTTTCCTCAATGGTAACATTGATAAGGAAGTGTTTGTGACTCAACCAGAGGGTTTTATATCTAAGCCAAAATCTAATTTTGTGTGCAAGCTTAAAAGATCCATCTATGGATTAAAGCAATCTTCTAGGAGTTAGAATATCCAATTTGATGAAGCTATCAAATCCTTTTGACTTCATCTGAAATTTGGAAGATCCTTGCGTTTATCGTAAACACAGCGGGAAAAGTGTTGTCTTTATAGTCGTATATGTCAATGGCATATTGATTATAGGAAATAACATCCCGCCAATGCAGTCCATAAAAGATTGGTTATCAAATACCTTCATGATGAAGGATCTTGGTGAAGTATGCTACAACTTAGGGATCAAGATCCATAGGGATAGATCCAAGAAGATGGTAGGGCTGTCACAATCCACCTACGTAGATAAGGTGTTGAAGCATTTTGTGATAGAGAACTCTAAGAGAGGGTCTCTATCAACAAATCATGGGATATGGCTGTCGAAGAAGGATTGTCCTTCTAGCGAAGCTGATATCGAGCACATGAAGGACGTTTCATATGCATCTGCAGTTGGGTTCCATCATGTACGCCATGACTTGCACGAGGCCAGATGTGGCCTACGCTGTCAACATCACTGGTACATACCAGCAGAATCCAGGTGAGTCTCACCGGATTGCTGTCAAGAATGTTATGAAGTACCTCAGACGTACTAAAGAACATGTTCTTATCTATGGAAGACAGTTAGAGCTAGTCGTTACGGGCTATGCTGATGCGAGTTTCCAGTTAGACTGTGAAGATTACAAATCACAGTTAAATTATATTTACAATCTCAATGATGAGGCGGTGAGTTGGAATAGTTCCAAGCAAGATCTCACCCTAGATTCAACAACCGATGCTAAGTACATTGCTGTATCAGAAGCCTTTGATGCTGTCTGGATTTTAAGGTTCTTGAGAGAACTAGGGGTAGTTCTGAGTGCCAGTTGTCAAATAGAGTTGTATTGTGACAACATTGGTGCGATTGCATGAGCAAAGGAACCGAGATCTGATAACAGAAATAAGCATGTACGGAAGCATTATCATTTGATCTGAGAGATCATATCGATGGGAGAAATGAAATTAAAATATTTCCCATAAAGGATAATCCTTTTCACTGTTCATGTACACACTAGACATTTGATGGTCTAGGGGTTAGACATGTAGGTGATTGGCTCTAGTCCAAGTGGGAGATTGTTAGTGTAAGTGTCCTAGAGACAATCCATCGAAAGGACATAATGCTAAGATAATATTCAGATTTGGCTTAATAT
Organism: Ballota nigra; assembly: GCA_947034835.1. Lineage (NCBI taxonomy): Eukaryota > Viridiplantae > Streptophyta > Magnoliopsida > Lamiales > Lamiaceae > Ballota > Ballota nigra. The sequence goes on from OX344721.1 coordinate 32,366,873, forward strand.
TATTGTTGGTTTAATATTAAATGTATGACGTTACACTTATCTGAATATGATGTTTGATTGTTTGCATATATTCTTATTTGTGTTCACATGAATCACTACTGTCATTGAGTGAGTGAGAACTTAGATGACTTAAGTATGATTCTCAAATAGCCCCGATCAAAGATCATCGAGAATGGGATATTGATGATACAATTGAGATTAGTGTGCGATCTGCATCATACTCTTAGAGAGTGTAGTAAGATCTCACTTACTACGAGGTACCGGGTATCTCATGATGGATGCACAGATATCTTAGAGGGTATTGGTATACCCATCCGAGAAACCGTTTGATGTAATTCCACATAATGTGTCTACGGGTGTCTCGGTTAGTGGGAGCGATGTGATACTCCTCTGACTTGAGGTCAATACGCACGACATGTGTGGAGTGGTGGACTTTGACCATGATCGACGCTTGCACCCTTCCATGGGTAGATATGGCATGGATTGGGTTCATCATGAAATACATGTGCGTGGTAGTTGAGCCAAGAATAGAATTCATTCCTCGATGTGGATTTAGAGAGAATACTCGTCTTCTTATCATAATTGGATCTAAGTCGTCGGTCGACGCACATCAACTTAGACTTTGTGGCTAAGTATGATATACTTGATCAATTAGTGATTTGAGATAATATGATTAAGTTATTTAAATAGACACTTCATCATGTTCAAGACTTAATCGAGTATTCGTGAATGAAAGGAAGATATCACAATAGCCCACACTATTACAGGTAGTTGTAGATTTCCTCGCAACATACCTCGTATATTGAGAATGTCTGATTTATTGTCTAGGGTTAAATTAAGACCGATAGTTTGGCTAATCGCTCGATATACGAGGGCCTATGAGTCACACAACAAGTAATGGCAATTTACCAATTATAGTTGGTTGATTAAATATTGTATTAGATATAATATTTAATTTATGAAGAATATAATAATAATTATATTTGGAATTAATTATTATTATTATTTAATTAAATTAGATTTAATTAAATATGAAATCCCAATAATAATATTTGGTATATTAGTATACAAGATTAATAGATATGGTAAATATATTATTCGTAGGAACATATCTAGGGAAATATAATCTGTAGAGATTATATTACGGGTTAGACCCGATATCTTGCTTAGGAATTAAGCTAAATTAATCCCTATAAATATGTGTCCTATGGGAATTCAGAAAGTGATACAAGAAATATAATTTCTCCATAAAATCTCCAGTCGGAATTTTTCTAGCAAATTTGTCTCGAGATTCAACGCTGGCATATTGGTGCGGGTTGGTAGAAAGTCATTACGTGGATACCATAGTTGAGGATTCCGCGTACAAATCGCTGTAAGGATTTATATATCGTTATTTATCCTTTATGTTTTATATTATACAACCATGTTTGAAGATTCGTTGTCGGTGAATCGTGTTCTTCCGCTGCGCCGAACATTGTATTTGTGCCTCTAAAACCCAACAATAGGGCAGACCCAATCAAAGGAATAGATATTGTCCAAAGGGTATGCTCACCTACGGTTTGAATATGAGTAACAGGGGAGACACTAAGGGTGGAATCAACTTGGGATAATGTCGAAACTTGGGAAACAAGAACATGCACTATCTTCTCCGAAGTTAAATTGCATATCAAAATCATATTCCTCAAATCGCTATCAGATTCTAGAACGCAATTAGAAATTGGCCCAACTGAATAATAAAATTTCGAAACAATTTTGCTCAATTCAACCCACATGCCTTTAACTTCGGAAGTGAAATCGATGAAAAGTGAATCATCTCGAAGCTTCAAGACACGACACTCCCCATTGAATAGTACATAAACGATGACCTCCATTACATCTAAATGAAACAATCTGTATAGTGAAATATGAGAAAAAGAGAAAATTTTGATTTGAAAAAAGTTAGCCCTAATCTTGTAGCGAAAATGAAACCTTTCGGCCATGATTAGACGGGTGTGAGAGCAGGAGGAGTGAAGCGACTGAAGCCGCTCTGCCGCGGGAGGGAGAAGAATGAGGTGAGGTGGCGCCTATTTTATTAATAAAAGGTACATGGGTATATTGGGCATTGATCAAAATTATATGTAATGTAATTAAAGTGGAATATATCCACAATAAACTAAATTTATGAAGGTAAGTGGAAGGAAAAAAAAGTGTGAACTTGTGTACTAGACGGCAATTTTTTCTAGTTTTAGTTGAATGGATACTATATTATTTATTTATTGAAGTTTTAAGTGATGAGAATGAAGTGGAGGATTGGATATGAGGTGAGGTGAGACCCAACTCAAGTTTGTTAAATCTTTTATACCCATTTATAAGAGTGTTTTGATCCTTTATCATGATTTGGGTATAAAAGATTTTTTAAAGTTAACGTGGGTAAGATAAATTTTGAGTAGGTTTATATGAAAATGCTTCAAAATAAGCTTATCATGAAATAGTGTTAGAGTATCATTAATCTCATCAAGAGTATCATTAAACCTTTCAGTGGTATCACTAATCTGGGTCAGTGGTATTATATTGTAATTGTTTTAAATTTTCTTGAACTCAGACTAATGATACCCCTGATGAGATTAATGACACTCCCGATGAGATTAATTATACTTTAAAATTATTTCATAATAAGCTTATCATGAACTATTTTCATATAATACTTTGCCATAAATTTTTGGAAGTTGGAAATGAGTAATTTGTGGTATTTTCACAAAAAATTATATATAAACTCAAAACATTATAAACTTTCAAATAAATTTATAAGATTAAAAAATAACTAATTTATAGTTTAACATTTGTTACATGTGCATTACAAGTTTCAACCACTTTCTCAATACCAAGTTCATTATTCTCCCAATATTTTATATTTTACTTCGTTCAGCAAATGCTTAGATCAATTGTTATTCACTATGATTACTTATTTACTAGAATTAAAGTATTTATAGATATCATCACTTGAATTGCAGTTTTTAATCATGCTTCTTTTTTCTCCATTGAGGAAAAAAATATTGAAAATAAAATATTAAAATTAAATAAACAATCCATAAATTATTTTTAGTTATATAATATTACAAAAATTACATATATATTAAAAATATATGTCAAGCTAAAACTAGACACTTGAATACTCTTTGAACTTTTAATCCATAAAAATTATCATATTTTATTAAGTATAAATAACTTGATACCTAAGCTTTGTGGAAACAATTTTTGTGTGGGCATTTACAATATTAATGGAGTATTTTAAAAAAAATTATGGAGGCTTTGGAAATAAAAATTAAAAAAGCAAGGAAAAAATTAGTTAAGAATTTATGGCACAAATTGTAAGCAACTATCTATCAAATTTGGGCAATTTGCAGGATTTGACATTAGACAACTGAAGAGTAGAAGTGCCCCTATTACCATAATACCATTCAGCCACCCACAATCATTGTTTAGATTTTGCACATATATTTATTTATAATATAGGGAAAAATCCTTTTTTAGCCATGGTGTATATGTAGTATATCAAAAATGCCCTAACCATTTGGGAAAATTCCTTTTTTAGCCATTTTAAGGGTATAATGATATTTTTACCCCCAAACAAACATGTTATTTCCGTTTGACTCCCGTGCCCTGAGCTGCCCGATTGGTTAGAAAAGAATTTTTGCAAATTACTCATAAAATTTCATTTTTCCCCCTGAATTGTTGACAAATTCGGTCGTTTAATCCAATTTCCCCCTCAAATTCAATTTATGTAAACACCATTGTTATTAACTTCTGAAAACAGAAAACGTTGCTCGTGTAATGCAATAAATCGCATTGGAGCAGGGGTCATTCGCGAATTTTGAAAACAGAAAACGTGGGTTTTTTAATGCAATCAATCGCATTGGAGCTGAGTTTATTCACGGATTGTGAAAACCGAAAACGTGGGTTCTCGAAAGCATTCACGAATTATGATGAAACACAATCAAGTTTTGCAATTTCAAGGTATGTATGCTTCTTTTTTACTCTCAGTTTTCGTGCACCTGTTATTTCTCAAATTTCTTTCGTTAACCATATTTTTTGTTTTCTTCTTGTTATTCCTGGGTATTTGCGCGTTGAATTTATTTTTTCACAATTATTTTGCTCGGTATTTATCTAGCCCTGATTTGTGTTAAATTAATTTTAGAATGTATAAAAATTTATGATAAAATATCAAAGGAGAAGTTGCTTGCTCCCTAAGTTCTTGTAATTGTTATTTCCCTTTTATTGTAACCTATGTTTGTAGCATAAATTTATATCTTCATTGTTTTACATGAATAGATATGAAGACAAGAAATTTTTTGGGTGTACATTACAATGGATACTTTGAAGAATCGAAATATGCTGCTGGTAGTTTTGGTGCTCTAAGGATATTTGAGCAGAAGATGAGGCTCACTAATTTTAGTAGACTTGTTCTTGAATTTTGTGGTCCAACTAGCTGCGGAAAATTTTATACATTTTACGAACTCGCAAACTTCGGAACTCCATCTAAGGGTAAAGATATTTTTGTTGAGATTAAGAACGATGATGATGTCGAGTCGTTTCTTACTTGTTCAGATGCCCCTGAGGTTTATGTGTGTATGTGAAGATTTTGGTCAGCAGAGCACGACAAGTTCATCTGTCCAAAACAAAAATGTGAATGGTTTGGAGGAGTTAGCTTCTAATAATTTTAGTGTTACCCCAAATCTCCCTGATCATGTAGTGTCTATGAATAGTGACAATGAGTTAAGTATTCCCCACTATTCTGAATCTTCATACTCCTCCTATGAATCTGAGGATGAAGATGAATGTCCACCTCCAGTACCCACACACCCAGTACCTAATATGCCTATTCCAGATCCTTGGTTGCTCCCACACATCCCCAAAACATTACATCCCCAGGAACTACATTCCCCATCATCCTTACAAAAGGCCGTTCCTGGACAATTATCCACAAAAGAGGTATTTTTGTCCAAAGCAGAAATGGTTCACTCTGATGGTCTACACCATCTCGACAATCACTTAGAGTTTTGTATTGCACGATCTTGTACTGAGAGATGGGTCGCGGTCTGTCCTAATTCGGACTGTTCTTTTGCAATTAATGCAAGGTCCATGAAAGGGGTATGGAGGTTCAACCTTTGTAAAAGTCACACGTGTCATTTTGATCCCGATCGCAAACGACCAAGAAGTCTCCCTTCAAAAGTGCTTGGGTCCATATTTGCTAACAAACAGAAGGATAGGGAGGATGCCTACACACCCAAGAGTATCCAAACTGAGTTGAGTAAAATGTATGAGATGGATCTGTTGTATGGTCAATCCTTTAGGTCGAAGCATCGCATGGCGGACATATTATATGGAAATCATCTTGAGTCATTTAAGATGCTTCCTTCTTACCTGGAAATGCTAGGATCTGCAAATCCCGGATCTCAAATCAAGCTTTTAAGGGAACATGATGGTAGCTTCAAATATGTTTTTTTTTTGCGCTTCGTGCTTCAATTGAGGGTTTTAAACACGCAAGACATTTGAAGGGAAAATACAAGGGTATTGTATTTGTTGCTGTTACCCAAGATGTGAACCATCGATTGTTTCCCCTGGCTATGGGCATCGGTGCTGTAGAAAACAATGATTCATGGACGTGGTTCCTTCACCGATTAAAAGAAGCCTTCGATTCACCTCCAGGTCTTTTGATTGTGTCTGACCAACACTTATGCATAATTACTGCTGCTCAGATTGTTTTTTCCGGTGTAGCTCATGGTTTGTATTTTTTCCATCTAAACAAGAAATATGCTAAATACGGGAGAACTGTGGCAAAGTGTTTCTCAACAACAGCACACACCTATATTCCTGATGAATTCAACAGGTACATCTAAATTGTAAATTCTTTATCCTTTAGTTTAGGGTTGCATAACATGTTTTTGAGTTGTTATCCTGAGTTTTAATTTAAATAATTTGGAATTATATGTAGATGCATGAGTGTTCTTGATAGTGTTTCTGGAGGTAAACTGGGGAAATCTCTACGAAGTAAAGGGTTTGATCGCAGGTCACGAGTTCACTGCAAAACTCATCGGTATGAGTTCATGACGTTAAACTGTGCAGAGTCGTGGAACAGTCGAATTCTTTGGGCAGGTGATAAGCCAATTGTCTACGTTTTAGAAGCAATTAGACATGTTATGCAAGATTGGTTCATAGAAAGGAGTATTGAGCTAGGTTCGCAATCTGGTTACCTTTGCTCGCGTGTTTTCGATATCCTTTCTAGCCAATAAATAATGGTCGATTCACACACCGTTGAGCAGGTTACCGCATATCAGTTTACAATGTCCAAGGGAAACAATAGTTACATGGTCGACTTGGATAAGCGGACCTGCTCATGTTTTGAGTTTGAAAAATAAGGTATTCCATGCGTTCATGCACACGCTGCCATCAGGTACGTTGTATATCTGTATTACAGATTAATTTTGTTGATATTTGTGATTAGTATTTTTATTAGTTCGTTAATAATGTTGACATGTGTGTAGAATTTAGGAACTATTATCTTAGCTTTGGGTTAGCTTTTTTTAGGTGTGGTTTTTTAATGTTGCTTGTGTTGTACGTTCATTGGTTGGTTTATTGCTTTTTTTTTCTAATTTTATTACAGGAAGCTTAATTTGAAAGTGAGTAGGTATGTTGATATTTTCTATACATCCGATAGTGTGCGACGAATGTGGGCGGGTTCAGTAATGCCCGTACCCGATCTGAAAAACTGGTGTGTTTTTTATAATACGAAAGATATTGTATGCAATCCACCACCTATACACAGGCAAACTGGTCGGCCAAGGATGAGCAGGAAGAAAGTCAAAATTGAAATGAAGCCTAAGAAGAAGCGCAAGAGCCAACAATGCGCACGTTGTCATGCATTTGACCATAATCAAGCAACCTGCCATGTTCATGCCTTTAAATTTTGGAAAAAGTCAACATTCATTGGATGAACCAGAGTCATCCTGTCGTCCTCCTCAAAGGAGTCATTCCTAATGTACTCAACATTCAACTTTGAAATATTAACTAATGATTTGTATTCTGCTATTTGGTACTTTTTGTAATACTTTGAAAACTGTTATATTCTGAAATGGAATGTGGCATATTCAAATTATATATATATATATATATATATATATATATATATATATATATGTTAATTTCATTATTATTTGTGTTCGTTTTTTAGTTCTAGGGTGGTGGAAACAACGTACTTGATGTGGACTAGGGTGGAGTATAGTGGAGTGGATTGTTAAATGTGTGGAATCTAATGAAATGTGGCATATTGTAACTTGTATATACATATATATGTTAATTTCATTATTATTTGTGTTTGTTTTTTTAGTTTTAGGGTGGTGGAAACAACGTACTTGATGTGGAATGGAGTGGAGTGGATTGTTAAGTGTGTGGAATCTAATGGAATGTGGCATATTGTAACTTGTATATACATTCCAGTAAAAAAAAAAAAAAAAAAAAAACTTGTATATACATATATATGTTTAATTTCATTACTATTTGTGTTCGTTTTTTAGTTTTAGGGTGGTGGAAACAACGTACTTGATGTGGAATGGGGTGGACTGGATTGTTAAGTGTGTGGAATCTAATGGAATATGACATATTGTAACTTGTATATACATATATATGTTAATTTCATTATTATTTGTGTTCGTTTTTTAGTTTTAGGTTGGTGGAAACAACGTACTTGATGTGGAATGGGGTGAAAAATGCGTAGTTGATGGAATGGGGTGGAGTTTACTGCAGTGAAATGTAGTTATTCGGACACACTATTATTGTCATGTTATATGGTATAAAAGCTAAAAGTTCTTAAAGAGCAACTAATTATTTTTATCCCCCTCTTTCCACATAATTTCACATATATTAATTGTTTAATACGAAATGTGCATTGTTTTGTGTTTCCTATTAAATATTATATTTACAGTATTGTTAAGGAACAAGAATATGTTAATAAATCTTCTTCTTAGAAGAACACATTTATCCACGTTATTTAACTTTATTTCAATTTAAACCCCAATATTCCACATTTAAACCACACTATAACACACTATTCCACACTATTTTACATAGCGGTAGTTAATTTCTTCGTGTTCAAACAAACCATTTTGGTCCTAATCATTACAAAATATGTTCCCGAATAAAAAAATTAAAAAATAACTAAAAATGTGGCGCCAATCTCTTAAAAATGGCGCCAAAATAGACGCTCCAAAAAAATTATGACAATAGAAACCAATCCCAGTCCAATCGAAGCGGCGAATTCAACCGTGCCTAATCCCAGTCCAATCGAAGCGGCGCATTTAACCGTGCCCAATCCCAGTTCAATTGAAGTGGTGACTGCGCGCTTATTTAATCACTCTAATGTCATACGAGATAAATGATCTTTTTTAGTTTCTTCTCATTCAACTCATTTCAAATTCGAACATTAAAAGATCATCATAATGGAAATCACTGTTCAACTCCCCCCTGAAATCATAGAAGAGATATTTGTTAGGTTACCATCTAAGGCCATTGTTAGGTGTAAGATCCTATCTAAAGATTGGTTTGGTACAATTTCAGATCCCACTTTTGTGAAAAGGCACAGAGCCCGAATGAGGCTCCAGAATAAAGTGCACACACTCCTTCAAGAAGAGAATTATTTCCTGCCATTCCAATATGAACCACCAGTCGATGGTGGTCCTATATTGAGGCGCCTTGTTCGGGGGTTTAGAGATTTTGAAATACATTACTTCCACATATTTCCACGTTTTCCTTCAATTTATGAACTCTCCACTTTACATGAACAATATTTTATTTTGAGACTTTATCCATTTAATCAAAACCATGTCTGAAATATTTAACATATGTCTAATTGAAAGATAGAATCAGAACAAAATTTAATTTCAAATATATTAATCATTAGAACTACAATAGATAACAATGTCATCACATCATTTGCTGATCTATGATTTCCTATATATATCTAAACACATGTAGCGACGATAGAAGGCAGTCTTTTTCACATCAATTTTCCGGAATGAAACACCAGAAATTAAACACTAAAAAAACTTAAGGCACATCACACCACAATCATTGTTATTCAACTGACAAGGGGAGTCAGGGCTAAGAGCAACCCGGTAAATTTTATTACCACCAGATATATCTCCAAGAGCTGAAGAAAATAATGCAAATTCCTCCCTCTCATTCCATTTCTGAAAATCAACACACAACGAATCGTACACCTTGATGATAGACTCTCGAGGCTGAATTTCAAAAAGAACCCAGTGGTTCTCATTTATACGAGCAATACCAAAAACATTGTCTGCTTCTGCCCAACTAAGTCCCCGCCCGTAAATGGGCAGTATTCCCTCTAGGTAAGGCATGAGAGGTCTACCCCTTGAACTCCAATCAAATTTATTTTTGCTTGTATATTTTCCAGGTACCCTGGATTCTAATGCAAGCCTAAGCAATGAATCCTGCCAAACAAAACAAAATGGATTACCCACAAAAAATTCTAAAGGTACAAGTGCATAGCAGAAAAGGTTGTCTTACCCAAAATGCACCATCTACAATTGTCGATTTAGGTTTAAACATTTCTGGCCATTTTCTAACCTTCAGCATCACAACATGCATCAAAATGGCAAGGTTCTACAAGAATGACAACAGAAAATTTAAAGAGGTTAAGCATCTTATAACAAAAATGTAAAAATCAATAGCAGAGACTAAAGAGAAGTTTGATTAATACCCATATACTTAACCATCCTCTTGGAGACCAAATATTCTTGAACCAATCAGCGCTAAATAATCTTCGGTTATCGGGTAGAAGCAGGACACTAAATGAAATAGGGTTCTTCTTTCGTCTGAGAAGAGCACCAAAATCCTTCACTTTCGCCTCACTGTACGTGTAAAACGGCCAGTATTTCCCATTCTTGGCAATTTCTGAAACAATGTGTTCCATCCTATCCATCACCATGGAGATCTCCTGTGCGCTAGGCTAAGCGTATACAAAATAAACGGTATGAAATCAATATGAAACTCAAAATTACACTAAATCAAAACTACCAAAAAACATTAAAGGACCTGTTGCGGGCAAGAAATCCTACGCTTCGTCGGGTCTGTGAACGAGGAGATTGTGCATTTACCAGGCAGCTTATTGCAAGGAGGTTGTCTTGCAGTTTGTTTCTTTAAAATTTTACGAGATTGAGTGGAAGGACAAATACCATCTTGATCAAGGGAAATCTAAAAATGCAGATATATAATCATTTAGCTAAAAGTTTCTGTAAATTCAGTGAACATTAACGTTTAAAACATTATACCTCTTTGGAGGATGGTTGTACGATGTTGAAACAAAATTGGAGCTTGCCTCAGACACAATTTATAATAAAAGTTAGAAAAGATTTGAAATTATCAAACCTCTGTTTTGTCATTGCAAATAACGGGCTCTGATGAAATGTTGTCTTGTGCAGTAGTGATCAGTGGAGAGAACACTACTATTACTTTACATGATTCCATCTGCAACAATTTAGTTTGTATAAAAGTGAAATAGTTGAAAGTGTACGAAGCCAACAAAAATATTGAAGAGGTAAATTGAAACTTAGTAAAATTTTACACCGTTTACACATGTTGATTCAGGGTCAGTCCCTGTGGCTGTGGCAGTATCTACCTGATATGGAGTTTTATCATCCATTCCAAACACAGCCTCTCTCGCATCAAAAGATTGTGTTTGTGGGGTCTCATTGGAAACTGGATGTGGAGTTGGATGGTCATTTGATCCTTCATCCATTTCAAGGCAACAACTGGGTTTAGCAACTCCACAGTCTTTGGCATCTCCGCATTCCGGAGTCTGATGTGAAACAGGTTCTGTTGTTTGATGATCAGGTGATGCCTCATCCAATTCAACGCGCCCACTGGATTCTGCAAATCCACCCTCTTTGGCATCTCCGGATCGTGGGGTATCATTGGAATGTGATTGTGGACTTTGATACTCAGATGATATTACTTCATCATCATGGGAAACTGACTTTCCCTTGTCGTTTCCAAATAAGGTGTTGGGTTCCACAAACTAAAGAAATTTTATTTAATTTAATCGTTAAAATAGAGAATAATATAAAAATGCTAACATAAATTGTTAGTTCAAATAGAGAATTAAATCAACATTGTACCTTATCAGGTGTGTCTTCACTGTATGTTGCCTCCGCAGGATTCACCGGAAACTGTTTTGTAAAACTTTTGTAAACCTGCATGATCTGTCGTTGATTGCTTTTGACAGATTCAACTGCAATTTTAATATCTTTCACGAACTCTTCAAACTTCTTTTTCATGTTAACTTGATAAGCCTTCATGGACTCTTCAAACTTCTTTTCCATGTTCATTTGATAAGCCTTCATCTCCTCCAGCATTTTCTTATTTTCAACACTCGAATTCTCCAGCTTCAACAACACAGACTCAAACCTTTTACCAAATTCACCTTTGGGGTCAGCCTCAAACAATTCTACGTCTTCTGACTCTGACTCAGAAACAGCTCGTTTATCTACAGATGGCCCAACACTAACTACACAGTACTTTTGCTCCCACTCTAAAACACTAATAAATTGTGGACTCAAGTTCTCAATATCAGTTGGCATGAGCCTCTGATGTACAACCTACAAAGTGATGAGTAGCAGGTTCGTTAAAATAAAATAATGAATCATCAAGATGTGACCAAAAAATGAATTTACATATTGCATACCTCTTCGGGAAACCTTGAACTAGCATCCAACCGATTACTCAACAGATTATACTTGGGGTTCCCAATAGGAGATCAAAGTAGCATCCTAGATCGCAAATCGGTATCAATGGTATCAAGTTGAACAAAACTAAGATTAGCAACCCAGGGCATTGCTTCAAACGCCCAGTATTGAATTGCAGGAACAAAACCATAACAGTCTATCACATACCCACCTAAACTTTTGTCATCTCTTTTTCTCTTCTTCTCCAACTTCCTACTTCTATACTTATCAACCTTTACCTTTAAAGACAACCTACTCCTAACATCTTCAACTAAAAAGTTATAAGCTATCGTCCCCCATGGGAAATCAATAAACAAACTGAGATCATCCACAACATGGAAAAATGACATGTCAACCTTAGCATTTTACCTATGTTTCACAAGGAGAAAACCGTACACAATCAATAGGTAAGCAACTTTCAAGGAATCTTCAGAAGTTGGGTCAACTTTTTCAACAAAATAGTTTTGATGGTACTAAGGAAAATTTTTGACTCATACTCCCTAAAGTACTTGTCATATAATGGTGAGTGAGATGGGAGGGATGCTGACCTTACCCTAAACCCTAAACCTGTTACTAGAGCAAATTCAGGAGGTCCAAACTTAGACACTACACCACCGACATTGAAATTTACATCATTTGTTGACATACAAGAAGAATCAACACACTTTAAAAGGTGTGTGATTAGATGACCATGGAAATCTTGCTTCTTCAAATGTAAGAAATGTCCAAAGCAGCTTTGTTCAAAGCTCGTAATGTTATCGGCCGATAATCGTCCTTTGATAACATCTGTTAGCGAGAAATCAACTCTAGACTTTAAATGTAACGCCCCGAATCCAGAATATATTAATTATATCGGATTCGAAGTATTATTGTGATCAAAAGTACGAACTATAAAATTTTTGAAGGAAATATAACGGAAATGAGAGATGATGAGTTTTATGCAGCGGAAGAAATGAATAGAATAATTTTAGTAAGTATCTCACACACATATATGTGTACATAAAACATAGTATTATCAGTAATGTTTTATTTAAGTGGGGAACTCCGTGTCGTCTCTATTACTGTTCTTGCTCCACGAAATCATAATCTGCAAGGGTTGTAAAAATGGGGCGTGAGATTTGAATTCTCACGTATGGGTGATTTGCAACGTCATGTGATTGGTAAATCCGAAATATATTAAGTTATACTCATTGATAAAGTATTTAATTTATTTAAGCAGTTGACATATAAACAAGATTACAAGATTTCATAGAAGAAATTGTTCATATAATAATTCATCGGCATTAAGCATATTTCACATGATATAATTGAAGTAGCACAAGTTGATTCACATAAGGGCAGAGCCCAAGATATATTCACGTATTGTCACAAACTGTCAAACCACATTCGTACAATCATTCCACTTCCAACAATCTTACTATTTCCAACCACAACAAAACTTACTCCTTCCCATCACCATCTCACTTCATCCAACCACAACATCCCTCAAAATAATAGCAAACCATCAATGGCCTTATTCCCAGTGCGCAATGTAGGCGGCTGACCCGGGGACCAGATCTTTTTGAATCAACAACCTACATTCCGAGGGCGTCCCCGACAGCTCCCCGGAGGTTGGATTAAAAACTCGATCCCAACTCCGTACTTACTGACTTTCCATAAAACTGACACACCAAAACTTTATAAACAAAATCACTTGATTGACAACTGAACTGATTCATGCTCACATAAGGTACTTACTCATGCAATGTTGATCGATTTACAAAACAACATATATTATATATATCATATATAGTCATATCACATAATTCAAACAGTTATATAATAGGTGTTACATTTATGTTGGATTAGATATTTTTGATTGATTTAGTCGAGTTCAGAAAATACCGGCACAACGTTATTATTAGCAGATCTATCAACCGATCATCACCCACCTGTTAACTTTATAGCTAAGTCACAACTGTCTTAAAATTCCTTTGGAAGATAACTCGCGTTGTAGAGATGTCCCGAGAGTGATATACAAAAAAAATGTCGGATCCTTCGTGCATATTCCGATTAGCACAGAATCCTAGTACGAAACCATTTGATTAAAAGTTGACCTTTGAATTAATAGGAAAACTTGAGAGTTTGAGGTACGAGAATCGAGGAGATCGTTATCTTATAGACCTATTGAGAATAGACCTACTTAAAAACACATAATAACTTGGTAAATACACCACTTCTAAAAGGGTGGTGTATTGGGGGAGTGTACTAACTAATTTTCTTGTTGCAATACTATTTCGATCTTTATAAAACAATCTCTTAATATCTTAGACTTTTATAACTAAAAGCTTTTATACTTAAAAGTATATCCATAATTATTATTCTTGGAATACTTAAAAGAATATGAACTTATTTAAATAATAAAAGTTTCAATTTTAATATTATTCTTTCTAAAATTTATATTTTATTTTCAAAGAACTCTTGAATATAATTATAAAAATTCCCTTTTATTAATCTTATTAATAAGCTTTGACTTTAAGGAGTTTGTATTATAAACTAAAATAGTATATAATTATATTCTTCTTTTAATAATACTTCTAAAGTTTATTAGTGTTACTTTTAAAAGAAGAGAGTAATACTATTTCCCAAAGAAACAAGAACATGGATTTAAAGAAAAATAGAGTTTCCCTATGCCCTTAATTCGAACATTAGATAGGGGAGAAGGTGAATTCCCTTTTTCCATAAAAACTCAACTAATAATTCTAACAACTAATTCATCACAATTCAGTTAATTCAATAATACTAATAATTAATCCAAAAATATGCCAATAGTTCATCTAACAACAAAGACCAATTACTCTAACAGTAATCAACAACTCATCCAGTAAAAGACTAAATCAACAACCCCAAAAACTAGTCCAAAGAATTAAAAAAGGAGTTTCAACAACAATAGTATTTCATCTATAGTTCTACTAACAATTATCTTAAAACTTACAACGACTCAACGGGGAAACAACTCAAATCCTAATCCAACTATTAGGAGAAATTGAAATAAGGTTAGCAACCTTACGAGTCCGAAATCGGGTATTCTAACGGCGTAGTTCGGGAATTCGTCGAATAAGTTGAACAGCCTAACGACGTAGTTCCGGTTTCTCGAAAAAGAATGGGCAGTAGTTCGTCTCCCTTGCTTCATCGGAAAATATGAAGAGACGACGACATCTCAATTAGACACGAATAGGAATTTATTAAATCGGAGTTGAGAAATTAGGGGAAATCTCAATTGAAGGAATTAAACAAGTGAATGAATCGGGAGAGATAAAATGAGACTCACCAAGTCAGGAGCACGGCGGCGCTGGGACGACGGTGTCGCGGCGGCGCTAGCGATTGAGGATAAGGAATAGCGGAGCGGTTTCGCGCCTGGAGAATTGAGGGCGAGGCAGCGACTCGACGGCGACCTCCTTGAGCAGTGATGGGGGAATGAGGCACGGCGGGACGGTGGCTCCGTGACGGCAGGGCGGCGCTGAGTGGTGAACCGACAGTGGTGCTTGCTTCGCAATGGCGGCGTTTGGGCGGCGGTTCCACGGAGAAGGAGGAGAGGGGACGGGGCGATGGCGGCCAAAGGGGAAGGCGGCGCTCGACTTCGAGGCAGAGTTGTGCGAGGGGGATGGTGGCGCGACCGGTGGTGGTCACGATGTTGGAGTTATACGTGAAAGTATGCTTTTACTTTGTATAACTCGTGTATCAAACACTCGTTTTATGAGAATAATTCTTTTATCGCATTTGCTTTAGTTATGATTGAATGTTGAATTTCTATTGCAAACCGTTCAATATATAGTACGTGTTACATAGTAGTTAATGTGGTGATACCCGATCACGGAAGACAACATTAACGGTTTACTTGTAACTAAACGTACATTTTCACGACCTAGGTGGAATTGAACAATCCACCGTGAAAGGTCGATGTGTAAGGCTCAGATTGGTCTGTCTTGACTAAGAGATTGCACTAGCACATTTAGTATGTGTTGAAGAGGTCCTACAGCGAGGATAAATTCTTCTGTTCTGAAAGGTGAAGAATTAGACCTCAGTGGTTGTTGATTTCTTAATCTCCGTCACTTAAATAGGACCGTGTGTGTTTAATAGTTACTGCTTTGATTCATGTTGGGTGAGAATCATTGCGACTTCGAACTTTGTGTCTTGGGCAGTAATATTAATCATACGACGGTTGCTAAGATTTAATACGGAGAAACGCGTGCGAGTACGGCTCGTGTGATTAGTTCCCTTGGTGGGCTCAGAAGTTTTATTGTACCAAATCTTGCAAGTGAAGAATTAGTTTCTTCGGTACGAATAATAATGTTGAGCTGTCTTTACTCCAAGGTGAAAGATGTTAATTAATTTAGAGCTATTCAGAAGCTTAATTAATTAATGGACTTGATAATCTTAAACGCGGGAAATAATAACCGGGAGCCCATATTATCGTAATATGGATTAAGATGGATAGTGCAATATTAATTTATTAGTGGTAATAATTAATATTAATGCGCTGAATTATATTGGGGCTCAATATTGAAATTCAGAAGCCCATTAAGTACCCCAATAATGATAAGGTGATTAAAATAAAAAGAAAATAATTATGCTGATTTTTCTTTATTATTTTCGAAAATTTGATGATTAGGAGAAATAAGATTTTGTTGATTTTCTTGGAAAGATATTATGGAAGATATGTATTCTAGGAATACAAGAATATCTCATATATTCAAGAAGATCCAAATCTTGGATTTCATCTATGAAGTTTTCGAAAATTGCATCCCTAAATATGAAGGGTGAGATTTTTGTGGAATATTTTATTGTGGAGAAAAGAATATATGAGATATATTCAAGATTTCTTAGAGTCTAAGAAAAGATTTTTTCCAAGCCTAAAATAAGCCCAAAAATTCGGCCCCTACATATTATAAATAGGGGATGATTTTTTCATCCCCACGAATATAATTCCATGTTTTGGAAAAATCAAGAAGCATAGATATTTTTCTTTTTCCTTAGTTTATTAAATTGCTTGAAAGCGTCTCCCACCGGCGATCAAGTGAGGTGAAAAGGGAAATACTTGAGAAGGCTTTGGGTTGATAGAGCGAGATTACAAGTGTGCCGTATATCCAAAGGCCAATACTACGAGAGGTACGTTAATCGCATATTTACTTTTTTAATTCCGCCTAGTTAAATATGTGAAATTAATTTAACATGCATGATGATAATTAGTTGTTGGAATTATTATTTGAATTAATTAGGATTAATTCATGCTAGTAATAATTGTATTTAAATTCGTATTTAAAATTTCATCCCGAATAGATTTCGGGCACCCCTATTTTCCCCAACAACTGGTATCAGAGCCACGGTTTCGGGCTCTGAATTTTAAATTGGAATTTAAATTGTTAAACATTAAATTGAAATTGGATAGTAGAATTGTTAGATCTTTTTTGCAGGTATCCAATTGTCATGGTTTTAATGTTGATAATTTCATGCGTGTAAATTAATTGTTTTTTTAATTCGATCGTTCGAATTCGTTTTTCTCGTGAGAAAATCCACGAGTAGATTAGTTGGTTTTATTTTGATTCGATCATTGTAATAGACTAGTCTAGATCTAGTATTTATTTTTTTTGTAAAAATAAATTGTAACCGGATCGTGACGAAGAACGAAGAATTAAAAACGGCGTACCCGGACGACGCATACAAGCGTGGAGCGTGTATGGATGTAAAATCATGCAAGGGGTGAAGAAAACGAGGACGAACGGCGAAAAAAAATGGCGCACGGGGGTGCACGGCGCATGCCGTGCGCGACGGAGGCTGGCGCCGCGCGCACGCTTCGGACCCGAGCTGCAGCGCCTCGGGGCGCTCCGGGCGGCGCCTCGGCGCGCCTCCGTGCAGCGCCTCGGGTGCGCCTCGGGGCTGCGCTTCGGTGTGCCTCGGGCAGTTTTCCAGCGCCTTTTGGGCCGGGTAGCGCGCGGGCCCACTTCGTGGGCCGACGTGCGCTGTATCTCAGGCCGTGGAATTTTTTCGGTTCGTGTTTTTTTCGTGTGATTTTAAACGTCGTCCCGAACCCCAAACGATGCTATTTTTGAAGAAGTGTTGCTGTTCGAGTGGGAGCACGTCGAGACGAACGTCGGAAAGCAACAAGGACGATTTTTCGCATCAAGACGTGAAGAAATTAAACCGTGACAATTGGATTCGAGTGCTCCAATGTGTTTAATTTTGTTTTGATGGATGTTTTATTTCGTGCACTTATTATTATTTGTTAATATGTGTTTGCATGAATTTAATTGTCCAAGAAAAACCTTACTTTCAAAAATTACTAAGTATGTTTTTATAATCGCAATTTTATTCCGGATATTAAAATTGGATTATTTTGACCTCCATAATTTATTTATTTGTGAAGATCTTTTGGAATACATTTCCCCCTCGGATCGGCCAAAAGAACGGATTTCACATGAATAAATTCCGAAAGGATGATTGTGGATTATTACTAGTGGCGGTATTGACCCTCACCACGAGTGGCTTGCTCAAAGCGAAATAATAATCCTGTATTTAATTATGGTTATTACTTAGGCATAGGGAATTGATATTAACTTACTCCCCTCGGAGTCCCTGTCAGTTTCTATGTGGTCAAAGTGGGAGCCAACTATTAATTTTGTATTAAGGATTTGTAACTTTTAAGTTTGTAATCCGCTTGAATGTGTTTAAATGTATAGACCACCCCTCGTGGCGTATTTAAATTGTTTCGAGATGTTGGCTGATGCATGATTATATTGTTTTAAGGTTTCAATATAATTAATGTGATCGAATTATGTGATAATTTCGTATTTTTCTAGATATTGATATGAATGTATGTTTTATTCTCAGTTCATCATGTCGCAACCTTTTAATCCACTGTTTAGTATACTTAAAGATAACAAACTTGTTGGTGAGAACTATGTTGATTGGAAACGTAACCTTAATATTGTCCTAACCGCTCAACACCACAAGTGGGTACTTACCACTCCTAAGCCCCAAGAGCCTGCCGAAGATGCCACGAAAGCGGACAAGAAAGAGCATAAGAGTTGGTTTGACTCCGATGAGATGGCTAGGTGTACTATTCTGGCTTCAATGTCAGATGTGTTGCAACACCAACACCAACACATGGAGACCGCCTCTGAGATAATGCAAAATCTTGAAGCGATGTTTCAACATCAGAACCGTACGGCTAGGCAAATCACCATGCGAAAGATGCTTTCGTTGAAAATGGTGGAAGGTACGCCCGTAAGGGATCACGTAATCGAGATGATGGGTTATCTCAACAAATTGGAAGTACTTGGTGCGGAATTTGACCTCCCTACTAAGGTCGATTTCGTTCTCCATTCTCTGCCAAAGAGCTTTGAGCAGTTTCAGTTGAACTATCAAATGAATGACCGGGCAAATAGTTTGCCCGAGCTCTTGTAAGCTTTGGTATCGGCGTAGACTCTAATGGATCACCAAACTGTTGCTATGGTGGCAAACGGTCCGTCTTCCTCTTCGGGTCCCAAGGGAGGGAAGAAGAGGAAGAGGACGAAGGGCCAGACCCAAGCAAATCCAACCGTTGCGAAACCCAAGGCAAAGGGAGAAGGAGGTGGAAAGAAAGCTGCTAAGGGTAAGTGCTTTAATTGTGGTGAGAAGGGACATTGGAGGGCGACCTGTTCTAAGCCTAAGAAGGGTGGAAAGAAAGGTAAGTCTCATGCTTTAGTCGTTGAAACATATGTTGCGGCGTATGCTGCCCACGTTTGGGTAGTGGATACCGGGGCAACTGATCATATTTGTTTCACTCTTCAGGGGTTCCAGCTAACCCGGCGACTTAGCAAGAATGAGATCACAATCACTTTGGGGGATGCTACGAGAGTGGCAGCCGAAGCAGTGGGAGTCGTGCACCTATCTTTTGAAGATAGAGTTTTAATTTTAAGAGATGTTTTATACGTTCCAAACTTTAGGAAGAATTTAATTTCGGTTTCTAAGTTGTTTTTTGATGGATATTCAGTTACTTTTAATAAAGTTGTTACTGTTTCTTTTAAGAATGATGTTATCTGTCATGGAACGTTGGTAAACAATCTCTATACGATTAAGTGTGCACACCACTCAAATAATGAATCTAATAACACGTCGATCATTTCGAGCAATAAAAGAAAGCGTTCTTCGAAGATGAACGAAACACTTCTATGGCATCTTAGACTAGGTCATATTAATCTAAAGCGGATAGAGAGATTGGTGAAAGACGGATCCTTGGAATCACTCCAAGTCGAGCCATTTCCAACTTGTGAATCCTGTTTAGAGGGTAAGATGACCAAGAGGGCATTTGGAGCCAAGGGGAATAGAGCCATGGAAGTGTTAGAACTCGTTCATACCGATGTGTGTGGTCCAATGACGATCAAAGCGAGAATGGGGTATGAGTATTTCGTTACCTTCATTGACGATTACTCAAGATATGGGTACATTTACCTTATGCGGCATAAGTCTGAAACTTTTGAAAAGTTTAAAGAGTTTAAGGCCAAAGCCGAGAAACATAGGGAAAAGAGTATCAAGTTTCTACGATCAGATCGTGGAGGCGAATACCTCAGCGATGAATTCTTGAACTACCTATCGGACAAAGGGATCGTATCCCAGTTGACCGCACCGGGAACCCCTCAACAGAACGGTGTGGCGGAACGAAGGAATCGGACTCTTTTAGAGATGGTCAGATCCATGATGAGTTATTCGGATTTACCCAAGTCGTTTTGGGGTAACGCCTTGGAAACGGCGGCTTATATTCTAAACTTGGTGCCATCCAAATCGGTTCCTAAAACCCCAATGGAATTGTGGACCGGGCGCAAGCCCAGTCTAAGACATTTGCAGATTTGGGGTTGTCCGGCATACGTGCTAGACAAGGAAGCCGGTAAGTTGGATCCACGTTCGGAATTAAGGTTGTTTATAGGATACCCTGCGGGAACGAAAGGGTGTATATTCTATAGTCCCAAGGATCAAAAGACCGTGATTAGTACACACTTTAAATTCTTGGAGGAAGACTATATGAACAATCGGAAACCTAAAAGTGAAATTACCTTAGAAGAATTGAGAGGTCAAACCTCGATACCAAGTATACAAGATGATGTACCACACGTCACATCTTCACAACCGGAACCCCGTCGTAGTGGGAGGGTTCCTAGGCAACCCGAGAGATTCATGGGGATAGGAGAATCTTTGGATTTGGTTCCCGGTGTTGAATCAGACCCATGGACGTACGACGAGGCAATCCAAGACAAAGACGCGGAGTCGTGGCAAACGGCAATGGAAGCCGAGATGGGTTCGATGGATCATAATCAAGTGTGGGAGTTGGTCGAGCCACCCAGTGGGGTAGAACCCATTGGATGCAAGTGGGTATACAAGAGGAAAAGAGGACCGGACGGAAGGGTTGAAACCTTCAAAGCAAGGCTTGTGGCCAAAGGGTATACTCAGAAAGAAGGGATCGATTATGAGGAAACCTTTTCGCCTGTAGCTATGCTTAAGTCCATCCGTATTCTCTTGTCGATCGCTGTGCACCTAGATTACGAGATCTGGCAAATGGATGTCAAGACGGCTTTCCTTAACGGAAGTCTTGACGGGATAGATATCTATATGCAACAGCCCAAAGGTTTCATTGAAAAAGGCCAAGAGAATCTCGTATGCAAGCTCAAGAGATCCATTTATGGACTTAAGCAAGCATCGCGTACTTGGAACCAGTGTTTTGATCAAGTGATTAAGTCTTATGGGTTTGATCAAAACGAGTTCGAAAGTTGTGTGTATAAGAAGCGTGACGGAATTGCGGTGGTATTCTTAGTATTGTACGTAGACGATATTCTGCTCATTGGAAACAATGTAAAGGTATTGTCAGACGTAAAGGTATGGCTGTCAAAACAATTTGATATGAAGGACTTAGGGGAAGCCGGTCACATCCTTGGGATCAAAATCACTCGCGATCGCAAGAAGAGGATGTTGGGCTTATCGCAAGCTTCATACATTGACACTGTTTTGAAGCGTTTCAGCATGAAAGATTCCAAGAAAGGTTTTGTACCTTTTAGGCACGGAATCCATCTATCGAAAGAAATGAGCCCTAAGACGCAAGCGGAGATAGATGACATGAAAGGTGTTCCGTACGCTTCGGCCGTAGAAAGCCTTATGTATGCAATGCTGTGTACGAGACCGGATATCTGTTTTGCCGTGGGCATGGTGGTAAGATATCAAAGTAATCCCGGGAAAGACCATTGGACTGCCGTAAAGTGCATCTTGAGGTATCTGAAAAGAACTCGGGAGCGGATGCTGATTTACCAGTCAGATAGTCTAGTTCCCGTAGGATACGCGGACTCGGATTTCCAATCAGACATAGACTCAAGAAAGTCAACCTCGGGTAGTGTGTTTTGCATGGGAGGAGGAGCCATTTCATGGAGAAGCGTTAAGCAGAAATGCATCGCCGATTCGACCATGGAAGCCGAGTATGTAGCTGCTTGTGAAGCAGCGAAAGAGGCAGTTTGGCTCAAGAACTTCTTAGTGGACTTGGACGTTGTTCCGAATTTGCCCGACAAGATAACTGTCTTTTGTGACAATGCCGGAGCAGTTGCAAATTCAAAGGAACCGAGAGCCCACAAGGCCAGCAAACACATAGAAAGGAAATACCATCTGATACGAGAAATCGTTAAGAGAGGAGATATAGAGGTGGCAAAGATAGCGTCGGGTGACAACCTAGCGGATCCATTCACAAAGGGTCTGCCTCAGAGTACATTCGAGAGACATGTGGATGGAATGGGAGTCAAGACTGTTGCCAATCTGCTTTAAGTATAAGTGGGAGGAATTATTAGGTTAGTGTAGGTTGACATGAGATGTCACGTAGAGCTACTACACTAAGACATGCGTGATGTATACTAAAAGCAGACTTTAAGTATAAGTGGGAGATTGTTGGAGTTATATGTGAAAGTATGCTTTTACTTTGTATAACTCGTGTATCAAACACTCGTTTTATGAGAATAATTCTTTTATCGCATTTGTTTTAGTTATGATTGAATGTTGAATTTCTATTGCAAACCGTTCAATATATAGTACGTGTTACATAGTAGTTAATGTGGTGATACCCGATCACGGAAGACAACATTAACGGTTTACTTGTAACTAAACGTACATTTTCACGACCTAGGTGGAATTGAACAATCCGCCGTGAAAGGTCGATGTGTAAGGCTCAGATTGGTCTGTCTTGACTAAGAGATTGCACTAGCACATTTAGTATGTGTTGAAGAGGTCCTACAACGAGGATAAATTCTTCTGTTCTGAAAGGTGAAGAATTAGACCTCAGTGGTTGTTGATTTCTTAATCTCCGTCACTTAAATAGGACCGTGTGTGTTTAATAGTTACTGCTTTGATTCATGTTGGGTGAGAATCATTGCGACTTCAAACTTTGTGTCTTGGGCAGTAATATTAATCATACGACGGTTGCTAAGATTTAATACGGAGAAACGCGTGCGAGTACGGCTCGTGTGATTAGTTCCCTTGGTGGGCTCAGAAGTTTTATTGTACCAAATCTTGCAAGTGAAGAATTAGTTTCTTCGGTACGAATAATAATGTTGAGCTGTCTTTACTCCAAGGTGAAAGATGTTAATTAATTTAGAGCTATTCAGAAGCTTAATTAATTAATGGACTTGATAATCTTAAATGCGGGAAATAATAACCGGGAGCCCATATTATCGTAATATGGATTAAGATGGATAATGCAATATTAATTTATTAGTGGTAATAATTAATATTAATGGACTGAATTATATTGGGGCTCAATATTGAAATTCAGAAGTCCATTAGGAGGTCCAATCTTAATTCTCCTTAAGGCCCCTCAAGTAGCCCATTAAGTAGCCCAATAATGATAAGGTGATTAAAATAAAAAGAAAATAATTATGCTGATTTTTCTTTATTATTTTCGAAAATTTGATGATTAGGAGAAATAAGATTTTGTTGATTTTCTTGGAAAGATATTATGGAAGATATGTATTCTAGGAATACAAGAATATCTCATATATTCAAGAAGATCCAAATCTTGGATTTCATCTATGAAGTTTTCGAAAATTGCATCCCTAAATATGAAGGGTGAGATTTTTGTGAAATATTTTATTGTGGAGAAAAGAATATATGAGATATATTCGAGATTTCTTAGAGTCTAAGAAAAGATTTTTTCCAAGCCTAAAATAAGCCCAAAAATTCGGCCCCTACATATTATAAATAGGGGATGATTTTTTCATCCCCACGAATATAATTCCATGTGTTGGAAAAATCAAGAAGCATAGATATTTTTCTTTTTCCTTAGTTTATTAAATTGCTTGAAAGCGTCTCCCACCGGCGATCAAGTGAGGTGAAAAGGGAAATACTTGAGAAGGCTTTGGGTTGATAGAGCGAGATTACAAGTGTCCTGTATATCCAAAGGCCAATACTACGAGAGGTACGTTAATCGCATATTTACTTGTTTAATTCCGCCTAGTTAAATATGTGAAATTAATTTAACATGCATGATGATAATTAGTTGTTGGAATTATTATTTGAATTAATTAGGATTAATTCATGCTGGTAATAATTGTATTTAAATTCGTATTTAAAATTTCATCCCGAATAGATTCCGGGCACCCCTATTTTCCCAACACACGAGGCGGCGGTGAGGCGGCGCGCCGGTGCCTCTATTTGAAGAGGGCGGCGACGGTGCCTCTGTTTGAAGAGGGCGACAACGACGTCTGATGGTGAGGGTTGATCGGCGCGGCGGTTTCCGTGAGATGGAGAAGGAAATTGGTGGTGATTGCTGTGAAGGAGAGAGGGAGCCGAGAGAGAGATAGGAGAAAGGAAGAGGTCTGGGTTTGGAATTGAATGAAGGCATACACGTCTTCTGTAACTGATAGAGAGAGAGGGGGAATATTTTCTTGGAAATTAATTTCTTAATTAATTATTTTAAAAAGAGGAAAAACATGTGGGTGTGATTTAATTCTCTAATTAATTTAATTCAAATGGAGAAAGTAACTCATGTGGTTAAGGTTTAAGCTCTTTTAATTCTGATATTTTCGATCCCACTAGATACGGTTTAGGGATCGTTTGGTTCACGAGTTAAATTTCTATTTAATAATTAATACAATTTTAAGATTCAATTAATATTTTACTGTATTTAAATTATAAATGTATATTTTTATCAATAAATTATACGGATCGAAATTCTTAATTTAAACTTGAATATTAAATTTATCGTAGTCCTTTATTCGTTTGAAAGATTCGATTCCTTTCTTCGAATTTAGGAATTTATAAAAGGGTATAAATTTAAATTACACAATAGCACTCAAAATAATAAAATTAAAAGAAATAGAGATAAGAATATAAAATAAGGGTTCTAGGAATATAAAAGGTATAAAACGGGATGGGGTGTTACATTAAACACAAGTTCGTCATGATTTTACCTATAATATGAAAAAATCGAAGGAAAATCAAACAGGGAGTAAACTGATATTGCAAACATATGATATTATAAACTGATATTCAGCACTACAGACAAATTACACTTGGAGTAGTAAAAATCACACAATTACATAACCTAATTTCACAGAGTTCCCACAAAAATTCACAAATAACCCTAGTTGAACAACAGGCTAATGAGTATTCAAAGACAAATTATACACAAGAAGATATCAATTTCACAATACCCCAACAATTTCAAACTAAATAAAAAAATAAAGACATGAATCGCACGTGCCTTGATATCAACGTGAGCAAACAAGCAATAGAAAACAATCGCACGGCTGGGGTAAGCTTATGAGAGACTTCAATCAACTCGTCGGAGCCCGCGCAGTGGTCGGAGATGGATTCCCAAAAAGAGCGCCGAGCAAGCAAGGAGAAGAGCGACAAATTTTTTGGTTCAAGAATTTGAAAATTTCGGTCAGGTTTGATTGTGTTTCGGGCAGGGACGAATTTGATCCAACTTAATTAGTTTAAGGGTAATTCCCTCTTTTTACGTGTACAATGGCTAGAAAAGAGATTTTGCAAAAGGTTAGGGCATATTCGATATATTAGGTATACACCCAGGCCGTTTTTCACAATCCCTTCAATAATATATATATACACCCACTAAATATAGATTATGGGCCCTAAAAATTAATGAAATTTTTGGGTCCGAGTCGGACAATTCAAAGGAGGAACGATCCTATAATTAAATTTTTTTATAGATAATCTCATTATAAAAAAATTTATTGGAAATTTTGTAGTCTTCATTAATAATTTTTTAGGCAAATTTACATTTTTTTTTTTTTTTTTGTGGTGAAAGTAGAAAATTTTCACTTTTCAATTCTCGATTAACCGGTGGGATTCTTTGCTAATGGGCAGATTTATCTACTACCGAGCGAAATTATCTGCGTAATCGAAAAATTAGTAATTAAATGAAGTTTCATTGCACAAAATTTGTAAGAAAGTTTCACACAAGATTCCCTCAAAATTATAATATTCCATCTTGCACGGACACCAATTATTCAAGCCACAAAGTGTTGCCCAATAATAAAGATGAGTTAAGAAAGTAATGTCCAATTCTTTTATGCGAAGGCACTATATAATTATTAAAAAAAAATATTGTTTGCGATATTAAAAATATCTGCATTTTTTTTAATAGTGAAAATTATCTACAATTTACCTATAAAATTTTCTATACATGTAGACATTTTCATTCTTCAACTTATAATTAATTTGCCCACCAAATAAATTTATTTATGAAATGAAATTTTTAGGTAATTAATTACCTACAAATAATTTGCCTACAAAAATTTAGCTACAAACAATTTGCCTATGGAAAATTTGTTTGTATGTGGAGAATGAAGATGTCTATATAATTTTAAGATTTTGTAGGTAAACCGTAGAAAATCTCCACAACGATTTTTTTTGTTGGAAATCTCATAGCAATATTAACAAATTTAGTAAGTAATTCTATTTTTTTTTTAATAGTGAATGAGATAAATTTAAATTAAATGTGTTATCATTCAATGATGGTCTTACAAGAGATTACAACACCGAATAGTATTTGTTTAGGACTATATATTTAAGGAGTATAAAGGATGAGAAAAATTAAAGGATATTAATGGATACATTTTGAAGTTGTTTTATTTTCTTTACCTATATTATTTGTGTTATTGATTTCTATTTTTTTTTTTAATTACTCCTTTCTATTATCTTGAGATGATTGAGATAGTGGTGCTCTTACCCTTAAAATATATTCTATTCCCTTCATTCTAATTTTGTTTACCCAAAAGTCCAAAAAAAGAAGGTTTTTTTTATTCATTTCTTAAAATGACAAAAAGTAACACCACTTTTTCAAACTCAACTTTTAAAAAGTTACTTTATACTAAAAAAATATTGGAATAGTAACAAATAGGTTCAAAAAGTTGAGTGATATTAAGCCATAATTCAAACCTTTTTAGAAACTACATTTTGGTTCAAAAAGTGGGCCCCCTTCCCCCTTTTTCACTATTCTCCCCACTCGCCCTTTCTCATCTCCTCTCCAAACTTCAGTCAAACTTCTGTCTTTTTCAATTCCCTTATTGTGCATCTGTCTTTTCATGTCAGCATTTGTTTTTTCCGTGCAAAATTGAAATTGCAATTTTGTATTCCAAAATTTAAACTACAATTTTGTATTTAATAATTATTAAGTCATTAAAATTTGTATTTAATAATTATTAAGACAGTTTTTATTAAAATATCAAGATTCCTAAGCTTACAGTTTCCTAGAATACAAAAAATTATGTGTAAATATACCGTATACAAAAAAATATTATTTGAATCCTACACATAAAAACTTTACAAAAATAGTGTGCAAACAATGTATTTGAATTCTACAAAGAAAAAATCTCTAAATATTACATGTGTTAGAAGACTGAAAATTCTAAATACAAATTTAAGTGTGCAAAAAAAAAAAAAAAAGTGCAAAGATATTGAATTTGTACTATCTTCATCTTCAACTCTTGATCTCTTATTTTCCAACCGTCTTCTTGATTTCTTCTCCTCAAAACATCATCCAACAAAAAAGAAAAAAAATTGCTCATGAGATTATACATCTGAACAATTGCAAAAAAAAAAAAAAAAAATGAATTTTTGGAGATTAATATTAAGCCTTGCTTTTGTTTTTACAAAAATCCTCAACACAGTGAAATCCCTCAGAAAACCCCTAATTCTTGCTTTTATCCCTGCAGAAAACCAACAATCATTCTTAAATTCAAAACCCACATACCAAATCAACTAAACCAAGCAACCAAAGATCAAGAAATTCAAACAAGACACAATGCTGCAAATTGTTTTCGGTTGACCTAAAAGATAATAGTCCCCATTGAAATAAACAATAACTTCAAGGAAATCCAAAAAAATGAAAAAGATTGAGAGAGAGAAGATTGAGATAGAGAGAGTGACAGATCGAAACCCTAAGTCGGCGGGCCCTAGGTCGGCGGTCGAAAAAAAGATGTATTTGAAGGCGGCGCGGCAGATCAGAAAAGGATGGCCACGCGAAACCCTAGGTCGGCGGCTGCGCGAAACCCTCGGGAGTGTTGCGCCGCCTTCACCGTCGGGGCCACCACAGATCGGAAGGGTTTCGCACCGCCTTCTACTGTACCACCGCGCGACCGTTCGCTTCCTCCACCAGTCCGCTCCGCGATCGTTCGCCTCCGCCACCGTGCGCTTGGCGGCACCACCACGAAGAGAGTGCGAGGAAGATCGGCCGCCTCCACCACCGCGGTGCTTGGAGCGGTCGCCACCGTGCGCATAGCAGCGACACCGCAGAGAGATAGAGAGAGAGTGTGTGTTTGTGCGCGGTGTAGAGAGAGAGAGTGGAGAGTGAAATGAAAATTGTGAAATGAGGGGAGAGAAAATAAAAGGGGGTGGGAGTTGGGGATGTGTTGTACGGTGAGAGTGAGGGGAATTCTTTCTAAAGTGTATTTTGTGGGCCCTTTGAACCAATTTGGTATTTTAAAAAAGGTTTGGACCATGACTTAATATCACTATATTTTTTGAACTAAAGTGTAATAATTCCAAAAATATTTATAAACAAATTCCTAAAAAGTTACTCTACACTAAAAAGTACTCTCTCTATCTCAATTTTGTTTTCCCGTTTGACTGTGTGCGGAGTTTAACGCGAGGGTTGAATTTTAGTATTTAAATGAATAAAATTGTATTGGAATGATGAATTGTGAATAAAGTATTATTTAAATTAATAAAGTAGTTTCCATTTTAGAGATGTGAAAACAAAATTGAGACTGACCCTTTTGGCAAATGGGAAAATAAAACTGGGACGAAGAGAGTATTAATAAACAATTCATTTCTTAAAAGTTGTGCCGTTTTTAAATGGATAATCAAAATTGGGACGGAGGGAATAATTATTAGTCCATTTCTGTCCATCTTATATAATGCAATTCTTCTGGGTAAACGTCATGATTATACACTTTTAATACATTTTTCTATATCTTGTCAGTTGTGATGTTATGTTGCAGATCTCATGAGATCATGAATGTGTAGAGTTGAAATTTGAAAACACGTGGTGGCTTCGACGCAAACTTTTGTCTATATTTTTTTAGCGCGACTATTAACACCCACAAAAATATTTTATTCACCCATTATTCAGTTAACCCACAATATATTTTACTTATTTTTTTTATTTTGTTTAGTGTGCCCCTTAAAATTTACAATTATAAACTTAATATAATATTTAGACCATTCACTAAATATACATACCCACCAATTAAAATTAAAAAAAATAGCACAATAACACTTTTTTTTTACAGTGTTCAGTTTATAGACCCAATTCCTGTTCGTTTGAAGAAAAAGACTCAATTCCTTTCATTTTCATGGTGTATCAATTTATAGAAAAAAAATATTTTAATCTCATTTAAACTGTGTCTATGATTTATATTTTTATGTCTATACGTTTTTTGTTTCTTCTTTAATGGTGTAATTATGTGTGAAAGAGTAAAATTTTCGTGAATTCTAAAATTTTCGATTGAGTGTTGAAAGCGTAAGCATTTAATAAATTTAATGTGCATTTTTTTTATAAAGGGTATATTGATAAATTTTATTATATATATCTTGGGAAAAAAAAAAAGGTGGGTGAGCAAAACATTTTCACGTGGGTTTAGTAATATTCTCTTGTCCACATGTTATTGGGAAGATAACAAATTAATCGTTTCCTCGTAGACTCGAATATGTACCTAGATACTCTTGTGAGCCCAAGGTTTTGGGCCTACTCCTTTGATTATTTTTTAAGGCACAGGTTATTTGGACTGATTTTTTTTTTCGAAAATTTTATAAATTTTTGAAAAAAAAGTCGAGGGTAGTGTTTTTAACAAATAAGTAGTGCAAGTAACCGTGACCATTTTTTATTCTTGAGGCCTGAAGTCCGGAATTGAGGTTGTGGTATGATGGACCTTTTAATCAGTCCTTAATAACCCAAACCAATGTTTTTTCTTTATATATAGATAAAGGTGGCGAAGGTTATTTGCACTAGAGTCTTTGTTAAACACACTATCGGAATAAATACGCTATAACTTCTTTTAAAAAGAAAATTCAAAAGAAAAAAATCAGATATTTTTTTTTTAGTTTCAATATGTTCGGAAAAAATATTCGAAAAAATAAAAATATTTTGAAATAAATTTCCAAACAAAAAGCAATGTATTCATCCGAATAGTGTATTTAACAAAAAAGCTAGTGCAAATAACCTGCATCATAAAGTATATAGTGAAATTGATTAATACATAAAACTATTTTACATGCTACGTTCCCAACCCTACAAGGTATACAGGTTCAACCCAAATAAGTGGGTGGTCTGACGAAAAGCAAAACATGCTAATTTATCAGCTACAAAATTATATTTTCTAGATACATACAAGAGCGGGGTAAATTGTTTTTTAAGGACCGTAATTTTGGGGTGGTGGCAAAACAAGGACCGTAACTTTTTTGGCTGGCAAAATAAGGACCGTAACTTTTAAAAGTGGCAATTTAAGGACAGTAACTTTAAAAAGTTGCAATTTAAGGACCGCAACTTTTAAAAATAGCAATTTGAGGACAAATTAGCCCGGATTACTCTTTTTCGGGCTAATTAGAGCGGATTTGGGGCTCAAATCGCGAACATGGATATTATTTTGAATAAAACTATTTAAAAAAAATTCCACTTTATTTTTTTCTTTTATTTTTTGAAATAATTTCCAACTCATTCATTATACTCAAAATACTCTAAGAAAAAAAAATGAAATGAATATTTTTTGAAATAATGAAAGTATTTTATTTTTTGAGTATAATGAAAGTATTTTATTTTTAAAAATAATTTCCAACTCATTCATTAAACGTATAGCAAGTATTAATTTACCTAGATTAAACATTTAACACTAAGTATTATTTTATTGCAATGTGTATGATGTATTAAACGTATAGTAAATGAAATAATATTAAAAAAAAATTCTACTTCATTTTTTTAAGTATAATGAAATGAGTTGGAAATTAAAAAAAAAATGGAAAGCAAAAATAGAGGTAGAATTTAAAAATTTGGGTTAATTTGTCCTCAAATTGCTATTTTTAAAAGTTGCGGTCCTTAATTTGCCACCTTTTAAAGTTATTGTCCTTGTTTTGCCAGCCCAAAAAGTTACGGTCCTTGTTTTGCCACCCCCCAAAATTACAGTCCTTAAAAAAAATTTACTCTACAAGAGCGGTATAAATTGTTGTGCGTTCCAAGTCGTTGTATGTCCTCTGTATCAAAACAAAACTACATTGCACTTTGGATTGCTTTTAACTCTGCCATCAAATTTCGAGGTCATGTTATATATTTGCACGACACTTTTTGGTAAATACATGGATCCTTATTTTCTTTTCTAAAGCAAACACATGAAATATATATGTTAATAATACTTCTTTCGGTTTCCCCTTTAATGTTATTATTAGTAAATGCACCCCCTCATTTCATATCAAAACCAGCGATCAAGCATGCAAAACTTTGTTCGATTTTTTTTTTTAAACTTGAAAACTTCGACAAACGATGATCAGACAATTATACCTCGTTTGTGGGAAAGGCCTACATTGAACGAAAGATGAATACTCCAAGTCCCAAATATACATGTGCAAGTTTATTTTAATGTAAAATAAGATAAAATTTGTTGTTATTATGATATTTTTTTTATGTATATTGTTGTTGTTTGAGTATATAAAATGATATGGATAGAATAATGTTATAGCACAAGTGTTGGTTTGCATGTGTTTTTTTATTTCGTGATCCAACATTTTCGGCACAGGTTTCTCTAAAATATTGCAATATTAAAAAAAAAATTGAATATCGTATAATTATTCCAAAAAAATAAAAAATAAAGAAAAAAACTCATTTTTAGTAAATACATCCCCTAAATTTGAAAAATAACATTCAAAATTTCAAAAGATTTACTCCCTCTGTCCCAAACTTGTTTGGTACTTGCCCAAAATGTTTGTCCCTTACTCAATTGATATTTTTATAAATAACAATAAAATACATTGGTTTACATCTCATGCTACTACTTCACCTTTAATTAATTAAATCCAACTAAGTTTAGAAGACAAAAAGTAAGGTTAGCAAACAAGTTTGGGACAAAGGAAATTCATGATTGCAGATTTTCTTTTTTTGGAATCATGCATAATTTTTTAATTTTTCCCCAAAATTTGTGGGGTGTATTTACTAAAACTATGTTTAGATTATTTTTTTTCCCCTTAAAAAAAGGTTATAACTTTCAAGAAAAAAAAATTCAAAATACTGTTGTATTTTTTGAAAAATATGTGCCCAAAAAAAATTCACGTTTTTGGATCCAAAAATCACAAATTCGGATTTCTTGCATTTATACCAGTGTTTTGATAACCGACCCGATGTTCAAACTAGATTGAACACCGTTCAACGGTCCAATCGTTAAAACAATTTTTGATTATTTTTATTTAATATTTTCTATGTTACATTATACAATTAAAATAAATATGATACAAATATTAAAATAAACCTTCGTCTCATATTAAAACATGATATAAATATTAAAATAAACCGTCGTCTCATATTAAAATATGATAATACACTTCTTTTTTAATGGCACCTCATTCAGTTAGACTAGCAAATTATTCTTTCCGGATGACTTCAATCTGAAAAAGTATTCAAAGCGGTGCGGGTGCGGCACTTGAACTGGGACCAAGAGGCACAATTTATTTAATTTGTGGGCAAGTAGTGTATATTATATTATTGCCCAAAGTGAGGCATCGAAAGCGTGTTAGCTAGGTTTTGGAACACTTTTTGTCTTAAACTTATAATTGTGATGTTTTATACTCCATATGTGTTCTTTGTTAAATTTCTCATTTTGTCTATACCTTTAATCCAAGTAAAACTTATTATTTTCTTTAATGGAAAATATCTCCACATTTGTAACTCTTTCTACTTTTATTTCCCTTTATTTATACCACATCTCAATTGTAATTCATTGTACATTTAATACTATATATTCTTTGAGATCTGTGAAAACACTAATAAGAAATCTAACTAGGTAGGGAGATAATATAATTTCATAACATCCCCAGCGCGTGTAAATCTTTTCAAATTTGCCACTTGGGTTCACAATGTCAAAATAGCATAATTTATTATAATGACATTTAATGTATACCATAATATCATATTTGACTGTTTGGTATTAATGGCTTTATAATGTCATTTGACATTTTGGATATACTTTAAAAAATTGATTAATGACATTAATGGTATCAAGTCATGGAATGTAATATGTATATGTTCGCGGTGGACCGGTGGTCATGGCTAGTATATTATTATTGACAAAATATAGAGTAAAACTGGTTTATACATAAATCACTGAAGGATATTAGTTGTTTTTATTAAAGAGTATTAGTCGTAATTATTGAAGAGTATTACTGATTTACACTAAAGAGTCTTAGTTGTTAATGTTAAGTGAAAATAAACTAAGACTCTTCAGTGTAAACCAGTAATACTCTTCAGTGAAAACAACTAATACCATTCAATGACATATATAAACCAATTTCATTCTATACATACTCATTATTATTATTTTTTAAAAATCTATTAGTATATATAGTATATTTAAAATATTGATAATTCTGCTTCATAGATATTTAACTTTTAGATGAAAATATATTAATTAGACATTAAATGAAATACAATTTAAAGGTGAAAATTAACAGATAAACATGAGATATTAGTTTTATGTTAAGCTGTTAACTAGTTTAAAAGTATTATTTATGTATTATTATTATGATAATACAAATTTTGGTTTAGAATGCACATCCTTTAAAGCTACGGAATCATCTGAGTCATGAAGTACACGCCCCGATAGATTATCGGGGAAATTGCAGGAATGGTCCCATAAGAATTGACCTTCATGAATTTGGTCCTTTTTTTTAGCGCAAATAGTCCCATACGATTTTTTAGTCAAAAAATAACAGATTAACGAGCATGAGGCCCACACGCCCGTCAGTTTTCTGCCAAAAACTCATGCGTATAATTCCCAACTTAAAAATAATTAATTTCCAACTTCTTAAAACTCTACGAACTAAAGTTGCAGAATCGTCTCCATACTTGCATTTTACATTGAAATGATTGTTAATAGCACAGACTGACCCATTTCCCTCCAAAATTCGAGTTGAAAAGGTTTTTCCATCCAGTATTCCATAGAAAACTGTAAAATATTTAATGGATGAGACCTTTTCTACTTAAAATTGGACCAAAATAGAACATGGGACCAAATCTGTCAAGTACAAATTCTCATTGGACCATCCTTGCAATTTACCTATAGATTATCATTCCTATAAATTGTGAGTTGTGTGCAGCTAGCTCATCAAACCATCTTATGCAACAGTTTAATTACATGCTTCACTTTATATTTTATTATTTTATATATTATGATAAGTGCAGTGTTTATAAAATTAATTAACAACGTACCTATAACAAAAACACATGTTAAAAATCGATATAATAATATATATGATCAAATACGTACTCTCTTCAAATATATACACACACACAAATAATGATCAAACACAAATTAAATTGGAATAGATGAGTTGATGATCTGCACATTAATTATTCAAACGAACTGTAGTATTATTATTCCCAACTTAAAACAAGAGCCACAGTATTACATGAAGAGCCCATGAAACCCTAATACTATAGCAAGAGCCACAAGATGAGCATGAAACCCTAATATTACAACAAATATATAATTTATATAACACACATATGAAAATGAAAATCCAAAATACAACAACAAAGACTTGATCATGCAATAAAAACATGCACAACCTAATAATGAAATACAGTAACATTGTACTCGAAGAAAGCGTCACCCGTGGAACTATTAAACGACACCGTTCTCACCCCAATAAAGCCACGTGCCAGCTTGAAAGCGCCGGACCCACCAACTACGGCCAACTCACGGCGCTCGCGGAGATAAGGGTTGTTTCCGATCACATTCAACATGCTTCCGTTATACTGTCCACCGGTGAACACCATATCGAACGACATGTGAAGTCTAGTCTCCTCCAACGAGGCGAAATTGAACATTCCTTGGGCCCGCCCCACTACCGTTGCATTCGGGTCGGGGCTTACTCGTATCGGGTCATCGATCACCGCCACAACGCCGAAAAAATTGGGTGGCATGGGGTTAGGTGAAGCCACAACTATATTAGTTGGATTTGGGCCACTTAATATGTCTTGGACATAGACTTGAAGATGGGTCATTTTTTGAACTCCAAGATGATAATTTGGGAATGCATCGGAATGAGATAAAAATGTTAGAGTGAAAAGAAGAGGGATTATGATGCATTGTTTCACCATATTTGCTAATTAGTAACTTTAATTATATAATGTGGTATAATTTATTAAGGTGGAAGGCCTTATTTATAGATGGTTTGTGAGTATTATAATTAACCACACTTGACACTTGAGGGTTGACAATTTTATTGCCAAAACTTGAAGGAAATTAACATTTAGCAGCTAGCTAGCTGGCTCACGTATGCTATAGTTAATCTGCTTGTTACGATAACACATCGTCACCCAAGTTTATCACCTTAAAAAAAAAAAAAAAAAAAAAAAACTAAAATGAATAGGTATGTACCAAGTTAAATTGGTTCATACATAAATTATTAAGGTGTATTAGTTGTTTTCACTAAATAATATTAGTTGTTTCACGTATACTTTGTTTATACTGAAGAGTATTATAGTTTATTTTCACTAAACGACTAATACTCTTCAGTGAAAGCAACTAATACTCTTCAGTGATAACAACTAATACCCTTCATTAATGGTTCATGTACGAATCATTTTCACTCTATACTTTATCAAATGAATAATGTATTCACTTTTCTTTTTTACAAGAATACATCATTATTTCATCTTTTTCCCCCAAATTTCTTTCAACAAATCAAAGTCGAAACACATCAATAAAATTTGAAAAAATCGTATGAGCAAGCTGAGGAGGGAGATGCAAGTGGATGACGAAAGAGAGAGGATATAAACAATTAGGATTTTAGTGGATGTAATCGAGAAAAAAAAGGTAATTTCGATATTTCATTGTTGGAGTGTGGAGCCTAAATGGACTGTACACTAAGGCCCAATACCGGTAATCTAACTTCAGGATGTCGGAGAGCACACCTGTGCAGCAACACCTGAACGAGTTCAACATGATCATTGGGCAATTGAACTCAGTTGAGATTCACTTCAGTGATGAGGTACTTTGTTATGTTATCTTCTCTGCCAGATAGTTGGGCTGCCACAGTACGTAACAGCAGTTAGCGCTTCATCCGCGAAGTCTAAGTTAATGCTTGACAATGTGAGGGATCTAGCGAGGAAGTTTGCAGAAAAGAGTATGGTTCCCCCTTGGGGTTATCGCTGAACACGGAGGAAAGGGGCAGATCAAAGAATAGGCAAAATTGTGGCAGATCAAAGTCCAGAGGGAAGAGTCAATCCAAGAAAGGAAAAGACTCGATCCAGTGATGGAATTGTGATGAGTTTGGTCACTACAAGAACCAGTGTACAACACCCAAGAAAACAAGAAGGGCCAGAACAAGAAGAAGACAACAGACACAACTACGGATGAGATTGGAGATGTGTTGGTCTTGAGTGTCAGTAGTCCGTTGGAATCGTGGGTGTTGGATTCTGGAGCATCGTTCCATTTATACAGTGATGCTAAAATAATGGATAACTATGTGCCTGGCGAATTCGGACAAGTGTACATTGCTGATGATGAGCCTCTGAAGATCGTGGGAAAATGAGATGTCCGGATATCCACACCAAACAAGTCGATGTTGAAGCTAAATGGTATGAGGCTCATTCCATGATTAAAAATAAACTTTCTTTCAATTGGATAGTTTGATGTAGAGGGATACCCAGTGACTTTTGGAAGCAACAGTTGTAAGATCAGCAAAGGAGCAATACTAGTAGCTCGGGGGAAGGAGGGTATGTTGTCTACGACAACTAACTCTAAAAACTACATTGATCTTCCAGGAGCTACTTCCGACATTGATTTGTGGCACTATCGGCTGGGTCACATGAGCGAGAAATAGATGAAGGTAATGTGTTTGAAAGGGAGACTTCCAGGGCTGAAATCTATTGAAGTTGACTTATGTGAGAACTGTATTTTCGGGAAATAAAGAAGGGTGAATTTCTCGAAAAGTTGGAGCTGGCACATAGCGATCTATGGGGACCAGCGCCCATGAGGTCCCTTGGTGGTTCGGAGTATTACATGACCTTCATTGATGATTCCACTCGAAAGGTATGGATTTATTTTCTGAAAAATATAGTTGATGCTTTTGATACCTTCAGGAAGTGGAAAGCCCTTGTAGAGAATGAAACATGCCTGAAAGAAAAGTGTCTTTGTTTAGACAATTGAGGTGAATATGAACTTTGTGAGTTCAAGGAATATTGTGCTGAGAATGAGATTCACATGGAGAAGACTGTGAGAGGAACTCCCCAGCAGAATGGAGTGGTGGAATGAATGAACAGAACGTTGAATGAGCGAGCCAGATGCATGAGGTTGAAGAGTGGGCTGCCTAAGACATTTTGGGCAGATGCAATAAGCACAACAGCATACCTGATCAATAGAGGTTCATCCGTTCCGTTGGAGAACAGAATACCCAAGGAAGAATGGACAGGAGTTAAATCTGTCTCACTTGCGTGTCTTTGGCTGTATAGCTTATGCTCATGTTAGTTTTGTTGATACAAGTAAATTAGATGTTAAATCTGCCAAATGTACGTTCATTGGTTATGGTGGTGATGAGTTCGGTTATAGATTATGGGATGAGAATAACCGAAATATTATTCACAATAGAGATGTGGTTTTCATTGAACAGGTTATGTACAAGGACATATTGAAGGCATCAGATTCTGGCAAGATCAATACCCAAGAGGTCGAGTTAAACATCTCAAACTCGAGTGGGAGTAAGGAGAGTCAGAATGAAGAAGAGGTTCTTATTGAAGAACCAAAGACCCTACCACTGGAGAATCCACTACAGACACTAACTAGAGAGCGACGTGCACCTGATAGGTATTCCCCGTTTAACTACTACTTGTTACTTACTGATGGTGGTGAGCCTGAGTGTTATACAGAAGCAGAATAAGTTGTAGGTAGACGAAAATGGAGAGTTCTATGGATGATGAGTTAACATCTCTTCCGTTGAACGACACTTGGGAACTTGTTGAGCCCCCAAAAGGCAAGAAGGTTTTGCACTGCAAGGGTCTACCGGATCAAGATTGAAGCTGATGGTAGCGAATATTACAAAGCCATGTTGGTTGTCAAAAGGTTTGAGCATCGATATGATATTAATTATACTGGTGTTTTTACTCATGTTGTGAAACTGACCACTATTTGAATGGTGTTGAGTATGGTAGCTGCAGGAAACTTGCTGCTGCATCAGATGGATGTGAAAATGGCATTTGTTCACGGTGACTTGGTGTATGAGTTGTACATGACACTTTTGGGAAAATCAGGGTGCCCGGATTTATTCAGGATGAAATTTAAATACGAATTTAAATACAATTATTACTAGCATGAATTAATCCTAAACTAATTCGTATAATAATTAACCAACAACAAATAAATTCATGCACATGAATATAATCACGTAAATTTTACGGCGGAATAACTAGAAATTTTACATGAATACGTACCTCTTGAAGCGACGTCCAACAAGAAGACCGGGACAAGTGAAACGATCATATCAACCGTAAAAGCATTCTCAAGTATTCTCTCTCTGCCTTACTCATTCGCCAGTGGGAAGCGCTCACGAGTAATTTAAAGGGAAGAAGAAAATATTTATGGCTCTCAATTTTCCAACTCATGAAACTGTAAACTGGAGATGAAATAATCATCTCCTACTTATAGGAGCAGGGTGGCCGAATTTTTGGATGAATATTGGAGGGAAAAAACTTTTTCTTGGCCTCCAAAAATCTTGAATATATCCCATATATTCTTTTCTCCATAATAAAATATTCCACAAAAATCTCACCCTTCTAAACTATAGGCAATTTTCGAAAATATGCGATTAAAATTACTCGACATGGATCTTCTTGAATTTATGAGCTTGTATTCTAAGAATACATATCTTCCATAATATCTTTCCAAGAAAATCAACAAAATCTTTTCTCTCTCCATATAATAATTTTCGAAAATAATAAGAAAAAATCAGCAATTATATTCTCTTTTATTTTAATCACCTTATTATTATTGGGCTAGTTGAGGGGGCTTTAGGTGAATTAAGATTGGACCTCCAATGGGCTTCTGAATTTTAATATTGAGCCTCAATATTATTCAGCCCATTAATATTAATTAATATCACAAATTAATATTGCACTATCCATCTTATTTTATATTACGATAATATGGGCTCCCGGTTATTATTTCCCGTGTTTAAGATTATCTAGTTCATTAATTAATTGAGCTTCTGAATAGCTCCAAATTAATTATTATCTTGTGTCTTGGAGTAAAGACAACTTAATATTAATATTCGTACCGAAAAAACTAATTTTCCACTTGCAAGATTTGATACGATAAAACTTCTGAGCCCACCAAGGGGACTAATCACACAAGCCGTACTCACACACGTTTTTCCATATTAAATCTGAACAATTATCGTATGATTAATATTACTACCCAAAACACAAGGTTCAAATTCACGATGATTCTCACCCGACATGTATCAAAGAAATAACTATTAACCATACATGGTCCTATTTAAGTGGCGGAGATTAAGAAATCAATAACCACCGAGGTCTAATTCTTCACCTTTCAAAACAAAAAAGTTTATCCTCGTTGTAGGTCCTCTTCAACACATACAAAATGTGCTAGTGCAATCTCTTGGTCAAGACAAGTCAATCTGAGAACTACATATCGACCTTTCACGGCGTATTGTTCAATTCCACATAGGTTGTGAATTTATACGTTTATTTACAAGGAGCCGTTAATGTGATCTTCCGTGATCTGGTATCACCATATTAACTACAATGTAACACATACTGTATATTGAACGGTTTGCAATAAATACTTAACATTCATTCATATTCAAAGCAATAGTGATAAAAGATTTATTCTCATAAATAAGTGTTTAATACATGAGTTATACAAAGTAAAATCATATTTTCACGTATAACTCCAACAGACGCTACCTGAGGGGTTCGTAGTGAAGGGAAATGAGAAGCTTGTGTGCAAGTTGAAGAAGAGCTTGTATGGCCTGAAACAAGCTCCTTATCAGTGGTACAAAAACGTTGATAGTTTCATAATGGAGATTGGTTACCAGAGATGCCACACTGATCATTGTTGCTACGACAAGAGGTTTGACAATAAGTTTCTTATTCTCTTACTATATGTTGATAATATGTTGATCATAGAAGCTGATGCAAGTGAAGTGCATAAGTTGAAGAAGCAATTGTCAGAACGGTTCTCCATGAAGGATCTCGGAGAGGCAAAATAGATTTTGGGAATGAGAATTGAGTGTGATAAGATGATGGAAAATATGTATCTTTCACAGTCGAGTTATATTTAGAAGGTCTCGAAAAGATTTAACATGACGAAGTTGAAGCCTGTGAGTGTCACGTTGGGCAGTTACTTCAAGCTTTCAAGAAGGGAGTCACTAAAGTGCAATGAGGAACGTGCCCAAATGATGAAAGTTCCATATGGTTCAACAGTTGGTAGCATCATGTATACCATGGTGTGTACAAGGCTAGATATTGCTCGTGTAGTGGGAGTAGTGAGTCGGTTCATGGGTGATCCGGGCGAGCAATATTAAAAAGCAGTAAAATGGGTCGTGCATTGCTTTAGAGGTACCACAAACAAGACTTTGTGTTTCAATGGCAAGAGTATGGAACTTGTGGGTTATGTGGATGCAGACTTAACTCAAATGACCTTGATGGGTGAAGAAGTACAACCAGGTATGTCTTCACATATGGTGGTATAAGTTGCAGAAGATTGTTGCGTTATTCACTACGGAGGCAGAGTATGTAGCTGTGATAGAGGCAAGTAAGGAGATAGTGTGGTTGCAGAATTTCTTGGGTAAACTTGGGAATGAGTATGAGAATAACACTATTTTCAGTTATAGTCATAGTGTTATATTTCTGGCGAAGAATCCAGCATTTCACTCAAAGACAAAGCATATTGAGTTGAAGTGTCACTACACTTGTCACCTTTTGAAGAAGAAGATCTTGCAGCTTATGAAGATCCTAGAAAGTGAGAACCCAGCAGACATGTTTACTAAGATGGTGACCTTAGAGAAGTTGAAGCTGTGCAAAGCTTCAATTGGCCTTGGAACTTGAAGATGAGGTATGGTGGTGCTAGACGGATAACGGAGGAGGGACAAGAAGATATGATTATATGGAGTATTCAGTCTCCAAGTGGGAGATTGTTGGAGTGTAGAGCCTGAATGGACTGTACACTAAGGTCCAATACCGATGATCCAACTTTGGACTATGTTTTCCGCCAAGTCGATCCTGATGGATTCTTGGTTAGGGCTCATTTCTATCTATATAAATAGATGTTTTCTCCCTGTATTCGGTATCAGAAAAATATAGTGAAAAACTCTGGCTTGACATCGCATCCAGATGTAGTTGTGAGACGAATTGGGTGAATAAATTTTGTATTTTTTTATCTTTCGTAATTGCATGTGTGCGTTTTTCTTAACATTCATAATTGTATTAAAATAAAAAGAAAATAAGGTGGGAGTACTAACTAAAAAGAAAGGAGTGCAAATTAACCTAGTTCTAGAATTAGATGGCATTATATTTTTATATTTGGGTCCAATCCTTAAGTCCTAAGCTGGAATTAATTAATAGCCCATATTATTTGCACTAACCTCTTTACTAACCCATGTAAAAACACTATTTATTAGATGAGTACACTATCCCCTAAATTCCTAAATTACTCCACTATTATTGCTCCTCTCCCTGTACCTCTGCGAGCAAAAAATGCGCGGGAAAAAACCCTTTCCCCTTCCTCCTCCCTCCTCCCTCCCCAATCCTCTTCTCCGTTCATCATGCTAGCCCATCCTGTTGGAAAAATTCGGTGTGCCCGGATTTATTCGAAATAAAATTTAAATACGAATTTAAATCTAATTATTACTAGCATGAATGAATCCTAAATTAATTCAAATAATAATTATACCAACAACAAATTAACATGCATATGAATATAAACACGTAAATTTTTACGGCGGAAAAACTAAGAATTTCACGTAAAACTTACCTCTTGAATCGACGTCCAACCGAGATCAACGGGACAAGCGTAACGATCCTATCAACCGTAAAACTCTTCTCA
The DNA here is from genome assembly GCA_947034835.1 of Ballota nigra. NCBI lineage: Eukaryota > Viridiplantae > Streptophyta > Magnoliopsida > Lamiales > Lamiaceae > Ballota > Ballota nigra. Next base: position 32,409,480 of record OX344721.1, read on the forward strand.
AGTATTCCCTTTCACATTATTCATTCGCCGGTGTGAAGGGCTCACGAACAATTTTAATATAATAAGGAAGAGAAAAAATATTTTTGCTCTTGATTTTTCCAACTCATGGAATTGTGTAACTGTAATCTGGAGTTGAAATAATCATCCCCTATATATAGGTGAAGATGACCGATTTTTCCTAGTGGAATTAGGAGAGGAAAAAAAAATCTTTTTTTGATCTCCGAGAAATCTTGAATATATCTCATGTATTATTTTCTCCATAATAAAAAATTTCACCAAAATCTCATCCTCCTAATATATCTAGTAATTTTAAAAAATTAGAGTAAGAATAACAAGATTTGGATCTTCTTGAATTTATGAGATAATCTTGTATTCCAAAAATGCATATCTTACATAATATCTTTTCAAAAAAATCAACAAAATCTTTTCTCTCTCCAAAATTATAATTTTCGAAAATAACAAATAAAAATCAGCAATAATATTTTTTTTATTTAAATCACCTTATTATTATCGGGCTACTTATTGTGCTACTTGAAGGGCCTTTAGGAGAACTAAGATTGAACCTCCAATGGGCTACTGAATTACAGTATTGAGCTCCAATATTATTCAGCTCATTAACATTAATTAGTACCACTAATAAATTAATATTGCACTATCCATCTTAATCCATATTACGATAATATGGGCTCCCAATTATTATTTTCCGTGTTTAAGATTATCTAATCCATTAATTAATTGAGCTTCTGAATAGCTCTAAATTAATGAATATATTTTACCTTGGAGTAAAGACTGTTCAACATTATTATCCGTACCGAAAAAACTAATTCTTCACTTGTAAGATTTGGCACAATAAAACTTCTGAGCCCACCAAGGGGATAAATCACACAAGCCGTACTTGCACACGTTTCTCCGTATTAAACCTTAGCAACCATCGTATGATTAATATTACTGCCCAAAACATAAAGTACGAAGTCACGATGATTTTCACCCAACATGAATCAAAGCAATAACTATTAACCACCCACGGTCCTATTTAAGTGACGGAGATTAAGAAATCAATAACCAATGAGGTCTAATTCTTCACATTTCATAACAGAATAATTTGTCCTAGCTGTAGGTCTTCTTCAACACATACTAAATGTGTTAGTGCAATCTCTTGGCCAAGACAGGTCAATCTGAGATATACACATCGACCTTTCATGGCGGATTGTTCAATTTCACCTGGGCCGTGAATTTGTACGTTTAGTTACAAGGAACTCGTTAATGTGATCTGATATCACCATATTAACTACAATATAACTCGTACTATAAATAGAACGGGTTGCAATAAACATTTAACATTCATTCATATTTAAAGCAAATGTGATAAAAGAATTATTCTCATAAAAAAAAGTGTTTAATACATGAGTTATACGAAGTAAAAGCATACTTTCACGTATAACTCCAACACACCCAACTTACCCCACATCCCATGTTGCCCCACCCCATAACCTTGGCCATTAATGTCGCCTCGTCCACTTCAATGACCAAGCACCCCCGCCCAAGGTTTGCAATGCAGCGGGGAATCTTCGGTCCCGCGGGGATCCGCACTATATGAGGCGGGAAATCTGACTTGAACACAAAATACTAGCTGTACTAGTAGTTACCCCACAAGAGTATGGGATCACAGTAGTATTGGCAAGTATAGGGACCAAGTATCACTACAAGAAAAAGTGTATATTAGTACACTAATTTTAATACACTAATTTTTAATTGTCATATTAGCTATGCCGTTGATACACTAAATTCTCAAGCATGTATAACTACACTAATCCAATATCTATTAATACATTATTTTGTATGTGTATTAACGATCCTCATATTAATACAAAAGAACTACTATCGTAATAACTATAGTCCTGGAAAAGCGCTCCATTTTTAAATAATATAAATTTATATTAATTTAATATAAAAAAAGGAGTTATAAATATAATAACCCCCACTTTCTCTCATCACAATGCATCCAACGTCACCACCACTTTACATCAATTAAAAGAGAAATAAACTAAATTAAATTAGAAAGTAGTAACCGTTTTTTACATTTGTGCGAAACAAACACCATTTTTATCTCTGAGTTTGAGATAAACACAATTCATTCTCAAAACTGAGGGAGACGACAAAAATAGATCCGGCGAAGAACGAAAATAAGGCCTATGCGTGGTGACAGTGCAATCGTTACCACAACCCTCCTACATCTTTCATAGTTTCAATTCGATTGATGATGAATTCGAACTCCACCAGTCGGGACTCGACATGAAAGGGTTCAATACTGATACGAACATTAGGTATTGTATTCGATGGCTTTGGATTGATTTTAGAATATCGAATTGCTAATAGAAAATTTAGGTCTTCTAATTACTTTGAATTGATTTCAGAATTTCAGTATTGATGATAGAAACTAGGTATTGTACATGATTGCTTTAAATTGATTTCAAAATTTCAAATAAAAATCTTGGTGAATTATCTTTCTAATACTTCCATTGTATAATTATATTTAAGCTCTGCAGATTAAGATTCTGTTTTTTTTAGAGTTTTAGGCGAATGACAATCTTTTCACATATGGAATCATGTAACTTATTAGTTCCAATAAAATGATTCACATCTTGGTATTTAAGGCTCTCTCTCATTGTTGTTAAGCACAGGTTTGCCTCTCTATAATTCTCTTGCATGAACAATTAAACAATAGTACACAATATTTTCTGAATTTTGGTTTCTGAAATTGACATAGATTTCATGTTTTTTTCTCATATTATGAGTTTGAGCATTTAATTTCTTCAATTGAACGTTTCTGTTTGAGGATGAATAAATTCTTGTGTCGCTGGAACCTTTCAAAAGAGCAATTGTCAATATCTGCTTTAAATAAAATAATTTTGTAATATAATTTTCCCACTTTTCTTGCTATACTATGTACAAATTGATAAATATTTCACAATTGCAGTAAGTAAAATAAGGTTTTAGTTTGTTAACAAAAATCCCAAAATGCTTCAACTAAGATGAAACGCATTTTATACTAATGTCCGCCACTTGACCCCAACCCTGTATAAGTTGCATACATTGTTAATGGTGGGCGACAACTCATACTTGAATACTCATATGCACGCTAACAACTACTCTGCTTCATTACAATCTTGTTTTTTTGTGGTTAATTAATGTGGTGGAGGTTCTGTTTGTGCTTGTCCAAACTCTGTTTTTTATGTGTTCTTGTGGTTTTTCTTTTAGGAACATTTTGTGAGCATAATGTACAGGTGATGGGGCCAAATTTTAGCGATAAATTTGATTGTTGTGACCCTCTTTTTCTCCAGCAGCCATATTGACATTGCATCCTACCTTTCTGTTGAGCTCTCTATATAGGTGAGACGACAGATCTGCTTAACTGCTATTTGTATTATGATTTATGAACAATTTGGTTTATATATATGCTAAATCGATAATGGTTTGATCACATGGCATCCTTGATGTATGCCATTTTTTTTGTAGTCTTGATTATTACGTATATGGTGTTGCAAGAACTTTGAAAATATTTAAGTCGTGTATTGTTTCATTAGATTGTTTTAGGGTACTAGGGTTATTTTTAGAATGAAGATTGTTGTATGATTATGTATTCATAGATTGTATCATACGAATCTCCAGAATATTTTATGATGTATTCGAGGTGCATAAATAGAAATATAAAAGAGTTTAGATAGTTTAATACAGGATGATCACATGATGTGTTACCCTCGAGCATAACCCCATGATAATACACCTCACCATTATTCATGTTCACTAAAAATTTCCTGAATTTAATATAATTTCTCTGTTGTTTTTTACTTTGACAGTTCAAGAATATTGTACAGTTGGAATGGCTTTCGACATCTGTGGAGGACTGATTAGGCGTGAAATTGTTATGTTTTGGTGCCCGATTTACTCATGTTTTGAGTGTTTTCGATGAGTGCTTGGAGTCAAATGAGTATCATTTTTATAAAATTATTAATTTGTCTCTTTGGTTTTCATAGATGGATAGAGGGCGAAAAGAGGAGTTCGTAGGACTTTGAATCGGCCAAAACGGACTCCCGGTTGAGGAGATATGAAGATTTTACGAACGAGTGCACAGCAGCCAGCGCTCGAGCGTTTTGCTCGAGCGACCAAAAACTTACAGAACAGTTTCAGCGCTCGAGCGAATCACTCGAGCGGAACCGCTCGAGCGTTTTGCTCGAGCACCCACGTATTTTCGCCTCCGGATGCGTATTTTCGGCCCATTAACTCCCGTTTCGACCCGGTGCCTATATATACCTCTTCCAAATACGTTTTGAAGGATCACCAACTTTAGAAATCACTTTAGACTTAATTTTTAGAGAGAGGAAGAGGAGAAGAACGAGCAAGCTTTACTTTTACGTTGTTGAGGTTTTTCATACGAATTCTTAGTTTTCTTTTCGTTTCTTAGTTTCTTTTCATTAGCTTGATTACTTTAAACGTTTTAAACTTCGTTTTAGTTAATTAAATTTCAGTTCTTAGAATTATTTTATTTTAAAACCCTAGTTCATGTTTCTTATTTTCTTCGTTCAATTCATTATGTTTTTGTTCGTTGTTTCTTCTATTGCTTTTATTTTTGTTATAACCATGTCCGGCTAAAACCCTTGCATGCTTGGGTTAGGATGAACTCGTAGAAGTAGGATGTGGGTACGTAATTAAGGTAATTGGTGACGTTAGTTTTAATTCTCTTAATTAATGAATTCATATAATTAATCTTAACTCTACCTTTGAATTTCGTACGAAAGTGTTAGAGAGAGGACGACCGCATCACTCAATAACAATTAGTAGTCTTAACGAGAGGGTTTAGGAAAGGTTAATTCATCTACCGGTTTAGCGAAGGAGGACGACCGCATCACCTTAGTTAAATTAGAGTCTCATTAATTAAGCGCTATCTATTAACTTGTTAGTGGATTAGTGAAGTCGATTGATAGGATAATGTATTAGGGTAAGAAATCTTGAGCTTTCATCCTACGATCTTTTACTTAGGTTAATTCTTGGTTGTCACGATTACTTTGATTATGTACCTGCTCCGTTAGTATACGTAGGGATTCCTATCCTAAGCATCACCATCTCTCATTAGAACACAACCCTTAGTTAATTCGATTGCTTTAGTATTTTAGTTTACTTAGTTTATTTTAGTCTTTTAATTAATCTTTCCAAAAAATCCAAAAACAACACACTCATATTAACTACGACGCGTAGATCTTCAGGGATCTATTTGCATATACACTATCCCGTGGGTTCGATAATACTTGGCCATTATACTTACTCTTACTACTGTGAACCCGTCCGCTTGCGGGTAAGCGACTAGTAGAAGTTAGTAAAATCGCTTCAAGTCAATGGCGCCGTTGCCGGGGATGGCGTTATATGCTTTTTGAATAGGACTTGTAGATAGCTTAGTAGTTAGTAGTGGGTGATTTATTTTCTGTTTTTATTTTTATTTCCATTCATTAGGCAGTTGCGTTTTGATCCTTCTGCTAGTGTTTCAGGTTTATGAAAACATGCTCACAAGGGAATACGAGCGAAGAGAGATTACCTGCAGATCCTGAGACAATAGCGAGAAGGAACCGAGCCTTCTTGAGAAGAATGACTACTGCTGGAGACAAAGACAACATGAATCTGGATGGAGATGGGGACTTAGACAAAATAGCTGCAGAGTATACTGTTTTAGTGGAGCAGACGGTTGGAGTTGAGAGCAGTAACCAGCAAATACCCATAGGGGAACCGCAGAACCAACTCCCAAACCCACAAAACTCAATCAACTCTGCACAAACACAACCCCAAAGCCAGAACCAAAACCCTGCTTACCCACAAAACCCAAATAATCCTTTCAACAACCCAGTATACCAACATTACCCATACCCACCTTATCCTTACCCACCATACCCGTATCCTCCACCCCCAGTCTATAATCAACCACCTGTTTACCCACCACCACCCCAACAAGTACCAGTACCTGCTGCTAATCCTCAACACGTTCCTATGAACGTAGATCACAATATTGCTATTCGAGGGAGGTTTGCAGCGCAGCCACAGCGGTACTATGATGGAGTGGCTTTACCTCCAGTTGAGGCGAACAATTTCTCGATTTCCCCGGGGATTTTAAAGCTGCTTACCGAGAATCAGTTCAAAGGGGTGATCGGGAAGGAGAATCCTCATACACACTTGAGGAGCTTTCTCATGATAGCCTCAACATTTAATTATAATGGCATGTCTGAAGATGCCAAGAGGCTTAGGCTGTTCCCATTCTCATTGACGGGAATAGCTAAGGAGTGGTACGATAATACGCTCCCGCGGGGAGGTATTACCACTTGGGCCGAGCTCGAGCGTCTGTTCCTCGAGCGATTTTACTCTCCATCTAGGACGATCAAGGCTAGGATTGAGATCTCTTCCTTTCGCCAGAAGTCTGGAGAAGATTTACGCCAAGCGTGGGAGAGATACTCAAACATGCTGATTGAGTGCCCGCAGCACGGGTACAATGAGGGAGACATTATGGCATTCTTCTATAGTGGTGCCAACAAGGCGGGGCAAGACCATTTAGACGCCTGTGCGGGCGGAGCATTCTTGAACCAAGGCATAGAGAGGTGTAGGGAGATCGTGGACATCATTGTCACGAATGCCGGTGCTTGGGGTGCGGATGCAGATTTGCAAAGAGTGCATCAGGTTGAGGAGGGAGAAGGAACGAGAAGGCTGCTGATGGCTATGATGGAAAAGATCAACAACCTCGAGTTGGGGAAGAGTTTGGGTGGAGAGCATGCAGTAGAGAATGAGAGAGTAGACCAGCCCAGTGGACAGCAAGAGGTAGCCAATTACATGGGGGGTCCGTATTACAATCAGAATGGCTACCAAGGTGGTAATCAGTATGGAAGGCCTTCTTATGGCCAACCATTTGTACTTCCAGGCACTCAGCCACCTCAAAATCAATGGAGGAACACACAAGGAGTTCAAGGAAGCCAGCAGCCTCCTCAAAACACATGGAGGAAGAATGATAACTTTTCTTATGCTAACCCAAAAGCTGGTGTTACTGTTCCTGCAGGTGTTGATCCGGGGTCTAAACCTCCTGGTGGAGAAGGCGGTGCATCAACCGAGGAGATGTTGAGAGCTATTCTTCAGAAGGTGGAGGAAGGTAGCAAGCGGTTGTCATCCTTGGAGTACGATGTGAAGGAGTTGCATAAGAAGGGTGATCAACGTGATCAAGAGCTCCAGAAGATGAATGTTGAGTGGACTAGAACTCAACAAGAGAACAATCGAAGGTTCACTTCTTTAGAGTTCCAGATGAGCCAGATTGCAAAGTCCGTGAATAGAATGCCGGAGGGGAACTCGAAAGAGCAGTGCAAGGCGATCCAGCTGAGAAGTGGAACCAATTATGAAGGTCCTCAGATGCCTGCTGATTCTGAGACGCCCCAAGTTGAGAAGGGGATTGAAAGTGAAGGGATTGAGAAGCATGAAGACATGGATGAGTCCCAGAAGGGCAAGGAAAGTGAGGAGGTTGAGAGAGTTCCTAAGTGGAAAAAGGCAAAGGAAGCAAGGGAGAAAGTGAAAGCGACCGAGCGAGATGAATGGGGGGTACCCAAATCTGTGATACCCGTCCCGTATCCACAATGCTTTATGAAGAAAATGCTTGATGAAAAATTCGCTAAGTTCCTTGAAGTTTTTAAACAATTGCATATTAATATTCCTTTTTATGATGCTTTGGAACAGATGCCGCATTATGCAAAGTTTCTGAAGGACTTGATTGCGAAAAGACGGCGAGTGGATGAGCCGAAGTTGGTGCAGTTGAACCACGAGGTGAGTGCATTAGTGCACAAGGCGCTTCCACCGAAGCTGAAGGATCCCGGGAGCTTCACGATCCTATGTGACATTGGGAACGGGATCAAGAAGGGAGCGTTGTGCGACCTTGGGGCGAGCATCAATCTCATGCCCTTGTCGCTTTTCAAGAAGTTGGAAGGTGGTGAACTTCAACCCACAATGATGACGCTTCAACTAGCCGACCGGTCTATTACTCGACCTCAAGGTGTTGTTGAAGACGTCCTAGTGAGAGTTGGAGATCACATCTTTCCAGCCGACTTTGTAGTGCTAGAGATGGAGGAAGATGAGCACGTACCCCTGATCTTGGGAAGACCGTTCTTAGCTACGGCGGGGATGGTGCTAGACGTGGCAAATGGGAAGATTACATTGAAGGTTGATGATCAAGAAGTGAAGATCTCCCTATATGAAGCCATGAAGCACCCGAAGGAGGATGAGAGCTTGTATTGCATGGATGCAATTGATCCTAGTGTTGAAGACACACCTTCTATCCCTAATCCTTCTGATATTCATGATTTTGTTAGTCCTTCACTTGATTATTTAACCCATGAGCGTTATGATCTTGATTATTTTGATAGGGATAAAGTGAAGAAGTTGAAGGATGAAGAGGTGAAGAAAGTGGACGTGGTCCAGTTAGAAGGGAAAGGAGGAGTTAAGAAGAAAAAGTCCAAACTCAAGAAATTGTTTAGTAAGACTCCTCCAGATAGAGGGAAGAAGGAGTTGAGACCCATAACACTTGGGGATGAGAAGAGAGCAAAGGGGCTCATGATGGTGGGGCATCAAGGAAAGGAGTTCAAACACCACTCTTATGAGAGTGAGGGAGGTAAATTTGAGTATGATGTCCCATAAGCTCCTTTGAGCTTGGTCCGGCATGAGGACCTTAAAAATAGCGCTGAATGGGAGGCAACCCATTTTTATTTGCATTTGAGTGTTTTTTAGTTATTTTCCTTTTATGTTACTAGGATGTTGTTGAGTCGTATGTTTAACCTCGTACTTGAGAGTTTTATTTTGTAGGCTTGTCTCTAAAGGAGTAAAGGTATCATGGAGTTATTTAGATTGAAGGAACCAACTTGAGACAAGGGAGTGTGCAAAGCTATTGAGAGAAACTGAATTGTTCGGTTGAGGTAACCCATAACCCCAAACTTAGACCTCTAGCAAGGTCGAAGTTTGGGGGGGTGGAGTTTTTTTTTTATATGTTTTCTTGTTACATTGTACCGGAGCACCCCTTATCTTTGAGTTGAGTTAGTTATTTGGTGCCTTGAGATGCTCCTTGGGCTATTATTAATTTATTTTGTTACTCAATATTTTATGCCTATCAATCACCTTATGCTTGTTGATTGCTATCTTTGAGTATGATTTGATGAGTAGGGTGAATTGTGAGGCTGAGTTAGGAGTTTTCTTGTGTGAGTGTTTGAATTTGAGCTGATTTGAGAAAGAACTTGTATGCTTGTGAATTTTTCTTTTGAGTACTTGTGTGATGAGAGTGAGAATTCACTAGGACTAGCATGGATGTGAAAGCCGTGAGCTTTTGAGCCTTACGAGATTTAAATGCATGATTTAATCTCTTCGTTTGTGAGTGGATCGTCACCTTAGAGGATGCTAGAACCTGCATGTGCTCTTGCTTCTTGATTGTGTCTAGTTTGATATGCCGAATGTGATCTTAGGCCATCATTGTTTTTATTGAGTCACTTAGCCAAAAAAAAAAAATTTCCTTACCAATGACATTGAATCCCTTGTTAGCCCCTTTGAGCCTAAAGCCTATTTTATTTGCTAGCACATATGAACACTATTCCAATTCCTAAGCTTTTTTGTCCCAATTTGAGTAGAGAATAGGAAAGTGTGAATATGAAGGGAGTGAATTGAGTTGAAAAAGGAAAAGGTTGTTTGTTGAGTGAATATGAGAAGAAGGTGTGATGAAGTTTTGAGATGTGGGAAAAAGAGAAAGAAAATTGAGAATGAGCAAAAAGAAAAAATGAGCTCATGTGTTTGTGCGAAAAAAAAAAGTGATTGAAAAAAAAAAAGGTGAAAGAGTGAGAAAGAAATTTTTTTTGAAGTGTTGAGAGTATGGAGTTGAAAGGGTGTTGATTGAAAATGTTTGAAGTAGTCTGTTCCTAATCTCGAAGTGCCAAAGTTTGATTTTCTATTCTCCATTCACTTTAGTCACTTTACCTTATATTGTTATCCCACCTGTCCAAAGAGCCTGCATTACAACCTTGAGAAAAGTCCTTTTTGATTCGGCATTGATTTCTAGAGTATGGTCGGAGTTGAGAGTGCTTACAAGCCTATGGCTGCCAATATGTGTGATTGATTGATTGAGTGAGTCCCTTAAACACTGTTATACACTTGTAAGGGAGTGAAACACATCGTTGAGTGCACATCCATGTTTGATCTTGGTGGTTCTTGTTGTTGTTGTATGAGTATGATGAAGGAAAGTGAGTGAGTATACTTGTGATTGATCTTTGAAGCTCGAGTTCATTTGCTTGCACTAATTGATTCTTTGATTCATTCCTAACAATTTCACTTGACTTATTATTTCGTTGCTTGAGGACAAGCAACATGGTAAGTTTGGGGGGGTTGATTAGGCGTGAAATTGTTATGTTTTGGTGCCCGATTTACTCATGTTTTGAGTGTTTTCGATGAGTGCTTGGAGTCAAATGAGTATCATTTTTATAAAATTATTAATTTGTCTCTTTGGTTTTCATAGATGGATAGAGGGCGAAAAGAGGAGTTCGTAGGACTTTGAATCGGCCAAAACGGACTCCCGGTTGAGGAGATATGAAGATTTTATGAACGAGTGCACAGCAGCCAGCGCTCGAGCGTTTTGCTCGAGCGACCAAAAACTTACAGAACAGTTTCAGCGCTCGAGCGAATCACTCGAGCGGAACCGCTCGAGCGTTTTGCTCGAGCACCCACGTATTTTCGCCTCCGGATGCGTATTTTCGGCCCATTAACTCCCGTTTCGACCCGGTGCCTATATATACCTCTTCCAAATACGTTTTGAAGGATCACCAACTTTAGAAATCACTTTAGACTTAATTTTTAGAGAGAGGAAGAGGAGAAGAACGAGCAAGCTTTACTTTTACGTTGTTGAGGTTTTTCATACGAATTCTTAGTTTTCTTTTCGTTTCTTAGTTTCTTTTCATTAGCTTGATTACTTTAAACGTTTTAAACTTCGTTTTAGTTAATTAAATTTCAGTTCTTAGAATTATTTTATTTTAAAACCCTAGTTCATGTTTCTTATTTTCTTCGTTCAATTCATTATGTTTTTGTTCGTTGTTTCTTCTATTGCTTTTATTTTTGTTATAACCATGTCCGGCTAAAACCCTTGCATGCTTGGGTTAGGATGAACTCGTAGAAGTAGGATGTGGGTACGTAATTAAGGTAATTGGTGACGTTAGTTTTAATTCTCTTAATTAATGAATTCATATAATTAATCTTAACTCTACCTTTGAATTTCGTACGAAAGTGTTAGAGAGAGGACGACCGCATCACTCAATAACAATTAGTAGTCTTAACGAGAGGGTTTAGGAAAGGTTAATTCATCTACCGGTTTAGCGAAGGAGGACGACCGCATCACCTTAGTTAAATTAGGGTCTCATTAATTAAGCGCTATCTATTAACTTGTTAGTGGATTAGTGAAGTCGATTGATAGGATAAAGTATTAGGGTAAGAAATCTTGAGCTTTCATCCTACGATCTTTTACTTAGGTTAATTCTTGGTTGTCACGATTACTTTGATTATGTACCTGCTCCGTTAGTATACGTAGGGATTCCTATCCTAAGCATCACCATCTCTCATTAGAACACAACCCTTAGTTAATTCGATTGCTTTAGTATTTTAGTTTACTTAGTTTATTTTAGTCTTTTAATCAATCTTTCCAAAAAATCCAAAAACAACACACTCATATTAACTACGACGCGTAGATCTTCAGGGATCTATTTGCATATACACTATCCCGTGGGTTCGATAATACTTGGCCATTATACTTACTCTTACTACAGTGAACCCGTCCGCTTGCGGGTAAGCGACTAGTAGAAGTTAGTAAAATCGCTTCAAGTCAAGGACTAACTTCTGTATGAGGGCTTGACCTTAGGAAAGAGAACTTGCACGCAGAAAATATAGGAGCATAGTTTTTTTTATTTTACCATAAAATTATCTTGTGGAAATATGTGAATGTGATGGGCTCCTATTTTTAGTTGCTAGACATATGTAAATGTACATGTTCATTTCTTAAATTTAATTTTATTTGATCCAATTTAGTTTCTGTTTTTTAGTTGATCCAATTAGAAAAAAATATATATATATATGTATAATATTTTATTATTAATTATCGTGAAAATAATTAAATTGAGAATATAAAACAGCTATCACGACACTATATATCGTAGTATAAATTATTAATTTAAAATTACTAGTTTACTAAGTGTAGTAAAACATGTATTATCACGACAATTAAGAATGCCATAATAGACCATTACCTAATGTTACATTAGATTAGACGACATTTCACAAAATTGTCATAATAAATAAAATGTAGTGATAAGTTCCATTTATTGACACTTGTAAATATCATAAAAGCACATTTTTCTTGTAGTGTACATGACCTTCATACCTAAGGGAAGGTATGTATGCGAATAGAGCCCTGGAGATCTACACGTCGTAGTTAATATGAATGGATGTTCTGGTTTAAGATTGGAATTAAATTACTCTAAAGTCTACTTCTATCAATGCAAATAATAAAATCAAATAAATAACTAAGGGTTTAATCAAATACGAGATGGTGATGCTCAGGATAGGAATCCCTACGTATACTAACAGAGCTAGTATGACAACTAAAATAACCGTGATGTGCATGTATTAATCCTAAGTGTACTAAAACTAGGCAATCAACTTCCCTAATCTATCACAAGATCGAAAGACTAAAAACTCAAGAATTAACCCTAATACTTCGTCATATCAACCTACTTCACAACCCACTAAACAAGTTATATGGATTATGCTTAATTAATGAGACTCTTATTTACCCAAGGTGATGCGGTCGTCCTCCCTAGATAAACTGGTAGATTATAAACCCCTTCTATAACTCTATCGTTAAGCCTACTTGTTATTAAAGAGTGATAAGATCGTTCCCTCTCTAATAATTTTCGTACTCAATTCCAAGACGATTCTAGGGTTTATTTAAATAATTCAATTAATTAAGAGAACTAGCACTAAACATCACGAGTTATTCTAATTATGTATCAACATCCTACTTCTACGAGTTCATCCTACCCCAAACATGCAAGAGCTCTAACCTAACATGGTAATTGAAGTAACGAAAATAATTACAAGAACGTTGAAAATTTAAATAATTGAATAATCAAAAGAATTTGAAAGCATAAACAAAAGAATATCTAAAAGTCTCAATAAATCTGGTAAAGTAGGGTTTAGAAATCTCAAAGGTTCAAGAACAAAAGTATTAAACGAAAAGAATCAAAAGAAGTATCTAAACTACGAATTCGTAAGATCAAAACCTCATTTACAAGTGTGAAACTCTCCAAAATCTCTCTACCAAGCTCTAAGTATGCAAAAAATATGAATCGGGATCAAAAGTCTCTCAAAACAAGCTTGGGATCGGGTATTTATAAGCAACGGGCCAAAAACGGATGAAAAAGGCCAAAATCTCGCAAAATTGGGGTTTGGTCGAGCACTAGCGCTCTACCTCATATAGGTCGAATGGATGCCTTTCCAGAACTCTTAGGGCCCTTGACCTAGGTCGAGCGGGAGCGTTCAACCTCATATGGTCGAATGATTCATCCGATCGAATGGTGGCGTTCAACCACTTTTCGGCTGTTGTATACTTGTTCGAAAAACCTTCATATCTTCTCAATCGGGAGTTCGTTTTGACCAATTCAAAGTCCTACGAACTCCTATTTTAGCCCTCTATCCAACTATGAACACCAAAGAGACAAATTAATGAGTTTATGAAAATGATGCTCAAAGGACTCTAAATACTCATAAAAAACACACAAAAAATGGGCAAATCGGGCTACAAAACATAACAATTTCACACCTAATCAACCCCCCAAACATACCATATTGCTTGTCCTCAAGCAATGAAATAATAATTCAAGTGAAATTGTTAAGAATGAATCAAAGAATCCAATCATGCAAGTAATAGAGCTCAAGTTTCAAAGATCGATCACTCATACACAAACTCACCCCCTTCATCATACTCATGCATAAACAATAAGAACCACCAAAATCAAACATGAATGTGCTCTCAACGATGTGTTTCACTGCCTCACAAGTTTATATCAATATTAAGGGACTCACTCAATCAACCAATCACACATATCAGCAGCCATAGGCTTGTAAGCACTCTCAACTTCGACCATACTCTAGAATCCATGCCGAATCAAAAAGGACTTTATCAAGGTTGTAATGTAGGCTCTTTGGACAGGTGGGGTAACTATACGGGATAAGTGACTCAAGTGAATGGAGAACAGAAGATCCAACTTTGGTATTTTGAGACAAGGAACAGAATACTTCAAACATCTTCATGCAATACACTTTTCAATTCCACTACTCTCAACACTTCAATTTTTTTTAAATCATTTCACTTTTTCAATCACTTCACTCTTTTTTCTCTTTCACACAAATACATATGAGCTCATATTTTCTTTTGCTCATTCTCAAATTCATTGTTCTTTTCCACAACTCACAATCTCATTACACCTTCTTCTCAGATACACTAAAGCATTAATAATTCTCCTTTCTCAACTCAACTCGATCCCTTTCTCATTCATAACTTTTCTTATTCTCCACTCAAATTGGGACAAAAAAAGTTTTAGAATTTGGTTAAGTTTAAATGTGCTAGCGAATAAAATAGGCTAAGGCTCAAACGGGCTAACAAGGGATAAATGTCATTGGTAGACATATTTTGACTAAGTGACTCAATAAATCAAAGATGACCTAAAATCACTTTCGGCATATCAAACTAGACATAATCAAGAAGCGAGAGCACACACAAGTTCTAGCATCCTCTATGGTGACGATCCACTCACAAATGAAGAGATCAATTTATGCATTTTAATCTCACAAAGGCTCAAATCTCACAGCTTTCACATCCATGCTAGTCCTAGTGAATTCTCAATCTCACAACACAAGTATTCAAAAGGAAAGTTCGTAAGTATACGAGCTCCCTCTCAAATCAACTCTAACTCCTACACTAACACAATTCAGACTCTAACTCACCTCCACAAATCACTAACTCATACTCACACTCAAAGATAGCAATCAACGAGCATAAGAGAATTGATAAGCATGAAATATGTAGTAGCACATCAAAGCAATATCAGCTCAAGTAGCATCTCAAGGCACAATATATAAACTAACTCAACTCAAAGAGAAGGTGTGCGTCTGTGCAATGTAACCATAATAATTCAGTTTCTCTTAAGAACTTGGCACACTTCCTTGTCTCGAGTTGGTCCCTTCAATCTCCACTTCTTGGGCATTCCTTCACCCTCAAGGCAAGTCTACAAAATAAAACTCTCAAGTACGAAGTTAGAACTTACGATTCACACAAAAATAAACACAAAAAACAAAACACACAAAAATAAGTAAAAAGTGGGTTGCCTCCCACTCAGTGCTATTTTTAAGGTCCTAATGCCGGACCGAGCTCAAAGGAGCTTATGGGACATGATACTCAAATTTACCTCCCTTATTCTCATAAGAGAAGATGTCTAAGTTTTTTGCTCGATTCCCATCCTCCTTCTTCACCTCGGGCGGTGGTGTCACTTTCCTTTTTGCTCTCCACGGAGGTACCCACCTCTTGGATTTTTTCTTCTTAACATCAACTCCTCCTTCTCCCTCCAACTGGGCCACGTCCACACTTTTCAGCTCTCCATCCTTCAACTCCTTGCCTTTATCCCTATCAAAACAATCAAGATCACAATGCTCAAAGGTCATATTATTAAGTGAAGGATTATCATAATCACGTATATAAGAAAGGTTAGGGATATGAGGTGTGTCTTCAACACAAGTGTCAATGACATCAATGGAATGACATCTCTCATCCTCCTTCGGGTGTTTCATGGCCTCATATAGGGAATTTTTCACCTCTTGATCATCTACCTTTACCGTGACCTTCCTATTCACCACATCTAACACCATCCCCGCTGTGGCTAAGAAAGATCTTCCCAAAATCAAAGATACGTGCTCATCTTCCTCCATGTCGAGCACTATGAAATCAGCTGGGAAAATATGATCTCCAACTTTAACAAGGACGGCTTCAACCACACCTTGAGGTCGAGTAATAGACCGGTCGGCGAGTTGAAGTGTCATCATTGTCGGCTGAAGTTCTCCACCCTCCAACTTCTTATATAGTGACAACAACATTAGGTTAATGCTCGCTCCAAGATCGCACAATGCTCCCTTTTTTACTCCATTCCCGATATCGCATAAGATCGTGAAGCTACCGGGATCCTTCAATTTCGGGGGAAGCGCTTTGTGCACTAATGCACTCACCTCATTGTTCAGCTGCACAAGTTTGGGCTCATCAAATCTCTTCCTCTTAGCTATCAAGTCCTTCAGGAACTTAGCATAATCCGATATCTGTTCCAAAGCATCATAAAAAGGAATGTTAATATGCAATTTCTTAAAAACAATTTAGAAACTTGGCAAATTTTTCATCTAATTTCTTCTTCATAAATCGTTGTGGATATGGGACCGGTATCACAGATTTGGGTACCCCCATTCATCTCGCTCGATCTCTTTCACGTTCTTCTTTGCTTCTCTTGCCTTTTTCCACTTCGGAACTCTCTCAATCTCCTCAATCTCTCCCTCCTTGTCTTTACTTTTCTGAGCACCTTCTTCCTCAACTTCCTTCTCAACTTCTACCTCAACTGTCTTGCCTCCATCTTTCTTATGTTCTTGTCCCTCCATCTCAATCTCCTTATGTATCTCCTCAAGATCAGCAGGCATTGGGGGACCATCATACTTGGTTCTACTTCTTAGTTGGATCGTCTTGCATTTCTCTTTCGGGTTCCCCTCCAGCATAGAAGGATACTTTCCGGGCTCTGTACCCAATGATTTCGCAATCTGGCTAATTTGATACTCCATGGAAGTGAATCGTCTATTATTCTCTTGCTGAATTCTATTCAGCTCCATATCCCTCTTCTGGAGATCTTGATCACGCTGATCATTCTTCTTACTCATCTCTTTCACATTATACTCTAAAGAGGATAACCTCTTGCTACCTTCCTCCACCTTGTGCAGAATGACACGTAACATCTCGTCAGTGGTAGCATCTCCTTCTCCTCCGGGGAGTTTTGAGCCAGAGTCGACATTTGGAGGTACAGTTATCCCCGCTCTCGGATTACTATAAGAGAAATTGTCATTCTTCCTCCATTGATTCTGAGTAGGCTACTGGCCTCCTTGATACCCCTGAGTATTCCTCCATTGATTCTGAGGAGGCTGCAGACCCGGTGGTACAAACGGTTGACCATGAGTTGGTCGCCCCTGATAATTTTCACCTTGATAGCTATTCTGATTATAATTTGGGCCTCCCATATAGTTGACCACCTCTTGCTGGCATCCTGGCTGATCCATTTTCTCACTCATCACATTATTCTGACCATTCAAACTCTAGTCGACCTCTAGATTATTGATTTTTTCCATCATCGCCATCAGCAGCTTTCTCGTCCCCTCACTTTCTTCCATCTGATAAGTTCGCTGAAACTCTTGTGCCTCATTCCATTGCCCCACATTCTTGACAATGTTATCAACAATCTCTCTACACCGAGTTGCACCACAATTCAGGAATGCTCCACTAGCACATGCATCAAGGTGGTCTTGACCTGCCTTGCTGGCTCCACAGTAGAAATAAGCCATGATGTCACCTTCATTGTACCCGTGCTGTGGGCACTCAATGAGCATATTATAGTATCTCTCCCAAGCCTGACGTAAGTCCTCCCCTGGCTTCTGCTGGAAAGATGAGATCTCTAGTCGTGCTTTGATTGTTCTCGACGGAGGGTAGAATCGCTCGAGGAACAGACGCTCGAGCTCGGCCCATGTGGTGACACCTCTCCGTGGGAGCGTGTTATCATACCACTCCTTTGCGATTCCAGTTAACGAGAACTGGAACAACCTGAGCCTCTTGGCATCTTCAGACATGCCATTATGGTTTAAAGTTGAGGCAATCATCAAAAAATTCCTCAAGTGAGTATGAGGATTATCCTTTCCGACCTCCCCCTTAAATTGATTCTCGACTAGCATCTTCAGGATCCCTGGAGAGATAGAAAAGTTATTTGCCTCCACTGGTGGCAATGCTACATCATCATAATACCGTTGCGGCTGTACCGTAAACCTTCCTCTGATTGTCATACCAGGATCAACGTTCTGAGGAACGTGCTAAGGATAAACTGGTGGTAGAGGTACTTGCGGAATATGAGATTGGTTATAAGTAGGGTGTGGAGGGTAGTATGGTGGGTACGGATATGGTGGGTATCGGTAAGGATAAGGTGGGTTGTTTTGTGGGTAGACAAGATTGTTTAGAGGATGTTGGACTAGGTT
This sequence comes from Ballota nigra, assembly GCA_947034835.1. NCBI lineage: Eukaryota > Viridiplantae > Streptophyta > Magnoliopsida > Lamiales > Lamiaceae > Ballota > Ballota nigra. The sequence goes on from OX344721.1 coordinate 32,427,891, forward strand.
TTGAGCTAGATTGTTTTGATTCTGTGGGACCGGGTTTTGGCTCTGGCTTTCCCCTGAAGGGACTTGATTCTGACTGTCATTTCCTCCAGTTCCCTCAACCCGTTCCACTTCCTGATTGTACTTAGCTGCAGCTGCATCCAACTCATTACTTATGTTCATGTTGTCGTTCTCACCACCGGCAGTGTTCATCCTTCTATTGAAGGCTCTATTTCTTCTTGTGATTGTCTCAGGATCTAACTTTGTTCGGTCTTCGCTCGATTCTCCTTGTGAACGAGTTTTTATATACCTGAAACACCAACAGAAATATAAAAATGCAACTGCTTGATGCCTACAAATAAAATAGGAAAAGTAAAAGCACTCACTACTAACTACTAAACTATCTCCAAGTCCTACTCAATGACCATACATCGTCATCCCCGGCAACGGCGCCATTAACTTGAACGTAAAATACTAGTTGTACTAGTAGTTACCCACAAGAGTATGGGATCACAGTAGTATTGGCAAGTATAGGGACCAAGTATATCGTACCCATGGGAAGGTATGTATGCGAATAGAGCCCTGGAGATCTACGCGTTGTATTAAATATGAATGGATGTTCTGGTTTAAGATTGGAATTAAATTACTCTAAAGTCTACTTCTATCAATGCAAATAATAAAATCAAATAAATAACTAACGGTTTAATCAAATACGAGATGGTGATGCTCAGGATAGGAATCCCTACGTATACTAACGGAGCTAGTACGATAACTAAAATAACCGTGATGTGCAAGTATTAATCCTAAGTGTACTAAAACTAGGCAATCAACTTCCCTAATCTAGCACAAGATCGAAAGACTAAAAGCTCAAGAATTAACCCTAATACTTCGTCATATCAACCTACTTCACAACCCACGAAACAAGTTATATGGATTATGCTTAATTAATGAGACCCTTATTTACCCAAGGTGATGTGGTCGTCCTCCCTAGATAAACCGGTAGATTAAAAACCCCTTCTATAACCCTATCGTTAAGCCTACTTGTTATTAAAGAGTGATAAGATCGTCCTCTCTCTAATAATTTTCGTACTCAATTTCAAGATAATTCTGGGGTTTATTTAAAAAATTCAATTAATTAAGAGAACTAGCACTAAACATCTCGAGTTATCCTAATTATGTACCAACATCCTACTTCTACGAGTTCATCCTACCCCAAGCATGCAAGGGTTCTAGCCTAACATGGTAATTGAAGTAACGAAAATAATCACAAGAACGTTGAACATTTGCATAATTGAATAATCAAAAGAATATCTAAAAGTCTCAATAAATCTGGTAAATTAGGGTTTAGAAATCTCAAAGGTTCAAGAATGAAAGTATTAAACGAAAAGAATAAAAAAAAGTATCTAAACTACGAATTCGTAAGATCAAAACCTCGTTTACAAGTGTGAAACTCTCCAAGATCTCTCTACCAAGCTCTAAGTATGCAAAAAATATGAATCGGGATCAAAAGTCTCTCAAAACGAGTTTGGGATCGGATATTTATAAGCAACGGGCCGAAAACGGGTGAAAAATGCCAAAATCTCGCAAAACTGAGGTTTGGTCGAGCACTAGCGCTCGACCTCATGTAGATCGAATGGATGCCTTTCCAGAACTATTAGGGTGCTCGACCTAGGTCGATCGGGAGTGTTCAACCTCATATTATCGAATGATTCATCTGGTCGAATGGTGGCGTTCGACCACTTTTGGTCGAGCACTTTTCGGCTGATGTACACTTGTTCGAAAAACCTTCATATCTTCTCAACCGGGAGTCCATTTTGGCCGATTCAAAGTCCTACGAACTCCTCTTTTCGCCCTCTATCCAACTATGAACACCAAATAGATAAATTAATGAGTTATAAAAATGATGCTCAAAGGACTCTAAACACTCATCAAAAACACACAAAATATGGGCAAATCAGGCTACAAAACATAATAATTTCACGCCTAATCAGAATCCTTGAAGTAAATGGGGATGGGGATAATAAAAATCGCCTCGTAGGCGGGGCCGGGATTGTATTCCCCGTCCCATGAGGCCCCGCTTATTTCACTGACTCACACACACACATATATAAAAGATATATAAACTAATAAAGTAACTAAAATTTTAAATTGATTACCATAATTAATTTTTTATGCATCTTATATCTCCATGTTCATGTTTGTTAATGGATTATGGAGAATTAAGGTAATTTTATAAATATATATATATATATATATATATATATATATATATATATTTAAGGAGCGGAGAATCCCCGGAGAGACGAGTTCCCTGAGGGAGCGGAGATTCTTTCCCCCCGAAGTTCGTGGGGATGGGGAGGGGATTCCCCGCAACCGCGGGGATGGAGATGAGAATTGACCCCTTGTCCCCGTTCCATTCCGTTGACATCCCCTACCCCTGTTGACAGTACCGATCTCCACCAAGACATGCACAAGTAAGTTTTTCTCCTCCCTCTTTTTTATTTTTCTTCTACTTCTTTTTTAATTTTGAATTGATATGGATGCTTTGGTGGTTTTTTCACAGATCTAGCACAAAATTCAATTTTTTTAAACTCTTTTAAATTTTTTTCCGAATATTTTATTATTGTTCAATATTTTTTCGATCAACAAATCTAGAATATAAATTAAGTGTTTTTGAATTTTTTAATGGAATACTTATTTTTAATTTTTTACAATTTTTTTTCTAACATCAATTCGTTTTTCTTTTCGAAATTCTTTGATTTTTTTCAAATTATTTTTGTCAGAATTGGATATTTGTGTTGATATATATATATATATATATATATATATATATTTTTTTTTTTTTTTTTTTTTTTAAGTGTATATTTTGACTTAATAGAGACCGAATTTCTTTGTTCTGTGTTGTTTTTTTAGTTTCCGCATGCGGGTTTATTCGTTGAGTCGACGGTCATGTACCCCGGTGGATTTTTTTTTTTTTTTTTTACTGGAAATGTAATCAGATTTCAATAGTACGTATTTAGGATTTTAAGTTTAAAGGGTAATATAGTGTTCTCGAGGGTAATTTTTTTTTTTTAAATTTTTTAAGGAAGTGTATTTATAAAATGGGCTTGTACAAATAACGTGGCCCTTAATTAATTGCCAAATTGTATCCACATAATTTGGTTTGTAACCTCTGTGAAGTGTTACGGCCTAATTATGCAACCATTTCCTTAATATCCATGGGTTGTTAATAAAGAGAATAATTAATTACTCGTGGTGCCTTTTTATTAAATACTGACAATATATATATAGGAAAAAAATTGATTTCAGACTAAAATTGTATAATTGTCCACGCACACTTTTCACATGCACCAAGTGTACAATACACTCACTCAACAATTGAGGTTGTTTACACTGAAAAGTGTATGCTGATACACTGAAAAGTATGGTTAGATTACACTAAAAATCAAATCATACTCTTTAATGTAAACATGTTCAACTGTTGAGTGAGTGCATCATGCATCAAGTGCACAAAGTTACTCAATTTTCCACACATAAAATAGCACAAAACGTACTTTAAAAAATAAAATAGAAAAACAAATCGAAATCATTAACCACCGTTACTAGTTATGTGAATTATTCAACAATTATTCCTATTTTATTAGCAGGATTTTGTAACAAATTGAATTTCATCGATACTTTTCTAACTACTAGTTGTTCACGTACATTGCATACATTATTGATAAGTTCGCAAGAGTAGTTAATATATATATATATATATATATTTAGCTGTATAATAAAATGCATGAGTCTTTGTGAATAATTGAAGTGTCTAAATGCAACCTAGAAGAACGTAACTGAAAGTATGAAGAACACATGCGAATAACATGCATGGTTCTTTGTGAATAATTTGCATATTTGCAAAAAAGAATGAGTGAAACATTTTTGGTATCAATCTATGAAAGTGGTCATTTTTTATTATTATTATTATTATTATTATTATTATTATTATTATTATTTTATTTTTTTTAATTTTGATCCATACAATAATTTCAGGATCAAAACTGCTCATTAGTCATATTCGTTTGGAACCAAAAGTGTAATTTATCCATTCTCATGTATTCAAAACTGCAATTTATCCTATTTTCACTGGGGACCAAAAGTGTCAAATAAATTATTGGACTATAATTGCCGAAAACATGACTATTTTAAAATGGATACATTTTTTTTTGGGACTAAATGCGCTATTAATCCAGTTAGATCGTTGACCAAAAATTTGGTATGAGTTAATCTTATACGTGAAACAAATATAATTTACTTATGATACATGACTTTGTACAGCTCTAGCCCAAATAATTTTTAAAAGCAATTATGAATCAAATATTAAGATGGAGTTTCGTCTAATGTCTCATACAAGAATACTTCCTTTTTATATTAGAAGATGCAGTAATATTAGACGGTTACTGATAAATTAAAATATATATTAATCATCAATTATTATTTTTCCGAAACAAATTTATTAATTAATTTCTCAAATGAGCATCTTATCCCACAGATATATACTATTTCGCCCGTTTCATTTTATTTGTCATTTTTTGGTTAAATTTTATTTTAAAATAATTATTGTTTTTCCTATTTTTCATGTTTCTTTAAAGGGCAACACTCATGTGAAATATTTCATATGTGAAATATACTTAAAATAGGCAAATATTAAACACATCATGGGTCGGGTCGCTCCAGGTAAAAAATCGTGGATCTTGGCGGGGTCGGGTCAGATTTGGTGGGTTTTTTCCAAAATCTCGGGCAGGTCATTTTCCAAGATTTCCGCTCCCAGTTTGTGTTACAGGATAGACAAAATATATGTTACCATATGGGCAAATGTGTGTTACAAGTCATTAAAAAATATGTTTTTTCTACTTTAAAATAATAATAGTGACAAATATATATTTTTACAAGATCAAATATGTGTTTTTAATTTATTTTTCATTCCTTTAAATTTAAATTTATTATTTTATATATTAAAATATATTTGTTCCAACAATAACTTACATTTGCTCTAACATCAAATACATTTTTTTGCTCCAACATTAGCACACATTTGCAATAATACACATTTGTTATAACATTAACACACTTTGCTTCAATGGTAACACATATTTCCTCTAACAGTAACACACCATTTGCTCCAATAGTAACACATATTTTTAGTAACACAAATTTACTCTAACTGTAATCCCCATTTGCAGCAATACACATTTACTCTAATATAAACACACTTTGCTTCAATAATAACACATATTTCCTCTAACAGTAATATATCATTTGCTCCAATAGTAACACATATTTTTAGTAACATACATTTACTCTAATATGAACACACTTTGCTTCAATAGTAACACATATTTCCTCTAACAGTAACACACCATTTGCTCCAATAGTAACACATATTTTTAGTAACACAAATTTACTCTAACTTTAATCCTCATTTGCAGCAATACACATTTACTCTAATATAAACACACTTTGCTTCAATAGTAACACATATTTCCTCTAACAGTAATACATCATTTGCTCCAATAGTAACACATATTTTTAGTAACACACATTTACTCTAATATGAACACACTTTGCTTCAATAGTAACACATATTTCCTCTAACAGTAACACACCATTTGCTCCAATAGTAACACATATTTTTAGTAACACGCATTTACTCTAACTTTAACAACCATTTGCAGTAACACATATTTACTCTAACATTAACACACTTTGCTTCAATAGTAACACATATTTCCTCTAACAGTAACACACATTTGCTCCAATAGTAACACACATTTACTCTAACATTAACACACATTTGCAGTAAAATATATTTACTCTAATAGTAACATATATTTGCTCCAATTGTAACACACATTTGTTATGACAGTAACACACATTTGCTCCAATAGTAACATATTTTTTTAGTAACACACATTTTCTCCAATAGTAACACATATCTACTCTAACAGTAACATATATTTGTTCCAATTGTAACACGTTAAAATGGCAAGAATTCTATCTATAATGTTTCAAAAAAGGTGAATTAGTCTAGTACAATGGTACTCAATTCCATAAATTTTATTTCATTGACTAATTTTAAAACTTGAATATGAAGAACAAGCAACGAAGGCGCTCTCGCCGGAGTGTTACGCGAAACAGCCTTTGCACTGGAGGAAGGAGAGCATGCCGGAGGTGGATATCGGATGGAAACGGAGCAAGATTGGTGGTTGAGTTTCTTCCAATTCTCCAACGAGTTGAAAATGATTGGGTGGTGAGTCGACTGGTGTTAATTATTCACTGTGAGGTATTTTGGTATCCATGAGAAATTTTGGTGAAATGAAGGAATAGATAGAGAAGAAATTTTGATGGGCAGAAAAAATGACTAATATAATTGAGTTGAAGGTGTTCGAAGAATATATTTCCTAAATGGAAAATTACTTGATTTTGATGAGAATAAAAATTTTAATGCTTGTAATAGGGGAAGATTGTTGCTTGAGATTAGATTATATGCAGATTGTTAAGGTTAAAGAAGATTGTTCTGTGTTATCAGTTACTCTATGCAGCAATTTGAACAGTTTATAGGGCTAATCTATACTCTTTATTGTTCAATAATGGAGGGAAATTATACCATACATGAGTATATCTTTTTGAAGGGGTTTTATATTCCCCCCTTCTTTTGGGAGGAACAAGTTGCAGAGATTTTGTTCTTGGTAATTGAACTTACATTTTTTGTGTTTAATTGGGAAAATTGTCATTTCTGGGCTTGTGAGTGAAAAAAGAGATGGCTTTCTTTAAGTATGTGAGTTATTTCGTCTATGATGATTAATAAGATAGCACATATTTTGCCTCCCAAGTTTCGTGGACATCAGTTAAAGAAGATTGTTCTGTGTTAGTAATTTCTAGTAAATTATACCTTAACTAGAGAAGAAGTTCATTGTATTGAAAGCATTTCTAGCATTACTTGTAATTAGCTTTCTTGAGATTTTTGTAAGAGCTTTCAAATCGTTAATATTGCTAAACTAATGACCTCTGATCAACTCTCAGGAGTCCTCCATATTTGAACTTTTGCGTGTCATGGTCATAGATGATATGGTATACCTGATCAATGTTAGATCACTAGTGGATTTGCCGAATCAAGATGTTGAAGGAGCAGGAAGAGGGGCCATAGCTAGAGAGGACCTAAAAGTTGGAGATACTGCACTAGAGATTCCCGTGCCTGTCATCATCTCCGGGGAGCTTTTGCATGAATCTGACATGGTAACTTATTGCTTAAAAAAATTATATTTGGTGGCAGACTTGCTAGCAGGTAGTAGCCCTCTTATATTTGCATACCATAAATAAACTTTATCTTGAAGGTAGTTTCCTATTTTTGGAAAAATTGATGGGATTTCTGAGGAGACAATGTTGCTCTTGTGGAGCATGAAGGAAAAGAACAGCAAGCAATCCAAATTCAAATTGTACTTTGACACTCTACTCGAAAAGTTTAACACGGGTATGTTGTAGGTTAACATACTTGCAAGCTGAGAACACTTTTTGTTAGATTACAATTCGTTCACTTCTGCTGAACTTGCTTAAGCATTGAATAACATGTCATTTGTCATTTGATTTTTCTCACAACTCAGGATTGAGCTTTGGACTTGATGTTGTCGTGGCTTTAGATGGAACCTTGTTGTTAGAAGATATTGTACAAGCCAAAGAGGTAACCAACTTTTCTGCTTCAATTATAGTAATACTTTGATGCATATTTAGCTTTTCTGTTGCATCTTGAGACTTTGATGATACTTTCTTTGTTGTTTCAGCACCTACGCACACAATATGATGAGTTATTTCCAGCATTGACCAATCATTATCCCGGTGTATTTCCCCCTGAGTTGTATTCATGGGAGCAATTCTCGTGGGCATATGAGCTCTGGTACTCAAATAGCATGAAAGTTATCTTCAAAGATGGAAAGCTAAGGACCTGCTTAATACATGTTGCTGACTTTCTTATTCACTCGGTAATTAAACCTTTGTTGACACCACTAGGCCTCTTTCTTCAGCAAGTATCGGTCTTAGTTGATATCAACATGCATAACTCTTTTTTTTATTGTATTGTTCAGTTTCTTAGGCATTTATTTTTCTCATCTTTTTAAATATGTTTATAGCTTGATTTTATTTATGTTGTCAACAGATATGCCCACACATAATGCACTATGGCAAGATAGTAAACATTTTATGTATTGTCGTCATTACTCAAAAGTGGAATTTAGGAGATTGAATAAGAGAAGCTCATAATAATCTTGATCCTGGTGCTAATATGTGTATTTTGAGGATTGTCTAAATATCTTTTAGTAAACATGTGTAGTGCAATTGTTGTTCCTGAGAAGTAACATAGTAGTTGGCAGGATATGAGAAACTGGAGGTTGAAGAAGGGGGAAAGGATACTCCATTTATTAAGATAAAGATTCTCTTCTTCGCTCGAGCAAGAGACATAACATGAATGACGAACATGTCTCTACAAGTCTCGATGGGTACCCACAGCTCAAGATTGCTCGAAGAAGTTATTTTCACAATTTCCAGGCCTTGAAGGGATCTGTAATTGTATGGTACTTGCTATAAACGAGAAATACACACTTGAGTCTACTTTTGTTAAAGATGGAGATGAACTGGCTATTATACCCCCATAAGTGGAGGCTAGATTTTTTCCCATTTTTTGTATAATTGAATCATAGATGTTAATGGTATACCAATGCTTTTTTTTTCCTAGCATTATATTATTTTCATGGCGTCCAATATTTTTTAATGGCACGTGAAATGTCAAACTTTCATGTAACAACTAAATTAATGAATTATTGTTCATATAACAACAAAATTACCAACTGGCGCTTACATGATATAAATGACAGTGCAAGCACTAACAATACAGTGTAAGCACTAACAGTGCAGACACTAATAGTATAGTGCTAGCACTAACTGTAAAGTGCAAGTAATAACAGTATAATGCTAGCATTAACAACATAATTAATATAGGCAATAATACTATAGTGCAAACACTAACCATAGAGTACAAGCACTAACAGTGCAGGCACTAACAGTACAGTGTAAGCACTAATAGTGCATGCACTAACGGTATAGTGCTAGCACTAACAGTAAAGTGCAAGCAATACCAGTATAGTGCAAGCACTAACAACATAATTAATGCAAGGAATAATACTATAGTGCAAAAACTAACCATAGAGTGCAAGCACTAACAGTATAATGCAAGCACAAACATAATTAATGTGAGCAATAATAATATAGTGCAAATAATAACCATATAGTGTATGTACTAACAATACAATTAATGCAGACAATAATATTATAGTGTAAACAATATTATAGTATATCTTTTAGAACATAACTCCACATTTTTTGCAATTTTCCTCTATCAAATACTTAAAGATAACAATAGAATTTTTACAAATAATAAAATCGTATTCTATTTTAGAGTTCAAGGGACACTCAACCATTACAATAAAATTTCGCTTTACAATAACAAACAAATTTAATTCCCACAGCATATAATTACATTAATGAAGAAATGGGAAACGTATTAATCTTATATTCATGTTTCCTTATTTGCTTTCCCTACTTCACATATGGTTCTTGTTGTAAATCTAGAAGATTTATTATTCCAAATTTAGAAGATTTGATGTGGACATTACTAATGGACCAATAACCCAATGGGCTTCATATCTTAGACTAGGGTTTTATTCTTATAAATAGACTATTGTACTCATAATTGTAATTACTCATACACAAGAACATTAGTGAAACTCCTGGCTTGGCTCGCACCCAGACGTAGTCGTTCCCGACGAACTGGGTGAACAAATCCCGTCTTTTATTTTATTTACAATACGTTATCAGCACGAGACTCTGTCCGAGATTAAACGGTACGCCCTAAAATTAATTCTCTACAAATCATATGAATTAATCCCCGTACCGAATTATTTGATCCATGTGTTACATGATTTATATGCTCTAGAATTATTAATTTAATTTGTTTTTGTTCTTGCAATTAATTAAATCAAATCGTGTTTTGAATTGGATTAATTTCGAATTGAGAATCGAACAAGCAACGGCCGCCGCCCGCCAGCAGCGCGCTAGGGCACACGGCCGCCGCCCCAGGGAGCAGCGCCACCGCGCATGCATCGCGGCCCAGCAGCGCCGCCGCTGCGCGCAATGCCGTCTGGCACCACCGCGCGCCCCGCGGCCCAGCAGCTGCCGCCCCTCATCGCACCCCGCACGGCGCGACGCCCGCCGTCCGTGCGACGCCCCTCGTGCGCTGCCCACCGCACCCCGCGCTGCGACACCGCCAGTCGCCTGCCACGACGCAGCCTGTCGCCTCCCGCCGAGTGTGCTGCCGGTCGCCCCTTCGCCGCCTCTGCGCGCCTCCGTGCGCGGCATCGAGGTGGCGCAAGCCCTTCGCACGTGGTAGCTTTCTCCCCGGAATTTTGTGAAATCCTAATCTAATTTTGGTTTCGTTTTAGGATAACACAAAATTCTAATTAATTTATTTTAAAATCCTAAAAATATTTCGTTAAATTTCATTAATATACATGAAATATTTAGCCTCATTAATATGCATGTTTATTAAGTCGTAAATTTTCCTTAAAATTATTTTCATGTGATTATTGTTCATAATAAATTATTTTACATGTATCTATGATTTAATTATCTTACGTGCATTATTTTTCCCGCACATAGTTTATTTCTTTATAGTCCGCATATTATGCCCGGGTAGGCGGCGCCCGGTACTTGTCGGACCATAATTTATATTTTGGGTAGACGGCGCCCAATACTTGTCTCTATGTGCTCTAGAATAATCAAATAAATCCTTGTTTCTTCGTTGTCAATAAATCTGGTCACACCTCTTACCATGTCACTTTAATAATTATAGTGAATTATGTCTGATATTACCAAAAGAGAATTCGCTGAGCTTGCTCTTGATGGTAGTAACTACCTGACATGGGTGCTAGATGTTGAGATACAACTAGCCTCAACTAACCTAAGCAGTGCCATTGTCGATGATTCAAAATCAACTGACGCCCAGAAGGCGAAAGCTCTGCTTTTCCTTAGACATCATCTTAATCAGGACCTGAAAAATGAATATCTCACCGAGAGAGACCCCGGAACGTTGTAGAAGTCCCTAAAGGACCATTTCCAACAACAAAATGACATACTCCTCCCTCAGGCTCAATACGATTGGTTGAACCTCCGTTTTCAAGACTTTAAGTCTGTAACGGAGTACAACTCAGCCCTACATCGTATTGTATCTTAGTTAAAGTTATGTAAGCAAACTGTAACTGAGGACGACTTAATTTAGAAGACTTTGTCGACTTTCCACACCAGCAACCTTGTACTCCAGCAGCAGTATAGGGCTAAGAACTACACTGTACACTCTGAGCTAATTTCTGCACTTCTAGTGGCAGAAAAGCACAACCAACTCCTTATGCAGAATCATAACTCGAGACCGGTTGGCTCAAAAGTTGTGCCCGAAGCACATGCTACAACTCAAGCTAGTACAAGTGGTCGCAAGCGTGGAAGGGGGAGAGGAAGTAAACGAACTCGAAGCAAAGGCCAAGGTCGTAGTAAGTCCGGTGGTCCAGGTACCTTGAATGACAATCAAGCTCAGGCTCGTGGAAAGGCTGCACCTAACACGAATCCCGCTACTAAAAAATCTGACAATCAAGATAAGGTTGAGCAGTCCTGCTACAGATGCGGATGCAAGGGCCATTGGTCTCGCACGTGTCGCACTCCCAAACACTTGGTTGAGGCTTACCAAAAACAACAGAAGGACGATAAGGGGAAGGCTTCTAGAGTTGAATCTCACCATGCCAGCCTGCCTGAAGTAGACCCTGACCAAGACAACGTTGATCCTATGGGCATTGAGCTTAAGGACTTTGGAGATGATGAGTGATTTGCGTATTTGATTAATTCTAGTACTTTATTTTTTAATAAGATAATTTCATATTTTGGATCCTTTATTTCGGATACTTCATTTTATTTTATGGATGATACTATTATTTTATGGCTTGTAAATATATCAGCTATTAGGTTTGGACAATTTTCTCTTGCATGATGGACGCACATAGTGATTTATGTTTGGTAGATAGCGCCACCACACATACAATCCTAAAAGATAGGAAGTATTTTCATAACTTGATAGAACGTAAGGGGAGTATAACTACAATAACCAATGATAGTACGTTGATAGTGGGCTCCAGAAGAGCTTACATTGTCCTCCCCATGGGTACCGAACTCATAATCGATAATGCTTTATTGTTTCCACAATCTAAGCGTACCCCACTCAGTTTTAGAGACATTAGGATAAATGGATATCACATTGAAACTGAAACTGAGAACAATAACGAATACCTTTTGATGACTATTACTCGAGGTAACCGTAAACAAGTTATAGAAAAACTTCCTTCCTTCTCCTCCGGATTGTACTATTCCTACATCCGGCCGTCTAGTTCCCATCTAGCTATGAGTATGAAATTCCATGACCCAAATTCTTTTAAATTGTGGCATCAGCGGTTAGGTCATCTAGGATAAACTATGATACGTAGGATTCTATCTAATTCAACTGGTCATAATATTTCGAATAATAGAATCCCTCCTGTTGATGAATTTATTTGTGATGCATTTTCTAAGGGTAAGTTAATAGTACGCCCGTCGCGCACTAAGGTTGGACTAGAGTCTCCGGTTTTCCTTGAGCGAATTCAAGGAGATATTTACAGACCGATTCACCCAGCATCAGGATCATTTCGTTATTTCATGGTACTTATTGATGCCTCCACTAGGTGGATATATGCCTGTTTGCTGTCCACCCGCAATCAAGCCTTTGCGAAGCTCATTGCGAAAACTATCGAGCTTAGAGCTCAATTCCCGGATTATCCAATCAAGTCGATTCGCATGGATAATGCTGCTGAGTTCAGCTCAAAGGCCTTATACAGATTACTTTATGGCCCTGGGAATTAAAGTGGAGCATTCGGTCCCCTACGTCCATACCCTAAATGGTCTTGCTGAGGCGCTAATAATACGTATCAAACTTATCGCGAGACCATTGCTTATGAACTCCAAACTACCCACTTCATGTTGGGGGCATGCAGTCCTACATGCATCACACTTAATACAAATCCGTCCAACCGCATATAATGATCATTCCCCCCTACAGTTAGTGCGTGGGAAAGAACCTAGCATTTCCCATCTGCGTATTTTCGGATGTGCGGTATATGTTCCGATAACATTACCAAAGCGGACCTCTATGGGCCCACAAAGGAAACTCGGTATTTATGTCAGATTTGACTCTCCATTCATCGTGAAATACCTCGAGCCTTTATCCGGGGATCAATTAACGGCCCGATTCACTGATTGCACGTTCGATGAAGATTACTTCCCGGCATTAGGGGGAGATCCGAATTTAAAATTGAATGAATGTCGGGAGCTTACGTGGAACTTAGGTAATCTTCAGTATCTAGATCCGCGCACTAATAAATCTGAACTAGAAGTTCAGAAGATCATTAACTTGCAAAATTTAGCAAATAATCTGTCAGACGCGTTCACTGACCATAGAGGTGTAACTAAATCGCATATACCTACAGTAAATACTCCCCAAAGGGTTGAGGTCCCAAAAAAACGAGTACTCATGCCCCCACATGCCAAAAGCGTAAAGGACCCTCAAGAGATAGTAATATACCTAAATGAAAGGCTAGTAAATCTGGTCAGTCGAATGTAAAATCTCTAGAAGAGATTCGTCTATATAACTCAAAGTCTCTAGGAGACGAGCGTCCTAGTGATGAAGCACGTGCACAAAATATTCAATGCACTAGGACCGTGGAACGACCAGACCCAAATACAATGGGAAATGATGAAGGTCTGGTTGATGTAAACGTCGAAGTCTCTGTGAATTTCACAGATACGGGAGAAACATATAATAGAAATATTATTATCGTCGACGATACATTTGCAGCGTCAATTGCTCTTTTCATTATAAATGATCTAGATCCAGAACCTAAAACAATCGCTGAGTGCTGAAAGCGCTCCGATTGGGTTAAATGGAAAGAGGCAATTGAAGCAGAGCTCGCATCGCTTAACAAAAAGACAAGTATTTTGCTCTATCGTATGTACACCTGCGTGCGCTATCCCCGCAGGATATAAATGGGTATTTGTACGAAAATGAAATGAGAACAATATTGTGGAGAGATATAAAGCGAGGCTTGTATCTCAAGGGTTTTGACAGAGACCCGGGTCTGATTTTGATCAAACCTATTCTCCCGTCATGGACTCAATAATGTTCTGCTACTTGATATATTTGGCAGTTAAAATGAATCTACAAATGAGATTAATAGATGTAGTAACCGCGTAATTATACGGATCACTTGATGCCGACATTTATATGAAAATCCCCAATGGATTTGACATTCCTCAGATGAGGGATGATGAAAACCGCAGTATGTATAGCATAAAACTGTAGAAGTCGTTGTATGGCCTGAAGCAATCGGGCCTCATGTGGTACAACCGACTTAGTGAATTCCTTCAGAAGAAGGGATACACATTCGATAAAGTTTTCCCATGCGTATTCACGAAGAAATCACAAAATGGTTTTTGCATCATATTCGTCTATGTTGATGACCTGAACATAATCGGAACATACAAAGAGATTGAAGAAGCCAGTTCAATCTTGAAAGCCGAATTCAAAATGAAAGTCTTAGGTAAAACCAAGTACTGTCTCGGCCTGCAGATCGAGCATCTCCCAGAAGGAATTCTTATACATCAGTCGACCTACGCGAAGAAGGTATTGGAGAGATTTCACATGGATAAATCTCATCCACTTAGCACCCCTATGGTTGTCTGATCCCTCGAAGTGGATAAGGACCCATTTAGGCCAAGAGAAGATTCAGAAGAAATTCTGGGGCAAGAAGTTCCTTATCTTAGTGTTGTCAGAGCATTGCTCTATCTCGCAAATTGCAATCGGCCGAACATTGCATTTGCTGTCAATTTGCTTGCGAGACATAGCGCTTCTCCTACAAGGAGACATTGGAATGATGTTAAGCATGTTCTACGGTACCTCCAAGGGGCTCAAGATCTTGGACTATTTTTACCGTAAGAGCCAAGACAAAACCTTAGTAGGTTATGCGGATGCTGGCTATTTGTCTGATCCCCACAACGCCATATCCCAGACTGGTTACGTTTTTCTATGTGGTGGTACCGCGATCTCATGGAGGTCGGTTAAACAAGCTATGGATACCAAGTCTTCAAACCACTCAAAGATAATAACTTTATTTGAAGGCGCACGAGAATGTGTTTGGTTAAGGTCCTTGGTAAAAGACATTGGTGACTCGTGTGATATCGCTAAAGGCAATACACCTCCCACCATTATATTTGAAGACAACGCAGCTTGCATCGCACAAATGAGTAATGGGTACGTCAAGAAAAACCTGACGAAACATATTTCACCTAAGTTTTTCTACCCATACTGATTAGGCGTGAAATTGTCATGATTCGTCGCTCGAAATGCCTTTGTTTTGATGGATTTATATAAGTATTTAGAGTCATTTGAGTATTATTTTCTCAAACTAACAAATTTGTTTCTTTGATGCTTATAGATGGATAGAGGGCGAAAAGAGGAGTTCGTAGGACTTCGAATCGACTCAAACGGATACCCGGATGAGAAGATATGGAAGAAATACGAGAAGTATTAGTTCGAGTGAGCAAAAGTGTCATTGAAGTACTCAAGATGAAGGAGCTCGAGTAAACACTAATCAGGCGCTCGAGTAGTGCACTCGAGCCAGCTTCGGTCGAGTAGCCAATACTCAGGCACTCGAGTAGTGCACTCGAGCAGAAGCCGGTCGAGTAGCAAGTCCGCAAGCACTCGAGTAGAGCTACTCGAGCTAAGGGGCTCGAGCACTTTTCACGTTCTATACAAATTTGACACTCGAGCTTGCATTGCTCGAGTACTTTTACTCGAGCTCTACTCGAGCTCGACGGAATTTTGGCCCATGAGATCCCGTTTCGACCCGTTGCTTATATATACCTCTTCCAAACACGTTTTGAAGGATCCCCGAACTTTAGAAATCACTTTAGACTTAGTTTTTGGAGAGGAAGGAGAGGAGCAAGCTTTATTTACGTTTTGTTGAGGTTTTGCATACGAATTCTATGTTTCTTTTCGTTTATTAGTTTCTTTTAGTTAGTTTGATTTCTTTGAACGCTTTGAAACTTCGTTTTAGTTAATTAAATTTCAGTTCTGAGTATTTATTTCTTTTAAAACCCTAGTTCATGTTTCTTATTTTCTTCGTTCAATTCACTATGTTTATGTTCGTTGTTTCTTCTATTGCTTTTATGTTTGTTAAAGCCATGTCCGGCTAAAACCCTTGTATGCTTAGGGTAGGATGAACTCGTAGAAGTAGGTTGTGGGTATGTAATTAGAGTAACTTGTGACATTAGGTTTTAATTCTCTTGGATAATGAATTCTTAAAATTAATCTAGACTTCGCTCTTGAATTTCGTTCGAAAGGTGTTAGAGAGAGGACGACCGTATCACTCTTTAACAACGAGTAGACTTAACGAGAGAGTTTAGGAAAGGTTAATTCATCTACCGGTTTAGCGAAGGAGGACGACTGCATCACCTTAGTTAAATTAGGGTCTCATTAATTAAGCACAATCTATTAACTTGTTAGTAGATTAGTGAAGTCGAGTGTTAGGGTAAAGTATTAGGGTTTAGAATCTTGAGTTTTCACCTTGCATTCTTAGACTTAGGTTATTTCTTGTGTGTCACAGTTATTTTGATTATGTACCTGCTCCGTTAGTATACGTAGGGATTCCTATCTTAAGCATCACCATCTCTCATTAGAACACAACCCTTAGTTAATTTGATTGCTTTAGTATTTTAGTTTACTTAGTTTATTTTAGTCTTTTAATTAATCTTTCCAAAAATCCAAAAACATTTCACTCATATTAACTACGACGCGTAGATCTTCAGGGATCTATTCACATATACACTATCCCGTGGGTTCGATAATACTTGGCTATTATACTTACTCTTACTACAGTGAACCCGTCCGTTTGCGGGTAAGCGACTAGTAGAAGTTAGTAAAATCGCTTCAAGTCAATGGCGCCATTTCCGGGGATGGCGTTTTATGCTTTTTGAATAGGACTTGTCGATAGCTTAGTAGTTAGTAGTGGGTGCTCATTTTCTATTTTTATTTCTTATTGTTATTTTTTATTTATTTGGCAGTTGCGTTTTGATCCTTCTGCTAGTGTTTCAGGTTTATGAAAACACGCTCAAAAGGCAATACGAGCGAAGAGAGGTTGCCTGCAGATCCTGAGACAATAGCTAGAAGGAATCGAGTCTTCTTGAGAAGAATGACTACTGCCGCGGGAAACAAAGACAAGATTTCTGATGAACTTGGGGAGTTAGACAAAATAGCTGCAGAGTATACTGCTCTTGTGGAACGGGCAAAGGGTGCCAATGGAAACAACAGTAATCAGCAGATACCCATAGAGGGAACTGAGAGCCCACACCCGAACCCACAAGATACAATCAACTCTGCACAAACACAACCCCAAAACCAGAACCAAAACCCTGCTTACCCACAAAACCCAAATAACCCTTTCAACAACCCAGTATACCAACATTACCCATACCCACCTTATCCTTACCCACCATACCCGTATCCTTCACCCCCAGTCTATAATCAACCACCTGTTTACCCACCACCACCCCAACAAGTACCAGTACCTGCTGCTAATCCTCAACACGTTCCTCAGAACGTAATATGGCTATTCGAGGGAGGTTTGCAGCGCAGCCACAGCGGTACTATGATGGAGTGGTCTTGCCTCCGGTTGAGGCGAACAACTTCTCGATATCCCCGGGGATTTTAAAGCTGCTCACCGAGAATCAATTCAAGGGGGTGATCGAGAAGGAGAATCCTCATACACATCTGAGGAGCTTTCTCATGATAGCCTCCACATTCAATTACAATGGCATGACTGAAGATGCCAAGAGGCTTAGGCTGTTCCCATTCTCATTGATGGGAATAGCCAAGGAGTGGTACGATAATACGCTCTCGCGGGGAGGTATTACCACTTGGGCCGAGCTCGAGCGTCTGTTCCTCGAGCGATTCTACCCTCCATCTAGGACGATCAAGGCTAGAATTGAGATCTCGTCCTTTCGACAGAAGCCTGGAGAGGATTTACGCCAAGCGTGGGAGAGATACTCAAACATGCTAATAGAGTGCCCGCAGCACGGGTACAATGAGGGAGACATTATGGCATTCTTCTATAGTGGTGCCAACAAGGCGGGGCAAGACCATTTAGACGCCTGTGCGGGTGGAGCATTCCTCAATCAAGGCATATAGAGGTGTAGGGAGATCGTGGACAACATTGTCACGAATGCCGGTGCTTGGAGTGGAGATGCAGATTTTCAGAGAGTGCATCAGGTTGAAGAGGGAGAAGGAACGAGAAGGCTATTGATGGCCATGATGGAGAAGATCAACAACCTCGAGTTGGGGAAGAGTTTGGTTGGAGAGCATGCAGTAGAGAATGAGAGAGTAGACCAGCCCAGTGGACAGCAAGAGGTAGCCAATTACATGGGAGGCCCGTATTACAATCAGAATGGCTACCAAGGTGGAAATCAGTATGGAAGGCCTTCTTACGGCCAGCCATTTGTACCTCCAGGCCCACAACCGCCTCAAAACACATGGAGGAAAAATGAGAATTTTTCTTATGCTAACCCAAAAGCTGGTGTTACTGTTCCTGCAGGTGTTGATCCGGGTTCAAAGCCTCCGGGTGGAGAAGGCGGTGCCTCAACCGAAGAGATGTTGAGAACGGTCCTTCAGAAGGTTGAGGAAGGTAGCAAGAGATTGTCATCCTTGGAGTACGATGTGAAGGAGTTGCATAAGAAGGGTGATCATCGTGATCAAGAGCTCCAGAAGATGAATGTTGAGTGGACTAGAACTCAACAAGAGAACAATTGAAGGTTCACTTCTTTAGAGTTCCAGATGAGCCAGATTGCAAAGTCAGTGAATAGAATGCCGGAGGGGAACCCGAAAGAGCATTGCAAGGCTATCCAGTTAAGAAGTGGAACCAACTATGAAGGTCCTCAGATGCCTGCTGATTCTGAGACGCCCCAAGTTGAGAAGGGGATTGAAAGTGAAGGGATTGAGAAGCATGAAGATATGGATGAGTCCCAGAAGGGCAAGGAAAGTGAGGAGATTGAGAGGGTTTCTAAGTGGAAAAAGGCAAAGGAAGCAAGGGATAAAGTGAAAGAAACAGAAAGAGATGAATGGGGGGTACCCAAATCTGTGATACCTGTCCCATATCCACAACGCTTCATGAAAAAGAAGCTTGATGAAAAATTTGCAAAATTTCTTGATGTTTTTAAACAACTTCACATTAACATTCCTTTTTATGATGCTTTGGAACAGATGCCGCATTATGCAAAGTTTCTGAAGGATTTGATCGCGAAGAGACGAAGAGTTGATGAGCCGAAGTTGGTGCAGCTGAACCACGAAGTGAGTGCACTAGTGCACAAGGCGCTTCCACCGAAGCTGAAGGATCCCGGGAGCTTCACCATCCTATGTGACATTGGGAACGGGATCAAGAAGGGAACGTTGTGCGACCTAGGGGCGAGCATCAATCTCATGCCCTTGTCGCTTTTCAAGAAGCTGGAAGGTGGTGAACTTCAACCCACAATGATGACGCTTCAACTTGCCGATCGGTCTATTACTCGACCTCAAGGTGTGGTTGAAGACGTCCTTGTGAGAGTTGGAGATCACATTTTTCCAGCTGACTTTGTAGTGCTGGAGATGGAGGAAGATGAGCATGTGCCCCTGATATTGGGAAGACCGTTCTTAGCTACGGCGGGGATGGTGCTAGACGTTGCAAATGGGAAGATTACATTGAAGGTTGATGATCAAGAAGTGAAGATCTCCCTATATGAAGCCATGAAGCACCCGAAGGAGGATGAGAGCTTGTATTGCATGGATGTCATTGATCCTCGTGTTGAAGACACACCTTCTATCCCTAATCCTTCTGATATTCATGATTTTGTTAGTCATTCACTTGATTATTTAACCATTGAACATTATGATCTTGATTATTTTGATAGGGATAAAGTGAAGACGTTGAAGGACGAAGAGGTGAAAAGTGTGGAAGTGGTCCAGCTAGAAGGAAAAGGAGGAGTTAAGAAGAAGAAGTCCAAACTCAAGAAACTGTTTAGTAAGACTCCTCCAGATAGAGGCAAGAAGGAGTTGAGACCCATAACACTTGGGAATGAGAAAAGAGCAAAAGAGCTCATGATGGTGGGGCATCAAGGAAAAGAGTTCAAACACCACTCTTATGAGAGTAAGGGAGGTATTTTTTAGTATGATGTCCCATAAGCTCATTTGAGCTCGGTCCGGCACGAGGACCTTAAAAATAGCGCTGAATGGGAGGCAACCCATTATTTTTATTTTTACTATTTGCTTTGTTTTTAGTTATTAGGGAATTATTGTGAGTCGTATGTTTAACCTCGTATTTGAGTGAGTTGCTTGTAGGCTTGTCTCTAAAGGAGTAAAGGTATCATGGAGTTATTCAGATTGAAAGGACCAACTCAAGCAAGGGAGTGTGCAAAGCTATTGAGAGAAACGGAATTACTTGGTTGAGGTAACCCACAACCCCAAACTTAGACCTCTAGCAAGGTCGAAGTTTGGGGGGGTGGAGTTTTTTATTTGTTTTATGATTACATTGCACATGCATGCACGCCCTTATCTTTGAGTTGAGTTTGATTGATTATTGGTTTGTTGAGATACTCCTTGGGGTGATTTTGATTTGACTCGGTATTGCATATTTCATGCCTATCAACCATCTTATGCTTGTTGATTGCTATCTTTGAGTATGATTTGATGAGTAGAGTTGAGTTGTGAGGTTGAGTTAGGAGTTTTATTGTGTGAGTGTTTGAGTTAGAGTTGATTTGAGAGAGAACTCGTATGCTTACAAATTTTCCTTATGAGTGCTTGTGTGATGATTGTGAGAATTCACTAGGACTAGCATGGATGTGAAAGCTGTGAGATTTGAGTCTTATGAGATTTTGATGCAGTAATTAATCTCTTCGTTTGTGAGTGGATCGTCACCTTAGAGGATGTTAGAACTTGTGTGTGCTCTTGCTTTTTGATTGTGTCTAGTTTGATATGTCGAATAGGATCTTAGGCCATCTTTGATTTTATTGAGTCACTTAGCCAAAATTTTCCTTACCAATGATATGTATCCCTTGATAGCCCCGTTGAGCCTTTAAGCCTAATTTTATTGGCTAGCACATTTAAACACTATTCCAAGTTCCTAAGCCTTTTTGTCCCAATTCGAGTGGAGAATAGGAAAAGTGTGAATGTTGAAGGGATTGAGTTGAGTTGAAACAAGGAATTATGATGGTTGAGTGGTGATAAAATAAGGGTGTGAATGAGATTTGAGTTGTGGGAAAGAAAAAAAGAATGAGCAAAAGAAAAAAATTGAGCTCATGTGTTTGTGCGAAAAAGAAAAAAAAGTGAAGTGATTGAAAAAAAAAGTGAAAAGAGTTAGAAAAAAAAAATTTGAAGTGTTGAGAAAAGTGGAATTGAAAGAGTGTTGATTGAACATGTTTGAAGTATTCTGTTCCTAATCTCGAAGTGCCAAAGTTTGATTTTCTATTCTCCATTCACGTTAGCCACTTTACCCTATATTGTTATCCCACCTGTCCAAAGAGCCTACATTACAACCTTGAGAAAAGTCCTTTTTGATTCGGCATTGATTTCTAGAGTACGGTCGAAGTTAAGAGCACTTACAAGCCTATGGCTGCCAATTTGTGTGATTGATTGTTTGAGTGAGTCCCTTGATCATTGTTATACACTTGTGAGGGAGTGAAACACATCGTTGAGTGCACATCCATGTTGGATTTTGGTGTTTCTTGCTGTTGTTGCATGAATATGATGAAGGAAGGTGAGTGAGTATACTTGTGATGCATCTTTGAAGCTCGAATTTATGTACTTGCATGATTGGATTCCTTGACTCATTCCTAACAATTTCACTTAACTTATTATTTACCGTAAGAGCCAAGACAAAACCTTAGTAGGTTATGCGGATGCTGGCTATTTGTCTGATCCCCACAATGCCATATCCCAGACTGGTTACATTTTTCTATGTGGTGGTACCGCGATCTCATGGAGGTCGGTTAAACAAGCTATGGATACCAAGTCTTCAAACCACTCAAAGATAATAACTTTATTTGAAGGCGCACGAGAATGTGTTTGGTTAAGATCCTTGGTAAAAGACATTGGTGACTCGTGTGATATCGCTAAAGGCAATACACCTCCCACCATTATATTTGAAGACAACGCAGCTTGCATCGCACAAATGAGTAATGGGTACGTCAAGAAAAACCTGACGAAACATATTTCACCTAAGTTTTTCTACCCATACGAACTCTGGAAGAGTGACGTGATTACCATTCAAAAGGTGCAGCCTAGTAACAATCTAGCAGATCTGTTTACTAAGTCCTTACCTACGTCTACTTTTGAAAAGTACGTTCGTGGTATTGGGATGCAAAAACTCAAAGTGTTGTTGTCTTCAGGGGGAGCAGTAACCCCGAAATGAATCTAGAAGATTTGATCTAGAAGATCGATTACATTCCTCCCTAACTTATTATTTGGCCGATACCTAGCACGTGGAGTTTTTATGACAAGACATTTATGTTATGTCGTAATGTCCAAGGGGAGTGTTGTAAATCTAGAAGATTTATTATTCCAAATCTAGAAGATTTGATGTGGACATTACTAATGGACCAATAACCCAATGGGCTTCATATCTTAGACTAGGGTTTTATTCTTATAAATAGACTATTGTACTCATAATTGTAATTACTCATACATAAGAACATTAGTGAAACTTCTGACTTGGCTCGCCCCCAGTCGTAGTCATTCCCGACGAAGTGGGTGAACAAATCTCTTCTTTTATTTTACGCACTTATTTACAACAGTTCTCAGATAAGTTTTACTCGCTATATCAATATTTGGACACTAACGTTTACAAATCAATCGGTAGTTTCAAATATACAAATTTTGCCAATGAAGAGAAGATTGGATTTAAGGTATCATATCACACAGACAGAAATTGATAATATATTGGTGTAACCAACCCAAACTGGACCGCCTCCTTCAAGAGTCTGCAAGCAAGGAAAATTTAAATATTCAATACAAAAACCAGTACCTTGAATAGAATAAACATTATGTAAATCAAGTTGGGTTATTTTAATTCTCATTATATAGATTCTTCTACAGAACTCAGTTTCAGAAATTAAATTTCTGAAAGTGATTTATGCTCTGTGTGTGTACATTTGTTACCCAGAAAGAAGATATTTCTTGGTCTGCACTCTGCAGTAATAGGACTATGGAGGATTCAACATTCATACAAAGGATACAACACAATAACGACACAAAATTGAATTTCTGGACTACCTTTAACAGATGGGTTAGTAGAACGGGGTCCTGCAAGTTGTGGAAGATCATCACCAATCTGCAAGGTTTGAGAGAGTTTGTCATTCCAATAAGTTTTATAGTCACCCTTCACAGTAAAACATCGTGGATTAAAATAACATAAGCACCAAATACAGAATATACAACACATTTATTTACTTGACTACAAAATAAAAAAGACCAACAGGCACCCTTGTGCATAATTGTAAGAGAGAGTAAAAAATGGTGGAGGCTACAATTAGTTAAGTGCTCTGGCATAACATCCAAACAATGGTAGTCTATATTTAGATTGGCAAATAAATGGAAACTGGTCATTACCTTGAAAAACTTCCAACCACTCACAGTATAGTGTTAAAACAACTACATAACTAACATGTATAAGTTCCCCTGTTTTCCAGAAATTATCACATAAGCTCCTCATTTTTTCCCTCTCTACCATCATGAGATAACTAATAAACCCTAAAATGATATAAATCCATGAAAAACTGGAGAACTTTTCACAACAAAGTATAGCTTCCCCTATTTTAGGCAATATCCATGAATAATCATCTACATAAAGCTCTCAAAATAGAAACCAAAGCAACAAATCCTTGTTCTCAAAATTTCAGAAAAAAAAAAAAGAATAGAACGGAGAGAGAGAGAGAGAGAGAGAGAGAGAGAGAGACCTCATGAAGAGTGGTCAAATGCTTGTTTTTTTTCTTCAATTAAGGTGCGCTTGAGCTTTCTCCGTAACTTCGAGCTTCTTCTTCTCAACTTGTTCGAACATGTAAAGAAGTCTCTCACACACACCAAAATAGAGAACAAAAAACCCTAAAATTATATATGAATTCAACCACCACACACAAAAAACCCTATTCCTATAACCATTTTTTCCTCACCCTAATGTGAAAGGGAAACTTGACGACTCCTTTCTGGTTAGTTGAGGTTTCTGGCGAACGACGGTGCACAAAAAAGTCTTTTCCTTTCTTGTTGGTTTCCGCTCCGCCGTTACCAAATCGAAAATCGCTACCGCAACTCTATTGCCACGTCGAGTCTTCGGAGGCAAACACCACCAAAATCGAAAAGCCCCAATTCTTAGATGGAGTGTTGTTGGCGTCAATTAGATGTGAAGTGCACCGATTGGAGGTTGTGGTATCGTCAAAGTCGGAACAGCGCCGATCTAATGGTGGTGAAATTTTAAGAGCGTCGATCTGATGGTGGTTGTGGTTGTGGCGGTGGAAGAGCGTCGATTACAGATAGGTTAGGGAGAGAAAATCTGTGAATATGTAAAATGAGAAATGAGATAGACTGCTTTTACCTTTGATTTGAATTTTTTTGGAACAGTAAAAAGTAAAAAAAAAAAGGCAGACATGTCAGGAAGTGTACAGGGCTTTGCAGAAATGATATACAAATGAGCACAATGTAGTCAATAGAAACTCAAAAAGTAAAAACTAGTTGGTAGCATTTTCTCTTAATAAAATGTACCGATTGGCTTCTGCCCCTACTTTTTAATATTATATTCTTCATACACTAAAAATAAAAAATATCTATTTTATCACTTTATCACTTTAAATACTATAAACAACTATTTTCTTAAAACCCGTGCAAATAGTAAATAGGAAAATGAGTTTGGGACGGAGGGAGTAATATATTATTATTTTTACACATTAATCATCAATTTTTATTTTTTCAAAACAAATTGATTAATTTTAATTTTTTCACATGAGCATCTTATCCCACGAGTAACTCTCTAGATAAGAGGTGTTTAATAAGAAAATTGATAGTAAAATTTTGTCATTATTGGTCAATTTAATTTTCTTGGACTGTGATTGCCTCTCACCAACAGTGAGTCATAGATGACGATCAGACTTATCTTAGTTTCAGAGATATATATTTTTTTTTCGAAAAAACAGAGATTGGATCTTAATTCAAATGAAAATTCATGAAAGCCTGGCCATCCATGCTATGAAATCATTATTTAGAGGAAGGCCAGCAGATTCCTCATCTAGCATCGATGGATTAATGGGACGATATGCCAAATAAATTTAATTGACAAATTAATGGGACGATATGCCAAATAAATTTAATTGACAAATTATAGAATAAAATCGTTTTATACTTGACCATCAAAGGATATTAGTTGTTTTCACTTAAAGGTATTAATTGTTTCCAATAAAAAATATTAATTATTTACTAAAAATAAACTTTGATTTTTTAGTGAAAACAACTAATACTCTTATATAAAAATAGATAATACTCTTCAATAAATTATTTATGAACCAATTTCACTTTATATATACTCTTTTACATTTGAATTTAATATCTCAAAATTAATTTTGAATCTCAAGTTACAGTACTGTTAACAAGTTTATGTTTTCTATAATAATTTAGAATATGATATGCAAGGGCACATGCGACTATGCGCGGCATGTTCATATAAGGGTGAGTAAACAATATACTATTTCGTATATATAATATTCTACTCATGTCATTCATGTCACTGGAAAAAAAAAATGTATATTCCAGCAGACTTACAAAGACTAGACCTAAATTAAGTTAGGAAATATATATATAATATTAGCATGTGCATTAATCTAATTCTGTGTTAATTTGTGGTCAGAGCCGGTCCAATAATTTTAGGGCCCGGTTCGAAAATAATTTAAACACTTCATATTGGTACAAATGTATAATAAATAAAAAAATATTATAATTATTAATATAAAGATAACTTCATTAGTTATTAATCAAATAAATGAGATGTATAAAAATAAAATATGCTATAATAGAGTATAATTCAAACAATAAAAAAGATTAGAGAAAATTAAGTAAATTACCTATTAAAAATTTATTTTTTAAAACATATAATTATATATTGAAATTGTACAAAAAATTAAGAAAAAAAAGAAAAAAGTAATTACGAAAAAAATTATTTACCAAAAAAAAAAAGAGATATATAATAACAAAATATGTCATGTTATAGTAGAACTATATATTTTTAAACTTAAACAATTAAGAAATAATTTCACGTATAGAAAAATGAAATAAATTACTATACACATTTCTAAAAAATTAAAGTACTAACACAGTTTAATTTAAAAAAAAAAAACAAGACATAAAGGTTTAGTAGGAGCAGACGAAATTTGTAAGACAATGATCATGAAATAATAAAAATAATTTAGTAGATTACTAGAGATTCGAACTCAAGATCCTAGAAAAATAATGAAATTACACATATTTAAATCACCAACTCTATTAGCTAAAAATAACAAAATAGAATGCAATATATATTTATATATGGTGATTACATATATGCAAGAAAAATATCGGGGGCCCTTGCCGGGGTGATGCCCTATGCAACCACCCCAGGGCCACCTATGTTTGTGGTACAACTCCATATCTTATAAAATACATAGTTTTAAAATAATAATAGTGTATATGTGTATCAATTATAGTAAATATGTATAATAGTGAGGGATTTAAACTAAATTTGTCCTCTATCTTTTCATCTTTATCAAAATGGTCCTCTATTTATTTGCTTTATCAATTTAGTCCCATATCTATTCAACTTTCGCCAAAGTGATCCTAATTGGCCTAAAAATGTACAAAACCTCACCGTTTTGGTCCTATATTTATTTTCTTTACCAATTTAGTCCCGTATCAATTCACATTTCTCCAATTAGGTCCTAATTGAACGCATAAAACATAAAATTCTACCTTTTTAGTCACGCGCTCTAGTTTTTGGGGGAAGTCTATGATGTGGTTTTTTTTTCTCAATGTGGCACGCTAGCTGGCCATCATTGCCAAATAAAAAAACTTGAAATAAATTACAAAAAATCAATTATAACCATTTTTCACCAAATTAGGACCATTTTGGTGAAATTTAAAAAAATATAGGACTAAATTGATAAAGAAAATAAATAGAGGATCATTTAGATAAAGGTGAAAAGATAGAGGATGAATTTGGTTTAAATCTCATAATAGTGATATGTGAAAAAAAAAATCACATAAATATATTTTTGTCTAGAGCTGTTGGATTAGAAGGTCCAATTAATATATTATAACAAAATATAATATATATATATATATATATATATATGCATAAATTGAAGCTAGAAAAAAAAGTACTATATTAATGATAGTAATGTTGAAACTTGTTTGAAGAATATCAGTTGTTTTCACTAAATGTAGTAGTTAATTGCACTAAATGTATCAGTTCAAAAAGATATTAATTATTTTCGCTAAATGTATTGGTTAAAGGGTATATGTTATTTTAAAAAAAGATATTAGTTTATTTCATTATAAGGTATTTATAAATTGTTGTTCACTATAATAGTTATCGTGAATATCATTCACACAATACATTGCCAAAAATTAATGTATCATGTCTAACATATAATTGTAAATGTTTAAAGTATAGAGTGATACTGGTTCATATATGAACCACTTAAAAGAATATGAGTTTTTTTATTAATAAATATTAGTTGTTTTCGATAAAAGGTATTAATTATTTTTCACTAAAGGAATATTAATTCTGGAGAATAAATTATTTTCACTAAAGTATTTTACTAAATGATATTAATTATTTACCCAATAGAGTATGCGTTACTAAATGATATTAATTATTTTAAATATAATAGTGTGTCCAAGATGAAAACTGAAACTGACATGTCCTCAAATTTCCTAGTATTTTTTCCCTTTCAAAATCATATTTTTACATATTATATTTTTTAAAATATAAATTTCACCCTTAAATTCACATTTTTTTTATAACGACCAAAGTATATTTAATGAGATGATCCCACAAATTAAAGTTAAAGGCAACACTTACTATACATAACTAGAATGGTAAACGAATCGAGTTCAAAAATCATTGTTTTAAATTTGTATTTATAAAATTATTTATAATATCGAATTTGAATTTAATATTTTTCGAATAATAAATATAATTTATGTTTAATTTGAAACTTATATTGAATTACTAGAAATTATACGAATACTCGAATCGAATATTTAAAATCGATTTTTTTTCAGGCATGTCTCAAACAAATACTATTCAAGTATTCATTTAAAAAATGGTTAATTGCAAATAAAATCACGACCTTTTTGCAAATTGCAATTTAATCTAAACTTTTGAATATTTGCAAATAAAACTTCAACTTAACATTTTGTTGCAATTCTAACTAAAAGATAAATTTCAATCAGCCCGGAAACGATGGTTAATTATTTGTTGTCACACGAACCAATATAAACATATTAATACAATTAATTATTCATTGTCAAGCAAGTGAAACATCAATTTCGGACAATAAAAAATGCGTTTGTTGGTTCGAATTGCAACCAAATGTTAAATTGGGGTTTTATTTGCAAAGATTCAAAAGTTTAGATTAGATTGCAATTTGCGAAAATGTTGTGATTTTATTTGCAATTAACCCTTTAAAAATGATTCTATTGTTTGGATTCATAAACAAGCCATAAACCTAAAAAAAATGCATAACATATATTCAAGTATGTAAATGAAAAAAAAATTAATTATCAAATTCAAGAAACGAGGATCCAATCTTATATCAAGTTTGCAACATGGCATGTATGGAGTACTTCTTACTCCTAAATAAAATAAAAAATTAATTAATTTATTTATGAAAAATATCATATATCTCATTAAATAAATAATTAGTAACACAAATATATCATAATGGTCTTCTTGATCCCATGAAGTTGGCGAACTCAATCTGCTCCACAAATCAAAACTTGTACCATATTAAGAGTTAATCTTTCGTTTCCCTTTTAATTTAACAGGGTCTTCATTTTTATAATTAAATTATATCAAAATAGTTTTTAAAATTAAAGTATTAAATTATGAGTTGCGTCCCACTTATAGAATAAAGTCATAAGGTTAATATTCTTAATATATATATTTAGATAAAGTATAGAGTGAAACTGGTTTATATATGAATCATTGAAGGGTATTAGTTGTTATCACTGAAGAGTATTAGTTGTTATCACTGAAGAGTATTACTTATTTACACTGAAGAGTCTTAGTTGTTCCTTGAAAATAAACTAAGAGTCTTCAGTTAAAACAACTAATACCCTTCAGTGAAAACAACTAATATTTTTCAGTAAAAACAACTAATACCCTTCAATAATTCATGTGTAAACCAATTTCACTCTATACATACTCATATATTTATTACTATTATTATATAATTATATAAAAATATTTAACTGAATATTTAATCGAATATTTATGAATATTGAATCAAATATTCGAATTATAAAATTTTGAATATGAATATACCGAATTTCGAATACAAATATAACAAATCGAACCAAAATTATTTACGACCCTATACAAAACTAACTAGAAGTTCTCAAAACTAACTTTGTTTCTCTGTTTCCAAAGAGCACACAATGCAATTAATCTACAATCCAACACTTGTTTATTTACTATCCAATCTTTTATATATTTGAGACTTATAGGTTTTTCATTTTATATTGCATTTATAATTTATTTGTATATATGTGTTGGATTTTGTATTCCTTACATCAATGATTAGGGGGCGTAAAAAGAAAACCTTGTACATATATACAAGCACAAACTAATTACCTCCAAATTAAGACCGGGACTCTTTCATCAAATATGAATACAGATAGCATTAGATAAAACACTTTTCGAAATAATAGCATTAGATAAAACAAGACATGAGGGGCATCTTTAATATACGCGCCATTAATTGCAGAACACGTAACTAAAGAAAGGAAATCGAAAGTTGTTCAATCGGGTGCATTCATAATCATACGTCAGCGTACGGCCGCATGACGTTAGAATTCTGGTCACACGTGGTATAGATAGTGTACTCAAGAACACCGTAGTTGGTCTCAACATCGTACGAGTAAGTGCTGGAAAACGCGTACCCACGAGCGAATCGGAAAACCCCGGTCCCACCAACCACAGCCAGCTCCCGCTTTTGGTCGTTGATCTGATTCCTTCCAAGGATACAGATGGTGCTTCCTTTGTACCTCCCGGACGTGAACACGAAGTTGAGATCCATGGTGAGGGCCGACGTCTGGAGGTCCGAGAAAGTAATGAGCCCCTGGGCTCGCCCCAGCTTGGTCGAGTTGCTCTCGGGCGTCGCTGTGACCAGGTCATCCAGAACCCGGATCTGACCGAACCCGGTCACCGAGTTGGAAGTGATGGAAGCACGTGCCACCTCGTACACGGTGGCGTTGGGGCCGTCTAGAACGTCTTGGACGTAGAAGTGAATCTTGGCGAGCCTTTCTCTGCCGCCACACATGTTTTGGAACGATGCTGTTGCTTCTTCGGGTGCTAAGTGTTTGCTAGCATAAACAGTTATGAACAAACAGGAAACAATCAGCATAATAAGGCTAGCCATGATGATATTATGTGAATGTTAATTATAGGAAAACCCTAATGAGAATATATATGTGGATAAGATGGGGTTGATGATATATTTTCGCTCAACTATAGGATTATATATAGGGATGGAGAGTTTGATCCTCGATCGATCTGCATGTAATGACCTATATACCCCCCATGTCATTGGCAAAATTGCAACATTGCGTTCTACATTTGCGCAAGTATAATGATGAAAATATATATAACCTAATTTTATATATGATACAAATTGGATGAAATTTATGTCAAATCAGAAGTGATATCATATTATTTACTACTTTTAATTAGTGCAACAATGGATTAAAAATAAGAGAGAGAGAATGTGCGATTGGATGAAAAGTAGAGAGAGAATGTATAAGTGAAATAAAAGTATAAGATTAATTGAGGAAAAGTGGTAATATATGATTGTATTTGATTTTGTGAAAAATGAATATGAAGGTGTATTATAAAAGTGTATATACGTATTTAAATAGAGAATGTGATGTGAGTATACTATGGTTGAAGGTGTCCCAACGTTCCGTGGGGGCATTTTCATGTGAGACGCCGTGGATTCAAAACCCACAAATTCTATCTATTTGGGGATTGAAATTTCACAAGAAGTTAGAAAAGAAAATAAATTAATTTGATGAATTATAAAATAAAAAAATGAGTCAATTTAAATACGTATACAAGTGTGTGCAAATGAACGAATTATAGGCGTTCTAGAATTAAATAAAATTATAAAATAAAGAATATATAGTTGGTCACAACATTTATTTAAAGAAGTTAGAAAAGAAAATTAATTGATTTGATGAATTATAAAAAAATGAGTCAATTTGGATACATATAAAATTGTGTACAAATGAACGAATTATAAAATTAGGCGTTCTAGAATTAAATAAAATTATAAAATAAAAAATATATAGTTGGTCACAACATTTATTTAAAAAAGATAGAAAAGAAAATGAATTAATTTGATGATTTATAAAAAAAAAAAAAAGTCAATTTGAATACATATACAATTAATTGAGTACAAATTAACGAATTATAAGTTTATGCATTGTTGAAATAAATGATTTTACAAAATAAAAATATAGTTGTTCACAACATTTATTTAAACAAGTTAGAAAAGAAAAAGAAAAAGAATTAATTTGATGAATTATGTAAAAAAAAATGAGTCAATTTGGATACATATACAATTAATTGCAAGAACATGAACAATAGAAGTAAGTATCCCAACGGCGCGCGCCCTCTCTATAGCAAGAGAGGTTGTGAGTTATATTCTCCTGGGACGTGAATTTGGAATTAATTGTTCTAGACCCAATAAGGCTAATATGAATATTGGGCCGAATAATATAGCTTGACGGCCGGTGGCCCAGTGGTTTGCGCCTGCCCGGGTGCGCGAGGGCCCGGATTAAAACCACACAGACCATTTTTTTACCAGGGCTCGTGATTTGTGACGAACACGTGTCTGTCGTAAATATATTTGCGACGGATATGTGCCCGTCGCAAAATTTCCGGCGATATTAAAAAAACTGAAATTCAGTCATTTTTGTGATGGCCTACGCCCGTCGCAAATTTTGACAATTCGATCGGGTCGTTACCCGGTCGGTTTGCGACGGGAATAGCCGTCATAAATTTGCGACGAAAGCCTCGCAAAAATTAGCTACGACTGTTTTGTCTATGGATACGTGTCCGTCGCAAACAGTGTTTTGCAACGGAAAATCCATCGTAAAAGTCGTCACAAAACAGAGTATTTTTTGAAGTGTAACGGAATGTCCTGTTAGTGTTAGTGTCCTAGAAACAATCCTATGTAAGGACATGATACTAAGATGATATTCAGTTTATGGTTTAATATTATTATTTGGTTTATATTAAATGTATGGCTTTACACTTATCTGAATATTATGTTTGATTGTTTGCATTATTCATATCTGTGTTTCCTTGAATCGATACTGTCATTGAGTGAGTGAGAACTCAGATGACCGAAGTACGATTCTCAAATAGCCCCGATCAAGGATCATCAAAAATGGGATATTGATGATGCAATGGAGATTGGTGTGCGATCTTCATTATACTCTATGGAGAGAGTCTAGTAAGATTTCACTTACTACGAGATACTAGGTATCTCATAATTGATGCACAAATACCTTAGAGGGTATTGGTATACCCATCCGAGAAACCATTTGATGTGATTTCACAAAAGGTGTCTACGGGTGTCTCGTTTAGTGGGAGCGATGTGATACTCCTCAGACTTAAGGTCAATACGCACGACATGTGCGCAGTGATGGACTTTGACCATGACCGTGTTGGGAAAATTGGGGTGCCCGGGAACTATTCGGGATGATAATTAAATACGAATTTAAATTCAACTATTACTAGCATGAATTAATGCTAATTAATTCAAATAATAGTTCCAACAACAATTTTTATCATCATGCAAGTTGAATTAATTCACATAAAACCTATGGCGGAAAAACTAGGAATTTATGCGATTACGTACCTCTTGTAGATATGGCCTTTGATAATCACGGGACTATCACGAACGTGCTACCAACTAAAAGACCTTCTCAAGTATGTCCCTTTCGCCTTGCTTGATCACCGGTGGGAAGTGCTTTCAAGCAATTTAAAATAACAAGGAAGAAATAAAAATAGTGTTGCTGATTTTATTTTCAAAAGTTACAAATCCTTAATTCAAAATTAATAGTTGGCTCTCACTTTGACCACATAAAAACTGACAGGGACTCCGAGGGGAGTAAGTTAATATCAATTTCTTATGCCTAAGTAATAACCATAATTCAATACAGGATTATTATTTTGTTTTGAGCAAGCCACTCGTGATAAGGGTCAATACCGCCACTAGTAATAATCCACAATCATCCTTTCGGAATTTATTCATGTGAAATCTGTCTTTTTGGCCGATCCTAGGGGGAAATGTATTCCAAAAAGACTTCACAAATAAATAAATTATGGAGGCCAAATTAATCCAATTTTAATATCCGGAATAAAATTGCGATTAAAAAAACATACTTAGTAATTTTCGAAAGTAAGGTTTTTCTTGGACAATTAAAATCATGCAAACACATATTAACAAATGATAATAAGTGCACGAAATAAAACATCCATCAAAACAAAATTAAACACATTGAAGCACTCAACTCCAATTGTCACGGTTTAATTTTCTTCATGTCTTGATGCGAGAAATCGTCCTCATTGATTTTCATCGTTCGTCTCGACACGCTCCCACTCGAACAACAACACTTCATCAAAAACAACTTTGTTTGGGGTTCGGGACGACGTTTGGAAT
This sequence comes from Ballota nigra, assembly GCA_947034835.1. NCBI lineage: Eukaryota > Viridiplantae > Streptophyta > Magnoliopsida > Lamiales > Lamiaceae > Ballota > Ballota nigra. The sequence goes on from OX344721.1 coordinate 32,462,070, forward strand.
CACACCAAAAAATAAGAACATAAGAACGAGAAAAAAATTCCACGGCCCGAGATCCGACGCGCGTCGGCCCATGGAGGTGGGCCGCGCGCCTCCCGCGCCATGGCAGCCGAGGCCGAGCGCCAAGCACCGAGGGGCAGTGCCCCCGCGCGCGCACCGTGCCCGGAACCCGTCGTGCACGGCTCCGTGCGCTTTGCGCACACCATGCTTCGGGTTTCACCGTTCGTCCTCATTTTCCACCCCATGCATAATCCCACATCCATGCACGCGCCACACATACATGCGTCGTCCGGGTACGTCATCTTTAATTCTTCGTTTCCGTCTTCGTCTCGATCCGGTTACAATTTATTTACAAAAAATAAATAAAACTAGATCTAGACTAGTCAATTACAATGATCAAATCAAAATAAAATCAACTAATCTACTAGTGGATTTTCTCACGAGAAAAATAAATTCGAACGAATCGAATTAAAAAAATAATTAATTCACACGCATGAAAAAAAAATAAACATTAAAACCATGACAATTGGATACCTGCAAAAAAAATCTAGCAATTCTACTATCCAATTTCAATTTAATGTCAAACAATTTAAATTCCAATTTAAAGATCAGAGCCCGAAACCGTGGCTCTGATACCAGTTGTTGGGAAAATTGGGGTGCCCGGGAACTATTCGGGATGATAATTAAATAAGAATTTAAATTCAACTATTACTAGCATGCATTAATCCTAATTAATTCAAATAATAAATTCCAACAACAATTTTTATCATCATGCAAGTTGAATTAATTCACATAAAACCTATGTCGGAAAAACTAGGAATTTATGCGATTACGTACCTCTTGTAGATATGACCTTTGATAATCACGGGACTATCACGAACGTGCTACCAACCAAAAGACCTTCTCAAGTATGTCCCTTTCGCCTTTCTTGATCACCGGTGGGAAGTGCTTTCAAGCAATTTAAAATAACAAGGAAGAAAGAAAAATAGTGTTGCTGATTTTTTTTTTCAACGCTGTGAAAAGTAAACTGGAGATGAAATAATCATCCCCTATATATAGGTGAGGGTGAACGAAATTTTGGTGTATTTTAGGGGAGAGAAAATCTTTTTCTTGGCCTCCAAGAAATCTTGAATATATCTCATATATTCTTTTCTCCATAATAAAATATTGCACAAAAATCGCAACCTCCTCCTAATAAGCATATTTTCGAAAATATTAAAGAAAGAATCCAAGATTTGGATCTTCTTGAATATATGAGATAATCTTGTATTCCAAAAATACTTATCTTCCATAATATTTTTCCAAGAAAATCAACAAGATCTTTTCTTTCTCCTAATATATCTTTTTCGAAAATATCATGAAAAAATCAGCAAATATATTTTCTTTTATTTTAATCACCTTATCATTATTGGGCTACTTGAGAGGCCTTTAGGATAATTAAGATTGGATCTTCAATGGACTTCTGAATTTCAATATTTAGCCCCAATATAATTCAGCTCATTAATATTAATTAGTACCACTAATAAATTAATATTGCACTATCCATCTTAATCCATATTATGATAATATGGGCTCCCGGTTATTATTTCCCGCGTTTAAGATTAACTAGTCCATTAATTAATTGAGCTTCTGAATAACTCTAAATTAATTAACATCTTTCACCTTGGAGTAAAGACAACTCAACATTATTATCCGTACCGAAGAAACTAATTCTTCACTTGCAAGATTTGGTACGGTAAAACTTCTGAGCCCACCAAGGGGACAAATCACACGAGCCGTACTCACACGCGTTTCTCCGTATTAAATCTTAGCAACCGTCGTATGATTAATATTACTGCCCAAAGCACAAGGTTTGAAGTCACGATGATTCACACCCAACATGAATCAAAGCAGTAACCATTAAGCACACACGGTCCTATTTAAGTGACGGAGATTAATAAATCAATAACCATTGATGTCTAATTCTTCACATTTCAGAACATAAGAATTTATCCTCGCTGTAGGTTCTCTTCAACACATACTAAATGTGCTAGTGCAATCTCTTGGTCAAGACAGGCCAATCTGAGATGTACACATCGACCTTTCACGGTGGATTGTTCAATTCCACCTAGGTCGTGAATTTGTACGTTTAGTTACAAGGAAAACCGTTAATGTGATCTTCCGTGATCAGGTATCACCACATTAACTACAATGTAACATGTACTATATATATTGAACGGTTTGCAATAAATACTCAACATTCAATCATATTTAAAGCAAATGTGATAAAAGATTTATTCTCATAAATAAGTGTTTAATACATGAGTTATACAAAGTAAAAGCATACTTTCACGTATAACTCCAACAGACCGACGCTTTCACCCTCTGTGGGTAGATATGACATGGATTGGGTTCATCACGAAGTACATGTGCGTGGTAGTTGAGTCAAGAATAGGATTCATTCCTCATTGTGGATTTAAGAGAGAATACTCGTTTTCTCATCATAATTGGATCTAAGACATCGGCCAATGCAAGTCGACTTGGACTTTGTGGCCAAGTGCGATGTGAGCGATCAATTAGTGATTCGAGATAATATGATTAAGTTATTTGAATAGACACTTCATCATGTTCTAGGCTTAATCGAGTATTCGTGAATGAAAGGAAGATATCACAATAGCCTACAGTATTTCAGGTAGTTGCAGATTTCCTCGCAATGTACCTCGTATATTGAGAATGTCTTATTTATTGTTTAGGGTTCAATTAAGACCGTTAGTTTGACTAATCGCTCGGTATACGAGGGCCTATGGGTCACACAACAAGCAATTACAGTTCGCCGATTATAGTTGGTTGATTAAGTATTATATTAGATATAATATTTAATTTATGGAGAATATAATAATAATTATATTTAGAATTAATTATAATTATTATTTAATTAAATTGAATTTAATTAAATATGAAATCCCAATAATAATATTTGGAATATTATTATACAAGAAAAATAGATATGGTAAATATATTATTCGTAGGAACATATCCAGGGAGATATAATCCGTAGAGATTATATTAAGCGGGTCAAGCATATTATCTTGCTTAGAAATTAAGCTAAGATAATCCCTATAAATATGTGTCCTATGGGAATTCAGAACACAACACAAGAAATATAATTTCTCCATAAAATCGCTTATTCGAGTTTTCCTAGCAAGTTCGTCTCGAGATTCAACGCTGGCACTCCGGTGCGGATCGGTGAATAGCTATTGCGTGGATACCATAGTAGAGGATTCCCCGTACGAAGCACTGTAAGATTTCTTGTTTAGATATCTTGAATTTAATTATGCAATTAATCTGTTTGTTGTTGGTGAACGTTATTTCCGCTGCGCATGTTACGTGTTTATGTACCTCTAAATTCCAACATGTCCAAGTTCATCGGTTGATCATCAAAATCAAGCAGATTTTGCCATATGGGTTTTGGGGGAGCCAATAAATAGGATATGCATTTCATTGCATTCATACACCCAAATACTGAAAATTCATTCTGCACTTCTACATTTTATTATTGTTGTGCTATTCTTCCTCATGTAATTTTCACTTCGCCGGAGCGGTTAAGTGTGATGCTACACATAAACGGCCGAGAGTTGTTTTACCTTTGAAAATATTGCGTCATTTTCCAATAGCACCTAGTTGGTTCATATTTATTTTGCGAAAAAAAAAAGTTTCCTCTAACTCGACTCGCCCTGTGTTGTGAAGATTTTTTTAGTACCAATATTTGTGGAATTAAGGTGATTCCAATACCTGTAATTGAGAGTCGAAAATCCAGTTTCAATCTTTAAAAGAGTTGAAGTACCCAATCAATTATTCACGAAAATTATTGTAATTATTTTTCTAGTATTTTTCTTTCTCTTTTCGTTCTTTACTTCCATCGTTTTCTAACAGTTTGATGTATCATGAGAGTTTAAATTTATTTGTATCATTTTTTATGTTTTGATATATATTTTATTTTTTTATTTTTTAACACTTGAATTCAGAATTATGCTATGATGCACGGACTCTTCTAAAAATATCACAATACAGTATCAGATTCGCACTCATTCCCTAAAAGGGGTGCAATTCTTTCTCCACGTGGCGAATTCGGCAGCCACATGGCAAATCCACTAACGGAAACTCGAATCCTCCTCGCGGATCCTACTTATTAAGCATTAAATATCACTACAAAAAAAGTCTTAAATAAAGAGGGCACTTAAAGAGGGGAAAAATTGCCCTCGTCCTTAAAGAGGGCCGAGACGAGGGCAAATAAAATTAGAGCGAGGCGAGGGCGTAGACGAGGGTTCAGGCCCCCTCTTTAGTTGGCGAGCGCACGCCCCTCGCCGAATTCAAATCTCAGCGAGCCGAGGGCGGGGCCCCTCGTGAGTAGGCGAGGGCAGGGCCCCTCGTGAGTTGGCGAGCGCGCGCCCCTCGCCCGGTTTAGCGCTTCAGTGAGCCGAGGGCTCTACGCTCGTGAGTAGGCGAGGGCGGTGCCCTCGTGAGTTGGCGAGCGCCTGCCCCTCGTCCCCGTTAAAATCCAGGTAGTTACCGAGGGGGTTTACCCTCTTTAACCCCCTCGGTAAAGTTTAATATAAATACACTCCACCCACCATTAACCTCAGCGAAAAACCCTCTTCCTCCACCATTTTCAGCCTCCGCCGCCCCTCCCTGCCGTGCCGTCGTCGCCGGAAACGCCACTCCACCGGTCGGGTTTTGGCCTACTCGTCCCCGTGAACATTTCTACGGTAACATTTTTCATTTTAATCGGCTAATTTGTTAATTAAATTGTTTGTAAAATTAATGCAAATTCATGTATATATATATATTTATATGTATGTATATGTATGTATAGTTGTTAATTAGTTGCTAATTATGTAGTGTTTAACTTGTTAATTTAATTAGTATGTAATTAATTATAAATTTGATAATATAATTATATTTATATGAATTAGAAATAATTATATAAATATTTGTTGTGTTAAATTTAATTTTAATTGCATGATATATTTAATTAATTTTATATGTGATGAATATTCATGTGTTCGATTATCTACATTAATTATTTATTTGATGAATGATGTATATATAGTTATATATATATTTAAAGTATAATTAATTAATTATGTTGGAGTGGCCGGAGGGGGTTGATGAATAATATTGTTGGTTGTTTGCTAGCTGTAGAATGTGCGTTCCGACTTGATTAATTTTAATTAAGCCGGAAATGGATGTACTATAGGATTTTAGTTAACTGGAGAATGCGATAATAATAAACGAAACTCTGCCGAAAATTTTAGAATAACTATATTAAATTAACAATAGGATAATTATAATGGATTTATATATTAATTTTTTATTAAATTTTGAATATTCTTTAATTTGAAACAGATTATAATATGAGTTATTCAAGTCGTAATTGGATGTATGGTCCAAGAACAATTAATGGAATGATAGCTCCCGACTTTCTTAGTGGTCTTAAATCGTTTATACAATTCGCAACTAGCAATCCTGATTGGATGAGTGAAGGAGATATTAGGTGTCCCTGCTCGAAATCTAGATGTAGGAACCAAAGGTTTAGAGCACCAATTGACGTGAAAACACATTTGTATATAAATGGGTTTATGCCCAATTATCACAATTGGATTTTACACGGTGAACAAAATTGGGGTCATCTACCACACCAAAACTATGATCAGTCGACTTCGTACGGAGTAGATGATACTGCAGGGTCTACCTCGTACCATGACATGATCACAGATCTAACTGGTCCTAACCTTCATTTTGGAAATGTGGAAGAACCCGTTAATGAGGAGCCCCCAAATGAGCATGCTGCTCAATTTTATGACATGCTTCGTGCAGCAAACCAGGATTTGTATCCTGGTTGCGAAACACACTCACAATTGTCATTCAACGCCCGACTGTTGAACATTAAAACTGAAAATAGACTGTCTGAGAGGGGTTATAATCAAGTTGTTGACTTGATTCGGGAAATTGTTCCTCCTGAAAATCTAGTGCCCAGGAAATTTTCTGATAGCAAACAACTAATGAGTGGGATGGGTCTTCCAGTAGAGAGGATTGATTGTTGTGCACATAATTGTATGATATATTGGGGTAATGATAGTGAACTTGAACATTGTAAGGTTTGTGGTCATCCACGGTTTAAACCCCGTAAGCGTGGTGTTGATGGTCAATGGAAAAAGAAAAAACCTTACAAGGAGATGTTCTACTTTCCTATCATTCCTCGACTGCAAAGATTGTATCAGTCTGTTGCTACTGCAAAAGATATGACATGGCATGCAAGTTGCTCTAACGATGATTCTGGTGTTATGCGTCACCCTGCAGACTCATTGGCTTGGAAACACCTGGATAATTCGTATCCTGAATTTGCTTCCGAGATTCGGAACATAAGGTTGGGCCTAAGCACCGATGGTTTTCAACCATTCGGACAGTCTGGGAAACAATATTCTTCATGGCCAGTGATAGTGACACCGTACAATCTACCTCCGTGGTTGTGTATGAAAGATCAATTCATGTTTCTTACGGTATTAATGCCTGGTCCTAAAAATCCTAAGGATAAATTGGATATTTTTTTTACAGCCGTTGATCCGTGATTTGATGTATTTGTGGGAAATTGGGGTGGAAACGTACGATGTTGCTACAAAGCAAAATTTTCTGATACGAGCTGCACTAATTTGGACCATCAGTGACTTTCCAGCTTACTCAATGTTGTCTGGATAGAGCACTGCTGGACGGACAGCTTGTCCTTACTGTGGAGAATACACTGATGCTTTCACTCTGAGGCTCAGTCGTAAACAGTCGTGGTTTGATAACCATCGTAAATTCTTACCTAGACACCATCCGTATCGGAGAAACAAGACTGCATTCAGAAAGAATGTGATAGTGGATGACCCACCACCACCCATTCGATCAGGTGAATCACTCCTAAATGAAATCAATTGGGTGGGATATCGAAAAGTGACAGAAGATGGTGCCGAGGCCCACAACAAGAGATTGGAAACTGGTTGGAAGAAGAAAAGTATTTTCTGGGATTTGCCGTATTGGAGTACCTTGTTGATCCGTCATAATCTGGACGTGATGCACATTGAAAAAAACTTCTTTGATAATTTGTTCTACAATGTAATGAATGTGGAAGGGAAAACAAAGGACACAAATAAGTCCAGAGATGAACTTAATGAATATTGTCGTCGTCCATCACTTGTGAAATGTCCACGTACAGGAAAGTACCCCAAAGCTTGTTATTCACTTGATAAGAGACAAAAAGATGCTGTGTGCAAATGGGTAGATGAGCTAAAGTTTCCTGATAACTATGTGTCCAACCTGTCTCGAACTATTGACTGGACAAAATTGAAAATGTTTGGGTTGAAGAGTCATGATTGTCATGTGTTTATGCAGAGGCTACTCCCGATTGCTTTCCGTGAAATTCTTCCACAGAACGTGTGGAAAGCTATAACTGAAGTTTGTTTATTCTTCAAGGAGTTGACTTCTACGACGATTACAGTTGAGAACATGACTCGGTTGGAAGTAGATATTCCGCTGATCTTGTGCAAGTTGGAACGTATATTTCCACCCAGCTTCTTTAATTCGATGGAGCATCTACCTGTACACCTTGCATACGAAGCACGAGTGGCTGGTCCTGTACAATACAGATGGATGTATCCATTTGAGAGGTAATCTACAACTTTCAAATATTTGAACAATTAGCGGTTATTATAATCACTATTGATGCTTCTGGTTAGGTATCTTCATAATTTAAAACTCAGTGTGGGTAACAAAGCTCATGTTGAAGCTTCGATCGCAAATGCATATCTAACAAAAGAAGCATCAATTTTCTGTTCCCACTACTTTGAGGGTCATGTTCTGACGAGGCGTCATAATGTACCTCGTAATTACGATGGTCGTGGCGCCGAAGAACCCCAACCTGGTACTCCGTCAATTTTTATACCTCCTGGACGACCACTTGGACGGAAGAATACAAGATATATTGTAGACGAAGAGAAAAATACAGCTCACACCTACGTGTTACTGAATTGTAACGAGGTGCAACCGTATGTTGAGTAAGTTAATATTCAACATCGTCCATCTATAATTATTACAAAACATCATTATAATGATAATATTGTACATCTTCCCTATTGTAGTATGTTCATGCATCAACTTCAAAGTGTTCAACCGAATCTTTCTAGGGCTGAACAAGACGATAAACTTCAACATCAGTTTGCGTTATGGTTTGAACAAGTTGTAAGTCAAGTTGATAAAATTATATAAATAATAAAATATATACATAGACTCAGGATTAAATATTTTGTCAACTATAGGTCAAGGTAAACAATATTCAGAACCGGTGGATACGTGATCTCTCCAGCGGTCCTGTAAGTTGTGTTACCACATATCCTGGGTATTACGTAAATGGATACAAATTTCACACACGCACTTATGGTGAATCAAAATCGACTGTGAACAGTGGAGTTTGTATCGAGGGGACAAACTATGATTAAGATGAGAATGATTTCTATGGGATCCTTGAAGAAGTATTACAGTTGGAATACCCTGGACGATTTGAGAAAAAAATGGTTCTGTTCAAGTGCGAGTGGTATGATCCTACCGTGCCAAATGGAACAAGAATACATCCTAACTACAAACTTGTGGATGTTAATCGGAGAAGAGTATATGGCCGTTATGATCCTTTTGTATTAGCAAATCAAGCCACTCAAGTTTACTATTGCGAATACCCGGGGGTGCGAAATCATGAATGGCTTGCGGTTTGCAAAGTTAAACCGAGATCCTTAGTGGAAATTGATAAAAGGAATGAACAAGAGCTACCCCCGTTCCAAGACGATGAGATTAATTCACAAATGAATAATGTGCAAATAGACAGTGATCCTATCGTGTTGGCAGATGTCAGTGGTGCACTAATTCAAATTGAGAATGATGATGTTGAAGAAGAAGAAGAAGAAGAAGAAGAAGAAGAAGAAGAAGAAGAAGAAGAAGAAGAAGAAGAAGAAGAAGAAGAAGAAGAAGAAGAAGAAGAAGAAGAAGAAGAAGAAGAAGAAGAAGAAGAAGAAGAAGAAGAAGAAGAAGAAGAAGAAGAAGAAGAAGAAGAAGAAGAAGAAGAAGAAGAAGAAGAAGAAGAAGAAGAAGAAGAAGAAGAAGAAGAAGAAGAAGAAGAAGAAGAAGAAGAAGAAGAAGAAGAAGAAGAAGAAGAAGAAGAAGAAGAAGAAGAAGAAGAGGAGGAGGAGGAAGAAGACGATGATGATGATGATGATTAAGTAGTTTAGTAATTGCTATCTCGATGTTAGAAATTATTTAATGTGTACACCTAAACTTTGATTGATTGATCATTTATATCTCGGTGTTATAAATTATAATGTGTACACCTAAACTTTGACTATTCGCTCAATTATATCTTGGTGTTATAAATTATAATGTGTACACCTAAACTTTGACTATTTGCTCATTTATATCTCGGTGTTTAAAATTTTACAGATGAGCGGATCCGATCGTAGCTCTAGCGGGGGACGGCGACAGAGTACAGGTCGCGGGGGTCGAGGCCGATCTAGTGGGGCGCGGAACACAGTGCCTATACCACACATACCAGTGCCAGTTCCGTTGATCCCCACGACTGATGACGAGGAAGCTGAGCAGTATACCGACTCGGATTCTGAAGAACAGTCGGATTCACAAATGGTCGGACAGAGACTAGATGTGTATATTGCCTACGATACGTATGTTAGACTTACTATTTTCAGGTATTTTGAGGAATATATATCCGTGAATATTAATTATGTATTACAAATTTGTTTTGCAGCTTGATGCCTTCGAATCCGGTCTCCAAGCTGATCAGACGTATCATGGCTGGACATATGGAGTTGGGCGCCTTCACCTTCAGGATGATATCCGAAGAAAGGCTGCAGGAGTACTGGGAGACATTTCAGGTATATATTCATTTGATTTATAATGATATTATATGACATAATAACATCTTTGTTTATCAGAAAGAGGCTAGATGGGATCCTACTGTCACTTCAACACAGTATGTGCATCACTTGTTCCTGAAAAGGGCTGCTAAAAGATATGTAGATCTTTTGAACTCTGTGAAAAGAAAATGGGAGTTGAAGGGTAAGAAGTCACAGTGGGATACGAAAGTGTGGAAGGCCTTGCTCGCGTACTGGGACAGAGATGAAGTGAAAGCCAAATCCGCACAATGTAGACGGAACAGACTATCTGAGCCTGCTGGCCCGGGTACTGGCATCTCCACCCATAAAGGTGGATCTCGTGGTGCCGTCGAGGTTGCTCTGGATATTGTAAGTTATTTTTTGACCAAATTCGGTAAAGTTTTATAATATGTATACATATTTTAAGTTTTAATCATCATGTTCTAAATTATAGGAGAGGAAGAAGGGACGCCCCGCCACAGATTGGGAAATTGTGGAGCACTTCCACTACCGTGGTCCAGGACAGTATACATACGGCCTTATATCTGATACATTGGTAAGTATTCTTGTTACATTTTAAAATAATATGAATATTTAAGAATATTTATATATCTAGAAAAATAATTCTCTAAAAAAATGTGCAGGCTGATGTACAAGCGAGAGTCTCCCAACGGCATGCTACCTCTGACTCTGACGAGCAACCTCCTGAGCCCAGTCTTCCAGAGTTATCTCAGATGTACGTCAAGACTGTAGGGAAAAAGCACGGTAAAGTTCGTGGGCTCGGACAATTGGGAAAGTCCAGATGCATAGTCTCCGGCCCAGGCGGGACATCAGTTGGGACTCATATTGGAGCATATAGCCAAATTGATGTGGACCGACTACTCGCTGAGGAGCGTGAGAGAACGCGCAGAGAGGCGGCTGATGAGAATCGACGATTGCTAGAGCAAGTGGAAGAGAGACAACGGCAACTGCGTGATGAGATGACCCAGAACTTCCAAAACCAGTTTACCGAGTGGATGCGGGCATCACAACAGGGATCTGGAGGACCACCACCCCCGCCTCCATCCGATGAGTATACCCCACCCCGAGGACCGGGTTCGAGCCGTGGCAAGGGACCGAGATCCTGATGTTTGAGAGTATTGCTTGGAGTATGAATTAACTATTTTCATGAATGTTTGATGAATGTTTCTTAGAGTATGAATTATTGTGCATCGTCTTTATTATGCTTGTGATGTTTATTTTCATTAATGTTTGTGAAATTCGGAGCTATATATCGTGTTTAGTAAAATTTTTAATTAATTATTTAGGTTAATCTGTGTATGTGCTTTAGTTATAAGTAATATTTGATTAATTTAACCATAATATATTCAAAATATTTTAATTAAAATAATATATATTATATATATATATATGCACAAAGGGGTTAATTTTTTATATTTAAAAAGATATATACATAAGTGAAAATATAATTTTGCAAGTGTTAATTTCATTTTATATGTGAGAATAATATAAATTTCATTTTTAAGTTATTTACCATAATTGTAATGATATATAATAATTAATTAAAAGTGTAATCATAATAGAAATTATTAAATGTATGTAATTTAAAATGATATATTAATTTAATTAATTTTTTAAGGTGTTATAGTAAATAAAATGATTTATAATAATATTAATTAATTAAAGGTATAAATAAAATAGGAGTGTTAAGTAACAAAGAAAACAAAATAAGAAATAATATATATACTATTACAATAGAAAACATTTCGAATGATAAGCCTTGCCCAAACGGTAAGGAGAAGGGCAATAGATCTTCCATGCGTGGGAGGTCACGGGTTAAAAATTTGTCTCTCGCGGGTCGCGCGCGGGTCGCTCGCGGGTTGGGTCGGGTTGCGCCAGCCCCGCTGATGCGGCCCGTGAATTTTTTTTTTTAAATTGTGTTGGACGAGGGCCTCCCCCTCGTGAACAAACGAGGGGAGAGACGAGGGTGCTGGTAGACGAGGGCAGGCCCCCTCGTGCATGGACGAGGGGCGAGACGAGGGCAAGGCCCACGGAAACCGAGGCGAGGGCTTCCCCCTCGTGAACAAACGAGGGCTTACACGAGGGCCCGGTTTTTGAACCAGACGAGGGCAGCCCCCTCGTTAGTAGCCGAGGGCTCTCTCCCCTCGTTAGTTAAAGAGGGGCGAGCCGAGGGGGACCCTAACGAGGCCTATTTTGTCGAGGGTCTCCCCCCCTCTTTAACCCTCTCCCCCTCTTTAAATCTCTCCCTATATCCCTCTTTATTTCAACAGTATTTTGTAGTGTATGTTATTTCAATTGAAATTTATTATATAATTTAAATTGACAATGTGACACTCGTTTTATATTGAAATCATTGTTGTGACGTATGTATTAGGTTAATGAAACTTGAATTGATTTTTTGGTTACTTAATTATATTAAATTATTTAATATGTTTAAATTTTGGGTCAGTGAAAATGTGAATTATATACTTTCGATTTACAAAATTTTAAAGTATATTTATTTTTTTAGGTATTGTATATATATAATAAAATATAAATAAACGGATGTATCCTTGACGAATAACACCCTAAGTTTTTTGAAAATTCGTAGCGTACCGCTCCCGCACTTCCGCATCCGTGTCTGTGCAACATAGGAATTATGATTGGTCATTGAAAATCTTTTAATATATTACATGTCATACAAATTATGAAATATAAAATGAAACAAAAAATTACGTAGATAATATCATGGGATAGTGTCATGGACCAATGAAACTACTTGGAATGAACTAATTGCTGGCTTTAGCTAATTAGTTAGCTTTGTAAAGATTTAAAACAAGTTTCAAGACTGAAGGGCCAATGTTTGTAAATTTCTCACGTGTTGATAATAAAGAGGATTTAAACTATGTATTAGTCATGTGAGAGTGATATATTCTAGAGACAAAAATCCTCAAACTGCGTATTTTTTTTAGAATACTGGACTAAATCGAGATCCGTTTACCCACCTATCAATAGAAAACTGGATAAGAGATAACTAAGTAAATGGATGAGAATAAACTATATATATAGCAAGATTTAGTTCAGATTCATCTCACACAATCATCCATATATAAGGTAAAGTATTGTTTAAATTTTGTGCATTGTACACTATTATCCATATTCAATTTAAGTGAAGTACGTTTAACGTGAACTCTTTTTTAATTATCATAGTTATATATATATATATATATATATATATATATATATATATATATATATATATATATATATATATATATATATATTATCACTATTATGTATATTCAGTATTACTACCTCCGTTCCCAGACACTCTTCACAGTTGACTTTTTCTCGTGTTTTAGCAAGCGAATTTTTTATTAGTATTTAAAATAATAAAATAATTTTGAAGTTTTTTTATAATAGAGGAGAGATAGATCTATCATACCCTACCTTAATCACTTTATTATTTTAAATACTAATAAACAATTTGTTCGCTAAAACACGAGAAAAAGTCAACTGTGAAAAGTGTTAAGGGACGGGGGGAGTACTATATAAAAAATACAATTATTTCGTGTGATTATGCATATGCATAACAATGATAGTTGATAGATATAACATTGATTGTATGTATGCATAAAATGATAGTGGATAGACATAACAGTGATAGTGATACTTGAAGAAATCGAATTCAAGTAAACTCGGGTTCACATAATTTTTTCATTTAAGTGAGATATTATTTAGTATCATGACTAAGAAATTTTTGTGTGTGAATTCGAGTTCACGTGAACTCGGTTTCATCAGATATCACTGTTATATGTACACACTATCACTGTTAAGTATATGTAGTTATCACTATTTGAAAGATCATATATTTTTTAAACAGTGATAGTTAATATGCATAACAGTGATAATGTATTTATATAACATTGATATTTTAAAAAAAAAAAAAAGTTCATGTTCACAAGAGACCTACTCTACTACTTATACCCTTCAATAATTCAAGTGATATATCAAGATTTATACACTTGAATAATTTAAATGATCTTTTAGTATTTATCCTTGGATACTTTTTTTTTTAATTACAAGAATACAAAGTCTATTACAAGGACAAGGACATACAACAATTCAACACTAATAATCCATAATCCATCCATGAGGCTAAGTCTTCAAACCTTGAAAACTACTTCATTCCAATCGTGAGGAGATGAAGACTTAATACAAGACAAACGCATCCTTAAAGCACTTAATGTAAATAGAAACACCCCACACTAAGGTGTCTTTTACCTTCTTCTTCATATTTATGACGTCTTTCTCTTCTCATTCGCAAAGTCTCAGGCCAGATTTGAGAGGAAAACCACAATCCCCCAACAAAAGTACATTGAAACAAAACATAGACACCCACAAAAGGGAAGACAATCACACAAGTTGTAGATAATATCACTGCTAGAGATCTAAATGAGAGGAGAAAACCAACAACCAGAAGAAAAGAAAAAACTAAAAAAAAAAAAAAACGAAACGAAAAATAAAATAAAATAAAATAAAAATTGATCTAACGAGTCAATCTACCAAACGGACATCATAACCACGACGCCATTGGAGGAGACCAACCTGTTGACCTAAAAGAATAAAATCTAAGAGAAGACCTTTCTTAAACTAGAAAAATAGATTGTTAGTACCAAAAAGTGGTGATGGTGGCGGTGCCGCCCCGGCGCTCCTGCGATGTGGCGGCGACTCTGTGCACGGCGGTGACAGCGGTAGATTTAGGGTATTATGGATTTAGAGAGGTGGCTGCAAGGCCCCTAGAGTAATGGGAGAGGCGGCACTATCTGGTGGGGAGGAGAAGGAGGAGGCGGCGGCGATAGATCTAGGGTTTACCCTTTTTTTTAGTGAGAGAAAATTTGTAGGCTCCTTAGACACTTGCATCCTTAAATGATTTAAGTGACACTCCCTCCATCTCACAACAATATGCACTTTTTCTTTTTTTCGGGACGTTCCACAATTATTTGCAAATCCAAAAACTTTTTTTTTACTCAATTTTCTTTCCCTTACAATATATACATTTATTTACACTTCATGCCGTCATCTTTTGAATCTTAATTAATAAAATCAAATTACTTAAACTAAACTAATCTACTAAACTAAAATTAACACTACAAAAAACATAAAATTGCCTACGGAAATTGCCAATATGGCTACGAAATTGTAGTGGAGATTACCTACGAATTACTACAAAAATTTCTAATTGTATTGACATTTTCCTTCCCCACCTACAAAAAAATTGCCTACGAAAGTTCCGTAGGCAAATTGTGATGTAGGTAATTTTTTGTAGGCAAATGTCTTGTAGGTAATTATACCTACGAGATTTTATTTCGTAGGCAAAGTTGCTTTTAAGTTGAGAAATGTAGATGTTTTCTTAATTAAAAAATTTTGTAAGTAAATCGTAGACAATTCTTACAATGAAATTTTTTGTTGGAATAATTTTGTAGGCAATTCTTTATTTTCTTGTAGTGTAAACCCAACCTGTTAACAACAATCCAATTCAATACCCCCAACCAACACATTCATTCAATCACAAACCCTAAGCACTTCAATCGCCTCTCTATCTCCAATTAAGTCTGTCGATCTCTTCTCTATCTCCGAGCATGTCTCTCTCTCTCTCTCTCTCTCATTCTCGAGACTAGGATTCGAAACATAGTTAGGAGGTAATCCCTGTGATGATCATTTTCTGAGGGATTTCAGATATTATACTTAATTGACTTAGTTTATGTTTATATGAAAAATCAGGTAAACTCTTTTTTTTTTTTTTTTTTTTTTCTATCCTCTTTGCCTTTCAGAGGTCAGACAGTGCAACTCGAGGATCAAAGCAGATGATATAATGTGTGATACAGTCCAAAATACATGTTGAACTTCCCTAAGTAATTAAAAATGTGTTACACTGTCCTAAGGGGTAATCAATGCATGAATAGACAAAAAATATTCAAACAATTACAAAAACTAAGTGGTCCAAAAAGGGATTAAGTTAAAGTCAAGTTATACATTACTTCCTGACCAAAAGGGGATTAAGTTAGAGTCAAGTTGTGTAAATTGTTTACCAATTAAGTATTGTGTGAAATTAATCTTATACGTAAGATAGATATAATTTATTTATGGTACATGAGTTTATAAAGCTTTAGTCCAAACGTATAAATTTTAAAAGGAATTATGAATCAAATATTAAAATGGAGTTTCCTCTAATGTCTCGCACAAGACTATTCATTTTTATATTAAAAGATGCCGAAATATTAGGCAGTTTTAAGAGTATGCAAAATACGGTCTAAACCGAATAAACCGACCAAACCAATTCAAAATATAAATTTTGGTTCGGTTTTCGGTTTATGGTTCAGTTTACGGTTTTGAAATTTGAATTTTTTTTTTCGATTCAGTTTACGGTTTTTACGATTTAAAAACCATATAGATCGAACCGAACCGAAATATTTTTAATAATAATAATAATAATATATCATATGTATATTAATATTCACTAAATAAATATTTAATAGCTTATATTCTAATATAATATAATAATATTAATATTAGATAATTTAGATTCACGCATAAAAAACTTAAGTTGATTTGTGTTTTGAGGGTGGTGTTTTGTGTTGATTATATTTTTCAAATTGTTGTTTAGCTTTTGAAAACTATTATGTTGATCTTTTTATTGGATTATGTAGTAGAGTTATTGATTAATTTTTGCTTAAATTAGTATTTAAATGTTGACATGTTGCAAATAATTGAATGAAACATGTGTGTTGATGCTAAAAAAAATTAAATTGATTTTAAAAAAAGAAAAGTGTAAAGAATTTCGGTTTGTACGGTTTGGGACCGAACCGAACCGAAATATTTCGGTTTGGGACCGAACGGTTTTTTTAAATATGGTTCGGTTTTTTGTTTATAAAAAAATTTCAGTTTGGTGTTCGGTTTGACTAATACGGTTCGGTTCGGTACCGACCGTTGCACACCCCTAAGTTTATACAGATAAATTAAAATTTATTATTTTTATATATTAATAGTTTTTATTTATATTAGAAGATGTAATAATGTTAGGCTGATACAGATAAATTAAAAATTTATTATTTTTTACATATTAATCATTATTTTTTATTTTATTTTTTTGGGAACAAATTGGTTAATTTTAATTTCTCACATGAGCATCAATCCCACAGTTAGTAACTCCGGTAATTAAAGCTAATAACTAACTCGTACTTTGATTTGCCATCCAGATAATTCTAATGTCTGCGTCCTAGCTAGTAATTAAATTTTAAAATCAAATGTCTGCAACTTGTTTATCTTACCAATTTTAATAAGAGAGAGTTTTCTTGAAGGACGTAATAGTAAACCACTCTCTAGCTACAAGAGTTTAATAAAAAAAATCATAGGTACATATATTTCTCATCTTTTTGTTGAGATACAAAAGTACAACCCTTTTTGTTGATCTTATATTTTTGTTGTTACACTTATATTTTGTGTTATTGATGAACTTAATTGTTTTAATATTATTGTATTTTGTCCTACCCAAAATTTTAAAAAAAGAATCATTTTTTTTTTTTTTTGAAAAAGAATTGGTTCCATTTTGTACCCACAAAAACTGACTTTAAACCATTACTATCCAACGTTTTTTTTTTTTTTTCGGTTTCTTTATTGTTGTGGTTTATTTTTTAGATACCCTTTTAAGAAACCGTATTATATACGGCGAATCAAAGTGAGATGGAGAGTAACACTATTGTAATGACGAAATTCGATCATCATAGTTTCTCTATTTAGAAAGTCTTTAATATGAAAGCGGATCATAATAATAGAATTTTGTCATTATAGAGCATTTTTCTTGCGTTGTAGGTGAATAGTCTTGCTTCTAACCAACAGTGAGTTATAGATGTTGATCAGGCATATCTTAGTTTTAGAGGCTTGATATATATATAGAGTGTTTAAATTAAATATTTGAAATATTAATTCAATCAAAATATAGTATTTTTTTAATTTAATTAAAATATCAATTTGTAAGTAAAAAATATAGTAATAAATTATTCTAACTAACTCATGCAAATTAAAAAAGGTGGCTTGTATAGGAAAAGTAAGTGAATAGGGGGTATGAATATAAATATAGGATATATAATATTATCAAAAAATATCATAAAATTATAGAATTGCGGGATTTTGAAATAAAGGATTGAGAGAGGTGAAGAAATTCACAAATGCGTGCATTATAACGTGGAGTTTCTCGGAGATATAAAAAATAGGAGTGGGTGGGAGTGAACTAATTCAAAGGTGTTTACAGGTAATAGAGGAAGTTAATAAGAGAAGTCCTATAATTGCAGGATTTTGAAATAATTTATGATGAGACATGCCACATAGGAGATAGGAGATTCACAAATAAAAGGGGTAATGATATTATTCAAATGAAATTTCATGAAAGCCTAGCTATCCAAGCTATGAAATCATTAATTAGGAGGGAGATCACCAGATTCCCCATCTAGCGTCGATCGATTAATTGAACGATATGCCCAATATATCTAATTTGAATTTAATATCTCACAATTAATTTTCAATCTCAAGTTACAGTACTGTTAACAAGTTTTGTTTTCTAAGAATATAATAAGCACGGGCACATGCGACTATGCGCGGCATGTTCGGCGGTGAGTAGAAACATACTCTTTTGTATATATAATATCAGTGAAAAATGACACTTTTGATTCCAAAAAAAAAGAGTGCAAAAATTGTGAAATTAAGTTGTCCAGCACACTTATAAAGACTAGTCCTAAATTAAGTTGGGAAATACATATAAAATATTAGCATGTGCATTAATCTTCTATGTTAATTTGTGGTACATCTTCCATAACAGAACGAATCGCTGGATTTTTAAACAGTAATATTGTATATGCGCATCAGTAATAATAAATATATTTTTTAATAATATTTTAAAAAAAATTATGAAATCTCGAGTATACATAAATTTTTGTCTAAAGCATTTGGGTTAGAAGGTCCCATTAATATATTATATCAAAATAATTAGGCAAAAAATTGTATGAGACCACACAAATAGACACCTACTCCTACCAAAGTGTTAATGAGTCAATGACCTAATTACACTCATTCGCATTATCTCAAGTCATGAGACGGTTTCATACCAGATCTACTCAAATAATTATATATACTCGTAAATGGAAGCTACAAAACAATTCTTTGAAGAGGGGGTTACCTTTCAATTGAAGTACTGGTACCAAACCAATCCGCTACTGTTAGAGTTCATATAAATTTTTGTTTAAAATATTTGGGTTAGAAGGTCTCATTTATATTTTCTATGTCCCAAAGTAAATTTTAACTTCTTCTTTTTTGTTTAAAAAGAATATGTGTTTATTAATACATAATGAACTATGATGTTAACTTTTGTGAAAAGTAATAAGTATTTTTAAAAGTTAAAGGTTGTTATTTAATAAAGATATAGTTTTTTTTTTTTTTCTATTTATGAAAGAGAAAATTTATTGTAGTATGATTCAAAAACGAAAATGAAAAGTTTTAGGCGGGATAACAAAATAACATATATACGCATAAATTGAAGCTACAAAAAGAGTCCTTAAGAATGGAGTTTGAAATCCGTGACCTTTCAATTCGAGCACTGGCACCAAACCTACATGCTACATTAGCCACTCTGATGTATCAGTATGACTGGTTTTATTGAGTTAAGGGTCCAAATATATTATATCACTATTGTAAAATTTAATACTAGATTAAAAGAAAAATGGCGTATAAAAGGTTTAAGCCGTCAAGTAGTATTTTAAATTAAAACTTTCCTCAATTAATAACCTAATTGAAATAAATAAAAATTAATAAATAAGTATGACATAACTCAATAAGTGGGAATTTGTGCTGTGAATTATGTGCTTAAATTGATCATTTGTGATCAATATATAGCTACATTTTTATAATTTCATGTAGAATCACGTTAATCTTCCTATACTTTGATAAATTATTTTCCAATTAAGTTCCATATTCTAAAATAACTGTTAGAATGATGCATGTTTGTAGCAGCTGAGATTCGATATAGCAGCCGGAATAATAACTTGGCACCACTTGTATAACATATTAAAAAAAAAAAAAAATCAATATAAAGGATTAAATTGCACTATTCTCAAAACTTAATTGAGAAAATCATTCATATGGAACTAAAATCACAAATACTCAATAAAAATGAGGTCAATTTTGCAATTTACCCTACAATATAAGAACTCCGCGACAAAGAACTGAACCATTTCCATACAAATAATACATTTTTATTCAAGTATTTGATCATATATTGATAATAATACAGGTTTGTTATTGGCACCATCAAGTAACACCAATTTCAATGTAATTTAACACGACAAAAATTCATGATGGGTTTCACCTTGTCAACAGAGCACTAAATGTGTACCGTCTATTATCATGGCTTTGCTTCAATTCCACATCATCTTGTAACCTTGTAACTCTGCATTGATAGGAAGGATAATAAGCTTTAACCGGATTAAAAATAAGCCAAAATAAATACACCATATAGTCCACAATTTATTTTGAAAGAGCAATAGAGTTTTGAATTATGATGTATGATAAATTTCTAAGATATAATGATATTTTCAGCTACTCATATCACCATAAACCTTATATTCTACTATGTCATATCCCAAATAGAGTCTACTGGGATGTCCAAAATATATATAGTACGACTTTCGTACGTGATAATCCTTCCGTCCAAATAAAAGACTCATATTATTCTCCAAAATACAACACATTTAACTTTTGGACAACTGAATGAAGGTACACCAGTCTAATTTAAATCATAAATTCTCATTTGTCACTCCGTTTTGTTGCTTTTTGACTTTTGAAAGATATAAAAAGATTTGCAAACATGACATTTTTTTGGGACAATTAGATTGTGTGCAAATTGAAAGTAAACTCTTTATATTTGGAACAGATTGTTTAACAACCAGCACTAGCAGAAGAGAATAATTGACAAAAAGATGGATTGTAAGTTGATTCTTCCAACTAACTTACATCATCAAAGAATTTGTTTACAAAAGTATGAGAAGGTTTATATTCACTTCCATGTAGCAAACATTGGCTAATATTTCATTTCTTGAGAAAAGCATCTCAAAGACGGAAGAACTCTATGGATAAAAAAAATCAAAGTTTATCGATTGTGTATTTTGCAGAAAAGATTCAATTTCACAGTTAAATGCCCATAAATCTGTTTAAATCACATATCTCAATATCACAATCAATACATGCCTTCCATCATTGTTACCTTGATTGAAATAGTTTAAAATGCAAAATGGATCCATTCAATTCTAAGCAACTGAAGAAGTCAAGTGTACATACCTTCACCCTTTTAATTAGATCCTTAGCCTTCGGATCGGTATTGAAATGATCACGCACCGGCTGCAAAATAGATGCAAGGCCAAGTGAATAAAGACAAACAAATGAAAACGAACAATTTGAGAAATGAGAATCATGAGATCATTTCTCCTATGGCTATAATGTTTAATTATGTCATGCTAATAGAAATCAGGTGCACACTACCTTATTGCTAGGTTGAAGTGCCTCAATAGAGTTGATAAATGCTTACAACAAAACCGTGAAATCATATTTTTAGTGTGAAGATAATTATTTAGAATGGTAAAATTTAAAATGGCTAATGAAAAAAAAACAAAACAACTACAAGGAACAGGCAAACATGTAGTTGTTTCGGTGAATGATTTAGAGCAGACATCTGATATTTTTTCAACATTTTCCATCAAAATATTTTAAAAATATTTTAACACACTTTGTATCAAGACAGTGATGCCTCTAAAATGAGGCTACAGCATGACTTCTTAGGGAAAATATAAAACAAAAGGAGTAAGAAGTAATGTACGCATAAGCTTAAATTTGATATTAGAAAAGATAAAAAGAGCTGGTGAATCAGAAGATGGTGCCGTACTTGATTACATGTGATATAAAGAGTCTCGCCTAATCTGAGTGAAATGCTTGGTTTAGGTGTAAAGGCTAACAAATTAATGTATAGCAATAAAATTATTGAGATGAAATATAGATTGGACATCAGGAATAATGAAATATGACCTGCAGTATCCGGTTTACAGCTTTTGCTAGAGCAGGTTTCAGATCCCCAGGATGCAGTTCCCCACTTTCATAATCCGCAGCTAAATCTTTGAAACACTTAAAAGTCCTGGAGAGGGACATGATTTTGTGTACAAAATAAATATAAGTTATTCCTAGAGCTAAACCATACATTAAATGAGATGTGCTTACTTGTCACCACCATTCTCTGGTTTTCTTTCAACCATGAACTCATTGAACCATGGAAATATGATATAATTGATGTACTCTAGGCATGGGTTCTTTTCCACCACTTTTGGAGGACAAAATGCTTTCTTTATCTTCACATTCACCTCAGCCTGTATGATTCATATATATCCCGTTAATAACAGCTCAAAAAAATTACAAAAAAGGGGGAAAAAGTGAAAATCGACATTTTCAAGCAGGTAATATACCTCTTCATCCTCCATGTAGATTGAAGATGATGGATCACTCTTTGACATCTTCTCCTGCCCTTCCTGCAAACCAGGGAGCATATCTGCATGTAAACAGTTATTAGCAAGGTTGTAGAAGTCGGAAATCGCTAGTTGGGCAGATTTGGAACGCCTAGCGTCTAGGACGCCTAGGCGGGGACTAGTCATTTGGAGTTTTTTTTATTTTATTCAATTTTTTACCCTCTATATCTCAGTAATATAGTAAAAAATCATTTGATAGTATTTTAATATGACTAATTTTTTTGTAGTAACAGGTTAACAACATAATATCAACTTCCATATGCAAATAGTCCAACTAGACAATCACTCACATTTATCAAATTAATAGAAATTCTCCAAACGACGTCGTTTCAAGGCGGAAAAAATAAAATAATGAATATCTTGTCTGCCTAGGCGGATTACACTATAAATTGGGCGGCTGATGACCGCCGCCTAGGCGGGGGCCTAGAGGGATTTCTGCATCACTGGTTATTAGAACACTTATTACACAAGTTTAGGAGTATAAATATATATATATAAGTCCAAAGAAAGAGTATGAATATGTCTTACGATGGGACAATATAATGGGCTTATTCTTTCTTTTGATGTCATCACAGTACTCCCTAGCAAGCACATTCACTTTGCGTTGATCCATACCCAGCTGACAGATATCAGCCTGTTGGATTGAACACCATAATTAACTTTGGACCAAACGGACTACATAAGTCATATTGATCACAATAATTATCAGAATACAGTACTTAACAGGAATCACCAGTGTAGCTAAGACCATCCAAATTAACAGCAAGGAACAAATAAATTGAACCTTTTAAGTGTTTTACATACAGCCATGGCAAACCCATTACAAAATGGAGTCTTTAAAGGACATATATTGGATATATTAAAGCTTAAATCCACCGACTGAACATCAGATGGCACGGGGCCTGGCTTCAACATCCTAACATCCCAAAAATTTAAATAAGATTTTAGCAAGGACAAATTGATAAACCTTTGACCTTCACATAAATAGGACCTGATATTCAAGGTTCATAAAATGCTGTAAATAAACCATACAGACCTCAGACTAACTGGATGATATAATAGTTACAATTGATATATTACATTTGGTCCAAGTCGATGGAATTACATTTGTTGCATGTTTGTATGGATGTTCGAGAGCATTCCTGATGCTCTAGTTTTAATTGAATTTGATTTTGCTTTTTCCAAAAAAAAAAATCATATAGGTAATCAGATGGTATCTGCAATTAATTAATGTTATGAACAGAACTCATTATGTGAGAAAATATAGAAGTGAATAAATGAATTATTATATCAACAAGCAATACCACCTAGAGTATGTACAACATTAATATCCATATGAGAAGTCGAGCAGTATGTTTAAATATACCAAAGTTGCAAAAGCATAAACATGTATTGCCTAAATTATAAAAGTAACCTTAAGAAAGAATATATCAGCACACTGCATGCACGGGTAGAAAATTTGAGCTGCTGAAAGTTCATCTTGCTCTGTGCGGCCCATGATTTGACAACACCTAAGCCGAGAAAGAAAGGGGAAAAGACATGGATAAAGACAAATTAGTAACAGTAATTGGGTATTAGATTTAGAAGAATCAAGGGAAAAAAGGAAAAATATATACCTGACAATCCTTGGAAGCTTGTTTCTCCTGGCTATGTCCATTACAAGGGGCCAGTATTCATGAGCCCGGGAGTTGATCTCTTCAGAAGACCACAGAAATTCTACCTGACCTCCTTCAATATTCATTCCCAAAGCTTTCCAAATCTCAATCAGGTACTGCCCTATTGTTTGAATCTTCTTCAAGTCACCACCCATTTTGTTGTTCAGCTGTGCAAACCAATCAGCAATCCATATTTTCACTTTGCAGCCAGCAGAAGTCAGCTTGTTGACATTGATTGCCTTCAAAACTCCCTGCTCATAGATATACAACGCCCCGTCAGAGATGATCACAAATATCCATCTAATCAATGTCTATTTACAACATCTACAGATGGCTTTTTTACTTTCAGGAGGTATTAATCTGTAATAAGCATTTGGGAAGCTCAAAATGTGTTTTTTTTAAGAGTAAATATAAATAAATGCAAATTCAAAAAAGAAGATAGGAAACCCGAAAGCCAGATATATACTAAATGGATGGCAAACCAACAATCTATTAACTGATAAGCATTAAACAATGTTCAGCTTATCCCCAACCAGAACAGAGTATTCTCTGACACAAAATTGGCAATTTCCTATAAAATACCCAACGAAGCATTAGTCTAACAATGCACGCGCTATAGAACACCAATGCAAACTAACTGATTCTCTTAGAACAACAAATCTATTTCTGCAAAACAGTACAGAAAAGGAATTTAAGCAACCTGAGCAATATGCATTCTTCCAGATGGCTCAAATCCGTCATAGCAAATAGGTTGGGGCTTGTTTGCCAATAATCTCTCCAATTCATCCTCTTGTATACACTCCTCACCAATGCTCCTTATTATATCGAACCTCTCTTTTAAACTTATCCTATAAAATTTCCATCCAACAATTCAACATCCGAGACCTTGCACGAAGTACAGAAACGAGAAGCAAATGCACAGATAAACTGTCTATAGTTTAAAAGAAGCACGTACATAACGCTGTACAAAGGTAGAGAACATACTGCGGTGCAGGAGAAATTGAGAGATTTTGCATCGGCTGAATAGGCGGCGCTTCATTGCGCTCGCTGATTTCTTTCTCCATTGAAAAGCGTTGTGATGTTAGGGTTTAAGAGCAGCAATGAGTTTGTGAATCTGTAATGGATGTGGTTCAATACAGTATTTTCGAATACTGGATACTGTACCAAAAATTCAGCATCTAAAAAGTCATATCGATACTATACCCAAAATTTTGGTATATGAAAAAACGCATATATTTTGGTACCACGCAGCATACCAAAATTTTTGGGTTTAGGGTTGTCCCAAAGTAAGCTTATCATACCAATTTTATAACCCCGCTACAGTCTACATTAAACAGTTATCCCTACATTTCATTTTATGTAAATTATTTGTCACTTATTGAGGGAGGAGGAGAATAACAGCGTTTTATCACAAATACTTCAACTGGTATATAAAACTTCTCTCCCACAAGAACTTCCCTGATACCCCATTCCAAAAAAATACAAGATAAAACTCAAGCTCTGTGTTTCATTCTTGATAATCCCAAATCACACACTTGATGCAGGAAATAGAGTACAATGTATCATAAAAATTCAAGCTGCAAATTGTTTCGATAGGTGTGGCACGAATACTACAAACTGAAAAAGAAGATAGGATACCTGGTGCTGCCTTAGACCGCCGTGCCTTCCGTTGACGTGGTGACGGCTGAATTGTATGAATGAGGGAGGAAAGAAGCTTTAATTTGATTTGTAAGGGCTAGGGTTTAATTTCATTAATTAATAAGGAGTTTAATCTATATAAAAACAGGAGTAAACAGTAAAAGTGAGAGGACGCCACTTGCTTTCGTTGTGCTGTCGTTCAGTCCAAGCGCAAGCGGCCTGAACAAAATATTTTTTGGGGATAATATATACGCATATATATATATGTAAAAGTTTAATTCATATATTTTTAATATTTTTATGGATGATGAAATACTAACATTCAAGCATTTATTTATATAGAAATAAGTACTTATAAGAAAGGATGAAAATATCGCTATCGCAAATAATATTGCAATTTTAAATTTACGGATATATTGATGGATATATCACTTTTTGAAAAAAAAGACGGAAACTTTATTAAAATTTTGGAAATTTAATATGAAATTTTAGGGAGTATTATAATATAATATTATGCATATGTTCCATTTAAAATCGCTATAAAATTACATGTTTAATGTAAGCATATAGATAATAGACTATATAAACACTGTCCACCTTAAAAAAAAAATTAAAAATATAATACTTAATACAATACAATATAAGATATAATGCATAATACAATACAAGATGATGAATATTACATGATACAATACACATAATACCAAAATGATGACCTATGAGGTTCAAATATAGAGTATGTAATGTCATCTTTGTCCAAATAATATTGACACTAGCTCATTACATTGGAGTAATCCTAGATAAAGGGTATTGGTTGATGACCTATTAGTTGTTTTTACTAAAAGATTTTAGTTTTGGAGGGTATTAGTTGTTTCCACTGAAGAGTACGAAGAACATTAATTATTTAACTAAAGTGTAATAGTTGGTTACACTAAAGAGTATTAATCTATTACACAAAAAATATTGTAAAATAATTCATGTATGGACCAATTTCACTCTATTCATGCTCACTTTAATGCTAGGTCAACTTAAAAAAATAATAAACAACATATAAACACATAAAAAGAATAAACATAAAAACAATAAACAAAAAAAATCGCGATATTTTTATATATCCGCGATATTTTGCGATATATCTGCGATATTTCCCGATTCTCATTCATTTTTGTACTACAAGTGAACCGATATCGATGTCGATAACTTGCTATATATCGCGATATATCCGCGACACACTGTAAAAAATACATTACACCTCAATATCCGTATTCAAATCTCAAAATTTGTGATATATCCGCGATATATCACGATATTTTCATCCTTCCTTATAAATAGTTATGTAATCTGTTACTTATTTTTACAATACATAATTTGTTCAGAGATAATAAATCCAAATTGTAGAGTTGTCTATTTAATCGCACTTAATATAGTGAAACTAGTGTTAGACCCGCGAAAATTCGCGGGCATAAAAACTGACTACCTCTAATAATTTAATATTCTAAACTCTCAATATAAAAAATAATAATTGATAACTATTGGCAAGTGACTTATGCGCGAAAATGACATTAAAACATTCATAAAAAAAGATAAGTTGTCATCACAATCCAAGTATTCTAGGCACATTGATATGGATCAAAAAGCTGTTCAAAACTCCAGTCAACAGAGGAGAAAAAAAAAAACAAAAACTAAATCTAGTGCATAAGACGTTGAACACCAACTGTAAAAAACTTCATATCATGATTGAACCAAATAACATCATTACGCTTGATCCCTAACTTTGCCACAACTTTGTTCCAAGATTTCCCCAAACGAACCATTGACGGGTCAGAACCTTCCACAATACACCAGCACTCATACTTAACAATAAAAATATCACCTTTGAAGGTGCTCCTCAACGCAATCATCTTTGTCTCCTCACCAAATAGTACGGTAGCATATATTGGTAATTTCTATATTGAAATAATTAAAAATTTAGATGTAATAAAAATATATTCAAAATATTGTTAGAAAAAACAAATTAAATCCAATATATAAAACACATACCAATCGCTTTCTCCACTCAACTGAATCACATTTGGTACGAACCCTGAATCTCTCGGGTATAGTACGAATCTATATAAAAGGGATGGACAAAAAAGATAATTTTAAGTTCAAAAAATAATAAAGATCTATTCACAAACATTTTTGAAACATAAAATACAATAATTTACCTAAAGACGAGTAATCGATGGAGGTGGGTCCAAACTGAATATAGTAAATTTGTTATGCTCTACGTATGATATTGAATGCTCATCTACACATGTAGGAAAATATATAATATAATTGGTTAAATATTATTAAAACTGATAAAGAAAACAACAAAGGATATCAATTACAAATTATATATGCATACCATTCTCCATATTCCCAAATCGGCAGAAAAACCGAACAACGGTTGTTGTAATATGGAGTGACACAGAGTGTTTCCTCATAATCATACAAAACAGTTATGCAAGAGATATCGGAAATACGTATTCCAGCTAGGAATCTTTCCCAATCACATGTGATTTCATACTTTGTGTCCAATATATAGCATGCTGAATTAACTGTTCGACCAGTTGGTGTTTTTATCATGCAAGCTGATGGAAATTTTTCCTCAAATAGAAATGTTAAGTTTTCAGGTACCGTCTGAGAACGAAATAGACAGTATTACAGTTTGCAATTTTTTTAGACATCCAAAATAAACACATTAATCGAAACCAGCCGCTTACCAATGGATCTTTGAAGTCAACAACAAATTCCGGGACATAATCAATATCAACCACCCTATCTGTTCCATATGACAAAAAAATAAAAGAATACAAAATCGCACATGTACTAAATTGTTAGAAAGAAAATAAAATTTATGTTACAAAAATATAAATTATACCAACCATAATTACGCGTGAAAGAAGTGTGCTGAGGTATCGCACCAACTTGGTGAAACTTTCCATCACTATCAAATTTTTTTACGTAGAATGTTTTGCACAATGGGAGTGAGGCAAAGAAAAGCTTTTCACCACTCTTAACATCGAAATACTTGAGGAGATCATCCCACTTATCTCCATAAAAAGAGAGACACCCACCATAATTTCAACCAACTTTGACACACCACTCCTTCCCAGAATTATCCATAATATTCATAAACCGGGAATCATTGAACAACTCCCCGTAACATTTTATAAATTCATCTGGTATTGACTACAGAACAAAACAACACAAAAAACAATAAGCGTCTATTACATAACTAATGATTATAACATACAACAATACAAAACAGTGTCCAATTGTAACCCAAAAACATACAATATATAAATAAATATATATATATATATATATGTATATATATACATACAACTCATCTTGTAACTGTAACCACACGAACTTATATATTCCAGTACGCGTTAAGTCGATAGACCGTACACGACCAATATTGGTTAAATTTGCCCTGATATCTAAGGAATATAACAAACAAATAATTAAAATTAAGCTATTTTTTATATACGAATAACATTAATAATAAATAAATTAATCAAGAATTAGAAACCATACCCCGCAATATTGTATCATCAGCGGCAGACTGATCCAAAATACGATTAAAACCAATAAAATCAAAGGATGGACGGAGAATAATAGAATCACAACAAAGAGCAACACTTGTCGACTCTATGAATTCAATATTATAAACATTATTAGTGTATCTAATAGGCCCAACATTGCTGACCACAGCAAAGTTTCTAATACAATATTCCTTATTCTCCATGAAGAAATTCTTGAACCTAGACACCAAATTCCACGGAACAAATCCATGTATCTTTGTTCCCTGCATAAAAAAAAAACCCAAAAAATGAATAAGAGACAATAAAAAAAATGGCGAATGAAAAAAAAAAATACAAACATCATCGTCGATCATCAAAACCACCATGCTACTCCTCCACTCCTCAACCCACGTATGGAAAATCCTGACGTGAATAATTAATGTACACAGTTCACAAAGATCGAGAAGTAACAAAGGAGTCGTCTTACACACCAAGTTATGTTCCTAACAAACAAAATGAAAAATTGAAAATTGGTAGAGAATCAACTACAGTCCATCCCATATATACAACCACACATGCATAAATTCGGAAATTGTTTTAACACAACATTAATTCAAATAAAATTTTAATTATTAATAGTCATTAAAATACAAATACACATACCATCTCTATCCCACTAATTATTTTCGATATGCCTATTTTAATATTATTTTTAATTAAAAGAATAAATGCACCAACAACACTTATTAGTGCATCTAATATGATTAAACACACGCAATTCAATACTGCGCAAATTTTTATCTTTAATTTTGTTATAAATTTGCCAAACCTAAAAGATAATGTCCTAATTGTGAAAAGTTATAAAAAAAAAGTAATATTTTGCAAACACCTCAAAATAGTGTACTAAATTTACCAACACCCATAAAATAGAGTCATATCTATAACTATATAATAACAAAATCTTATTCCTTTTTTGGAAACTACTTTTAAAGTCCATAACCTACTTTCTAAATTTGTAAAGACCATTAAGTATTAACATAATCACATTAATTGGACCATGAAACTGTAATACATACCCCTATGCTAAAAACGATATGAATGACTTAATTTAAAACACAACTCCTCATCTCCCTAATTAAATCACATTTAACTCTGCAAAAAATCTGTTAACCTTTCCACCACCCTCTTTACTCCTCTAAACCCATTAACTCTAAATAAAAAAAGCAAACTTGCCGATTTATTATATATTAAATACAACTAAATTAAATTCATCCACATTTTCCTTATATATTATGGTTTTTTGGATTCCACACCATTTCAACCAAAATCTTCTTATCAACAATTATAGATACTAATCCTCCTTTTGTTCATCTTTGCAGCACCAATTGAAGCCTCCCATTACTCTCCTTACCAAAAATGTTAATTCATTTTATTTTTGAGGTTTCGTTTCCCCAGAATTGCAAATATCAAATGCTAATATTGAAGATGGTGAAAGAATTCCATTCCCAGAATCTGAGTTGGCTTGGTCAGAGCCCTCCAACTACCTGCATTTGAGAACAAATGGAAGAGCTAGAAAAATGCTTCATAATCTGGAGGCAAACTTTTCAATTGGTTACTAAGTTTTGTTTATTGTTTCGAGGGACTATGAATTCCATTAGTGATTTCTATGTTTCACTCCGTGAGGTTGCACAATTATATTAAACGATGTTGAGTCTAGATGCAAGTAAAAATACTTCACAATTTTTTCATCACTTTCTTTTGGAATTTAAATTGTAAGTAAGTCAGTATATCTGAACACTTATGCATTAAGTATAGTAGAGAGGTCGCAAATTTATCATTTCAAGGGTTTTGCAGGCTAGCAGTTGGATACATTTTTGGACAATAAGTTACACATTCATGAAATCAATATAGACAATCTATGACAAAAAATTTAAGCTTACATAGAAAGTAAGTTTATATTATACTCCCTCCGTCCCAATTTTATTTTTCCGTTTGACTGTGCGCGGAGTTTTATGCGAGAGTTGAATTTTAGTATTTAAATGGGTAAAGTAGTATTGTGAATGATGAAATGTGAATAAAATAGTATTTAAATGAATAAAGTAGTATTGACAATGATGAATAAAATATTAATTAAATGAATAAAACAGTTTCCATTTTAGAGATGCGAAAATAAAATTGGGACGGAGGGAGTACTAATTATATTAACTTTTGTTTTGCTACAAATTCTATTTACTAAAACTCCGATACATGTCAAAATAAAAATATTATGATTAAAGTATATTCTCATAGGATACCTTGAAATAAGGTATTTTTATTTTATATATTTTATATTTAATTTGACTTACTCTTTTATTTAACATTTTTTAAAATTAAGTTTTAATATAGATTTTTAATTGATAAATTATTTAGAATATTTCAAGAATTTCCATTAAAGTATTACTATTTGTTTGAAAAATAATGTATTTTCAAAAAAATATCCACATTCAACATATAATTTTTACTTTTAAGAATTTCTCATTTCTCATAAATTATTATTTAGGTCAGGTAAAAAATATATTTCATGCACTTTTACGTTATATCAAAAAATTAAATAATCTTACAATTAATTTATAATTCGATAATTCGTTTGGTTATGTAATTAATTTTTTTTTCAATTTTTTTTTCTAAACTAAATGTTGGACGAAAATTTTAGAAAAAATGACTATTTTCAATATAGTTATTGAAAGTGCTTTCGAGAAAATTCATGTGGGGCTAATATTGCAATTTGCCCACAATATTTATCAAATTTGAATAACTCAACAATGTCGATGTTTAAGATGTTTAATATGTCTTTGTCGAAAAACAAAAAATATATTGTAGAATACAAAAGTAACAACGAATGAGAAGTACAAAGAAAAACATATATCAACAGTTCAACACAAAAACAATTTACATATTTTTTTCCCAATAAAGACCATTATAGCAAAAATAAACACCATGTTATTTTAAAGACAAAGTATAGAGTTAAAATAGATAATACATAAACAATGGAAAGATATTAATTATTTTTACTAAAAATTATAATTATTTTAATTAAAAAATATTAGTTATTTAAAATTCACAAACCGTGCAACGCACGGGTAATATACTAGTATATTTAAAATACTTGCACACATTCATGAAATTAATTGCTACGCCAAGGGATTGCAATTGGTTATTGCCTTGAGTTATTGACTCATTGAAGACAAACGGTTTTACAAAACAATTTTTTCAATATGACTATTCTAATATTATTTTAATTAAAACACACGCAATTCATTCATGCCTAATTCATTGGCTTGAATTATTAGTCAACATCACACTGCTCCGCCAATTCATTGCCTCGACCTATTGCCCTTGCGTCAATGTCTCCCCCAATTCATTGCTGTGCTATTTCATTTAAAAATTTTGCTATATATTTGCCAAAATTAAAAAATAATGTCCTAACCGTGAAAGGTTACTAAAAAAATATAATAATTCGCAAACACCGCAAATGTAATAAAACGGGTCATTATTGAATTATATATCGTTCGTATTTTTTATTCTTAATCTTGTTATAAATTTGCCAATCCTAAAACATAATGTCCTAATTATGAGAGGTTAAAAAAAAGGTAATATTTCGCAAACACCGCAAAATAGTGTACCAAATTTACCAACACACATAAGACAATGCACTCACAAATTATATTTTTCAATATGCCTATACTAATATTATTTTAATTAAAAGAAGAAATGCACCAACAACAATTATTAGTGCATCTAATAGGATTAAACACACGCAATTCATTGCTGCGCCAATTATAGATCATGCATGCACACACTTGGGAAACTATTTTAATACAACATTAATTCAAAAGAATAAATGCACCATCAACAATTATTAGTGCATCTAATGGGATTAAACACATGCAATTCATTGATGCGTCAATTATAGATCATGCATGCATAAAATTGGAAATTGTGTTAATACAACATTAATTAAAATACCAATTAGCTAGCCCTCAATTGCTCCTTACGTACAATAAATGTAGAGGAATTTAAACATATTTGTTATGATATCTTTTTATATATATTTGCAAATTTAGGAGTTGTGGGACGATAAGTATGTATGCATATATAAAAATTCATATACACATATACATCCTAATCAAAGTCAAGTAATATATTTTACGAAATTAACTGTTGCACCAAGGGATTGCCTAAAAGATAATGTCCTAAAAAAAATTCGCATTCTCCTAAAAATAGTGTACCAAATTTACAAAGACCCATAAGACAATGCACTAACAGTTTATATTTTACAATATGCCTACACTGATATTATTTTAATTAATGATAAGAAATGCACCAACAACAATTATTAGTGCATCTAATAGGATTAAACACACGCAATTCATTGCTGCGCCAATTATAGATCATGCATGCATAACTTTGGAAACTGTTTTAATACAACATTGATTGCAAGAAAATTTGCACCCGTAATAATTATTAGCATATCTAATATGACGTATTCAACGCAAGGTAATATACCAATTAATTGTTGCGCCAAGGGATTGCATTTGGTTATTGCCTTGAGGTATTGAATCATCCAATAAAAACGGGTGCAATCTACAAAATATTTTTTTACGTATGACTATTTTAATATTATTTTAATTAAAGGAAAAAATGCACCAACAACAATTAGGAGGGCATCCACTACTATAATGATCAGAACGAACTTCATGGCTGCTCTAAATCATTGGCTCAAGTTATTACATAACCGACATCGCTGCGCTAATTCATTTCATCGACATACTGCCTTGCGTTAAAAATTTGTGGTCACCTACTACGAACAACCCAATGCGTATGGAAGCAATGAATATCGGCATACGTCAAATTTCAGCAAAACTTCTGGTGTTTCGAAAATCAATATCCACACACATCGATCGGAAGATCCTTTCGGAGCGAAGTAAAAAAAGAATCAACATATATTGTGAGAACACTACAACAAAATTTCAGCGATTAAATGTGGAATAAGTGTACGACCATTGAGTATTAAACAGGAATGAAGAATGGAAATGAACAATAACACCGATAAAACAACGTCGAGAATGAGGAATAACCAAATACGCCTTGATTACAAAAAACTAATATATGAAATTACATTAATAGGACAATCCAAATGATGAATAACCAACTATAGGTTGTTTACAAAATCTGGTACAAAAAGAATAAAAAGTGGGGAGAGGGAAAAGCGACAACAAAGTGCGTTTAAAATCACAAAAAATGCTCGTCTCCGGTTAACGATCAACAACATTTGTCAATACACGAACGATCTTCGTCGAAAAGAATCACCTGCAAAAAAAAAAAATAAGGAACAAAACAATAATTACACGAAGAAGAACGATTCATTAGCCGGATGCATAATATAAGAGCAATAAGAAGCATGACATAACAATGAGATCAAGGTTGATAAAAATGCCTACTTATAGGAGAATAATGATCAGAACGGACGGTCGTGAAAACCAAAGTCAGCTAAAGTTAAAGGATAAACAATGTAATTTTCCTAAGAATTACTTACAATTATCTATAATAATTAAGATATTTCACCAATAAAATATTGACAAACTAAATTAACTCATATACGCAAGAAAAAATTACTTTTTAAGGATATTATCTTATGGGTGTTCGCAAAATTAAGACACTATCTTTTCGGGCTTACAAATTAGGGAGACCATCTTTATGGGGTTATAAAATTAGAATAATATCTTTACAATCTTGCAAAATAAGAACAATATTTTCTATTTTGGGCAAATTTAGGCCAAAAACTATAAAATGTGGGTCAAACAAAGCCAACCTACGATATGCCCAATAGGCCGTATTT
The DNA here is from genome assembly GCA_947034835.1 of Ballota nigra. Classification (NCBI taxonomy): domain Eukaryota; kingdom Viridiplantae; phylum Streptophyta; class Magnoliopsida; order Lamiales; family Lamiaceae; genus Ballota; species Ballota nigra. The sequence continues at coordinate 32,497,359 of OX344721.1, forward strand.
TCCAAAATTTAGCCTAAATTGGCCAAAATTAAAAGAGAGTTCCCTAGTTTTACAAGTTTGTAAAGATATTGTCCTAATTTTGCAAGTTCCTAAAGATATTATCTCAATTTTGCAAGCACGTAAAGATAGTGTCCTAAAATAATAAAATTTCTCTTATAACCAATATATTTAAGACAAGCAAGATTGTGAAGTCAAATAAATAAGGTCAATTTTAATGGAGAAAAGTATGAAACTTTTTCAAAAAAATATTTTCTTACGATAACCGCTTCAGAGAAGAGTTGAGAAAGTTGACACGATTTCTAGTTATTGTTTCCTTGTAGAATCAAAACCATAGTTAATTAATCTATTATACATTATAGTACCATTTTTACTTTTTAAATACACTTTTTAATATGTGAAAATTATCTTCAAGTTAATTATCTACGTAATTGTAGAAGTTGTTATTTATGACCACTTCTTCCAAATAAATAAAATTTAGACCAAATTTATATAATATGGGTCAAATAAAGCTTGATTATGATATGCCCAGTTGACCGTATTTTATAAAATTTGGCCTAAATTGTCTAAAATTATAAGATAGTGTTCTAGTTTTGCAAATTGCAAAGATACTATCTTAATTTTGCAAGTTCTTAAAGATATTGTATCAATTTTGCATGCCCGTAAAGATAGTGTTCTAATTATACAAAAACTAATAAAGTAATGTCCTAAAATAATAATTTTTTCCTTATAACCAATTAATTTAATAAATGCAAGATTGAGAAACCAAATAAATAAGGTCAATTTTAATGGAGAAAAGTATGAAAAAAAAAATATATTCACACACACGCGCGCGCATGCGCACACACACACACACACTTATATATATATATATATATGATAACAATGTGGATCATATTGTAACATTATTTTTTGACTTTATTTTTACTAAATTTATAACAAATAACTTTTATCAATATCTTGTTATTATAATATTAATTAATATTCACAAAAATATATGTTCACATATATAAGATGTCTGAAATTGAGATGTTGAACATATATGAAGTGTTAGAGAAATTATAATAATTCATTAATATATCATGATCTATAAATTAATAGGGTCAGTTACATATAAACACATTTTTGTAGATAAAGGCACGTTCAGGTACAACACTGTCATTGTACAACAAACTTATGAATATTAAAACCATAACATGTAACTAAAGTGCAACAAATATACTTTATTGTAATTGTATCCGAATGTGCCTCTTTTTTTTTTCTTTTTTGAAAATGTGTCTCCTTGTAACTTTTCAAATTAATATTGAAATACTACTACAACAACACCATGACTTTAACAAAAATAAAACAACATGAAAAAATTGTGAACACACACAAACATATATATGTGTGTGCATTTTAGGAAGGGAGTATTATATTGTTAATATTTTTGTTATACTAGTTTGATGTAACATGCGTTGCACATTGTTGTTTACTTGATATGTGTAGTGGACATGGGTGTTATGCAAATTTATGTGAGAGCATAAATTGATAGATTGATGAGGTGAATTGGTTTATTTTTTTCATTGAGAAATTGTTGATGTTGTTGGTAGTGAAGTATTCACTATTTACTTTGAAACAATATGAATTTTCCCTTTCTTCTCATTAACCAACACTTTATGATCAAATGTTGTCTTAGATGTTTTAACATGCAGGATGAAGATCTAGAAGGATCTACAAGGTTCTGGAATTATCAATATTGCAGTGAATGTTGCATAACATTGGTAGCAACATGAGCGGTTATGGGTTCCAGAAGGATCTACAAGGACCTACACGATCCAGACTTATCCAGGACGTTTTAAAACCATCTAGATCAGGCGGTTGCATCAAGAAGCATGATGAATAAAGAAAGAGACGTGGGACAACATGAAGATCATGAAAGCGGTTACATAGAGAAGTTATTTTTGGATTGAAGACTTCTGCCTATAAATAGAGACCGAATCTTTCAGTACCAAGTGTGGAGTAAACAAGTACACCTACTCTAGTGTTGATCCTGAGTTTAAAGGTTATAGGGCAGTTATTCCAACATTTATGTTATGCCTTGAAATAGAGTTTTTCACGCATAGCTTGTGATCGAACTTATATCCATAGATAGTGAGATCATCGATATAGAGTGAGATCAATTTTGACGGTGTATTATGTTATACACTTAGCCAATTTAGATTTGATAGGTGATATCGAGTTTTGTTTCCGTTGTGAACGATCATACTCTTCACACAACTTTCGTATCACTAATTTTTTATAGTGAACCTTTCGCCATAAGGCTAGCACAAGCTATTTATGATAGTTTGTGTTAAAAAGAATTCCCTTTTGCAATTGTGTGTTTAAGTCTTCCGCTGTACATGTTTTATATTCTAATTTTCCAGATTGTTGTAGTGTTTGCTTTAACATTCGTTACAACATCTGCACTTTATAACACACGCACACTTTCAGAAATCATTTAATTAAGTATTTTTCCAGAGTTGATTTTTTTAAAATCTTGTCTGTTGTTTTCCTAAAGAGTATTACTTTTTTGAAAATTATAGTATGGTGTTATTTTTTAGTTTGTACGTGTATTAGTTTTGTTTGTGTATCATAATTTTTTTTCTATGAAATATATAAAGTATGTCCTCTTTCATGTTTTTCCAATTTTTTTTTTACATTACAATCTTTTTGTAAACAATATTTTTTGTTACATATTTTTCATTTGATATGATCAACACTCTCGTATTATGTTTGAAAAATAAATTTAGTCATGATAAAATACGTGTTATGAGAGGTACACTCCCACCTATTGAATTGTTTGAGCCTTGTTTATTATCATTGCAAAGCAAACATGAACGGAGAATTATTTTCGAAGTGAACTTAAAAGGTACCCCTTGTTGATAGGCGAACATCAATTATTGCTAGGCGAACAAAGATTAAAACCTTAAAAAGGATTATGAAGAGTCAACACCAAGTCAAAGATGATCGACAAAGAAAATCAAGTCGGGGTGCATAAATCAATCCAGGGAGTGTATAAACTGACGAACAACTCTACCGACGAACGACATACTGGCGAACAAGTATTAAGACCCAAGACCAGATATGAACATTTTGCTAAGTCACTGAATGACGAACAACATTGTCAAAAGGTGGTATATCTACCAGCCTAGGGGGTGCATGTCGACGAACAAAGGATTAAGATCCCAACGCCAATCTGTGCAAAGGCGAACAACTTCTGAGCCATGCACCCAAAAAGCGAACAACTTTTATGAAAAAACCATCCTGGATCAACTAAGCCGACCTGGACGAACAACAATGAAGTCCGGGATAAGACCAAAGAAGACTTTGTAACTAAGATTCATCTTAGATAAGGTCAAATGGTGGTCAAAGAACACTTGTCAAGCATGCAGGCTAGGGAGACCAAGAGTCATAGACACCTCATGCTTGCTAGTCTCTATAAATAGTTGTTCTCCAGCTTAAGAAATACAAGTTCAAATTCATAAACACTCCCAAAACACACACTAATATACCTAAACGTACACACATACGAAATTATTACGATTTCGACTTTCACATTTACAAGTTCATAACCCGAACCCTCGATTTACCATTTACGGTGATAACCAATCACACGTAATTGATTGATGATCTTTAAACCAAACTTAAACAGTCACTAATCCATCCGATACAAATTGATCACCAACAATTTTGGCGCTAGAAGGAGGGATCGAACCTTCGATTCAATATAATTAATCAAGAACTTCAAGTTAAAGACTTGAAGATTTGAAGAAAGTTTCAAGAAATATTTGAAGATTCAAATAAGAGTGTTCTTGGTGTTCTTGGTGTTCTTCATCACAAGAACAAAGACAAATTAATTCGGAATTCCTCAATCAAAGGAAACCCAAGCATCACGCTTGTCAAGGAGAGCATCACCCACCCGAGCTTCGTCGGCCGACCACCAGGATCGTGATCCTAGACATGTGAATAGATCACAGCACACGGTCATAACCCATAACCTCCCACCTGAAATGGAGGCCCTGGCGAACAACCCTAACGAATTAGCCAAAACCATTGCTGCTCTCCAGGCTCTACAGAGACAGAAAGATCAGAATAGGCCTTTACTAGTGAGGCCTAAGGACAGACCCGTGGAAGTTGTTAGGGCTAGATCAACCAGGGACGAACAACATGAAGTGAACAGTGCCCAGGTCAGGCGGGATAAAGGCAAAGCTAAGATGGTCGAACCAAGAGAGGGCCAGGCTGAATCTGCTCGCGGGCGAACAACAATGTCGAGCCACGGAACAACCCGCTCCAGTACCCAGGACAGACTTGGCCAACCCCAGCAACAGGAGAAAGTTTCTCGCCAGGAAGCTGAGCGCGGACGAGCAACATTTGAGCAACCACGCCCATCAATTCACGGGAGACTCTCTCAATCTGCCTTCAGGCGTTTAGGGCCAAATGCGGCGAGCAACCCTAGAAAACAGCTCCAGGAGTTGCCCACTCCAAGTGAGGGACTGCGACGAGCAGAAAGGTTGGTACCTTTGTTCGCCGAACAACCTCCAAGTCAGGGGGCATCTTTGGATGAGCTATCAAGTTTAAGAAGGGCAGTGGAGAACATGCAGGGACAGTTGGACCAACAAAGAGGTGTGGGGACAACTAGTTTGCCATCCTCACCACTATCACCTGTCATTCTGAAAGCCCCGATCCAGAAGAAGGTCCAGTTCCCGGTAAGCATACAGTATGACGGTGTTGCTGATCCCAGAGTTCATCTTACAAAGTATTCAGATTATATGGTCTCGGTGGGAGCCAGCGATGCCACTCAATGCCAAAACTTCCCCTTAACTTTGGGGGATCGGGTACACAAGTGGTTTTCGGCAATGCCCCCAGCATCTATCCATTCATTCACTTAAATGAGTCGAGAGTTCCTTTCTCATTTCTCAACGGCAGGGTCGTACTTATCTCAGAAACACCGATTGTCTGACCTAAAACAAAATGACGATGAGACAGATCGGGCATTCATGGAAAGGTTCGACAAGGTGCTGTTAGAAGGAGAACCTGTCAGTGAGGATACGAAAATCGTTGCCGTTATGGCCGGGTTGAAGAAAGGATCAAAGCTATGGAAAGAGGTACGTCTGAAGTGCCCAAGAAGTTATGCCGAATTCAGGAATCAAGCCGGCATATTCGTTTCCATGCATGAGGCTTTGCAATCAAACTTGGGGGAGAACAAAACTGATCCCAAGGAGAACAACAAGAAACCTGATGCAACAAGCTATCGAGTCCCTAAAAACATGAAGGCGTTCACTGAAGGGACAAAACTCAAGGAAACGTTGAATCAAGTGCTAACAGTGTCAGTTGATACTGTTTATGAAAGTGTGAAGGATAAGGAGTTGCTCTCCCCTCCCCGGAAAATTCGCCAGGATACTGGCAAACTCAACCCTAACAAGTATTGTGCCTACCATCAAAGCGTGGGGCACTTTACGAGTGAATGTAGAGATTTGCTCAAGCAGCTATGGCATTTCTACGAGGACGGAAAGCTCTCCGACTTTGTCAAAAGACAACCCGGGAAGAGAGTCCGGGAGAACAATTCTGAGGACGAGGATGAACAACCTCAGAAGAACAATAAACCAGTACGACCAGTTCCTACCATTCCTGCTCGTCCATTGGAGGACTTATACATGATGGAACCTGCAGGTCCCGCAGGAGGATGTTCTGATGGACGACCGCCAATCTCCAACCGGAAAAGAAAAGCTGAGCTACGAGCGATCGATCAAGTCCAAGAAATGGGGGTCAAACCATCTATCATGCAGACAGCAGAACTGACCTTTACCGAAAATGACTTGGAAGGAATCTTAACTCCACATAACGATTCGCTTGTAATCTGTGCAAAGATTATGGGAACACGAGTCCACATATTGTTGGTGGATACCGGAGCCTACACCAGCATCCTATTCAAAAAGACGCTCGATCATCTTGGAGATTATTCGGGCTATATCCGGGATACGACTCACAGAATAATAGGCTTCGGAAATGCTGTAACGGACCCATTGGGAATAGTTACTTTAGCAGTACAACTTGTAACGGCCAACGAACCCGAGAAAAATATTACAAGAATGGTTGACTTCTTGGTTGTAGACCAGGATTCAACTTACAACGGGTTTCTTGGTCGACCCTTTTTAAATGAATTCAAAGCTGCGTGTTCCACTTACCACTATTGTTTGAAGTTTCCAACAGCAAGTGGAGCAGGTACAATCAAAGGAGATCAAAGAAAGGCCAGAGAATGTCTCTTACAGTTGCAGGCCAAACATGTATCAGTATCCATGATGGAAGCCACAACTAGCTATCCTGTTGATGAACCATCAATACTGGAGAACATGATGGACATAGAGGAAGACCACATGGACACTGACGAACAACATCTTGACGAACAGGTGTTGGACGAACAACTCATTACCACCCAGGAGGAACATCATCCTGATGAACAACAAAAGGGTGGTGACGAGCAACATTCATCTGATGGCTTGGAGGGCCAGGTGTTGACTAACAACAACGAATCAGGGCCAACAGATGACCTAGATCCCCGCCTGGGGGCAGAGCTAATGAACATCGAAAATGATTTCAACTCTGAGGGACCAATACTTGATCCTCGGTGGAAAGGACAAAAACGACGAGCAACTCCAGTTGAAGAGCTGGAGGCGTTCAAAGTTAATTCTGAAAACCCGGATCTCGAATTATACATAGGATCTGAGCTCCCTGAGCCTTACAGATCCCGAATGAAAGAGTTCCTCAGCAAAAATCTAGATGTTTTTGCTTGGTCTCATGCAGACATGGTGGGAATTGATCCAAAACATGCTTGTCACAAACTCAACATCAATCAAGCAAAAAGGCCAATCCATTAAAAACAAAGAAAGTATGGCCCAGACAAGTATCAGGCTTTGAACGAAGAAGTAAAGAAGTTGTTAGACAACGACCTAATCCGACAAGCACTCTGTCCATAATGGGTAGCAAACCCAGTCCTTGTGAGGAAACCAAACGGAACCTGGAGGCTATGCATAGACTTTATAGATCTGAATGCAGCATGCCCAAAGGACAACTTTCCACTTCCTCACATTGACCAGTTGGTGGACAGCACTGCAGGTTATGAAATGTTAACATTCATGGATGCCTTTGCTGGGTACCATCAAATTCCAATGCATCCAGACGATCAAGAGAACACAGCATTTTATACAAACAAAAACTTGTTGTGTTGGAAAAGAATGCCCTTCGGCCTCATCAATGCTGGAGCAACATACCAGAGGTTGGTGAACAAGATGTTCGACGAACAAATTGGTGATACGGTAGAAGTCTATGTGGACGATATCGTAGTCAAAAGCCCCCGAAGAGAAGACCATCTTCAACATTTGACCCAGGTGTTTGAAATCCTTCGACACTACAACATGAAGCTGAATCCAAAGAAGAGCAGTTTCGGAGTCCATTCAGGAAAATTCCTGGGCCATCTTGTTAGTCAACGAGGGATTGAAGCCAATCCAATAAAAGTCAAAGCAATCGTGGATATGCAACCACCACGTTCAATAAAAGAAGTGCAAAGGCTTACGGGATGCCTAGCAGCATTGAATCGGTTCATATCCAGGTCGGGGGACAAATGTCGTCCATTCTTTGAAGCCATCAAGAAAGGACAGTTCACATGGACTAACAACTGTCAAAAGGCGTTCGACCAACTCAAAGAATATCTGGGAGATGTTAAAATCCTATCAAAACCAGTCCCGGGAGAAAAGCTATATTTATACTTAGCAGCATCAGAAGTAGCCATCAACTCTGTTCTGGTGCGAGAAGACGACAAATTTCATCAACCTATCTACTACGTCAGTCAAGCTTTACACGACGCGGAGATCAAATACTCTCCAACTGAGAAACTGGCGTATGCACTTGTCATGAGTGTGAGGAAGTTACGACCATACTTCTTTGATCATCAAGTTGAAGTGCTAACAACTTTCCCACTCAGACAAATTCTCCATCGCCCCGAGACAGCTGGTCGTCTTTTAAAGTGGTCACTAGAGATTAGCTAATTCGGGGTAACTTATGCTCCTCAAACAGCGATCAAAGGGCAACCGTTAGCAGACTTTATTGTCAAACTAACTTTCCCACCAGATCCGACGAGAGGACTTAACCACCCCTGACATCTTTACGTTGACGGATCTTCAACCAACATAGCCTCGGGGGCAGGAGTAGTTCTAATCAGTCCAGACAGACAAGTATTCACCTTGGCAATCAAATTTGGTTTCATGGCCACCAACAACGAAGCCGGATATGAAGCTCTCATTGCTGGTCTCCACCTATCCCTTGCAGTGGGTGTTAGACGGTTACAAATATTCGGCGACTCGCAATTGATTGTGAACCAAGTTCGAGGTGAATACGAGGCGAAAGACGATCACATGATCGAATATCAGCGAATTGTTGCTTACCTGATGTCCTTGTTAGAACAAGTCTTCATTGAACAAATTCCAAGGACAAGCAACACACAAGCAGATGCGTTGGCCCGACTAGCAACAAGTGAGGGACCAGCAGAGTTGGCAGACATTATAATTACAAAGATGAATGATCCATCAACAAGAAGTTATAATGTCAACCAACTTGATGAACAAACAAGTGAAGAAGAAGACTGGAGAACAAAAAATAGTCAAATATTTGAAAAGTGGAGAAAAACCAAACAACCCTTTTGCAGCTGCCAAGCTAACAAAGCAAGCCACCAGATATACTCTGGTGGACGAGCAGCTTTACAAAAGGGGAATATCAATCCCACTTCTCAAATGTTTGACTAGGGGGCAAGGACGAGCAATACTCGAAGAAATACATGCCGGAGTATGCGGAAATCATACTGGGGGGCAAGCCTTGGCATACAAGACTATCAGACAAGGCTATAATTGGCCAACTTTACGTCAGGATGCAATCAAGAAAGCAAAGACTTGCCACCAGTGCCAGATTTTTGCACCAAACATTCATACCCCGGCTCAACAGCTCGTATCAGTTTACAGCCCGTGGCCATTTGCAAGATGGGGGATGGACATTATTGGTCCCTTCCCGGCAGGAGTTGGAGGAGTTCGATTTGCCGTTGTGGCAGTCGACTATTATACAAAATGGGCAGAAGCAGAGGCCATGTTGAAAATCACGCAACAGAAAATGATCAACTTCATTTGGAAGAATATTGTCTGTCGTTTTGGAGTTCCACAAACCATCGTGACAGACAATGGTCCGCAGTTTGATGGAAAGGAGTTGAGAGATTTCTGTACGAAGTGGGGGATCAAGAAACATTATTCTACGCCCTATCATCCCCAGTCGAATGGACAAGTCGAGGCCGTAAACAAAATTATCAAGCATACGTTAAAAGTACGGCTAGCAGAAAGCAAAAGCAGTTGGTCTACAGAGCCTCCGGAAGTCTTATGGGCGTACAGAGTTTCTCCCAGGTCAAGCACCGGAGAAACACCTTTTGCAATGACTTTCGAAACAGAGGCTGTAATACCAATCGAGTTAAAGACCAACACATACCGGACGACCAACTTTGATGAGCAGGCGAACAACTCTGCTCTAGCTACTGAAATGGATTTGCTCGAAGAAAAAAGACTGAATGCCGAGCTAAAAAATGCTACTAACAAGCAGCGAGCAGAACGCTATTATAATTCCCATGTTAAAGTCAGGGAATTCAGAGTTGGAGATATGGTTCTAAGAAAGTTGCTCGCCCAACCTCCAGGTGTATTGGGACCAACTTGGGAGGGCCCGTATCGTATAACGGAAAAATTCGTTAATGGTGTATACGATATCGAAGATATGGAAGGCAAGCCGGCCCAATACTCCTGAAATGCTATACATCTGAAGAAGTACTATCAATGAGACGAACAAGTTCCTAATTGGGTGAACAAATTTCTTGGGGGGCTAGTGAACCAAGCCAGGCAAACCAAAAACTTGCCTAATTTTTTGAAAATTTTGCTAAGTATAGAATTTAAAGTTGTTCGGCACATTGTATAGTTTAGTGTTGTTTCATCTTTTTTAAATTTTAGATAAAGTTGCTCGGTAAAAATATTATAAACGAGCATGTTTGTTAGTGTTCAAAGTTGTTCGTCAGTTTGTATATGTTAGTGACGAGCAGTCTTACAACACTTGTAAATTTTTCATAATGTAAATATAGTAGTTGTTCGTCAAAAAGGAAAAGTCCAAAAGCTCGAGGTACAAGTCCATTTTGAGGACCAAAGCCACTTAAAGGTTGTTCGTTTTTTAAAATGAACAGAACCTAAGGCTAAACCCTGATTCCACTAAAGGCAAAGTTCAATTCGAACAAAAGCCCAACACTATATGTTATAATTGCAAAGTCATTGACAAAAATGTAAAGGCAATTAACATATAAAGAAAATGAGCGAACATGAGAAAGACATTCCATTAATCAAAAGGCATTAAGCCTAAAAAATAGTACAATGATCCTAGAAGTCAAGTACTACAAAAGGAGCGAACAACTATTACAAGGAAGATGAAAAGAAAAAAGTTGTCCTAAGAACTATTGCTGCTCGGCAGGAGGAGGATCTTGAGTTTGATCGACGGGAGGTTCAACGATCATATCTCGGGCCAGGTCTTCAGCTGCCTTATCCTCCGCCTCTTTAGCATTTTGCTCGTCGGCCACAGCCGCCTCTTCCTCTTTTTCGCCTTCATCAACTGGAGGCGGAGGATGAGTAATGACAATACTGGGGTCAAGATTGTCAAGTTTAACCCCTAGTACATCCAAATCCGCCAGCTGAATCTCAATATTGTTCGGCGGTGGATAGTGCTCCATGAATTCATTCAAGTCCTTGTTCATTTCTTCCACCATATCCTTATAATCATAAGCATCGGCCGTGCGGATGCTGTCCACATAGGCGCAAATGTACCCAAGGTTTGAAATGGGGGTAGTTCGAGCCTGAACTTCAGCTTCGAGTTGCTCGCTTGTGAAGAGGTTGTCTTCCGCCTCCCGAAGACGAGCAACTTCCACTTTGAGCTCAGCGATCTCTTGTTCGGCCGCGGACAACTTCTTCTCCCCCTCGCCGAGCATGGCATCTTTGCCTTTCAATTCCTTAGACAAACCTTGAATGTCTTCAAGGTGTTTCTTTTCAGAATCAATGTAAACATTGATTTGATTATTAAGACGGGCAACTTTGGCCTCATACTGGCCGACAAGGCCGTCCTTCTCTTTGGTCAGCTGCCGAGCTGTACTGGCATAACGACGAACAGCATCTTCGAGCTCGGCGAGCTGGATCATTCCTTTCTGGGCTATGGCAAGGCCATTTACATGATGCATCAAAGAAAAGTGGAAGTTGTCCGCAATGCTTTGAGCAGAAACGGTCGTCTCCAGAGGCCGGGTCCACGATCGGGCGATTAACTCAGTTGCCCGACGAACATGTTCGCCCGGGATCTCTCGAATATTAACCGGAATTTTTGAGCAGGCGTACTGGTGGACCGCAGCTGCTCGCCCAGGATGATCATTAGGCCGATACCTGCAAACAAAAACCCAGGTTACAAGATGTTCTTAAAAGTTGTTCGCCGGCCACAAAACTGGATATGCTTACTCATGGAACTTTCGTTCGTCCCAACCCAGTATAGTGATATCCTCAGGGCCGCGAGTTGGGGTAACACTTTTTCCCGCTTTGCCCGTCATCTCCGCAGGCTCGACGGGGGAATGGCGAACAATATCCCCCTCGGGGCGAGCATGACTCTGGCCCACCTTTTCCTTCCCCTTGCCACCACAGGGGACATCCTGGACCAGTGGAGTCCCATCCGCTTTCTTTAAACGTTTCCCCCCATGGGGAGGAGAAATCGGAGAAGCTGGCCGAGCATGGCCAGAAGGTGCCACAGACCGAGGAACTTTGGCTCCTCCAGCCTTGTTCGTCATTCCTAGTACTTTGGTAGGCGGGTCACCTTTCTTTTTTCGACCTTTCGGAGGCGCCATCTCAAAGACTCTTTGTTCGAGGAGAGCAAAGCAGGGGGGAACGACAACAGTGACCTGCTCGGCTAAAAAAAAAAAGAGAAAAAAGTTAGACGAACAAGTTCAGAATAAAAAAGACGAGCAAGTTTTCGATGGGAAGTTAGAATTTTTTTATGTACCTGGGGGCACTTCAGCTTGTGCTTCCAAGTGGTGGGGATAGGTAAGCAAACGAGCAGCTCTTTGACGCTTCTCGTCGCTTAGATATTGGATGGTCCTGTCCGCTCTATTGCGCAAGCCAACCAAGCAAGAGGAGAACAGGAACTCCGCACCAATCTCATCTTCTTCCGAATTCCACTTTAGTAGTCGAGGACCTGCGAGCAAACAATAAAATTTAAATTAGAACAACACTATTCGAAGGCGAGCAAAGATAAACTTACGCTTAATTATTCCATAGGTTGCGGGAGAGTTTATTCGCCCAATGCCACCGTGTGGACCGGAAGATGCTCGCCAGTCACCCCCTATGAAAAAGAAGTGCTGCTTCCAGTCCTTGATCTTGTTCGGCACCCCTTCTACCATCTTGAGTCCGGTCCTGGCCTTGAGATAGTAGTAGCCTTCTTCACCAATAGGACATTTGGTGATTGTCATGAGATAGTTGATCTCTTCTGCAGTAAGGCGATCAATGTATCCTTCGAGAGCGAACAGGCACATTTCACCGAGCAGATTAATCCATCCAATCGGCATAATCTGTGTAATAGCAAGGTTGGTCGCCTCAAGAAAATGACCAACAACTGGAGGCAGCGGCAGCTTCAGGCCGGCCATCAAAGTATGAATGTTGATCGCCGTGCATCCTGGGGGTGGGCGATCAGCTCTCTCCTTTCTCTTAGAGGCCCACATATGAATGTCATATGGGATCTTGTACGTTTCTCGGATCGAATCAAGATCCTCCTCGAGGATGACGCTCTTGATTCTGCTCGCCTGGAATTCATTTCTTATTAAATCCATTTTTTGTCTTTTTGGACGAGCAAAGTGGTTCGCGTACTCCTCGGCATATGCTCGCCATTTGAAAGGCCGAGCAACTCCGACTGGGATCTCGTTTTCCATCATTTTCGGAGATGGGAACCCTATCCCTTCCAGAAATTTGTGGGTCAATTCGTCAAATTGGGGATCTTCCGATTTAGTACTGGTCGAGGAGCTCTCGTCGGAATCTCTGCTCGCGGCGACCACCACCTCCCTCCCTGATGGGCGAGCATTTGTATCCTCTACAGATCAGACGATGGAGTCCACGTGGGGATCCGAGACCGAAGAAACTTCGAAAGGGGGTCGATTTTCGTGTGCCACAATAGGGAAGAGGGGATCGAGAGTTTCCTCGGATTTGTTGCTCGAATGCGAAGACATAGGCGGAAGAGAAGAAGAGAATCGAACAACGGTGAGGGAAATTGCAGACGGCGGCGATCCTTCGGAGAAGACGGCGGTGCAAAACCCCACATGGTGGCGACGAAGGCTTTTGAAGAAAAAACCCAAAGAAATGAGATGAAGAAAGAAAGTAACTACCTGGGAAACAAAATTTGAAGCCAAATACTGGAGGAACGGATGCCGAATGAAAGAAATCGTCGGAGCACTGTAGCACGAATGAAAGAAGTGGGAAAAAATTTCAGTTCCTTTCTTATTTATACCCTGGGAAAAAACGGGGTACCAAGTGTAATTTCCAACAAAATCCGAGCCAATTTGAGAGGAAACGAGGTTTTTTTTCCAACATAAAGAAAAATCGAAGGACCTACGCGCAATTATAGGGGCGCATCGCCTCGGGATTGATCGCGCGTGGACGGCGCGTAATCATGACGCGTACGTCATCCTCGTACGCCCCCCAGATCGTGGGAAGACGAAACGGTGAATTCGGAGCTGCTCGCCAAAAGTAATGATGTTCGTCCAGATTCATACCAGGAAGATATCCTAACTACAGTTGCTCGTCTGGGACAACACATAGTCAGGATATGGGGCAATTGTTGATAGGCGAACATCAATTATTGCTAGGCGAACAAAGATTAAAACCTTAAAAAGGATTATGAAGAGTCAACACCAAGTCAAAGATGATCGACAAAGAAAATCAAGTCGGGGTGCATAAATCAATCCAGGGAGTGTATAAACTGACGAACAACTCTACCGACGAACAACATACTGGCGAACAAGTATTAAGACCCAAGACCAGATATGAACATTCTGCTAAGTCACTGAATGACGAACAACATTGTCAAAAGGTGGTACATCTACCAGCCTAGGGGGTGCATGTCGACGAACATAGGATTAAGATCCCAACGCCAATCTGTGTAAAACACAAAGGCGAACAACTTCTGAGCCATGCACCCAAAAGACGAACAACTTTTATGAAAAAACCATCCTGGATCAACTAAGCCGACCTGGATGAACAACAATGAAGTCCGGGATAAGACCAAAGAAGACTTTGTAACTAAGATTCAGCTTAGATAAGGTCAAATGGTGGTCAAAGGACACTTGTCAAGCATGCAGGCTAGGGAGACCAATAGTCGTAGACACCTCATGATTGCTAGTCTCTATAAATAGTTGTTCTCCATCTTAAGAAATACAAGTTCAAATTCATAAACACTCCCAAAACACACACTAATATACCTAAACGTACACACATACAAAATTATTACGATTTCGACTTTCACATTTACAAGTTCATAACCCGAACCCTCGATTTACCATTTACGGTGGTAACCAATCACACGTAATTGATTGATGATCTTTAAACCAAACTTAAACAGTCACTAATCCATCCGATACAAATTGATCACCAACACCCCTCATTATTTGTTGAGCTCAATGGTATGCGTGAATGAAATATGTGGTCTCTGATATATTCCCCGGCCACAATTTCTGCATGAATCAAGTGCATCTTTTCCTTATATTTATGAATAGAGAATTTACTTGTAAACATATTGAGAAGTAATCAAGCAAAGATTTCAATTAAATTCATAATTCTCCTTTGTTTGTTCATTTTCTTTGCATTTTCATTTACAAAGAAAAGGTATACACATATATATATTGTTTATTGTAGGTAAAAAGACAACAAACAGGCTCAAACTCAGGGCAAAACATCAAAATGTACAACTAAGATGAACAAAGAGGGAATATTAAGTCTGAGATATTCACAAAAATTGAAAACGCACGATGACTTACACGATCCGAAGCAATGAAAGATTCACACATCTTGTTAATCTATATCAGACAAATTAAGAAAATGAGGAAAAATGTGTAATAGGATAATGCAATTTATAGGTGAAAAAAATAAAATTGACGACTTAGATTGATGAAGAGAATGTACAGTCAAGATGAAAAATAAAAAATTGAGGTAATGAGAAGAGAGAGTTTTTACAATGTACATATGAGAGACATGCCCCATAGACATGAGATACTTTAGCTATATAGAAGTATTGATAGTAATATTTTAGAATTTTTTTTTTTATGTAAACTCAAGTTTTTAGGAGACATGCTCTTTGTTATTTATACAAACATTAAGTGAAATAAATATTAAATTGCCATAACATTATTTTCGCAATAGATATATCAATATGTAAAGTAAGCAATCCTCAATTCCTCCTCACACATTGGATTACTAATATTTTAAATTAGCCCAATCTAATTTTTAATAAAGAATTTTTTGTATCTTAAAAATAATTATAAAAAAATATATCAACTCAATAATTAATGTAGGCGGATCAACCCAGGTTAAAATAAATTTAATCAGTAAGGATGAGATATAAATCTTAAATCATAATATAATACACTCTCTTGCTTTTACTCACCATTGTGTACGTCTTCTTATTCTTATATTATTCAATGATTCCGCTCAATTTCTTACAAACTTATAATCCCGATTACCCATCCTAATTTGTGCACCAATATAGTGAGATAAAACTATATAATAATGTTGTTATAGATTTTTGAGTCGTGATTTTATCACGCTGCCCCAATGGCAATTCTTCCAATAATGGGAGGAGGAGGGGTACCGGATGCGGGAGCGATACGATACACAGGGATGTTAAACAGGTTGACCCTAATTCATTCGGGCCAGCTCTATAGAATTGGGACCTAAACGGTCCTAAGCCTTATCGGTTTATATTTACTGGTCTAATACTATGGTACAATACTTCTTTGTATTTGGTGGGAGTGGTTAACTTTAATCATACAATTAATTTCCCAGAATTTAAACACTTAGAGGGGTGTATTGGTTATAGAGTCTGTAGGATTTTTTTAGATTTTTAAAGTTGGGGGTATTCAATCTAGATTTTCAAAAGTCTTTTAAAATCCCGAGGTATTCAATACGGATTTTAGAAAGTCTTAAAAAATATTTAGGTATTCAACAGTCTATGGATTTTAATACTCCACGGATTTTCTTAGATTTCCTTTCCAAAATATGAATAGATTTCACTCTCCAAAATCTCTTCTAATAACCAGAGATTTCTACGGATTTTAAAAAGTCTTAAAAAATCTTTAGGTATTCAACAGTATATGGACTTTCTTTGATTCTCTTCCATTGGGATGTCAACGGGGCGGGGACGGGGGATCATTCCCCATCTCTGTCCCTGCAAAATAAATGGGAAAATTTTTCCCCCAATCCCCGCCTCGCTGGGGATCCCCGTCTCGCAGGGATTCCCCGTTCCCCGCCTAATTATTTTTTTATCTCATTTTTAAAATATAAAAAAATATTTAAATAAAAATATTAATCATACACAACAATTACTTTAAGTTGGTATTAAAAAAATTTAATTTAAACAAATTGAAGAACCTCTAATTTTAATATTTTTAATTAACATATACTAAAGTGAAAATAATATAATTTGGAATTAATAACATAATATTAAATCAAAAAATATAGTAATTATTAATAAATAATTAATTGAGTAGGAAACTATGAAATATTTATTTGTAGTTTACGTTAACATTAAAATAATATATAAATATATTAATTATATAAAAAAGGAAGAATTTCATATCAAGGCTCAAATTTTAGGCTATGTCTCAATTTAAGTACTCATTTTAAAAGTGTCTCAAATCAAGTCTCAATTTTTTTTTCTCAATTTAAGGCTTATTTTGAATTTTTTGTCTCAATTTAAGACCCAACAAACAACTATTTTTTAAAATAAATTCATTCCATATGAAAAAAAAATTAGAGATATCCGTTATAAAAAAAAAACTTAATTAATTCTAAAAAATATTAACTTTTTATTAATATAATGAATATTTCTAATTTTTTTATATCATCATGTTAATTTAATTTAAAATTTTAATTTATTGTTAAAAAATTGATAACTAGCATTTTGAAATTAAAAAATAAAACTAACATTTTTCATATACGACGGGAAAATATTATATGGGAAAATGCTAGTTGTCATATTTTTTAAAATACTAAATTAATACATGGTGATAATAAATAAAAATTATAAATATATATTATATTAATAAAAAATATTTTTTATAATTAATTAAAGTTTTTTATAATTTAAGACGAATCTCTCTAATATTTTTTTTTAGTGTCTCTAATATATTTTTTGTATTGAATGAATTTAATTGTTGTTGGGTCTTGAATTGAGACACAAGAATTCAAAACAAGCCTTTAATTGAGAAAAAAGTAAAAATTGAGACTTGATTTGAGACACTTTCAAAATGAGTACTTAAATTGAGACATAAACTAAAATTTGGGTCTTGATATGAAATTCTTCCATATAAAATATAATGCGGCTCCCCACGGGGAACGAGACGGGGATCCTCCGGGCTGAGAATACTATCCCGGTCCCGCCTACGGGGCAAAAAAATTCTCCCTCCTTGTTTGCTTTGGGTATTACAAGCTCCGTTGTCAAGTCTACTCTTCAAAAAATATAAATAAATTTTATTCTCCAAAATCTCTTCTAACAACCTGAGACTTCTAATGAGGGCGAGGTATAACGGTGATGGAAATGAAGATGAAATAATATATTATTTTTTTAACTAATGTATTTTTTTTTAAATAATTTGGATAATTTTTTTTTATATACAAGTGCGTCTCATATATATTTGCATCAATGGTTTCAGCGCCGAAGTCTATGAAAATCCATGTAAATCAATAAAAAAATATGTATTCCACAATCCTGTAAAGTCTATGAAAATCCAAGTAAATCAATAAAAAAAGTCAGTCAAACTCTGCATGGAATCTATAGATTTTCTAAATCCACAGACTTTTTAAAGTCCAAAAAATCCAATAGAATCCCAATTGAATACACCCCTCTTAATTTTAATAGTTGGTTAACAAGTCAATAGAGTAACTTTTTCTTAAAATGTGTGCCCACATACCTCTGAAAATTAAGAGGAGACAGAGGGAGTACTTGTTTTTACTAAAGAGTATTAGTTGTTTCCACTGAAGAGTATTAATTGTTATTACTGAAGAGTCTTAGTTTATTTTCAGTTAATAACTAGTAATCTTCAGTGAAAACAACTAATACCCTTCAGCGAAAACAACTAATACTATTTAGTGAAAACAACTAATATCCTTTGATTGTTCATATATGAACTATTTTCACTCTATATTTTGTCTTACAATAAATAATTGTATAATTAAGGGAATTTTAGAACTACTGTAACATCAATTCTTCACAAAGCAAAATCATTCCATTACATTAATTCTTGATCAATAATTTCTCTTCACCATCGAGATTCACGCCACTACAAATCTGATCAGAGCCAGTCCAATAATTTTGGGGGCCCTGTTCGAAAAAAATTTAAACACTTCATATTGGTACAATAAATAAAAAACAGTAGGTCTTGTATGAGACCGTCTCATGGCATGAGACAATGGAAATGGATATAACTATGACATTTAATCATTAACACTTTGGTAGAAAAGTATGTTATTGTCTCATGCCATGAGACGGTCTCATACAAGTTTTTGCCAATAAAAAATAATGTAATTATTAATACGAAGACAATTTTATTAGTTATTAATCAAATAAATGAGTTATATAAAAATAAAATATGTTATATTATAGTATAACTCAAACAATAAAAAAGATATTTCTATATTTAGAGAAAATTAAGTAAACTACCTATTAAAAATTTATTTTTTACACATATATTGACATATTGAAATTGTACAAATAATTAAGAAAAAAAAGGAAAAAATAATTACGAAAAGAGATTAAATTACCAAAAAGAAAAAAAAAAGTATAGTAACAAAATATTTCATGTTATAGTAGAACTATATATTTTCAAATTTAAACAATTAAAAAATGGGTCCACATATAGAAAAATCAAATAAATTACTTGTACACTTTTATTAAAAAAAATTAAAGTACTAACACAATAATTTTTTTTAAAGAAGACGGAAAGGTTTAATAGGAGCATAAAAATTTGTAAAACATTGATCATGAAATAATAAAAATAATTTAGTAAACTACAAGAGATTCGAACCCGAGACCTTAAAAAAATAAAAGAATTACACATACTTAAATAACCAACTTTGAAACTAAACAAATGGAATGCAATATATATATTTATATTGTGATCATATAAATATATATACATATATATATATAAAAGAAAAATATCAGGAGCCCTCGTCGGGGTAGGGCCCAGTGTGACGACACCGGGTGTGCCACCCCAGTGCCGCCTCTGAATCTGATACATGATGACAATTGGAACACCATGGAATAAAAAAACGATGGTGATCTACAATAACCGGTGACAATAATACTAAAAACGACGATATAAACCCACAACATGTAACAAAACCGAAGAAAAAACGAAAAATAATAGATTACTGAATTACCAACGAACAACAAAATCTAATACCATAACCTAAGATGCATAGAATATTCATGAGTGGTGACCACACATATATATATATATATATGTATATGTATACAACAATATTCCACTTGATACAAATACCAGCAATACAAACAAACTAATTTTTTGAGAAATATTGATTGGAGAAGCAGACGATATACAATGTAAATTGAATGAGTAGGTGAATAAGCGTAAAATTGTTAAGATTTATAGCTTATTTTGCCCGTGTTTTGAGTGAATTCGATGAGTATTTAGAGTCAATTGAATACTATTTTCATAAACTGATGAATTTGCCTCTTTGATGCTCATAGATGGATAGAGGGCAAACAATGGAGTTCGTAGGACTTTGAATCGACTCAAATGGATGCCCGGATGAGAAGATATTGAAGAAATACAAAAAGTATTAGTACGTGAAAAGAAAAGTATCACTTGGTTCAAAGAAGGATGTGCTCGAGCACCACCGCTCGAGCACAAGGGGGATCGAGCTCCTATTTTGTTCTGGAAGAAGAGGCGCTCGACCAGGTTGAGGTCGAGCGCCACCGCTCGACCAAGAGTTCCATTCGACCAAGTCCAACTCGAGCATGCCCATTCGACAGCTGGATTCATTCGACCACTTGTGGTCGAGCGCCCCACTTGACCAGTGAGGGTTCAAGCACTTTGAACACTCTGGATAGAATACCCACTCGACCACATTGAGGTCGAGCACTAGCGCTCGACCACCAATCGAGCGTGCGATATTTTGGCATTTTTCACCCATTTTCGGTCTGTTGCTTATAAATACCCAATCTCAAGCTCGTTTTTAGACACCTTTTGATCACTTTTCATATTTTGGGCATACTTAGGGCATGGTAGAGAGATTTTTGGAGAGTTTTATACTTGTAACCGAGGTTCTAGTTTATGAATTCTTAGTTTAGCTACTTCTTTTGAATCTTTTCGTTTAATTCTTTCGTTCTTGAATCTTTGAGACTTCTAAACCCTACTTTACCACATTTATTGAGATTTTGTGATATTCTTTAGTTTATGCTTTCCAATTGTTTTGATTATTCAATTATGCAAATGTTCATCGTTCTTGTGATTGTTTTCGTTACTTCAACTACCATGTTAGGCTAGAACCCTTGCATGCTTGGGGTAGGATGAACTCGTAGAAGTAGGATGTTGGTACATAATTAGGATAATTTGTGATGTTTAGTGCTAGTTCTCTTAATTAATTGAATTCTTAAAATAAACCCTAGAATTATCTTGGAATTGAGTACGAAAATTATTAGAGAGAGGACGATCTTATCACTCTTTAATAACAAGTAGGCTTAACGATAGGGGTTATAGAAGGGGTTTATAATCTACCGGTTTATCTAGGGAGGACGACCGCATCACCTTGGGTAAATAAGGGTCTCATTAATTAAGCATAATCCATATAACTTGTTTAGTGGGTTGTGAAGTAGGTTGATATGACGAAGTATTGGGTTAATTCTTGAGTTTTTAGTCTTTCAATCTGGTGCTAGATTAGGGAAGTCGATTGCCTAGTTTTAGTACACTTAGGATTAATACTTGTACATCACGGTTATTTTGTGCCAGCTCCATTAGTATACATTGGAATTCCTATCCTGAGCATCATCATCTCATATTTTATTAAAACCCTTAGTTATTCGTTGGATTTCATTACTTGCAATATTAGTGATAGAATATAGTGTAGTTTAATTCCATTCTTGAAATCGAACATCCACTCATATTAACTACGACGCGTAGATCTCCAGGGCTCTATTCGCATACACACCCTCCCTTGGGTACGATATTACTTGGTCCCTATACTTGCCAATACTACAAGGATCCCATACACTTGTGGGATAACTACTAGTATAACTAGTATTTTTCGTTCAAGTCAATGACACAGTTACCGGGGATGGCGATGTATGTCCATTGAGTAGAACTTGGAGATAGTTTAGTAGTTAGTAGTGTGTGCTTTTACTTTTCTGTTTTAATAATAGTCATCAGGCAGTTGCATTTGGATATTTCTTTTGGTGTTTTAGGTATATGAAAACTCGCTCACAAGGAGAATCGAGCGAAGACCGAACAAAGTTAGACCCTGAGACAATCACTAGAAGAAACAGAGCCTTTTATCGAAGGATGAACACTGACGGTGGTGAGAACGACAACATGGACATAAGTAATGAGTTGGATGCAGCTGTAGCTAATTACAATCAGACAGTGGAACGGGTTGAGGGAGCTGAAGGAAATGGAAGTCAGAATCAAGTCCCTTCAGGGGAAAGCCAGAGCCAAAACCCGGTCCCACAGCATCGAGACAACCAAGCTCAAAACCAAGTCCCAAATCCTCTAAACAACCCTGTCCACCCACAAAACAACCCACCTTATCCTTACCTGTACCCACCATATCCGTATTCACCATACTACTCTCCACACCCTACTTATAACCAACCTCCTATTCCACAAGCACCTCTACCACCAGTGTATCCTCAGCACGTTCCTTAGAACGATGATCCTGGTATGGCAATCCGAGGAAGGTTTGAGGCGCAGCCTCAACGGTATTATGATGGTGTAGCGATGCCACTAGTGGAAGCAACCAACTTTTCTATCTCCTCAGGGATCCTGAAGATGATAGTCGAGAATCAATTTAAGGAGGAGGTCGGAAAGGATAATCCTCATACTCACTTGAGGAATTTTCTGATGATTGCCTCAACTTTCAACCATAATGGCATGTCTGAAGATGCCAAGAGGCTCATGTTGTTCCAGTTCTCTTTAACAGGAATAGCCAAGGAGTGGTATGATAACACGCTCCTAAGGGGAGGTGTAACCACATGGGCTGAGCTCGAGCGTCTGTTCCTCGAGCGATTCTATCCTCCATCTAGAACAATCAAAGCAAGGTAAGAGATCTCATCTTTCAAGCAGAAGTCAGGAGATGAATTGTTAAGCTTGGGAGAGATTCTCTAATATGCTAATTGATTGCCCCCAATATGGGTACAACGATGGTGATATAATGGCTTATTTCTACTGTGGAGCCAGCAAGACAACTCAAAACCACCTCGATGCATGAGCTAGTGGAGCGTTCCTGAATTGTAGTGCAGCTCGATGCAGAGAGATAGTTGAGAACATTGTTAAGAATGCGGGGCAATGGAATGAGGCACAAGAGTTTCAGCGAGCTTATCAGATGGAAGAGAGTGGGGGTACTAGAAAGCTGTTGATGGCAATGATGGAGAAGATAAGCAATTTAGAGGTTGGACAAAATCTGAGTGGAGGGAATACTGGAATGAGTGAGAAAGTGCACCACCCAGCAAGCCAGCATGAGGAGGCCTAATTACAAACAAGGCGGATACCAGCAAGGTGGCAACCAGCAGAGAAGACCTCTTTACGGCCAACCGTTTGTAACACCAGGTCCACAACCTCCTCAAAATCAGTGGAGAAACAACCAAGGTTATCAAGGAGGCCAGCAGCCCCCTCAGAACCAATGGAGGAAGAATAAGAATTTCTCTTATGCCAATCCTAAGGCATGAATCACTGTACCTCCCGGAGTAGATTCAGGTTCAAAACCACCAGGCGGAGAAGGCGGTGCCTCCACCGAAGAGATGCTACTTGTTATTCTCCAAAAGGTAGTAAGAGGTTGTCCTCCTTAGAGTATGATGTTAAAGAGTTGAACAAGAAGAGTGATCAAAGAGATCAAGAACTCCAAAGGAGAGACATGGATCTGAATAGAGCTCAACAAGAAAACAATAGGCGGTTCATTCTATAGAGTACTAGATTAGCCAGATTGCAAAGTCACAAATGAGAGAGCCGGGTAAATATCCATCTATGCCCGAGACAAACCCGAAAGAGCAATTGAAGGCGATCGATTTAAGAAGTGGAACTAAATATGATGGACCTCAAATGCCTGCTGATCTTGAGGAGATACATAAGGAGATTGAGATGGAGGATCAAGAACATAAGAAAGATAGAGGTGAGACAGTTGAGGTAGAAGGTTAGGAGGATGAGGTGGAAGATACTCAGAAAGGTAAAGACAAGGAGGAAGATATTGAGGAGATTGAGAGAGTTCCAAAGTAAAAAAAGGCAAGAGAAGCAAAGAAGAATGTGAAGCAGACTGAGCGTGATGAATATGGGGTACCCAAATCTGTGATACCGGTCCCATATCCGCAGCGATTCATGAAAAATAAATTAGATGAAAAGTTCGCTAAGTTTATTGATGTCTTTAAGAAATTGCATATTAACATTCCTTTTTATGATGCTTTGGAACAAATGCCTAATTATGCCAAGTTCCCGAAGGACTTGATAGCTAAAAGACGGAGAGTAGATGGGCCCGAGCTTGTGCACTTGAACCATGAGGTGAGTGCTATGGTGCACAAGGTGCTTTCTCCCAAGTTGAAGGATCCCGGAAGCTTTACGATCTTATGCGATATCGGGAACGAGATCAAGAAGGGAGCATTATGTGATCTAGGGGCTAGCATTAATTTGATGCCTCTATAGTTGTTCAAGAAGTTGGATGGGGGTGAACTTCAGCCCACATTGATGACTCTCCAGCTTGCTGATAGGTCCATCACTAGACCTCAAGGAGTGGTGGACGATGTTCTAGTGATGGTGGCGAATCACGTTTTTCCCGCCAACTTCGTTGTCCTCGATATGGAGGAAGATGAGCATGTACCCCTAATTTTGGGAAGACCATTCTTGGCTACTGTCGGGATGGTGCTAGATGTGGCCAATGGAAAGATCACGGTGAAAGTCGATGATCAAGAAGTGAAGATAGCGATCTACGAGGCAATGAAATATCCAATGGGAGATGAAAGCTGTCACTTCATTGATATCTTGGACACTTGTGTTGATGACACACTCCTTGACCCTTGCTCTTTCTATGTTCATAATTATGATTATCCTATTCTTGATGAACTAACATATGATCTTTACGACCTTGATTATTTTGACAACTTGAAAGAGAACGAGGATGTCAAGTTCATGGATGTGATGAAAGTTGAGGATGAGGAAGAGTTAGAAGCGGGAGAGACCACTTTTGAGAAGATGTTCGATAAGGGGCCACTATTGGAGGCAAAGAAAGAGCTGAAACCACTCCCGGATCACCTCAAGTACGCTTACTTAGATGATAGTGAGAAGTACCCGGTAATTGTATCTGCCCTTTTATCTGATGATCAATTAGAGAGACTACTTGTGGTGCTTCGTAAGCACAAATCTGCCATAGGTTGGTCAATTGTGGATATTAAGGGTATTAGTCCTTCTATTTGCATGCATATGATTAGATTAGAGGAGGGTACAAAGACCATAGTACAAAATCAGCTTAAAGTGAATCCTGTGATACAAGAGGTGATATATAAGGAAGTGTTGAAGCTGTTAGATAGTGATATGATTTTTACTATTTCTGATAGTCCTTGGGTGAGTCTGTTACACGTAGTTGCTAAGAAGGGGGATACCATAGTAATTAAAACTGGTCTAATGAATTGGTAGCCACTAGATTAGTGACGGGATGACGTGTTTGTGTTGATTATAGGGAGTTGAACAAGGTAACGTGCAAGGATCACTTTCCTTTGTCGTTCCTTGATCAAATGATTGATAGATTAGGTGGTTTTGAGTATTATTATTTCCTAGACGGGTATTCGGGATATAATCAGATTATGATAGCGCACGAGGATCAGGAGAAAACCACCTTCACCTGCTATTATGGTACTTTTGCTTTTAGGGGAATGCCGTTTGGGTTGTGTAATGCACCCGCCACCTTTTAAAGGTGTATGACGGCTATTTTTCATGGCTTGATTGAGAAGATTATGGAGGTTTTCATGGACGACTACTCCGTCTATGGAGAGTCATTTGATAAGTGTCTAACCAATCTTGAAGTTGTGTTGAGCAGGTGTGAAGAGACGGACTTGGTGCTAATTGGGAGAAGTGTCACTTTATAGTGAAAGAGGGTATTGTTCTTGGACATCATGTGTCCTCGAAAGGTATCCAGGTTGACAAGGCGAAAGTGATAGCTAATGAGAAGCTTTCTCTACCTTCGACCGAGAAGGGGATTCAGTCATTTCTAGGCCATGCGGGGTTTTATAGACGCTTTATAAAATACTTTTCACAAATTGCTAAACCCCTTTCGCGGCTTCTTGAAAAAAAGTCGCCTTTAAGTTTACTATTTACTAATGAGTGTTTAGTGGCTTTCAACAGGTTAAAAGAAGCATTGGTGAATGCCCCCATTCTCACCACTCCAGATTGATCGAGTCCTTTTGTGCTCATGTGTGATGCTAGTGACTATGCTATGGGGGTTGCTTTGGGATAAATACGAGACAAGCGGTTTCTTGCTATTTATTATGCCTCGAAGATGTTGAATTCTGCTTAAGTGAACTACACTACTACCGAAAAGGAGCTGTTGGTGGTCGTGTATGCTTTTGATAAATTTTGACCCTACCTCATAGGGACGAAAACAATCGTATATACGGATCACGCAGCGATTCAGTATCTCATGAGCAAGAAGGATGCAAAGCCCCGTCTCATTTGTTGGATCTTATTACTCCAGGAGTTTGATGTTGAGATTCGAAATAAGAAGGGGAGTGAGAATGTGATAGCCGATCACCTCTCGAGGATGGAGCTTACCAAGGAGAATACGGTAGAGGAGCGAGAGGTGAATGATGAGTTTCTGGACGAGAAGCTATTTGGTTTGGGAGATGTCCCGATGTATCGAGTAGAAGGAAAGGCCCCGTGGTTCGCTGATTATGCTAACTATTTAGCAAGTAGAGAGCTGCCGACGGATATGGATGCGTTGCATCGAAAGGCGTTCTTAAAAAAGGTCCAGGAATTTATTTGGGATGACCCATACTTGTTCAAAATAGGGATAGATCTTGTGCTTAGAAGGTGTTTGCCCGAGGAGGAGTGGAGTGATATCATAAGGCATTGTCACGCCTTACCATGTGGAGGACATTTGGGTGGAGAGAAGACTGGTAGGAAGGTGCTTCAAGCCGGTTTCTATTGGCCTACTATATTGAAGGATTGCATAGAATGGGTGAAGAGATGTGACAAGTGTTAACATTTCAGCTCTATTACTAAGAGGGACGAGATGCCGCTGCACGTGTTTATGGAAGTATAGGAATTTGGCGTATGGGGGATTGATTTCATAGGTCCGTTTCCTCCGAGTAATGGATTCTTGTACATCCTCGTGTGTTGATTATATCTCGAAGTGGATTGAAGTTGTCCCTACTCGAGTGAACGACTCCCGTGTTGTGATAGACTTCTTGAGGAAGAATATTTTCTCTAGATATGGAGTCCCGAGAGCTTTGATTAGTGATGGGGGGAGTCACTTTGTGAACACGTTGATGGAGAAGCTGCTGTCAAAATATGAGGTTAGTCATCGTGTCTCTACTGCTTATCACCCTCAATCGAATGGTCTCGCAGATGTGTCAAATCGTCAAATTAAGGAGATCCTTAAGAAGACGGTGAGTGTTAGTAGGAAGGATTGGGCTTTGAAGCTTGATGATGCACTATGGGCGTATAGGACAACTTTTAAGACTTCTCTTGGTATGTCTCCGTACCAACTCATTTTTGGAAAGGCGTGCCACTTGCCGGTTGAGCTTGAGCACAAGGCATATTGGGCAATCAAGAAGCTGAATTTTGATAGTGCTATGGTGGGTGAAAAGAGACTACTTCAATTACATGAGTTGGAGGAGATTTGAGATAGTTCATATGAGAGTGCCCAGATTTTCAAGGAAAAGACCAAAAGATGGCATGATGCACGTTTGAGGGAGAATGAGTTCCAAGTTGGTGATCAAGTCATAGTGTTCAACTCTAGGATGAAGTTATTTGGTGGAAAGCTAAAATCCAAGTGGAATGGTCCTTATGTGGTGAGAAAGGTCTACAAGAGTGGATTTCTTGAAGTAGAGAAAGAGGATGAGAATGTGTTTATGGTGAATGGGCATCGAGTGAAGTAATTCTATAACTTCTCTTATGAGAATAAGAGAGGTAACTTAGAGTCTCATGACCCGTGAGCTCCTTCGAGCTCGATCCGACATTAGGACCTTAAAAAAAGAGGTTAGTGGGAGACAACCCACTTTTACTTGCTTTTGAATTTTTTGATTTTCTTTTTGGTTTTTGTGTGAATCGTAAGTGTTAACCTCGTTATTGAGTATTTTTGTGTAGGATTGTCTTGAGGTGCTAGAGTTTCCATAGTAGAGCTTAACGTGAAGCAACTCGTTAAGAGGAAGTATGTCTAGTGAAATAGCAACCGGAATTTGGAGTATGAGGTAACCCCGAACCCCAAACATAGATTGCTTGATAAAGTCGAAGTTTGGGGGGTGGAGTTTTATATGCTTTACATCTTGTGCATTGATAGTGATTGAGGTTCATTATGAATTGAGTGCACGTACTCGTTCGTACTCATCTTTTCAAACTTTTTATTGCGTAGCAAGAAAAAAGTTTGGGGGGGGGGGGTGTGTATTCGTACTTCACGTGTTGTGCATGAAATTTAGTGATGCATGAAGTGGGTTTGTATGGAATTGAGTGTGAGAATATCATCGTGTGTTGATTTGGCTTGGTAATTTGCACATTGGGAAGAGACCCCAACTCCTCGGTCGAATGAGCGATCTGGCTTAAATCGAGGAGTTTTAAGGTTAGTACATGTTTTGGAATTGATTGAATGAAGTTTAGGGCTAGTTTACTTGAAAATTTTGAGTTTTAGGCATGTTTGAGAAGTGGTCGAGTACCCCCTAGGTCGAGTGCCTAGTGTGTTCTGTAAGTCGGAGCACTCAACCGGTGCATGGTCGAGCGCTAGTGCTCGACCAATGCCTGGTCGAGCGCCCTTTCTTCCATAACCCGAGTGTTGCTCGACCATAAAGAGTTCGAGCGCAAGTTCTTGACCGAGTAGGGCACTCGAGCGGTCTGGTTCAGAAAAAGCCCCAGGACGCGCCCCCATCTATAAATACCCATTTCTTCACTTTTCACACACAAAACACACACTTAAGGGGCAATTTTGTTGATGTTTTCGAAAACTCTTCATCCCTTGCACTCAAATCTTCATTTTTTCACACGAAATCACCCCATGAGCACGAATTCTTCACCCTAAGGTATGTATTTCCTTATTCTTTTCAATCTATTCTTAGTTTTAGCTTTGATTAGGCATGAATTGAGACATAGGAATTAGGGTTCTTACTTGTTCATAAGTGGAATTGGGGATTTTCATATTGCTCATTGATTCTTGATTCTTTGTTGATAAATGATGCCTACATGCTATGGGTTTACTAGTTTTGCTTTCAATTTTGAGATTGCATGAGTAGAATTGGTGAATTTCTAGAGTGAAAAAGTATGAATGTTAGGAATTGATATGGGTATTGCTTGTTGAGTGAAAGGTTGTGTGATTTGGAATGAATTGAGTGAGTAGAAGCTTATAAATTAAGTCTTGAGCATGTAAATTGTAAAATTTTTGTAATGTTACTTCATGATAGATTTAGTTATGAGCTTTATTGATGATTGTTGGAATAGTTGAGTTGGTTGAATTTGTTTTGAGATAGGCATATTACTTCTTTGAGAATGTTGTTGCCCATTTGGATGTTATGAGATTGATGATAATGCTTTGAGATGGGAATTATACTTCTACGTGAGCTCTTGTACACAAAGGATATGAATATGGGATTGATTGACTATTTGAGTTGATTT
This sequence comes from Ballota nigra, assembly GCA_947034835.1. Classification (NCBI taxonomy): domain Eukaryota; kingdom Viridiplantae; phylum Streptophyta; class Magnoliopsida; order Lamiales; family Lamiaceae; genus Ballota; species Ballota nigra. The sequence continues at coordinate 32,526,766 of OX344721.1, forward strand.
GTAGTGTTTATGATATTCTTGAGTAGTAAATTGTCTCTAATTGTGTGAGACAGATTTAATGGCTCCCCCAAAGCAGTTTGATGATCGTATGATAAAGAGTGATAAGCTTGAGGAATTAACAGCTGAGCTCACACGAAAGGGTTTAATGCCCTCGAGGTGGGACAACCTTGATTACAAATAGGATTGGTGCCGGTTTGCATACCGGTGGAACCTAGTGGTTGGTAGAGTGGAGAAAACCCGACGCCCTTTATAAATGATATCGGGATCGAGGAGGAAATTAAGAGAATTTTTGTGAAGAACAAGATGGAGGACTTCTACAAGTTGCTCCTCACTATGGAGACGCACACCAATTTAGTAGAGCAGTTCTTAGTGTCGGTTGAGAAGAGAAATGATGACTCGTTCAACATCAACATCAGGAACGAGTGGTACACTTGCTCTGTAGGGTCTATCAACACAGCCCTCAGCTCCCAGCCTTGAAGAGGCCGAACAGACAGTCAAAGTCCTTCGTGGCTAATGATTTCTGGAAGGAGATAACCAGAGGAATGGAGGGAGACTATAGGGGACAACATGCGCGAGCCTCCGCGATCAGAAACCCGGTGCTGCGGTACTTAGAGAGGATCCTAGGAAACACGATCTACGCCCGTTCTGAGACGGGCACAGTGACTGCGAAACAACTTTATGGGATATGGTGTCTGCTTCACGGAAAGGACCACGATTTTGGGAGAGACTTCTTAGAGCACCACTTAGAGGTACCTTTCCGCCTCAGAGAGAAGAAGTCAAAAGTAAGAGGAGGGGGCCTCATTTCTATTTTTATGAGGAGTATGAGATGTGAGCCTGTCTCAGTGGCGACGAGTGGGAAAGATATTGGCTTCGAGCAGATGTACAACACGATGATGTTTGAGAAGTGGATGAACTCTTACTGCATAAGGTTCAAGGAGGACGACTTGTTTCCTCTTCCTAATGAGTGTCTTGTGACTTTGAGGGGAAAGAAGAAAGATAATATTGGGATGAACGGGGATAAGCACTTGAAGCTGAGCAAGAAGTTCACCAAGGAACTGGATGATAAAGGTCTGCGAGATTCGAGGCCGATGAAGAGGGCAAGAGGAGAGGGCACCAGTGGTGCTAGTTCGAGTGGGGCTGTTAATGCAGCTGAAGAGGAAGAAGCATACGAGGGAGGAGCTGATGAAGAACAAGGGAGAGAAGAGCGGGACAAGAGCCGCAAGCGATGGAGTTTGATTCACCAGAAGCGTCATCTCCCGAGCTGTGGTACCCATCCCACCTGTAGTGGATGGGGATGGAGCACGAGATTCAGACGCTCCGTACGGATGTCACGTATCTTCGTGAAGCTCAAGACCGGATGGACGCACGATCAGCGAGGATGGATGACTAATTTTCGGACATGCACCGTTGGATGGAGACACTCTTTGTTTTCCATATTGGAGACGATCATCCGAACTACCGCCTCCGCCACCGCCCGATGCTTAATCTTGGGGGCTCCCCCATTTCTTTTCTTTATTTCCTCTTTATTGATGTTGAGACTATTTTTTTTTCTCTTTTGTCTCTTTTTGGTGATTCTGGTCTGTATTAACTCTAATCCTTGAGTTGTGATCTTGTTGAACTGTTTTGGTGGGGCTATTTCATATATTTCATGTTATTAACTAAACATCTTATTGATTGCTTACTTTGAGTGTGATTTTATGAGTTGGTGTTGTGAAGTTGGGTTAGAATCTGAATTGTGTGAGTGTAAGAGTTAGAGTTGATTTGAGAGGGAACTTGTATGCTTGCGAACTTCCCTTTTGAATACTTGTGTGTTGAAAGTAAGAATTCACTAGGACTAGCATGGATGTGAAAACCGAGAGATTTGAGCCTTTTAGAGATTAAAATTCATTATGTTGATCTCTTCATTTGTGAGTGGATCGTCACCGTAAAGGATGCTAGAACTTGTGTGTGCTCTTACTTCTTGATTATGTCTAGTTTGAAATGTCGAAAGTGATATTAGGCCATCTTTGATTTGATTGAGTCACTTAGCCAAATTTCCCCTACCAATGGCATTTATCCTTTGTTAGCCCGTTTGAGCCTGAGCCTATTTTATTTGCTAGCACATTTGAACTTAACCAAATTCTTAAACTCTTTTTGTCCTAATTTGAGTGGAGAATAGGAAAAGTTCTGAATGAGAAAAGGGATCGAGTTGAGTTGTGAAAGGAGAATTATTAATGCTTGAGTGTATCTGAGAAGAAGGTGTAATGAGATTTTGAGTTGGGGGAAAAAACAAAGAATTTGAAAATGAGCAAAAGAGATATGGGCTCATGTATGTGTGAAAGAGAAAAAGAGTGAAGTGATTGAAAAAGTGAAACGAGTTAGAAAAAAATTGAAGTGTTGAGAGTAGTGGAATTGAAAGTATATTGCATGAAGATGATTGAAGTATTCTGTTCCTCGTCTCGAAATAATGAAGTTTGATTTTCTATTCTCCATTCATTTGAGTCACTTATCCTATATAGTTACCCCACCTGTCCAAAGAGCCTACGTTACAACCTGGCTAAAGTCTTTTTTGATTCGGCATGGATTCTAGAGTATAGTCGAAGTTGAGAGTGTTTACAAGCCTATGGCTGCTGATATGTGTGATTGATTGACTGAGTGATTCCCTTAATATTGATATACACTTGTGAGGGAGAGAAACACATAGTTGAGTGCACATACATGTTTGATTTGGTGATTCTTATTGATTATGCATGAGTGTGATGAAGGGGGTAAGTTTGTGTGTGGGTGATCGATCGTTGAAGCTTGAAGCTCTAGTACTTGCATGATTTGATTCTGCGATTCATTCTTTATAATTTCACTTGACTTATGATTTCATTGCTTGGGGACAAGCAATGTGGTAAGTTTGGAGGGGGGGGGGGATGGGGTTGATTAGGCGTGAAATTGTTATGATTTATAGCTCGTTTTTCCTGTGTTTTGAGTAATTCAATGAGCATTTAGAGTCAATTGAGTACTTCATAAAATGATGAATTTACCTCTTTGATGCTCATAGCTGGATAGAGGGCGAAAAATGGAGTTCGTAGGACTTTGAATCGACTCAAACGGATGCCCGGATGAGAAGATATTGAAGAAATACAAAAAGTATTAGTACGTGCAAAGAAAAGTATCACTGGGTTCAAAGAAGGATGTGCTCGAGCACCACCGCTCGAGCACAAGGGGGATCGAGCTCCTATTGTGTTCTGGAAGAAGAGGCGCTCGACTAGGTTAAGTTCGAGCGCCACCGCTCGACCAGTGAGGGGTCGAGCGCTTTGAACGCTCTGGATAGAATACCCACTCGACCACATTGAGGTCGAGCACTAGCGGTCGACCACCACTCGAGCGCGCGATATTTTGATATTTTTCATCCGTTTTCGGCCCGTTGCTTATAAATACCCGATCCCAAGCTTGTTTTTAGACACCTTTTGATCACTTTTCATATTTTGGGCATACTTAGGGATTGGTAGAGAGATTTTTGGAGAGTTTCATACTTGTAACCGAGGTTTTGATTTATGAATTCTTAGTTTAGCTACTTCTTTTGAATCTTTTCATTTAATTCTTTCGTTTTTGAACCTTTGAGACTTCTAAACCATACTTTACCAGATTTATTGAGATTTTGAGATATTCTTTAGTTTATGCTTTCCAATTCTTTTGATTATTCAATTATGCAAATGTTCATCGTTCTTGTGATTGTTTTCGTTACTTCAACTACCATGTTAGGCTAGAACCCTTGCATGCTTGGGGTAGGATGAACTCGTAGAAGTAGGATGTTGGTACATAATTAGGATAATTTGTGATGTTTAGTGCTAGATCTCTTAATTAATTGAATTCTTAAAATAAACCCTAGAATTATCTTGGAATTGAGTACGAAAATTATTAGAGAGAGGACGATCTTATCACTCTTTAATAACGAGTAGGCTTAACGACATAGGTTATAGAAGGGGTTTATAATCTACCGGTTTATCTAGGGAGGACGACCGCATCACCATGGGTAAATACGAGTCTCATTAATTAAGCATAATCCATATAACTTGTTTAGTGGGTTGTGAAGTAGGTTGATATGACGAAGTATTAGGTTTAATTCTTGAGCTTTTAGTCTTTCAATCTGGTGATAGATTAGGGAAGTTGATTGCCTAGTTTTAGTACACTTAGGACTAATACTTGCACATCATGATTATTTTAGTTATCGTACCAGCTCCGTTAGTATACTTAGGGATTCCTATCCTGAGCATCATCATCTCATATTTTATTAAAACCCTTAGTTATTCGTTGGATTTCATTACTTGCAATATTAGTGGTAGAATATAGTGTAGTTTAATTCCATTCTTGAAGCCGAACATCCACTCATATTAACTACGACGCGTAGATCTCCAGGGCTCTATTCGCATACACACCCTCCCTTGGGTACGATATTACTTGGTCCCTATACTTGCCTATACTACAAGGAACCCATACGCTTGTGGGATAACTACTACTATAGCTAGTATTTTGCATTCAAGTCAGTAGGAAGCACACAATATTGCAAGAAAATTGAATGATTTTAAACTCAAAATACGTCATAAAATTTATAGGGGTAAATGACTATAATGGACGATCAAGATTAATATAAAAATATAAATGAATGAGATCAAAATGAATAAACGAGTTCACGAGAGATTTCAGATTTTGAAATATAAGAAAACTAGTGTTAAACCCACGAGTTTCGCGGGCATGAAGAATTATTGTTAGAATTTTTTTTTCAACACAATATAATTGTATTGTCTTTAATACACTATATGAACATAGTTGTGTTGTCTTTAATACACTATACACAACAAACATATAATTTCTCATTAAAAGTATACTTATTTCATTAAACACAGTTATAAAACCATACATAATAATATTAAACATAACATTTAAGCACATACAATAAAACAAATTTTCATAGTAATTTTTATTTATTATTTTATTAAGCACATGAGATAAAACGCAATACAATAATCACAAGTCTCTAAAAATCTCCCTATATACAACATTCGTTGTGTACTCAATACAAATAATTTTAGACCACCTTTACTCCTAACCCTCGATACTGTAACATACAATTGTCCGTGTGTGAAAATTGGTTTTGGCAGGTATAGCCCAACGGTCGAAAGATATTGACCCTGACTTTTATTAATAGTCATAGCAAAACACAATAATACGGGAAACTGCCTCCTCGTAAAATTTACAGGCATCGTTGCGTCTGAATTGCTCAAAGTCATTCTTGGGATGAAAACCTTATTTCCAACATTTTTTTCAAGAAATTACCTCAACTTCAATCACGTGATTTCCCATCCTAGTAACAATTAGTCTTGTCCCATTGCACAACCCATATTTCTGATCAATATTCCTCAAAAGAATAATAGGAACAACCTCCTTCAATATCAATTAATGGCTAGGCATACCACTACACTGAACAGTGTTTAAAAAATCCACTGACACCAGCTCTCCATTACCCCCAGGACGAAACTCCAATTTACAAACACTATTGTAGCTAAAAAAAAAAACCCTCGTTTCCCCAAGAATAATGGGGAGGATTCAGTCCATGTCTCGATGTATAGGCGCAAGAATAACATTATCTTCAAAATATTTATGCGTACATAGATTATTCTCGACGAACGGATAACTACTTCGAATGATAGTCAATAATAGGATCAACCTCATCACAGATGAGGTTTTCCAATGGAATCTCAATATCCACAAAACAATCCCTACCGTGACCGAGTTTGTCATCCCCAACTTTCAATATCCAATCAGAAAATTCAGCAATTCTAATGTTGCTTGAATCAGAACATGAACTTTCGACTGCCAACCACATATTCCTTATTAATCTAAGCACTTGAAAATAGAGCCACAAATACACGCAGAAATTAACTAATCAATGGAGGAATACTTAATATCAAAGATAAGTAGTTATCATTCAATTAAAAAAAAAGACTACCTTGCAGTAATCCCACAAGTACGATGAATTAATGGTAGAATGTTAACATCTTCCCTTCTTCCATTTGGTATAACTTGAAGTATTTGCTCGAAATCCCCACTAAGAAAAACAGTTTTACCTCCAAACGGTAAAGCACTCACACGGATACATCAGAATTCCTAACAATATCTCGTAAAGTACGATCCAACGCTTTGAAACTAAATCTGTCTACCATAGGCATCTCATCCCAAATTATTAGTTTGGCCATTATCAGTAGTTCCAATAACCCTGATCCATGAAGTACGTGACACAAGGACGACTCATCAATATTTACGGGAATGACAAATCTCGAATGAGCGGTACGCCCACCTGGAAGAAGAAGCACTGCAATTCCACTCAAATCAACATTCAAAACTACATGGCCACTCGCATCTTACAACAGCTGAAAGTGTCTTCCAAATATACATCTTTCTAGTTCCACCATATCCATATAAGAAGAAAATACCACCCTTTCGACTCACAACAGCATCGAGTATCTCGTAAAAACAGACTTCTATTCAGAAGTGATCATAGAACTCAGGCTCGTATACTCATAAAATATAGGTCAAATAAAGCCCGATTATGATATGCCCAATTAGCCTTATTTTATAAAAAAAAAATTCTAAATTGGCTAAAATTAAAAGATAGTATTATAGTTTTGCAAGTTTGTAAATATATTATCCTAATTTTTTATGTTCGTAAAGATATCATCTCAATTTTGCAAGCCGGTAAAAATATTTTCTTATTCTATAAAAACTCATAAGGTAGAGTCCTAAAATAATAATTTTTGCCTTATAACCAATTTAATTAATGGCAACAAAGAGTATTAATTGTTTATTTAAAGAACATTATTTGGTTAAAGTAATGCGTGTCTAAAAATAATTTTAAAGTGGTACATACATGAAACTATTTAATTATAAAATATACTCACAATAGTAATATTTTATGATTAAAGTATGTAATACCACATTGAGGTTAATTATGTTTCTAATTTATCACCAATATTATCTGAACTATGAATTTATATGTGTTACACCCGATAATACTGTCCAACCAACGGGCTAGCGGGTTAATCGATTGAGACGAGGCAAGGGAAGAGAGACGTCGGTGAGCTCAGCTGAACCGTCGGGTAGAGAGCTGGAGAAGCTGCGACGGTGATCTCCCGAAGGGCAGCGAGAAGACCCCTGGCGGGATCGGCGAAGGCCCATCGGCCAGCAGGTAGGTTTCTGGCCATCCCGTTGGACCTTCTGCCCGCTACCCGTAGACACTCGCCCGTGGGTACCCGCTGGAAGATCACTACCTGCCTACCCGTCTACCCGTCTACAGGCGTCGCCAGCTACTTGGCCCGTCCAGTCCCATCGAACGTGCGGATGTGACAGGGTCAAAGTAGGGCCAGTAGGAGGGGTCTCATCAATAGAGGTCAACAGGGCCACGTGGCACGCTCCCATTGGTCTATAGAAGGGGCTGTAGCCAATCATGACTGAGCAGCTAGGATTTAGTGGGGCCCGCAGACAGATCTAATCAAGTGGGTGAATCCACCTTGTACACTATAAATAGGGCCTTAAATGCTCATTTTTAACACACATCTCATTTATTACAAAGACTCCCTTGAGAGCTCATTTACTACAATATTTATTTCTTTCAGTTATTATAGTTCGTAATTCCTACCCGCTAGGAACCAGACGGCGAGTTTCTCACGAAATCGTTGTTAACAATATGTATACAATAAGTCATACCTTATAAATCATCTCTAAATTAACTCATATACGCAAAAAAATATTTATTTAGAACATTATCTTATGGGTGTTTGTGAAATTATGACACTGTGTTTTTTGGATTACAAATATATGAAACTATCTCTATAGGCTAATATAATTAGAACATTATCTACAATCTTGCAAAATAAGAACATTATCTTTTATGTTGGGCAAATTTAGGCCAAATTTTATAAATTGTGGGTCAAAGAAATTCTGATTATAATATGCCCATTTGATCGAGTTTTATAAAAAAAATTAGCCTAAATTGGCCAAAATTAAAAAATAGTATCCTAGTTTTGCAAGTTTGTAAAGATATTGGCTAATTTTGCAAGTTCGTAAAAATATTTCTCAAATTTTCAAGCCCATAAGATAGTGTCCTAATTTTACAAACACTCATAAGGTAGTTAATTAGGCGTGAAATTGTTAGATTTTATAGCTCGTTTTGCCCGTGTTTTGATTAATTTCAATGAGTATTTAAAGTCAATTGAGTACTATTTTCATGAACTAATGAATTTGTCTCTTGTGTGCGCATAAATGGATAGAGGGCGAAGAATGGAGTTCGTAGGACTTTGAATTGACTCAAACAGATTCCCGGATGAGAAGATATGGAAGAAATACGAGAAGTACTAGTCTGAACGAGCAAAAGTATCATTTGGCCCGAAGAAGGAGGACTCAAGCAAGAAGAGGTCGAGTCCTTTGAGCTCGAGTCCTAGTCAAACCCTTGAGAAATAAGGCACTCGACCAGGCCTTGCTTGAGTCCTAGGGACTCAAGTGGTCGAGTGCGCACTCGATCAAGAAGCGGTCGAGGAGCTCGAGGCCTATTCATGCGCTGGAAGAAGGAAACACTCGACCGCCTAGAGCTCGAGCCCTAGGGACTCGACCTAGGGCAGCTCGAGTGCTATATGGGCTATTTCGGCCCATGAGCGTGAAAATCAACCTGTTGCCAATATATACCTCATCCCAAACATGTTTTTGGACACCACAGAACATATAAAGATATATTTTGGAGAGAGAAGAGCACCCCGAGTTCGAGCAAGCTTATTTTACTTTCAATTGAGGTTTAAACATTATGAATTCATAGTTAGGTTTTGGTTTTGTTATTCTTCTATTTCGTCCTTTGATATTTGACACTTGAGACTTCTGATTTCTTGATTAATTCGATTTTCGTTCTTGGATTTAATTTATTTCTTTAAAACCCTAGTTTATGCTTTTTAATTCATTAATTCAAATTATCATGCTTATGTTCGTTGCTTATTTAATTGCTTTCGCTATCATTAAAACCATACTAGGCTAAAACCCTTGTATGCTTGGGGTAGGATGAACTCGTAGAAGTAGGATATTGGTACGTAATTAGAATAACACGTGATGTTTAATGCTAGTTCTCTTAATTAATTGAATGCTTAAAATAAACCCTAGCATTATCTTAGAATTGAGTACGAAAATTATTAGAGAGAGGATGGTCGTATCACTCTTTGATAACGAATAGGCTTAACGATAGGGTTATAGAAGAGGTTTATAATCTACCGGTTTATCTAGGGAGGACGACAGTATCACCTTGGGTAAATAAGGGTCTCATTAATTAAGCATAATCCATATAACTTGTTTAGTGGGTTGTGAAATAGGTTGATTTGACGAAGTATTAGGGTTAAATCTTGAGCTTTTTAGTGTTTCAATCTGGTGCTAGATTAGGGAAGTTGATTGCCTAGTTTTAGTACACTTAGGATTAATACTTGCACATCACGGTTGTTTTAATTATCGTACTAGCTCCGTTAGTATACGTAGGAATTCCTATCCTGAGCATCACTATTCCATATTTGATTAAACCCTTTATTCTTTATTTGATTTTATTATTTTCATTGATAGAAGCAGATTTTAGAGTAGTTTGATTACATTTCTAAACCAAAACATACACTCATATTAACTACGACGCGTAGATCTTCAGGGCACTATTCGCATACATACCTTCCCTTGGGTTCGATACTACTTGGTCCCTATACTTGGACATACTAAAGTGATCCCATATTCTTGTGGGGTGATTACTAGTATAGCTAGTATTTTGCATTCAAGTCAATGGGGGCGTTGCCGGGGAAGGCGATGTATGTCCATTGAGTAGGACTTGAAGATAGTTTAATAGTTAGTAGTGAGTGCTTTTATTTTCTGTTTTATTAGTTGTAGCCTGGTGCATTTGATCTTTCTTGTTGAGTACTCAGGTATATGAAAACACGCTCAAAGGGAGAAATGAGCGAAGATCGAACAAATTTAGACCCTGAGACTATAGCTAGAAGGAATCGAGCCTTCTAGAGAAGGATGAATACCACAAGAGGTGGTGACGAGAATTTAAATCAGAATTTCAGCGGTGATTTGGATCTCGCTGCTGAAGAGTATGAACGGAATGTGGGACGGGTTGAAGGTGCTAAGGGAGTCGATAATCAAAAGCAAACACCTCATGGGGAGAGCACCAGCCAAAACACCATTCAACAGACTCTGAGCGATCCCGCTGAAAACCAGAATCAAGTCATCCACCAAAATCCACGACACCCTGTCTACCCACAAAACAACCCACCTTATCCTTACCCATACCCACCATATCCGTTCCCACCATACTACCCTCCACACCCTACTTATAACCAACCTCATATTCTACATATACCTCTACCACCAGTTTATCCTCAGCACGTTCCTCAGAACACTGATCTTGGTATGGCAATCAGAGGAAGGTTATCGGCGCAGCCGCAACGGTATTATGATGTAGTAGCATTGCCACCAGTGGAAGCAAATAATTTCTCTATTGCTCCCGGGATATTAAAGATTCTTACTGAGAATTAATTTAGATGAGAAGTAGGGAAAGATAATCCTCATACTCACTTGAGGAATTTTCTGATGATTGCCTCAACTTTCAACCATAATGGCATGTCTAAAGATGCAAAGAGGCTCAGATTGTTCCAGTTTTCTTTAACTGGAATTGTGAAGGAGTGTTATGATAACACGCTCCCACGGGGAGGTGTAACCACATGTGCCGAGCTCGAGTGTCTGTTCCTCGAGTGATTCTACCCTCCGTCTAGAATGATCAAAGCAAGGGTAGAGATCTCGTCTTTCAAGCAGAAGCCAGGAGAAAACTTACGTCAGGCTTGGGAGAGATTCTATAATATGCTCATTGAGTGCCCACAACACGGGTACAATGAAGGTGACATCATGGCTTATTTCTATTATGGAGCTAGCAAGGAAGGTCAAGACCACCTTGATGCATGTGCTAGTGGAGCGTTATTGAATTGTGGTGCAGCTTGGTGTAGAGAGATTGTTGATAACATTGTCAAGAATGCGGGGCAATGGAATGAGGAGTTTCAGCGAGCTTATCAGATGGATGAGAGTGAGGGTACTAGAAAGCTGTTGATGGTAATGATGGAGAAGATCAGCAATCTAGAGGTTGAGCAGAATCTGAGTGGAGGGAATACTGCAGTGAGTGAGAAAGTAGACCACCCAGCAAGCCAACATAAGGAGGCCAACTATATGGGAGGGCCTAATTACAATCAGAATGGCTATCAAGGTGGAAATTATCAGGGGCGACCAACTTATGGTCAACCGTTTGTACCACTGGGTCCACAGCCTCCTCAAAATCAATGGAGGAATACTCAGGGGTATCAAGGAGGCCAGCAGCCTCCTCAGAATCAATGGAGGAAGAATGAAAATTTCTCTTATAGCAATCCGAGAGCGGGTATAACTGTGCCTCCAAATGTCAACCCTGGCTCAAAACTCCCCGGAGGAGAAGGAGGTGGTACCACTGATGAGATGTTACGTGTCATTCTGCATAAGGTGGAGGAAGGTAGTAAGAGGTTATCCTCTCTGGAATATGATGTGAAGGAGATGAGTAAGAAGAATGATCAGCGTGATCAAGATCTCTAGAAGAGGGATATGCATCGGAATAGAATTCAGCAAGAGAACAATTAGCGATTCACTTCCATGGAGTATCAGATTAGCCCGACTGCGAAATCATTGGGTAGAGAGCCCGGGAAATATCCTTCTATGCCGGAGGGAAACCCGAAAGAGCAATGCAAGGGGATCCAACTAAGAAGTGGAACCAAATATGATGGCCCTGAGATGCCTGCTGACTCAGAGATGCCCCAAGGAGAGATTGAAACAGAAGGGAAAGAGCATAAGGAAGATAGAGATGAGATTGAGGAAGTAGAAGTTGAGTAAGAGGTTGAGGGTGAAGGCACTCAAAATAGTAAAGATATGAATGAGTCCCAGAAGGGCAAAGACCTTGAGGAGGAAAAGATTGAGGAGATTGAGATAATACCAAAGTGAAAGAAGGCAAAAGAAGCAAGGAAGAATGTGAAGGAGACCGAGCGGGATGAATGGGGGGTACCCAAATTTGTGATACCCGTCCCATATCCGCAACGTTTTAATGTTTTTAAAAAGCTGCATATTAACATACCTTTTTATGATGCTTTGGAACAGATGCCTAATTATGCCAAGTTCCTGAATGACTTGATAGCTAAGAGGAGGAGAGTTGATGAGCCCAAGCTGGTGTAGCTGAACCATAAGGCGAGTGCATTAGTGCACAAAGTGCTTCCCCCGAAGTTGAAAGATCCCGGGAGTTTTACGATCTTATGTGATATCGGGGATGGAGTCAAGAAGGGAGCGTTGTGCGATCTTGGAGCGAGCATCAATCTTATGCTCTTGTCACTATTCAAGAAGTTGGAAGGTGGAGAACTTCAGCCGACAATGATGATACTTCAACTCGCCGACCGGTCTATTACTCGACCTCAAGGTGTGGTTGAAGACGTCCTTGTTAAGGTGGGAGATCATATATTTCCAGCTGATTTTGTGGTGCTTGACATGGAGGAGGATGAGCGCGTTCCTTTGATCTTGGGAAGGCCTTTCCTAGCCATGACCGGGATGGTGTTAGATGTGGCGATGATAAGTCGTAATTCTTGTATAAATTATGTGTTTCAATTAGTTGTTTTGTAACAACAATTTAATATTTTACTTGTAATTGCACGACTTATTTTATTACAGTCTCAATGCTTTGATTGTGTATTATTCTATCATTTTCAGGGTATTTTGGAACCTTTTTAATTAAGCTTGAGACGGGTCAAACTTGGAGGTGCGAGTGAGTGCAAATGGATCGAGCCAAATACAAATACGTAGTTCAACATGTGGTGGATTTTAATTAGCACATGTTTTTCATGGAACCAAGATTGCATTAAAGCCTATTATCAAGGCTCTTCAAAGCTACCTACGATCAAGCCTTGAGAATTCCCACATGTTGATTTAATCATCAATTTGGCTCAAGGACTTTAATAGCATTAAAAGTAGTTCCACTATATAAAGTCATCATTGGACCTATGGAGGAGGGCAACTTTTGAGAGAGAAACACAATAATTTTAGAAGTGTTTTGTCTTATTTCTTTATCATTTCACTTAGCCATGTTTAGTGGCTAAGTTCTTGTTCTAGTCCAAGGATATGTTGAACCTTGAATTATTTTCCCATTTAATTATTTGGTGACGGTTTTAATTTCATCCTATCTCGATTTCTTTGCTATTTGTTTATATGCTAAGCATGTCCAATTAATTAATTAATTTGGTTTGGCCACCCGAGTTTGTTAGTTAATTGATTCTAGCTAAATTACACTTTATAATCCGTAATTGTTATAAATGTGTAATTGGAGTAGCAAATAGGGCAGAACACCCTAGGGATAGCGAAGTCTAGATTGTATGATTCGGACGTTTCGCTATTATTTTGGTTCATTAATGCATTCAATGAATTGAATCTCGAATACATATTTTGGGGTTATTCATTAGAATAGGTTAATTGGGGGTCGTACCTACTGTTTAATAAACTTAAGAAATAATTCGGACTAGTTTGGTCGTACCACTGGTCTAGGGGCAAGATTCGAGTTAGGGCTGAGATAAACCATGAACCTTAATTAAATTGGTGGAATTATTCTTGTGGATACTATCCAAGGGCTAGATTATTTTTACTTATTGAATTTTTATTTTATTTTCTCGCATTTTATTAGTTATTCAACCAACCAAACCCCCCCCCCCCCCCTTTATAGTTTTATTACACGAATATACTCAATAAAATTACAACTGTTCCTAAGAGTTCAACCCTTACTTATCATACTATACTAGAGGATTAGTCGAGGTAAAATAATATATTAATTTGGTGCGCCGACGACAGCACACCAAATTTTGGCGCCGTTGCCGGGGAACTGTGTAATTTTTATTGAATTTTTCGTGTTTTAATTTTAGTTAAAAAAAATATTTCTTGAAAAAAAAAGTAAAAAAAAGAAAATTTAAAAGAAAATCGTCGAGCCAACGACGTTAAAAAAAGGCGCTGATTGGGAGGCAACCCAATATTTTTAATTTTCACTTTCCTTATGTTTTTCTTATTTTAGTTTAATAAGTTTCTCTCTATTTGTCTCTTTTACCAAGTATCAATGAAGCCTAATGGAGTTGCTGAAAAAAATAAGAGAAAGAGTCCAAGTCTCCATTGTCACTCCCAACTCACGCTCACAAACCTTGCCACCAAGTGAAATACCGGTAACCCCGTTCCACTCTATTTAAATTCTTTCATACGTGATTAGTTTTTATATATCTTGTATAATTGTGCTAGAGACTATCACATGTTTAGGTGTGGGGGGTGGGAGGGGGGGGGGGGAGATATATGATATTTTGGTGGTTTGGTTTTCTTTGGTTGATTTAAAATTCCATGTTTTGTTGAATTGAGTCTTATATCATGAAGAGTGTTAGGTGTAAATGATAATATTTTTGGGATAAAGTGAAGTATTTTGTTGATATTGATAATTGAATGAATGAAAATGTGCAAGAGCCACTCTGTGGGAAGAGTTGAAAAAAATCAGAAAAGTGTTGTTATTTTTGTTGGGAAAAACTAATGTGGTGATTACTTGGTACATTAATTCTTGATGTATTTAAAAGTTACCAAGTAAAGTGAAAAATGAGTATGGGTGATATGTATTGAAAAATATAGTGAATGGGGGATAAATTTCTTATGCGTGCTTTGAATTCACAACTTCTTGACTTGATATAGCCCACATTCTACTCCTTATCCAACCCCTAACCAAAGCCCCATTACAACCCTTATAAAGACCCTTTGATTTTTGCATGATATTCATAAATTAGTGGTGGAGATTTGATATATAAGCAAGCTTATAGTAATGACATATTGTGTTTTGATATTGAGTGATTTTTTGTTTCCTTGCAAACACTTGAGGGAATTGAGTGATATCCTTGTGAGGTATTGAATCTTGTCACATTTGGCTTTGTGATATTATTAATTATTGATGAAGTGCCTTATTTTGTTCTAAAAAATAGTGTCATGATCACTCTACATTTTGGATTGTTATTGTCTCGATTTTTCACGGTTTGGTATTTTGGATTAATTCTCTTGAACTTGGATAAAAAAAAACAAATTGAGTTTTTGTGATATTGATTCCTAATTTCCTATACACCTTATGCTTTGGTCTTAGTGCATACTTGAGGACAAGTATGGTTTAGGTGTGGGGGAATTTGATAAGTCGTAATTCTTGTATAAATTAAGTGTTTCAATTAGTTGTTTTGTAACAACAATTTAATATTTTACTTGTAATTGCACGACTTATTTTATTACAGTCTCAATGCTTTGATTGTGTATTATTCTATCATTTTCAGGGTATTTTGGAACCTTTTTAATTAAGCTTGAGATGGGTCAAACTTGGAGGTGCGAGTGAGTGCAAATGGATCGAGCCAAATACAAATACGTAGTTCAACATGTGGTGGATTTTAATTAGCATATGTTTTTCATGGAACCAAGATTGCATTAAAGCCTATTATCAAGGCTCTTCAAAGCTACCTACGATCAAGCCTTGAGAATTCCCAAATGTTGATTTAATCATCAATTTGGCTCAAGGACTTTAATAGCATTAAAAGTAGCTCCACTATATAAAGTCATCATTGGACCTATGGAGGAGGGCAACTTTTGAGAGAGAAACACAATAATTTTAGAAGTGTATTGTCTTATTTCTTTATCATTTCACTTAGCCATGTTTAGTGGCTAAGTTCTTGTTCTAGTCCAAGGATATGTTGAACCTTGAATTATTTTCCCATTTTGGTGACGGTTTTAATTTCATCCTATCTCGATTTCTTTGCTATTTGTTTATATGCTAAGCATGTCCAATTAATTAATTAATTTGGTTTGGCCACCCGAGTTTGTTAGTTAATTGATTCTAGCTAAATTACACTTTATAATCTGTAATTGTTATAAATGTGTAATTGGAGTAGCAAATAGGGCAGAACACCCTAGGGATAGCGAAGTCTAGATTGTATGATTCGGACGTTTTGCTTTCATAGTCTAGTTTGTCCTATTATTTTGGTTCATTAATGCATTCAATGAATTGAATCTCGAATACATGTTTTGGGGTTATTCATTAGAATAGGTTAATTGGGGGTCGTACCTACTGATTAATAAACTTAAGAAATAATTCGGACTAGTTTGGTCGTACCACTGGTCTAGGGGCAAGATTCGAGTTAGGGCTGAGATAAACCATGAACCTTAATTAAATTGGTGGAATTATTCTTGTGGATACTATCCAAGGGCTAGATTATTTTTACTTATTGAATTTTTATTTTGTTTTCTCGCATTTTAGTAGTTATTCAACCAACCAAACCCCCCCTTTTATAGTTTGTTACACGAATATACTCAATAAAATTACAACCGTTCCTCGTGGGTTCAACCCTTACTTATCATACTATACTAGAGGATTAGTCGAGGTAAAATAATATATTAATTTGGTGCGCCGACGACAGCACACCAGGCGAATAGGAAGATCACGTTGAAAATTGATGATCAAGAGGTGAGGATTTCCCTATACGAGGCCATGAAGTACCCTATGGAGGAAGAGAGTTCGGAATTGAAAAGGGTAGATGTGGCCAAAGGAGAAGAGAAATGAGGAGTTGAGAAGAAAAAGTTCAAACTCAAGAAATTGTTTAGTAAGACTCCTTCAGATAAAGGTGAGAAGAAATTGAGACCCCCACCACTTGAGGTTGAGAAGAGGGGATTGAAGTAGAAGGGTTATCAAGGAAAGGAATTCCACCACCACTCTTATGAGAGTAAGAGAGGTAAATTTGAGTATTATATCCCATAAGCTTCTTTGAGCTCGGTCCGGCATTAGGACCTTAAAAATAGCGCTAAGTGAGAGGCAACCCATTTTATTTGCTTTTGAGTATTTTTAGTTATTAGGGTGTTGTTTTGAGTCGTATGTTCTAACCTCGTATTTGAGTGAGTTGATTGTAGGATTGTCTCGAGGGAGTAAAGGTATCATGGAGTTATTCAAAAGGAAGGAACTCAAGAAAGGGAGTGTGCCAAGTTGATTAAGAGAAACATGAATTATTTAGATGAGGTAACCCACAACCCCAAACTTAGATCGCTTCACAAGGTCGAAGTTTGGGGGGGTGGAGTTTTTATATATTTTTTTGGTTACATGGCACAGGCGCACACCCTCACTTTGAGTTGAGTTAGGATATATATTGTGCCTTGAGGTGCTTCTTGAGCTGATATTGCTTTGATGTGCTACTACATATTTCATGCCTATCAGTTCTCTTATGCTTGTTGATTGCTATCTTTGAGTGTGAGTATGAGTTAGTGAGTTGTGGAGTTGAGTTAGGGACTATATTGTGTGAGTGTAGGAGTTAGAGTTGATTTAAGAGGGAACTTGTATACTTAAGAATTTTCCTTTTGAATACTTGTGTGATGAGAGTGAGAATTCACTAGGACTAGCATGGATGTGAAAGCTGTGAGATTTGAGCTTTTAGAGATTAAAATGCATAAATTGATCTCTTCGTTTGTGAGTGAATCATCACCGTAGAGGATGCTAGAACTTGTGTGTGCTCTCGCTTCTTGATTGTGTCTAGATTTGTATGCTGAAAGTGATATTAGACCATCTTTGATTTGTTGAGTCACTTAGCCAAAATGAGCCTACCAATGACACTTATCCCTTGTTAGCCCGTTTGAGCCTTAGCCTATTTTATTTTCTAGCACATTCAAACTTAACCAAATTCTTAAACTCTTTTTGTCCCAATTTAAGTGGAGAATAGGAAAAGTTGTGAATGAGAAAGGGATCGAGTTGAGTTGAAAAAGGAGAATTATTAAAGCTTGAGTTTAACTGAGAAGAAGGTGTAATGAGCTTGTAAGTTGTGGGAAAGAACAATGAATTTGAGAATGAGAAAAAGAAATATGAGCTCATATATATGTGAAAGAGAAAAAAAGAGTGAAGTGATTGAAAAAGTGAAAAGAACTAGAGAAAAAAATTGAAGTGTTGAGAGTAGTTGAAATCGAAAGTGCATTGCATGAAGAAGTTTGAAGTATTCTGTTCTTCGTCTCGAAGTACTAAAGTTGAATTTTCTATTCTCCATTCACTTGATCCACTTAACCCATATAGTTACTCCACCTGTTCAAAGAGCCTTCATTACAACCTTGATAAAGTCTTTTTTTATTCGGCATTGACTTCTACAGAATGGTCGAAGTTGAGAGTGCTTACAAACCTATGGCTGCTGATATGTGTGATTGATTGATTGAGTGTTTCCCTTAATACTGATATACATTTGTGAGGGAGTGAAACACATCGTTGAGTGCACATCCATGTTTCATCTTGGTGTTTCTTGCTATTATTGCATAAATAAGATGAATGGTGTGAGTTTGTAAATGTGTGAACGATCTTTGAAACTTGAGCTCGATTACTTGCATAATTTGGCTCTTGACCCATTCCTAACAATTTCACTTGACTTATTATTTCGTTGCTTGAGGACAAGCAACATGGTAAGTTTGGGGGGGTTGATTAGGTGTGAAATTGTTAGATTTTATAGCTCGTTTTGCCCGTGTTTTGATTAATTTGTCTCTTATGTGCTCATAGATGGATAGAGGGTGAAGAATGGAGTTCGTAGGACTTTGAATTGACTCAAACGGATTCCCGGATGAGAAGATATGGAAGAAATACGAGATGTACTAGTCTGAACAAGTAAAAGTATCATTTGGCCCGAAGAAGGAGAACTCAAGCAAGAAGAGGTCGAGTCCTAAGGACTCGACCAACTTGAGCTCGAGTCCTAGTCAAACACTGGAGAAATAAGGCACTCGACCAGGCCTTGCTCGAGTCCTAGGGACTCGAGTGGTCGAGTGCGCACTCGATCAAGAAGCGATAAAGTCCTAAGGACTCGACCAGGAGGAGCTCGAGTCCTATTCGTGCGCTAGAAGAAGGAATCACTCGACCGCCTAGAGCTCGAGTCCTAGGGACTCGACCTAGGGCAGCTCGAGTGCTATATGGGCTATTTCGGCCCATGAGCGTGAAAATCAACCCGTTGCCTATATATACCTCATCCCAAACACATTTTTGGACACCACGGAACATATATAGATAGATTTTAGAGAGAGAAGAGCACCCCGAGTTCGAGCAAGCTTATTTTACTTTCAATTGATGTTTAAACATTACGAATTCATAGTTAGGTTTTGATTTCGTTATTCTCCTCTTTCGTCCTTTGATATTTGACACTTGACACTTCTGATTTCTTGATTAATTCGATTTTCGTTCTTGGATTTAATTTCTTTCTTTAAAACCCTAGTTTATGCTTTTTAATTCTTTAATTCAAATCGTCATGCTTATGTTCGTTTCTTATTTAATTGCTTTCTCTATCATTAAAACCATGCTAGGCTAAAACCCTTGTGTGCTTGGGGTAGGATGAACTCGTAGAAGTAGGATATTGGTACGTAATTAGAATAACACGTGATGTTTAGTGCTAGTTCTCTTAATTAATTGAATGCTTAAAATAAACCCTAGAATTATCTTAGAATTGAGTACGAAAATTATTAAATAGAGGACGATCATATCACTCTTTGATAACGAATAGACTTAACGATAGGGTTATAGAAGGGGTTTATAATCTACCGGTTTATCTAGGGAGGACGACCGTATCACCTTGGGTAAATAAGGGTCTCATTAATTAAGAATAATCCATAAACTTGTTTAGTGGGTTGTGAAGTAGGTTGATTTGACGAAGTATTATGGTTAATTCTTGAGCTTTTAGTGTTTCAATCTGGTGCTAGATTAGGGAAGTTGATTGCCTAGTTTTAGTACACTTAGGATTAATACTTGCATATCACGGTTGTTTTAATTATCGTACTAGCTCCGTTAGTATACGTAGGAATTCCTATCCTGAGCATCACCATTCCATATTTGATTAAACCCCCTGTTCTTTATTTGATTTTATTATTTGCATTGATAGAAGTAGATTTTAGAGTAGTTAGATTACATTCCTAAACCAAAACATACACTCATATTAACTACGACGCGTACATACCTTCCCTTGGGTTCAATACTACTTGGTCCCTATACTTGCACATACTAAAGTGATCTCATACTCTTGTGGGGTGATTACTAGTATAGTTAGTATTTTGTGTTCAAGTCAGTAGTGTCCTAAAATAACAATTTTTCGCTTATAACCAATATATTTAAGAAAATCAAGATTGAGAAACAAAAAAATAAGGCCAATTCAATGGAGAAAAATATTGAACTTTTTAAAAAAATCTTATACTACTTGGGTTCAATACTACTTGGTCCCTATACTTGCACATATACTTGCATACATACCTTCAGGGCTCTATTCGCATACATACCTTCCCTTGAATTCGATACTACTTGGTCCCTATACTTGCACATACTAAAGTGATCTCATACTCTTGTGGGGTGATTACTAGTATAGCTAGTATTTTGCGTTTAAGTCAGTAGTGTCCTAAAATAATAATTTTTCGCTTATAACCAATATATTTAAGAAAATCAAGATTGAGAAACCAAAAAATAAGGTCAATTCAATGGAGAAAAATATTGAACTTTTAAAAAAAAATCTTATGATAACCGCTTCAGAGAAGAGTTAAGAGAGTTGACTCGATCTCTAGTTGTTGTTTTGTATAATCAAAACTATAATTAATTAATCTATTAGACATTATAATACCATTCGTTGTCTTTTAAATAAGTCTTTTAATATGTGAAAACTATTTTCTAGTTAATTATCTACTTTTGTTGTAGAGTTGTCAATTGTTTATTTAAAGAACATTAACTGATTAAAGTAATGCGTGTCTAATAATAATTATAAAGTGGTACATATACGAAATAATTTAATTGTAAAATATACTCCCAATAGAATTTTTTTATGATTAAATTATGTAATACTTAAATAATGTATTATGATTCTAATCTATCACCCATGTTGTCTAAACTACAAATTGATAAGTATACAATAAGTCATACCTTATAACTTATCACTAAATTAATTCATATACGCAAGAATTTTTTTTTTAGGACATTATCTTATGGGTGTTTGTAAAATTAGGACACTATATTTTCGAGCTTACAAATATATGAAACTATCTTTATGGGCTAATAAAATTAGAACATTATCTTACAATCTTGCAAAATAAGGACACTATATTTTAGGTTGGGGAATTTTACGCCAAACTTTATAAAATGTAGGTCAAACAAAGCCCAATTACGATATGCCAATTTGGCCATATTTTATAAATTTTTGGCCTAAATTGGCCAAATTTAAAAGATAGGGTCTTACTTTTGCAGCTTTGTAAAGATACTGTCTTAATTTTGTAAATTCGTAAAGATATTATCTCATTTTGGCAAACCCATAAAGATAGTGTCCTAATTTGACAAACACTCATAAGGTAAATTCCTAAAGTAACAAATTTTCCCTTCTAACCAATATATTTTAGAAAAGCAAGATCGAGATACCAAAAAAGTTCAACTTTAATGGGGAAAAGTATGGAAGTTTTTTCAAAAAATATATTCTAACTATAACCGCTTCAGATAAGAGTTGAGAGAGTTGACTTGATCAGTCTCGTCCCATTACACAACCCAGATTTTTTTTATCAATATTTCTCAAGAAAACAATAGTAACCCATTCCTTTAATATCAATCTATGGCTAGTCATACCACAACACTTGACAGAGTTTAAAAAATCCACTGAAACCAACTCTCCATTACCTACAGGACGAAACTCCAATTTATAAACACTATGACAACTCAAATAAACCTTTATTTCCCCAGAAATAAAAGAGAGGATCTTCTCATTGGTACAATCTACACCTCGATGTGTGGGCACAAAAATTGCGGTATCTTCAAAATATTTTTGTGTACGTAGATTATTCTCAACAGACGGATAGATACTTCGAATGATAACCATAATAGGATCAACCTCATCACATATAAGATTTTCAAATGGAATCTCAATATCCGCAAAACCATCATGACCACCGCGACGGACTTGAACGCAAAATACTAGCTATACTAGTAGTTACCCCACCAAGAGTATGGGATCTCTGTAGTATGTGCAAGTATAGGGACCAAGTAGTATCGAACCCAAGGGAAAGTGTGTAGGTGAATAGAGCCCTGAAGATCTACGCGTCATAGTTAATATGAGTGTATGTTCGGGTTTGAGAATGTAATTTAACTATTCTAAACTCTACTTCTATTAATGCAAATAATGAAATCAAACAATTAACTATGGGTTTAATCAAGTACGAGATGGTGATGCTTAGGATAGAAATTCCTACGTATACTAACAGAGTTAGTACAATAATTAAAATAACCGCGATGTGCAAGTATTAATCCTAAGTGTACTAGAACTAGGCAATCAACTTCCCTAATCTAGCACCAAATTGAAAGACTAAAAGCTCAAGAATTAACCCTAATACTTCTTCATATCACCCTATGTCACAACCCACTAAACAAGTTATATGGATTATGCTTAATTAATGAGACCCTTATTTACCCAAGGTGATGCGGTCGTCCTCCCTAGATAAACCGGTAGATTATAAACCCCTTCTAAAACCCTATTGTTAAGCCTATTCGTTATTAAAGAGTGATAAGATCGTCCTCTCTCTAATAACTTTCGTACTTAATTCCAATATAATTCTAAGGTTATTTTAAGCATTCAATTAATTAAGAGAACTAGCACTAAACATCTCGAGTTATTCTAATTACGTACCAAAATCCTACTTCTACGAGTTCATCCTACCCCAAGCATACAAGGGTTTTAGCCTAACATGGTTTTAACGATAACGAAAGCAATTAAACAAGCAACGGACATAAACATGACGAATTGAATTGAAAAACTCAAGAACATAAACTAGGGTTTTGAAGAAAGAAGATTAATCTAAGAAGAATATCAAATAACGAAGAAATCAAAGGTCTCGCGTAATAAGTGTTGAAGAACGAAAGAAAGAAAATCAAAATAAAAATCTAAACTATGAATTCGTGATGCCAAAACCTCGATTACATGTAAAATATGCTTGCTCAAACTCTAGGTTCTCTTCTCTCTCCAAAAACACTCTCTATGTGTGAAGTGGTGTCCAAAAACGAGCTTGGAATGATGTATTTATAGATATGGGCCACTTCGAATAACATCGGCCGAAAATCGGGTTGAACAGGTCAAAATCGCGCACTTTTGGGTGATGGTCGAGCGGTGGTGCTCGACCCCCTCTTTGCTCAAATGGGGGTGCTTCCAGTGGGCGTTGGGCGCTCGAGCTGCCACTGCTCGAGCGGTGGCGCTCGAGCGAAATTGCTCGAGCAAAATTGCTCGAATGGTGGCAGAGCTCGAATGGGGTCACTCAAGCGTGAGTGCTCGAGCGGCTAAAACTCTCTGTAAGACAAGGCATTCGAGCAAATGCCTTGCTCGAGCGGGGGTGCTCGACCCAACTTGGTCGAATGGCTCTCTTCTTCAACTAAGTGATATTTTTCCTTGCACGAACTAATACTATTCGTATTTCTTCAATATCTTCTCATCCGAGCATCCGTTTGAGTCGATTCAAAGTCCTACGAACTCTACTTTTCGCCCTCTATCCATCTATGAGCATCAAAGAGGCAAATTTATCAATTTATGGAAATAATACTCAATTGACTCCAAATACTCATCAAATTCACTCAAAACACGGGTAAAACGAGCTACGAATCATGACAATTTCACGCCTAATCAGTGACCGGGCTTGTCATCCCCAACTTTCAATATCCAATCTGAAAATTCAGCAATTCCACTGTTGCTCAAATCAGAAAGATGTACTTCCGACCTCCAACCTCATATTCTTTGTCAACATAAGCACCTAATCACAGAGCCACAAATACACACATAAATTAACCAATCAACGGAATTTTTTGTAAAGATCCTAATTCTGCAAGTTCGTAAAGTATTTTCTCAAATTTGCGAGCCCTCAAAGATAATTTTAAAAATAAAAATTATTATAAAGTGGTTCACATATGAAACAATTTAATTCTACAACATACACTCAATAGTAATATTTTATGATTAAAATATGTAATACCACATTAAGTTTAATTATGCTTCTAATCTATCACCAATATTTTCTGAACTATGAATTGATATGTATACAATAAGTCATACCCTATAATGTATCATTAAATTAACTCATATACGCAAGTAACCTTTTTTAAGAAGTTATATTATGTGTGTTTGTAAAATTAGGACACTATCTTTTCGGACCTACAAATTTAGGAAACTATCTTCATGGGCTTATGAAATTAGAACACTATCTTTACATCTTGTAAAATAAGGACACTTTATTTTGTGCTGGGCAAATTTAGGTACAACTTTAAAATTCTAAATCTTTCCAGAAATATAAAGGACTAATAATAATAAAAAAGAGCTAAAAAGAAAGGAACAATAATCATATTAATAATAATTATAGAATAATAAAAGGTACTGGCCAAGTATAAACAACAAAAATAATACAGTAGAGATAGAGATTCGGGTTTCTCAAGTTAAATTTTAATTAAGTTAGCAAAGGACCGAAGCTTCAATCAAAATCTTCATGCATGGAAAAAATTAAACAATGTTTACAAATATTCACCAACTTTATCATGTCGATGAATATTTACAAATTGATTAAGGACTTTAAATCATATCTATATATCATTGCAAGTAACTATTTATTTATACAAGACTTCCATAAAATAATACATAACAAAGATATAAAGTAATAAGTATCTCTAATTTTGTCCTAATTTTGCAAGTTCGTAAATATATTCTCAATTTTGCAAGCACATAAAGATAATGTCCTAATTTTACGTATACTCATAAGGCAGTGCCCTAAAATAACAAATTTTCCCTTATAACCAATATATTTAAGAAAAGTAAAATTGAGAAACAAAAAAGTAAGATTAATTTTAACGTAGAAAAGTATGAAACTAAAAAAAAAAATTATGGATAACCACTTCAGAGAAAAATCGTGAGTGTTCACTTGATGTGTAGAATGCACAAAATTGATTCACATTAATTAGGATATTGACTATGAACTTGGTTTATTTGGTAACAACAATATTTAATTAGGATATATGTATGCACTTAATTAGTTTATTTGGTAATAGTGTGCAAAATTATTTATTATGATATTAACTATTGATTTAAATTATTTGGTAAATGATATATAACATGCTTAATATAAATTCATACCAAGTCTACCTTGGCTAAAATACATGAATTGGTTTTTAAACACCCGACCAATTGGCTACACAATACTAATGAGTAGGCAATTATCTTTAATACCACGATTGCTTTACAAAAAAAAAAAAAAAACAAATCAAACTTGGCTAAAACATAAGTATTGTTTAAATTGGAAACCCAAATAACATTTAAAAAAAAAACAAAGTCAAACCTGGCTTTAGTTAAATTGGGAACACAATTAATTATAATTCCATTTATACAGTCTATAATTCGACATTTATATCTATATAATTTGTTCCTTAATTAATAGATTTGACTGATTAAATTGCATATTTTAGAATTCAGTTACATCATTTATAGCCCTTAATTACGATAATTATAAATATCAAATGGATGCAATTTTTTATTTTATATATTTGACTTGGTTATTTAAAACTAATTTAATACTAATTATGAGTGTGAATTTTTTTTTTTTTGAAATAATTGTAATTTATAGTGTTTATGAAATAAATTAATCTAAATTGTGAAATTTTGCAATTTTAGCTTTTGTAAATTGTTAATTATTTCAATTAATTTTTCTGTGATTGAAACTTAAATTTAATCTTCTTAAATTAAGATTCCTATATGTTCAGATATAAGAATTGAGTCAATTCAAATTCAGGGTTCACCATATTTTATTTCACTATATCTGGCACTTTTTATCTACATATTTTTTGCCTTAATTTTAGTTCATTAATTTGGCCTTCAAATATGATGATATATATAAGTATTTTTTGGGATATACAATTAATGTTGATTTCCATGTATCAGAACTGAATAACACGGTGTTTTAAATATATCAACACTAATGTCGCCTAATTAAGTGATTAATTAAATTAATTTGTAATAGAATTTCAATTTCAATGCATATTCTAGGATGTCATTTACTTATTAAATAATTCACTTAGTGAATATTAGCTAACTACAAATGTGTGCCTACTTTATCTCCCAAATTACTGCAATTTATCCATTAGTCTTTTAGGTCAAACTTTTTTTTTTTTTTTATCATGTTTGAATAAAAAATGGACTTCTAAATTTTGACTAATTACCATGCAAATTCACTTTGTGACATTAATTATTAAATATTGTACAAATTTAATTATGGATTTTTTTTTTAAATTTTGACATTTTTTATGTTTTGAAGTTTTTATTTAGTGTACATATTTAATTTTGTAGTTGCATATTAGTGAACAAAAATTAATATTGTGTAGTGTATATTCCAAATTTAATTGATATTACAAAAGTGAAATAAAGAATATACAATCTAAATACAAAATTCCAAAAAAAATTAATCTTCATCGGAGACAATCGAACTTGGGCGACGACCTAATGGAGGCGACGACCTAGAGTATGGATATAAGAAGAAAAAGAAAAAGGGTATTACATTTGTTGTTTACCAAATATTTGTTGCTGGGATTAACTGGCTATTTATTAGAGCTTTGGTAAAAACATCAAATGATTGGGTTCTTAAATGCTAAAATGAATGCTTGAATGAAGAAAGACAATAAATGCATAAGAACACTAAGAACACCAAGAATTGCCAGGGGTTGTTAGTCCCTGGACTTGAATGAGTATGTGTATTGATTATACTGAGAGAGATTGAACCTATTTTACATTACAAATGTTGGGGTATTTATAGTTTTCCCACTACAAGGGTATTTTGGTCACTTCCGGCCTCTCGGGGGACAGGTGCATTAAATGTCTCCTGCCTCTGAGGGCGCGCGGGCACTGATGCGTCAGAGCTCGCAGGGGGCCGGCCACTAGGATGTTGACGCGTGTCCAAAAAGGACGATTCTCTGGCGAATTTCCTTATTTGGATGGAATATTCTGTGTCTCAGGGTACGGAGGCGGCCTTTTTCCTCTTGAGGGAAGATCTCGCTTGATTCTGCCACATGCTCCAGATCCCCCTTGCAGGCTGGAGCGTCTCAAGGGGTCGGAGACCGGCCTCTTGACGGATCGTGTGGTCGGAGGTTGCCCCTGCGTGTTGATGGTGACCTGACGACCTCTAGTGGTCTTCTTTAGTTGGGACCGGGCCGGTCCGGTCTCGGCCCGTTCGTCTATAACTCTGATCAATGCATTTGAACGTTTCATGGTGTCTTCCGGTCTCACTTTTGGGATCGAAAAACGGGGTCGGAGACCGCCGTGGTTGGGATCAGGCCGGCCCGGTTGTGCCCGACCTTCGAGCATCGCGTTGCCTTTTCCGGCCGGGTTCCGACCGGAGCCGATCGGCTGACCAAAATGGTCACAACAATTGCCCCCCAGCTCGGCTCTCAGAGTTCGATGAGGGGCGAGGTGGTCGTTTTCCGCTCGTAGCTGATCCCGGCCTCAATCCGGCCGGAGTGGTCGGAACCCTGCCCTTGACTGATTCCTCGAGAGGCCACATTGTAACGTGTGCCTAGAAAAGTTTGCGCGCCGTCTGTTGACGCCTCGGATTCCGTGTGCATTGATTTGATGCGTGTGACGTGATGTGACCCCTCGAATCTCGAGCATTTAATGCCTGTCGAATGCAGGCGTTTGACACGTGGACCGTCGTCTCGAGTTCTTACACATAGGCCCCTGGGCCTAGAATTTTTGTTTCAAATTTGGTCCATGCCATTTCTTATAAATAGGGGGGGGAATTCTTCATTTTAGTCTTTTTTACTCTCACGCGATTTGGAGCTGTTCTTTGGCGATTTCCGGCGAGTCTCTCACGGCGGCGACAAGCTTTGAACGGCGACAACTGGTGGTTCTCTCAAGGTAATTTTTAAATTTCCGCAACTCCGAACTCTATCTTATACAATGGTGCGACGGTGGGCTGGTCTTCCGCCTGGGCAGAGGGGCGGCGCTTCCTCGAGTGGCGGCGGTGGTGGCGGAGCCAATCGCCGTTTGTTTGAAGAAGGAGGAAGCTCACATGGAGGGAGTGGAGCCTCTCCTTCTCGTCTAGCGGGCTCGATCTGGGCTCCCGACGATGACGGTTTGAATGCGTTGTTTCCGAGCCGGTCACTGTTGGGCGAAAGCGCCCGGGTGGGAGTTTCGGCCGTGGGCGAGAGATCTCATACGGGGGCGGCGGCCTGACCCATGGAGAGCAGGGAACCCTTGGATGATCTCCTTGAGAAAGACGAGTACGATGAAGGCCATGGTGAAGGAGATGATTTGGGGACCAACCTGCTGCTCCAAAATCTCACAGCCGAGCAAATTAAGCAAAGGCTCGGGATGGCGAATGAGGCCTCGGGGTCGGAGGCCGAGGAAACTGGGGGCTCCCCTGGAGGAGGTCAGAGCATCAGCCTAGATCGACAGGACCAGGTCAGGCGAGCCTTCCGTCTATGGTCGGAGTTTGTGAGGGAAAAAGATGAAGTTGACTCCCTTGAATTTGATTTCGAAGCATATCGAGGACATTACCTGCGGGGACCGACCGTCCGCGACCCGGCCACGATCCGGATTGCGAATCTGGAGGAATCTCAAAGGTGGACCATCGGTCGGGTGTAGAGTCGGATATCCCAAGATTTTCTCGACGAAGCCTGGGCCGACTGGGATATTCCACATGACGTGCATCTCTACGCCCCCGAATCAAATGAACGGGCAGACCAGCCTCCTCGTGGGATGGTGGCCGTGACCCAAGACATGATGGAGGCCGGACTTCGCTTCCCCCTACATCCGGCCATTTCGTACTTGCTCAATCACTGGAATCAGGCGCCCATTCAACTGCTTCCTAACACATGGATGATCATCGTGAGCGCCATGGTGTTGTTCGGCCAGAACCGACTCTGCCGGATACCGACCCCGGGAGAGATGACTTATCTCTATCGGATCCAGAGCGAAAGGGGTGGAACCGGCGAGGTTTATATTCAAACGAAAGGGCCAAAGTTGGTGACCGGCTTACTGAGAAAAGCCCGCAACGACCGGAAGAAATGGTTTTTTGTTGGTGGGGCGTGGAGGACCGGGTACCCGGATGGAATGGAGATCGACGTCCCGACCGATATCCATCCTAAGAATCCTAGTAAGGAATTTCTGGTTTATATTTGAAATAAGAGTACTGATCTAATTTTTTGCCTCTCTTTGCAGGTTACCCTTGCCCATCCGAACGGGAGTTGAACTTCGACTTCGCGGTCGTCAGGGAGCGGATACTGTCGTTGCCGGCCACGGAGAGGAATCAAGCCATTCTCCGGACTCGACAAGCTCGACTCTCTAGCCGTTTCTTCTAGTTTCTGCGCCATCTAAAATTGACGGGTGAGTGCTCGGTTGAGACCGGATCCCAAGTTGTAGTTTATCTATTTTTTGACGTTTCGAATTTTGATATCGCAGTGCCCAATTTCCCGGTCGTGAGACAGTACCCTCCTGAGCTTTTTGATCGCTGCCCGGAAATGTTTTCGAGGTTGGGAGCGTGTGCGGTGAAGCCGGGTGCCAAAGGGGCGAAGAAGAAAAAGGGGACCGGGCCTCGAAAGGGGATCATGATTGAAGAGCCTCTCCCCCTCCAGTCCGTCCCGCCCGCCCGCTGTGGAAGCTGTCACCGAGGTCCCTAACTCACCCCACCTTACCGGTCGGAAGAGAAGTCGGGAGGAGGCCGAGGCTGAGGAGACTGACCCGCGCGGGTCGAGCCCGGCCCCGATCGAACTTTCTGATAATACCTCGCCCGGGATGGGGCCGGTCGTGACGGATACCGGGGACCGCGCGGCACCAGCTCCCAGCCGGGAGGATGACATGACCTACTTCGGTCGCGATCCGGCCCGCTTCCAGGCGTAAGTTTCTAGCTCTTTGAAATCGCACCTGACTTGGTTATTTCTTTCTTTAGATCTAATCGTACCTGACTTGGTTATTTCTTTCTTTAGGCTGACTCGTAATGACTCCGACCTTCCTCCGATGGTGCTCGATTTCCTCTCCTCTCGTGCCCCGAGCTCGACGGTCGAGATACCTGACTACATGCGCCGGGCTGTGAACTCTCTACCCCAGTCTTGGACTCGGGATCTGGCCGACATCGTCGAGCGCCGCCCTCGGCATGCGGGCCGGGCCGGTGTTGCGCTGATCAGCCAGGCGGCCATCGTGGTCAACATGATGGAGAATGAGATCAATGAGGGCGCCCGGTCGCTCCGGAGATCTGAGAGTGCACTGACTCGTGCCCGTGAGGAGAGAGCTGGGTTCGAAAGTGAAAACGCCGGGCTGAGGAAAGAAAGAGACCAGGCAGTCGGGCAGATGGAGGCTGTACTGAAAGAGAGAGACGAGGCCTTGAATCGGGCGGAGATGGCCTACAAAGCCCTGGAAGATGCCCGGCATCGGGTTGCTGAGATGGAGGACGCCAATACCGAGCTGCGGTTGGAGGCGCATCGGGCCAAGGGGGATGCCGATCAGGCTCGAGCCCGACAACTCGATCTGGAGAAGGAGGTTCAGCGAAAGGCTGAAGAGTTGGCAGCGTCCCTGAGCCGGCCGGCTTACGATCCTAAAGATCCGGTCACCAACTCGGAGCTCTTAACCGAGTTTTGTTACTATATGGCCGCCGCTGACTTCATCCGGGTTGGGCGTCAGGCCAATGCCGACACTAAAGCTCAGGAGGACTACTCCCGTGAGTATGCCGCCAGAAATCCGATCCATGAGGGCTACTGGCTTCCCTTCCTCGATCTCGAAACCGACCATGGGGTGGACCTTTCATGGTTCCCTCATCGGCACCGGCTGCTCAAGCCGGGTCAGAATCCTCCGGCCGGCGATGAGGAAGAAGAAGAAGGGGAGGAATTGGAAGAGGCCCCTCCGGGAGGCCCTCAGGCGTCGGGCGATGGTGCTGCCGAGGCGGAGGCGTGTATTAATGAGGTGGTTGCCTTTGCGGCCGGAAGTGGGGAGCAGGTGAACCCTTCGGTCGGGGAAGGCGAACCTTGAAATTTTTTGCTTAGCTTTTCTTTTACTGCTTTTGAATGTAACCGGCTTCCGATCGGATTTTTCTTGTTTCGACTCATTGTACTTCTTCCCGGCTTTTAGACCGGTCATTTGAAATGAAATTATGTTCTCTTTCCATCTTTGCTCTTTCGTTTATTTACACTTGTCACGATGTTATAATTTTTAATAAGTATGAATGAGATTTTGACACGGGCTCGAGTGTGATATGTCGACCTCGATACGGTCGGCATATGCTTTTGAACTGAGCCCGGTTCCTGGAATTGCCTTGGTTGCCTTGCCGAGCTTAAGTGTGATATGCCGACCTCGATACGGTCGGCATACGCTTTTGAACCGAGCTCGGCTTTTAAAGTGGCTAGGGTGGCTTTTCCGAGCTCAAGTGTGATATGCCGACCTCGATACGGTCGGCGTATGCTTTTGAACTGGGCTCGGATTTTGGAAGGCCTTAAGTGGCTTTTCCGAGCTCAAGTGTGATATGCCGACCTCGATACGGTCGGCATATGCTTTTGAACTGAGCCCGGTGTTCGAAATAAGATTCAGCTGTGCGAAGAGCTTTTTATTGATAAGGACTTTGAATACATAGTACAAAATCATTGGTAGTATTTCTTCAAGTGAATTGCATTCCAGGGGTATTGGTCCGGAGTTCCATCCATGAGTTCCAGCTCGTAAGCTCCCTTGGAGAGCCATTTGGATATCCTGAACGGACCCTCCCAGTTCGGGCCGAATACCCCTTTTGGTACTTGAACCTTCTTGAGTACGAGGTCCCCGACCTGGAATTGTCTGGGCTTCACTTTGGAGTTGAAATTTTTTTCGGATTTCTTCTTGTAGGCCGCATTTCGGAGGTCGGAATTGAGTCTCCTCTCCTCCAACATGTCCAAATCGATCATCTGGGCGGTGTCATTGTCTTCGGTGATCGTCTGGGCCATCCGGTAGCTTGGTAGGGAGACCTCCGAAGGAATAACAGCCTCGGTCCCGAAAGCTAAAGCGAAAGGCGTTTCGCCCGTTGAGTTCCTTGTGGTCGTTCGATATGACCAGAGTACGTCCGGTAGCTCGGCTGCCCACTTCCCCTTCTTGTCCTCAAGCTTGGCTTTGATAGTGTGCTTGAGGATCTTACGGCCTCTACCTGGTCGTTCGTCTGCGGGTGGTAGGGGGTAGAGAACACCTTCTTGATATTCCATTTTTCACAAAACTGAATCATCTGGAGACCGTCAAACTGTTTCCCATTGTCGGAGATGATTACTTGAGGTAGGCCGAAATGGCAGATGATGTTTTTCCAAATGAACTTGATGATTTGAGTCTGGCTGATCTTGTTGAGTGGCTCGGCCTCCGCCCACTTTGTGAAATAGTCGACGGCTACGACGGCGAATTTGTGGCCCCCGGGCGCAGTGGGCATCGGTCTGATCAAGTCGATGCCCCACTGGGCAAAAGGCCAAGGGCTATACATGGAGGAGAGCTGCTCGGGGGACAGTTTGATATTGGGTCCCAAGACTTGACATTTGTGGCATGACCTCGCGAAGTTGACGGCGTCCTTGTTCAAAGTCGGCCAGAAATATCCTTGTCTGATCACTTTGTGGGCTAGGGCCCGGCCTCCGACATGATTTCCGCATACCTCCTCATGGATCTCGGCCAGAATGGTCCGGCCTTGCTCCGGGGTTATGCATTTTAGGAGTGGGAGGGTAAAGCTTCTTTTATATAAAAGATCGTCGATGAGGGTGTACCTTGATGACCGGAGTTGTAGTTGCCGTGCCCGAGTTCTATCTTCGGGGAGCCCGCCGGTCTTGAGATACTTTACGATCGACGCCATCCAATTTTCTTCCGTGCTCAGGATGGTCGCCACTTGTGCTCGGATGACCGTGGGCGTTCCGAGCGTGGAAAGTTGAATATTGGCGAGGTCGGCAGCTCCCTCCGCGGTTGCAAGTTTGGAAAGAGTGTCGGCCTGGGTGTTGTGCTCCCTTGGGATTTGTTCAATGAAAACTTGATAGAATTTCTCGCATAAGGTTGTAACCAGGTCGAGGTACTTCATCATCTGCTCTCCCCGGGCCTCGTATTCACCTTTGATTTGGTTGACCACGAGCAGGGAGTCCATAAAGACGTGCAGTCGACAAACTCCGATGGCGATCGCGAGTTCAAGGCCCCCGACCAGAGCCTCATACTCGGCCTCGTTGTTGGTGGCCGGGAAGCTGAAGCGGATTGCATGGGTGAAATTTTGGCCCTCCGGGCCGATCAGGACGATACCGGCCCCGGCACAAGTATTAGTTGATGATCTGTCCACATAGAGTTTCCAAGGGGGGTGGTTGATTCTTGTGAACTTGGGTGGGAAAGTTAACTCTACTATGAAGTCGGCCAGGGCCTGGCCCTTGATGGCCGTCCTTGGGGCGTATGAGACCCCGTACTGAGCTATCTCTAACGACCACTTCAATAACCTGCCGCTGGTGTCCGGCCGGTGTAGGACTTGCCTCAAGGGTAGAGTGGTGAGGACCTCTACCTGGTGGTCGAAGAAGTAAGGCCTTAGCTTCCTTACACTCATGACCAGAGCGTAAGCTAGCTTTTCAAGCAGGGTGTATCTGAGCTCGGCGTCGTGCAGGGCTTGGCTTACGAAGTAGATCGGTAGGTGGTACTGACCGTCCGCCCGGACTAGTACCGCGCTTAGCGCGACCTCGGAGGCCGCAAGATATAAGTAAAGCTTCTCCCCTGGGACTGGCTTGACTAATATTTGTGGGTTTGCTAAATATTCATTTAGTTTTGCAAAGACTACTTGACTTTCCCTATCCCAAGAAAATTTGCCATTTTTAATAGTCGAGAAGAAAGGCTTACTTTTATCCCCGAGCCGGGCTATGAATCTGTTGAGAGGGGCGAGGCATCCGGTCAGGCGTTGTACTTGTTTGATCGTCCTTGGTTCTTGCATGTCAAGGACGGCCTTGATCTTGGCCGGGTTGGCCTCGATCCCGCGCTGGCTGACGATGTGCCCCAAGAATTTGCCGGCCTCCACCCCAAAGTTGCATTTCTTTGGGTTTAGCTTCATATTGTAGGCCTTGAGGATCTTGAAAGTCTCTTCAAGATCCCTGAGATGGTCTTCTTTCTTCAAGCTTTTCACCACAATGTCGTCGATGTAGACCTCCATGGTCTTTCCGATCTGATTTGCAAACATCTTGTTGACCAGGCGTTGGTAGGTCGCGCCGGCGTTGATCAGACCGAAAGGCATCCGGAGCCAAGAGAATATGTTCTTCTCCGTGTGGAATGAGGTGTGCTTGATATCTTCGACGGCCATGGGGATTTGATGGTAGCCGGCAAAAGCGTCCATGAAGGACATCATCTCGTGACCGGCCGTGCCATCCACCAGGTGGTCGATGTGCGGCATCGGAAAATGATCCTTTGGGCATACTGCGTTGAGGTCGGTGAAGTCTATACATAGCCTCCAGGCATTGTTTATCTTTTTTACCAGGACTGCATTCGCGAGCCATTGGGGCTCGTCCCGGGCTTGTTCGATCAGCCTGTTGTCTAGCAACTTCTTGACCTCTTCAGCCAAGGCTTCGTACTTTTCCGGGCCGAACTTCCTTCTTTTCTGGTGGACCGGCCTCTTGTTGGGGTCGATTTTTAGATGATGGCATGCGTGTTTTGGGTCTATCCCGACCATGTCTTGGTGAGACCAGGCAAAGACTCCAACGTTGGCTTTGAGGAATTCGATCACTTCCCCCCGCATTCCGTTTGGTATGCGAGAGCCGATCAGAACTTCCAATTCCGGCCTCGAGGGGTCGACTGGAATGTGTTCCAATTCCTCCAAAGTCGTAGCTTGTTCATAGCTCCGCCGGTCGGAAGAACCGAATCTGGGGTCGAGATCGAGCTCGGATGGTTCGAAACCGATCCTTGGCTCGGGATCGTCGATCTGCATAGGCCGGGGGTTGGCGGATGTGGACCCGACCTCCGTGACGGGTTTCGCGGCCGGGGTGGCCGTTTCAGAGTCGGGGTGTGGCCCGTCCGGCGTTTGGTCATTGCAAATTGAAAATAAATAAGAGTTGGAATAGTTCAAACACCTTCTAGCCATTGCCTGGTCACCCTTAATGGTGCCGACCACCCACTCGGGGGTGGGAAATTTGATACAGTAATAGTAGGAGGAAGCAACAGCTTCAAAAACTTCTAAAAAGGGCCTACCCAGAAAGCCATTATATGAACTTGGCTGATCTACAATTATAAAATCTAACGGCCTAGTTATCCTTACCTCCTCGTTGTAGCAGTAGATGAGTTCCACGGAGAGCTTTATCCTCCCGTACGCAGCGACCGTTGCGTCCCCAAATCCCTTCAGCTGAAGGTCGATTGGCCTGATGAAGTTGACGAGGTCTCCGAGCTGGTCTCTGGCTGTTTTGAAGATGATATTGCAAAAACACCCATTGTCGACCAGTATACGCTGAACCTCTTTGCCCAGGATCCGGGCGGCAATCACCAACGCGTCGCCCTTCGGGAACAGCACCCCGGTCCTGTCCCGGTTGGAGAAAGTTATCTCCAAGCTCCTGTGAATCTTTGGTTCTGGGGGCGTGACCAAG
The DNA here is from genome assembly GCA_947034835.1 of Ballota nigra. Taxonomy (NCBI): domain Eukaryota; kingdom Viridiplantae; phylum Streptophyta; class Magnoliopsida; order Lamiales; family Lamiaceae; genus Ballota; species Ballota nigra. Next base: position 32,562,458 of record OX344721.1, read on the forward strand.
TTGACGTTGGTCGCCGCCCGGACCTCTGCCTTCTGTTTTCGGTTGGACTGCGTCGAGATGGGGGTGAGGCCGCCTAGGTTCCCCCCGCCGGCCTGGATCATGTTGACCCGACCGCCGGGGTTCATGGGTGGGAGGAGGTCATCCTCGTCATCATCTTCCTCCAAAGCTGCGACCGGCCTGAAAGGCCGGCCGCCTTCCTCGTTCCTCCGAGGGTGGCGCTGGGGCTGCTGCTGCTGCTGCTGCTGTTGGTCCTGCCGGCCGGCTGGCCTCTGTAGGAGGTCGTTCAGACGCCCTTCATCAAACAGCTTCCAAAGCTGCTTTAGGAGATCACGACACTGGCTCGTATTGTGGCCAATAGAGTCGTGATAGGCGAAGAACTTTTTAGGGTCCAGCCGGGACCAGTCTCCAGAATAGGGCCTTGGCCGGGGAAGCACGTCCCGGTGCTGGATCGCATTGAAGATATGCGCGGGGGACTGCCTCATGGCCTGAGTTAGGTGAACTTCAACGTCCTCGAAGGACTTGAAGTTACCGGGCGATTTGGCCACTTTTCTGGCTTTTGGGCCGTTCTTGGGGGAGGCTTGGGCTGCCGCCTCCATCTCCTTTGGGGTTGGCTCGGACTCCCCCAGCCTTAGTGCCAGAAGCTTCCTCCGAGCCAGGTAATCGCCGGCTCGGGCGCGGAATTCGGCGTAGGTCTTAGGGAAGTCCTTGGTGAGATGTTTGAACATAGGAGACCGGCCGTGGAAGCCCCCCAGAGTTGCGTGCAAGGCCAGTTGATCGCTTACCGCCTCGCCGGTCAGCATGACCTCGTCCACTCTGGCCACGTAGTCCTCGTCGGACTCTTCTTTCTCCTGGCGGATCCGCATCAGGCGATGCCAGCTTTCCGGCCGGGCAATTTTGGCCGCAAAGTATGATGAGAATTGGGCGCTTAAAGTGGAGAACGAGTCGATTGACAGTGCCGGAAGAGACACATACCATCTGTGGGCGAGATCGCCCAGGGTGAGTGGGAAGAGCCTGAACTTCGTGGCGTCGGTTGCGCCACGCCCGGTCATGTAGATCCGGAACTTGCTCAGATGAGTCTCCAGATCTGTTTTCCCCTCGTAGAGAGGGGTTGGCGTAGGGGTGTAAATGAGTCGAGTCGAGCCGAGTAGTGCTGAGCTCGAACTCGACTCGAATGCAATACTCGAAGCTCGAAACTCGACTCGAACTCGATCGAGCCCAAATTTTTTAGCTCGAGCTCGACTCGTCCAAAAACTCGATAAACTCGAGCTCGACCCGACTCGACTCGATAACTTTACTATTTTACAAAAATAAAATGTAAAACGTATTTTAGTCCATTTTTTGTCTATATCTTGCATATCGACTACACTTGAAAATTTAAACTCAAAGTTCACAAATACAATAATATTCATTAAAATTCAAAAAATTCAAAAACATTGTCAAATGGATAAATATTCCAAAAAAAATTAAAAAAATATTTCGTGGGTCATGAGACGTGATTTTCATTCTAAGTTATAAGAACGTAAGCATACCATTTGTATATATTTTATTTTATATTTAAAAATATTACTATATATAATATAATTAATAAATAAAATTAATGGCAAAATAGTAAATACTGTGCAAGCTCGATTAGGCTCGCGAGCCTCGCGAGCTGAGTATTTATAAGCTCGAACTCGAACTCGTGAGCTACTCGAGTAGCTCGAGCTCGACTCGATTAGATTCGAGTCGATTTCGATCTTTTTACGAGTCGAGCACGAGTAGCTCGCGAGTCGGCTCAACTCACTTACACCCCTAGGTTGGCGGGGGGACGATTTTGAGTTGGACCGGCGCGAGCTCAATATCGACCGCCAGAGGCTCGCTGGCGACTGGCCGGGCCTTAGTTTGGCCTTGCGCTTCGAGGAGCGCCTTCATTTCGTCAAGTTGCTTTTGCATCTTGGCGAATTCAGGATTGGGGGTTTCGACCAGTTGGTCGCCTCCGTCGGCTAGGGGGCCGATTCGGTCGAAAACGGCCGCACGGGGAACTCCGCGTCCCAAAAGGCCGCTTTGGGCGAAGCTTAGCTTGCGCCTGGCAGAGTTTGCCGGGGTCAGGCTGACCTCGGCCGCCCTCTTGTGGGGCATTTGGGCCGTGCTCCCAGAGTTGGAGACGGACTCAGTGTCTCCGTACCCAGTGTCGTAACTAGGAATGCGGCTCGGATACCACGACGGGTCAGTCGTGCCCAAACGGTCGAAAACCGGATGGGCGGAGCCTCGAGAAACGGGCGGAGATGGGGTTCGCCCAACACTGGCTTTCGTCCTGGTGCTCTCTGGCTTTCGCCTTACCCTTGAGAGCGCGAGCTTGGGCCTTCTTTTTGGAGACAGAGGTGGTGCTCTGGCACCCCCTCACCTCTTCCGCCTGGCGGCGTCTTCCCGACCCGGCCTGGTCAGGAGTAAGGAAACCCCGACCCTCGGATGGGAGGGGTTCCTCCGGAAAACGAATCGGGGATGCCACGCGTGTGGCTTTCCCGTGGGCATGGGATGATCTCTGAGGATCCATTGCTTTCAGGAAAAAAAGAGTTTGTGGTTTGAAGACTTGAAGATTTGAGGATATGAAGCTTTGAAGAACAGTGAGTGTTCTTCAAAGAGAGGTGAAGAAAATACGAGTTTGATGGGTTATAACTCCCTTCTTCTAGCGCCAAATGTTGTTTACCAAATATTTGTTGCTGGGATTAACTGGCTATTTATAAGAGCTTTGGTAAAAACATCAAATGATTGGGTTCTTAAATGCTAAAATGAATGCTTGAATGAAGAAAGGCAATAAATGCATAAGAACACTAAGAACACCAAGAATTGCCAGGGGTTGTTAGTCACTGGACTTGAATGAGTATGTGTATTGATTATACTGAGAGAGATTGAACCTATTTTACATTACAAATGTTGGGGTATTTATAGTTTTCCCACTACAAGGGTATTTTGGTCACTTCCGACCTCTCGGGGGACAGGTGCATTAAATGTCTCCTGCCTCTGAGGGCGCGCGGGCACTGATGCGTCAGAGCTCGCAGGGGGCCGGCCACTAGGATATTGACGCGTGTCCAAAAAGGACGATTCTCTGGCGAATTTCCTTATTTGGATGGAATATTCTGTGTCTCAGGGTACGGAGGCGGCCTTTTTCCTCTTGAGGGAAGATCTCGCTTGATTCTGCCACGTGCTCCAGATCCCCCTTGCCGGCTGGAGCGTCTCAAGGGGTCGGAGACCGGCCTCTTGACGGATCGTATGGTCGGAGGTTGCCCCTGCGTGTTGATGGTGACCTGACGACCTCTAGTGGTCTTCTTTAGTTGGGATCGGGCCGGTCCGGTCTCGGCCCGTTCGTCTATAACTCTGATCAATGCATTTGAACGTTTCATGGTGTCTTCCGGTCTCGCTTTTGGGATCGGAAAATGGGGTCGGAGACCACCGTGGTTGGGATCAGGCCGGCCCGGTTGTGCCCGACCTTCGAGCATCGCGTTGCCTTTTCCGGCCGGGTTCCGACTGGAGCCGATCGGCTGACCAAAATGGTCACAACAACATTGATATTACAAAAGTGATATAAAAATATACAATCTCAATACAAAATCTAAAAAAAAAAAAAACTAATCTTCATCGGAGACAATCGAACTTGGGCGATGGCCTAATGGAGGTGATGACCTAGAGTACGGATATAAGAAGAAAAAGAAAAAGAGCACGAAATCGATGATTATGGACAACAAATGGATAGATGAATGAAATGAATGATAATGACGTACAAATTTATAGATAAAATAAATCGATAATGGACGACCGCGATAAAAAAATTAAAAAAACAACGGATGTGATCAATTTGCAATAAATGCTCTAATGAGAGGGGGCCATTTTTTAAATAGAGGATTAGGAGAGGTGTCACATAGGCTTTGCTAACTTTTGCTATAGAGTTTATGATGAGACTTGACACATATATAGCCAAAGGTTTGGCTTTATATATATATATATATATATATATTATACTATATTTTCAAACTTCTTCAAGATGATGCGTCAGCGCCACCTTATTCTTAGGCTTACTTGACACCTCTCAAATTATTTAATTTTAAAATTACGCATTCTCCTTAAAAGTTATTTCAGTCATGTTTTAAATAATATTAAGATTTAATTTACACCATATATTTTACACTTCTAATCTCAACTATACATTTCATTTTGTATTTTCTAAAAATGTCAAATCTATCTTTCGTTTTTATTCTGATTCTCAACCTTAAACCTCATCTTTTCTCTTCATATTCTCATTTGTTGTCTACTATGTGAAGAAATATGATTTTATTTTTTGTTCATTTCTTTGAATTACTTCTATAATTTTTTGTATAGATCACATCCCTATTTTTTTTTCTTTTTTTTTTGCAGGTAAAGTAATTTATTATGCACATGGAGATGAATAGGCACACAAGAGAAAATTATATGTTCATCAATCTGAGTTGAAGATCATTCCAACATATCCAGGAATTATGTAATACCCCGTCCCGTTTTATACCTTTTAATTTCCTAGAAACCTTAATTATATAATTTTATATTATTATTTTCCTTGTTTCTTTTAATTTTATTATTTTGTGTGCTAACTTGTAATTTAAATTTATACCCTATTTCAAATTCTCAAGTTCGAAGAAAGAAATCGAATATTTCAAACGAATAAAGGACTACGAGAAATTAATTATTAAAGTTTAAAATTATGTTTTCGATTCGTATAATTTATTGAGAATAATTAAAATACATTAAAATATTAATTAAATTTTAAAACAGTATTAATTCTCAATTCGGAATTAAACTCGTGAACCAAACGATCCCTGAACCATATCAAGTGGGAACGAAAATATCAAAGAATTCCACTTTCATTCCTAGCTACATAAAATATTTCCTTTTTAAAATTAATTAATTAATTAAAATATATTTCTCTATAAATAATAAGAAACCCCCGTCACTCTCAGTGTGTATTCATTCCCCCAAATTCCACTATCTCTCCCTCTCTTTAAAATAAACGTGCCTCCTTCTCCGATCAACCAGGCGCAGGCCTCCTCCCTCTGGTTAGCACGTTATGACGTTGCCCCCTCTCGCACCGTGCGACGCCGTCCAGCGCCGCTGCCCTCTCGCGTCGCACCGCCGCTCCCTCTCCGATCGGAAGCCGCCGTTGCGCCTCTGTCCTCTTCGCCCATTTCCGCCAGACGCCGCTGTCGCGCCACCCAGCAGAGCTCCGGCCGCCGCCCCCTTTCCAGCCCTCGCGCCGCGACGCCGACTCCAGCAGAGCGCCGCCTCTCCGGACGAAACGAGTGCCACCTCTGGGTCCCAGCTTCACAACGCCCGCGACCCTCTCCCATCGGAAGCCGTCGCCTCTCGGACCAGTCGCCGCGCCGCATCTTCTCCGTCGCTCGGAAGCCAACGCCGCTTTAAGTGAGTCCTGTTGTTTATTTTCCTCAATTTCCATTCAGTTTCAGTTTCCCAAATAAATCCCTTTTCGATTCAACAATTATTCATCTGACCTCAATTTCGTTTCCGTGGTTATATAATCGAAACGTCGATCTTTTCATCACCACTGCTTGTTTTGTTTTCGGAAGAACCAAGATGACGCCGTTACGCTGCCGAAATTACCCGGCAAATCCTTAAACGAGCGCCGTTAGGCTGCCCAATTTGGGACTCGTAAGATTTGCTATCTCCTTCTCCCTATTTCCTTTGCTTGGGGATAAGAGTTCTGTATTTATTCTTCCACTTTTAAAATGAAAAAAAGAAGATAAGAGTATTGTTTTCTTATTCAAAGATGGACTGGACTGTATATATGGACTGGATTGTTTATGGACTTATATTGTTAATTTTTCCCTACTGAAGTGGATGATGGAATGAATCTAATTAGTATGTTACAGTTTCAAGATAATATTGTTGGGTTTTAAAAGTGATATTTTGTCGTATTAGTTGAAATGAGAAAAGAGAACAAAAAGGAATATATGGTGATATCCAATTTTAGTAACAAATGAAAAAGGTATTTTTGGGAAAATAAGTATTATTCTTTTGTTTTGAAAGTAACACAAGTCAATTTGATTAGTAATACTAATAATAAAACAAATATATATATTATATTATTTTTAGTATATATTATATAAAATTCTTTAAGCAAAATATTTATAAAAGGAGTTTTATTTATAAAATATAAATTTTATTCAAAGATCTTTTAAAATAAGAAATGATAATTTTAGAAAGTAAAATATTAAATTGGGACTTTTGTAATATTAATACTATTTAAATGAATTTCTTATTCTTTTAATTATTTTTAAGAGAAATATTATATGGTTATACTTTTAAAGTTATTAAAAGTTTTTAGTTTTAAAAGCCTAAAAATATCAAATAGATTGTTTTGTAGAGATCGAAATAGTATTACAACATGGAGATTAGTAAGTACACCCCCCAATACACTACCCTTTTAGAAGTGGTGTATTTACCAAGTTAGTGTGTGTTTTTAAGTAGGTCTTTTTCAATAAAGTTTATAAGACAACAACTTCCTCGTTTCGTAACACAAACTTCTAGGCCTTTCGATAATCCAAGAGTCATTTATTAATCAAATGATTTCGTATTAGGATTTTGTGCTAATCAAAATACGCACGAGGGATCCAACAATATATTGATTCAATCTCGGGACGTCTCTACAATGCAAGTTATCTTCCAAAAGAATTCCAAAGACAGTTGTAACTTAGCTTTAAAGTTAAGAGGTGGGTGATGATCTGTTGATCGATCTGCTTATAATACGTTGTGCTGGTATACTCTGAACTCGACTAAACCAATCTAAAACAACTAATCCAACATAAATGTATCCCTATTATATAAATATTTGAATTACGTGGTATACTTATATATGATACAATATGTCTATTGTTTTATTTGAATCGAGCACCGTTGCATGATAAAGGGTATTTTGTGAGCATGAATTTATAAAAGTACAAATTATGTGAACTCTCCCCACTTTTTGAAAAGCCAATTTTTATGAGAAAGAGAAAAGCTAATGTTTAATAATAAATTTGGCCTCCTGGTGAGAACTCATTAGAGTTCCGGATGAGGTGGTCATTAATAATAAATTTGGCCTCCGGGTGAGAACTCATTAGAGTTCCGGATGAGGTGGTCATTAATAATAAATTTGGTCTCCGGTGAGAACTCATTAGAGTTCCGGATGAGGTGGTCATTAATAATAAAATTCGGCCTCCGGGTGAGTACTCATTAGAGTTCCGGATGAGAGGTCACTAATTAATTAAATAGATTTTGTTTATGAGGAATGATTTTTGAGAAAGATTTACTATATGTGGAAAATAATTTTGGCAGATTTGGCCGATACGTGAAAATGGTTTTGGGCTTTGCCCCTTAATGTGAATAAACTTGTGATTATATGATGTGAAACCTGTCATGCCCAATTAATTATTACGTGAGCTTGTTATTTCTGTGATATATGTATTTCATACTTATATGTCAACTGCTTAAATAAATTAATTACTTTATTAATGAGTATAATTTAATATACTTCGGATTTACCAATCCCATGACGTCGCAAATCACCCATACGTGAGAATTCAAATCTCACGCCCCCCTTTTTACAACCCTTGCAGATTATGATTTTGCGGGGCAAGGACAGTAATAGAGACGACACGGAGTTCCCCGCTTAAATAAAATGTTACTGTTAATACTAAGCTTTATATTCATATATATATATATATATATGTCTGAGTTACTTATTTAAATATTACACTCATTTCTTCCGCTGCATAAAACTCATCTCTGATTTTATTATCTATTTTTATATCAAAAATTTTACAGTTCGGATTTTAGTCACAAGTAATACCTCGAATCTGAGATAATTATGTATTTTGGATTCGGGGCGTTACAAATTATTTGTAAGTTTCTAAAGTATATTCATATTCATATCTTTACATCCGTATTTTTTTTTTTTAAAAACCATTAATAATTTTTTTTAATAAGAAGATTCTCCCACCGCACGCCTACGATTTTGATCCAAATATTATTCTTTTTCGAATAAGATGTGAGTTATTGGTGAAATTTGAATAAATTTTATATTTCTTCATTTTGTATTGCAAGTAACCTAAAGGTTTGAACTCTTTGTAGATATTTTTGGAAGTTATTTTTGCAAAATATATCAATATGTGAATTTTTAGAAGGAGGGAATTGAAATATTTTAGAAAAGATATTGTCATCAAAATAGTGTATGATATTAACAATTTTTTGTCACCAAATATAATATCTTGCCTTCAATAATAGATTGTAATGCAAAAGTTTATTTTTGAATAAAATTATGCTGTCAAAATAGATTATTAAACTGTAAAATACAAATATTATTTTCTAGACTAGGATTTCAATTTTTCTTTTATATATTATTTTTAACATACAAATATTAAAAGAATATCATAATTTATAAATAAGTAAAAAACTGTTATACCTTATATATTTAATGTATATATTTTTTCTTAAAATATGTGTACTAACATTTTTTTTATAGAAAATTATAGTGTTGGCAAAAAAAAAAAAAAAAAAAGACATTAAGTTTCTTTACTAACAATTTAAGTATTACAACTTTAAAAAATATCTTACTCTAAAATACAATAAATCTGAATATATTTTAATCAATGGGAAAAATTTTTTTTACATAAATTTAAATTTGGAATATTATATTAATGCAAGTATATCGTTTTTCACGGTTGAACGATTTCTCTTCTAAAATATTTTTGGAAGTTATTTTTGTAAAATATTGATAGATGATAAATTTGTAGGAGGGAATTGAAATATTTAAGGAAAGATATTGTCACCCAAATAGTACTCTCTCCGTCCCAATTTTGTTTGCCCATTTGACAAAAAGGTCTGTCCCAATTTTGTTTTCCCATCCCTAAAATGGAAATAAAGTGATTTACCTTTATTAATTTAAATACTACTTTATTCACCATTCACCATTCCAAATACTACTTTATTCACCATTCACCATTCCAAATACTGCTTTATTCATTTAAATATTAAAATTCAACTCTCGCATTAAACTCCGCGCGCAAACAAAATTGGGACGGAGGGAGTATATGATACCAAAAATTTTTGCCACCAAATATAAATTCTTGCCTTAATAATAGATCATAATACAAAATATTATTTTTGGATAAAATTATGCCTCCAAAATAGACTATTAAATTGTAAAGTACACATATTCTTTTATAGATTAAGATTTCAATTTTTTCTTTTATATTATTTTAACATACAAATACTAAAATAGAATTGTAAATGATAAATAAGTAAAAGACTGTTATATGTTATATAATTAATATATATATTTATTTAATATATGGAATAAGTTTTTTTATGGATAAAAAATTAGAGGGCTGGCCCAAAAAAAAAAGACATTAAGTTTCTTTACTAACAACTTAAGTATAATATGCAAGAGTTTAAATATTAAATTAATGCAAATATATCTTTTTCACGGTTAAACTATTTTTTTCTTTGATATTTTTAGAATTTACTTTTGCTAAATATTGATAGATGTGAAATTTGTAGCAAGGAATTGTAATATTTTTGTAAAGATATTGTCACCGGAAGAGCATATGATTCCAAAAAAATAATTGTCACAAAATATAATATCTTACCATCAATAATAGATTGTAACACAATATTTTCTTTTTTGGATAAAATTCTACCTGCAAAATAGAATTTGAAACTGTAAAATATAGATATTGTTTTGTAGAGTAGGATTTCGATTTTTTATAACTCTTTTTTTTTTTGCAAAATATTTGTATATGTGAAATGTCTAGGAGGGAAATTAAATTAAAAAAAAAAGATTGGCGCTTAAAGATCAATTCTTATTGTTGAATTGTGTATTATAAATGTAACACCCCTAACCCAGAATATATTAATTATATCGGATTCGAAGTGTTATTGTGATCAAAAGTCCGAATTATAAATTTTTTGAAAGGAATATAACTGAATTGAGAGAGAGGAGTTTCATGCAGCGGATAAGTGGGAAGGAATATTATAACGTAAGTGTATTTGTATATATATAAAGATGGATAGAGGGTTCTGTATCTTCAGAATAATACACACTGAGTTTGGATAATTTAAACACACGGAAAGAGTATCGTCTTGCATGGCAGTAGTGATAACATTTATTGGGAAGTAGAAATAATAGACATCATTGTATTAGTAATAATATATTTTAAGCAAATGGGAGACTTTGTGTCTTCTGTGTCACTGTCATTGCTCCCCGTAATTGAAATCTGCAAGGGGTTAGGAAAAAGGGGAGTGAGAATTGAATTCTCACTTATGGGTGATTGCAACATCATGGGATTGGTAAATCCGAAATATATATTAAGTTATACTCATTAATAAAGTGTTTATTTTATTTAAACAGTTGACGTATATATAAGATTATAAAGTTTAAACGGCATCTAAGCATATTTCGCATAATATAATCGAAATAGCACAAGTTGGTTCACATTAGGGCAAAGCCCAAAGTCATATCACATATTATCACAAACTGACAAACCATAAACGTACGATCATTCCACTTCCAACAAAGTTACTCTTTTCAAATCCAACCATCAACAGTCTTGATTCCGAGGGCGTCCAACGACAGCGTCCCCAGAGACCGGAAAATAATCAACGACCTTGATTCCGAGGGCGTCCAACGACAGCGTCCCCGGAGGTCGGAAAAATAATCAACAACCTTGATTCCGAGGGCGTCCAACGACAGCGTCCCCGGAGGTCGGAAAAATAAATACCCACATCACAACTCCGTACTTACTGACTTTCCATAAAACTGATACACCAAACTTCACTGAGAAAAATACTTGATTGACAACATAACTGATTCATGCTCACGTAAGGTGTTTACTCATGCAGTGATGATCGATTCACAAAACAACAGGCTAAATATATAACATATGTAGTTATATCACATAATCCAAACAGTTATATAGATAGGTGTTACATTTATGTTGGATTAGATATTTTTGATTTGATTTAATCGAGTTCAGGAAATACCGGCACGACGTTATTATTAGCAGACCAATCAACAGATCTTCACCCACCTGATTGTTCTGAGTTCCGGGAATATTGGGTAGGCAGACAGTCGAGTCCTTCGTGCGTGTTCCGAAAAGTACAGAATCCTAATAAGGAGTATTCTGATTAAAAGATTGACTTTTGAATTTGAAAAGCTTAAGAGTGTGAAACTCGAGGATTGAGTAGATTGTTGTCTTCAGAAAACTATTGAAAACTAAAGTTTTCAAAGGTTGATTTTTAATTGATAAGTACACCCCTTTTTAAGAGGAGGTGTATCAGGGGGTGTATTTACTAAACTCGGTGGTGTAACAGGGGGGGTATTTACTGAATTTAGTGGTGTAACAGGGGGTGTATTTACTGAATTTAGTGGTGTAACAGGGGGTGTATTTACTGAATTTAGTGGTGTTCTTAATAAAGGCCCTTTAAGGAAAAAAAATATAATTATTAAACTTGGAAAAAATACTTAGAAAAATAAGATTATTACTTAATAAAATTAAAGAAAAGGTTTTTCTTTCTTAAGATTTCTATTTCTTGTTTTTAAACGAAAACTTGAATATAAAACTTCTCTTTTCTATACTTATTAAAAGACTTGGACTTTTCTTAAGGAAATTATATTATAAACTAAAAATAGTTTATAAAAAGGTATTACTCTTTTTCTAATATTAGTGGTATTCCTAAAGTTGGTTTGAAAATCTTCTAAAATAACGGGTTATATTAAAAGGCTTTATTTTGTGTTTCTAAAATCTAATAGGGGTACGAGGTGAAGACGAGTTTCCCTTTGTTTACGAAATTTACTCAAAAGTGTTTTTATCCTTGAAAAACATCAAAGCAAGGATACTAAAGGATTTTGCTAATATCATCATAATACCAAAACAATGATACTAAACATTCATAAGAATAATACTAGTCCACTAAGTCATTAATACCATACATCTAAAACAATAATTTTTCAACATTCAACCACTATTACTAAATACTAAACTAAGAATCCAATCTCATGGTTTGTGAAAGAAATAAAACAAAGAAACAACTATCCAAAATCTTACTTATAAAGAGTGATACAAGTGGACAAAACAATAATACTAAATAAGTTAACAACTAATACTAATCATCTAACTACAAATTAACAGTAACTTTTCTCTTTTCTTGTCCCAAGCTTCTAACAATTAACAATCTAACCCAAAATCTACCCAAGATGAAAAACGAAGATAGAAACCTTACGAGCTTCAGTTTGAGACGTTAAACAGGCGGCCTAACGGCGTCGTTTTGAAACCCGGAAATTGCTCACGACAATTGGGCAGCCTAACGGCGTTGTTCGGGAATTCGGAAAATGAAATTGGACAGCCTAACGGCGTCGGTTGGAAATTTCAGAAATTCGGCAATAGCAACCGGTTCAACGGCGTCAAAATCGAACGAAAAATTAACGAAAATAAGGCTTCGGTTAGAAATTGGAATAAACCGATGTTCGAAATCGAATTTAAACGGAAAGAATTTCGAACAATAGAAAAGATAATTCAACTTACTGGAGATTGAGGAGGAGGCGGCGGCGCGGCGCTGGCTTCGGCGGCGGTGCGGCGGAGCTACGGCTGAGGCGGCGGCGCTTCGTACGGGGGAGGAGCGGGAGCGACGGGAGAGCAGGGGAGAGACTCCGTGACTTCGAACGGAGGAGGAGGAGGCGGTCGTGGCTTCGTCGCGGCGGCGGGAGGCGGCGCTCGGTCTGGAGGAGTTCCAGCGGCGGCGGGCATCGCGGTGGCCTGGGGCTTGGGCGGCGACGGCGAGACGTGGGCGAAGAGGCGCGAGGGGCGACGCTCGGCGACGGAGAGAGAGGGAGGGAGGCGTGGCGGCGTTCGCCGGAGGGGAGGAAGGAGGCGGAAGAGGGAGGCCGAAGGAGGAGGAAGGATTTTGAGGGGAAAGAATTTTTTTGGTGAATGAAAAATAAATGAGGAGAGAGAGACAAATTCTTCTTTTATACCCCCCCCCCCCCCCCCCTTCCAATCTTATCTATTTCTTTTAAATCTTATCCAAGAATTTGATATTTTCGTTCCCAACTGATACGGTTTAGGGGTCGTTTGGTTTACGAGTGTAATCCCGATTCAGAAATTAATACAGTTTTTAAACTCAATTAATATTTTATTGTATTTTGATTTTTCTCAATAAATTAAACGGATCGAAAATCCTTAATTTAATTTGAATAATTAATTTCTCGTAGTCCTTTATTCGTTTGAAAGAATTCGTTTTCTTTCTTCGAATTTAGGAATTTTATAAAAAAAAGTATGTATATTTAAATACACAAATAACACAGAAAAATAATTAAATTTAAAAGAAACAAAGAAAGAAAATAAAATAAAGCTTCTAATTAAGAAAAATGGTACAGAACGGGACGGTGTATTACAATAAATACCAACACATTAATCAATTGTTCCCATATAAACATCTACATAATATTTTATTTTAATTATATCATCTTTTTTGTCAAATGTTATCTTTAGATTTGAAATGTGTGATTCTATTTTTAGAGTTAAACTTTTGGTTCGATTTTTATTATATCTTCATACCATGGGGGAAAACTGGACATGCAAGTATACAAAAACTGTAATTTTAAGTAATATTGTATTATATTAATTTGATATTAAATGTGTAACAAAATTTTTTCCAGTCCGCAAAATTCGCGGGGGTATGAACTAGTATATATATATATAGTTTTAATTCAATTTGGGCTAATTTAAATTTAATTGTCATTCATTAATGTCCTACATTAATAACTTTGAAAAATTATTATCCTTTAAACATGACTTTCTAGCGTAAAGAAAAGCATTATTCCCCTTAAAGATAAATAGACACATTAATAGTGCAGAACCATTACATGGTATTCTATAACAGCGTCACCAGACGTTTGATTAAACGTCAGCGTATCCAACAAGGCAGTCCCCCGCGCCAGGCGGAATACACCGGAGCCGCCGACAACGGGCAGCTCCCGGAACTCGTTCATAAATGGGTTGTGGCCGGCGAGGGTCAGCGTGCTGCCGTTGTACTTGCCAGTTGTGAAGACAATGTTGAACGACATGTGTAAGCCGATCTCGCTCAAAGAAACCGAACCGACGAGGCCCTGGGCCCGGCCCACGACGCTGGAGTTTGGACTGGGCCCAGACGTTAGCGGGTCGTCTATGGCGGCTATGAGCCCGAAATAGAAGGGCGAGCGGGAAGTGAAATTGGAGATGGCAATGGGGATGTTGGTTGGATTAGGGCCAGCAACGATATCGTGCAGGTAGAAGTTGAGTTCGGTCACCTTTTGCTTCATGCGAGGGGCATTTTTGTACCAATGTCTAAGTGCGTTCGGGCCGTTGGGAATTTTATTGGCCCGATGGCTGTGTACTGCGGGGATTGCAATTAGTACAAGCGAACAAAGCAATGCCAACACTATAAGCTTCTTTTCCATTCTCTCTCTCTCTATCTCTGATCTCTCAAAGAGCTAGCAAATGAAGGATGAATATATTTAGTTAGTGATTGGTGAGAATCATGCAGCTATGTAACTATATATATATAAGCACATGTGTGAATTCGTTGCCAATAAAGTGAAGAACAAATAGTGGTTTTACCTGTGATGGCTGCCATATGATATTCAAACTTGAGCGGTACTCGACTATCTTTATCCGTGTATCATTCACGACCGGTTATAAAAATATATTAAAAAAAATTTAAGAAAGAAAAGATAAATGGAATTCAATGCACAACATGCTCGGCCGCCAATACAACCATCTATCCTATTAGTTAATATAAAATTTATTATATAAGTTTTAAATTTTTATTTTTAAGATATTATACATATAAAAATAATGACAATAATTATATCAAAATTCTTAATTTATAATTCTCTAAATAGAGATCAATATTGATATATTTTGAATCATAATATCATATTCTATCATTTCTCATCTAATTTCAATATCATTTCTCCTAGTTACAAATTTTGAATATAAAATAATTTAATATATACTCCCTTTGTCCCAGGAACTTCTTCATAGTTACTGTTTTCTCGTGTTTTAGTGAGCAAATTTTTTTATTAGTATTTAAAATGATAAAGTAATTTTTAAGTAACTTTATAATAGAGTAGAGATAAATCTATCATACCTTACCTTAAAAGTTACTTTATAATTTCAAATACTAATAAACAACTCGCCCGCTAAAATGCGAGAATAAAGGTAGTGAGAAAGAAATGCTAGGACTGAGGGAGTATCATCTTTGTCCATAAAAAATGATCATTTTTTTACGGAGTTTAATACGATATGTCGGAAGGTATCATGAGGTATTGTGAGGTCCATTTATAAATCAAATGATTGTTTATGGAAAGTATGCATATATATTTTTTATGAACAATCATTTTATTCACAAACGGACCTCATATTATCTCATAATACCCTCTGATATATTGCATTAAACTCCGTGCAAAAAAGTAGGATCATTTTTTGTGAACGGAGGGAGTATTATTTTATAAATATAATAAAAGTAATTATAGATAGTTATATTTATTAAATAATGATTTTTTTTTTTTATGTTGTGTTGGGTTGTTGATAAAATATGAAAAAAAAAAGAGATTAGAGGTTGAATTGTGAAGGTTTGTTGATAAATATAGTCTTAGAGCATCTCCAACTCCAAGAACATAACATACTCTATTTTGGAGTACTTCATCCTCTATTATAGAGTTTTTAGTACTCTATATCAAAAATCATCTCCAACAATAAATATTGTAATATAAAATTAGTATACCTAACTTAATTAATTGATACTGAGATTTTTTTTAGTGTGTTATTTTTTAATAATTGTTGTAATATTTCATTTTCAAATTATGTAATATTTATTTTTGTGAGTCATTATCTCGTAAATTAAAGTGTAGCTCCTAATTCGAAAAAGAAAATAAATTAAAGAAAAAAAGTTGCTAAAAAAAGAAAAAATATAATTTAAAAAAACTAAAACTTCAACTAATAAAATGAAAGAAAATGAGATTAAAAAAAAACACATCCTCCACTTTAGCATTTTATTTAAATGAAACAAATGATTTAACAATTAAGATAAAATGAAAAATGACATTTTTCGTAAATAAATACATCCTCTATAAATTTTCAAATCCTTCATTTTGTAAGGATCTTCATCCATCCTCTATCCTCTACTTTATATTTAGGGTATTGTTGGAGCGCAACAATACTTCATTTTTCTGAAATACTCTATTTTAGAGTATTGTTCGAGATAACTTTTTATGTATTTTAATATTTTTAACTTGAGTATGTATAGAGTGAAATTGGTTCATACTATGTTTTAAAAGCGAAAGCGGACGTTGAACCGGACAGTCTCAGCGCTTTTGGTCGGACCGGGTCCAACCGATCAGACCGTTATTGTTGATAGACGAACAAATCTCTTGATTGGGCGAACAGGTTTTAAAGTCTAAGTAAAGATTATGAAGAAAAACACCGAAACAAGAGACGATTAGCAAGAGTAATTGTAACAAGGTGCACAAACTGATGAAAGTAGTGTATTATCCAACGAACAACATATCTGGCGAACAGCTTATTAGCGAACAAGTCCTAGTGTAATACCCTAGGTTGTCATGATCCTATCTGCCTTACTAAGTCTTTCATAATTCTATATGCATCTATGTGACGCATTTACATTCAAATTTATGCAAAGGCATGTTTATGTGTTTTAATTACTCGATAGTTACAATTACTGCATTATTTGCTCAATACATGCTTATTCTTGAGACTTTATAATTTTTATATGTTCTTTATTTTATGTCTTAAAGAATTTGATATAGAAATTAATATAGTCCTTAAGTTTAGTATTTTATTTTACACGTTATAAGTTGAAAAATAAACGTTTCTTCAAGAAACGAATTACGTATCAATTGCTCGATATATTTTTATGATTAGTATATAGACTTTATAATTATTTAGAGCCTTAGAAGAGTTTTAATTTTATTTCATAAGATAGTATAAGTAAATTTTATTAGAATTATCCTATAATTTTAATTTCTACTTATTAAATTCATAGTATATATGTGTTATTTCTACAAAATACAAGACTACACTTGTACTCCTCATAAATTTCGAAATTTTAGGATAAAATTAGGAGAATTAGAGAAGCTTCAAGACTAAGATTAAGATAAGATAAGATAAGGTTAGAAAGAAAAGTCAAAATTAACAACTAACCTTAAGATAACAAGTGTAACTTTGCTCCAAGATTATCCAAATTTCTCCACAACCTTCTACAAGTGGCGGTTAAGGGGAGGAATTGGGTAGCCCTCAAGCACATCTTCCCCTATAAATACATGTTCTTGCATGAAAAAAAATAAACATAAGAAAAAGTTTAAAGAAAAATTCACAAATACTACTACTCTTATACTTAGAAGTTGAGAAAGGAGAAGAATAAATTTCTTGTAGCTACTTATCTCTAAGTAAGTTTCTCTTCTTTATTGTGTAATTATTTAAGTGGTAGTATGAAGTTTATGCATGATATGTGAATTAATTGATAGGAAAATGAGTTTTGATGAGTAAATTTGCATGTTATCCATGTTTTACTTCATGTTTGAATGTTTAATTCAATTTCTTCATGATTTATGATCAAAATCATGTTTATTACTTGAATATATATGCATTAGAAGTAGAAATCATAAAATTATATGGTTTAAAGTGAGTTTAAGATGTTATGTTCTTCATGTATGCATAAAAACTGAATTTCTGGACCAACTTTGGGGTAAAATTCGTTTTGACCAATTCATTTGGTGGAAAATTCTAAAATTTTTATATGTGAAAATAGACTAGTAAAGGAACTTAGGTTTCAAATTTCATAATTTTTGGACTGGTATTCAATTCGTGGTAATTTTTCAAAGTTGAACTAGGATTTTGGACTCTATAACAGGAACAGTAGAAGTTTACTATGATCTGAGAATAATAGGTTAGGATTTTATAGAAAACCAAAGTATGTTGATAAATTACATGAAGTTTGGAGTTCATGGTTAAAATTTCATGAGTATTGGACATGTGGTTGATTTATGGTGAATTTTTAAAGTTAAGTGATCAGAATCTGTTACTGTGTGTTCATTACGAAATATTTGATTTTTGGTAAAGAGTTTGAGAAATCTGAAAGTATGGTGATAAACTTTATTGAGTTGGTAATATACTGTTAAAATTTCATAATTTTTGGACGTATGAATAATTTAATATGAATTTTCAAAGTTAGGCGTGTAATCTGCCAAAATCGAATTTTGTGTGAAAGGTTCGAAATGGTCCGGTTACATTTTTACAGTCGATATTTATTTATACTTGCTATTTGATGATTTTATACACTTAATTAATATTTGTGTGTTAGTATACAATATTTGAATATGTATTGAAATTGAATTCAAGTCTTACAATTTACAAAAGTGAAGGGATAAGTAACAATGTTTCTATTTTAAAAAATTTACTTGTAGGTACAAACCTGCAAGGTGGGGAATCACTTCGCTCTTCACCGAGTGTTCTATTATAATTTAATTGCACTTATTAAATATTGAATGTTAAATATTTTGAGTCTGGCCCGCTATCGACTGGCCTCTGAGATAGTCCAACTATATGTTGGCAAATGAGATAGTCCGGTCGCTCCGGCACCACGGGTTGGTCGCGCCACCCAAGGAGATACCCGGTGAAACTCCGGGGGCTCACATGTTATAAACAATTGATATTTAGTTTGTGCAATTATAAAGAGGTTTCCCACTAAGTGTTTACAAACACTTATCCCTTCCACTTTTAAATATTTTACAGATGCTATGCATCCGGACGTGGGCGAATGAACTCAGCGGGCTGTGAAGTTTCCCTAAAGATTTTATATTTTCGAGAATAATATTATTAAATTTTGGGCTTGTATCTTAAATTACGATCATACTTATTTACTACTTCCGCTGTGTAAATGTGTGGCGTGTGTATATTTTAATACAAAGTACTATTTTAGTGTCGTTCCTACTTGTGCCACATCATATTTTCCGTACTATATTAAGTGGGGACGTCACACCTAGGCCTGGGGCCAAATATGAATATAGTGCCAAGTCACTGATGATGAACAACAATCACTGAAGGTGGTGCACTAATCAATCTATAGAGTGTATGACACCTGTTTACCCATAAAAACGACCAGGTCCCTGACGAACAAACCCTAAAGATAAGGATCCGAATGATTGCCTACAAAGAACATGCGGGCGAACAACTCCTAAGCCATCCGACCTGAAGGCGAACAACAAATATAGAAGATATGCCAGTGTAGAACCACCAAGTAAATAAAGGCGAACAACTTTGAAGACGTGATAAGACTAAGAACAAGACTTTGCAACTAAGTTTCAGCTTAGATAAGGTCAAATGAAGTCAAAAGGACACATGTCAAGCATGGAAGCTTGGTAGTCCAAGAGTCATGTACACCACCTACTTGATAGTTAGTATAAATAAGCTGCTCTCCATGAATAAAATTAAGTTCAAATTCACAAATACTTCAATACACATATTCTTACACCTAAAAATGCACACACACAAAATAAATACGAATTCAATACTCGTATTTACAATTTTATAACTCGATCCATCGAATTTACCATTTACGGTGGTAATCAATCATATGATCTTGTTTGGTGATCCCAAAACCGGTTAAAAATAGCCACTAATCCACACGATTAGAACCGATCACCAACAATTTGGCGCTAGAAGAAGGGTGTTGACCCTCCGGTTAAGTGTGATTAAGAAAGAACTTCAAGTATAAAACTTGAAGATTTGAAGAAATCCTTGAAATACCGTTAAAGATTCAAACAAATGTGTTCTTGGTGTTCTTCAATTTCAAATTTGAAGCCTCAAAAATTGAGAAGATAATTCAAATCAGGATTCCTCAATCCAAAGAAACTCAAGTCTCACATCCCTCGATGAGGGGTTCCCCAACTCGAGCCTCATATGCTGGTCATCGAGACCATGAGCCACGACATGCAAATAGGGCTCGACCCTCGGTGATGACCCGTATAATGCCTCCAGAATTTGAGGCACTGGCTAGCTATCCTAATGAGCTAGCCAAAACCATCGCTGCTCTCCAAGCCATCTAAAGGCAACAAGAACAGCCTAGACCTTCACAAGCAAGGTCTAGGTCTCGACCACTCGAAGTAGTAAGAGCCAGGTCTGCTCGGGGCGAGCAACATGAGGTCAACAGTGCCCAGAATTGAAAAGATAAGGGCAAAGCAAAGATGGTGGATCAAACGGAGGACCAAGCTGAGTCTGTTCCCGGGCGAACAACTTTCTCAAGCCATGGGACATCACGTCCCAGCACACAAGACAGACTGGGCCGACCCCAGCTTCAGCCAGAAGTTGCTCGCCCAGTAGCAGGTGATGGGCGAGCAGCTTGTGAACAACCTCGCCCATTAATACATGAGGGATTAACTAGGTCTGTCTTCGAGCGCCTAGTGCCAAATACGGTGAGCAACCCGAGGAGACAGCCACAGGAGATTCTCCCACCAAGTGAGGGACTGCGATGAGCAGAGGTTCATACATCCTTGCTCGCCGAACAGCCTCCAAGTTAGGGGGCATCTCTTGATGAGCTATTAAGCTTGAAGAAGGCCGTAGAAAGTATGCAAGGGCAATTAGACCTGCAAAGGGGAATGGGGACGACCAGCATGCCAACTTCTCCATTATCTCCAATCATTTTGAAGGCCCCGATTCAAAAGAAAATATAATTTTCGGCGAGCATACAATATGAAGGCATTGCCGACCCTCGTGTTCATCTAACTAAGTATTCAGATTACATGATCTCTGTGGGGGCTAGTTATGTCACTCAATGCCGGAACTTTCCACTAATCTTGGGGGACAGGGTGCATAAATGGTTTTCCACCATGCCACCAGTTTCCATCCATTCATTTGCTCAGTTGAGTCGGGAGTTCCTCTAACATTTCTCAACCGCTGGATCATATCTTTCTCAGAAACATCGACTGTCAGATCTAAAACAGAATGATGATGAATCAGACTGGGCTTTTATGGAAAGATTCGATAAAGTGTTACTTGAGGGAGAACCGGTTAGTGAGGATACCAAGATTGTAGTCGTAATGGCCTAGTTGAAGAAAGACTCAGACTTGTGGAAAGAGGTACGTCTGAAGTGCCCAAAGAGTTATGCCGAATTCTGAAATTATGTCGGCATCTTTGTCTCCATGCACGAAACTTTGCAAGCAAATCTGGGGGATAACAAAGCCACCAACACTGATCAGAAGGAGAACAACAAGAAACCCGGTGGAATCGGCTATCGAGTCCCAAAAAATATGAAGGCATTCAATGAAGGGACAGAACTGAAGGAGAAATTAAACCAGGTGCTAACAGTATCAATTGATACTGTGTACAACAATGTGAAGGAGAATGAGTTGCTCACCCCTCCCCGAAAGATCCGTCAAGAGACAGGCAAACTCAACCCGAACAAGTATTGTGCCTACCATCAAAGTATGTGGCACTTTACCAGTGAGTGTAGAGATTTGCTAAAGCAACTTTGGCGGTTCTACGAGGAAGGTGAACTCTCCAACTTCGTCAAGAGATAACCTGGAAAAGAGGCCGGGAGAACAACTCAGAAGAGGGAATGGATGATGAACCTCCAAGAAACAACAAGCCTGGGCGACCTGCCCCAGCTGGTGCTACTCGTCCAGTAGAGAATGTGTACATGATGGAGCAATCAGGACCTATTGGAGGATGTTCTGATGGACGACCCCCAATGTCAAATTGCAAAAGAAAGGCTGAATTATGGGCAATAGATCACGTACAAGAAATGGGAGTTAATCCATTCGTTCTACAAAGATTAGAGTTGACCTTTACAGAAAAGGACTTAGACGGAATTTTGACTCCTCATAATGATTCCCTCGTGATTTTTGCCAAAATTATGGGAACCAAGGTACACCGATTGTTGGTAGACACCGGAGCCTATACCAACATTCTTTTCAAAAAGACACTTGATCAACTGGGAGACTATTCGAGCTACATTGAATATTCGAATCATCAAATTTTGGGCTTTGGAAATACTGTAACTGTTCCTTTGGGAATAATTAGGTTGTCAGTACAACTTGTATTGATCGGGGAACCCGAGAAAAATATAACAAGAATGGTGGATTTCTTGGTTGTAGATCAGGAGTTAACCTATAATTGGTTCCTTGGTCGACCATTTTTGAATGAATTCAAACTTGCATGTTCAACCTACCATTATTGTGTAAAATTTCCAACAGCAAGTGGGACTGGTTCAATAAAGGGAGATCAAAGAAAAGCTCGTGAGTGTCTTCTACAATTGCAATCAAACGAAGGACGAGTCTCCATGATGGAAGCCACCACTAGTTATCCAATCGATGAACCATCAGTATTGAAGGACATGATGGAGACTGAGGAAGACCATATGGAGTTGGACGAACAACTCTTCCCCTCTGATGAGCAACAACTAGACGAGCAGCCCATTGCCATCGGGAAAAGACCTTAACTTGATAAACAACACCCTAATGGTGACTGTTGTTACCGTATTTATCCGTAAATAGGGGTAGGACATTTTGGATGGTATAACATATAAACGGGTACGAAACACGAAGAACACAAGCACTGCGGGAAGAACCGAGAGGTTCCTCCCTTGAATATGGCTTCGGGCGGTTCATGAAGATGAACGCCCTAGCCTTTGGTGTATTATAAATGTGGGGAGTGTTTTTGTGGGGAGGAAGATGATCATCCCTTACAATGAGTTGGGGCCTCTATTTATAGAGCCCCAAGCTCCTCACTAAAGGAACAATCTTGACCCTTTATTTTAGGGTATTAATTACAACCGTAGATCTAATGAACAATATTAAATAGTATTAAATCTACTATTACAATATCTTGTCAGTCTTCGATATCTTGAATGATGTTGACCCTCTATTCTGTCGAGGAGGAGAGATCTGACGAGGTCGAGATTCGTTCACCTTGAATAGTTACGGTAGCTCATCTACCGGGTTATTTAGTGCTGAGATCCTATTATCGAGGCCTAAACCCTGGTTCCGGTATACCCCGGTTCTGAGATAGTATTTAGGCCAAATACTGGATTATTCGTGGTACAACAATTGCCCCTAAGATTGAGCTCTGACGATAGTCGTAGTTTGATCTTGATCTTTGTTTGAAGCGTGCCTTATTTGCCGCCGAGTCTGCTGATAGGATCGCTCGGGTGCCCCGTGGTTCCTTGATGGCAGAGCCTTGATGGGAATATCTTCTGTTATCTTCAGATTGGTGAACTCTACAACAGCGGGGAATGATCCTCCGTCGTGCCCCCGGGTCGAGAGTTTTTCTATGCTCGTACTTTGAGACGAGGCTCTCTATACGAGACTTTTCTGTGCTCGTCGAGAGTTTGAGCTCATCGAGAGACTTGACTGTGCTCGTACTTTGAGTCGGGGCTCTTAGTACGAGACTTTTCTGTGCTCGTCGAGAGCTTGAGCTCTCGAGAGACTTTACTGTGCTCGTACTTTGAGTTGAGGCTCTTAGTATGAGAGTTTTCTGTGCTCGTCAAGAGCTAGAGCTCGTCGAGAGACTTGGCTGTGCTCGTACTTTGAGTCGAGGCTCTTAGTACGAGACTTTTCTGTGCTCGTCGAGAGCTAGAGCTCGTCGAGAGACTTGACTGTGCTCGTACTTTGAGTCGAGGCTCTTAGTACGAGACTTTTCTGTGCTCGTCGAGAGCTTGAGCTCTCGAGAGACTTTACTGTGCTCGTACTTTGAGTTGAGGCTCTTAGTATGAGACTTTTTTGTGCTCGTCGAGAGCTTGAGCTCGTCGAGAGACTTGGCTGTGCTCGTACTTTGAGTCGAGGCTCTTAGTACGAGACTTTTCTGTGCTCGTCGAGAGCTTGAGCTCGTCGAGAGACTTGGCTGTGCTCGTACTTCGAGTCGAGGCTCTTAGTACGAGACTTTTCTGTGCTCGTCGAGAGCTTGAGCTTGTCGAGAGACTTGGCTGTGCTCGTACTTTGAGTCGAGACTCTTAGTACGAGACTTTTCTGTGCTCGTCGAGAGCTTGATCTCGTCGAGAGACTTTACTGTGCTCGTACTTTGAGTTGAGGCTCTTAGTATGAGACTTTTCTGTGCTTGTCGAGAGCTAGAGCTCGTCGAGAGACTTGGCTGTGCTCGTACTTTGAGTTGAGGCTCTTAGAACAAGACTTTCTTGTGCTCGTCGAGAGCTAGAGCTCGTCGAGAGGCTTTACTGTGCTCGTACTTTGAGTCGAGGCTCTTAGTACGAGACGTTTTTGTGCTCGTCGAGAGACTTTACTATGCTCGTTCTTTGAGTTGAGGCTCTTAGTACGAGACTTTTTTGTGCTCATCGAGAGCTAGAGCTCATCGAGAGACTTGGTTGTGCTCGTACTTTGAGTCGAGGCTCTTAGTACGAGACTTTTCTGTGCTCATCGAGAGCCAGAGCTCGTCGAGAGACTTTACTGTGCTCGTACTATGAGTTGAGGCTCTTAGTACGAGACTTTTCTGTGCTCGTCGAGAGCTAGAGCTCGTCGAGAGACTTGGCTGTGCTCGTACTTTGAGTCGAGGCTCTTAGTACGAGATTTTTCTGTGCTCGTCGAGAGCTAGAGCTCGTCGAGAGACTGGGCTGTGCTGTACTTTAAGTCGAGGCTCTTAGTACGAGACTTTTCTGTGATCGTCGAGAGCTTGAGCTCGTCGAGAGACTTGGCTGTGCTCGTACTTTGAGTCAAGGCTCTTAATACGAGACTTTTCTGTGCTCGTCGAGAGCTTGAGCTCGTCGAGAGACTTTACTGTGTTCGTACTTTGAGTCGAAGCTCTTAGTACGAGACTTTTCTGTGCTCGTCTAGAGACTTTACTGTGCTCGTACTTTGAGTTGAGGCTCTTAGTACGAGACTTTTCTATGCTCTCCGAGATCTAGAGCTCGTCGAGAGACTTGGCTGTGCATGTACTTTGAGTTGAGGCTCTTAGTACGAGACTTTTCTGTGCTCGTCGAGAGCTAGAGCTCGTCGAGAGACTTTATTGTGCTCGTACTTTGAGTTGAGGCTCTTAGTATGAGACTTTTCTGTGCTCATCGACAGCTGGAGCTCGTCGAGAGACTTTAGTGTGCTCGTACTTTGAGTTGAGGCTCTTAGTACGAGACTTTTCTGTGCTCATCGAGAGCTAGAGCTCGTCGAGACACTTGGCTGTGCTCGTACTTTGAGTCGAGACTCTTAGTACGAGACTTTTCTGCACTCGTCGAGAGCTAGAGCTCATCGAGAGACTTGGCTGTGCTCGTACTTTGAGTCGAGGCTCTTAGTACGAGACTTTTTTTTGCTCATACTTCGAGACGTGGCTCTAGGTACGAGTCTTTTGTACCTGTAATTCGAGACGTGGCTCTAGGTACGAGTCTTTAACTATACCGCCTTAAAAGGCTTGTATGTTAGCGCTCGCCTGAGTTTTACCTCGCAGGGAGTCTTTTGCCCCTTTGAGATCGTATCTCGTCCTGGAACTTTTGTGCCATCCCGATGTATGTCGGCGTGATTGGTCTTAATGCTCTAGGGAGACTTGGCCTCTTAAAGAGTCTGGGTGTAACACGTCTGCCTGAAAAGGCCTTACTGTTACCTGCTCACCTCGAATCCTTAGGATCCTTCGGGAGGCTTTCGCTCAATGAGACTTTTTGCCCCTTTGAGATCTTGTCTCGTCTGGGGACTTTTATGCCATCCCAACGTACGTCGGTGAGATTGGTCTTGTTCTCTAGAGAGGCTTGGCCTCTTAAAGAGTCTGGAGTGCCTAGGTCGAGATCTTGTTCAACCTAGGGTTTTTGCCCTCTGAGGTGGATTCCTCGATGAGGGACTTTTACTTGCTGAGAGACTGGGCTCACCATGAGTGGGTGCTCGTCGAGAACCGAAGCTCGTTGAGAGACTTTTTATATATTTGTGATTGTGTGTTCAATGCCGGTGAAGGCAGACAAGATCATCGCGTAAGATGCGGATATGATCTCGCTATTTAAAGCGGAAGGTCGACGCCGGTGAAGGCGGACAAATTTCGCTAATGAGGCGATGAGTCGATGCTAGTAAAAGCGGACTAGTCGACGCCGGTGAAGGCAGAAAAATTTCGCTAATGAAGGCGATGAGTCAACACTAGTAAAAGCGGATTAGTTGACGTCTGTGAAAGCGGACAAATTTCGCTAATGAGGGTGATAAATCGACGCCGGTGAAGGCGGAACGTAATATTCGATAATAAAGGCGAAAAGTCGACGCTAGTAAAAGCGGACTGTAATATTGAATTTTTGACATTCAATTTTGTTTCGGATTTTCCAAAATAAATGTCTAGATATAGGTATCCATGCCCCCGGCTTTTAATGTATTCGCAAATATTTTTGCAATTTGCAGTACATTAAAAGGAAGTTTGGTGAAAATAATCTGATGTGGATGGGCAAAAGGACTGCCCGTAGATTCTTTTGAGTCGTTGCAACGACTCCGGGCTGCCGTGTGAATTTATCTTAGTCTTAAAAAAAAATTGCTCAAAAGATCTTAAATTAAAAACCCAGCAACCTCTTGCATAACTGATCGGGCTTCACCATTTCTTAAATAAATGCCCAAGTCCACATAATAGATTAAATGGCCAATAACCTCTTGATGAATTAGTAAGGCCCAATTGCTGAAATCACTTCGGCCCAAATGTTCTTCCTGGTCACTGCCCAAAAATTGGTTGTAGATTCATACGACCCTTCTCCATCCCCAATTCCCAAACTTCGAAAATTACAACATCGAAATTGAAAGAGGTTGCGATGATGACGAGGTGTTCGATCGGAGGAGATAAAGATCGTCGTTCTGTGCAGCGGTGACTCAACGGCTGTGGCTGGCTCTTGCTCGGCATCGGTGGCCGAGGTCAAAATCTGGGAGGATCCCTGGTCGGCGGCCAAGCGACTGTTAAGGGATCAATCGGAGGCGGCGGAAGCTCGGCGGTGACCTCGCACGATGGTTGAGGAGGGCGACCGCGTTGATTGGAGACGTGGTCATCTTCAGCGACTGTCGTGAGTGAACATGATGTAGTGCGCCTGCATTGGGGATCGAAGTCCGGTGGCTGATGTTCGGCGGCCGAGGTGGATGGGCCCGGGCTCACGCTCGGCCGCGGCGGAGGCTTCGCATCTGGTGGAGGCCCTGGCCGGTGGTTGCGCCTGGAATTTGGCGGTGACTGTGGAGGTCGCTTGGCGCCAATTAAAGCATCGCACGCGCTGGCGACTGGTGTATTTACCCTTGAGTATGGAATTCAGCAAAGGGCAGTGCACATCGGTGGCGAGATAGTGGCGCGTCGAAAGAAAACTGGCGATGGCTACCCGACTCGGCGTTGGGCGAGGGGAGGCGACCGAGGCGGCGCTGCGTTTGGCATCATTGTTGAGGGCGTGCTTGGCCTCGTCCTCTGCAGCTGCTGAGGTCGTGCCTTTGGCGGCGTAAACTGGCCAACGGGGTCGGTGGCGTGTAGGAAGTGATGAGCGACGACCTTTTGGAGTTTGATGCCGAATTCGGTATTGGAGTTTGGTGTCGCTCCTCGATGATGTGGCCGAGCTGGCATTGTGCTTTCGGTTCGGGGATGTGATGGCCGATGTGGCCAGGATGATGTATTGAGGTTGTGAATGATGGGGGAGTCACCTTGATCGTTGCCCTTGTCTTCGATTAGGGGGCCCGTAGCTTTGGCTCGAGGCTGGCTGTTGTGGGGCCGTGCTCGGCAATTGCCGATGTTCTAATATGGAGATTGATGCCACCAATGGTTTGAGACTAATGCCGAGGTGGTTGTGTGCCGAGATGACATAAAGAGACTGAGATACAAGGGAAAACGACCTCGCGGAGGGGCGTCGACCTCGGGGAGAGATGCCGGCCTCGGCGGAAAGCTTGCCCATCTTCACTGCGCCTCGGCAGTGATGTTAGCTCGGCCTCAGAGGTGTTGATGGTCGAGTTCGATGGAGGCTTGTGGTCGACCTCCTATGGTAAGCAAGGAGAAATCGATCTCGGCCTCGATGGAGGAGGGATGCTGGCCTCGGTGGAGGGGACGTCGACCTCAGTGACGTTGGCCTCGGCGGAGGAGGCATCAACCTCGGCAGCACACAAATCGATGCTGGACATGTAATCTTTAACTTTATTAGATAAGACCCTCTTTGTTGACTGAGTAGTGGGGGAGTGGTTGTACCCACTTCTGAAAACGTGTGAGGCCTCCCTGAACTATGACCTTACTGCAACAGTATAGGCAACAGTGTACGGTTGCCTAATTTAAATTTCTTTTTATTTTTCCATTTCTTCTGAAATTTCTTCTTGTTCTTCACAGACTGGTGGTCGGAGCGGACTACGGTGATAGAAATGGCCGTTGAGGGGCGGAATTGCCGTTAGACGGGAAGCACCCACCGGTGCTGGTCCATTAGCATTTTGGCTGTTGGAAGGCGATGTTGAGCTTTGGACGGAGAGCACCCACCGGTGCCGGTCAATTAGCTCATTTATCTCCGGTAGGGATATTTAGTAAATTTTTCTCTTTGTGGATTCGAATTGGGTTCGATATGTATCGATAGCTCGAACCTTACATGAGCGGTTTTTTGTAAAAATATGACTAGATATGTGTTTCTTGTGATGAACCGGCTTGAAGCCATGGATGAGTTTTGAGAGGTCACTGGTTATTTTTAGTTCCCGAATGTGTATGGGTACTTTAAGTGTAGATTTGATATCTTGAGTTTTGGGAAGGTGAAGCTTGCAGCTTCTGATATGTATCTGAATGTTTTGAATGGAAAAGGAATTTTTCTGGTGTGGTAAGTTAAAGAAACAGAGTATGTTTTTCTTTCCTACTACGAATATTGGTTTGTATGTGGCTGCAGTTTCGAACATGCTTTCTTTGAGCCGGATTTGGCATAGCATTTGGGATTTGAGAGAGAAACCTTACCGTTTTGTGAATGATAATGGAATGGTGAGATTGTGAAAACTATTAACCATTTTTTCAGTAGAAGCTAATGAAATAAATTGAAACAATGTTGAGTCCTACCATTGATTTCTTGATGATATTTGACTTGATGATATTTGAGATTGATCTTCGTGTACCCTCCTTCTAGCGCCAATTGTTGTTACCGTATTTATCCATAAATAGGGGTAGGACATTTTTGACGGTATAACATATAAATGGGTACAAAACATGAAGAATACAAGCACTGCGGGAAGAACCGAGAGGTTCCTCCCTTGAATATGGCTTCGGCCGGTTCATGAAGATGAACGCCCAAGCCTTTGGTGTATTATAAATGTGGGGAGTGTTTTTGTGGGGAGGAAGATGATCATCCCTTACAATGAGTTGGGGCCTCTATTTATAGAGCCCCAAGCTCCTCACTAAAGGAGCAATCTTGACCCTTTATTTTAGGGTATTAATTACAACCGTAGATTTAATTAACAGTATTAAATAGTATTAAATCTACTATTACAATATCTTGTCAGTCTTCGATATCTTGAATGATGTTGACCCTCTATTCTGTCGAGGAGGAGAGATCTAACGAGGTCGATATTCGTTCCCCTCGAATAGTTACGGTAGCTCGTCTACCGGGTTATTTAGTACTGAGATCCTGTTATCGAGGCCTAAACCCTGGTTCCGGTATACCCCGGTTCTGAGATAGTATTTAGGCCAAATACTGGATTATTCGTGGTACAACAGTGATGAGCAACCTTTAGTCAATGACTTGGAGAGTCGCAACCCGGTGAGAAACAACGAGTCCAGACAAGCTGATGATCTTGAACCCCACCTGGAAGTGGACCCAATGAACATCGAAAATGATTTTGACCTTGAGGGACATGTGGTTGATCCTCGTTGGAAGGGACAAAAACGATGAGCAACTCCAGTCGATGAACTGAAAGCCTTTAAAGTTAATCCAGAAAATGAGGATCATGAACTATACATAGGATCTGAGCTCCCTGAGCCTTACAGATCCCAAATGAAAGAGTTCCTCAAGACAAATCTAGATGTCTTTGCATGGTCTCATGCAGACATGGTAGGGATAGATCCGAAACATGCTTGCCACCAATTCAATAATAATCAGACAAGAAAGCCGGTCCATCAAAAGAGGCGAAAATATGGCCCAAACAAGTATCAAGCTCTTAATGAAGAGGTGAAGAAGTTGCTAGACAATGATTTGATTCGGCAAGCACTTTGCCCTCAATGGGTGGCGAACCCAGTTCTTGTGCGGAAACCAAATGGAACCTGGAGGCTATGCATAGACTTTATAGATCTGAATGCAGGATGCCCGAAGGACAATTTTTCTCTTCCACACATCGATCAATTGGTGGACAACACTGCAGGCCACGAAATGCTAACATTCATGGACACATTTGCTGGTTACCATCAAATTCTGATGCATCCCGACGACCAAGAAAATACAGCTTTCTATACAAATAAAAATCTGTTATGCTGGAAAAGAATGTCATTCGGCCTCATCAATGTGGGAGCAACTTACCAAAGGCTGGTGAACAAGATGTTCAACGAACAAATTGGGGACACGGTGGAGGTCTACGTTGATGATATAGTGGTTAAAAGCCCCAGGAAGGAAGACCATCTTCAGCACTTAGCCCAGGTGTTTGATATCCTCCGACATTACAACATGAAGCTGAATCCAAATAAGAGTAGCTTTGGAGTACTTTCGGGGAAATTCCTGGGCCATCTTGTTAGCCAACGAGGAATCGAAGCCAACCCAACAAAAGTAAAGGCTATTGTGGATATGCAACCTCCTCGTTCAGTAAAAGAAGTTCAAAGACTGATAGGTTGCCTAGCAGCTCTGAACATGTTCATATCACAATCGGGAGATAAGTGTCGACCATTATTTGAAGCCATCAAAAAGGGAAAGTTCGCATGGATAAACAACTGCCAGAGAACATTCGAACAACTTAAAGACTACCTGGGAGATGTAAAAATCCTATCCAAACCAGTCTCAGGTGAAAGGCTATATTCATACCTGGTGGCATCTGAAGTGGCGATCAGCTCTGTATTGGTGCGAGAGGATGGCAAATTCCATCAACCAATTTATTACGTCAGCCAAGCTTTGCATGAAGCGGAGATCAAGTACTCCCCAACCGAAAAATTGGCGCACGTACTTTTCATGAGTGTGAGAAAGTTAAGACCGTACTTCTTCGATCATCAAGTCGAAGTACTAACAACTTTTCCACTTAGACAAATTTTTATCGCCCAGATACAGTTGGTCGTCTATTGAGATGGTCACTGGAGATCAGCTAATTTGGAGTGACTTATGCTCCTCGAACAGCGATCAAGGAGCAAGCATTAATAGATTTTATCGTCAAATTAACTTTCCCCCGAGATCCAACGAGAGGACTTGATCACCTATGGCATCTCTACGTTGATGGGTCATCCACCAACATGACCTCGGGGGCAGGCGTAGTTCTCATTAGCCCCGACAGATAATTTTCACATCGGCCATCAGATTTGGATTCATGGCTACTAACAATGAAGCTGAATATGAAGCTCTAATTGCTGGTCTCCACCTATCCCTGGCAGTAGGTGTCAGACGTTTACAAATATTTGGTGACTCGCAATTGATCGTGAACTAAGTCCGAGGTGAATATGAAGCAAATGATGACCATATGATCGAATACTAACGAATAGTTGCTTACCTGATGTCCCTGTTAGATCAAGTTTTCATTGAGCAAATTCCAAGGATAAAAAACACTCAAGCAGATGCTTTAGCTTGACTAGCAACAAGCGAAGGCCCTGCAGAGTTGGCGGATATTGTTATAACAAAGATAAACAACTAGTCGACAACAAGCTACAATGTTAATCAGCTAGACGAGCAAGCTATAGATGAAGATTAGAGAACAGAGATAATCAAATACTTGAAGAGTGGGGAAAAACCAAACAACTCTTTTGAAGCCGCCAAGCTAGTTAAGTGAGCCGCTAGATACACTCTGGTGGGCGAGCAACTTTACAAAAGGGGAATATCAATCCCACTCCTCAAATATTTGCCTAGGGGGCAAGGACGAGCAATACTCGAAGAGATACACGCTGAAATATGTGGAAATCACACTGGGGGGCAAGCTTTGGCGTACAGAACTATCAAGCAAGGGTATTATTGGTCGACCTTACGTCAAGATGCAATCAAGATGGCAAAAACCTGCCACCGGTGCCAAATCTTTGCTCCAAACATTCATACTCCAGCTCAAGAGCTCGTTTCTGTTTACAACCCATGGCCATTTGCAAGATGGGGGATGGATATAATTGGTCCTTTCCCGACAGGAGTAGGAAATATTCGATTTGCTGTTGTGGCAGTCGATTATTATACAAAATGGGCAGAAGTAGAAGCTATGGTGAAGATTACACAACAAAAGATGATCAACTTCATATGGAAGAACATTGTCTGTCGTTTTGGAGTTCCACAAACATTTGTAATAGACAATGGTCCACAGTTTGATGGAAAAGAATTGAGAGACTTCTGTACAAAGTGGGGGATTAGAAAACACTATTCTACTCCCTATCATCCCCAATCCAATGGACAAGTTGAAGTCGTCAACAAGATTATCAAGCATACATTAAAAATACGATTGATGGAGAGCAAAGGTAGTTGGTCTGAAGAGCTCCCGGAAGTTTTATGGGCATACAGAGTTTCTCCCAGTTCTAGCACCGGAGAAACACCCTTTGCAATGGCTTTCAGAACAGAGGCTGTTATCCCAATCGAGCTAAAAGCCAATACAATCAGGACGACCAACTTTGATGAACAAGCGAACAACTCTGCTTTAGCTACTGAAATGGATTTGCTCGAGGAAAAAAAATTAAATGCCGAGTTAAAAAATGCTACATATAAACAACGAGCAGAATGTTATTATAATTTCCACGTCAAAGTTAGGGAATTCAGAGTTGGAGATTTGGTTCTATGGTGTATTGGGACCGACTTGGGAGGGCCCGTATTGTATAACGGACAAGTTCCTTAATGGTATATACGATATCGAAGACATGGAAGACAACCCAACCCAATACTCCTGGAATACCGTACATTTGAAGAAGTACTACCAATAGGGCGAACAAGTTCAACCTATAGGCATGCAAGTCTTTACATGGGCAAGTGAACCAAAAACTTGCCTAATTTTTTGAAAATTTTGCTAAGTATAGGGTAAAAAGTTGTTCGGCACATTCTATAGTTGGTGCCTTTTCATTTTTAAGCTCATGTAAAGTTGTTCGGCAAAAATATTATGAGCGAGCAACTATTTTGTACTAATGATTAGGATATTCAGAGTTGTTCCTCAGTTTATATATGATTACGATGAATAATTTTTTAACACTTGTAAATTTTCATGATGAAAATATAGTTGTTCGTTCAAAGAAGGAGTCTAAGCTCGAGGTACAAATCCAATTTTAAGGATCCAGGCCATTAAAAGGTTGTTCGTTTTTTAAGACGAGCAGAACCTAAGGCTAAACCCTTATTCTATTTAAAGGCAAAGTTCAAATTGAACAAAGCCCAATATCATATGTTATAATTACAAAAGCATCAAAGGAAATGTAAAGGCAATTAACATGTGCAAGAAAACGAGCAAATAAAAGACATTTCCATTAATACTAAGGTTTTAAGCCTAAAAAATAGAGCAAGAAGATTAAGGGAAAGATGAACATCTATTACAAAAGATCAGCGAGCAACTACTACAAAGATTCTAGTCCTATTCCTGCCTCTGCTCGTCCTGAGACAGGATTTGAGTTTGATCGACGGGAGGATCAACGATCATATCGCTAACTAGATCCTCTGCCATTTTCTTCTCTTTCTCGGCAGCTTCCTGCTCGCCATCTTCAGCTTGCTCGTCAGCCTCAGCTACAACCGGGGGACGAACAACAATTATGCTGGGATCAAGGTTATCCAACTTGATCCCATAATCAATCATATCCCCAAGTTGAAGCTCTATACCAGCTGGTGGGGGGTACATCTCTACGAACTCCTTCAGGTCCTTCCCAATGTCCTTGATGATTTCGGGGACATTGTACAAGCTGACTGCACGAATGCAGTCAGCATAGGAACAAATATAGCCTAAATTCGAGCTAGAACCAGTCCGGGCTTGCAGCTCTTGTTCAAATTCCTCTTGGGTGTACATCCCCACCATCCTCTCTTTGAGGCGAGCAAGTTCAGCCTCGGTCTCTTCTGTTCTCTTCTTCTCCTCCTCTAATCCGGTCTAGAAGGAGAGTAGCTCGTTCTTCTTCTCTTTCAGCTCGGCCGACAGCACTTGATAATCTTCAACATGCTTCTTTTCGATGTCGTCAGCAAGCTTTAGCTAATTATTGAGCCGAGCAATCTTGGCATCATACTGGCTGACTAGGCCATCTTTTTCTTCTGAGAGCTGGCAAAAAATTTCGGATAAGCGGCGAACAGTTTCTTCCAATTCCGCCATTTGAACCATCCCCCTCTGGGCACTGACCAAAGAGTTGGCCGCCTGGATCATGGAGAGGTGGAAGTTATCAGTCCCCCTTTGGGCGTGAACGACCGTATCAAGCGACCTGGTCTAAGCACGAGCAATAAGCTCGGTAGCTCGACGAATGTGCTCGTCAGGAATGTCCCTAATAGAGGAGGGGGTCTTGGAACAGGCAAATTGGTGAACCACGTCAGCTCGCCCATGGTGGTCACTATGCCGGTAACTGCGAACAATAAAGAAGTATAGACTCAGAGTTTTTCTTGTAAAAAGACAAGTTCATTTCAACTATTAAATGGCTTACTCGGCAAACTTTCCCCTATCCCAACCTAAGTAGGTTGTGTCTTCGAGGGCACGGGGAGGAGTATGTCTATCTTTGCCTCCTTTCCCAGCACGCTCCACAACCTCTGGAGATAAAACGACACTACCAAATTGCTCGCGGTAGAAAAAGTTGTTCGACCCAATCCTTCATCAAGACGATATCCTGACCACAGTTGCTCGACACAATATTGCTCGGTCGATACAACATCTGACTAGGATAGGGGGCAATTGTTGATAGGCGAATAAATTTCTTGATTGGGCGAACATGTTTTAAAGTCTAAGTAAAGATTATGAAGCAAAACACCGAAACAGGAGACGATTAGCAAGAGTAATTGAAACAAGGTGTACAAACTGATGAAAGTAGTGTATTATCCAACGAACAACATATCTGACGAACAACTTATTAGCAAATAAGTCCTGGGCCTGGGGCCGAATATGAATATAGTGCTAAGTCACTGATGACGAACAACAATCACTAAAGGTGGTGCACTAACCAATCTATAGGGTGTATGCCACCTGTTTGCCTATAAAAATGACCAGGTCCCTGAAGAACAAACCCTAAAGATAAGGATCCGAATGCTTGCCTACAAAGAACATGCGGGCGAACAACTCTTAAGCCATCCGCCCTGAAGGCGAACAACAAATATAGAAGATATGCCGGTGTAGAAATGACTTGAAGCGAATATACTAACTTCTACTAGTCGCTTACCCGCAAGCAGACGGGTTCACTGTAGTAAGAGTAAGTATAATGACTAAGTATTATCGAACCCAAGGGACAGTGTGTATGCGAATAGATCCCTGAAGATCTACGCGTCGTAGTTAATATGAGTGTGTTGTTTTTGGATTTTTGGAAAGATTAATTGAAAGACTGAATTAAACTAAGTAAACTAAATTACTAAAGAAATCAAATTAACTAAGGGTTGTGTTCTAATGAGAGATGGTGATGCTTAGGATTGGAATCCCTACGTATACTAACGGAGCAGGTACATAATCACAATAACTGTGACACACAAGAAATAACCTAAGTCTAAGAATGCAAGGTGAAAGCTCAAGATTCTAAACCCTAATACTTTACCCTAACACTCGACTTCACTAATCTACTAACAAGTTAATAGATTGTGCTTAATTAATGAGACCCTAATTTAACTAAGGTGATGCGGTCGTCCTACTTCGCTAAACTGGTAAATGAATTAACCCTTCCTAAACCCTCTCGTTAAGTCTACTCGTTGTTAAAGAGTGATACGGTCGTCCTCTCTCTAACACTTTTCGAACGAAATTCAAAGGCAAAGTTAAGATTGATTTTAAGAATTCATTAATCAAGAGAATTAAAACCTAACGTCACAAGTTACCCTAATTACATACCCACAACCTACTTCTACGAGTTCATCCTACCCCAAGCATGCAAGGGTTTTAGCTAGACATGGTGGTTTGAATAATAAAAGCAAAAACAAGAACAATAATCATATGCATAATTAAATTAACGAAAGAAATCAAGAACATAAACGAAAGAACAAATTAAAGTCTCTAAAGAAATCTATATAAATCTGAAAAACTAGGTTTAATCGTCTCCAAGAGTAAAGAAATAAATAATTAATCTAATACGTTCAAAAGAAATACTAAAACGAAGAATTCGTAAATTAAAACCTCGATTACAACGTATAAAACTCTTCCAATCTCCCTCCCAAGCTTTCTCCTCGCTCAAAATATGTAAAAATATGTGTTGGTATGTGTTGATATGCTTGGAAAAAGGTATAAATAGGCTTGGGATCGAATTTGGGCATTTTTGGGCCAAAAATCGCGCTTGCTCGTGCACTGCTCGTGCACTAGTGCACGACCTGATTCAACTCGTGCACAGTGCACGAGTGGTCGAGCTCGAGCACTTTTCGGCAGCTGTACACATGTTCGTAAAATCTTCATATCTCCTCAACCGGGAGTCCGTTTTGGCCGATTCAAAGTCCTACGAACTCCTATTTTCACCCTCTATCCATCTATGAAAACAAAAGAGACAAACTCATAAGTTTATAAAAATGATACTCAAATGACTCCTAACACTCATAAAAAACACTCAAAACATGGACAAATCGGGCACCAAAACATAATAATTTCACGCCTAATCCACCCCCCCAAACTTACCATGTTGCTTGTCCTCAAACAACGAAATAATAAGTCAAGTGAAATTGTTAGGAATGAGTCAAAGAATCAAATCATGCAAGCAAATGAACTCGAGCTTTAAAGATCAATCACACGTATACTCACTCACCTTCCTTCATCATACTCATGCAACAACAACAAGAACCACCAAGATCAAACATGGATGTGCACTCAACGATGTGTTTCACTCCCTCACAAGTGTATATCAATGATTAAGGGACTCACTCAAACAATCAATCACTCATATCGGCAGCCATAGGCTTGTAAGTACTCTTAAATCCGACCATACTCTAGAAATCAATGCCGAATCAAAAAGGACTTTTCTCAAGGTTGTAATGTAGGCTCTTTGGACAGGTGGGATAACAATATGGATAAGTGACTTAAGTGAATGGAGAATAGAAAATCAGACTTCGGTACTTCGAGATTAGGAACAGACTACTTCAAACATATTCACTCAACACACTTTCAATTCCAATTCTCTCAACACTTCACATTTTTTTTTCCTTTCACTTTTTTTTTCAATCACTTCACTTTTTTTTTCTTTTTTCGCACAAACACATGAGCTCATTTTTTTTTCTTTTGCTCATTCTCAAATTTTTCTCTTTTTCCCACATCTCATAACTTCATCACACCTTCTTCTCATATTCACTCAACAAACAACCTTTTCCTTTTTCAACTCAACTCATTCCCTTCACATTCACACTTTTCCTATTCTCCACTCAAATTTGGACAAAAAAGCTTAGGAATTGGAATAGTGTTCATATGTGCTAGCAAATAAAATAGGCTTTAGGCTCAAAGGGGCTAACAAGGGACTCAATGTCATTGGTAAGGAAAATTTTGGCTAAGTAACTCAATAAAATCAAAGATGGCCTAAGATCCTATTCGGCATATCAAACTAGACACAATCAAGAAGCAAGAGCACACACAAGTTCTAGCATCCTCTAAGGTGATGATTCACTCACAAACGAAGAGATTCAAATCATGCATTTCAATCTCATAAGGCGCAAATCTCACGGCTTTCACATTCATGCTAGTCCTAGTCAATTCTTACTTTCATCACACAAGTACTCAAAAAGAAAACTCGCAAGCATACTAGTTCTTTCTCAAATCAACTCTAACTCAAACACTCACACAAAAGAATTCCTAACTCACCTTCACAATTCACCCTACTCATCAAATCATACTCAAAGATAGCAATCAACAAGCATAAGATAATTGATAGGCATGAAATATTGAGTAACAAAACAAATCAAAATCAGCCCAAGGAGCATCTCAAGACACAAATAATCAACTCAACTCAAAGATAAGGGGTGCTCCGATGCAATGTCATAAAACACATAAATACTCCACCCCCCAAACTTCGACCTTGCGAAGAGGTCTAAGTTTGGGGTTGTGGGTTACCTCAACCAAACAATTCAGTTTCTCTCAACAGCGTTGCACACTCCCTTGCTTGAGTTCCTCCCTTTTGAGTACTCCATGATTCCTCTATTATCTCGAGACAAGCCTACAAAATAAAATTCTCAAGTACGAGGTTAAAACTTACGATTCAACAACACCCTAATAACATAATAAGACACTAAAAATAAATAAAAGCAAATAGAAATGGGTTGCCTCCCATTCAGCGCTATTTTTAAGGTCCTCATGCCGGACCGAGCTCAAAGGAGCTTATGGGACATCATACTCAAATTTACCTCCCTCACTCTCATAAGAGTGGTGCTTGCATGTCTTTCCTTGATGCCCCTCCATCATGAGCTCTTTTGCTTTCTTCTCATCCCCAAGTGTTATGGGTCTCAACTCCTTCTCACCTTTATCTGGAGGGGTCTTACCAAACAGTTTCTTGAATTTGGACTTTTTCTTCTTAACTTCTCCTTTTCCTTCCAACTGGATCACGTCCACACTTTTCACTTCTTCATCCTTCAACTTCTTCACTTTATCCCTATCAACATAATCAAGAACATAATGCTCATAGGTTAAATTATCAAGTGAAGGATTATAAAATTCATGAATATGAGAAGGATTAGGGATAGGAGGTGTCTCTTCAACACTAGGATCAATGGCATCCATGCAATACAAACTCTCATCCTCCTTCGGGTGCTTCATGGCTTCATATAGGGAAATCTTCACTTCTTGATCATCAACCTTCAACGTAATCTTCCCATTTGCCAAATCTAGCACCATCCCCGCCGTAGCTAAGAACGGTCTTCCCAAGATCAGGGGCACGTGCTCATCTTCCTCCATCTCTAGCACTACAAAATCGGCTGGAAAAATATGATCTCCAACTCTCACGAGGACGTCTTCAACCACACCTTGAGGTCTCGTGATAGACCGGTCGGCAAGTTGAAGCGTCATCATTGTGGGTTAAAGTTCACCACCTTCCAACTTCTTGAAAAGTGACAACGGCATCAAATTAATGCTCGCCCCGAGGTCGCACAACGCTCCCTTCTTGATCCTGTTCCCAATATCACAAAGAATGGTGAAGCTCTCGGGATCCTTCATCTTTGGAGGAAGCGCCTTATGCACTAATGCACTCACCTCATGGTTCAACTGCACCAACTTCGGCTCATCCACTCGCCGTCTTTTCGCTATCAAGTCCTTCAGAAACTTTGCATAATGCGGCATCTATTCCAAAGCATCATAAAAAGGAATGTTAATGTGAAGTTGTTTAAAAACATCAAGAAATTTTGCAAATTTTTCATCAAGCTTCTTTTTCATGAAGCGCTGTGGATATGGGACGGGTATCACAGATTTGGGTACCCCCCATTCATCTCTTTCTGTTTCTTTCACTTTATCCCTTGCTTCCTTTGCCTTCTTCCACTTAGGAACTCTCTCAACTTTCTCAATGCCTTCCTCTTCAAGCTCTTTGCTCTGATGATACTCATCCACATCTTTATGATTCTCAATCCCTTCACTTTCAATCCCCTTCTCAACTCCTACCTCCTCAATCTCATCTCTAACTTGAGGCGTCTCAGAATCAGCAGGCATCTGAGGACCTTCATAGTTGGTTCCACTTCTAAGCTGGATTGCCTTGCAATGCTCTTTCGGGTTCCCCTCCGGCATGGACGGATATTTTCCCGGCTCTCTATTTAACGACTTTGCAATCTGGCTCATCTGGAACTCTATAGAATTGAACCTTCGATTGTTCTCTTGTTGAGTTCTAGTCCACTCAACGTTCATCTTCTGGAGCTCTTGATCACGTTGATCACCCTTTTTATGTAACTCTTTCTCATCGTACTCCAAGGATGATAACCTCTTACTTCCTTCCTCCACCTTCTATAGAATCGCTCTCAACATCTCCTCAGTCGATGCACCGCCTTCTCCTCCCGGAGGCTTTGAACCTGGGTCACCACCCGGAGGAACTGTAATACCCACCTTTGGGTTAGCATATGAGAAATTCTCATTCTTTCTCCATGCGTTTTGAGGAGGCTGCTGGCCTCCTTGATAGCCTTGTGTGTTCCTCCATTGATTTTGAGGTGGCTGAGGACCTGGAGGTACAAAAGGTTGGCCATAAGAAGGCCTTCCATATTGATTACCACCTTGGTAGCCATTCTGATTGTAATACGGACCTCCCATGTAATTGGCTACCTCTTGCTGTCCACTTGGCTGATCTACTCTTTCCTTCTCTGCTGCATTCTCTCCAACCAAATTCTTCCCCAACTCGAGGTTGTTAATCTTCTCCATCATGGCCATCAACAGCCTTCTCGTTCCTTCACCCTCTTCAACCTGATGCACTCTCTGAAAATCTGGATCTCCATTCCAAACCCCGGCATTCATGACAATGTTGTCCACGATCTCTCTACACCTCTCTATGCCTTGATTCAGGAATGCTCCGCCCGCACAGGCGTCTAAATGGTCTTGCCCTGTCTTGTTGGCACCACTGTAGAAGAATGCCATAATATCTCCCTCATTGTACCCATGCTGCGGGCACTCAATCAACATGTTTAAGTATATTTCCCACGCTTGGCGTAAATCCTCTCCTGACTTCTGGCGGAAAGAAGATATCTCAATTCTTGCTTTTATTGTCCTTGATGGAGGGTAGAATCGCTCGAGGAACAGACGCTCGAGCTCGGCCCAAGTGGTAATACCTCCCCGTGGGAGCGTGTTATTGTACCACTCCTTGGCTATTCCCGTCAATGAGAATGGGAACAACCTAAGCCTCTTAGCATCTTCAAACATGCCATTGTAATTGAAAGTGGAGGCTATCATTAAAAAACTCCTCAGATGTGTATGGGGATTCTCCTTCCCGATCACCCCCTTGAACTGGTTCTCGGTAAGCAACTTAAGGATTCCAGGGGAAATTGAGAAGTTGTTTGCCTCAACAGGAGGTAAAGCTACTCCATCATAGTACCGTTGCGGCTGCGCCGCAAATCTGCCCCGAATTGCCATATTCTGATCTGCATTCTGGGGCACATGCTGAGGAGCAACAGGTGGTGCTGGTACTTGTTGAACTGGAGGTGGTTGGTTGTAAACAGGAGGTGGATGATATGGGTATGGTGGATAAGGGTATGGTGGGTATGGGTAATGTTGGTATATTGGGTTGTTGAAAGGGTTATTTGGGTTTTGTGGGTTAGCAGGGTTGTTCAGAGGATTTTGGACAAAATTCTGAGCTGGATTGATGACGTTTTGTGTACCCGGGTTTTGTGCACCATCAGTGTCGTCAACCCGATTCAACCCCTGATTAAACTCATTCTCGGCATCTTCCAACTCATTAGTGATGTCCATTGGTTCTTTCCCTAAGTCGGCAGCGTTCATCCTCCTCAAGAAAGCTCGGTTCCTTCTAGCTATTGTCTCAGGGTCCAATGGTATTCTCTCTTCGCTCGTATTACCTTGTGAGCGTGTTTTCATATACCTGACACACTAGCAGAAGGATCAAAACGCAACTGCCGATTGAATAAAAATAAAAACAAAAATAAAAACAAAAAATAAGCACTCACTACTAACTACTAAGCTATCGACAAGTCCTATTCAAAAAGCATACAATACCATCCCAGGCAACGGCGCCATTGACTTGAAGCGAATATACTAACTTCTACTAGTCGCTTACCCGCAAGCGGACGGGTTCACTGTAGTAAGAGTAAGTATAATGACCAAGTATTATCGAACCCAAGGGACAGTGTGTATGCGAATAGATCCCTGAAGATCTACGCGTCGTAGTTAATATGAGTGTGTTGTTTTTGGATTTTTGGAAAGATTAATTGAAAGACTGAATTAAACTAAGTAAACTAAAATACTAAAGAAATCAAATTAACTAAGGGTTGTGTTCTAATGAGAGATGGTGATGCTTAGGATTGGAATCCCTACGTATACTAACGGAGCAGGTACATAATCACAATAACTGTGACACACAAGAAATAACCTAAGTCTAAGAATGCAAGGTGAAAGCTCAAGATTCTAAACCCTAATACTTTACCCTAACACTCGACTTCACTAATCTACTAACAAGTTAATAGATTGTGCTTAATTAATGAGACCCTAATTTAACTAAGGTGATGCGTTCGTCCTCCTTCGCTAAACTGGTAAATGAATTAACCCTTCCTAAACCCTCTCGTTAAGTCTACTCGTTGTTAAAGAGTGATACGGTCGTCCTCTCTCTAACACTTTTCGAACGAAATTCAAAGGCAAAGTTAAGATTGATTTTAAGAATTCATTAATCAAGAGAATTAAAACCTAACTTCACAAGTTACCCTAATTACATACCCACAACCTACTTCTACGAGTTCATCCTACCCCAAGCATGTAAGAGTTTTAGCTAGACATGGTGGTTTGAATAATAAAAGCAATCACAAGAACAATAATCATATGCATAATTAAATTAACGAAAGAAATCAAGAACATAAACGAAAGAACAAATTAAAGTCTCTAAAGAAATCTATATAAATCTGAAAAACCAGGTTTAATCGTCTCCAAGAGTAAAGAACGAAATAATTAATCTAATACGTTCAAAAGAAATACTAAAACGAAGAATTCGTAAATTAAAACCTCGATTACAACGTATAAAACTCTTCCAATCTCCCTCCCAAGCTTTCTCCTCGCTCAAAATATGTAAAAATATGTGTTGGTATGTGTTGATATGCTTGGAAAAAGGTATAAATAGGCTTGGGATCGAATTTGGGCGTTTTTGGGCCAAAAATCGCGCTTGCTCGTGCACTGCTCGTGCACTAGTGCACGACCTGATTCAACTCGTGCACAGTGCACGAGTGGTCGAGCTCGAGCACTTTTCGGCAACTGTACACATGTTCATAAAATCTTCATATCTCCTCAACCGGGAGTCCGTTTTGGCCGATTCAAAGTCCTACGAACTCCTCTTTTCACCCTTTATCCATCTATGAAAAAAAAAGACAAACTCATAAGTTTATAAAAATGATACTCAAATGACTCCTAACACTCATAAAAAACACTCAAAACATGGACAAATCGGGCACCAAAACATAACAATTTCACGCCTAATCAAGAACCACCAAGTAAATAAAGGCGAATAACTTTGAAGACGTGATAAGACCAAGAACAAGACTTTGTAACTAAGTTTCGGCTTAGATAAGGTCAAATGAATTCAAAAGGACACATGTCAAGTATGCAAACTTGGTAGTCCAAGAGTCATGTACACCACCTACTTGATAGTTAGTATAATAAGCTGCTCTCCATGAATAAAATTAAGTTCAAATTCACAAATACTCCAATACACACACTCTTACACCTAAACACACACACACACACACGAATAAATACGAATTCAATACTCGTATTTACAATTTTATAACTCGATCCATCGAATTTAATATTTACGGTGGTAATCAATCACACGATCTTGTTTGGTGATCCCAAAACCGGTT
Source organism: Ballota nigra (assembly GCA_947034835.1). Taxonomy (NCBI): domain Eukaryota; kingdom Viridiplantae; phylum Streptophyta; class Magnoliopsida; order Lamiales; family Lamiaceae; genus Ballota; species Ballota nigra. The sequence continues at coordinate 32,606,195 of OX344721.1, forward strand.
AAAAACAACCACTAATCCACGCGATTAGAACCAATCACCAACAGTTATTAAAGCGATTAAATCGGCATGATGTCATAATTACATAATATATAACTAATATATAAATTATAATTTATATTGTTTCTTTCTATTTTATTAATACACAAGTGCGTACCCCCGCGAATTTTGCAGACTGAATTTTTTTTATTATTATTTTAAATTATAATTTTTTAATATCTTAATATTATTGATATATAATATTAAAATTATAATTATAATTCAATAAATAATAAAAAATATTAAACATGAATAATTAGAAAATTTGAAAAATATTAACTAATTCACATATTCAATCTCAAATTAGTATAACAACAATATTACTGAAAATTACAATTGTTGTATACTTGTATGCCCAGTTTTCCCCCATGGTATGAAGATACAATAACAATCGAACATAAAAGTTTAACACTAAAAATAGAATCACATATTTCAGATCTAAAGGTAACATTTGACAAAAAAAATGTCATAATTAAAATAAAATATTGTGTAGATGTTTGTGTGTAAAAAAAATTGATTAATGTGTTGGTATTTATAATACACAATTCAACAATAAGAATTGACATTTAAGCATCAATCTTAGTTTTTTTTTTAATTCAATTTCCCTCCTAGACATTTCACATATATGGATATTTTGCAAAAAAAAAAAAAAATCGAATTTGTTAAAAAAATTGTAATCCTACTCTACAAAACAATATCTATATTTTATAGTTTCAAATTCTATTTTGCAGGTAGAATTTTATCCAAAAAAGAAAAAAATGTGTTACATTCTATTATTGATGGTAAGATATTATATTTGGTGACAATATTTTTTTGGGAATCATATGCTATTCTGGTGATAATATCTTTTAAAAAATATTTCAGTTCCTTACTACAAATTTCACATATATCAATATCTAACAAAAATAAATTCCAAAAATATCAAAGAAAAGAAGTCGTTCAACCGATGAAAAAAAATATGCTTGCATTAATTTAATGTTTAAAATAATATTCCATATTATACGTAAATATTATATTTCCTTTGATTAAAATATATTAAGATTTATTGTATTTTAGAGGACAAAGTATAGAGTGAAACTGATTTATACATGAATCACCGATGGGTATTAGTTGTTTTCATTGAAGATTATTAGTTATATTTACTAAAGAGTATTACTGATTTGCACTAAAGAGTCTTAGTTGTTCGTTGAAAATGAACTAAGACTCTTCAGTGTAAACCAGTAATATTCTTCAGTGAAAACAACTAATATCCTTCAGTGATTCATATATAAACCAATTTCACTCTATACATACTCATTTTAGAGTAATATACTATTTAAGGTTTTAATACTTAAGTTGTTAGTAAAGAAACTTAATGCTTTTTTTTTCTTTTTGGCCAACACTATAATTTTTTATCCATAAAAAACTTATTCTACATATTAGAATATTGATTAGGCGTGAAATTGTCATGATTCGTAGCTAGAAAAGCCCTAGTTTTGGTCGAATTTATTGAGTTTTTAGAGCCAAATGAGTACTATTTCTATACCTTGATGAATTTGTCTCTTTGATACTCATAGGTGAATAGAGGGCGAAAAGTAGAGTTCGTAGGACTTTGAATCGACTCAAACGGACTCCCGGATGAGAAGATATCGAAGAAATACGATTGGTATTAGTACGTGTGAAGAAAAGTGTTAGTTGCAAAGGAAGGGAAGCCACTCGAGGGACATTGCTCGAGCGCCCCGCTCGAGCTAAGGGCTCGAGCGCATAAAAACATACAGAACATTTTGGGCGCTCGAGGGGCACAGCTCGAGCGCCTCGCTCGACCTCAGGAACCGCACGACCAAGGTAGCTCGAGCGCACCGCTCGACCACCTGATCCGCTCGACCACTTCAGCTCGTGCGACCCGCTCGAGCGGGTCTGCTCGAGCGCTTCCAAGGCCTTTTCACCAACTTACGTTTTTCGGCCCACGAGTTCACGAATCGGCCCATTGCATATATATATCTCTTCTAAACACGTTTTAGACGACCAGATCCCGAACTTTAGAAATAGTTTTAGACTTAGTTTTTGGAGAGGAAGGAGACGAGCAAGCTTTACTTACGTTTTGTTGAGGTTTTTCATACGAATTCTAGTTTCTTTTCAATTCTTAGTTTCTTTTCCTTAGCTTGATTACTCTAAACGTTCTAAACTTTATTTTTATCAATTCAAATTCAGTTCTTAGTATTTATTTATTTAAACCCTAGTTCATGTTTCATCTTTTCTTGGTTCAATTTACCTTGTTTATGTTCGTAGTATCTTCTATTGCTTTTATGTTTGTTACAACCATGTCCGGCTAAAACCCTTGCATGCTTAGGGTAGGATGAACTCGTAGAAGTAGGTTGTGGGTACGTAATTAGGGTAATTCGTGACGTTAGTTTTAATTCTCTTAATTAATGAATTCTTATAATTAATCTTAACTTTACCTTTGAATTTCGTATGAAAGTGTTAGAGAGAGGACGGCCGCATCACTCAATAACGATTAGTAGTCTTAACGAGAGGGTTTAGGAGAGGTTAATTCATCTACCTGTTTAGCGAAGGAGGACGACCGCATCACCTTAGTTAAATTAGGGTCTCATTAATTGAGCACAATCTATTAACTTGTTAGTAGATTTGTGAAGTCGAGTGTTAGGGTAAAGTATTAGGGTTTAGAATCTTGAGCTTTCACCTTGCATTCTTAGACTTAGGTTAATTCTTGTGTGTCACAGTTATTCTGATTATGTACCTGCTCCGTTAGTATACGTAGGGATTCCTATCTTAAGCATCACCATCTCATATTTGAAAACACACCTTTTAATATTTCGTTTAATTTTCCTTTTGCATTGGTAGGATAATTTAGTTTAGTTTAATTAATCTTTCCAAAAACCCAAAAACATTACACTCATATTAACTACGACGCGTAGATCTTCAGGGATCTATTCGCATATACACCATCCCTTGGGTTCGATACTACTTGGTCATTATACGTACTTATACTACAGTGAACCCGTCCGCTTGCGGGTGAGCGACTAGTAGAAGTTAGTATATTCGCTTTAAGTCAATGGCGCCGTTGCCGGGGATGGCGTTATATGCTCTTTGAATAGGACTTGTCGATAGCTTAGTAGTTAGTAGTGAGTGCTTTATTTTCTGTTTTTATTTTTTTATTTCCATTCATTAGGCAGTTGCGTTTTGATCTTTCTGCTAGTGTGTCAGGTTTATGAAAACACGCTCACAAGGCAATACGAGCGAAGAGAGGTTACCTGCAGATCCTGAGACAATAGCTAGAAGAAACCGAGCCTTCTTGAGAAGAATGACTACTGCCGCGGGAAACAAAGACAAGATTTCTGATGAACTTGGGGAGTTAGACAAAATAGCTGCAGAGTATACTGCTCTTGTGGATCGGGCAGAGGGTGCCAATGGAAACAACAGTAATCAGCAGATACCCATAGGGGGAACTGAGAGCCCACTCCCAAACCCGCAAGACACAATCAACTCTGCACAAACACAACCCCAAAACCAGAACCAAAACCCTGCTTACCCACAAAACCCAAATAACCCTTTCAACAACCCAGTATACCAACATTACCCATACCCACCATACCCTTATCCACCATACCCATATCATCCACCTCCTGTCTACAACCAACCACCTGTTTACCAACCACCACCCCAACAAGTACCCGTACCAGCTGCTAATCCTCAACACGTTCCTCAGAACGCAGATCAGATGGCTATTCGAGGGAGGTTTGCAGCGCAGCCACAACGGTACTATGATGGAGTGGCTTTACCTCCTGTTGAGGCGAACAACTTCTCGATTTCCCTGGGAATTCTAAAGCTGCTTACCGAGAATCAGTTCAAGGGGGTGATCGGGAAGGAGAATCCTCATACACATCTGAGGAGTTTTCTCATGATAGCCTCAACATTTAATTACAATGGCATGTCTGAAGATGCCAAGAGGCTTAGGCTGTTCCCATTCTTATTGACGGGAATAGCCAAGGAGTGGTACGATAATACGCTCCCGCGGGGAGGTATTACCACTTGGGCTGAGCTCGAGCGTCTGTTCCTCAAGCGATTCTACCCTCCATCTAGGACGATCAAGGCTAGAATTGAGATCTCGTCCTTTCGCCAGAAGTCTGGAGAAGATTTACGCCAAGCGTGGGAGAGATACTCAAACATGCTGATTGAGTGCCCGCAGCACGGGTACAATGAGGGAGACATTATGGCGTTCTTCTATAGTGGTGCCAACAAGGCTGGGCAAGACCATTTAGACGCTTGTGCGAGCGGAGCATTCCTGAACCAAGGCATAGAGAGGTGTAGGGAAATCGTGGACAACATTGTCACGAATGCCGGTGCTTGGAGTGGAGATGCAGACTTTCAGAGAGTGCATCAAGTTGAAGAGGGAGAAGGAACGAGAAGGCTGCTGATGGCCATGATGGAGAAGATCAACAACCTCGAGTTGGGGAAGAGTTTGGTTGGAGAGCATGCAGTAGAGAATGAGAAAGTAGACCAACCAAGTGGGCAGCAAGAGGTAGCCAATTACATGGGAGGTCCATATTACAATCAGAATGGCTACCAAGGTGGAAATCAGTATGGAAGGCCTCCTTATGGCCAACCATTTGCACCTCCAGGGCCACAGCCGCCTCAAAATCAATGGAGGAACACACAAGGAGTTCAAGGAGGCCAGCAGCCTCCTCAAAACACATGGAGGAAGAATGAGAACTTTTCTTTTGCTAACCCAAAAGCTGGTGTTACTGTTCCTGCAGGTGTTGATCCGGGTTCAAAGCCTCCGGGTGGAGAAGGCGGTGCCTCAACTGAAGAGATGTTGAGAACGATCCTTCAGAAGGTTGAGGAAGGTAGCAAGAGATTGTCATCCTTGGAGTACGATGTGAAGGAGTTGCATAAGAAGGGCGATCATCGAGATCAAGAGCTCCAGAAGATGAACGTTGAGTGGACTAGAACTCAACAAGAGAATAATAGGCGGTTCACTTCTATAGAGTTCCAGATGAGCCAGATTGCAAAGATGGTGAATAGAGAGCCGGGAAAATATCCTTCCATGCCGGAGGGGAACCCAAAAGAGCATTGCAAGGCTATCCAGCTTAGAAGTGGAACCAACTATGAAGGTCCTCAGATGCCTGCTGATTCTGAGACGCCCCAAGAAGAGATTGAGCCCAAAGGGGATGGAGTTGAGACTGAGGAGAACGAAGTTGAGAAATGAGTTGAGGGTGAAAGCACTCAAGCGAGCAAAGAGCTTGAAGAGGAAGGCATTGAGAAGGGTGAGAGAGTTCCAAAGTGGAAGAAGGCAAATGAAGCAAGGGAGAAAGTGAAAGAAACAGAAAGAGATGAATGGGGGGTACCCAAATCTGTGATACCCGTCCCGTATCCACAGCGCTTCATGAAGAAGAAGCTTGATGAAAAATTTGCAAAATTTCTTGATGTTTTTAAACAACTGCATATTAATATTCCCTTTTATGATGCTTTGGAACAGATGCCGCATTATGCAAAGTTTCTGAAGGACTTGATTGCGAAAAGACGGCGAGTGGATGAGCCGAAGTTGGTGCAGCTGAACCACGAAGTGAGTGCACTAGTGCACAAGGCACTTCCACCGAAGCTGAAGGATCCCGGAAGCTTCACCATTCTTTGTGACATTGGGAACGGGATCAAGAAGGGAGCGTCGTGCGACCTCGGGGCGAGCATCAATCTCATGCCCCTATCGCTTTTCAAGAAGTTGGAAGGTGGTGAACTTCAACCCACAATGATGACGCTCCAGCTTGCTGACCGGTCTATTACTCGACCTCAAGGTGTGGTTGAAGACGTCCTAGTGAGAGTTGGAGATCACATTTTTCCAGCAGATTTTGTAGTGCTCGACATGGAGGAAGATGAGCACGTTCCTTTAATCTTGGGAAGACCGTTCTAAGCTACGGCGGGGATGGTGCTAGATGTGGCAAATGGGAAGATTACGTTGAAGGTCGATGATCAAGAAGTGAAGATCTCCCTATATGAAGCCATGAAGCACCCGAAGGAGGATGAGAGCTTGTATTGCATGGATGCAATTGATCCTCGTGTTGAAGACACACATTCTATCCCTAATTCTTCTCATATTCATGATTTTGTTAGTCCTTCACTTGATTATTCGACCCATGAGCATTATGATCTTGATTATTTTGATAGGGATAAAGTGAAAAAGTTGAAGGATGAAGAGGTAAAGAAAGTGGACGTGGTCCAGTTAGAAGGGAAAGGAGGAGTTAAGAAGAAGAAGTCCAAACTCAAGAAGTTGTTTAGTAAGACTCCTCCAGATAAAGGCAAGAAGGAGTTGAGACCCATAACACTTGGGGATGAGAAGAGAGCAAAGGAACTCATGATGGAGGGGCATCAAGGAAAGGAATGCAAGCACCACTCTTATGAGAATAAGGGAGGTAAATTTGAGTATGATGTCCCATAAGCTCCTTTGAGCTTGGTCCGACATGAGGACCTTAAAAATAGCGCTGAATGGGAGGCAATCCATTTTTATTTGCTTTAATTTATTTTTAGTGTCTTTTTATATTATTAGGGAGTATTTTGAGTCGTATGTTTAACCTCGTACTTGAGAGTTTTATTTTGTAGGCTTGTCTCTAAAGGAGTAAAGGTATCATGGAGTTATTCAGATTGAAGGAACCAACTTGAGACAAGGAAGTGTGCAAAGCTAGTGAGAGAAACCGAATTATTTGGTTGAGGTAACCCACAACCCCAAACTTAGACCTCTAGCAAGGTCGAAGTTTGGGGGGGTGGAGTTTTTTATTTGTTTTATGATTACATTGCACATGCATGCACGCCCTTATCTTTGAGTTGAGTTTGATTGATTATTGGTTTGTTGAGATACTCCTTGGGCTGATTTTGATTTGTTTTGTTACTAAATATTTTATGCCTATCAATCATCTTATGCTTGTTGATTGCTATCTTTGAGTATGATTTGATGAGTAGAGTGAGTTGTAAGGGTGAGTTAGAAATTCTTTTGTGTGAGTGTTTGAGTTTGAGCTGATTTGAGAAAAAAACTTGTATGCTTGTGAATTTTTCTTTTGAGTACTTGTGTGATGAGAGTGAGAATGCACTAGACTAGCATGGATGTGAAAGCCGTGAGCTTTTGAGCCTTATGAGATTTTGATGCATGAATTAATCTCTTCGTTTGTGAGTGAATCATCACCTTAGAGGATGCTAGAACTTGCATGTGCTCTTGCTTCTTGATTGTGTCTAGTTTGATATGCCGAATAGGATCTTAGGCTATCTTTGATTTTATTGAGCCACTTAGCCAAAATTTTTCTTACCATTGATATTTATCCCTTGTTAGCCCCTTTGAGCCTAAAGCCTATTTTATTTGCTAGCACATATGAACACTATTCCAATTCCTAAGCCTTTTTGTCCCAATTTGAGTGGAGAATAGGAAAGTGTGAATATGAAGGGAGTAAATTGAGTTGAAAAAGGAAAAGGTTGTTTGTTGAGTGAATATGAGAAGAAGGTGTAATGAAGTTTTGAGTTGTGGGAAAAAGGAAAAAATTTGAGAATGAGCAAAAGAAAAAATGAGCTCATGCGTGACAATATATTTTCTTAAATATTTCAATTCCCTCCTACAAATTTAACATCTATCAATATTTTGCAAAAATAATTTCAAAAATATATTAGGAGAGAAATCGTTCAACAGTGAAAAAAGATCTTCTTGCATTAATATAATATTTAAAATAATATTCCATATTTTACGTAATTTTTTTTCTTATTGATTAAAATATATTCAGATTTATTGTATTTTAGAGTAAGATAATTTTTAAAGTTATAATACTTAAATTATTAGTAAAAAAATTTAATGTCCTTTTTTTTTGCCAACACTATAATTTTCTATCCATAAAAAAATTATTCCACACATTTTAAGAAAAAATATATACATTAATCATATAAGATATAACGACTTTTTACTTATTTATAAATTACAATACTCTTTTAATATCTCTGTATGTTAAAAATAATATAAAAAATCAAAACACTAGTCTAGAAAAGAATATATGTATTTTACAATTTAATAGTCTATTTTGGCAGCATAATTTTATCCAAAAATAATTTTTTGTATTACAATCTATTATTGAAGGCAATATTTTATATTTATTGGTATCATACACTATTTTGGTGATAAAATCTTTTCCAAAATATTTTAATTCCCTCCTACAAAAATTTCACATATATCAGTATTTTGCAAAAATTACTTTAAAAAATATCTAATAAGATAAATCGTTCAACCATGTAAAAAGGGTCTCTACATCACATTTAGGTTGCCTGCAATACAAAATGAAAAAATATAAAATTTAATCAGATTTCACCAATAACGCACACATTATTTGAAAAAGAATAATAGTTGGATCAAAATCATAGACGTGCGGTGGAAGAATCTTCTTATTGAAAGAGAAAAAAGTTATTAATGGTGGATTCTAAAAAATACGAATGTAAAGCTATGAATATGAATATACTTTAGAAACTTACCAATAATTTCTAGACACGCTCGAATGATCTTCAACTCAAATTGATGCACATATAATTTTCACTCAATGTGCGCCTAATCATCTCCATGTGCATAATAAATTAGTTTACCTATAAAAAAAAGGGATATGATCTATACAAAAAATTATAGAAATAATCCAAACTAATGAACAAAAAATAAAATCATATTTTTCCACATAGTAGACAACAAATGAGAGAATGAAGAGAAGAGATGAGGATTAGGGTTGAGAATCAGAATGAAAACTAAAGAGGCATTTATAGAAAATACAAAACAAAATGTACGGTTAAGATTAAAAGTGTAAAATATATGGTGTAGATTAAGTCTTAATATAATTTAAAACATGCCTAAAATAACTTTTAAGGAGAATACATAATTTTGAAATGAAATAATTTGAAAGGTGTCACATCAGCCTAATAATAAAGTGGTGCTGACACATTATTTTGGAGATATTTGAAAATATAGTATAATAAGATTATATTAATTGTAGTGGCTAAAATTTACTCCCTGCAAGAAATCTAAGACCGAAGCCCAGCAGCAAAAACAAAAGGAGTCCAACTAACAAAAATCCAATAGAAACATAATTCAAAATTCTAATTACATAACATAGACAATTGCCATCATCGTCTTTTCAAGGAGAACGGAGCGGCGCAGAGCACAGATCTGTCGAACTCTTCGGTATTCATCTTCACTCTGTTTCATCTCTTTCAATCTTCCTCTTTTATCATCTTCTCATTTCCCAGCCCCGAGAATCTATGAATCTACAAAATTATCAATCACTAGAAGAGCAGTGTCACCACACGCCGGAGATGTAGAGCAGTCACACCGGATTGGTGCCGTCGAGAGGAGAATTTGGGTCAGATCGCCGAGTCGCCCGGTTTGGCCGGTTTTCCCGCTTTTGGGCAGTTCAGAGGCGCTTTAACCTACCGGTGGTCCAACTCTCACGAGTCGTACGGTGTGCTGTCCGGCCGGTGCAATCTGCTTTTTAAAACATAGGTTCATACATGAATCGTTAAAGAAGATTAGTTGATTTTATTAAAGAGTACTAATTATTTTTAATGAAGAGTATTCGTTCGCTCAAGCTCGATAGCCTGTTTTAGGACTCGTTGAGTGGAGATGGATTGATGGCTCGCATTGTAGCTCAGCAGACGGGCGTTATCACTAAGGCTTTGACTCTGAAGGATTTCCTCGCCCGTCTTAGTCCAGGAGCGGGGAACATACTACATAGCCCTCCGAACGTGGGAGTCCTTAATCTCATGAGGTGCCGGAGGGGACTTCACACAACTAAATTGGTGAAGTACTTTTGCACGACCAGGGTAATCGTTTTTCCGGTACCTATACAAGGAAAAAAGTCGTTAGAAAACAAAGTCAAAGGGGCGAACGGTCGAACAGAAAGGGAAGGTACTTACTCCCTCATCTTTAATGGGTCATAGCCCAAGTATGTGTTGTCAGGAGACGTGCCCCTACCCTGACCGGCGATCATGGCACCAACGACCTGCTGCTCGATCACCTCCTCCACAGGCGAGGGGCGAGCAACAGTCTTGTTCGCCTGAGAGGAACCTTGTCCTTTGCCCTGCTTGGCGCGATCATCTTCCTTACGAGGAGCGGTCTCCTTCGTGAGTCTCTTCTTACCCCTCGTATCCTTTGGGGGAGATGAGGAACGCACTGGGGGGCGAGGAGCAGGGGCGGGAGTCTGAGGAGCTTCTTCTTCCTCGTCCACTTTGACTCTCAGCTTGATCAAAGATGTGCACGGGTCGAACTTCTTTTTCCTCGAAGGTTAATTGGCAGCCATTTGTTTAACCCGACGGGCGAGCAAATGATAACTCTCAGGAATCGGGGGGACAACGACCGTTACCCTTTGAGCTGAAAACAACACAAAAATTATCAGTAAGAGACGACCAACAGGTCATAGACGACCAACAGAGCCTAGGCGACCAACAGGTCATAGGCGACCAACAGGGCCTAGGCGACCAACAGGGTAAGAACGAATAATAGGAAAAACTGAAAAATTAACAAGTGAAACTTACCCTCGGGAACTTCTGCTTGTGCCTCCAAGTGAGGCACTGGTAATGAGTTGAGCTAGCTTGCGACAATGAGCTTGGGAGAGATGTTCGATGCTCCGATCCTTAACGTCCCGTAGTGAAATCAACGCAAGGACGTATAAGAACTCTTCGCTCAAATCCGGATGCCCCCACTTCAAGAGGCGCGGACCTGCAAAACAAGGGAAAAAGATTAAAATTAGTTCACCTGAAAATTTGATGAACTAGGAACTGAAACCTACGCCGAATCTCGCCGAAACGAGTAGGTGAATCTATACGTCCCGGTCCTCCCGAAAAATCAGAGGACGCCCACCAATCGCCGCCAATATAAAAAATTGTTTGTGCCAACTTTTGATCTTGTTAGGCACCCCTTCAATCAATTTGACGCCACTACGGGCTTTGATATAATACCACCCAAGCCCGTCTTCGTTAACAACCGAGGAGATGGTCAATGCATAGTGTATCTCCGCCGTGCTGATTTTATTCTTGTATCCTTCCAACCCAAAAAGGGTGATAAACGCCAGCAAACTACCCCAACCGTTCGGAGTAATTTGAGTGATCGCCAGGTTTATGTCCTTCAAGAATCGTCTGATCACCGGGTGCAGAGGGAGAGAAAACCCAGTGTTAAGTATGTCAAGATTAATAGCAGTGCAGCCTGGAGGTGGGTTGTCGGCTCTCTCTCCTGGTTGGGGGACGTACAAGTGGATATAGTACGGAATACGGTAGCGAGACCGTATCCGAACTAAATCCTCCTCCGTAACCACACTGGCTATTTTGCTCGCTGTGTACGTTGATGGAAGAGCCTCCATAATAGGTCGAGTAGGAACAGGGAATGTGTTGTGATACTTGTTGGCGTAATCGATCTAATCTTGCCTTCGGACTACGGCTTTAGGAACGAGAGACTCGGGGGTTGGCCTTGAAACGGGAAAATTTATCTCCCGGAGAAATTCCCACGTAACTCCCACCTGCTCGCTCCTTGATCCGGCTACTTGTTCGCTCCTGGCCGGCTGCTCGCTGCTCGCTCCCGTATCCCCATGGAGGCTCATCTTCTCTATTTCAGCAGCGACCTCAGCGGAATCTTCGCCTAAATCCGAGGAAGTTCCTTCACGAGGCGAGGAGCGAGCAACAGGGCCTTGGACGTCCTGCTCGCCCGAGCTTTCCACAGCATAGAAGGAATCAATGGAGCGAGCAACAGAGCTCACCTCGGAACCCGTGTCCTCGTCGACAAGCAAAGTTCTAGGGTTCTGACCGGCTGCTCGCCGGAGCGAGCGGCGAGGAGTAGGGCGCGGCGGTTCATCTTCCATAGGTCTCTTGCCCGGATTTCGTCCAACAAATTCAACAGATTGGGTCTCACTCGATGAAGGAGATGCCATTGTCAAAAAAAAAATTTAGAATTAAAAGGAATACAATGGTGGTGTATTTCAAATAAAAGAGGACGGCGGCAATGCGGAGGCGATGCGGCGCCAATGCAGCGGCGATGCGGCGGTGAAGGTAAAGGAAAGTGGCGAAAAAATGAAAAATTGCAAAATTGAAAGAGGAAATGCAAGTAATGACAAAGATAAACAAGAAAATCAAATGATTTACCTTCGATTTGGAAGAAATCAACTGGAGATTCGAAGAAAACGAAGAAGAAAAAGCTCAAAAACTCTTCAATGGGGTTTTTTGCATGAGCGAAATCGAAAAAGAAAAAAAGGAGAAAGAAAGAGCTATTTATAGATATGGATTCGGGGGCGAAAATAAGAAAAGCGAAAAAATAAAGCCCCTAGATGCAATTTAGGGACACACGCGTGGGCCCCACCCTAACCTTAATTTAGGGACACACGCAATTTAGGGACACCCAAACCTTAATTGCTAATTAAAACATGAGAAATTACAAAACCCAATTTCATACAATTGGTATCTGTTTTGTATTTTAAAGGGTAGGCCCCACCCTAGCACATTCTCCCACCCTCTTTTCTCTCATCTTACTCTCATCTCTAATTGATGTCCACACAATTCAAAGACTACCCCCAGATATTTCTCTCTCCCCCCTCTCAAACTCATTCCCCTCTCTCTAAACCACCATCGCACCACACCACCACTGTATCACACCCGCGCATGATTTCCGTCCGTCCACACTTATATCACGCTCGCGCACAATTTTCGTCCACCATCATTGTCGAGGGTTTAGCAGATGGAGGCGGCGGCGATGGGATGGGGGAGAGATCGAGTATTTCTGTGATGCTGAGGTAGAGATCGAAGGTTTTTGTAGATGGAGGCGGCGGTGATGCGGGTGAAGGTGAGACCGAAGCGATGGCAATGCGGGTGGGGTAAAACCGAGGCGGCGGCGGCGATGCGGGTAGGGGGTGAGGGTTTTTGAACAGCGGCGGGATTTTCGTCAACCATAGCCACCGCCACCACCAAACTCCCACCGCCGGCAACCACCAAATTTCACGGATCTAAAAAATAGGCAAACCGATCTAGGGTGGATCTGTCTAGATTTGGCTCCGCTACTATGCGGCTGAATGTTTCTTCGATTAGCGCTTACATCGATTCTGTCGGAGCTCTAATTCGACCTCAGGTAATATACCCTGTTATATCTATTCTCTATTTTTATATACCCTCTGTAATTATATATATATATATATATATATATATATATGTTATATGGAATTTTACCATTTAAGGGGTATTTCTTATACACTTTGTGTTGGATGAGGATAGGTACAAGCGTGTGCTTAAGTGTAGGGGGTGTGTGATTGTTGTGGGTTGGGGGAGGTGTAGTGCATGGGGGGGTTGGGGGATTATGTTTTGTGAGTGCTGAATGTTTGTGTTAGTGTGCGGGAGATTGAGGGGGTTGGAGTGAAACTTCCAATGGTGCTATCTGGTCATAATTGTTTTGATTAATGAAGCATGAAGCCCGAATGTGTGTGGGGCAGGGAGGTTAGTATTATGCGTGTGAGTGTGTTCAGTGTGTATAGGGTTTGTGTAGTGTGTAGAGGGTGAACTTGACAAATCTGGTATTGGAGGTGGGGTTTTTAATGGAGTTTGAAAATTGATTGTGAAGTTTTGTTGTTGAATTTTCTCTTTAATCTTAACTGATTCAATTGCACTATTTTTCATTTGTTGTTGATTTCAGGTATAACATATGAAAGGATGGAGAAAAACATGACAATGTCTCTGTTCACAAATTTAGCGGCATTTGTTCATAATTTTAGAGCTTTTGTTCATTAATTTTTGTCTGTTTGTTCATTAATTTTTGTGCGCCTGTGCACATTTTTTTAGCAGTTTGTTCATAGTTTTTTTTGTTGTATATGCTTAATTTTGCATATGTAATACTTTTTAGCGATTGTTTATACTTTTTGTGCGTCTGTGCACATTTTTTTTTATAGTATGTTCATAATTTTTTGGGCATTATGTGCCCAATTTTGGATATGTAATACTTTGAATTTTTTTAGGTGTAATTCTAAAATTAATAATAAAGGAGATGTTTTTGAATTTGAATACGCTTGAGTTCTAAAAAAAAATTATATTTTATACGTGTGTTCATAAAATTTATGGCTATGTTCAAAATTACAAAAATCTGGAAATAATAGATACTTGTGGTAAAAAAATTGCCTCGGGAAATGTGCAAAAAGATGGCAGTCAGTGTCAGTTTTATAAGAATAAGATACTGAACACGGCCCCACCCAATTGTATCATTTTGAGGTTTTTGTTCAAATATGGGGACCACAAAATGTAGCAAAATGAGTTATGGGATTTCTTCCACCCTATTTTGTAATTTAGTCTTTAGGAATGTAGTAAAAATTAACTACCCCTTATATTTCAGAAGATTATATTTTATACTAAAGTGGAGGGAACAAATATTCTGTGGGCCAGGCACACTAGCCGAATGTCATAGCCAACTTCGTTTGATTATATTTTAAATAGTATTGAGAGTAGCCTAGCTAGGTTGTTGGCCTAGCATATTCGTATTTGATCAGCTGCTAATTAACAATTAATGTACTATTATATATGATCATTAGGTTAATGGAATATAGTTATGGTCGACAGTTTACTTTGAAGTCATCCCTCCCAAAACCTTTGCTTAAAGCAATAGATGCACTTTTTGGGTCATGAGGGTATTTTAAGGGAAATTTTTTTTTTGTCCTATAACTTTATCAATTTTTTATTTTCGTCCTGCTGACTTTCAAATTTTGATTTTAGTCTTGTAATTTTATCTTTTTTTTTTATTTTCATCCTGTTGACTTTCATATTTTGATTTTCGTCTTGTAACTTATATATATATTTTTTATTTTGGTCCAACAACCTACTAACCCTTATAGGACTAAAATAAAAAAGCGATAAAGTTATAGGACTAAAATCAAAATTTGAAAGTTAGCAGGACGAAAATAAAAAATGGTAAAATTATAGGACTAAAATCAAAATTTGAAAGATAGCAGGACGAAAATCAAAATGTGGTAAAGTTACGGGACGAAAAAAATCATCAAATAATATCTTTTGGATTAATCTCTTTTAACTATCTTTAACCATCAAATAATATTCAAAGACGTGTAGGAACGTTTTAATTACTTGAATTTTTTTTTACATGACAAAGTATAGTTTCACCATAAATTTATTTATAGTTTTGAATAATATTAGATTAATTGCTTTATTAAAAAATATTAATTTAATAGTAATATTGTATAATGAATATAATTAATTCTATTTTGAATTGTTTGATAAAATTGGTTTACAAGAAACTTACTCGATTTAATTATATTCAAATGGATCTTGAAACTCCAAAAATGTGTTTCATGATTCTTAATAAGATGGAACTTTCACCATATATTGTCATCACAGTTGAGAGGTCAGAGGTGCTCTTGCTCTACCTTCCTTTCAAATGTGTGGTTCATGCCCCAGAGTATACTATTAATAATTAACTATGGGCCGGTCCAAAGTCCAATCATGACCTTATGTGCTCAACACAACATTATTTACAACTTTTGTATGAATAGTGTTATGAGACAAATTTAAATTAAACCTATATTTAAGCACGCTCTTTACTCCATGAATCCTTAACCACATTTCCTTTTAGCTGCGTACATGACAAATTTTGATCGTATCATAGGTAATTAGTATATCTATTACAAGTTACAATTACACCACCAGTCTTAACCCCAGCCACTATATCATCATCACAATTATTTTGTGAATTTAGATATATACCAAGAAAATATTATTGAGATATTTTAAAAAATAAATTATTATTGTCCAAGTATATTTTTATGGGAATATTGGAGATGCTGAAAATGAAAAGAAACTCGAGAATTTCACCAAAATATGATAATATATTTTGTTAGACGTAATATAAAATATAATTAATTTATATGCAAGCTAACACTGTTACAAATTAGTCTCAATTCTAATAAAATCAAAGTTGTACGTAATTGTAATATCGTTGTCATTAGTTATCACTGTATACCGCACTGCTATCGTACGTGTTTTACACGTCTCCTTAAAGCCTATTATCATTTAATAATTGAAAATTACTAATACTATTCCCTTAAAAAAACTACTAATACAATTCGAAATATAAAACTAAATCTTAACAAGTTGATATTATTTTAATTAAATTACGACATATAAAAGTCAAGATATTTATTAAAATACTTGTGCATATATGCCTATGACTAGCCCATTGCATGTATATCTAGATGTCATCCATTTATAATATCACTTGTATTGTAATAATAACTAACATTGTTAGAATTAAATTTAAAAAGTAAACTAAACGAGATTAAACACTATGTCACTTGAGGGGGGAACCCAGCTCTCAAAGAATAAATTTAAACTGGAACATGTCACCATTAAATTGGAGCGCACAACTTAACCAATTAATAATCCAAGACTCCTTGATTTTGTCAACTCAAGGATATTGTTTGGATATATATTATCATTTTCCAATTATAATATGAAATTAATCAATTTATATAATTTCTCTAGCATTCTCTCTCACTCATCGTTGGATTTTAAACTGTTCCTTTGAGGAGGGGACTCAATGAGTGAGCTAGAGTGAATAGTATGTAATATGGATGTGATTGTTTTCAGCAAGAATCAAATTCAGAACGTTTGAGCGTTAGCATTTTGCCTCTAATACGTTGCTTGGTTTACGGGATAGGATTTGATTAGCTATGATTGGATTAGAACGACTATCGAAAAATGGATAGACTAGAACCAAATTTTCTGGATCGAATTGTACACAAAATAGTCGTTCTAGTCTATCCAAGACCATGGTCTTGTGCAACCCCAAACTAAGCACGAGATTATCTGGGATTATAAAGACAATCCCTCAAACCAAACGGCCCCTAAAAGAATATCACCTCATCTAAAAGTTCAAATTTGTATAAAGATTGTGAAATTAATTCATTTATATTATTTCCTAACATAATATATAATAATTTTTATTATTGTTTGATAAGTTATTTTTTCACGTTTGAAGAGGTATTTTGGATTTTTTATGTCTTAAGGAATAATTGTCAAAACCCCTCAAGGTCAAATAAATCTCCATTTGAGGGATTAGTCTAATTTTGGCACGAACTCTAGTCCATCACGATTCATGTCAAGTGAACCAGAACTTTTTTTTGTATTATTCCTAAAAACCAAACTTCTCGTAAAGTAATTCCATCATAGTAATCCAAATTCAAACGAAGGCACATTTTTGTATGCAACATATATAATGTGCAATTATAGGTGTATTTTTTTTTTGAAAAATTATCCCTATTTTACTGATGAAAAATTATTCTGCTATATTACTAAAAAATGCATTTAATAAAATGTAATTTTTCAGTAATAATCTTGGTTACTTTTCAATAATAATTTAAGTAATTTTTCAATATACACTTGAGCTGCACGAAGCACTTGATGCACATTAGATTTACCTTGAAAAAAAATTTGGAAACACGTTTTTTTTAAATACATCAATCAATAATTGATACCTTTCTTTTTACACGTCTCCTTAAAGTCTATATCATATAATACTTGAAAGTTACTAATACTATTCGAATAACAAAATTACATCTTATCAAGTTGGCAAATAAAACATAACCTAAAAGTCAAGATATTTTAATTAAGATACTCCCCATTGTATATATACCTATGACTAGCCCCATCGTATATATATCTAGTGTCGTCCGCTTATATCACTAGTGTTGCAATAATAATTAACATTGTTAAATTATAATTATAAAGTAAACCAAACGAGATTAAACTAAAACTATGTCAGTGGAGGGTGGAACCCAGCTCTCAAAGAATAAAACTGGAATATGTCACCAGTAAATTGAAGCGTACGTACAACTTAACCAATTAATAATCCAAGACTGCTTGCTTTTGTCAACTAAGTCTAATTTGCATCGACGAGAGTGAATCAATTAAAATTATATTGTTAGGATTGTTATTTTCCAAATTATGCAATATATATAGATTAATGAATTATAATTTTATTATTTTTGGAAAAGTTATTGTTTTTAAGCGTGAAAGGATATTCACTATAAGAAAATAATGATATGATCCTGCCATTGAAGATTTTTGCTAAAGCGGTATAATGATATAAAATGTTAGTAATTATTTTGTAGTGATTCTAGATATTTGTTTCAAGAAATAATTGTCAAAAGTAAATAAGCACAAGAACTAATAAATCGCCATTGGGGATTAATCTCAGTTTTCACCCGAACTCAGAGTCCAATCACGGTTCATGTGAAGTGAACCAAACATTGAACTTCTCATACTATTACTAATTAAGAACCAAACTAGCACAAATTAAGACCATAAACTTGGCAAATTATTTAAATCATAGTAATCCATATTGAAACGAAATATTGCGTGTACAAGAAACATTAAATTGAAAACACGTTTATTAAATACATGAATCAATAATTGAGAGGAAACTAGGTAGCTAGTCATTCGTCCGCCTTGCTGGAATCATCCACATAAGTGACATAAAGCGTGTATTCAATAACACCATAACTGGTCTCAACATCGTACGAGTAAGTAGTGGTGAGTGCATATCCACGCGCGCCCCGGAACACCCCCGTGCCGCCTGCAATGGCCAGCTCCCGTTCACTGTCCCCCAGCGGATTCCGTCCCAGAATACTAATGGTGCTTCCGTTGTACTTCCCCGACGTGAAATAAAAGTTAAGGTTCATCGCCAGGGCCGTGGTTTCCAGGTCAGCTGACGTGATCAGCCCCTGGGCCCTACCGACTTTCTCCGAGTTGTAATCCGGCTCAGCCGTTAGCAGGTCGTCCACGGCTCGCACTTGGCCGAAAGCCGTCGGGGAATTGGCAGTGACGGAGGCGTGTGCGACCTCGTGCACCGTCGGGTTTAGACCGCCCAGCACATCTTGGACAAAGAAATTAACCTTGGCTACCTTTTCTTTTCCTTTACATATGTTTTGGAACCATGCATTTTTGGCGTGAGTGATGGGTGAGATGACTAAGATGCAGGAAACAACCAAGAGAAGAACAATGACTAGCTTTGCCATTTGTTAGTTTTTGGCTTTCTTGGTAAAATTAGAACCCTAATGCAAGTTTGTTGGTTTAATGAAAATTTGAACGAAATGATGTGAGTATTTAAAGAGTCTTGGTTAGAGTTGTTTGTAGAAGGGTCATTATAATTGGACTAGTAATAGAAACATTATAATATGCTCACTATAATAAACCCTATGGAAGCATTATAATAAATCCTATGGTCGTTTAATATGTTGTTTGATAAATTCACAGGTCATGAAGCAGGTTGTGAAGTGTATATTATCTTTTTATTTATTAATTAGTTAATCCTTGCACTCTTTTTTGTATATTTAGTTTTTATTATTTGTTGATGGATTTTTCCCTTATCATATGACAAAGTTTGATTATAGAATTACTAAATTAATTTATCACAAATTCTAGTATGAGGTATGCAATTGAATTTTGATTCTTTTAAAATACACATTAATACACCAAACTATATATATATATATATATATATATATATAAATATATATATATATATATATATATTTTTTTTTTAAATAATTGTGGTATTACTAATTTCTGCTTAATTTTTTTTTTTCAAAATATAAGTATATAGCATGCGCTCATGTGCATACTAGAACTACTCATAATTTATATGTACACAATTGTTTAATGAAGTTATACAACTTTTGAACCTAATTCTTTCTCTAAGGGGGCGTATTGGTCTTTCTTTTTGGGTAGTTACAGAATTACTAAAGTTTCGCAGCCGTCTGCGCCTAACCATGTTATATTTTTGGAGCATTCCACGTGAAGTTGAGGTGAATAGTTCTTTTTGTGTTTTACTGTCAAAATTGTCATATTCGGAAAATATGCGCGCATAGCAGCAGTTTCTTATTATACGTACTTACTATATGCTTTAGAGAACCACTAGTTACACGTGCACATTATAGGGTGCGATTGTTTTTGAGATTTAACCGGAGGGGATACTTCCCATTTGAAATACAAGGGGTAACACCATATTGATTTTTTTTTAAATTATTTTGTATGTGAAAAATAAATTTGTTTCTTCAAATTTGATTGATATATATCAACAAATAACTCAAATTAATTCTTGTACCACAAAATCAAAATTTTGGATCCGCCACGATGTAAAATTCAATTTTTACATCTCATATTTTATCCACATCTACAATACTTATAAAACCTATTATTACTATTCTCAATAGTATTTACTTTATACAATATAAAAAAAATACTATATATATAAATTTATTACTACTTTTTCCAATACAATTCATTTTATACTTTTATCTCACTCATTCTTTCTCTTTCCTATGTTACTACTTTACTCTTACACTTCGTGTAACAATGAATTTACACTACAAAAAAGATGCGGTTTAACGACGGAAAATTTGCGACGGCCAACTATCCGTCGCAAATTTCGTGTATTTGCGATGGATTTTGGTTAGCCGTCGGAAAAAATGACAGTTTGCGATGGCTTTGTGATTAGGCGTGAAATTGTCATGATTCATCACTCGAAATGCCCTTGTTTTGATTGATTTATATGAGTATTTAGAGTCATTTGAGTATCATTTTCATAAACTATTGAAGTTGTCTCTTTGATGCTCATAGATGGATAGAGGGCGAAAAGAGGAGTTCGTAGGGCTTTGAATTGACTCAAACGGACGCCCGGATGAGAAGATATCGAAGAAATACGAAAAATATTAGTTCGAGGGAGCAAAAGTATCATTGGAGTGCACAAGCAAGGAGCACTCGTGCACATAGTGCACGAGCACTCGTGTATAGAGCTCGAGAAGGTGCAACTCGTGCAATGCGCACGAGTAGTCGCAGATCGTGCACTAGTGCACGAGCAAAGGTGGTCGAGCACTTTTTGCTCTCTGGATGAATTGGAGTGCACGATGGTGATGAGCTCGTGCACTAGTGCACGAGCAGTGCACGAGCGTACGTTAATTTTGGCCCATTAACTCCCGATTCGATCGGTTGCCTATTTATACCCCTTCGGAGCACGTTTTTACGGAT
Source organism: Ballota nigra (assembly GCA_947034835.1). Taxonomy (NCBI): domain Eukaryota; kingdom Viridiplantae; phylum Streptophyta; class Magnoliopsida; order Lamiales; family Lamiaceae; genus Ballota; species Ballota nigra. The sequence goes on from OX344721.1 coordinate 32,627,285, forward strand.
TACCACTTACCACCAGATACCACTTGATACGATATGACTTTTAGAGTTTGTTTTTGGAGAGAAGGAGAAGAGCAAGCTTTAGATTAACGTTTTTGAGGTTTTCTTTACGAATTCATAGTACGATTTTATTTTTTAATTTCGTTTCTTAAGACCTTTGTTCGTTAATACTTTGAGACTCAGTTTTCTTAATTTAAATTCAGTTCTTAGCATTATTTTCTTTAAACCCTAGTATATGTTTGATAATTTATTCGTCATAATCATTACGTTCATGTTCGTTTCTTCTTCAATTGTTCTTGTTTACATAAAAACCATGTCTAGCTAAAACCCTTGCATGTTTAGGGTAGGATGAACTCGTAGAAGTAGGTTGTGGGTACGTAATTAGGGTAATTTGTGACGTTAGGTTTTAATTCTCTTAATTAATGAATTCTTAAAATCAATCTTAACTTTATTCTTGGATTTCGTTCGAAAAGTGTTAGAGAGAGGACAACCTTATCATTCTTTAACAACAAGTAGACTTAATAAAAGGGTTTAGAAAAGGTTAATTCATCTACCGGTTTATCTAAGGAGGACGACCGCATCACCTTAGTTTAAATTAGGGTCTTGTTAATTAAGCAAATCTATTAACTTGTTAGTGGATTAGTGAAGTCGATTGCTAGGATAAATTATTAGGGTTTTAATTCTTGAGCTTTCATCTTACAATCTTTAACTTAAGTTATTTCTTGCGCGTCACAATTATTTTGATTATGTACCTGCTCCGTTAGTATACGTAGGAATTCCTATCCCGAGCATCACCATCTCATATTTGCATACACTTAGTTATTTATTCCGTTTTAATTCAGTTATTAGAATATAGAGTAGTTTATTATAATTTTCAATCCCCAAACATAACTCGTATTAACTACGATGCGTAGATTTTCAGGGATCTATTCGCATACATACATTCCCTTGGGTTCGATAATATTTGGTCCCTATACTTTCCCATACTACAGTGAACCCATACTCTTGTGGGGAAAGTACTAGTAGAAAGCTAGTATTTTCAGTTCAAGTCAATGGCGCCGTTGTCGGGGATGGCGTTGTATGTCTTTTGAATAGGACTTGTAGATAGCTTAGTAGTTAGTAGTGAGTGATTTACTTTTCTGTTTTATTCGTACGTGTTCGGTAGTTGCATTTTTATTCTTTTGTTAGTGTTTCAGGTTTATGAAAACACGCTCGCAAGGCAATACGAGCGAAGAGAGACTACAGTCAAATCCTGAGACAATAGCAAGAAGAAACCGATTCTTTTTAAGAAGGATGAACACTGCCGGAGGAGGGAAAGAACCAATGGACATTACCAATGAGTTGGATGACACTGCAAATGAGTTCAATCAGGTAGTGGACCGAGTTGAGGGCACTGGCGGGAGTGGTAGTCAGAATCAAGTCCCGTTAGGGAATAGCTAGAGCCAAAACCCGGGTACACAGAACATGAACAATTCAGCTCATAACCTTGTCCAACATCCTCAAAACAACCCTGCTTACCCACTGAACAACTTCCCACAAAACAACTTACCTTACCCGTACCCATACCCACCTTATCCATATCCACCATACCCGTATCCTCCACCTCCTGTTTACAACCAACCACCAGCTTATCAACCACCACCACCCCAACAAGTACCCGTACCACATGCTAATCCTCAGCACGTTCTGCAGAATGCAGATCAGAACATGGCTATTCGAGGAAGGTTCGCGGCACAACTGCAGAGGTACTATGATAGAGTGGCATTGCCCCCTGTAGAGGCAAACAACTTCTCAATTTCCCCAGGAATTCTAAAGCTGCTTACCGAGAATCAATTCAAGGGGGAGGTTGGGAAGGAGAATCCGCATACTCATCTGAGGAGTTTTCTGATGATCGCATCCACGTTCAATTATAACGGCATGTTTGAAGATGCCAAGAGGCTCAGACTGTTCTCATTCTCTTTGACGGGAATATCCAAGGAGTGGTACGATAACACGCTCCCATGGGGAGTTGTAACCACGTGGGCTGAGCTCGAGCGTCTGTTCCTCGAGCGATTCTACCCTCCATCTAGAACGATTAAAGCAAGGATATAGATTTCTTCCTTCCGCCAGAAGCCAGGAGAGGATTTACGTCAGGCTTGGGAGAGATACTCGAATATGTTGATTGAGTGCCCGCAGCACGGGTATAATGAGGGAGATATCATGGCATTCTTCTATAGTGGAGCCAGCAAGGCTGGTCAAGCCCATCTCGATGCATGTGCCAGTGGAGCTTTTCTGAACCAAGGGATAGCGAGATGTAGAGAAATCATCAACAACATTATCATGAATGTTGGGGCTTGGAACGAGGATCCAAAATTTCAGAGAGCTTGTAAGTTGGAAGAGAATGAGGGTACGAGGAAGCTATTGATGGCAATAATTGAGAAAATCAGTAACCTTGAGATGGGGCAGAATCTGGTTGGAGGGAATGTAGCAGTGAGCGAGAAAGTGGACCCACCCACTAGTCAGCAAGAAGAGGCCAACTATATGGGAAGACCTAACTATCCACAAGGCGGGTATCCACAAGGTGGCAATCAGTTTGGAATGTCTTCTTATGGCCAACCATTTGTACCTCCAGGTCCACAGCCGCCTCAAAATCAATGGAGGAACACACAAGGATATCAAGGAGGCCAGCAGCCTCCTCAGAATACATGGAGGAAGAGTGAGAATTTCTCATATGCTAATCCTAAGGCCGGAATTACAGTTCCTCCAGGTGTTGATCCAGTTTCTAAACCTTCTGGTGGAGAAGGCGGTGCCTCAACTGAGGAGATGTTAAGAGCTATCTTTCAGAAGGTAGAGGAAGGTAGCAAAAGATTGTCCTCATTGGAGTACGATTTGAAAGAGTTGCATAAGAAAGACGATCAGCGAGATCAAGAACTCCAAAAGAGAGATATAGAGCTGAATCGAATTCGGCAAGAGAACAAGAGGCGGTTCACTTCGATAGAGTTTCAGACGAGCCAGACCGTAAAATCATTGGGAAGAGAGCCGGGTAGATATCCTTCCATACCGGAGGGAAACCCGAAAAAATATTGCAACACGATCCAGCTTAGAAGTGGAACCAACTATGATGGTCCTCAGATGCCTGCTGATTCTGAGACGCATCAAGGAGATATTGAGATGGAGGGACAAGAACATAAGAAAGATGGAGGTGAGACAGTTGAGAAAGGGGTTGAGGGTGAAGGCATTCAGAAGAGTAAAGATGTGGAGGAGTCCCATGAGAGCAAAGAGCCTGAAGAGGAAGGCATTGAGAAGATTGAGAGAGTTCCAAAGTGGAAGAAGGCAAAGGAAGCAAGGGAGAAAGTGAAAGAGACCGAGCGTGATGAATGGGGGTACCCAAATCTATGATACCCATCCCGTATCCACAATGCTTCATGAAGAAAAAGCTTGATGAGAAATTCGCTAAATTCCTTGATGTTTTTAAGAAATTGTATATTAACATTCCTTTTTATGATGTTTTTGAACAGATGCCGAATTATGCCAAGTTCCTGAAGGACTTGATAGCGAAGAGACGGCGAGTGGATGAGCCCAAGTTGGTGCAGCTGAACCATGAGGTGAGTGCATTAGTGCACAAAGCGCTGCCCCCAAAGTTGAAGGATCCCGGGAGTTTCACGATCTTATGTGATATCGGGAATGGAGTCAAGAAGGGAGCATTGTGCGACCTTGGGGCGAGCATCAATCTTATGCCCTTATCGTTATTCAAGAAGTTGGAACATGGAGAACTTCAGCCGACAATGATGACGCTTCAACTTGCCGACCGATCTATTACTCGACCTCAAGGTGTAGTTGAAGACGTCCTCGTAAAAGTTGGGGATCACATTTTTCCAGCTGAATTTGTAGTGCTCGACATGGAGAAAGATGAGCACGTGCCTTTGATCTTAGGAAGACCGTTCTTAGCAACAGCCGGGATGGTGCTAGATGTGGCAAATGGGAAGATCACGTTGAAAGTTGACGATCAAGAGATAAAGATTTCCCTATATGAGGCCATGAAGTACCCGAAGGAGGATGAAAGTTGTTATTGCATTGATGCCATTGATCCTCGTGTTGAAGACACACCTCCTATCCCTAATCTTTCTTATATTCATGATTTTGATAATCCTTCATTTGATGAGTTAACCCACGAGCATTACGATCTTGATTATTTTGATAGGGATAAAGGGAAGAAGTTGAAGGATGAAGAAGTGAAAGGTAAGGACGTGGTCAAGTTGGAGAGGAAAGGAGGAGTTAAGAAGAAAAAGTCCAAACTCAAGAAATTGCTTAGTAAAACTCCTCCAGGTAAAGGTGAGAAGAAGTTGAGACCCCTAGCACTTGGGGATGAGAAGGAAGCAAAGGAGCTCATGATGGAGGGGCATCAAGGAAAGGAATTCAACCACCACTCTTATGAGAGTAAGGGAGGTAATTTTGAGTATCATGTCCCATAAGCTCCTTTGAGCTCGGTCCGGCAATAGGACCTAACAAATAGCGCTGAATGGGAGGCAACCCATTTTTATTTGCTTTTGAGTGTTTTTATGTTATTAGGGTGTTGTTGAATCATAAGTTTTAACCTCGTACTTGAGAGTTTATTTTGTAGGCTTGTCTCGAAGGAGTAAAGATAGCATGAAGTTATTCAGATTGAAGGAACCAACTCGAGACCAAGGAGTGCGACACGTTGTTGAGAAACTTGAATTATTTAGATGAGGTAACCCACACCCCAAACTTAGACCTCTTCACAAGGTCGAAGTTTGGGGGGGTGGAGTTTTTTTTATTTGTTTATGGTGACATTAATTGCACAGGTGCACATCCTTTCTTTGAGTTGAGTTTGGTTATTTAGTGTTCCTTGGGCTGTTAGTGTTTTGATGTGGTACTACATATTTCATGCCTAACAATCATCTTATGCTTGTTGATTGCTATCTTTTAGTATGATTTGATGAGTAGGGTGAGTTGTGAGGTTGAGTTAGGAATTCTTTTGTGTGAGTGTTTGAGTTAGAGTGGATTTGAGAGAGAACTAGTATGCTTGCGAGTTTTTCTTTTGAGTGCTTGTGTAATGAGAGTGAGAATTCACTAGGACTAGCATGGATGTGAAAGCTGGGAGATTTGAGCCTTTTGAGATTTTGATGCATAAAATAATCTCTTCGTTTGTGAGTGAATCGTCACCTTAGAGGATGCTAGAACTTGTGTGTGCTCTTGCTTCTTGATTGTGTTTAGTTTGATATGCCGAAGGTGATCTTAGGCCATCTTTGTTTTGATTGAGTCACTTAGCCTAAATTTTCCTTCCCATTGACATTTGTCCCTTGTTAGCCCCTTTGAGCTTTAAGCCTATTTCATTTGCTAGCACATTTAAACACTATTCTAAGTTCCTAAGCCTTTTTGTCCCAATTTGAGTGGAGAATGGGAAAAGTGTGAATGTGAAGGGATTAAATTGAGTTGAAAAGGGAAAATGTTGTTTGTTGAGTGAGTATGAGAAGAAGGTGTGATGGAGTTTTTGAGTTGTGGGAAAGAACAAAAAAGGTTGAGAATGAGCAAAAGAAAAAAAAATGAGCTCATGTGTTTGTGAGAAGAAAAAAAAAAGTGATTGGAAAAAAAAGTGAAAAGAGTGAGAAAGAAAAGAAAAATTGAAGTGTTGAGAGTGTTGGAATTGAAAGTGTGTTGATTGAAAATATTTGAAGTATTCTGTTCCTAATCTCGAAGTACCAAAGTTTGATTTTCTATTCTCCATTCACTTGAGTCACTTACCCATATTGTTATCCACCTGTCCAAAGAGCCTACATTACAACCTTGAGAAAAGTCCTTTTTGATTCGACATTGATTTCTAGAGTATGGTCGGAGTTGAGAGTGCTTACAAGCCTATGGCTGCTAATATGTGTGATTGATTGTTTGAGTGAGTCCCTTTATCATTGATATATACTTGTGAGGGAGTGAAACACATCGTTGAGTGCACATCCATGTTTGATCTTGGTGTTTCTTGTTATTGTTGCATGAGTATGATGAAGAAAGGTGAGTGAGTATACTTGTGATTGATCTTTGAAGCTCGAGTTCATTTGCTTGCATGATTTGATTCTTTGACTCATTCCTAATAATTTCACTTGACTTATTATTTCGTTGCTTGAGGACAAGCAACATGGTAAGTTTGGGAGGGTTGATTAGGCGTGAAATTATCATGATTCGTCACTCGAAATGCTATTATTTTGATTGATTTATATGAGTATTTTTAGAGTCATTTGAGTATCATTTTCATAAACTAATGAATTTGTCTCTTTGATGATCATAGATGGATAGAGGGCGAAAAGAGGAGTTCGTAGGACTTTAAATCGACTCAAATGGACGCCCGGATGAGAAGATATCGAAGAAATACGAAAAGTATTAGTTCGAGGGAGCAAAAGTATCATTGGAGTTCACAAGCAAGGAGCACTCGTGCACATAGTGCACGAGAACTCGTGTATAGAGCTCGAGAAGGTGCAACTCGTGCAGTACGCACGAGTAGTCGTAGGTCGTGCACTAGTGCACGAGCAAAGGTGGTCGAGCACTTTTTGCTCTCTTGATGAATTGGAGTGCACGATGGTGATGAGCTCGTGCACTAGTGCACGAGCGTATGTGAATTTTGGCCCATTAACTTCCGATTCGACCCGTTGCCTATTTATACCCCTTCGGAGCACGTTTTTACGGATTACCACTTACCACCAGATACCACTTGATACCATATGACTTTTAGAGTTTATTTTTGGAGAGAAGGAGAAGAGCAAGCTTTAGATTAACGTTTTTTAGGTTTTCTTTACGAATTCATAGTACGATTTTGCTTTTTAATTTCGTTTCTTAAGACCTTTGTTCGTTAATACTTTGAGACTCAGTTTTCTTAATTTAAATTCAGTTCTTAGCATTATTTTCTTTAAACCCTAGTGTATGTTTGATAATTTATTCGTCATAATCATTATGTTCATGTTCGTTTCTTCTTCAATTGTTCTTGTTTACGTAAAAACCATGTCTAGCTAAAACCCTTGCATGCTTAGGGTAGGATGAACTCGTAGAAGTAGGTTGTGGGTACGTAATTAGGGTAATTCGTGACGTTAGGTTTTAATTCTCTTAATTAATGAATTCTTAAAATCAATCTTAACTTTATTCTTGGATTTCGTTCAAAAAGTGTTATAGAGAGGACGACCTTATCACTCTTTAACAACGAGTAGACTTAATGAAAGGGTTTAGAAAAGGTTAATTCATCTACCAATTTACCTAAGGAGGACGACCGCATCACCTTAGTTTAAATTAGGGTCTCGTTAATTAAGCACAATCTATTAACTTGTTAGTGGATTAGTGAAGTCGATTGCTAGGATAAAGTATTAGAGTTTTAATTCTTGAGCTTTCATCTTACAATCTTTAACTTAGGTTATTTCTTGCGCGTCACAATTATTTTGATTATGTACCTGCTCCGTTAGTATACGTAGGAATTCCTATCCCGAGCATCACCATCTCATATTTGCATACACTTAGTTATTTATTCCATTTTAATTCAGTTATTAGAATATAGCGTAGTTTATTATAATTTTCAATCCCCAAACATACATTCATATTAACTACGATGCGTAGATCTTCAGGGATCTATTCGCATACATACCTTCCCTTGGGTTCGATAATACTTGGTCCCTATACTTGCCCATACTACAGTGAACTCGTACTCTTGTGGGGAAACTACTAGTAGAAAGCTAGTATTTTCAGTTCAAGTCACTTTGTAAAGCCGTCACAAATATTAGTGTTTTGCAAACGGGTATGTCCGTCGCAAAATCTAGGGCCCACCACCTTCGTTGTATGCCGGCTATATTTGCAACGGAATGTCCGTCGCAAATTCGAAGTTAAAAATTGCGACAACAATTTCCGTCGCAAAATCGACCCGTTTAAAAGTGGCCATTCGGGAAACGGCCCATTTGACTGGTTTGCGACGGAAATGGTCGTCGCAATTTTCAACTTTGATTTTGCGACGGACATTCCGTCGCAAATCTGACCTGTTTTTGCGCATTTTTTCGGGAAACGGTGCGTTGACTGGTTTGCAACGGTAAGTCCGTCGCAAATCTGACCCGGTTTTGCGTGACTCATCAGGAAATACCGCGTTTAACTGATTTGCGATGGAATATCCATCGCAAAATTTTAATTTTCAAAGTTTCGACAGACGTGCCGTCGTAAATTCGCAAAAACGACGCCGTCTTGGCATTTGACAAGCACAATTTGCAACGGACGCCTGTCCATCGCAATTTTTTTCCCCCCCTATATAACCAGGCCGCCGATGCAGACGGAGAAGAAGAAGAAGAAGAAGAAGAAGAAGAAGAAGAAGAAGAAGAAGAAGAAGAAGAAGAAGAAGGAGGAGAAGAAGAAGAAGAAGAAGAAGAAGAAGAAGAAGAAGAAGAAGAAGAAGAAGAAGAAGAAGAAGAAGAAGAAGAAGAAGAAGAAGAAGAAGAAGAAGAAGAAGAAGAAGAAGAAGAAGAAGAAGAAGAAGAAGAAGAAGAAGAAGAAGAAGAAGAAGAAGAAGAAGAAGAAGAAGAAGAAGAGGAGGAGGAGGAGAGGAAAAAGAAGGAGAAGTCGGGTGCCGTCGTTGTAGAGCCAATCCGTCCCCACCGAGTGCTCGTTTCGTCATTTTCTACAAATAAACCGTAAGTTTTCTTCATTTTTACCGTTTAAAATTTAATTTTAAAGCATGTTTAGAATTTTTTAAGTTTAGAATTGATTTTAGTTAAATTGTTTGAATTATATTAGTTGTTTGATTTTAGTTTAATAATTTTTAATAATATTAGTTGATTGATTTTAATTTAGTTGATCAAATTTAGTTGAGTAGGTAGTTTGAATTATATTAGTTGTTTGATTTTAGTTTAAAGATTTTAAATATTATTAGTTGATTGATTTTTGTTTAGTTGGTCGAATTTAGTTGAGTAGTTTGAATTATATTAGTTGCTTGATTTTAGGTTAATCATTTTTAATAATATTAGTTGATTGATTTTAATTTAGTTGATCGAATTTAGTTGAGTAGCTAGTTTGAATTATATTAGTTGTTTGATTTTAGTTTAATGATTTTAAATATTATTAGTTGATCGAATTTAGTTGAGTAGTTTGAATTATATTAGTTGCTTGATTTTAGTTTAATAATTTTAAATAATATTAGTTGATTGATTTTTGTTTAGTTGAGTAGTTTTAATTATATTAGTCATTTGATTTTAGTTTAGTGGAATTGAATAATATTATAAGTTGATCGAATTTAGTTGAGTAGTTTGGATTATATTAGTTGTTTGATTTTAGTTTAGTAATTTTAAATAATATTAGTTGATTTATTTTAGTTGAGTGGTTTGAATAATATTATAAGTTGATTGATTTTAGTTGAGTAGTTTGAATAATATTAGTTGTTTGATTTTAGTTTAGTAATATTAGTTGATTTATTTTAGTTTAATTATGAGTATTTCATTGATTTTAATTTATTATTTTGAATAATATTATAAGTATTTCGAATAATATACGTGAATTTTGTTATAGATGAGCGGACAAGGCAGTGGCGGTCAGCAGCCTCCGAGGGATGAGGAGGCGAGTCGAGGAGGGCGAGAAGGGAGGAGACGACGGGCCTCACTGAGACTTGTGGTTCCACTTATTTTCAGGCCGAGGTCTCTATCAGAGACCTCTTCACGGCCTGGTGAGGGTTACTCCTCCTCACAGCAGACTGTTGAGGGCTCATTCTCCTCCCGCCAGCATCCGGTTGTTCAAGCACAGATGCCTGTTCAGCCACATGGTTCAACGTAAATTTTAATATTTTATACTCATTTTTTTATTAATTAAAACCTACTTATTTTACTAACTTTGAAGTTTTAATTTTACAGTTGGATTCCGGGTTATGAGGCTAGCAATCAGGTTTCCAAGTCCATCCTTCGCGGTGGATTCGAGCCCACCGCTTACAGTTGGGGGCTAGTGTCCGATGCAAGAAAACAGACATACTTCGAGGAGTTTAAGGTATTAATTTAATTTATTAATTCACCGTTTATTAATATCAAATATATAAACAAATATTTACATTTAAATTGTAATTGCAGAAAGAATGTGTCTGGGCACCTGAGCACGATGACCAAATGTGGAAGAATTTCAAAAAATATACGACCGAGAGATACAGAGACATCCTTTATAGAATGAGGGACAGGTGGTACAAGTAGGGAAAGGCCACCGACATGGGGACTGACAGTGAAAAACGGTCGATTTGGGACCAATTCCTCCAGTACTGGAATTCCCCTGAATTCGAAGAGAAGTCGGAGAAAAATAAGGCGAATCGGCGTAGTGACCCTGATGGAGAAGGGATGGCGAGACATCGGGCCGGTTATCGGTCCATTTATGAGCACGGGTTGAGATTTGTAACTTTCATCTTTAATTTTGTAGTTTTTGAATTTTTATTATTTTATTAATTTTTACTATCTTTTTTTCTAATTAGGCGGTGGAGCAAGGACGCGAGCCCTCTCATTTTGAGAGATTGCAGCTCGTCCACCCACTCATCGACGAGACTAAGAAGTCTACCTACGGCCGTACCACTGAGATCCACGTAAGTATTATTTCAATATTAATAGTATTATTTCAATTTTTAATATCAAAAGTATTATTTTATATTTTTTGTTCAATTTATTTAATTTTTTGTATAATTAATTTGCAGAGAAAGATGCTCGAGGACCTTGCCTCTCAGCCTCAGCCTGAGGAAATGGCAGAGGGGTCGGGGTCGATGCCCCCCCACACAACCTTTTGTTGACGTTCAAAATGAATTGTACTTCAAGAACGTCAAGGTTAAAAAAGGGCGGTTCGCTGGATTGGGTAGCTTCTAAAAGAACTTTTTCCGACCTCGTGGCTCGGGCTCATCCTCCTCTCAGTCTTCCATCGACTCTCATCCCAGTGAGGTCGAGAGGCAGCTTGTCACGGTGTTGGAGCAGATGCAGAACATGCTGAGGCAGCAACAAAAGAAGGAAGAGTATGAGAGGCAGCAGCGAGAGGCGTACGATAAGTATACAGCCGAGATGCAGCAGTATACAGCCGCCATGCAGGAGTGGTGTCAGTTGTTCGCCTCTGATGTAGTGCCACGAGCACACACGCCTGCACAACCGATTCCGCCGATCCCGCCGACCCAGCCACCGATGCCGCCGACCCAGCCGATGCCCCCGATGCAGCAACCGATTGTTAACCTGGGTGAGGATGACGAGGAAGAGAAAAGCAGATTTAATTCCGACGAGTAGAAAAAATTGAATTTTAATAAATGTGAAGTACAATTTTTTTATTTAGTTTGAATTGATGTTACTTTTATTTAATTTTTTGTGAAGTACAATTTATTTACTTTTAGTTCGAAATAATTTTACAAAATAAAAAAAATAGTTGGGCACAACATTTATAAAAACAAGTGAGAAAAGAAAATGAATTAATTTGGTGATTTATGGAAAAAATGAGTCAATTTGGATACATATACAATTAATTGCGTACAAATGAACGAATTATAAATTTAAGCGGGAGTCGAAATAAATAATTTTACCAAAATAATAAAAATTAAATGACCACAACATTTATAAAAACAAGTGAGAAACGAAAATTAATTAATTTGGTGAATTATGAAAAAAAAAATGAGTCAATTTGGATACATATACAATTAATTGCGTACAAATGAACGAATTATAAATTTAAGCGGGAGTCGAAATAAATAATTTTACCAAAATAATAAAAACTAAATGGCCACAACATTTATAAAAACAAGTGAAAAATGAAAATGAATTAATTTGATGAATTATGGAAAAAAATGAGTCAATTTGGATACATATACAATTAATTGCGTACAAATGAACGAATTATAAATTTAAGCGGGAGTCGAAATAAATAATTTTACCAAAATAATAAAAATTAAATGGCCACAACATTTATAAAAACAAGTGAAAAATGAAAATGAATTAATTTGGTGAATTATGGAAAAAAATGAGTCAATTTGGATACATATACAATTAATTGCGTACAAATGAACGAATTATAAATTTAAGCGGGAGTCGAAATATATAATTTTATCAAAATAATAAAAATTAAATGGCCACAACAATTATAAAAATAAGTGAGAAACGAAAATGAATTAATTTGATGAATTATGGAAAAAAAATGAGTCAATTTGGATACATATACAATTAATTGCGTACAAATGAACGAATTATAAATTTAAGCGGGAGTCGAAATAAATAATTTTACCAAAATAATAAAAATTAAATGGCCACAACATTTATAAAAACAAGTGAGAAACGAAAATGAATTAATTTGGTGAATTATGGAAAAATAAAATAAATCAATTTGGATACATATACAATTAATTGTGTACAAATGAACGAATTATAAAATTACGCATTGTCGAAATAAATAATTTTACAAAATAAAAAAAATAGTTGGGCAAAATATTTTTATAAACAAGTTAGATACGAAAAGAAATTAATTTGGTGAATTATAAAAAAAAAGACTTAATTTGAATACATATACAATTAATTGCGTAAAAATGAACAGAAGAAGCTCATGGCCTAGCGGCACGCGCCTCCTTCCCATGCACAAGAGGTCGTGTGTTCGATTCCCCTTGGGCGCAAATTTGAATTAATAATTGAAGGCCTAATAAGGGTAATATAAAAGGTGGGCTGTAATACCCCGTCCCGTTCTATACCCTTTTGTTTAATTAGAAACCTTTTTTTTTTTCTTTTTCTTTGTTTCTTTTAATTTTAATTATTTTTTGTGTTATTTGTGTATTTAAATATATAAACCCTTTTTTATAAATTCCTAAATTCGAAGAAAGAAATCGAATTCTTTCAAACGAATAAAGGACAACGAGAAATTAATTATTCAAATTAAATTAAGGATTTCGATCCGTTTAATTTATTGAGAAAAATCAAAATACAATAAAATATTAATTGAGTTTTAAAATTGTATTAATTTCTGAATCGGGGTTACACTCGTGAACCAAACGATCCCTGAACCGTATCATTTGGGAACGAAAATATCGATATTTGGATAAGATTTTGAGGAATAGATAAGTCTTGAAAGGAGTGAGTATAAAAAGGAAAAAAAGCCAAATCCTCTCTCCTCATTTTCATTCACGCACATAATCAGTTTTCCTCTAAAAAATTTCTCTCCCTTCCTCTCCTCACGCACGCCTTTTTCCTCCGACGAACGTCCAGCGCCGCCGACCCACCGCCGTGCTCAGGCCGTCGCCCTCGCCGTCCCGCCGCTGGAGTCCAGCCGAACGCCGCTGTCCTCTCTCCTCCGGCGAACGAGCTCCGCCGTCGCTGCTCCTCCGAGCTCCGCCGCATCGCAGCCGCCTCAGCTCGAAGCCCAGCGCCACCGCGACCACGGCCCAGCGCCCCTCCTCCGCCGCAGCAGTCTCTCGCCTCGCCGAGCTCCGCGACCGCGACCCAGCTCCCCCTCTGTTCGAAGCGTCGCCGCCTCAGCCGTAGCGCTGCCGCGTCGCCGCCGAAGCTAGCTCCGCCGTCGCCGCCTCCTCCTCAACCTCCAGTAAGATGATTTCCTTCCTCTATTGTTCGAATTTCATTCCGTTTAAATTCGATTTCGAACACCGGTTTATTCCAATTTCTAACCGAGACCTCATTTCGTTTAATTTTCCGTTCAATTTTGACGTCGTTGAACCGGTTGCTGTTGCCAAATTTCTGGAAATTTCGATCGACGCCGTTAGGCTGTTCGACTCGTTTTTCCGAATTCCCGAACGACGCCGTTAGGCTGCCCAATTTTCGTGAGCGAATTCCGAGTTTCAAAACGACGCCGTTAGGCCGCCCGTTTAACATCTCGAACCGAAACTCGTAAGGTTTCTACTTCGTTTTCTTCTTGGGTAGATTCTGGATAATTTTTGTCAATTTGTTCGAATCATGGGACAAGGAAAAGAAAAGAGAATTACTGTTAGTTTAGTTAGATGGTTAGTGTTAATTGTTGACTTGAGTAGTATTGTTATTTTGCCCTCTTGTATCACTCTTTAGAAGTAGGATTTGGATAGTTGTTTTCCTTGTTTTTATTTCCTTCACAAACCATGAGATTGGATTTTTTAGTTTAGTGTTTTGGGTAATAGTGTTTGAATGATGAAGTATTACTGTTTTAGATTTTGTAGTATTTTTGACTTAGTTAGATGATGTTATGAATTAGTGGCTAGTATTTTTAATTGAATGGTGTCGAAGCTTGTTGATTAAACACTTTCGTTTTGAATCCATAGACAAAGGGAAACTCGTCTTCCCCTTGTGCGACCGTTAGAAAATTAAGAACCCAAAGGATAAGTCTCTTAAATATCAAATTTAGTAAAAGAGTTTTCTTGGAGAAATTAATAGATTCGTTTAAAAACGAGAAATAGAATTCTTAAGAAAGAAAAACCTTTTCTTTAATTTTATTAATTTTTCTAAGTAATAATCTTATTTTTCTAAGTAATTCCAAGCTTAATAATTATATTTTTTTCCTTAAAGGGCCTTTATTAAGGAGACCACTGAATTCAGTAAATACAACCCCCTAATACACCTCCTCTCAAAAAGGGGTGTACCTATCAATTAGAAATCAACCTTTGAAAACTTTAGTTTTCAATAGCTTTCTAAAGACAACAATCTACTCAATCCTCGAGTTTCACACTCTTAAGCTTTTCAAATTCAAAAGTCAATCTTTTAATCTGAATACTCCTTATTAGGATTCTGTACTTTTCGGAACACGCACGAAGGACTCGACTGTCTGCCTACACAATATTCCCGGAACTCAGAACAATCAGGTGGGTGATGATCTGTTGATTGATCTGCTAATAATAACGTCGTGCCGGTATTTCCTGAACTCGATTAAATCAAATCAAAAATATCTAATCCAACATAAATGTAACACCTATCTATATAACTGTTTGGATTATGTGATATAACTATATATGTTATATATATTGCATGTTGTTTTGTGAATCGATCATCATTGCATGAGTAAACACCTTACGTGAGCATGAATCAGTTCGGTTATCAGTCAAGTATTATTCTTTGTAAAGTTTATTGAGTCAGTTTTGTGGAAAGTCAGTATGTACGGAGTCGGGATCGAGTTTTAAATCCGACCTCCGGGGCCGCTGTCGGGGACGCCCTCGGAATCAAGGTTGTTGATCAAGTAGATCTGGTCCCCGGTCAGCTGTCGTTTGACGCACTGGGAAGAAGGCCATTGATACTTGCTTATTTTGAGGGATGTTATGGTTGGATGATGTGAGTTTGTGTGGTTGGATGAAGTAAGTTCTGGTTGGAGTTGAAAAGGATAACTTTGTTGATTGGTTGGAGTTGAAAAGAGTAACTTTGTTGGAAGTGGAATGATCGTACGTTTATGGTTTGTCAGTTTGTGATAATATATGATATGTTTTGGGCTTTGCCCTAATATGAATCAACTTGTACTATTTCAATTATATTATGCGAAATATGCTTAAATGCCGTTTAAACTTTATATTCTTATTTATATGTCAACTGATTAAATAAAATAAATACTTTATTAATGAGTATAACTTAATATATTTCGGATTTACCAATCCCATGATGTTGCAATCACCCATAAGTGAGAATTCAATTCTCACGCCCCTTTTTCCTAACCCCTTGCAGATTACAATTACGGGGAGCAAGGACAGTGACACAGAAGACACAAAGTCTCCCTTTTGCTTAAAATATTATTACTAATACAATGATGCCTATTATTTCTATTTCCCAAATAAATGTTATCGCTACTGCCATGCAAGGCGATACTCTTACCGTGTGTTTCAATTATCCAAACTTAGTGTGTATTATCCTGAAGATACCGAACCTTCTACCCATCTTTATATATATATAAATACACTTACGTTATAATATTTCTTCCCACTTATCCGCTGCATGAAACTTCTCTCTCAATTCAGTTATATTCCCTTCAAAAATTTTATAGTTCGGACTTTTGATCACAATAACACTTCGAATCCGATATAATTAATATATTCTGGGTTCGGGGCGTTACAGGTGGTATCAGAGCCTAGGTTTCAAAACTTTCGGACCCAACCCCAAATCTTGTTTTCCCATTCCACAAAAATTATTTATTATCACTTAAGTATTAAAATATTAAAATTTTCTGAGGGAAACGTGTCTCTGGTTACTGTCTATAAGCTCCTCGAAGGCACGTTACTACTTTTATAAAATTGCTTAAAGGCCTTTAAATTCACAACTGCTTGACTTCATAATATTACCCGATCAAAAAGGTTACGATAACTCAAAATAATGTTCGTACTACGAAGGAGGAACTACAAAATCTAGTCTAAGTTGCTTTGAAACTCGAATAATTGATAAAAATACTCGAATAACTTGTGAACTTCGTAAATAATATTATGTGATTTCTTTGATTACGTGCTTTAAATGTTTACTTTACGGTTATTTTTCCTTTTAAACTAAAATTTGACTAGAACTTTCCTTTCCCTATAGGAAGCCCGTAAGATGGATGTGGCCCAGTACTTAGAGATCGAGCAGTTAGAAGTAGAGACCATTGATGCCTTCACTACCCGCTTTATAGATTCGCGCGAACGAGCAAGAGTTGCCCCGGAGCCCCACATTGAGACCGACTTCGCAGCTGCGACCCGATTCGCGGGAGGAGTAATCGAAATCTTCCGCCCCATCGCTGTCGGACTGTTAGATCGCATGAGGGTGGACGACCTAGAGCAGGGACCTCAGGTTCACCTAGACGCTTACTGGGTGGAGGCCCAGAGAGTGATTCGGCACGCGGATGTTAACCGCGGACTGTCTTACCAGACCGCTGCACTCGCCGAGCACGATCTGGCCACATCGGACGGTCACCGGGAGGACGCCATGCTAGCACAGGCATCGGCTGTTGCAGCTAGAGCAACCGCCGTCTCCCAGGACGAGTACTCTCACATCGCTACTCGGAGGGCCGACCTACACTTAGAGGCAGCTCTCGCACAGCGGGATACCTCCATCGCCTACTGGGTAGCGAGTGGACTGGCTGGAGAGGGACCTTTCGGCTTGGGAGAAGCCGCACATCCTGTGATAGAGTTAGCGAGAGTCGAGCCCGAGATTATCGAATTTGAGGGAGACGAGCCAGAGGTAGAGATAGATTCCCCGCCAGAGTCAGAGGTTGATGACTAGTTGGACTACCAGACTTTGTATATAGTAGTAGATACATATATATAGTATAGGTGGTAGCCGCTTGACTTATAGTAGTAGTCATTTTTGCGTGGTCGTTTTCCTTATAGGCCATTGCAGCGTAGCTCTAACCCCTCATTTTTGTCGCTCGTGGTCCATATTGATGTGAGGACACGATGCTATAGCATTACCTAGAACCCTTTTGCATTCCATGACGAATGTAAGGAGACTGACTCAGTAGAACCAAAACTTTTTAGATATATATATATACTTATTATGTGCTCACTACTTGTCAATGTGTTTTACTTGCTTTATATATTGACTGTCATATATTTTATCTGATTATCGCTTAATGACACATCACTGGTTCCTAGAATACTGTGCGAATGTGAGCACTGTACCATTGAGGGCCCCAATGCGCAGCTGGTGAATTACGTACCACACGTGTTTCAGTGCTAGCGTTGTGTTGATTTGGTTAATCCGGTTATGTTTTTATAACTTTCTCGTACCTATACATATCGTAACAATATTATTCTTTTACGATCAGAACTACCTTTAGAATGGCACCTGGACGTAAATATGGACGACCCCGCGTTAACCCTATCCCTGAACCCGTGGATCCGATAGAACAAGACCCACCCCTTCAGGCTGAACCTGAGCCGCCTCAACAGGCCGCGCCAGAAAACGATATTGCGAGAGAAATACTGATCTCTCTTCAGAACTACATTCAGCAGCAAGTTCCACCACCTCCTCCGCCGTTGTACGGGCCTATACCTCAGATAGCGCCCAGGGCGAATGACTTTGTCGAACGCTTTCGACGACTGCAGCCACCTAGGCTGGATGGGAAAGAAGATCCCTTTGAAGTCGAGGAGTGGATATCGGGATTGGAACGTATCTTCAGACACATGGCACTGGCTGATGCACAGAAAGTCTCCTGTGCCCAGTTCCAACTGATGGAGGATGCAGCCCAATGGTGGGAGTCTTATGAACGAACTATGGACGAAGAAGCTAGACAGGTCCTTACTTGGGAGGACTTTAAGAAAGCTATACTGGATCGACACTTTCCACGAGTCCTGAGGGATCGGAAAGAACAAGAATTTGTCAACCTTCGACAGGGAACTCTCTCAGTGATAGAGTACGAGAGAAGGTTCAATCAACTGTCTCGTTATGCCCCACATCTGGTGGGTGACGATGAAAGGAAAGCTCGCAGGTTCGAGCAGGATTTGAGGTCCGAGATAGCAGGAATTATAATTGGCCTTCAGGTGCCAAATTATGGAGAAGTTTTCCATCGAGCATTGATGGTTTCGATCAGTCAAAACTTGGAGTACAAACAAACTCCGACTATTGTCCCTGTCAATCGGAATTGGCAGCCACCCTTTAAAAGGAATCCAGTTCCGTAATCCAAGGGAAATAACTTTATTGGCCCTCGAGCCAACCAGAACTGTCAAAGGTGTGGAAGAAGACACTGGGGACCCTGTAATCAGGGAAGAGTAATTTGCTTTCGTTGCCATCAACCAGGGCACAAGTCCAATGAATGTGCTCAGCCACCGAGCAGCAACCGTCAACCGGTTAATAACGCTCAGTACCGCCCTCAGCAGGCAAACAATTATCAGGCTCGTCAGCTGCCTGCACCTAACAACCGCCAGGCGGGACCCCCAGTCAGAGGTCCGCCTAACCAAGGTCAGAGAAGGCCAGGCCACGTGAATGCTATCCTAGAGGAAGGGGAAAGCAGTGGAGAGCAACTTCGCCTGAAAAGACCAGCTCAGCCTGAGCAGCACGAGACGCTAGCAGGTACTGTCTTTGTACTTGAAAAACCTGCGTATGTATTGTTTGACACTGGAGCATCTCATTCCTTTATATCTGATAACTTTAAAAGAAAGTTAGGATTAGTCGAGGAAAAAGGAAAAGTTTTAAATGTTAGTATTCCATCTGGAACTACTATAGAAATTGAGGGTCAAATTAGAGGTTTACCTCTAACGCTAGACAATCATTTGATAGAGTCCGACCTTCACGTCCTTAAGATGAAAACCTTTGACATAATCTTAGGCATTGACTGGTTAACGAGAAACAAAGCGATAATAAAATGCACCGAACGCGGGATCGACCTCGAGACTCGTGATGGCCAACGCTTCACGTTTCGTGAAATCAAGACCAAGAAGGAAACCCGAGTAATATCAGCAATCCAAGCTGCTGCAATATTACAAAAAGAGAAATGTCAAGCTTACCTCGTTCACATCTCAGCAGGAGAGATAGACGATAAGTTACGCATCAAAGTGCCAATTGTGGATGGATATCTTGACGTATTCCCCGAGGAATTAAATGGGTTACCTCCCGATCGTCAGATAGAGTTCTCCATCGACTTGATACCTGGGGCAGCACCAGTATCTAAAGCACCCTATCGAATGGCTCCAAAGGAATTAGAAGAACTGAAGGAACAACTGCAAGGTTTGCTTGAAAAGAAGTTCATCAGACCTAGTGCATCACCATGGGGAGCACCCGTGTTGTTCGTGAAAAAGAAAGATGGAACTTTTCGTATGTTCATACACTACCGAGGTCTCAATCAACTGACCATTAAGAACAAATACCCTCTTCCGAGGATAGAAGATTTGTTTGATCAGTTAAAGAATGCTACGATATTCTCAAAGATCGATCTGAGGTCTGGTTATCACCAGCTAAAGGTCAAGAGCGAGGATATCCCGAAGACAGCATTCCGGACTCGGTATGGACATTACGAGTTCACCGTGATGCCCTTTGGAGTAACGAATGCTCCAGCGATCTTCATGGATCTGATGAATAGAGTATTTCATCCATACCTAGATCAATTCATCATTGTCTTCATCGACGACATACTCGTGTACTCTAAGAGCAAAGAGCAACACGAAGAACATCTCAAAGCAGTCTTAGAGACAATGAGACGAGAGAAGTTGTATGCCAAATTCAGCAAGTGTGAATTTTGGATCGACCGTGTGATGTTCTTAGGGCATATAATCTCCGCAAAAGGGATTGAAGTGGACCCAGCAAAGGTAGAAGCCATCATGAACTGGAAGGCACCTACTAACGTCAATGAAATTCGGAGTTTTCTTGGGTTAGCAGGGTACTACCGAAGGTTCATACAAGACTTTTCCAGCATTGCGAAAGCACTGACGAAACTGACTAAGAAAACCGAGAAGTTTACTTGGGATTCAAGTTGTGAAGAAAGCTTTCAAGAGCTAAAGAAGAGGCTAACCATGTCGCCTGTGTTAATCATCCCAGATGGATCGGAAGGATTCGTCATTTACACAGACGCTTCTTTGTTAGGCTTGGGTTGTGTTCTGATGCAGAATAAGAAAGTTGTAGCTTATGCATCTCGACAACTTAAGGATCACGAACAAAACTACCCAACGCACGACTTAGAACTGGCCGCAGTAGTTCACGCGTTAAAGATTTGGAGACACTACCTATATGGAGGAAAGTGTGAGATCTACACTGACCATAAGAGTCTAAAATACTTCTTTACGCAGAAGGAATTGAACATGCGTCAGAGAAGATGGCTCGAGTTGGTAAAAGATTACGATTGCACTATCCACTATCACCCTGGAAAGGCAAACGTAGTGGCAGACGCTTTGAGTAGAAAAGAGGATACAAAACTAAGCGTCGTTCCGATCACACAATTACCACTAATGGGAGAACTACCTCGTTTAAACTTGGAATTTTCCACATAGTGTTGTGCAAATTCCATGGTTTACGCATTCACCCTACAACCAACCTTACGAGAAAGGATCCTAGGAGCGCAAAAGGACGATAAATTCTTGAGAGGAATATGTAAGCGCGCTGAGGAAGGAACCATTCAGAGGTTCGTGTTGGGTACTGATGGAGCTTTAATGTTCGATAACAGAATCTGTGTGCCTAAGGATGACGGAATTAGGAACGAAATTCTGAAAGAGGCACACAGCACTCCTTACACCGTTCACCCCGAAGAGACGAAAATATACCGGGGATTGAAAGAGAACTTTTGGTGGAGGGGTATGAAGAGATCGATAGCTCAATTCGTCAGGAGTTGTTTAACCTGCCAACGAGTTAAAGCAGATCACCAATGACCTCCAGGGTTGTTGCACCCTCTGGAGATGCCAGAGTGGAAATGGGAGGACATCACTATGGATTTTGTCACCGGATTTCCGAAAACGGTGAAGAATCATGATGCCATTTGGGTTATCGTAGACAGACTTACGAAAACTGCCCATTTTATCCCTATAAGAATGACGTATACGTTAGACAAGCTTGCCCAACTATACATTGCAGAGATAGTCAGACTGCACGGAGTACCAGTTTCAATAGTATCCGATAGAGATCCCCGTTTTACCTCCAAGTTCTGGGGAAGTCTGCAACGAGCCTTAGGTACTGAATTGAAGTTCAGCATCGCGTACCACCCGCAGACTGACGGACAATCGGAAAGGACCATTCAAACGCTTGAGGATATGCTCAGAGCTTGCGCTCTAGATCTTGAAGGAAGTTGGGAAAGCCACCTACCATTGGTAGAGTTTGCATATAACAACAATTATCAAGCAACAATACAAATGGCGCCGTATGAAGCGCTCTACGGGAATAGGTGTAGATCGCCAGTTTGTTGGGACGAAGTCGGGATTCGAAAGATTCTCGGACCCGAATTAGTCGAAAGGTCGGCTGAGATAGTCGCAAAGATTAAAAAGAGAATCAAGTCGGCCCAGGACCGTCAAAAGTCTTATGCAGACACCCGAAGAAGGGATTTACAATTCGACATTGGCGAGAAAGTATTTCTCAAAGTTTCTCCAATAAAAGGTCTAATCCGTTTTGGGAAAAGAGGTAAGCTAAAGCCGCGATACATTGGACCATTCGACATCCTGAACAGAATCGGGGATGTAGCTTATCGCATAGCTTTACCACCGGAGTTATCACGAGTGCATAATGTGTTCCACATATCTACACTCAGGAAATACGTGAACGATCCAAACCATGTTATTAATCACATAGAATTAGGTCTAAGCAGTGACCTGACTTATGAAGAAGTTCCAGTAACTATCTTGGGAAGAAAGTTACACTTGTTAAGGAATCGAGAGATACCTTTAGTTCTAGTTCGGTGGAGCCGACACAGGAAAGAAGAAGCGACATGGGAAAGAGAGGATGAAGTCCTAGCCAAATACCCTCAAAGCTTAAGTAATACCTAAGACATGAATTTCGGGGGCGAAATTCTATTAAGGGGGTGAGGATGTAATACCCCGTCCCGTTCTATACCCTTTTCTTTAATTAGAAACCTTTTTTTTATTTTCTTTTTCTTTGTTTCTTTTAATTTTAATTATTTTGTGTGTTATTTGTGTATTTAAATATATAAACCCCTTTTTATAAATTCCTAAATTCGAAGAAAGAAATCGAATTCTTTCAAACGAATAAAGAACTACGAGAAATTAATTATTCAAATTAAATTAAGGATTTCGATCCGTTAAATTTATTGAGAAAAATCAAAATACAATAAAATATTAATTGAGTTTTAAAACTGTATTAATTTTTGAATCGGGGTTACACTCGTGAACCAAACGATCCCTGAACCGTATCATTTGGGAACGAAAATATCGATATTTGGATAAGATTTTGAGGAATAGATAAGTCTTGAAAGGAGTGAGTATAAAAAGGAAAAAAAGCCAAATCCTCTCTCCTCATTTTCATTCACGCACATAATCAGTTTTCCTCTAAAAAATTTCTCTCCCTTCCTCTCCTCACGCACGCCTTTTTCCTCCGGCGAACGTCCAGTGCCGCCGACCCACTGCCATGCTCAGGCCGTCGCCCTCGCCGTCCCGCCGCTGGAGTCCAGCCGAGCGCCGCTGTCCTCTCTCCTCCTGCGAACGAGCTCCGCCGTCGCTACTCCTCCGAGCTCCGCCGCGTCGCAGCCGCCTCAGCTCGAAGCCCAGTGCCACCGCGACCACGGCCTAGCGCCGTCTCCTCCGCCGCAGCAGTCTCTCACCTCGCCGAGCTCCGCGACCCAGCTCCCCCTCTGTTCGAAGCGTCGCCGCCTCAGCCGTAGCGCCGCCGAAGCTAGCTCCGCCGTCACCGCCTCCTCCTCAATCTCCAGTAAGATGATTTCCTTCCTCTATTGTTCGAATTTCATTCCGTTTAAATTCGATTTCGAACACCGGTTTATTCCAATTTCTAACCGAGACCTCATTTCGTTTAATTTTCCGTTCAATTTTGACGCCGTTGAACCGGTTGCTGTTGCCAAATTTCTGGAAATTTCGATCGACGCCGTTAGGCTGTTCGACTCATTTTTCCGAATTCCCGAACGACCCCGTTAGGCTACCCAATTTTCGTGAGCGGATTCCGAGTTTCAAAACGACGCCGTTAGGCCGTCCGTTTAACATCTCGAACCGAAGCTCGTAAGGTTTCTACTTCGTTTTCTTCTTGGGTAGATTCTGGATAATTTTTGTCAATTTGTTCGAATCATGGGACAAGGAAAAGAAAAGAGAATTACTGTTAGTTTAGTTAGATGGTTAGTGTTAATTGTTGAGTTGAGTAGTATTGTTATTTTGCCCTCTTGTATCACTCTTTAGAAGTAGGATTTGGATAGTTGTTTTCCTTGTTTTTATTTCCTTCACAAACCATGAGATTGGATTTTTTAGTTTAGTGGTTTTGGGTAATAGTGTTTGAATGATGAAGTATTACTGTTTTAGATTTTGTAGTATTTTTGACTTAGTTGGATGATGTTATGAATTAGTGGCTAGTATTTTTAATTGAATGGTGTCGAAGCTTGTTGATTAAACACTTTCGTTTTGAATCCATAGACAAAGGGAAACTCGTCTTCCCCTTGTGCGACCGTTAGAAAATTAAGAACCCAAAGGATAAGTCTCTTAAATATCCAATTTAGTAAAAGAGTTTTCTTGGAGAAATTAATAGATTCGTTTAAAAACGAGAAATAGAATTCTTAAGAAAGAAAAACCTTTTCTTTAATTTTATTAATTTTTCTAAGTAATAATCTTATTTTTCTAAGTAATTCCAAGCTTAATAATTATATTTTTTTCCTTAAAGGGCCTTTATTAAGGACACCACTGAATTCAGTAAATACACCCCCCTAATACACCTCTTCTCAAAAAGGGGTGTACCTATCAATTAGAAATCAACCTTTGAAAACTTTAGTTTTCAATAGCTTTCTAAAGACAACAATCTACTCAATCCTCGAGTTTCACACTCTTAAGCTTTTCAAATTCAAAAGTCAATCTTTTAATCGGAATACTCCTTATTAGGATTCTGTACTTTTCGGAACACGCACAAAGGACTCGACTGTCTGCCTACACAATATTCCCAGAACTCAAAACAATCAGGTGGGTGATGATCTGTTGATTGATCTGCTAATAATAACGTCGTGCCGGTATTTCCTGAACTCGATTAAATCAAATAAAAAATATCTAATCCAACATAAATGTAACACCTATCTATATAACTGTTTGGATTATGTGATATAACTATATATGTTATATATATTGCCTGTTGTTTTGTGAATCGATCATCATTGCATGAGTAAACACCTTACGTGAGCATGAATCAGTTCGGTTATCAGTCAAGTATTATTCTTTGTAAAGTTTATTGAGTCAGTTTTGTGGAAAGTCAGTATGTACGGAGTCGGGATCGAGTTTTAAATCCGACCTCCGGGGCCGCTGTCGGGGACGCCCTCGGAATCAAGGTTGTTGATCAAGTAGATCTGGTCCCCGGTCAGCTGTCGTTTGACGCACTGGGAAGAAGGCCATTGATACTTGCTTATTTTTAGGGATGTTATGGTTGGATGATGTGAGTTTGTGTGGTTGGATGAAGTAAGTTCTGGTTGGAGTTGAAAAGGATAACTCTGTTGATTGGTTGGAGTTGAAAAGAGTAACTTTGTTGTAAGTGGAATGATCGTACGTTTATGGTTTGTCAGTTTGTGATAATATGTGGTATGTTTTGGGCTTTGCCCTAATGTGAATCAACTTGTACTATTTCAATTATATTATGCGAAATATGCTTAAATGCCGTTTAAACTTTATAATCTTATTTATATGTCAACTGATTAAATAAAATAAATACTTTATTAATGAGTATAACTTAATATATTTCGGATTTACCAATCCCATGATGTTGCAATCACCCATAAGTGAGAATTCAATTCTCACGCCCCTTTTTCCTAACCCCTTGCAGATTACAATTACGGGGAGCAAGGACAGTGACACAGAAGACACAAAATCTCCCTTTTGCTTAAAATATTATTACTAATACAATGATGCCTATTATTTCTATTTCCCAAATAAATGTTATCGCTACTGCCATGCAAGGCGATACTCTTACCGTGTGTTTCAATTATCCAAACTTAGTGTGTATTATCCTGAAGATACAGAACCTTCTACCCATCTTTATATATATATAAATACACTTACGTTATAATATTTCTTCCCACTTATCCGCTGCATGAAACTTCTCTCTCAATTCAGTTATATTCCCTTCAAAAATTTTATAGTTCGGACTTTTGATCACAATAACACTTCGAATCCGATATAATTAATATATTCTGGGTTCGGGGCGTTACATGGGCCGCCTATAATAAGCTATGGGCCGGTGGCCCAGTGATCCGCGCCCACCCCGCCCGCCCCGGGTGCCCGTGTTCGAACCACACGAGCCACATTTTTTTTTATATAGGCTCGGTATTTGCGACGGCCAAATTCCGTCGCAAATTTTTAATTTGCGACGGAAAAATGTCCGTCGCAAAAAATAATCGAAAAAAATAAAAAAAACATTAATAAATATTTGCGACGGACTATGTCCGTCATAAATATTGTTGACCCGATCAGGTTTGACCCGAATACTTTGCGACGGAATATTGTCCGTCGCAAATTCTGAGCGACCCGGACGGGTCTGACCCGGCTATGTTGCGACGGTTTTGTCCGTCGTTAATTTGCGACGGAAGACAAAAATCCGTCGCAAAAATTAGCTACGGCTGTTTTAACAACGGACGCGTGCCCGTCGCAAAACACTGTTTGTGACGGAGTTTCCGTCGCAAATTCTGTCGTTAAATAGTATTTTTTTTTTTTGTAGTGTTATTTAGAGTGTTTGTAGATAGGGTTTCTTTGACATCCGTAGGTCGATCAACTTTGACGGTGAATTTATATACTTAGCAATTTTAATTTAATAAGTGTATATGGTGAATTTATATACTTAGTAATTTTAATTTAATAAGTGTATATTGAATCTTGATTTACGCTGTGTAAGATTCTGAACGTGAATCATTTTTTCCCAAAATTTTTGTATTCGTTATTTTTGTTATAGTGAAACGTTTTGAGGCATCGAAAACTTTAATTTATATTTCCTCCGTCTCCAAGTAAATTTCCGCTTCTTTTTATTGAATGATTTAAGAAAGTGTATTTGTTTATTAATATATGGTGGGTCACATGCTGACTTTTGTGATAAAGTAATGAATAGTGTTGAAAAAGTGAATTGAATGAGGGACATTTTGGTAATATTGTATGAATTTAAAGATTAAAGTTTATATGTAGTAGAGTGTTGTTTTTGTCATTTATGGAATGATAAATTTACTCGGGAACGGCCCGAAAAAGAAAGTGGGAAGTTTACTTAGGGACGGAGGGAGTAGATTTTATCCATTAAAATTTTCAGTTGTTAACATTAGTGTTATAAAAATAACTCTATTTTGTTTCTGATTTGTTAACACTGCCTCGTGATGCTTGATAAAATGCATCTTTCATGTTGTGTCATTTTGTTTGGCATAATGCTTTAATTACTGAAAGATTCAGTATTGATGTTTTTTCATGTGTTTGATGAGATAAATTTTTTATGTTAGTGATGGTGTTTAATAAAATGTCTCATTGGAAGCTTATTTTCATGGTAGCAAAGGAGGGTTGACAAAGGGGTGTATTTAATTTCTTCAAGTCCGCGCGCGCCTATTCTAATCCGGGCTTGGCACCGTCCGAGGACTTAAAAGGATGATTTTTTTGGTTTTAAGAGGATGCGTCTATTTTAAAATAGTAAATTTTTAGGTACATTTAGTCCAATAATTTTTTTATATATTTTTTGTAGCAAGATAATATGATAAATTGTAATTTTGCTTCCATCAAGAAAATGAATAAATTGCAGTTTTGTTAAAAAATGAATTGGGTAAATTTACAGTTTTGGTCTTAAAATTTAACAGATGAGAACAAAACTAAAAAAAAAATTAAAAAAATTTATTTTTGCACATAGATATCAAATTTTTTTTTTTTTTGCCATTTCCTTATAACAAAAAGTGCAATTTTCATTATATGTGCAACTCGGGTTGATGAAATTCTCTTTGTTGGTTGATTTTTCCAAGAAATCAAGAAGGCAACTTGGTATTGTGGGAATGATGGTTGGAAACTCTTCGATGGTAACGAGCACTACAAACAACGCGTGTTTTTACAATGGAATTAATGATGGAAAAGCCGTCGGAAAACACATTTAGCGACGGGTTTTATGACGGTCACGTGGCCGTAAACAAAACAGGCGTAGCTAAAATTTACGATGGCTTTAAGCCGCCCGTCGTAAATGTACGACGGATAAACCCGTTGTAAAACCGGCCCATCCTCGACCTGGCCCGGCGCCAAAATTTACGACGGGTTGTGCCCGTCGTCGTAAAACATATCCGAATTTTTATTTTTTAATGTATCCAGAAAATATTTACGACGTGCCACTATCTGTCGTTAATACATTATTTACGACGGACACGTGTCCGTCGTGAAACACGAACCTGAAAAAAATAGTTCGTGTGGTTCGAATTCGGACCCCTCGCGCACCCGGGGCGGATGGGAATCACTGGGCCACCGGCCCCCAAGCTATATATTCCGGCCCAACTTCCATATTAGCCCTAATGAGCCTAGAACAATTAATTGCAAATTCGCATCCAAGGGGAATCAAACCCGCGACCTCTCTTGCATGTAGAGGGGGTGCGCACCATTAGGACACTTGTTTCTATTGTGCGATGTTGATAGGCGAACATCATCCAAAATGAAGCGAACAAGAGTTACAGGCTTAAACAAAGATAGTCAACATTGGGGTGCATCTACCAATCTGAGAGGTGTATAAAGTGACGAACAACTCCCCCGACGAACAACTAATGGGCGAACAGGTATTAAGACCCGAGACCAAGAATGAGCCAACTGTGAAGTCATCAATGACGAACAACTTGGTCAAATTATGATACAACAAACAGCCATGGAGGTGTGTACAAGTGAACAAAGCCATAAGGCGAACAACTTCCAAAGCACAACCTCAAGAGGCGAACAACTTTGAGTTGGAGAATCAACAAGATCAATCAAGCCGACCTAGGCGAACAACAATGAGTCCGAGATAAGACCAAAGAAGACTTTGTAGCTAAGATTCAGCTTTGATAAGATCAAAGGGACACATGTCAAGCATGCAGGCTAGGGAGACCAAGAGTCTTGGACACCTCATGCTTGTTAGTCTCTATAAATAGTTGTTCTCCAGCTGTGAAATAAAAGTTCAAAAAAAGTTCAAAAAAAGTTCAAATACATAAACAATTCCAAAACACACACAAATACACCTAAAACGCCCACACATACGAAATTAATTCAATTTCGACTTTCGTACATCCAATTTCATAACCCGAACCCCGATTTACCATTTACGGTGGTAACCAATCACACGTATTGATTGGTGACGTAAAAACAGATTAAAACAGCCACTAATCCTTACGATTAGATTCGTTCACCAACATGTGATTTCCTGCAATTAATTGTATATGTATCCACATTGAGCTATTCTTTTTTTATTATTCATCAAATTAATTCATTTTCGTTTCTAACTTGTATTAATAAATGTTGATACCAATTATATTTTTTTTATTTTGTAAATTTATATAATTCGAAAAATGCGTAATTAATATTATAATCCGTTCATTTGTACGTAATTAATATTATAATCCGTTCATTTGTATATATTAATTGTATACGTATCCAAATTGAGCCATTTTTTTATTATTCATCAAA
Source organism: Ballota nigra (assembly GCA_947034835.1). Classification (NCBI taxonomy): domain Eukaryota; kingdom Viridiplantae; phylum Streptophyta; class Magnoliopsida; order Lamiales; family Lamiaceae; genus Ballota; species Ballota nigra. Next base: position 32,656,413 of record OX344721.1, read on the forward strand.
TTAATTCCTTTTCGTTTCTAACTTGTTTTAATAAATGTTGTTACCAATTATATATTTTTTTTGTAAATTTATTTAATTCGAAAAATGCGTAATTAATATTATAATACATTCATTTGTACGTAATTATGTATACGCATCCAAATTGAGTCATTCTTTTTTTTATATACCCTTACTTTATATCCACAAAAAAAACTTTATACCCACAAATACTAATAAACAACTCCTTTATTAAGTCCGTGCCACTTTGAAAGTGGAAAAAAAAAATGAATCAGAGGGAGTATATATATATATATATATATATATATATATATATATATTTGTAAATTTATTTAATTCGAAAAATGCATAATTAATATTATAATCCGTTCTTTTGTACGTAATTAATTGTATAATATCCAAATTGAGTCATTTTTTTTTTTTTTATTATTCATCAAATTAATTCCTTTTTCATTTTTAACTTGTTTTAATAAATATTGTTACCAATTATATTTTTTTTGTTTTGTAAATTTAATTAATTCAAAAAATGTGTAATTAATATTATAATCTGGTGATTTGTACGTAATTAATTGTATACGTATCCAAATTGAGTCATTCTTTTTTTTTTATTATTCATCAAATTAATTCCTTTTCGTTTCTAACTTGTTTTAATAAATGTTGTTACCAATTTTTTTTTGCATTGTAAATTTATTTAATTTGACATTTATAATTGGTTTGTTTGTAAACTAAAACATGTAAATTATAATAAAAATATGAAATTAGCAAAAAAAATAATAATAATAAAAGTAATGTTGAATCAAAAAAATTTAGTACAAGATAATAAAAAAAATCATAATCATCAGAATGGAAATTGGAATTCTCCCTCTTCTTCATCCTTCAGATGAGGCCTTTGGAGCTCTGGCAGGGTGATTAGGCGTGAAATTGTTATATTTTGTAGCCCGATTTGTCCATATTTTGTGTGTTTTTTTATGAGTGTTTAGAGTTCTTTGAGCATCATTTTCAAAAACTCATTAATTTATCTCTTTGGTGTTCGTAGTTGGATAGAAGGCGAAAAGAGGAGTTCGTAGGACTTTGAATCGGCCAAAACGGACTCCCGGTTGAGAAGATATGAATGTTGGATTTTAGAGGCACGAACACCATGTTCGGCGCAGCGGAAGAACACGATTCACCAACAACGAATCTGAAACATGGTTGTATAACATATAACATAAAGGATAAATAACACGTATATAAATCCTTACAGCGATTTGTACGCGGAATCCTCAGCTATGGTATCCACGTAACGGCTTTCTACCAACCCGCATCGATATGCCAGCGTTGAATCTCGAGACGAATTTGCTAGGAAAATTCCGACTGGAGATTTTATGGAGAAATTATATTTATTATATATTTTCGGAATTCCCATAGGACACATATTTATAGGAATTAACTTGGCTTAATTCCTAAGCATGATATCGGGCCTAGCCCGTAACATAATCTCTACGGATTATATTTCCCTAGATATGTTCCTACGGATAGTATCTTTACCATATCTATTATTCTTGTATAATAATATTCAAAATATTATTATTGAGATTTCATATTTAATTAAATTCAATTTAATTAAATAATAATAATAATAATTAATTCCAAATGTAATTATTATTATATTCTCCATAAATAAAATATTATACCCAATACAATATTTAATCAACCAACTATAATCGGTAAATTACCATTACTTATTGTGTGACCCATAGGCCCTCGTATATCGAGCGATTAGTCAAACTGACGGTCTTAATTGAACCCTAGATAATAAATCAGACATTCTCAATATACGAGGTATGTTGCGAGGAAATCTGCAACTACCTGTAATATTGTAGGCTATTGTGATATCTTCTTTTCATTCACGAATACCCGATTAAGTCTTGAACATGATGAAGTGTCTATTCAAATAACTTAATTATATTATCTCAAATCGCTAATTGATCAAGTATATCACACTTAGCCACAAAGTCTAAGTTGATGTGGATCGGCCGACGACTTAGATCCAATTATGATGAGAAAATGAGTATTCTCTCTAAATCCACATTGAGGAATGAATTCTATTCTTGGCTCAACTACCACGCACATGCATTTCGTGATGAACCCAATCCATGCCATATCTACCTGTGGAAGGGTGCAAGCGTCGGTCATGGTCAAAGTTCACCACTCCACACATATCGTGCGTATTGACCTCAAGTCAGAGGAGTATCACATCGCTCCCACTAACCGAAACACTCATAGACACATTATGTGGAATTACATCAAACGGTTTCTCGGATGAGTATACCAATACCCTATAAGGTATCTGTGCATTCATCCTGGGATACCCGGTATCTCGTAGTAAGTGAGATCTTACTACACTCTCTAAGAGTATGATGCAGATCGCACACCAATCTCAATTGCATCATCAATATCTCATTCTTGATGATCCTTGATCGGGGCTATTTGAAAATTATACTTAAGTCATCTGAGTTCTCACTTACTCAATGACAGTAGTGGTTCATGGGAACACAAATAAGAATATATGCAAACAATCAAACATCATATTCAGATAAGTGTAACGCCATACATTTAATATTAAACCAATAATAATATTAAATCAAATATGAATATTATCTTAGTATTATTTCCTTTTGATGTATTGTCTCTAGGACACTAACAATAACAATCTCCCACTTGGACTAGAGTCAATCACCTACATATCTAACCTCTCTAGACCATCAAATGTCTAGTGTGTACATGAACAATGAAAAGGATTTGCAAGATTATCCTTTATGGGAAATGTTTTAATTTTATTTCTCCTATCGATATGATCTCTCGTATTAAATGATAATGCCTCCGTACATGCTTATTTCTGTTATCAGATCTCGGTTCCTTTGCTCATGCAATCACACCAATGTTGTCACAATACAACTCTATTTGACAACTGGCACTCGAAACTACCCCTAGTTCTCTCAAGAACCTTAAAATCTAGAAAATCTCAAAGGCTACATCAATGTACTTAGCTTCAGTTGTTGAATATGCGGTCAGATCTTGCTTGGAACTATTCCAACTTACCGCCTCATCATTGAGATTGAAAATATAATTTGACTGTGATTTGTAATCTTCACAGTCTGACTGGAAACTTGCATCAGCATAGCCCGTAACGACTAGCTCTGACTGTCTACCATAGACAAGAACATGTTCTTTAGTACGCCTGAGGTACTTCATAATATTCTTGACAGCAATCCAGTGAGACTCGTCTGGATTCTGCTGGTATGTACCAGTGATGTTGACAGCGTAGGCCTGATGGAACCCAACTGCAGATGCATATGGAACGTCCTTCATGTGCTCAACATCAGCTTCGCTAGAAGGACAATCCTTCTTCGACAACTTTATCCCATGATTTGCCGTTAGAGATCCTCTCTTAGAGTTCTCTATCACAAAACACTTCAACACCTTATCTACGTAGGTGGATTGTGACAGCCCTACCATCTTCTTGGATCTATCCCTATGGATCTTGATCCCTAAGATGTAGCATGTCTCACCAAGATCCTTCATCATGAAGGTCTTTGATAACCAATCTTTCACGGACTGCATTGGCGGGATGTTATTTCCTAAAATTAATATGTCATTTGACATATACGACTATAAAGACAATACACTTCCCGCTGCATTTACGATAAACACAAGGATCTTCCAAATTTCAGATGAAGTAAAAAAGATTTGACAGCTTCATCAAATCGGATATTTCAACTCCTAGAAGCTTGCTTCAATCCATAGATGGATCGTTTAGGCTTGCACACAAGATTAGATTTTAGCTTAGATATAAAACCCTCCGGTTGAGTCACAAACACTTCCTTATTAATGTTACCATTGAGGAAAGCTATTTTGACGTCCATCTACCAAAACTCATAATCGTGGTGTGCTACTATCGCAAGTAAAATTCGAATGGACTTGATCTCAGCAACTGGCGAGAAAGTCTCATCATAGTCAATACCTCGTGTCGACTATAGCCTTTCGCCACCAACCTATCTTTATAGGTTTGTACTTTGCCATTTGCATTGGTCTTACACATGAAGACCCACTTGCAACCTATGGGTCTAACCCCTTTCTGGCAACTCGATTAAGTCCTAGATTTAATTGGTGTATATCGAGTCCATCTCGGATTTCATGGCTTCATGCCACTTCTCTGAGTCAACATCTAATGTTGCTTCAGTATAAGTTCTAGGTTCATCTTTATCCGGGATCTCCACGTCATCATATTCCTCTATGAGGAATCCATAATACCTAGTGGGTGGATTACGAATCCTAGTCGACTTACGGAGTTATGGTTGTTGTAACGCCCCGAATCCAGAATGCAGGTCCTTGTGGCTTTAGCACTCTGAACTCAGGTCGTCACTTAGTGATTGTAAAAACTGAGCATAAAAATTTCATTTTTGAAAATATAATATCCATCTTGAAAGGTACTTTACAGCGGAAGAATCAAACGTTTATAAGACCATGATCATACGTAAGAAATTTATTAAGTAAAACTTGGGCATATTGAAAACATTAGTCTCAATATTAGAATTTTAAGTATAAAACATCGATTAACCAATCTAGTTTGTTAGTTGTACAATATTTGGTACCCAAAAGTAAGAACATTAAAATTAAGGTTCATTAATAATACATAAGAAAGATTTAGGAGGCTCTGTGTCTACTGCAACTCCCGGGCCTCGGCATTATATCCTGAAAATGTTAAACATTTGGGGTGAGATAAAAATCTCAGTGGATAACCTGCACGCTCTTATACAGATTGGTATGATTCCGAAAAGTTGATTGTTTTACCCTTTCCCATATTTAAATCTTAAAGTACTTTAAATGTATTTTATCTTACTTGCATACATACATCCATACTATACATTCATACATACATACCCGCACTATGACAACTTACGTTAGTCGTACTATTCTGAGTACGCTAAGGCAGTATTGCCCCCTTTGGCGGTTCTTGTGGGCAGTCTTAATTTCAATGTACCCTATGAGCAGTCTTAATTTCAACATACTCTGCAGATATGTCTTAATTTCAACATATCCTGTGATGCAACTTTTCATTGCACCCGTATTCGCACTATGACAACTTACGTTAGTCGCACTATCCTGAGTACGCTAAGGCAGTATTGCCCCCTTTGGCGATTCACAACATAAACCTCATCATCAATACATAAACTTGTCATTCCATACATATTATTTTATACATTTACGTTTATATTGCTTTGCTTCAAAAATATACCAACAGTCTGTATAAAATTTACAACTGCAATACAGATAATGTTACCCGCCTCTTAACTTTTAAGAAAAGTTATAAACTTCTTCTAAAGTCCGGGAACCCAAGGACTATAGGGACATCCGAGCTCTGACCAGTGCCGCACTTCACCTAGCATAGTTTCTTTCACATCTTAGTTATTATTTTATTCTTAAACATTCATGAAAACCACTTAAGTTATCTTAGACTTTCCATAGATAAAACATATTGATCACATAGTCGTTCTTTTGTTACTTTTCCCGATTGAAGAGTTTTTTGGATCCTCGGATCGTCTTTTTACGCCCGAAGGTCTTTTGATATTTTCTTACTTCTTCGCACATCATATCAAACAAGATTTTTTTAATATTATTTTAGTCGTTAATGAGTTTAACGGGGACGTTAAACTCCTTTATTTACACTTCTTACTCAAAGACTGCACTACATTTAAATTCCTTAAAACATGATTTAACAAATCTTGACAAATCAATTAAAACACTAAACCACTTGAAACTTAACATAATAGCATTTCAATATATATATTTAACACGTTTGCATACTTGGTTCTTACAAGACAACTTATTGAAATATTTATTTGTTTAAAAGGTCGATCCTTCATGCACATAATTCGTGAAACATCTTAACTTCACAAAATCATGAAACTTGACATTTAACATAAATACTACATGAATATACTTATCACTAGGATAAATATCTTCCCTAAACATAATTTTCTAGGCAAACAAGTTATTCATAAAGGCATAGATGTACACATTCTTATAAAACTAAGCATTTAATTGTCATAAAAACACACTCATGAAATACCATTTTTATAGAGTCATTGTTCAATATGCATATTTCCAATTTAAGGATTAAGGCTAGTCATACTCATTAAGACTAAGGTATTTAAAATCTTAGCTTACAAGTCCTTACTTGTCTAGCCCAAGATTTAAACCCTTATACATGTCATTGGCTACTAAAACTCCCCATCCACATGATACTTAAGTGTTCTAAGCTCTTATCCTATCATGCAAGACAAGTATGAAACACTTAAACAAGAAAACATTTCAAGATATCAAGTTAAAAGTTGTGCAGTTTGTTCTCTTAAGTCTTCTACTTGCAACTTTAGGTATTTTTCAAAAATACTTAGACACATCCAAAAATTATAAAATTTATACAGTAGCTACATCTTGAAATGAAAAACACCTATAAAAATTGTGCTTAGACATTTGGTGTGTCAAAAATAGAGTTTTGAGTTTATTTTCAAAACTGGTACATAATCTATCTATGTTTCACAGAAGGTTGACAGTGACGCATCATCAACAAAACAATTTTGGTAAAACTATTTAGAAATGTCCTAAAATCATGGAAAAATTCATAGGCAAAGCTAACAACACCTAGTTGCAGATTGTCACACTTTCTTTAAAAATCCATAGGTTATTGAATATAAGTCCAAATCACATGAGACCAGTGGAAAATGAAAGATACTTTAACATAATTTCCAAATATGTAAATAAATATCTCAAATAATGAAGTATATAAAAATCGTTTTGTTCCAGTAGCATCAGACTGCTACAAAACTTGGTTTTTTCATCTTGCATACATTAGAACTTATTTGCATTTCTATTTCTATCATGCCATAATAATTTCCATACCACATATTCATCAAATAATACTTCATCTAACATGTATTTAAGTATCCAAAATAAATATTAAACATAAACATCATGCCTTTCTAAATAAAACACTCAACATGCTCATATAAACACAATATTTAGAGTTTTAGAGTTGTGGGTTTAAAACCTTTGGAGACCTTTCTTCTTAAGCTAAAGGGGCCTTATTAGCTCTTGAAACCTTCAACCAAAAGTGTAGGAATGCTTGGAACTTGGGTAGGAGGCCTTCTTCTTGGAGAAAATGGGGAGAATAATATTTCTCCCCAAGAAAAGGGGTATGGCCGAAGTGGGCTAAGAGAGGGGAGAGGAAGTCATGTGTCTTTATTGTTGTTGGGAGAGTTATGCAGCAAAAATGAAGGGAGGGGGGTATTTATAGAGGGTGTTACTCAAAATGGGGTGTTGTAAGGGATGGGAGAGTAAGAAAGGGAGTCTTGACCATGCCATACTTGGTCCCCAAGTTTGAGGTGATGGTGATGGGTGCAAGAGATGAGTGTAGACAAATTTTGTTGGGGAATCTTTCCTCCCACACGGTGTTGGCTGAAATATGGGGTCTTGGGGCTGCCTTTTTGGTGGCCCCAGAGTTACGGGACGCGGTTTGGTCGAAACTGTATTTTTCGGTGTTGATTTTGAGATCCGAAAATTATTATTTTTGTTCAATAATTATAAGCGATTTTTGGACATCAAAATAACTCTTTGGAATTCAAGTTTTGTTTATATTAAAATTTAGACATAAATTTTGATTTATTTTTATAGTGCTAGGAGTGCTCTCGGCTCAGATTGCTCGTTTGTCGCCTGCAAAATAAAAATACTACCGCATATGGTCCTTTCACTAGAATAATTCATGAAATCATACAAATATAAATTAATTAAAAACACATTTGGGCCCGGGTATTACAGTGGTGAAGGCTGTACATTCTGATCATGAAAATTCTGTGGTGCAGCGACTTCATCGTTGACCGAAGAGTCCTCAAGAGCGACATGCCTCTTGGGCGGGAGTTTTGAACTACGTTATTCTCATTCAGCCTACTTGGAGGTTGTTGCGAAGACAATGCAACTCCAATTACGCTCCCAATGGCTGAAAGAGGATCACCTAGTGATAAACTTCCACCATGAGACTCGCTGAATGCTCCCACTGATTTTTTGTCATGTTGCTTTGACAAATCATCAGTCTCTATGCTAATTCGTGGTTCTTAAATCTCTTCAAGTTCTATCTTCTTACGGTTTTGTTCCTTAAAGACGTACTCGTCTTCTAGGAACTTAGCTTGCTTAGAAACAATCACTGTTTGTTTCTCCGGTAGATAGAAGTGATATCCTCTCTTATCTCCTTAGAATATCCCACAAAATAACCATTTTCACCTTTGAATTCCAACTTATCATTCAGCATTTCCTTCACAATTGTGGGGCAACCCCACGTTCTAATGTGTAGAAAAGATGGCTTCTTGCCATGCCATAGCTCGTATGGAGTCTGCTCAACTGATTTGGACGGAATTCTATTCAGAATGTAGATTGAGGTTTGTAATGCATATCCCGGACGGAATTCTATTCAGAATGTAGATTGAGGTTTGTAATGCATATCCCTATAAAAATGTTGGAAGAGAGGAAAAGCTCATCATGGACCTTACCATGCCTAACAAGGTTCGGTTTCTCCTTTCGGACACACCGTTCATCTGAGGTATTATGGGAGGTGTCCATTGTGACTGGATCCCATGAAGCTTCAAGTAATCCATGAATTCATGGCTAAGGTACATACCTCCTCAATCCAATCGAAGAGTCTTGATAATCTTACCAAGTTGTTTCTCTACTTCTGCCTTGTACCCCTTGAATTTCTCAAACGATTCAGATTTGTATTTCATGAGAAACACGTATCCGTACCTTGAGTAATCGTCGATAAAGGTTATGAAGTATCCGAATTGACCTCTAGCTAGAGTGGGCAATGGTCCACAAACATCGCTGCGAACCAACTCTAGAACTTCTTTGGCACGTACCCCTTTCCCAGAAAAGAGTTTGTTGATCATCTTGCCCATGAGACAAGATTCGAAATCGCCATAAGACTCCAAGTCTAATGGGGTTAAGTAGTCTAACTTTCTTAACCTTGTGATTCTTTTCTCGTTTGAATGACCAAATCTACAATGCCACAAGCAAGTTGGGTTTTCATGATTACTAAGCTTGATTCATCTTATTTTGTACATTAAGAACATCATGTCCATAACACAACAAATGCCTAGAAGTTTGAACTATTAGTGAACATGCTTAATAACAACCATACTTGTTCTAGCACCTAAAACACCTTGTGTTTTCTTCTCGGCTGCTAAAACCTTACAGTCCTTCTTCCAATGCGCCTCTTCTATTACAGTGGGCACACATCTTTATCAACCCGCTCTTACTTTTAAAACTCCACCTTTCGGCTACAGGAAGTTGGGCTTGGATCCCTCTTAGCCTTATTCCTTCGCTTCTGGTCACCTTTCGGGTCAGAATAAGTAGAAGCACTCACCATGAGGACAGGTTTTTCCTTAGCAGTGGAAGACTCAAAAGTCTTAAGCATGTTATGAGGCTCCGACATTGTCGCTTGTCTTCTTCATATTAAATTTACTACGAAACTAGAATATGAATCGGGGAGTGACTTGAGGATAGCACATGAGGTAAAATCTTCCATCCTTTCGCTAATCGACATCTGAATAGATTTCTTATCACTTCATAAATCTCAAACGAGATCTGGAATCAAAGAGATACTTCAGACGCTTAAGCATCTCGAAGGGATCCATTTTCTCATGTTGCCTTTGCAATTTGGGAGTCATGCCGAGCAATCATAACATAGAGCTGGGAAGCATCATCTTGATGCTTCTTCTGAGTTACAACGTCAAACACGGCAACCTCAACTGAACCAGTCTCGGGGTAAAGGGATTATCATTTCCAACACGTACCCAATCTCCTCTTGCCTTAGCACCAAACACACGTTTCAATGCTAGTCCAGAAAATTTGGCCCAACCAATTTGTTCGTTTCCAGAACATTTCTCAATGACAAGTTATTAATTTCAACAATTATAGAGAAATAAACTAAAACAGGAATTAAACACATAATTCCTATGATCAATATTCAGCAATCAAAATAAACATGGCCTTTTAATTTATTTTGTCTCCATTATTTTCACATACTCAACGACCTCATGGGAAGAGTACGAATTTATATCTAATATAAATTGTAATGGACTAGGATCCACATTCCTACTATTACAATGACTGCTTGGGCTGAACATTGCAACAGCAGAACTGGTAGGTCTCTAAACTAATTGCCTCACGCAATTCCTAGTTGATTGAACCGAGTTCAATCGGATGTCACCTAATTCTCGTTTATCTGCTTGGGCTGGTGAAACAAGAATTATATTGGTTTACAACCATTAAACGGCGACAAACATGTCCCTATAAAAGTCCCATTAGATGTAGATCCGAGCAAAAGACTTGGGCCTTAAATACTCATTGGAACGAAATCTCCGGTTTACTTTTAATTTTAATGGAAGACATCATTCAATTTAATGAAAAACCATAATTTTATGTGAGGATCGTTTTTAAAAGGCGGGGTATTAATTGCTTAATCGAGAACCAACATGATAACTACGTCACATTTGAACAATTATTGGGCGCTACCTACCCAAACATGATATTTGCAGACAAACATATATAGGGCGCCGTCTACCCAAACATATAATACGGTCCGACAAATATTGAGTGCCGCCTACCCAAACAATTTAATGCGGGCTATATAATTAATAATGTAAATATCGATTCACATAAGCAGTTATACAAGTGGGGAGCAACTAATCAAGTTCTCGTGCTTTATTTCAAAATTTAAATTTCCATAAATAAAGCATCTAATAAATATTTGGCACATAAGTCAAATAAACATGCAAAATATTTAATATTTATAAATAATCAATATTTATAAGTAACACGTAAATCAAATAAATGTGTTTAACAATAATTATCCGCAGGTAAAATATTGCTAAAATTAGAAATACCAACAAACTCCAAGCTTTCGGTCAATTTCTAAAGTCCTTTTCAAAATTATTTTGCCCAAAATATTATTTATTAAATTTGGTCCAACCAAATATGCCCTTATCAAAATTTTCAGAAGTTTTAGGATAAGACAAACAGTCCTTAGTGAGTTTTGTTAATAAATTTAACTCTGCCAAACATGGCCTTGAAAACTAAGTTTAAATTCATAATTTTAAAAAACATTTGGGGGCTTATTTGCAATATTCGGTTTAATTGCATAGAGGGGCCTGGGGAGAATCAAATTCTCAAGCCAGGTCCCCAACCTATTTAACGCGGATAAAGGGACAAATTACAGCGGCCACCGATCGGACATCAGCCCCACCACCGTACGCCTTCCAAGGTCGCGGGACACACGGCAGGGCAACCACCAGTGGTAGTGGTGCGTTCGAACCGCCCTCCGTCCGCCGCGAATGACGCCCAGCGCCACCGATCGGTGCTCTGCCCCCGTACGTCTCCCAATGTCGTGCGACCGTTGTGGTGGTTCCAAACCACCCCGCGCCGCGCTGCGATGGTTCATATCGCGGCCGCCCGATCCAATTCCAATGATAACGTATAACTGCCCAACTGTTGCTGATCCATGGCCAACCGCCGCAGCCCTTATTGCCGTCGGGATCTCAGATCCGGTATCGGCGGCAAGTACGAAACCCAGATGGCATGGTACAAATTTTGCAGAAAACAAGAATCCAGTTCTTCGTTTTCTCAATTTGTAGAGGATATTCAAATTTTAATTAATAATCAAATCTTAGCTTTTGAGATTCGCGAAAACCCGTAATTGGTTTACAATAAATCTTGATTTCATTCACGTGTATGTTAATAGGTTTCCTAGAAAGCAAATACACTATACACGTTAACAAATAAAAAATAGTTTATTAATTTAAACAATTAAAATTAATGGGCAAAATGATAATTGAAAATATTGAACAATATTTCACTCACGAAAATTAAACAAACGTTTTCCACCCGAGCTTGAAGCTCTGATACCACTGTTGGGTTTTCGAGGCACGAACACTATGTTCGGCGCAGCGGAAGAACACGATTCACTAACAACGAATCTGAAACATGATTGTATAATATATAACATAAAGGATAAATAACACGTATATAAATCCTTACAACGATTTGTACGTGGAATCCTCAACTATGGTATCCACGTAACGGCTTTCTACCAACCCGCATCGATACGCCAACGTTGAATTTCGAGACGAATTTGCTAGAAAAATTCCGACGGGAGATTTTATGGAGAAATTATATTTCTTATATGTTTTCGGAATTCCTATAGGACACATATTTATAGGGATTAACTTGACTTAATTCCTAAGCATGATATCGAGCCTAGCCCGTAATATAATCTCTACGGATTATATTTCCCTAGATATGTTCCTACAGATAATATCTTTATCATATTTATTATTCTTGTATAATAATATTCTAAATATTATTATCGAGATTTCATATTTAATTAAATTCAATTTAATTAAATAATAATAATAATTAATTCCAAATATAATTATTATTATATTCTCCATAAATTAAATATTATATTCAATACAATATTTAATCAACCAACTATAATCGGTAAATTGCCATTACTTGTTGTGTGACCCATATGCCCTCGTATATCGAGCGATTAGTCAAACTAACGGTCTTAATTGAACCCTAGACAATAAATCAGACATTCTCAATATACGAGGTACATTGCGAGGAAATCTGCAACTACCTGTAATATTGTAGGCTATTATGATATCTTCCTTTCATTCACGAAGACCCGATTAAGTCTTGAACATTATGAAGTGTCTATTCAAATAACTTAATCACATTATCTCAAATCACTAATTGATCAAGTATATCACACTTAGCCACAAAGTCTAAGTTGATGTGCATCGGCCGACGACTTAGATCCAATTATGATGAGAAAACGAGTATTTTCTCTAAATCCACATTGAGGAATGAATCCTATTCTTGGCTCAACAACCACGCACATGCATTTCGTGATGAACCCAATCCATGTCATATCTACCCGTGGAAGGGTGCAAACATCGGTCATGGTCAAAGTTCACCACTCCACACATGTCGTGCGTATTGACCTCAAGTCAGAGGAGTATCACATCGCTCCCACTAACCGAGACACCCGCAGACACATTATTTGGAATTATATCAAACAATTTCTTGAATGTGTATACAAATACCCTATAAGGTATCTATGCATCCATCATGAGATACCCGGTATCTCGTAGTAAGTGAGATCTTACTACACTTTCTAAGAGTATGATGCAGATCGCACACCAATCTCAATTGCATCATCAATATCCCATTCTTGATGATCCTTGATCGGGGCTATTTTAGAATCATACTTAAGTCATCTGAGTTCTCACTTACTCAATGACAGTATTGATTCATGGGAACACAAATAAGAATATATGCAAACAATCAAACATCATATTCAGATAAGTGTAACACCATATATTTTATATTAAACCAATAATAATATTTAATCAAATCTGAATATTATCTTAGTATTATGTCCATTTGATGTATTGTCTCTAGGACACTAACACTAACAATGAAGGTTTTTCGAACAAGTATACAAAGCCGAAAAGTGCTCGACCAAAAGTGGTCGAGCGCCCCCATTCGATCTCTTGATTCATTCGACCAGAAGTGGTCGAATGCCCCTGCTCGACCGTTAGAACCATTCGACCACTTGTGGTCGAACGCCCCTGCTCAACCAACAAGTGGTCGAGCGCCCTGAAGGCTCTGAAAAGGCATCTATTCGACCAACATGAGGTCGAGCGCTAGTGCTCGACCAAACCCCAGTTTTGCGAGATTTTGGCCTTTTTCACCCGTTTTTGGCCCTTTGCTTATAAATACCCGATCCCAAGCTCGTTTTTAGAGACTTTTGGATCCTGATTCATATTTTTGCATACTTAGAGCTTGGTAGAGAGATTTTGGAGAAAAATAGTTTTTTGGTCCCACAATTTGTCTAGTGTCCAATTTTGGTCCCAAAAAAAAATTAACTTTTCAATTTTGGTCCCATAACGTATTGAATCATCCAAATTTGGTCCCAAATGGGACCAAAATTGGACAATTCAATAAGTTACGGGAGCAAAATTAAAAAGTTAAAATTTTTGGGACCAAAATTGGACACCAAACAAATTAGGGACAAAAAAAAAATATTTTCGTATTCATATTTTCTTTCTTTTCTCACCTTGTGTGTGTGTGTGTGTGTATATATATACACATACATATACATATATCAAACACTTTTTAATTAATTATATATGTAGATTTTGTAAGATAAAATGACATTCTCTAAAATATTGACGACGAGCATGAGAGTTGTTCCAATCTTATAATTTCATATTTTACTCTAAAATAATCATTGTAATAATCATTTATATACTATTGGTGGAGACGATATCACAATAGCGATTTGAAATTATTTTACGAAGATATGGAAAATCAAAATTTGTAGGAAAATTATTAATATATTATTTTATTTACTCTATCGCGATTTACAATCTTAGCTAGTAATTAAAATTTCATTATTATTATTTTATGGGAGCTTTGTACTTCATCTTAAATAATAATTATTGGAATTGAAAAATATTGTGTTTTTCTTTTTTATGTTTTATAGATATTTTTCAAATATTTGTATTTGTATCAATAGAATTAACACATTAATCGTCTTTTATATTCTGGATAATCTCAAAATTAATGGACTTTATATTATTGTATCGTATTTTTATTGTATCGACTATAATCCTAGAGTACAATATTAATTAAGAAGGTGCATAAAGTGTTATTTTGGTCCCGTAATTTATCTAGTGTCCAATTTTGGTCCCAAAAAAATTAACTTTTCAATTTTGGTCCCATAACTTATTAAATCGTCCAATTTTTCAATTTTGGTCCCATAACTTACTGAATCGTCCAATTTTGGTCCCAAAAGTGACCAAAATTGGACGATTCAGTAAGTTATGGGACTAAAATTGAAAAGTTAATTTTTTTAGGACCAAAATTGGACACTAGACAAGTTGTGGGACCAAAAAACTATTTTTCTCGAGATTTTGGAGAGTTTCACACTTGTAAACGAGGTTTTGATCTTACGAATTCTTAGTTTAAATACTTATTTTAATTCTTTTCATTTAATTTTTTCGTTCTTGAACCCTTTGAGACTTCTAAACCCTACTTTATCAGATTTATTGAGATTTTTAGATATTCTTTTGTTTATGCTTTCAAATTCTTTTGGTTACTTCATTATGCAAATGTTCATCGTTCTTGTGATTGTTTTCGTTACTTTAATTACCATGTTAGGCTAGAACCCTTGCATGCTTGGGGTAGGATGAACTCGTAGAAGTAGGATGTTGGTACATAATTAGGATAACTCGTGATGTTTAGTGCTAGTTCTCTTAATTAATTGAATTCTTAAAATAAACCCTAGAATTATCTTGGAATTGAGTACGAAAATTATTAGAGAGAGGATGATCTTATCACTCTTTGATAACAAGTAGACTTAACAATAGGGTTATAGAAGGGGTTTATAATCTACCGATTTATCTAGGGAGGACGACCGTACCACCTTGGGTAAATAAGGGTCTCATTAATTAAGCATAATCCATAGAACTTGTTTAGTGGGTTGTGAAGTAGGTTGATATGACGAAGTATTAGGGTTAATTCTTGAGCTTTTAGTCTTTCAATCTGGTCCTAGATTAGGCTAGTTGATTGCCTAGTTTTAGTACACTTAGGATTTGTACTTGCATATCACGGTTATTTTAGTTATCGTACTAGCTCCGTTAGTATACGTAGAGATTTATATCCTGAGCATCATCATCTTGTATTTGATTAAACCCTTAGTTATTTTGTTTGATTTCATAATTCACATTGTTAGAAGTAGACTTTAGAGTAGCTTAATTTCATTCTTAAACCAGAACATCCACTTATATTAACTACGACGCGTAGATCTCCAGGGCTCTATTCGCATACATACCTTCTCTTGGATTCGATACTACTTGGTCCCTATACTTGCCCATACTACAGGGATCTCATACTCTTGTGGGGTAACTACTAGTATAGCTAGTATTTTCCATTTAAGTTAATGGCGCCGTTGCCGGGGATGGCGATGTATGTCCATTGAGTAGGACTTGGAGATAGTTTAGTAGTTAGTAGTGAGTGCATTTATTTTTCTGTTTATTAGTAGACATCAGGCAGTTGCATTTTGATATTTCTTTTGGTGTTTCAGGCATTTGAAAACTCGCTCACAAGGAGAATCGAGCGAAGACCAAACAAAGTTAGACCTTGAGACAATCGCTAGAAGAAACAGAGCCTTCAATAGAAGGGTGAACACTGCCGGTGGTGAGAACGAAAACATGAACATAAGTAATGAGTTGGATGCAGCTACAGCTATGTACAATCAGGAAGTGGAACGGGTTGAGGGAACTAGAGGAAATGACAGTCAGAATCAAGTCCCTTCAGGGGAAAGCCAGAGCCAAAACCCGGTCCCATAGAATCAAAACGATCCAGCTCAAAACCTAGTCCAAAATCCTCTAAACAACCCTGTCTACCCACAAAACAACCCACCTTATCCTTACCAATACCCACCATACTACCCTCCACACCCTACTTATAACCAACCTCCTATTCTGCAAGTACCTCTACTACCAATTTATCCTGAACACGTTCCTCAGAATGCTGACCCTGGTATGGCAATCAGAGGAAGGTTTGCGGCACAGCCGCAACGGTATTATGATGGTGTAGCATTGCCACCAGTGGAGGAAAACAACTTTTCTATCTCCCCAGGGATCCTGAAGATGCTAGTCGAGAACCAATTTAAGGGGGAGGTCGGAAAGGATAATCCTCATGCTCACTTGAGGAATTTTCTGATGATTGCCTCAACTTTCAACAATAATGGCATGTCTGAAGATGCCAAGAGGCTCAGGTTGTTCTAGTTCTCGTTAACCAAAATCGCGAAGGAGTGGTACGATAACACGCTCCCACGGAGAGGTGTAACCACATAGGCCGAGCTCGAGCGTCTGTTCCTTGAGTGATTCTACCCTCCGCCGAGAACAAGCAAAGCAAGGCTAGAGATCTCATCTTTCAAGCAGAAACCAGGAGAGGACTTACGTCAGGCTTGAGAGAGATACTATAATATGCTCATTGAGTGTCCGCGGGATGGGTACAATGAAGGTGACATCATGGCTTATTGCTACTGTGGAGCCAGCAAGGCAGGTCAAGACCATCTTGATGCATGTGCTAGTGGAGCATTCCTGAATTGTGGTGCAGCTCGGTGTAGAGAGATTGTTGATAACATTGTCAAGAATGCGGGGCAATGGAATGAGGCACAAGAGTTTTAGTGAGCTTATCAGATGGATGAGAGTGAGGGTACTAGAAAGCTGCTGATGGCGATGATGGAGAAGATCAATAATCTAGAGGTTGGGCAGTATCTGAGTGGAGGGAATACTGCAGTGAGTGAGAAAGTAGACCACCCAGCAAGCCAGCATGAGGAGGCCAACTATATGGGAGGGCCTAATGTTGGTCCCAAAAATATCCAGCGGAAAGCATTTTTTTAAAGTTTATTTTTAATGAAAACCCAATTTATAAATTAAGTACTAAAATTGAAATGCAGAAATCTAAATTGCAGAAAAGTAAATAACACCGGAATTTATAGTGGTTCGGATATAACGATCCTACGTCCACTCTCCCTTTCTCCAAAGGGGACTTTCTCTCTAACCAACGTACTCACGAACCACTGGAATTGCGAAGTACCAGCTCCTTCGTACAACAACTTACAACAACCTTTCAAGATGAACAGGTTAATTATAAGATCCAACTGAAACTCCTAAAGAGTGTATAAACGTTAATGAACAAGGTGAGTGTTTGGAAGAGTTCGTGTGTTCTTGTTGTGTGCTCTCGCGCGACTCTTGTATGTTGAACTAATCCAAGCACTCCTATTTATAGTTGTAGGATTAACTACCCGTTGGAAGCTAGAAATTCAAATAACCATAATTGGAGGGATATAATCAATCAAAGATTGATTATATGATTGATTAGTTGACTTTCAATCAAGCAATCAATCAAACAGATCCTCCTATCAGTTGACTCTCCAGATTGCCTTCTTCTCCATCAATGATCTCCAAAATCTCCTTGTCTCCAGATTACACGCAGCCTCTAAGGTGGGTGAACTAATCCGTCTCCCTCATCTGGTCAGGTCTCGTCTGGTCTGGTCTCATCTGGTCAGGTAACACTTCTGCTCTGAACCTCATCTGGGAGAGGTCTTCTGGTCAGACTCCTCTGGTCAGACTCCTCTGGACCTCATCTGCTCCGGTGACTCTTCTGCTCTGGTCTGGACATCTCATCTGGTCACCTCCTCTGGTCACCTCATCTGGTCTGCACAGATTTCTTCCCCCTTAACCAAAGACCTATTCTAGACTAATCTGTAGCTGACTAACAGGTTCAGCTAGTCCTATTACAAGTTCTTGTTTTAACATCTTCAAAACATCTAATCTATATCCTAACAATTTCCCCCTTTTTTGATGATGTTAAAACTGGAAGAACTGAAATAAAACAAGACAAGAAAATATTGAAATAACAAATAGAGATTCTAGCAGGCTGGGTCAACTGATCTTCCCCCTCAAAGTATGCTCAGCTGATATTGGGGCAGAATATCGGCTGGTCTTCTTGTGTATCTGCAGGCAATCAACTTTTTGGTACCCTACTGGGTCCAGAGGGGTTAGCACAATTTTTAGGAAGCCACAAGAATAGATCATCCCTTTTTGAATCAGGTGATCTTATCTTTCTTCCATATATATCCACAAAAACACACTGAACATAAGAAGCTTCGACATGGTTATTTCTTCTAGAGGCTCTTCTTCTCTTATTAGCTTGTCCAATAGAAGGAATAACTTGTCTTAAAGCAACAGACTTGAAATTCTTTTGATAAGGATAAGTCTTACTAGAACCATCAAAGGTTCCAGCTGGTCTGGCAGATGACTTGAAAGTCCTCTGCAGGTGAGTATGAGTCATCTGGTTCTGCTTCTTTTGAGAAGATCCAGACTGTCTTCTACTCTGCTGGCCTGGCTGAGGTATTTTATTCTGGGTATAACCCTTCTTAAAATTCCTCCTCTGCCTTTTGGGTTTTTGAGTTTCAGTACTCATCTGCCCATTAGGCTGAGTTGCCTGGTCAGCTGACCTCTTGCCTTTATCAATAAAATTTCTAGGTTGTTCTTCTTTCTGAACATGTGAGGATTCAGGTTTGGAATAACCAAGGCCTGTCTTATCATGCTCTCTTTGAGATGAGGCAGCTATGTGTGACACAACATTGTTTGCTGTAGTCAGCTGCTCCAATCTCATCTTGAGCTTGTCCTCACTTTCTCTTACAATTTTGTTTTGATGGAAAAGTTCATCAAACTTAGCTTTTAACAGGTTATATTCATTGTCTTTCTCAACATTTTCAACAACCAACCTTTCTATCAGCTTAACTTGTTCAATACACCTGGTTGTCAAATCAGAGGACTCTTCAACCAGTGTATGATTTTGTTCAGCTGGTAGATTAGCTGAGTTGCCTAGATATTGTGAAAGCTTCTGATTTTCTGCTTTCAGCTTTGAGTTCTCTTCGTCTGGTCCATAATTGGATGATGAACCAGAAGTGGATACCTCTTCTTCCTCATCTGCTAAGCTTCTTTTGGAGAAACTCCTAGTGTATCTTCTACTGCTTCTCTTCGAGCCCATTTCTGCAGAAATTGTTAGCACAACAAATATTTGGGTTTTCAAAAAAACGGATCTGCCCTGGTGACCACCAAAATAATTTCAAAACAGTGGTTTGTAGGACACACTGCTCTGATACCACTTGTTGGTCCCAAAAATATCCAGCGGAAAGCGTTTTTTTTAAGTTTATTTTTATTGAAAACCCAATTTATAAATTAAGTACTAAAATAGAAATGCAGAAATCTAAATTGCAGAAAAGTAAATAACACCGGAATTTATAGTGGTTCGGATATAACGATCCTACGTCCACTCTCCCTTTCTCCAAAGGGGACTTTCTCTCTAACCAACGTACTCACGAACCACTGGAATTACGAAGTACCAGCTCCTTCGTACAACAACTTACAACAACCTTTCAAGATGAACAAGTTAATTATAAGATCCAACTGAAACTCCTAAAGAGTGTATAAACGTTAATGAACAAGGTGAGTGTTTGGAAGAGTTCGTGTGTTCTTGTTGTGTGCTCTCGCGCGACTCTTGTATGTTGAACTAATCCAAGCACTCCTATTTATAGTTGTAGGATTAACTAGCCGTTGGAAGCTAGAAATTCAAACAACCATAATTGGAGGGATATAATCAATCAAAGATTGATTATATGATTGATTAGTTGACTTTCAATCAAGCAATCAATCAAACAGATCCTCCTATCAGTTGACTCTCCAGATTGCCTTCTTCTCCATCAATGATCTCCAAAATCTCCTTGTCTCCAGATTACACGCAGCCTCTAAGGTGGGTGAACTAATCCGTCTCCCTCATCTGGTCAGGTCTCGTCTGGTCTAGTCTCATCTGGTCAGGTAACACTTCTGCTCTGAACCTCATCTGGGAGAGGTCTTCTGGTCAGACTCCTCTGGTCAGACTCCTCTGGACCTCATCTGCTCCGGTGACTCTTCTGCTCTGGTCTGGACATCTCATCTGGTCACCTCCTCTGGTCACCTCATCTGGTCTGCACAGATTTCTTCCCCCTTAACCAAAGACCTATTCTAGACTAATCTGTCGCTGACTAACAGGTTCAGCTAGTCCTATTACAAGTTCTTGTTTTAACATCTTCAAAACATCTAATCTATATCCTAACACCTAATTATAATCAGAATGACTATCAAGGTGGAAATTATCAGGGGCGACCAACTTATGGTCAACCGTTTGTACCACCGGGTCCACAGTCTCCTCAGAATCAATAGAGGAATACTCAGGGGTATCAAGGAGGCTAGCAGCCTCCTCAGAATCAATGGAGGAAGACCGATAACTTGTCTTACAGTAATCCGAGAGCGGGGATAATTGTGCCTCCAAATATCGACCCTGGCTCAAAACTCCCTAGAGGAGAAGGTGGTGCTACCACTGATGAGATATTACGTGCCATTCTGCACAAGGTGGAAGAAGGTAGTAAGAGGCTATCCTCTCTGGAGTATGATGTGAAGGAGATTAGTAAGAAGAATGATCAGCGTGATCAAGATCTCCAAAAGAGGGATATGGAGCTGAATAGAATTCAGCAAGAGAACAATAGGCGGTTCACTTCGATGGAGTATCAGATTAGCCAGATCGCGAAATCATTGGGTAGAGAGCCCGGGAAATATCCTTCTATGCCGGAGGGGAACCCGAAAGAGCAATGCAAGGCGATCCAGCTTAGAAGTGGAACCAAATATGATGGTCCTCCAATGCCTGCTGATCTTGAGGAGATACATAAGGAGATTGAGATGGAGGGACATGAACATAAGAAAGATGGAGGTGAGACAGTTGAGGTAGAAGTGGAGAAGGAGGTTGAGATAGAAGATGCCCAGAAAGGTAAAGACAAGGAGGGAGAGATTGAGGAGATTGAGAGAGTTTCGAAGTGAAAAAAGGCAAGAGAAGCAAAGAAGAACGTGAAAGAGACCGAGCGAGATGAATGGGGGTACCCAAATTCTTGATACCGGTCCCGTATCCGCAGCGGTTCATGAAGAAGAAATTAGATGAAAAATTTGCCAAGTTTCTTGATGTTTTTAAAAAGTTGCATATTAACATACCTTGTTATGATGCTTTGGAACAAATGCCTAATTATGCTAAGTTCCTGAAGGACTTGATAGCTAAGAGGAGGAGAGTTGATGAGCCCAAGTTCGTGCAGCTGAACCAAGAAGTGAATGCATTAGTGCACAAAGCTCTTCCCCCGAAGTTGAAAGATCCCGGGAGTTTCACTATCTTATGTGATATTGGGAATTGAGTCAAGAAGGGAGCGTTGTGTGACCTTGGAGTGAGCATTAATCTGATGCCACTGTCGCTCTTTAAGAAGTTGGAAGGTGGAAAACTTCAGCCGACAATGATGACGCTTCAACTCGCCGACCGGTCTATTACTCGACCTCAAGGTGTGGTTGAAGACGTCCTTGTTAAAGTTTGAGATCATATTTTTCCAGCTGATTTTGTAGTGCTCGAGATGGAGGAAGATGAGCACGTGCCTCTGATCTTGGGAAGACCTTTTTTTAGCCACGGCCAGGATGTGTTAGATGTGGCGAATGGGAAGATCACGTTAAAGGTAGATGATCAAGAGGTGAAAATTTCCCTATATGAGGCCATGAAACACCCAAAGGAAGATGAGAGTTGTTATTCCATTGATGCCATTGACCCTTGTGTTGAAGACACACCTCCTATCCCTAGTCTTTCTTATATATATGATTATGATAATCCTTCACTTAATGATTTAATCTTTGAGCATTATGATCTTGATTGTCTTGATAGGGATAAAGGCAAGGATTGGAAGGATGGAGAGCTGAAAAGTGTGGACATGGCCCAGTTGGAGAGGAAATGAGGAGTTGATGTTAAGAAGAAAAAATCCAAGAAGTGGGTAGCTCCGTGGAGAATGAAGAAAAAGAAAGTGAAACCACCGCCCGAGGTGAAGAAGGAGGATGGGAATCAAGCTAAAAACTTAGACATCTCTCCTATGAGAATAAGGGAGGTAAATTTGAGTATCATGTTCCATAAGCTCCTTTGAGCTTGTTCCGGCATTAGGACCTTAAAAATAGCACTGAATGTGAGACAACCCATTTTTATTTGCTTTTGAGTGTTTTTTGTTATTATGGTGTTGTTTTGAATCGTAAATTCTAACCTCGTACATGAGAGTTTTATTTTGTAGGCCGGCTTTGAGGGTGAAGGAGTGCCCAAGAAGTGGAGATTGAAGGGACCAACTCGAGACAAGGGAATGTGCCAAGTTATTGAGAGAAACTGAATTATTTGGATGAGGTAACCACCACCCCAAACTTAGACCACTTCGCAAGGTCGAAGTTTTGGGGGGGTGGAGTTTTTATATGTTTTATGGTTACATTGCACAGGCGCACACCCTCTCTTTGAGTTGAGTTAGCTTATATATTGTGCCTTGAGATGCTCCTTGAGCTGATATTGCTTTGATGTGCTACTACATATTTCATGCCTATCAATTCTCTTATGCTTGTTGATTGCTATCTTTGAGCGTGAGTATGAGTTGGTGAGTTGTGAAGTTGAGTTTGAGTCTGAATTGTGTGAGTATAGGAGTTGGAGTTGATTTGAGAGGGAACTCGTATACTTACAAACTTTTCTTTTGAATACTTGTGTTGTGAAAGTGAGAATTCACTAGACTAATATGGATATGAAAGCCGATAGATTTGAGCCTTTTAGAGATTGAATTTCATTAAATTGATCTCATCGTTTGTGAGTGGATCGTCACCTTAGAGGATGCTAGAACTTGTGTGTGCTCTTACTTCTTGATTGTGTCTAGGTTGAATTGCCGAAAGTGATATTAGGCCATCTTTGATTTGATTGAGTCACTTAGCCAAATTTTTCCTACCAATGACATTTATCCCTTGTTAGCCCGTTTGAGCCTTAGCCTATTTTATTTGCTAGCACATTCAAACTTAACCAAATTCTTAAACTCTTTTTGTCCCAATTTTAGTGGAGAATAGGAAAAGTTGTTAATGAGAAAGGGATCGAGTTGAGAAATGAGAATTATTAATGTTTGAGTGTATCTGAGAAGAAGGTGTAATGAGATTTTGAGTAGTGGGAAAGAGCAATGAATTGAGAATGAGCAAAGGAAATATGAGCTCATGTAAGTGTGAAAGAGAAAAAAAGTGAAGTGATTGAAAAAGTGAAGTGAGTTAGAAAAAAAAATTGAAGTGTTGAGAGTAGTGGAATTGAAAAGTGTATTGCATGAAGATGTTTGAAGTATTCTGTTCCTTGTCTCTAAATACTAGAGTTGGATTTTCTGTTCTCCATTCACTTGAGTCACTTATCCCATATAGTTACCCCACCCATCCAAAGAGCCTACATTACAACCTTGATAAAGTCCTTTTTGATTCGGCATGGATTCTAGAGTATGGTCGAAGTTGAGAGTGCTTACAAGCCTATGACTGCTGATATGTGTGATTGATTGATTGAGTGAGTCCCTTAATATTGACATACACTTGTGAGGGAGTGAAACACATCGTTGAGTGCACATCCATGTTTGATCTTGGTGTTTCTTATTGTTATTGCATGAGTATGATGAAGGGGGTGAGTTTGTATATGAGTGATCGATCTTTGAAACTTGAGCTCGATTACTTGCATGATTTTGTTCTTTAATGCATTCCTAACAATTTCACTTGACTTATTATTTTATTTCTTGAGGACAAGCAATATGGTAAGTTTAAGGGGGTTGATTAGGCGTGAAATTGTTATGTTTTGTAACCCGATTTGCCTATATTTTGTGTGTTTTTGATTAGTGTTTAGAGTCATTTGAGCATCATTTTCATAAATTCATTAATTTGTCTCTTTGGTGTTCATAGTTTGATAGAGGGTGAAAAGAGGAGTTTGTAGGACTTTGAATCGGCCAAAACGGACTCCCGGTTGAGAAGATATGAAAGTTTTTCGAACAAGTGTACATCAGCCGAAAAGTGCTCGACCAAAAGTGGTCGAGCGCCCCCATTCGACCTCTTGATTCATTCGACCAATAGTGGTCGAACGCCCCCGCTCGACCGTTGAACCATTCGACCACTTATGGTCGAACGCCCCTGCTCGACCAACAAGTGGTCGAGCGCCCTGAAGGCTCTGGAAAGGCATCCATTCGACCAACATGAGGTCGAGCGCTAGTGCTCGACCAAATCCCAGTTTTGCGAGATTTTGGCCTTTTTCACTCGTTTTATGCCCGTTGCTTATAAATACCCGATCCCAAGCTCATTTTTTAGAACTTTTTTTCCCAATTCATATTTTGGCATACTTAGAGCTTGGTAGAGAGATTTTGGAGAGTTTCACACTTGTAAACGAGGTTTTGATCTTACGAATTCTTAGTTTAGATACTTCTTTTGATTCTTTTCGTTTAATTCTTTCGTTCTTAAACCATTGAGACTTCTAAACCCTACTTTATCAGATTTATTGAGATTTTTATATATCTTTTGTTTATGCTTTCCAATTCTTTTGATTACTTCATTATGCAAATGTTGATCGTTCTTGTGATTGTTTTCGTTACTTTAATTACCATGTTAGGCTAGAACCCTTGCATGCTTGGGGTAGGATGAACTCGTAGAAGTAGGATGTTGGTACATAATTAGGACAACTCGTGATGTTTAGTTCTAGTTCTCTTAATTAATTGAATTCTTAAAATAAACCCTAGAATTATCTTGGAATTTAGTACAAAAATTATTAGAGAGAGGACGATATTATCACTCTTTAATAACAAGTAGACTTAACGATAGGGTTATAGAAGGGGTTTATAATCTACCGGTTTATCTAGAGAGGACGACCGCATCACCTTGGGTAAATAAGTATCTCATTAATGAAGCATAATCCATATAACTTGTTTAGTGGGTTGTGAAGTAGGTTGATATGACGAAGTATTAGGGTTAATTCTTAAGCTTTTAGTATTTCAATCTGGTGCTAGATTAGGGAAATTGATTGCCTAGTTTTAGTACACTTAGAACTAATACTTGCACATCACGGTTATTTTAGTTATCGTACTAGCTCCGGTAGTATACGTAGGGATTCCTATCCTGAGCATCATCATCTCATATCTTATTAAAACCTTAGTTATTAGTTTAATTTCATTAGTTGCATTAATAGTAATAGAATATAGAGTAGATTAATATAATTCTTGAAACCAAACACACACTCATATTAACTACGACGCATAGATCTTAAGGGCTCTATTCGCATACATACCTTCCTCTGGGTTCGATACTACTTGGTACCTATACTTGCACATACTATAGTGATCCCATACTCTTGTGGGGTAACTACTAGTATAGGTAGTATTTTGTGTTCAAGTCACGGGGGCGGTGGGATCACAAGCTGCACCGGTTCCGGCAGTGGTGGTATCGATCCATCTAATGTGGAGGTAACTACCCTCCACCACTTGTTCATCTCCTCCCTATCCTTCCACGCAGCCTCCTCCTCCACTGCTCGTCGCCTCCTCTCGTACTCCAGCCGCGCCTGTTGCTCCACCTCTCATTGTTGGAGGAGCTCCATCTGCTTGATGACTGTCGAAAGCTATCTCTCGATGTCGTTGGGATGAGAGTCGATGGAGGACTGAGAGGAGGATGAGCTGGTTCCAAGAGATCGGAGTAGGCTCTTTCCAAAATAACCCATTCCAGTGAACCACCCCTTCTTAGTCTTGACGTTCTTAAAGTAGAGCTCATTTTGAACGTCTATAGAAGGCTCTGAGGGGGCATAGAGTTCGTCCCTTCCTAAGGTTGAGACTGGGAGGCAAGGTCATCGCACATTTTCCTCTACAAATTAACAATACTTTAAATTAATAAATGATTTTTTTAAACAATAAGCTTGTTGATAGACGACCAGGAGAGCAACAGTGTTCCAGTGGATTAAGAGGCTAATAATCTATTTAGGAAGAGGGCGACCAGTAGATCTTAAGAAGGATCAAACCACATGGCGACCAGAAACATTGTCAGATACGTCTTGGGCGACCAACACAACAAAGAACAAGAAGAATGAATAAATAAAGCCAAAAACAAGGGTAAAGGGTACCCCTCAGTGAAGCGACCAAGACTGAGCCACAAAGAACAGCTCAAAATTCCACTGATTAAACATTGCATTAGAAACAAACAGGTGTACTAAACACTTTTCATTGTAAAAAATGTAATAGTTTAGGAATAAGACAAGTGGCTAAACACTTGGCAACACCTAAGTCAAATAGGCTAAGAGGGTGACACCTCCTACTTGCTTGTAAGCTTATAAATACCCCTTCATGAGAGGGCAAAAACAAGTTCAAGAATTGATAAAGTACCAAAACTCTGGCAATTTTATTTCTCAATCTTTGATTACATAAAATCATCATTAGCAATCTTGTTTGGTGGCCTTCTTAGTATTAAACAGCTACTAATCATCCAATCCAGATCAAGGTCATCAACAATTGATGCTAGAAGAAGGGTCTGAACCTCCGGTTGATTGAAGATTCGAAGAAATTCGGTAAGAAGATCACTGGAATCTACAAATTGCCACTGAAATTCGGCAAAAAGTCACCGAAAACTGGTAAAACTCACCGGAAACTGGGTATAAGAGGGGTAATTTAACATTTGAGAATGATTTGTTCACATTTAAGGGTTTGAATGCATGCATGTGTGAATTAGGGTTTGTTAAATAACCAAGTTCTCACATACAAAGCTAGTTACTCTTAAATTGGCAAAGACAAACACAAAGACTTTATCACCAAAATACCCAAACATTCGGAGATGGCGAGATCACAAGAACGACAATCTTCAAGTACACATCAGTCACATAGGTCACAAACTCGGGTGTCATCCTTGGGTGACCATGCACATACGATACGGGCCACGTCCAACAGAGACGTGCAAGTCACCATCGACACTCTCCCCCCGGAGGTGGATGCCCTGGCCATAAATCCGGAAGAACTGGCAAAAATAATTGTCGTCTTGCAATCAATACAAAGACGTCAGGAAAGAGCGGAGCCGTCAAGAGCGTTGGAGACGAATAGGCGAACAGTCGAGCAGCGGAGTAAGAGGCGAGAGGATGTACGAAATGACGAGGTAGACAGCGCTCAGGCTCGACAAATTAAAGGTAAAACCCCAATTAGCGAAAGATTGGGGAGTAGAGGAGAATCCACACCGGGAGGAGAGGAAGAATCGAGCAAAAGCACAATGAGAGGAACGAGACATAACATCGGAGAAAGATCGGAACACAGGAGAGAGATCAATGAAGCCACAGCACCACAAAGCGAGCAGCGACCACGCACTGATGCTCGCCCCTCCGTTCATGATCAACTACGACGATCAGCCTTTGGGCGGCTAGGTCCCAATGGGGCCAGCAACGTCGCTAGATGACCAACTCAGGAGAAATGTCCCGTTGAAGAGGGACTGCGTCAAGGCGAAGTCATTGGACTTGATCACGACGAACAACCTCCCAACGGAGGAGCGTCTCCAAATGAGTTACAAGCCCTCAAGAAAGCGATAGAGGAAATGCAGAGACAGTTAGATTCTCAGAAAGGAATTGGATCGACAGTTCTGCCATCATCACCACTATCACCGGCAATCTTAAATGCACCTGTACAAAAAAAATACAGTTCCCGGCCATCAATCTATACGAAGGAAATTTAGATCCCAAGGTCCACCTGGCGAAGTACTCTGATTTTATGATATCAATGAGGGCGTCAAATGCCACACAATGTCGTAATTTCCTGCTTATGCTTGGTGATGGCCCAAATCGTTGGTTTTCGGCACTTACCCTCGGATTCATCAACTCTTTCACACAACTGAGCAAAGAGTTCTTGTCATTTCTCCACAGTCGGGTCATACTTAACTCAGAGACACCGGCTGGCCGACATTAAGCAAGGGGAGGACGAGTCAGATAGAAAGTTCTTGGAAAGGTTTGACAAGATACTTCTGGAAGGTGAAATGGTAAGTGAGGACACCAAGATGGTGACGGTGATGGCGGGCTTGAAAAAAGGTTGAAAAAAGGGACTAACTTGTGGAAAGAAATACATCTTGTCTGCCCTAAAATAACGCAGAGTTCAGACATCGAGCAGGTATACATGTATCTATGCAAGAAGCATTGCAGAAGGAGTTGGGTGATAAAGTCGATCCCAAGAAAACTGGAAAGAAGTCCGCAGGGAATGACTATAAGGCTCCCAAAAATATGAAAGCCTTCAACGAAGGATTGGAGTTGAAGGAAAAGCTCAATCAGGTGTTCACCACAACAATAGAGGCCGTGTATAACAACGTTAAAGACAGGGACATGCTATCAGAACCAAGGAAAATCCGACAAGAGCGCGGAAAGCTGAACCCAAATAAATACTACGCCTACCACCAGAACATCGGACACTTCACTAGTGAATGTCGTGATCTATTAAAACAACTTTGGAGGTTCTATGAAGAAGGCAAGTTATCCGAATTTGTGAAGAAAGAACCTGGAAAGAGGCCCAGAATGGCAAATCCATCCAGCTCGGATGATGAGGATAATGACGACCAGCCGAGCAGGACGACCAAGAAGGGAAAGAAAATCCCAACAGCTCCAGCGGAACCAATGCGAGAAATCCTTATGCTTGAAGCAAGCGGGCCTGTTGGAGGTTGTTCAGATGGGAGACCCCCAATCTAAAAAAGAAAGCGGAAAGCAGAATTGAGAGCAGCGGCTCAAGTAAAAGAAGTGGGAGTCAACCAGACCACTAAGAAAACGAGAGACTTGGTGTTTTCGGAAAAGGATTTGGATGGAGTGCTCACTCAGCACAATGACTCGTTGATCATATGTGCCAACATCATGGGAACCCGAGTCCATCGATTGCTCGTGAACACCGGCTCATACACGAACATCTTATTCAAAGGCAAGTTAGATCAATTAGGAGATTGTGCAGATTATGTAAAAGATTGTAATCACAAAATAGTGGGATTCGGAGATGCTGTAACCGTTCCCCTAGGTGTAGTTACGTTGCCAGTTGAACTTGTATCAACCAAGAATCCAGATAGGAGGCTAACTAGAATGGTAGAGTTTTAGTGATAGATCAACAATCCTCCTATAACGGATTTCTCGGTCGATCTTTTATCAATAAATTCAAAGCAGCTGTTTCAACGTACTATTATTGTGTTAAATTCCCAACACCGAAAGGGTCAGACGCGGTAAAAGGTGATAAAAAAGAGCTCTTGAGTGCCTCCTGCAACTGCAACCCACAGACAACCGGGTATCAATGGTGGATAAACAGTCGAGCAGCAGTGCGGGAGATGAACCTTCCATACTTGACGAAATCATGGAATCCATTGATACGGAGATGATGGAGGTAGACGACCAGCAGGGGGAAGACAAGCAAGAGATCCAAAATGAACAACAGAAATAAGAGACTGTGTCTTGCTCAAATAAAGGCAAAGACCTCGAACCACGGCTAAGAGCGGAGCCAAAGATGATTGAAGATGAACTCAACTTGGAAGGGCCCATCATTGATCCTCGATGGAAAAATAAAAAAAGGAGAGCAACACCGGTCGAAGAGTTGGAAGCAATAAGAGTTGATCTGAACCGAGAAGACTTAGAACTCTTCATTGGGTCTGAGCTCCCGGAGCCTTACAGATCCAGGATGGAAGAATTCTTAAAGTCCAATCTCGATGTATTCACATGGTCGCATAGTGACATGGTAGGCATTAGCCCTGAGCATGCCTGCCATAAATTAAATATTGACCCAACAAGGAAACCAGTGAAACAAAAGAGGAGGAAGTTTGGGCCCGACAAGTACGAAGCGTTGGATGTAGAGGTTAAGAAGCTGTTGGACAATGACCTTATCAAAGAGGCTTTATGCCCCAGGTGGGTGGCGAATCCAGTATTAGTGAAGAAACCAAATGGCACGTGGAGGTTATGTATCGACTTCACAGACTTGAATGCTGCGTGCCCCAAAGACAACTTTCTGTTGCCACACATTGACCAGTTGGTGGACAACACGGCTGGGCATGAACTCCTTACATTCATGGACGCGTTCGCTGGCTATCATCAGATCCCGATGCATCAGGACGACCAGGAGCACACAGCTTTTTACACCAACAAAAATTTGCTATGTTGGAAAAGGATGCCATTTGGGTTGATCAACGCAGGAGCCACGTATCAAAGACTCGTCAACAAAATGTTCGATGAACACATTGGCAAAACAATGGAAGTGTACGTGGACGACATAGTCGTAAAAAGCCCGAAAAAGGAAGATCATTTGGAACACCCGACACAAGCCTTTGAAATACTTCGAGTATACAACATGAAACTAAACCCAAAGAAAAGCAGCTTCGGAGTCCATTCAGGCAAGTTCCATGGACACCTTGTTAGCCAGCGAGGCATTGAAGCAAATCCATCAAAAGTGAGGGCAATCATGGACATGCAGCTACCAAGGTCCATCAAGGAGGTACAACGACTCACCGGATGCTTGGCAGCCTTGAATAGATTCATTTCGAGATCTGGCGACAAATGCCGACCCTTCTTCGATGCAATAAAGAAAGAAGGATTTCAATGGACAACTCATTGTCAGCAAGCATTTGAACAACTGAAAGAATATCTTAGCGACACCAAAATTCTATCAAAACCTGTTTCGGGAGAAAAGTTGTACCTGTATTTGGTAGCTTCAGAAGTGGCCATCAGTTCTGTTCTGGTTCGTGTAGAGGGGAAATTCCATTTACCTATTTACTATGTGAGCCAAGCATTACACGAGGTAGAAATCAAATACTCCCCGATGGAAAAGTTGGCATATGCACTCGTGATGAGCGTCAGGAAACTTCGACCATACTTCTTCGATCATCAAGTAGAAGTACTGACAACTTTCCCGTTGAGGCAAATCTTACAAAGGACAGACACTGCTGGTCGCCTCCTCAAATGGTCCCTCGAAATAAGCCAATTTGGGATATCATATGCACCTCGAACAGCGATCAAAGAACAAACGTTGACTGACTTTATAGTTGAGCTGACCTTTCCTCAAGACCCGACGAGAGGTCGTAATCATCCATGGCATATGTACGTTGATGGATCATCGACCAACGCAGCGTCGGGAGCCGGAATAGTACTAATTAGCCCGGATAGACAAATCTTCACCTCGGCAGTACGATTCGAGTTCATGGCGATGAACAATAAAGCTGAGTATGAAGCATTGATAGCTGGACTCCGTTTAGCATTGGCAGTCGGGGTAGAAGACTGCATATATATGGGGACTCACAGCTGATAGTCAATCAAGTTCGAGGAGAGTATGAAGCAAAAGACGAGAACATAGCGTTATACCAAAAAATTGTAGCCCATTTAGCTTCCATGTTCAAGCAAATTTACATCGAACAAGTACCAAGAGAGAATAATGCCCAAGCAGATGAACTTGCTCGCCTGGCTACCAGCACGGGCCCGACAGAGTTGTCGGAAATCACCATCACAAAAATATGTCAACCATCAACTCACGATTATAAGATAAATCAAGTAGGTGAAGAATTTGAGGAAGACGACTAGAGAACACCCATTATCAAATACCTTCGTGATGGTGAAGTCCCGAAAGATCCTCAAGAGGCGACCAAGACGACCAGGCGAGCAGCGAGGTTCACAATTATGGATGGTCAGCTTTTCATGAGAGGGTTCTCATTTCCGCTACTAAAATGTTTGACGAAAGAACAAGGCCAAGAAGTTTTAAAAGAAATTCATCAAGGCGTCTGTGGGAACCACGCAGGAGGGCGTGCATTGGCCTACAAAATAGTGAGACAAGGATACTACTGGCCTACATTACTGCAAGATGCTATCAAAGTTGTGAAAACTTGTCACAGATGCCACCAACCGAGATGATAGCAGTCAATAGTCCATGACCATTCACAAAATGGGAAATCGACATCATAGGGCCTTTCCCGACTGGAAAAGGAAACGTAAGATTTGCAGTGGTGGCCGTGGACTACTACACAAAATGGGCCGAGGCAGAGGCGCTCGTGACAATCACGCAGGAAAAGATGATAAGTTTCATATGGAAAAATATCGTATGCTAGTTCGGAGTCCCACAGACAATTTTGATAGACAATGGATGATAGTTTGAAGGCAAGAAACTAAGAAACTTTTGCGAGAAATGGGGAATCAAGAAGCATTTTTCAACTCCATATCATCCTCAGTCCAACGGCCAAGTAGAGGCAGTCAATAAAATAATTAAACACATACTGAAGATCCGGTTGGTGGACAAGAAGGGAAAATGGTCAGAAGAGCTACCAGAAGTACTATGGGCATATCGGGTATCTTATAGAACAAGTACAGGTGAAACTCCATTTACCATGGCATTCGGTGTGGAAGCAGTAATACCCGTAGAATTGAAAGTGTCAACTGAGCGAACAACAATGTTCGACGAGCAGGCGAACAACATGGCTCTAGCTGCAGAGATGGATTTGGTTGATGAAAAGAGAATCTCGGCAGAAATGAGGAACACGGAATACAAGAAAAGGATTGCAAAATATTATAATTCACAAGAAAAAGTCAGAGAATTCAAGATCGGAGATCTCGTACTTAAAAAAAGTTTTGGGATCACCACCAGGAATATTTGGACCGACTTGGGAGGGCCCCTACAAGATAACTAAAAAATGGCATAACGACACATATGACTTGGAAGACATGGAAGACAACTCGACCCAATACTCCTGGAATGCAGCTTTGTTGTAGAAATATTATCAATGGGAAAAAATTGTACAGTACATGTAAAATTTAGTTCAAGTTCCATATTATTTTATGAGTACCCGTTGTAAGTACGTTGAAAATTTTCAAAATTTTATGGATGTATATGAAATTTGTGTTGTAAGATTAATTTTCTCAATTGTTCGCTCCGCAAAACAAGTTGCTCGCTCAGATACCCAGACAAGGGGGCGAGCAACAAAGTTAAAAATATACGAACCCAAAGCCAAGTCCATGTAAGGACACGGCCCAAAATTGGGGGCGACCATGAAGGGAAAATGCAAGGCCAAGTCCATATAAGGACCATAAGACCCAACCGATTAAGTCTAAGTCTTCTAAAAGACGATAAAGGCCCACACAAGAATTGAGCAAGCGATCATTGAACATAAAGATGTCTATCTCAAAAAGAAAAAATATTAAGTTTGTGAAGCCTGTATAAGTTCAGGCGAACAACAGTGCAAGTAGCGAACAAACAAGAAGTAAGAAAGCAACAAGGAAAAGCAATAAAGACAACATACATTCCTAAATTTCTTTTCATTAAAAGAACAAAAGATGTTACAAGAGGAAGCGATGAAAAGTACAGGATTATCCTAATACAAATCTAAAGAAAAATAAAAATGCAAAAGTCTTCAGTCTTGGTGGGCTGGAGGAGCATCCGTGGTCGCCGGTGCAGAGGGAGCAGCATCAGTAGTGGCGGCTTCAGTGGTGGCCGCCGCAGTCGAGGTGCCCGCCCCGTCAATGGGAGTAAGAGGAAGGGAGTGAAGGCCATCAAAAATTTCAGCCTCCTTGCTCGGCTCCTCGCCCGAGAACTGAGGGGCAATGACTTGAACATCCTCTCCAAAGATGTCCAAGGGAACTCCCATCTCCCCAAGATCGGCCACCGGAACGGAGAACCCAGCACCGACTGGGTTACTCTTGACATAGTCAACAAAATCATTCTTGGTCATGGCCAGAACATCTTTACCATGGTCCAAGGAAAATTAGACAGACCTGATGCTCTCGGCATAGGCACACACGTAACCGAAGTTAGTGTTGTCGGCCACGTCTTGAGCATACACATCGAAAGCGACCATGCCAGACTTCTCCTGCTGAAGGCGAGCAACTTCAGCTTGCAACTCTTCAACCTGGGCGACCACGACTGCTTTCTCACCCTCCAACACTTTTATTCGCTCGTCGGCAACCCCCAGTTCGAGCATAAGCCTCTCAGATTGATTGAGGGCTACCTGTTCGCTGTCCAGAGAAGCTTTGTACTTCTGTTCCAAGTCCACCACCACTTTGGCATGCTCAGCCTTCTCTCGGGCAAGCTCATCCTCCTTCTTCCTCAAGGCGGTCGCCTTCTCCGCCTCAAAACCATCGATCTTGCGACTAAGACCGCGGTTGGTTCGTTCCAAGATCACAATCTGATCAAGAAGTTTTTTAGCCATCACGGCTTGATGGCTGGCATTGTAGGCGACCATGCGGGCATTGTCGCTGGCAGTCTGCTCTTGGACAATGTCCTCACAGGTTTTGATCCAAGAGCGAGGAGCCATCTCAGTTGCCCGGCGAACATGGGAGTCCGGGATATCTAGGTAAGAAGGGGGAGACTTAACACAACTGAGCTGATGAAGCACTTCTTTTCACCCGGGATGCTCCTCAGGCTTGTACCTAAAAATGAAAAAGAAACTTCAAGTCAATATACTGCAAAGAGCGACCACCAGAGTGACAATTCAGAAACTTACTCCCTCAACTTTACTGGGTCATATCCCAGGTACGAGCGATCATTGGATGCTCGTTTCTTTTTGTTCAAAACAGCAGCCACGGTCTACTGTTCGCTCACAACCTCAAGGGAGGTGGATTTGGAAACGGGAGAGTGTGGAGCCCGGATGCTCATCTCCGTAGCAGATTTTGAGCGCTTTGATGCCCGCTCAGTACCCTCTCCCTCACCACGAATGTCCTCTCAAGGGGCCTTTTTCTTTGGCCTCTCCTTCTCCTTCTCCGCACCACGGGGAGAGGCAGCAGTTTTTTGAAGCTCCCCTGGAGTGATAAGTGGGAACTCGAGGGCGAGCATGGGGGGCCGTCTCTTCCCCAGCTCGGAGACGAATGAGAGACAGAGGTGGGTCTTGCTTCCTCCTGGTCGGCTCTTCGGCGGCCATCTGTTTCACACGAGCGGCGAGGAGGTGATAGGATTCTGGAATGGCAGGAACGGCAACAGTCACTCGTTGACCTGTTAAGGAAAAGAAACAGAGGTGTAAACATGGGCGACCAGACAAACAAAAAATGAAAACTTTTAAAATTATTACCCTCAGGAATTTCCGCCTAAGCTTCCAAATGATGGGGACTTGTGAAAAGTTGGGCGATTTTCCGACAATGAGGTTTCGACAAATGAAGAATCTCACGGTCAGCACGATTCCGCAACACTATCACAGCCAATGTGAACAGGAATTCTTCACTCAAGTCCGGATGCCCCCACTTCAATATTTTTGGACCTGCAAAACAACAAAAAAGAAGAAATTAATATTAGTTCCAACGCGGCCCACAGAAAGAAAAAAGGGAGGCCTATGTTTCACTATGCCAAAACGTTCGGGCGAATTTATGTGCGTCTGGCCGCCAGAAAAGTCCGCTGATGCCCGCCAGTCTCCTCCAATGAAAAAGAATTGATTATGCCAACTCTTAACTTTGTTGGCGACTCGCTCGATGAGTTTAACCCCCGTCCTCGCCTTCACATAGTACCAGCCCACACCCTTCTCCTTGCAGGCGGATATCACCATTGCGTAATGGATCTCGGCCGTGCTGATTTTGTTCTTATAGCCCTCGAGGCCAAATAGAGTCATCAGGGCCAGCAGGTTACTCCACCCATTGGGAGTGATTTGGGTGATGGCCAAGTTGACATCCTCCAGGAAGCGACCAATGAGAGGATGAAGCGGCAGAGGGAATCTCGTGTTCAATATGTCCAAGTTGATCTCCGTGTATCCTGGTGGTGGACGATCAGCAGTCTCTCCCTTCTTTGGGGTGAACAAAAAGATATCATACGGGATTTTGTAGTGGGACCTGATGCTATCCAAGTCATCCTCAGTTATCAAGCTTGGAATCCTGCTCGCTGTGAAATTATTTATTTGGGTGGTTATAATTACGCGAGAGCGAACAGGGAAGGCGGTGGAGTAGCGAGCAGCATATTCTCCCCATTCGTTTTGTCGAGCAACTCCTTCAGGGATCTGGGACTCAGGGGTTACTCTAGAGGTAGGAAAGCTTATCTCTCTCATAAACTCCCAAGTCACGGACAGTCTTGGTCGCTCTGCATCGGCCTGGTCATTCTCAGCCTCAATCTCAGCGGCCACTTCCTCCGAATCTTCCCCCAAATCGGAAGAAGTAGTTTCTTCCGCGTCCGGGCGACCAGCATGGCGTTGTACCTCTTCGTTGCCGGAATTGTCCGCAGCATGAGCCTCCACAGAGCGAACAATGGAGAAAGCCTTAGAGCCCGTTTCTTCGTCCACGAGAAGGGTCCGGTGGTTGCGAGCAAGCGCTTGACGGATGGATCGGCGAGGAACGGGGGAAGTTTCTTCTTCCATGGGGCGCTTCCCAGGGTTACGCTCGAAGATCTCAATCGAAGTAATCTCACTCGAGGAAGGAGAAGTCATTTGAAAAGATTGTTTTTTCATAAAAGTTAACAAAAAGGGTGTTTGGAAGAAATTGAGGGAGGAAACGGCGGCGCTGGAGAAAACGCGGCGGCGCTGGAGAATGGATACGGCAGCGGGAGGAGTTTTTCGAAGGAAATAGATAGAAATTGCAAGGTAAAACAAAACGAAAACAAAAGTAAAGGTTATAATCAATAATTACCTGAAGATTACGTACAAGTTCTTCCGAGAATTTCGTAGAGTTGAACGAGAAAAAGCTTGAGACGAAGCTTCAATAGCGGAAGAAAGGAAGATTTTCGAAAAATGGAAATGAGAATGAAGACGAGTATTTATAAGGACAAAAAAGGGGGTAAAAACAAAATTTTTAAAAATTTCGTAGGCCCCTATTTGCAAAAGGAAAAATACGCGTGGGTGGCAATGACGTCATCTGCCGCCCACGATGTTACGAATCTCGAGAATCTTGGGAACCCAACCGTCACACACGCGTAGAACACTCCGCTGGTCGCCCTAGTGTCCAGATGATCGCCTATCTTTCCGCCCAAAGGAATTCAAAAATTTGTTGCTCGCTCCACGCATACAATTATCATTCTACCAAAATTATGCCTTGCTCTTCATTAGTCAACAATTTTCCTAATAAAGAACAAGTCAGGGGCCAATGTTGATAGACGACCAGGCGAGCAACAGTGTTCCAGTGGATTAAGAGGCTAATAATCTATTTAGGAAGAGGGCGACCAGCAGAGCTTAAGAAGGATCAAACTACCTGGCGACCAGAAACGTTGTCAGATACGTCTTGGGCGACCAACGCAGCAAAGAACGAGAAGAATGAATAAATAAAGCCAAAAATAAGGGTAAAGGGTACCCCTCAGTGAAGCGACCAAGCGAGCAAGACTGAGCCACGAAGGACAGCTCAAAATTCCACTGATTAAACATTGCATTAGAAACAAACAGGTGTACTAAACACTTGTCATTGTAAAAAATGTAATAGTTTAGGAATAAGACAAGTGACTAAACACTTGGCAACACCTAAGTCAAATAGGCTAAGAGGGTGACACCTCCTACTTGCTTGTAAGCTTATAAATACCCCTTCATGAGAGGGCAAAAACAAGTTCAAGAATTGATAAAGTACCAAAACTCTTGCAATTTTATTTCTCAATCTTTGCTTACATAAAATCATCATTAGCAATCTTGTTTGGTGGCCATCTTAGTGTTAAACAACCACTAATCATCCAATCCGGTTTAAGGTCATCAACAAAGCTAATTAAAATTAAAAATAATACTTACGTGGATCTCGGTGGTGCGGCCGTAGGTGGACCTTCCGGTCTCCTCATCCAGCGGGTGGACAGGCTGTAGTCTCTCAAAATGATAGCGCTCACGTTCATGCTCTAGCTCCTACAAATAAATATTTAGTAATATAAAAATTTACAAAACATTCATAAGAATTATTAAAAATTTATATAAAATTGGCCACTTACAAGTTGCAACCCGTGCTCATAAATGGACCGAGAACCGGCATAATGTCGCGCGACCCCTTCTCCACCAGGGTCACTAAGGCGATTCGCCTTAATCTTCTGCGACTTTTCCTTGAATTCGTTGATGTCCCAGTAGGCGAGAAATTGAGGCCAAATCTCCCGGCCCCTGTTGTCCGTCCCCATATTTGTCAGGGTCCCACATTTGTAGTATGCGAGCCGAATGTTATACATCAAGTCTCTGTATCTTTCGGCCCCCTTCCCACAGAAGTTCTTCCACATCTGGGCCTCGTGCTCCGGTCTCCATTGTATGAGTTTCTACAATTACATTATAATATATGTATCAATTTATTTATATAATTTATATTAAAAAATAATGAATAAATTCAATAAATTAAATAAATTTTAACTTGAACTCCTTGAAATACTCCCCTTTCTTCGTTTCAGACACCGCTGACCAACTGTAACCGGTGGGATCGAATCCGCCGCTCATGATGGACTGGGTTACGTGTGTAGTAACCTCATGTCCCGGGATCCAACTGCAACATTAAAACTACAAATTAGTTAGTAAAATAATTAGATTTTAATAAAAAAAAGATTAAAACTTATGATATCCCACGGGGCTCAACATCAATCCGCACCCACCCAGTGGGATGCTGGCGGGAGGAAGATGAGGCCTCACCCGTCTGGGGTGCGGTCAAGGACCACTAGGACTGAACAATCGGAGCTACAACGGGTCTAAGAGACCCCGCTCGTCTTCTCCCTCTCCCTCGATCCCTCGATCCCTCTCCTGGCTTCCAATCTCTACAACGGATCCACTTCCTTGCCCACTCATCTAAAACATTCAATATATAACAACAATCAATATTTATATATAAAAATCTAAAACAACAATATGTATCGTAAAATATTAAGAATTTAAACAACCGTATTAAATATTTACAAACATGTTTTATGCATACTCATATCAACACATAAATCTAAACAATTAACATGTTATATACATACTTATATCTAAACAAAAATCTAAACAATTAACATGTTTTACGCCTACTCATATTTAAACAAAATTCTAAACAATTAACATGATTTGTACAAACTCATATCTAAACAAAAATGTAAACAATTACATTTTTATGCATACTAATATATAAACAAAATTCTAAATAATTAACATGATTTGTACATATTCATATCTAAACAAAAATTTAAACAATTAACATTTTTATGCATACTAATATATAAACAAAATCCTAAATAATTAACATGATTTTTACATATTCATATCTAAACAAAAAATTAAACGATTAACATTTTTATACATACTCACATCTAAACAAAATTCTAAATAATTAACATGATTTGTACAAACTCATATCTAAACAAAAATCTAAACAATTACATTTTTATGCATACTACTATATAAATAAAATTCTAAATAATTAACATGATTTGTACATATTCATATGTAAATAAAAATCTAAACAATTAACATTTTTATGCATACTAATATATAAACAAAATTCTAAATAATTAACATGATTTGTACATATTCATATCTAAACAAAAATATAAACGATTAACATTTTTATACATACTCATATCTAAACAAAAATCTAAACAATTAACATGATTTGTACAAACTCATATCTAAACAAAATCTAAACAACTAACATTTTTATGCATACTAATATCTAAACAAAATTATAAATAATTAACATGATTTGTACATACTCAATATAAACAAAAATCTAACCAATTAACATATCACACATAAAAAAACTAAAGACTAATCAAATGTCTTAAAATGAAATTTACACGGTGAAAAATGGAAAAACTTACTATTAAATGGTAGAGATCGAAAAAAAAAGAACTTTGATTTTGATGAAATTGGCTCCTGAGTGCTCGCCGGACGTCACCCTCTTCTTCTCCGATTTTGCTCAGTTTTCGCTCGTATGAGGAATGAGCTCGCCGGCGCTGTAGGCAATTTTTTTTACGACGGACAGTAACCTGTCACTACAATTGCCGCATTTAGGCCAAAAACAGCATCGTATTTGCAGATTTACGACGGCTATGCCCGTCGTAAATATTAAATTTAAAATTTACGATGGGCTAGCCTGTCGATAATAAATTTGCACCGCTTCTCAAAAAGTCGCGGCCAAAATATCACGTTTTACGATGGGCATGCTCGTCGTAAAATATAAAGTTAAATTTTACGGCGGGCTTCCCGTCGTAAGCTTGTCGGCCACAATAAGTTTGCACCGATTCCGAAAGGTCTTGGTCAAACGGTTGGAATTTTACGACGGCCTTGCCCATTGTTAATGTCGATTTTAAAATCTACGACGGGTCTTTCATCGTTAAATTTGGTGGAATAAACAAAGAGTGGACCCCTCTTGTTTTACGACGGTCATTCCCATTGTAAAAATCGAGAATTAACGACGAATATTTGCTACCCGTCGTAAAATTTAAGTCCGGACAAGCTTTGGTTAATTTCCATCGCAAATACATCGTTAACGTGTGTATTAACGACAGAATCATTGGCCATCGTTAATTTTCGTCGTAAAAACGTTCGTTCGTTTTTTGCAGTGGAGGATAAATGTAGGGTAATTATAGAGATTAACGAGAATAAAATATGATCCACAACACTATTTTTCCTCCTAATTAGGTAATCACTATCCCATTTAATTAGGGTAAATTGCGCCAAAACCCCTTGTGGTTTGAAATATCGGCATGAAACCCCCCTATGCTTTAAAGATTGCGCCGAACCCCCTTGTGGTTTTATAAATATAGCATGAAACCCCCCTATGGTTTATAAATATAGCATGAAACCCCCTTATAGTTTATAAATATAGCATTAAGCCCCAAACTCTGTTAAGATTAACAGTAGTGTTCAATTCATGCACGCTTCATACAAATTTTAGTGGCTTTTTTTATTTTTTTTCTATATATTGACTCATTTATCCCCCCATTAACTAAATTAAATGCTCCTTCTATTATGAATTTTTTTACGAGTTATTTTTATTTTTTTATAAACTTATGCTTTTATGTAGTTAATTTATTTAATAATTATTGTCTATAAAATATTATAAATAGATGAGAAGTGAAAAATACTTTTATAAAATTCTCTTTATAGATAATTATATATTAATATAGCGTTTAGTAAATAATTTGTAGTTTGAAATATTAAGAAAAGTACAAGTAAAAAATAAAAGAAATTAGAACCTACTCTGGACACTTCTCGTCCTAAAGAAAATCAGCAACAACAAATTTCTTCTTGGTCAAGTCTTTGTATGTTCACAATAAATAAGTTTTTTCAAGAAATTCACTTATTTAAAAAAAAATTATATAAATTTTAAAATTTTACTTGGAGATAAACCCTAGTTTGTGTTTATGAGTTTTATGAAAGAACGTCAACAAGTCA
Source organism: Ballota nigra (assembly GCA_947034835.1). Lineage (NCBI taxonomy): Eukaryota > Viridiplantae > Streptophyta > Magnoliopsida > Lamiales > Lamiaceae > Ballota > Ballota nigra. Next base: position 32,698,238 of record OX344721.1, read on the forward strand.
GAAGTATATAATAGGTCATACGGGTTAAAAATTAACGCTATTAATATTTTAAGGAAAAAAAAGCGGATCTTGCGCTATATTTATAAAACCACAAGGGGGTTTGACGCAATTTTTAAATTACAGGGTGGTTTCATGCCGATTTTCCAAACCACAAGGGAGTTTGACGCAATTTACCCCATTTAATTTTCTTTCTATCTTTTTATAATCATCCTCCATAATCTTTCCCCGCCACAACCAACAATCTTTCTTTTTCTTCATTTTTTTCAAAATTAGAGCACAACACTAATGGTGTAACCACCATGAAAATAATAAATCATCCTATATATCCAAAGACGGAGAGACAATAAAATTTTATTCTCATTCTTATTCCCATTAAAAAAATTGGAAACAAGCGCACCTGACTTCTATAGAATTTGCCAAGAAAATGGCCAATTTGCTAGTGGCACGAATGCCACGTTCATAACACTTGTTCCAAAAGTACAATCTGATTTCTATCCGTTAAGATAGTAAATAATAGTTTGTCTACAAAATTTTGGCTTGTTTAAAATAATTCCAAGATTATTCAATAATGAAATTTCTTCGATAAGAATAGGAATGAAAATTTATTTTCCATCTCCACCCTTAGATATATTGTAAGAATGATTATATTCATGGTAGTTACATCGCTAATATTGTGCTCTTGTTTTTAAAAAAAATGGACGAAAGAAGAGATTATTGGTTGTGGCACGGGAGAATGATTGAAGAGGGAGATTATAAGAAGATAGAAAAGTAATTAAATGGAATTGTGATTACCTTATTTAGGAGGAAAAATAGTATTGTGTGTCATCTTTTGTTCTCATTAGCTACAATATATATTACTCTATAACTTCAAACCAAGCCTCATTGCTTAATTTGCAATAGAGTTGTGAGAATTTTGCTTAATTTACAATAGAGTTTTGTGAGAATTAAATGGGTATGTTGGTAACAATCACTACTGCACATTTGGACTTAGACATCTCCACTTAGATAGCCCTTTTTAATAACCGCTGTCCAAAATAAGTTTGGACAACAGTTATACAATAAATATTAAAAAAAAAAGAAGGCTTAAGACTTCAAAGCTAACTTTGGATAGCGGTTAAAAACCGCTGTGTATGTGTTTGGACAGCGGTTGAAAACCGCACTCCAAGAATACTCTTGGAGTGAGCTCTTGGAGTGAGAATACTCTTGGAGTGCGGTTATCAACCGCACTCTAAGTGCCTATATTCAATTTAACCCAAAGCTGCTTTGACTCATATGCATATCTCCCTCTCCAAAATTATGCCCTAGCTTTGCCGCCTCTCTCTTCCACAGTGCGCGACGTACTCCCTTCTCCAGTCGACGCCGCCGATCTCGTAGTCTCTCTCACGGCCGCGCCCTCCTAGCGCCGATGCCGCCCATCTTTTCCTTCAAACGACCACCGTCGCTTTCGACAACACCGCCGACCGCGTAACCTCTCACGGCCGCGCCCTCGTCGTCGACCGTCGCCCATCTCCTTCTTTGAACGACTACCGCCGCCTCACTCTCATCGGCCACGCACGACCACCGATCGCCGCCCCTCTCTTCTCCCGTTGCAGCACCGCAAAACCGATCTCGATTCCAGTACCAGTAGAAAATCCTTGACGAGGAGAGTAAAACCCCTCAATCAATTTGAGGGTCGGACCTCGAAAAAACTGTAAGTTTTCGGAATTACCTATATTGTCGTGAAGTGTTTGCCAACCTATACGTTAAAGCTAGAATTAATGTACAAAGAAAGAAAGAGATATATATATTATAAGAGGGAGGCTATATATGTGCTATAATACAATTTACCGTTCATCTTTGTATTTTTCAAGATTTGTTGCATGCTTCAATATATATACGCTTACTGCTGGAGTCAATTTGCATATATGAAGAAGAAAACATTTCTTTATTTTGGTTTGAGGGAGAAACTGTGTTATCAAATAAGGTGGGAGGAGATAAGTTTAGTTGAGAAAATTATGGAATATGGAGGCTCTTATCCACTACTAATTAAAGCCCAATAGATTATGGAAATATGAGATAAAATTAGAAATTTAGAATTAAGAGAGAACTTGCGGAAAAAATGGTTATAGTTGAAAAGATTTAGGATAATTAAAGAATTATAAGTACGTGGTTTTATTTTTTTAAAAGTTTAAATGAGAATTGATGGTCTAATAAAAACAAATTATGAGTTGATTGGAGAATAAGTTTTCAAGATTAACTTGGTCAAATATGGATGCAAACGTTTTATGTCTTCATTAAACTACATTAAGAAAATGAGCTTCATATTTAAGGAAATATAATTATAATATTACTCATTACTTTTAATAATAATAAGATTTGAAATTAAATGCACTTAAAAATCTTTGTCGATAGGATTTTTTTATTAATAAATAACTCAATAATTTTTTTAAGGCCCCGGCTAAATAAACCCCCAATTCTCCTATACATACCGCAATTTATTTTTTTTCAAAAATAGTTTTAAGTTAAAGGTCAAGATTACCCAGATCGAACATGGATGTGCACTCAACGATGTGTTTCACTCCCTCACAAGTGTATATCAATAATCAAGAGACTCACTCAAACAATCAATCACTCATATTGGCAGCCATAGGCTTGTAAGCGCTCTTAACTCCGACCATACTCTAGAAATCAATGCCGAATCAAAAAGGACTTTCTCAAGGTTGTAATGTAGGCTCTTTGGACAGGTGGGATAACAATATGGTAAAGTGACTCAAGTGAATGGAGAATAGAAAATCAAACTTCGGTACTTCGAGATTAGGAACAGACTACACACTTTCAATTCCAATTCTCTCAACACTTCAATTTTTTTTTCTTTCTCACTCTTTCAGTTTTTCAATCACTTCACTTTTTTTTTCTTTTTCGCACAAACACATGAGCTCATTTTTTTATTTTGCTCATTCTCAATTTTTTTTTCGTTTTTCCCACAACTCATAACTTCATCACACCTTCTTCTCATATTCACTCAACGAACAACATTTTCCTTTTTCAACTCAATTCAATCCCTTCACATTTACACTTTTCCTATTCTCCACTCAAATTGGGACAAAAAGGATTAGGAATTGGAATAGTGTTCATATGTGCTAGCAAATAAAATAGGCTTTAGGCTCAAAGGGGCTAACAACGGACAAATATCAATGGTAAGGAAAAATTTGGCTAAGTGACTCACTCAAATCAAAGATGGCCTAAGATCACATTCGGCATATTAAACTAGACACAATCAAGAAGCAAGAGCACACACAAGTTCTAGCATCCTCTAAGGTGACGATCCACTCACAAACGAAGAGATTAGTTCATGCATTAAAATCTCATAAGGCTCAAGTCTCACGGCTTTCACATCCATGTTAGTCCTAGTGAATTCTCACTCTCATCACACAAGCACTCAAAAGAAAAACTCGCAAGCATACAAGTTCTTTCTCAAATCAACTCTCATTCAAACACTCACACAAAAGAGTCCCTAACTCAAATCCACAAATCACCCTACTCATCAAATCATACTCAAAGATAGCAATCAACAAGCATAAGATGATTGATAGGCATGAAATATGCAATAGCGACTCAGATCGAAATCACCTCAAGGAGCATCTCAAGGAACCAAATAACCAAACACACTCAAAGATAAGGGGTGCTCCGGTGTAATGTAACACGAAACATAAAAAAACTCCACCCCCCAAACTTCGACCTTGCAAAGAGGTCTAAGTTTGGGGTTGTGGGTTACCTCAACCAAACAATTCAGTTTCTCTCAACAACGTTGCACACTCTCTTGCTCAAGTTCCTCCCTTTTGAGTACTCATGATTCCTCTACTCTCTCGAGACAAGCCTACAAAACAAAACTCTCCAGTACGAGGTTAAAACTTACGATTCAACAACACCCTAATAACATAATAAGACACTAAAAATAAATTAAAGCAAATAGAAGTGGGTTGCCTCCCATTCAGCGCTATTTTTAAGGTCCTCATACCGGACCGAGCTCAAAGGAGCTTATGGGACATCATACTCAAATTTACCTCCCTTACTCTTATAAGAATGGTGCTTGCATGTCTTTCCTTGATGCCCTTCCCTCATGAACTCTTTTGCTTCCTTCTCATCCCCAAGTGTTATGGGTCTCAACTCCTTCTCACCTTTATCTGGAGGGGTCTTACCAAACAGTTTCTTGAATTTGGACTTTTTCTTCTTAACTCCTCCTTTTCCCTCCAACTGGACCACGTCCACCTTTTTCACTTCTTCATCCTTCAACTTCTTCACTTTATCCCTATCAAAATAATCACGATCATAATGCACATTGGTTAAATCATCAAGTGAAGGATTATAAAATTCATGAATATGAGAAGGATTAAGGATAGGAGATGTGTCTTCAACACTAGGATCAATGGCATCCATGCAATACAAACTCTCGTCCTCCTTCGGGTGCTTCATGGCTTCATATAGGGAAATCTTCACTTCTTGATCATAAACTTTCAACGTAATCTTCCCATTTACCACGTCTAGCACCATCCCCGCCGTCGCTAAGAACGGTCTTCCCAAGATCAGGGGCACGTGCTCATCTTCCTCCATCTTTAGGACCACGAAATCGGCTGGAAAAATGTGATCTCCAACTCTCACGAGGACGTCTTCAACCACACCTTGAGGTCTCGTGATAGACCGGTCGGCTAGTTGAAGCGTCATCATTGTCGGCTGAAGTTCACCACCTTCCAACTTCTTGAAAAGCGACAACGGCATCAAATTAATGCTCGCTCCGAGGTCACATAGCGCTCCCTTCCTGATCCCGTTCCCGATATCACAAAGAATGGTGAAGCTCCCGGGATCCTTCAGCTTTGGAGGAAGCGTCTTGTGCACTAATGCACTCACATCATGGTTCAGCTGCACCAACTTTAGCTCATCCACTCGCCGTCTTTTCGCGATCAAGTCCTTCATAAACTTTGCATAGTTGGGCATTTGTTCCAAAGCATCATAAAAAGGGATATTAATATGCAATTGTTTAAACACATCAAGGAATTTAGCAAACTTTTAATCAAGCTTCTTTTTCATGAAGCGTTGTGGATATGGGACGGGTATTACAGATTTAGGTACCCCCCATTCATCTCGCTCGGTCTCTTTCACTTTCTCCCTTGTTTCCTTTGCCTTCTTCCACTTCGGAACTCTCTCAATCTGCTCACTTTCTCCCTTCTGGATGCCATCACCCTCAACTATCACCTCATCAATTTCATCTCCATCTTTCTTATGTTATTTCCCCTCTATCTCAACATCTCCTTGGGGCGTCTCAGAATCAGCAGGTATATGGGGACCATCATAGTTGGTTCCACTTCTAAGCTGGATAGTCTTACAATGCTCCTTGGGATTACCCTCAGGCATTGAAGGGTATTTTCCAGGTTCTCTATTCAATGAATTTGCCATCTGCCCCATCTGAAATTCTATGGAAGTGAACCTTCGATTGTTCTCTTGTTGAGTTCTATTCCACTCAACGTTCATCTTCTGGAGCTCTTGATCACGTTGATCACCCTTTTTATGCAACTCTTTCACATCGTACTCCAAGGATGACAACCTCTTACTTCCTTCCTCCACCTTTTGTAGAATCGCTCTCAACATCTCCTCAGTTGAGGAACCGCCTTCTCCACCCGGAGGCTTTGAACTTGGGTCAACACCCGGAGGAACTGTAACACCCGCCTTCGGGTTAGCATATGAAAAATTCTCGTTCTTTCTCCATTGGTTCTGAGGAGGCTGATGGCCTCCTTGATAGCCTTGATTGTTCCTCCACTGATTAGGAGGAGGTTGTGGACCTGGTGGTACAAAAGGTTGGCCATAAGAAGGCCTTCCTTATTGATTACCACCTTGGTAGCCATTCTGATTGTAATACGGACCTCCCATGTAATTGGCTACATCTTGCTGTCCACTTGGCTGGTCTACTCTCTCATTCTCTGCTGCATGCTCTCCAACCAAATTCTTCCCCAACTCGAGGTTGTTAATCTTTTCCATCATGGCCATCAACAGCCTTCTCGTTCCTTCACCCTCTTCAACCTGATGAACTCTCTGGAAGTCTGCATCCACACTCCAAGCCCCGGCATTCGTGACTATATTATCTACGATCTCTCTACACCTCTCTATTCCTTGATTCAGAAATGATCCACTAGCACAGGTGTCTAGATGGTCTTGCCCAGCCTTGTTGGCACCACTGTAGAAGAATGCCATCACATCTCCCTCATTGTACCCGTGCTGCGGGCACTCTATCAACATGTTTGAGTATCTCTCCCACGCTTGACGTAGGTCCTCAGATGAGTATGAGGATTCTCCTTCCCGATCACTCCCTTGAACTGGTTCTCTGTAAGCAGCTTTAAAATTCCCGGGGAAATTGAGAAGTTATTTGCCTCAACAGGAGGCAATGCCACTCCATCATAGTACCGTTGTGGCTGCGCTGCAAACCTCTCTCTAATAGCCATATTTTGATCTGCGTTCTGAGGAATGTGTTGAGGATTAGCAGCTGGTACGGGTACTTGTTGGGGTGGTGGTTGGTAAACATGTGGTTGATTGTAAACTGGATGTGGAGGATACGGGTATGGTGGGTAAGGATAAGGTGGGTATGGGTAGGGTGGATAAGGTAAGTTATTTTGTGGTAAGTTAGGATGTGGGTAAGCAGGGTTGTTATGAGGATTTTGGACAATGTTATGAGCTGGGCTATTTTGGTTCTATGTACCCGGGTTTTGGCTCTAGCTTTCTCCTAACGGGTCTTGATTCTTACTGGTATTGCCATCAGTGTCGTCAACCCGGTTTAATGCCTGATTGAACTCATTCTCCACATCATCCAACTCATTAGTGATGTCCATCGGTTCTTTCCCTCCGGCAGCGTTCATCCTTCGTAAGAAGGCTCAGTTTCTTCTTGCTATTGTCTCAGGATCTAACGGTAATCTTTCTTCGCTCGTATTCCCTTGTGAGCGTGTTTTCATAAACTTGAAACACTAACAAAAGAATCAAAACGCAACTGCCGAATAAATAAAAATAAAAATAGAACAGAAAAGAAAAGCCCTCACTACTAACTACTAAGCTATCGACAAGTCCTATTAAAAAACATACAACGCTATCCCCGGAAACGACGCCATTGACTTTGGAGTGAATATACTAACTTCTACTAGTCGCTTCTCCGCAAGCGGACGGGTTCACTGTAGTATGAGCAAGTATAGCGACCAAGTATTATCGAACCCAATGGATGGAGTGTATGCGAACAGATCCCTGAAGATCTACGCGTCGTAGTTAATATGAGTGTATGTTTTTGGATTTTTGAAGAATTAATTAAAAGACTAAAATTATCCTAGGAACGCAAAAAGCAAAATTAAACTAAGAATCGAAGGGTTGTTTTCAAATGAGAGATGGTGATGCTTAGGATAGGAATCCCTTCGTATACTAACGGAGCAGGTACATAATCAAAGTAGCTGTGACGCGCAAGAAATAACCTAAGTAAAAGAATGCAAGGTGAAAGCTCAAGATTCTAAACCCTAATACTTTACCCTAACACTCGACTTCACTAATCCACTAACAAGTTAATAGATTGTGCTTAATTAATGAGACCCTAATTTAACTAAGGTGATGCGGTCGTCCTCATTCGCTAAACTGGTAGATGAATTAACCCTTTCTAAACCCTCTAGTTAAGTCTACTCGTTATTAAAGAGTGATACGGTCGTCCTCTCTCTAACACTTTTCGAACGAAATTCAAAAGTAAAGTTAAGATTAATTTTAAGAATTCATTAACCAAGAGAATTAAAACCTAACGTCACAAGTTACCCTAATTACGTACCCACAACCTACTTCTACGAGTTCATCCTACCCCAAGCATGCAAGGGTTTTAGCTAGACATAGGTTTTACGTAAATAATAGCAATTGAATAAGTAACAAACATGAACATGATAATTAAGACGAAGAATAGATCAAACATAAACTAGGGTTTAACGAAATAAAAGAATAAACTAAAATTAACTCAAGAAAGAAGTCTCCACGTGTTCAAGAGCAAAAATATAAAGAAACGAAACTAAAAACAAGATCGTAATATGAATTCGTAATGAAAACCTTAAAAACGTAAACGTAAAGCTTGCTTCTCTCCCCCCTCTCCAAAAACGAACTCTAAAAGTCTAAATCTATCAAGTGATGTCTGGTCTCCTAAAAAACAAGCATGAGACGAGTATATATATGCAACGGGCCGAATCTTGAACTCGTGGGCCGAAAAACGCCTTTGAAAAAGCCAAACATGAAGGTGCTCGAGCAGTCCTCCTCGAGCGGTCGCGCTCGAGCATATAGCTCGAATGACACAAGTGCTCGAGCGGTGGCGCTCGAGCTGCTCGAGCGCTGAAAATCTTCTGCATATTTTGGGGCGCTCGAGCAACACGCTAGAGCGCTAGTGCTTGAGTGGTTCACTCGAATGCTCCCAAAATTTCTCCAACTAGTACTTTTCTTCTTCAACACTAACACCAATCGTATTCCTTCGATATCTTCTCATCCGGGCATCCGTTTGAGTCGATTCAAAGTCCTACGAACTCCGTTCTTCGCCCTCGATTCACCTACGAGCATTAAAGAGACAAATTCATCAATATATAGAAATAATGCTCAATTGACTCCAAATACTCGACAAAATCGGCCAAAATTAGGGTATTTCGAGTGACGAATTATGACAATTTCACGCCTAATCAATTACTCATTTGTAAATATTCTTTTAATTGAAATTCCTTTAGTTTTTCACTCATTTTCTCACTCTCAACATCACAAAATTAACATTTTGAAATTCCTAAAAATCAAGTTTCTGGGTTATTTTCATTAAAACCACTAAAAATCAAATCATTGGATTGTTTTCATTCAAATTAACACAAGACTATTCAAATTTATAGTGTCTAATTAATGGAGTCAAACGACACAAAATATCACATTGATGTAATTTTTTTTACGTTGAATGACAAGTTAATTTGTATCCGTAGTGCATCATTATTATTTTGTGTGAGATTCTGTTCGCATTTTTTTCGGTAGCACCAGTGAGTAAAATTGATAGACGTTAACTTATAGTTTTCTTTGTAAAGACAAAAAAATTAGTTTACTTGGAACAAAATTTAAACCAACTTTGTTAGCCTATGTTGTGTTTTTTGTTTTTCCGCATATTTTTTTCCTTGCAAATGCTTTTTTTTTCCTCATCGTTTTAGAGATTAACAAGAGCAACTTATATTTTTTATTGTGTTTGAATAATTTTGGAGGTCAAATATGTTGTTCTTCCTTTAAAATTTGGGAACACTTCACTTTTGTTTTGATCGTGTATATGTTTAAGTGAATATAATTGTGAGTTTATAATTATTTACTTTTTCTTTTTTGTGCTTTAATTTAGGTTAATTTTTTAAAAATGGCATAATTGTCTAGACTTGGGGTATGTTTAGTAATCTTTTAAAATAATTATATTTTTAATGGAGTTTATATAGTAATTGGGGTATGTATAGGAGAATAGCGATTTGTTTAGCCGCGACCTTTTTTTAAGTGAGTTACAGTTCATAACTCTAGCAAGATTACGCTCCCTAATCTCTCGGAGGCTAATTTATATCAGTCCATGTCTTTGCCTCCTCTATTTGTTCACATCTATTATCTAGGACTAGGATACATACACAATATATTGTTATTCATATTGTAATTATGAAATAAGAATAGTATGGTAGGGTATTCAATTTAATTATTTTCTTGCTGATGATCATTTTTCAAATATCGATCTCAATTCTTTAGTCGTGATCTATTTTTTGTTTGTGGGATATATGTTATGGTAAAAGAGATACATGATATGTTTGTGGGGTATATTCTTTAATCATGTTCTATTTAATTTCAATTCTTTAGTCCTATTCAATTCTACAGTCGTGATATCTAATTAAGTTTTTAATGTTTGCAGTTTATCTATGATCGTTCGATTGCTTCTTACAACAGGAAAATAATGGACAAATGGAAAATTGATTGGACGAGATATTTTTACAATTGATTCTTGTATTCTATGACATTATTAACTTTTGGTACCATGTAACTTATATATTAATTTGTGATGACATATATTTAATGTTTTTGGTGTATTTAATTGATGTGTATGTTTAGTTATTTGATGTTTTGGTGTTGAATTTATAAATACTAGTACAAATTTTGATAATTTTGTAAAAACAGGTTTATTAAAATATAAAAAAAATAAAAATCATAAAAAAACTATATATAAAAATTATATAAAAAATCGCGTAAATAAAAAATAAAAAAATATATATATAATAGACAGCGGTTAATAATCGCTGTCTAAGTCTTTACCTTAGACAGCAGTTTATAACCGCTGTCTAAGTGCCTTCTAAACTTATATAGCTGTTTTTTGGAAAGCATTTTTAATCGCTGTCTAAGGGCAAATTTAACCGCTTTCTAAGACCTAATATATACTTAATGAATGGGAAGTGGAGAAAGAATTTGTTCATTTGGGAAGTGAATCTTTGTAATGAGCTTTTGGCCATGGCTATTAACAATTCAGCAGAAACGGACTTGGATGATGCTTTCGATTCAAAACGGCATGCAATATAAATACTAGACTTGGCAGGCATTTGGAGCAAGTTTGTCCCGCTAAAGCTCTTGGAAATTAATGCACCACATCCAACATCGTCTTAATTTTTCATTCACAAAATATAAATACATTTCCGAAATTAAATCGATTAATTTTTTTGAAAAATCAAATTTAGGACCCGTAAATAGACGACTGTCAAATCCATCCACCCCAATTATATATAATTTAAATTGATTTAAACCAATTTGAACAGAAATCATCGTAACAATACATGCATATTCAAACGTAATATTGCACGTACAAGAAACATTAATTTGGAAACACATTTATTAAATCACACCGATGGAATCTAGCTAGCCAGTTATACATCTAGAGACGCGTGCTGGAATCATCGACATAAGTGACATAAAGCGTGTATTCATAAACACCATAACTGGCCACTGCATCGTACGAATAAGTACTGGTGAGTGCATATCCTCGCGCGCCCCGGAACACCCCCGTGCCGCCTGCAATCGCCAGCTCCCGTTCAGTGTACTTGAGCTGATTCCTTCCGAGAACACTAATGGTGCTTCCGTTGTACGCCCCCGACGTGAAAACCAAGTTAACGTTCATTGCCAGGGCCGAGGTTTCCAGGTCGGCGGACGTGATGAGCCCCTGAATTCTCCCGACTTTCTCCGAGTCGTAGGCTGGCTCAGCCGTTAGCAGGTCATCCAGGGCCTTGACTCGGCCGAAAGACGTGGCTGAATTGGAAGTGATGGAGGCTTGTGCAACATCGTACACCGTCGGGTTTATCCCTCCCACCACATCCTGGACATAGAAATGAATCTCAGCTACCTTTTCATGAGTTCCTGCACAAATGTTTTCAAACCATGCTTTTTTGGCGTGTGTGATGCAGGAAAGAACCAAGAGAACAACAATTACTAGCTTTGCCATTTGGTAGGTGGTTTATTGGCTTCCTTAGATTAATTTACGAGAGGGGAATTGGTAGGTATATATAGTAGAAGCATTATATGTATGTACATTAATCCTATGCTCATTATATATATATATATATATATTGTTGTGGAAGATAGATCGTGAAATGACATTATAAAAAAACTGAGTTTTAATGACAACATACCGTATCACAGTTCTATTATTATGGCTTCTCTAGGTGAAAATCTTTAATGATTAGAAATATTCTTTAATGACAATATAATATTTTAGGCGCACACTCATATGTTTCATGTATACTATGCACTCACTCAATAGTTTAAATTGTTTATACCTAAAAGTGTGATTATGTTACACTGAAAAGCAGTTTTAAGTGTAATCTAACCACAATTTCCAGTGTAAACAATCTCAATTATTGACTGAGTGCACCATACACTAAGTGCACAAAAAATGTTATTCTATTATTTAATGCGTTATTAAAGAATATTTCTTTTTCATTAAAAGATTAATTTTTAACTAAAAAAACTATAATGATAGGATTCTTGTTACTAAAAATTAATTTTCTCGTACTATTAATTGAATATTTTTTTTAATGGAATATTAATTTTCTTTAACACTATTTTATGGGGTGCGGCAAAAATACCTTTTTTTAAGGTTTTCATTAATTTCTTGCAAGTTCACTTCTTAAGCTCGTAAGATTGTAACCAACTCTTAATAGATAGTAATATTCAAATTATTATTGCCAATATTTTTTTGATTAATTATTTTTGCACTAGCAATAATGAAATCCACCTAACAACAGTAAAATTTAATTTAAGGCCAACGTGGCCAATCACTACACCATGTGTGTCTAGAACAAAGCATGACTAGGTGTAATAAGACGGTCCCTGTTTCACAGTTGATGATAAGCACATGTATGGTTCAAAATTTCTACATACGTGGCTACAAAACGAAGTCGAACGAAAAGAATTACAATTTATATTATTCGTTCATATATATACACTTTTGTGTTGGAACTTATAAATCATAAAAAATAAATAAATAAATAAATAAATCATCTCCGTTTCTGTTTTATTACATTGGCTCCCCATGTTGACAAGTGAACCAGATTCTCCGATCGGCCCGATTGGAGCTTCTTTGACCCGAGTTAAGTTCAATATGTATAAAATTGACTCAACTTGAAACATAGTGAACTAAATCTGAAATCCTGAAAAAAAAAGAGTTATCTTTTTGCCGTACCATAGAGTATTTATGAGAGAGAAAAAAGTTTATTTTGTCCCATAATTTAATGAGAATTTGATTTTGGTCCCAAAATTTTTAACTTTTCGATTTTTATCCCATAACTTCAAGAGATTGCCCAATTTGGGTTCTATTTTTGCTGGAAAAATGAAAACAACGTCATCTTTTGCTCATGTGCTGACCAAATTTGGGGTTGTAAAGGAGAAAATTGAATATATTTCACAGTAACTCTAGTGAAAATTTATGCTCCAATATATAGAAGATTACAACAAGATATACATAAAAATAGAGAACAACAAATTTCAAAGATACATAAAATATTTACAGCAATTCAAAATTATTTTAATTGATCCTTATCTTGAATTGATTATATCTCTAGAATATTTCTAACCCGTAGGATATTCTCTAATACCCTACTCAAGCTATGCGTGAGATTTTTATCAACGCGTAGCTTGGACCGTAAAAACTCAAAAGCTGGGTGAGCTAATTTTTTAGTGAAAATATCGGCGATCTGAAGTTCAGAAGAAACATATCGTTTTTTAGCTTCTAATTTGTAACGAGCTCTCAAATAAATGATAATCAAGGTCGATATGCTTTGCTCGTTTGTGTGCTATTGGATTTTGACTCATAAATAGAGCACTTATGTTATCACAGAATAACACGGGTCGTGAGGGAGGTAGTGCACGAAGTTCACTAAGCAGGTGAGTTAGCCATAACATCTCTTTTGCAGCCTTGGCTAGTGCATGATATTCAAACTCACAACTCGAAATGACAACAGTTGTTTGTTTCTTAGCACTCCAGGAGGCCAAGTTTCTTCCAAAATATATTGAATAGTCATAGTGGAGCGGCGAGAGTTCACATATCTAGCCCAATAAGCATCAGAATAACCAAGAACAGAGTAATCTGAACAGGGCGAAAAAGACAAACCGTAGTGTATATTGCCCTTAACATAGCGAAGGATACGCTTGACTGCCATAAAAATGGTCATCACTTAGGGAATGAAGAAATTGGCTGACATGATGAACAATGTAGGACAGGTCCGGTCGAGTTATAGTTTGGTACTGAAGAGGACTAACTAGTGAGCAATAGAGAGTTGGATCCTTGAATGGTGTACTAGTGTTGACTAGAGAATTAAAGCAAGCGGAGTGGAAATCGACCTCGAATCAAGTAATGAAGCTCGAGAGAGTATGTCATGGGCATATTTGGTCTGACCCAAGAATAGACCTTTTCCAGAATACATTATTTCGAGATAAAAAAAAATAACTTAATAAACCAAGATCCTTTACCGCGAACTCGGAATGGACACAACGTATGAAAGCCTGCAAAATAGTTGTATTACTCCCAATAACAATAATATCGTCGACATATAATAATAAAAATATAGTAAAATCACGAAGATGAATAAAGAAAGGAGAAGTGTCCACGCTACTACGGACGAAACCAATGCTAGTAAGGAAGGTGCTGAAGCGATTGAAACCAGACACGAGAAGCTTGTCGAAGCCCATAAAGTGTCTTTTTAAATTTGCAGACATGGTTCAGAAAACGTGGGTCAATGAAGCTAGGAGGCTGGGCCATGAACACAGGCTTTTCTAGGACACCATGCCGGAAGGCATTTTTTTACTTCAAGTTGGTGCAAAGGCCAACGACGTTGAACGACAAAAACTAAAATAATCCAAACAATCGTAGATCGAACAATTGGACTAAAAGTATGGAAAAATCAAAACCAAATCTTGAACTAATCCTATCTTTAGAATATTCCTAACCCTTGGAATATTCTCTAATATAGGGGCTTTTCGGTACTCTTGTTGACATGGCTTCCAAGTGGAATTGTTTTTCGTTTTTGAATTTTTTTATTCTCTTTTTCTATGCACACAGGGGCGAACTTACATGGGGGTAGGGTGGGGGTGGGGGTGGGGGGGGGGGGGCAAGTGCCCCACCTAGATTTTAAGTGTTTACTATATATATTTTAATGTCAAATATGTTAGACTGTAAGATATTTGGTTCAACAGTTAGGTGGGTTCTTTCATACTTGGGAACTGGAGTTCGATTCCCATATCTGTCATCTTTTCTTAATTGTTTTGCTTTCTGTGTTATATTTTGTTTCATTTCTATGCTTATTACATTTCTTTATTTTTTTACAATGAAGTAAAACGGTTGTACTATATTTCATACATAATATATTTAGTTACACATTTTACTTAAATATTATTATATAAAAACACAACATACATTGTTAATTTTTTTTAGATTGATTTATTGTGATATGATTTACAAATTAACATAAACTTTTCTTAATTATTTTGCTTTCTGTGTTATATTTTGTTTCATTTCTATGCTTATTACATTTCTTTATTTTTTTTACAATGAAGTAAAAATGTTGTACTATATTTCATAGTAATATTTTTAGTTACATATTTTACTTAAATATTATTATATAAAAACACAACATACATTGTTAATTTTTTCTTTAGATTGATTTATTGTGATATGATTTACAAATTAACATAAATTATTAACTCTTAGTTTCGAAATATTAAAGCGACATTTCCAAATTATGATTTGTACGTATTATTGCGAACTCGTCTCACACAAGACAAACTCTACTTTATACTAATAATTAAGTTCTTATATATTACTCCCTCTGTCCACCAAAAGTGTATGCATTTTTCTTATTTGTTTGTCCATAAAAAATGTGCATTTTCTTTATTTGTCAACAATTACTTTAATTTATACTCACAAATAATTATTTTATTCATATTCTTTACCTTTACTTTATCTACTTTTTTCTTATATATTATGTCCAAATATTGAGATTAATTAAAATTTTATTTTTATATTATTTTTATTTTATTGTGCCCTCCCTAAATTTATTTCCTGCTTTCTCCCCTATATGCACAATAAAACATCAAAGCTAAATCTAGTTAAACACCAGCTTTAGTAATAAGAAAACTATATATTAATGTCAATCCCCCAGACCCACGGCCCACATGGTCTTCTTCCCAAACGTCTTAGCCCCCTCCCTTTCTTCTCCAAAAGTCGTACAAATTATTTCATCAATGGCATAGGGATGGTTGAGTAAGAAAGAAACAATCTCCAATGACACCCTTCATAAACGTTTTTAAAACCTGCTCCGTCATGTTTATAAAACAAGAAACAAATACTTTTTATAATAATCTAAAGAAACCAAATCAAACGCCTTCAAATTGTAAATTTGTTCAGAGATTATAGGGGCATTGGCATTTGGGTACGTTCAATGCATGAGTGAGATCAACCTTCCACTGCAAGGAAATAAAAAATTGCTCACAAAAATTTTTCACAAAAAAATTCTGTAGTAGAATTGCCTACAAAACTTCCGTAGGCAAATTCTTTGTAGGTATGGAATGAAAATGTATATATAATAAAAAAAATTATAGGCAATTTCGTCGACAATCACCATTATGAATTTTTTTATTGAAAATTGCATAATCATATATTAATAACTTTTGTAGGCAATTTTATATTTTTTTATAGTGTTCCTCAGTTTTCTCCAAAGGGCGATGGCCGGAGGACGCCTGATAGAGGAGATGGGTGATTGGAAAGAAGGATGCGTAATGAGGGTGGGCTGGGTGGGGGGAGGGAGGAAGAGGCGTCCTGGGAAAAGATATATGAGCCAGTTATTAGGTTTAGTTTTGATTATTTTTATTATTCATGTGTATAAGAAAAAGAATAAAAAAATTCAAAATGGAAAACAATTCATTTGGTGGCCACGTCAGCAAGGGTATAGAAAAACTTCAAATTTGGTCGGCACATGAGAAAAAAAAACGTCATTTTCATTTTTCCAACGGAAATAAATTGGACAATTTTTATAAGTTATGTGACCAAAAATGAACATTCAATAAATTATGGGACAAAAGCTTGTTTTCTCTGTTGTAAATTGAGAAAATTTATTATTCCAAATTTAGAAGATTTGATGTGGACATTACTAATGGACCAATAACCCAATGAGCTTTATATCTTAGACTAGGGTTTTATTCTTATAAATAGACTATTGTATTCATGATTGTAATCACTCATACACAAGATCATTAGTGAAACTCCTGGCTTGGATCGCCCCCAGACGTAGTCGTTCCCGACGAACTGGGTCAACAAATCTTGTTCCTTTAATTTACGCACTTATTTACAACACGTTATCAGCACGAGTCTCTGCCTGAGATTATACGGTACGCCCTAAATTAAATTTCATATGAATTATATATTTTTGATGTGTACCTTTGCTATGAATTTATTTGATTCATAATTGTATTTGAATTAAATTATTGTGTATTAAATTGACGAGCAACGGCCGAAGTCCCAAAGGCATACGACCGTCGTCGTCCGCCGCCCTAGACGCCGCCGCCGCTCGCATGCAGCAGCCCAACGCGCGCTGCCGCCCGGCGTGCACCGTCGGCGCTCGCGTGCAGCACCCGCGCGCCCGTGTGCCCGTTCGCCCGCGCACTCGCCTATTTGCCGTGCGCCCGCCAACGCCGCGTGCCCATGCCGCCAGCGCCCGTGCCGCCCGCACGTTGCCGCCCTCCGTGCAATGCCCCCCGTCCGCCGTGCGCGACCCACGCGGTGTTTCCCCCGAATTTTAGTGATCTCTTAATCCAATTGCGATTCCGTTCTTGATATCACAAAATCCGTATTAATTTATTTTTGAATCCTGAAATTATTTCGTTAAATTACATTAATATACATGAAATATTTAGCCTTATGAATATGCATGTCTATTAAATTGTATATTTTCCTAGAAATTATTTTCCTGTGATTATCGTAACTAAATTGTTTATGCATGTATATGTGATTTAATTATCTTACGTGCATTATATTTTCGCACATAGTTTATTTCTTTATAGTCCGCATATTATGCCCGGGTAGGCGGCGCCCGGTATTTGTCGGACAGTAAATTTATGTTTTGGGTAGACGGCGCCCAATACTTGTATCTGTGTGATCTAGAATAATTAAATGAATCCTTGTCTCCCCGTTGTCAGTAAATTTGGTCACTTCTCTTACCCATGTCACTTTAATAATTGTAGTGAATAATGTCTGATATTACCAAAAGAGAATTCGTTGAGCTTGCTCTTGATGGTAGTAACTACCTGACATGAGCGCTAGATGTTGAAATACATCTAGCCTCAACCAACCTAAGCGGTGCGATTGTCGATGATTAAAAATCAAACTGACGCCCAGAAGGCGAAAGCTCTGATTTTCCTCAGACATCATCTTAATCAGGACCTAAAAAATGAGTATCTCACTGAGAGAGACCCCGGAACGTTGTGGAAGTCCCTGAAGGACCATTTCCAACAACAAAATGATATACTCCTCCCTCAAGCTCAATACGATTGGTTGAACCTCCGCTTTCAAGACTTTAAGTCTGTAACGAAGTACAACTCAGCCCTACATCGTATTGTGTCTCAGTTAAAGTTATGCAAGCAAACTGTAACTGAGAACGACTTAATCCAGAAGATTTTGTCTACTTTCCACGCAAGCAACCTTGTACTCCGGCAGCAATATAGGGCTAATAACTACACTGTACACTCTGAGCTAATTTCTGCACTTCTAGTAGCGGAAAAGCACAACCAACTCCTTATGCAGAATCATAACGCGAGGCCGGTTGGCTCAAAAGCTGTGCCCGAAGCACATGCTATAGCTCAAGGTAGTACAAGAGGCCGCAAGTGTGGAAGGGGGAGAGGAAGTAAACGAACTCGTAGCAATGGCTGAGGTCGTAGTAACTCCGGTGGTCCAGGTACCTCGAATGAAAATCAAGCTCGGGCTCGTGGAAAGGCTGCACCTAACACGAATCCCGCTACTCAAAAATCTGATAATCAAGATAAGGTTGAGCAGTCCTGCTACAGATGCGGATGCAAGGGCCATTGGTCTCGCACGTGTCGAACTCCCAAACACTTGGTTGAGGCTTACCAAAAGCAGCAGAAGGACGATAAGGGGAAGGCTCCTAGAGTTGAATCTCACCATGCCAGCCTGCCTGAAGCAGACACTGACCAAGACAATGTAGATCCCATGGGCATTGAGCTTAAGGACTTTGGAGATGACGAGTGATTTACGTATTTGATTAATTCTAGTACTTTGTTTTCTGAATAAGACAATTTTATGTTTTTGGATCCTTTCTTTCGGATACTTCATTTTATAAATGATATTATTATTTTAGCTTTGATATGTTTACCTTAAATAGTTGTCCATTGTATTTATTTTGATATTGTTGTTCTTATTTATGGCTTGTAAACAAATTAGCTATTAGGTTTTAACAATTTTCTCTTGCATGATGGACGCCCATAGTGATTTATGTTTGGTAGATAGCGCCACCACTCAAACGATCCTAAAAGATAGGAAGTATTTTCATAACTTGATAGAACGTAAGGGGAGTATAACTACAATTGCCAATGATAGTACGTTGATATTGGGCTCCGGAAGACCTTCCATTATCCTCTCCATGGGTACCGAACTCATAATCGATAATGCTTTATTGTTTCCACAATCTAAGCGTACCCTACTCAGTTTTAGAGACATTAGGATAAACAGATATCACATTGAAAGCGAAACTGAGAACAATAACGAATACCTTTTGATGACTATTACTCGAGGTAACCGTAAACAAGTTATAGAAAAACTTCCTTCCTTCTCCTCCGGATTGTACTATTCCTACATCCGGCCGTCTAGTTCCCATCTAGCGATGCGTATGAAATTTTATGACCCAAATTCCTTTAAATTATGGTATCAGCGGTTAGGTCATCCGGGACAAACAATGATACGTAGGATTCTATCTAATTCAACTGGTCATAATAATTTGAATAATAGAATCCCTCCTGTTGATGAATATATTTGTGATGCATGTTCTAAGGGAAAGTTAATAGTACACCCGTCGCACACTAAGGTTAGACTAGAGTCTCCGGTTTTCCTTGAGCGAATTCAAGGAGACATTTGCGGACCGATTCACCCAGCATCAGGACCATTTCATTATTTCATGGTCCTTATTGATGCCTCCACTAGGTGGACATATGTCTGTTTGTTGTCCACCCGCAGTCAAGCTTTTGCGAAGCACATTGTGAAAACTATCGAGCTTAGAGCTCAATTTCCAGATTATCCAATCAAGTCGATTCACATGGATAATGCTGCTGAGTTTAGCTCAAAGGCCTTTACAGATTACTGTATGGCCCTGGGAATTAAAGTGGAGCATTCGGTTCCCTACGTCCATACCCAAAATGGTCTTGCTGAGGTGCTAATAAAACGTATCAAACTTATCGCGAGACCATTACATATGAACTCCAAACTACCTACTTCATGTTGGGGGCATTCAGTCCTACATGCATCGCACTTAATTCAAATCCGTCCAACTGCATATAATGATCATTCCCCCCTACAATTAGTGTGTGGGAAAGAACCTAACATTTCCCATCTGCGTATTTTCGGATGTGTGATATATGTTCCAATAACAATACCAAAGCGGACCTCTATTGGCCCACAAAGAAAAATCGGTATTTATGTTGGATTTGACTCTCCATCCATCGTGAAATACCTCGAGCCTTTGTTCGGGGATCAACTAACGGCCCAGTTCGCTGATTGGACGTTCGATGAAGATTACTTCCCGGCATTATGGGGAGATTCGAATTCAAAATTGAATGAATATCGGGAGCTTACGTGGAACGTAAGTAATCTTCAGTATCTAGATCGGTGCACTAATCAATCTGAACTAGAAGTTCAGAAGATCATTAACTTGCAAAATTTAGCGAATAATATGCCACACGCGTTCACTGACCATAGAGGTGTAACTAAATCGCATATACCTGCAGTAAATGCTCCCCAAAGGGTTGAGGTCCCAAGCAAAACAAGTAATCATGCCCCCACACGCCAAAAGCGTAAGGGACCCTCAAGAGATAGTAATACACCTAAACGAAAGGCTAGCAAAACTGGTCAGTCGAATGTAAAATCTCTAGAAGAGATACGTCTAGATAACTCAAAGTCTCTAGGAGACGAGTGTCCTAGTAATGAAGCACGTGCACAAAATATTCCATGCACTAGGACCGTGGAACGACCAGAACCAGATACAATGGGAAATGAGGAAGGTCTGGATGACGTAAACATTGAAGTCTCTGTGAACTTCACAGATACGGGAGAAACATACAATATAAATATTATTGTCGTCGACGATACATTTGCAGCGTCAATAGCCCTTTCCATATAAATGATCTAGATCCAAAAACCCAAAACAATCGCTGAGTGCCGGAAGCGCTCCGATTGGGTTAAATGGAAAGAGGCAATTGATGCAGAACTCGCATCGCTTAACAAAAGACAAGTATTTGGCTCTATCGTTCGTACACCCGCGTGTGCTATCCCCGTAGGATACAAATGGGTATTTGTATAAAAACGAAATGAGAACAATACTGTGGAGAGGTATAAAGCGAGGCTTGTAGCTCAAGGGTTTTCACAGAGACCTGGGATTGATTTCAATCAAACCTATTCTCCCGTCATAGACTCAATAACGTTCCGCTACTTAATATCTTTGGCAGTTAAATTGAATCTCCAAATGAGATTAATGAACGTAGTAACCGCGTACTTATATGGATCACTTGATGCCGACATTTATATGAAAATTCCCGATGGATTTGACATTCCTCAGATGAGGGATGGTGAAAACCGCAGTATGTATAGTATAAAACTGCAAAAGTCATTGTATGGCCTGAAGCAATCGGGCCTCATGTGGTACAACCGACTTAGTGAATTCCTTCAGAAGAAGGGATACACATTTGATAAAGCTTTCCCGTGCGTATTCATGAAGAAATCGCAAGATGGTTTTTGCATCATATCCGTCTATGTTGATGACCTAAACATAATCGGAACATGCAAAGAGATTGAAGAAGTCAGTTCAATCTTGAAAGCCAAATTCGAAATAAAATCCTTGGGTAAAGCCAAGTACTGTCTCGGCTTGCAGATCGAGCACCTCCTAGAAGGAATCCTTATTCATCAGTCGACCTATGTAAAGAAGGTATTGGAGAGATTTTATATGGATAAATCTCATCCACTTAGCACCCATATGGTTGTTCGATCACTTGAAGTGGATAAGGACCCATTTAGACCAAGAGAAGATTCAGAATAAATTCTGGGACCAGAAGTTCCTTATCTTAGCGCTGTTGGAGCATTGCTCTATCTCGCAAATTGCACTCGGTTGGACATAGCATTTGCTGTCAATTTGCTTGCGAGATATAGCGCTTCTCCTACAAGGAGACATTGGAATAGTGTTAAGCATGTTCTACGGTACCTCCAAGGGTCTCAAGACCTTGGACTGTTTTATCGTAAGAACCTAGACAAAACCTTAGTAGGTTATGCTGATGCTGGCTATTTGTCTGATCCCCACAACGCCATATCCCAGACTGGTTACATTTTTCTCTGTGGTGGTACCGCGATCTCATGGAGATCGATTAAACACACCATGGTTACCACATCTTCAAACCACTCATAGACAATAACTTTATTTGAAGCCGCAAGAGAATGTGTTTGGTTAAGGTCCTTGGTAAAACACATTGGTGACTCGTGTGGTATCGCTAAAGGCGATACACCTCCCACCGTTATATTCGAAGACAATGCTGCTTGCATCGCACAAATGAATAATGGGTACGTTAAGGGAAACCTGATGAAACATATTTCACCTAAGTTTTTCTACCCATACGAACTCCAGAAGAGTAACGTGATTACCATTCAAAAAGTGCAATCTAGTAACAATCTAGCAGATCTGTTTACTAAATCCTTACCTACGTCTACATTTGAAAAGTACGTTCGTAGTATTGGGATGCAAAGACTTAAAGTGTTGTTGTCTTCAGGGGGGGCGGTAACCCCAAAATAAATCTAGAAGATTTAGATCTAGAAGATCAATAACATTCCTCCCTAACTTATTATTTGGCCGATACCTAGCACGTGGAGTTTTTATGACAAGACATTTATGTTATGTTGTGATGTCAAAGGGGGAGTGTTGTAAATCTAGAAGATTTATTATTCCAAATCTAGAAGATTTGATGTGGACATTACTAATGGACCAATAATCCAATGGGCTTTATATCTTAGACTAGGGTTTTATTCTTATAAATAGACTATTGTATTCATGATTGTAATCACTCATACACAAGATCATTAGTGAAACTCCTGGCTTGGATCGCCCCCAGACGTAGTCGTTCCCGACGAACTGGGTCAACAAATCTTGTTTCTTTAATTTACGCACTTATTTACAACATTCTCATGTACTTATTAAAAAAATTAATGCCCCTTATTTTTATTTTTTCGATAAAATGCCCCAAATACACTAGTTACTCCTTACTCTTTTTAGTTTATATTTATATTTTTATCATTTGATGATGAATTTTTACCCTATCATGTGAGGCAATTTGATAGAGATTATTACAAAATGGTTCCCCCTTAAGTGTTATAATACACATTAGTTCCCCCCTTTTTATAAATATCAAATAGGTTCTAAAATGGGTCCCACTTTAAAAAAAATGGCCCACCTCCCCTACCCACCCCTGCCGTCCACGACCCCCCCCCCCATTTTTATTGGCCTTTCCTCTCTCCTCAATCTCATTTTCAACTTGGCTCTCTCTCTCTCTCTAAAAGTCCCACTCTATCTCTCTAGAAATCTCTCTCTCTCCCACTTATTGTCGGCGCCGCCGCCGCCCTCTCTCTCACACGCACCGGCGGCCCTCCATCTCCCAGGCGCGGTGCCCCTCCATCTCCCACGCACCGACGGCCGCCCTCCCACTCGTAGCGACGCCGCCCTCCCACACGCACCAGCGCCGCCATCCATCTCCCATGGCTGCGGATCTGCAAGGCGCAACGCCGCCTCCCCTCTTCCAGGCGCGGCGCCGCCCTCCCCTCTCCCAGGCGCGGCGCCACCCTCCGTCTCCTAGGCGCGACACCCCTTTCTCTCCTACGCACCGGACGGCTGCCGATCTGCAAGGTTTGGCGCCGCCGATCCGAACATAGGACATCTACCACCGTTGCCAACGCGGTCCAGATTCCGATCACTTTTAAAATTATCTAACCAGTAAGTTGTGTGTGGATTTTTGTGGAAATAGGTTGTGAGAGTTTTAGTTGAGAAGAAGCTCTCTGATTTTGATGAAATATCTTTAGGAGAAGGTAGTTTGTATAATTTATATTTCATTTGACTTAAATTTTGATGCTTTGCTTTTGGAGTGGATCCTGCAAATGTGTGTATCAAATCTGTGTCTGGAGTTTGGGGGGGGGGGGATAAATTTTGTTTTGTTTGTTGTGATTTATTGATGGATTTATTGTTTCATTTTATTTGTAATTTTTTGTTGGATGATAGGACATTTTTTAGGAGAAGAACGAAGATGAAGACATTAGAATTTAAAGAAGATCAATTATTGAGGATGAAGACAGTTTTCAAATTTTTATGTTGTTTGCACTTTTTTTTCAATACAGGCAAAATGTGTATTTCTAGTTATGAATTTGTCAATTTTTAAATTCAAATATGTAATTTTTGAATTTAATATATATAATTGATGAAATGATATATAGGATGTTGTACAACTAATAAAAATAAATTTTGTTTGTGCAAAATATATGTTCAAATTATTACGGTGTAAAATATATGTGCAAAATAAATGATGAAAGTATAAGATATAGGATAATTAATAAAAAAAAAATATATATATTAAGTATATATATTTTTTGTGCAAAATAAAAGATAAAAATATATATAATAATGCACAATTAATACTAAAATATAATATATATTTTAAGTATATTTGTTTAAAATAGTTATGCAAATATTTTATGCCAAAAAAATATGTCAGAACATATAAAATAAATAATTAATAAAAAATTCAAATTAAAGGGGAAGAGGATGGGATGGCATGCAGGGGGTGGGTGGGGGGAATGCAGGGGCATATAAGGAGGGGTGGGGCAGGGGCGTTTGGGGTGGGTGAAAAAGTGGGTAGGTTACCACTAAAAGCAACCTATATGTATTTAACAAAAAGTGAAGAACCAAATGATAATAAACAATAGGGAAAGGAACCTATTTGTAACTGATATAGCTAGCGATCCTATATTAATTAATGGATCTAACACTTTCAAGTTTTTCTTTTCGCACATAATTGTTTTTTCTTTAATCAGGAAATCTTTTTATTGATAACACGTCTTACCAGTTATAGAAGAAGGTGTGACGTACACCTTCACTTACTGAAAAAACTCAAAAGTATCAGACTTTCAATAAACACAAAAACTATTTATTACAACCAGTGATGCAAACTGCCTCTAGGCGGCTGCTAGGCAATAAACTATCATTAATCGACCGAGATTTTAGTGTAATCCGTCTAGATAGACACGCCGTTCATTGTTTTATTTTTTATTTTCCGCCTTGAAACAACGTCGTTTAGAGAATTTTAATTAATTTGATAAATGTGTGTAATTGTTTAGTTGGACTATTTGTATTTAGAAATTAAAATTATGTTGTTAACTTATTATATATTTGTATTTTTCATTTAATTTATATTAATTTGTTGTGTGTGTGTATATATATATATATATATATATATATATATTGATTATTATATATATTATATGTATACACATATATATATTAATTATTATTCATTGAATCCTTGATTTACACAGTTACATATACTAAAAAAAATTAGTCACATTTAAAATGTTATCAAATGATTTTTGACTATATTATTGAGATATATAGGGTAAATTTTTTTAAAAAATAAATAAAAGATAAACTCCTATCGACTAGTCCCCGACTAGGCGGCCTAGGCGCTAAACGTTCCAAATCCGTTCGACTAGCGACTTCCGACTTTTACACCCTTGATTACAACAAAAAAAAAAAAAAAGATTTGAACTCCACATCAAGAAGCTAGAATCTGACCTCCATGCATTCCCTAGTATAGTTTCATCAAATTCCAATAGTTTGTTTTAAGATCACCAAGTATTTTATCAATCAAAACTTGTCCCCCTTAAAATGCACCCGTTTCTCGCCTTTCACATAAATCAAACACCGCATTTCCACATTCTAATCATTATTCATCTCTCCATTTTTCCTCTTCGGATCCCCCAAAACTGCATTGGATTTGTCACCGGATAAGATGATAGGACCAATTTGATCCCCATTCATTTGGCATGTACACTCCATCCAAAAATATGAGCAATAAAACACTCAAAGCATAAGTGCCTCACAGATTCGCTATCAACATTGCAAAACATACTAATATTATTCACGAATGTAGGATTAATGCATGCACAATTCCTCCATAGCAGTTTAAACTCCTTCTTTTGCTCCTGAACTCCACCGTTCTTCCTTGACATCAACTACCGATGCGCGTCCTTGACCTTATGATACTCCGTTCCTCGCTTTATTCCATATCCATATGTTTGGCTCGTCTTGTTATGACTCATAATTGTTAATCATATTCATTAAGTATTTCCAAGTCCCTACCCGTTAACTCCCTCCTCCATTGCAACTTCCACATCCACCTCTCATTTCTCCAATCATCCATCTCCCTAACACTAGCCTCCTTGCAGCTATTCAACTAAATAGTCTAGCAAATATACTTTTCAAAACGTCCTCCCCCACTCAACTGTCCCACCAAAAACTCATCTTCCTCCCTTCCCCTATACACCACTCCAAGAAATAAAAAAAACCAGCTTTTCACTCCTCCTCCATCACCCCTACAACACCCCAACCAAATTTAACAACCCGTGCCCAAAGCCTATCCCTCTTGTTTAAGAATCTCCATGACCAATTTTCAACAAGTGACAGATTACATGATTCCAGATCCTTTACTTCCAGATCCCCCTCTAATTTGGGTTGACAAATAGAACGTCAATTTATAAGTGGCATTTTAGACGAACTCTCACACCCCTTCCCCAGAAGAAGTTTCCTTGCAACGACTCAATTAAACTCAAAACGTTCTTTGGCACACGGAAGATCAAAAGGAGATACGCAGGTAAACAATCAAGCACCGTGAATAATACATAAATGTTTTACCAACTATGTCATGGCTAATACTCACAGTTTGACGTTCCAAACGTAAAATGACTTTTGCCTCGTCACAAGCAGCACCGCAATGACAAAGAGCTCTGACGTAGTGCATAGACGTGAAAAATGGACTACACGTTATATGTATGTAGTCTAACACTAATGTATGTTATGCATTTTGAGAATTCTCATTTGATTCTTTTGTTCGAGAAATTCGTTTCGATTCAATTACGTTAGATAAAAAAACAACATATACATGTAACTAATTTATAGGTATGTCCATTATGTGGGAAATATATATAATGACAATTAATTGGCCTCATAATGACATTTAATCTCATTATTTCATTTTGTAACATCATCATTAATAACATTAATGCTATAATGTAAATGGCAGTTGCAACCATTTTGAAACATCAATGAATCTGGACGTTCTCTAGAGACATTATTGCATCCGAACATAATTTATGACTTTAAACCTTCCACAGTCAAATACCATCGAGTATACTAGAGATTTAATAGACGTGATGTCTTGAATTATTCCTCCTTGATGTATACCGAGTCAATACTGTAGACACGATAAGGTCTCGACATATTTTAATTCTCACATTTTGAAATCTAAAACACGTTCTAGTTTGGGTTTTAAAATCTGGTTTTTAAAAACCTAATAATACCTCATATAAATAATTTATAAAATCTATCACTATTGTTATGTTCTCACTCTACCCACTATCTATCCACGATCAATCTATCAATTATTTATTATTATATTTTTCATTATTTAATAATACAACATAAAGTTAAAACCTACCCTACTTAAAACCTAAAAAGAACACAGATTTTAAAATCCCCTAGATTTCAAAAACCACTGGATTTTAAAACTGGTTCTTAAAAATCACTTAAAATCCAAAAAGAACACAACCTTAGTGTTGTGCTCTCTAAAAAATGATCAGTTTACCAAGTTTTTTCAATTAACATTTACAACTCAATTTTTTCATTGAACCAAGATTTTGAGATCTCCTGCCAACAAGGTTGGGTTACCACTGTTCAAACTTTATTTTGTGGATTTTAGACCCCTTATTTCCCACATTTTATTTATTTAATCTTGGCTAGCCCTGACATCTCAAATTCGTAATATTATTTTATTTTATTTTTACACCGAAATTTGGTTTTGTGATTATAAGTACACTAGTGCGTATCCTCGTGAAATTTGTGGACTGGAAAAAAATATTATTTTTATTTTCAAATTATAAATATAAATATTTTTATTTTAAATATCTTGTAATTTCGATATAATATTAAACGTCAATTCAAATTATTTAAAAAAAATTCAATTCCCTACTAAACATTACATGTATACGTGTATTTTGAAAAAAAAAAATATATATTAAAAAAATTGAAAATTTACAATATCATCGTATTATACATGGTAAGATATTGTATATCATGGCAAGCTTTTTTTTGGAAATAATATGTTATTTCAATGACAATATATTTTGGGTAGCAAAATTTGGTCCAAAAAAAAATTAATTTTATAATCTATTATCTATGGTAAGATATGGTATTGGGTGACAAGATTATTTGAGAATATTGTCATCTTATACGTTACAATATCTTTTTCAAAATATTTCAATGTCCTTTTAGAAAATTAGCATATATATATATTTTACAAAATTATTTATTCCAAAAATATATATTATTGTATTATACATGGTAAGATATTGCATTTCATGATAATATTTTTTGGGAATGATATGCTATTTCAGTGGCAATATTTTTTGGATAGTAAAATTTTGTCAAAAAATAAAAAAGTTACAATCTATTATCCATGGTGAGATATGGTATTGGATGACAAGATTTTTTAGGAATTTTGCCATCTTTTACGTGACAACATCTTTTGCAAAAAAATTTAATATCCTCCTACAAAAATTAGCATATATAAATATTTTGCAAAAATAAATTCCAAAAATATCTAAGTAAAAAAATCATTGAACTGTAGAAAAAATATTTGTTTTACATCTTAAAGGACATGGCGGCGGCGCCGAGACTGTTCAATAGATGATGATAAAAACTAAAAAAGGAGGCGAGAAGAAAAAAACCTAAGACCAAGAAAAATACTATAAAAAATCAATATCATACCTTCGATTCAAGGCCGCGGTATCCGATGCTGTTTGAGGCGGCGGGAGTAGAGCAGCGAGGCGGCGCCGGTTTATAAATAATCTGATAGGAAAGGGATGACGGAGTGAGAAAAGAATAGAGGAGAAGCGGTGGCGGTTCGGGATCTACATGCCATGGATTTATCCCTATTTTGCATATCCGCTTTTGACGCGCTCGCTAGAGTCTACGATAGATGCCGCCACTTGAATCACTGGGCTAGGCGGAAATTGCTTGAGATGGGTTCGGAGTAGGCACAATGATCAATCAAGTCTGAGCAATGATGGTGCGTAAGTAATATTGGTGACGACGATGCCGGCTGTAATAGTGGAGGCGGCGCCGATGATGGCTGCAGTGGGGGAGAGAAACAAGCAGCGTATTTGAGAGAAATGGGACGGTGTGTGTGATACTCTTAATAAGAGATTAATAAAACCTAAATATAAAGTGAATGATTTAGATTTAATTTTGTGAGATAAATGATCGAGATCAAAACTTAAACCAACTTTTAATGAGGGCGCAACATTTTGAAATGAAGAGATTTAAGACATACCACATCAACCTAAGAATACGGTGGTGTTGACACATCATCTTGGAGATTGGAAATCATAATCATAATTATAAATATATAACATCACTAGGTTTTCCATATATAGTTTAAGCGTCATTTTATCTTGACCGTTGATCTTTTTTGGTATTTTTCGTATTAACCATTGGATCATTTTGTCTACTTTATATGGAATTCTTTTAATGGCTGCATTTATTATTTTTAATGTAATTGATGACATAGTTTATTGCCTTTGTATTATACCTTTCAATGTGCGACCGTTACAATTATTTTACCTATATATATGTGTCTCCATTATTCATCCATTCACCATTGATTTATTTGACCTTTTGTTTTGTTGTTTGTTTGTCTTGCTGGAAAAAAGATTGTAGTTACAGAAGTATGGAGTTTCTTATCAAACTCAGGGGGATATGGATTTTTTAAGGTCTATTGTTGATCAACATCTTGTTTTGTTGGAGTGATATGTCCGATTGGCTATTGTATATACGTCTTGATTTTTCTTTTCTTTTTTCTTTCAGTCGTGTAGACCATACTAAAAAATGTATCGTTTGTGGACTATAATATTGATAACTTTGTATCATTTTTTTTAAATCAAGCATTTTATATCTCACAATCTTTTTTGCAAGTCTAATATATCTCATGAGTTTGTTCAGGAGTCTATATTATTTGTAAATTTCATTTGGCAATATTAAATTGTGCTTCGTCAAATAATGCATATAATATATTTTATTTAGTGTTAAGATTGTTGTTTTAATAATCAATACATTTAAAAATTGTTTCTAATACTTTATGCGATATAAAAAATAGAAAAAAAGATTGAAGAATGGGAATGGTTGAACAACTCTATTCGGTTGTCATGAATTCTATAATTTTCCCTTCATTGAAGGGTGGCTAATTCACAAGGACTGGTGTATTTTTTAGGAATATTTTAAATTGCATTTCTTTTATCATATTATAATTATATTGACTAGAGAATGGAGAGTTATGTACAAAAAAATAGAGATCTAGCTAATTGTGTTTGCAATATAAGTTACAACGTTCCCAAGAATAGGGGATCATGATTTGATCATAATTTAGGTTAGATTTTTATTTTATTTTATGATTTTATGATTAGATTTTTTATTTTATTTTTAATATTATAAAATATTTATAGGATATTCTATACGTCAAAACATATATTTATTTTTTAATTATTGTATACTCTTCTAAATATTAGTTAAGCTTAATAATCATTATATCTTAGTATACATTATATGTTATTCTTTATTTTTAATCGACATATTTGTATTTATGTTGTGGAATATATTATCACAACATGTATATATGTTTTTTTAGTGGGCACAACATGTATATGTTAGATTCTGTATTTCAAAGCATATTTAGCAGAAATCAACTAATATATGATTTAAAGGATTAGATTAAATTAATTATACAATCTTTATTTAATAAGTAACAATGTATCTTGATATTTATGATTTGGTCAAATTTAATTAAGACTATCTAATTTTCTGTATTAATAATGCATAATTTAATGGATTAAATAAATTACCTTAATTGATGTCAATTAAGTTAAAACCATATATATATATATATATATATCAATACTTATATATAGACCAAGCAATCTTTACCTATGTGTCATATGTGGTTTTTCTCTTTTTTGCTTTATTTTGCTTCTCCTTTAGTCATGTTCGGAATTTTGATCTTGTCCGTTGGTTTTCTATCTTTATTCTCATGCGTTCATTTTGTTGAAGTTTATCTATAAATTTCTAATTTTCCTCACCATTTTTAATTCATTGCTCCACTTCCTCCTCTCGGTCTTCAGATTCTCATTCTCTGTCATTTATTACTTATACGTTTCATTGTTCCATCTGTTCGTATTGTTTTGTGGTAGATTCCCTAATGTTACGTTTTGTCCCCCCTCCCTCCCCCCCC
Organism: Ballota nigra; assembly: GCA_947034835.1. NCBI lineage: Eukaryota > Viridiplantae > Streptophyta > Magnoliopsida > Lamiales > Lamiaceae > Ballota > Ballota nigra. The sequence goes on from OX344721.1 coordinate 32,729,651, forward strand.
CCCCCTTCTTTTTTTGCAGGGTGGTTTTCTTTGTATTTGCTGTTGTTGTATCGACCAGAGCGTTTGTTGGTCACTTGGGATGGAGATTTCATGTAGTTTGTTAGCCATCTTTGTAGATTAGGTAGTGTATTTTTAATTTTATTGTTGGCAAACTCTTTTTTTTGTTTATGTACGTAGATGTTTGTGTGATTATGTAAAAAGAAGAATCCACCATTTGAATAATTCAAATGTGATTTTGTATAGAGGAGAATCCACAATTTGAGCAATACAATTTTGTTTGATTGCCAACATATTTCTGCTTCTAATTCCATTTTGTTATTTTTTTTCCAAGCGTGCTATTTATTTTCTGATGTATTTATTATTTGGGACGGAGGGAGAATTTGATACTCCCTTCATTACAATTTAGACGCAGAAACTAACAAAATAAATAGATATACAATTCATATTCATTGTGTTCATCTTCAAAACTTTTACAATTACTTTAGTTAATTGTTTGAGCATACTGCGTCTTTTGTTCCATTTTATTCGAGGCCTTAGACATGCATTGATTGACGCTGCACGTTGATGATTGCATTGGAAGCAGTGAATTCTTATTTTGTGTTGTTCTTAGATTGTTAAAATTATATGGACGTATTTTCCTAATTTTTTTGCTAGCGTTCTACGAGTATCCATCGGTGTATTGTACGTTTTCATAAAGTACGTGTACTACGGGTATCCTTCCGTGTATTGTGCGTAATTAAGACACAGGTATCATTTTGGATGAATGCTAAAAATTAGGAAAGTATGTATTTAGCTAGGACGTTTTGATTAATGTAGTGATTGAACAAATTAATTTTTTTGCTAAATCATGGAAATCAATTTTGGGAATCGGGTTTTATCCCAAATTTTTAAAACTTGAATACAAATCACATTCTTAGCCTTGAATTTTTTTTTTATAGTTTTGGCGTTATATTAGATTATTCTATTTTCATATTTATTTCTCTCCTATGTACAATGGTTTAATTAAATGTTATTTTTTGTGATTTGCATGAAATTAGGCTCAACCTAACATGTTAGTAAAAATGAACGGCCGTTTGAGCGTGATTACTGATCTAGGAGTGTATTTCAATTTTGTTGGTAGCTCAAGTTGTTGAGGCCACCACCTAAGACCCAGAGGTCTTGGGTTCGAGACACGGAGAGGGGATTTATTTCCCTCTTGTGGTGGGGTGGTTGTTCCCCTATTGTGGTGGGGTGGTGTTCCCCTCTTGTGGTGGTTGCGGTTCTGGCTGCAGTGCGGTTGTGGTTCGGAGTTGCGGGTTCGGGTGGTCCCCCTCTTGTGGTGATTGCGGTTCCGGTCTACAGCGAGATGAAAAAGATGTTGCCATGTACCCGGTGGTCGAAGGAACTATTGTAATTGATTATGTTAGGAAACTATTGTAATTGATTACCTTTCAAAAAAAAAAAAAAATTCTTGATTGAGCACACTGCAATTAATGCTATTTTTTTTTATGGCGATGACATATTTGAATTGCATTGACCATGCTGCCAAATGACCAATTAATAGAGAAATTAAGAAACGGCTGATCGAGTGCATCTATTGTAGTTAATGATTGGTTATCTTTCCTGTTGTAGTGTTCAGTGTGGCTAATGACCAAGGGGGGACATTGTTAATATTTGGTTGACTCCTCTTAGTTTTTTTTATTAATTATGTGTATTTATTGAATTGTAATTAATGTTTTTGTTATATTCTTTTTGGCAATCGAATTGGGGTAAGATTGTTTGATGTAAGTTTTTTGGAAATAGCAATTTTTTTTAGAAATGAATTGTTAATTAATATTTTTGAGTATAAAATAATTTTTTAGAAATTGTATATTAATATTTTTTAATATAAAGTAATTTTTTAAGAGATGAGTTTAAAAAAGTGGTATTGCTTTTGGTCATTTTAGGAAATGGGTAAACAACAAAACTTTCATTTTGGGGGCTTTTGGGTAAACAAAATTGAGACGGAGGGAATAATATTTTAATTTTATCATGTATCATATATATATTTTTCGTAATATATTTAAAAAAAATACAAAAATATATTTAAATCATTATTTTTTGTATATACAATTTTTTTTTCAGCTCGCGAAATTCGCGAGGTTTTATCTAGTATATATATAAACATAAACGTATATTTTAGCTCCAACATAATTTATAATGAATGGAGTACTTAACAATTATTTATATTGCTTTAAATAATTTAACAATTTTTATAAATGATATAACCATATATTGGTTTATAATGTCTCTGAACGAAAAAATATATACTTTATTATTAGGTACAAACCCGATTAATTTGAAAGTTATTTTTTTAATTTGAAAAATATTACGTACTAATATATATTGTAGTCCAAGTACTTTTTTTTAATGCATATATTATGTATTTCATATTAACATGGTTTCATCATTAATTGTTTCATTAAGTTCATTACCATGATTTCGTCAATTTCGTACGAACTCTTAAATCAATAATTATTGTATTAATAGATTACTTATTGTACAACTCTTATAATTACATCAAAGGATAATTTAATTACAATTTTTATTTCTATACTCACACTTATTTCTCCCCATACAATATTTTTGTCTTATTCCTTTACCTTAGTTTTCAATTTTTACCTTGGTTTTAGTCCATAAAAAGCAAGGGAGTGTTTATTTAGTGTTGGACATATTCCGATGGGGAATTGACTTCCCCCATCCCATTCACCCGGTCAACAAAAAAAAGAATTCCCTACTTCAATTGAAATGAGAAAACTGAAGCTTTTTCTACTCATTAATTTATTTATTAACTTTGTTTCCATATGTTATCGTGGATAGCAGTCATCATTGTCATTCCCTAAAACTTGGAAAATAACACAAATTTGATCTTATTTTAGGTCTTTTAGCCTGTGTTGTTAATCAAAATTAAAATCAACATGCATGTATATGTGTATTTCTTTTGAATCCATCCATATATATATCCGTATTCTACCTCAAAATACACACACAAATATATATACATATTATATTTTATATATATATATATATATATAGTATATATAAGTCAATTCTCGATCTCATCTTCAGTTCATGTTTTTGTTTTTTGATAAGGCAGATTTTTTTTTTGTGTGTGTGTGTGTAGATTAACTCGATATTTTCATAATTGATTTTTATAGACCAGGGGATGCGATTAAGAGATGAGTGAAAAGAGAGATTGATAGGTGATAGAATATTGATTTTTTCCGAAAGCAAGAATATTCAATTAGATACATGATTAAAGTAAATTAATTAAAAGAAATTTAATATCTCCTCTATATTGCACATGTCAGAAATTTAACATTTGTAACAAGTATTTGACATAAATAGATATCCAGAGTTCAAATTCAATTTTAACAACGAGAGAAAAATAATACTGCAATGATTTTGAATCGTTGTTGTTAAAGTGGAATCTATTCAAAGTCTCAAATTAATTAACTGATCTAGAAAACAAAATTAAATAATTTTATTCTTTTGCAAAAAGAATTTTTTAATATACCATCTTTTATTTAAATTAATATCACTATTTATTAAAATAATCACTTTTCAGAAAGTTATAACAATTTAACTTAATTAAATAAAGACAATATCACTTTTTAATTTTCGGCTGACGAGCGAGATTTCTTATTAATAGATGAAAATATCACAAAATCGACGAATTATCTACTCATGGGAAATTGAATAAATATAGTCCTTTTCGCCATATGCAATTACCGAGATAATCTCATGCAAAATTCTCAAATACATAAATATTGTCAATTCTCAAATAATGAAGAAGAAAATTGTAAAACTGCTGAAGTGATAATTTATGACTGATTTTTGACATATTACACAATTAGTTCCCATCATATTTAACAATAAAACATGACATTTTCCAATTATAAGAAATATCACTTAATTTGTAATTTAATTTTATCGTTTTAAAAATATAATTTTTTTTTACATAAATTGTACAAAAATTACATACTTCTTTTTGCGAAGAGTATCACTACCCATACTCAAGAACACTCTAAATTCATCTCACTTGCTAAATATATCCCAATAAATTTAAAATTTAACATGTATTACTAAACAAAATCCATTTCGTTCATTCTTGTAATATCCTTCCTTAAAAAAAAATCCCAGAATTCCATATGTTCATTAATCTCTCTTTTCAAAATGAGAAAAAAACTTGAATATTCTTTAGCTTCAGATTGAAATTTGAAAGAAAATTTACAACACTTACATTATAATATCACTGACCAGATTATTGATACCCCTGATGAGATTATTGATATTCCTAATTATATATTTGATACTTTAAAATTGTTTCATGATAAACTTATCATGAACTATTTTCATATAATACTTTGTCAAGTTGATCATTTGAAAATTTTAATAATAACATTAACTCTATTTTATATAATTGTTTTAAAAATAAAGAAAGTTTATTTTTTAATTAAAAATCAAATGTGGAAATTATTCATTCTTAATCAAATTATATACGAATTTGTTTATAATATAAAAAAATTATGATTTTTATTTTAGATCTAAGATATTTATTTTTGTTATATTTATTTTAAATTATTTGTTATTTAATTTTGTTTGAAATTTTAATACCATTATTAATAAATAAAATGATTTCTGAAAAGTTTTAACATAACATTGACGTTATTACTATGTAACTATTTTAATAGAGTAAGTTTTGTGTGGGATCGTCTTATAGTATGAGATTGATACCGTTTGACCCACTTTTAACTTAAAATGTGTGACTTATTAACTAAAAAGTTGTCACTTTTACAAAGTGATAATTTTTTTAAAGTGACTTATCACTTTTCTTAAAAATCATTGTCACATTTTATTATAATCTTGTCACTTTTTTTAATGGCTTAATTGTAATAAAATCACCACATTTTCGCAAATTGCAATATAAGCTAAACTTTTGAATTTTGAGAAAATAAAAATAAAAATAAATAATAATAATCAGTTTTATATTTATTTACAATTTAAAGTTCGGGCAATTTGTCCCTTGCCCGAAAGCAGATCTGTACATATAAATACACAATCATCGCCTTAGTAAGCATCCACATCATTAAAACAAATTAAAAAAATAATAAAAATACAAATTTATATTATAAATAAGTTTAAATATAAAAATTAATTATATTTATTAAAATTAAAATACTTATTTTTTTGGAAATTTTAAAAATTAATTAATATTTTATAAAATGAATAAAATTCAAATAATTTTAAAAATCAAATTTCATTTAAAAAATCATAATGTCTATATTCCAGTCAACAATACACATTCAAAATATCTCAACTCCAATTTGAATATCCTATAATTAATTGAAGAAAATAAATTAAATTAATCCCCGATCTCTTTCAGTTCTTCATCCCCAAGCATACGATATATCCGACAACTCTGCAGATAGTATTTCCCATATCTATCTTCATCCCCTTCCTTGCAATTTTCAAGTTCAAGATACTGGTTCGAGGTAAATATCTGAGATATGCAATATTGAAGGAAACAATTTTAAAAATAATGCAGGAGAATTTTTGTTCGATTTCTGGATAAATTAAAATTGTATTTGTTCAAGAAAAAAAGAAATTAGGTTTGATAATGATTTTAGGGTTGGAGTGTAACACCCCGTCCCGTTTTATACATTTTATATTCCTAGAACCCTTATTTTATATTATTATCTTTGTTTCTTTTAATTTTATTATTTTGTGTGCTATTGTGTAATTTAAATATATACCCTTTTATAAATTCCTAACTTCGAAGAAATGAATCGAATCTTTCAAACGAATAAAGGACTAGGAGAAATTAAATAATCAAGTTTAAGTTAACGATTTCGATCCGTTTAATTTATTGATAAAAATATACATTTATAATTCAAATACAATAAAATATTAATTAAGTTTTAAAATTGTATTAATTATCGAATCGGGATTAAACACGTGAACCAAACGATCCCTGAACTGTATTAAGTGGGAACGAAAATACCTTAAAACAAAGGGGATCCCAACCACATAATTTACTTTCTCTTTTTAAATTAAATTCATATGAGAATTAATCCCTGCCACATATTAATTCCTTCCTTTAAAATTAATTAATTAAGAAATTAATTTCCCAACAAATATCCCTTTCTCTCTATCCAATTAACAAACGCGTACTCTCCTTCCTCAACCAAAATTCCCAATTTTCACTCATCTCTCTCTCGGCTTCCAAATTCCCTCTTCCTCTCTCTAAAATCAGATCGTCGTTCACCGTCATCCCCGGCCGAAGCACCGCCTCTCAGCGCCGATCGTCCACCACCACGAGCGCCAATCATCGCCTCTTGCCCCTACCACACGAAGCCAGCGATCGTCTCCCTCCAGCCGAAGAGTAGCGACGCCTTCCTCTGTTCCAGCCGAAGCATCGCACAGCGCCGCCCTTTCTCCACCATTCAAAACTACCTCGCCGCCGTCCTATTCGCACAGCATACAGCCGCCGCCGCCTTCGCTCCCAGGACGCAGCGCCGCCGCGCCTCTCACTCTCTGCCGTCGCCCCTCTTCAAGAAATCAGCCGCGCCGCCGTCTCTTCCCGCTGAAGCCCCTTCCACAGCGCCGTCATCGCTCCCAATCGCGCCGCCGCTCAGTGATCGCACAGCCACCACCGATCGAAGCGGCGACACTGCTTCCCGGTTCCAGACGAACATCAGTCGTTCGATTATTTCTTATGTGAGTCCTGTTATTGTACTTTTCCGAATTCTTTCACTTAATTCCTCTCTCGATTTAATCTCATGATTTCATCCTCTTCGTGTCTAATCGCGATACCGTCATCTCTTCATATTTTCCGATGAAGCCAGGAAGACGAACTGCTGCCCGTTCTTTTTTGGAGAAACCGAAACCACGCTGTTAGGCCGCTCAAATTTATCCGACGAGTCACCAAACTACGCCGTTAGGCTACCCGATTTGGGACTCGTAAGAATTGCTAACTTCTCTCTAATTCTCCTAATAGTTGGAATATGAATGATCAGTTTTAGTCCCTGTTGAGACTTTGTAAGTTTAAGAATAATTATTTTTGGATTGGAGCCTGTGAGCTTTTAGATGGACTTTATTATTGATTAAATTCCTACGGACCTTGTTGGAAATAGCCGATTAGTATTGTTGGATTAATGGTTGGTATTATTGGTTAAGCTGGTTGGTGTTATTGAATTGATGAATTAGTGTTGTTGGCTTAGTTGGTTAATATTATTGAATTAAGTTGTTTAGTATCATTGAAATAGTTGTTTGGTGTTATTGGATTAGTGGATTAGTAGTTGTGGTTTTCTTTTGATGTAGGGAGGGATCTTGTTTTTCTTTAAGGTCTCCTTGTTCTCTTATTTTAGAAAAGTATTTAGTACGGTTAAGTTTCGGAACTAATAACCTATTAGTTGAATTTGGGTAAAAAGGAACGAAAAAGATAAGTATTTAATATTCAAAATTAGTAGAAACAAATAGAAAAGAGTTTTTGAGAAATTAATATAATTCTTTTAAAAGTAACACTAATCAACTTTAGAAGTATTATTAATATTAAGAAAAGAAGAATATGTTTATATATTATTTTAGTTTTATAATACAAACTTCTTAGAAAAGTCAAAGTTTATTAATAAGTTTAATAAAGAGATTTTTTTTTTATAAAGATATAAATTATATGCAAGAGTTCTTTTAAAATAAAATATGGATTTTAGAAAGAATAATATTAAACTTGAGACTTTTATTATATTAATATATTACTTAAATATATTTCTTTTCTTTTAATTATTTTCAAGAAAAATATTATATGGATATACTTTTAAGTATCAAAGCCTTTAGTTATAAAAGTCTAAGATATTAAGAGATTGTTTTATAAAGATCGAAATAGTCATACAACAAAGATATTAGTAAGTACACTCCCCCAATACACCAACCTTTTAGAAGTGGTGTATTTACCAAGATAGTTTGTGTTTTTTTAAGTAGGTCTTTTTTCAATAGGTCTATAAGATAACGATCTCCTCGATTCTCGTAACACAAACTCTCAAGTTTTCCTAATAATTCAAAGGTCAACTTTTAATCAAATGTTTTCGTACTAGGATTCTGTGCAAATCAGAATACGCACGAGGGATCTGACCTTCTGTTTGTATATCACTCTTGGGACGTCTCTACTATGTGAGTTATCTTCCAAAGGAATTTCAAGACAGTTGTAACTTAGCTATAAAGTTAACAGGTGGGTGATGATCGGTTGTTTGATCTGCTAATAATAACGTTGTGCCGGTATTTTCTGAACTCGACTAAATCAATCTAAAATAATTAATCCAACATAAATGTAACACCTATTATATAACTGTTTGAATTATGTGATATGACTATATATGATATATAATGCTTGTTGTTTTGTAAATCGATCATCATTGTATGAGTAAATACCTTATGTGAGCATGAATCAGTTCAGTTGTCAATCAAGTAATTTTCTCTATAAAGTTTGATGTGTCAGTTTTATGGAAAGTCAGTAAGTACGGAGTTGGGATCGAGTTTTTAATCCAACTTTTGGGGAGCTGTCGGGGACGCCCTAGGAATGTAGGTTGTTGATTCAAACATATCTGGTCCCGGGGTCAGCCACCTACGTTGCGCACTGGGAATAAGGTCATTGATGGTTTGCTATTATTTTTAGGGTTGTTGTGGTTGGATGAAGTGAGTTTGATGGTGGTTGGAAGGAGTAAGTTTGTTGTGGTTGGAAAGAGTAAGTTTGTTGGAAGTGGAATGGTCGTACGAATATGGTTTGACATTTATGACAATATGTGAATATGACTTTGGGCTTTGCCCTAATGTGAACCAACTTGTGTTATTTCAATTATATTATGTGAAATATGTTTAATACTGATTAATTATTATATAAACTGTTCTTCTATGGAATATTGTAATCTTGTTTATATGTAAAACTGATTAAATGTAATAAACATTTTATTAATGAGTATAACTTAATATATTTCGGATTTACCAATCCTATGACGTTGCAAATCACCCATACATGAGAATTCAAATCTCACGCCCCATTTTTACAACCCTTGCAGATTACGATTTCGTGGAGCAAGGACAGTAATAGGGACGACACGGAGTTCCCCGCTTAAATAAAATATTACTGTTAATACTATATTTTATGTACACATATATGTGTGTGAGATACTTATTAAAATTATTCTACTCATTTCTTCCGCTGCATAAAACTCATCATCTCTCATTTCTGTTATATTTCCTTCAAAAAATTTATAGTTCGGACTTTTGATCACAATAATACTTCGAATCCGATATAATTAATATATTCTGGATTCGGGGCGTTACAGGTGGTATCAGAGCCTAGGTTCAAAACTTTCGGACCAAAACCCAAATCATTGTTTTCATCAAACCAGAATTCTCTTTCTTTATTAAATTTTCTTATCATATAAGTATAGATCACTAATTAAATCACTTGAGGGGAAATGTGTCTCCTATTACCGTCGGAAGCTCCTCGAAGGTATGTTCTTATTTTATTTTTTAAAAGTGCTTAAAAGTTTATGACTTTGCGATGAGTTGACTTTCATAACAAAACTACAATCAAAAGATCGCGAACTCGATACAACACCTACGAGGTGTAGAAAGGACCACAAAATACCGTTTATACTACTATTGAAATGCAGATAATTAGTGAATGATAGAAATAAATATATTTGTGTAAATTTATAAACTTCATAAATGAAGTTATATGATTATTTGAACTATGTGCTTTAATTGTTTAATTTATGTTTCTGCATAACTAAAAATTTGACTAGGAATTTCCTTTCCATATAAGAATCCATCTAAGATAGTTATATCCCGATAATTAGAAGACACTTAGCTAACCTTAGAATCTGTCAGTGTGTTTATAACCTAGTTCACGAGACTACGTGCAAAGGCAAGAGTCAATCCAATATCCCACGATGAGACATATTTGACAACCGTGATTCGTTTTGCCAGAAGGGTTACTGACTTGTTCTCCGCCCTATCGCTGTAAGACTACTCGAACGGACAAGAATAGAAGACCCAGTTCAACGGCTCCACATTCACTTGGAGACATACCTAGAAAAAGTCGACGATGGAGATTTCCGTATGACAATAGCGATCAGTCAGAGTGATCAAATCCTTTTAAACAGTTATCCTTTTGATGTAATCACAAATACGTACAACATAGATGTGCCACCCTTTCCTGACATATAGTAGTAGTCAGACGTATGACCGTTTTACTTATACCATAGCAGCATAGCTTTAACCCACTTCTTTTGTCGCTCGTGGTCTGTACTAATGTGAGGATACGATGCGCCTAGGTATTCTATGCCGTAATGTAAAGAGACTGACTCTGTAGAACCAAAACTTTGTAGATATATATATACTTATTATGTGCTCACTGCTTGTCAATGTGCTTTACTTGCTTTATATATATTGACTGTCACATATTTTATCTGATTATCACTTAATGACACATCACTGGTTCCTAGTATACTGTGCGAATGTGAGCACTGTACCATTGGGGCCCCGATGCGAAGCGGTAAATTACGTACCACACGTGTTACAGTGCTAACGTTGTGTTAACTTGGTTAATCCAGTTATGTTTTTATAACTTTCTCACACCTATACATATCGTAAAAATATTATTCTTTTTCGATTAGAACCACCTTTAGAATGGCACCAGGACGTAGACATGGACGACCCCACGTTAACCCCATTCCTGTACCAATGAATCCTATAGGACAAAACCCACCTCCTCAAGCTGAACCTGAGCCACTTTAGTAGGCCACGCCAGGAAATGTCTGGAACTACTATGGAAATTGAGGGCCGAATTAGAAGTTTACCCCTAATGCTAAGCGACCACTTGATAGAGCCCGATCTTCACATCCTTGAGATGAAAATCTTTGACACAATCTTAGGCATTGACTGGTTAACAAAGGACAAAGCGATAATAGAATGCGCAGAACGTGATATCGACCCCGAAACCCGTAATGGTCAACACTTCACATTTCATGAAATCAAGACCAAGAAGAAAACCAGAGTAATATCAGCAATCCAAGCTGCAACAATATTATGAAAAGAGAAATATCAAGCTTACCTCATCCACATCTCAATAGGAGAGAAAGATGATAAGTTGCGCATCAAGGTGCCAATCGTGAATGGATATCTTGACGTGTTTCCCGAGGAATTAATTGGGTTACCTCCGGATCGTCAGGTAGAGTTCTCCATTGACTTGATACCTGGGGCAACACCCATATCTAAAACACCCTATCGAACAGCGCCAAAGGAATTAGAAGGACTGAAGGATCAACTGCAAGACTTTCTTGAAAAGAAGTTCATTAGGCCTAGTGCATCACCATGGGGGGCACCCATTTTGTTCGTGAAAAAGAAAGATGGGACTTTCCGTATGTGCATAGACTACCGAGGTCTCAATCAATTGACCATTAGAACAAATATCCTCTTCTGGGGATAGAAGACTTGTTCGACCAATTGAAGAATGCTACCATATTCTCAAAGATCGATCTGAGGTCTGGTTACCACCAACTAAGGGTCAAGAGCGAGGATATCCCAAAGACAGCATTCCGGACTCGGTATGGACATTACGAGTTCATCGTGATGCCTTTTGGAGTAACAAATGCTCCGACGATCTTCATGGATCTGATGAATAGAGTGTTTCATCCTTACCTGGACTAATTCGTCATCGTCTTCATTGACGACATACTTGTGTACTCTAAGAACAAAGAGCAACACGAAGAACATCTCAAGGCAGTCTTAGAGACAATGAGACGAGAGAAGTTGTATGCCAAATTCAGCAAGTGTGAATTTTAGATCGACCGAGTTATGTTCTTAGGGCATATAATCTCCGCAAAAGGAATTGAAGTGGACCCAGCAAAGGTAGAAGCAATCATGAACTTGAAGGCACCTACTAACGTCAATGAAATTCGAAGCTTTCTTGGGTTAGCAGGATACTACCGAAGGTTCATACAAGACTTATCCAGCATTGTGAAAGCGCTGACGAAGCTAACCAAGAAAACTGAGAAGTTTGTTTGGGATTCAACTTGTGAGGAAAGCTTCCAAGAGCTAGAGAAGAGGCTAACCACGTCGCATGTGTTAACCATTCCCGACGGATCAGAAGGATTCGTCATTTACGCAAACACTTCTTTGTCAGTGTTGGGTTGTGTTCTGATGCAGAATAAGAAAGTTGTGGCTTATGCATCCCGACAACTTAAGGACCACGAACAAAACTATCCAACGCACGACTTAGAACTTACCGCAGTAGTTCACGCATTGAAGATATGGAGATACTACTTATTTGGAGGAAAGTGTGAGATCTAACTGACCATAAGAGCCTAAAATACTTCTTCACGCAGAAGGAATTGAACATGCGTCAAAGAAGATGGCTCGAATTGATAAAAGATTACGATTGCACTATCCACTATCACCCTGGAAAGGCAAACGTAATGGCAGACGCTTTAAGTAGAAAGGAAGATACGAAACTAAGCGTCGTTCCGACCACACAGTTACCACTAATAGGAGAACTCTCTCAATTAAACCTGGAATTTTCCACACAGTGTTGTGCAGATTCCATGGTTTACGCGTTCACCCTACAACTGACTTTATGAGAAAGGATCCTAGGAACGGTAGAACAATTAATTCTTGAGAGGAATACGTAAGCACGCAGAGGAAGGACCATTCAGAGATTCGTGTTGAGTACTGATGGAGCTTTAATATTCGATAACAGAATCTATGTGCCTAAGGATGAAGGAATGAGGAACAAAATCCTAAAAGAGGCACATAGCACTCCTTACACCGTTCATCCCGGAGAGCAAAAATGTACCGGGACTAAAAGAGAACTTTTGGTGGAGGGGTATGAAGAGATCGATAGCTCAATTCGTCAAGAGTTGTTTAACCTGCCAATGGGTTAAAGCAGATCATCAACGACCTTCAGGGTTGCATCCTCTAGAGATGCCAGAGTGGAAATGGGAGAACATCACTATGGATTTTGTTACCAGATTTCCGAAAACGGTGAAGAAATCAAGATGCCATCTGGGTTATCGTAGATAGACTTACGAAGACTGCCCACTTTATCCCTTTTAGAATGAAGTATACGTTAGACAAGATTGCCCAACTATACATAGCTGAGATAGTCAGACTGCACGGTATACCAGTCTCGATGGTATCCGATAGAGACCCACATTTTACCTCCAAGTTCTAGGAAGTCTGCAACGAGTCTTAGAACGGAATTGAAATTCAGCACCACATACCACCCACAGACTGACGGGCAATCAGAAAGAACTATCCAGACACTCGAAGATATGCTGAGATCTTGCGCTCTAGATCTTGAAGGAAGTTGGGAAAGCCACCTACCATTGGTAGAGTTTGCTTATAACAACAGTTGTCAGGAAACAATACAAATTGTGTCGTACGAAGCACTATACGGGAAAAGGTGTAGATCACCAGTTTGTTGGGACGAAGTCGGGATTCGAAAGATTCTCGAATCCGAACTAGTCGAAAGATCGGCTGAGATAGTCGCAAAGATTAAAGGAAGGATCAAGACGGCCCAGGACCGTCAGAAGTCATATGCAGACACTCGGAGAAGAGATTTACAATTCGACATTGGTGAGAAATTATTTCTCAGAGTTGCACCAATGAAAGGTCTAATTCATTTTGGGAAAAGAGGTAAGCTAAAGCCGCGATACATCGAGCCATTTGACATCCTGAATAGAATCGATGATGTGGCTTATCGCTTAGCACTACCACCAGAGTTATCACGAGTGCATAATGTGTTCCACATATCTACACTCAAGAAGTACATAAGCGATCCAAACCATGTTATTAGTCATATAGATTTAGGTTTAAGTTGTGACCTGACCAATGAAGAAGTTCCAGTGACTATCCTGGGAAGGAAGTTACACTTATTAAGGAATCGAGAAATACCATTAGTTGTAGTCCAATGGAGCCGACACTGGAAAATAAAAAGCGACTTGGGAAAGAGAAGTTTAAGTCCTAGCCAAATACCCTCAATGCTTAAGTAGTACCTAAGAGATAAATTTCGGGGGCGAAATTCTGTTAAGGGGGTGATGATGTAACATTCCGTCCCGTTTTATACCTTTTATATTCCTAGAACCCTTATTTTATATTATTATCTTTGTTTCTTTTAATTTTATTATTTTGAGTGCTATTGTGTAATTTAAATATATACCCTTTTATAAATTCCTAAATTCGAAGAAAGGAATCGAATCTTTCAAACGAATAAAGGACTACGAGAAATTAAATAATCAAGTTTAAGTTAAGGATTTCGATCCGTATAATTTATTGATAAAAATATACATTTATAATTCAAATACAATAAAATATTAATTAGGTTTTAAAAATGTATTAATTATCGAATCGGGATTAAACACGTGAACCAAACGATCCCTGAACTGTATTAAGTGGGAACGAAAATACCTTAAAACAAAGGGGATCCCTTACCACATAATTTACTTTCTCTTTTTAAATTATATTAATATGAGAATTAATTCCTGCCATATATTAATTCCTTCCTTTAAAATTAATTAATTAAGAAATTAATTTCCCAACAAATATCCCTTTCTCTCTCTCCAATTAACAAACGCGTACTCTCCTTCCTTAACCAAAATTCCCAATTTTCACTCATCTCTCTCTCGGCTTCCAAATTCCCTCTTCCTCTCTCTAAAATCCGATAGCCGTTCACCGTCGTCCCCGGCCGACGCACCGCCTCTCATCGCCGATCATCCGCCACCACGAGCGCTGGCCGTCGCCTCTTGCCCCTACCACATGAAGTCAGCGATCGTCTCCCTCCAGCCAAAGAGCCACGACGTCTTCCTCTGTTCCAGCCGAAGCATCGCACAACACTGCTCTTTCTCCGCCGCTCAAAACCACCTCACCGCCGTCCTCTTCGCACAGCATACAGCCGCCTTCGCTCCCAGGATGCAGCGCCGCCGCGTCTCTCACTCTGACTACAAAAAAATTATTTTTCGGTGACAAAACTATTGTGATAAATACAAAAGTTTTCACTAAAGCCTATATTTTTGTGACGATATTTAAATTCGTCACTTAAAGTAAATGTTTTAGTGATGATCACATGTATCATCACGCAAAAGAGAGATCTACTATGACGATTTGTTGAGTATTCACAAGTGGTGATGCGCAACAACAAATATCATTGTATTGTGATAAATTATTTGTGACAAACTGCTAGTCATCATGAGAGACCTCGATTATAGTGATGAATTTTTTCTTTGTCACGTAAATATGATATATATTGTGATTATTCGTAATTTATCACAAGAAACCTCTATTTATGGTGATGATTTCCATCTTCGTCACATTAAAAGAAGATCTATTGTGACAATTCACAAGTCGTCACAAGAAGCGTCTATTTGTGGTGACAACTTTTATCTTTGTCACAAAAGTATGAGATTTATTGTGGCAATTTACATGACATCACAATAAGTCTCTATTTGTGGTGACAACTTCCATCTTCGTCACGTAAAAAAAAGATCTATTGTGATTATTCGTAAAACATCACAAGAAACCTCTATTTATGGTGACTGCTTCTATCTTCGTCACGTTAAAATGAGATCAGTTGTGACAATTCACAAGTCGCCACAAGAAGTCTTTATTTGTGGTGACGACTTCTATCTTTGTCATGTAAGTCTGAGATTTATTGTGATAATTCATAAATCATCACAAGAAACCTTTATTTTTGGTGATGACTTCTATTTTCGTCACCTAAATATGAGATATATTGTGATGATTCGTAAGATGTCACAAGAAACATATGCTTATGGTGACAATTTTCATCTTCATCATGTTAAAATGAGATTTATTGTTGCAATTTACAAATCGTCACAAGAAGTCTTTGTTTATTGTGATGATTTCCATCTTCATCACGTTAAAAAGAGACGTATTGTGACAATTCAGAAGTCGTCACAAGAAGCCTCTATCTGTGGTGACGATATCTATCTTCATCACGTAAAAATGAGATCTATTGTGACAGATCATAAGATGTCACAAAAGGCCTCTATTTGTGGTGAGAACTACCATTTTCGTCACGTAAAAGACATGTTGGTGTGATGATTACACACATCATCACGTAAAAGAGAGATCTTTTACGATAATTCACAAATTGTCAAAAGAAGCCTCTAGTTTTGGAATATTTTTGAAACATACTACATATAGAAATACTAACACTTAGAAATAAATGGTATATTAATATTGTCAGAATGCTTAAACTCTAAAGTTGAGTTGGTCGAGGGTGCCTTGACCCTAAGCTGGGTTGGTCATAGTTGCCTTGAACCATGACGCGTTGAATTTGTAATGCACTAAATATGAATGTATTATTATTTACTCTATTACCACGCTATTTGGTGTTACATTTAAAATTCTGTCTAAAATTACTTTTTTATTCACAACTTGTTAAAATATTAAAATGTAAGTGTCTTAAATCTTTTTGGTAGTTTGGGAATATCCAAGAGATACTTAAATTACAAGGACAATGTATTTTGTGCACCTTGTGCAGCATACACCACTAATACTATTATTAATTCATGTAAAGAATGAATTATTAATTGTAAGAACTAATATTATTGGCTAATAGAGTATGATGCACAAGCAAGGTGAATCAAACCAAAATTAGAAATTTGGTTCTATTTTTCAATAACGGTTTAACTTTTGGTTTACAATTTTTTTTCCCGTAAAATCTAGGATGAACCAGTTTTATAGTATAAAATCTATACCATTACATGTATTCATTGATACCATTACATGTATTTACTGATACAATAATATTATGTATTGTAAAATGCTATGATATCGGTGAATGCATGTAATAACATCGGTGATTAAATGTAATTGTATCAATTCCGTATTATGAACAAGTTTCGCAATAGACATACTTTATATATATATATAGTTGGTTTTTCGATTTTCACTATTGAAAAAACCGAATAAACTAAACTTATAAAACTAATATAAATATAAGAGAAGGTATTATGTGAATTATACTTACGGTGAAATTTAATTGAAGGGAATTAGTAAATTTTATTAAAGGTATTAAATGAATTACCCTAAAAATATCACTTCCAAATAATATTAGTTGTGATCACTAAATGTTTTAATTAAAAAAATATTAGTTGTTCTACTAAAAATATTAATTATTTCAATATAAAGTTTAAAAAGTTTGTTAATTGTCACGATAACAATTACGAAATTACAGTGTAATGCACATAATACGTTACAAAGGTATCAATATATATTGAAAATCTTATACTATATATATATATATATATATATTATCCATATTCATAAATAAATAAAGAAAAAAAAGTTCAGCCCCTAATTTAACCTCACTGCAGGATTTCCAAAATCCTTATCTCTCACCCCCAATTCAAACAAACCCTAATCCGCATCGCCACTCTTTCCCTATCACATTTCCTTTCTCTTGCAAACCAGCAATCAAGTTCTTTTTCCCTTTTCCCTCGCGCCGGAGTCACATCTCTTCATGCACTTCACATATATGATAAGTGGGAGCATCATTCCACTTGATTTTATTCTCCGTGGTGATATTTAAGGCAGAGTCCTCTGCTTTCCCATCTCTTCACCTCTGTTTCGTGTAATTGTTTGTATCTGTAGCCCAGTAAGCATCAAAGGAATCGTCCCCCATGTTCCTGGGGTACGCCACAAGATTTCCATCAGATTGCATCTTCAGGCGGAATTGTCCTGTTGCAAAATTGGCCGGAGATGCTTTCGACCAGAGCTGTTCTCCGGTAGGTAGCTTCTGGCCGCCGAGAATTGTGTTCGTGGGGGACTTGAAACTCTGTCAAACTACTATTAAATTATGGTCGTAAAGCACGACATTTCCATAATAATTTACGAGTCATGAATCACGCACCGGTGCACGTCTCGAACCCGTTCACGCACTCTGCCGCACAGCGCCTCCATATACCTCACAAATGAAAGACATCATGGACCTGCCTAAAAATTTGAGAAGTGGCGACTAACCCGGTATTCATGCTCGATCTCTTGCTTTATTAAGGAATATTTTGTTTGTACTTTGATTATTTTACTACAGTTATTGATATCGATCAGTTATTATTTTATTGAATTAGAGAAATCTGTGGTTTGAATTTGAGGAATCCTGTCAAGGTTGAGTTTTACTAATTCTTGGTTAGAGAAAATGGAAAGTATATGGATTTTGAGCTTTGAATTTAATAATTTAATGTTGCTGCTAATTTTTTTTTTATTTTTAAGATTCCAGAGCTATTTAAATCTTTGGAAGTGTCCCATTTTCGATAATTTACAATTTATTTTGTGTACATGGAATTTTTCAATGTAATACCCTGTCCCGTTTTATACCTTTTATTTTTCTAGAAAGCCTTATTTTATATTATTATTGTGTTTCTTTAATTTTATTATTTTTGTGTGCTACTGTGTAATTTAAATTTATACCCTATTTCAAATTCCCGAATTCGAAGAAAGAAATTGAATATTTCAAACGGATAAGTGACTACGAGAAATTAAATATTCAAAGATTAAAAATTAGGATTTCGATCCGTTTAATTTATTGAGAATAATTAAAATACAATAAGATATTAATTGAGTTCTAAAACTGTATTAATTCTCAATTCGGGATTAAACTCGTGAACCAAACGATCCCTAAACCGTATCAATTGAGAACGAAAATATCCGAATTAAAGGGGGTTAATCCTAAACCACATAAATTACTTTTCTTTTTTAATTAAATAAATTAATTAATTAATCCTAACCACATATTATTTTCCTTCTTTAAAATTAATTATTAATTAAAAGATATAATTTTCTTATAAAGAACCCACGTCTTTTTCTCTTTCTCAGATATCCATTCCCAAAAATCCAAGTTAATTTCCAAATACACTTATCTCTTTCTCTCTCGTCAAAACCGGCGACCATCGCCTCTCTTCCTCCTCTCCGATCAACAGCCGCGACGCCTCTGCCCTTCGCTCATTCCCCAGCCACACCTTCCTCTCCTTCTTCCAGCCGCCGTCGCCCCTTTTCCCACGCAGAACCACGGCCGCTGCTGCCTCTCGAAACGCCTCCCTCGCGTCGGGCCGCCTTCGGCCTCCGTCCAGCGCCGCTGCCCTTCGCCGTCGCATCCCAGTCCAGCCGCCGCAGTCTCTTAATTTTCCTCTTCCAGTAAGTGAAGAAATCCCCCTTTTCAATTTTCAATTCCATTTAATTCCGATCAACCGTAACTCTTTTCGTTTAAATTTCAATTCGAGATAACGCCTCCTTGAATCGCTGTTTGATTTTGGGAGAACCAAAACGATGCCGTTATGCTGTCGAAATTAACCCGACAAGTCTTTGAATGACGCCGTTAGGCTCGTAAGAATTTCTAAACTTCTCTTTATTTCTCGTCCTAGTTGGAATAGGAATTGGACAGTTTTAGATTCCCTGATGTTGGATTGGAGAGTTGTAAATGGACTTTTGTTGTTAAATTTCTACTAGTGTTATTGGAATAACTATTTAGTATTGTTGGTTTGGGAGTTAAGTATTATTGTTTTGGTTGGATGGTGTTAT
Source organism: Ballota nigra (assembly GCA_947034835.1). Taxonomy (NCBI): domain Eukaryota; kingdom Viridiplantae; phylum Streptophyta; class Magnoliopsida; order Lamiales; family Lamiaceae; genus Ballota; species Ballota nigra. Next base: position 32,749,268 of record OX344721.1, read on the forward strand.
TGAATTTAGCTGTGTAGTATTACTGAAATAACTGTTTGGTGTTATTGTTTTAGTTCTTTAGTATTATTGTTTTAGTTGAGTGGTGATGATGTTAGTTGTGTATAGTATTAGTTTTGAAGTCCTTGGCCAATTCTTCTTCTTTCTCCCCTGCCAACTGCTCGAATAGGGGAAGGAGAGATTTTTATCTTCTTTAAAATCTTGGTCCTTTTACTTGAGAAAAAGAATAATACCATTAGATTTTAAAAAATAGTACCTTTTGTTATTAAAATTGTTATTAGTTGTTTTTGGTAAAAGGTTGAAAGAGATAAATAGTTTATATATCCAACTTAGTAAACAAATGAAAAAGAGTAGTTTTGGAAAATAGTATTATCCTTTTGTTTTAAAAGTATTAGTAATTATAAGGAAAAATATATATTATATTATTTTTAGTATTTATTATATAAAATTCTTTAAGCAAAATAAATTTAATAAAGGGATTTTAATTATAAAATATAAATTATATTCAAAATTCTTTTAAAATAAGAAAATGGGAATTTTAGAAAGAAAAATATTAAATTGAGATTTTTATTATATTTATAATTTCTTATCCTTTTGATCATTTTCAAGAAAATATATATAGATATACTTTTAAAATTATAAGAACTTTTATTTATAAAAGGGCAAAGGAAATTAAAAGATTGTTTTGTGGAGATTGAAATAGTCATACCACAAGGAACTTAGTAAGTACACCCCCCAATACACCAACCTTTTAGAAGTGGTGTATTTACCAAGATAGTGTGTGTTTTAAGTAGGTCTACTTCAATAAATCTATAAGATAACAACTTTCTCGTTTTCATAACACAAACTTCTAGGCCTTTCGATAATTCAAGAGCCAACTTTTAATCAAATGATTTCATATTAGGACTCTGTGCTAATCGGAATACGCACGAGAGGTCTGTTAACGCATTGCTTTCGGGACGTCTCTACAACGCAAGTTATCATCCGAAAGAATTTCAAGACAGTTGTAACTTAGCTTTAAAGTTAAGAGGTGGGTGATGATCTGTTGATTGATCAGCTTATAATACGTTATGCTGGTATGCTCTGAACTCGACTAAATCAATCTAAAACAACTAATCCAACATAAATGTACACCCTATTATATAAGTGTGTGGACTATATGATATTATTATACCTTATATGGATTGTTGTGTTTATCTAATTATATAAATCATTTATGACTGCATGGTAATAAGGACACTTTGTGAGCATGAATCTTTTGAGTATGAATTATGTGTATTTCTCCCCATGTTTTGAAATGATAGTTTTTGGGAGGAAAAGGAAAGCTGGTAATTATTCTTGCGGAATGACGCGTATGGCCATGAGTGACAATAAGTCAGATTCATGGTCACTGGTAATTATTTTTGTGGAATGACACGTACGGCCATGAGTGATAATAGATCAGATTCATGGTCGCTGGTATTATTTATGGTGTTTTGGAAGAGATTTACTATATGTGAAAATGATTGTGGGCTTTGCCCCTTAACGTGAACCAACTTGTGATATTTCAATTATATGATGTGAAACCTATTGTGCCCAACTGATTATTATGTGAATTTGTTATAATATATGATGTTCGTATTGTTATGTCAATTGATTAAATAAATTATATACTTTATCAATGAGTACAATTTAATATATTTTGGATTTACCAATCCCATAACGTTGCAAATCACCCATACGTGAGAATTCAAATCTCACGCCCCCTTTTTACAATCCTTGCAGATTATGAGTTCGTGGAGCAAGGACAGTAATAGAGACGACACAGAATTCCCCATTTAAATAAAATGATACTATTGATATTAAGCTTTATATATGTGTGAGAGATATATTATAATTATTATTCTACTCATTTTTCCTCTGCATAAAACTCATCTCACATTTTGTTATCCCTTTTTATATCAAAAATTTTATAGTTTGGATTTTAGTTACAAGTGGCACCTCGAATTTGATACAATTAATGTGTTTTGGATTCGGGGCGTTACATTCAAAGCTTGGGATACAAGCAAAAGTAAGCAGGGATTTTGTTTTATTTTTAAAGAACTTTGTGTACTAATGTATGAATATCAGAAATTATGCATGCTGCCTATTATTAAGCTCTTTATATGTCTTTCCTCATAATTTGTTTTCCAATAATTTCAACACCAAGAATTCGGAGAAATAAGACAACTATGTTGCTTACTCTTTTAGACCTCTAAGTGAGAAATTCTTCACCCCCTCCTTAGAAATTTGTACAATTATTGTACAATGCAGGTCCCAATTTTGCTTGTCAATTAGAAAAAGAATGAAATATGTTCCATTTGCTTTAGGTTTGCTTCTCATATATGGTTGCATTTCAAAGTAAATTTAATTGTGTCATTTGCAGTTCTTAATGAATTTTTCATATTAAACTAATGGTACTAGCTTTCAGGGGTTTTTCCACTCCTCAATGACATGAGCTTATATATCGAATATAGGTTCAGTTTGTAGTATGTATAATTCAAGTTCGTTGTGATATAGTGGGCCTTTACATTCATTGATTGTTTTGAGTATGTTTTGTTTAATTGACTTAGTTTAATCTACTTTGTTACACCAGTCTATTTATGTTTGGTTTTTGGTTCATATATTATGATAGTAGTACATATACACATGTTTTTTGCATTGGGATGATAATGTCACTTATTTTGATTAATTAAAGAGTCTATAATTGCAATATGTTGGGTAAATTAGGAGTGTCAACTCTTCGATTTCAAAAAAAGTTTTCTATGGATTTTTTGCTTTAAGTAAACAATTGTGTTGCTACTTTGTTTATTCAAGCTAAGTAGTTCTAGTTGAACTTTATTGTTTTACTATGTAGACTAGTTGAACATCCTCTTTATGTTTGTTGATCTTATTTGGGTTCATTGGAATAAATTGTCTATCATTTGTATTTTAAAACTTAACAAGTTACAAATATTCTTTATTGTGCGAAATAAAATATTGTGATTCATATGGATTGAAATTTATTTTATCATGAATGCACACCTCAAATATTCTAATAGTTTACTAATGTTATTGTTGTGCCGGAGGACATTTACTTTTATAGAAGATTCACATGGAATGAAGTTGACGCTAAATTTGGGCCGGGGCTGTGGATATATCAGGAAATGCTCGAATTATTATTTCAGTGTAAATACTTTTATAGTTTCAAGATATTTTTATTGTAAAGTCTAAGTATATTAGTAGTTTATAACTTTTGGTAATGATGTAAGTTTCACACTATGTTAATTACAATTACTTGTTTCAGTAAGCTTTAAATTTAAATTAATATTTTTAATGATCATATTGGTGAATTGTATACATTTTTATTATGATGAATGTGGTGAAAAAATTGAATTTTGTTGGTTGACTAATATCGTATTACACAAGAAGAGTACTTTGGTGACGAATATATATGTTACTATGGTGACAACAACAATTAACTCAAATAAAGAATTCTTGTGACGAAAATAAAAAATGTGATGGTAATGCTTTAGTATTGTGATAATATTTTTGTCACAACTATTTTCTTTTTAAGTGACGAATATAATTTGTCACGTGAAATAAAAAATAATAAGGATTTTGTGACGAAAAAATAATTTAGGTGACAAAAATATAGAATTATAGTGACGATAATTTTGTCCCAATAAATATTTTTAATAGCGACAAATAGATTTTATCACACAAGACAACAAAAATGTAAGGATATTGTGACAAAAAATAATTTGGGTGACGAAAATATTGGATAATAGTGACAATAATTTTATCACAGTGAAATTTTCTATGGTGACAAATATGTTTTATCACGTAAAATAACAAAAATATCAGAATGTTGTGACAAAAAATAATTTGGGTGACGAAATTATAGGGTTATAGTGATGATAAAATAGTCACGATAACATTATCTTTAGTGGCAAATAGATTTTATCACGTGAAATTATAAAAATGCAAGAATGTTGTGACGAAAAATATTTTAGGTGACAAATATAGGGATGTAGTGACGATATATTCGTTAAAACAACATTATCTTTGGCGACAAATATGTTTTGTCACTAGCTATTGTGACAACATCCTTTCATCGTCACCACACGTCTTTCATGACGGGCTTTTGGTGACCGCGCTTGTGACAATTTTTTTTATAACCATATATCTTTAGTGACAAAAATTTACGTTCTAGCGAAAAAAATTTTCGCCACAAAAACATAATTTTTTTGTCTCTCTGCCGTCGCCCCTCTTCACGAAATCAGCCGCGCCACCGTCTCTTCCCGCCGAAGCCCCTTCCACAGTGCCGCCGTCGCTCCCAATCGCGCCGCCGCTCCGTGATTGCACAGCCACCACCAATCGAAGCAGCGACAGTGCTTCCCGGTTCCAAACGAACATCAGTCGTTCGATTATTTCTTATGTGAGTCCCGTTATTGTACTTTTCCGTATTCTTTCACTTAATTCCTCTCATGATTTCATCCTCTTCGTGTCTAATCGAGATGATGTCATCTCTTCGTATTTTCCGATGAAACCAGGAAGACAAACTGCTGCCCGTTCTTTTTCAGAGAAACCGAAACCACGTCATTAGGCCGCTCAAATTTATCCGACGAGTCACCAAACTACGCCGTTAGGCTACCCGATTTGGGACTCGTAAGAATTGCTAACTTCTCTCTAATTCTCCTAATAGTTGGAATATGAATGATCAGTTTTAGTCCCTGTTGAGACTTTGTAAGTTTAAGAATAATTGTTTTTGGATTGGAGCCTGTGAGCTTGTAGATGGACTTTATTATTGATTAAATTCCTACGGACCTTGTTGGAAATAGCCGATTAGTATTGTTGGATTAATGGTTGGTATTATTGGTTAAGCTGGTTGGTGTTATTGAATTGATGAATTAGTGTTGTTGGCTTAGTTGGTTAATATTATTGAATTAAGTTGTTTAGTATCATTGAAATAGTTGTTTGGTGTTATTGGATTAGTGGATTAGTAGTTGTGGTTTTCTTTTAATGTAGGGAGGGATCTTGTTTTTCTTTAAGGTCTCGTTGTTCTCTTATTTTGGAAAAGTATTTAGTACGGTTAAGTTTCGGAACTAATATCCTATTAGTTGAATTTGGGTAAAAAGGAACGAAAAAGATAAGTATTTAATATTCAAAATTAGTAGAAACAAATAGAAAAGAGTTTTTGAGAAATTAATATAATTCTTTTAAAAGTAACACTAATCAACTTTAGAAGTATTATTAATATTAAGAAAAGAAGAATATATTTATATATTATTTTAGTTTTATAATACAAACTTCTTAGAAAAGTCAAAGTTTATTAATAAGTTTAATAAAGGGATTTTTTATTTATTTATAAAGATATAAATTATATGCAAGAGTTCTTTTAAAATAAAATATGGAATTTAGAAGGAATAATATTAAACTTGAGACTTTTATTATATTAATATATTACTTAAATAGATTTTTTTTCTTTTAATTATTTTCAAGAAAAATATTATATGGATATACTTTTAAGTATCAAAGCCTTTAGTTATAAAAGTCTAAGATATTAAGAGATTGTTTTATAAAGATCGAAATAGTCATACAACAAAGAAATTAGTAAGTACACTCCCCCAATACACCAACCTTTTAGAAGTTGTGGATTTACCAAGATAGTTTGTGTTTTTTTAAGTAGGTCTTTTTTCAATAGGTCTATAAGATAACGATCTCCTCGATTCTCGTAACACAAACTCTCAAGTTTTTCTAATAATTCAAAGGTCAACTTTTAATCAAATATTTTCGTACTAAGATTCTGTGCAAATCGGAATACGCACGAGGGATCTGACCTTCTATTTGTATATCACTCTCGGGACGTCTCTACAACGCGAGTTATCTTCCAAAGGAATTTCAAGACAGTTGTAACTTAGCTATAAAGTTAACAGGTGGGTGATGATTGGTTGTTTGATCTGCTAATAATAACGTTGTGCCAGTATTTTCTGAGCTCGACTAAATCAATCTAAAATAATTAATCCAACATAAATGTAACACCCATTATGTAACTGTTTGAATTATGTGATATGACTATATATGATATATAAAGCATATTGTTTTGTAAATCGATCACCACATGTATGAGTAAATACCTTATGTGAGCATGAATCAGTTTAGTTGTCAATCAAGTGATTTTCTCTATAAAGTTTGATGTGTCAGTTTTATGGAAAGTCAGTAAGTACAGAGTTGAGATCGAGTTTTTAATTCAACCTCCGGGGAGCTGTCGGGGACGCCCTCGAAATATAGGTTGTTGATTCAAACATATCTGGTCCCCGAGTCAGCCGCCTACGTTGCGCACTGGGAATAAGGCCATTGATGGTTTGCTATTATTTTGAGGGTTGTTGTGGTTGGATGAAGTGAGTTTGATGGTGGTTGGAAGGAGTAAGTTTGTTGTGGTTGGAAAGAGTAAGTTTGTTGGAAGTGGAATGGTCGTACGAATATGGTTTGACAGTTTGTGACAATACATGAATATGACTTTGGGCTTTGCCCTAATATGAACCAACTTGTGTTATTTCAATTATATTATGTGAAATATGTTTAATACTGATTAATTATTATATAAATTGTTCTTTTATGGAATATTGTAATCTTGTTTATATGTAAAACTGATTAAATGAAATAAACACTTTATTAATGAGTATAACTTAATATATTTCGGATTTACCAATTCCATGACGTTGCAAATCACCCATACGTGAGAATTCAAATCTCATGCCCCATTTTTACAACCCTTGCAGATTATGATTTCGTGGAGCAATGACAGTAATAGGGATGACACGGAGTTCCCCGCTTAAATAAAACATTACTGTTAATACTATATTTTATGTACACATATATGTGTGTGAGATACTTATTAAAATTATTCTACTCATTTCTTCCGCTGCATAAAACTCATCATCTCTCATTTCCGTTATATTTCCTTCAAAAATTTTATAGTTCGGTCTTTTGATCACAATAATACTTCGAATCCGATATAATTAATATATTCTGGATTTGGGGCGTTACATGGAGTATGAACAATAATTTTAGGGTTGGAGGATAAAGATAAGAAATGAGGATGAACAATGATAGGTTGTATTTGATAATTGCAAAATAATTTTTGGGAGATTTAGGATTTAATAATCAAGAAGAGAGTTCTTTTATTGTTTAATTAAGAAAATATTTAGTTTTTAAATTTTTTATTGTTATTTGGCGATATTTTAAATTGGTTAGTTTTAGTGATACCCGAGCTTCTCACTACTTATTGGCCAATATATTTCATGCATTGAGTGCGTTTTAATTATTTATGTGTTATTTATAATTTGTGTGAATTTCCTATTATTTGTGTGCTATTTGTGATTTGTATTATTTTATCGTACTTTTAAATATTGAATTATTCATGCGTTATTATATAATTAGTGGTGAGAAAATCCTATTAAATTTAGTTGAGTTTTATTAATGTCTAAGTGAGTTTAGTAATTAAAATAGAAATTAGAGTAGATAATTAATTTAAATAAATTTTATTTATATATGTGTGTGTAAGTGTGAGCATTACATATATGTGACTAATATTAAAAGTTAATGGGAATTCTATAAGTATGGATAATACTTGTGCATGTGTATGTGTAAGCCGTGTATACTACTACTAATATTATAATATTGTACTAAGAATAAGAAGTTTAGTAATTAAATTAAGGGAAAAGGGCAGCAAACTTACCAAGAAAGGAAAAGAGAGGCGGTGCTTTTGGGTATGCGTATATCCCTTACTTTTTATACCGGAAAGAAATACACTAGAGGAATAAAAACATAAGTACTACTTATCGGAAAAGAAAAAGAGACGAAACCTAATCTCCCAGGTAATTACCATTTTTTTTGGAGTTGCGATTGTTCTATTGATTAAAGGAATGAAGTAGAATTAATTTATTAGTTTATCAACCTTGCAATTGCTTGAAGAAATTAATTTAGTTGTAAATAGATTATTATTTGTATTTGGAAAATTAATATACCGATTAATCCAAAGTAATCTTTCGTAGTTAACTCTTTTAGTTAGATTGGATAACGAAATGCGATGAAGGGATTTAAGAGCTTCAATTAACATAAAGTATGCGGTTTGAGGTAAGTAGAAATTCATTTGCAACTACAATGCATTAACATAATATTTTGTGAATAATTAATGTTTAAATAGTGATACGTGAATTGTACGTGATATTGATTGATGTTCAATGATTATTTTGGATGAGCTTGTGAGCTATTTAATGTGAAATGAGCTTGTGAGCTCAACGTTTGATGTGGATTGAACATGTGAATTCAGCAGTTTGTGAATTTTGTGACATATCATTGGTTGCACTGCGTCATGCATATCATGCATTGAAATGAAAGTGTATTTTTATAAACTAGTGGTTGACCGCTGATTATGCACCGAGGGCGGAAGGGGCGACCTGGGAAGGAGCGACCTAGGAAAATCTAGCGTAGGCCACCGTCTTATATGTTATGATGTGTGCATGGTTGTATAGGGGACCTGTGAACGGACAGAGGGTCAAGTTTGGTGATGGACCTCGCTAGGCCATTAGAGGGATGGATCCTCACCGTATGAGTCGACGTGTAGGGGATTACTTCTTGGTGGACATGAGGGGCGCGATGGGGGGGGACCCTCGATGGCCACAAGAGGATGGACCCCCATCGGATCATACTTATTGTGGCCACTTCATTATATTCTACTGATATTGATGTTTGTGCTGGTGCATAATAGTGAGTCAAGGGCCCTTAACGAGTAATTCATAAATAAATTGGTGATTTTGAACTAGAGTGCATTGTGCATAGTGAGGATTTTGAGATGAACATTACATCATGCATAATTTCTGCTTACTGGGATTTGTAAATCTCACGTAGTTTATGCATTGTAGGTAATCCTGAAGACGTGTGACGACCTGTTCATAATGGGACAGCTGTGGCGCTCTTGCAGGCTTTTGGGTGGCGGTGTACATAGATGACGACCTGCGGGCAGGACCGTGACTTTATTTTGCTTCTGCTGTTGTATAGTGTGTTAGTTTGGATATATACTGTATTGTAATATAAACTAGTGTGTGCTTTTGTGTTGATTTGGAGTTACATTGGTTTGGCTTGAAACCCTTTTTGTATATGTGAAGAGGTTGTCTTGTTTGTGATAACGTTTTACTTTTGCAATTGAAAGAAAAAAATTATAGCAGGTTTACACGGTTGTATTTTATTTAAATTAGTATTATGCTTGTGGGTGTGAGTGTGGTCGTGTCAGAGTGGTAATAGAGCACGGTTCGCCTCTTGTAGACTGTCTATGTACATGAGCTCAGAACTTGGAGAGCCCAGCTATTCCAGTAAGTGTTTAATTATATTTTGTTTAAATTATTTGCGTCATGAATTATATTGGCCATGTGGTGTAGGACTTGTAGTATTGTTAAACTGATATGGTGAGAGAAGAAGGTGAAGGTTGTGGTATGGAACATACTCCTGAACAGGCGGCACCAACTGCTACTGTTGATCGAGATAATCTTATTGCTCGACTGACAGATATGGTGGAGCGTCAGGCGCAACAGTTTCAACAACTTTTACAACAAAGAGACGCGGATAGACAACATGTTGATGTGAATCAGCCACAGCCGGGAGCAGTGCATGTCGAGCTAGTTTTGAGCGATTCCGAAAATTGAATCCCCCGATCTTTGAGGATGCTACTGATCCCTTAGCTGCTGAGGACTGGTTGCGGACCCTAGATAACATATTTCAGTACAGCAAGATCCCTGACGTGGAGAAAGTCTCGTGTGCCTTTTTTATGCTACGCGGTAGTGCTGGATACTGGTGGGACACTGTTAAGGCCATTGAAAACGTTGCTTCTATGACCTTGGAACGGTTCAAAGAAATTTTCAGAAATAAATATTTCACTGCCCCTGTTATAATGATGAAGATGAACGAATTTATACAGCTGAAGTAGGAAACCATGACAGTTACAGAGTACCTCCGCAAATTTGAACAATTATCCAGGTTTGATGAACACATGATTGGTACTGAAACACTGAAGGTGGAGAGGTTTATGGAGGGTTTGAGGCCTGAACTATACAGGGATGTGAGTATGGCAGGAATCCAGGGAGTGACCTATGCACAGGTCGCAGAGAGGGCACATATTGCTGAGCAAGTTGAGATGAGAATAAGGCATGCACAAAAGGTACGTCGTCACTTTCAACAGAGGCCGACACCCCAGTGGAATGGAGATAATAATAAGAGACCGTTGCAATTTGAAAGGCTAAGACATACTTTCCCACCTGGACAAGGACAAAGATCGGAACAGGGAGACCCGAACAAACATTTCAAGACTGATCAGAGTGGAACACCACCACCACCACCTCTTTGTTTGAACTGAGGTAAACCACACGATGGAGCCTGCTCTTTTATGCCTAGAACTTGTTACACTTGCGGATATAAAGGTCATATAACCAGTATGTGCCCGAGCCGTAGTAGACAAAGGGAGCAGGGAAGAGTTCCAGCACGTGTTTTCACCTTGACTAATGAAGATGCTGAAGACAATCTGGTCATCACGGGTAAACTTTATACCTTTGGCATTTCAACTTTTGTGTTATTTGATTCTGGAGCTACACATTCATTTGCATCCACTGAGTATGTGAAAAAGCTGGGTAAAACTCCTAACCTAACAAATGCCAGATTTGATGTGATTATTCTTTCTGGTGATTCAAAACAAACCAACCATATTTTACGAGGGTGTATTATTTCGATAGAAGGAAGGGAATTGTGTGCTGATCTGATTGTCCTGGACATGAACGATTATGATGTTATATTGGGTATGGACTGGTTATCGAAATATGGTGCTACAATTGATTGTCAGAAGAAGAGTATCACATTTCAGCCAGCAGGAAAATAACCTTTTTCTTTTATCAGTGTGAAGGAACGCTTCAGAATCCCTATGATATCAGCTGTTAAAGCACGAAGATTGTTGGAAAGTGGTTGTGAGGGTTATTTGGTGAGTGTAATGAGTATCGAGGAGCAACAGTGTACGACTGTTACTGATGTACCAGTTGTGCGAGAATATCCAGAGGTATTTCCAGATGATCTTCCGGGATTACCACCAGATCGTGAAATCGAGTTTGTGATTGAATTACAACCTGGAGTTTCTCCTATTTCTAAATCACCATACAGAATGGCACCCGCTGAATTGAAAGAACTGAAAATACAGTTGCAAGAATTACTAGAAAAAGATTTCATCCGTCCTAATTTCTCACCTTGGGGAGCACCAGTACTATATGTTCGAAAGAAAGATGGCTCACTAAGGATGTGTATCGATTATCGAGAGTTGAATAAAATTACAATCAAGAACAAATATCCCTCACCTCAGATTGATGATTTGTTTGATCAGCTGCAAGGTGCAACTATCTTTTCGAAGATTGATTTGCGATTAGGGTACCATTAGTTGAAAATAAAAGAAGAAGACATTCCTAAAACTGCATTCAGTACGAGATATGGGCACTATGAGTTTTGAGTGATGCCGTTTGGACTGACAAATGCTTCTGCAGCGTTCATGGACTTGATGAATCGGGTATTTAAAGACTTCCTTGACAAAATTGTGTTTGTATTCATTGATGCCATCTTTATTTACTCCAAGACTAAAGAAGAAAATGCAGTACATTTGAGGAAAGTGTTAGAAGTTTTGAAAGAAAAACAGTTATATGCGAAGTTCAAGAAATGTGAATTCTGGTTAGATCGAGTTGTTTTCTTGGGACATGTGATATCAGGAGAAGGGATTTTAGTAGACCCAAGCAAAGTGGAAGCGATTAATAACTGGCACAACCTAAAAATCCGTTAGAAGTGCGCAGTTTTCTCGGTTTAGCGGGATATTACCGCCGATTTATCGAAGGATTCTCCAAAATTGCTTCTCCATTGACACAATTAACCAGAAAGAGAGTGGCTTATAAATGGACGGAGGCTTGTGAACGAAGTTTCCAAGAACTGAAGAAGTGACTGACATCAGCTCCTATTTTAACAATTCCAACAGGTACTGGAGGTTTCAAAGTTTACAGTGAAGCTTCAAAGAATGGTCTCGGTTGCGTACTGATGCATGATGATAAAGTGATAGTTTATGCATCTCGACAATTGAAAGAATATGAGAAGAACTACCCTACACATGACCTGGAGCTGGCAGCGGTAGTGTTTGCACTTAAAATCTGGAGACATTACCTGTACGAAGAACATTGTGAGATCTACACTGACCATAAAAGTTTGAAATATTTCTTCACTCAGAAAGAGTTGAACATGAGATAACGAAGATGGTTAGAACTTGTGAAAAATTATGACTGTGTCATTAACTATCATCCGGGTAAAGCTAATGTGGTGGCAGATGCATTGAGTCGAAAATCTGCTGAGAAGGTGGCAGCTTTGAACCGGATTCAGAAACCCGAACTATTGGATTTGCAGAGGATGAACATAGAACTTGTTGAACCTGGACTTGTGACTGTGAAATTTGCAGCTTTAACACTTAAACCAACTTTGCTGGATAGAATACACACAGGGCAACAAAATGACGAATATTTTACTAAGGTGAAGAAAGACATCACTCCATGCGAATCCTCTGACTTCCAGTTATCAGAGAATGGTGTATTGCGATACCGAAACAGATTGTATGTACCCAATGTTGATAAGACTCGTGAAGATGTGATTACTGAAGCACATTCGACACCCTATTCTGTACATCCAGGAGCTACTAAAATGTATAGAGACTTGAAATTGCATTGCTGGTGGCCAGGTATGAAGAAAGATATTGCTCAATATGTAGAACAGTGCTTGGCTTGTCAGCAGATCAAAGCAGAACATCAAAGACCTCTAGGAACTTTGCAACCTTTGCTTATTCCAGAATGGAAATAGGAGAATATCACGATGGATTTCGTCACAGGATTTCCCAAGACAGTCAAGAGTTATGATGCATTCTGGGTTATTATGGATCGATTGACTAAATCAGCTCATTTTCTACCAATTTGTACCACATACGCTATGGACCGTTATGCTTAGATATACATACAAGAGATTGTCAGGCTTCACGGCGTACCACTCAGTATTGTATCAGACAGAGATTCCAGATTTTTGTCTAACTTCTGGAAGAGCTTACACAAAGCATTGGAGACAAAATTATCTTTCAGTACTGCATATCATCCTCAGACAAACGGACAATCAGAACGAATGATACAGATTCTGGAAGATATGCGCAGAGCTTGCATTTTAGATTTCCAGGGCCAGTGGAGTAAATTCTTATCTTTGATAGAGTTTTCCTATAACAACAGTTATCAGTCCAATATCGGGATGGCTGCGTATGAAGTATTATATGGCAGAAAATGTCGATCTCCAGTACATTGGGATGAAGTCGGGGAACGAAAACTTTTGGGTCCAGATATGATTCGAGAGATGAGTGAAGCTGTGGTACAGATTCGCGAAAGAATAAAGACTGCTCAGAGTCGACAGAAGAGTTACGCAGATAAAAGAAGAAGAAAATTAGAGTTTGAAGTGGGTGATCAAGTGTTTCTGAAAGTTTCTCCAATGAAAGGCATAATGAGGTTTGGAAAGAAAGGGAAGCTCAGTCCAAGATATGTCGGACCGTTTCCTATTATTAAAAGAATTGGTGATGTTGCTTATAAACTTGATATACATGCATCACTATCCCAGATACATAATGTGTTCCACGTGTCTGCATTGAGAAAATTATATATATTGCAAATTCGTCACACATACTGAACAACGAACACACAGAGTTGAAAGCAGACTTGAGTTATGAAGAAATTCCAGTAGAGATCTTACTGCGGAGGTGAAACAACTCAGAAACAAATAAATTTCATTAGTCAAAGTACTCTGGAGGAATCAGTCAGTTGAAGAAGCCACTTGGGAACGAGAGGATGAAATGAAATCCATATACCCAGAACTGTTCAGGTAAGTTGAATTTCGGGGACGGAATTTTTATAAGGAGGGGAGGATGTGATACCCGAGCTTCTCACTAGTTATTGGCCAATATATTTCATGCATTGAGTGCATTTTAATTACTTATGTGTTATTTATAATTTGTTTGAATTTCCTATTATTTGTGTGCTATATGTGATTTTGCATTATTTTATCGTGCTTTTAAATATTGAATTATTTTTGTATTATTATATAATTAGTGGTGAGAAAATCCTATTAAATTTAGTTGAGTTTTATTAATGTCTAAGTGAGTTTAGTAATTAAAATAGAAATTAGAGTAGACAATTAATTTAAATAAAATATATGTGTGTGTAAGTGTGAGCATTACATATATGTTACTAATATTAAAAGTTAATGGAAATTCTAAAAGTATGGATAATACTTGTGCATGTGTATGTGTATGTGTAAGCCGTGTATACTACTACTAATATTATAATATTGTACTAAGAATAAGAAGTTTAGTAATTAAATTAAGGGAAAATGGCAGCAAACTTACCAAGAAAGGAAAAGAGAGGCGATGCTTTTGGGTATGCGCATATCCCTTACTTTTTATACCGGAAAGAAATACACTAATAGGAATAAAAACATAAGTACTACTTATCGGAAAAGAAAAAGAGATGAAACCTAATCTCCCAGGTAATTACCATTTGTTTTGGAGTTGCGATTGTTCTATTGATTAAAAGAATGAAGTAGAATTAATTATTAGTTTATCAACCTTGCAATTGCTTGAAGAAATTAATTTAGTTGTAAATAGATTATTATTTGTATTTGGAAAATTAATCTTACCGATTAATCCAAAGTAATCTTTCGTAGTTAACTCGTTTAGTTAGATTGGATAACGAAATGCGATGAAGGGATTTAAGAGCTTCAATTAACATCACGTTTGCGGTTTGAGGTAAGTAGAAATTCATTTGCAACTACAATGCATAAACATAGTATTTTGTGAATAATTAATGTTTAAATGGTGATACGTGAGTTGTACGTGATATTGATTGATGTTTAGTGATTATTTTGGATGAGCCTATGAGCTATTTAATGTGGAATGAGCCTGTGAGCTCAACGTTTGATGTGGATTGAACCTGTGAGTTCAACAGTTTGTGAATTTTGTGACATATCATTGGTTGCACTGCGTCATGCATATCATGCATTGAAATGAAATATATTTTTATAAACTGGTGTGATTGACCACTGATTATGCACCTAGGGCGGAAGGGGCGACCTGGGAAGGAGCGACCTAGTAAAACCTAGCGTAGGCCACCGTCTTATATGTTATGTTGTGTGCATGGTTGTAGAGGGGACTTCTGAACGGACAGGGGGTCAAGTTTGGTGATGGACCTCGCTAGGCCGTTAGAGGGATGGATCCTCACCGTGTGAGTCGACTGTTGGAGTTATACGTGAAAGCATGCTTTTACTTTGTATAACTCGTGTATCAAACACTTGTTTATGAGAATAATTCTTTTATCGCATATGCTTTAGATATGATTGAATGTTGAATATTTATTGCAAACAATTCATAATAGTACTAGTTACATTGTAGTTAATGTGGTGATACAAGATCACGGAAGACAACATTAACAGTTTCCTTGTAACTAAACGTACATTTTCACGACATAGGTGGAATTGAACAATCCGCCGTGAAAGGTCGATGTGTAAGGCTCAGATTGGTCTGTCTTGACTAAGAGATTGCACTAGCACATTTAGTATGTGTTGAAGAGGACCTATATCGAGGATACATTATTCTGTTCTGAAATGTGAAGAATTAGACCTCAGTGGTTGTTGATTTCTTAATCTCCGTCACTTAAATAGGACCGTGTGTGCTTAATGGTTACTGCTTTGATTCATGTTGGGTGAGAATCATTGTGACTTCGAACTTTGTGTCTTGGGCAGTAATATTAATCATACGACGGTTGCTAAGATTTAATACGGAGAAACGCGTGCGAGTACGGCTCGTGTGATTAGTCCCCTTGGTGGGCTCAGAAGTTTTATCGTACCAAATCTTACAAGTGAAGAATCAGTTTCTTCGGTACGGGTAATAATGTTGAGCTGTCTTTACTCCAAGGTGAAATATATTAATTAATTTAGAGCTATTCAGAAGCTCAATTAATTAATGGACTTGATAATATTAAATGCGGAAAATAATAACCGGGAGCCCATATTATCGTAATATGGATTAAGATGGATAGTGGAATATTAATTTATTAGTGGTAATAATTAATATTAATGGATTGAATTATATTGAGGCTCAATATTGAAATTCAAAAGTCCATTAGGAGGTCCAATCTTAATTCTCCTTAAAGGCCCCTCAAGTAGCCCATTAAGTAGCCAAATAATGATAAGGTGATTAAAATAAAAAGAAAATATATTGCTGATTTTTACACTTAATTTTCGAAAAAGCAATATTAGAAGAGAAAAGATTTTGTTGATTTTCTTGGAAAGATATTATGGAAGATATGTATTCTTGGAATACAAGAATATCTCATATATTCAAGAAGATGCAAATCTTGGGATCTCTACTAGTATTTTTCGAAAATTGCTTGTTTATAAGGTAAGTGAGATTTTTGTGGAATATTTTATTGTGGAGAAAAGAATATATGAGATATATTCAAGATTTCTTAGAGTCTAAGAAAAGATTTTCTCCAAGGCCCAATATTCCTAATATTTTCGGCCACTATGCTTATATATAAGGGATGATTATTTCATCCCCAAGTATATAATTCCATGTGTTGAAAAAATCAAGAGCATAGATATTTTTCTTTTTCCTTAGTTATTTAAATTATTCGAAAGCATCTCCCACCGGTGATCGAATAAGGCGAAAGGGAAATACTTGAGAAGGCTTTTGGGTTGATAAAGCGCGTTCGTGTTTGTCCCATTTTATTCAAAGGCCAAGTTCTACGAGAGGTACATAAGTCACATATTTTCTTTTTTATTCCGCCATAGATTATATGTGAATTAATTCAACATGCATGATGTTAAATTGGTTGTTGGAATTATTATTTGAATTAATTAGGATTAATTCATGCTAGTAATAATTATATTTAAATTCGTATTTAAATTTCATCCCGAATAGATTCCGGACATCCCTATTTTCCCAACAACTGGTATCAGAGCCACGGTTTCGGGCTCTGATCTTTAAATTAGAATTTAAATTGTTGAACATTAAATTGAAATTGGATAGTAGAATTGCTAGATCTTTTTTGCAGGTATCCAATTGTCATGGTTTTAATGTTGTTATTTTTTTTCATGCGTGTGAATTAATTATTTTTAATTCGATTGGTTCGAATTCATTTTTCTCGTGAGAAAATCCACGAGTAGATTAGTTGATTTTATTTTGATTTGATCATTGTAATAGACTAGTCTAGATCTAGTATTTATTTTTTTAAATAAATTGTAACCGGATTGAGACGAAGAACGAAGAATTAAAGATGGCGTACCCGAACGACGCATGCATGCGTGGCGCGTGCATGGACGTAAAATCATGCATGGGGTGAAGAAAACGAGAACGAACGACAAAACCCGGCGCACGGGGTGCGCAAGGCGCACGACCCTCGCGCGACGGGTGCCCAACGTCGTACGGGCGCGCGCGAGAGGCTCGGCCTCTCGGCGCCCTGGCGCTCGGCAGTCAGCGCTTCTGCGCTTCGGCTGCTTGGCCGAGAGGCGCGCGGGCCCACTCCGTGGGCCGACGCGCGCCGTATCTCGGGCCGTGGAATTTTTTTCGGTTCTGTTTTTTTTTCGTGTGATTTTAAACGTCGTCCCGAACCCCAAATGATGTTGTTTCGATGAAGTGTTGCTCGAGTGGGAGCGTGTCGAGACGAACGACGAAAAGCAACAAGGACGATTTTTTGCATCAAGACGTGAAGAAATTTAACCGTGACAATTGGATTTGAGTGCTCCAATGTGTTTAATTTTGTTTTGATGGATGTTTTATTTCGTGCACTTATTATTAATTGTTAATATGTGTTTGCATGAATTTAATTGTCCAAGAAAAACCTTACTTTCGAAAATTACTAAGTATGTTTATTTAATCGCAATTTTATTCCGGATATTAAAATTGGATTAATTTGGCCTCCATGATTTATTTATTTGTGAAGTTCTTTTGGAATACATTTCCCCTCGGATCGGCCAAAAGAATGGATTTCACATGAATAAATTCCGAAAGGATGATTGTGGATTATTACTAGTGGCAGTATTGACCCTCACCACGAGTGGCTTGCTCAAAGCGAAATAATAATCCTGTATTTAATTATGGTTATTACTTAGGCATAGGAAATTGATATTAACTTACTCCCCCCGGAGTCCCTGTCAATTTCTATGTGGTCAAAGTGGGAGCCAACTATTAATTTTGAATTAAGGATTTGTAACTTTTAAGTTTGTGATCCGCTTGAATGTATTTAAATGTATAGACCACCCCTAGTGGCACATTTAAATTGTTTCGAGATGTTGGCTGATGCATGATTATATTGTTTTAAGGTTTCAATATAATTGATGTGATCGAATTATGTGATAATTTTGTATTTTTCTAGATATTGATATGAATGTATGTTTTATTCTCAGTTCATCATGTCACAACCTTTTAATCCACTGTTTAGTATACTTAAAGATAATAAACTTGTTGGTGAGAACTATGTTGATTGGAAACGTAACATGAATATGGTCCTACCTGAGCAAGAACACTATTGGATATTTAGCGTTGACGTACCCAAGAAACCTAATGATAAGTCAAGTAATGGGGAAAAGGCGATATTCGATAATTGGAAGCATTCCAATGAGCACATGAAGCATAACATCTTGACATTTATGTCTGAAGATTTGAAACACATTCATGAAGGCATTGAAGCGGCTGTTGATATCATGAATAACCTTGAAGAGATGTTTCAATATCAGAACCCCATGGCGAACCTGTTCACCATTCGTGAGAAGCTCACGAAGGAAATGGTGAAGGGAACACCTGTAAGGGATCATGTTCTCAAATTTAGGCGTGAGTTTGAAAAACTCGAGTTTCTTGGTGCCGAACAAAGTAAAGAAAGTCAAATCAATTCCATACTCCTAAAGCTATCGAGTAGTTTTGATGGGTTCTTTTAGGAATACGTGTTATCAGAACACAAGTTCACTTTAGATACCCTGCTCAAAGCTCTGATAACGGTTGAGTCATACTTAGGGAGTAGGGACGAGGCTTTGGTGATCAAGAGCTTTTTCTCGAAATCTAGGCCAATGGAAGGTAAGATTGAGAAGAAGGAGATTGATCGGAACAAAACCAGTAGACTCACTCTTGGTGGCAAAGAAAGAGCATTCAAGTCGTACGGCGTGAAGATATCCGGTAAGAGTAAGTGCTTCAATTGCGGGGAGAAAGGACATTGGAGGTCTACCTGTTCTAAGCCTAAGAAGGCGGTAAAGAAAGGTAAGTCTCATGCTTTAGTCGTTGAAACATATGTTGCGGCGTATGCTGCCCACGTTTGGGTAGTGGATACCGGGGCAACTGATCATATTTGTTTCACTCTTCAGGGGTTCCAGCAAACCCGACGACTTAGCAAGAATGAGATCACCATCACTTTGGGCGATGCTACGAGAGTGGCAGCCGAAGCAGTGGGAGTCGTGCACCTATCTTTTGAAGATAGAGTTTTAATTTTAAGAGATGTTTTATACGTTCCGAACTTTAGGAAGAATTTAATTTCAGTTTCTAAGTTGTTTTTTGATGGATATTTAGTTACTTCTAATAAAGTTGTTACTGTTTCTTTTAAGAATGATACTATCTGTCATGGAACGTTGGTAAATAATCTCTATACGATTAAGTGTGCACACCACTCAAATCATGAATCTAATAACACGTCGATCATTTTGAGAAATAAAAGAAAGTGTTCTTCGGAGATGAACGAAACACTTCTATGGTATCTTAGACTAGGTCATATTAATCTAAAGCGGATAGAGAGATTGGTGAAAGATGGATCCTTGGAATCATTCCAAGTCGAACCGTTTCCAACTTGTGAATCCTGTTTAGAGGGTAAAATGACCAAGAGGGCATTTGGAGCCAAGGGGAATAGAGCCACGGAAGTGTTAGAACTCGTTCATACCGATGTGTGTGGTCCAATGACGATCAAAGCGAGAATGGGGTACGAGTATTTCGTCACCTTCATTGACAATTACTCGAGATATGGGTATATTTACCTTATGAGCCATAAGTCTGAAACTTTTGATAAGTTCAAGGAGTTTAAGGCCGAAGCCGAGAAACATAGGGAAAAGAGTATCAAGTTTCTACGATCAGATCGTGGAGGCGAATACCTTAGCGATGAATTCTTGAACTACTTATCGGACGAAGGGATCGTATCCCAGTTAACCGCATCGGGAACCCCTCAATAGAACAGTGTGGCGGAACGAAGAAACCTGACTCTTTTAGAGATGGTCAGATCCATGATGAGTTATTCGGATTTACCCAAGTCATTTTGGGGTAACGCCTTAGAAACGGCGGCTTACATTCTGAACTTGGTGCCATCCAAATCGGTTCCTAAAACCCCAATGGAATTGTGGACCGGGCGCAAACCCAGTCTAAGACATTTACGGATTGGGGGTTGTCCGGCATACGTGCTAGACAAGGAAGCCGGTAAGTTGGATCCATGTTCGGAATTAAGGCTGTTTATAGGATACCCTGCGGGAACGAAAGGGTGTATGTTCTATAGTCCCAAGGATCAAAAGACCTTGATCAGTACACACTTTAAATTCTTGGAGGAACACTATATGAACAATCGGAAACCTAAAAGTGAAATTACCTTAGAAGAATTGAGAGGTCAAACCTCGATACCAAGTATACAAGATGATGTACCACACGTCACATCTTCACAATCAGAAACCCGTCGTAGTGGGAGGATTGCTAGGCAACCCGAGAGATTCATGGGGATAGGAGAATCTTCGGATTTGGTTCTCGACAATGAATCAGACCCATGGACATATGACGAGGCAATCCAAGACAAAGACGCGGAGTCATGGCAAACGGCAATGGAAACCGAGATGGGTTCGATGGATCATAATCAAGTGTGGGAGTTGGTCGAACCACCCAATGGGGTAGAACCCATTGGATGCAAGTGGGTGTACAAGAGGAAAAGAGGACCGGACGGAAGGGTTGAGACCTTCAAAGCGAGGCTTGTGGCCAAAGGGTATACTCAGAAAGAAGGGATCGATTATGAGGAAACCTTTTCGCCTGTAGCTATGCTTAAGTCCATCCGTATTCTCTTGTCGATCGCTGCGCACCTAGATTACGAGATCTGGCAAATGGATGTCAAGACGGCTTTCCTTAACGGAAGTCTTGACGGAATAGATATCTATATGCAACAGCCCAAAGGTTTCATTGAAAAAGGCCAAGAGAATCTCGTATGCAAGCTTAAGAGATCCATCTATGGACTTAAGCAAGCATCGCGTACTTGGAACCAGTGTTTTGATCAAGTGATTAAGTCTTATGGGTTTGATCAAAATGAGTTCGAAAGTTGTGTGTATAAGAAGCGTGACAGAACTGCGGTGGTATTCTTAGTATTATACGTAGACGATATTCTGCTCATTGGAAATAATGTAAAGGTATTGTCAGACGTAAAGGTATGGCTGTCGAAACAATTTGATATGAAGGACTTAGGGGAAGCTGGCCACATCCTTGGGATCAAGATCACTCGCGATTGCAAGAAGAGGATGTTGGGCTTATCGCAAGCTTCATACATTGACACTGTTTTGAAGCGTTTCAGCATGCAAGATTCCAAGAAAGGTTTTGTACCTTTAGGCACGAAATCCATCTATCGAAAGAAATGAGCCCTAAGACGCAAGCGGAGATAGATGACATGAAAGGTGTTCCGTACGCTTCGGCCGTAGTAAGCCTTATGTATGCAATGCTGTGTACGAGACCGGATATCTGCTTTGTCGTGGGCATGGTGGTAAGATATCAAAGTAATCTCGGGAAAGACTATTGGACTGCCGTAAAGTGCATCTTGAGGTATCTGAAAAGAACTCGTGAGCGGATGCTGATTTACCAGTCAGATAGTCTTGTTCCCGTGGGATACACGGACTTGGATTTCCAATCAGACATACACTCAAGAAAGTCAACCTCGGGTAGTGTGTTTTGCATGGGAGGAGGAGCCATTTCATGGAGAAGCGTTAAGCAGAAATGCATCGCCGATTCGACCATGGAAGCCGAGTATGTAGCTGCTTGTGAAGCAGCGAAAGAGGCAGTTTGGCTCAAGAACTTCTTAGTGGACTTGGACGTTGTTCCGAATTTGCCCGACAAGATAACTGTCTTTTTTTACAATGCCGGAGCAGTTGCAAATTCAAAGGAACCGAGAGCCCACAAGGCCAGCAAACACAAAGAAAGAAAATACCATCTTATACGAGAAATCGTTATGAGAGGAGATATAGAGGTGGCAAAGATAGCGCCAGGTGACAACCTAGCGGATCCATTCACAAAGGGTCTGCCTCAGAGTACATTCGAGAGACATGTGGATGGAATGAGAGTCAAGACTATTGCCAATCTGCTTTAAGTATAAGTGGGAGGAATTATTAGGTTAGTGTAGGTTGACATGAGATGTCACGTAGAGCTACTACACTAAGACATGCATGATGTATACTAAAAAGCAGACTTTAAGTATAAGTGGGAGATTGTTGGAGTTATACGTGAAAGTATGCTTTTACTTTGTATAACTCGTGTATCAAACACTTGTTTATGAGAATAATTCTTTTATCGCATATGCTTTAGATATGATTGAATGTTGAATATTTATTGCAAACAGTTCATAATAGTACTAGTTACATTGTAGTTAATGTGGTGATACCCGATCACGGAAGACAACATTAACAGTTTCCTTGTAACTAAACGTACATTTTCACAACCTAGGTGGCATTGAACAATCCACCGTGAAAGGTCGATGTGTAAGACTCAGATTGGGCTGTCTTGACTAAGAGATTGCACTAGCACATTTAGTATGTGCTGAAGAGGACCTACAGCGAGGATAAATTCTTCTGTTCTGAAATGTGAAGAATTAGACCTCAGTGGTTGTTGATTTCTTAATCTCCGTCACTTAAATAGGACCGTGTGTGCTTAATGGCTACTGCTTTGATTCATGTTGGGTAAGAATCATTGTGACTTCGAACTTTGTGTCTTGGGCAGTAATATTAATCATACGACGGTTGCTAAGATTTAATACGGAGAAACGCGTGCAAGTACGGCTCGTGTGATTAGTCCCCTTGGTGGGCTCAGAAGTTTTATCGTACCAAATCTTGCAAGTGAAGAATCAATTTCTTCGGTACGGATAATAATGTTGAGCTGTCTTTACTCCAAGGTGAAATATATTAATTAATTTAGAGCTATTCAGAAGCTCAATTAATTAATGGACTTGATAATCTTAAACGCGGGAAATAATAACCGGGAGCCCATATTGTCGTAATATGGATTAAGATGGATAATGCAATATTAATTTATTAGTGGTAATAATTAATATTAATGGATTGAATTATATTGGGGCTCAATATTGAAATTCAGAAGTCCATTAGGAGGTCCAATCTTAATTCTCCTTAAAGGCCCCTCAAGTAGCCCAATAATGATAAGGTGATTAAAATAAAAAGAAAATATATTGCTGATTTTTACACTTAATTTTCGAAAAAAGTAATATTAGAAGAGAAAAGATTTTGTTGATTTTCTTGGAAAGATATTATGGAAGATATGTATTCTTGGAATACAAGAATATCTCATATATTCAAGAAGATCCAAATCTTGGGATCTCTACTAGTATTTTTTGAAAATTGCTTGTTTATAAGGTAAGTGAGATTTTTGTGGAATATTTTATTGTGGAGAAAAGAATATATGAGATATATTCAAGATTTCTTAGAGTCTAAGAAAAGATTTTCTCCAAGGCCCAATATTCCTAATATTTTCGGCCACTATGCTTATAAATAGGGAATGATTATTTCATCCCCAAGTATATAATTCCATGTGTTGAAAAAATCAAGAGCATAGATATTTTTCTTTTTCCTAGTTATTTAAATTATTCGAAAGCATCTCCCTCCGGTGATCGAATAAGGCGAAAGGGAAATACTTGAGAAGGCTTTTGGGTTGATAAAGCACGTTCGTGTTTGTCCCGTTTTATTCAAAGGCCAAGTTCTACGAGAGGTACGTAAGTCACATATTTTCTTGTTTATTCCGCCATAGATTATATGTGAATTAATTCAACATGCATGATGTTAAATTGGTTGTTGGAATTATTATTTGAATTAATTAGGATTAATTCATGCTAGTAATAATTGTATTTAAATTCGTATTTAAATTTCATCCCGAATAGATTCCGGGCATCCCTATTTTCCCAACATCGACGTGTAGGGGATTACTTCTTGGTGGACATGAGGGGCGCGATTGGGGGGGGGGGGGGGGGGGGGGGCGCTTGATGGCCACAAGAGGATGGACCCCCGTTGAATCATACTTATTGTGGCCACTT
Source organism: Ballota nigra (assembly GCA_947034835.1). Classification (NCBI taxonomy): domain Eukaryota; kingdom Viridiplantae; phylum Streptophyta; class Magnoliopsida; order Lamiales; family Lamiaceae; genus Ballota; species Ballota nigra. The sequence goes on from OX344721.1 coordinate 32,773,717, forward strand.
GATTTCATAAATAAATTGGTAATTTTGAACGAGAGTGCATTGTGCATTGTGCATAGTGAGGATTTTGAGATGAACATTACATCATGCATAATTTCTGCTTACTGGGATTTGTAAATCTCACGTAGTTTATGCATTGTAGGTAATCCTGATGACTTGTGACGACCTGTTCATACTGGGACAGTTGTGGCACTCTTGCAGGCTTTTGGGTGACGGTGTACATAGATGACGACCTGCTGGCAGGATCGTGACTTTATTTTGCTTCCGCTGTTGTATATTGTGTTGGTTTGGATATATAATGTATTGTAATATAAATTAGTGTGTGCTTGTGTGTTGGTTTGGAGTTACGCTGGTTTAACTTGAAACCCTTTTTGTATATGTGAACATGTTGTCGTGTTTGTGATAACGTTTTTCTTTTGTAGTTGAAAGAAAATAAAATTATAGCATGTTTACACGGTTGTATTTTATTTAAATTAGTATTATGCTTGTGGGTGTGAGTGTGGCCGTGTCAGTTTTTAAATTTTAAATTTTTATTTATTTTAAATGTATTTTATACTCTTGAATTTTATAAATATAATTTAATATTTGACTCTTTTTTTTTTTAAATATGACTAACCATTTTTATATTGATATGTATTTGAATTTATTTTTATAGTTTTATAATATTAATTTATATTCTAAATTTTATTTATTATTTTTATAAATAATTAATGATGTAAATGCTTATTGAGATGATGATTGTGTATTTAATTACTTGTACACGTCAGCTTTCGGGCAATGGACTAACTGTCTAAAGTTTGAATTGCAAATAAATATGAAAGTGATGATTTATTTTGCCAAAATAAAAAAGTTTTGCTTTTTTTTTTTAATTTGGTCGGTCTTATACAATGTGACAGTCTCACACAATTCTTTGCCATTTTAAAAATAAACCATTTTGTTTTCGGTTTTATTTTATTAAAAATAAAAAATTAATATTATTATTTTTTAATCAAATTAATATGATATTGTTTATATATAGATATATTATAGGGAATAACTTTTGTCTACCTTACTAGTCGATCCTTAGGCTAGACACCGATTCATAAAAATACACTCCTTCCGTCCCTGGGGTATTTGCACCCTTTGTCCCAGGGGTATTTGCACCCTTGGGATTGCACGTGGATTACGAAAATTGGTAAAATATTGACATATGAGTAAATATATGTATATTTTTGTAAGTGTGCGCACAAATCAATGTTTCCTTTTTAGGTAGTGTACAAATTGGTGTGGGATGTCCAAATAAGGAAAATGTGCAAATTCCTTTGGGACGAATGAAGTATATTATAGGGCACAATTGTGTGCGCCCACTACTTCGCTATGTTCACACGACTAATTTATAATTTTAAAGTGAGTTTATTTAGCAAAAAAATTCGCTAAGTTCACACTCCTCATTTATAAATTTTACTAAATATACTCACTTTAAAATTATAATTTTATCTAACATATAGTACTTATATCCAGATCCCTTAAAAATTTTACCCACCAATCTCATTCAATTTTACTTCAACCACCAAACATACCCACTCCTCTGTCTCTCTACCCCAATGGTAAAAAATTGACACACATCTTTGCACAATAATGTCCATTAGATGGAAGAACTTAAAATTGGGTGTGAAAGAAATTGGATTAAATATTTTTATGTTAGGACAATTTTTAGTCGGGCTTTCAAATTTTGGAAACTATCTTTTAAGTGGCGGTAGTATAGGCCAAATTTGGCCGAAGTTAAAAAAAATATATGGGTTAATGTGCAATGTGCACAAGCCTCTGATGTTACATGCTTAAGTCGGGCTTGAATCATATGTGGTTCAATAAATTATCCATCAAACTGAGGGACGGAAAAAATTGGAATCCTTAACCTAACTTCTCAAATTAGTAAAATTGTGTTTTTATTTTGGTGAATATACAAATGCGTGACAAATGAATTATGTTTCGTTTATCTCAAAAGTTTAATTTGAAAGTTGAAAATATAGATCTCTGCCGCAGAGCATTTTCGTCACCTTAGTCTTGCTGGAAAACTTATGTCTTCGCAGTTAAGGTTCAATGTCTCTGCAAGTTGATGAAATTTTGAGTGTTTTCGTTCGTTGATTTTTTATCAAGATGAACTATAATCCTAATTTTTTTTCCAAAATTATGATTATTATATGACTCTCACAATCTCCTTCAAGAATATTTATGGTTGGGTTCGATTTTAATTTGAGAATGAATCTGAGAAGGATTTCGAGATGAAAAATGAATTTTAGGTTTATGAGGAGGGTATGAACGATTTAGATTAAGAAGGTGAACAATAATCAGAGTAGGATATGGAAGAAGATGAACAATAATTGTGGAAAAACAACTTAACCTGACCAATTTTTTTTTTTTTTTCAGAAACAAAAATGACTATCACATATTACAAAAAAAAAAAAAAAAAGGAATTCATATGGGGTGACTGAAAAGGTAACCATCTACTAATGCGGTAAAGGAATCAACAAAATATTTTAAAATATATAGGATCAAAATCACAATGGGTAATTAATTGAGACTAAAATCAATTCGGTGTCAAGTTATGGGATGTACAAAAATTTAATCTCATTATATTTAAGTAAAATTAAAAACAGTGAATGTTGGTGAAATCATTGAGTTTTAGGTGAAATACAATAATGCTGAAATTATACGTCATTTGTTGAGATTTATATTTCATTGGATTCATATCTTTATTTTTTTTAATACTTTTATTGAAACTTTAGATTTAATATATTTTTTCATCTCTTTTTGGTTTTTTTGTATATACGAGTGTCAAGTGTGAATCTTTTTAGAGAAGAGTTCTACTTTACTATATTGAAGTATTTCAAAACTGAATAATTCTCCCCAGTTTATTGTGAATACAAGTTTATTTGTGATACGGATCGTCGCATGCTTCATCTCCCTAAAAATTGATTTAAATTTATTATGATTATTGGATTGTGTAAAAATGATTAGTATTTTTTAAAAAGTATAATGGCGTTGATGTCGGAGCAAGATTAATTTTCGTTTACAATGATTTTTTTTAATATTTGTAACTTAGGGGTTATGATAAAATTAGGAATTTTTTTGTTATTCTGTATATGAATTTGTTCGTTATTCTGTCAATTTCCCTAACTTAATTTCGTGAATCTATTTTGTTTTCATCGATAATTTTGGATTTAAAAAATGGCCCTAAATGTTAATTTTTTCCCAAAAAAATGTCAAATGAAAAACTATTAATTTTTTAAAATTTTATTAAGAAGTATAATGATATTTAATGCCAGAGTAAGAATGATTTTCGCAAGGGTCATAACTAGGGGTGATAGGAAAATCAGGATTTTAAATCTTTGGCTGGACAATTTAAGGATATTAACTTTTAAAAGTTGAGATTTGAGGCCAAATCAGCCTGAATCAAAGCAAGTCGGACTAATAAACCCAAAAAATTCACTACTTTTAAAAGTTAATGCCTTTAAATTGTCATTTTAGAGAGTTATGATCCTTATTTTTCCAGCCCGAAGAGTTTTTGTCCTCATTTTACCCTATTCCCCAACTAAATAACACCTCAAAGAGTTGATGTCTATCACTCAATCCTCATGGTGAAAGTTAATATTTTGAAAATATTTTTTTAAGGACCTTAACTTTAGGGTTGACAATTTAAGGACTGTAATTTCTAAGAGTTGCGAATTTAAGCACAATTACCCCTAATTAACCCAAAAATTCACTTCTTTTAAAATTTAATGTCCTTAAATTGTCATCTCAGAGAGTTATGGTCCTCATTTTTCCAGTCCGAATAGTTTTTGTCCTCAATTTGCCCCTTCCCCCAAATAATTAACACCTCGAAGAGTTAATGTCTATCACTCAATCCTCAAGGTGAAAGTTAATATCTTGAAAATATTATTTTAAGGATCGTAGCTTTGGGGTTGACAATTTAAGGACTATAATTTCTAAGATTTGCACACAATTAGCCTAATAAACCTAAATTGGGCCCGAATTCAGTCCCCAGTAAGGTCAAACCGTGTCAATTATCCTAAATTTTAGATCGAATTCAGCTCAATCGGGCTATGTAGCATAGTTCGATTTAGATTTATTTGAGATAGTTTAACCTCAATTTGAGACTTTAAAAAATTATTGTCCTTAATTACAATCTAAAAAATATCAATGTTTTCTTAATATATAGTATTGAAAGAACCATGCAGATTTAGGCATACGGACACAAAACAACACTGATCAGAAATAAATATATTGTGAAGTGTCCGAGACAATATTATTGATTAAAAAAATTATATTAAAAATTTTATACCTTCATTTTTAGTCTTTGTTATTTTGGAGCTCTTTAATCCTCCAAACAATTTCTGTTGTTGATAATTCAAAGAACCTTAGCAAGTAGTGGATACCATGTTGAAGAATTCTTTTTCGGATTGATCGGTCGATTTGGTGTTCGGACATGAATTGAAAAATTTGGAGACCAATGGAATGCTTTCACCAAAAATTGATCCTAAAATCACTGAAAAATATCAAATACATAGATCGATTCGTAAATTTTTTAAACTTTAGAATTTATATCTTAAATGAAAAAAGAAAATTAAGGGTTGTGAATTTATTAACGAAGCCCTAAAATTGAACATACCTATTTTTATGCTACATATGTATTTGCTTTGGTACATTCCAGTGCTCTTCTGGTATTTTTCCGGCAAGAATAAGATGATTTGACAAAATCGTAACTAAGAACGGAAATTATATAGATGTGAAATGCAAATTTCTTTTTGTATCTTCCATCATCTTCTAAATTTTTTAAATTAGCAAGTATGTGTGGGTGATTTTTTATGCTCTGTTATTTTGTTAAGTGTGTGGAACAGAGCTTTTGTGGGTGAAAAAATACAATAACTTTTTATTGTTGGAATATGTGGACAAATACATGTGTGTTAAATTTATTTTTTACTTCTAAGGTTTCCAGCTTAAGAAACTAATTTCCTATGTTCGTTGCAGTTATACCACGTATTCTTAGCAGTGGCGCACTACATGCCAATGATATATGTATACAAAAAAGTATTATTAAAAGTATCTCACATATTATTTTGCCATTGTTTTATTTGTTTAATTTGTAAAAAAATTTAATTAATTATGTTACGAATATAACAAAGATTGTTTAATCATTAATTTATGAGTATGTATAGAGTGAAATTGGTTCATACATAAATTATTCTGGAGTATTAGTTGCTTTCTCTAAATAGTATTAGTTATTTTTATTGAAGAGTATAAGTTGTTTTTATTGAAGGACATTTGTTTCTTTTCATTATACAATTGATACAGTGAAACAATACATACCGTTTAGGGGAAAAAATCAATTTTTTTTGTCAAAACAACTAATATCTTTTAATCTTTCACGTATGAATCATTTCTACTCTGCACTTTCTCATTATTTATATATTTTTGTAGGTTTTATTTGGAAAATACTCCCTTCGTCTCACTGTTTTTTTTTTCACATTTGAAAGTGTCACATTATTTAAGAAAAAGTGTGTTATGTGAGTCTAGAGTTAAATAAAATAATGATAATTTTATACTTTATTATTTTTTTGTGATGCATAATTATTTATTTTTATGTGGCATGAAAATATTTGTGGAATGTCTTAATTAGACAAATATCAAAGTAATCACGAGACAGAATAAACAATATCTTCCAAACACCATTTATTTATGTTTTATTGCACAATATTTTTCAGTAAATTCTTTATCAATTAACTTAAATTTATTTAATAAAAAAATGATCTAATAAATCCTCAAATGTTAACTTTTTAAAAGTAAAGAATAATGTGTGCATTATATTTACCTTATTTGGCATATAATTTAAATATTTTCAAAAGGATTACTTTTTAAATGAAAAAATTAACAAATTTCATTTTTTTAATGTTATTGTTTTTAAAAATTAAATAAAACTGGTAAATGTATCAATGATTTTATTTATAATAATATAAAAAATGAATGATAACATTTCATTTATTATTGTGAATATAAATATTTTTTATGTAACTATTAGTTTTAATTATTTTTTTAAAGAAAAAAAAGTCCATTTTAAAATCATATATATATATATATATATATATATAATTTAAAATAAAAATTGAAGAAACAAAACTTACGTGCTAAACACGGGTAAATCTGTTACTAGTATATTGTAATAAGATTATAATCATTCACTTTGAAAGTAGATCGATTTTAATTTAAAATTTTTAAAAATTAAACTTTGAACCCTCATTTAATTGGTTAATAACGAGTGTCTCACACTCTTAATAAATTAAATAACAATGAATATTAATTTTTTTATTTCAAAATCAATTTCCCTAACAATAATCAACAACACTAATTTACACCCAACCAAACCATAAAAAGAACATAAAAGCAAAGGACATCCATTATATACGAGGAAGAAAACATAAGTCCCTACAACAAGAAAATCAACAAGAAGAAAGAAAAGCACAAGGGCATAAACAACTCACACTAATAGAAACCTAGATATGATGAGAAACCAACCAACTAAAATAAAAATAACAAAAGGATTCAACCGATCGACCCATCATCTTATAAAGAATTGATGGGCCTCAAAACCAAATGCAATATTTATCTAGTAGTAGTTCATAGTAATTGATACCCCTATCATTCAGTAGTGGAAAACCACAACATCAACTTCTACAATAGCATTCCCTGCAGTTACATCGAAATAGTAAGCCTGCAACGTGGCGATTCCTCGTGCCAGGCAAACCGGCCCGACCCGCCTACAACGGGTATCTCTCGATACATATAGTAATGGTGGTGTGGGTTGTGGCCCAAAAACGAAAGCGAGCATTATACATTTCGTTAGTGAAAACAAAGGTCATGGCCATTACCAGGCCCACTTTCTCAAACGAGGCCGCTCCATAAAACCCTTTGGCATAGCCCACCCGGTTTGACAAGATCTCCGGCCCAACAGTTAACGGGTCATCGGCTATAAAGAGTCCCCCGAAAATAGTGGGAGAGGAGGCCTTCATGTTGGCTTGGGCCACCACAGCTGAAGTTACGTTTTTGCCCTGAAGCAAATCGTGGAAATAGATGTGCAGTTCAGTAATTTTGTCAGGCTGTTATTTTTCATGGCTTACCATTTTGAACCAGCTTTCAACTTCATCTGGGCCTCCTGGAACGGCGCCGTTCCACCCAATGGATGAGAAGAAAATTGATAAGAAGAGAATAGCAACTGAAGTATATTTCTTCATTGTACTTGTTATAAATCGAGTAGATTTAATATACCAAATTCGGATCGAGTAGATTTAATATACCAAATTCGGAACATTTAATGTGGATATTACTTATGTGCCTAATAATCTAAATAGACTTTACCTGAACTCAGAAATATAGTGAAAAACTCCTTTACGCACTTTATTTTACAACACGTTATTAACACGAATGTTCTATCCATTTCGATTATGCTCTTTATATTACAACACGTTATTAGCACGAATGTTGTACCCATTCCGATCCAAATCGAAAGTAGTTATCACGCCTAATTCTTAGTCGGTAATTGTTAGTTGATTTAATGTTATGCTTTCTGATTCGTTCATAATATACGGAATCTTTATCCATGCGCATAGCAACCTATGTGTTCTTTTATCCTATTCTAAAATTTCAATATGCATGTAATATGTGAGCCAACTTGATCAATGGGCCTGAACGCTCCTATCGCCGCCGCTGGCTTATGAACCAAACTCAGAGATCGGCGCTCGCCCAGCAAACCACCTCCGACGGCAGTACCAATTTCACGCCTCAATTGCAGCGACCACCAAAGAGCGTCGCCTGGCTGCCTCGAGTGCCACCAGTCGGTCGCCTTGAGCCGTCCATCACAGGAAAACGGATGGCCGCCGCCGTCTGGTTCGAACAAGCTCTCGCCCAGCGAGCGCTCTATTCCCCCAACAAAGGAGAAGCCACGGCCGTCTACTCTACCTGGTTACGGCCACGACGCGACCGACGAACAAACAAAACCAGCGGAGGGGTGTTTTTCCTGCTACCTATGCCATCACGATCAGATCACGGCTGTTGCGACGCCCTTCTATCGCCGCGATCGACGCCCTCCGCCCGGCGGTTCACATGCTTCCTTATCATTGATCCAAAGCTGCTAACCTGGGTTTCTATTGTTCTCCTGGGCCGTGAATTTAATCAAATGGGCAGGCCATTTTGAATTATTGGCCCAGCTTGAGATATGTCCCAGCTTGATTTAGCAACATGATTTAACATGAATGCTCACGTTTTAACCAGAGATATGGTCCATCTTGCAGGTAACATGATTTCGTGAGTGTATATATATATATATGCCTGAGCCGATATTAAAAGGAAAAAAAAAATTGGGCCTTTAATTATCTTAGCCCAAATTCTTTTCTTAATAAATTAGATAAGACATAAATTTTACGTGCTTAATAATTATAAACGCTTTACTTGTCTAATTTTAATAGAGCATGAAATCTTGTGTATAATTATTCATGCGCATTAAATTTAAATCGTCTCTTGGAATTTACTAACCTATTTCGTGTTGAGCTTTCTATCGGACTCGATATTTGTATGATTGCTCCACCCACTTGAGACGTGTCTAAGGCTGTCCAATGCTAGTCGAATCTATCAACAGTTATTTAGGAACCTTTATCATAGGGTTCCGCTCTGGTAAAATGTTTAATTCCTTCTTTTATATTTCCAGCAATTAGCACTGTTTGAGCTCTTTACTTTGCCGCAACATATGCTTTTAAATTATTTGCTGTAGAAATTAGGATTTATATGAAAATCCTCGTGTGCCTATCTTTGCTGCTAATTTAGTTCACTCAAACAATGACCAAAATTTTCGTATCCAAGTTTGCCTGAAACAAACATGAGCATTGACTAAAATTTGAACTTGAATATTTGTTCCTACTTGTATACCTATTTATGTGAATCAAATTTACCCCTTAGTCCGCATATATTGTCTGGGTAGGCGGCACCCAGTACCTGTCCGACCGTAAATTATGTTTGGGTAGGTGACACCCAATATTTGCTCCTTTGTGATTGAGCATGTAAATTAAATCCTCTTTCCCCCTTGTTAATGAAAATTCAAATCGTATGTCATACCATGTCCATTTAAAACGTAGTAAAAATGCTTGGTATTACTAAGAGAGAATTTACTGAGCTTACTCTCGATAGTAATAACTACGTGACATGGTCCATAGTTGTTGAGGTTCATCTAGCCTCATCCTAATTAAATAGAATCATTGTCCATGGTCCCAAATCCACTGATGCCCAGAAGGCAAAAACGTTGATTTATCTTAGATACCACTTAAATCAGGACTTGAAATATGAGTACCTCACTGATATGGACCCTAGCATTTTATGGACACCACAGAAGAATTGTTTTATCAACAAAATGATATAATCCCTCGGGCACAATACGATTGGCTGAATCTCCGTTTTCAAGATTTAAATGGAGTGCAATTCTACCTTGCATCGTATTGTATCTCAGTTAAAATTATGCCAGCAGCAAATTACTGTGGCCGAGTTGATACAGCAAATCTTATCAACATTCCATGTTGGTAACCTTGTACTTCAGCAGCAGTACACCTCTCTCTCAGAGCTAATTTCTGCACTTTTAGTGGTAGAAAAACACAACCAACTCCTGATGAGAAATTACAATACTAGACTGGTTGACCCACAAGCAGTGCCTGAAGCACATGTTGTAGCTTAAGGGAGCCTGAGTGGGCGTAAGCGTGGAAGGGAAGAAATCTACAAATCCAAGCACTTGATTGAGGCTTATCGAAAGACACAAAAGGAAAACAAAGGCATGGCCCCTCAGGGTGAATCTCACCATGACAATCTGCCTGAAATAGATTTTGACATAGACAACGATGATCTTTTAAGCTTAGAGCTCGAATATTTTGGTGACAAAGAGTGATTTACATAAATGGACATTATTAATATCCTGACTTAGGCTTTGAGATTCGTCTTGCTTCATTTAGGACAAATGTAATGAAATTTTGACCCCATCTTTGCCCAGAAGGCAGATGCACTGATTAAATTATCTGATATCATATCAATAAGATATCAATTGTTTATGGAAATCCCTGAAGGATTATATTTACCGTAGTTTATAAAAATCCCTGAAGGATTATATTCATCGACAAAATTTGAATAAAATCGATAGCACAAAATATAGATAGATGAAAATCATGGCCGATGCCAAATAATTATTGAGATGGTCGAGATCGAGTATTCCCCAAGCGAATCACAGCATACCAATTTTCCTAGAGCAAACATGAACATTATCAGTGACATGACATTAAAGACTATGAGTTGTCAAGATACATTTTTGTGATTTTTATGCATGTTATGACTATATGCTTTGTCATGATTAATAATTTCGAAAAAAATTACAACTCAATTACCGGATGTTTTTAACAACTCCAGTAGAGTTACTGAATCTCATATTTATATAGAACTAGATGAGTGTCCCGCGTATTACGCGGGATATTCGTAAAAAAAAATTGATTATACATAATGCATTACATATACAATAACATTATAAATTTATTCACCATAAAATTAATGTAGTTATATTATATAATAAATATATTCAAAATAATGTCACATGTTAAACACATTTAAGTCAATATAATGATATATTAAATTTGTTTTGAGATTAAAAAAATCAAATAATTAAATTTTGGTGCACTGTGTTTTCAAGACAATAAAAATTTATTAGTTAAATGTTAATTTTTTTATTTTAAAAAAATTCAATCAATCATTTAATCGATAAAAAATTCAAAATTAATTAATATATTTAATTCCATTTTTAATTTATTTTAACAAATTAGGAATTTCTAAATTGGAAATCCTTAAATATAGTGAGACAATAAAAATAAAATAATTAAACATTAAAGTTTCATATAATTTGAGTTTTAAATATAATTGATCAATTCAATTTAGTATATTTTTATAGCCTCAAGTTATATACAATAGATATTCCAAATTTGTATATATTCATAGTTTAGCTTAGTTGGTTAAAATTATAAGTTGTATTCAAGTGGTCTTGTGTTCGAATCCATGATTTGCATAAATTTTTAAATTAGACTCTTTATTATATAATGACACATAAGCATAATATTGACACGTAGGATTTTCACAAGCATGTCACGTAGGACATAGATGACACATAAACATATGCCACGTATGCAGAATCAACCACATGACGACACGTATGCAAAATCAACCATATAATGACAAATAAGCAAGACCAACTCCCTATTAGTATAATAGAGGATATTTCAGGTTAAAATTTATGTCCTTGAAGGACAAAATATCACATGCCAATAAATCTAAAGCACGCCTGAAACGTGAAAGACCTTATTAAAAAAATCCAACCTCCTGAAGAGTTGTAGATCTGGTCTTAAAATTCAATTTAGATTCATACATATTATAGCATGAACGGTTAGTCCATCTAAAATAATAATGTGATATGTCGGATTTTGTCTAAGTTCATTGGCTATGACACGTCAAACCCTTTCGTAAATAAATTTACGGCATGTACAAAGGGTAAACTTAGAGTACGGCTGAATTGTACTAAAGTTGGAATTATATCTCCCATTTTTAGAATGGTTTCATTGAGATAATTGTGGACTTATTATCCTAGTATGGGGACCATTTTGATAGTTAATGATCATAATTAATGCTTTCACATAGTAGACTTATGTATGCTTGTTATCCACCTGCAATTAAACCTTTGTCAAGCCTATTGCAACACTATTGAGCTTAGTTCTCATTTCCCAAATTATCAAATTAAATCCATTTGAATGGATAATGCCATTGAGCTCACATTGACTGCATTCAATATTTAGTATATGACATTGGGAAATTAAAGTGAAGCATTAAGTTCCCTTATGTCCACACCATAATGGTCTAGCTGAGTCTCTAATTTGATGCATCAAACTAATCGCTAGGCCTTTACTGCAAAAAATTCCAACTTAGCTACATGTTTAGGGCACAAAATTTACATTTAGCTACTCGAATTTAAATCCGACCCAATGCATATCATTAATACTCCCCCTACAACTAGTGCATAGAAAATGATACATCATTTCCCACCTGCGAACATTCTATTGTGCAGTACGCGTACCACCACAACACGTCAACAACCCTGTTGGCTGACTGCATAATTGATGAAGAGTCTATTCTCGGTATTAGGGGGATATTAGAATCCAAAAATTAAATGAATGCCGAGAAGTTTCCCCGAAGGAAATGGATCGAGATATTTTCCGTGAAGGAAAAAGACCAAGAAATTTCCCTGAAGGAAAAAGGTCCTCGATATTTAGACTCATGCACTAGTTAGACTGAACTTGAAGTTCAAAAGATAAGTAACTTGCAATGTATAGCAAGTAATCTGCTAGATACGTTTACTGACCACAAAGGTGTAGAGGTCCCAATGAAAACGAGTATACATGCCCCAAACGCCAGAAGCGTAAAGGACCTATAAAAGAGACATACACACCTAGAATGAAAGCTAGCAAGACTGGTCAGTCAGACTTGAAATCTCCAGAAGAGATACGTCCAGAAGACTTGAAATTCCCAGAAGAGATTCGTCCTGAAGACGAAGAATCCTAGTAATAAAGCACGTGCACAAAATGATCTAATACTAGGATTGCGGAACGACCAGATCAAATACACAAGGGAAATAATGTGATTTGGTTAATATGAGATCAATAAATAAATACCAGAGAAACAATATAAATTTGTTGTCGACAACATATCTGTGTCCACAATTGCTCTTTCTAAAATCTGGATCCAATACCTAAGTTTAGTGCCCGAAGCACTTTGATTTTGGTGCAATAAGGAAGAAGCAAAAGTGTGGCAGAGCTAAACTCGCTAATAATAAGTTTTGGTTCTATCGTACATACACTCGAAAAGTTATCCCTGTAGGATAATGAGTGTTCACACGAAAACCAAAAGAAGGGTGGTAAGCGAGGTTAATAGCTTTAGGGTTTTCACAGAGATCCATGATTATTTGTGATAAAAAATATTCTCCTGGTATGAACAAACAAAGTTCCGCTAATCACTGACAGCTAAAATAAAAAAAAGTAATTGGCCTTGTAAACCGTATATTTTATATGGTTATTGCCTACCAATATTTATATCCCTGATGGATTCCCTAGAAAAGGAATGATGAAAACTGCAGTATGTATAGTACAAAACTGCGAAGGTCATTACATTACAGTTGAATATGGTACGATCGACTTAGTGAATTCCTCCCGAAGAAAGAATATACAAACAATATAGTTTTCCCTTGCGTAGAAATCACAAAGTGGTTTTTGCATCATATCCATATATGTTGATGACCTAAACATAATCGGAACATGCAAAGTGATTGAAGAACTCAGTTCAATCTTGAAAGCTGAATTCAAAATGAAAATCTTGGATAAAACCAAGTATAGTCTCGACCTGCTGATTCGAGGATTTCCCTGAAGGAAAAATGAATTCAAGTACTTCCATGAAGGAAAATAAAATATAAGTATTTCCCGAAAGGAAAATTAATTCGAGCATTTCCCTGAAGGAAAAATAAATATGATATCTCCCTGAAGGACGAATGAATTTTATACACCAGTCAACCTACTTGATAAGGTAATTTGAGAAATCCTACATGAATAAATCACATCCACTTAGTACACCTATGGTAGTTCGATCCCTTGAAGTGGATAAGAACCCATTTAGGCCCAAAGAAGATACAGTGGATATCCTAGGACCAGAAGTTTCTTATCTAAGCGCTATTTGGTGCATACTTTATCTCGAAAATTGCACCAGTCCGGACAACGCATTTGCGGTAAATTTATTTGCGAGATATAGCGCTTCTCCCAGAAGGATACATTGGAATGATGTTAAACACATTCTATGATAACTCAGACTGGTTATATTTTTCTTCGTGATGATATTGTGATCTCATGGAGATCTATTAAACAATACATTCTCCATTGTAATTGTTAGGATATAGATTAGATGTTTTGAAGATGTTAAAACAAGAACTTGTAATAGGACTAGTTGAACCTGTTAGTCAGCTACAGATTAGTCTAGGTCTAGAATAGGTCTTTGGTTAAGGGGGAAGAAATCTGTGCAGACCAGATGAGGTGACCAAATGAGAGGTGACCAGATGAGGTGTCCAGAGGAGCCTGACCAGAGGAGTCTGCCAGAGGAGCCTGACCAGAGGAGCCTGACCAGAGGAGTCTGACCAGAGGAGCCTGACCAGAGGAGTCTGCCAGAGGAGCCTGACCAGAGGAGCCTGACCAGAGGAGTCTGACCAGAGGAGTGTGACCAGAGGAGTCCGACCAGAGGAGTCTGACCAGAAGACCTCTCCCAGATGAGGACCAGAGCAGAAGTGTTACCTGCCAGATGAGACCAGACCAGAAGACCCCAGACCAGACGAGTCCTGATCAGATGAGTGTGACGGATTAGTTCACCCACATGGAGGCTACATGTAATCTGGAGACAAGTAGATTTTGGAGATCATTGATGGAGATGAAGGCAATCTAGAGAGTCAACTGATGGAGAATTTGATTGATTACTTGATTGAAAGTTAACTAATCAATCAATATAATCAATCTTTGATTGATTATATCCCTCCAATTATGGTTGTTTGAATTTCTAGCTTCCAACGGCTAGTTAATTCCTACAACTATAAATAGGAGTGCTTGGATGAGTGCATTATACAAGAGTCGCGCGAGAGCACACCAAGAACACACGAACTCTTCCACTTACTCACCTTGTTCATTCAAGTTTATATTCTCATTAGGAGTTTTTAGTTGGATCTTATAATCAACCTATTCACCTTGAAAGGTTGTTGTAAACAAGTGTACGAAGGAGCTGGTACTTCGCAATTCCAGTGGTTCGTGAGTACGTTGGTTGGAGAGAAAGCCCCCTTTGGAGAAAGGGAGAGTGGACGTAGGACAAGTTGGTCCGAACCACTATAAATTCTGGTGTTCTCTACTTTATGCTATTAAGTTTTCTGCACTTTTCTTTTAGCACTTAATTTAAAAGGGTTTTCTTAAAAATAAACTTAAAAACGCTTTCCGCTGGATAACCTTTTCGGGACCAACAAGTGGTATCAGAGCAGTGTGTCCTACATACCACTGTTTTGAAATTATTTTGGTGGTCACCAGGGCAGATCCATTTTTTTGAAAACCCAAACATTTGTTGTGCTAACATTTTTTGCAGAAATGGGCTCGAAGAGAAGCAGTAAAAGAAACACTAGGAGTTACTCCAAAAGGAGCTTCGCAGATGAGGAAGAAGAGGTATCCACTTCTGGTTCATCATCCAATTATGGACCAGACGAAGAGATATGTCTTGTGACAGATGAGGTATGCAATCGAACTCCCTCTTCTTCTTCTTATTCTTCTTTTTCTGAACAATCAGAGGAGTCTTATACGCAAACTCTGCTATTAGATCTCAAAAAATCTATACAACTTTGTCAAGAATTGGAAGATGAGAACTCAAAGCTAAAAGCAGAAAATCAGAAGCTCTCACAATGTTTAGGCAACTCAGCTAATCTACCAGCTGAACAAAATCATACACTAGTTGAAGAGTCTTCTGACTTGACAACAGGTGTATTGAACAAGTTAAGCTGATAGAAAGGTTGGTTGTTGAAAACATTGAGAAAGACAATGAATATAACCTGCTAAAAGCTAAGTTTGATGAACTCTTCCATCAAAACAAAATTGTAAGAGAAAGTGAGGACAAGCTCAAAATGAGACTGGAGCAGCTGACTACAGCAAGCAATGCTGTGTCACACATAGCTGCCTCATCTCAAAGAGAGCATGATAAAACAGGCCTTGGTTATTCCAAACCTGAATCCTCACATGTTCAAAAAGAAGAACAGCCTAGAAATTTTATTGATAAGGGCAAGAGGTCAGCTGACCAGGCAACTCAGCCTAATGGGCAGATGTGTTCTAAAACTCAAAAACCCAAAAGGCAGAGGAGGAATTTTAAGAAGGGTTATACCCAGAATAAAAGACCCCAGCCAGGCCAGCAGAATAGAAGACATTCTGGATCTTCTCAAAAGAGGCAGAACCAGATGACTTCTACTCACCTGCAGAAGACCTTTAAGTCATCTGCCAGACCAGCTGGAACTTTTGATGGTTCTAGCAAGACTTATCCTTATCAACAAAATTTCAAGACTGTTGCATTAAGACAAGTTATTCCTTCTACTGGACAAGATCATAAGAGAAGAAGAGCCTCTAGAAGAAATAACCATGTCGAAGCTTCTTATGTTCAGTGTGTTTTTGTGGATATATATGGAAGAAAGATAAGATCACCTGATTCAAAAAGGGATGATCTATTCTTGTGGCTTCCTAAAAATTGTGCTAACCCCCCTGAACCCAGAAGGGTACCAAAAAGTTGATTGCCTGCAGATACACAAGAAGACCAGCTGATGTTTTGCCCCAATATCAGCTGAGCATACTTTGAGGGGGAAGATCAGTTGACCCAGCCTGCTAGAATCTCTACTTGTTATTTCAATATTTTCTTGTCTTGTTTTATTTAAAGTTCTTCCAGTTTTAACATCATCAAAAAGGGGGAAATTGTTAGGATATAGATTAGATGTTTTGAAGATGTTAAAACAAGAACTTGTAATAGGACTAACTGAACCTGTTAGTCAGCTACAGATTAGTCTAGGTCTAGAATAAGTCTTTGGTTAAGGGGGAAGAAATATGTGCAGACCAGATGAGGTGACCAGATGAGAGGTGACCAGATGAGGTGTCCAGAGGAGCCTGACCAGAGGAGTTTGCCAGAGGAGTCTGACCAGAGGAGTCTGACCAGAGGAGTCTGACTAGAAGACCTCTCCCAGATGAGGACCAGAGCAGAAGTGTTACTTGCCAGATGAGACCAGACCAGAAGACCCCAGACCAGACGAGTCCTGATCAGATGAGTGTGACGGATTAGTTCACCCACATGGAGGCTACATGTAATCTGGAGACAAGTAGATTTTGGAGATCATTGATGGAGATGAAGGCAATCTAGAGAGTCAACTGATGGAGAATTTGATTGATTACTTGATTGAAAGTCAACTAATCAATCAATATAATCAATCTTTGATTGATTATATCCCTCCAATTATGGTTGTTTGAATTTCTAGCTTCCAACGGCTAGTTAATTCCTACAACTATAAATAGGAGTGCTTGGATGAGTTCATTATACAAGAGTCGCGCGAGAGCACACCAAGAACACACGAACTCTTCCACTTACTCATCTTGTTCATTCAAGTTTATATACTCATTAAGAGTTTTTAGTTGGATCTTATAATCAACCTATTCACCTTGAAAGGTTGTTGTAAGCAAGTGTACGAAGGAGCTGGTACTTCGCAATTCCAGTGGTTCGTGAGTACGTTGGTTGGAGAGAAAGCCCCATTTGGAGAAATGGAGAGTGGACGTAGGACAAGTTGGTCCGAACCACTATAAATTCTGGTGTTCTCTACTTTATGCTATTAAGTTTTCTGCACTTTTCTTTTAGCACTTAATTTAAAAGGGTTTTCTTAAAAATAAACTTAAAAATAGTTTCCGCTGGATAACCTTTTTGGGACCAACAGTAATCGATTAAGACAACGCAATTTGTGTTGCACAAATGAACAACAAGTATGTTAAGAGGAACTTAACCAAACATATTTCCCAGAAATTCTTCTTTCCATACGAACTCCAGAAGAGTGACGTAATTACCATACAACATGTGCGACCTAGTGACAATCACGATCTAGCAGATCTGTTCACTAAGTCCCTACCTACCTCTACTTTTGAGAAGTATATTTATGGTATCAGGATGTGAAAGCTTAAAGAGTTGTTGTCTTCAGGGGGAGTGGTAACCTCGAAATAATCCTGAAGATTGGATCCGTAAGATCAATACTTGCACTCCTCCCTAGATAAACATTTTTATCGCTACCTAGCATATGGAGTTTTTCTGACGAGACATATATGTTGTGTCGTAATATCTTAGGGGGAGTGTTGTAAATCCAGTAGATTTAATATATCAAATCCGGAAGATTTGATGTGGAAATTACTTATGGACCTAATAACCTAAACATGCTTTGGGGTTTAGATTATGGGTTCTCTATTATAAATAGATCCCTGTACTCAGTATTGTAAATACATAGAAATACACAGAAATATAATGGAAAACTCTTGGCTTGGTACGCCCCCAGGTGTAGTAATTCATGACGAACTAGGTAAACAAATCGGTGTTCTTGTTTACGCTCTTTATTTTACAACAGTACTATCACGTGTTTTATAAATTTGAGATTTGTTTAATGTTATGCAATGAAATGAATTATAGAAGGCTTGTATTTATAAAGGCAAAATGGTTATATAAAAGGCAAAAAATTACGTAAACTTTTTATTTTCAAGGCAAAGTATAGAGCGAAAAAGATTAAGAAATTTTAAAGGGTTTGAGTTGTTTTATTAAAGGGTATTAGTTATTTTCAATATATGGTATTAGTTCTAGGGAATGAAAGTTGTTTGAGTTGGGCATGAATTGTATGAGGTATATCACTAAAGATTATAAGTTGTTTACACTAAAAAAACGTATCCGTTGTTCTACTAAAAATATAGTAGTAAATTGTATGAGAAAGTTTCACACTATACATACTCTATTTTCAAATATTGTTGTAGTATAAAATGTGATAGTTGTTTTCATTCAAAGTATTGTTGAACGCTATTATATTATTACTACAAGAAAATATAAAATTGCTTACGAAAATTGTCAATATAGCTACAAAATATTTTTTTAGTGGGGATTGCCTACATAAATTTCTAATTATAAAGGTATTTTTCATTCTCTACCTACAAAGAGCTTTGCCTACGAAATTTTAATAGGCAAATTGTTTGTGAGTAATTTTTGTAGACAACTAGCTTGTAGGTAATAATTAATGTCTAGAAATTTTATTTTGTAGGCAAAGTATTTGTAAGTTGAAGAATCAAGGTGCCTACATGATTAAAAAAAATTGTTGGCAAATCGTAGACAATTCCACTATGAAATTTTTTTATTGGAAAATTCTGTAGGTAATTCTAATTTCGTAGACAGTATTTTCTTGTAATGTATGTATATAAAGTGTCAATGTTTCAAAATTAAGTATTTTTAAATGGGGATACTTTTTTGGTAATCGATTCTAATCGTATGGATTAATGGTTGTTTTAAAATCGAAATAAGAATCACCAAACAATTTCATGTGATTGATTACTACCGTCAATAGTAAATACGAAAGATCGGATAAAAAATAGTAAATACATGTATAAATTATGTATTTTTTACGTATGTGTGAGTTTGAAGGTGTATGAGTGAGTGTAGTAATCAATCACACGAAATTGTTTGGTGATCCTTATTTCTATTTAAAATAGCCATTAATCCACACGATTAGAATTAATTACCAACAAATTGGCGCTAGAAGGAGGGTTCAAACCTTCGATTCGTGTTAGATTGCAAAGGATTCAAGTCAAGAACTTGAAGATTCAAAGGATTTCTTGAGTTTTCTTCATAAACTCAAGGAAAGTGTTTTTGGTGTTCTTCAATCAAGTATTTGAAGATTTGAAGAATCAAATAAAAATCTAATCAAGATGCCACAGTCTAAAGATACTCAACTTTCTCACCTCTCGGCTAGGACCCCATAGACCAGAGCCTCTTCAGCTGGTTGGCGGGCACATGATCCACGACCAACAAATAAGGTCATACCATCAGCCGTGACACATGTAATGCCTCCAAAGCTTGAAACATTAGGTAGAAACCCTGGCGAGCTAGTCAGAACTATAGCCGTCTTACAAGCCTTACAAAAACAATAAGAACAACATGACCCATCAAAAGTAAGGGCTAGATCTAGGCTTGTTGAGATGCACAAAACCAGGCCAGCTCACGATGAGCAACAAAATGAAGTAGACGGTGCCCAAGTCCAAAGGGCCAAAGGCAAAGAAAAAATGGTCGAACGGGTGCAAAACCAAGCGAAGTCTATTCCCAGGCAAGCAGCAGAGTCAAGTTATGGGACTTCACATCCCAGCATTCTGGACAGGCTGGGCAGACCTCAGCCCCAACAAGAAGTTGCTCGCCCGGGAGCAGGAGATGGGCGAACAACTCCACAACCAGCTCGCCCCTCCATTCATGAAAGATTGTCCAGATCTGCCTTTGGCCGTCTGGGACTAAATGTGGCGAACAACCCCAGAAGGACGGCTCATGAATTCCCCCCTCCGAGTGAGGGACTGCGACGAGCAGAGGATCATGCACCCTTGCTTGCCGAACAGCCTCCGAGTTAGGGGGAAACTTTGGATAAGCCAGCAGCCTTGTGGAAGACAGTTGAAAATATGCAAGGTCAGTTGGACTTGCAGAGGGGGATTGGGGCGACCAACATGCCAACTTCATAATTATCATCTATAATCCTAAAGGCCCATATCCAAAAGAA
Organism: Ballota nigra; assembly: GCA_947034835.1. NCBI lineage: Eukaryota > Viridiplantae > Streptophyta > Magnoliopsida > Lamiales > Lamiaceae > Ballota > Ballota nigra. The sequence goes on from OX344721.1 coordinate 32,794,181, forward strand.
AATTCAATTCCCGGCAAGCATTCAATATGAAGGCATAGTAGACCCCCGGGTTCATTTAACAAAATACTCTGATTACATGATTTCCATGGGGGCCAGCGATGCCACCCAATGCCGTAATTTTCACCTAACATTGGGGGATCAGGTGCACAAGTGGTTCTCAGCCATGCCACCAGCATCCATTCATTCTTTTGCCCAACTAGGCCGGAAATTCTTGTCCCACTTCTCTACAGCCGGATCGTACCTCTCTCAGAAACATCGATAATTTGACCTGAAACAATCTGATGATGAATCAGATCGATCTTTCATGGAAAGGTTCAACAAAGTACTGTTGGAAGGGGAATCTGTTAGTAAAGATACAAAGATCGTAGTTGTCATGGTCGGGTTGAAGAAGTGCACAAAACTGTGGAAAGAGATGCACCTAAATTGCCCAAAGAACTACGCTGAATTCTAGAATCGGGTCAGAGTCTTTGTTTCCATGCATGAGGCATTGCAATCAAACATGGGGGACAACAAGATGGACCCGAAGGAAAATCCGAAAAAACTTGGCTGAACCGGCTACCGTGTCCCAAAAAATATGAAGGCATTCAATAAAGGGACGGAATTGAAAGAAAAGCTGAACCTGGTGCTCACCGTATCCATTGATACGGTGTACAACAATGTAAAGGAGAAAGAGCTGCTCTCCCCACCTAGAAAGATCCGCCATGAGTCTAGTATGTTAAACCCGAACAACTATTGTGCCTACCATCAAAATGTGGGGTACTTTATGAGCGAGTGTAGAGATTTGCTCAAACAACTTTAGCGTTTCTAAGAGGAGGGCAAGTTTTCTGATCTCGTTAAGAGGCAACCTAGCAAGAGACCCCGGGCTAACAACAATCAAAGCTCCGATGATGAAAATGACAAACAACCCATCAGGAGCAATAAGCCCCGACGACCAACTCCTAACGCAGCAGCAGACGCACCAAAAGAGATCCTGATGTTGGAGCCGTCAGGACCTGTTGGAGGATGTTCTGATGGACGGGTTCCAATATTAAAAAGAAAGAGAAAAGCCGAGTTACGAGCTGTAGCTCAGGTCCAAGAGATGGGAGTCAACCCACCGTCAAGCAACTTCCGGAGTTGACTTTCACTAAGAATGATCTGGATGGGATCCTTACTCTCCACAATGACTCCCTTGTCATATGTGCAAGTATAATGGGGACTAAGGTGCATCGCCTGTTGATCAACACCGGAGCCTACACCAACATAATCTTTAAAAGCACACTCAACAAACTCGGTGATTATACGAGCTACATCGAAGGTTGTAATCATAGAATACTAGGTTTCAGTGATGTTATAACAGTCCCGCTGAGGATAATAAAGTTGTCTGTCGAGCTTGTATCGAACGAGAACCCAGAGAGGAGATTGACTAGAATGGTAGAATTTTTTATCGTAGATCAATAATCTACATACAATGGGTTCCTTCGTCGACCTTTTTTTATATGAATTCAAAGCGACAGTTTCAACTTACTAATATTGTGTAAAGTTCCCAACTTCGAAAAGCGCAGGGTCTTTGAAGGGCGATCAAAGGAAAGCAAGAGAATACTCCTCCAACTCCATTTCAATGAAAAAAGAGTCTCAATGATTGAAGCGTCCACCAGCTATCCAACACATGAGCTATCTGTTTTGGATGATATCCTGACTCCAGAGAAGATCACATGGAGTTGGACGAGAAACCCCTTATTTCAGACGAGCAACTCTCTCCAAGAGGCGACCAGCCCATGATGGAGATGGAAATCCCTTTACCCACCGAGCAATATCTGAACACTGGTGAGCAACCCTTTGTTAATGACCTTGAGGACCAGAACCAGGCAAACAACGTTGAACCTGGACAAGCAGATAACCTGGAACCCCACCTTGAAGCTGACCCGATGGACATCGAAAATGATTTTAACCTTGAAAGACCAATATTAGATCCCCGTTGGAAGGGACAAAAACGACGAGCAACTCCAATCGAAGAGCTGGAAGCCCTCAAAGTTAATATAAAAAATGAGGATCTAGAACTCTACATCGGGTCTGAGCTCCCAGAGCCTTATAGAACCCAGATGGCAGAATTGCTCAAGGCAAATCTAGATGTTTTTGCATGGTCACATGCAGATATGGTGGGGATCGATCCAAAGCATGCCTATCGTTGGCTCAATATCAATCCGGCAAAGAAGCCAGTCCATAAAAAAGATAAAAATATGGACCAGACAAATACCAGGCCCTTAACGAAGAAGTAAAAAAGTTTCTTGACAACTATTTAATCAGGCAAGCTCTTTGCCCACAGTGGGTAGCAAACCCCATCCTGGTGCGGAAGCCAAATGGAACCTAGAGATTATGCATAGACTTTTACCGATCTGAATGCAGCCTGCCCGAAGGATAATTCCCCCCTTCCGCACATCGACCAGTTGGTTGACAACATAGCAGGGCACGAAATGCTAAATTTTATGGACGCATTTGCTGGCTACCATCAAATTCCCATGCATCCTGACGATCAGGAAAATACGGCGTTCTACACACACAAAAACCTACTTTGTTAGAAAAGAATATCATTCGGATTAATCAATGCTGGAGCAACATACCAGAGGCTAGTGAACAAGATGCTCGATGATCATATCAGAGAGACAGTGGAGGTGTATGTTGATGACATCGTAGTAAAAAGTCCAAGGAAGAAAGACCACCTCCAGCATCTCACCCAAGTGTTTGACAATATCTGACAATATAACATGAAACTGAACCCAAAGAAAAGCAGCTTTGGGGTCCATTCGGAGAAATTCTTGGGCCATCTTGTTGTCAACGAGGGATTGAAGTCAACCCCATAAAAGTAAAAGCAATCGTGGATATGCAACCCCCTCGACCAGTGAAGGAAGTCTAGAGGCTGACAGGCTGCCTAGCAGCTCTGAATAGGTTCATATCCCCATCTGGAGACAAATGCCATCCGTTTTTCAAAGCTATCAAGAAAGGAAAATTCCTATGGACGAGCAGCTTCCAAAGAGCGTTGGAACAACTAAAAGATTACCTGGGGGATGTAAAAATTCTATCAAAACTTGTCCCAGGTGAAAATCTATACCTTTATTTGGCAGCATCTGAAGTAGCGATCAACTCGGTACTAGTGCGGGCTGATGGAATATTCCATCAACCAATTTATTATGTCAGCCAGACATTGCATGAAGCGGAGATCAAGTATTCCCCAACGGAAAAGCTGATATATGCACTTGTTATGAGTGTTAGAAAGTTAAGGCCTTACTTCTTTGATCACCAAGTTGAAGTGCTAACAACTTTCCCACACTCAGATAGATTTTACACCGCCCAGACACAGCGGGTCGCCTACTCAAATGGTCACTAAAAATTAGCCAATTCAGGGTAACTTATGCTCCTCGAACAACTATCAAGGGTCAAGCATTAGCAGACTCTATAGTCGAGCTAACTTTTCCCCAAGATCCGACGGGAGGACTTGATCACCTCTGGTATCTCTATGTTGACGGATCATCCACAAACATGGCCTCGGGGGCAGGTGTTGTTCTTATAAGTCCCGACAGACAAGTTTTTACCTCGTCAATCAGATTTGAATTCATGGCCACGAACAATGAAGATGAATATGAAGCTTTCATTACTGGTCTTCACTTATCGCTTGCTGTGGGCGTTAGACGACTACAAGTGTTCGGCGATTCTCAATTGATCGTTAATTAAGTCCGAGATGAATATGAGGCCAAAGATGAACAAATAATGGAGTACCAAAGAATAGTTGCACACCTTATGTCCCTATTAGACCAAGTATTCATCGAATATGTGCCTAGGGCGAGCAATGATTAGACGTGAAATTGTGATGTTTTGGAGCCCGATTAGTCCATATTTTGAACTTTTTTGGTGAGTATTTAGAGTTATTTGAGTAATATATTCATAAACTCATCAATTTGCCTTTTAGTGTTCATTTTAGGATAGAGGGCGAAAAAAAGAGTTCGTAGGATTTTGAATCGACCAAAACGGACTTCCGGTTGAGAAGATATGAAGGTTTTCGAACAAGTGTACAACAGCCGAAAAGCACTCGAGCTTGAGGCACTCGAGCAAAAAGTGCTCGACCTCCACCAGCTCGAGCGCTATGAGTGTTCTGCGAGCGAAAAGTGCTCGACTTGAGCAAGCTCGAGCGCCAGGCACTCGAGCGAGGGCCCAGCTCGAGCGCCCTGGGCGATTTTTGGCATATTCTCGAAGAGGCCTTCCGTGGTGCTTCAGAAGGCGGTGGTGGAGGCATACTTGAAGATGTTCACGAGGCAGGGTGAACTGTTCATGCGGGTGACGGTGTTGGTGCCCACAGATGAGAAGAATGAGGAAGGCGAGAACCTGTACAACGAGGAGTACAGAGACATCAATCTCCAGAAGACGGTGAAGGAGGTTTTTGGTCTGCCTTGTTCTGGGGTCAATCCCAAGTTCTATATGGAGAATTAGGAAGGTGAGTTTCTGAAGAAGTGGACGAAGTCAGAATTACCAGAGTTCAGGGCAAGGCAACACAAGGACACCCTGAAGCCAGAATATCGAGCTTTCATCGATATTGTAAGCAAGATGGTCATGTGCACAGTTGGCTCCCAGCGCGTTGGTGGATGGGATTGAAGCCAACTGGGAGCAGTTGTTTCTGGATCAACTATCCCAGGCTGCACTGGATAAGCTCAAGAAGGATGAGGAGAAGAAGCATATCTCAGTGGGCGTCATTTTGCACTTTGGAATGAGGTTGTCCATGCTGATCATCCACTCTTGCCCAGGTTGCACTTTTGACATGGAGGCTGATCTTTCAGTGAAGAAGATCATGTTCACCACTGAGGGTGATACATACTCCATTCTCGGACTTCCAGGCCCTAATGCTCCATCTAAGGGTCAGAAGAAGAGGAGGACTACGGAGTCCAAGAACAAGAATTTTGTTACCAATCTTCTAGAAAGGGTTGATGATCTCTTTGAGAAAGCCAAGTCAATTGTTTTTGAGGTGGAGAAGGCGAGAGAGGCTGAGAAGGAGGTTTCTGAGAAAGAGAATGAGAAGAAAGAGAGACTGAAGGTGGTGCTGAAGAAAAAGGCCACAACTTCTGGAAAAAGGGGGACTGAGAAATTGTCCAAGACTGCCATTCCTGAGGCTGAGGACACTGACGATGAAGTCAGGGAGAAGTTGGTGAAAAAGCCTAGGAGTTTTAAAAGGCTAAGGAAGGGAACCAAGGGATCTGCCGCGAAGACGCTGATGGAGCGAAGCCCAGTCAGTGAAGGGGAACAGTCAGGCTCTCCTAGAGCTTCTGACTTACCTCAGGTAAGGGAGACAATCGAATCTGCTGAACTTCTCCAGCCTGAGCTTCCAAACCTCAACCCTTCTGAACCCCAAGCCCCAACTGCCTCTGAACCCACATCCAACCCTGAACCATCTCTAAACCCCACTGAACCCACCGAGCCAAATACCAACCCACCCTAACCTGAGTCAAAGCCAAATACTTCTAACACCAATAAGCCTGACACTGAGCCCAACCTACCCAATCCTGAGGATTTCCCAGTCACATATAATGATCCGAAGAAAATCAACCCTGAGCTAGATCTAATCATCGAGGAAGCTGGAGAAGATGATGATTATGAAGATCTCACATCTCTTCTCTTTGATTCTATTAAAGGAAGGGCTGAGAATTGGGTTGTGCGAAGCTTCCCATTGCTGAACAACTACCCGGAGCTACGGAAGCACATGGTTGATATGAAAGTCTGGCTGGAGTACAAGTAGGCTAATATGGATGAGCAGCGGATGATGGTGGAACTGAAGGGATGGGACGTCTGGTGCTCGGAGGAAGCCAGGATGACCAACTACTTTGGGATAACAAGTTACCTGGAGCTGCTGGAGATGGAGGCAGTCAGGGAGCTGGTTGCAAAGATGATCGCCATACACTCTGAGAGATCTAAGTTCTTTGACACTCCTGAAAAGGACAACAAAGACTATGATGATGGTGATAATGGTCTTGAAGGAGGTCAGGATGGAGAGAAGCTGGAGGAAGAAACGGCAAAGGAAGTGGATGAGATGACCACTGAGCAAGATGCTCAGGGGGAAGGTGATAAGGAGGTTGGTGCCACGGGTGGACCAACTGCTGCGACTGTTTTGAACAGTTCAGCTGCCAATGATACATCAGTCGATGATGGGACTCCCTGCCCTGAGACAAAGGAGAATGATGTAGAGGCATCCAAGATGACTCCTAGTTGTGAGGGACAAGTTCCCGAAGTTCAAGCTAGCTTAGCTGAGCCTGAGCAGGCTGCTATGACCACTCAAAAACTGCCTTCAGTGCACCCTAAAGAGGGGACTGAAGATGCAGGGGCAGACAAGGGAGATCAACCACTGACTGACGGAGCTGAGGATGAAGTGGTCATCACAGGAACTCAGCACGACAACTTCACCAGCATCATCCAGGTCAAGCAAGAGAAGACTTCTGAGAATCTAGCTTAGCTTCAGCAAGAAATTGCTTTACACAAGGCTGAGGCTGAGACCAAGGAGAAGGTGATGCAGAAGCAGCTGAAGAGGATTAAGTCTGCCATTAATACTGTTGCCACCTCTAAAGTCAAAAGCCTGAAGAGGATGATGGTGACAACAGTTCAATCCATCAAGTCAGAGAGGAGGACGATGAAGAAATTGATTGTTGGTCCTACTAGATTGATAAATTACGGAAGCTTTAAAGAAAATGTCTTTAGCAAAGTTCTTTTCACAAGAGCACAATAAATAAGCAAGAAAGTAAATACAGAAAACTGTAAATAAGACCGGATGTATAGTGGTTTGGATCTGAATATCCTACGTCCACTCTCCCATGATCAAAGGGGTCTTACTAACCAACCAACAACCAACTTTCTTACTGGAATTGTGAAGTACCAGTTCCTTCTTACAAACCCTTTTGATCTAACTTGATCTAAAGCCTTCAACCTTCTCGTAAAGATGAACAGGTTGAGATCCAACAACTCCTTAAGAGTGAATATGAAAGTATGAGCAGAGTAAGAGTGCTATATGTTTGATAATCAAGAGCTTGGAATATGACTTCGTGCGCGTAGTATTCTCTCTAGAGCTTTTCTTGAGTCTGCACTCTTGTATTTATAGAGGAGATTAGGGTATAGCCGTTGGAGAGCTAATCCAATCAGATCCTCTATTTAGGGAAGCTTCAAGCAATCAATTAGGGAATTGATTGATTGGGTTGGTGAGATCCTTGGATTGATTGGCTTCAAACTTTCCAATCCTGATCTTGTTGACTTGATTTGAATCACCAACGGTCAAGTGCTTCCAGTGCCTAACTCTGATTCTCTCCAGAGAAGGCAAGACCAGACACCAGACGACCTTGAAGTCTTCTGGTCCAGATCTGATTAAGAAACAGAATGCTCATCAGAATCAGGAGATGATTTTGTGCATCTTTTGTTTCACCAGACTCGTCTGGTCTGGGGAAGGTTCTCTGCCTCTGGTCAGTGTCATCTGGTGAAGTCCTCTGGTGGGTCTTCTGGTGACTCTTCTGGTGAGGTCTTCTGGTGACACTTCTGGTGAGGTCTTCTGGTGACTCTTCTGGTGATGTCTTCTGGTCTGGCAGTTCCCCCCTAGAATAAGTCCTAATCTAGTTCATCATCTGGCTAACAGGTCCAGATGGTCCTATTACATTCTCTGGTTAGTTTTAACTCATCAAAACTATACAACATTTATCCTAACAATTTCCCCCTTTTTGATGGAGTTAAAACTTAACCAGAACTGATAAAAAATTACGTAAGCATAAAAGCAATAAAAAGATAAGACCTTAGAATAGATCTTATCAGGTAAACAATTAAGACAACAAGAAGTTGTCTTTTGAACATAGAAGATATGATGTTTTATTAATAATAAGGACAAAAGTGATTACAGATTACAAGGCAATTCTGGTCCTATTCTAAGCATATCTTCTGTTCTCCTTAGGTACCAGGAACCAGTCGAAGAATCTGTCTTGAATGGCCTTCAACTCAGCAGAAGATGTTGGAGTGAAATTTGCCAACACCTTGGTCTTGTATAGCTTCTTCAGTTCAGCCCAATCAACCTGGTCCCCTACCATTGGAGTGTTGAGATAATGAAATTCAGGGGCAGTGACCTCCAGGTTGAACTCAATGGTGGAGTCCATCAGCTACTTATAGAGCCCTGCATCATATGCCTTCATCCAAGTGTGAAAGGTCCTGTTGATAAGGGCATCCTCCTCTGGTGGAGGTCTCTGAATGTAGTGCTGGATGAACCACAAGGTCTTTGCCTCTCTCCATTTTTCAATCAGGGGTACAGGCACAGTAGAGTCAAAGGACCCTTCTGTCCTGAGTGGCAAGATGTCCATCACCTCAACCGGACCTTTCTTCTTCTGGCTGGATCCACCGGCACCAGAAGAACCACCAGCTTCTCTGGCCTTCTTGTTCTGCCTTCTAACATATCTGAGCCTCTGCTCTTCATCTATGTTCTTTCTTATTCTGGCTTGCCGCTGTTCAGGTGTTTCTTCCTTGAACCTTTTCTCTGCTTCCTCAACCACTTCTTCAAGGAAGCTCTTCTTCACCTTTCTTATCTTCCTCTTTGCAGGTCCAGAGATTGAGATAGGATCCTGCTCTGCTTCTGAAGACTCCTCTTCTGCCGCAAGCTGCTTTGCCATGGAAAGGGATTTCAACTCCTCTTTCTTCTTCTTCTGCAGCTCAGCCTGGGCCAAAGTGTTCTCCAGCAGGTCCAGACGAGCACCATGGCTGAAGAGAGCCTCATTTGTGGTCTTCGCTAGATCAGTTCTGGCCTTCTCTTTCCCCTTTTTAACTTCATCAATAAGGGGCTGCACCACCTGCCTAATGAGATCAGGCAAGGCAGTGTTGGAAGAAAAGTAAAGATCACGCAGCTGCTTGGCCTCCTCCAGGTAGGCTTTTGACTCAGCAACTAGTCTCTCCTGCTTTTCCACATCTCCTGGAGGGAGTCCTTCAGCTTAGCAGTCTGCAACATCTGGGAAGCCATCTCAACCTTCAAAACAGAAACTGGTCTCAACTGCTCCAGCACATGCTCCTGGAGCTGTTTCTTGCTCTGCATAACATCCAGCTTCACAAAAAGTCCATTTGCATTGAAAGAGGCTTTGGCAGCAGCAAAGGTGGACTTTATCTGCTTTAAGAAGATCTTCCTGTCCTGCCGGATCTGGTGCTCAATCATAGCAGGGGCCATATGTTGAATTACCTTAGAGAAATGCCCAATCTGCATGATCTGCTCATTGAAGAAGGTCTTCATCTTTTGCAGCACGGCAGGAGTTACATCGAAGTCCTCCTCATTAGAATATAGTTCTGGAGGGAAGGTGAAGTAAGGGCCAAATTTATAAGAGGGGCCTGCAGAAGTGATTATAACTCCTCTCTGGATGAGCAGAGTGCGAATCAATACTTTCGCTGCTCCTGGGGTTTCTAGCTCAGTCGGGTTCTGGATGTTCAACTTCTTATTGAGCTCTATCTCCCAGGCAGTGAATGTGGAGGGAGACATTTCTTCAAGCAGCATCATCAAGTCCTCCACATCCTCTAATCTGGCCTTGCTCCAGACTTTGGCATCAGTCAAATGTGCCAAAAGTGGTAAGTGCTCCAAAAGAATAGGAAAGTGCTCTCTTAGCCAGAGCTGAGCACTTACACTCATGCTCTGCTTGATGGGACCCATTTCTACAGATGAGAAAGTAAAGGGTCTGGGCCCAGAGGCAGAGGAGGATGGTGCTAAGACCTCTGGCTCCAGTGAAGCATCCTCATCTTCACTATCATCGTTGGTCAGACAGGTGGGAGAAGGAAGGGCAGGGAAACCTAGAGCCATAGAGATGGATGGGTCCTGTTCTGTATGAGATTGGGGAGGTGTAGGGTTTTGAGAGGTAGAGGTAGAGGGTAAGGGATGTTCTGCACCAGAGGAAGATGGTATCTCTAGTACAGAGGCTGGGATGGAATTTTGTGAGGTGGGGAAGATTGGAAGGGGTTGTTCTACACCAGAAGTGGATGGCACCTCTGGTACAGGGGCTGGGGGAGAGGTATTAGTGTTAAGAGATGTTTGGAAAGGTGGGGGAGAAGGAGTTTAAGTAGGGATGGTGGAGGGAGTGTATAGGGGAGTATCAGGTAGGGACTGCTCTGGTGCAGAGATGGGGACACCAGGAGCAGAGGTTGGGTTTTGGGGAGGGTTTTCTGGGGGAGAAGTAGAGGGGGTAACAGGGTTAATGGGGGTAGAGGATGGGATAGAAGGGTTTACCTCAGCTGGGTCAACACCAGCTGGAACAGTCAGCTCTGGAGCATCTCCCATAAGTAGAGAAGCCTCTTCTATTGCTTGCTCCAAGGCATCCCCTAGGTCAGAGCCAGAGTCTGGATCTTGCAGGATGGCTCTTTTGGCCCTGGGCTTCCTCTTAAGAGGCTCAACCTCCTCTTCTTCTTCTTCCTCCTCTTCTGGCTCATCCACCAGAAGTGTTTTCTTGCTCATTCTGCTTGTTCTGGGCTTTTTAGCAAATACTTCCTTGTCCTCCTCTGGCCTCTTCCTTTTAGCTCCCGCTGACTTGGCAGCCTTCTCACCATCACCCTTCTTCTTCAACACATCAAGAAGGGGAATCTGGTCCTCCTCTGAGGAACCAGAGAAAGCTATGGTTGAAGAACCAGTAGCCTCAGCAGGCTTCTTCTTACTTTGCTACTTTTGCTGCTTCTGCCCCTTTGCAGGTGAGGGAACTGCTTGAAGAGAAGGGGCAGGGATGGCTTGCTCTCCATCAGAATCAGCATGGCCATGGAGAGGGCCATCCTTAGAAAATAAGATCTTGGACTTGTGAAAGCCCTTGCACCAGGAATCTCTCCACTTCTTCTCTGGAAAGATTGAGTCTAAGATCAGAGTGAGCTTTGTGCCTAAGGACACATTGGCATTAAAAACGAATTGCCGCTCTCCAGGCAATTGGGAGCACTCCTCCTTCTGTACCTTCAACTTGTTCTTTCTCAAAACTCCCCAGAAGAACTCGGCCCAATTACACTTGGCACCGTAAAAAATTGCTCGCATAACACAGAGCCTGCCTGTGAAGATGGCGTCTTTGCTATGACTTTCGTACATCAGGATCTTCACCACAATATAGAACAATACCTTGTATTTTTGCCTCAAATGCTTGTCCAAAAAACCTTTAGTCAAGTTCTGGCAAGACGATCTAACAAAGATCTTGAAGGATTCAACTGCTTCTCCTTCCTTGTACTTCAAGGGGTCCACACCGTCGGAGGAAAGATTTCCAAAAAGACCGCAGAAGTCATGCTTTGAGAAGACGACATCCTCCTTTTCAAGTTTGGAGGAGATGTGGTCATCGTGGATCTTCATCCTGACCAAAATCTGTGCAACGTATCCATCCAAGGTGCGCAGATTCTTGGGGACTTTGGAGATCAGGTCTTCCACCCCAGACTTCCTTAGTAATTCCAGAATCTCGAGCACCGCTGGGTTCTTGGTGGAGTAGAAATCAACCACCATCTCCGATTTGAGCTTCTTGCAGACGTGGTCAGGGTCAAAATTGCATTTAGGTGCCATTTCTGAGAGAGAGAGAGAGAAAGAGAGAGAGAGAGAGAGAGAGAGAGAGAGAGAGAGAGAGAAACTTGTAGAGAGAATTTAGGGCTTTGAAAATAAGGAAACGTGAAAAGACAGATTGAAGCAAGGTTTGATTTAAATAGGCAAGACGCATGGGTATGAGAATTAAATGAAGTGTGAACGCGTGTAAAGTTTAAATTTAATTTAGGGAATGTTAGGATAAAAGTTGTATAGTTTTGATGAGTTAAAACAAACCAGAAGATGTAATAGGACCATCTGGACCTGTTAGCCAGATGATGATCTAGATTAGGACTTAGTCTAGGGGGAACTACCAGACCAGAAGACTTCACCAGAAGAGTCTCCAGAAGACCCCACCAGAGGACTTCACCAGAGGACTCCACCAGAAGACTTCACCAGATGAGATCTGACCAGAGGCAGAGGACCTTCCCCAGACCAGACGGGTCCGAACCAGACGAGTCTGGTAGAACAAAAGATGCTCAGTTTGATCCCATGCTTCTACTGAGTATTCTGGTTGTTAACCAGATTAGGACCAGAAGATACCGAGGTTGCCTGGTGTCTGGTCTTGCCTTCTCTGGAGAGAATCAGAGTTAGGCAGAAGAAGCATTTGACCGTTGGTGATTCAAATCAAGTCAACAAGATCAGGATTGGAAAGTATTTGAAGTCAAGCAATCCAAGGATCTCACCAACCCAATCAATCAATTAGGGAATTGATTGATTGAAGCTTCCCTAAATAGAGGATCTGATTGGATTAGCTCTCCAACGGCTATTTCCTAAATCCCCTCTATAAATACAAGAGTGCAGTTCAAGAAAAAGCTCTAGAGACTCTCACGCGTACAAGTCATATTCCAAGCTTTTGATAATCACTCTTAGCACTCTTATTGTTCATATTATATATCTACTCTTAAGGAGTTGTTGGACCTCAACCTGTTCATCTACAAGATAAGGTTGTAGGCTGTTGATCTTTAGATTGAAGTTAAATCTAAAGAGTTTGTTAGAAGGAACTGGTACTTCCCAATTCCAGTGAGTAAGTAAGTGAGTTGGTTGGTTGATAGTGAGACCCCTTGGATAAAAGGGAGAGTGGACGTAGGATATTCAAATCCGAACCACTATATATCTGGTGTTCTTTATTGCTTTCATTTACTTATTCTCTTATTAGTTTTGTGCTCTTGTAAAAAGAAGTTTGTTAAGACATTAACACTAAAGCTTCCGCAATTAATCTAACTAGTGGGACCAACAAGTGGTATCAGAGCAGTGTGTCCAACGACCACTGCTTTGAAAAGCTTTTGGTGGTCACCGGGCAGATCCATTGCTCTTTATTACTTTTGATCAAACTCTTGTTAAATCCTTATTTTTGTCAAAATGTCTGTAAAATCTTCTTACATGAGCCGTAAGCTCCCAAAATTCTCTTTCGAGGATTACAGCCACTGGAGTTTCATGATGAGCAATCATCTTGGAGCTATTCATCACCGCATGTTAGATGTGGTAGAAAGTGGCCCAATTAAATTTTACTGGACTCCTATTGATAGTGGCAGGTCAGAGTCCAGGGAAGAAACGAGTGAAACTGCCCAGAAAGCTGCAGAGGACAGAGTCCCCAGGCAAAGAATCCTCAAAACAAAAGATGAGCTTGACAACGATGAAAGAAAGCTTTACAACTTGGACCAGGTGGCAAAAACCGAGATCATCAACACACTTACTAAAGAGGTGATTGAAAAGGTCAGAACATGTGTCACTGCCAAGGAGATGTGGGACAAACTTGCACTACTCTGTGAGGGAACATAGAAGATTAAAGACAACAAGCTCCAAGCTGTTCAACACTCGTTTGACACTTTCAAGATGAAACCAGACGAGACCATTGACCAGCTGGATATGCGTCTCACAAACCTCCTGAACAAGGCTAGTGCCTTAGGTAGGACCTATTCTGAAAAGGAAATTAATAGTAAAATCTTGCGTTCACTAACCAGCAGGTGGAGAATTAAAGTCACTGTGATCAAGGACAACAAGGATCTCAACACTCTGGATCATCATCTTCTGTTGTCTGATCTCAAAGCTTATGAGTATGATCTTCAAGAGGAGGATCAAACAGAAGAGGTTTCCTCTTCTGGTCAGAAATGTGTTAAATTCTCTTCAACTATCAAGCCTGATGTCAAGCCAAAGAAGTCTACTGCAGATGACTTGAGCCTCAAGGAGCAGGTAGCACTTCTAGCCCGTAAATTGGATAAAATGAGTTCAAAATATGGCAGATACAAAAGGCATTGGAAGAAGTCTACCAGAGACAGGAAGAGTTCCTTCAAGCCTCCAGAAAAGGAGAAGACATCTGGAGACTCAAAGGAGACCAGATTCAGAACTCCAGAAAGGAGGAGAGATGAAAACCCTGGCAGCTCTGGGAGATCAGATTATCAGAGGAGGGATGGTAGCTCTGGCAGACCTGACTACCAGAGGAGAGAGAGTAGTCCAGCCAGATCAGATTACAACCAGAGGAGGAGAGAGCCAAGTCCTAGTCCCAGAGGAGAAAATGCCTGCTACATATGCAACAAGACTGGTCACTACAGTTATGATTGTCCTCAACTTACTCCTAGGGAAAGAGAAGAGAAAAGGATCAAGAGAGATAGGAGATATGCAGATAAGAGAGCATTGCTGGCAGAAGCAGAGGAGGAGGTGTTAGGATAAAAATTGTTAGTTTTGATGAGTTAAAACAAACCAGAAGATGTAATAGGACCATCTGGACCTGTTAGCCAGATGATGATCTAGATTAGGACTTAGTCTAGGGGGAACTGCCAGACCAGAAGACTTCACCAGAAGAGTCACCAGAAGACCCCTCCAGAGGACTTCTCCAGAGGACTCCACCAGAAGACTTCACCAGATGAGACAGACCAGAGGCAGAAGACCTTCCCCAGACCAGACGAGTCCGGACCAGACGAGTCTGGTGGAACAAAAGATGCTCAGTTTGATCCCCTGACTCTACTGAGTATTCTGGTTCTTGACCAGATGAGGACCAGAAGACACCGAGGTTGCCTTGTGTCTGGTCCTGCCTTCTCTGGAGAGAATCAGAGTTAGGCAGAGGAAGCTATTGACCGTTGGTGATTCAAATCAAGTCAACATAATCAGGATTGGAAAGTATTTGAAGATAATCAATCCAAGGATCCCACCAACCCAATCAATCAATTAGGGAATTGATTGATTGAGGCTTTCTTATATAGAGGATCTGATTGGATTAGCCCTCCAACGGCTAGCCCTAATCCCCTCTATATATACAAGAGTGCAGTTCAAGAAAAAGTTTTTTTGGAGACTCTACACGCGCATAAGTGATCCAAGCTTTTGATATTCATACCAAGCACTCTTACTGTTCATAATATTTATCTACTCTAAAGGAGTTATTGAAACCACAACCTGTTCATCTATTAGACAAGGTTGTTGGCTGGTTGATCTTTAGATTGAAGTTAAATCTAAAGAGGCTGTAAGAAGGAACTGGTACTTCCCAATTCCAGTAAGTAAGTTTGTGAGTTGGTTGACAGTGAGACCCCTTGGTTATAAGGGAGAGTGGACGTAGGATATTCAATCCGAACCACTATACATCTTGTGTTCTTTATCGCTTTATTTTACTTATTGTTTGTTGATTATTGTTCTCTTGTAAAAGACTTTGAAAGACATTTAACTTAAGCTTCCGCAATTAATCTAACTAGTGTGACCAACAAGTGGTATCAGAGCAGTGTGTCCAACGACCACTGCTTTGTAAAGCTTTTGGTGGTCACCGGGCAGATCCATTGCTCTTTAGTGCTTTTGTTCAAGTTCTTGTTATTTCCCTAAATTTCTTATCAAAATGTCTCCAAAATCTTCTTACAAGAGCCGTAAGATCCCAGAATTCTCTTTTGAGGATTACAGCCACTGGAGCTTCATGATGAGCAATCATCTTGGAGCTATTCACCACCGCATGCTAGATGTGGTTGAAAGTGGCCCCATACAATTTTACTGGACTCCCATTGATAGTGGCAGGTCTGAGTCCAGAGAAGAAACTAGTGAAGCTGCCCAGAAAACTGTAGAGGATAGAGTCCCCAGGCAGAAAATCCTCAAAAAGAAAGATGAGCTTGATAATGATGAGAGAAAGCTTTATAACCTGGACCAGGTGGCAAGAACCGAGATCATCAACACTCTCACCAAGGAGGTAATAGAGAAGGCCAGAACCTGTGTCACTGCGAAGGAGATGTGGGATAAACTTGCACTTCTCTGCGAAGGAACAGAGAAGATTAAGGATAACAAGCTCCAGGCTGTTCAACACTCGTTTGACACCTTCAAAATGAGGCCAGACGAGACCATTGACCAGCTGGATATGCGTCTCACAAACCTCTTGAACAAGGCTAGTGCCTTAGGTAAGACCTACTCTGAAAAAGAAATTAATAGTAAAATCTTGCGTTCACTAACAAGCAGGTGGAGAATTAAAGTCACTGTGATCAAGGACAACAAGGATCTCAACACTCTGGATCACCATCTTCTGTTGTCTGATCTCAAAGCTTACGAGTATGATCTTCAAGAGGAGGATCAAACAGAAGAGGTTTCCTCTTCTGGCCAGAAAGGAGTTGCATTCTCTTCAACTCTCAAGTCTGATGTAAAGCCAGAGGAGTCTACTGCAGATGACTTGAGCCTCAAGGAACAGGTAGCACTTCTAACTCGTAAATTAGATAAAATGAGTTCAAAGTATGGCAGGTACAAAAGGCATTGGAAGGAGTCTACCAGAGACAGGAAGAGTTCTTTCAAGCCTGCAGAGAAGGAGAAGACATCTGGAGACTCAAGGGAGACCAGATTCAGAACTCCCGAGAGGAGGAGAGATGACAACCCTGGCAGCTCTGGGAGATCAGATTATCAGAGGAGGGATGGTAGCTCTGGCAGACCTGACTACCAGAGGAGAGAGAGTAGTCCAGCCAGATCAGACTACAACCAGAGGAGGAGAGAGCCAAGTCCTAGTCCCAGAGGAGACAATGCCTGCTACACATGCAACAAGACTGGTCACTACAGTTATGATTGTCCTCAGCTTACTCCTAGGGAAAGAGAAGAGAAAAGAATCAAGAGAGATAGGAGATATGCAGATAAGAGAGCATTGCTGGCAGAAGCAGAGGAGGAGGATACTAGTTCCAGTTCTTCTTCTTCTGACTTTGGATCAGATGATGATGTGTGTCTCATGGCAGACATCACTGAGGTAAATGAAACTACTCTAGTTTTATCAAATTCCAAATGCACTGAATCCTCTAATTCATCTGGTAACTCCAGAGAGTCTGATATGCAACAAATGCTATCAGATCTCCAAAATTGTGTCCAACTGTGTCAAAAACTTGAGAAAGAGAATGGTAGGCTCAGAGCTGAAGTTCAATCTCTCTCTCATGAGCATAAATCCACCAGAGAACTCATGAAAGATAATTCCAAAGAAGTCTCTGAACTTCAGGATAAGATCACAGAAAGAGATACTCTGGTAGATCAACTCATGAAAGAAAAGAACTCTCAAGAAGATGAGTTCAATGAACTCAGAGCCAAGTACCAGACTCTTATCAAGGGAAAACAAGTTGCTCACAACATAGAGGAGATACCTATGCCCAGAGAAGCTCCTAAGATACCATCTGTTGTATCTATCATATCAGAGTCTTCTCAGCGCATCTGTGATAAGAGTGGTTTAGGATATTCTGGAATTTCCTCTAAAACTCATAAATACTTTTATAATAAAGACAAGTCTGTAAGAGCTGGTAAATTGGTAGAAATCTGGGATGATAAAGACTTAACTGGTAATGGTTACAAGGTGGTTCATAATCCTGATTGGAAAAGGAATCACTCTGTTAATCACATAACATATGGTCCAGAAGAGTTGACTGTTCTGGAAGAGAAGATTCTAGAGAATAAAAGTCAACAAGGGGAACCATTAAAGATTAATGGTCCTGTGAACAATGAGTCCCAAGGAGTAGAACTTACTCAAGTTGGAGGACCTCAGAGTAATCCTCGAAGGGAACCTAACCAGATTAGGGGACCT
This sequence comes from Ballota nigra, assembly GCA_947034835.1. Classification (NCBI taxonomy): domain Eukaryota; kingdom Viridiplantae; phylum Streptophyta; class Magnoliopsida; order Lamiales; family Lamiaceae; genus Ballota; species Ballota nigra. The sequence goes on from OX344721.1 coordinate 32,811,733, forward strand.
CCAGGGAAACACTCAAGAAAGGGGAATACCAATCAGAGAAATAACTACCAGAGAAGGAACAATGTTCAACAGCACCAGGTACCCCAGAGACAGTTTTCTCAGAGGAATCAATTCCAGAATAGCTATACTCAAAGGAACTATAACCACCAGAGACAGTCTAATTATCAGAACCAGAGGAGGTCTTCCAGACCCATCTATAGAAAACTAACTGATCTGGGTAGTTATGGCACCAGAGATGGTTCTTCTAGGATGTACCCTTACAACCAGACCTTTAAGACCATGTCTTTGAGGCAGGCCATTCCAAAGGCCAGATTTGAAAAAAGGTACACCAGACCTGTTTATAGGAAAGGTGTCCTTATCAGACCAGTAGCTCAATATGTCATTGTAAGAGGACATGTTCTGGTAGATAGATTTGGAAGGAAGATAAGATCTCCTCATCCATCAAGGGATGATCTTTATCTATGGATTCTTACAAAACCTGCAACTAACCAATCAGGACCCAGCACTAGTAGGGGACCTAATTGATTTCTCTGCAGGTAGATAAGAGTCCATTGGAGAAAGGATCTTCAAACAACCATGTCTGGTACATTGATAGTGGATGTTCCAAGCACATGACCTTCCAGAAAGATAACCTCCAAGATTTCAAGCCATTGAATGACCAAGAGTGATGTTTGGTGACAACAACTATGGCGTCACCAAAGGAGTTGGAAAGTTGACCTTCAATGGAGTTTCTGTAGAAGAAGTCTACTACGTAGAAGGACTCAAGCATAATCTGCTTTCAGTATCCCAATTTTGTGACAAGGGATACTCAGTGAAGTTTTCTAGTGATTCATGCACTGTTTTCTCTTCTGATTATAATGATATCTTGCTAATAGGCTTGAGGAAGGGTAACATTTATCTTGCAGATTTTAACAGTTGCCCAAGAAATGCTTGCCTAGTTGCAAAAGGATCTGCAGAGAATAGCTGGATTTGGCACAAGAGATTGTGTCATCTTAACTTCAAAACACTGAATAAGATTGCCAGAAAAGGTCTCATTCGAGGTCTTCCTAATGAAGTGTTTAAGAAGAATCAGGTTTGTGGTTCATGCCAGAAGGGTAAACAACCCAAGACTTCCTTTAAGGATGTCCAGAGCACAACCACAACTAGAGTACTTCAACTACTTCACATGGACCTGTTTGGACCTGTTTCTCCTCTTAGTTTCAGTGGAAGGAAGTACACCTTAGTGATAGTAGATGACTTTTCAAGATACACTTGGGTAGTGTTCTTGTTTAAGAAAAATGAAACTTTGACTAAGCTGCCAGAGTTCTTCAAGCAGATTCAGAATGAGCAGAACCAGAGCATAGTCAGAATCAGAAGTGACAAAGGAACAGAGTTTTTGAATTCACACATTGCAGATTACTGCAAGGACCATGGGATTTTTCATGAGACATCTGCTGCCAGAACACCCCAACAAAATGGAGTAGCAGAAAGGAGGAATAGGACCCTCAAAGAAGCTGCAAGAACACTTCTGGCAGAATACAACACTCCACAGAGATTTTGGGCAGAAGCCATCAATACAGCCTGTTACACCCAGAACAGATGCCTAATTGCCTAGAGACATAGCAAGACTCCATATGAGGTATGGAAAGGTAAAACCCCATCTGTTTCATATTTTCATGTTTTTGGATGTAAGTGTTTCATCCATGACAATGGGAAATCTAAATTAAGAACCTTTGATGCTAAAGTGGCTGATGGAATATTTTTAGGATATTCCAGCACCAGTAAAGCTTTTAGAGTTTTTAATAAGAATTCACTTTGTGTGGAGGAAACACCTCATGTTGTTTTTGATGAATCTACTTTTGAGTGCAAGGTGGATCCTAAGTCTTCAGATGAGACCCAGAATCAGACTACACCCAGAGTTATCAAAGTCAATCCACCTATTCTTGATTCAGATTCAGATTCAGATGATGACCCATCTCCTGGTTCTCTGAAGCAGAAGCCTTCACAAGGAGCAGAACCAGAAGAGGTTGGAACTCCTGTAGGGGGACGCTCTTTTGCAGGTGGTGATAATCACCAAGGTACTGCAGAAGATGATCAACCAGGCAAGACCACGGGAAGGAGGACCCTGGTTGATCACCCCAATGACCTAATCCTTGGAGATCCAACTAAGGGTGTCCAGACTAGGAGAACTCTTAACTTAACTGCCTTATTCAGTTGCTATGTGTCCTTGATTGAGCCCAAGAACATCAAGGAGGCACTGAAAGATTCAAATTGGATTGTTGCTATGCAGGAGGAGTTGAATCAATTCACCAGACAGGATGTTTGGGAGCTGGTAGACAGACCAAGACATCAAAAGGTGATAGGCACTAAGTGGGTTTTCAAAAATAAGAAATATGAGAATGATGTCATTACTAGGAACAAGGCAAGGCTAGTGGCCCAGGGCTATTCTCAGTTTGAAGGAATAGACTATGATGAGACATTTGCTCCTGTTGCCAGACTAGAAGCCATTAGATTGTTCTTAGCATATGCTGCTCACATGAAGTTCCAAGTATACTAGATGGATGTGAAATCTGCCTTTCTTAATGGGATTCTCATTGCGGAAGTGTATGTGGAACAACCTCCTGGTTTTGAACAAGGTGACAAGGTGTTTAAGCTTAAGAAAGCTCTTTATGGGCTGAAGCAGGCACCCAGAGCATGGTATGACACTCTATCTCAGTTTCTTCTGGACAATGGTTTTACTAAGGGTAAGATTGATAGAACCTTGTTTAGGAAAGAAGAAGGAAAGGACATCCTTCTGGTCCAAATATATGTTGATGACATCATATTTGGATCCCCTAACAAGAAGCTGTGTGAGAAGTTTGGTGAGCTCATGCAGGGACAGTTTGAGATGTCCATGATGGGAGAAATGAATTACTTTTTGGGTTTGCAGGTTAAGCAATCAGAGAAGGGAATTTTTATTAATCAAGCTAAGTATACCAGAAACATGTTAGAGAAATTTGGAGTAGGATCTAGCAAAGCAGCCAAGATCCCTATGATGACAAATTTCAACATGGATCCAGATGAGTCTGGAGAGAGTGTGGACCAGACTCAGTACAGAGCACTTATTGGTTCTCTTCTGTACCTGACTGCAAGCAGACCAGATATTACCTTTGCCGTAGGTGTTTGTGTCAGATTTCAAGCTATCCCCAAGAAGACTCACTTGGAAGCAGCTAGGAAGATATTGAAGTATCTTAAGGGAACAGTGAATTTAGGTTTGTGGTATCCTGCAGATGATAATTTAGAATTGAGTGGTTATTCAGATTCAGACTATGGTGGATGCAGAATAGATAGGAAATCTACAAGTGGAACATGCTAATTTTTAGGGAATAAATTGGTATCCTGGTTTTCTAAGAAGCAGACTTCAGTTGCTACATCAACAACAGAAGCATAATACATGGCTGCAGGGAGTTGTTGTTCACAACTACTTTGGATTAGTCAACAACTTAGGGATTACCAGATTAGAGCCAAGGATATTCCTATATTCTGTGATAGTAATATTGCAATTGCAATCACCCAGAATCCAGTTCTTCATACCAGATGTAAACATGTTGATATAAGACATCATTTTATCAGAGATCATGTTGAGAAGGGAGATATAAGGATGGAAAAGATTGCAACAGAGAAGCAGAGAGCAGATATCTTAACTAAGCCTTTGGCTGAGACCAGATACAGAGAGTTAGCTTTTGAGTTAGGATTGTTGGATCCAGAGACAGAATTGTGTTAGGGGGAACATCAGAGAAGTATCCTTGTTTCATTACTTTTCTTCATATATTTATTTTCTTAAGCTAACATACCTGCAGATTAGATATATCAGAGAGGTACCAGATGAGGTATGTACCAGGTGACACTTGTCCCAGATAAGGTGCTGAGTCAAATGTCCAAAATCTTCTCTGACCAGGACCAGATGAGCTCCATCAGAGGAGATGTAGCTGTGGTATCATCTGGTTACAATATCAGGTGACAGGTATGTCTTTACTTCTCTGGCTTCTGATCATTGTGATACACCTTTCAAATTAGTAAGTATACTCAAAACCTTTCAACTTCGGAGTGTATTTAAGACTAGGGTATAGGGCCTAGGCAATCATTTCGCTTTTTCTCTTGACTGCCACAAAACCCCTTTATGCCCCGTCCCAATGACTATGCCAATGCACCAGATTAAATCTGTATCTTGCCTTTCTTTGTGGCCATCGGATTTAATCACTGTGCAAAATGTCAATCAATTCAAATATTGATTTTGTTCCCTAATTTAATTTTGGTATTACACGCGTTCACACTTCATTTATTATTCAAGCCACGCGTATTACCCTTTTTAAATCTAATTTTCTTTCAATCTATCCTTTCACGTTTTCATACTTTCAAACCCTAACCTCTCTCTGCAAAGTTCTTCCTTTCTCTCTCTCTCTCTCACAGATATGGCTCCCCCGTGTAATTTTGACCATGAATTAATGATGAAGAAACTGAAAACGAAGATGGTGGTTGACTTCTACACCACCAAGAACCCGTCTGCACTTGCTATTCTGGAACTATTGAGGAGATCCGGAGTTGAGAAGTTGATCTCTACCATTCCCAGAGATTTTCGTACTCTTGACGGTTATGCGGCCCAGTTTTTGGTTCGTATGAAGATCAACGAAGACCATATTTCTACAAAAATTGACAAGGAAGATTTGGTGTTTTCCAAGCATGATTTATGTGCCCTGTTTGGAAACATTTCGGCGGAAGGAGTGGATCCTTTAACCTACAAGGAGGATGATATTGTGGGTTCCTTCAAACTGTTTGCTCGTTCCTCTTGCCAGAATATCACGAAGGGATTTCTGGATAAACATCTGAGGCAAAAGTACAAGGTACTTTTTGACATAGTTGTAAAGGTGTTGATGTGTGAAAATCACAGCACAGATGCGATCTTTAATGGAAGAATGTGTGTGATGAGGGCTTTGTATGACGGCGTCCAATGCAATTGGGCAGAGTTCTTTTGGGGCGTCTTGAGGAAGAATAAAGCGAAAGTTAACAAGGAAGCTTGTCCTTCCCAGCCAGGGGAGATGCAGTTTTGTTTCTCTGCTAATGTTTCGTTGGGTACGAAACTTACCTTGATTTTGGACTCCTTGCTTCCAGAGAAGAAATGGAAGGAGACTTGGTGCAAAGGATTTCACAAGTCTAAGGTGCTATTCTCAAAGGATGGTCCCCTTCATGGCCATCCTGATTCTGATGGCGAAGAAGCCATCCCTGCCCCTCCTATTCAATCTATTCCCTCTCCTGTAAAGGGGCAGAAGAGACAGCAGCAGCAGAAGACCCAGAAGAAAGCTGCTGAAGCAACTGGTTCCTCAACCATTGCTTTCTCTGGTTCCTCTGAGGAGGACCAGATCCCTCTTCTTGATGTACTGAAGAAGAAGAGTGAGGTTGCCAAGAAGGCAGGAGCTTCAAAGAGGAAGAGGCCAGAGGAGGCCAAGAAGAAATCTGCCAAGAAGCCAAGGACTGGCAGAAGAGCTCCCAAGAAAACCCTTCTGGTGGATGAGCCGTCAGAGGAGGAGGAAGAGGAAGAAGAGGTTGAGCCTCTTGTGAGGAAATCCAAGGCCAAGAGAGCCCTTCTTCAAGATCCTGACTCTGGATCTGATCTTGGAGAGGACTTGGAAAATGCAATTGAGGATGCTTCCCAGATGATGGAGGATGCTCCAGAGACTGCTGTACCTGCTGGTGTTGACCCAGCAGAGGTAAATCCCTCCATTCCATCTTTTTCCCCCATTAATCTTGTCTCCCCCTCTACCTCTCCCACATTAATCTGGCAGAGCTTACTGATGCCAAGGTCTGGAGCAAGGCCAGACTTGAAGATGTGGAGGACCTAATGCTTTTGCTTGAGGAAATGGGTCCCTCCAACTTCACTGCTTAGGAGATTGAGCTAAAGCAGAGGATGAATATTTAGAACCCAGCAGAGCTGGAGATTCCTGGTGCTGCTAAAGTCTTGATTCGCACCCTGCTCATCCAGAGAGGAGTAATGCTCACTCCAGAGGGCCCCACTTACAAGTTTGGTCCTCATTTTGTCTTCCCTCCAGAGCTATATTCAGATAAGGAAGACTTTGAGATGTCTCCTGCCGTGCTCCAGAAGATGAAAGCTTTCTTCAATGAGCAAATCATGCAGATTGGGCGCTTTTCAAAAGCTATTCAACATATGGCCCCTGCCATGATAGAGCACCAGATCAGGCATGAGAGGAGAATCTTCCTGAAGCAGTTAAAGTCTTCTCTGGCAGAGGTAAAAACTTCTTTTAAGGCTAATGGCTTATTTGTCAAGCTGGATGTCATGCACAGCCAGAAGCAGCTGCAGGAGCACATGCTGGAGCAGTTGAGACCTGTCTCTGTGCTCAAAGTGGAGATGGCCAGCCAGATGATTCAAACTGCCAAGCTGAAAGACTCCCTCCAGGAGATGTTGGAGAAGCAAGAGAGACTTGTTGCAGAGTCTAAAGCTTACCTAGAGGAGGCCAAGCAGCTGCGTGATCTTCACTCTTCCTCCAACACTGCCTTGCCTGATCTTATAAGGCAGGTAGTGGATCCCCTCCTTGATGAAGTTAAAAAGGGGGAAGAGAAGGCCAGAACTGATCTGGCGAAGACCACAAATGAAACTCTCTTCAGCCATGGAGCTCGTCTGGACCTGCTGGAGAATACATTGGCCCAGGCTGAGTTGCAGAAGAAGAAGAAGGAAGAGCTCAAATCCCTTTCCATGGCTAAGCAGCTTGCTGCAGAAGAGGAGTCCGAAGCAGAGCAGGATCCAATTTCCATCTCTGGACCTGCAAAGAAGAAGATAAGGAAAGTGAAGAAGAGCTTCCTTGAATCTGTGGTTGAAGAAGCAGAGAAGAGATTCAAGGAAGAGTCGCCTGAAGAGAGGCAAGCAAGGATAAAGAAAAACATAGATGAAGAGCAGAGGCTCCGATATGTTAGAAGGCAAAATAAGAAGAGCAGAGAAGCTGGCATCACTCCTGGTGCTAGTGGATCCAGCCAGAAGAGAAAAGGGCCTGTTGAAGTCATGAACATCCTCCCTCTCAGGACAGAAGGGTCCTTTGACTCAACTGTTCCTGTGCCTTTGATAGAAAAATGGAGAGAAGCCAAGACTCTCTAGTTCATTCAACATTACATCCAGAGACCTCCACCAGAGGATGATGCTCTCATCAACATGACTTTCCATTCTTGGATGCAGGCATATGATGCAGATTTGTACAAGCAGTTGATGGATTCAACTATTGAATTCAACCTGGAAGTCACTGCTCCTGAGTTCCATTTTCTCAACACTCCAATGGCAGGAGACCAGGTTGATTGGGCTGAGCTGAAGAGACTGTACAAGACCAAGGTGTTGGCAAACTTCACCCCAGCATCTTCTGCAGAGTTGAAGGCCATTCAAGATAGATTTCTTGACTGGTTCCTGGTGCCCAAAGATAACAGAAGATATGCTTAGAATAGGACCAGAAATGCATTGTAATCTGTAATCTTCTTTGTCATTATCAATGAAAATCTCATATCTTCTCTGTTCAAAAGACAACCTCTTGTTGTCTTAATTGTTTGCCTGATAAGATCTATTCTAAGGTCTTATCCTTTAATGTTTTCTTGCTTAAGTTTATTATTCTTGATCAGTTCTGGTATGTTTTAACTCCATCAAAAATGGGGAAATTGTTAGGATAAAAATTGTTAGTTTTGATGAGTTAAAACAAACCAGAAGATGTAATAGGACCATCTGGACCTGTTAGCCAGATGATGATCTAGATTAGGACTTAGTCTAGGGGGAACTGCCAGACCAGAAGACTTCACCAGAAGACCCCTCCAGAGGACTTCTCCAGAGGACTCCACCAGAAGACTTCACCAGATGAGACAGACCAGAGGCAGAAGACCTTCCCCAGACCAGACGAGTCCGGACCAGACGAGTCTGGTAGAACAAAAGATGCTCAGTTTGATCCCCTGACTCTACTGAGTATTCTGGTTCTTGACCAGATGAGGACCAGAAGACACCGAGGTTGCCTTGTATCTGGTCCTGCCTTCTCTGGAGAGAAACAGAGTTAGGCAGAGGAAGCTATTGACCGTTGGTGATTCAAATCATGTCAACATAATCAGGATTGGAAAGTATTTGAAGATAATCAATCCAAGGATCCCACCAACCCAATCAATCAATTAGGGAATTGATTGATTGAGGCTTCATTATATAGAGGATCTGATTGGATTAGCCCTCCAACGGCTAGCCCTAATCCCCTCTATATATACAAGAGTGCAGTTCAAGAAAAAGTTTTTTTGGAGACTCTACACGCGCATAAGTGATCCAAGCTTTTGATATTCATACCAAGCACTCTTACTGTTCATAATATTTATCTACTCTAAAGGAGTTATTGAAACCACAACCTGTTCATCTATTAGATAAGGTTGTTGGCTGGTTGATCTTTAGATTGAAGTTAAATCTAAAGAGGCTGTAAGAAGGAACTGGTACTTCTCAATTCCAGTAAGTAAGTTTGTGAGTTGGTTGATAGTGAGACCCCTTGGTTATAAGGGAGAGTGGACGTAGGATATTCAATCCGAACCACTATACATCTTGTGTTCTTTATCGCTTTATTTTACTTATTGTTTGTTGATTATTGCTCTCTTGTAAAAGACTTTGAAAGACATTTAACTTAAGCTTCCGCAATTAATCTAACTAGTGGGACCAACAGGAGGATACTAGTTCCAGCTCTTCTTCTTCTGATTTCGGGTCTGATGATGATGTATGTCTGATGGCAGACATCAATGAGGTACAAGAAACTACCTTAGTTTTATCAAATTCCAAATATACTGAATCCTCTAACTCATCTGGTAACTCCAGAGAGTCTGATATGCAGCAAATGCTATCAGATCTCCAAAATTGTGTTCAATTATGTCAAAAACTTGAGAAAGAGAATGGTAGGCTCAGAACTGAAGTTCAATCCTTATCCCATGAACAAAAATCCACCAGAGAACTCATGAAAGATCATTCCAAAGAAGTCTCTGAACTTCAGGATAAGATCAAAGAAAGAGATACTCTGGTAGATCAAATCATGAAGGAAAAAAATTCTCAGGAGGATGAGCTCAATGAGCTTAGAGCCAAATACCAGACTCTTATCAAGGGAAAACAAGTTGAACAAACTATTGAGTTACCTGTGCCCAGAGAAGATTCCTTGAAACCAGATGTTCTATCTATTATTTCAGGATCTTCTCAACGCATTAATGATAAGAGTGGTTTAGGATATCCTGGAATTATTAAAAGATCTTATAAATATTGCTTTACCAAAGACAAGTCTATAAGATCTGGTGAACTTGTGGAACTCCGGAATGAAGAGGATCCTTCTGATCGCATGGTGGTTCACAGACCTGGTTGGAAATGGGACCCCCCTGCTGATAATTCCAAACATAATCCAGAAGAGGTGAATGTTCTGGAAGGAAAAATTCTAGAGCATACAAGCCAGAAAAGAGAACCTATGAAGATTGATGGTTCTGTTCAGATGCCTAATCTGATTAGAGAACCTCGGAGGAATCCTAAAAGAGTGGAACCTAAGCAGATTAGGGGACCTAAAAAAAGAAGCCTCTAAGAGGAAATCTAATCAGAATAGGAGATACCAGAGGAGGTATACTGAATCAGAGAACCTCAATCAGAATCAGGGATCTCAAAGGTGGAATGCTCCAAGAAGATTCCAGAAAAGGAAACCTCAGAAGGAATTTTATCATCAGAAGAGATCTAACTTTCAGAACCAGAGACCCATCTATAGAAAACCAACTGATCTGGGTAGTTATGACACCAGAGATGGTTCTTCTAGGATGTACCCTTACAACCAGACCTTTAAGACCATGACTTTAAGGCAGGCCATTCCAAAGACCAGATTTGAGAAAAGGTACACCAGACCTGTTTATAGGAAAGGTGTCCTTATCAGACCAGTAGCTCAATATGTCATTGTAAGAGGACATGTTCTGGTAGATAGATTTGGAAGGAAGATAAGATCTCCTCATCCAACAAGGGATGATCTTTATCTATGGATTCCTACAAAACCTGCAACTAACCAATCAGGACCCAGCACTAGTAGGGGACCTAATTGATTTCCCTGCAGGTAGATAAGAGCCCATTGGAGAAAGGACTTTCAAGCAACCATGTCTGGTACATTGATAGTGGATGTTCCAAGCACATGACCTTCCATAAGGATAATCTCCAAGATTTCAAGACATTGAATGGGACAAGAGTGATGTTTGGTGACAACAACTATGGAGTCACCAGAGGAGTTGGAAAGTTGACCTTTAATGGTGTATCTGTAGATGAAGTCTACTATGTTGAAGGACTCAAGCATAATCTGCTTTCAGTATCCCAATTCTGTGACAGGGGATACTCAGTGAAGTTCTCCAGTGATTCATGCACTGTCTTTTCTTCTGATTATAATGATATCTTGCTAATAGGCTTGAGGAAGGGTAACATTTATCTTGCAGATTTTAGCAGTTGCCCAAGAAATGCTTGCCTGGTTGCAAAAGGATCTGCAGAGAACAGCTGGATTTGGCACAAGAGATTGTGTCACCTTAACTTCAAGACACCGAATAAGATTGCCAGAAAAGGTCTCATTCGAGGTCTTCCTAATGAAGTGTTTAAGAAGGACCAGGTTTGTAGTTCCTGCCAGACTTTAAGGATGTCCAGAGCACAACCACAACCAAAGTACTTCAACTACTTCACATGGACCTGTTTGGACCTGTTTCTCCTCTTAGTTTCAGTGGAAGGAAGTACACCTTGGTGATAGTAGATGACTTTTCAAGATACACTTGGGTAGTGTTCTTGTTTAAGAAAAATGAAACTATCACTAAGCTGCCAGAATTCTTCAAGCAGATTCAGAATGAGCAGAACCAGAGCATAGTCAGAATCAGAAGTGATAAAGGGACAGAGTTTTTGAATTCACACATTGCAGATTACTGCAAGGACCATGGGATTTTTCATGAGACATCTGCTGCCAGAACACCCCAACAAAATGGAGTAGCAGAAAGGAGGAATAGAACCCTTAAAGAGGCTGCAAGAACTCTTCTGACAGAGTACAACACTCCACAAAGGTTTTGGGCAGAGGCCATTAATACAGCTTGCTACACTCAGAATAGATGCCTAATTGCCCAGAGACATAATAAGACTCCATATGAGGTATGGAAAGGTAAAACCCCATCTGTTTCATATTTTCATGTTTTTGGATGTAAGTGTTTCATCCATGACAATGGGAAATCTAAATTAAGAACTTTTGATGCCAAAGTGGCTGATGGAATATTTTTAGGATATTCCAGCACCAGTAAGGCTTTTAGAGTTTTTAATAAGAATTCACTTTGTGTGGAGGAAACACCTCATGTTGTTTTTGATGAATCTGCTTTTGAGTGCAAGGTGGACTTAAAGTCTTCTGATGAGACCCAGAATCAGAATATTCCCAGAGTAATCAAAGTCAATCCACCTATTCTTGATTCAGATTTAGATTCAGATGATGACTCATCTCCTGGTTCTCTGAAGCAGAAGCCTTCACAAGGAGCATAACCAGAAGAGGTTGGAACTCCTGTAGGGGGAAGCTCTTCTGCAGGTGGTGATAATCACCAAGGTACTGCAGAAGATAATCAACCAGGCAAGACCACGGGAAGGAGGACCATGGTTGATCACCCCAATGACCTGATCCTTGGAGATCCAACTAAGGGTGTCCAGACTAGGAGAACTCTTAACTTAGCTGCCTTATTCAGTTGCTATGTGTCCTTGATTGAGCCCAAGAACATCAAGGAGGCACTGAAAGATTCAAATTGGATTGTAGCCATGCAGGAGAAGTTGAATCAATTCACCAGACAAGATGTTTGGGAGCTGGTAGACAGACCAAGACATCAAAAGGTGATAGGCACTAAGTGGGTTTTCAAGAATAAGAAAGATGAGAATGATGTCATTACTAGGAACAAGGCAAGACTAGTGGCTCAGGGCTATTCTCAGTCTGAAGGAATAGACTATGATGAGACATTTGCTCCGGTTGCCAGACTAGAAGACATCAGATTGTTCTTAGCATATGCTGCTCACATGAAGTTCAAAGTATATCAGATGGATGTGAAATCTGCCTTTCTTAATGGGATTCTCATTGAGGGAGTGTATGTGGAACAACCTCCTGGTTTTGAACAAGGTGACAAGGTGTTTAAGCTTAAGAAAGCTCTTTATGGGCTGAAGCAGGCACCCAGAGCATGGTATGACACTCTATCTCAGTTTCTTCTGGACAATGGTTTTTCTAAAGGTAAGATTGATAGGACCTTGTTTAGGAGAGAAGAAGGAAAGGACATCCTTCTGGTTCAAATATATGTTGATGACATTATATTTGGATCCCCTAATAAGAAGATGTGTGAGAAGTTTGGTGAGCTCATGCAGAGTCAGTTTGAGATGTCCATGATGGGTGAAATGAATTACTTTTTAGGTTTGCAGGTAAAGCAATCAGAGAAGGGAATTTTCATAAATCAGGCAAAGTATATCAGAAACATGTTAGAGAAATTTGGAGTAGGATCAAGCAAAGCAGCCAAGATTCCTATGATGACAAATTTCAACATGGATCCAGATGAGTCTGGAGAGAGTGTGGAGCAGACTCAGTACAGAGCACTTATTGGTTCTCTTCTGTATCTGACTGCAAGCAGACCAGATATTACTTTTTATGTAGGAGTGTGTGCCAGATTTCAAGCAAATCCCAAGAAAAGTCATTTGGAAGCAGCTAGGAAGATATTGAAATATCTTAAGGGAACAGTGAATTTAGGACTATGGTATCCTGCAGATGACAACTTAGAATTAAGTGGTTATTCAGATTCAGACTATGGTGGATGCAGAATAGACAGAAAGTCTACAAGTGGAACATGCCAATTTTTAGGGAATAAATTGGTTTCCTGGTTTTCTAAGAAGCAAACTTCAGTTGCTACATCAACAACAGAAGCAGAGTATATGGCTGCAGGGAGTTGTTGTTCTCAACTACTCTGGATTAGTCAACAGCTTAGGGACTACCAGATTAGGGCCAAGGATATTCTTATTTTCTGTGATAGCAATAGTGCAATTGCCATCACCCAGAATCCAGTTCTTCATACCAGGTGTAAACATGTTGATATAAGGCATCATTTTATCAGAGATCATGTTGAGAAGGGAGATATAAGGATGGAAAAGATTGCGACAGAGAAGCAGAGAGCAGATATTCTGACTAAGCCTTTGGCTGAGACCAGATTCAGAGAGTTAGCTTTTGAGTTGGGCTTATTGGATCCAGAGACAGATTTGTTTTAGGGGGAACATCAGAGAAGTATCCTTTATTTATACCTTACTGAATATTCTTTGTTATTTAAAACTAACATACCTGCAGATTAGACATATCAGAGAAGTTATATCTCCAGATGAGGTATGCACTAGGTGACACTTGTCCCAGATGAGGTGCTGAGTCAGATTCAAGAAATGTCCAAAGTCTTCTCTGACCAGGACCAGATGGGTTCTATCAGATGAGATGTACCACCAAACTAGCTGTGGTATCATCTGGTTACAATATCAGGTGACAGGTATGTTTTTACTTCTCTGGCCTCTGATCATTGGGATACACCTTTCAAATTAGTAAGTACACTCAAAACGTTTCAACTTCGGAGTGTATTTATGACTAGGGTATAGGGCCTATGCAATCATTTCGCTTTTTCTCTTGACTGCCACAAAAACCCCTTTATGCTCAGTTCCAATGACCACACCTACGCACCAGATTAAATCTGTATCTCGCCTTTCATCGTGGCCATCAGATTTAATCGGGGTGCAATATGTCAATCAATTCAAAAATTGTTTTTGTTCCCTAAATTAAATTTGCTATTACACGCGTTCACACTTTATTTATTAATCAAGCCACGCGTATTGCCCTATTTAAATCAAATTTCTTTTCAATTTGTCTTTTCACGTTTCCATATTTTCAAAGCCCTAACTTCTCTCTGCAAAGTCTCTCTCTCTCTCTCTCTCTGAAATGGCCCCTCCGTGCAACTTCGATCATGAACTGATGATGAAGAAATTGAAGACGGAGAGGGTGGTTGACTTCTACACCACCAAGAACCCATCTGCGCTGGCTATTTTGGAGTTACTAAGGAGATCCGGTGTAGAGAAATTGATTTCTACAGTCCCCAGAGATCTTCGCACTCTAGACGGTTATGCGGCCCAATTTCTGGTCCGTATGAAGATTCATGACGACCACATTTCTTCAAAGATTGACAAAGAAGATCTGGTGTTTTCCAAGCAGGATTTTTGTGCGTTATTTGAGAACATTCTGGCGGAAGGCGTGGATCCTTTAACTTACAAGGAGGATGATATTGTTGGTTCTTTCAAGATTTTTGCTCGATCCTCTTGTCAGAACATCACGAAAGGATTTTTGGATAAACATTTGAGGCAGAAATTCAAGGTTCTTTTTGATATTGTGGTGAAGGTGCTGATTGTGAGAATCACAACACGGATGCGATTTTCAACGGCAGGATGTGTGTGATGCGTGCCCTGTATGATGGAGTTCAGTGCAATTGGGCTGAATTCTTTTGGGATGTTTTGAGAAAGAACAGATTGAAGGTGAAGAAGGAGGCTTGCCCTTCACAGCCAGGGGAGTTGCAATACTACTTCACTGCTAATGTTTCGTTGGGAACGAAACTGACTCTGATTTTGGACTCATTGTTTCCAGAGAAGAAATGGAAGGAGTCTTGGTGCAGAGGGTTTCACAAGTCTAAGGTTTTGTTTTCAAAGGATGGTCCTCTTCATGGCCATCCTGATTCTGATGGAGAAGAAGCTATTCATGCCCCTCCCCTTCAAGCCATTCCCTCACCTGCTAAGGGGCAAAAGCAGCAGAAGCAGCTGAAGAAGCAGCAGAGTTCAAAGCAAGCTGCTGGATCAACTGGTTCCTCAACAGTTGTCTTCTCTTGTTCCTCGGAGGAGGACCAGATTCCCCTTCTGAATATTTTGAAGAAGAAGGGTGAAGTGGCTGAGGCTACTAAGAAGGCTGGAGGAGCCAAGAGGAAGAGGCCAGAGGAGGCCAAGAGAGGCTCTGCTAAGAAGCAAAGAACTAGCAGGAAGGCCAAGAAAACTCTTCTGGTGGATGAGCCATCAGAGGAAGAAGAGGAAGAAGAGGTTGAACCTCTCAAGAAGAAATCCAAGGCCAAGAGAGCCATTCTTCAAGAGTCAGACTCTGGCTCTGATCTTGGAGAGGCCTTGGAGAAGGCTATTGATGAAGCTTCTCAGATGATGGAGGATGCTCCAGAGCATGTTGTACCTGCTGATGTTGACTCAGCAGAGGTAAACCCTTCCAACCCATCCTCTATTCCCCCCTACTCATGTTAACCTAGTTACCCCCACTACTTTCCCACCAGACACCCAAACACAACCCATTCCCTCTGCTCCTGGTGCCCCTATACCTTCACCAGAGCAGACCTTACCAGACATACCAATTTACACTACTTCAACCATTCCTCAAACACCTTCGTCCCCACATTCCCAAATACCTTTAAATACATATCCCTCTCCCCCAGCTTCTATACCAGAGGTGCCATCAACCTCTTCTGGTGCAGATATTCCCCTTCCAAACACCTCCACTTCACATATTCCAATTCCCCCCTCTGTACCAGAGATTCCTTCTACTTCTGGTACAGAGCAATCCACTCCTTCCACCTCCACTTCTCAAAATCCTACCCCTCCCCAAACCCATACAGACCAGGACCCAACCATTTCTATGGCTCTGGGATTCGTTGCCCCCCCTTCTCCCACCTGTCTAACAAGCGATGATAGTGAAGATGAGAAATCTTCACTTGAGTCTGCTAACTTAGCACCTTCCTCCTCTGCCTCTGGGCCCAAACCCTTCACTTTCTCATCTGCAGAAATGGGTCCCATTAGGCAGAGTATGAGTGTAAGTGCTCAGCTCTTGCTAAGAGAGCATTTCCCAGTTCTTCTGGAGCACTTACCACTTCTGGCAGAGTTAATTGATGCCAAGGTCTGGAGCAAAGCCAGACTTGAAGATGTGGAGGACCTTATGCTGTTGCTTGAGGAAATGGGTCCCTCCAACTTCACTGCTTGGGAGATTGAGCTGAAGCAGAAGATGAACATTCAGAACCCAGCTGAGCTGGAGACCCCTGGTGCAGCAAAAGTCTTGATTCGCACCCTGCTCATCCAGAGAGAGGTAATGCTCACTCCAGAGGGCCCTACTTACAAGTTTGGGCCTCACTTTGTCTTCCCTCCAGAGCTGTATTCAGACGAGGAAGACTTTGAGATGTCTCCTGCCGTGCTCCAGAAGATGAAGACATTCTTTAATGAACAGATCATGCAGATAGGGCGCTTATCTAAAGCTATTCAACACATGGCCCCTGCTATGATAGAGCATCAAATCCGGCAGGAGAGGAGGATCTTTCTTAAGTAAATCAAGTCCACTCTGGCAGAAGTCAAGGCCTCATTCAAGGCTAATGGCCTTTTTGTAAAGCTGGATGTTATGCACAGCCAGAAGCAGCTCCAGGAGCACGTGCTGGAGCAGATGAGGCCAGTCTCTGTGCTGAAGGTTGAGATGGCCAGCCAGATGATCCAGACTGCTAAGCTGAAGGACTCCCTCAAGGAGATGTTAGAGAAGCAGGAAAGGCTTGTTGCAGAATCGAAAGCCTACGTGGAGGAGGCAAAGCAGCTGCGTGATCTTCACTCTTCCTCCAACACTGCCTTGCCTGATCTTATAAGGCAGGTAGTGGAACCCCTCCTTGATGAAGTTAAAAAGGGGGAAGAGAAGGCCAGAACTGATCTGGCGAAGACCACAAATGAAACTCTTTTTAGCCATGGAGCTCGTCTGGACCTGCTAGAGAACACATTGGCCCAGGCAGAGTTGCAGAAGAAGAAGAAAGAGAAATTCAAATCACTTACCATGGCTAAGCAGCTTGCTGCAGAAGAGGATTCATCAGAAGCAGAGCAGGATCCCATATCAATCTCTGGACCTGCAAAGAGGAAGATCAGGAGAGTCAAGAAAAGCTTCCTTGAGACTGTTGTTGAAGAAGCTCAGAAGAGATACAAGGAAGAGACTCCAGAGGAGAAATAGGCAAGGATCAGGAAGAACATAGATGAAGAGCAGAGGCTCAGATATGTTAGGAGGCAAAATAAGAAGAGCAGAGAAGCTGGTGCTCCTTCTGGTGCAGGTAGTTCTAGTCAGAGGAGGAAAGCTCCTATTGAGGTGATGAACATTCTGCCTCTCAGGACAGAAGGGTCTTTTGACTCTACTGTGCCTGTTCCCTTGATTGAGAAGTGGAAGGAGGCAAAGACTCTCTGGTTCATCCAACATTACATCCAGAGGCCAGCACCAGAGGATGATGAGCTGATCAACAGAACCTTTCACACCTGGATGCAAGCTTATGATGCAGAGTTGTACAAGCAATTGATGGACTCTACCATTGAGTTCAACCTGGAGGTGACTGCTCCTGAGTTCACTTATCTTAACACTCCCATGGTAGGAGACCAGGTTGATTGGGCTGAGCTGAAGAGACTGTACAAGACCAAGGTGTTGGTGAACTTCACTCCAACATCTTCTGCAGAGTTGAAGGCCGTCCAAGATAGGTTCCTTGACTGGTTCCTTGTGCCTAAGGAAAACAGGAGATATGCATAAAATATGACTCTTATTATCAATGAAAATATCATATCTTCTCTGTTCAAAAGACAACCTCTTGTTGTCTTAATTGTTTGCCTGATAAGATCTATTCTAAGGTCTTGTCCTTTACTATTTTCTTGCTTAAGTCTTATGTTTTGATCAGTTCTGGTAGTGTTTTAACTTCATCAAAAAGGGGGAAATTGTTAGGATAAAAGTTTTATAGTTTTGATGAGTTAAAACAAACCAGAAGATGTAATAGGACCATCTGGACCTGTTAGCCAGATGATGATCTAGATTAGGACTTAGTCTAGGGGGAACTGCCAGACCAGAAGACTTCACCAGAAGAGTCACCAGAAGACCCCACCAGAGGACTTCACCAGAGGACTCCACCAGAAGACTTCACCAGATGAGATCTGACCAGAGGCAGATGACCTTCCCCAGACCAGACGGGTCCGGACCAGATGAGTCTGGTAGAACAAAAGATGCTCAGTTTGATCCCATGCTTCTACTGAGTATTCTGGTTGTTAACCAGATTAGGACCAGAAGACACCGAGGTTACCTGGTGTCTGGTCTTGCATTCTATGGAGAGAATCAGTGTTAGGCAGAGGAAGCATTTGACCGTTGGTGATTCAAATCAAGTCAACAAGATCAGGATTGGAAAGTATTTGAAGTCAAGCAATCCAAGGATCTCACCAACTCAATCAATCAATTAGGGAATTGATTGATTGAAGCTTCCCTAAATAGAGGATCTGATTGGATTAGCTCTCCAACAGCTATTTCCTAAATCCCCTCTATAAATACAAGAGTGCAGTTCAAGAAAAAGCTCTAGAGACTCTCACGCGTACAAGTTATATTCCAAGCTTTTAATAATCACTCTTAGCACTCTTATTGTTCATATTATATATCTACTCTTAAGGAGTTGTTGGACCTCAACCTGTTCATCTACAAGATAAGGTTGTAGGCTGTTGATCTTTAGATTGAAGTTAAATCTAAAGAGTTTGTAAGAAGGAACTGGTACTTCCCAATTCCAGTGAGTAAGTAAGTGAGTTGGTTAGTTGATAGTGAGACCCCTTGGATAAAAGGGAGAGTGGACGTAGGATATTCAAATCCGAACCACTATATATCTGGTGTTCTTTATTGCTTTCATTTACTTATTCTCTTATTAGTTTTGTGCTCTTGTAAAAAGAAGTTTGTTAAGACATTAACACTAAAGCTTCCACAATTAATCTAACTAGTGGGACCAACAGGGAACAAAATCAATTTTCGAATTGATTGACATATTGCACAGTAATTAAATCTGATGGCCAAGATTAAAAGGCAAAATACAGATTTAATCTAGTGCGTAGGCGTGATCATTGGGACTGGGTTCGAGGGGGTTTTGTGGCAGTCAAGAGAAAAAGCGAAACGATTGCCTAGGCCCTATACCCTAGTGTTAAATACACTCTGAAGTTGAAACGTTTTGGGTGTATTAAGTAATTTGAAAAGTGTATCCCAATGACAAGAGGCCAGAGAAGTAAATACATACCTTTCACCTGGTATTGTAACCAAATGATACCACAGCTAGTTTGGTGTTACATCTCAGCTGGTTCTGGTCAGAGAGAATTCCGGACTTTTCTGGAATCTTATTCAGCACCTCATCTGGGATGTACCTCATCTGGTACAAGCCTCATCTGGTGCATATCTCACTTGGAGATGTAACTTCCCTGATATATCTAGCCTGTAGGCATGATAGCTTGAAAATGAATATATAAGTAGTAGAATGATAGAGTGAAACAAGGATACTTCTCTAATGTTCCCCCTAAGCCAAATCTGTTTCTGGATCTAATAAACCCAACTCAAATGCTAACTCTTTGAATCTGGCTTCAGCCAAAGGCTTAGTCAGAATATCTGCTCTCTGCTTCTCTGTTGCAATCTTTTCCATCCTTATATCTCCTTTCTCAACATGGTCTCTGATGAAGTGGTGCCTTATATCAACATGTTTGCACCTGGTGTGAAGAACTGGATTCTGGGTGATTGCTATTGCACTATTGCTATCACTGAAGATTGGAATATCCTTGGCTCTAATCTGGTAGTCCCTAAGCTGTTAACTAATCCAGAGTAGTTGTGAACAACAGCTGCCTGCAGCCATATACTCTGCTTCTGTTGTTGATGTAGCAACTGAAGTCTGCTTCTTAGAAAACCAAGATACCAATTTATTTTCTAAAAAATGGCATGTTCCACTTGTAGACTTCCTATCTATTCTGCACCCACCATTATCTGAATCCGAATAACCACTTAAGTCTAAGTTGTTATCTGCAGGATACCATAATCCCAAATTCACTGTCCCTTTAAGATACTTCAATATCTTCCTAGCTGCTTCCAAATGGCTTTTCTTAGGATTAGCTTGAAATTTGGCACACACACCAACAACAAAGGTTATATCTGGTCTACTTGCAGTCAGGTACAGAAGATAACCAATAAGTCCTCTGTACTGAGTCTGATCCACACTCTCTCCAGACTCATCTGGATCCATGTTGAAATTTGTCATCATAGGGATCTTGGCTGCTTTGCTAGATCCTATTCCAAATTTCTCTAACATGTTTCGGATGTACTTTGCCTTATTAATGAAGATTCCCTTCTCCGATTGTTTTACCTGCAGACCTAAGAAATAATGATGTCACCAAACTGGCTCTGCATGAGTTCACCAAACTTCTCACACAGCTTCTTGTTAGGGGATCCAAATATGATGGCATCAACATATATTTGGACCAGAAGGATGTCCTTTCCTTCTTCTCTCCTAAACAAGGTCCTATCAATTTTACCCTTAGTAAAACCATTGTCCAGAAGAAACTGAGATAGAGTGTCATACCATGCTCTGGGTGCCTGTTTTAGCCCATAAAGAGCTTTCTTAAGCTTTAACACTTTTTCACCTTGTTCAAAACCAGGAGGTTCTTCCACATACACTTCCTCAACGAGAATCCCATTAAGAAAGGTAGATTTCACATCCATCTGGTACACTTTGAACTTCATGTGAGCAGCATATGCTAAGAACAATCTAATGGCTTCTATTCTGGCAACAGGAGCAAAAGTCTCATCATAGTCTATTCCTTCAGACTGAGAATAGCCCTGAGCCACTAGCCTGGCCTTGTTCCTAGTTATGACATCATTCTCATATTTCTTATTCTTGAAGACCCACTTAGTGCGTATCACCTTTTGATGTCTTGGTCTATCTACCAGCTCCCAAACATCCTGTCTGGTGAATTGATTCAACTCCTCTTGCATAGCAACAATCCAATTTGAATCTTTCAGTGCTTCCTTGATGTTCTTGGGCTCAATCAAGGATACATAGAAACTGAATAAGGCAGCTAAGTTAAGAGTTCTCCTAGTCTGGACACCCTTAGTTGGATCTCCAATTATCAGGTCATTGGGGTGATCAACCAGGGTCCTCCTTCCCGTGGTCTTACCTGATTGATCATCCTATGCAGTACCTTGATGAATATCACCACTTGCAGAAGAGCTTCCCCTACAGGAGTTCCAACCTCCTCTGGTTCTGCACCTTGTGAAGACTTCTTCTTCAGAGAACCAGAAGATGGGTCAACATCTGAATCTGAATCTGAGTCTGAATCAAGAATAGGTGGATTGACCTTGATTACTCTGGGAGTAGTCTGATTCTATGTCTCTCCAGAAGACTTTAATTTCACGTTGCACTCAACAGCAGATTCATAAAAAACAACATGAGGTGTTTTCTCCACACAAAGTGAATTCTTATTAAAAACTCTAAAAGCTTTACTAGTGCTGGAATATCCTAAAAATATTCCATCTGCCACTTTAGCATCAAAGGTTTTTAATTTAGATTTCCCATTGTCATGGATGAAACACTTACATCCAAAAACATGAAAATATGAAACAGATGGGGTTTTACCTTTCCATACCTCATATGGAGTCTTGCTATGTCTCTAGGCAATTAGGCATCTGTTCTGGGTGTAACAGGCTGTATTGATGGCTTTTGCCCAAAACCTTTGAGGTGTGTTGTATTCTGCTAGAAGAGTCCTTGCAGCTTCCTTAAGTGTTCTATTCCTCCTTTCTGCTACTCCATTTTGTTGAGGTGTTCTGGCAGCAGATGTCTCATGAAAAATCCCATGTTCTTTGCAATACTCTGCAATGTGTGAATTCAAAAACTCTGTTCCTTTGTCACTTCTGATCCTGACTATGCTCTGGCTCTACTCATTCTGAATCTGCTTGAAGAATTCTGGTAGCTTAGTGATAGTTTTATTTTTCTTAAACAAGAACACTACCCAAGTGTATCTTGAAAAGTCATCTACTATCACCAAGGTGTACTTCCTTCCACTGAAACTAAGAGGAGAAATAGGTCCAAACAGGTCCATGTGAAGTAGTTGATGGACTCTGGTTGTGGTTGTGCTCTGGACATCCTTAAAGGAGGTCTTGGGTTGTTTACCCTTCTGGCATGATCCACAAACCTGATCCTTCTTAAACACTTCATTAGGAATACCTCGAATAAGACCTTTTCAGGCAATTTATTCAGTGTTTTGAAGTTAAGGTGGCTCAATCTCTTGTGCCATAACCAGTTATCTTCTGCAGATCCTTTAGCAACCAGGCAAGCATTTCTTGGGCAACTGCTAAAATCTGCAAGATAAATGTTACCCTTCCTCAAGCCTATAAGCAAAATGTCATTATAATCAGAAGAAAAGACAGTGCATGAACCACTAGAGAACTTCACTGAGTATCCCCTGTCACAAAATTGGGATACTGAAAGAAGATTATGCTTGAGTCCTTCAACGCAGTAGACTTCATCTACAGATACTCCATTAAAATTCAACTTTCCAACGCCTCTGGTGACTCCATAATTGTTGTCACCAAACATCACTCTTGGCACATTCATTGGCTTGAAATCCTGGAGATGATCTTTCTTGAATGTCATATGCTTGGAACATCCACTATCAATGTACCACACATGTTTGCTTGAGAGTCCTTTCTCCAATGGGCTCTTATCATCCTACAGAGAAATCAATTAGGTCCCCTACTGGTGCTAGGTCCTGATTGGTTAGTTGCAGGGTCTGTAGGAATCCAGAGATAAAGATCATCCCTTGCTGGATGAGGAGATCTTATCTTCCTTCCAAATCTATCTACCTGCACATGTCCTCTTACAATGACATATTGAGCTACTGGTCTGATCAGAACATCTTTCCTATAAACAGGTCTGGTGTATCTTTTCTCAAATCTGGCCTTTGGAATGGCCTGCCTTAAAGACATGGTCTTAAAGGTCTGGTTGTAAGGGTACATCCTAGAAGAACCATCTCTGGTGTCATAACTACCCAGATCAGTTGGTTTTCTATAGATGGGTCTGGAAGACCTCCTCTGGTTTTGAAAGTTAGACCTTTTCTGGTGGTTATAGTTCCTTTGAGTGTATCTGTTCTGGAATTGATTCCTCTGAGAAAACCGTCTCTGGGGTCCCTGGTTCTGATGAACATTGTTCCATCTCTAGTAGATTCTATTCTGATTGGGATTCCCCCTTCTTGAGGGTCTCCTTTGTGGTCCCCTAATCTGGTTAGGTTCCCTTTGAGGATTTCTCTGGGGTCCTCCAATCTGAGTAAGTTCTACTCTTTGAGGTTTATTGTTAACAGATCCATCAACCTTCAATAGTTCCCCTTGTTGATGTTTATTCTCAAGGATTCTCTCTTCCAGGACAGTCAACTCTTCTGGACCATATTCTATGTGATTAACTGTGTGGTTCCTTTTCCAATCAGGATTGTGAACCACTTTGTAACCATTACCAGTTGAGTCTTTTTCATCCCAGATTTCTACCAATTTACCAGATCTTATAGACTTATCTTTGTTGTAAATGTATTTATGAGTTTTGGTAGTAATTCCAGAATATCCTAAACCACTCTTATCATTAATGCGCTGAGAAGACTCGGATATAATAGATACAACAGATGGTATCTTAGGAGCTTCTCTGGGCATGGGTATCTCTTCTATGGTTTGCTCAACTTGTTTTCCCTTGATAAGAGTCTGGTACTTGGCTCTAAGTTCATTGAACTCATCTTTCTAAGAGTTCTTTTCTTTCATGAGTTGATCTACCGGAGTATTTCTTTCTGTGATCTTATCCTAAAGTTCAGAGACTTCTTTGGAATGATCTTTCATGAGTTCTCTGGTGGATTTTTGCTCATGAGAGAGGGATTGAACTTCAGCTCTGAGCCTACCATTTTCCTTCTCATGTTTTTGACATAGTTGAACACAATTTTGGAGATCTGATAGCATTTGTTGCATATCAGACTCTCTGGAGTTACCAGATGAATAAGATGATTCAGTATATTTGGAATTAGATAAACATAGGGTAGTTTCATTTACCTCAGTGATGTCTGTCATAAGACATACATCATCATCTGATCCGAAATCAGAAGAAGAAGAAGAAATGGAACTAGTATCCTCCTCCTCTGCTTCTGCCAGTAGTGCTCTCTTGTCTGCATATCTCCTATCTCTCTTGAGTCTTTTCTGTAGGAGTCAATTGAGGACAATCATAGCTGTAGTGACCAGGCTTGTTGCAGGTGTAACAGGTGTTATCTCCTCTGGTACTGGGACTTGGATCTCTCCTCCTCTGGTTGTACTCTGTTCTGGCTGGACTACTATCTCTTCTCTGGTAGTCAAATCTGCTAGAACTGTCATCCCTCCTCTGGTAATCTGATCTCCCATAGCTGCTATCTTTTCTCCTCTCTGGAGTTCTGAATCTGGTCTCCCTTGAGTCTTCAGATGTCTTTTCTTTGTCAGCAGACTTGAAGGAACTCTTCCTGTCTCTGGTAGATTCCTTCCAGTGTTTTTTATACCTGCCATATTTTGAACTCATTTTATCAAGTTTACGGGTTAGGAGTGCTACCTGCTCCTTGAGACTCATGTCATCTGCAGTAGACTCCTTTGGTTTGTCATCTGTCTTGATGGTAGAGGAGAAGACAACTCCTTTCTGACCAGAAGAGGAAACCTCTTCAGTTTGATCCTCCTCTTGAAGATCATATTCGTAGGCTTTAAGATCAGATAACAGAAGATGATCCTTGCTATCTTTAATCACAGTCACTTTGATTCTCCACCTGCTGGTTAGTGAACGCAATATTTTACTATTTATTTCCTTTTCAGAGTAGGTCTTACCTAAGGCACTAGCCTTGTTGAGGAGATTTGTGAGACGCATATCCAGCTGGTCAATGGTCTCGTCTGGTTTCATTTTGAAGGTGTCAAACGAGTGTTGAACAGCTTGGAGTTTGTTATCCTTGATCTTCTCTGTTCCTTCATAGAGCAAGGCAAGTTTATCCCACATCTCCTTGGCTGTGGCACAGGTCCTGACTTTCTCTATCACCTCCTTAGTGAGTGTGTTGATGATTTCAGTCCTTGCCACCTGGTCCAAATTATAGAGTTTCCTTTCATCATTGTCAAGCTCATCTTTTTTCTTGAGGATCTTCTGTCTGGGAACTCTGTCTTCAGCAGCTTTCTGGGCAGTTTCACTTGTTTTTTCTCTGGACTCTGCCCTGCCACTATCAATAAGAGTCCAGTAAAATTTAATTGGGCCACTCTCTACCACATCTAACATGCGGTGATGAATAGCTCCAAGATAATTACTCATCATGAAGCTCCAGTGGCTGTAATCCTCGAAAGAGAAATCTGGTAACTTAAGGCTCTTGTAAGAAGATTTTGAAGACATTTTTTTTTACTAGAGAGAAATTTTTTTTAACCAAAACACAATAAAGAGCAATGGATCTGCCCGGTGACCACCAAAAAGCTTTACAAAGTAGTGGTCTTTGGACACACTGCTCTGATACCACTTGTTGGTCCCACTAGATTGATAAATTGCGGAAGCTTTAAAGAAAATATCTTTAGCAAAGTTCTTTTCACAAGAGAACAATAAATAAGCAAGAAAGTAAATACAGAAAACTGTAAATAAGACCGGATGTATAGTGGTTCGGATCTGAATATCCTACGTCCACTCTCCCTTGATCAAAGGGGTCTTACTAACCAACCAACAACCAACTTTCTTACTGGAATTGTGAAGTACCAGTTCCTTCTTACAAACCCTTTAGATCTAACTTGATCTAAAGCCTTCAACCTTCTCGTAAAGATGAACAGGTTCCGATCCAACAACTCCTTAAGAGTGAATATGAAAGTATGAGCAGAGTAAGAGTGCTATATGTTTGATAATCAAGAGCTTGGAATATGACTTCGTGCGCGTAGTATTCTCTCTAGAGCTTTTCTTGAGTCTGCACTCTTGTATTTATAGAGGAGATTTGGGTATAGCCGTTGGAGAGCTAATCCAATCCGATCCTATATTTAGGGAAGCTTCAATCAATCAATTAGGGAATTGATTGATTGGGTTGGTGAGATCCTTGGATTGATTGGCTTCAAACTTTCCAATCCTGATCTTGTTGACTTGATTTGAATCACCAACGGTCAAGTGCTTCCAGTGCTTAACTCCGATTCTCTCTAGAGAAGGCAAGACCAGAAACCAGACGACCTTGAAGTCTTCTGGTCCAGATCTGATTAAGAAACAAAATGCTCATCAGAATCAGGAGATGATTCTGAGCATCTTTTGTTTCACCAGACTCATCTGGTCTGGGGAAGGTTCTCTGCCTCTGATCAGTGTCATCTGGTGAAGTCCTCTGGTGGGTCTTCTGGTGACTCTTCTGGTGAGGTCTTCTGGTGACTCTTCTGGTGAGGTCTTCTGGTGACTCTTCTGGTGAGGTCTTCTGGTCTGGCAGTTCCCCCCTAGACTAAGTCCTAATCTAGTTCATCATCTGGCTAACAGGTCCAGATGGTCCTATTACATTCTCTGGTTAGTTTTAACTCATCAAAACTATACAACATTTATCCTAACAATTTCCCCCTTTTTGATGGAGTTAAAACTTAACCAGAACTGATAAAAAATTACATAAGCATAAAAGCAATAAAAGGATAAGACCTTAGAATAGATCTTATCAGGAAAACAATTAAGAAAACAAGAAGTTGTCTTTTGAACAGAGAAGATATGATATTTCATTAATAATAAGGACAAAAGTGATTACAGATTACAAGACAATTCTGGTCCTATTCTAAGCACATCTTATGTTCTCCTTAGGTACCAGGAACCAGTCGAAGAATCTGTCTTGAATGGCCTTCTACTCAGCAGAAGATGTTGGAGTGAAATTTGCCAACACCTTGGTCTTGTATAGCTTCTTCAGTTCAGCCCAATCAATCTGGTCCCCTACTATTGGAGTGTTGAGATAATGAAATTCAGGGGCAGTGACCTCCAGGTTGAACTCAATGGTGGAGTCCATCAGCTGCTTATAGAGCCTTGCATCATATGCCTTCATCCAAGTGTGAAAGGTCCTGTTGATAAGGGCATCCTCCTCTGGTGGAGGTCTCTGAATGTAGTGCTGGATGAACCACAAGGTCTTTGCCTCTCTCCATTTTTCAATCAGGGGTACAGGCACAGTAGAGTCAAAGGACCCTTCTGTCCTGAGTGGCAAGATGTCCATCACCTCAACCGGACCTTTCTTCTTCTGGCTGGATCCACCGGCACCAGAAGAACCACCAGCTTCTCTGGCCTTCTTGTTCTGCCTTCTAACATATCTGAGCCTCTGCTCTTCATCTATGTTCTTTCTTATTCTGGCTTGCCTCTGTTCAGGTGTTTCTTCCTTAAACCTTTTCTCCGCTTCCTCAACCACTTCTTCAAGGAAGCTCTTCTTCACCTTTCTTATCTTCCTCTTTGCAGGTCCAGAGATTGAGATAGGATCCTGCTCTGCTTCTGAAGACTCCTCTTCTGCCGCAAGCTGCTTTGCCATGGTAAGGGATTTCAACTCCTCTTTCTTCTTCTTCTGCAGCTCAGCCTGGGCCAAAGTGTTCTCCAGCAGGTCCAGACGAGCACCATGGCTGAAGAGAGTCTCATTTTTGGTCTTCGCCAGATCAATTCTGGCCTTCTCTTCCCCCTTTTTAACTTCATCAATAAGGGGCTGCACCACCTGCCTAATGAGATCAGGCAAGGCATTGTTGGAAGAAGAGTGAAGATCATGCAGCTGCTTGGCCTCCTCCAGGTAGGCTTTTGACTCAGCAACTAGTCTCTCCTGCTTTTCCAACATCTCCTGGAGGGAGTCCTTCAGCTTAGCAGTCTGCAACTTCTGGGAAGCCATCTCAACCTTCAAAACAGAAACTGGCCTCAGCTGCTCCAGCACATGCTCCTGGAGCTGTTTCTGGCTGTGCATAACATCCAGCTTCACAAAAAGTCCATTTGCTTTGAAAGAGGCTTTGGCAGCAGCAAAGGTGGACTTTATCTGCTTCAAGAAGATCTTTCTCTCCTGCCGGATCTGGTGCTCAATCATAGCAGGGGCCATATGTTGAATTGCCTTAGAGAAACGCCCAATCTGCATGATCTGCTCATTGAAGAAGGTCTTCATCTTTTGCAGCACGACATGAGTTACATCGAAGTCCTCCTAATCAGAATATAGTTCTGGAGGGAAGGTGAAGTGAGGGCCAAATTTATAAGAGGGGCCTGCAGGAGTGATCATAACTCCTCTCTGGATGAGCAGAGTGCGAATCAACACCTTCGCTACTCCTGGGGTTTCTAGCTCAGCCGGGGTTCTGGATGTTCAACTTCTTCTTGAGCTCTATCTCCCAGACAGTGAATGTGGAGGGAGACATTTCTTCCAGCATCATCATCAAGTCCTCCACATCCTCTAATCTAGCCTTGCTCAAGACTTTGGCATCAGTCAAATCTGCCAAAAGTGGTAAGTGCTCCAAAAGAATAGGAAAGTGCTCTCTTAGCCAGAGCTGAGCACTTACACTCATGCTCTGCCTGATGGGACCCATTTCTACAGATGAGAAAGTAAAGGGTCTGGGCCCAGAGGCAGAGGAGGATGGTGCTAAGACCTCCGGCTCCAGTGAAGCATCCTTATCTTCACTATCATCGCTGGTCAGACAGGTGGGAGAAGGAGGGGCAGGGAAACCTAGAGCCATAGAGATGGATGGGTCCTGTTCTGTATGAGATTGGGGAGGTGTAGGGTTTTGAGAGGTAGAGGTAGAGGGTAAGGGGTGTTCTGCACCAGAGGAAGATGGTATCTCTGGTACAGAGGCTGGGATGGAATTTTGTGAGGTGGGGAAGGTTGGAAGGGGTTGTTCTGCACCAGAAGTGGATGGCACCTCTGGTACAGGGGCTGGGGGAGAGGGATTAGTGTTAAGAGATGTTTGGAAAGGTGGGGGAGAAGGAGTTTGAGTAGGGATGGTGGAGGGAATGTATAGGGGAGTATCAGGTAGGGTCTGCTCTGGTGCAGAGATGGGGACACACCAGGAGCAGAGGATGGGTTTTGGGGAGGGTTTTCTGGGGGAGAAGTAGAGGGGGTAACAGGGTTAATGGGGGTAGAGGATGGGATAGAAGGGTTTACCTCAGCTGGGTCAACACCAGCTGGAACAGTCAGCTCTGGAGCATCTCCCATAAGTAGAGAAACCTCTTCTATTGCCTGCTCCAAGGCATCCCCTAGGTCAGAGCCAGAGTCTGGATCTTGCAGGATGGCTCTTTTGGCCCTGGGCTTCCTCTTAAGAGGCTCAACCTCCTCTTCTTCTTCTTCCTCCTCTTCTGGCTCATCCACCAGTAGTGTTTTCTTGCTCATTCTGCTTGTTCTGGGCTTTTTAGCAGATACTTTCGCCTCCTCTGGCCTCTTCCTTTTAGCTCCCGCTGACTTGGCAGCCTTCTCACCATCACCCTTCTTCTTCAACACATCAAGAAGGGGAATCTGGTCCTCCTCTGAGGAACCAGAGAAAGCTATGGTTGAAGAACCAGTAGCCTCAGCAGGCTTCTTCTTACTTTGCTGCTTCTGCTGCTTCTGCCCCTTTGCAGGTGAGGGAACTGCTTGAAGAGGAGGGGTAGGGATGGCTTGCTCTCCATCAGAATCAGCATGGCTATGGAGAGGGCCATCCTTAGAAAATAAGATCTTGGACTTTTGAAAGCCCTTGCACCAGGAATCTCTCCACTTCTTCTCTGGAAAGATTGAGTCTAAGATCAGAGTGAGCTTTGTGCCTAAGGACACATTGGCATTAAAAATGAATTGCTGCTCTCCAGGCAATTGGGGGCACTCCTCCTTCTGTACCTTCAACTTGTTCTTTCTCAAAACTCCCCAGAAGAACTTGGCCCAATTACACTTGGCACCGTAAAAAATTGCTCGCATAACACAGAGCCTGCCTGTGAAGATGGCGTCTTTGCTATGACTTTCGCACATCAGGATCTTCACCACAATGTCGAACAATACCTTGTATTTTTGCCTCAAATGCTTGTCCAAAAAACCTTTAGTCAAGTTCTAGCAAGACGATCTGACAAAGATCTTGAAGGATTCAACTGCTTCTCATTCCTTGTACTTCAAGGGGTCCACACCGTCGGAGGAAAGATTTCCAAAAAGACCGCAGAAGTCATGCTTTGAGAAGATGACATCCTTCTTTTCAATTTGGAGGAGATGTGGTCATCGTGGATCCTCATCCTGACCAAAAATTGTGCAACGTATCCATCCAAGGTGCGTAGATTCTTGGGGACTTTGGAGATCAGGTCTTCCACCCTAGACTTCCTTAGTAATTCCAGAATCTCAAGCGCCGCTGGGTTCTTGGTGGAGTAGAAATCAACCACCATCTCCGATTTGAGCTTCTTGCAGACGTGGTCAGGGTTGAAATTGCATTTAGGTGCCATTTCTGAGAGAGAGAGAGAGAGAGAGAGAGAGAGAGAGAGAGAGAGAAACTTGAAGAGAGAAATTATGGATTTGAAAATATGGAAACGTGAAAAGACAGATGAAGCAAGGTTTGATTTAAATAGGCAAGACGCATGGGTTTGAGAATTAAATGAAGTGTGAACGCGTGTAAAGTTTAAATTTAATTTAGGGAACAAAATCAATTTTCGAATTGATTGACATATTGCACAGTAATTAAATCTGATGGCCAAGATTAAAAGGCAAAATATAGATTTAATCTGGTGCGTAGGCGTGATCATTGGGACTGAGTTCGAGGGGGTTTTGTGGCAGTCAAGAGAAAAAGTGAAACTATTGCCTAGGCCCTATACCCGAGTCTTAAATACACTCTGAAGTTGAAACGTTTTGGGTGTATTAAGTAATTTGAAAAGTGTATCCCAATGACCAGAGGCTAGAGAAGTAAATACATACCTGTCACCTGGTATTGTAACCAAATGATACCACAGCTAGTCTGGTGTTACATCTCAGCTGGTTCTGGCCAGAGAGGATTCCGGACTTTTCTGGAATCTTATTCAGCACCTCATCTGAGATGTACCTCATCTGGTACAAGCCTCATCTGGTGCGTATCTTATTTGGAGATGTAACTTCCCTGATATATCTAGCCTGTAGGCATGTTAGCTTGAAAATGAATATATTAAGTAGTAGAATGATAGAGTGAAACAAGGACACTTCTCTGATGTTCCCCCTAAGCCAAATCTGTTTCTGGATCCAATAAACCCAACTCAAATGCTAACTCTCTGAATCTGGCTTCAGCCAAAGGCTTAGTCAGAATATCTGCTCTCTGCTTCTCTGTTGCAATCTTTTCCATCCTTATATCTCCTTTCTCAACATGGTCTCTGATGAAGTGGTGCCTTATATCAACATGTTTGCACCTGGTGTGAAGAACTGGATTCTGGGTGATTGCTATTGCACTATTGCTATCACAGAAGATTGGAATATCCTTGACTCTAATCTGGTAGTCCCTAAGCTGTTGACTAATCCAGAGTAGTTGTGAACAACAGCTGCCTGCAGCCATATACTCTGCTTCTGTTGTTGATGTAGCAACTGAAGTCTGCTTCTTAGAAAACCAAGATACCAATTTATTTCCTAAAAATTGGCATGTTCCACTTGTAGACTTCCTATCTATTCTGCACCCACCATAATCTGAATCCGAATAACCACTTAACTCTAAGTTGTTATCTGCAGGATACCGTAATCCCAAATTCACTGTCCCTTTAAGATACTTCAATATCTTCCTAGCTGCTTCCAAATGGCTTTTCTTAGGATTAGCTTGAAATCTGGCATACACACCAACAACAAAGGTTATATCTGGTCTGCTTGCAGTCAGGTACATAAGAGAACCAATAAGTCCTATGTACTGAGTCTGATCCACACTCTCTCCAGACTCATCTGGATCCATGTTGAAATTTGTCATCATAGGGATCTTGGCTGCTTTGCTAGATCCTATTCTGAATTTCTCTAACATGTTTCTGATGTACTTTGCCTGATTAATGAAGATTCCCTTCTCCGATTGTTTTACCTGCAGACCTAAGAAATAATTCATTTCACCCATCATAGACATCTCAAACTGGCTCTGCATGAGTTCACCAAACTTCTCACATAGCTTCTTGTTAGGGGATCCAAATATGATGTCATCAACATATATTTGGACCAGAAGGATGTCCTTTCCTTCTTCTCTCCTAAACAATGTCCTATCAATTTTACCCTTAGTAAAACCATTGTCCAGAAGAAACTGAGATAGAGTGCCATACCATGCTCTGGGTGCCTGTTTTAGCCCATAAAGAGCTTTCTTAAGCTTAAACACTTTTTCACCTTGTTCAAAACCAGGAGGTTGTTCCACATACACTTCCTCAATGAGAATCCCATTAAGAAAGGCAGATTTCACATCCATCTGGTACACTTTGAACTTCATGTGAGCAGCATATGCTAAGAACAATCTAATGGCTTCTATTCTGGTAACAGGAGCAAAAGTCTCATCATAGTCTATTCCTTCAGACTGAGAATAGCCCTGAGCCACTAGCCTTGCCTTGTTCCTATTTATGACATCATTCTCATCTTTCTTATTCTTGAAGACCCACTTAGTGCCTATCACCTTCAACTCCTCTTGCATAACAACAATCCAATTTGAATCTTTCAGTGCTTCCTTGATGTTCTTGGGCTCAATCAAGGATACATAGCAACTGAATAAGGCAGCTAAGTTAAGAGTTCTCCTAGTCTGGACACCCTTAGTTGGATCTCCAATTATCAGGTCATTGGGGTGATCAACCAGGGTCCTCCTTTCCGTGGTCTTACCAGATTGATCATCCTCTGCAGTACCTTGATGAATATCACCACTTGCAGAAGAGCTTCCCCCTACAGGAGTTCCAACCTCCTCTGGTTCTGCACCTTGTGAAGACTTCTTCTTCAGAGAACCAGAAGATGGGTCAACATCTGAATCTGAATCTGAGTCTGAATCAAGAATAGGTGGATTGACCTTGATTACTCTGGGAGTAGTCTGATTCTGTGTCTCTCCAGAACACTTTAATTCCACCTTGCACTCAACAACAAATTCATAAAAAACAACATGAGGTGTTTCCTCCACACAAAGTGAATTCTTATTAAAAACTCTAAAAGTTTACTGGTGCTGGAATATCCTACAAATATTCCATCTGCCACTTTAGCATCAAAGGTTTTTAATTTAGATTTCCCATTGTCATGGATGAAACACTTACATCCAAAAACATGAAAATATGAAACAGATGGGGTTTTACCTTTCCATACCTCATATGGAGTCTTGCTATGTCTTTGGGTAATTAGGCATCTGTTCTGGGTGTAACAGGCTGTATTGATGACTTCTGCCCAAAACCTTTGAGGTGTGTTGTATTCTGCTGAAGAGTCCTTGCAGCTTCCTTAAGGGTTCTATTCCTCCTTTCTGCTACTCCATTTTGTTGAGGTGTTCTGGCAGCAGATATCTCATGAAAAATCCCATGTTCTTTGCAATACTCTGCAATGTGTGAATTCAAAAACTTTGTTCCTTTGTCACTTCTGATCCTGACTATGCTCATTCTGAATCTGCTTGAAGAATTCTGGTAGCTTAGTGATAGTTTCATTTTTCTTAAACAAGAACACTACCCAAGTGTATCTTGAAAAGTCATCTACTATCACCAAGGTGTACTTCCTTCCAATGAAACTAAGAGGAGAAACAGGTCCATGTGAAATAGTTGAAGGACTCTGGTTGTGGTTGTGCTCTGGTCATCCTTAAAGGAGGTCTTGGGTTGTTTACCCTTCTGGCATGATCCACAAACCTGATCCTTCTTAAACACTTCATTAGGAAGACCTCGAATAAGACCTTTTCTGGCAATCTTATTCAGTGTTTTGAAGTTAAGGTGACTCAATCTCTTGTGTCATAACCAGCTATCTTCTGCAGATCCTTTAGCAACCAGGCAAGCATTTCTTGGGCAACTGCTAAAATCTGCAAGATAAATGTTACCCTTCCTCAAGCCTATAAGAAAAATGTCATTATAATCAGAAGAAAAGACAGTGCATGAATCACTAGAGAACTTCACTGAGTATCTCCTGTCACAAAATTGGGATACTGAAAGCAGATTATGCTTGAGTCCTTCAACGCAGTAGACTTCATCTACAAATACTCCATTAAAATTTAACTTTCCAACGCCTCTGGTGACTCCATAATTTTTGTCACCAAACATCACTCTTGGCCCATTCATTGGCTTAAAATCCTGGAGATGATCTTTCTGGAATGTCATATGCTTGGAACATCCACTATCAATGTACCACACATGTTTGCTTGAGAGTCCTTTCTTCAATGGGCTTTTATCATCCTGCAGAGAAATCAATTAGGTCCCCTACTGGTGCTGGGTCCTGATTGGTTAGTTGCAGGGTCTGTAGGAATCCAGAGATAAAGATCATCCCTTGCTGGATGAGGAGATCTTATCTTCCTTCCAAATCTATCTACCAGCACATGTCCTCTTACAATGACATATTGAGCTACTGGTCTGATCAGAACATCTTTCCTATAAACAGGTCTGGTGTATCTTTTCTCAAATATGTCCTTTGGAATGGCCTGTCTTAAAGACATGGTCTTAAAGGTCTGGTTGTAAGGGTACATCCTAGAAGAACAATCTCTGGTGTCATAACTACCCAGATCAGTTGGTTTTCTATAGATGGGTCTGGAAGACCTCCTCTGGTTCTGAAAGTTAGACCTTTTCTGGTGGTTATAGTTCCTTTGAGTGTATATGTTCTGGAATTGATTCCTCTGAGAAAACCGTCTCTGGGGTCCCTTGTTCTGTTGAACATTGTTCCATCTCTGGTAGATTCTATTCTGATTGGGATTCCCCCTTCTTGAGGGTCTCCTTTGAAGTTCCCTAATCTGGTTAGGTTCCCTTTGAGGATTTCTCTGGGGTCCTCCAATCTGAGTTAGTTCTACTCTTTGAGGTTTATTGTTAACAGATCCATCAACATTCAATAGTTCCCCTTGTTGATGTTTATTCTCAAGGATTCTCTCTTCCAGGACAGTCAACTCTTCTTGACCATATTCTTTGTGATTAACTGTGTGGTTCCTTTTCCAATCAGGATTGTGAACCACTTTGTAACCATTACCAGTTGTGTCTTTTTCATCCCAGATTTCTACCAATTTACCAGATCTTATATGTTGGGATATATTTTAGTTTTGATGATTTTCCAAAACAACATGTAATAGGTTTGAAAGCAGTCAGGATAGTATCTTTTGTTTCAGGTCAGGATAGGCTAGCTCTCAGTAGAATAGGTTGTCAGTTGAGAAGAACTCAGTTGAGGGAACACTCAGTTGAGGGGGAGCTCAGCGAGGGGGAACTTAGCAACACAGCCCGAGGAAATCAAGATGATAACAAGAAGAAAAGACTGAAGCCAAGTCAAAGACCTGAACCTGAAGAGAAACCTGAAGGATGTCCCACTGAGTGTAAACCAGGTTGATCTAAGCTAAAGTCAGGTGGACCACTCAGTGAAGAGCATGATCAAGAGGATCAGTGTTGTACCAAGTAGGCCCTGAAGGAGTCAGGCTACTGTGGTCAGGGAAGTTTGTCATCCAGCCTTATGACAAACTTCTTGGAGGAGATCTTCAAAGAGTCCTTGAAGGACAACATCACTGAAGACAAGTATGTCTACTGAAGATCGTCAGAGTTAGTGGAGGATATGCTAACTGAAGTCAGTGTGCCCTGATCAAGCACACTGAGTCAAAGATCCATTGGATTCAGTCCACGTGGACCAATCAAGTCAAGTCAAACATATCTGACACTGACAAGGCCGCATTCCGAGAAAAGTGGTTGAAACCATTAAATGTTGGATTCGAATGTATCTTCCCTCCAACGGATACATTTGAATCCCCATTATATATACAAGCTCATAGCTTCGTTGTAATGTGTGTGTGAAGAAAGAAAAATCAACACCTACAAGCTATAGGAGTGTGTGAGTTGTTAGGGAGTCATAAGGAAGAGTTTCTCACACCCACGGCACTGACCTTTAGGGTTTCACTAAATATTCATTGAGTGTCAAGCTTGTAACTCTTAGCTTAGAGAGGTTTTCCCAATCTTAGCTAGAGGCTAATACATTGTAAGGGAAAACCTCACATAGTTGGAGAAACCAAACCGAAACCAAAACCCTCTTGTTAGGTTTGTTGGGAGTAAGTCAGTGAGTTAGTGAGGAAGGAGAGGCGGCCTAGGGAGTGGCGTGAGTCCAGTGTATTTGTGCACCTTGGCACGTTAAAAATAAGAATCCCCTGTAGTGGATTTCCTGTTAAATCAGGCCGTGGATGTAAGAGCTTGAGTCTCTGAACCACATTAAACTGATCGTTGTTTATCGTTTAAGCACTTGCTAATTATTTGTAGTGTATGCTCTCTGAGCGTACTTGGAAAGCTTGAAAAGAAGATTAGCTAAGTATTTTAGTCAGGGAGAATCAATCTCACTGACAAGCTTAGGCTAGCACTCGAGAGTTCAGTCTCTCGAGTCACTGCCTTGTTGAGAGCCTGAGCTTTCAAGTCTCATCACTGACTTGATAGCTCTGACTCTCAGCAACACAGTGACTTGAGTATTCCGTCACTGAACTCAGTCAGGGTGCAAGCTGTGTTTTATAACGCACTCGAGAGTTCAGCATCTCAAGCCACTGTCCTTGCTCAGAGCATGAGCCTCCAAGCCTTCTCACTAACTTGGTAGCTCAGCCTCTGAGCAGAGCAGTGACTTGAGTATTTCTCACTCTTGCTGAACTCCCTGAGGAAAAGTTTAAAAAAAAAAATTTGCTCCTGAATTCCCATTTTGCCCTTCTACAATGGGACCATCAATTGGTATCAGAGCGGGTTGTTCACATGACCACTGATCCAGTTTTGTTAAGAAAAATGGTCTACCGAACAGATCTTAAATGTTTTAAACTATGGGAATTCCTGCATATTTTAAACTATTACTTGTACTTTGACATTATTCTTGTAATAGAAAATCATTTGGTTAGAAGTTTTGGAACCATCAAAAAGAGGAAAATTGTTGGGATATATTTTAGTTTTGATGATTTTCCAAAACAACATGTAATAGGTTTGAAAGCAGTCAGGATAGTATCTTTTGTTTCAGGTCAGGATAGGTTAGCTCTCAGTAGAATAGGTTGTCAGTTGAGAAGAACTCAGTTGAGGGAACACTCAGTTGAGGGGGAACTCAGCGAGGGGGAACTCAGCAACACAGCCTGAGGAAATCAAGATGATATCAAGAAGAAAACACTGAAGCCAAGTCAGAGACCTGAACCTGAAGAGAAACCTGAAGGATGTCCCACTGAGTGTAAACCAGGCTGATCTAAGCTAAAGTCAGGTGGACCACTCAGTGAAGAGCATGATCAAGAGGATCAGTGCTTTACCAAGTAGGCCCTGAAGGAGTCAGGCTACTGTGGTCAGGGAAGTTTGTCATCCAGCCTTATGACAAACTTCTTGGAGGAGATCTTCAAAGAGTCCCTGAAGGACAACATCACTGAAGACAAGTATGTCTACTGAAGATCGTCAGAGTCAGTGGAGGATATGCTAACTGAAGTCAGTGCGCCCTGATCAAGCACACTGAGTCAAAGATCCGTTGGATTCAGTCCACGTGGACCAATCAAGTCAAGTCAAACATATCTGACACTGACAAGGCCGCATTCCGAGAAAAGTGGTTGAAACCATTAAATGGTGGATTCGAATGTATCTTCCCTCCAACGGATACATTTGAATCCCCATTATATATACAAGCTCATAGCTTCGTTGTAATGTGTGTGTGAAGAAAGAAAAATCAACACCTACAAGCTATAAGAGTGTGTGCGTTGTCAGGGAGTCATAAGGAAGAGTTTCTCACACCCACGACACTGACCTTTAGGGTTTCACTAAATATTCATTGAGTGTCAAGCTTGTAACTCTTAGCTTAGAGAGGTT
The DNA here is from genome assembly GCA_947034835.1 of Ballota nigra. Classification (NCBI taxonomy): domain Eukaryota; kingdom Viridiplantae; phylum Streptophyta; class Magnoliopsida; order Lamiales; family Lamiaceae; genus Ballota; species Ballota nigra. Next base: position 32,849,485 of record OX344721.1, read on the forward strand.
TTCCCAATCTTAGCTAGAGGCTAATACATTGTAAGGGAAAACCTCACATAGTTGGAGAAACCAAACCGAATCCAAAACCCTCTTGTTAGGTTTGTTGGGAGTAAGTCAGTGAGTTAGTGAGGAAGGAGAGGCAGCCCAGGGAGTGGCGTGAGTCCAGTGTATTTGTGCACCTTGGCACGTTAAAAACAAGAATCCCATGTAGTGGATTTCCTGTTAAATCAGGCCGTGGATGTAAGAGCTTGAGTCTCTGAACCACGTTAAACTGAGCGTTGTTTATCGTTTAAGCACTTGCTAATTATTTGTAGTGTATGCTCTCTGAGCGTACTTGGAAAGCTTGAAAAGAAGATTAACTAAGTATTTTAGTCAGGGAGAATCAATCTCACTGACAAGCTTAGGCTAGCACTCGAGAGTTCAGTCTCTCGAGTCACTGCCTTATTGAGAGCCTGAGCTTTCAAGTCTCATCACTGACTTGATAGCTCTGACTCTTAGCAACGCAGTGACTTGAGTATTCCGTCACTGAACTCAGTCAGGGTGCAAGCTGTGTTTTATAACGCACTCGAGAGTTCAGCATCTCAAGCCACTGTCCTTGCTCAGAGCATGAGCCTCCAAGCCTTCTCACTGACTTGGTAGCTCAGCCTCTGAGCAGAGCAGTGACTTGAGTATTTCTCACTCTTGCTGAAATCCCTGAGGAAAAGTTTAAAAAAAAAAATTGCTCATGAATTCTCATTTTGCCCTTCTAAAACGGGACCATCATTATAGACTTATCTTTGTTGTAAAGGTATTTATGAGTTTTGGTAGTAATTCCAGAATATCCTAAACCACTCTTATCATTAATGCGCTGAGAAGACTCGGATATAATAGATACAACAGATGGTATCTTAGGAGCTTCTCTGGGCATGGGTATCTCTTCTATGGTTTGCTCAACTTGTTTTCCCTTGATAAGAGTCTGGTACTTGGCTCTAAGTTCATTGAACTCATCTTCCTGAGAGTTCTTTTCCTTCATGAGTTGATCTACCAGAGTATTTCTTTCTGTGATCTTATCCTGAAGTTTAGAGACTTCTTTGGAATGATCTTTCATGAGTTCTCTGGTGGATTTTTGCTCATGAGAGAGGGATTGAACTTCAGCTCTGAGCCTACCATTTTCCTTCTCAAATTTTTGACATAGTTGAACACAATTTTGGAGATCTAATAGCATTTGTTGCATATCAGACTCTCTGGAGTTACCAGATGAATAAGATGATTCAGTATATTTGGAATTAGATAAACATAGGGTAGTTTCATTTACCTCAGTGATGTCTGCCATAAGACATACATCATCATATGATCCGAAATCAGAAGAAGAAGAACTGGAACTAGTATCCTTCTCCTCAGCTTCTGCCAGTAGTGCTCTCTTGTCTGCATATCTCCTATCTCTCTTGAGTCTTTTCTCTTCTCTTTCTCTAAGAGTCAATTGAGGACAATCATAGCTGTAGTGACCAGGCTTGTTGCAGGTGTAACAGGTGTTATCTCCTCTGGGACCGGGACTTGGATCTCTCCTCCTCTGGTTGTACTCTGTTCTGGCTGGACTACTATCTCTTCTCTGGTAGTCAAATCTGCTAGAACTGCCATCCCTCCTCTGGTAATCTGATCTCCCAGAGCTGCTATCTTTTCTCCCCTCTGGAGTTCTGAATCTGGTCTCCCTTGAGTCTCCAGATGTCTTTTCTTTATCAGCAGACTTGAAGGAACTCTTCCTGTCTCTGGTAGATTCCTTCCAGTACTTTTTGTACCTGCCATATTTTGAACTCATTTTATCAAGTTTACGGGTTAGGAGTGCTACCTGCTCCTTGAGACTCATGTCATCTGCAGTAGACTCCTTTGGTTTGTCATCTGTGTTGATGGTAGAGGAGAAGGCAACTCCTTTCTGACCAGAAGAGGAAACCTCTTCTGTTTGATCCTCCTCTTGAAGATCATATTCATAGGCTTTAAGATCAGATAACAGAAGATGATGATCCAGGGTGTTGAGATCCTTGCTATCTTTAATCACAATCAATTTGATTCTCCACCCGCTGGTTAGTGAACGCAATATTTTACTATTTTTTCCTTTTCAGAGTAGGTCTTACCTAAGGAACTAGCCTTGTTGAGGAGATTTGTGAGACGCATATCCAGCTGGTCAATGGTCTCGTCTGGTTTCATTTTGAAGGTGTCAAACGAGTGTTGAACAGCTTGGAGTTTGTTATCCTTGATCTTCTCTGTTCCTTCACAGAGCAAGGCAAGTTTATCCCACATCTCCTTGGTTGTGGCACAGGTCCTAACTTTCTCTATCACATCCTTAGTGAGTGTGTTGATGATTTCAGTCCTTGCCACCTGGTCCAAATTATAGAGTTTCCTTTCATCATTGTCAAGCTCATCTTTTTTGTTGAGGATCTTCTGTCTGGGAACTCTGTCCTCCGCAGCTATCTGGGCAGTTTTACTTGTTTCTTCTCTGGACTCTGCCCTGCCACTATCAATAGGAGTCCAGTAAAATTTAATTGGGCCACTCTCTACCACATCTAACATGCGGTGATGAATAGCTCCAAGATGATTACTCATCATGAAGCTCCAGTAGCTGTAATCCTCGAAAGAGAAATCTGGTAACTTAAGGCTCTTGTAAGAAGATTTTGAAGACATTTTTTTTTACTAGAGAGAAAAATTTTTTAACCAAAACACAATAAAGAGCAATGGATCTGCCCGGTGACCACCAAAAGCTTTACAAAACAGTGGTCTTTGGACACACTGCTCTGATACCACTTGTTGGTCCCACTAGATTGATAAATTGCGGAAGCTTTAAAGAAAATATCTTTAGCAAAGTTCTTTTCACAAGAGCATAATAAATAAGCAAGAAAGTAAATACAGAAAACTGTAAATAAGACCAGATGTATAGTGGTTCGGATCTGAATATCCTACGTCCACTCTCCCTTGATCAAAGGGGTCTTACTAACCAACCAACAACCAACTTTCTTATTGGAATTGTGAAGTACCAGTTCCTTCTTACAAACCCTTTAGATCTAACTTGATCTAAAGCCTTCAACCTTCTCGTAAAGATGAACAGGTTGAGATCCAACAACTCCTTAAGAGTGAATATGAAAGTATGAGCAGAGTAAGAGTGCTATATGTTTGATAATCAAGAGCTTGGAATATGACTTCGTGCGCGTAGTATTCTCTCTAGAGCTTTTCTTGAGGCTGCACTCTTGTATTTATTGAGGAGATTAGGGTATAGCCGTTGGAGAGCTAATCCAATCAGATCCTCTATTTAGGGAAGCTTCAATCAATCAATTAGGGAATTGATTGATTGGGTTGGTGAGATCCTTGGATTGATTGGCTTCAAACTTTCCAATCCTGATCATGTTAACTTGATTTGAATCACCAACAGTCAAGTGCTTCCAGTGCCTAACTCTGATTCTCTCCAGAGAAGGCAAGACCAGACACCAGATGACCTTGAAGTCTTCTGGTCCAGATCTGATTAAGAAACAGAATGCTCATCAGAATCAGGAGATGATTCTGAGCATCTTTTGTTTCACCAGACTCGTCTAGTCCGGACTCGTCTGGTCTGGGAAAGGTTCTCTGCCTCTGGTCAGTGTCATCTGGTGAAGTCCTCTGGTGGGTCTTCTGGTGACTCTTCTGGTGAGGTCTTCTGGTGACTCTTCTAGTGAGGTCTTCTGGTGACTCTTCTGGTGAGGTCTTCTGGTTAGGTCTTCTGGTCTGGCAGTTCCCCCCTAGACTAAGTCATAATCTAGTTCATCATCTGGCTAACAGGTCCAGATGGTCCTATTACATTCTCTGGTTAGTTTTAACTCATCAAAACTATACAACATTTATCCTAACATTGATGGCCAATTCGCTGACTCAACTGGGAGCTGAACATAATGAAAGGATGAACTAGGCGGTGGAGCACTTAGCCAGTCAGGCAGCTGAGTTGTTCACTCAGGCTCTTAATGACTCAGTGGCCAAGATGGCAGTGGAGTTAGCCAAGATTACTCAGGAATGTGAGAAAATTTCATCCGAGTCCAAGAAATTTTTTGAAGAGTCAGGAAAGATTGAGGCCAGGCTGACACACACTGAGCAAAGCCTTCACACCTCGATGGAGATCTTTGAGAAGAAGCTCAAGGCTAGTATTGCCAGTGTTTCATTTGCGGGAACAGGGATTGCCACGGGCGTTGAGATGCTGGAGGAAGGAGTCAAAGAAGTTCAGTCTTTGACTGCCTTTGTAATTAACAATGGCGAAGAAGTATTCAAGGAAGCAGCAACAAAGGCACTCCCTCCTCCTCCTGCCAAGGATGATGCCAAAAAGGGGGAAAGAAGAAAGAAAAGATCCGCCCCTGAGGTATCGGAGGATGAAGATCCCCAAAATGAGGTCTTCATGAGGACTCCCCGCAAGTCAGCCAGATTGGAGGTAGCGGCAAAGGCTAATGAACCTTCAATGCAGGTTCCTTAACTTCCATCTATTCCAGAGGCTTCAGAATGCTCGCCCCTAAGCACAAGGAAGAACGCAATCACTTATGATGCCGACAAGGTGGCTGAGTTTTGTGAAGAGGCATGGGGATCTACCCCTGAGAAAATTGAAGCTCAGGGCCGCGCTGATATTGCCCTGAAGGAGAAGCAATGAATCCTGGAAAAGAAAGTTGTGAAGCTCACTGACCTGACTGAGATGCAATAAAGAAAATTAGATGATGCATTGGTCAGCATGCTGAGAAGGAGGAAGGCGAAGCCTGAGCCAAGGAAGTACAGAAAGAAGCCAACGATAAGAAAGTTAAGATTACTTCAAGTGCAGAAGCCTGAGGAGCCAGCTAAGAAGATTGTACTCATTAATAATTTTATCTCTGAGAAGCTGAAGGAGTTTTGGCTGGATGCGCGAGATGAGTTTATCAAGATGTGGTATATTGTGAAGAAGTGGGGTAACTCTGACGAAATTGATGCTCACTTCACTGACTTCATGGCAGACAACCATCCTGAGCTACTCAAGAGGATCTTAGAGGAGGCTGACACTGCCAAAGTTCAAATCAAAGCCCCTAAGTTCCTCACTTGGCCTCCACCACTTCAACCTAATGGAAAATGCTATGATTCGAAGGCTATCATGGCTGAAGTTTCAAGATCGCCAAAGCTGAAGGGTATCTGAATCAACTGGATAGGCTTGACGAGCTGAAGGACAAAGTCTACAATGGCTATGGATTCGACCTGAAATGAGAAAGATCTAGTTGTACCCTAATTTTTGTAATAGATAGGATTCATTGTACCCATGATCATATTCATCAATAAAATCTATTACTTTGCCCACAGATAAAAACTCATTGTCTTTTTGGCTGTTATTTAATTTCTGTACTTATCAAGAACTGCTGTAACATTGTTCTTGTCTTATAGATTAGAACTTATTTCCCCTAAATGTTTTGAGGATCTTTTCAGTGTTTTGATATCATCAAAAAGGGGGAAATTATTGGGACAATGTCAGTTTTGATTAGATCCCAAAGACCCTGAAAAGATAAGTTGCCTAAGGGTTGTAATAGTCAGGCTTGTCTTGGTTAGTTTTGTAAGTTAGTTTATTTTACATTTACAGGTACACAATGAGAGGAGTACTCATTGTTGGCAATCAAGACTGAAGCCTAAAGACACAAGAGCACCATCCTGAACTTATGGCAGTTTATCTAAGCTGATTGAGTAAGTGTCAGGATGAAGAGCATGATCCTGAGATCATTGCTAACTCGGTCTGAAGGGAACAAGATCATACTGAGTATTTGGGAAAAGGCTTGGAGTAGGATCCAAGCAAGTCAAAAGGAATGCCAGCGCCGGAAAATGTACGTAGATGAGGACAAATCTGAACTTAGTAAAGACAAGACTGAACTGAAGAATGAGTTCTGACATTCTCACCTACCTGATTACGTGGACCAATCAGAGAATACCAAGTCATGTACGGACACTGACCTGAACCTGACATCCCTGCACAATTCAACGGGCATGCATTTAATACATTTACCAAATACATGCAAGGATGACTGCTGCATGGAGATTATGTCTGTTGAAGAATCCTACACAAAGATAACCTAGAAGGCTATCTCCTCCAATAGATAGTTTTTAAAATTGCCAATAAATACAGAAGACCTTGGACCCAAGTAAGGTTACAGGAAATTTCGAAGCCTGAAATTACTCAAACTCTCAAGTTCTCAAAGCAACCTGCATTCATAGAAGCACTCGAACAACCTTTAATTTCCCAAGTGTTTCTAGAGTTAGAGAGTTATTCTGTATTCCATTGAGCGAGCTAGTCATATATTAAGCTTAGAGTGATTATCCAATCCTTAGCATAGCTTTGTCTTGTAAGGATAATCACACCTAGTTGAAATCCAAACTGAAACCAAAACCCTATCATTTAGGTTTGTTGGTTAAGTTTATTTGAGTGAGTTCAAAGAAAAGATCAGTGAGGAGTCTGATCTGGGTGCACCTTGGCACGTTAAAAACAAGCAAATCCTTAGTGGATTTTCATATTCAATCAGGAGGAGCTTGAGTCTCTGAACCACATTATCTCTCTGAGTTTTTACTGCTTTGATTATTGCTTTATATTGATATATTGCTAAGTCATTCATTGCATATCTTGTCAGTGCTAAATCAATTAGCCTGACTCATTAACTCGGTGCACTGCCCTTCTAATCACGGCTTCATAAAAAGGGAATCAAGTTTTCAGAAAGCATACATTAAACAAGACTTTAATCTTTCAGGGCTCACACATTCCGCACTGAACATAAGTAGATAGTTAGCCAACTGACTTGCACTCAGTGCTGTTAGTAGGTGTATTATCTACTGAGTTTTCAACATCATTCTGAGTAAGGGGACTCAATAAGGTTTTAAGAAAGAAAATTTGTATACGTTGTTAGGAAAAATATTGTTAGTTTTGATGAGTTAAACAAACCAGAAGATGTAATAGGACCATCTGGACCTGTTAACCAGATGAGGAATTAGATTAGGACTTAGTCTAGGGGGAACTCCCAAACCAGAAGACTTCACCAGAAGAGTCACCAGAAGACTTCACCAGAGGACTCCACCAGAGGACTCCACCAGAAGACTTCATCAGAGATGTTCAGACCAGAGGCAGAAGACCTTTCCCCAGACCAGACGAGTCCGGACCAGACAAGTCTGGTAAATCAAAAGATGCTCAGAATCATCTCTAGATTCTACTGAGTAATCTGATTCTTAATCGACTCTGGACCAGAGGACCTCTAGGTTATCTGGTGTCTGGTTCAGCCTACTCTGGAAGAATCAGAGTTGTGCAATGGAAGCATTTGATCGTTGGTAAATCAAATGAAGTCAACCATGATCAGATTGGAAAGTCAGAATGAAGATATCAATCCAAGGATCTCACCAACCCAATCAAATTGGTTGATTGAAGCTTCCATAAATAGAGATCTGATTAGATTAGCTCTCCAACGGCTAAACCCTAATCACCTCTATAAATACAAGAGTGTCAGTATGAAGTAAAGCTCTAGTTACTCACACGAAGATCATACTTAAGCTTTAATATTCTCAAGCAATTAGCACTCTTATAGTTCGTGATTCATATCTACTCATAAGGAGTTTGTAGTTGGAGATTATACTCAACCTGTTCATCTTAATAGAGAAGGTTGTAGTTGAATATACTTTAGATCGAAGTTAGATCTAAAGTGTGTAAGCAAGGTGCTGGTAGTTGTCAATTCCAGTGTTTGTAAGTTGGCTGGTTGGTTAGTAAGGTCCCTTGAAAAAGGGAGAGTGGACGTAGGATCGTTATATCCGAACCACTATACATCTTGTGTTATTTACTGTTTTCATTTATATTTTGCTTATATTTGTGCTCTTGTTAAAAAGATCTTAAAAAAAGGTTTTCTTTAAGCTTCCGTATTATATTAAACCTGACTAGTGGGACCAACAAGTGGTATCAGAGCAGTGTGTCCTAGACCACTGCTTTAAAGAGCTTTTGGTGGTCACCGGGCAGATCCATTGCTTTGAAAATCCTTTGCATAATATCTTTTAATCACTCTAAAATGTCTTCAAAATCTTCTTACAAGAGCCGCAATTTGCCTGAATTCTCTTTTGAGGATTATAGCCACTGGAGTTTCATGATGAGTAATCATCTTGGAGCTATTCATCACCGCATGCTTGATGTGGTTGAGAGTGGCCCCATTCAATTTTACTGGACTCCCATTGATGATGGCAGATCAGAGTCCAGGAATGAAACCAGTGAAGCTGCAGAGAGAAGTGTTGATGCCAGAGTTCCCAGGCAAAGAATCCTCAAGAAGAGAGATGAATTGAATAATGATGAGAGAAAGCTTTACAACCTGGACCAAGTGACTAGGACTGAAATCATCAACACCCTCACTAAACAAGTGATAGAGAAAGTGAGAACCTGCAGTACGGCCAAGGAGATGTGGGACAAGTTAGCTCTGCTCTGCGAAGGAACAGAGAAGATAAAGGACAACAAGCTCCAGACTGTTCAACACTCATTTGATACTTTCAAGATGAAACCAGATGAGACTATTGACTAGCTGGACATGCGTCTCACCAACCTCCTTAACAAGGCTAGTGCCTTAGGTAAAACTATTCTGAAATTGAAATTAATAGTAAAATCCTAATGTCACTAACAAGCAGGTGGAGGATCAAAGTCACAGTCATCAAAGACAACAAGGATCACAACACTCTTGACCATCATCTTCTTCTATCTGATTTGAAACCCTACGAGTATGACCTACAAGAAGTGTTAGGATAAATGTTATATAGTTTTGATAAGTTAAAACAAACCAGAAGATGTAATAGGACCATCTGGACCTGTTAGCCAGATGATGAACTAGATTAAGACTTAGTCTAAGGGGAACTGCCAGACCAGAAGACTTCACCAGAAGAGTCACCAGAAGACCTTCCAGAGGACTCCACCAAAAGACTTCACCAGATGAGACTGACCAGAGGCAGAGGACCTTCCCAGGACCAGACGAGTCTGGTGAAACAAAAGATGCTCAGAATCATCTCCTGATTCTTCTGAGTAATCTGTTTCTTAACCAACTCTGGACCAGAAGACATTGAGGTTACCTGGTGCCTGGTCCTACCTTCTCTGGAGAGAATCAGAGTTAGGCATTGGAAGCAGTTGACCGTTGGTGATTCAAATCAAGTCAACAAGATCGGATTGGAACGTATTTGAAGACAATCAATCCAAGGATCCCACCAACCCAATCAATCAATTAGGAAATTGATTGATTGAAAGCTTCCTTAAATAGAGATCTGATTAGATTAGCTCTCCAACGGCTAAACCCTAATCACCTCTATAAATTCAAGAGTGCAGACTCAAAGAAAGGCTCTAGAATCTTACGCGCACGAAGTCATATTCCAAGCCTTTGTCTTATCACGCACTTATCACTCTTATTGTTCATTCATTCATATTTACTCATAAAGGAGTAGTTGGATCTCAACCTGTTCATCTCTAAGAAAAGGTTGAAGACTGCAGACTTTAGATCAAAGACAGATCTAAAGGGCTTGTAAGAAGGAACTGGTACTTCACAATTCCAGTATGCAAGTAGTTTGTTGGTTGGTTAGTAAGGCCCCTTTGATAAGAAGGGAGAGTGGACATAGGATCTTCTAATCCGAACCACTATAAATCTGGTCTTTTTTACTGCTTTCTTTAATTACTGTCTTGCTTTATTTATTGTGCTCTTATAAAGGACTTTTGCTAAAGACATAACCTTTAAAGCTTTCGAAATTAATCTATCTAGTGGGACCAACAAGTGGTATCAGAGCAGTGTGTCCAAGACCACTGCTTTGTAAAGCTTTTTGGTGGTCACCGGGCAGATCCATTGCTCTTTATTGTGTTTGGTTAATTTCTTGTTAAATTTGTTTTTAAAAATTTAGTAAAAATATCTTCAAAATCTTCTTATAAGAGCCGTAAGTTACCAGAATTCTCCTTCGAGGATTACAGCCACTGGAGCTTCATGATGAGTAATCATCTTGGAGCTATCCACCACCGCATGTTAGATGTGGTAGAAAGTGGCCCAATCAAATTTTACTGGACTCCTATTGATGATGGCAGGTCTGAGTCTAGGGCAGAAATAAGTGAATCTGTAGAGGAGAGAATGGGTGACCGAGTCGCTAGACAGAGGATACTAAAGAAGCGAGATGAGCTTGACAACGATGAGAGGAAACTCTACAACTTGGACCAGGTGGCAAGGACTGAAATCATCAACACACTCACAATGGAGGTGATTGAAAAGGTCAGAACATGTGCCACTGCCAAGGAGATGTGGGACAAACTAGCATTGCTCTGTGAGGGAACAGAGAAGATCACGGACAACAAACTCCAAGCTGTTCAACACTCGTTTGACACCTTCAAGATGAGACCATTGACCAGCTGGATATGCGTCTCACAAATCTCCTCAACAAGGCTAGTGCCTTAGGTAAGACCTATTCAGAGAAAGAAATCAATAGTAAAATTTTGCGTTCACTAACCAGCAGGTGGAGAATCAAAGTGATTGTGATTAAAGACAACAAGGATCTCAACACTCTGGATCATCATCTTCTACTTTCTGATCTCAAAGCTTACGAGTATGATCTTCAAGAGGAGGATCAAACAGAAGAGGTTTCCTCTTCTGGCCAGAAATGAGTTGCTTTTTCCTCAACCATCAAGACTGATGATAAGCCAAAGAAGTCTACTGCAGATGACTTGAGTCTCAAGGAGCAGGTAGCACTTCTAACCCGTAAACTTGATAAAATGAGTTCTAAATATGGCAGGTATAAAAAGCATCGGAAGGAATCTACTAGAGATAGGAAGACTTCTTTCAAAGCTGCAGATAAAGAGAAGACATCTGGAGACTCTAGGGAGACCAGATTCAGAACTCCAGAGAGGAGGAGAGATGGCAGCTCTGGGAGATCAGATCACCAGAGGAGGGATGGTAGTTCTAGCAAACATGACAACCAGAGGAGAGAGGATAGTCCAGTCAGAACAGAGTACAACCAAAGGAGGAGAGATCCAAGCCCCAGTCCCAGAGGTGACAACACCTGTTATACTTGCAACAAGCCTGGCCACTACAACTATGATTATCCTCAGTTGACTCCTAGAGAAAGAGAAGAGAAAAGACTCAAGAGAGATAGGAGATATGCAGACAAGAGAGCACTACTGGCAGAAGCAGAGGAGGAGGATACTAGTTCCAGTTCTTCTTCTTCTGATTTCAGATCTGATGATGATGTATATCTTATGGCAGACATCACTGAGGTAAATGAACCTACCCTATGCTTATCTAATTCCAAATATACTGAATCCTCCCATTCATCTGGTGCTTCCAGAGAGTCTGATATGCAGCAAATGCTATCAGATCTCCAAAATTGTGTTCAACTTTGCCAAAAGCATGAAAAAGAAAATGGTAGGCTTAGAGCTAAAGTTCAATCTCTATCAGATGAGCAAAAATCTGCCAGAGAATTCATAAAAGAACATTCTAAAGAAGTCTCTGAACTTCAAGAAAAGGTCATAGAAAGAGATACTCTGGTAGACCAGCTCATGAAAGAGAAGAACTCTCAGGTAGAAGAGTTCAATGAGCTCAAGGCCAAATACCAATATCTTATCAAGGGTAAGCAAGTTGAACAACCTTCCATGGAAGTCCCAAAGACCAGAGAAGCTCCAACTGTTGTATACATGATACAAGGATCTTCTCAAAGGATACATAATAAGAGTGGTTTAGGATATACTGGAATTACTACCAGATCTACTAAATTTTTATGCAATAAAGGCAAGATGTCTGAAAGATCTGGTGAAGTGGTAGAAATCTGGGATGAAAAGGATCCTAATGGAAAAGGTTACAGAGTAGTTAAAAATCCTAATTGGAATAAAGACTGCTCTGCTGACCATATAGATGATGTTCCCAATGAGTTCACTGAACTGGAAGAGTAAATCTTAGAGCATAAATGCCAGATAGGAGAACCTTTGAGGATTGATGGTTCTGTTCAGATGCCTAACCAGATTAGGAGACCTCAGAGGAAACCTAAACGAGTGGAACCTAAGCAAATTAGGGGACCTCAGAAGGGAAACTCTAAGAGGAAACCTAATCAAAATAGGAGATATAAAAGGAGATATACTAAACAAGAGTACCCCAATCAGAATCAGGGATCTCAAAGGGGTATGCTAAAAGAAGATTCCAGAACAGGAATTCTGTTGGGATATATTTTAGATTTGATAATTTTCCAAAACAACATGTAATAGGTTTGAAAGCAGTCAGGATAGTATCTTTTATTTCAGGTTAGGCTAGGCTATTTCTCAGTAGAATAGGTTGTCAGTTGAGAAGAACTCAGTTGAAGGAACACTCAGTTGAGGGGGAACTCAGCAACACAGCCTGAGGATATCAAGATAACATCACAAGCAGAACTGACTGAAGCCATGGCAGAAACCTGAACCTGAAGAGAAACCTGAAGGATGTCCCGCTGAGTGTAAACATGGCAGATCTAAGCTAAGTCAGGCGGACCACTCAGTGAAGAGCATGATCAGGAGGATCAGTGCTGTACCAAGTAGGCCCTGAAGGAGTCAGGCTACTGTGGTCAGGGAAGTTTATCATTCAGCCTTATGATAAACTTCTTGAAGAGATCTTCAAACAGTCTCTGAAGGACAACTACACTGAAGACGTTCAGTCCACTGAAGATCATCAAGTCAGTGAAGGATGAAGCTACCTAAAGTCTACGGGACTTGGTCAACCCACTTAGTCAAAGATCCGTTGGATACAGTCTGCGTGGACCAATCAGCACAAGGCAGCAAATCTGACACTGACAAGGCCTCATTCCAAGAAAAGTGGTTGAAACCATTAAATGCTGGATTCAAATGTAATCCTCTCCAACGGTTACATTTGAATCCACATTATAAATACAAGCTCATAGCTGCGGTTTGAAGTGTGTGTGAAGTAAGAAAAATCAACACCTACGAGCTGTGAAAATGTGAGTGTTTAGTGCATTGTATGGGAGTTATAAGGAGGCACGATTCACACCTTGTACACTGACCAATAGGGTTCAAATATATACACAATTGAGTGTTCAGCTTGTAACTCTTAGCTTAGAGAGGTTTTCCCAATCTTAGCTTTAGGCTAACACATTGTAAGGGAAAACCTCACCTAGTTGGAGAAAACCTAACTGAAACCATAACCATTGTCAAATTGTTGGTAGTAAGCTATTTGTAAGGAAGGAAGGAAGTAAGAAAGATCTGGAGAGTAGATCTGGGTGCACCTTGGCACGTTAAAAACAAGAATCCCAGTTAGTGGATTTCCTGTTAAATCAGGCCGTGGATGTAAGAGCTTGAGTCTCCGAACCACGTTAAACTGAGTGTTTTTATTGTTTAATGTACTTTCTAAAGTTTTGAGAAAATCTGCTCACTGAGAGCATTGTTAAAAGAAAACTTTGGTTAAGAATTAAGGTCAGGGAGAATCCTTCTCACTGACCAGTTCAGGTACGCACTCGAGAGTTCAGCATCTCGAGTTACTGTGTTACTTAGAGTATGAGTCTCCAAGTCTTCACACTAACTTGGTAACTTAGCCTCTAAGCAGCGCAATGACTTGAAGTGAAATCTCTCGAGTCACTGCGTTATTCAGAGCATGAGTCTCCAAGTTCTCACTGACTTGATAGCTCAGCCTCTGAGTATTGCAGTGACTTGAGTATTATTCACTCTTGTTGAACTTCCTGGGGAAAGGTTTTTAAAAAAAAATTTGCTCCTGAATTCCCATTTGTCCTGAAAAAGTCATTAAAAACGGGACCATCAAATACTCCGAAGGAATTTCATCATCAAAATAGATCCAATTTTCAGAACCAGAGGAGGTCTTCCAGACCCATCTATAGAAAACCAACTGATCTGGGTATATTTGACACTAGAGATCGTTCTTCTACGATGTACCCTTACAACTAGACCTTTAAGACCATTCCAAAGGCCAGATTTGAGAAAAGATACACCGGACCTGTGTTATAGGAAAGGTGTTCTGATCAGACCAGTAGCTCAATATGTCATTGTTAGAGGACATGTGCTGGTAGATAGATTTGGAAGGAAGATAAGATCTCATCCAGCAAGGGATGATCTTTATCTTTGGATTCCTACAAAACCTGCAACTAACCAATCAGGACCCAGCTCTAGTAGTGGGCCTAATTGATTTCTCTGTAGGAGGATAAGAGCCCATTGGATAAAGGACTTTCAAGCAAACATGTGTGGTACATTGGTAGTGGATGTTCCAAGCACATGACATTCCAGAAAGATCATCTCCAGGATTTCAAGCCATTGAATGGGCCAAGAGTGATGTTTGGTGACAACAACTATGGAGTCACCAGAGGTGTTGGAAAGTTGACCTTTAATGGTGTATCTGTAGATGAAGTTTACTATGTTGAAGGACTCGAGCATAATCTGCTTTCAGTATCCCAATTTTGTGACAATGGATACTCAGTGAAGTTTTTTAGTGATTCTTGCACTGTCTTTTCTTCTGATTATAATGATATCTTGCTTATAGGCTTGAGGAAGGGTAACATTTTTCTTGCAGATTTTAGCAGTTGCCCAAGAAATGCTTGCCTGGTTGCAAAGGGATCTGCAGAAGACAGCTGGTTATGGCACAAGAGATTGAGTCATCTTAACTTTAAAACACTGAACAAGATTGCCAGAAAAGGTCTAATTCGAGGTCTTCCTAATGAGGTGTTTAAGAAGGATCAGGTTTGTGGTTCATGCCAGAAGGGTAAACAGCCCAAGACTTCCTTTAAGGATGTCCAGAGCACAACCACAACCAGAGTACTTCAACTACTTCACATGGACCTGTTTGGACATGTTTCTCCTCTTAGTTTCAGTGGTAGGAAGTACACCTTGGTGATAGTAGATGATTTTTCAAGATACACTTGGGTAGTGTTCTTGTTTAAGAAAAATGAAACTATCACTAAGCTGCCAGAGTTCTTCAAACAGATTCAGAATGACCAGAACCAGAGCATAGTCAGGATCAGAAGTGACAAAGGGACATAATTTTTGAATTCACACATTGTAGAGTATTGCAAGGAACATGGAATTTTTCATGAGACATATGCTGCCAGAACACCCCAACAGAATGGAGTAGCAGAAAGGAGGAATAGAACCCTTAAGGAAGCTGCAAGGACTCTTCTAGCAGAGTACAACACACCACAGAGATTTTGGGCAGAAGCTATCAACACAGCCTGTTATACTCAGAACAGATGCTTAATCACCCTGAGACACAGTAAGACTCCATATGAGGTATGAAAAGGTAAAACCCCATCTGTTTCATATTTTCAGATTTTTGGATGTAAGTGTTTCATCCATGACAATGGGAAATCTAAATTAAAAACTTTTGATGCTAAAGTAGCAGATGGAATATTCTTAGGATATTCCAGCACAAGTAAAGCATTCAGAGACTTTAATAGGAATTCACTTTGTGTGGAGGAAACACCTCATGTTGTTTTTAATGAATCTGCTTTTGAGTGCAAGGTGGACTTAAAGTCTTCTGAAGAAACACAGAATCAGACTACTCCCAGAGTAATCAAAGTCAATCCACCTATTCTTGATTCAGATTCAGACTCAGATTCAGATGGTGACCCATCTTCTGGTTCTCTAATGGAGAAGTCTTCACAAGAGGTAGAACCAAAAGAGGTTGGAACTCCTGTAGGGGGAAGCTCACCTGTAGTTGGTGATAATAACCAAGGCACTACAGTTGATGGTCAATCAGGTAAAGCCACGGGAAGGAGGACCTTGGTTGATCACCCTAATGACCTGATAATTGGAGATCCAACTAAGGGTGTCCAGACTAGGGGTGTGCAAAGTACGGTCCAAACCGGACCAAACCGTAAAACCGGACCAAACCGGACCGAAATTTGAAATTTAGGTCCAAATTTCGGCTTACGGTTCGGTTTACGGTTTGAAAAAAAAAGCATTTTTTTTTCGGTTCGGTTTCGGTTTTTATTAATAAAAACCGTTCAAACCGAACCGTAAACCGAAATAATTATAAAATATATAAAATTATATTTTTTTAAATTTTTTTTAAATGTAAATTTAATTTCAACCAACCTAAAATTAGGCGGGTACGAACTTTTAAAATTAAAAAAATTTGGGATTCGTTTTGCAAATTTTTAAACTAAATTTAAATTAATAAACTTAAAACAAAACAAAATTATTAACTCTCCACTCTCCAATCTCTCTATCGTGAAAACTGAAAAGGATAAGAAGGCAGAACCTCTTTTTCAAAAAAAAAAAGAAATTCGTGAAGAAAGCCGCCGAGGCGCCGACCCCTGATACAAGTGTTTGGTTCCGTAATTTCCAAAGCCGTTTTGTTTATGGGTGATTCAATCACACACGTTGAAGATTCTCTGTTAGTGTAAGGTGGATGAAAATGGAAGGACCGAGAATTGGGCCTTCGTTTCTTTTGTATTTCTTCACTAGAAATTATACCGACGAGGGAGGTAGAAAGTAGGACTCATTGGTATTTGGTCTAATTTGTGTATACTCCCTCCAACTTCAATAGAAGGTTTTCATTAGGAGTGAATATATTTTTTTTTAGTGTGGTTCATGAAAAAATCGTATGTTTTTTGTCCTTACTTTTGAAAATTAAAAAAAAAAATTTAAAAAAATCGGTTTTTGGACCGAACCGACCGAACCGAACCGAAATATTTCAGTTTTGGACCGTTCGGTTTTTACAAATACGGTTCGGTTTCGGTTTGGTTAAAATATTTCGGTTTATATTTCGGTTTTATATTACGGTTTGGTTCGGTCCACCAAACCGCCTTTTGCACACCCCTAGTCCAGACTAGGAGAACTCTTAACTTAACTGTCTTATTCAGCTGCTATGTGTCCTTGATTGAGCCCAAGAACATCAAGGAGGCACTGAAAGATTCAATTTGGATTATTTCTATGCAAGAGGAGTTAAATCAATTCACCAGACATGATGTTTGGGAGCTGGTAGACAGACCAATACATCATAAGGTGATAGGCACTAAGTGGGTTTTCAAGAATAAGAAAGATGAGAATGATGTCATTACTAGGAACAAGGCAAGGCTAGTAGCTCAGGGCTATTCTTAGTGTGAAGGAATAGACTATGATGAGACATTTGCTCCTGTTGCCAGACTAGAAGTCATTAGATTGTTTCTAGCATATGCTTCTCACATGAAGTTCAAAGTATACCAAATGGATGTGAAATATGACTTTCTTAATGGGATTCTCATTGAGGAAGTGTATGTGGAACAACCTCTTGGTTTTGAACAAGGTGACAAGGTGTTTAAACTTACAAGGCTCTTTATGGGCTGAAGCAGGCACCCAGAGCATGGTATGATACTCTACCTCAGTTTCTTCTGGACAATGGTTTTACCAAGGGTAAGACTGATAGGACCTTGTTTAGAAAAGAAGAAGGAATCCACCCAATCCTGTCGGGCCAGGGGGTGGGGGCCCTGGGGGCGAGGGCTTCGCCTTTTGCTACAAGAAAAGAAGAAGGAAAGGACATCCTTCTGGTCCAAATATATGTAGATGACATTATATTTGGATCCCCAACAAGAAGCTGTGTGAGAAGTTTGGTGAACTCATGCAGAGTCAGTTTGAAATGTCTATGATGGGTGAGATGAATTATTTCTTAGGTTTGCAGGTTAGGCAATCAGAGAAGGGAATCTTTATAAATCAGGCAAAGTACATCAGAAACATTTTAGAGAAATTTGGAGTAGGATTTAGCAAAGCAGCCAAGATTCCTATGATGACAAATTTCAACATGAATCCAGATGAGTCTGGAGAGAGTGTGGACCAGACTCAGTACAGGGCACTTATTGGTTCACTTCTGTACCTGACTGCAAGCAGACCAGATATAACCTTTGATGTTGGTGTGTGTGCCATATTTCAAGCTAATCCTAAGAAAAGTCACTTGGAAGCAGCTAGGAAGATATATAATTATCTTAAAGGGACAATGAATTTGGGGTTATGGTATCCTACAGATGACAACTTAGAGTTAAGTGGTTATTCGGATTCAGATTATGGTGGGTGCAGAATAGATAGGAAGTCTACAAGTGGAACATGCCAATTTTTAGGGAATAAATTGGTATCTTGGTTCTCTAAGAAGCAGAGTATATTGCCGCAGGTAGCTGTTGCTCACAACTACTCTGGATTATTCAGCAGCAAAGAGACTACCAGATTAGAGCTAGAATAATCCAATCTTCTGTGATAGTAATAGTGCAATAGCAATCACCCAGAATCCAATTCTTCATACCAGATGCAAACATGTTGATATAAGACATCACTTTATAAGAGACAATGTTGAGAAGGGAGATATAAGGATGGAAAAGATTGCAACAGAGAAGCAGAGAACGGATATTCTGACTAAACCTTTGGCTGAAACCAGATTCAGAGAATTAGCTTTTGAGTTAGGATTATTAGATCCAGAGACAAATTTGGTTTAGGGGGAACATCAGAGAAGTATCCTTTGTTTCATTCTATTACATACTTTATTATGTCTTCAAACTAACATGCCTACAGGTTAGATATACCAGGGAAGTTACATCTCCAGATGAGGTTTGTACCAGGTAAGGTACATCCCAGATGAGGTGCAGAGACAGATTCCAGAGAAATCCGGAGTCTAATCTGACCAAAACCAGATGGGTTTTCATTAGATGAGATGTAACACCAGACTAACCATGGAATCATCTGATTACAATACCAGGTGACAGGTATGTATTTACTTCTCTGGCCTCTGATCATTGGGATACACTTTTCAAATTAGTAAATACACTCAAAATGTTTCATCTTCAGAGTGTATTTAAGACTAGGGTAGAGGGCCTAGGCAATCATTTCACTTTTTCTCTAGACTACCACAAAACTCCCTCGAACCCAGTCCCAATGACCATGCCCACACACCATATTAAATCTCTAACTTGCCTTTTAATCCTGGCCGTCAGATTTAATAACTGTGCAAAATATCAATCAATTAAAAAATTGATTTTGTTCCCTAATTTAAATTTGATTTTACACGCGTTCACACTTCATTAATTGTTCAAGCCACGCATCTTGCCTCATTTAAACCAAAACTTTTTCAATATGTCCTTTCACGATTTCTTACTCTCAAACCCTAATCTTTCTCTGCAAGTTTTTCTCTCTCTCTCTCTCTCTTTTAAATTCCTCTTACAGACATGGCTCCCTTGTGTAACTTTGATCACGATTATGTGATGAAAAAGATGAAGTCAGAGATGGTGGTTGATTTCTACACCACCAAGAACCCAGCGGCGTTGGCCATCATGGAACTTCTCCAGAAAGTAGGGGTGGAGAAGCTAATCTCGACTGTTCCAAAGACAGTTCCTGGTTCGCATGAAGATCCACGATGATCATATCTCTTCCAAGATAGACAAGGAAGATGTGGTATTATCAAAGCATGATTTTTGCCGGTTGTTCAAGAATATCTCCGCTCAAGGGGTAGATCTGTTGACTTACAAGGTAGACGAGGCGTTGGAGTCTTTCAAGCTTTTTGCCAGAAGTTCATGCCAGAATTTGACCAAGGGGTTTTTTGATAAACACTTGAGGCAGAAGTACAAGGTCTTATTTGACATTGTGGTCAAGATCTTGATGTGTGAGAGCCATAGCACATATGCCATTTTCACTAGCAGACTCTGTGTTATAAGGGCTTTATTTGATGGAGTAAAGTGTAACCGGGCAGAGTTTTTATGGGGTGTGTTGAGGAAGAATAGAGTGAAGGTGAAGAAGGAGGAGTGTCCTTCAAAGCCTGGGGAGTTGCAGTTCTGCTTGACTGCAAATGTGTCTTTAGGGACAAAGCTGACCCTGATCTTGGACTCTCTGTTTCCAGAGAAGAAATGGAAGGATTCTTGGTGCAAAGCTTATCACAAGTCCAAGATCTTGTTCTCCAAGGATGGCCCTCTCCATGGCCATGCCGATTCAGATGGAGAACAAGCCATCCCTGCCCCTCCTCTCCAAGCAGTGCCTTCACCTGCTAAGGGGCAGAAGACAAAGAAGAGCCAGAAGAAGAAGGCTGAGGCGACTGGTTCTTCAACTGTGGCGTTCTCTGGTTCATCAGATGATGACCAGATCCCTCTTCAAGATGCATTGAAGAAGAAGGGTGCAAGTGAGGCTGCACAAAAGGCAGGAGCAGCCAAGAGGAAGCAGAGGCCAGAGGATGATGCCAGAAAAGCCTCTGCTAAGAAGCCAAGGACTTCAAGAAGGGGGAAGAAAACTCTTCTGGTGGATGAGCCATCAGAGGAGGAGGAAGAAGAGGAGGTTGAGCCTCTTAAGAAGAAGTCCAAGGCCAAGAGGGCCATTCTTCAAGAGTCAGATTCTGGATCTGATCTTGGGGATGCACTGGAGCAGGCCATTGATGAAGCTACTCTGTTGATGCAAGTATCAACTGCTCCAGTCTCACCTGTTCAGGTAAACCCTTCTGATCCCCCCTCTTTCCCCATTAATCTTGTAACCCCCACTGCATCTCCCCCAGAAACACATACTCAAAATCCCTCCCCTGCTCCTAGTGCCCCCATTCCTTCACCAGAGCAGCCCCTACTTGATACACCCCTATACACGCCCTCCACCATCCCTACTCAAACACCCTCTCCCCCCACTTCACATATCCCTCTCCCCACAAATCCTTCTCCCTCATCCCCTGTACCAGAGGTACCATCAACTTCTGGTGCAGAACAACCCCTTCCACCCTCTTCTACCTCACAAATTCCCATCCCAGCCTCTGTACCAGAAGTTGCATCTACTTCTTCTGGTGCAGAACAACCTATTCCTTCAATCTCTACCTCACAAATCCCTACCCCTCCCCAATCTCACACTGAACAAAACCCCCCTGTTTCAATGGCATTGGGATTTACTGCTCCCCGTCCCTCTCCCACATGCCTATCTAGCGATGATAGTGAAGATGAGAATGCTTCACTTGAGCCTAAAAACTTTGCATCATCCTCCTCTGCCTCTGGGCCCAAACCCTTTACTTTCTTATCTGAAGACATGGGTCCCATTAGGCAGAGTATGAGTGTAAGTGCTCAGCTCTGGCTAAGAGAGCATTTCCCTATCCTTTTGGAGCACTTACAACTTTTGGCGGATCTGACTGACGCCAAAGTCTGGAGCAAGGCCAAACTAGAGGATGTAGAAGATCTAATGTTATTGCTTGAAGAAATGGGTCCCTCTACTTTCACTGCCTGGGAGATTGATCTCAAGAGAAAGCTTAACATCCAGAATCCTGCGGAGCTTGAGACCCCAGAAGCAGCCAAGGTGTTGATCCGCACCTTGCTGATCCAACAGGGAGTGATGATCTCCCCAGAGGGCCCCTCGTACAAATTTGGCCCTCACTTCTCTTTTTCTCCAGATCTCTACTCTGATGAGGAGGACTTTGATGTTACTCCTGCTTCCTCCAGAAGATGAAGCTGTTCTATAATGAGAAAATCCAACGGATCGGCAGATTCTCCAAGGTAATGCAGCACTTGGCACCTGCTCTAGTTGAGCACCAGATCAAGGATGAGAGAAGGGAATTCTTGAAGCATATCAAGGCTGTGTTTGCCTCTGCTAAGGCTGCATTCAAGTCTGACTGTCTCTACCTGAAGATGGATGTGCATGAGAGCCAGAGGCAGATCCAGCAGTATGTTCTGGACCAGGTGCGACCAGTTTTTATGCTTAATTTTGAAATGGCTTCTCAGATGTTGGCAACTGCAAAGCTGAAGGATTCACTCCAGGAGATGCTAGCTAAGCAGGAGAGACTGGTTGCTGAATCTAAAGCCTATCTGGAGGAGGCCAGACAGCTGCGTGATCTTCACTCTTCCTCCTCCACTGCCTTGCCTGATCTCATAAGGCAGGTGGTGCGGCCCCTATTTGATGAGGTTAAAAAAGGGGAAGAGCAGGCCAGAACTGATCTGGCAAAGACCACTCTTGAGACCCTTTTCAGCCATGGGGCTCGTCTGGACCTGCTGGAGAACACTTTGGCCCAGGCTGAGCTGCAGAAGAAGAAGAAAGAAGAGTTGAAATCTCTTACCATGGCTAAGCAGCTGGCGGCAGAAGAGGAGTCCACTGATGTAGAGCAGAACCCTATATCAGTTCATGGCCCTGCTAAGAGGAAGATAAGGAAAGTGAAGAAGAGCTTTCTTGAATCTGTTGTTAAAGAGGCAGAGAAGAGATTCAAGGAAGAGACACCTGAAGAGAGGCAAGCAAGGATAAGGAAAAACATAGATGAAGAGAAGAGACTCCGATATGTTAGGAGGCAGAACAAGAAGACCAGAGAAACTGGCATCACTCCTAGTGCCAGTGGATCCAGCCAGAGAAGGAAGGCTCCTGTCGAAGTGATGGAGATTTTATCACTCAGGACAGAAGGGTCTTTTGACTCTACTGTGCCTGTTGCTCTGATAGAGAAGTGGAGAGAAGCAAAGACCTTATGGTTCATCCAGCATTACATTCAAAGGCCTCCACCAGAGGATGATGCTCTCATCAACAGAACCTTCCACTCCTGGATGAAGGCTCATGATGCTGATATGTACAAGAAGCTTATGGATTCAACCATAGAGTTCAACCTGGAGGTGACTGCCCCTAAGTTTCACTACCTTAACACTCCAATGGTTGGGGACCAAGTTGATTTGGCAGAATTGAAGAAATTGTACAAGACCAAGGTGTTGGTGAATTTCTCTCCAACATCTTCTGCAGAGCTTAAGGCCATCCAAGACAGATTCTTTGACTGGTTTCTGGTGCCTAAGGAGAATAGAAGATATGCATAGACTAGGACTCTAAACTTAATGTAATCTGTAATTCTTTTGTCCTTATTATAAATGAAAAGTCATATCTTCTCTGTCTTAAAGACAACTCCTTGTTGTCTTCTTGTTTGCCTGATAAGATCTATTCTAAGGTGTTATCCTTTACTTATTTTTATGCTTAAGTGTTTTGTTTTTTATCAATTCTGGTTGTGTTTTAACTCCATCAAAAAGGGGGAAATTTTTAGGATAAATGTTGTATAGTTTTGATGAGTTAAAACAAACCAGAAGATGTAATAGGACCATCTGGACCTGTTAGCCAGATGATGAACTAGATTAGGACTTAGTCTAAGGGGAACTGCCAGACCAGAAGACTTCACCAGAAGAGTCACTAGAAGACCTTCCAGAGGACTTCACCAGAGGACTCCATAAAAAGACTTCACCAGATGAGACTGACTAGAGGCAGAGGACCTTCCCCAGACCAGACGAGTCTGGTGAAACAAAAGATGCTCAGAATCATCTCCTGATTCTCTTGAGTAATCTGTTTCTTAACCAACTCTGGACCAGAAGACATTGAGGTTACCTGGTGCCTGGGCCTGCCTTCTCTGGAGAGAATCAGAGTTAGGCATTGGAAGTAGTTGACCGTTGGTGATTCAAATCAACTCAACAAGATCGGATTGGAACGTATTTAAAGACAATTAATCCAAGGATCCCAACAACCCAATCAATCAATTAGGAAATTGATTGATTGAAAGCTTCCTTAAATAGAGACCTGATTAGATTAACTCTCCAATGGCTAAACCCTAATCACCTCTATAAATTCAAGAGTGCAGACTCAAAGAAAGGCTCTAGAATCTTACGCGCATGAAGTCATATTCCAAGCCTTTGTCTTATCACGCACTTAGCACTCTTATTGTTCATTCATTCATATTTACTCATAAAGGAGTAGTTGGATCTCAACCTGTTCATCTCTAATTAAAGGTTGAAGGCTGTAGACTTTAGATCAAAGACAGATCTAAAGGGCTTGTAAGAAGGAATTGGTACTTCACAATTCCAGTACGCAAGTAGTTTGTTGGTTGGTTAGTAAGGCCCCTTTGATAAGAAGGGAGAGTGGACGTAGGATCTTCTAATCCGAACCACTATAAATCTGGTCTTTTTTACTGCTTTCTTTAATTATTGTCTTGCTTTATTTATTGTGCTCTTATAAAGGACGACCAACTTTGATGAAGAGGCATACAACTCTACTCTGGCTGTCGAACTGGATATGCTTGAGGAAAAAAGAATGAATACCGAGATAAAAAAATGCTACATACAAGCAGCGAGCAGAATGTTATTACAATACCCAAGTTAAACTCAGGGAATTCAAAGTTGGAGATTTAGTTCTAAGGAAGTTGCTTGCCCCACCTTCAGGTGTATTTGGCCCGACTTGGGAGGGCCCATATAGGATAACAGACAAGTTACCTAATGGTGTCTACGATATTGAAGACATAGAAGGCAATTTGTTAGGATAAAAGTTGTATAGTTTTGATGAGTTAAAACAAACAAGAGAATGTAATAGGACCATCTGGACCTGTTAGCCAGATGATGAACTAGATTAGGACTTAGTCTAGGGGGAACTGCCAGACCAGAAGACTTCACTAGAAGAGTCACCAGAAGACCTACCAGAATATCTTTCAGAGGACTTCACCAGAGGACTCCACCAGAAGACATCACCAGATGAGACTGACCAGAGGCAGAGGACCTTCCCCAGACCAGACGAGTCCGGACCAAACGAGTCTGGTGAAACAAAAGATGCTCAGAATCATCTCCTGATTCTGATGAGCATTCTGTTTCTTAACCAGATCTGGACCAGAAGACATCGTAGTTGTCTGGTATCTGGTCTTGCCTTCTCTGGAGAGAATCAGAGTTAGGCATTGGAAGCACTTAACCGTTGGTGATTTAAATCAAGTCAACAAGATCAGGATTGGAAAGTTTTGAAGTCAATCAATCCAAGGATGTCACCAACCCAATCAATCAATTAGGGAATTGATTGATTGAAGCTTCCTGAAATAGAGGATCTGATTAGATTAGCTCTCCAACGGCTATACCCTAATCACCTCTATAAATACAAGAGTGCAGACTCAAGAAAAGCTCTAGAATCCTACGCGCACGAAGTCATATTCCAAGCTCTTGATTATCAAGTATATAGCACTCTTATTCTACTCATACTTAAGGAGTTGTTGGATCTTAACCTGTTCATCTTTAAGAGAAGGTTGAAGGCTGTAGACTTTAGATCAAGTTAGATCTAAAGGGTTTGGAAGAAGGAACTGGTACTTCACAATTCCAGTAAGAAAGTTGGTTGTTGGTTGGTTAGTGAGACCCCTTTGATCAAGGGAGAGTGGACGTAGGATATTCAGATCCGAACCACTATACATCCGGTCTTATTTACTGTTTTCTCTATTTACTTTCTTGTTTATTTATTGTGCTCTTGTGAAAAGAACTTTGCTAAAGACATATCCTTTAAAGCTTCCGCAACATATCTACTTAGTGGGACCAACAAGTGGTATCAGAGCAGTGTGTCCAAAGACCACTGCTTTGTAAAGCTTTTTGGTGGTCACCGGGCTGATCCTTTGCTCTTTATTGTGTTTTGGTTAAATTTTTGTTAAATCTCTTTGGTAAAAATGTCTTCAAAATCTTCTTACAAGAGCCGTAAGTTACCAGAATTCTCCTTCGAGGATTACAGCCACTGGAGCTTCATGATGAGTAATCATCTTGGAGCTATCCATCACCGCATGTTAGATTTGGTAGAGAGTGGTCCAATTCAGTTTTACTGGACTCCTATTGATAGTGGCAGGTCAGAGTCCAGAGAAGAAAGGAGTGAAATTACCCAGAAAGCTGCTGAGGGCAGAGTTCCCAGACAGAAAATCCTCAAGAAGAAAGATGAGCTTGACAATGATGAAAGGAAACTCTATAATTTGGACCAGGTGGCAAGGACTGAAATTATCAACACACTCACTAAGGAGGTGATAGAGAAAGTCAGAACCTGTGCCACTGCCAAGGAGATGTGGGATAAACTTGCCTTGCTCTGTGAAGGAACAGAGAAGATTAAGGACAACAAACTCCAAGCTGTTCAACACTCGTTTGACACATTTAAGATGAAATCAGACGAGACCATTGACCAGCTGGATATGCGCCTTACAAATCTCCTCAACAAGGCTAATGCCTTAGGTAAGACTTATTCAGAGAAGGAAATTAATAGTAAAATTTTGCGTTCACTAACCAGCAGGTGGAGAATCAAAGTGACTGTGATTAAAGATAGTAAAACTCTCAACACTCTGGATCACCATCTCCTGCTGTCTGATCTCAAATCTTATGAGTATGATCTTCAAGAGGAGGATCAAACAGAAGAGGTTACCTCTTCTGGCCAGAAAGGAGTTGCATTCTCCTCAACTATCAAGACAGATGAAAAGCCAAAGGAGTCTACTGCAGATGACTTGAGCCTCAAGGAGCATGTAGCACTTCTAACCCGTAAACTTGATAAGATGAGTTCTAAATATGACAGGTACAAAAAGCATTGGAAGGAATCTACTAGAAATAAGAAGAGTTTCTTCAAAGCTGCAGATAAAGAGAGAACATCTGGAGACTCAAGGGAGACCAGATTCAGAACTCCAGAGAGGAGAAGAGATAGCAGCTCTGGGAGATCAGATTACCAGAGGAGGGATGGCAGTTCTGGCAGACCAGACTACCAGAAGAGAGAGAGTAGTCCAGCCAGAGCAGAGTACAACCAGAAGAGGAGAGATCCAAGTCCCAGTCCCAGAGGTGACAACACTTGCTACACCTGCAACAAGCCTGGTCACTACAACTATGATTGTCCTCAATTGACTCCTAGAGAAAGAGAAGAGAAAAGACTCAAGAGAGATGGGAGATATGCTGATAAGAGAGCATTACTGGCAGAAGCAGAAGAGGAGGATACTAGTTCCAGTTCTTCTTCTGATTTCAGATCTGATGATGATGTATGTATTATGGCAGACATCACTAAGGTAAATGAAACTACCCTATGCTTATCTAATTCCAAATATACTGAATCATCTCATTCATCTGGTAACTCTAGAGAGTCTGATATGCAATAAATGCTATCAGATCTCCAAAATTGTGTTCAACTATGTCAAAAACTTGAGAAGGAAAATGGTAGGCTCAGAGCTGAAGTTCAATCCCTCTCTCATGAGAAAAAATCCACCAGAGAACTCATGAAAGTTCATTCCAAAGAAGTCTCTGAACTTCAGGATAAGATCACAGAAAGAAATACTCTGGTAGATCAACTCATGAAAGAAAAGAACTCTCAGGAAGATGAGTTCAATGAACTTAGAGCAAAGTACCAGACTCTTATAAAGGGAAAACAAGTTGAGCAAACCATAGAAGAGATACCCATGCCCAGAGAAGCTCCTAAGATACCATCTGTTGTATCTATTATATCAGAGTCTTCTCAGCGCATTAATGATAAGAGTGGTTTAGGATATTCTGGAATTACTACCAAAACTCATAAATACCTTTACAACAAAGATAAGTCTATAAGATCTGGTAAATTGGTAGAAATATGGGATGAAAAAGACTCAACTGGTAATGGTTACAAAGTGGTTCACAATCCTGGTTGGAAAAGGAATCACTCTGTTAATCACATAGAATATGGTCCAGAAGAGTTGACTGTCCTGGAAGAGAGAATCCTTGAGAATAAACGTCAACAAGGGGAACTATTGAAGGTTGATGGATCTGTTAACAATAAATCTCAAAGAGTAGAACTTACTCAGATTGGAGGACCCCAGAGGAATCCTCAAAGGGAACCTAACCAAATTAGGGGACCTCAAAGGAGACACTCAAGAAGGGGGAATTCCAATCAGAATAGGAACTACCAGAGATGGAATAATGTTCAACAGAACCAGGTACCCCAGAGACGGTTTTCTCAGAGGAATCATTTCCAGAACAGATATACTCAGAGGAACTATAACCACCAGAAAGGGTTCAATTTTCATCAAGACCAGAGACCCATCTATAGAAAACCAACTGATCTGGATAGTTATGATACCAGGGATGGTTCTTCTAGGATGTACCCTTACAACCAGACCTTTAAGACCATGTCTTTAAGGCAGGTAATTCCAAAGGCCAGATTTGAGAAAAAATACACCAGACCTGTTTATAGGAAAGGTGTTCTAATCAGACCAGTAGCTCAATATGTCATTGTAAGAGGACATGTACTGGTAGATAGATTTGGAAGGAAGATAAGATCTCCTCATCCAGGAAGGGATGATCTTTATCTTTGGATTCCTACAAAAACTGCAACTAACCAATCAAGACCCAGCTCTAGTAGGGGACCTAATTGATTTCTCTGCAGGAAAATAAGAGCCCATTGGAGAAAGGACTCTCAAGCAAACATGTGTGGTACATTGATAGTGGATGTTCCAAGCACATGACATTCCAGAAAGATCATCTCCAGGATTTCAAGCCAATGAATGGGCCAAGAGTGATGTTTGGTGACAACAATTATGGAGTCACCAGAGGTGTTGATAAGTTGACTTTTAATGGAGTATCTGTAGATGAAGTCTACTACGTTGAAGGACACAAGCATAACCTGCTTTCAGTATCCCAATTTTGTGATAGGGGGTACTCAGTGAAGTTCTCTAGTGATTCATGCACTGTCTTTTCTTCTGATTATAATGACATTTTGCTTATAGGCTTGAGGAAGGGTAACATTTATCTTGCAGATTTTAGCAGTTGCCCAAGAAATGCTTGCATGGTTGCTAAAGGATCTGCAGAAGATAGTTGGTTATGGCACAAGAGATTGAGTCACCTTAACTTCAAAACACTGAATAAGATTGCCAGAAAAGGTCTTATTCGAGGTCTTCCTAATGAAGTGTTTAAGAAGGATCAGGTTTGTGGTTCATGCCAGAAGGGTAAACAACCCAAGACCTCATTTAAGGATGTCCAGAGCACAACCACAACCAGAGTACTTCAACTACTTCACATGGACCTGTTTGGGCCTGTTTCTCCTCTTAGTTTCAGTGGAAGGAAGTACACCTTGGTGATAGTATATGACTTTTCAAGATACACTTGGGTAGTGTTCTTGTTTAAGAAAAGTGAAACTATCACTAAGTTGCCAGAGTTCTTTAAGCAGATTCAGAATGAGCAGAACCAGAGCATAGTCAGAATCAGAAGTGACAAGGGGACAGAGTTCTTGAATTCACACATTGCAGGATAATGCAAGGAACATGGGATTTTTCATGAGACATCTGCTGCCAGAACACCCCAACAAAATGGAGTAGCAGAAAAGAGGAATAGAACCCTTAAGGAAGCTGCAAGGACTCTTCTAGCAGAGTACAACACACCACAAAGGTTTAGGGCAGAAGCTATCAATACAGCCTGTTATACCCAGAACAGATGCCTAATTGCCCAGAGACATAGCAAGACTCCATATGAGGTATGGAAAGGTAAAACCCCATCTGTTTCATATTTTCATGTTTTTGGATGTAAGTGTTTCATCCATGACAATGGGAAATCTAAATTAAAAACCTTTGATGCTAAAGTGGCAGATGGAATATTTTTAGGATATTCCAGCACCAGTAAAGCTTTTAGAGTTTTTAATAATAATTCACTTTGTGTGGAGGAAACACCTCATGTTGTTTTTTATGATTCTGTTGTTGAGTGCAAGGTGGAATTAAAGTCTTCTGGAGAGACACAGAATCAGACTACTCCCGGAGTAATCAAGGTCAATCCACCTATTCTTGATTCAGACTCAGATTCAGATTCAGATGATGACCCATCTTCTGGTTCTCTGAAGAAGAAGTCTTCACAAGGAGCAGAACCAGAGGAGGTTGGAACTCCTGTAGGGGGAAGCTCTTCTGCAGTTGGTGATATTCACCAAGGTACTGCAGAGGATGGTCAATCAGGCAAGACCACGGGAAGGAGGACCCTGGTTGATCACCCCAATGACCTGATAATTGGAGATCTAACTAAGGGTGTCCAGACTAGGAGAACTCTTAACTTAGCTGCCTTATTCAGTTACTATGTGTCCTTGATTGAGCCCAAGAACATCAAGGAGGCACTCAAAGATTCAAATTGGATTGTTGCTATGCAAGAGGAGTTGAATCAATTCACCAGACAGGATGTTTGGGAGCTAGTAGACAGACCAAGACATCAAAAGGTGATAGGCACTAAGTGGGTTTTCAAGAATAAGAAAGATGAGAATGATGTCATTACTAGGAACAAGGCAAGGCTAGTGGCTCAGAGCTATTCTCAGTCTGAAGGAATAGACTATGATGAGACATTTGCTCCTGTTGCTAGACTAGAAGCCATCAGATTGTTCTTAGCATATGATGCTCACATGAAATTCAAAGTATACCAGATGGATGTGAAATCTGCCTTTCTTAATGGGATTCTCATTGAGGAAGTGTATGTGGAACAACCTCCTGGTTTTGAACAAGGTGACAAGGTGTTTAAGCTTAAGAAAGCTCTTTATGGGCTGAAGCAGGCACCCAGAGCATGGTATGACACTCTTTCTCAGTTTCTTCTGGACAATGGTTTTACTAAAGGTAAGATTAATAGGACCTTGTTTAGGAAAGAAGAAGGAAAGGACATCCTTCTGGTCTAAATATATGTTGATGACATCATATTTGGATCCCCTAACAAGATGCTGTGTGAGAAGTTTGGTGAACTCATGTAGAGCCAGTTTGAGATATCTATGATGGGTGAAATGAATTATTTCTTAGGTCTGCAGGTAAAGCAAACAGAGAAGGGAATTTTCATCAATCAGGCAAAGTACATCAGAAACATGTTAGAGAAATTTGGAATAGGATCTAGCAAAGCAGCCAAGATCCCTATGATGACAAATTTCAACATGGATCTAGATGAGTCTGGAGAAAGTGTGGACCAGACTCAGTACAGAGCACTCATTGGTTCTCTTCTGTACTTGACTGCAAGCAGACCAGATATTACCTTTGCTGTTGGTGTATGTGCCAGATTTCAAGCTAATCCTAAGAAAAGCCATTTGGAAGCAGCTAGAAAGATATTGAAGTATCTTAAAGGGACAGTGAATTTGGGGTTATGGTATCCTGCAGATGACATCTTAGAGTTAAGTGGTTATTCGGATTCAGATTATGGTGGGTGCAGAATAGATAGGAAGTCTACAAGTGGAACATGCCATTTTTTAGGGAATAAATTGGTATCTTGATTTTCTAAGAAGCAGACTTTAGTTGCTACATCAACAACAGAAGCAGAGTACATGGCTGCAGGGAGCTGTTGTTCACAACTACTCTGGATTAGTCAACAGCTTAGGGACTACCAGATTAAGGCTAAGGATATTCCGATATTTTGTGATAGTAATAGTGCCATAGCAATCACCCAGAATCCAGTTCTTCATACCAGATGCAAGCATGTTGATATAAGACATCACTTTATCAGAGACCATGTTGAGAAGGGAGATATAAGGATGGAAAAGATTGCAACAGAGAAGCAGAGAGCAGATATTCTGACCAAGCCTTTGGTTGAAACCAAATTCAGAGAGTTAGCTTTTGAATTAGTATTATTGGATCCAGAGACAGATGTGTTTTAGTGAGTACATCAGAAAAGTATCCTTGTTTCATTTACTACTTCATATATTCATTTTCAAACTAACATGCCTACAGGCTAGATATATCAGGGAAGTTACATCTCCAGATGAGGTACAAATCAGGTGAGGTCTGTACCAGGTGAGATTTGTGCCAGATGCGGTACATTCCAGATGAGGTGCAGAACCAGATTCCAGAAAAATCTGGAATCTACTCTGACCAGAACCAGATAAGGATTCCATCAGATGAGGTGTAACACCAGACTAGCTGTGGTATTATCCGGTTACACTACCAGGTGAAAGGTATGTATTTACTTCTCTGGCCTCTGATCATTGGGATACACTTTTCAAATTAGTAAATACACCCAAAACGTTCCAACTTCAGAGTGTATTTAAGACTAGGGTATATGGACTAGGCAATCATTTCGCTTTTTCTCTTGACTGCTACAAAACCCCCTCGAACCCAGTCCCAATGACCATACCCACGCACCAAATTAAATTTGTAAGTTGGCCGTCGGATTTAATTACTGTGCCATATGTCAATCAATTTTACATTTGATTTTGTTCCCTAAATTAAATTTAAACTTTACACGCATTCACACTTCATTAATTATTCAAACACACGCGTCTTGTCTTATTTAAACCAAAATTTTTCCTATCTATCTTTTCATGTTTCACTCTTTCAAACCCTAACCTCTCTCTACAAGTTTTTCTCTCTCTCTCTCTCTTACAAATTTTCAGACATGGCTTCTAAGTGCAACTTCGATCATGAGTTGGTGATGAAGAAGTTAAGGACAGAGATGGTGGTTGACTTCTACACCACCAAGTACTCGACGGCGTTGGCTATTTTGGAACTACTACGAAGATCCGGTGTAGAGAAGTTGATTTCGACAGTTCCAAGAGATTTTCGCACTTTGGATGGTTATGCGGCCCAGTTCTTGATTCGTATGAAGATTCATGATGATCATATTTCATCCAAGATAGACAAGGATGATTTGGTGTTTTCCAAGCAAGATTTCTGCGCTTTGTTCGAGAACATCTCGGCAGACGGGATGGATCCATTGACTTACAAAGAGGATGAAATTGTTGAATCCTTCAAAATCTTTGCCAGAACATGACGAAGGGCTTTCTGGACAAGCATTTGAGGCAGAAATACAAGGTACTTTTTGACATAGTGGTGAAAGTGTTGATTTGTGAAATCACAGCACGGATGCAATTTTCAATGGAAGGATGTGTGTGATGAGGGCATTGTATGATGGAGTGCAATGCAACTGGGCGGAATTCTCTGGGATGTTTTGAGGAAGAACAGATTGAAAGTGAAGAAGGAGGTTTGCCCTTCCAAGCCAGGGGAGTTGCAGTTCTGTTTTACTGCAAATGTTTTGTTGGGAACGAAATTGACTCTGATTCTGGATTCGTTGCTTCCGAAAAAGAGATGGAAAGAGTCTTAGTGCAGAGGGTTTCACAAATCCAAGATCTTGTTCTCTAAGGATGGCCCTCTCTATGGTCATGCCGATTCGAATGGAGAACAAGCCATCCCTGCCCCTCCTCTTCAAGCAGTGCCTTCACCGGCTAAGGGGCAGAAGACCAAGAAGTGCCAGCCAAAGAAGAAGGCTGAGGCGACTGGCTCTTCTACTGTAGTATTTTCTGGTTTATCAGATGATGACCAGATTCCCCTTCATGATGCATTGAAAAAGAAGGGTGAAAAGAATGTTGAGGCTGCGCAGAGGGCAGGAGCAGCCAAGAAATGACAGAGGCAGGATGATGCCAGAAAGGCATCTGCTAAGAAGCCAAGGACTTCCAGAAGGGGCAAGAAAACACTTCTAGTGGATGAGCCAGAAGAGGAGGAAGAAGAAGAAGAGGAAGTTGAGCCTCTTAAGAGGAAGCCCAGAGCCAAAAGAGCCATTCTTCAAGATCCAGACTCTAGCTCTGACCTGGGAGATGCATTGGATCAAGTAATAGAAGAGGTTTCTCTGCTTATGGGAGATGCTCCAGAGCTATCTGTTCCAGCTGGTGTTGACCTAGCTGAGGTAAATCCCTCTATCCCCTCCCCAGTTAATCTTGTTACCCCCTCTACCTCTCCCCCAGGAACCCAAACACAAAATCCCTCCTCTGCTCCTGGTGCCCCCAGTGCTTCACCAGAGCAGACCCTGCCTGATACACCCTTATACACTTCTTCAACCATTCCTATCCAAACACCCTCTCCCCCACCTTCCCAAACACCCCTTAACACAAATCCATCTCCCCCAGCCATTGTACCAGAAGTGCCTTCAACATCTTCTGGTGCAGAACATCCCCCCTCCAACCCTTCCACCTCATATATACCTATCCTTGTTTCTGTACCAGAGGTTCCTCCAACCACTTCTGGTGCAGAGCAACCCTTCCTTTCAACCTCTACTTCTCAAAATCCTACCCCTCCCCAATCTCATACAGAACAGGACCCATCCATCTCTATGGCCCTGGGTTTCCCTGCCCCTCCTTCTCCCACCTGTCTGACCAGCGATGATAGTGAAGATGAGGATGCTTCACAGGAGCCGGAGGTCTTAGCACCATCCTCCTCTGCCTCTGGGCCCAAACCCTTTATGTTCTCATCTGCAGATATGGGTCCCATTAGGCAGAGTATGAGTGTAAGTGCTCAGCTCTGGCTAAGAGAGCACTTTCCAATTCTTTTGGAGCACTTACCACTGTTGGCGGATCTGACTGACGCCAAAGTCTGGAGTAAGGCCAGACTAGAGGATGTGGAGGACCTGATGATACTGCTAGAAGAAATGTCTCTCTCCACATTCACTGCCTAGGAGATAGAGCTCAAGAAAAAGATGAACATCCAGAATCCTGCTGAGCTTGAGACCCCAAAGGCAGCCAAGGTGTTGATTCGCACCTTGTTGATTCAGAGAGGAGTTATGATCTCTCCTGAGGGCCCCTTATACAAATTTGGCCCTCACTTCACTTTCCCTCCAGAGCTCTACTCTGATGAGGAGGACTTTGATGTAACTCCTGCCGTGCTGCAAAAGATGAAGACTTTCTTCAATGAGTAGATCATGCAGATTGGGCGCTTTTCTAAGGCAATTCAACATATGGCCCCTGCTATGATTGAGCACCAGATCCGGCAGGAGGGGAAGATCTTTTTGAAGCAGATAAAGTCTACCTTTGCAGCTGCCAAAGCCTCTTTTAAGGCCAATGGACTTTTTGTAAAGCTGGATGTGATGCAAAGCCAGAAACAACTCCAGTAGCATGTGCTGGAGCAGCTGAGGCCAGTTTCTGTGTTGAAGGTGGAGATGGCTTCCCAGATGTTGCAGACTGCAAAGATGAAAGACTCCCTCCAGGAGATGTTAGAAAAGCAGGAGAGACTAGTTGCTGAGTCAAAAGCCTATCTGAAGGAAGCCAAGCAACTGCGTGATCTTCACTCTTCCTCCAACACTACCCTGCCTGATCTCATTTGGCAGGTGGTGCAGCCCCTTGTTGATAAAGTTAAAAAGGGGGAAGAGAAGGCCAGAACTGATCTGGCGAAGACCACAAATGAGACTCTCTTCAGCCATGGTGCTCGTCTGGACCTGCTGGAGAACACTTTGGCCCAGGCTGAGCTGCAGAAGAAGAAGAAAGAGGAGTTGAAATCTCTTACCATGGCAAAGCAGCTTGCGGCAGAAGAGGAGTCTTTAGAAGCAGAGCAGGATCCTATCTCAATTTCTGGACCTGCTAAGAGGAAGATAAGGAATGTAAAGAAGAGCTTCCTTGAATCTGTTGTTGAAGAAGCAGAGAAGAGATTCAAGGAAGAAACGCCTGAAGAGAGGCAAGCTAGGATAAGGAAGAACATAGATGAAGAGCAGAGGCTCAGATATATTAGGAGGCAGAACAAGAAGGCCAGAGAAGCTGGTGTCCCTTCTGGTGCCAGTGGATCCATTCAAAAGAAGAAGGCTCCTGTTGAAGTAATGAACATCTTGCCACTCAGGACAGAAGGGTCCTTTGACTCTACTGTACCTGTTCCTCTTATCAACAAGTGGAAGGATGCCAAGACTCTTTGGTTCATTCAACACTACATCCAGAGGCCACCACCAGAGGATGATGCACTCATCAATAGAATTTTCCACTCCTAGATGAAGGCCTATGATGCAGAGCTTTACAAGCAGCTAATGGATTCTACCATAGAGTTCAACCTGGAAGTCACAGCCCCTGAGTTCCATTATCTCAACACTCCTATGCTTGGGGGCCAGGTTGATTGGCTAAAATTGAAGAAGCTGTTCAAGACCAAGGTGTTGGTGAATTTCACCCCAACATCTTCTGCTGAGCTCAAAGCTGTTCAAGACAGATTCCTTGATTGGTTTCTGGTGCCCAAGGAAAATAGAAGATATGCATAGATTAGGACTCTGATATTCATTGTAACATGTAATCTTTTGTCCTCTATTAGTAATGAAAAATCATATCTTCTCTGTTCTAAAGACAACTTCTTGTTGTCTTAATTGTTTACCTGATAAGATCTATTCTAAGGTCTTATCCCTTTATTATTTTTCATGCTTTATATTTTGATCAGTTCTAGTTAAGTTTTAACTCCATCAAAAAGGGGGAAATTGTTAGGATAAAAGTTGTATAGTTTTGATGAGTTAAAACAAACCAGAGAATGTAATAGGACCATCTGGACCTGTTAGCCAGATGATGAACTAGATTAAGACTTAGTCTAGGGGGAACTGCCAGACCAGAAGACTTCACCAGAAGAGTCACCAGAAGACCTACCAGAAGACCTACCAGAAGATCTTCCAGAGAACTTCACCAGAGGACTCCACCAGAAGACTTCACCAAATGAGACTGACCAGAGGCAGAGGACCTTCCCCAGACCAGACGAGTCCGTACCAGACGAGTCTGGTGAAACAAAAGATGCTCAGAATCATCTCCTGATTCTGATGAGCATTCTGTTTCTTAACCAGATCTGGACCAGAAGACATCGTAGTTGCCTGGTATCTGGTCTTGCCTTCTCTGGAGAGAATCAGAGTTAGGTATTGGAAGCACTTAACCGTTGGTAATTTAAATCAAGTCAACAAGATCAGGATTGGAAAGTTTTGAAGTCAATCAATCCAAGGATGTCACCAACCCAATCAATCAATTAGGGAATTGATTGATTGAAGCTTCCTTAAATAGAGGATCTGATTAGATTAGCTCTCCAACGGCTATACCCTAATCACCTCTATAAATACAAGAGTGCAGACTCAAGAAAAGCTCTAGAATCCTACGCGCACGAAGTCATATTCCAAGCTCTTGATTATCAAGCATATAACACTCTTATTCTGCTCATACTTTCATACTCACTCTTAAGGAGTTGTTGGATCTCAACCTGTTCATCTTTAAGAGAAGGTTGAAGGCTGTAGACTTTAGATCAAGTTAGATCTAAAGGGTTTGTAAGAAGGAACTGGTACTTCACAATTCCAGTAAGAAAGTTGGTTGTTGGTTGGTTAGTGAGACCCCTTTGATCAAGGGAGAGTGGACGTGGGATATTCAGATCCGAACCACTATACATCCGGTCTTATTTACTGTTTTCTCTATTTACTTTCTTGCTTATTTATTGTGCTCTTGTGAAAAGAACTTTGCTAAAGACATATCCTTTAAAGCTTCCGAAACATATCTACTTAGTGGGACCAACACAATTCGGCCCAATACTCCTGGAATGCAGTTCATCTAAAGTACTATCAATAAGGCGAACAAGTTTCTTATCAGGGCGAGCAAGTCTTAACATGTGCAAGTAAGCCAAAACTTGCCTAATTTTTATTTTATTTTTACTAAGTATAGTAC
Organism: Ballota nigra; assembly: GCA_947034835.1. Taxonomy (NCBI): domain Eukaryota; kingdom Viridiplantae; phylum Streptophyta; class Magnoliopsida; order Lamiales; family Lamiaceae; genus Ballota; species Ballota nigra. The sequence goes on from OX344721.1 coordinate 32,886,491, forward strand.
AAAAGTTGTTCGACAAGATGTATAGGTCGAGCAACGTTTGATATGTTTTAAGGTTGATGTAAAGTTGTTCGGTAAATTTTATTATAAGCGAGCAACTATTTTACACTTGTAATTATTTTTTAAGATGTTTAGAGTTGTTCGTCAGAGTTTATATGTTAGTGACGAACAATATTTTTACACTTGTAAGTTTTTTTTATTAATGCAAAGATAGTTGTTCGTTCAGAGAAGAAATCTAAGCTCAAGGTACAAGTCCGTTACTAGGGATCAAAGCCATTGAAAGGTTGTTCGCTTTTTAAAGCGAGCAAAGCCTAAGGCTAAACCCTTATTCTATTTATTAAAGGCAAAGTTCAAATACACAAAATTCCTACTACACACACACATACACCTTCAAAATCACACATACGAAATAAATATGTAATTCATACACGTATTTACTATCTTTTTATCCGATCTTTCGTATTTACTATTGACGATAGTAATCAATCACACGAAATTGTTTGGTGATCCTTATTTCGATTTAAAACAACTATTAATCCACACGATTAGAATCGATTACCAACATACTTCATATGTATAAATATAACATTGACATACAAAAAAGAGAGTTCATATAAATTCCGATTCACATGAAACAAGTACTATATTATAAAAGAATTTAACACTCAATTTCATCCCAAAATTTTTGTCTTGCCAATTTGTCTAAGTTTAGTCCCCCTCTTGTGGTGATTGCGATTTCGGTCTACAGCGAGATGAAAAGATGTTACCATGTACCCAGTTGTTGAAGGAACTATTGTAATTAATTATGTTAGGAAAATATTGTAATTGATTACCTTTAAAAAAAATTGAGATCATACAATTTCGTTTCTTGCTAATTTTTCTAAGAAAATAGGATCAATTCATGAGCTAAGAGTAAATTGAAAATCCCTAAAATTTTGGGACTTTTTGGTGAAAAGTTATAAATTGTAGGATGATGTTGTATTTTAATTCTAAAAATAAATGTCCAGAAATATTGTATTATAGATCAATATATAAACTATCATCTTATACGATATTGCATTTTAAAATAATTTTACCAAAATATCAAAACATTGAAAAAAAAAGTTAACATCAATTTGCAACTTGTACTATGCTCCTTTTATTAATTTGCAACATGTTTTTTTTTTATCAATTCCAACATGTACTATACAAAAATGACCGATTACAATCTGAATTTCATTTGAGTTTTTTTTTTTTCAGGCAACATGTGCAATGCTTATAAGTAAAGATAGAATTTCCCATTTGTATTGTTTTATTATGGGGTGTTTAGTGGATGATAGAGTTGGATGAAGTATATTCGGATGGAGAAAAAAATGGATGGGACAAATTCTGTGAATAACAAAATTGTGTTAATTTTGTGTTGGATGTAATATGGGTGCATAGAACTTTATGTCAATTCAATACTTTTGAGTGATGAAGATGCCTTTTTTTAATATTGTTAGTTAGTGAGATAATGATTAAGAAAAATATGAGATATAATGAGTTGGTGTAAGAAAAGTAGGAAATAAAATGAGTTGGTGTAAGAATTTTTTTTTATGTGATAGTATTGGTGAAAATAAACTTCAATCTCGATAAAATTTTAGGGCAAAGTATAGCTTAGACATGCATGGGAACTGTTGCATCTCAACCTTCGACTAGGTACGGAATGAATAACATTTTAAATTTATTTGAAAAAGATTAGTTATTTTATTAAATAGTATTAATTATTTTCACTAAAAGTATTTGTTCCAAACATTAGTTGTTTTTACTAATTGTATTAGCTTAATGGTATTAATTGTCTCATTAAAGAATACTTTTAATTATTCCACTAAAAGGTAGTGTTGATGATCGGTTCTAATCGTTTGGATTAGTGGCTGTTTTTAACCGGAATTAGGATTACCAAACAATTTTGTGTGATTGATTACTACCGTTTATAGTAAATACGATTGATCGGTTTAGAAAATATAAATACGTGTATTGATTACATATTTATTTTGTTTGTATGCATTTTGTGGTGTATCAATGTGTGTAGGGAGAATTTTTGTGTATTTGAACTTATTTTTCATTAATGGAGAGCAGCTATACAAGCTACCAAGTAGATGGTGGACAAGACTTATGGACTTCCAAGCTTGCATGCTTGACATGTGTCCATTTGGTGAAACTTAGTTACAAAGTCTTTATTTGGGTCTTATCACATCCTAAAAGTTGTTCGCATGTGTTTTGTTTGATGATCTCCACCCTGTGCGTCGCATTGTAAGTTGTTCGCTTCCTGGAAATTATAGGTGTAAAGTTGTTCGCCCATCATCTCACCATGGATTAGATAATCCGGATCTTCATCTCCAGAGAAAGTTGTTCGCCGAAAAGATATTTGTCAAGTATGTTGGTGGATGTAAGAACACTCCTTGGATTAGTTTATGCACCACCCTCACATCATTCTTATTCGTCACTTATGACTTGATTGGTTGATGTCAAAATCCTTGCTTATACTTCAAAACCTATTCGCTTGAAGCCAATTGTTGTTCGCCTATCAACAATTGTCCCTTAGCCTGACTTCATGTTGGTTTGGATGAGCAATTTTTGTGCCGAGCAACTGAGGTCAGGATATTATGTTGTATAGGTATCTAGACGAACAACATACTTTTGCACCGAGCAACTTTGGTGCGACCTTTCGTATTTTGAGGTCGGGGCTTGTTCGAGGGATGACGTGGGCGGCATGACTATGCACCGTCCACACGCACGTCCAATCGAGGCCACGCGCTTTGTAAATTGCAATTAGGCCCTTCATTTATTAATTTGGCTAAAAAAATTACTCCGCTTTTCGCACTTTGACCCCAGAATTGTCTTGGAAATTTGGGTTTTACTTCTTTTTCCAAGGGGTATAAATATGGGTGGGAAACAAAAAATTTCCTACTTTCCACCATTATTTTGAAAATTCCGGCATCCATCACAATTTCCGGCGGCTTCTTGAATTCAGGTTGTTGCTTTGCATTCCAAAGTATTAAACTTCACTCTTCTATTCTTATACTCTCTTATTTTTTTTCTTTAAACCGTGTATCACCACCACTGTTGCCAATTGTTGCCGCCATCGCCGTTATATTGTCGGAATCCGCCTCTTATAGCATCGTGCTTCTTTCTTTTTTATATAAAAAATTCCATGTCCTCTCAATCTAGCAACAAGAATCCTTTCTTAAACCCCGAAACACGCCCTCTCGAAATAACACCATTCGAAGGCCAACCTCCCTTTGAGATTTCATCTGAAATAGAACACAATGTTGAGTTTGTTGTTAGGTCGGTGGAAGACACGGGTGTTCGTCAATCCGGCGGGAAGGTAGTCTAAGTGGTACATAGGGAATCAGGCAAGGAGGAATCATCAAGTTCCAAATTTGAAGAAGAGCCTGATCCCGAATTTGACGAGCTGACATGGGAATTCTTGGAATAAATTGAATTTCCAAGACCTAATTTGATGGAAAACGAGATCCCTACTGGAGTTGCTCGCCTTTCGAGTGGCGAGCATATACGGAGTAGTATGCGATAACTTTCAACCTCAAAAAAGGCAAAAATAGAAATTACCAAGGACCGATCTTCAGGCGAGCAAGATTAAGAGTGTTGTTCGCCAGGATGAGCTTGACTTGATTTGGGAGATATCGGCCGGCTGACCATCCCGGGCAAGTTGAGATGGTACATCAGTTTGCATACTCAATGTCACCTTCCTATCTCCGGGACATTCCCAGAGAACACGTTCGCCGAGCAACGAAAATGTTGCTCGCGCTTGGACGAAACCACTGAATGTCGTTGTCCAGACTCAGGGTGTAGCGGACAACTTCCGTCTATCAATGATTCAAGCTGCTAACTCCCTTGTATCTGCTCACAAGGGTTTGGCTCAATTGGTGGAGATTTAAGAAACTGCTCGACGCCATGCGGCTCTTGTTCGGCAGTTAACTGAGGAGAAGAATGGCGTAATTAGCAAGTTCAACACCAAAGTTGCTCGCCTCAACAACCAGCTCAAACTTGCCAATGAGTTCGAGCATAAACAGTTCAAGGCTTATCAAGAGCTCTCCGCCGAGCTAAAGGCCAAAGAAACTGAGCTCGCCACTTCCCAAGCCGCCCTTGAGGAAGAAAAGAAAACGAGGGAAGAGGTCAAGCAGAAGACGGCTGAGCTGGAGGCGGAAGTTGCTCGTCTTCGTGAGGGGTCAGTTGGGATGCTTGATCGTCTGAACGGTTGGTGTGTGGAAATGAACGAATGAATGCCCTATTTATAGGGTTAAGGGTGAAAAATCTTCATTTCCTGGCATACCACGTGGCGCTATCATTTGATTGGCTTGATTTGTGAATTAATCAGATTTGATTTGATTAATTTAGTTCGCTTCCCCTTTTGACGAGATATCATTTAATTTCCGATCTTATGGCAAATAAACTGTATTTATTACCCTATATGAGTATCAAAAACTCATTTAATTTGACCGACGTGTATCGTGTACATTTAATACCAATATTTTTAACTATTTAATTTAAGAATTAATTTAATTAAATTCTCAAAATGAAATAATAAATTTAATTTGATATTAATATTTGATTTGTACACATGTCACAATTTAATTGGGTGCAAAATTAATTTGCTTACAACACTCATTCTCTTAGGACTAAAAGTATAAATTTCTCCAAAAACTTATGTACATCTATGTAGATTTCTCTTTAAATTAAGTAAATGTAGAACAATCTTGCAACTCATGTCATATTTCAGTCCAATTTGGGCTCATTTGGATTTGATTGTCCAACATTTACAAACTTTAAGACTATGTTCTCTTTTTGTTTAACAAATTCGGATTTGATTTTGCATTTTAAAACTCATTCTAGTTTGGGTTTTAAAATTAGATTTTTTAGTACAATCATATAAATAACATATGCGAAATCTTTTTATTTTTACATCATAAAGTAAAAACCTACCCTTCTTAAAACCCAAAAGAACATAAATTCTAAAAATTCCATAAATTTAAAAAAACCAATAATTTTTAAAAATTGATTTTAAAAGTCATTTAAAACTAAAAAGAACATACCTAAAACATGATATTTTACATTCACAGATCTATAAAATTAGTGTTATTAATTAAAATACAACTCCTAAATTATGGACCTAAAAAATCATTGTTCCCGTAGAAGAGACTTATGTGTGATCATTTCAACATTTGTTATTTCAAATTAAAAAATTTAAATATTTAGTATTTAATGATGCAATAAAATATTAATGTTGAACAAAAATAAATTGGGAAAGGATGGAGCAAATGTATCCTTATAAACTCAGAAGGCATTTATAATAATGATGTCTTCCAATTAAAACACAAAATTATGCTCGTGTTATGTTAAGCCATCATTTTGTGTACGTACTTTCGTGAAAAAGATCAATGCAAGAAAATCGGATTACTGTGTCGTATTTTACTATTTGATGATAGTGGTTTTGGCAGCAATTGGTAGATATTAACGAATGAATGTAAAAAAAGTGGGTCTTGTATTTACCCACATTCACATTAATTCTCTTTTTCTATATATCATTGTTATGATAGTGCATACATATAGTGAATATATGTAACGGATTAATGGCATTTTTATCAAGAGAATGTATCCATTTTAAAATGACTTTTTTTTTTTTTTATACTTATAGTCCCGTAGTTTTTCTTAACACTTTTGACTCAAGAAAGTAGGATAATTGTAATTTTTGTACCAAGAGAATAGATAAATTGCAGTTTTGGTCCTAAAAATAATGATAAATTTGTAATTTTGGTCTTGAAAATTAATTAGATGGAACAAAAACTGCAAAAAAAAAAAAAAAAAAAAAATTTAATTTCGCACATAGGTACCAAAAGTATTTTTGCATTCATTCTTTTGCAATAAAAAATACAAGTTTTTTCTATACATTACAGTGATATTCAAGTAAAAGTGGAGTTCCCGCACTTGACCTGCTTTCGAAATTATAGTTATAACCGTACTTAAAATTTTTGTTTTGTGTAAACGCACGCCAATAGATATATTCCACCAAAATTTAATAGCATTTGCATGCGTACGTTCTTTCTTTTTGTAATTTGAAGTTCATCTTATCGGTAATCGTCTCATATTACACTGTTTACACTCGTCTACACACATATATATATTATTAGGAAATAATCTACAATAAAAAAAAATAGAAACTAAAATATAAAAAACACAAATTTGTTAATTATATCTATATATGGTCGGGGTCAGGGACGGCCGGCCTACTATAGGGCCGAGGGGCATTTGGCCACACTGATTTATTTTATTTAATTACGTCCATAAAAAATGGTCTTTTTTTTTTACATAATTTAATGCAATATGTCAGAGAGTTTTATTGGGTATTGTGTGATCTGTTTTTTAATAAAATGATCGTAAAAGATGGACCTTAATACTCCCAACATATCGCATTAAACCACGTATAAAAAAAATTGCTTCTTTTTTTTAGGCCGAATGGAATATTATTGTGTATTCTGATAATAATAATTGAATTAGAGGGTGCGGGTCAAGTGGTTTCTATGAGTGCATTTGCTTCTTGTGGTTCTGGGTTCACAAATCAGGCCTAATGTATTGTGTCCAACGATGCATACCGTGGAAATGTTTTTACTCATTTTGGTTTGAAGATTCTTTATACCCACTTCACAATAATAAAAAGATATAAATTATACTTATTTTCTAGGTTTTAACTTTTAAGATATATTTTGGCCTTCTGGTGAAATTTAATACATGGTAAATAAGGTTTATCGTGTTAATCAAATGCATTGGAAAAACTACACTTTAGTCTATTTTACCCTTACATGGCATAAACAAGTATGTAAAAAAGAAAACATGGCACATACAAAGTTAAAGTTCATTATACTAGAACAAATTTTATTATATATACTATAAAGCAATTTGTTATATTTTGATGGAATTGTGTCATGTTCTATTTTTTACACTTGTTTGTCTCATTTCTTAAAAATATGGACTAGAATGTCATTATGCTAATGTATTTTTAAATAGTATTTAATTAATTTACTAATACATAGTATCAATTTGTTAATATTAGTTATTTTTATTAAAAAAATATTAATTAAAACTACATAGTACAACTTGTGTATTAAAAATGTTATATGCATTAATCCATTTTGAAATTTAAAATTCGTCTCAATTCCACAGTAATATCGATTGGGTAATAACTTGGGGCTATGAAAGTACGTAGGAATGGTAGTAATAATAATGAAGAATGATAATTAATATGTATACCTTTATATTTGTATTGTTTGATTGATAATGAAAATAACTATCATAATTTTTTTTTTTTTTTGGTCAAATTCTATAGAGATGGAATCAAGTTAATTAATTATTTTAATTAAGAAGAGTATAGAGACTTATTTATTAGTGTGTAAATTTTGCCCAAAATCCAAGGAATGAAAGACATTCCACTAAAAAATCAAAGAAATGATGATATTGTTGTAAATCTAGAAGATTTATTATTCTAAATTTAGAAGATTTAATGTGGACATTACTAATGGACCAATAACCCAACGGACTTCATATCTTAGACTAGGGTTTTATTCTTATAAATAGACTATTGTACTCATAATTGTACTTACTCATACACAAGAACATTAATGAAACTCCTGGCTTGGCTCGCCCCCAGACGTAGTCGTTCCCGACGAACTGGGTGAACAAATCTCGTCTTTTATTTTACGCACTTATTTATAACACGTTATCAGCACGAGACTCTGCCCGAGATTAAGCGATACGCCCTAAAATTAATTCTCTACAAATCATATGAATTAATCCCCGTACCGAATTATTTGATTAATGCGTTACACGATTTATATGCTCTAGAATTATTAATTTGATTTGTTCTTGTAATTAATTGAATCAAATTGTATTTCGAATTGGATTAATTTTAAATTAAGAATCGAACGAGCAACGGCCGCCGCCCGAAGACGAACGGCCGCCGGCCGCTAGTAGCCGCCGTCGCCCAGCGCGACACCCACGGCCCAACAGCGCGAGGCCCGCGGCCCAGCAGCCACCGCCGCCCAGCTCGACGTCCGCCGCCAGCGCGGCGCTCCCCGTGCGCCCTCTGCCACCATCCGCGCGGCGCTACCCGTGCGCTGCCGGTCGCCCCTTCGCCGCCTCCGTGCGCGGCGTCGAGGCGGCGCAAGCCCTCCGCACGTGGCGCCATTCTCCCCGTAATTTTGTGAAATCCTAATCTAATTTTGGTTTTGTTTTAGGATAACACAAAATTCTAATTAATTTATTTTAAAATCCTGAAAATATTTCGTTAAATTTCATTAATATACACGAAATATTTAGCCTCATGAATATGCATGTTTATTAAGTCGTAAATTTTTCTTGAAATTATTTTCATATGATTATCGTTCATAATAAATTATTTTGCATGTAGCTATGATTTAATTACCTTACGGGCATTATTTTTCTCGCACATAGTTTATTTCTTTATAGTCCGCATATTATGCCTGGGTAGGCGTCGCCCGGTACTTGTCGGACCGTAATTTATGTTTTTGGTAGACGGCGCCCAATTCTTGCTTCAATGTGCTCTAGAATAATCAAATAAATCATTGTTTCTCCGTTGTCAATAAATTTGGTCACACCTCTTACCATGTCACTTTAATAATTATAGTGTATCATGTCTAATATTATCAAAAGAGAATTCGCTGAGCTTGCTCTTGATGGTAGTAACTACCTGACATGGGCGCTAGATGTTGAGATACTTCTAGCCTCAACCAACCTAAGCGGTGCGAACATCGATGATTCAAAATCAACTGACACCCAGAAGGCGAAAGCTCTGATTTTCCTCAGACATCATCTTAATCATGACCTGAAAAATGAATATCTCACTGAGAGAGACCCCAAAACGTTGTGGAAGTCCCTGAAGGACCGTTTCCAACAATAAAATGACATACTCCTCCCTCAGGCTCAATACGATTGGTTGAACCTCCGTTGTCAAGACTTTAAGTCTGTAACGGAGTACAACTCAGCCCTACATCGTATTGTATCTCAGTTAAAGTTATGCAAGCAAACTGTAACTGAGGGCAACTTAATCCAGAAGACTTTGTCGACTTTCCACGCTAACAACTTTGTACTCCAGCAGCAGTATAGGGCTAAGAACTACACTGTACACTCTGAGCTAATTTCTGCACTTCTAGTGGCAGAAAAGCACAACCAACTCCTTATGCAGAATCATAACTCGAGACCGGTTGGCTCAAAAGTTGTGCCCGAAGCACATGCTACAGCTCAAGGTAGTACAAGTGGTCGCAAGCGTGGAAGGGGGAGAGAAAATAAACGAACTCGTAGTAAAGACCGAGGTCGCAGTAAGTCCGGTGGTCCAGGTACCTTGAATGACAATCAAGCTCAGGCTCGTGGAAAGGCTGCACCTAACACGAATCCTGCTACTCAAAAATCTGACAATCAAGATAAGGTTGAGCAGTCCTGCTACAGATGCGGATCCAAGGGCCATTGGTCTCGCACGTGTCGCACTCCCAAACACTTGGTTGAGGCTTACCAAAAGCAGCAGAAGGACGATAAGGGGAAGGCTCCTAGAGTTGAATTTCACTATGTCAGCCTACCTGAAGCAGACCCTGACCAAGATAACGTAGATCCTATGGGCATTGAGCTTAAGGACTTTGGAGATGATGAGTGATTTGCGTATTTGATTAATTCTAGTACTTTGTTTTCGAATAAGACAATTTTATATTTTTGGATCCTTTCTTTCGGATACTTCATTTTATTTTATGGATGATACTATTATTTTAGCTTTGATGTGTTTACCTTATATAGTTGTCCATTACATTTATTTGGATATTGTTGTTCACATTTATGGCATGTAAACATATCAGCTATTAGGTTTGGACAATTTCCTCTTGCATGATGGACGCACATAGTAATTTATGTTTGGTAGATAGCGCCACCACACATACAATCCTAAAAGATAGGAAGTATTTTCATAACTTGATAGAACGTAAGGGGAGTATAACTACAATAGCCAATGATAGTACGTTGATAGTGGGCTCCGGAAGAGCTTCCATTGTCCTCCCCATGGGTACCGAACTCATAATCGATAATGCTTTATTGTTTCCACAACCTAAGCGTACCCTACTCAGTTTTAGAGACATTAGGATAAACGGATATCACATTGAAACTGAAACTGAGAACAATAACGAATACCTTTTGATGACTATTACTCGAGGTACCGTAAACAAGTTATAGAAAAACTTCCTTCCTTCTCCTCCGGATTGTACTATTCCTACATCCGGCCGTCTAGTTCCCATCTAGCTATGAGTATGAAATTTCGTGACCCAAATTCTTTTAAATTGTGGCATCAGCGGTTAGGTCATCCAGGACAAACTATGATATGTAGGATTCTATCTAATTCAACTGGTCATAATATTTCGAATAATAGAATCCCTCCTGTTGATGAATTTATTTGTGATGCATGTTCTAAGGGTAAGTTGATAGTACGCCCGTCGCGCACTAAGGTTGGACTAGAGTCTCCGATTTTCCTTGAGCGAATTCAAGGAGACATTTACGGACCGATTCACCCAGCATCAGGACCATTTCGTTATTTCATGGTCCTTATTGATGCCTCCACTAGGTGGACATATGCATGTTTGTTGTCCACCAGCAATCGAGTTTTTGCGAAGCTCATTGCGAAAACTATCGAGCTTAGAGCTCAATTCCCGGATTATCCAATTAAGTCGATTCGCATGGATAATGTTGTTGAATTCAGCTCAAAGGCCTTTATAGATTACTGCATGGCCCTGGGAATTAAAGTGGAGCATTCGGTCCCCTACGTCCATACCCAAAATGGTCTTGCTGGGGCGCTAATAAAATGTATCAAACTTATCGCGAGACCATTGCTTATGAACTCCAAACTACCCACTTCATCATGGGGGCATGCAGTCCTACATGCATCGCACTTAAAACAAATCCGTCCAACTGCATATAATGATCATTCCCCCCTACAGTTAGTGCGTGAGAAAGAACCTAGCATTTCCCATCTGCATATTTTCGGATGTGCGGTATATGTTCCGATAGCATTACCAAAGCGGACCTCTATGGGCCCACAAAAGAAACTTGGTATTTACCTCAGATTTGACTCTCCATCCATCGTGAAATACCTCGCCTTTGTTTGGGGATCAATTAACGGCCCAGTTCGCTGATTGCACTTTCGATGAAGATTACTTCCCGACATTAGGGGGAGATCCGAATTCAAAATTGAATGAATGCCAGGAGCTTACGTGGAATGTAAGTAATCTTCAGTATCTAGATCCGTGCACTAATCAATCTGAACTAGAAGTTCAGAAGATCATTAACTTGCAAAATCTAGCAAATAATCTGTCAGACGCGTTCACTGACCACAGAGGTGTAACTAAATTGCATATACCTGCAGTAAATGCTCCCCAAAGGGTTGAGGTCCCAAGCAAAACAAATACTCATGTCCCCACGCGCCAGAAGTGCAAAGGACCCTCAAGAGATAGTAATACACCTAAACGAAAGACTAGCAAATCGGGTCAGTCGAATGTAAAATCTCTAGAAGAGATTCGTCTAGATAACTCAAAGTCTCTAAGAGACGAGCGTCCTAGTGATGAAGCACGTGCACAAAATATTCAATGCACTAGGACCGTGGAACGACCAAACCCAAATACAATGGGAAATGAGGAAGGTCTGGTTGACGTAAACGTCGAAGTCTCTGTGAACTTCACAGATACGGGAGAAACATATAATAGAAATATTACACATTTGCAGCGTCAATTGCTCTTTCCATTATAAATGATCTAAATCCAGAACCCAAAACAATCGCTTCGTGCAGGAAGCGCTCCGATTGGGTTAAATGGAAAGAGGCAATTGAAGCAGAGCTCGCATCGCTTAACAAAAGACAAGTATTTGGCTCTATCGTCCATACACCCATGCGCGCTATCCCCGTAGGATATAAATGGGTATTTGTACGAAAACGAAATGAGAACAATACTGTGGAGAGGTATAAAGCGAGACTTGTAGCTCAAGGGTTTTCGCAGAGACCCGGGATTGATTTTGATCAAACCTATTCTCCCGTCATGGACTCAATAACGTTCCGGTACTTGATATCTTTGGCAGTTAAAATGAATCTCCAAATGAGATTAATGGACGTAGTAACCGCATACTTATACGGATCACTTGATGTCGATATTTACATGAAAATCCCCGATGGATTTGATATTCCTCAAATGAGGGATGCTGAAAACTGCAGTATGTATAGCATAAAACTGCAGAAGTTGTTGTATGGCCTGAAACAATCGGGCCTCATGTGGTAAAACCGACTTAGTGAATTCCTTCAGAAGAAGGGATACACATTCGATAAAGCTTTCCCATGCGTATTCACGAAGAAATTGTTGGATTTATACGTAAAATTATGCTTTTACTTTGTATAACTCGTGTATCAAACACTCGTTTTATGAGAATAATTCTTTTATCGCATTTGCTTTAGTTATGATTGAATGTTGAATTTCTATTGCAAACCGTTCAATATATGGTACTAGTTATATAGTAGTTAATGTGGTGATACCCGATCACAGAAGACAACATTAATTGTTTCCTTGTAACTAAACGTACATTTTTACGACCTAGGTGGAATTGAACAATCCGCCGTGAAAGGTCGATGTGTAAGGCTCAGATTGGTCTGTCTTGACTAAGAGATTGCACTAGCACATTTAGTATGTGTTGAAGAGGACCTACAACGAGGATAAATTCTTCTGTTCTGAAATGTGAAGAATTAGACCTCAGTGGTTGTTGATTTCTTAATTTCCGTCACTTAAATAGGACCGTGTGTGCTTAATGGTTACTGCTTTGATTCATGTTGGGTGAGAATCATTGTGACTTCGAACTTTGTGTCTTGGGCAGTAATATTAATCATACGACGGTTGCTAATATTTAATACGGAGAAACGCGTGCGAGTACGGCTCGTGTGATTAGTCCCCTTGGTGGGCTCAGAAGTTTTATCGTACCAAATCTTGCAAGTGAAGAATCAGTTTCTTCGGTACGGATAATAATGTTGAGTTGTCTTTACTCCAAGGTGAAATATATTAATTAACGTAGAGCTATTCAGAAGCTTAATTAATTAATGGACTTGATAATCTTAAACGCGGGAAATAATAACCGGGAGCCCATATTATCGTAATATGGATTAAGATGGATAGTGCAATATTAATTTATTAGTGGTAATAATTAATATTAATGGAATGAATTATATTGGGCTCAATATTGAAATTCAGAAGTCCATTAGGAGGTCCAATCTTAATTCTCCTTAAAGGCCCCTCAAGTAGCCCATTAAGTAGTCCAATAATGATAAGGTGATTAAAATAAAAAGATAATATTAATGCTGATTTTTCATCAAATTTTCGAAAATAAAAAGATCAAGGAGAGAGAAGATTTTGTTGATTTTCTTGGAAAGATATTATGGAAGATATGTATTCTTGGAATACAAGAATATCTCATATATTCAAGAAAATCCAAATCTTGGGATTTCTCATTGAAATTTTCGAAAATATCAAGTTTATAAGGAGTGTGAGATTTTTGTGGAATATTTTATTATGGAGAAAAGAATATATGAGATATATTCAAGATTTCTTAGAGCCTAAGAAAAAAATTTCTCCAAGGCCCAAAAACCCTCTAAATTTCGGCCACTCATACTTATAAATAGGGGATGATTTTTCCATCCCCAAGTACATAATTCCATGTGTTGGAAAAATCAAGAGCATAGATATTTTTCTTTTTCCTTAGTTATTTAAATTGTTCGATAGCATCTCCCACCGGTGATCGAATAAGGTGAAAGGGAATACTTGAGAAGGCTTTTGGGCTGATAAAGCGCGTGTTAGTCCCGTTTTATTCAAAGGCCAAGTTCTACGAGAGGTACGTTAATCACATATTATCTTGTTTATTCCGCCATAGATTATATGTGAGTTAATTCAACATGCATGATGTTAAATTGGTTGTTGGAATTATTATTTGAATTAATTAGGATTAATTCATGCTAGTAATAATTGTATTTAAATTCGTATTTAAATTTCATCCCGAATAGATTCCGGGCACCCCTATTTTCCCAACAGAAATCGCATAATGGTTTTTGCATCATATCCGTCTATGTTGATGACCTGAACATAATCGGAACATGCAAATAGATTGAAGAAGCCAGTTCAATCTTGAAAGCCGTATTCGAAATGAAAGCCTTGGGTAAAACCAAGTACTGCCTCGGCCTGCAGATCGAACATCTCCCAGAAGGAATTCTTATACATCAGTCGACCTACGTGAAGAAGGTATTGGAGAGATTTCACATGGATAAATTCCATCCACTTAGCACCCCAATGGTTGTTCGATCCCTCGAAGTGGATAAGGACTCATTTAGACCAAGAGAAGATTCAGAAGAAATTCTGGGGCCAGAAGTTCCTTATCTTAGTGCTGTTGGAGCATTGCTCTATCTCGCAAATTACACTCGGCCGGACATTGCATTTGCTGTCAATTTGCTTGCGAGACATAGGGCTTCTCCTACAAGGAGACATTGGAATGGTGTTAAGCATGTTCTACGGTATCTCCAAGGGTCTCGAGATCTTGGACTGTTTTACTGTAAGAACCAAGACAAAACTTTAATAGGTTATGCGGATGCTGGCTATTTGTCTGATCCCCACAATGCCATATCCCAGGCTGGTTACGTTTTTCTCTGTGGTGGTACTGCGATCTCATGGAGATCGGTCAAACAAACTATGGTTATCACGTCTTCAAACCACTCGGAGATAATAACTCTATTTGAAGTCGCATGAGAATGTGTTTGGTTAAGGTCCTTGGTAAAACACATTGGTGACTCGTGTGGTATCGCTAAAGGCGATACACCTCCCACCGTTATATTTGAAGACAACGCAGCTTGCATCACACAAATGAGTAATGAGTACGTCAAGGGAAACCTGACGAAACATATTTCACCTAAGTTTTTCTACCCATACGAACTCCAGAAGAGTGACGTGATTACCATTCAAAAGGTGCAATCTAGTAACAATCTAGCAGATCTGTTTACTAAGTCCTTACCTACGTCTACTTTTGAAAAGTACGTTCGTGGTATTGGGATGCAAAAACTCAAAGTGATGTTGTCTTCAGGGGGAGCGGTAACCCCGAAATGAATCTAGAAGATTTGATCTAGAAGATCGATTACATTCCTCCCTAACTTATTAATTGGCCGATAACTAGCACGTGGAGTTTCTATGACAAGACATTTATGTTATGTCATAATGTCCAAGGGGGAGTGTTGTAAATCTAGAAGATTTATTATTCCAAATCTAGAAGATTTGATGTGGACATTACTAATGAACGAATAACCCAATGGGCTTCATATCTTATACTATGGTTTTATTCTTATAAATAGACTATTGTACTCATAATTGTACTTACTCATACACAAGAACATTAGTGAAACTCCTGGCTTGACTCGCCCCCATACGTAGTCGTTCCCGACGAATTGGGTGAACAAATCTCATCTTTTATTTTACGCAGATATTTATAGTCTTTAGTACTGTAGCAAGTAATCAAAATTCCATTCCCTGTTTTCTTTGTATTCCTTTAACTTGAAATCGCCTGCACCAAACAACCCCATTGTACTTGCGCGTGGTGGAATAATTCAGATGGTGTTGATTCGAAATAGATAAATCAGCAGCCCATTTCTTTTTTAGAGGTAAATTAAAGAATCGGATTCCACATTGCGTGCATGAACGAATTTTGGAATTCTTTATTAGTTTGGTGCAAATTTTGGAAAATTCTTTTGAGAAGTTACTGCCAAGCCAAGGAGTAATTTTTGTGTGCAATAAAGTGCATAATATACGTTTAATTTTTTTTTTCAATTTTAAATTAATTTTAATTTTTCAAAGTCTAATTTAATTAATTGGACTTTAAAATTTTAAAATTAATTTAAAATTGAACTCAAGATCCAATTGTTTGTTATGTATTTGGGTGTATATAAGAATTTGTGGTTGACCGATCAAAATATGAGTAAGACTTGCATTACTTAAATGAAAAAAAAAAAAACAATTAATCTAGTACTAATTTTCTATTTAACTTTAATAATTCATTTCTGAATCAATGATTGTCTTATATACCGGCAGGATAGGTCCGATTGGATGGAAAAATTAATACATAATCGACCGGAGGGGATTTGATTGAAAAATAAATTCGAGAAATCTTATTTGTGTAGGCATGAAGTATAAAGTGTGTAATTGCAAACTTTTCACTCAGAGGAAGAATCACTTTACTTAACTAGGTTGTATCTGCCATACCGCTCGACTACATCTCCTTTTTTTTCCAAAGCCCATGCGTATCCTTAAATCTATAGAAAGATGAAAAAATAAACTTTGGAATGAAAAAGAAAATTGTTTGGGTAAGGTGGAATTGAGTTTATAGAAGTAAGTCGGATGGGGGTCTCGGGAGTAAATGTGTGGGGGTGTTTAATTTGGTTTTGATGTTTAAGTGGTAATGGAGTTGATATTTTAACGTTAAAACCTGAATTTATTTGATTCACGGATATTGTGTTAGACAGGGGAGAGGATCGTATTATAATACGATCTCAGTTTAAAGTATAAAATTACCTAAATCAAATAATAATGATATTTAACTATTTATAAACCCCTACCGGATTTTGGAAACAGGCCTAAAACATAACATACACAATGAAAATTGGGGTTGTTGCCCCTAACCCCTGGAGTAGGGGCTCATCGCCCCCTGTACTTCTAACTCGTTGATCCTTGCAGCGGGATTTCCAACCACAGGGGTTCAAGGCGTTCAACAAAATTTTATCTTAACTTGAATCCTCTCACAAATTAACAGTTATATAATGCACTATAAAAGTGCCCAAACGTACGAGAAACTTCTTGTACCCAAATTTGCCTCTAAGATGGGGTAACTAACAGCTTGTGATATTTAAGAAGTTCAAACAGTGTTGAACCCTGTTACTCGAAACGGGCTTGAGTATACGAGCATGGTCATCAGCAATCCTAGTTTTTTTCACCTTAATCCTAGCTTCCCATTTCTCAAAAATGATACCTGACATCACTCTCCATTATCTCATGGTAATCTGGTCTTTTGAAAAAACATATTGCACTCAAATTATCACAATACACATGCATAATTATGATATAGACAAATATCAGTAAATGTAGCTTCAAAATAGAGCCTTTCAACTTACAACATAACCACCAAGAGTGAAAACATAACCGTTTTAGACCTCCTAAATTTTACATCTCTTACATAATTAGAATTATAACATCATGATACTAAAGAGTTAGTATCACTCTCAATAATGAGACCAACATTAGAGGTATTTCGAAGGTACCGAAAAATCCTCTTCACAAGTTGTCAATGTTCCTTATCGGGTTGAACCATAAATCTGCTAACAATACTTATAGTGTATGAGAAATAATTAAATGAATTAATTTTACACTTCTCTATATAAGTTCTAACTTTTAGATGAGATGAAATTATTTCATACAAAAGGCTCACGCCCAGATAAAAAAATTTAGTTCGATTCCCACTGAGAGCAACCGCACTCATATTAAATTGTCCACTCATTGGGGAGAAAGTTGAAAGTTCGCCCCCTTGAGAGGGAGTGTAACAGATATAATTAAATGAATTAATTTCACGTCCTTCTATAAGTTCGAATTTTTAAATGAAACATTTTTATGAGTATCTGGATTGTGTTTCTTCGTCTTCTGTGTCAGACCAAAAAGTAGTATTTGTGTGATTTTGAGAAGTGGCGAGGGTTCAGTTTTTTCGAAAAATATTGTGTTCTCATTAGGTGACGGGGAGGCGGTAAAATTTTGGGACAATCCTTGATTGATTAGAGGTGTTAGCTTTGAGAGAATTTTAGGAACTCGTATGCTTTGACTTCTCAAGAAGGCTGCTGGGTTCGGGATTTCCTTCATATTGATGGTTTGGCTGTTTCCTTGTAATAGGTTCTTTAATTATATATGATGAGATTTGTGAGTTTTTGGCCTAGTGGAATTTGATTTGCACGTAGAAGATTGCTGCAGCCCGCCATGTTCTTTGAAATGGGTGGGTCAAGGTACGGGTTTTTCCATCTAAAAGATGTGGAGGTGGTTAAAAAAATAAATTGAAAAATATTAACTTATATTTTTACTGTTTATAAGATTTTAGGAGCTTATTTTATGTTCTTATAAATCAGTAAAAATCTTATTTTATCAAATACATTAATAGTGATTATAAGCTTTTAAACAGTTTATAAGCTTAGTCAAACACCCTCTGTTGGCTCTGAGATCATATCGATCATTTTATTGAGTCTTACAACTTTGATCTCGGAAAGTTAGTCAGGAAGGTGTTGCTATTTGGCAATATGTTATCAAAGGCTCCGTACCAGAGGTGGGAAAGATTATTGATTGTATCGAGTTTTGTTCGAGAAAGTGGATTCGAGCTCATTGCCTTTTATCCTTTTGCTACTTTTATAGTTGGGTTTCTTCGACTTTATAGAGTGTATTTCTCATTAACTTTAGCTTTTTATTTGTTTTTATTTTATCTCCCTTGTACTCACATTTGACTTTCAAAGAAAAATGTGTATAATTATTTTTTCATTTCTTACATATATAACATAAAAAAATTGTGAAATACAAAGTGAAAAACTAAAATTAACGTGATATCATTCATTATGGGCATAACAAAAAGTTTGAGCATATTTACTTCAATTCGACTATTACGTGGGATGTCCCAACTCCCAACAATATATATAATATATCCATTTCTAGATTTAACTAAGAAATAAAATATTTGCACATTGTGAAGTAGTTCACCAAACCCAACTGCAAAATCTCAAAACAGTTCCAAAAATCAACACTTGGCCTCCACGATGAATGTTTCGTATAAAAAAAATACTCAACAGTACTGAGAATACAAAGCAATCTAAAATCTCAAACTATATTTTAATGACAATATATTATATGAAAATAGTTCATGATAAACTTATCATGAAATTATATTAACGTATCAAATATTTGATCTGAAGTATCATTAATTTGGGTAGGTGGTATTATATTGTAAATGTTAATGATACTTCTGGTCAAATATTTAATACTTTAAAATAGTTTAATAATAAACTTATCAAGAACTACTTTTATATAAAGATTATCCCACTTTAAATACTAATCTTAATTCTCCTTCCTAGTTCACAAATATGGCTAACTGTAAATAAATACACACACAAATCTTAAATATTATCGAGAGACGATCATTTGTGTGTGTTTTATAATATAATGTATAATATGCATGTGGAACATTAAAAAATATCAACAAATAATCATAATCACTGTTAAAAATTCAAAAAGTGAAGTATAAAAAATAACACTGACAAATTAAATTTACGCAAAATAACCTCTCAAACTCAAACATAGGTAGCAAGAGTAACATTATATCCAACTATAGCATCACCAGCAGCGTTAGCCCAATACGTATTAGCAATCGCGTAGCCACGCGCCATCCGGAAAAGGCCAGTCCCACCGACGACGGCCATCTCCCGAACCGGCTTCATCGCCTGGTTTATGCTCAGCATGCTGAACGAGCTCCCATCATACATCCCATCCGTGAACACATAGCTGAGGGCCATGATCAGCCCGAAGTCGGTCTGCCCGGCCGACCCGTACAGCCCGCGGGCCCGGCCCACGATCTTGGACGACTGTTCGGGCCCCACGGTCAACGGGTCGTCGATCATCACGAGCGCGCCGAACAGGTTGGGCTCCAAGGTGTTATTGAGAGGCTGGGCGATCCGTACAGCACTCGGATTCCGGCCGCTGACTATGTCGTGGAAGTAGAATTGGAGAGTGGTGACAACTTCTTTTCCGGTTTCGACTCTTTTGTACCATTGAGTATCGTTGGTTTGGGCTTGAGCGGATAGGAAGGGCACCAGAAATATGAAGGCTGAGAGTAGTGTTAGAGTTGTCATTTTGGGGGTGTGTGTTTGGTTTGGTTTGGGGTTGTGAGGTTGTATTTATTGGTATGAATGGGAGAGGAGTGATGTCAAATAAATATTGTTTGTAGAAAAAGTTGTTTAACTAATCAAAACTGGACTTGGTGTATTGGTTGGTGAGAAAAGTCTCCTGGAAAGACTGGCGTGTAGGATCTGTTGGAAATTAGTTATTTTGAATTTTAATTAGTTTTGAACTAACTTTGACCCATTTTAATTTGATACTATTCCATTCGTCAAAACTAAGAGAGCATTTGGTTAACAACTCTTCAATGGTAATAAAAATGAAATTGAAAATTAGTATAATTAACATAGTTCATGAGAACAAAATTACTACCTCTCCCCTTAAATAAGGTAATCACTACTCCATTTTGATTACTCATTCTCTTCCTACAATCATCCTCAATCACTCCCCTATCCCTCCACCAACAACCATTTGTTGTCTACTTCTATTCCAAAATTGGAGCATGACACTGACAATGGAGTCACCATTGGAACACTTCTTCACCTAACATATCATTTTTATTATTACAGGGCATAGATGGAAATATATTTTCATTCCTATTGTCATTGAAGAATTGCTAACCAAGCGCCCCTAAATTTAGCTGCAAATGTGTCCTTCGAGTAGATTAATTTGAGAGGGCGCTTGGTTAGCAATTCTTCAATGGTAATGGGAATAAAAATTTATTTTCATCTATGCCCTCGTAATAAAAATTACATGTTAGGGAAAAATGAGTTCTAATGGTGACACCATTGCTAGTGTCATGCCCAAATTTTAGAATAGAAGTAAACAACAAATGGTTGTTGGTGGAGGAAGAGGGGAGTGATTGAGGAGGATGATTGTAGGAAGAGAATAGGGTAATCAAAATGAAGTAGTGATTACCTTATTTAGAAAGAGAGGTAGTGATTTTGTTCTCATGAACCATGTCAATTATACTAATTTTCAATCTCATTCTCATTACCATTGAAGAGTTGTTAACCAAGCGCCCCTGACATGTGCTTGCTCAAAAATTATTGCATGTGATATATTAATATATAAAAGTGACAACTTGACAACTTTTAATCTGGAATAACGAATTTGAAATGTGTCATGAAAGCAAAGAAAAGAGTAACATTTTATAAATATATTGATGGGTATAAAACACCCCACTACAAAATTTGGCACCCCATAGACATAGTAACAAAAAAAATTTGGAGTATCAAATAACTATAAAAGTAACGCTGCAATACTATATTTACGTATACTATAGTGTATTTACGTGTGCTATACTATATTTATATTTACTACAGTTAATTGTTGTATACCGTAACTATTATTCATATTTTTCAAAGATATTGCTATATTCAATATTTATCATTTATCATATATATTATCAATAATATCACTATAGTTATATATAATATACCATATTCAGTGTACTATAGTTATTAGTATATCATATTCAGTGTACCAATCAAATTACAATTATTCTAGTAGAGAAGAATTCAATGCAATTATGTTAGACAACTAAATATTGTTATGTTAGACAACTAAATATTGTGTTATTCAAAATTTATCATGACAACTATATGTATACCGTGTACCGATTAAATTACACAAGAATCCAAATCTTGAAAGCAATTCTTTTCAATTTACAAAAATTACGAAAGCAATTACATAAGAATCCATAAGAATCCAAATCTTGAAAGCAATTCTTTTCAATTTGCGAAAATTACGAAAGCAATTACATAAGAATCCACAAGAATCCTCTCAGAAACTCTTGAAAACAATAACATAAGAATCCAAAATTTACGAAAGCAATTCTTGAACAATATCTACCAAACCAACTCAGAAATTCCATCACAAAACACACTAAAAAACTTTTCATTTTCAATTTCCTCTCTCCTTACATCCAAATCACCTTCAATGAGTTCACCATCGAGCGTTTCATGCGCAGCGAAGCCTACTCCGTCATCGAGACCTACCTGAGCTCCACCTCCTCCGCCCAGGCACGACGGCTGAAAGCAGACACCGTCAAGAGCAACAACCCAGGCACGGCTTGATTTACGGCTAGATCTAGGGCTCTACCTCCTCCGCAGAGGTATGGCGGCTGAAAGCCGACACCATCAAGAGAAGCAGTCTAGGCAAGACTCGATTTACGGCTAGATCTAGGGTTTCTCAGATCTAATTTCTGTTATTCATCGTCGTCGTGGTTTCCGAGAATCCGCTTCCACGGAGCACCGCCGCCCTCAACGTTCTTTTCTTCACTCCGCCGCCGTCGCCGGATGCAAGTAGCGTCGCCTAGATCTAGAGTTTTGAATTTAGAGAGAGAGAGAGATGATATTTGAAAAAGGAGAGAGATGGAGAGAAAATTCGTCTGAATAAAAATAAGGATGGGTGAGTGAATTTAATACACTAAAAGTACAATGGACTCAGTGTAATATTTTGTAGTTAAATGGGTAGTAGAATTAAATAGTTTTTAAAAATTGTTGTGATCCAAAAGAGATCTCAAATTTGTATACTAGGGGGTAATTATCTCTATATAGATCCATTTTATGTAGAAATAATTTAATAAGCAACAACCATTTTAGATCATCGGTATATATGTATAGGTATATGTATATAAATTAGTGATGTTGCTCATCGTAAGGAAAAATATCTTTTTAAGTTCATGTTTTAGGAGTTGTGTTTTATTTTGGTGAGAGTAGACCATTAAAAAAGCGCAAATTTTAGGGTGCATCCAAGTGCATAGCATGCACTTGGAATTTTGAAATCAATTTGAAATTAATTTTGACCAATTAAGATCCAACAAAAACTCGTGGGGTCAGGCCCAACCCGACCAAAATTCGCGGGTCTGGCAACAAACAGGGTCGCAAATTGTCGTGCGCGCTTCGGACCGATACCCGAAGTTATATCACCAATACCCGAAGTTATATCACCGATACCCGAAGTTATAATCACCAATACCCGAAGTTATATTATCAATACCTCAAGTTATAATCACCAATACCCCAAGTTATAATCATCAATACCCCAAGACTTAATCATCAATACCCCAAGACTTAATCACCAATACCCCAAATTATAATCACCAATATCCCAAGTTATAATCATCAATACCCCAAGACTTAATCACCAATACCCCAAGTTATAATCACCAATACCCCAAGTTATAATCACTAATACCCCAAGAATTACTCAATAATAATATCCTAAATAATTATTCAGTAGTACCCCAAGACTTAATCACCAATACCCCAAGACTTAATCACTAATACCCCAAGTTATAATCACCAATACCCGAAGTTATATTATCAATACCCCAAGTTATAATCACCAATACCCCAAGTTATAATCATCAATACCCCAAGACTTAATCACCAATACCCCAAGTTATAATCACCAATACCCCAAGTTATAATCACTAATACCCCAAGAATTACTCAATAATAATATCCTAAATAATTATTCAGTAGTACCCCAAGACTTAATCACTAATACCCCAAGACTTAATCACCAATACCCCAAGTTATAATCACTAGTACCCCAAGTTATAATCACCAATACCCGAAGTTATAATCACCAATACCCCAAGTTATAATCACCAATACCCCAAGTTGTAATTACCAATACCCGAAGTTATAATCACCAATACCCTAATACCCCAAGTTATAATCATCATTGCCCCAAGAATTATTCAACAATACATTGAACAACAATGATATTTCCAAAAATTATTCAGTAGTACCCTAAGATTTAATCACCATTATCCAAATTAATAATCACTAATACTTGTGTATTCTTGTCTTGAACATTAGTGATTGAGATTTACATTTCTTTCAACAACAACGATGAGCATTGATAATCAAATCCCCCAAACGTCTACATTCAATTGAACAATATACCCACATAGAAAGGCCACAGCGCATACAGAGAAATTCTCCTGAAGATCGACGACAATACAGTCGCATCGGTGAGGCTTTTTCCGACGATCTTCGCCGGAGGGATTAATCCTCTGCTCTGGAAATCTGTAGTTCCGATCGGAGCATTCGATTTCCCTTCGTATGAAATCGAATTGACTCCATTTTTAGGGCTTCTGCTTGATGAGAAAGTGCATAATTTTGAATTCAGAATAATTGACGCAATTATAGCGCTGCGCTGAAGGAAGAAACAAATTATAAAGTTGGGCGATATAGTGCTGCGCTGAAGGAAGGAAAGAGAGGATGAATAACGATCGTGATTTCTGCACGGGTGATAACGACCCGCGAATTTTGTCGGGTTAAGCTGACCCGCGAATTTTTACCGGGTTAAGTTGGCCCGCGAATTTCAGATTTGGTCAAAATTGATTTTCAAAATTGGGTGCAAAATCCAAGTGCATGATATGCACTTGGATGCACCCTAGAACTACTCTTAAAAAAGTATTATAAAAATGTGGGTCCGTAAATTTTGAATTTTTGCAAATCTAGACCCATCAAAATAGGAAAAATGGTCTACATTTGTGAAAAAAAAAAAATTATACCAATCCGAAAAAATTATTATCCTTAAAACACTACCTTTATGGACTAAAAATACAGTTTTTCCATGGACTAAAAATACTAGAGAGCCTGTTGAACTCATAGGTGAAAGAATTTTATCTATGTTGCACAGGTGCGGGGGAGGGGGAGCGGGGGCGGGTGCGGGCAGATTCAGGTGCAGGGATACGAATTTTTTAAAATATTAGGGTTTGATACGTTAAGAATACGTCTATTTATTTTATATTTTATTATATATAATATCCATAAATATATATATATATATATATATTTTTTTTTTTACATATATTTTTTTAAATTAAACAAAAATACAAAGTCTCATAAATAAATCATATCACCCAAATCTACTTATCAGCCCCACAATCTGGCCCATCCATTTCTCAGGGCCAAACTAATCTCAATTACTACTTGGCCCAAATAGTAATTGATAAATGGTATACAGGCTACAACGCATGCCCTAGAAGATGAAAGTGGAATACGCGGCCCCCCTTTTCCGCCTCCATGGGCGCACAACCGACCTTCCTAGTCGCCGTCGCCACCGCACGACGTCTCCGCCACCACCGCACGATGTCTCCGCCTCGGATACGTCCATCTCGCCGATAAGGCAAACCCCAATTTTAGCGACCGACGCACGAGTGCGGCGCCAATCGCCCGCCACCGCTGAACCCCGCCGACCTGGACCGTCACCGTCTGGTCCACTTTTTTTAGCCGGAAAAAATTCCGATTCGCGAATCCGTGAGCACGGATTTGCGTATCCAATATCTTTTTTTTTACAAATATTGACGGATACGCCAGGTGGCGAATCGGGTGCGAATCCGGCGCGAATCGCACCCGCCCCTAGTGCGTATCTGATACAGCATACCACACATTTTACACGAATCCGTGCAACATAGAATTTTATCAATTTCCATTATGTATATGTGATCTCGAAAGCCGTTTGGAGGTCCTATATAACTATGTAGTTCATATTCCCAAATTTATTTCTTCAAAAATCAAAATTACAAGTTTATAACAACATCTATTACAAATAAATCTAAATGTTTGTAGTAAAAATATGTTTAAATGAATAAATATCATTCAAATACGAATAAAATACTCCCTATGTCCCAATTTTTCTTTCATATTTGGAAGTGACGCATTTAAAAAAAAATATATATGTAAATGTGGAGTAGAATAAAATAATACTTCTTCCGTCCCTGAGTAAACTTCTCACTTTCCTTTTCGAGTCGTCCCCCACTAAACTTCTCATTTCATAAATGGCAAAAACAACACTCTACTACATATAAACTTTAACCTTCAAATTCATACAATATTACTAAAGTGTCACTCATTCAATTCACTTTTCAACACTATTCATTACTTTATCCCAAAATTCAACATGTGACCCACCATATATTAATAAACAAATACACTTTCTTAAATCATTCAACAAAAAAAAGTGAGAAGTTTACTTGGGGACGAAGGGAGTAGTAACTTTATGTTTTATTGACTTATGTGAAATAAAAAATTATTTTTTTCAAAATATAAAAATAATTGTAGAATTTTTAAATAAAACAAGTGTATAAGTAATCACGGTGTATAATCGGAAGTGGGCCACTTCCCACCAACCCCCGTTATAAAAGTGGAATTTTCTGATACGGGAAATCAAGACAAATGGAATTATGTTGATTGAGAAGGGAAATCGTCGGGAGAAAAATGAATTAATACACTAATTAATTAACATGAACGTGGGCTAGTAGGTAGTTGTTACGAGCTATGTTTTAAAAGCGGAAGCGGAGGTTGAACCGGACAACCTCAGCGCTTTTGGTCGGACCGGTCGGATCGGGGTCTGACCGTTAGTAAAGCGGTTGAGCCGTTATGACGTCATAATTACATAATATATAATTAAATATAAAATTTATAAATATAATAAATATTTTTCACTTGTAATAGTAAATCATATGTTCAAATTATGACAAAAAATAAGTAAGCATACATCTAACATTGCAAATTAAAGTTCAATTTTAACAATCTTAATCAAATGTCAATATACTAAAACAAATCCACCAAATGTCATACAAAAATCAAAAGTAAAACCAAATTAACCAAATGTCATGCAAACAATTATAAATTAAGTTTAGAGATTATTACTAAATGGTTCCTTCTTAAGTGTTATACTACAATTTGGTTCTAAACCTTTAATAAATAGCATATTGGTTCAAAATGTGGCCCCCACCCTAAAAAAATATCAGCACCCCCCCCCCCCCACACCCCCACCCCCACCTCCCACTTCCCTCACCCCACACCCAGCCCCCCTCTTATTCTCCCTCTCTCATTTCTTCTCCTCCCTCTCTCTATCTTCCACCCACACACTGGTGCCCCCCCCCACCACCCCATGCCCAGCACCCCTCTCATTCTCCCTCTCTCATTTCTCCTCCTCACTCTCTCTATCTTCCACCTACACACTACCGCCACCATGCCCCACCCCACACACCCCCTTCTCCACTATCTCTCAACGGCGAAGAAGGCGGCAGATCCCGAAGGGGTGACTCACGGTGCTTTGGATCCCAGAGAGGGTGACCCACGGGATTTAGATCTGTCCGTTTCAGGTGAAGAAGGCGGCGTTCGATCCCGAAGAGGGTGACTCGCGGTGGCACAACTAGGAAATGAAATACAATCTATCTTCTTCACTGTATAAAAATTAGCACTGGGAAGATGCCGGAAGACCATTAATTTTTTTTTTTAATTTAAGTGAACCGCCGGGTTGGTCGGTCCGATCGATGACCGGTTCAACCCGGTTTTGCCACTTTTGGCCGGTTCACAGCCGCTTCGGGAGGAGACCGGCTCAATGTTATCGACCCGTTCGGCAAGCTTGCCGAGTAGCGGTCGGACCGGTCCGACCCATTTTTTAAAACATAGGTTACGAGTCGTTTGAGTGCAAAACTTGAAGTTGGTTGAAGATGTTTATGTACGAATTTGAGTACTGACCGCCTCGTCTCAAAATGTGGAAATTCATCACTAAAAAAGCACATGATCATCTAAATATATAGACTTAGTTTTTTTGTGCAATATTGCACTACATATTTAAATAGGGAGAAATATTAGCAGATTATTCACGGTTTAGGTTGGGTCAAATGAATTTTCTCAAACGATATTGCGCAAAAACAAACATAAAATTTTGATTCTAGATTTGTGTTATTATAAGAACAAGTTATGTTATTGTACTATATCAGAAACAATGTAGAATCACACAAAAATAGATTTAAATTATGAGGAGGAAAAACTTGAAAAACACCAAAAAAATCTGATCTCTAGTATTAGATAATCATAACATTATAATTTTTATTCATGTGTGACTAAATGAAAATTGAAGAATTTAAACAATAAGGGTTTGTTTACTTTTGGTGTTAACCCATGATAACTCACCATTAGGCAGGTTTGACCATTGTTTACATTTTAAGTTACTCATACAGGGATATCATACGACCCGGGTATAATATCCGTTTGACTAGCCTTAACTTAGAATTCTCGACCCACCTCTTGCCATGGATAATTTTTAACCAACTTTGTTAAATTCGAAATTACACATCTGCCCTCATATATGTGGTGCAAAATTACCAAATCATATCCTACTTTTCTATCTAATCTTTACTTCTCATTTCAAATTAGCAAATTTTCTGTTGATTTCACACACTGATGTGCACCAGTTCATCCAAAGCAGCCACCATCATCCGACAGAACAGGACCGACACAGCCCATGGCGGCCCGACCTTACCGGCGACTCCAAATCGCTCAAAGCTCGCTGCAACCGCCAATTAGCACCGCCGCGTTCAACCTGCTGTTCGCATCGCATTTAAGGAGGCAACCGGTCGAATAACATCGTTGCGGTTTTTGCTGCGATTTGTGAAATATTGCCCATCTCAGGCGGCAATATTCCTAAAATACTTTTAGAAACTCTAAAATTCAACAAGCTTGAAGTCTTTCTTCGTGGCACATTTCTGTATAAATTGTTTGCAAATAGATGAAAATAACTCAATTTTTGCAATTTCCCAAAATCTAATGGAATTTTTAGATCCAGTAGGTGCCCATCACTCCACCCATGAAAATTGATAATTTCGCAAGAAATTAAATTAAAAAAAGAAAATTATTAAATAAGTTGAGGGACAAACTTGTAATATCACTTTTACCCCACTTAAAATAGATACTGAAGTAAACAAAGGGTATCTAAGCGATAGCACAACTTTAACCCTCCACTAATGATATCCTAGGTTAACCCTTACCCTGAAAGTAAACACACCCTAAAAAGACTATTGGTTGTGTTTACTTCAGCCGTTAACCCATGATAAGGCTGGTTTCTGGTTAATAAACTCATGCTTACATTTTAAGTTAAAAATTAGGGTAAACCAGCATACCCGGGATAACACAGTTCTCGAGGTTATTTGGAGGGTTAACTAAACCGCCCAATTCATCGGGTTTATTCACTGTTCACCGGGATAAGGGAGTAAATACCATATTTAACCTCCAACTTTTTCCTTCATCATTTTCACTGTTCGTTATATTCACTATTCATTCATTTGCAGTATTTAAAATATTTCTGGTTTTAATAATCTTCTACATTATTTTTTGGTTCTTCTAAATATGAACTAAATCATTCGAATATGTTCAGAAAAAACAAAGAAACTCAATTTTTTTAGAGTAGTGAATTCTCCCCCAAAAAACTAGGAATACAAAAATCGCGAATTTGGATTTTCACTCCTTTGTTCCATATATATAGTTTGAACAAGAAAAAATCGTGAATTGCTTTAAAAAAAAAAGAACCAAACTTAAATTGCGAATTGATTTCAGAAATCCAAACTCAAATTGCGATCAAAGGGTAACAAAGATGTATAATTTCAATAAAGAGGAACCCCAATTTAAACAAGGGGAAGATAGAAGAGAGAGGTGGGAAAGGGAAGATGCTAGATAAATACCAAGAAGAATTCTTTGTTCGACACCTTGTTACGTGAGGAAGAGAGGAGGTAGAGATATGGGGATGATTCTAGGCACCGTTCTTAATTTGCTGAACAACGTGGCTTGAGAAATGTTAAAAAGTAAAGGATATTTTTTTTTAAATTACTTTTTTCTTCTCAGTTCTATTCTTATACAGCAATGTAAACACAGTGTAAATTCAGGTTATCTAAACTTAAACTTGTCCTTTTACCATGGGTTATCATATCCATCATAAACCCACATGTCAAAGTAAACACATGATTAAATAATGCATGTGTTACTATATGAACAAATGAGTGTTACTACAAAAATAAAATAGTGTTACGATATGAACTAGTAACATTCGTTTGTTCAGACAGTAACACAATTTTCAGCAGCGTAAAAACAGAGTACATGACGCAAAAAAAAAAAAAACCCAACAAAGGTGATAAATAAAAAAAGACAATGAAAGTGTGGGTATCCCTGTAATGGAAGCTCGCAGGGGAAAAGAGAAAACTAGATTGGGGAAGAAATTCTATGAGGGCAAGAAAGAGAAAGAAAGATTGTGCAAATAAACCGTCGTGGAAGCACAAAAAAAAAACGGATCAGGAAGATTAATTTGAAGTGAATATTGTTGGGAAAATAGGGGTGCCCGGAATCTATTCGGGATGAAGTTTAAATACGAATTTAAATACAATTATTACTAGCATGAATTAATCCTAATTAATTCAAATAATAATTCCAACAACTAATTATCATCATGCATGTTAAATTAATTTCACATATTTAACTAGGCGGAATTAAACAAGTAAATATGCGATTAACGTACCTCTCGTAGTAATGGCCTTTGGATATACGGGACACTTGTAATCTCGCTCTATCAACCCAAAGCCTTCTCAAGTATTTCCCTTTTCACCTCACTTGATCGCCGGTGGGAGACGCTTTCAAGTAATTTAATAACTAAGGAAAAAGAAAAATATCTATGCTTCTTGATTTTTCCAACACATGGAATTATGTACTTGGAGATGAAATAATCATCTCCTATTTATAGAGGATAGGGGCCGAAAATTATAGGAATATTATGGGCTTGGAGAAAATCTTTTCTTAGACTCTAAGAAATCTTGAATATATCTCATATATTCTTTTCTCCAAAATAAAATATTCCACAAAAATCTCAATCTCTCTTATAAACTTGAATTTTCGAAAATAATGAGAATAAGAATCCAAGATTTGGATCTTCTTGAATATATGAGATAATCTTGTATTCCAAGAATACTTATCCTCCATAATATCTTTTCAAGAAAATCAACAAAATCTTTTCTTATTCTTCATATGCAATTTTCGAATTATTCATGAAAAAATCAGCATGATATATTCTTTTATTTTAATCACCTTATCATTATTGGGCTACTTAATGGGCTACTTGAGGGGCCTTAAGGAGAATTAAGATTGGACCTCCTAATGGACTTCTGAATTTCAATATTGAGCCCCAATATAATTCAGCCCATTAATATTAATTATTACCACTAATAAATTAATATTGCACTATCCATCTTAATCCATATTACGATAATATGGGCTCCCGGTTATTATTTCCCGCGTTTAAGATTAACAAGTCCATTAATTAATTAAGCTTCTGAATAGCTCTAAATTAATTAACATCTTTCACCTTGGAGTAAAGACAGCTCAACATTATTATTCGTACCGAAGAAACTAATTCTTCACTTGCAAGATTTGGTACAATAAAACTTCTGAGCCCACCAAGGGGACTATTCACACGAGCCGTACTCGCACGCGTTTCTCCGTATTAAATCTTAGCAACCGTCGTATGATTAATATTACTGCCCAAGACACAAAGTTCGAAGTCACAATGATTCTCACCCAACATGAATCAAAGCAGTAACTACTAAGCACACACGGTCCTATTTAAGTGACGGAGATTAAGAAATCAACAACCACTGAGGTCTAATTCTTCACCTTTCAGAACAGAAGAATTTCTCCTCGCTGTAGGACCTCTTCAACACATACTAAATGTGCTAGTGCAATCTCTTGGTCAAGACAGACCAATCTGAGCCTTACACATCGACCTTTCACGGCGGATTGTTCAATTCCACCTGGGTCGTGAAAATGTATGTTTAGTTACAAGTAAACTGTTAATGTCGTCTTCCGTGATCGGGTATCACCACATTAACTACTTTGTAACACGTACTATATATTGAACGGTTTGCAAGTAAACTGTTAATGTCGTCTTCCGTGATCGGGTATCACCACATTAACTACTTTGTAACACGTACTATATATTGAACGGTTTGCAATAGAAATTCAACATTCAATCATAACTAAAGCAAATGCGATAAAAGAATTATTCCCATAAACGAGTGTTTGATACACGAGTTATACAAAGTAAAAGCATACTTTCACGTATAACTCCAACAATCTCCCACTTATACTTAAAGTCTGCTTTTAGTATACATCACGCATGTCTTAGTGTAGTAGCTCTACGTGACATCTCATGTCAACCTACACTAACCTAATAATTCCTCCCACTTATACTTAAAGCAGATTGGCAATAGTCTTGACTCCCATTCCATCCACATGTCTCTTGAATGTATTCAGAGGCAGACCCTTTGTGAAATGGATTTACTAGGTTGTCCCCGACGCATATCTTTGCCACCTCTTTATCTCCTCTCTTAACGATTTCTCGTATAAGATGGTGTTTTCTTTCAATGTGTTTGTTGGCCTTGTGGGCTCTCGGTCCCTTGAATTTGCAACTGCCCCGGCATTGTCACAAAAGACAGTTATCTTGTCGGGCAAATTCGGAACAACGTCCAAGTCCACTAAGAAGTACTTGAGCCAAACCGCTTCTTTCGCTGCTTCACAAGCAGTTACTTATTCGGCTTTCATGGTCGAATCGGCGATGCATTTCTGCAAATCGCTTCTCCATATCATGGCTCCTTCTCCCATGTAAAACACACTACCCGAGGTAGATATTTTGGAGTCTATGTCTGATTGGAAATTTGAGTCCGTGTATCCCATGGGAATTAGATTGTCTGATTGTTAAATCAGCATTCCATACCAAGTTCTTTTCAGAAACTAAAGAACGCATTTAATTGCAATCTAATGTGCTTTCCCGGGGTTACTTTGATATCTTGCCATCATGCCCACGACAAAGCAGATATCCGGTCTCGTACACAACGTTGCATACATAAGGCTTCCTACGTCCGAAACGTACGGAACGTCTTTCATGTCATCTATCTCCACTTGCGTCTTAGGGCATATTTCTTTGGATAGATGGATTCCGTGCCTACAAGGTACAAAACCTTTCTTGGAATCATGCACGCTGATATGCTTCAAAACAGTGGCTTTGTATGAAACTTGCGATAAGCCCAACATCTTCCTCTTGCGATCTCGAGTGAACTTGATCCCAAGGATGTGACCGACTTTTCCCTAAGTCCTTCATATCAAACTGATTTGACAGCCATACCCTTACGTCTGACAATACCTTTACATTGTTTCCAATGAGCAGAATACCGTCTACGTATAATACTAAGAATACCACCGCAGTTCCGTCACACCTTTTATACACACAACTTTCGAACTTGTTTTGATCACAAACCCATAAGACTTAATAACTTGATCAAAACACTGGTTCCAAGTACGCGACGCTTGCTTAAGTCCATAAAATGGATCTCTTAAGCTTGCATACGAGGTGCTCTTGGCCTTTTTCAATGAAACCTTTGGGTTGTTGCATATAGATCCCATCAAGACTTCCGTTAAGGAAAGCTGTCTTGACATCCATTTGTCAGATCTCGTAATCTAAGTGCGCAGCGATCGACAAGAGAATACGGATGGACTTAAGCATAGCTACAGGCCACAGGCCACAAGCCTTGCTTTGAAGGTCTCTACCCTTCCGTCCGGTCATCTTTTCCTCTTGTACACCCACTTGCATCCAATAGGTTCTACCCCATTAGGTGGATCAACCAACTCCCACACTTGATTATAATCCATCGAACCCACCTCGGTTTCCATTGCGGTTTGCCACACTTCCGCGTCTTTGTCTTGGATTGCCTCGTCGTACGTTCATGGGTCTGATTCATCGCCGGGAATCAAATCCGAAGATTCTCCAATTCCCATGAATCTCTCGGGTTGCCTTGCAATCCTCCCACTACGACGGGGTTCCGGTTGTGAAGGTATGACGTGTGGTATATCATCTTGTATACTTGGTATAGGAGTTTGCCCTCTTAACTCGTCTAAGGTAATCTCACTTCTGGGCTTTCTTTTGTTCATATAGTCTTTCTCCAAGAATTTAAAGTGCGAACTAATCACGGTCTTTTAATCCTTGAGACTATAGAACATACACCCTTTCGTTCCCATGGGATATCCTATAAACAACCTTAATTCTGAACATGGATCCAATTTACCGGCTTCCTTGTCTAGCACGCATGCCGGGCAACCCCAAATCTGCAAGTGTCTTAGACTGGGCTTGCGCCCCGGTCCACAATTCCATTGGGGTTTTAGGAACCGATTTGGATGGCACCAAGTTCAGAATATAAGTCATTGTTTCCAAGGCGTTACCCCAAAACGACTTGGGTAAATCTGAATAACTCATCATGGAGCTGACTATTTCTAAAAGAGTCTGGCTCCTTCGTTCTGCCACACCGTTCTATTGAGGGGTTCCCGATGTGGTCAACAGGGATACAATCCCTTCTTCCGATAGGTAGTTCAAGAATTCATTGCTAAGGTATTCGCCTCCACGAACAAATCGTAGAGACTTGATACTTTTTTCCCTATGCATCATAAGGTAGATGTATCCGTATCTTGAGTAATCATCAAATTACTCATACCTCTTCTTGCTATGATCGTCATTGAACCACTCATATCGGTATGAACGAGTTCTAACACTTCCGTAGTTCTATTCCCCTTGGCTCCAAATGCCCTCTTGGTCATTTTACCCTCTAAACAGGATTCACAAGTTGGAAACGGTTCGACTTGGAATAATTCCAAGGATCCGTCTTTCACCAATTTCTCTATCCACTTTAGATTAATATGACCTAGTCTAAGATGCCATAGAAGTGTTTTGTTCATCTCCGAAGAACGCTTTCTTTTATTACTCGAAATAATCGATGTGTTATTAGATTCAATTTTGTGAGTGGTGTGCCCAAAAAATGGTATAAAGATCATCCATTAAAGTTCCGGAACGGATAAACTCATCGTTTCAAGCAATAATAACATCCTTATTAAAAGAAACTGAGTATCTATTCAAACAGTTTAGAAACTGAAGGTTGAGTTCTTTCTAAACTAGGAACATGAGGAACGTCTCTCAAGACCATAACTCTATCTTCACAAGATAGGCGCACTTCTCCCACTGCTTCAGCTGCCACTCTC
Source organism: Ballota nigra (assembly GCA_947034835.1). NCBI lineage: Eukaryota > Viridiplantae > Streptophyta > Magnoliopsida > Lamiales > Lamiaceae > Ballota > Ballota nigra. The sequence continues at coordinate 32,921,364 of OX344721.1, forward strand.
GTAGCATTGCCCGATGTGATGGGGATCTCACTTCCGTTAAGTCGTCGGGTTAGCTTAAACCCATGAAACAAATGTGATCAGTAGCTCTCGTATCCACTATCCACGAATAGACAGCATACGCCACTTCACAAGTTTCGACGACTAAGGTATGTGAATTACCTAACTTTCCTAGCCTCTTAGGCTTGGAACAGGCAGACCTCCATTGTCCTCTCTCACCGCAACTAAAACACTTCCCCTTCGATGCTTGCCTTTGCATTTGCCTTTCGCAACAATTGGATTTGCTTGGATCCGGCCTTTGGTTCTCTTCCTCTTTTTCCCTCCCTTGGGACCAAAAGAGGTAGACGAACCATTAGCCACCATAGCACTAGACTGGTGCTCCATTATCACCTCCACCAAAACTAAAGCTTGCAAGAGCTCGGGCAAATGACTTGTCCGTTCATTCATCTGACAGTTCAGATAAAACTACTCAAAGCTTCTCGGTAGGGAATGGTATATGAAATCAATCAAAATCCGCACCAAGTACTTCCAACTTGTTAAGGTATGCCATTATCTCGAGAACGTGCTCCCTCACGGGCGTTCCTTCCACCATTTCCAACTTGACCGAGTCATGTTTGGTGAACTGATTAGTCATGGGATTCTGATGTGAAAACATCTCTTCAAGGTGTTCCATGATTTCAACAGCGGATACAATGTCTTCATGAACGCGCCTCAAATTCTCAGACAGAAATGTCAAGATGATGCACTTCATTCATTGTCACGCTTCCGATCATAAACTGCCTCTTCCCATTGCTTGACTTATCATTAGGCTTGCCGGGTATATTAACATAAATAACCCAATTATGTTTTCGTGCAGTAAGGACAAACTTTTAAAAAAAAATTCCAATCGATATAATTCTCTCCAAAAAGTTTATTAACTTTAAGTATATTAAACAGTGGATCAAAAGGTTGCGAGTGAGAATAAAACATACATTCATATCAATATCTAAAAAAAATATGAAATTATCACATAATTCGATCACATCAATTATATTGAAACCTTAAAACAATATAATCATGCATCAGCCAACATCTCGAAACAATTTAAATGCGCCACGAGGGGTGGTCTATACATTTAAATACATTCAAGCGGATCACAAACTTAAAAGTTACAAATCCTTAATTCAAAATTAATAGTTGGCTCCCACTTTGACCACATAGAAATTGACAGGGACTCCGAGGGGAGTAAGTTAATATCAATTTCCTATGCCTAAGTAATAACCATAATTAAATACAGGATTATTATTTCGCTTTGAGCAAGCCACTCGTGGTGAGGGTCAATACCGCCACTAGTAATAATCCACAATCATCCTTTCGGAATTTATTCATGTGAAATCCGTTCTTTTGGCCGATCCGAGGGGGAAATGTATTCCAAAAGAACTTCACAAATAAATAAATTATGGAGGCCAAAATAATCCAATTTTAATATCCGGAATAAAATTGCGATTATAAAAACATACTTAGTAATTTTCGAAAGTAAGGTTTTTCTTGGACAATTAAATTCATGCAAACACATATTAACAAATAATAAAAATTGCACGAAATAAAACATCCATCAAAACAAAATTAAACACATTGGAGCACTCAATTCCAATTGTCACGGTTTAATTTCTTCACGTCTTGATGCGAAAAATCGTCCTTGTTGCTTTCCGACGTTCGTCTCGACGTGCTCCCACTCGAACAGCAACACTTCTTCAAAAACAGCATCGTTTGGGGTTCGGGACGACGTTTAAAATCACACGAAAAAAAAACACAAACCGAAAAAATTCCACGGCCTGAGATACAGCGCGCGTCGGCCCACGAAGTGGGCCCGCGCGCTTCCCGGCCCGAGAAGCGCTGGAAAAATGCCCGAGGCGCTCCGAAGCGCAGCCCCGAGGCGCACCCGAGGCGCACCCGAGGCGCTGCACGGAGGTGCGCCGAGGCGCACCCGAGGCGCCCCGAGGCGCTGCAGGCCCTCGCCGAGGCGCGCGCGCGCTGTGCGCGCGGCGCCGTGCACCCCCGTGCCACGTTTTTTCGCCGTTCGTACCCGTTTTCTTCACCCCTTGCATGATTTTACCTCCATAGACGCGCCACGCTTGCATGCGTCGTCCGGGTACGCCGTTTTTAATTTTTCGTTCTTCGTCACGATCCGGTTACAATTTATTTTTACAAAAAAAATAAATACTAGATCTAGACTAGTCTATTACAATGATCGAATCAAAATAAAACAACTAATCTACTCGTGGATTTTCTCACGAGAAAAACGAATTCGAACGAATCGAATTAAAAACAATTAATTTACACGCATGAAATTAACAACATTAAAAACCATGACAATTGGATACCTGCAAAAAAGATCTAACAATTCTACTATCCAATTTCAATTTTAATGTTCAACAATTTAAATTCCAATTTAAAATTCAGAGCCCGAAACCGTGGCTCTGATACCAGTTGTTGGGAAAATAAGGGTGCCCGGAATCTATTCGGGATGAATTTTAAATACGAATTTAAATACAATTATTACTAGCATGAATTAATCCTAATTAATTCAAATAATAATTCCAACAACTAATTATCATCATGCATGTTAAATTAATTTCACATATTTAACTAGGCGGAATTAAACAAGTAAATATGCGATTAACGTACCTCTCGTAGTAATGGCCTTTGGATATACGGGACACTTGTAATCTCGCTCTATCAACCCAAAGCCTTCTCAAGTATTTCCCTTTTCACCTCACTTGATCGCCGGTGGGAGACGCTTTCAAGTAATTTAATAACTAAGGAAAAAGAAAAATATCTATGCTTCTTGATTTTTCCAACACATGGAATTATGTACTTGGAGATGAAATAATCATCTCCTATTTATAGAGGATAGGGGCCGAAAATTATAGGAATATTATGGGCTTGGAGAAAATCTTTTCTTAGACTCTAAGAAATCTTGAATATATCTCATATATTCTTTTCTCCAAAATAAAATATTCCACAAAAATCTCAATCTCTCTTATAAACTTGAATTTTCGAAAATAATGAGAATAAGAATCCAAGATTTGGATCTTCTTGAATATATGAGATAATCTTGTATTCCAAGAATACTTATCCTCCATAATATCTTTTCAAGAAAATCAACAAAATCTTTTCTTATTCTTCATATGCAATTTTCGAATTATTCATGAAAAAATCAGCATGATATATTCTTTTATTTTAATCACCTTATCATTATTGGGCTACTTGAGGGGCCTTAAGGAGAATTAAGATTGGACCTCCTAATGGACTTCTGAATTTCAATATTGAGCCCCAATATAATTCAGCCCATTAATATTAATTATTACCACTAATAAATTAATATTGCACTATCCATCTTAATCCATATTACGATAATATGGGCTCCCGGTTATTATTTCCCGCGTTTAAGATTAACAAGTCCATTAATTAATTAAGCTTCTGAATAGCTCTAAATTAATTAACATCTTTCACCTTGGAGTAAAGACAGCTCAACATTATTATTCGTACCGAAGAAACTAATTCTTCACTTGCAAGATTTGGTACAATAAAACTTCTGAGCCCACCAAGGGGACTATTCACACGAGCCGTACTCGCACGCGTTTCTCCGTATTAAATCTTAGCAACCGTCGTATGATTAATATTACTGCCCAAGATACAAAGTTCGAAGTCACAATGATTCTCACCCAACATGAATCAAAGCAGTAACTACTAAGCACACACGGTCCTATTTAAGTGACGGAGATTAAGAAATCAACAACCACTGAGGTCTAATTCTTCACCTTTCAGAACAGAAGAATTTCTCCTCGCTGTAGGACCTCTTCAACACATACTAAATGTGCTAGTGCAATCTCTTGGTCAAGACAGACCAATCTGAGCCTTACACATTGACCTTTCACGGCGGATTGTTCAATTCCACCTGGGTCGTGAAAATGTACGTTTAGTTACAAGTAAACTGTTAATGTCGTCTTCCGTGATCGGGTATCACCACATTAACTACTTTGTAACACGTACTATATATTGAACGGTTTGCAAGTAAACTGTTAATATCGTCTTCCGTGATCGGGTATCACCACATTAACTACTTTGTAACACGTACTATATATTGAACGGTTTGCAATAGAAATTCAACATTCAATCATAACTAAAGCAAATGCGATAAACGAATTATTCCCATAAACGAGTGTTTGATACACGAGTTATACAAAGTAAAAGCATACTTTCACGTATAACTCCAACAAATATGAGTCAAAATAAATCATATTGCACGAATATCTATATCAGTGCAATATTACATACAAGCAGGCCCATGCTTATGATGAGGCCGACGAGTCGGTCGACTCAGGCCCAAAAATTTTATGAATTTTTAGGGGCCCAAAATTATGTATGTGTGTGTATATATATATATACACAAAATTATATCAAACAAGTGTATAATCTAAAAATTTAAGAGTTTATTCACTTTTTAAGGTTCACATTTTGATTGATCTTGAAGCGGCTTAAATTCTTATATTCAGTTTCTGCTTGAAACTAGAGTCATATACTTATATTAATAAGTTCTCATTGTATATATAATCCTATTTTTAGTTATTGAGTTGAGAGACACCGTCATAACTTATTAACTTATATAAGTTCTTAAATTTAATTTAATGGTTTTTAAAATTTTATAATTAACTAATATCATAACTGTTGGGGAAATCGGGGTGCCCGAATCTATTCGAGATGAAATTTAAATACGAACCCAAATCTAATTATTACTAGCATGAATTAATCCTAAATTAATTTAAATAATAATTAATACAACAACGAAATAACATGCATATGAATATAATCACGTAAAATTATATGGCGGAAAAACTAAGAATTTCACGTAAAACGTACCTCTTGAAGCGACGTCCGACCGAGATAAATGGGACAAGCGTAACGATCCTATCAACCGTAAAAACCTTCTCAAGTTTTCCTCTTCACCTTATTCGTTCGCCGGTGGGAAGCGCTTACGAACAATTTAAAATAATAAGGAAGAAAGAAAATATTTATTGCTCTTGATTTTTCCAACTCAAAAAATTATGTATTTGGGGATGAAAAAATCATCCCCTATTTATAATAGGTGGTGGCCGAATTTTTGGCCTAGTAGTATTAGGAGAAAATCTTTTTCATAGCCTCTAAGAAATCTTGAATATATCCCATATATTATTAACTTGAACGCAAAATACTAGCTTGACTAGTAGTTACCCCACAAGAGTATGGGATCATTGTAGTATGGGCGAGTATAGAGACCAAGTAGTATCGAACCAGAGGGAAAATGTGTATGCGAATAGATCCCTGGAGATGTGTGTCTCGTAGCTAATATGAATGTATGTTCTGGGATTGAAAATTGTAATAAACTACTCTATATTCTACTATTCTTATGCTAATAATTAAATCAAACTAAATAATTTAGGGTTTTAATAAAATATGAGATGATGATGCTCAGGATAGGAATCCCTACATATACTAACGGAGCTAGTACGATAACTAAAATAACCGTGATGTGCAAGTATTAATCCTAAGTATACTAAAACTAGGGAATCAACTTCCCTAATCTAGCACCAGATTGAAAGACTAAAAGCGCAAGAATTAACCCTAATACTTCGTTATATCAACCTACTTCACAACCCACTATACAAGTTATATGGATTATGCTTAATTAATGAGATCCTTATTTACCCAAGGTGATACGGTTGTCCTCCCTAGATAAACCGGTAGATTATAAACTCCTTCTATGACCCTATCGTTAAGTATATTTATTATCAAAGAGCGATAAGATCGTCCTCTCTCTAATAATTTTCGTACTCAATTTCAAGATAATTTTAGGGTTTATTTTAAGAATTCAATTAATTAAGAGAACTAGCACTAAACATCACGAGTTATTCTAATTATGTACCAACATCCTACTTCTACGAGTTCATCCTACCCCAAGCATGCAAGGATTCTAGCCTAACATGGTTGATTGAATAACGAAAGCAATAACAAGAACAATAAACATATACATAATTGAATTAACAAAAGAATTGAAAAGTATAAACAAAAGAATAACTCAAAATCTCAATATAAATCTGGAAAAATTAGGCTTTATAAGTCTAAAAGATTCAAGAAAGAAATAACTAAACTAAAAAAGGTTCAAAAGAAATAATTAAACTATGAATACGTAAGCTAAAACCTCGATTACAAAGTGTAAAACTCTTCAATCCTCCTTCCCAAGCTCTCTATTTCGAAAAACGAGTGTACATATGTGTTCATCTCTAAAAATATGCTTGGAAGGGGTATTTATAGGTAACGGGCCAGTTTGGGGTGATTTGGGCCGAATTTGCATCAAAATAGGACTCAAGCTCCACAAGGTCGAGTGCCTTCTCGCTGTTGTACACATGTTTGTAAAATCTTCATATCTTCTCAACCGGGAGTCCGTTTTGGCCTATTCAAAGTCCTACGAACTCCTCTTTTCACCCTGTATCTGAATATGAATACCAAAGAGATAAATTGATGAGTTTTTGAAAATGATGCTCAAATGATTCCAAACACTCATAAAAAAACACACAAAACATAGGCAAATCGGGCTACAAAACATAACAATTTCACGCCTAATCAACCCCCCCCCCCAAACTTACCATATTGCTTGTCCTCAAGAAATGAAATAATAAGTCAAGTGAAATTTTTAAGAATGAATTAAAAAACTAAATCATGCAAGCAATAGAGCTCAAGCTTCAAAGATCGATCACTTACACACTAACTCACCCCATTCATCATACTCATGCATAAACAATAAGAACCACCAAAATCAAACATGGATGTGCTCTCGATGATGTGTTTCACTCCCTCACAAGTGTTTAGCAAAATTTAGGGACTCACTCAATCAATCAATCACACATATAAGCTGTCATAGGCTTGTAAGCACTCTCAACTTCAACCATACTCTAGAATCCATGCCGAATAAAAAAGGACTTTATCAAGGTTGTAACGTAGGCTCTTTGGACAGGTGGGGAAACTATATGGGATAAGTGACTCAAGTGAATGGAGAATAGAAAATCAAACTTATGTATTTCGAGACGAGGAACAGATACTTCAAACATCTTCATGCAATACACTTTTCAATTCCACTACTCTCAACACTTCATTTTTTTTTTCTAACTCTCTTCACTTTTTCAATCACTTCACTTTTTTTTCTTTCACACATACATGAGTTCATATTACTTTTGCACATTCTCAAAATTTTATTCTTCCCCACAACTCACAATCTCATTACACATTCTTCTCAAATACGCTCAAGCATTAATAATTCTCCTTTCACAACTCCACTCGTCCATTTTCTCATTCACAACTTTTCCTATTCTCCATTCAAATTGGACAAAAAGAGTTTAAGAATTTGGTTAAGTTTAAATGTGCTGGCAAATAAAATAGGCTAAGTCTCAAACAGGCTATCAAGGGATAAATGTCATTGGTAGGGAAAATTTGGCTAAGTGACTCAATCAAATCAAAGATGGTCTAATATCACTTTCGGCATTTCAAACTAGACACAATCAAGAAGCGAGAGCACCCACAAGTTCTAGCATCCTCTAAGGTGATGATCCACTTACAAACGAAGAGATCAACATAATGAATTTCAATCTCTAAAAGCTCAAGTCTCACAGCTTTCACATCCATGCTAGTCCTAGTGAATTCTCACTTTTATCACACAAGTATTCAAAATGAAAGTTCGTAAGTATACGAGTTCCCTCTCAAATCAACTCTAACTCTTACACTCACACAATTCAGACTTTAAATCAACTTCACAACTCACCAACTCATACTCACACTTAAAGATAACAATCACCAAGCATAAGAGAATTGATAGGCATGAAATATATAGTAGCTCATCAAAGCAATATCAGCTCAAGGAGCATCTCAAGGCACAATATATAACCTAACTCAACTCAAAGAGAGGGTGTGCGCCTGTGCAATGTCAAATAAACCACTCAAGTGCGTCGATGCATATGTATACCATAAAATATATAAATACTTCACCCTCCCCAAACTTCAACCTTGTGAAGCGGTCTAAGATTAGGGTTGTGGGTTACCTAATACGCATAATCCCCTTTGCACTTGGTAATGTAGCACACTCCCTTGCTTGAGTTCCTCCATTTTGAATAACTCTATGATACCTTTACTTCCTCGTAACAAGCCTACAAGCAACTCACTCAAAAACGAGGTTAAAAAATACGACTCAAAACAACACCCTAATAACTAAAAACACTCAAAAGCAAATAAAAGTGGGTTGCCTCCCACTCAGTGCTATTTTTAAGGTCCTAATGCCGGACCAAGCTCAAAGGAGTTTATGGGACATGATACTCAAATTTACCTCTCTTACTCTCATAAGAGTGGTGGTTGAATTCCTTTACTTGATGCCCCTTCATCATGAGTTCCTTTGCTTCCTTCTCAACCTCAAGGCATCCACTACTAAATATTTTTTTCACCTCTGGTGGTAGTGTCAACTTCTTCTTAGCTCTATCTGGAGGAGTCTTACTAAGTAATTTCTTGAGTTTGGACTTTTTCTTCTCAACTCCTCCTTTCTCTTCTCCTTTGGCCACAACTACCTTTTTCAATTTCGAACTCTCTTCCTCCATTGGGTACTACATGGCTTCGTATAGGGAAATCTTCACCTCTTGATCATCAACTTTCAATGTGATCTTCCCATTCGCCACATCTAACACCATTCCAGCCGTGGCTGAGAAAGGCCTTCCCAAGATTAAAGGAACGCGCTCATCCTCCTCCATGTCATGCACCACAAAATCAGCTAAAAAATATGATCTCCAACTTTAACAAGGACGTCTTCAACCACACATTGAGTTCGAGTAATAGACCGGTCGGCTAGTTGAAGCGTCATCATTATCGACTGAAGTTCTCCGCCATCCAGCTTCTTGAATAATGACAATGGCATTAGATTAATACTCGCTCCAAGATCGCACAACGATCCCTTCTTGACTCCATTCCCGATATCACATAAGATCGTGAAGCTACCGGGATCCTTCAATTTCGGGGAAAGCGCTTTGTGCACTAATGCACTCACCTCATGGTTCAGCTGCACCTACTTGGGCTCATCAACTCTCCTCCTCTTAACTATCAAGTCCTTCAGGAACTTGACATAATTAGACATTTATTCCAAAGCATCATAAAAAGGTATGTTAATATGCAACTTTTAAAAACATCAAGGAACTTGGCAAATTTTTCATCTAATTTCTTCTTCATGAACCGCAGCGGATATGGGACGGGTATCATAGATTTTGGTACCCCTCATTCGTCTCGCTGGTCTCTTTCACGTTCTTCCTTGCTTCTCTTGCCTTTTCCACTTTGGAACTCTCTCAAACTCCTCAATATTTTCCTCCTCAAGGTCTTTCCCCTTCTGGGACTCATCCATATCACCTCCATCTCAACTTCTACCTCAACTATCTCACCTCCATCTTTCTTATGTTCTTGTCCCTCCATCTCAATCTCTCCCTCAAGCTTCTCTGAATCAACAGGCATTTGATGGCTCTCATACTTGGTCCCACTTCTCAACTCAATAGCTTTGCATTGCTCTTTGGGTTCGTCTCGGGCATTGAGGGATATTTACCCGGCTCTCTCGTTTGGGACTTTGCAATCGGCTAAGTTGATACTCTATAGAAGTAAACCAGCAATTGTTTTCCTGCTGGGCTCTATTCAGATCCAAGTCTCTCTTTTGGAGTTCTTGATCACGCTGATCGCCCTTCTTATGCAATTCCTTCACATCATACTCCAATGAAGACAATCTCTTACTCCATTCTTCCACCTTCTGAAGGATTGCTCGCAACATCTCTTCAGTCGAGGCACCTCCTTCACCACCTGGGGGCTTCGATCCTGGATCTACTTCGGAAGGTACAGTGATTCCTGCCTTAGGATTGGCATATGAGAAATTCTCGTTCTTCCTCCTTTGGTTCTGAGGAGACTGCTGGCCTCCTTGATAGTCTTAGTTGTTTCTCCACTGATTTTGAGGAGGTTGTGGTCCTGGTGGTACAAACGGTTGACCGTAGAGATGTCTTCCCTGCTGGTTTCCACCTTGTTGGTATCCGCCTTGATTGTAATTATGTCTCCCCATATAGTTGACCTCTTCTTGCTGGCTCGCTGGTTGGTCCACTTTCTCACTTATCACATTATTCTGACCACTCAAACTCTGGCCGACCTCCAAGTTACTTATCTTCTCCATCATCGCCATCAACAACTTTCTAGTACCCTCACTCTCATTCATCTGATAAGCTCGCTAAACTTCTTGTGCCTCATTCCATTGCCCCGCATTCTTGACAATGTTGTCAACTATCACTCTACATCGAGCTGCACCACAGTTCAGAAATGCTCCACTAGCACATGCATCAAGGTGGTCTTGACTTGCCTTGCTGGCTCCACAGTAGAAATAAGCCATGATGTCACCTTCATTGTACCCGTGCTGTGGGCACTCAATGAGCATATTATAGTATTTCTCCCAAGCTTGACGTAAGTCCTCTCCTGGCTTCTGCTTGAAAGACGAGATCTCTAGCCTTACTTTGATTGTTCTAGAAGGAGGATAGAATCGCTCGAGGAACAGACGCTCGAGCTCGGCCCATGTGGTTATACCTCCCCGTGGGAGCGTGTTATCATAACACTCCTTCGCAATTCCAGTTAAAGAGAACTGGAACAACCTGAGCCTCTTGGCATCTTCAGACATGCCATTATGGTATGGGTTATTGTGTTGGTAGACATGGTTGTTAAATGGGTTATTTGGGTTTTGTGGGTTTTGGTTGATGACTTGATTCTTGTTTGTTGCGGGATTGTTTTGGTTATGTGGGTTTGGGTTTTGGTTGGTTCATTCCACTTGGGGTGCTAGCTTTGGACTATTAACTCCCTCAGTTCCCTCATCCCTCTTCACATTCTGATTAAGCCCTTCTTTCTCAAGACCCAAATCTCAGCTTAAATCCAATTTCATATCATCACCTCCTGTGGAATTCATCCTTCTCTGGAAGGCTCGATTCCTTCTGGCTATAGTCTCAGGGTCTAACTTTATTCGATATTTGCTCATTTCTCCTTTTGTGCGTGTTTTCATCTACCTGAGTACTCAACAAGAAAGATCAAACATACCAAACTACAACTAATAAAAAAGAAAATAAACTATCTCCAAGTCCTACTCAATGGACATACATCGTCTTCCCCGACAACGGCGCCATTAACTTGAACGCAAAATACTAGCTTGACCAGTAGTTACCCCACAAGAGTATGTGATTATTGTAGTATGGGCGAGTATAGGGACCAAGTAGTATCGAACCCAAGGAAAAGTGTGTATACGAATAGATCCCTGGAGATGTGTGTCTCGTAGCTAATATGAATGTATGTTCTGGGATTAAAAATTGTAATAAACTACTCTATATTCTACTATTCTTATGCTAATAATTAAATCAAACTAAATAACTTGGGGTTTTAATAAAATATGAGATGATGATGCTCAGGATAGGAATCCCTACGTATACTAACGGAGCTAGTACGATAACCAAAATAATCGTGATGTTCAAGTATTAATCCTAAGTGTACTAAAACTAGGCAATCAACTTCCCTAATCTAGCATCAGATTGAAAGACTAAAAGCTCAAGAATTAACCCTAATACTTCGTCATATCAACCTAGTTCACAACCCACTAAACAAGTTATATGGATTATGCTTAATTAATGAGACCATTATTTACCCAAGGTGATACAGTCGTCCTCTCTAGATAAACCGGTAGATTATAAACCCCTTCTATGACCCTATTGTTAAATCTACTCATTATCAAAGAGTGATAAGATCGTCCTCTCTCTAATAATTTTAGTACTTAATTCCAAGATAATTCTAGGGTTTATTTTAAGAATTCAAGTAATTAAGAGAACTAGCACTAAACATCACGAGTTATCCTAATTATGTACCAACATCCTACTTCTACGAGTTCATCCTACCCCAAGCATGCAAGGATTCTAGCCTAACATGGTTGATTGAAAAACGAAAGCAATAACAAGAACAATAAACATATGCATAATTGAATTAACAAAAGAATTGAAAAGCATAAACAAAAGAATAACTCAAGATCTCAATATAAATCTGGAAAAACTAGGGTTTATAAGTCTAGAAGATTCAAGAAAGAAAGAATTAAACTAAAAGTTTCAAAAGAAATAATTAAGCTATGAATTCGTAAGCTAAAACCTCGATTACAAAGTGTAAAACTCTTCAATCCTCCTTCCCAAGCTCTCTCCTTCGAAAAACGAGTGTAAATATGTGTTCATCTCTAAAAATATGCTTGGCAGGGGTATTTATAGACAACGGGCCATTTTGGGATGATTTGGGCCGAATTTGCATCAAAATAGGACTCAAGCTCCACAAGGTCGAGTCCCTAGGACTCGACCACCCCTTGGTCGAGTGTCTTCTTGCTGCTGTACACATGTTCATAAAATCTTCATATCTTCTCAACAGGGAGTCCGTTTTGGCCAATTAAAAGTCCTACGAACTCCTCTTTTCACCCTCTATCTGAATATGAACACCAAAGAGACAAATTGATAAGTTTATGAAAATGATGCTCAAAGAACTCTAAATACTCATAAAAAACACACAAAACATAGGCAAATCGGGCTACAAAACATAACAATTTCACGCCTAATCAACCCCCCCCCCCCAAACTTACCATATTGCTTGTCCTCAAGCAATGAAATAATAAGTCAAGTGAAATTGTTAAGAATGAATTAAAGAACTAAATCATGCAAGCAATAGAGCTCAAGCTTCAAAGATCGATCACTCACACACTAACTCACCCCCTTCATCATACTTATGAATAAACAATAAGAACCACCAAAATCAAACATGGATGTGCTCTAGACGATGTGTTTCACTCCCTCACAAGTGTTTAGCAAAATTAAGGGACTCACTCAATCAATCAATCACAAATATAAGCAGCCATAGGCTTGTAAGCACTCTCAACTTCGACCATACTCTAGAATCCATACCGAATCAAAAAAGACTTTATCAAGGTTGAAACGTAGGCTCTTTGGACAAGTGGGATAACTATATGGGATAAGTGACTCAAGTGAACGGAGAATAGAAAATCAAACTTCGGTATTTCGAGACGAGGAACAGAATACTTCAAACATCTTCATGCAATACACTTTTTAATTCCACTACTCTCAACACATCAATTTTTTGTTCTAACTCTCTTCACTTTTTCAATCACTTCACTTTTTTTTCATTCACACATACATGAGCTCATATTAGTTTTGCTCATTCTCAAATTGTTGTTCTTCCCCACAACTCACAATCTCATTACACCTTCTTCTCAAATACACTCAAACATTAATAATTCTCCGTTCAAAACTCCACTCGTCCCTTTTCTCATTCACAACTTTTCCTATTCTCCACTCAAATTGGACAAATAGAGTTTAAGAATTTGGTTAAGTTTAAATGTGTTAGCAAATAACATAGGCTAAGTCTCAAACGGGCTATCAATGGATAAATGTAATTGGTAAGGAAAATTTGGCTAAGTGACTCAATCAAATCAAAGATGGCCTAATATAACTTTGGGTATTTCAAACTAGACACAATCAAGAAGCGAGAGCACCCACAAGTTCTAGCATCCTCTAAGGTGATGATCCACTCACAAACGAAGAGATCAACATAATGAATTTCAATCTCTAAAAGCTCAAGTCTCACAGCTTTCACATCCATGCTAGTCCTAGTGAATTCTCACTTTTATCACATAAGTATTCAAAATGAAAGTTCGTAAGTATACGAGTTCCCTCTCAAATCAACTCTAACTCCTACACTCACATAATTCAGACTTTAATTCAACTTCATAAATCACCAACTCATACTCACACTCAAAGATAACAATCAACAAGCATAAGAGAATTGATAGGCATGAAATATGTAGTAGCACATCAAAGAAATATCAGCTCAATGAGCATCTCAAGGCACAATATATAACCTAACTCAACTCAAAGAGAGGGTGTGCGCATGTACAATGTCAAATAAACCTCTCATGTGCACCGGTGCATATGTATACCATAAAACATATAAATACTCCACCCCCAAACTTCGACCTTGTTAAGCGGTCTAAGTTTGGGGTTGTGGGTTACCTAATACGCATAATCCCCTTTGCACTTGGTAATGTAGCACACTCCCTTTCTTGAGTTTCTCCCTTTTGAATAACTCCATGATACCTTTACTTCCTCGAGACAAGCCTACAAGCAACTCACTAAAAAACAAGGTTAAAACATATGACTCAAAACAACACCCTAATAACTAAAAACACTCAAAAGAAAATTAAAGTGGTTGCCACCCACTCAGCGCTATTTTTAAGGTCCTAATGTCGGACAGAGCTCAAAGGAGCTTATGGGACATGATACTCAAATTTACCTCCCTTACTCTCATAAGAGTAGTGGTTGAATTCCTTTCCTTGATGCCCCTTCATCATGAGTACCTTTGCTTCCTTCTCAACCTCAAGGCATCCACTACTAAATATTTTTTTCAACCCTGGTGGTAGTGTCAACTTCTTCTTAGCTCTATCTGGAGGAGTCTTACTAAGCAATTTCTTGAGTTTGGCCTTTTTCTTCTCAACTCCTCCATTCTCTTCTCCTTTGGCCACATCTACCCTTTTCAATTCCAAACTCTCTTCCTCCATAGGGTACTTCATTGCCTCGTATAGGGAAATCTTCACCTCTTGATCATCAACTTTCAATGTGATATTTCCATTCGCCACATCTAACATCAATCCGGCCGTTGCTAAGAAAGGCCTTCCCAAGATCAAAGGAACACGCTCATCCTCCTCCATGTCATGCACCACAAAATCAGCTAAAAAAATATGATCTCCAACTTTAACAAGGACGTCTTCAACCACACCTTGAGGTTGAGTAATATATCGGTCGGCTAGTTGAAGCGTCATCATTGTCGACTGAAGTTCTCCGCCACCCAGCTTCTTGAATAATGACAATGGCATTAGATTAATACTCGCTCCAAGATCGCACAACACTCCCTTCTTGACTCCATTCCTAATATCACATAAGATCGTGAAGCTAACGGGATCCTTCAATTTCGAGGGAAGTGCTTTGTGCTCTAATGCACTCACCTCATGGTTCAGCTGCACCAACTTGGGCTCATCAACTCTCCTCCTCTTAGCTATCAAGTCCTTCAGGAACTTGGCATAATTAGGCATCTGTTCCAAAGCATCATAAAAAGGTATGTTAATATGTAACTTTTTAAAAACATCAATGAACTTGACAAATTTTTCATCTAATTTCTTCTTCATGAACCGCTGCGGATATGGGACGGGTATCAAAGATTTGGATATCCCCCATTCGTCTTGCTCGGTCTCTTTCACGTTCTTCCTTGCTTCTCTTGCCTTTTTCACTTTGGAACTCTCTCAAACTCCTCAATCTTTTCCTCCTCAAGGTCTTTGCCCTTTTGGGACTTATCCATATCATCCTCCTCCTCAACTTCTACATCAACTGTCTCACCTCCATCTTTCTTATGTTCTTGTCCCTCCATCTCAATCTCTCCTTCAAGCTTCTCTGAATCAACAGGTATTTGATATTTGGTCCCACTTCTCAACTCAATAGCTTTGCATTGCTCCTTCGGGTTCGTCTCGGGCATTGAAGGATATTTACCCGGCTCTCTCGTTAGGGACTTTGCAATCTGGCTAATTTGATACTCTATAGAAGTAAACCTGCGATTGTTTTCCTGCTGAGCTCTATTCAGGTCCATGTCTCTCTTTTAGAGTTCTTGATCATGTTGAACGCCCTTCTTATGCAATTCCTTCACATCATACTCCAATGAAGACAATCTCTTACTCCCTTCTTCCACCTTCTGGAGGATTGCTCGCAACATCTCTTCAGCCGAGGCACCTCCTTCACCACCTGGGGGCTTCGATCCTGGATCTACTTCGAGAGGTACAGTGATCCCTGCCTTAGGATTAGCATATGAGAAATTCTCGTTCTTCTTCCATTGGTTCTGAGGAGGCTGCTGGCCTCCTTGATAGCCTTGGTTGTTTCTCCACTGATTTTGAGAAGGTTGTGGACCTGGTGGTACAAATGGTTGACCGTAGAGAGGTCTTCCTTGCTGGTTGCCACCTTGTTGGTATCCGCCTTGATTGTAATTAGGTCTCCCCATATAGTTGGCCTCTTCTTGCTGGCTCGCTGGTTGGTCCACTTTCTCACTCATCACAATATTCTGACCACTCAAACTCTGGCCGACCTCCAAGTTACTTATCTTCTCCATCATCGCAATCAACAACTTTCTAGTACCCTCACTCTCATCCATCTGATAAGCTCACTGAAATTCTTGTGCCTCATTCCATTGCCCCGTATTCTTGACAATGTTGTCAACTATCTCTCTACACCTAGTTGCACCACAGTTCATGAATGCTCCACTAGCACATGCATCAAGGTGGTCTTGACCTGCCTTGTTGGCTCCACAGTAGAAATAAGCCATGATGTCACCTTCATTGTACCTGTGCTGCGGGCACTCAATGAGCATATTATAGTATCTCTTCCAAGCTTGACGTAAGTCCTCTCCTGGCTTCTGCTTGAAAGATAAGATCTCTAGCCTTACTTTGATTGTTCTAGAAGGAGGATAGAATCGCTCGAGGAATACACGCTCGAGCTCAGCCCATGTGGTTACACCTCCCCGTGGGAGCGTGTTATCATACCACTCATTCGTGATTCATGTTAAAGAGAACTGGAACAACCTGAGCCTCTTGGCATCTTCAGACATGCCGTTATGGTTGAAAGTTGAGGCAATCATCAGAAAATTCCTCAAGTGAGTATGAGGATTATCCTTTCCGACCTCCCCCTTAAATTGGTTCTCGACTAGCATCTTCAGGATCCCTGGGGAGATAGAAAAGTTGCTTGCCTCCACTGGTGGCAATGCTACACCATCATAATACTGTTGCGGTTGCACAACAAACCTTCATCTGTTTGCCATAACAGGATAAGCGTTCTGAGGAACGTACTGTGGGTAAACTGGTGGTAGAAGTATATGAGGGATAGGAGGTTGGTTATAAGTAAGGTGTGGAGGGTAGTATGGTGGGTATGGGTATGGATGGTATGGGTTATTGTGTTGGTAGACATGGTTGTTAAATGGGTTGTTTGGGTTTTGTGGGTTTTGGTTGATGACTTGATTCTGATTTGGTGCGAATTTGTTTTGGTTATGTGGGTTTGGGTTTTAGTTGGTTCCTTCCCCTTGGGGTGTTAGCTTTGGACTATTGACTCCCTCAGTTCCCTCAACCCTCTTCACATTCTGATTAAGCCCTTCTGTCTCAAGACCCAAATCTCCGCTTAAATCCAAATTCATATCATCACCTCCTGTGGTATTCATCCTTCTCTGGAAGGCTCGATTCCTTCTGGCTATAGTCTCAGGGTCTAACTTTATTCGATCTTTGCTCGTTCATCATTTGAGCGTGTTTTCATATACCTGAGTACTCAACAAGAAATATCAAACGCACCAGACTACAACTAATAAAACAGAAAATAAAAAACCTCATTACTAACTACTAAACTATCTCCAAGTCCTACTCAATGGACATACATCGCCTTCCCCGGCAACAGCGCCATTAACATGAACGCAAAATACTAGTTTGACTAGTAGTTACCCCACAAGAGTATGAGATCACTGTAGTATGAGCGAGTATAGGGACCAAGTAGTATCGAACCCAAGGGAAAGTGTGTATGCGAATAGATCCCTGGAGATGTGTGTCTCATAGCTAATATGAATGTATGTTCTCGAATTGAAAATTGTAATAAACTACTCTATATTCTACTATTCTTATGCTAATAATTAAATCACACTAAATAACTTGGGGTTTTAATAAAACATGAGATGATGATGCTCAGGATAGGAAGCCCTACGTATACTAACGGAGCTAGTATGATAACTAAAATAACCGTGATGTGCAAGTATTAATCCTAAATGTACTAAAACTAGGCAATCAACTTCCCTAATCTAGCACCAGATTGAAAGACTAAAAGCTCAAGAATTAACCCTAATACTTCGTCATATCAACCTACTTCACAACCCATTATGCTTAATTAATGAGACCCTTATTTACCCAAGGTGATACGGTCATCCTTCCTAGATAAACCGGTAGATTATAAACCCCTTCTATGACCCTATCGTTAAGTCTACTTATTATCAAAGAGTGATAAGATCGTCCTCTCCCTAATAATTTTCGTACTCAATTCCAAGATATTTCTAGGGATTTATTTTAAGAATTCAATTAATTAAGAGAACTAGCACTAAACATCACGAGTTATCCTAATTATGTACCAACATCCTACTTCTACGAGTTCATCCTACCCCAAGCATGCAAGGATTCTAGCCTAACATGGTTGATTGAATAACAAAAGCAATAACAAGAACAATAAACATATGCATAATTGAATTAACAAAAGAATTGAAAAGCATAAACAAAAGAATAACTCAAAATCTCAATATAAATTTGGAAAAACTAGGGTTTATAAGTCTAAAAGATTCAAGAAAGAAAGAATTAAATTAAAAGGTTTAAAAGAAATAATTAAACTATGAATTCGTAAGCTAAAACCTCGATTACAAAGTGTAAAACTCTTCAATCCTCCTTCCCAAGCTCTCTCCTTCGAAAAACGAGTGTAAATATGTGTTCATCTCTAAAAATATGCTTGGAAGGGGTATTTATAGGCAACAGGCCGTTTTGGGGTGATTTAGGCCGAATTTGCCTCAAAATAGGACTCAAGCTCCACAAGGTCGAGTCCCTAGGACTCGACCACCCCTTGGTCGAGTGCCTTCTTACTGTTGTACACATGTTCGTAAAATCTTCATATCTTCTCAACCGGGAGTCCGTTTTGGCCGATTCAAAGTCTTACGAACTCCTCTTTTCACCCTCTATATGACTATGAACACCAAAAAGACAACTTGACGAGTTTATGAAAATGATGCTCAAATGGCTCTAAACACTCATAAAAAACACACAAAACATAGGCAAATCGGGCTACAAAACATAACAATTTCACGCCTAATCAATTATTTTCTCCATAATAAAATACTAAACAAAAATCTCACCCTTCTATTATAAGCTTATTTTCGAAAATATTAGGGAGATTATCCAAGATTTTGATCTTCTTGAATTTATGAGATAATCTTGTATTCCAAAAATACATATCTTCCATAATATCTTTCCAAGAAAATCAACAAAATCTTATCTCTCCTAAAATACTAATTTTCGAAATTAATATGAAAAAATCAGCAATAATTATTTTCTTTTATTTTAATCACCTTATTATTAACAGACTGCTTATTTGGGCTACTTGAGGTGCCTTTATGAGAATTAAGATTGGACCTCCAATGGACTACTGAATTACAATATTGAGCCCCAATATTATTCAGCCCATTAATATTAAGGGAAAATAGAGTTTTTTATCCTGTAAGTTAGGTCACTTTTGATTTTGGTCCTACTAAGTTTTGACTTTATTTCTTCGTCCGATAACTTTCAAAAAAATTATATTTTCGTCCTAAAACCGGCCACATAAGGTCACCCAACCGGTGACGTTGACGTGGCATGGTTTTTTATTTTTTATTTAATTTTATTATGATATATATATTAAATTAAATTAAAATTCATAAAAAAAATTAATTTAAAAATCTAAACCCCTCCCCCAAATGCGTAACAAACAAATGCCCACCAGCGGCGGGGCTGGGATGCTGTGGCGGGGCTGGAATGCGGCGTAGGGTGTTTATTGCTGGGATGCGGCGGCGGGGCGGGCGACGACGACTTCCGAGCATTAATTTCCAATTGCTTCGAAACTCCGGTGAGAATTGCTTCCAATTTCCGGTAACGAAAATCGTGAGACTTCAAGCTTTTCTGGCGTCGATCGAACCTTTAAATTAATTCCAAATTTCGGCGAGATAGCTTCAATTAATTTTGAATTCCAGATTCTAGCGAGATAGCTTCAATTAATTCCGGATTCCGGTGAGATAGCTTTAAAGCACAAATTCGAATCTCCGGCGATGCATTCACTCTTTCGATGAGCATCACAAATGCCGCCTCCCCGCCACTCGATCTCCCCAAACGCAGCGCCGCCACTGTAATCTCTCAGATTTCCTCTCTATTTCAATCGACTGGAATTCTCTCTTTGTTGGGGGCTAATTACCGTGTATTTTGGAGTGAGCGGTTGGAGTGAGCAACGGCGTGGGTAATCTGGAGTGAGGAGCGGCGGGTGTTTGCTGCTCTGTTGGGGAAGATGGTTGTTTTGGGGGGTGGGGGTGCTGCCGTGTCTGGGGGAGGGGGGTGGGGTGTTTGAGGGGTGGGTTGGGTAATGGGGTATAAAAATTTAAATTAATATTTTGTTTGAATTTTGATTTAATTATAATACATATACTCACATATAAATATTAACTAATCACACACTTCTACGTAGGATATATATATATATATATATATATATATATATATATATATATATATATATATATATATATATATATATCATAATAAAATTTTAAAAAAATTATTCGTGCCACATCAACGTCATCGGTTGAGTGACCTTCTGTATCCGATTTCAGGACGAAAAAATTGATTTTTTGAAAGTTATCGGACAGAAAAATAAAGTCAAAACTTAGTAGGACCAAAACCAAAAGTGACCTAACTTACAAGAAAGAAAACTCTATTTTCCCCTAATATTAATTGGTACCACTAATAAACTAATATTGTACTATCCATCTTAATCCATATTACGATAATGTGGGCTCCCAGTTATTATTTCCCGTGTTTAAGATCATCTAGTCCATTAATTAATTGAGCTTCTAAATAGCTCTAAATTAATTAATATATTTTACCTTGGAGTAGAGACAACTCAACATTATTATTTATACCGAAGAAACTAATTCTTCACTTGCAAGATTTGATACGATAAAACTTCTGAGCCCACCAAAGGGACAAATCAAACGAGTTGTACTCGCACACATTTCTCCATATTAAACCTTAGCAGCAGTCGTATGATTAATATTACTACCCAAAACACAAGGTTTGAAGTCACGACGATTCTCACCCAACATGAATCAAAGCAATAACTATTAATCGCACATGGTCCTATTTAAGTGACGGAGATTAAGAAATTAATAATCACTGAGGTCTAATTCTTCACATTTACAAAATAATTTATCCTCGATGTTGGTCCTCTTCAACACATATTAAATGTGCTAGTGCAATCTCTTGGTCAAGACAGATCAATCTGAAATATAGACATCAACCTTTCGAGGAGGATTTATTCAATTCCACCTAGGTCGTGAATTTGTACGTTTTTAGTTACAAGAAACTCGTTAATGTGATCTTCCGTGATCTGGTATCACCATATTAACTACAATGTAACTCGTACTATAAATAGAATGGGTTGCAATAAACATTTAACATTCATTCATATTTAAAGCAAATGTGATAAAAGAATTATTCGCATAAAATAAAGTATTTAATACATGAGATATACGAAGTAAAAACATACTTTCACGTATAACTCCAACAATCTCCCACTTATACTTAAAGTCTGCTTTTTAGTATACATCATGCAATTCTAGTGTAACTCTACGTGATATCTAATGTCAACCTACACTAATCTAATAATTCCTCCCACTTATACTTAAAGTAGATTGGTAATAGCCTTGACACCCATTCCATCCACATATCTCTCGAATGTACTCTGAGGTAGACCCTTTGTGAATGGATATGATAGGTTGTCGCTCGACGTTATCTTTGCCACCTCTTTCTCTCCTCTCTTAACAATTTCTCGTATAAGATGGTGTTTTCTTTCAATGTGTTTGCTGGCCTTGTGGGCTCTCGGTTCATTTGAATTTGAAACTGCTCCGGCATTATCACAATATACAGTGATTGTGCTGGGCAAATTTAGAACAACGTCCAAGTCCACTAAGAAGTTCTTGAGCCAAACCACTTCTTTCGCTGCTTCATAAGCAGCCACTTATTCGACTTCCATGGTCGAATCTGTGATGCATTTCTGCATATCGCTTCTCTATGTCATGGCTCCTTCTCCCGTGCAAAATACACTACCAGAGGTAGATTTTCTGGAGTCTATGTCCGATTAGAAATTCGAGTCTGTGTATCCCATGGGAATTAGACTGTCTGACAGTAAATCAACATTACATTGCGAGCTCTTTTCAGAAACTACAGAATGCATTTATCTGCAGTCCAATGAACTTTCCCGGTGTTACTTTGATATCTTTCCACCATGCCCACGACAAAGCAGATATCTGGTCTCGTACACAGCATTACATACATAAGGTTTCATACGACCGAAACGTATGGAACGTCTTTCATGTC
Organism: Ballota nigra; assembly: GCA_947034835.1. Classification (NCBI taxonomy): domain Eukaryota; kingdom Viridiplantae; phylum Streptophyta; class Magnoliopsida; order Lamiales; family Lamiaceae; genus Ballota; species Ballota nigra. The sequence continues at coordinate 32,943,742 of OX344721.1, forward strand.
ATCTATCACCACTTGCGTCTTAGGGCATATTTCTTTGGATAGATGGATTCCGTTCCTAGAAGGTACAAAACCTCTCTTGGAATATTGCATGCTGAAACACTTCAAAATAGTATCTATGTATGAAGCTTGCGATAAGCCCAACATCTTTTTCTTGTGATCACGAGTGATCTTGATCCCAAGGATGTGATCGGCTTCCCATAAGTTCTTCATATCAAACTGATTTGACACTCATTCCCTTACGTCTAACAATACATTTACATTGTTTCCAATTAACATAATATCGTCTACGTACAATACTAAGAATACCACCGTAGTCTCATCACACTTTTTATACACACAACTTTCGAACTCGTTTTGATCAAACCCAAAAGACTTAATAACTTGATCAAAATACTGGTTTCAAGTACGTGATGCTTGCTTAAGTCCATAAATGGACCTCTTGAGCTTGCATATGAGATGATCTTGGCCTTTCGCAATAAAACATTCGGTTGTCGTATATAGATATCCGATCCGTCAAGACTTTCATTAAGTAAAGTTGTCTTGACATCTACTTGTCAGATCTCGTAATCTAGATGTGTAGCGATGGACAAGAGAATACGGATGGACTTAAGCATAGCTACAGGCGAAAAGATTTCCTCATAATCGGTCCCTTCTTTCTGAGTATATCCTTTTGCCACTAGCCTAGCCTTGAAGGTTTCAACTCTTTCGTCCAGTCCTCTTTTCCTCTTGTATACCCACTTGCATCCAATGGGTTCTACTCCACTGGGTGGTTCGACCAGCTCCCACACTTGATTATGATCCATTGAACCCATCTTGGCTTCCATTGTCGTTTGCCAAGATTCCGCGTCTCTGTCTTGAATTGTCTCGTTGCATGTCCATGGGTTTGATTCATCTATAGGAATTAAATTTGAATATTCTCCTATTCACATGAATCTCTCGGGTTGTCTAACAAACCTCCCACTACGATGGGGTTCTGGTTGTGAAGGTGTGGCGATTGGTATATCATCTTGTACACATGGTATCGGGGTTTGCCCTCTCAATTCTTCTAAGGTAATCTCACTTCTGGGCTTCCTATTGTTCATATAGTCTTCTTCCAAGAATTTAAAGTGTGTGTTAATTATGGTCTTTTGATCCTTGGAACTATAGAACATACACCCTTTCATTCACATGGGATATCCTATAAATAACCTTAATTCTTAATGTGAATCCAATTTACCGACTTCCTTGTCTAGCACGTATGCCAAACACCCCTAAATTCTCATGTATCTCAACTGGGCTTTTGCTCGGTCTACAATTTTGTCGGGGTTTTAGGTACCGATTTGGATGACACCAAGTTTAGAATGTAAGCCGACGTTTCCAAGGTATTACCCGAAACGACTTGGGTAAATCTGAATAACTCATCATGGATCTGACCATTTCTAAAAGAGTCCGGTTCATTCGTTCCGCTACACTATTATGTTGAGGGGTTCCCGGTGTGGTCAACTGGGATACGATCCCTTTGTCCGATAGGTAGTTAAAGAATTCATCACTGAGGTATTCGCCTCCACAATCTGATCGTAGAAACTTGATACTCCTTACCCTATGCATCATAAGGTAGATGTATCCATATCTCGAGTAATCGTCAACACAGGTGACAAAATACTCATACCCCCTTCTTGCTTTGATCGTCATTGGACCACACATATCAGTATGAATGAGTTCTAATACTTCTGTGGCTTTATTTCCCTTGGCTTCAAATACCCTCTAGGTCATCTTACCCTCTAAACAGGATTTGAAAGTTGGAAGCGGCTCAACTTGAAGAGACTCCAAGGATCCGTCTTTCACCAATTTTTGTATCCGCATTAGATTAATATGACATAATCTAAGATGCCATAGAAGTGTTCCGTTCATATAAAAAAGAAACGCTTCATTTTATTACTCGAAATAGTCGACGTGTTATTAGATTCAATTTGTGAGTGGTGTGCCCAATTAATGGTATAAAGATCATCCAATAATGTTCCAGAACAGATAAACTCATCGTTTTAAGAAATAATAACACCCTTATTAAAAGAAACTGAGTATCTATTCAAAACAGTTTAGAAACTGAAGGTTGAGTTCTTTCTAATACTAGGAACATAAAGAACGTCTCTCAAAACCATAACTCTATGTTCAAAAGATAGACGCACTTCTCCCACTGCTTTAGTTGCCACTTTTGTAGCATTATCCGCTAAATCGCCGAGTTAACTTAAACCCATAAAAATGAAACAAATGTGATCAATGGCTCTTGTATCCACTATCCACGAATGGATAGCACACGTCACTTCACAAGTTTCGATGACTAGGGCGTGTGAATTACCTAACTTTCCTAACCTCTTAGGCTTGGAACAGGTAGACCTTCAATGTCCTTTCTCACCGCAATTGAAGTAACTTCTTTCCACCTCCTTCGCCCTTAGCCTTGGCCATCCCTTTCGCAACAGTTGGGTTTGCTTGGGTCTGACTCTTGGTTCTCTTCCTCTTCTTCCCTCCCTAGGACCGAAAGAGGTAGATGGACCATTAGTCACCATAGCAACAGACTGGTGCCCCATTATCGCCTCCGCTGACACTAAAGCTTGCAAGAGCTCAGGCAACTTATTTGCTCGTTCATTAATTTTATAGTTCAACTGAAACTGCTCAAAGTTTTTCGGTAGAGAATGAAGAATGAAATCAACCTTAGAAGGGAGATCAAACCTCCAACTTGTTGAGGTGAGTCATCATCTAGAGAACGTGACCCCTCACGGGCGTTCCCTCCATCATTTTCTGTGAAAGCATCTTTTGCATGGTGATTTGCCTAGCAGTACGGTTCTGATGTTGAAACATCGCTTCAAGATTGCGCATAATATCAGAGGCGGTATTGAAGCCAAGATGGTACACCTAGCCATCTCATCGGAGTCCTTCCAATTCTTATGCTCTTTCTTGACCGTCTTGCTCGCATCTTCTGCAGGCTCATCGAACTTAGGAGCAGTAGGCACACATTTATGGTGTTGTGCGGTTAGGTATATATCAAGGTTACATTTCCAATCAACGTAGTTCTCACCGACAAGTTTGTTATCTTTAAGCATACTAAACAGTGGATTAAAGGGTTGCGACATGATGAACTGAGAATAAAACATACATTCATATTAATATCTAGAGAAATATGAAATTATCACATAATTCGATCACATCAATTATATTTAAACATTAAAATAATATAATCATGCATCAGCCGACATCTCGAAACAATTTAAATGTGCCACGAGGGGTGGACTATACATTTAAACACATTCAAAATTAAAAGTCGCCTCCTACTTTGACCACATAAAAATTGACAGGGACTCCGCGGGGAGTAAGTTAATATCAATTTCTTATGCCTAAGTAATAACCATAATTCAGTACAGGATTATTATTTCGTTTTGAGCAAGCCACTCGTGGTGAGGGTCAATACCGCCACTAGTAATAATCCACAATCATCCTTTCGAAATTTATTCATGTGAAATCCGTCCTTTTGGTTGATCCGAGGAGGAAATTTATTCCAAAAAGACTTCACAAATAAATAAATTATGGAGGTCAAAATTAATCCAATTCTATTATCCGGAATAAAATCGTGATTATTAATAAAACATACTTAGTAATTTTCAAAAGTAAGATTTTTCTTGGACAATTAAAATTCATGCAAACACATATTATCAAATAATAAATGCACGAAAATAAAAAAACATCCATCAAAATAAAAATTAAAACATATTGGAGCACTCAAATCCAATTGTCACGGTTTAATTTTCTTCACGTCTTGATGCAAGAAATTGGCCTCGTTTCTTTCATCGTTCGTCTCAAAAAGCTCCCACTCAAACAACAACAATTAATAAAAAAGGTCCTTCGTTTGGGATCGGGATGACATTTGACAATGTACAAAAAAAATAGAACGAAACACGATAGCACAGACCAAGATTCGATGCGCGTTGGTCCACAAAGGTGGGCTGTGCGCCTCTCGGTGCCCGTACACGGTCGAGAGGCGCCGAGAGCGGCCGCGCCTTTCACGCGTACCCTGGGCTGCTAGGCGACCCGCCGCGCACGCCTCAGTGCGCTTCACGCACACCGTGGGTTTCACCATTCGTGCTCGTTTCTACCCCCATGTACGATCCTCGTCCATGTATGTGACACACATGCATGCATCGTCCGGGTACGCCGTTCTTAATTCACCATCTCCATCTTTGTTCCGATCCGGTTATAATTTATTTATAAAAAATAAATAAACCTAGATCTAGACTAATCTATTACATTGATCGAATCAAACAAAAAAACTAATCTACTCGTGGATTTTCTCACGAGAAAAATGAATTAAAAACAATAAACATTCATACGCATGGAAATAAAAAACATTAACCATGACAATATGATACGTGCAAAAAAGATTTAGCAATTCTACTATCCAATTTTAATTTAATGGTTAAACGATTTAAATTCCAATTTAAAGATCAGAGCCCGAAATTGTGGCTTTGATACCAGTTGTTGGGGAAATCGGGGTGTCCGGATCTATTTGGAATGAAATTTAAATACGAATTTAAATCTAATTATTACTAGCATGAATTAATCCTAAATTAATTCAAATAATAATTAATCCAACAACAAAATAACATGCATATGAATATAATCACGTAAAATTCAACGGCGGAAAAACTAAGAATTTCATGTAAAATGTACATCTTGAAGCGACGTCCGACCGAGATAAACGTTACAAGCGTAACGATCCTATCAACCGTAAAAACCTTCTCAAGTATTCCCTCTTCACCTTATTCATTCTCCAGTGGGAAGCGCTTACGAACAATTTAAAATAATAAGGAAGAAAGAAAATATTTATTGCTCTTGATTTTTCCAACTCATGGAATTATGTATTTGGGGATGAAATAATCATCCCCTATTTATAATAGGTGGTGGCCGAATTTTTGGCCTAGTAGTATTAGGAGAAAATCTTTTTCACAGTCTCTAAGAAATCTTGAATATTGTTGTAAATCGTAAGTGTAAAATAGAGATGCAGGTTTGTCTACCCAGTTCGTCGATAACGATTACATCTGAGGGCGTACCAAGCCAGGAAATTTACTAATATTTATGATGTATGCGTATATACAATACTGAGTACATGGATCTATTTATAATAGAGAAACCCAACTCTAAAACTAAAGCCTATTTAGGTTATAAGCTCATTAGTAATGTCCACATCAAATCTTCTGGATTTGGTATATTAAATCTAATGGATTTATAACACTCCCCCTTGGACATTACAACATAACGTATATGTGTTGTCATAAAAATTCCACATGCTAGGTAGTAACAAAATATTTAGTTAGGAAGAATGCAGTTTATTGATCTTCCGGATCTAATCTTCTGGATTTATTTCGAGGTTATCACTCCCCCTGAAGACAACAACCCTTTGAGTTTTCATATCCTAATACCATGAACATACTTCTCAAAAGTAGATGTAGGTAGGGACTTAATGAACAGATCTACTAGATTGTCACTAGATCGCACCTTTTGTATGGTAATTATGTCACTCTTCTGGAGTTCATATGGGTAGAAAAATTTTGGTGAAATATATTTCGTTAGGTTTCCCTTGACTCATTTGTGCGATGCAAGCTGCGTTGTCTTCAAATATAACGGTAGGGATGTATCGTTCTTAGTGACACTACACGAGTCACCAATGTGTTTTACCAAAGATCTCAACCAAACACATTCTCGTGAGGTTTCAAACAAAGCTATTATCTCTGAGTGGTTTGAAGATGTGGTAACCATAGTTTGTTTAACCAATCTCCACGAGATTGCGGTACCACTACAGAGAAAAACGTAACCAGTCTAGGACACGACATTGTGTGGATCAGATAAGTAGCCAGCATCCACGTAACCTACCAAGGTTTTATCTTGGTTCCTGGGGTAAAACAATCCAAGATCTTGAGACCCTTGGAGATACCGTAGAACGTACTTGTAGGAGAAGCGCTATATCTCGCAAGCAAATTAACTGCAAATGCAATGTCCGGTCTAATGCAATTTGCGAGATAGAATAATGCACCAACAATGCTAACATAAGGAACTCCTGGCCCCAGAATTTCTTCTGTATCTTCCCTTGATCAAAATGGGTCCTTATCCACTTCGAGGGATTGCACAACCATTGGTGTGCTGAGTGGATGAGATTTATCCGTGTGAAATCTCTCCAATACCTTTTTCATGTATGTTGACTGATGTATAAGAATTCCTTCTGGGAGATGCTTGATCCGCAGGCCGAGACAATACTTGGTTTTACCCAAGACTTTCATTTCAAATTCAGCATTTAAGATTGAACTGACTTCTTTATTAAGGATAAACATTAGTAATTCTCTAGAATATACTAGAGTATATCCTGTATCTTTTGTATTTATCTGATTGTTCTGTTTCTTATATTTAGGGATATTCAAATTATAAATATTTGTATATATAATAAGATATAATCCCATCACCTCATTAACGGTGAATGACATACCAATTTCTTATTCTTTACATGGTATCAGCCTAACACTCGGTCAAACCCTAACTTCCTCTCTCTTCAAATTTTTGAACGTGGGAAATACTATTCTCTAGCCACCTTCTCACGGCAATAATTAATTTCTTCCATGGTTAATCCCTCTCAGTGCATATCACACCATCATTCTTAATTAATCATCCTATTTCCATAAAATATTCACGCCACAGTTTATCACGCCTCCGTTCATAATTAATCTTCTTATTTCCTCTCTTCCTTCAACCGCCCCCACGGCACCACAATGTGAATCGGACTCGTCTCCTCCAATTACACATACCCACTTCCAGTTCTCATCAATTTGTATTTCCATCATCTCTTCACGACGACTCCGGCGACTGATCCGGTGCCAATTGTAATTCACATGGTTACTCTCAAACTTTCCTCCTCAAATTACATTATGTGTAAACGGCAAGTGATGCCCACGCTCACTTGCTTCGACTTGCTTGGTCACGTTGATGGCACTTCCATCGCACCACCGCCTACTCTCTCCTCCTCTTCCGACGGTGTGCCGGAGCCAAACCCGGCATATGTTGCATGGCGTCTCAAGGATCAAAAGTTACTCGGTATTCTTTTTTCCACTCTATCCGAAGAGGCCATGGCCGAGGTCGTCGACTGCACATCGTCGCGATCTGCGTGGCAGATGTTGGAGGCAAGGGCGGAGGTATGGGTGGGCTGGGCTGGGCTGGGCTGTAGCCCAGCCAGCTTTCCAAAAGCCCAAATTTTTAATAGAGAAAAAAAAATTTGTAGCCCCCCCCCCACCAGAATCGAACCTGGGACCTCTCAGGTAGAGGGTAGCTACGCTACCACTCGGACACAGGTAAGTAATGTTTATATTTCGTATAATATATTATATATTGTGAATATATTAAATACTACTTAAAAAAAAATATAACCCTAACATAGCAGTTTCCTTTTTCATTCTAACAGAATAGAGGCGTGAAACAGAGCAGCAGCAGCCCATCCCTGCGCCCAAATTCATTACATCTCCTCCGAGGTTCTCTCCGACTCTCCGTTAAGGTTCGTTGCTTCTATTATTCTCGATAAGTGTCAAGAATCATTTCCGACCCTCTTCTCCAACTTTTCACCAAAATTTGGGGTAATATTTTAACTAAGTTTATTCATAGATTTGTGCTTTAATTCTTGAAATCTTTAAATATTTGTGCTTAAGTTTCATTATTTGTGCTTTAATTAAGTTTCATATGCAATTAATAATATCATGTGCATTGCTTTTTGAAATATTAAAATTTAGGGTAGTGAATGAAATCGTATGAATTGGGGAATTTAATTTTTGAAATTATACCTATGAAATTAGTGAATTGGGGGATTTAATTTTTGATATCATAACTATCGTAGAGTTGTAATTATAAATACATTTATTAATTTTGTTTATCTAATAATGTAATAGGTAATGGAAAATCAAAAAGGGAAGAAAGGCAAAACAATTAAATCATTCTTCACCAACTTAAAACGGAAGGAACCTTTGACAAGTGAAGAGCCTCTTGCATCTAACAATGATAATGTAGCTCCAAATGTGCAACCTCCTCAAGTGCAAAGAGATGAGGTTAATCTTAATTCACTTGAACGTGATCCGTTTTTACGTAAGTCGATTTGTGATCAACCCGTTAATAAAAAAGATGAGATAAGGCGAGCCTATATTGAAATGGGAGCATTTCAACCAATTTTAGATGAATATGAGCCAACATATGATGGAAATCAAATGCGTCGTTTTCAAATGTCGTGGTATAAAATATTTCCTTGGTTAGAGTACTCACCCTCAAATCATTCTGCATATTGTTTTCCGTGCTTCTTGTTTGATCAGTTGAACAATAGCGTATTTACTTCCGTCGGGTTCAATAAATGGAAAAGAGTCAACAACGGGAATAAGTGTTCATTTTTAAGACACGTGGGAGATCCCAATTCACAACACAACCGTGTCGTGGTTTATATGGAGGCTCTAAGGAATGCTTCTCAGCATATTGATAAAGTAATGAATCGGGAAAAACCAGAAGAGATCAAGAAAAATCGTTTGCGGGTCATGACGACAATTAAAAGTCTTGAATATCTTACTTTGCAAGGTTGTGCATTGAGAGGGCATGATGAGTCAGAGTCTTCCAAAAATCGAGGTAATCTCATTGAATTGATAAAACTTTTGGGAGAGATGAATATTGAAATAAATGATACTGTTTTAGAGAATGCTCCTTTAAATGCGAAGTATACATCACCGATGGTTCAAAAAGAGATTTTGAGCATCTTTGGTAGTCGGGTGAGAAACAAAATTCGTGCAGAAATTGGGGATTCAAAATTTTGCATTTTAGTTGATGAAGCTAGAGATATGTCTAACAGAGAGCAAATGGCTATTGTGTTGAGATTTGTTGGTGCTGATGGTCTTGTGAAAGAGCGATTTTTCGATATTGTACATGTTTCAGACACCACTGCTGTAACATTGAAGAAAGAAATATGTCTTGTCTTAAGCCGCAATAATCTTTTGATATGCAATATGCGGGGTCAAGGTTATGATGGGGCAAGCAATATGGGTGGTGCATGGAATGGATTACAAGCTCTTTTTCTAAGAGATTGTCGTTATGCATATCATGTGCATTGCTTCGCTCATCGATTGCAATTAGCTTTAGTTGCTGCTGGTGGACGAGTACGACAAATTTATTGTTTCTTTTCACATTTGAATAAGATTGTGAATATCATTGGTGCTTCTCCTAAGCGTCACAATGAACTACGAAATGCTCAAAGTATTGAAATGACAGAGAAGGTAGCTGCAGGTGTTCGTGAGACAGGCAGAGGAGCTAATCAAATGGGGAGTCTACATCGTCCTGGAGAAACTCGTTGGAGTTCTCATTTTGATTCCACATGTAGCTTGATTGATATGTATGGTGCGGTGATTACCGTGCTTCAGCATATGTCAGATGAGGGTTCTTCTTATGATACAAGTGGTGAAGCTTACGGTTGTTGGCTGGTAATGAAATCTTTTGATTTTGTATTCATCCTGCACTTGATGAATAAAATTTTGGGACTTTCAGATATGCTTTGTCGATCTTTGCAGCAAAAGTCTCTTGATATCTTGAATGCAATGGATCTTGTCTCAAGCACTAAAGATTTACTTCAATTGTTGAAGAATGATGGTTTTGGTTGTCTTCTAGAACAGGTGGAGTCAGTTTGTAGAGAGCATGACATTGCGATTCCTAACATGAATGATTGTTATGAAATGGGTACAGGGCGTTCGTGTCAACAAGTGGATTTTATCACGTTTGAGCACCATTACCGAATGGATATCTTTTACGAAGCAATCAATACTCAGATGTCGGAAATTGAAAGTAGATTCAAAGATGAGACAGTGGAACTTCTTCAGCTTAGTGCTGCCTTGGATCCTAAAAACAACTTCAGGTTGTTTAATGAGGGTCAAATCTATGATATCGCCGACAGATTTTATCCTGAAGATTTTACTGTTCAAGAAATGAGACGGCTGGGACTTGAATTGCAGCATTACAGAGTCAAAATACCTTCTCACCCAAGTTTTCAGAATTTGTCGACTATTTCTGAACTATCCCGAGCGTTAGTCGAGACAAACAAGGTAGAATCGTATCCAAATATAACAAGATTGATTCACCTTGTTTTGACACTTCCTGTTACCACTGCAACGACTGAACGAGCATTTTCAGCTATGAAGCATGTCAAGAGCGTTCTTCGAAACAAAATGGAGAGTGAATATCTATCAGATTCCTTGGTTGTTTATATTGAAAGAGAATTGTTTGATGACATTGATCATGATTCTATTATCGATGAATTCTATCGGATAAAGAATCGTAGGGTGCAACTTATGTAAAAAAATATTGACTTTTATCTTTAGTACTGTATTTATATTATATTAGACTTGCAGCCCGCCCTGTTTTATTTTCCTGGCTCCGCCCTTGGTTGGAGGCAGTCTACTCTCACTCCTCCAATTCTCGTGCCAACCAGTTATGTGAGGAACTCCTCTCGCTTCGTCGTGGAACTCTTTCTGTCAAAGAATATGGCAAGAACTTCAAATCTTTGTGCGATCAATTATCCGCAATTGGTTGACCGGTGGATGATTCAGATAAGAGCTTCTGGTTTCTCCGAGGATTGGGTTCTCAGTTTACTAATTTTGCGGACACGCGGATGTCCATGGATCCCGTACCCTCGTTTTCCATTTTTCTTCATCAAGCCATCCAATTTGATATGATGAATCAGGTGATGGAAGCCCCTCCTCTATCGCAGTAGGCCGCGTTCACAGTTTCTTCCCGGCCTGGCAATTCTGGGAATTCACGCACGCCTAGTACTGGTCGCGCATATTCTGGGCGTAGTGGTCCAACTTCTAGCGGATGATCGGGCTCTTTCGGTGTTGGTGGCCGTGGCAGCTCAGGTTCTGGCACTCAAAGGCCGTATGTTCCGCGTTGTCAGTTGTGTCGTGGAGAGCATTATGCGGACAAATGCCCACAGTATCTCAAGCTCGTGCATACATCTATGGCTAATCTTACACAGGCTTTTAATACCTCTTGTGTTGTTTCTGATCCAGTCTCTGATTGGTACGTCGACTCCGGTGCTTCAGCTCATATGACCGCTCAGACATCCTATTTGGACTCTTTTGAACCCCACACCGGTTCTATCGTTGTTGGTAATGGTAATTCCTTGTCCATTTCTCATATTGGTTCAAGTTCATTGAATAATGGTGTACAATTACTTTATGGTTTGGTAGTTCCACACATTACCAAAAACTTACTATCCATCAGTAAACTGACAAGTGATTTTTCGGTTGATGTGCTCTTCTCTGACAAATTTTTTGCTATTCAGAATCGGGTAACAAAGACAGTTCTAGCACAGAGTAGATGTGAGCAGGGTCTTTATGTGTTGGATCGTGGTTCTTCAGCTTTTGTCGCTGCTATTCGTTCTAAAAGCTTGAAGGCCAGTTTTGATTTGTGGCATTTGCGCCTTGGACATGTGTCTTTTTCAATTATTACATTATTAAATGTTGGTCCCAAAAAGGTTATCCAGCGGAGACATGTGTCTTTTTCAATTATTACATTATTAAATGTTGGTCCCAAAAAGGTTATCCAGCGGAAAACATTTTGAGTTTATTTTTAATGAAAACCCAATTTATAAATTAAGTACTAAAATTGAAATGCAGAAATCTAAATTGCAGAAAAGTAAATAACACCGGAATTTATAGTGGTTCGGATATAACGATCCTACGTCCACTCTCCCTTTCTCCAAAGGGGACTTTCTCTCTCTCCAACCAACTAACTCACGAACCACTGAAATTGCGAAGTACCAGCTCCTTCGTACAACAACTTACAACAACCTTTCAAGATGAACAGGTTAATTATAAGATCCAACTAAAAACTCCTAAAGAGTGTATAAACGTTAATGAACAAGGTGAGTGTTTAGAAGAGTTCGTGTGTGCTTTGTGTGCTCTCGCGCGACTCTTGTATAGAACTCATCCAAGCACTCCTATTTATAGTTGTAGGAATTAACTAGCCGTTGGAAGCTAGAAATTTAAACAACCATAATTGGAGGGATATAATCAATCACAGATTGATTATATTGATTGATTGATCTCCTCCATTGATTGGATATTCCAAGATTGATACCAATCAATCAATCAATCCTCCTATCAGTTGTCTCTCCAGATTGCCTATTTCTCCATCATAGAACTCCTAAATTTCCTTGTCTCCAGATTACACGCAGCCTCCATGTGGGTGAACTAATCTGTCTCCTCATCTGGTCTGGACTCGTCTGGTCTGGTCTGGTCTGGTCTGGTCAGGTAACACTTCTGCTCTGAACCTCATCTGGTAGAGGTCTTCTGGTCAGGACTCATCTGGTCAGGCTCCTCTGGACCTCATCTACTCTGGTGACTCTTCTGCTCTGGTGACTCTTCTGCTCTGGTGACTCTTCTGCTCTGGTCTGGACACCTCATCTGGTCACCACTCATCTGGTCACCTCATCTGGTTACCTCATCTGGTCACCTCATCTGGTCTGCACAGATTTATTCCCCCTTAACCAAAGACCTATTCTAGACCTAGACTAATCTGTAGCTGACTAACAGGTTCAGCTAGTCCTATTACAAGTTCTTGTTTTAACATCTTCAAAACATCTAATCTATATCCTAACATTAAATAAATTAGGACACTTATCTGTTACATCTTTGTTACCAAACCCTGGTCTTTGCTCCTCTTGTCAGTTGGCCAAGAGTAAGCGCTTGTCTTTTCAGTTGAATACTAAGCGTGCTAATAAAGTTCTTGATATAGTTTACTGTGATTTATGGGGGCCAGCCCCTATTGTTACTTCGAATGGTTTCAAGTATTATGTTTCCTTTGTTGATGATTATTCGCATTTCTCTTGGATTTATCCTATGCGTGCAAACTCATATTTTTTTTTATATTTTGGTGAAATTTCATGCCTTTGTATGCAATCAATTTTCTACTACAGTGAAAATGTTTCAATCTGATGGCGGAACAGAATTTGTTAACACGTATTCTTAATTTTATGACTAAACATGGCATTCATCATCGTTTGTCATGTCTGTACACTCCGCAGCAAAATGGTCGGGCTGAGCGTAAGCATCGCCACATTTCTGAGACAGGTCTCTCTATGATGTTTCATGCTTTTGCTCCAGCTTCTTTATGATTTGATGCCTTTGCTACTGCCGTATATGTAATTAATCGTCTTTCTTCCCCTATTTTGGAAAATAAATCCCCTTATGAGTTATTATACAGTTATACACCGAATTATGCAAACTTCAAACCCTTTGGTTGTTGGGTCTTCCCTTACTTGCGGGATTATTCTTCTAATAAATTTGCCCCTCGAAGTCATCCCTGCATTTTTTAGGGTATAGTAGTACCCACAAGGGTTTTCGGTGTTTTGATCCTGATACTGGTCGTGTCTATATCACTAGACATGCTCAGTTCGATGAGCTTCACTTTCCTTTTTCCGGAGTTAACTCTAATGTGCAAATAACTCAGCTTGATGTTTCCAAATTTTGGGACAGTACCTTTGACCGTGGTGTGGTCCCTTCACCCTCTCCGCTGCCTACTCATGCTCCGTTATGCTCTCATGGGACTTCTTTGCCCTGTCGGCTTTATCTATATCCAGACCCGACTCCTCCTGATATGCAGGCTCCATCTCCAAGCCCTCTTGAGCCACTTGTTCCACCCTCGCCACCGGCTCCCTTGCCACCACCTGTTGCTCCACCATCTCATTAGATGGTTACTCGGGCTAAGTCAGGTAATTTTAAACCCCGTTACCCTATTAACTTGGCTTCATCTGCTTTACTTTCTGCTTTGGCACTTTCCTCTGAGCCACATGGGTTTAAATCGGCTACTAAATCTCCACATTGGCTTGCTGCTATGCAAGAAGAGATGGATGCTCTATACCTGAATAACACTTGGGATCTGGTTCCTCGATCTCCAGACACCAACATTGTTGGTTGTAAATGGGTCTTTCGGACTAAGTATCACTCTGATGGTTCTATCGAGCGTTATAAAGCTCGTCTCATTGCTCAGGGTTTCACACAGATTCTGGGCACTGATTTTAGCCATACCTTTAGTCCAGTTGTCAAAGTTGCTACTATACGTGTTATTCTTGCCTTGTCAGTTCAGAATAAATAGCCTCTTCATCAGCTAGATGTTAAGAACGCCTTTTTAAATGGAATTCTTGCTAAACCTGTCTTTATGACTCAACCTCCTAGCTTCTCTGATCTACGATTTCCAGATCATGTGTGTCGTCTGAAGAAAGCTCTTTATGGCCTACGACAAGCCCCATTGGCTTGATATCACAGATTCAGTTCCTTCCTGATGCGTCTTGGCTTTCAGCAGCGTCGCTCCGACTCTTCTCTCTTCTACCTTCATAAAGGTGCCTCAGTTATCTACCTTTTGCTCTATGTGGATGATATTATTCTCACTGGGAGTGATTCTGCTTTATTACAATATTTTCTTCATCATGCCAGTTCTGAATTTTCTATCAAGGATCTTGGTCGACTTAACTACTTTTTGGGCTTGGAGGTTTCCCACACTACAGACGGTTTATTTGTTGGTCAGGAAAAATATGCAAAGGACATTCTAGAACGAGCACAACTCTTGGACTCTAAACCGATTTCCTCACCGCTTGTAGCTGGTGAAACTCTCACTTCCACTGGTGAACCTTTTTCCGGTCTGACGCTGTATAGATCTCTTGTTGGTACTTTACAGTATCTCACCATAACTTGTCCGGATCTCTCCTATTCAGTGAATCTTGTTAGCCAATTCTTGCACGCCCCTACATCTGATCACTTCCATGCTGTCAAGCGTATTCTACGCTATGTAAAGGGGACACTGCATTTGGGCTTGACTTTTACTCATCCCTCTACTCCTTTCATTGTTGCCTATGCAGATTGGACCCGGTGTCCTAACTCTCATTGCTCTACTTACGGATATTCAGTTTTCCTGGGGGGAAATCTTGTTTCTTGGAGTGCCAAGAAACAACCTACTGTCGCACGTTCTAGTTGTGAATCTGAGTATCGTGCTCTTGCCAATGCTGCCTCAGAGATCGGATGGTTATCTAATTTGTTACACGAGTTGAAGGTTCATCCCTCTTCCTGCCTTCTTCTATTTTGTGACAACAAAAGTGCCATCTTTTGGAGTCAGAATCCAGTGTCTCATAAGCGGGAAAAATATATCGATCTCGACTACCACTTCGTCCGTGAACTTATTTCTGTTGGGAAGCTTCAAACAAAGTTTGTGCCGTCTGAATTACAACTTGCTGATATTTTTACTAAGAGCTTACCTCGCCCAGCCTTTGAATTTCTTCGCTCTAAGCTCTGCATTCGGCTTCACCCCACGTATCGCTTGTGGGGGGGTATTAAGGATAAACATTATTAATTCTCTAGAATATACTAGAGTATATCCTGTATCTTTTGTATTTATCTGATTGTTCTGTTTCCTATATGTAGGGATATTCAAATTGTAAATATTTGTATATATAATAAGATACAATCCCATCACCTCATTAACGGTGAATGGCATACCAATTCCTTATTCTTTACATTCTTCAATCTCTTTGCATGTTCCGATTATGTTTAGATCATCAACATATACGGTTATGATGCAAAAACCACTTTGCAATTTCTTTATAAATACGTATGGGAAAGCTATATCATTTGTGTATCCCTTCTTCCGGAAGAATTCACTAAGTCGGTTGTACCACATTAGGTCTGATTGCTTTAGGCCGTACAACGACTTCTATAGTTGTATGCTATACATATTGCGGTTTTCACCATTCCTAATCTGGGGAATCTTAAATCCATCAGGGATATTTATATAGATGTCAGCATCTAGTGATCCGTATAAATATACGGTTACAACGTCCATCAATCTCATCTGGAGATATAGTTTAACTGCCAAAGATATTAAGTAGCGGAACGTTATCGCGTCCATTACAGTAGAATAAGTTTGATCGAAATCAATACTTTGTATCTCTCCACAGTATTGTTCTCATTTCATTTTCGTACAAAACCCATTTACATCCTACAGGGATAGCATGCGCGGGTGTACGAACGATAGAGCTAAATACTTTTCTTTTATTTAGCGATGCAAGCTCTGCTTCAATTGCCTCTTTCCATTTTACCCAATCGGAGCGCTTCCGGCACTCAGCTATTATTTTGGGTTCTGGATCTAGATCATTATTTGTAACAGAAAGAGCAATTATCGCTGCAAATGTATCGTCAACGATAGTAATATTTCTATTATAAGTTTCTCTTGTATCTATGAAATTCATAGAGACTTCAACATTTATGTCAACCAGACCTTCTTCATTTCCCAATATATCTAGGTCTGGTCGTTCTGCAGTCCTAGTGCGTTTAATATTTTGTGCACATGCTTCATTACTAGGACGCTCGTCTTCTGGATGAATCTCTTCTAGACACTTCAAGTTTTCTAGACAAATCTCTTCTTGAGATTTCACGTTTGACTGGCCAGTTTTGCTAGCTTTCCTTTTAGGTATATTTGTATCGTTTATAGGTTTTTTACGCTTCTGGCGTATGGGGGCATGTATATTAGTTTTTCTTGGGACCTCAACCCTTTGGGGTGCATTTACTGCAGGTATATGCGATTTAGTTACACCTCTATGGTCAGTAAACGCGTCTGACAGATTGTTTGCTAAATTTTGTAGGTTAATGATCTTCTGAACTTCTAGTTCAGATTTACTAGTGTGTGGATCTAGATACTGAAGATCACTTACATTCCACATAAGTTCCCGACATTCATTCAATTTTGAATTCTGATCTCTCCCTAGGGAAGTGATCTTCATTGAACATGCAGTTAGCGAATCGGGCCGTTAATTGATCCCCGGATAAAGGTTCTAGGTATTTCAGGATGGATAGAGAGTCAAATCCAATGTAAATACCTAGCTTCCTTTGTGAGCCCATAGAGTTATGTTTCGGTAATGTTATCGGAACATACACCGCATATCCAAATATACGCAGATGGGAAATGCTAGATTCTTTCCCACGCACTAGTTGTAGGGGGGAGTGATCATTATATGCAATTGGACGGATTTGTATCAGATGTGAAGCATGTAGGACTGCATGCCCCCAGCATGAAGTGGGTAATTTAGAGTTCATAAGTAATGGTCTAGCGATAAGTTTGATACGTTTTATTAGCGCTTCAGCAAGACCATTTTGGGTGTGGACGTAAGGGACCGAATGCTATACTTTGATTCCTAGAGCCATACAATAATCATTAAAGGCTTTTAAGGTAAACTCAGCAACATTATCCATACGAATCAATTTTATTGGATAATCTGGGAACTGAGCTCGAAGCTCAATAGTTTTCGCAATAAGCTTCGCAAAAGCTTGATTGTAGGTAGATAGCAAATAGACATATGTCTACCTAATGGAGGCATCAATTAGGACCATGAAATATCGGAATGGTCCTGATGCTTGGTGAATCGGTCCACAAATGTCTGCCTGAATCCGTTCAAGGAAAACCGGGGACTCAAGTCCCATCTTGGTGCATGACGGGTGCACTATTAATTTACCCTTTGAACATGCATAACAGATAAATTCATCGACATGAGGGATTCTATTATTTGTAATTGAACAATGGAATTAGACAGAATCCTATGTATCATTGTTTGTCCTGGATGACCTAATCGCTGATGCCATAATTTAAAAGAGTTTGGGTCATAAAATTTCATACTCATGGCTAGATGGAGATTAGACGGCCGGATGTAGGAATAGTACAATCTGAAAGTGAAGGAATGAAGTTTTTCAATAACTTGTTTACGGCTACCTCGAGTAATAATCATCAAAAGGTATTCATTATTATTCTCAGTTTCAATGTGATAGCCATTAGATCTTATGTCTTTAAAACTGAGAAGGGTACGCTTCAATTGTGAAAACAATAAAGCATTGTCAATTATGAGTTTGGTACCCATAGGGAGGATGACAGAGGCTCTTCTGGAACCCACTATCATAATATTATCATTTGTTATCGTGGTTACACTCCCTTTTCTTTCTACCAAGTTATGAAAATACTTACTATATCTTAAGATTGTGTGTGTGGTGGTGCTATCTACCAAACATAAATCACAATTTGTATCCATCATGCCAGAGGAAAAAGCTCAAACCTAATAGCTGATATGTTTACAAGCCATGTATAAGAATAGCAATATCCAAATAAATTTAACGGATAACATATATTAAAGTAAACATATTAATGCTAAATCATAAAGGTCATACCAAAGATGAAAATAAATTATTCGAAAGACAGGATCCCAATAAAAAGGTCTTGACCAAAAAGTAAAGTACTAAAATGATCAAATATTCTAATCACTCATTATCTCCATAGTTTTTTAGCTCTATGCCCATGGGATCGTCATTGTCATGGTTAAATTCTGCTTCAGGCAGGCTGGCATGGTGAGATTCGACTTTTGGGGCCTGCCCCTTGTCGTCCTTCTGCTGCTTTTGATAAGCCTCAACCAAGTGTTTGGGAGACCAATGGTCTTTGCATCCGCATCTGTAGCAGGACTACTCAATCTTATCTTGAGAGCCAGATTTATGTGGAGCGGAATTCGTGTTGGGTACACCCTTTCCACGATTCTGAGCTTGATTATCGTTCGAGGTTCCTGGACCATCTGATTTACTACGATCTCGGCCTTTGCCACGAGTTCGTTTACTTCCTCTTCCCCTTCCACGCTTGCACCCACTTGTACTTCCCTGAGCTATAGCATGTGCTTTGGGTACTGCTTGTGAGCCAACCGGTCTTGAATTATAATTCTTCATAAGGAGTTGGTTGTGCTTTTCTGCTACTAGAAGTGCAGAAATTAGCTCAGAGTGTACAGCGTAATTCTTGGCCCTATACTGCTGCTTGAGTACAAGGTTGCTAGCGTGGAACATCGATAGAGTTTTCTATATCAACTCGGCCCCAGTTATAGCTTGCTTGCATAACTTTAACTGGGATACAATGCGATGCAGAGCTGAGTTGTACTCCATCACGAACTTAAAGTCTTGAAAATGGAGGTTCAGCCAATCGTATTTTGCCTGAGGAAGGAGTATATCATTTTGTTTTTGGAAACAGTTTCCACAACTCTCTGGGGTCCTTTTCTGTCAGGTATTCATTTTTCAGATCCTTATTCAGGTGATGCCTGAGAAAAATCAACGCTTTCGCCTTCTGGGCGTTAGTGGATTTTGAACCTTCGACAATGGCTCCACTCAACTCAGTTGAGTCTAGATGGATCTCTAAATCTTGAGCCCATGTCAGGTAATTACTATCATCAAGAGCAAGCTCAGCGAATTCTCTTTTGGTAATATCAGACATTCTCACTACAATATTTAAAGTGACATGGTGAGTTTTGTGATCATTTATTGAGAACGGAGAAATAAGGATTTATTTTATCACTTTCAAGCACATAGAAACAAGAATTGGGTGTCGTCTACCCAAAATATAATTTACGGCCTGACAAGTACAAAATATGCGGACTATAAAATAAGGACTATGTACAAAAGTAATAATGCATGCAAGAGAATTAATCATAAAAGCATGCACATATAGAAATTAAACACATAAAATGATAATATATTGAGAACTAATTTTAATGATAATTCCAAAAATTTTGAGCTTAATTATTATGCAAAAAATTATTACCTTTTATTTTTAAAGTCTTTTCGGAACTGGATGAGTTAAATTGAGGGCACAAAGTGTATTAAGAAAAATTAATATGAGGCCCAAAAAAATAAATAGTAAGGTCCAATTTTAAAAAATAGCCCAAAAAGTTAAAAAAAAAAAAAAAAATTGGTTCCAGCCCATAAGGAGGGATGCATGCCCAAATAAATGAATTTTTTTTTTGTTTTTGTTTTTAGGGCGGCCCAATTCTCATTGGGCATGTTTTGGCCCATGAATGGGCAGGGCTGCATGTAGCAGGGCAGTAGGGAAGTAGGCCGCGGTGGGCTCGAGGCGGTGGCGCGAGGCTTGCGTTGTGTCGTCGTGTGGTGACGCGGCCTACGGCCGTCATCGCCCGGCGGCGCGCGGTCTTGGGCCGCCGCTCAATACCGTGGCAGCGAGCAGTGGAGGAAAAAGAGGTGCGCTTTACGCGGTGGTGCTCGGACTGGAGCTGCACGGCGGAGGCACAGCCAATGGCCAGCTGCCATCAGGGCTCGCGGTCTTCGAGGCTAGGCTCGCGGTCATCGAGGCTAGCCTCGCGCACGCGGTGGAGCTCGGGAGGTCTGCGGAGGATCGCACACGGTGGCCCACGAGGCCCGCGGCGGCACTTCGCACAATGGCTTGGACGTTTGCGGCGGCACTGCGTGCGGTGGCCCGGTGGCCTGCTGCGGCGGCGGAGGTGGCGTCCAGCCGTGGGCGTAAATAATTTTTTTTCGGTCCGATCAATAACAATTGTAAATAATAATACATATGCAACGAATAATTTAATTGCAGGGTAAAATCATAGCACATATGGATATAAAAATTGATACAATAATTAATTATCATGCTATTGAGAAATAAATTGAGATTCGTACCGATTAGCTTCGGGCAGAGACTCGTGTTAATAACGTGTTGTAAATTGTAAGCGTAAAATAGAGACACAAATTTGTTTACCCAGCTCGTCGATAATGACTACGTCTGGTGGCGTACCAAGCCAGGAGTTTCACTAATATTTCTGATATATGCATATATACAATACTGAGTACATGGATCTATTTATAATAGAGAAACCCTACTCTAAACCTAAAGCCTATTTAGGTTATAAGCCCATTAGTAATGTCCACATCAAATCTTCTGGATTTGGTATATTAAATCTATTGGATTTATAACAAATATATCTCATATATTCTTTTCTCCATAGTAAAATATTCCACAAAAATATCACCCTCCTATTATAAGCTTATTTTTGAAAATATTAGGGAGATTATCCAAGATTTGGATCTTCTTGAATTTATGAGATAATCTTGTATTCCAAGAATACATATCTTCCATAATATTTTTCCAAGAAAATCAACAAAATCTTCTCTCTCCTAAAATACTAATTTTTGAAATTAATATGAAAAAATCAGCAATAATAATTTTATTTTATTTTAATCACCTTATTATTATCGGGATACTTATTTGGGCTACTTGAGGGGCCTTTAGGAGAATTAAGATTTGACCTCCAATGGGCTACTAAATTACAATATTGAACCCCAATATTATTCAACTCATTAATATTAATTAGTACCACTAATAAATTAATATTGCACTATCCATCTTAATCCATATTACGATAATATGGGCTATCGGTTATTATTTTTCGTGTTTAAGATTATCTAGTCCATTAATTAATTGAGCTTCTGAATAGCTCTAAATTAATTAATATTTTTTACCTTGGAGTAAAGAAAACTCAACATTATTATTCGTACCGAAGAAACTAATTCTTCACTTGCAAGATTTGGTACGATAAAACTTTTGAGCCCACTAAGGGGACAAATCACACGAGCCGTACTCGCACACGTTTCTCACCCAAAATGAATCAAAGCAATAACTATTAATCACACACGGTTCTATTTAAGTGACGGAGATTAAGAAATCAATAATTGTTGAGGTCTAATTCTTCACATTTCAGAACAGAAGAATTTATCCTCATTGTAGGTCATCTTCATCACATACTAAATGTGCTAGTGCAATCTCTTGGTCAAGACAGACCAATCTAAGATATACACATCGACCTTTCGCGGCGGATTGTTCAATTCCACCTGGCCGTGAATATGTACGTTTTTTGTCACAAGGAACTCGTTAATGTGATCTTTCGTGATTTGGTATCAACACATTAACTACAATGTAATTCGTACTATAAATAGAACGGTTTGCAATAAACATTTAAAATTCATTCATATTTAAAGCAAATGTGATAAATGAATTATTCTCATAAAATAAAGTGTTAATACATGAGTTATACGAAGTAAAAATATACTTTCACGTATAACTCCAACAATAATATAATGTGAATTAGTTTTGCCTTTCTTTTATTTATTTATTTTTTTTTTTTGCATTTTTTTTTTTTTTTGCATTTTTTTTTTTTTTTTGCATTTTTTGTAGTTCCACTAAAAATAATTTATTTGATAGTAACATAGTAAAATAAAAACAACTAACATTATTTTGAGTTGCATGGTAAAACTGGTTTACAAACTTACCATTTTCTAATTAATCTAGCCACATAAAGGTTGTCTTGTACGATACGTGTCATTTAAAATTTTGTATTGTCAGTAAATTCTTATATTTGAAAAAACTACGAGGGGCATAATTTTAATCTCGCCTTAGGCCTCTTAATTGCTAGGAACAACTCTGCATACAAGTCTTTGTGAAATATTTAGTTTTGTATTGTCATTCTTACGTAGAAGACTTCATTTTAGTCTTCAAAATGAGCTCTGCCCTATGGACCAGTCTGGTTGACCCATCTTTTAGGACAGACTGGGCCTGGAAAATATCGGTCTAAAATGAATTGGACCGATTTGGCCCAGCCCTATAGGCCCGTTGGGCCGATCGGGCTCGGGTCAGGCTTGCCTAATTTATATATATATATATATATATATATATATAATTTATATATCAAGTGTAGTTTGGTCTAATATATCAAGTGTAGCTATTAACATAAGAAGAATCACATGGATGTTTTAAAGTGTTTGTTGAGTTAATATTACTATTCTCTTTGTGAAATAGTATTTTGAAGAAATTAATATAAGTTATTTATTAGAAGCGGGTAGTCAAATCATATCATAAAGTAGTATTAATGGTCATTATATTTTATATCTTGACCAAGAAAATAGGACTATAAAATTTATTTGAAAATAAGATTATTTTATTAAATATAAATAATTTTTTATATATTTTTTAAAAGAGCTATTTTTGACCTGGTGGTCTGCCTAAGGCCTGGTTGGGCCTTTAAAATAGAGGCATGATTAGTACCGGGTTGGGCCCGATCCGGCCCGTAAAATGAGGGCAGTTCAGTGTGCCAGTGCCGAGTCGGTCCGACCCGTTTTTCACCCCTACTTCTACACTACTATAAGCCCTTTTGGTATGCACAGGTATCACACCCGATCCAATATTTTGGCATACATAATATGATTTTACAATTGTGATGTATGCTTGATTAGGTATGTGCACATTCAAATGGGGATAGATTTTTTCTCATCCCTATCACTTTTTAGGTTTTTACTCGTATTATATACTTACACCCTATAATTATGACATCATTATTTTTTTCTAATTGACTTATTCTCTCTTATACTTCTCTTATACCAACTTATTTTATCTCTTATTTTTTTTACACCTAATCATTACCCCACTAAGTAACAATAATAAAATAATACATCATCATCACCCAAAAAAATTGATTTGATATAAAGTTACATTCACCCCTACCACATTCAACAGAAACTAAAAATAAATAGTTTGGTGTGTATTTTTTCCATCTATAAGGCTATATTTATCAACAACCCACCTCAACCCAAACTCTTAATAAATAATTCATTTCTCTCTCCTCCATATACTCAATCTAAAATTCAACTCAATTTCAATTTTTTTCACTTTATCAATAACCCAACCCAACTTAAAATAATAATAATTTCATATTATTGTATTAATAATATTTTGTGTATTTAATAGCACTACAAGAAAATAAAGAATTGTTAAATATAATTTTTCAATATGACTATGATATTTATAAAAAAAAAAAAAAAAAAATTGTCATTAAATATGTATGCATTTTTCATGAATAATCATCTTAAACATATTACATTAAACTCCGTGCAAAATAATAAGACTATTTTTTGTGAAATAAAGTAGTATATATTAAATTATTTGATATTCAAAATTTGTAATCGGGAGAAATTATAGAGAATAATTGAAATTACAAGAGAATGAATAGAATATAATATTGTAGTTCAAAATATATTTATATTGGTCTCTATTTATAGATAATAAAAAATTAAAAATTTTGATATAATTATTATAGTTATTATTTTATTGATAATATATTAAAAATAAAAATCTAAAACATATAGAATAAAACTTATGTTAAGCAATAGGTTAGTTACACGTGTCATCGTGTGGAGGAAATAGAATTGTCAATGATACGATTGGCCGGCCAAACCGATTGCACATCCAATTCCATTATTCTTTTCTTTTTTAATTTCTTTTATTCTCATGATCGATTGTATATGGCCGATAAAGATAGTCTAAATAGAAATTTTAATATATACTCAACTTACCAATATGTTCTTACTAGTATTTAACAATTTTCAAAATACCTGTTGTAAATCTGGAAAATTTAATATTCCAAATCTAGGAGATTTGGTATGGACATTACTATGGACCAAGAAACTCAATGGGCTTTATCTATTAGACTAGGGTTTTAGTATTATAAATATACATTTGTATTCATTATTGTACTCACTCATACACAAGAATAATAGTTGAACTCCTGGCTTGGATCGCCCCCAGATGTAGTCGTTCCCGACGAACTGGGTCAACAAACATTGTCTCTTTATTTACGCACTTATTTACAACACGTTATCAGCACGAGTCTCTAACCGAGATTATACGGTACGCCTTTAATTTATTTTTGTATGAATCACATGATTTGTTGTGTACTTTGAAATTTAATTTCGTTCCTGAATATACCTGCGTATAATAATTTTTCGTGAAAATTATTTTGTGAATTTAATCAACGTGCGACGGTCGTCGCCCCGAAGACAATCGATCTATGTCGACCCGCAGCCGCCACGCACCCGCGCCGCCGCGGGCCTACCCCGCCCAGCCACTGCCTCCGGCGCGCCGTCGCGCGCTGCCGCGCTGTTGCGCGAGCAGCCGCCGCGACGTGCCGCCGCCTCGAGCCACGCGCGTGCCACTTTAATTGTCACCCTGTTGTCTATGTTTTGGTCAATCATCTTACCCATGTCACTTTAATTGTAGTGAATAATATCTGATATTACCAAAAAAGAATTTGCTGAGCTTACTCTTAATGGTAGTAACTACCTGACA
This sequence comes from Ballota nigra, assembly GCA_947034835.1. Lineage (NCBI taxonomy): Eukaryota > Viridiplantae > Streptophyta > Magnoliopsida > Lamiales > Lamiaceae > Ballota > Ballota nigra. The sequence goes on from OX344721.1 coordinate 32,968,798, forward strand.
TGGGCGCTAGATGTTGAAATACATCTAGCCTCAAACAACCTTAGCGGCACGATTGTCGATGATCCAAAATCAACTGACGCCCAGAAGGCGAAAGCTTTGATTTTTCTTAGGCATCATCTCAATCAGGACCTGAAAAATGAGTATCTCACAGAGAGAGATCCTGGAACGTTGTGGAAGTCCCTGAATGACCGTTTCCAACAACAAAATGATATACTCCCCCCTCAAGCCCAATACAATTGGTTGAACCTCCGTTTCCAAGACTTTGAGTCCGTAACGGAGTACAACTCAGCGCTACATCGTATTGTATCTCAATTAAAGTTATGTAAGAAAATTATAACTGAGGACGACTTAATCCAGAAGACTTTGTCGACTTTCCACGCAAGCAACCTTGTACTCCAGCAGCAGTATAGGGCTAAGAACTACACTATACACTCCGAGCTGATTTCTACACTCCTAGTAGCGGAAAAGCACAACCAGCTCCTTATGCAGAATCATAATGCGAGGCCGGTTGGCTCGAAAACGGTGCCCGAAGCACATGTTGTAGCTCAAAGTGATACAAGAGGTCGCAAGCGTGAAAGGGTGAGAGGAAGTAAACGAACTCGTAGCCAAGGCCAAGGTCGTAATAAATCTGGTAGTTCAGGTGCCTTGAATGACAATCAAGCTCAGGTTCGTGGGAAGGCTGCATCTAACACGAACTTCGCTACCCGAAAATCTGATAATCAAGATAAGGTTGAATAGTCCTGCTTATCACGAACTTCGCACGTATCGCACTCCCAAACATTTGGTTGAGGCTTATCAAAAGCAGCAGAAGGACAATAAAGGGAAGGCTCCTAGAGTTGAATCTCATCATGCCAGTCTGCCCGAAGCAGACTCTGACCTTGACAACACAGATCGTACGAGCATTGAGCTTAAGGATTTTGGAGATGACGAGTAGATTTACGTATTTAGTTATTCCTAGTATTTTGTTTTCTGAATAAAATAATTTCTCATTATGTTTTGGGTCCTTTCTTTTGGATATTTTATTTATGAATGAATTTATTAGCTTTGATATGTTTACCTTAATAGCTGTCCATGTATTTATTTTGGATATTGTTGTTCTCATTTATGGCTTGAAAACAAATCAGCTATTAGGTTTGGACTATTTTCTCTTGCATGATGGACGCCCATAGTGATTTATGTCTTGTAGATAGCGCCACCACACATACGATCCTAAAGGATAAAAAGTATTTTCATAACTTGATATAACATAAGGGAAGTATAACGACAATTGCTAATCGATTAGACGTGAAATTGTCATGATTCGTCGCTCGAAATGCCCTTGTTTTGATGGATTCATATAAGTATTTAGAGTCATTTGAGTATTATTTTCACAAACTAACAAATTTGTTTCTTTGATGCTTATAGATGGATAGAGGGCAAAAAGAGGAGTTCGTAGGACTTCGAATAGACTCAAACGGATACCCGGATGAGAAGATATGGAAGAAAGACGAGAAGTATTAGTTCGAGCGAGCAAAAGTGTCATTGAAGTACTCAAGATGAAGGTGCTCGAGTAAACACTACTCAGGCACTCGAGTAGTGCACTCGAGCTAGCTTCGGTCGAGTAGACATTACTCGGGCACTCGAGTAGACTACTCGAGCAGAAGCCGGTCGAGTAGAACTACTCGAGCTAAGGAGCTCGAGTACTTTTGACGTTCTGTATAATTGTAACACTCGAGCTTGCATTGCTCGAGTACTTGTTACTCGAGCTCTACTCAAGTTCGACGGAATTTTGGCCAATGAGATCCCGTTTCGACCCGTTGCCTATATATACCTCTTCCAAACACGTTTTGAAGGATCTCCGAACTCACCACATCAGGTTTATACATAATTTTTAGAGAGAGAAGGAAGAGAAGAGACGAGCAAGTTTTAGTTTTACGTTTTTGAGGTTTTTCTTACGAATTCACGTTACGATTTCACGATTTAGTTTCGTTTCTTAATATCTGTTGTTCTTGAATACGTTGAGACCTCGTTTTGCTAATTAATTTTAGTATTCTTTTATATCTTAAAACCCTAGTTTGTGTACGATCTTTTCTTTGATTTAATTACCATGTTCATGTTCGTCACTTGTCTAATTGTTATTGTTTACGTTAAATCTATGTCTAGCTAAAACCCTTGCATGCTTAGGGTAGGATGAACTCGTAGAAGTAGGTTGTGGGTACGTAATTAGGGTAACCTGTGACGTTAGGTTTTAATTCTCTTGGTTAATGAATTCTTAAAATTAATCTAGACTTCGCTCTTGAATTTCGTTCGAAAGGTGTTAGAGAGAGGACGACCGTATCACTCTTTAACAACGAGTAGACTTAACGAGAGGGTTTAGAAAAGGTTAATTCATCTACCGGTTTAGCGAAGGAGGACGACCGCATCACCTTAGTTAAATTAGGGTCTCATTAATTAAGCACAATCTATTAACTTGTTAGTAGATTCGTGAATTCGAGTATTAGGGTTTAGAATCTTGAGCTTTCACCTTACATTCTTAGACTTAGGTTAATTCTTGTGTATCACAGTTATTTTGATTATGTACCTGCTCTGTTAGTATACGTAGGGATTCCCATCTTAAGCATCACCATCTCATATTTGAAAACACACCTTTTGATATTTCGTTTAATTTTCCTTTTGCATTCGTAGGATAATTTTAGTTTGGTTTAATTACTTTTTTTTCAAAAAAAAAATCCAAAAACAATACACTCATATTAACTACGACGCGTAGATCTTCAGGGATCTATTCGCATACACTCCATCCCTTGGGTTCGATACTACTTGGTCATTATACGTACTTATACTACAGTGAACCTGTCCGCTTGCGGGTGAGCGATTAGTAGAAGTTAGTAAAATCGCTTCAAGTCAATGGCGACGTTGCCGGGGATGGCGTTGTATGCTTTTTGAATAGGACTTATCGATAGCTTAGTAGTTAGTAGTGAGTGCTTTCTTTTCTGTTTTATTTTTATTTTTATTTATTCGGCAGTTGCGTTTTTATCCTTCTGCTAGTGTGTCAGGTTTATGAAAACACGCTCACAAGGCAATACGAGCGAAGAGAGGTTACCTGCAGATCCTAAGACGATAGCAAGAAGAAACCGAGCCTTCTTACGAAGGATGAACGCTGCCGACTTAGGGAAAGAACCAATGGATATCACTAATGAGTTGGAGGATGCCGAGAATGAGTTTAACCAGGGGTTGAACCGGGTTGACGACATTGATGGCAACACCAGTAAGAACCAAGATCCGTTAGGGGAGAGTCAGAGCCAAAACCCGGGTGCATAAAAAGTCATCAATCCAGCTCAGAATCTTGTCCATAATCCTCTGAACAACCCTGCTTACCTATAAAACCCAAATAACCCTTTCAACAACCTAGTATACCAACATTACCCATACCCACCATACCCTTATCCACCATACCCATATCATCCACCTCCAGTCTATAATCAACCACCTGTTTACCCACCACCACCCCAACAAGTACCAGTACCTGCTGCTAATCCTCAACACGTTCCTCAGAACGTAGATCAACATATGGCTATTCGAGGGAGGTTTGCGGCACAACCGCAGAGGTACTATGATGGAGTGGCGTTGCCTCCTGTGGAGGCGAACAACTTCTCGATTTCCCCGGGAATTCTAAAGTTGCTTACCGAGAATCAGTTCAAGGGGGTGATCGGGAAGGAGAATCCTCATACACATCTGAGGAGCTTTCTCATGATAGCCTCCACATTCAATTACAATGGCATGTCTGAAGATGCCAAGAGGCTTAGGCTGTTCCCATTCTCATTGACGGGAATAGCTAAAGAGTGGTATGACAACACGCTCCCACGGGGAGGTATTACCACTTGGGCTGAGCTCGAGCGTCTGTTCCTCGAGCGATTCTACCCTCCATCTAGGACGATCAAGGCTAGAATTGAGATCTCGTCCTTTCGCCAGAAGTCTGGAGAAGATTTACGCCAAGCGTGGGAGAGATACTCAAACATGCTGATTGAGTGCCCGCAGCACGGGTACAACGAGGGAGACATTATGGCATTCTTCTATAGTGGTGCCAACAAGGCGGGGCAAGACCATTTTGACGCCTGTGCAGACGGAGCATTCCTGAATCAAGGCATAGAGAGGTGTAGGGAGATCGTGGACAACATTGTCACGAATGCCGGTGCTTGGGGTGTGGATGCAGATTTTCAGAGAGTGCATCAGGTTGAAGAGAGAGAAGGAACGAGAAGGCTATTGATGGCCATGATGGAGAAGATCAACAACCTCGAGTTGGGGAAGAATTTGGTTGGAGAGCATGCAGTAGAGAATGAGAGAGTAGACCAACCAAGTGGACAACAAGAGGTAGCCAATTACATGGGAGGTCCATATTACAATCAGAATGGCTATCAAGGTGGAAATCAGTATGGAAGGCCTCCTTATGGTCAGCCATTTGCACCTCCAGGGCCACAGCCGCCTCAAAATCAATGGAGGAACACACAAGGAGTTCAAGGAGGCCAGCAAGGGATAAAGTGAAAGAAACAGAAAGAGATGAATGAGGGGTACCCAAATCTGTGATACCAGTCCCGTATCCACAGCGCTTCATGAAAAAGAAGCTTGATGAAAAATTTGCAAAATTTCTTGATGTTTTTAAACAACTCCACATTAACATTCCTTTTTATGATGCTTTGGAACAGATGCCGCATTATGCAAAGTTTCTGAAGGACTTGATCGCGAAAAGACGGCGAGTGGATGAGCCAAAGTTGGTGCAGCTGAACCACGAGGTTAGTGCATTAGTGCACAAGGCGCTTCCTCCAAAGCTGAAGGATCCCGGGAGCTTCACCATTCTTTGTGATATCGGGAACGGGATCAAGAAAGGAGCGCTATGTGATTTAGGGGCAAGCATCAATCTCATGCCCTTGTCGCTTTTCACGAAGTTGGAAGGTGGAGAACTTCAACCCACAATGATGACGCTTCAACTTGTTGATCGGTCTATTACTAGACCTCAAGGTGTGGTTGAAGACGTCCTAGTGAGAGTTGGAGATCACATTTTTCCAGCTGACTTTGTAGTGCTAGAGATGGAGGAAGATGAGCACGTGCCCCTGATCTTGGGAAGACCGTTCTTAGCTACGGCGGGGATGGTGCTAGACGTGGAAAATGGGAAGATTACATTGAAGGTTGATGATCAAGAAGTGAATATTTCCCTATATTAAGCCATGAAGCACCCGAAGGAGGATGAGAGCTTGTATTGCATGGATGCAATTGATCCTCGTGTTGAAGACACATCTCCTATCCCTAATCCTTCTGATATTCATGATTTTGTTAGTCCTTCACTTGATTATTTAACCCATGAGCATTATGATCTTGATTATTTTGATAGGGATAAAGTGAAGAAGTTGAAGGATGAAGAGGTGAAGAAAGTGGACGTGGTCCAGTTAGAGGGAAAAGGAGGAGTTAAGAAGAAAAAGTCCAAACTCAAGAAATTGTTTAGTAAGACTCCTCCAGATAAAGGTGAGAAGGAGTTGAGACCTATACCACTTGAGGTGGGGAAGGAAGCAAAAGGGCTCATGATGGTGGGGCATCAAGGAAAGGAGTTCAAACACCACTCTTATGAGAGTGAGGGAGGGAAATTTGAGTATGATGTCCCATAAGCTCCTTTGAGCTTGGTCCGGCATTAGGACCTTAAAAATAGCGCTGAATGGGAGGCAACCCATTATTTTTTATTTGCTTTGAGTTTTTTTTTTAGTTATTAGGGAGTTATTTTGAGTCGTAGGTTTAACCTCGTATTTGAGTGAGTTGCTTGTAGGCTTGTCTCTAAAGGAGTAAAGGTATCATGGAGTTATTCAGATTTAAGGGACCAACTCAAGCAAGGGAGTGTGCAAAGCTCGTGAGAGAAACGGAATTATTTGGTTGAGGTAACCCACAACCCCAAACTTAGACCTCTAGCAAGGTCGAAGTTTGGGGGGTGGAGTTTTTTTTATGTTTCTTGTTACATTGCACATGCATGCACGCCCTTATCTTTGAGTTGAGTTTGATTGATTATTGGTTTGTTGAGATACTCCTTGGGGTGATTTTGATTTGACTCGCTATTGCATATTTCATGCCTATCAATCATCTTATGCTTGTTGATTGCTATCTTTGAGTATGATTTGATGAGTAGAGTGAGTTGTAAGGGTGAGTTATAAATTCTTTTGTTTGAGTGTTTGAGTTTGAGCTGATTTGAGAAAGAACTTGTATGCTTGTGAATTTTTCTTTTGAGTGCTTGTGTGATGAGAGTAAGAATTCACTAGGACTAGCATGGATGTGAAAGCCGAGAGACTTGAGCCTTTTGAGATTTTGATGCATGAATTAATCTCTTCGTTTGTGAGTGGATCGTCACCTTAGAGGATGCTAGAACTTGTGTGTGCTCTTGCTTCTTGATTGTGTCTAGTTTGATATGCCGAATAGGATCTTAGGCCATCTTTGATTTTATTGAGTCACTTAGCCAAAATTTTCCTTACCAATGACATTGAATCCCTTGTTAGCCCCTTTGAGCCGAAAGCCTATTTTATTTGCTAGCACATATGAACACTATTCCAATTCCTAAGCCTTTTTGTCCCAATTTGAGTGGAGAATAGGAAAGTGTGAATGTGAAGGGAGTAAATTGAGTTGAAAAAGGAAAAGGTTGTTTGTTGAGTGAATATGAAAAGGTGTGATGAAGATTTGAGTTGTGGGAAAGAACAAAAAAAAAAGTTGAGAATGAGCAAAAGAAAAAAAAAATGAGCTCATGTGTTTGTGTGGAAAAAAAAAAAGTGAAGTGATTGAAAAAAGTGAAAAGAGTTAGAAGAAAAAATTGAAGTGTTGAGAGTATGGAATTGAAAGGGTGTTGATTGAACATGTTTGAAGTATTCTGTTCCTAATCTCGAAGTGCCAAAGTTTGATTTTCTATTCTCCATTCACTTTAGTCACTTTACCCTATATTGTTATCCCACCTGTCCAAAGAGCCTACATTACAACCTTGAGAAAAGTCCTTTTTTATTCGGCATTGATTTCTAGAGTACGGTCGAAGCTAAGAGCACTTACAAGCCTATGGCTGCCAATTTGTGTGATTGATTGATTGAGTGAGTCCCTTGATCATTGTTATACACTTGAGAGGGAGTGAAACACATCGTTGAGTGCACATTCATGTTTGATTTTGGTGTTTCTTGCTGTTGTCGCATGAATATGATGAAGGAAGGTAAGTGAGTATACTTGTGATGCATCTTTGAAGCTCGAATCTATGTACTTGCATGATTGGATTCCTTAACTCATTCCTAACAATTTCACTTGACTTATTATTTCGTTGCTTGAGGAAAAGAAACATGGTAAGTTTGGGGAAGTTGATTAGGCGTGAAATTGTCATGATTCGTCGCTCGAAATGCCCTTGTTTTGATGGATTCATATAAGTATTTAGAGTCATTTGAGTATTATTTTCACAAACTAACAAATTTGTTTCTTTGATGCTTATAGATGGATAGAGGGCAAAAAGAGGAGTTCGTAGGACTTGGAATCGACTCAAATGGATACCCGGATGAGAAGATATGGAAGAAAGACGAGAAGTATTAGTTCGAGCGAGCAAAAGTGTCATTGAAGTACTCAAGATGAAGGTGCTCGAGTAAATACTACTCAGGCACTCGAGTAGTGCACTCGAGCCAGCTTCGGTCGAGTAGACATTACTCAGGCACTCGAGTAGTGCACTCGAGCAGAAGCAGGTCGAGTAGCCATTACTCGGGCACTCGAGTAGACTACTCGAGCAGAAGCCGGTCGAGTAGAACTACTCGAGCTAAGGAGCTCGAGTACTTTTGACGTTCTGTATAATTGTAACACTCGAGCTTGCATTGCTCGAGTACTTGTTACTCGAGCTCTACTCGAGCTCGACGGAATTTTGGCCCATGAGATCCCGTTTCGACCCGTTGCCTATATATACCTCTTCCAAACACGTTTTGAAGGATCTCCGAACTCACCACATCACGTTTATACAGAATTTTTAGAGAGAGAAGGAAGAGAAGAGACGAGCAAGTTTTAGTTTTACGTTTTTGAGGTTTTTCTTACGAATTCACATTACGATTTCACGATTTAGTTTCGTTTCTTAATATCTGTTGTTCTTGAATACGTTGAGACCTCGTATTGCTAATTAATTTCAGTATTCTTTTATATCTTAAAACTCTAGTTTGTGTACGATCTTTTCTTTGATTTAATTACCATGTTCATGTTCGTCACTTGTCTAATTGTTATTGTTTATGTTAAATCTATGTCTAGCTAAAACCCTTGCATGCTTAGGGTAGGATGAACTCGTAGAAGTAGGTTGTGGGTACGTAATTAGGGTAACCTGTGACGTTAGGTTTTAATTCTCTTGGTTAATGAATTCTTAAAATTAATCTAGACTTCGCTCTTGAATTTCGTTCGAAAGGTGTTAGAGAGAGGACGACCGTATCACTCTTTAACAACGAGTAGACTTGATGAGAGGGTTTAGAAAAGGTTAATTCATCTACCGGTTTAGCGAAGGAGGACGACCGCATCACCTTATTTAAATTAGGGTCTCATTAATTAAGCACAATCTATTAACTTGTTAGTAGATTCGTGAAGTCGAGTGTTAGGGTAAAGTATTAGGGTTTAGAATCTTGAGCTTTCACCTTACATTCTTAGACTTAGGTTAATTCTTGTGTATCACATTTATTTTGATTATGTACATGTTCCCTTAGTATACGTAGGGATTCTCATCTTAAGCATCACCATCTCATATTTGAAAACACACCTTTTGATATTTCGTTTAATTTTCCTTTTGCATTCGTAGGATAATTTTAGTTTGGTTTAATTACTTTTTTTTCAAAAAAAAATCCAAAAACAATACACTCATATTAACTACGACGCGTAGATCTTCAGGGATCTATTCACATACACTCCATCCCTTGGGTTCGATACTACTTGGTCATTATACGTACTTATACTACAGTGAACCCGTCCGCTTGCGGGTGAGCGATTAGTAGAAGTTAGTAAAATCGCTTCAAGTCACTACTGATAGTTTGTTGATAGTGGGCTCTGGAAGAGCTTCCATTGTCCTCCCCATGGGTACCAAATTAATAATTGATAATGCTTTATTGTTTCCGCAATCTAAGCGTACCCTACTCAGTTTTAGAGACATTAGGATAAACGGGTATCATATTGAAACTAAAACTGAGAACGATAACGAATACCTTTTGATGACTAGTACTCGAGGTAGCCGTAAGCAAGTTATAGAAAAAGTTCCTTCCTTCTCCTTCGGTTTGTACTATTCCTACATCCGGCCGTCTAATTCCCAATTAGCGATGAGTATGAAATTCCATGACCCAAATTCCTTTAAATTGTGGCATCAGCGGTTAGGTCATCCGGGACAAACAATGATACGTAGGATTCTATCTAATTCAACTGGTCATAATATTTTGAATAATAGAATCCCTCCCGTCGATGAATGTTTCTGTGATGCATGTTTTAAGGGTAAGTTGATAGTGCGCCCGTCGCACACCAAGGTTGGACTAGAGTCTCCGGTTTTCCTTGAGCGAATTCAAGGAGACATTTGTGGACCGATTCACCCAGCATCAGGACCATTTCGTTATTTCATGGTCCTTATTGATGCCTCTACTAGGTGGACATTTGCATGTTTGCTGTCCACCCACAATCAAGCTTTTGCGAAGCTCATTGCGAAGACTATCGAACTTAGAGCTCAATTCCCGAATTATCCAATTAAATCGATTCGCATGGATAATGCAGCTGAGTTTAGCTCGAAGGCCTTCACAGATTATTGTATGGCCCTGGGAATTAAAGTGGAGCATTCGGTCCCCTACGTCCATACCCAAAATGGTCTTGCTGAGGCGCTAATAAAACGTATCAAATTTATTGCGAGACCATTGCTTATGAACTCTAAACTACCCACCTCATGCTGGGGGAATGCAGTCCTACATGCATCACACTTAATTCAAATCTTTCCAACTGCATATAACGATCATTCCCCCCTGCAGTTAGTGCGTGGGAAAGAACCTAGCATTTCCCATCTGCGTATTTTCGAATTTGCGGTATACGTACCAATAACGATACCCAGGCGAACCTCTATGGGCCCACAAAGAAAACTCGGTATTTACGTTGGATTTGACTCTTCATCCATCATAAAATACCTCGAGCCTTTATCCGGGGATCAATTAACGGCCCGGTTCGCTGATTGCACGTTCGATGAAGATTACTTCCCAACATTAAGAAGAGATCTGAATTCAAAATTGAATGAATGTTGGGAACTTGCGTGGAACGTAAGTAATCTTCAGTATCTAGATCCGCGCACTAATCAATCTGAACTGGAAGTTCGGAAGATCATTAGCCTGCAGAACTTAGCAAATAACCTGCCAGACGCGTTCACTGACCATAGAGGTGTGACTAGATCGCATATACCTGCAGTAAATGCTCCCCAAAGGGTTGAGGTCCCAAGCAAAATAAGTACGCATGCCCCCACACGCCAAAAGCGTAAGGGACCCTCAAGAGATAGTAACACACCTAAACGGAAGGCTAGCAAATCTGGTCAGTTGAATAGAAAATCTCTAGAAGTGATCCGTCTAGATAACTCCAAGTCTCTAGGAGACGAGAGTCCTAGTGATGAAGCACGTGCACAAAATATTCCATGCACTAGGACCGTGGAACGACCAGACCCAGATACAATGGGAAATGAGGAAGGTTTGGTTGACGCAAACGTCGAAGTCTCAGTGAACTTCACAGATACGGGAGAAACATACAATAGAAATATTACTGTCGTCGATGACACATTTGCAGCGTCAATCGCCCTTTCCATTATAAATGATCTAGATCCAGAACCCAAAACAATCACCGAGTGCCGGAAGCGCTCCGATTGGGTTAAATGGAAAGAGGCAATTGATGCAGAGCTCGCATCGCTTAACAAAAGACAAGTATTTGGCTCTATCGTTCGTACACCCACGCACGCTATCCTCGTAGGATATAAATGGGTATTTTTAGGAAAACGAAATGAGAACAATACTGTGGAGAGATATAAAGCGAGGCTGGTAGCACAAGGGTTTTCGCAAAGACCCGGGATTGATTCTGATCAAACCTATTCTCCCGTCATCGACTCAATAATGTTCCGCTACTTGATATCTTTGACAGTTAAATTGAATCTACAAATAAGATTAATGGATGTAGTAACCGCGTACTTATACGGATCACTAGATGCCGCCATTTATATGAAAATTCCAGATGGATTTGGCATTCCTCATATGAGGGATGGTGAAAACTGCAGTATGTATAGCATACAACTGCAAAAGTCGTTATATGGCCCAAAGCAATCAGGTCTCATGTGGTACAATCTACTTAGTGAATTCCTTCAGAAGAAGGGATACACATTCGATAAAGCTTTCCCATGCGTATTCTCGAAGAAATCGAAAGATGGTTTTTGCATCATATCCGTCTATGTTGATGACCTAAACATAATTGGAACATGCAAAGAGATTAAAGAAGACAGTTCAATCTTGAAAGTTGAATTCGAAATGAAGTCCTTGGGTAAAACCAAGTACTGCCTCGGCTTGCAGATCGAGCACCTCCCAGAAGGAGTCTTTATTCATCAGTCGACCTGCCTAAAGAAGGTATTGAAGATATTTCACATGGATAAATCTCATCCACTTAGCACCCCGATGGTTGTCTGATCCCTTGAAGTGGATAAGAACCCATTTAGGCCAAGAGAAGATTCAGAAGAAATTCTGGGACCAGGAGTTCCTTATCTTAGCGCTGTTGGAGCTTTGCTCTATCTCGCAAATTGCACCCGGCCGGACATTGCCTTTTTTGTCAACTTGCTTGCGAGATATAGCGCTTCTCCTACGAGGAGACATTGGAATGGTGTTAAACACGTTCTACGGTACCTCCAAGGATCTCAAGATCTTGGACTGTTTTACCGCAAGAACCAAGACAAAACCTTAGTAGGTTATGCAGATGCTGGCTATTTGTCTGATCCCCACAACGTCATATCCCAGACTGGTTACGTTTTTCTCTGTGGTGGAACCGCAATCTCATGGAGATCGGTTAAACAATCCATGGTTACCACGTTTTCAAACCACTCAGAGATCATAGCTTTATTTGAAACCACACGAGAATGTGTTTGGTTAAAGTCCTTGGTAAAACACATTGGTGACTCGTGTGGTATCGCCAAAGGCGATACACCTCCCACCGTTATATTTGAAGACAATGCTACTTGCATCGCACAAATGAGTAATGGGTACGTCACGGGAAACCTGACGTAACATATTTCACCTAAGTTTTTCTACCTATACGAACTCCAGAAGAGTGGCATGATTACCATTCAAAAGGTGCAATCTAGTAACAATCTAGCAGATTTGTTTACTAAATTCTTACCTACGTCTACTTTTGAAAGATACGTTCGTGGTATTGGGATGCAAAAACTAAAAGTGTTGTTGTCTTCAGGGGGAGCGGTAAGCTCGAAATAAATCTGGAAGATTTAGATCTAGAAGATCAATGACATTCCTCCCTACTTATTATTTGGCCGATCCCTAGCACGTGGAGTTTTCATGACAAGACATTTATGTTATGTCGTAATGTCCAAGGGGGAGTGTTGTAAATCTGGAAGATTTAATATTCCAAATCTAGGAGATTTTGTATTGACATTACTTATGGACCAAGAAACTCAATGGGCTTTATCTATTAGACTAGGGTTTTAGTATTATAAATATACCTTTGTATTCATTATTGTACTCACTCATACACAAGAATAATAGTGGAACTCCTGGCTTGGATTGCCCCCAGACGTAGTCGTTCCCGACGAACTGGGTCAACAAACGATGTCTCTTTATTTACGCACTTATTTACAACAATACCCACATCTTAAGGGCGGTGTATATTTGTGAATGGGCTGACCTTCCAATTGCAATTATTGTTCTCCTTTTCATAATTCAAATGGCGAATATTTTTTTGGCCGGCGACCCTTTACATCGAATGTCGTTCGTCTCTGGCTTAGGCACGAGGCACAATAACACAATTAGTATATCATAGACTCATTGATTTTGTATGGATAGAAAACTGAAGACTATACCAATTTGACACTGGAAGCTAACATACTTAAAGAAGTGTCATTTTGTTTTTTACGCTTTCTATTAAAACGCTGCGTTTTGTTTTAAGCAGTAGTTAGCAGTTATTTGGCCGGTTAAATAATCCCTTGTATAATGGAATTCAGTTACATCACAATAGAAAAAAAGATAGACAGATTTATGATGACGAGCCATAAATTACTGTACTTTAATTTTCTTCATGGTATCAGTTTATGGTTCGATCTTGGAATTTCGCTCCGATTATTCGATTCACTATTCTTTTCATTTTGCAGAGGCTATTAAGCATGTTGTTTGGCAAGAGGCAATGCAACGAGAACTTGCTGCTTTAGAGTTAAATAATACTTGGCAGCTTACTACTTTACCACCTGGAAAGAAGACGATTGGTTGCAAATGGGTATATAAGATTAAGAGACTGCCTGATGGATCGGTTGAAAGGTACAAAGCCAGGTTAGTGGCTAAGGGCTATACACAAGTTTATGGTGTGGATTATTTTTACTGTTTTTCTCCTGTTGCAAAGCTGGTCACGGTCAGATTTTCTCTTTCTTTGGCCACATTAAAACGCTGGGAGGTTCATCAGCTAGACGTGAACAATGCGTTTTACATGGGCATCTATCACAAGATGTATACATGCAAATACCTCAGGGCTATTCCAAAGGTGGCAAAAATCAGGTTTGTAAGCTCATAAAGAGTCTTTATGGCCTTAAACAGGCTTCTCGGGAGTGGAATTCAGAACTATGTGCTAAATTAGCTCTTTTTGGTTTGGTACAATCAAAATTTGATCACTGTTTATTTACTGTGACCAGAGGTGATCAATTTTTGGCCATGCTCGTTTATGTGGATGATATTTTACTTACAAGTTCTGATACTCAATTGATTTGTGACCTCAAAGGTTTTTTGGATGCCCAATTTACTATCAAAGACTTGGGTGTAGCCAAATATTTTCTTGGTGTTGAGATAGCAACAACATCTTCAGGTACTTACTTGTGTCAACATAAGTATATATGTGACATTCTTATTGATACGGGTTTTCAAGAATGTAAACCAGCCTCTACTCCGCTTCCACACGACTTACATTTACGAGAGAATGACGGTGATCCTCTTCCACACCCTGATCGATATAGGAGGCTCATTGGCCGTCTTCTCTATTTGAATATGACTCGGCCTGATCTTACTTACGCTGTCCAACAGTTGAGTCAGTTTGTTACTGCTCCTTGCTCAAGTCATTGGGACGATATTACTCATGTGCTGAGATACTTGCGAGGTACCTCTTCCTTGGGCCTTTTTTATCCTTCCGCTGGTTCTTTATCTTTGCAAGCTTATAGTGATGCTAATTGGGCAGCTTGCAAAGATACTCGAAGCTCGATAACTGGTTATTGTATATTGTTTGGCGGTGCACTTATTTCCTGGAAAAGTAAGAAGCAAACTACGGTTTCCAGGTCCTCTGCTGAGGCCGAGTATAGAGCATTGAGCACTACTGTTTGTGAATTGAAATGGATAACGTATATTGCTTCAGATTTTGGTGTTCATATTCCTCTACCCATTTCATTATGGTGTGACAATAAGGCTGCGTTGCATATTACAGCCAATCCGGTTTTCCATGAACGTACGAAACATTTGGAAATTGACTGTCATTATGTTCGTGATTGCTATAAAGATGGTTTTGTGGCTCCTTCTTTTGTCCCCACGGGTCATCAGCTTGCTGACTCTTTCACCAAGGTGCTGACTGGGAATCATTTCCGTACTCTTATGTCCAAGTTGGGAATGTGTGATCCGTATCACCCTTCTCCAACTTGACCGGGGGGTGAAGATCATACCAATTTGACGCTGGAAGCTAACATACTTAAAGAAGTGTCATTTTATTTTTTACGCTTTCTATTAAAATGCTGCGTTTTGTTTTAAGTAGTAGTTAGCAGTTATTAGGCCGGTTAAATAATCCCTTGTATAATGGAATTCAGTTACATCACAATAGAAAAAAAAAAAAGACAGATTTATGATGACGAGCCCTAAATTGCTGTACTTTAATTTTCTTCAAAAACGTAAATTTTGGGAATGTGCAATTACCCAACAACTTGTTTTAGCAAATTGGGGTTTTTAATCATTTGCACATCTGTTGCAATTGGGGTTAAGCAATTTTAATTATTGGTTCCATTGTTGCAATTAGGTTTTAGCGATTCAGTTTTGGCGATTTGGTTGGTTTGTGAACCATCGCTCGTGTGGGTATGTTTGAGAAATAAGCATGGAGAATGACCAAAAGGCATCGTGTATGAAATTTATACAACGTGAGGGTGTTTAGGAGTTTCAACTCATTCAGCGAGGATCATTATTGGATGGAATGAAAATAAAGCCAATTTGAGCGAATAAATTTGTTTAGGAAAACAGAAATTAGGCAAGGGCTTGCGGGTTTGTCTTGTACTTGCTATAAATTAACCACCGTGGACACTAAATGGGATCTATATATATTAAGGGGGCGCTTGGTTAGCAATTCTTCAATGGTAATGGGAATAGAAATTTATTTCCATCTATGCCCTCATAAAAAAAATGATATGTTAGGGGAAGAAGTGTTCCAATGGTGACACCATTGCTAGTGTCATGCCCAAATTTTGGAATAGAAGTTGACAACAAATGGTTGTTGGTGGAGGAATGAGGGAGTGATTGAGGAGGATGATTGTAGGAAGAGAATAGGGTAATCAAAATAAAGTAGTGATTACCTTATTTAGGAGAAGAGGTAGTGATTTTGTTCTCATGAACCATGCTAATTACACTAACTTTCAATTTCATTCCTATTACCATTGAAGAGATGTTAACCAAGCGCCCCCTAAATAAAATCACTATTTTTTGTGAGGATTGATATAAAAGGGGTGTGTGTGTATTTCGAAACACTGAAGGATTTTGGGAATTTTTTGGGTTCGTAAGTACTCTGAAAGATTGGACGAAATGGGGTATATATAGGAGTAAATCCGACCCATCTGAAGGTTGCTGGAGTGGAGTACATGGTGATCATGGATCACCCACATTCTGTAGTGCAGAGAAACGCAGTTTCTCATTCTTCGGAAGCAAGACGGAATATTCCAGATACTCTGGAGTGTATTAATCAAATTCGTAGGTGTATTAAACAGGTTTGTGGGCCGACCCAATTCTAAATGGGCCAACCGAAGTGGGCCGACCCAAGTTCATATGGGCCACCCGAACCGATTGGATCCAAAAAGGTATTGGGCCATTTTATATTTTTGGTACTCTAAAAATATAGGTAAGGCCCCAAAGCCCAATTGCCAAGAACCACGAACCCGGGCCCGGGCGCGCGCGCGCGTGTGGTCCATGGTTAGGGTCCCCATGTCCCAATATAAAGAACATGAATAATTTCCTACTTATATACAAGACAATCTTGTAATTTTTCAATGTGGGATGAAACTTTATTTTTCATTTCCCATGGATTTATTCAACACAAATGAATAATACTACAACTTCCCAAATTAAATTCTCACTCACCGGAAATCGGTTTTGAGATATTAAATATACCACGCTCATCTACTCCGCGGGTAGAACAACATCGTTAATTTTATTTTTCCAAAAACTAACGTTTTTACTCCTAAAAAAATTGGTCAAAGTCAGGGTATGAAACCTTCATTAAAACCAATTTCCAACAATCCCCCACATGAGTGAGAATTGCACCTATACAGAGTCAAGCTTCTTCATTTAGCTCATGTGAGACCTCATTGCTTCCGGATAAGTAACCAATGGTTTTGAACTTTCCGTAGCCCGGCACCATTGGGTATACCGGCGGCTTAGTGGACACGATGCCTTGAACTAATCCTCCTTAGTGTATACCTTACAGACAGTGCAGATACAAGTCAGTCTCGATTCCGATTTGTTCTCACGTTTTTATCCATTTTGGCCCTGGACGCCCTTTGTATTCATAAATGTTTGGTCGAAGCGGCCCTCACTTCTCATTTATATAGGTGATCTCCTTTCGAGTATCCCGTCATAC
This sequence comes from Ballota nigra, assembly GCA_947034835.1. Lineage (NCBI taxonomy): Eukaryota > Viridiplantae > Streptophyta > Magnoliopsida > Lamiales > Lamiaceae > Ballota > Ballota nigra. The sequence continues at coordinate 32,985,871 of OX344721.1, forward strand.
TCAGTCCCACATGGACTCATAGGAATCATTTAAAGTCAAAGACTTATCCTTTACCACAACTCACGGGTTCACTAACACTTGACACAGTGCTGTCAGGAACAGTCATGATTTTCAAGTGTTGTAAAACTAACATTCACAGTTTAGTTTTCCCTTTTGAACCAAGTTCTTGGGATCTCCAGTCATCATGATTGGGTTACCACTGTTTCAGTTTTATTTGTGGATTTCAGACCCATTCCCTCTATCAGTTTATTCATTTGATCTCGGTTCAAGCTCTTCGTGAGCGGATCCGCTATGTTATCAATTGATCTTACATAATCAATTATTATAATACCAGTTGAGATCAAATGTCTAACAGAGTTATGTCGACGACGAATATGTCTCGACTTTCCGTTGTACATACTGCTCAAAGCTCTACCAATATCAGCTTGACAGTCACAATGTACCATTACAGATGGTACTGGTTTGTTCCAACAAGGAATGTCTTCTAAGAAATTATGAAGCCATTCAGCTTTTTCACCAGCTTGATCCAAAGCGATGAATTCAGATTCCATTGTGGAACGGGCAATACACGTTTGCTTTGTGGATTTCCACGATACAGCAGCTCCTCCAATAGTGAATACGTATCCACTAGTTGAGAACGAGTCTTTACTATCAGATATCCAATTAGCATCACTGTATCCTTCAAGTACAGCTGGATGTTGCGTGTAGTGTAGCCCAAAGTCAAGAGTATACTTCAAGTATCTCAAGACTCTTTTCAGAGCCTTCCAATGTTCGTGACTTGGATTGCTCGTGTACCTGCTTAGTTTGTTCACGGAACATGCAAGATCAGGACGTGTGCAATTTGTAATGTACATCACGCTTCCAATGATCCTTGCATACTCTAACTGATTCACAGGCTCACCTCGGTTCTTCTTCAGATGAACATTCGGGTTTAATGGTGTTTTAGCAGGTGGATCATCAAATGCTTTGAATTTCTTCAAGACTTTCTCAACATAATGAGATTGTGTTAAAGAAAATCCATTTGAAGTTCTTTCTATCTTGATTCCTAGAATCACGTCTGCTAAACCCATATTTTTCATGTTAAAATTTATTTTTAACATATTTTTCGTATTAACGATCACATTTGAATTGTTACCTATGATTAACATGCCATCAACATATAAGCATACGATAACAAATTCATTTGGTGTATCTTTCACATACACACATTTATCACATTCGTTAATTCGGAATCCATTTGACAACATAATATTGTCAAATTTCAAATGTCATTGTACAGGAGCTTGCTTAAGTCCATACAACGACCGAACGAGTTTGCAAATCTTTTTCTCGTTCCCGGGTACAACATAACCCTCTGGTTGATCCATGTATATCTCAGCATTCATCTCTCCATTAAGAAAAGCAGTCTTTACATCCATTTGGTGTATTTCGAGATTATGCAAAGCAGCAATCGCAGACACGAATGGATGTAATCCTTGTAACCGGAGAGTAGGTGTCAAAGAAATCATGTCCTTCTCTTTGTTTAAAACCCTTTGCAACCAAACAGGCTTTATACTTGTCAATGGATCCATCTGCTTTGTACTTTCTTTTAAGGATCCACTTACATCCTAAGGTCTTGCAACCTTTAGGGAGGTCAACCAACTCCCATGTATGATTTTGCAGAATTGAATCATATTCATTATTTATTACTTCTTTCCAGAGAGATGCATCTGGTCTGGAAAGAGTTTCTTTGATAGTCCTAGGTTCTTCTTCTAACACATACGTGATGAAGTCTGGACCATAGGTCTTATCAATTCTAGCTCGTTTACTGCGTCTTGGTTCTTCACTCTGCTGAGTGGAAGGGCCTGCAGCTTCACTTGATTCATCATGAGTTCATTTAATTGAACTCACTTCTTCTTTGTCCCTACACGGGAACACATTTTCAAAGAACACAGCATTCCTTGATTCTATTGTAGTACCTACTGTCATATCAGGTATTTCTGATTTATGAATTAAGAACCGATAGGCATTATTATTGAAGGCGTATCCTATAAAGATCCCATCGACCGTCTTAGGTCCGATTTTCACTTGTTTAGGAAGTGGCACTTCAACTTTAGCCAAACACCCCCACACTTTGAGGTATTTGTATGAAGGTTTGCAATTTTTCCATAACTCATAAGGTGTCTTATCTTGAGTCTTAAGTGGAATTTTATTTAAAATGTGGTTAGCTGACAGAATAGCTTCCCCCCACATGTTCTGAGGTAAACCCGAGCTGATTAACATTGCGTTCATCATTTCTTTTAAAGTTCGATTTTTCCTCTCCGCAATACCATTCGATTGAGGTGAGTAGGGAGTTGTCGTCTGATGTATGATGCCAAATTCGGCACATAATTGTTCAAACGGAGCCACATACTCTCCACCTCTATCACTACGAATTGCTTTAATTGTAGTGTTCATTTGATTCTCTACTTCACTTTTATAATTTTTAAAAGCTTCAATAGCTTCATCTTTACTTCGTAGTAAGTAAACGTAGCAGAATCTTGTGCTATCATCAATAAAGGTAATAAAATACTTTTTTCCACCTCTAGTTTGCACAAACTTTAAATCACATACATCAGTGTGAACTAATTCTAGAGGAGTAGTGTTCCTTTCAACTGACTTAAATGGTAATTTAGTCATCTTTGCTTCTACACATATTTCACATCTTTTGGATGTATCAACATTTTCAATTTTAAGTAAATCCAAATTTACTAAACGTTTTATAGATTTTAGATTAACATGTCCTAATCTAAAATGCCATAAAGAGGAACACTCAACGATATAAGCAGAAGTAGAAGCATTCTCATTCATAATAATGTTTTTGCCATCACGGCTTACAGTCATGACAGACATCTTAAAAAGGCCCTTCTCGAGGTAACCTTTCCCTAAAAAGATGTCAAACTCGCTCCAGAATTCCTTTTACGCTCATAATTCCGATTTAGTTCGCCGGAAATTCATACTCGGTGGTGCTACCAGTGTGAATTGATAAACCGTTTTACCTTTGGAGACTTGTACGCATTCACCGTAAGCACTATACGGGCGTATTTAGTCTCGCGATTGTTATAAAAGGGGTGTGTGTGTATTTCGAAACACTGAAGGATTTCGGAAATTTTTTTGGTTCGTAAGTACTCTGAAAGATTGGACGAAATGGGGTATATATAGGCGGAAATCCGACCCATCTGAAGGTTGCTGGAGTGGAGTACGTAGTGATCATGAATCACCCACGTTCTGTAGTGGAGAGAAACGCAGTTTCTCATTATTGGGAAGCAAGACGGAATATTCCAGATACTCTGGAGTGTATTAATCAAATTCGTAGGTGTATTAAACAAGTTCGTGGGCCGACCCAATTCTAAATGGGCCAACCGAAGTGGGTCGATCCAAGTTCATATGGGCCACCCGAACCGATTGGATCCAAAAAGGTATTGGACCATTTTATATTTTTTGTACTCTAAAAATATAGGTAAGGCCCCAAAGCCCAATTGCCAAGAACCACGAACCCAGTCCCGGGCGCGCGCGGTCCATGATTAGGGTCCCCATGTCCCAATTTAAACAACATGAATACTTTCCTACTTATATACAAGACAATCTTCTTGTAATTTTCCAATGTGGGATGAAACTTTATTTTTCATTTCCCATGGATTTATTCAACACAAATGAATAATACTACAACTTCCCAAATTAATTTCTCACTCACCGAAAATCGGTTTTGAGGTATTAAATATACCACGCGCATCTACTTCGCAAGTAGAACAACATCGTTAATTTTATTTTCCCAAAAACTAACGTTTTTACTCCTCAAAATATTGGTCAAAGTTAGGGTATGAAACCTTCATTAAAACCAATTTCCAACAAGGATTGAGGCAGGAAGAAGCTCCCGCTGTTCCAATTTTGGTGAGGGTTTTGCAAGGACAAGAAGTTATCTCAGAAACCATCATCGCTAAATTTAAGCTTGGGGGTAACCGAAGTTGGATCATGCAATGTTGCTTAGTCCGCGCCAAATTAATTCCCAATAAACTGAAAAGGGGATTCGAACTGCGTCCTTTTGAGAGTCCTCATTGTTAAATTGAAACATTGAGATTTGTGGACAATATCATTTTAATTCTTGCACTTGCTCTTGATTTATTTTAATTTAGCTTTTCTTTTGGTTTTTTTAAAGTACAATAATGATAACTCACCATTGGTAATCAGATTAAATGAATAATGAAATTTAATTTTAATATATATTTAAAAAAAAATTAGATTTTGTTCACATAGAAATATAGATTATACCATGGAAGATAAATTCATTTCTTCCACTAATTGATCCAATTTCCTAAATTAAAAATTAATTCAAAGTGAAAATGTTATTACTATTAGATTTTAATTAATTAATATATTTTAAGGGGAGATCACTCAATTTTATGAAAATAAAAATAATTTATTCACAAAAAAACTACTTTTTAAATTAATACTCCCTCCGATTCAAAATGTTTGATGTTTTAGGGTGTTTTTTTTGTTTCAAAATATTTGATGTTTTAGGGTATTTTGCATCTTATTTTCCTATTATGCCCCTATTTAAATCCCCCTAAAATATCACTCATAATTTTTCCTTACCTTTTAATAATGTTACACCATAAATAAACTATTTGACCTTCCATAAATCTCTTTTCAATCAATATATCATAAGGGTATAATAGTCACTATATATCACTTCTTAATTCTCACAACAAATCCTAAAACATCAAACATTTTGAATCGGAGGGAGTAAATAATTAATTTATAGATAAATTAATATCCCTCTAATATAATAAGGAAGCGCTTGGTTAGGAATTCTGCAATAGGAATGAGAATGAAAATTATTTTTCAAGCAATTCTTCAATAGCAATGGGAATGAAAATTATTTTTCATCTATGCCCCCTAATAGAAATGATATGTTGGGGGAAAAATTGTTGCAATTGTAACTTTATTGCTAGTGGCATGTCCCAATTTTAGAATAGAAATGGACCACAAATGGTTGCGGTAGAGAAATAGGGGGAGTGATTGAGGAGGATGATTGTAGGTAGTTAATAGATTAATTAAAATGAAGTAATGATTACCTTATTTAAGAGAGGAGGTAACGATTTTGTTCTCATTAATTATTATAATTATACTAATTTTCAATCTCATTCACATTACCATTGAAGAGCGCCCCCTAAATTTTATAGGTTTCAACATTATTAATTTATAGAGGTTTTACTATATAAAGTAAAACAATTATACTACTCATTTAATAAATTACAATAACAAACAAATATAGCTTTAAAATAAACAAAAATAAATCAAAATCCCAAAAACAAATTCAAAAATTAAAACACTAACTTTTTATTAGTTCATTCACCCTAGAACAAAATCTAAGAAACTCAAAGCCCACAACTAAGGATGAATAACTTCAACATTATACTCAAGAACAGCATCACCATTAGTGATGTTTAAAGAGTTAGTGTTGACAAAAACCACCCCTTTGGCGAACCTAAACTTCCCTCTTCCGCCGACCACCGCCATCTCGCGGCGGCTCACCTCCGTCACCGGATTCCTCGAAAACACGCTGAGTGAACTCCCCTTAAACCTTCCGGTGGTGAAACCTAAATCAATGTACATGACCAAAGTCAAATCCTTACCCTGGTTCGAAGAAAGGTAAAATCCCTGCGCATTTCCTACGGCCTTCGACGTTATCTCCGGCCCTTCCGTCAGCGGGTCGTCAATCGCAAAAACGGACCCAAACGGCGTCGGACCCTCGCTTTCGAACGTCCGGTTTGTACCGGCTATTTGAACCGCGGTCGGCTTCGTCCCGCTTAGGATGTCGTGCACGAAGAAACGGAGATGCGTCTTTTTCAACTTAGCCGGTTTGTGTGGCTCGGTTTTCGTGTGGTATGTGGAGTGAACCGGTAAAGGTGATATGGTGAGTACCAAAATCAAGGCAAGGAAAATAGCTCTCTCCATTTTTGTTCTCCTCTACTTTTTCACAAAATCAATTGTATTTATAATGGGTGATTTGTGTAAAAAAAAAGGGAAACTCATTTATGATTTTCACATTCTTTATATATATATATATATATATATATATATATATATATTTGGGTGTAGGTTGCGTTTTGATGTGATTCAATTTGAAACATTATTTTGAATTGTCCGCATTTGGAAAAAAATTTAATACATCTTTAAATATGGCTAATTTTATTAAGTAATCTTTTCCATATATATATTTCAAATTTGGAATAATATCAATTCAAGGCAGATGGTAAAACTATCAATTTAAAGTTTAAAATATTTTTCATATCGATTCAAAGTTTGAAAAATAGAAAACTCTCAATTCAGGACCTGAATGATAGAACAAAAAAAAAAAAAATTAAGACTCAAGGATATTAAGACTATGTTGATATATTATAATTTTTATTTTATTTTATTTATATATATATATATTTTTTTTTTATTAATTCTTTTGTTTCTTATTTTTTCAATCACGTGAAATTAATACATATTTATATTGTTGGAAATATAATTAATAAAAATATTATCGGATAATAAAAAATTATTGAAGACCAAACACGATCTTAAAATGAGTAAGTCCTAAATTAATAGTTTTCTCTTTTAGGTCCTAAATCGATAGTTTTCAATTTTTCAAGCTCTAAATCGATAGAAAAACAAATTCAAACCTTTAATTGATAATTTTACTATCTTTCAGGCCCTAAATTGATAAAATCCTTTAAATTTCTAATTACCCACGGTGTTCTATTATATTGTGGATTTATTTGCATATATGCGACTGTATTGACTATTGAGTACATTAATTAATTGACAACTCAGATCATCTAAATCAGGTGATTTTACCTCATATTTGCATTAATTGTCGTTGTGTAGTGTTTTTTTCTTTTCTAAAAATAATTGTTCATACTCTAACTGATGTCGTTATATACAATTGTTGATGAAATTGATTCACTCTAGATTTAGCGATTGTTGTGTGATTTTTTACAATAATATTCAGATGTCAAAACAATTTATTTAGGTATCTTTGTTACTTAATTTGAAAAACCTAAAATAAAATCGTAATCTACCCAAAATATTATTTTGTTGGTGAACCAATGAGCAGTCGTTAATGGCTATACTCAATGACAATCACTTGTACAAAACAAAATTAGGCGAAGTATAGATTGAATATAGGTTATATATGAATCGTTTAAAAAATATTATAGGGTATTAATTGTTTCCATTAAATGATATTAGTTGTTTTTATTAAAGGATATTAATTTAAGGGTGCAAAAAATATTAATTGTTTAATTAAAAAGTATTAGTTGGTAATCGTATACTAAAATATAGAGTATTGTAAAATAATTCATGTATGACTCAATTTTATTCAATACATACTCAAAAAAATTTATAAAATAAATTATGTGAATAATACTTATAATAATTATGAAGATGAGAAATTTTTGGGTACAAAAAAGGAAGAGTGCTAATTTAACCGCCCAAACATTTTCCCTTGATATTTCCTAACACAAAGTGCACCCTAACTCACCTAGTCCACCCACTTAGCACCCAACTCAATTAAACTCTGACAACATATCCCTTTCTTTCCTTTTCTATCTCCCTTTCTCCCTCTCCGCCTCACCACAACTCATTGTTAATTTTCAATTTATTGCACTACTAGTACAGTACCCGCGAATTTCGCGGACTTTTAAAAAATATTACAGGCGTTCGAATAACCAAAAGCATCTACTTTATCACTTTAAATACTATAAACAATTCTTTTTTTAATAACCGTGCAAACTAGTAAATGTGAAGTTGAGTTTGCGACGGAGGGAGTAGCATTTTACGAATGTTTCATGATTTTTCATTTTTGAATTTTATTTTCAGATATACACACCTCTCACCATGATTGCAAACCTACTCCACACAACTAAGTACAATACTGAAGAAATACACAATGAAAAATTAGATAATTTTTTTTAAACACCGTCAACTAATAGAAAATAAATATTTAATTTTATTCGAACGATATTACATATTTCTGAAAATTTCCCTTACACAACATTCGTTGTATACTTCAACGACTTACAATCGGAATCAAGACTTAAAATTTTCAGTCCCCTCCTGCTTTTTACCCTAGAAACTGCAACGCACAACTGCCCCATATATGAAGACCGGTTTTGGAAGATAATGTTCCACAGTGGAAAGCGACTGACCCTGACTCTTATTGATCGTCATAGCAAAACAAAGCAACACCGGAAATTGACGCCTAGTAAAATTCACAGGCATAATTTGATTTGAGTTTGCCAAAGTCATTCTTGGAATATAGATTTTACTACCAATATTTCTTCCAGAAATAATCTCAGCCTCGAGTATGTGATTTTCAAGTCTAGAGACAACCAATCTTGTTCCGTTGCACAAACCAGACTTCTGATCAAGATTCCTCAAAACAACTATTGACACACCCTATTTCAAGATCAAATGATAATTTGGCATCCCCAAACATTTAACTGAATTCAAGAATTCAGTAGACACCGCATCCCCATGACCCCCTTCACGAAACTCCAATTTACACACACTATCGGAATTCAAGTATATTTTACTATCTCCGGGAAGCATTGAAATAATTTTTTTCATTAATATACTCTACATCACGATGAGTAGGTGCAAATATTGTTCTATCTTCAAAATATTTATTTGTATGCAGATTATCAATTATGGATGGACAAATAATTTGAATTATAGATGCAATTGGATCACTCACACTGGAAGCCAAAATATCATCCGAAATTTCAATTTCAGCAAAGTCATCAATGTTATCTCCAAGCGTTCTCCATCGCCTACTTTCAAAATCTATCTCGATAACTCGGCAATGTTATCCTCATTAGAGCTGCTATCAATATCTCAATGTTGCAATCTCACGTTTTCTGTCAAATTTAGCACATGTAAATAACAAAAAGAAAAATTAACTGAATATTTGTATCAAATAATATTGAATGAACGAACGTTTTAGAAATTTTATAGATGCTACCTTGCAATAATTCCACAAATACGATGCATTGATAGTCGCATGAACGATATCCTCCCTACTTGCTTTGGCTATAATAGGATGAATTTGTCTAAAATTCCCTCCAAGTACAATTGTTTTACCATTGAACGGCGAGTCACCGGTCGAACCATTAAAATATATAACAATATTCATCATCGTTCGATCCAAAGCTTCAAAACTAAACCTGTTTATCATTGGTGTTTCATCCCATATGATAAATTATGCCTTCACAATAAGCTTAGATAAATCTATTCCAGGTTGTATGTTACACGTAGACGTTTCATCTATATTGATGGGTATAAAAAATCGCGAATGAGCAGTACGACCTCCAGGCAGGAGAAAGACTGTTGTTCCACTTGATGCAACGTTAAGAACAACATGATTATCCATTCTTATAGCCAACAACAGTGTTCTTCAAATGAATTTTTTTCCTGTCCCCCCATAGCCGTATAAGAAAAAAAAAAATCCTTCATTTCCATACAAACCAAATCAAGTATTTCCTTTAGAACTTTTTTTGTTCTTTAGTTAGCATAGAACTCGGTCAGTTGTACTCTTCTCCAGGCTCAACACGATCATACATCAACTCTTCACGTATAAGTTTATTTAGTCCATCATTAACTATTACAATGTTCGGCAATGACATTGACGTAAATCTACTCAAAGGACTTCCGTTTCTTTGCAACAACTTTTAATATGTGAAAACTATCTTCAAGTTAATTGTAGAAGTTATAATTTATGACCACATTTTTCGCTTAAATGAAATTTAGGCCAAAAACGTTGGTCAAATAAAGCCCGATTATGATATGCCTAGTTGGCCATACTATATAAAATTTGTAAAGCCATTGTCCTAATTTTGCAAGTTCGTAAAGATATTGTCTTAATTTTGCAAGTCCGTAAAAATAGTGTCCTAATTTTACAAACACCCGTAAGATAATGTTCTAAAAATATAATTTTTCCCTTATAACTAATTTAGTTAATGGTAACAAAGAGTATTAATTGTTTATTTAAAGAATATTAATTGTTTAAAGTAAAATGTATCTAAAAGTAATTATAAAGTGGTTCATAAGCTGAACAATTTAATGGTAAAATATACTCTCAATAGTAATATTTTACGATTAGAATATGTAATATCACAATGAGATTAATTATGTTTCTATCGAGTGATGTAAATGGCGGCCGCCTAGGCGCTTAGCAGTCCCTACCGCCAACGATTAGGGCAAATCGGTTTTATTTGGCGGAAACCTCATTTGGCGGCGCCTAGGCGGCCTTGGCGGTAGGCGGCGCTTAGGGCTTTTTTTAATAACTTTAAAATATTATATAATTAAAAAAAGAAAATAAAAATATATAAGCGGGCAGAAGGATTGTGGATTGTGGTAGTTTATGGATTGTGGATTTTTAATACTATCCATTTTGTTAATTATGGATTGTGGTACTTTATTAGTTTGGACATTTTATTATTTGTGGATTGTGGTAATTTATTAAACTGGACATTTTGTTATTTGTGGATTGTGGTAGTTTATTAAGTTACACATTTTGTTACTTATGGATTGTGGTAGTTTATTAAGTTGGATATTTTGTTATTTGTGGATTGTGGTAGTTTATTATTTGGACATTTTGTTGGAGATGTGTTTAATATTTTACTAATATTTAATATTACTTAATTACTTTAATTATTAAGTTGGATATTAAACAAATCTAGGTGGCCGAAGTTGGATAATAAATAAATTAAGTTGGAAATGTGGAACTTTATTACTTTGATAACATTAAACAGGTAAAAAAATTATATTTAAAAAAAATCTTGGCGGCCGCCTAGGCGGCGCTTGGCGGCCATATACCGCCTGCCGAGCGTCAAACGCCATCTGCACCCTTGTTCTAATCTAACACCAGTGTTGTCTGAACTATGAATTGATATGCATACAATAAGTCATACCTTATAAATTATCACTAAATTAACTCATATATGCAAGGCAAAAATATTTTTTTAGGACATTATCTTATGGGTGTTTGCAAAATTAGGACACTATTTTTTCGAGCTTACAGATTTAGAAAAATATCTTTATGAGCTTATAAATTAGAACGCAGTCCTAACAATCTTGCAAAATAAGAATACTATCTTTTATGTAAAAAGACCAAAATTAAAATAGATTATCCTAGTTTTGGCCAATTGTAAAGACATTGTCCCAATTTTACACGTTTATAAAGATATTTTCTCAATTTTACAAGCATGTAAAGAAAGCGACCTAACTTTACAAACACTCATAAGGTAGTGTCTTAAAATAATAAAAAAATTCCTAATAACCAATATATTTAAGAAAAGTAAGATTGAGAAAAAAAATATGGTCAATTTAATAGAGAAAAGTGTGTAACTTTTTCAAAATATTATATTCTTATGATAACCGATTTAAAGAAGAGTTGACAGAGTTTACTCGATCTTTAGTTGTTGTTTTCTTGTATAATAAAAACCATAATTAATTAATCCATTAGACATTATACCGTTCTTTTCTTTTTTAAATAAACTTTTTAAAATGTGAACACCAGCTTCAAGTTAATTATCTAAGTAATAGTAGAAGTTGTGATTCATGACCACATCTTCCACCAAAATTAAATTTAGGTCAAATTTTATAAAATGTGGCTTAAATAAAGCTCAATATTTTATAAATATTTTGGCCTAAATTGGCCTAAATTAAAAGACACTTTCCCAATTTTGTAAATACACTTTCCCAATTTTGCAAGTTCGTGAAGATATTGTCTCAATTTTACAAGCTCGTAAAGATATTGTCCTAATTTTAAAAACAATCATAAGGTAGTGTCCGAAAATAATAAATTTTCACTTATAACTAATTTAGTTAATGGTAACAAAGAATATTAATTGTTAAAGTAATGTGTATCAAAAAAATATCAATATAAAGTGATTCATATATGAAAATAATTTATTTCTAAAACATAATCTCATTACTAATATTTTATAATTAAAATATGAAATACCACTATGAGGTTAATTATTTTTCTAATCTATCACCAATATTGTCTGAACTACGAATTGATATGTATACAATAAGTCAACAATTATTTTTTAGGGCATTATCTTACATGTTTTTGCAAAATTAGGACACTATTTTTTTTGGCTTACAAATTTAGGAAACTATCTTCATGGACTTATAAAATTAGAACATTATCTTTATAATTTTACAAAATAAGGACACTGTCTTTTATGTTGGATAAATTTAGGGTAAAATATTATAAAATGTGGGTCAAATAAAACCCGATCATGATATGCCCAGTTGGCCATATTTTACAATTTAATAATGACAATTAATATACATGTTTTTATGTTACAAAATCTATAGAAAACTCTGAATCTCAATACATTGAACTCGAATTCAATCCTTGAAATTATCAATCTTCAAAATTCTTTAATCTGCACATCTCATCCCCACTTAATATGAAAAAAAAAACGAAAAAAAAAGTATTATTAATTCAATTTATAAAGGTAAAGAGTTTAACCTATCATACAAATGAACAATACCAAAATAACCACAGTATGATTTAATTTTGTGGAATAAATTCCGCAACCAACATCGACAATCCTATTTTTTAAAATAGATATTATTGGCAAATTGTGATATATTAATGACACAAATTTGTGTCATATATAACAATCAGAGTAGGGCAATATTAAAAACAATCAAGTAACCTAGGCAAGACTGACGCTATACAATACAATAGCTGTATAGCAAAAAATATTGAACTAAACTATTGATATTTCTAAATACAATTGAGATACAAAATAATTGATATTCTTAGGTTTGTAAGATTTGATTAATTAGTAATGACCATAAAATTAAAAGAAATGACACCATGCAACAACTTTGCCTAATTCGAGAAGATCACAACAATTAAGTAGGAATCCATGTATGTATGGAAGAAAAAATGTAGATGAATATAATAGTCTCAATTAATAAATCTTTAAATTAATAAATAAAAATTAACAAATCATAGTCCCAATTTAAGAATTACTCATAATCTTAAATAAATTTCTTAAAATTAGACAATTAATCATTTAATGCTTTAACCTGCCCATAATTAACCTCAATTGTTTAAAATTTTATGGTAAAGTTAACTAATGGAAAAAAATTAATTAGATCCAATATGATAAGCAATCAATTAACGCATAAGAGGTCATTTACGTGGAATTTTGTATTCTACCTATAATCTCATCTAATTGGAAAGTTACCAAGACTTGTATTTCATAATTTGGAGAAAACATAATAAAAGCTCTGAATGCCATGCATAATATAGCGTATAGGTAGCAAAAATATCAGAGGAACAATTACGTACAATAATCGATATTATTAAATAGTAAAAAGGTATCATACATGGTTACTACTAATAAGTAGCACCTGCGAATTATCAACAAACCATCAACCATTAAAATCTCAACACAATATTTGGTAAAAAAAATCCCAAAAATATAGGAAGCAAATTTCAAGAATTAGGATGATATTATGCAACAATTTCGCTTAGTTTGTGAAAGTCACAACAAATGATTTCACTTCATTCGCCTAACTTTGCCGAATTTGCGAATAATACACTTAATCATTCAATAATTCAATGCACCTATAATTATCCCATACCATTAAAATTCTACAATTAAGTAAAAAATGGTGCAAACTAATTAATTGACATTAGTTACCCAATTTCTGTGGACATTAATACCAACACAACACACCAAAAGCCTAGAAATAATGTCGACAACAGAAATATAAAGAAGTTTGTAATCTATGCAGTAGCCAATACAATTGCCTAAACTAATACGTTGACCAGATCAAACAATGAATAGAGGGCGACGAACATAGAAAGAAACTACTGTATTTGCGATCAGCCGTGTCGGATTCGTGGAACTGGTCCGACACGAACCCGGACACGCTGGTCTTGAGGCAGTCGGTTTCAAGTGCGGTCATGTAGAGAGCGGCGTAGAGGACCACAGTCGCTGGAATACATGTGTCGTGTTCAGCGGTGCATTTTGGCGACCGAAGACTTGGGATCGTCGTCGAGATTGTTAGGATGGTGATGCACTGATGAGATCCAAAAAATGTGGAGATTATTAGTATTGTTTATTTTTATTGTTCAATTCTCAAAGGGGGAATTCCTGTTGTTAAATTTTTACTTTTGCTTTCTCCATTTTCCTCTTTGCAAACATGGGATTTAAGTTTTAAACGTAGAAGAAAGTAATCTTCACGGACGAATGAGATCACACCAATACAAAATAACGGTTACGATCAAAATAAAAAACAAGAATTAAGGGGATTAGAGGAAGGAACAAAGTGAGAACAACCAAGCATGCCACATAGGCAGAGCATGCTTGGTCTATATTAAAGTATAGATTTAAAAAAATTACACAATAAGTAGTACGAATTGATAAGCAAACAAAACAAAACCTCGAATGCAAAAAACTTATCAAGAACAATGGAAAGTATTGATATAATGGGTGAAATATTATTCAAAACAATATAAGAACGATACAGTGAAAATCGACACTACATTCCGTGCGACGAAAACCAATATCATACACAAACTAAAACAAAAATGGAGAAAACAAAATTGCCCAAATCCGAATCACTACTCGACCATAAAGGTACTGGAATCACATGAGAACACCGGCCAGAAAAAATGTCAAACGACGATTAATCCAACAACGGGAGCACTACAACGCAAAAATGGAAAAAGACGAACAAAACCTGCAAAAAGAAATAACAACTGTCAAATATCAAGGACGAAGATGAATACGAATGAAAAAATGAGGATGAAAGATCCATATTTATAGGAAAATAGGAAACTCTTGAACGGTCTAGATGAAACTAATAAATATCAAATTGATGGCCAAGATTGCCTGCACACTCTCACTCAAAGAGAAGACAAGGAGTGTGAAATGGGAGTGGATGAGAGGTGCCACATAGACATTTTCTGCTTCCATTATATAAGGGTATTGATTTTTGTTGATTTAAATATTCTGTATTTATCTATGTCAATATATATATATATATATATATATATATATATATATATATATATAACACTAATCATTCTACATTTGAAAATCATTGAACTTTACCTGTTAAAATTATTGCTAAATTAAGTGATATCTTTAAAATATATTTTATTATAAATGTTGACATATAATGGATTACAAAATATATTAAATATGTATTTGAAATATAATTTATAATAAATATTGAGAAATAATATAAAAGTATGTTGAATATATCTTTGAGATAAATTATAACAAATCCCTCTATTTTGTAATAGTATAAAAGATATTTCAATTATTTTAATATAATTGTTATTAAATATTTTTTTTGAATGATCAATGTATAGAAATAATTTGATATATAATTTTTAGAAGTTTATTTTCCGTAAAAGTTATTAAAATAAATATTTACTTATCTGGAAAAAAAGACCATTCTTTAACTTTTTGCAAAATATAGAGTGAAAATGGTTCATACATGAACCATTTGAAGTGTATTAGTTGTTTTAACTAAATGATATTAGTTGTTTTCACTGAAGGGTATTAGTTTTGGAGGGTATTAGTTGTTGTTACTGCAGAGTATTAGTTGTTTTCACTGAAGAGTATTAGTTCTTGAAGGTATTAATTATTTTTATTGAAGGATATTAGTTATTTTCACTAAAGGGTATTAGTTGAAGGGTATAAAGAGTATTCATTGTTTAACTAAAGGGTATTAGTTGGTACTAAAAAGTATTGAAAAATGGTTTACTTGTGAACCAATTTCACTTTATACATACTCTTAATTATTTTTTAAGAAATGGACTATCTAGATTAATTACTTTGAAGAGTATTAGTTGTTTTAATGAAGGGTATTAATTGTTTTCACTGAAGAGTATTAGTTGAAGGTACGAAGAGTATTTGGTACTCCCTCCGTCCCCAAGTAATCTTCTCACTTCTTTTTGTTGAATGATTTAAGAAAATTTATTTGTTTATTAATATAAGGTGGGTCACATGTTGACTTTTGGGATAAAGTAATGAATAGTGTTAAAAAATGAATTGAATTGGTGGCACTTTGGTAATATTGTATGAATTTGAAGGTTAAAGTTTATATGTAGTAGAGTATTGTTTTTGCCATTTATGGAATGAGAAGTTTATTGGGGGACGGCACGAAAATGAAAGTGGGAAGTTTACTCAGGAACGGAGGGAGTATTTAACTAAAGGGTATTAGTTGATTACACTAAAGAGTATTAGTTGGTTATACTAAAAAGTATTGCAAAATAGTTTATGAATAAACCAATTTCACTCTATACATACTCTTAATTTTTTGTAGAAGAAATAAATTATTTGGATTACTTATTTTGAAAAAAGATTATAGTAGACATACAACAATTAGACAAAGTATAGAGTGAAAATGGTTCATACATGAACCATTGGGTATCAGTTGTTTTCACTAAAGAGTATTAGTTGATTCACTGAAGGGTATTATTTGTTTTCAGTTAAGAGTATTAGTTGTTTACTCTAAAGATTAATACATCAATATATTCTATTGGGTAAACCACCAACTATATATGACCATATATATCGTATTGGAATAAGTTTGAGAGATTTATTTGGGTTAATTAATTAACGTACAAACAATGCATAAATTAATGCACTTTGTCGCCTACTAAGCAAGAAAATAGTAAGATCTCCAACAAACTCCATATTCCTCAATATTTTTAACCCTAGATTCGGAATAATACTATGAACAATGCATTTCCAATTGAAAACAGAGCAAAGCTCAGTATATACTGACTCGACCTTGGAATGGATAGAAATTGAGGGTTTCGAACCTCAAACCTAAATTAAATTTGGAGGTTCCAGAATAATGTTAGTTATTTATTTATAAAAATATATGTGAAATATATACATTTTTAAATTGTATAATTATTTTAATGCATGTATTTATCTCAATATTATAAAAATAAACTAAATCATAGATAAAGACAAATTAATTGGGAAAAGAAAGAAGTGAAAAGACTCCATACAAATATTTCGTTCAAAGCTACACTTGAAGAACATTATGGACGATCTGAATTGAAGGACATAGTCATACTTGCGCCTACTATTAAATAACTAAAGTGTTATGGTGTGTGGAATCATGATTTGAATTTGAAAGTTAGACTTCAGTTATGTTATATAAAAATATAGATCATTCAAGAAGATTGTGCAACAAAACTATCTATATTAGCTCTAATAAGACTAATTGACAGTGTTCTGAAAGGTACATACATAACTAGAAGTAATCCAGGCGAGATGATGTCGATCCTTAAACTTTCACTGACTCCATTTGATCAGGAACTTTTGTTTAAGTTTCAGAAGAGACAGTTCACATTGGTTGTCTCATGTGAAATGTCAATTAATAAAAATCAATGGCAATCGCTCGCTAATGTTGGCATATTCTTGAATAATCAAGTTTTCATTCAAAGTTAGTTGTATATGAATGTTTGAGAGTAACCAATCGCAATAATTTGAAGATTTTGACGTGTAGCGACTAACAATGAACATTCATTGAAAATTAATAAAAAAAATGTGATTTTTAGAGAGGTGTTGAAATCTATAGTACTTTTGATTATTATTATTATTACATATTTTATTTAATATGATGGATTCATAGTTATTACCAAATTTTTTTACTGCATAAATCATAAAAAAAATTATATGGTGCAAATAATATTAAGACGGTCTCTTACAAATAAAACATACTCCCTCCGCCCCCTCTTAGTTTTCAGAGGCGAGTGGACACACTTTTTACGAAAAAATATTGTAATGACTTTTTAGACCACTGAATAAAGAATATACTGAAATAAAGTAGTTATTGTGAGAGTATTTTATTTCTATATTTAGGGTGTGCAAATTATTGTGGGACATCCCAAAATGGAAAGTGTGAAAATTAAGAGGGGACGGAGAGTATAATATTTATTACATTTTGTTTTCACAAAAGTTTCCCAACATCTGTATTAATTTCTCTTTTAAAAAAAATACAATAAAAAAATACTTTAATAGGAATACTAATAAATACACTCAAGCGTAAACAAACGGATTTTAATATAAATTGAAGACCTATAAATTAATTGTACAAACATGATCGTGCAGCGCACGGATTTTAATACTAATATAAATATTAAAACAATCTTACTTTGTGTATTTGTATTACAAATTGCGTATCTATGAATTTTAGTCATTCATGTTGGTGTTCAATTGCAGTAAATTTTCATTGAAACTTGAAGGAGAACAGGGCAAGGTGGATTTTATATAATACTCCCGGTTTTGAAATAAGTTTTCTCTTTCTGTGTTGTTTTGTTTAATAAATTATTTATTTATTAATATACTATTACGTAGCCCCGCGAATTTCACGGACTGAAAAAAATTATATAAATAATTAAATGTTATATTTAAATATATTTTTAGTTGTTTAAATTTTTCTATAAACAAAAATATTTACAATATGCGACATTCTTAAACTTAAATTGTAATTCAAATATGTAAAAATATGAAATAAAAATATTTAATACTTGAAAATTTTATAAGATATTAATGAATCCAAATATTTGTTTTCACGCCAAAAAAATATTGCACTTCTATTTACTGATTTTTTAACTTATATGTGAACAATATATATTGTATACTTGCATAATCTTCCATCGGAACCAAAACACATAATTTTCAATCTTCTATTACTTTTGACTCTCGAGTCTGCAACATGTAACTTTCCGTGTACAAAACGGTTTGGGTAGGTAAAAACCTACAGTGGAGAGGTTGACTATAACTTTTATATATCGACATTCTAAAACATACAATAGAATGTTTGACGTGAATAATTCAATGTTATCTTTGAAATGAACATCTTATTACAATATTCCTTCCTGAGATAATTTATGTTTCTAGAATGTGATTTTTAAGTTACGTAAAGATCAACCTCGTGTCATTGTAAATTAGACTTTTGTTTAATATTTTCGAGAAATCAATATCAACACTCCTTGCTTCAAAATCACTATCGACACAAAGCTATAGTGGGAAGGAAGGGATTAATATTTGCTTCTATTTATCGACATCCTAAAACAAAGTAGTTAGAGAAATTGTCTCATAATAAAATTTATTGGCATCCGAATTACTTAAGGTCATCATTTGGCTATATTTTTTTTTTTTTTAGCACAATTTGGCTATATTTCTTCGAAACATTATCTCACACCTTCCTTCAAAATCAAATGGTGGTTCGAGAGTTCAAAAAATCAATAAAAAAACAACTCTTCATTAGCTCCACGCCAAAACTCCGATCTGCAAAAAAAACTGAACTTAATAATTTTTTTACGTCAATCATGCGGCTTATTATCAAAGAGTGTTATTATCCATACCCGAAAAATCTCTTAATACACGTTGTAAACACTCCCATTTAAATTTAATAATTAATTTAAAATACTACACACCTCATTGATGTATCATTCTACCATATTTTATTAATTCTAATTAAGGTATTTTATTTTAAAACTTTATTTTTTTACAATTTTGGACCAGATGAATTATTTTTCACGAATTGTATAGTGGTCGAACACATATATCAATATGTAACATGCCCATGCTTAGCATATTCGTGCATTCAAAAACATAAAATAAAAATAATATTGACCCTTCAACCTTGCATAATTGTAAAATTGGACTACTTAACCTTGCATAATTCTACTCACATTTTAAAAGTAAAAAAAAAAAAAAAAAAAGATCTCAAAACACATATATAGACAATGATCGGAATTTAACATAAATAATAATCTATTTAACTGGGTTTATAATCTCAAATATTTGATAAAAAAAAATTGTTTAAAAAGCTTATAAAATCTTAAATAAATTATTTACCACTTATAATTTTCAAAAAACTAAGTTGAAAGACCAATTTATCTTCCTTGCCACTCTCCCACACAAATTTAATTTTCTAGTACGTAGCCCACACAAATTCAGTGGGCTGAAAAGAAAATTAATACTATGAAAGGATGCAAGAGACATTTTAAAAATTTACCCTACTATAGAATGAATTGGATTTATTTTGATGCCAACTTTGTGGCACACCATTTGGCAAGGGAAGCTAGATATTACTCTAGTCCTCTTTATTGGTTCAAGCGAATATACTCTGTGGGATACAAATTACTTCTTAGTGTAGAAAATTTATCAAAATTATTTTTATTTTTCTTATCCTGCAGAATTAAATAATCAAATTTTAAATTTGTATCTCTATTTTTGTTTTTGTTTTTTGTGATAATATGCGTGCATTAATTATGAATAGGTAAAAAAAAAAAAAAAGGACGACAAAATTATATACATTTTTCTTGATGAATTTCTTAATTTGTATAAAATACTCTTAAAACGCAAGTTAGTACGGACTAATGGGAGATTAAAATTGGATATGCTAGAGAAAGACATGAGCAAGACATAATTCAAGGCAATAACATTTATTAATTCCAACCAATTTTAACACATACTTATAATTAAAGTCATCGTTTGTCTGATTAAAAAAATATAGACATACACCTTTTTTCCAAGACCAAATCATAACATATAGGAAAAAAATGAAAATGAAGATAAATATGTGAAACTACATCACAAAAGTTAACCAAATCAAAAAGTGCTAGAAAGGAAGAAGAGATGTTGTCCTCGTGACATAATCAATCATGGCTTTAATTTATTTCTTTAGAATAATTAACTTAAATAACTTGGAGGTTTAACAAAGTACTAATCCAAATCCATGGAATTTCTCGTGTAATTTGATCAATTTTATCAGCCATTTCAACATTCAAATTGTTGTAAATTGAGAGCGTAAAATAAAGGTGTGAGATTTGTTCACCCAGTCGTCAATAACGACTACGTCTGGGGGCGTACCAAGCCAGGAGTTTCACTAATATATGTGTATGAGTGTATACAATTCTTAGTACAATGATCTATTTATAAGAATAAAGACCTAGTCTAAACCTAAAGCCTGTTTAGGTTAAAAGCCCATTAGTAATGTCCACATCAAATCTTCATGATTTGGTATAATAAATCTTCTAGATTTACAACACTCCCCCTTGGACATTACGACCTAATATATATGTCTTGTCATAAAAACTCCACGTGCTAGGTAGCGACCAAATATTAAGTTAGGGAGGAATGTAATTTTTATTGATCTTCCAGATCAAATCTTCTGGATTTATTTCGGGGTTACCGCTCCCCCTGAAGACAACAACCCTTTAAGTTTTTGCATCCCAATACCACGAACGTATTTTTCAAAAGTAGACGTCGGTAAGGACTTAGTGAACAGATCTGCTAGATTGTCACTAGATTGCACCTTTTGAATGGTAATCACGTTACTCTTCTGGAGTTCGTATGGGTAGAAAAACTTAGGTGAAATATATGTCGTCAGGTTTCTCTTGACGTGCCCATTACTCATTTGTGTGATGCAAGCTGCGTTGTCTTCTAATATAATGGTGGGGGATTTATCGCCTTTAGCAATACCACACGAGTCACCAATGTATTTTACCAAGGAACTTAACCAAACACATTCTAGTGCGGCTTCAAACAAAGCTATTATCTCTGAGTGGTTTGAAGACGCAGTAACCATGGTTTGTTTAACTGATCTCAATGAGATCGTGGTAACACCACAGAGAAAAACGTAACCAGTTTGGGATATGGCATTGTGGGGATCAGACAAATAGCCAGCATCCGCGTAACCTATCAAGGTTTTGTCTTGGTTCCTACGGTAAAACAGTCCAAGATCTTGAGACCCTTGGAGAGACCGTATAATGTGCTTAACACCATTCCAATGTCTCCTAGTGGGAGAAGTGCTATATCTCGCAAGCAAATTAACTAAAAATGCAATGTCCGGTCTAGTGCAATTTGCGAGATAGAGTAATGCTCCAACAGCTCTAAGATAAGGAACTTCTGGCCCCAGAATTTCTTCTGTATCTTCTCTTGGTCTAAATGGGTCCTTATCCACTTCGAGGGATCGGACAACCATAAGGGTGCTAATTGGATGAGATTTATCCATGTGAAATCTCTCCAATACCTTCTTCACATAGGTTGACTACTGTATAAGGATTCCTTCTGGGAGAATATTATTGCGTCCCTTACGGGAGAATAGGTTTGATCGAAATCAATCCCGGGTCTCTGCGAAAACCCTTGAGCTACAAGCCTCACTTTATACCTCTCCACAGTATTATTCTCATCTCGTTTTCGTACAAAAACCCATTTATATTCTACAGGGATAGCGCGCGCGAGTGTACGAACGATAGAGCCAAATACTTTTCATTTGTTAAGCGATGCGAGCTCTGCTTCAATTGCCTCTTTCCATTTTACCCAATCGGAGCGCTTCCGGCACTCAGCGATAGTTTTAGGTTCTGGATCTAGATCGTTATTTATAACGGAAAGAACAATTGTTGCTGCAAATGTGTCGTCGACGACAGTAATATTTCTATTATATGTTTCTCCCGTATCTATGAAATTCATAGAGACTTCAACGTTTATGTCAACCAGACCTTCCTCATTTCCCAGTGTATCTAGGTCTGGTCATTTTGCGGTCCAAGTGCATTGAATTTTTTTGTGCACGTGCTTCAGCACTAGGACGCTCGTCTTCTAGATGAGTCTCTTCTAGAGATTTTGAGTTATCTAGACGAATCTCTTCTATAGATTTTACGTTCTGCTGACCAGTTTTGCTAGCTTTTCTTTTAGGTGTACTGGTATCTCTTGTAGGTCATTTACGCTTCTGGCGTGTGGGGGCATGTATACTTGATTTGCTTGGGACCTCAACCATTTGGGGAGTATTTACTGCAGGTATATGCGATTTAGTTAGACCTCTATGGTCAGTGAACGTGTCTGGCAGATTGTTTGCTAAATGTTGCAAGTTAATGATCTTCTGAACTTCCAATTCAGATTGACTAGTGCGTGGATCTAGATACTGAAGATTACTTATGTTCCACGTAAACTCCCGGCATTCATTCAATTTTGATTTTTTATCTCCCCTTAATGCCGGGAAGTGATCTTCATCGAATGTGCAGTCAGCGAATTGGGCCATTAATTGATCCCCGAATAAAGGCTCTAGGTATTTCACGATGGATGGAGAGTCAAATCCAACGTAAATACCGGGTTTCCTTTGTGGACCCATAGAGGTCCGATTTGGTACGCACTAACTGTAGGGGGGAATGATCATTATATGCAGTTGGACGGATTTTTATCAAGTGCGATGCATGTAGGACTGCATGCCCCCAACATGAAGTGGGTAGTTTAGAATTCATAAGCAATGATCTCGCGATAAATTTGATACATTTTATTAGCACTTCAGCAGGACCATTTTGGGTATGGACGTAGGGGACCGAATGCTCCACTTTAATTCTCAGGGCCATACAGTAATCTGTAAAGACCTTTGAGCTAAACTCGGCAGCATTATCCATGCGAATCGATTTAATTGGATAATCTGGGAGTTGAGCTCTAAGCTCAATAGTTTTCACAATGAGCTTCGCAAAAGCTTAATTGCGGGTGGACAGCAAACAAGCATGTGTCCACCTAGTGAAGGCATCAATTAGGACCATGAAATACTGAAATGGTCCTGATGTTGGGTGAATCGGTCCACAAATGTCTCCCTGAATCCGTTCAAGAAAAACCGGAGACTCTAGTCCAACCTTAGTACGCGACGGGCGCACTATTAACTACCCTTAGAACATGCATCACACATAAATTCATTAATATGAGGGATTCTATTATTCGAGATATTATGACAAATGGAATTAGATAGAATCCTACGTATCATAGTTTGTCCTGGATGACCTAACAACTGATGCCATAATTTAAAAGAGTTCGGGTCATGGAATTTCATACTCATAGCTAGATGGGAATTAGACGGCCAGATGTAGGAATAGTACAATTCGGAGGAGAAGGAAGGAAGCTTTTCTATAACTTGTTTACGGCAACCTCGAGTAATAGTCATCGAAAGGTATTCATTATTATTCTCAGTTTCAGTTTCAATGTGATGACTATTAGTTCCTATATCTTTAAAACTGGATAGGGTACGCTTAGATTGTGGAAACAATAAAACATTATCGATTATGAGTTTGGTACCCATGGGGAGGACAATGGAAGCTCTTCTGGAGCCCATTATCAACATACTATCATTGGTTATCGTAGTTATACTCCCCTTACGTTTTACCAAGTTATTAAAATATTTCCCATCTCTTAAGATTGTATATGTGGTGGCGCTATCTACCAAACATAAATTACTATTTGCATCCATCATACCAAAGGAAATAGCCTAAACCTAATAGTTGATATGTTTACAAGTCATGTATAAGAACATCAATATCCAAATAAATTTAATGGACAACGATTAAGGTAAACACATCAAAGCTAAATCATAAATATCATCCATAAAATAAAGTATCCGAAAGAAAGGATTAAAAAACATAAATTATTTTATCAAAAAATAAAGTACTAAAATAATCAAATACACAAATCACTCATTGTCTCTAAAGTCTTTGAGCTCTACGCCCAAAAGATCGTCGTTGTCATGGTCAAAGTATGCTTCAGGCAGGCTGGCATGGTGAGATTCGACTTTAGGAGCCTTCCCCTTGTCGTCCTTCTGCTGCTTTTGATAAGCCTCAACCAAGTGCTTGGGAGTGCGACACGTGCGAGACCAATGGCCTTTGCATCCGCATCTGTAGCAGGACTGCTCAATCTTATCTTGAGTGCCAGATTTTTGAGAAGCGGGGTTCGTGTTAGGTGCAGTTTTTCCACGAGTTTGAGCTTGATTGTCATTTGAGGTACCTGGACCACCGGATTTACTACGACCTCGGCCTTTGCTACGAGTTCGTTTATTTTCTCTCCCCCTTCCACGCTTGCGACCATTTGTACTACCATAAGTTATAGCATGTGCTTCAGGCACTGCTTGTGAGCCAACCAGACTCGAGTTATGCTTTTCCATAAGGAGTTGGTTGTGCTTTTCTGCCACTATAAGTGCAGAAATTAGCTCAGAGTGTACAATGTAGTTCTTAGCCATGTACTGCTGCTGGAGTACAAGGTTGCTGGCATGGAAAGTTGATAAAGTCTTCTGGATCAAGTCGTCCTCAGTTACAGTTTGCTTGCATAACTTTAACTGAGATACAATACGATGTATAGCTGAGTTGTACTCCGTCACAGACTTAAAGTCCTGAAAACGGAGGTTCAATGAATAGTATTGAGCTTGAGGGAGGAGTATATCGTTTTGTTGTTGGAAACGGTCCTTCAGGGACTTCCACAACATTCCGGGATCTTTCTCAGTGAGATGTTCATTTTTCAGGTCCTTATTAAGATGATGTCTAAGGAAAATCAATGCTTTCGCCTTCTGGGGTGTTAGTTGATTCTGAATCATCGACAATAGCCCCGCGTAACTCAGTTGAAGCTAGATGGATCTCAACATCTAGCGCCCATGTAGGTAATTACTACCGTCAAGAGCAAGCTCAGTGAATTCTCTCTTGGTAATATCCGACATTATACACTACAATTTTAAAGTGACATGGTAAGATTTGTGACCGATTTATTGACAACGGAGAAATAAGGATTTATCTGATTATTCTAGGGCACATAGAAGCAAGAATTGGGCGTCGTCTACCCAATATATAATTTACGGTCCGACAAGTACCGGGCACCGCCTACCCGGACAATATATGCGGACTATAATAAGTAGACTATGTGCAAAAGTAATAAAGCATGCAAGATAATTAAATCATAAAAGCATGCGCATATATCAATTAAGCATATAAAATAATAAATTTATCGAGAACTAATATTAAAATCCAAAATAATTTCGGGCTTAATTAATATGCAAGAAAAAAAATTACTTTTTAATTTTTCAAGTATTTTTCGAAAACTCGATAAACTAATTTGAGGGCACAAAAGTATTATTAAAAATATATGAGACCCAAATAAAAAAATATGGTCCAAGTCGCACTTGGGTTTGATTTGGCCCAAAAGTGGCTAGGGTTGCACGACATCCGATGGCGTGCGTGTGCGCGCGGCACTGAGCGAGTAGCGGGCAGGCGCAATGGGCGCTGCAGGTGCACGGCCGTCGCTCTACGCTGCGAGGTGGTGGAGCAATGGGATGCACTGGTAGCACGCGGTGCGCAGCGCTCGCACGGCGAAGGCGTGGCAGTGCTCGCATGGCGAAGGTGCGGCAGCGCTCGCATGGCGAAGGTGCGGTAGCGCTTATACAGCGAGACGTAGCAGGGCTTGCAAAATAATTTACCGAAATCACCGTATGCCTTGGGAAAATTTGAGGTTTGGGAGCACTCGTGCGATTAATTGCGGGTAGAGACTCGTGTTGATAACGTGTTGTAAATTGAGAGTGTAAAATAAAGGTGCAAGATTTGTTCACCCAGTTCGTCAATAACGACTACGTCTGGGGGCGTACCAAACTAGGAGCTTCACTAATATGTATGTGTATGAGTGTATACAATTCTGAGTACAATGATCTATTTATAAGAATAAAGACCTAGTCTAAACCTAAAGTCTATTTAGGTTAAAAGCCCATTAGTAATGTCCACATCAAATCTTCTAGATTTACAACACAAATAAATCTTCCAATCTCCAACCTCCCCCTTCCTAAAGAAAGCTTTATTTTCTGAGGAGTTCGCTTGTGAAATATTTCATATGTGAAATATACCTAAAATAGGCAATTATTAAAAACATCATGGGTTGGGTCGCTCCAAGTAAAAATTCGTGGATCTTTGCCGGGTCAGGTCAAATTTGGTAGGTTTTTTCTAAAATCTCGCACAAGTCAAGTTTCAGGATTTTCGCTCCCATTTTGTGTTACTGTATGAGCAAATATATGTTACTATATGGGCAAATGTGTATTACAAGTCATTAAAAAACAGATTTTTTTCTACTTTAAAATAATATTAATAATGACAAATATATATTTTTACAAGATCAAATATGTGTTTTTAATTTATTTCTCATCCTTTAAATTTAAATTTAAATTTATTATTTTATATATTAAAATATATTTGCTCCAATAATAACATACATTTGCTCTAACATCAAATACATTTTTGCTCCAACATTAACACACATTTCCAATAATACGCATTTGTTATAACATTAACACACTTTGCTTCAATAGTAACATATATTTCCTCTAACAGTAACACATATTTTTAGTAACATACATATACTCTAACATTAACACACATTTGCAGTAATATATATTTACTCTAATAGTAACACACTTTGCTTCAATAGTAACACATATTTCCTCTAACAGTAACCCACATTTGCTTCAATAGTAACACATATTTTTAATAACACATATTTCCTCTAACAATAACACGCATTTGCTCCAATAGTAACATATATTTTAAGTAACACACATTTACACTAATATTAATACATATTTTTTTAACACATATTTACTCTAATAGTAACATACAATTGCTCCAATTGTAATACATATTTGTTTTTACAGTAACACGCATTCGCAGTAACACACATTTGCTTCAATAGTAACTCATATTTTTAGTAACACACATTTTCTCCAATAGTAACACACATTTGCTCCAATAGTAACACACATATATGGTCCAATAGTAACATGTATTTTTTGTAACACACATTCTTCTAACATTAATACACATTTGCTCCCAATAGTAACACAATTTTCAGAAATTTTTTCAAGGCATTAAATCGAACAGGTTGCGTACAAGGTTTATTATGAGATTTTTGCATCCTTATTAACACACGGGTGATTGATTTACAGA
The DNA here is from genome assembly GCA_947034835.1 of Ballota nigra. Taxonomy (NCBI): domain Eukaryota; kingdom Viridiplantae; phylum Streptophyta; class Magnoliopsida; order Lamiales; family Lamiaceae; genus Ballota; species Ballota nigra. The sequence continues at coordinate 33,013,706 of OX344721.1, forward strand.
GGAAGGTTGAGGAGAGAAGTGGAAGAGAAAATGAATTTTGGGATAGGAATGGGGGTGGGATGGGCGAAGGGGAGGGATGGGAATTAGTGGTGGGGAGTGCGCAAGGTTGTAGCCTGTAGGGGGAGGGGTGGGGGTGAGGGGAATTTGGGGGATGACGGGGATGAGGGGTAGGGGAATGGGGGATGATTGTTAGCCTGTTACGCAACAGTGGGGGTGAGGGGAATGGGGAATGGTGGGTGGCTGTTAGGAGGGGGTGTGTGTGTGTGTACGCTGGGGGTGGTTGTAGAGGCGGAGGAATGCAAACAACAGGATTGCAGAGGCGGAGGATCCATTTTTCCAATATGGATTATTCCACGGATCTAGGATTTATAAAATATTTCATATAACAATTTGTGTTATTTTCTCTACATGAAAACTTATACCTGTTCACTTTCAAGTTGTCAAATGATCAAGCTACAAAGTTTCAAGATTTGGTTAACCATCCACGATTCCTCTTCATCTCCACTAAAACAGCAGTCCAAAAACTCTGCCGAACGTCGCACTTTATGAATCCAAAAACAGCAGTCCAAAAACTCTACAAAGTTCTCTCTAATGTTTTGATCTCAGAGTCATTGCCCAACTTTGTGAATCCAAAAATTAGCAACTTTAGCTCTCAAGCTTCTAGTCAAGAGAATATCGAATGACTTAACATCCCCATGGATAATTTTCTCCCCTGCAAGGCGATCATCACAATTTTACGTAAATCAGACAACATAATCAAGAGAAACAAATAATGTTTGTAGAATTTGAGTTGTTACCAGCATATAGACGCATATAAATAAGTCATGTTGCATTTTCTTGAGGCTAAAAGGATGTGTTATAACTCAATGTATTAGAGAGAGAATAGAATTGGTAACTCGCAAGTTAAAAACACATACCATCTAGATGCTCTCGTAAGAATTCTATTGTTCAGATTTGTGCAACAAAAAAGACGCATTTACAAAAGTATGCATGAGATCAAATCATGAATCATCATGGAAAAATTAAGTGTTCTTATGTTTATCAAAATATCAAAGCAAGCGGGTGTAGAAGTTGCTTCAAACATTTACCAATATACTACATATATGGGATATAAACAACAAATTATGCAACCCCAAAGGACTGCAAGCTTCAGCAGTAGCTTTCCTGCGATCTCAACCTGAACCTGAAATAGCAGCCTAACAAATTAACTTCAAAAGTATCCAATCTTCTGTACTCGAGAAGCTTGAATTGCTCGCTAGTAATAATTCTACTCATATCCATCTTCCTATACAAATAAATCACTCTTCCAGTTGAATCCTTATCACATCCAGTTTCTCAAATCCACACACTTGTCTAATATAACTACTCCTATTTTTTGCAAATTAACTTATTCAGATTTTCTACCTCAAAATATATAGCTTACTATAGTATTATTGTGATTACCTGACATATTATTTATGTACAGCACTAACAACCATGTTTTCTTCTCTTCTTTAGTTTTTTTTAAAAAAAGGAAGATTCTAAAGCCATAATAAACATCAGATAGTATATAAGATGTAGATTTCAGATTATATGATGTAAACATCTTATTAAAGTACCATATAGGGTTTCTGCAGTACCCATAATAAGAAATAAGAGATCACCAAAAAGTGAAGCAAAATTGAGAAGAAATAAGGGGCAACAGTGTTGTTATGTACCTTCAAATTCCACCCTATATTACATAAGAATCGATTCAAGAATCTTATTTTTTTATCTTAAATGTTGGCCCCGGTACAAGACTGGTGAATACGTGTATGGGGGGGGGGGGGGGGGAATACACATATACCAATTTTTCAACTTAAAACCTTGTTGAGTCCCCTCTACTCAGAGTGATAAAGAACTGAGAGCTGATAATCTCCCCACTGACTACACTTAGTGTGGGTCAGTTGGCTGACTATCAATTCGAGTTCAGTGCGGAAATGCGTGAGCCCTGATAGTTTAAAGTCTTGTTTAGTTTGCTTTCTGAAAACATGATTACTCAATTCGGAATAGTGATTAGTAGGGCAATGCTCTTTTTGAGGATCAGGCTGATTGATTCGAGCCTGATAAAACCAAATGCTTATGAATGAACAAGTAATATAGCAGGTAAGCACAATATCAAAGCAGTAAGAGCACAGGGAGTTTTAACGTGGTTCAGAGACTCAAGCTCCTACGTCCATGACCTGATTTAACAGGAAATCCACTCAAGGGATTCTTGTTTTTAACGTGCCAAGGTGCACCACGATCAGCTACCTCACTGACCTATACAAAATCCTTACTAACTCACTAACAACTTACTACCAACAAACCTAACTTAGGGTTTTGATTTCAGTTTGGATTCCAACTAAGTTGAGACTATCCTTACAAGGCAAAACTATGCTAAGGATTGGATAATCTCTCTAAGCTTAAGATAATGCTAGTTCGCTCTTGGAATACAGAATAACTCTCAGTAGTCAAGAAACACTTGGGAAATTTAGATGGTTTCGAGTGCTTCTTCTAAAGACTGAATGCTTTGAGTGCTTGAGAGTTTGAGTAATTTCTGGCTTGGAAATTTCCCCTAACCTTGAATGGGTTCAAGGCCTTCTGTATTTATAGGTGATTTGAAAACTATCCGTTGGAGAGATAGCCTTCTAGTCATCTATGTAGAGTGGCTCAAACGGACATATCTTCATACAACAGCCGTCCTTGCATGGAATTAGGTAGTTGCATTAAATGCACATTAAATGCTTGCCCATTGAATATGCAGTCTGAAGTCAGTCTTTGTGTCAGGTTCCGTACATGTGTGTCCTTCCAGGATTGGTCCACGTCATCAGGTTGGTGAGAATGTCAGAACTCATTCCTATGCTTCAGGCTTGTCTTATTAAGTTCTTTTTGTCTCGAGCACAACGGTCTTGTCCTGACGCTGACATTCATTTTGCATTGCTTGGCTCTACTCCAAGTCTTCCCATAAACTCAGTATCATCATGTTCTCTTCAAGACTCAGTTAGTAATTTCCTCAGGGTCATACTCTTCATCACCGAACCTTACTCAGCCAGCTTAGTAGATTGCCATAAGTTCAGGATGGTAATCTTCGTCTTCAGGCTCTTGTCTTGATTGTCATCAGTAAGTGCTCCTCTTACTGAGTATCTGTGAAGTGTAAAATGACTAAGTACAAGACCTAACCAAGACTAGCCTGACTAAGACAAACCAAGGCAAATCATCTTTTCAGGGGCTTTGGGATCTTAATCAAAACTGACAATGTCCCAACATTAAATACTATCGTAAGCAACACAAAGATGGTCAAATTAAAACTTAACCTCATAATTTAACAGAATATGTTATCTCATCCCAAATACACACATATGCACAATAACTTTAAAAAAGGAATATAATCACATTTTGTGAAGATGCTGATTGACCCAGTATAATTGTGAACCATTAAAAACAGGTGGAAAAAAAAAGTCATTCACAGAAAGTCTTAATAGATAGTGAGAATGATAAAGAGAGAAATAGAGAGCAGTACCTGTGAAAATGATAATTGAGCACATCGAGTTTATAACCTGGTAACAAAATAAAAGTGATATATAAATTTTAAAACATATATGAAAATATGGAGTACAAAAAAGGTAAAAGAGACTGGAGTTTAAAAGCGGCAGAAGATCAAAACAAAAATGGCATATGATACATGCACGCTTGCAACAGTGATCCCAAATTATCTGTACTTAAAAAAAATCCCACTAAACTATTTCAAAATCAAATCTCAATGATTATAAATTAACCACCTTGCAAACATTGGAGTAAACTAAGACCATTTCTAGGAAAGTAAGAAATACAGAAAAAATGTCCCGGAGAACAACAATTTTACCCAAGAATAATAAAATTGGAATAGTAAATAAGCAAAATTGGTATAGGAAAAAAAGTCCAAAAACCAAAAGACTCATAAAATGTAGCATAGATTAGTACAGGAGTTTACCCGACAATCAGGTTGTAAAGATAGTTTTGAGATGCATTTTTACTTTACATTGGATCCTTCTAGTTGTTCCTTGATCTTTAAGTCAAGTTTATCGTGTATTACATGCAATTAAACATTCATTTTTTTTTTACATGACATTTATGTTTCAAAATCACTGCATTATAGCTAAATAAACCAAGGACTGCAACTCAGCTTTTCAGAGATACAAACTGACTAAATTAGCAATATTACCTCAACACCAGTTAAATTGATATTAGGTGTAACTCATATAATCCCAAACTTCCATCAAATTTTCAAAAAAATGTTGATACCCTTTATCATTTTCTTGTTGTCACGGACTTTATTATTCTTTCCAAAGAACAATAAAATAAGTCAATTTTCAGAAACTAACAGAGAATGAACAATGAATTTCTATAAAAGGGCGATTTTACAATAAAACTCGGAGCAATGACTCACCAATGATATTGAAGAATACAGAGAGAGGGAGAGAGATGGTACAAAATGGAACCACTAATTTTGCATCCGCGTAGAAAAAATAAAGAATAATAACAAAGAGGATGAAAGTGTGTGATTGTGAATGTCATTCTCAGGCCAAAAGACAGTCTACCAATAAAATCAATAATATAACTGTTGAATGTTGATAAATTATAATTAATGTTCTAAGCATATGGGAATTTTTTTACCTTCGTATGAAGCTTTTCCATGGGCACCCAATCTCCAAGATCACATAAATTAAATAGGATTATGGCCACTGATGAGATAGCATCATTTTTCTCCAACCGAAGGAGCTGCAGGTTGTCAGCTTCTCTATTGATGCGTGACCTTCATCCACCCTTTGTATCTATAAAAAAACCTGACAAAAATCATGTATATAGTATGGATAATTGGATATAAAAACATTAGAAAAAAAATTAGCCTCTGCAGATAAATAAATAAACCAATCATTTACCAAATTCAATTCAGCTCCACATAAAATGATTATCAATATTTTCTTGTAAGCCCCCTCCAGGGAGAAACCACCGACGGCGGTGAAATACTACATGTAAAAGAGACCTCGACCGGTGCATCCATATATAAAGATTAAGAGAAACTATTAAAGCAAATATAAAATAGTGGTTACCTCTGAAACAATGGGGGAGAGCACTCGAAGATTGGAATGAAAATAAGTTAAAACAACTCTCGACTGAGGGAACTGGATCCTCTCCAATTGAAACTGTGTAAAATTCCACAATTTTATTGAATTTGGGCCCTTCATTACTATTAACAGCCCACAGCATGCCACATCTTTTATTTTCCCAATTGATTCAGTGTTCTCTTCCTCGCCTCTGTTTTTTTTTTCCTTTTAATGACAGAAAAATTAAAGTGTCTTCACTTTTGTTCTTCTCCAACTCGTTCAAATTTCCTAATGTTGTTCATCTGCTTTGATAAGAATATTTTAGTAAGTGTGAGAATAGATGTATTATCACCTTTAATTGGTGATTAGGGAAAATCAATTATATATACTGATAAGTACTACAATAGGTTTCAAAAATTAAGGAAACCCAATCAAAGGATAAGCACAAAAGATACAGAGAATAATCCTAGAATATTCTATACACTAATATAGACTTGGTCAATGATTTCCCTTAATACCCCTCGTCAAGCGTTGTGTGGGATGCAAGCAAACGCAAAGTTTGGAGCGTAAGAATTCAAAGGTAGGGCGAGGAAGACTCTTGGTAAAAATGTCGGCAAACTGAAGATGAGTAGGGATAAATTGAGTGTGCAATCTCCCAGACAAGACGAGCTCTCGAACGAAATGATAATCAATATCGATGTGCTTAGCTCGCTTGTGAGCAATTGGGTTCTGGCTGAGAAAGATAGCACTCTTGTTATCACACAAGAGTAAGGGTCGAGCCGGAGGTAGCTGACAAAGTTCCCGTAATAGAAGTGTAAGCCAAACGACCTTAGATGAAGCATTAGCTAACGCTCGGTACTCAGATTCACAACTTGAACGGGCCACCGTGGGTTGCTTCTTCGCACTCCTGAGACAAGGTTACCACCCAAAAAAATGGAATAGATGTAGGTCGAACGACGTGTCTCTATGCATCGGGCCTAGTCGGCATCAGAATAACCCACGATAGATGTCTCGGGGTGGTGAGTAAAGGACAAACCATAATGAATAGTACCCTTCACATAACAAAGGATGCGCTTCACAGCTGAGAAATGATCTTCGGTAGGAGAATGAAGGAACTGGCTCACAGAATTGACAGCATAGGATAAATCGGGTCGTGTAATCGTTAAATAATGTAAGGCTCCCACCAAAGAACGATGCAACGTCAGATTTTGAAAGGTTGGACCAGTGCTTAATAAAGACTCTCCAGCCGCCAAAGGAGTAGAAACAGGTTTACAGTCCAACAAATCCGCACGCTCCAATATGTCATGTGCATATTTGGCCTAACTAACAAATAGACCATCTGAAGTGTATGAAATTTTGGGGCCTAAGAAATAATTCAACTCACCAAGATCCTTGGTAGCAAACTCAGAATGAGTTCGAGTAATAAAACGATGAAGCATATCATTATCGTTGCCCGTGACGATAATATCATCCACATAGGGAAGTAGATATAAAACAGAAGGACCTCGAAGAAAATAAAACAACGAGGAATTGGACCGAGATTGCCAAAATTCTAAGGATAAGAGATAAGAGCTGGATCTCTGAAACCAAGCCAAAGGTGCCTGACGAAGGCCATAGAACGCCTTCTTGAGGCGACACACATGATCGGGATAACAAGGATCAACAAAGCCCGGTGGTTGGGCCATGAATACAGGTTTGGGGAGTACCCCATTCAAAAAAATGTTCTGAATCCAACTGATGAAGAGACCACTTGTGATGAACCGAGATAGCAAGAATTGTACAAACAGTAGTTGCCTTGACAACGGGACTGAAAGTGTGATGAAAATCAGCGCCAGGAACCTGAGTGAAACCTTGAGCAACAAGTTGAGCCTTGTAACGCTCGATAGAACCATCTGAATGATATTTGGTGCAAAATACCCATTTAGAACCTACAATGTTGGTATCGGGCAGACGAGGAACCAGATCCCATGTCTTGTTAGACTTCAGGGCATCAATTTCCTCTTGCATGGCACTGACCCAATGTGGAGACTTAGAGGCAGACTTAAAACCCCGAGGTTTAAGAGCAGCAACGAGAGCAGAAAGCAAAGTAGTTGAAGCAATATCAACAGGATACCTTGGTCTGAAAATACCTGCCCGTGCACGAGTAACCATCGGATGAGTAGAAACATGTGGAGTAGGAGGAGGTGGATCAGCTATAGGAGAAGGAAGTTCGGGTGGCAACGGCTCACGAGCTGGTATAAGAGAAACTGACTCAGGTGCCTCAGGTTGAGGTGTTGGATGAGAAACAACTGGCAATTCTGGCTCAGGATAGAGACGACATGGAGTGGGAACCGAGGGCTGACCGTGAACAGAAGAAGTTGAGGCTTGCGGTGCAGAAGGCAAGCCCAGATCCAAAAAACTAGATCTATGTAAATCTGAGGACGAGGAGACAGGAGAACTGTAAAAGGGAAAGACATGTTCATCAAACTGTGCATGACGAGTGATATATGTTTTTGCGGAAGAAGGATCGAAGCATCGAAAACCCTTATGAACACTGCTATAACCCAAAAAAATGCATGGACGACTGCAAGGTGACAGCTTGTTCTCTGCATTATCCCGAAGGAAAGGAAAAACCTGACACCTGAAGGGTTTGAAGATAGCATAATTTGGAACAAAGTGAAATAACAACTCATATGGAGACTGGTTATCCAAGACAAATGATGGAAGCCGATTAATTACATAAACAGCGGTGGCAAACGCCTCAAACCATAAAGAGGTTAGAGCAGAAGCATGAAATAATATAGAGAGACCCGTCTCAGTGATATGACGATGCTTCCATTCAGCCCGTCCATTTTGTTGTGGAGTATATGGACAGGAAAGGCGATGAAAAATGCCATGATGGGTCATAAATTCACCAAACCGTTTGTTCACAAACTCAGTTCCCCCATCAGACTGGAAAACTTTAATGGACCGAGAAAATTGTGTACGAACAAAGGAATGAAAACGCATCAATATATCATAGAAATCAGATTTAGCTCTCATAGGATAAAGCCAGGAGAATCGTAAAAAGTCATCTATGAAAATAGCATAATAACGATAACCAGCAGAAGAAGTTACAGGAGCAGGCCCCCATAAATCACAGTGCACCAAATCAAGAACAAAAGCAGAATGTTTATCATTCACAGAAAAAGGCAATTTTTTGCTCTTTGCCATCTGGCAAGGCCAGCAAACAGTAGGATTCGGTAATAAAGATGTAACAGATAAATGTCCTAGCTTATTAAGCAATGAAATAACACCAAAAGAAACATGTCCAAGGTGCAAATGCCACAAATTTTAAAAATATCTCTTAAATCTTTAGAATGTAATGCATCAACCAAAGTCGAGCTACCTCTGTCCAGAATGTAAAGCCCCTTCTCACACCTGCCCTGGGCCAAAATTTCCTTTGTTACCCGATTCTGTATAGCAAAATTCTTGTTAGAAAATAGAACATCAACATTATAATTCGACGTTAGCTTGCTAATAGATAAGAGGTTCTTAGTAATATGTGGCACTACCAAACGTCCAACAGTTTTTAAATTATGAGAAATACGACTATAACTAATATGTGAAATTGAAAGTGCATTGCCATTACCAACAATTACCGAGCCATTACTAGAGTAGGGTTCAAAAGAGTCAAGATGAGCCGTCTGAGAGGTCATGTGAGCCGAGGTGTCTGAGTCAACGTACCAATCAGAAGCTGGATTCATCTCTGAAACATTACAGGCAGCCCGAAATGCTTGAGCAAGATTGGCCGAAGAAGATGATAACGGCGGACGAAAGTTTGCTTGAGCCTGCAACTGTAAGAACTGGGAACATTTGTCCGCATAGTGATCCCCCTGCATAATTGACACCGTGGGATGTAGGGACGCCGACCCCCACGCCCACCACCATTACCAGTTCGGTCATGGCTAGAAGAACCACCACCACGAGACATGTTGATGCCGAAAGAGCGATGTCCTATAATATTGGAACCCAACGCCACAAAAGCCGCCTAGGTTGGAGCAGTACCCTCCATAACCTTCAATATGAGATCGAACTGGACAGCCTAATGAAGGAGATCACAGAAAGAAGGGACTGGTTGCATGGCTATTCGAGTATCGACAAAATTAGCGAAAGATGGGCCAAGACCTCGGAGAAACCAGTGACTCTTGTCACTCTCATCGACCAATTTCTGGATGGCAGAAAGCTGGTCACAAAGGGATTTAAAAGTCTTGCCATGTTCAGCAACAGTGAGGGAGTTATGATGCAAAGAAAGAAGTTCCTCCCTGAGGTGATTAGCGCGCGACTGAGAGGCATTGGCGAAGGCAGATTCTAGGGCAAGTCATGCCGAACGAAATGTTAGACAATCAAACACTTCGGACATGGCTTCGGGTTCGAGGGTTACGTACAAGACCCCGAGTAATTTCTGATCACAGAGAAGCCACGCCGAATACGTCGGATTCAGAGATTAAATACCAGCACTGGAAGTGAGGACTTGAGGAGGAGAGGGCGACGAACCTGTTACTATATCTAACATCTCGAATGTTGTTGCCATGGAGAGGACTGGCATTTCCACATCAGATATGTGGCCGACGATAATTTGATCTGAACAAGGTTGATCATCACCGTGGTTTGAGAAGAAGGAGTAGCGATTGGAGCAGCCATGATCGAATTCTGGAGATCAACCGAAGGGGTCCAGTTCGATTGCTTCGGAGTGCGAGCGTAGAGGACTAGTTCGCCGGACTATGCATGGAGAAATGGCCGTACGAGGATAAGCGGTTATGCGTAGAAATGTCGTGGAGGATTGGTTGTATATGGAGAATGACTTGAATGCAAAATACTAGCTTGACTAGTAGTTACCCCACAAGAGTATGGGATCACTGTAGTATGCGCGAGTATAGGGACCAAGTAGTATCGAACCCAAGGGAAAGTGTGTATGCGAATAAATCCCTGGAAATGTATGTCTCGTAGCTAATATGAATGCAATGTTTGGTTTATGCTAATGCTCCTAATTATTTTCTACTAATTAAATGCTAATAATGAAATTAAAACTATATTAACTTTAGTTGAAGTGCAAATATGAGATGGTAATGCTCGGGATAGGAATCCCTACGCATACTAACGGAGTTGGTACAATAACTAAAATAATCATGATGTTCAAGTTATATTCCTAAGTGTACTAAAATTAAGCAATCAACTTCCCTAATCTGGCACAAGATTGAAATAATAAAAGCTCAAGAATTAACCCTAATACTTAGTTCGATCAACCTACTTCACTAATCCACTAATAAAATTATATGGATTGTTCTTAATTATTGAGACCCTAATTTAACTAAGGTGATGTGGCCGTCCTCCCTAGATAAACTGGTAGATTATAAACCCCTTCAAAAACCCTCTCCTTAAGCCTATTCGTTATTAAAGAGTGATGTGGTCGTCCTCTCTCTAATAATTTTTTTACTTAATTCCAAGATTATTCTAGGATTTATTAGAATTATTAAAAAATTAAGAGAATTAAAACTATACATCAGGTATTATCCTAATTACGAACCAACGTCCTACTTCTACGAGTTCATCATATCCTAAGCATGCAAGGGTTCTAGCCTAACATGGTTGTTTGGAGAATAAAAGCAATAACGAGAACAATAATCATATTCATACTTAAATTAACGAAAGAAACCAAGAACATAAACGAAAGATGAAATCAATAAACTCAAGTCTCAAAGTAAATCTTTATATATCTGAAAAACCTAGGTTTAATAGTCTCAAGTACTCAAGAAAGCAAAATCCATTCAAAGAAATAGTTAAATTAAGAATTCGTATGCTAAAAACCTCGATTACACGTTGAAAACCTTGCTAACACTCTGCAAAAACCTTCCCAAGCTCTTCCTCTTCAAAAACTCAGTCTAAATATGTCGTGCTATGAATAGATATGTGAATAGATATGTGAATATATGCTTGGAAGGGTATATATAGGCATTGGGCCAGTTTTTGGCGAAACTAGGCCGAACCTGCTCGACCTCTATACTTGCTCGAGCGCCTAGCACTCGAGCGCTCCTCCCTCAAGCGGTTCACTCCTCCAGCATCTACATGGCGCTCGACCTTGATGTACTCGAGCGCCTCGATTCAACAGCGTAACATGGCCGCTCGACCCTCGTTTACTCGAGCGCCTAGTGCTCGAGCCAGGCTCACTTGAGCGGTTCTGACTTCCAGAAGACTTGGGGCGCTAGAGCTAGGATTCTTGAGCACCAAGTGCTCGACCTCCTAGCACTCGAGTGCCTCCTCCTTTTGAGCTAAGTAACACATTTCTTCACACGAACTCATACTTTTCGTATTTCTTCAATATCTTCTTATCCATGAGTCCGTTTGAGTCGATTCAAAGTCCTATGAGCATCAAAAAGACAAATTGATAAGTTTATGACAATGATACTCAAATAACACTAAATACTCATCAAATACATTCAAAATAGGGACAAATCGGGTTACAAAACATCACAATTTTATGCCTAATCGGAGAAGCAGCCGTGTATGAAGAAGAAAAAAGAAGCAACCGTGTTAGAAAAAGAAATTAGGAGGATTGTCTTTATATGGAGTAGCAGCCGTGTATGGATGAATAAGAAATTAGAAGCAGTCGTGCAGGAAGAAGAAATTAGGGATTAGGGTGAGAGACTTGATACCATATGAGAATAGATGTAATATCACCGTTAATTGGTGATTAGAGAAAATCAATTATATATACTGATAAGTACAACAATAGGTTTCGAAAATTAAGGAAGCCCAATCAAAGGTTAAGCACAAAAGATACAGAGAATAATCCTAGAATATTGTTAGGATATTTGTGTCCTAAGGATTTTCTTGTATTGATTTTGATGATGTCAAAACATATATGACAAAGTATAGAGTGAAATTGGTTTATACATGAATCACTGAAGGGTATTAGTTGTTTTCATTGAAGAGTATTAGTTGTATTTACCGAAGAGTATTACTGATTTACACTAAAGAGTCTTAGTTGTTCAGTGAAAGTGAACTAAAACTCTTTAGTGCAAACCAGTAATACTCTTCAGTAAAAACAACTAATAATCTTAAGTGAAAATAACTAATACCCTTTAGTGATTCATATATAAACCTATTTCACTTTATACATACTCAACATTATGCTTTTTGGATACTAACATTATAGGTACTAAGGATTTGAATAATTTAGAAAACAATTTCTAAAGTCTACAGCTGCAAAGTTTGCATAAACCCTACAACCGCTCAAGACAAGTCTACAAACTGAAGAGTTCAAGATAAGTCCACAACTGAAGAGTTCTCGACTGCAGACATAAGCCTACAGCTGAAGACATGTGTTTAGTAGGACTAATTAAGTTTAGTACACCTTGTACATTCACTCACTTAGTTTGAAAAACATCAGAGATTTCCAGAGCTAATTACTAGCCAGTAGACACAGAGAGTTCAGTAATTAAGAGCTCATTTGAGCAATCATCACTACAAGACAATCTGTACTACACAAGGACAAGGCTACAAGACAAGAAGCTTTAATTAAGCTGAAGTCAAAGTTGGAGGTGAATTTCATTTGAATTCAAAATCCCTCCAATGGTTAGAGGCCCCCTCAAGACTTCTATAAATAGGCGAAGGAGACCTCAGAGGACAGCAACAACAACCCAAAGCTTTCAAGCACACTTGCATTATATCTACAGCTACCAAGTCTACTACCCTTCATGATTTAGAAGTTTAGGACTTATAGCTAGGATATTTTGTCTAGCATTTTCTGTGGTTGTTCCCTCACTATACCCATATTTTTCTTATTCTACTTAGTGTAGAAATTATCTTAGTGAGTGTATTTCTGAGTGAAAAGTGTGAGATTTGAGTGAATATTTGTATTCCAACTAAGTATAGAGTGATCTTTGTGAGGATTATATTTCTTAGGGGGAACAACGTCGAGTCTTTGTGAATTTTCTTAATGAATTTGGCACCCTTGTGGTGTAACAGTGGATGTAGGAGGGTTTAACACCTCTGACCCACTATAACTCTCTTGTGTTCATTACTTACTGTCTATTTCATTTCTGCTCATTCAATTTCTAATATATTTGCTTATTGCTTTGAATATTCATTATTTATCATCATACCATTCATACTCTAAAGCATTTCAAGTACATAAGTTTCACAAGTTACAGCTATAGATTCCTAGAATCACTTAGCTAAAATTTTGTTCCATTGATTTTTCACACACACACTTTATTTATTCCGCTGCACAAAAGGTGTTAAAAATACTTCTAAAGAATTAAAACATCTACTTTGATAAGTGTTTTGAAGTTTTGAAAAGAGATTTTAAACTCTACAGACTTAACAGTTTTTTAAGTCTGTAGCTGCAAACTTTCTTCAAACTCTAAAACTGCAGAGTTAGGTTTGTTTGTTTTTTTTTAAAGAGAAAAATTTCAAGTTTTAAAACTTAAGGTCTATTCACCCCCCCCTCCAGCTAGACCTTGATAGACTTTGCCACTGCTTTGACCAATTTTTTAAATTTTTAGCCAGATCCAAAAGTGTCTTTGAAAAATCATATCTGCATATTCCCATGGCTCCTAAAATGATGAAATCTAAAGTGCCTATGTTTTCTACAGATGAGTATGATGACTGGAAGATAAGGATGCAAGCACATCTTTCTGCAATGAATGATGAGATGTGGTCTATTATTGAGGATGGACCAATTGTCATTGAAAAGGCCAATAATGCAGCTGATCAAACTGGATTAGCTCAAATAGTTCCTAAGCCTAAGAAGGAATGGACTGATGAAGACAAGAGGAGAGTAATCCTCGACAATGTTGCTAGAAACACTATTTATCACTCCCTAGATAAAATTGTGTTTAGCAAGATCAAAAGTTGTAAAAATGCTAAAGAAATATGGGAGAAGTTAGAGATGATCTATGAAGGAACTGATCAAATTAAAGAGAACAAGCTCACGATAGTTGTCCAAAAAATTGAGAACTTCAAGATGAAATTTGGAGAAACTCTTGAAAAGTTTGACTCAAGATTTAATGAGATTCTCAATGAGCTTGAGTTACTTGGAAAAGAGTACTCACAAAGGGAGAAGAACATGAAAGTTCTAAGAGCCTTACCATCTGAGTGGGATATGAAAGTGGTTTCTATGGGGGAGTCTAAGGATCTCTCTAAAGTATCTACATTTGAATTATTTTCTGACCTCAAAGCTTTTGAGTTTGATATTGATAGGAGGAAGGACAAGGAATCAACTAGTTCTAAAGTCACAGCTCTTATAGCTGCAGAGTCTACTCCAACTGCAGAATCGGACTCAGAAAGTGATGAAATGACCCTTTTAATCAAGCAATTCAAGAGATTTGCCAAGAAAATCAACTGGAAGAAGAACCCATCAAAGCAAGCTAATGAAGGTAAGTCAAGTAAGCCTGATACTAACTCAACCTACCTTTGCTATAATTGCAGAAAACCAGGACACTTCATCAAAGATTGCCCATATCCTGAAGCAAAGAAGTACACTGAGGAGGAAAGAGCTGCAAAGATGGAGAAGAAAAGAAAGTTGGACAAAGAAAGAATTAGAGCACTACTATCCGAGTTTGAAAAGACTCAGGAAGACAGTCCTTCTTCTTCTTCTCACCCAAGTGCAGAGTGTGAGTCCACTGATTCTGAGGACAATGAAGCACTAATTTGTCTTAGGGTAAAGATGAAGAGGTACAATCTTCATCCAGTTCTTTAACTGAAAAGGATTCTTCCAGTGATATGACTCACTTGCTCCAAAAAGGTTTTGAAGAACTGCTTCATATTAGAAGTGACTATGATGAATTATTAGTGGAAAATCAAAAACTTAAGCAAAGGATTAAGGAACTGCTTGTTGAAACCAATGAAAACAAACACAAGCTATCCTTAATGAGCAACTTGCAAGAGGAATTTGATTATCTAAAGATGAGTCATGAAGAACTTTTTTAAGAAGCTACCTGCAGAATTGTTGACTGCATAGATCTCAAGAAGGAAGTTGAAAAGAAAAATAACCTCATCTCAAATGTTGAAACTGAGAGAGGTTATTTTATCAAAAGATTGGAATGTTATGGAAAATCTTCTAGAAAGTTGAAGGCAATGCTTTTGCAGCAAAGACCTTCTGGAGATATGACAGACATTGGGTATAATCCATGTGATTGGCAAGATTACCTTGAAAAATCTGTGCCCACATTTGTGAAACAACAACAAGAATTCGAGAGAGAAAGCATTCTATTACAAGAACTTGAGGAACCAGCTGTTCAAAGATTAGTCAAAAATCTATCTGATGAAAAACAGAGAAAGATCATTGACATTATTTATGGCAAGAATAAGAGTGAGAAACATTTGGAAGAAAAGATCAATTAGTACACAGACAGGATCACATCAATCTGTAAAGAAGAGGTTTCAAGTCAAACTTTGCAGACAACAACTATGCAGCCATAAGTAGTTGTAGATTTCAAAAGAAAGGAGAATTTTAACAAATTCTGGAATGGAAAGAAGTCTACGGTTAACAAGAAAGTTGCTCAGGAAGTTCCAAACAAGAAAGGCAAGAAACCAACAATTGCCAAACCAACTTGGGTGGTTAAGAATGTCACTAGAGGAGATCCAAATCTTTGGATACCTTAACACTAACTCTTCACTTATTGCAGGGACATTTGTTAACCACTCCAAAAGAAATTTGGTACATTGATAGTGGGTGTGCAAGACATATGATAGGAAACAAGGAAGCACTTTCCAACCTTAAAGAACTAAATGGACCTAGAGTTGTTTTTGGTGATAATGCAAGTGGAATTGCCAAAGGTTCATGTTCAATGAGAAGAGAAAATGTTCAAATCAATGATGTATATCTTGTAGATGGACTGAAGCATAATCTATTAAGTGTGAGTCAATTTTGTGACAAAGGCTACATTGTAGACTTTACACCTCACTCATGCATGATTAAGGATGCTGAAACCAAACAAGTTAAGCTTTATGGAACTAGAAAAGGAAATGTGTATATAGTCAAATGGAGCTCAGCTGAAGAGAATGTTTTTTTCGTAACAAACAACTCTACAGAAGTGATGGAGACGAGATCGTGATAACGATCTGGGATTATTATATGAAGATTTGGAGAATCAAGAAGATTGTTATTTATTTAATTAGATTAGATTTGATTTATTTATATTTAGTTATTATATTTCTTGTCCTCTAAGTTATTTAGTATTATAAATAAGAGTCTCGAGATTATTGTAATGCAGTTGTTGATTGATATTAAAAATATTGGGTTTATTCCCTTTTCATATTTTATCGTTGTTATTCTAGTATTCATGCGTGAATAAATGAATTAACACGTTAATCGCGTATACGTATATTCTGGGTATTCTCAGAATCAATGGATATTACGTTGTATCATGCTTTCGCTGCATCAGTTGATTATTAAATTAAAATTATATTGGGTTTTATCCCTTTCGTGTTTTATCGTTATTATTCCAGTATTCAATTTGAATCAATGGATTAAAACGTTAATTGCGTTTATGTCTATCCGGGTATTCTCAGAATCAATGGATAATACATTATTTCGTGCTTTCGCTGCATCAGTTGGTAATCAGGGTCAGAAGATTATGTGGATTTATCAATGATGATACGCGAGCATGACACGGAGGAGGTTTTTTATTTCCTCTGGTCTAAGTTGGCTACCACTGTTGATGAGATTTTCGACAGTTATTGTCAACGAGACGAATTTCCGGTGCCCTTGCCGCCACCGTCTCCAATTTTGGCAGCCCTTGTTGCCGCCGCAACAGTGCCGCCTCCAGATCCGCCCCCCACTGTCTACCAACAGCCTCCGTCCACCGCAGCCATTCAACGGTCTCCGCCATCTTGCCATCCCATCACCGCACAACTGCACACTAGTCGACTTTTATACCAGCAGTACCAAGCCACCGCACACAACACCACGACAACACCGACTCCAGTTACTCACCCCAATGCCGATGTTGTACATCGTGCCTCAGCACCCACGGATCACCGAGCCTCCACCACGTTCAGGTGCTTCTCCGATGGAGGTACCCAACCGGTGCTTCATACGACATCACCGTATGCTTTGTTCCGACGGTTTCACCTTGCTGTGTGTGTCACCGTAGAGGATGATGATGAGTCCCCAGCAGCTCCCCTGGCTGCATTTCACGTGAACGAAGAAGAAGAGACAGATGGTATTGTTGCCCTACTTGATACAATAAGGCCTGAGAGTGTAAATGGCTTTTGTCATTCGACTAATGGGTCAATCCATTTCAAGGTTGTTAATTTGGAAACTGGGACATATTATCTTGATGATAGTTTTGGGCATATGAAGGAAATGACGTCAATAATGAGTGTGATGAATTTAGTACACATTTGGGAATTGATGGATATTTTTATTATGGCTACATTGGGCCTCTCGTAAATGATGGAGATGACGTTAATAATAATTATTATTTTATCATTAATGATAGTTATTTTGACACTTCTATACAACTACCATTTATTTATCGTCTCAGGACTTTGGGTCAAGTACGTACTGCAGATTTTTTTGAGGTCAAGTGTCGTGAAGTGTTTATTATCTTTGCTTATTCTGGAGATGAGCATGTGGTCGACTCAATTATACTGTTGGAGATAAAGAGTTATGCAGATTCGAGGACGAATCTTTTCGAAGAGGGAGAGAATGATGGAGATAAAGATTGTATTGAGTTATTTATTATTATTATTATTATTATTATTATTATTATTATTATTTCTATTTATAGTTTTAGGGCTTTATTTAAGTTTAATTATTAGTGGGTCGGGCTTTTAGGGTTTATACGCCTAAAACCCTAGTTATCAATTATAAATAGGAGCTTTGTAATTGTTGTTAGGGAGTTGATTATTAAATTAAAATTATATTGGGTTTTATCCCTTTTGTGTTTTATCGTTATTATTCCAGTATTCAATTTGAATCAATGGATTAAAACGTTAATCGTGTTTACGTCTATCCGGGTATTCTCAGAATCAACGGATAATACATTGTTTCGTGCTTTCGCTGCGTCAGTTGGTAATCAGGGTCATAACAATTCTTTGGAGTTATCAATGATGACACACGAGTATGATACGGAGGAGGAATTTGATTTCCTCTGGTCTCACTTGACAAACGCTATTGATGAAATTTTCTATAGTTACGGTCAATGAGACGAACTTCCATTGACATTGCCGCCACCATCTCCAGTTTTGGCAGCCCTGGTTGCCGTCTCACACAGCAATAGGTCACCAGCCACCGCTTCCCAGCCACCGGTGACTGCAGCAGCTGTTGGCATCTCCGCTCAGCGCCAGGCCATCAGCCCCACTCCCACCACCACACCACCAATTACGTTGTCCACCACCGCCAAAGTACAACCCTCGTTTTCTCAGAAGATTGCTGCCGCCACGACGCCTGTTACAACCACCACCATGATGCTGCTCATGTCCTCCGTCGTTGCACTTCACCATGCTGCCGACATTGCACCAAGATCACCGCCGCCCGCACCCGATCCTTCACCGCGTGCCTCTGCGCAGTCGGGTCAGCGAGCCCCTGCGGCTTTCCAAATTTTCCTTAATGGAAGTGTTGGCTGCCGATTGTTGCCATGCAATACAGCTGCACAATGGAATGACTGTTATGGAAACACTCTTGATTCCGGTGTGACTTGCGTGGAAGACGACATCTATGTTGCCCTATTTCATGAATTTGGACTTAATGATATTAAGTCTGGGTCTGTTGAATTTTATGACACATTTGGGCCAATATATTATGTTGGCCGCAATACTGAGGTTGACCGAGTTGGGTTCCCATTTAATGATGACAAATTTGGTCCTAGAATTAATAATTATTATTATTTTATTAGTAATGATGGTTATTTTGATAATTCTATTAAACCACAATTTGCATACCGTCTTAAAATTTTGGGTCACAAACGTACGGCAGATATTTTTTAGCTCAAATATTTTGGGTTGTTACTTTATTCCCTTGGAGACGAGATAGGTTTCGATTCGAGGACGAATCATTTCGAAGAGGGAGAGAATGATGGAGATGAGATCGTGATAACGATCTGGGATTATTATATGAAGATTTGGAGAATCAAGAAGATTGTTATTTATTTAATTAGATTAGATTTGATTTATTTATATTTAGTTATTATATTTCTTGTCCTCTAAGTTATTTAGTATTATAAATAAGAGTCTCGAGATTATTGTAATGCAGTTGTTGATTGATATTAAAAATATTGGGTTTATTCCCTTTTCGTGTTTTATCGTTGTTATTCTAGTATTCATGCGTGAATAAATGAATTAACACGTTAATCGCGTATACGTATATTCCGGGTATTCTCAGAATCAACGGATATTACGTTGTATCGTACTTTCGTTGCATCAGGAAGTAAGCTGGCTTTGGCATAAACGATTAAATCACATAAATTTTAAGACCATGCATGACCTTGTAAAGAACAGACTTGTAAGATTTTAATAGTAAGTTTCTTCACAACATGTCTAGATTTGATTTCTCCCCCCAACTCAAATTTAAGTTGCCCTGAATTTTGTTTTCAATTCTATTAGGCAAAAGAAAACTTAGATGAACAACCCATTTATGTGGGCAAACAAAAAAATAAAATTAAAAATCTTGTTGAACACCATCATGAAAACACAGGGCGCAAATAAAAGTTCCTTCATTTTTCCGTGTATAATAATAAAGGGTCAAGATTTAAAGAAATTGAGGAAATTTACATAATCATAAATGGAGACGATCTGGTTCCTTCGACCTCTGTGAATTGGGGATCTGTAAATACCGAAACTCTTATTTAGAACTTGAGTAAAAAAATCTCTTACCCGATAGGCGGTGAGAATCGGAAGGGCGGCGAAGTGGTGGCGTTGGCTCTTAAGCACGACGACACTGTCTGTTCGAACTTCGATGGAATGTGACAGCGGTTGGTCCATGTTCCGATTGGAGAGGAGGGGACGCGATTTTTTGCATCCGGAGGTAGGTCCATGGGCCGATTGGTGAGGAGGCGATGCAAATCTGCAATGTGAAAAAGAGAGAGAATGGCAGCGAAGAGATAAAAACAGTGGTGGTCTTCTACGGCGAAGAGGAAGAAGGCGGTGGTGGTGAGGATAGCGGTGACGAGGCGATTGAGAGAAGAAGAGAATTGCAACGCAGCCGGCGATGACATAACACTTCCGACGGCGACAACAGAGATAGCCGTCAACAGCTTCTGTGCTACAATCTGCCACAACTCTTCAATACACAGCGGCGAGGCAAGGACGGCAATTCTGTACTGAAACAACGCGCACGTCTACAACACCCAGGTACAAATATACCTCCACCCACCATACCCCCAATCGTTCTTCAACCCCTTCATTCATAATTTTATGACTGTATAATCAAACCCTTTCTAATTTGATGTGCTAATTTTGATTGAATATATATAATGTACAATGTGGTTATATAATCGCCAGATTATTTTGTTTAACTAAAACCACTTCATAAATACCTTCCATTAAGTTGCCCTAATTTCCCAAATTGATGTATATTCCGAAATTAGAGTTCCTCCAATTAAAACCTACATTAACATTGACTATTTGACTGTAATTCCGGTGAGCATAAAGGACAGCTTATCTGATTAATCTAATGTAGTGATGGTGCATGCTTGGTTGGGCAAAATTTAAAATGGGATAATAATTTTTGACTTGTCTTGATTGATATAACTCCTGAAAGGAAAGAATTTGTCGAGTAGATAGCCATTCTTGCACTCGTACTTGCGTCCAAAACTGAGTTAGATGCTAGCAACTTCATTAGCCAATAAACTTTCATCTTGATCAGACGAAACCTACAAACCTCTAATTAATGAGGGGAAACAGGGAAAGTAGCAAGTCTTTATTAGCTAAGTTTGGTTTGGCAGAGAAGGGAAGGGGGAAATGGTCTAGTTATTGTTTAGTGAGATTGATGTTTGTCAAAGGAAAAATAATTGTAGGGGGAGGAGAGGGATAGAGAAAGTGGGGGTGGATGTTGTCTCAAAGGTTTGTGACAAAACTACATTACTACATTTGCTATTCTATACATACAATATGTATGTGTGTATATGGGCTGCAATAGTCATAAAGAAAAAAAAAGAATTAAAATGTCGAATTTGATGATACTACTTATATTTGTAGTCCACCCTGCAGGCAAAAATTAAAAATAGTATCTTGTATGTGTTCGCTACAAAGAAACCTTTCACCACTCTTACATATAGGTATTGGAAAACCCCACCCTATGAATACAAGTTGTGTCTTCTTAAGGCATGATAAATTTTTGTCAGCCTATTTTAATTGTATACCTATAAAAAGAGAATGAAAGTAAAAGTATATACTTCACATTCCTATTTTTGCTGGTGTGGAATCTGTGAAGTTGCACGACAAGGACGCAGTATAATTGGACAGAGACTATATCATTTCTGCGTAACCATTGTTGCACGAACTAATCTGAAAAATTTGTTTCACCAATTTTTTTTATTTTCTATGTTCTTCTGCTTGTAAATACGATGCATTTAGTCACGTAAATTAATCCTTATAAACGACCCAAAAAAATTCTATGATCAGTTTGGCAATTATAATTAGAAAACACCTCACTCTAGATTCTGTGTGCCAAACTTCAAACGGTCATAACTTCGCGTAGAAAACTCCGTTTGGGGTGAAAAAAAATTTGATTCCAAGTATCTCGGCGAGAACTATTCAACGCAAACTGCCGAAGGCAATTTGGCCCACCAGAAATCACAAAAAACGCCTCTTTCGCACTGTAATACTGTTTTTTATCAAAATTTTCATCATGTTCAAGTTTTTTTGCACGTCATTTCCCCTCTGGTACTAATTCATCTCTATTTTTTTTTATATGAAAACATTGCTATTAGATGCTATTTTTATTTGTGGTTAGTGGATTATTAAAACACCAAGTTTAAGCTTGTATCTATCATTGTAATGTATTTTTCGGGAATCCTCTCTAAAAAATACTAGCATTAGTCAAATGAGTTTTAATGTATACTTAGGTTCTTCATTATTTCCACCGTGATTGTAGAGGTAGGAGTTTTCTACTCCTTCACAGATTAAGTCTACCATTGTTGTAGATATAGTAGGGTTTCATTCTTAACTCATGCCAGACTTTAAAAATATTTTATGAGTGTCCACACCCGGGAAGGAACACAAGATGTGTCGATTGCTTCATTCATAAATAACAAATTCCATTTGTCTTCTTCCCTTATTTGACACTATGTTTTGCACTAAATACATCCTATAAAATCTAACTGCATTGGGAAGAACTCTCTCACCCCCCCCCCCACCCTCACTTTGCATATATAAATACATATGCATATGTATTTACTTTTCATTTCCTAATTAATTCTTCACAAATATCTGAATGAGATACATGTATCACAATTTGAAAACAGATACCAATGAAGAGAGAACGGTCATCAAAGAGATACAGCAGACACGAAAAGAGTAAGGCGAAACACCGAAACAAGAAACAAGACATGAAGGACAGAAGAAAAGGTATGTTTAACCCACAATCAGAGACAACGCTAGTAAAAAAATGTTGTCATACTGTACCCATCAGGCACAAGATCCTGACTCTATTTACATGTTGACATACTGTACATTAGGTTGACACCCACCCCCCCTCCCATAATATTTTACTAACAATCATCACACTTTTCAGGGAAGAAGATAATCATTGCCTCAGACAGCTCATCCTCAGGTACAAAACACCACACCAACTACTACACAAATTTTATTCAAAGAATAGGCACACCAAACATTACAAAGTTGCTAAAAACTTTAAAATTCTCGTATGTCAGATAATTCGGACAGCGAATTCGAATTCAAAACTATCAACAAAAAACCATCACATGATGTATTATCTGACACTGAATCAACGACGGAAGGTCAACACAACACACAAACTTTACCAACACTTCATATAACACAAAATTTCCTACATCTGAAAACTTTATTTTCAAACTCAACAGATGGTGATAGTGACAGCACAACGAATTGCTCAAGCGATGATTCGTCCTCAGAAAACAGTAATGTCAAGAAAAGAAGATCATCGACCAAACAAACCCGAAGACACCGCACCGGTTAGTACAACCCCTTTTCAAAATTGGATGCTTCCAGTACTTTACTAACTCAGTTTGTATGTGTTTTTATGGATTATTTTGTAATGCGACTTGCCATCAATTTTTCATGTGACAACTTGAACAAATCCCTTGTACTTGAGATACCACCAGCGCAATACATATCAATGCACAAAACAAAACATTTGTTATGTGAAGAACAGGACCATGATGGATGAAAGAAAAGCAAAGACTCTTACCCCTCAGCCAGACACACCAGAGATAATAAACCTTGATGAGTATGAAGATAATGTGAAAGCAAAAAGGGGACAGAAAAGAAAACCAGTTAAATTCAGAATGGACGAGAAGATGGACGCAGTACACAAGACGTCTGATAACCACAAAAAAATTCTCAGAGATTGTTCGGACGACACCGGAGAAGTGTAAGAACTCATCCTTACTTTAACATTTACAAATAATGTTTCAAAATAATGTACAACCAGCTGCTCTGAAAAATTTCTTTAATCACAGGCATGTTGTTTGGAAATGCATAATTGGATTTGCGGAGGTGACAGCTGGAGACATCCTCAAAATTCTCCATCAGGATACAATATCTGATGCGGTAATATCCACGTACAAAAACTAAGATACCTGAATATTTAAAGTTAACAATGACTTTTTAACATGCACAATGTCAAACATGGTAGAACTGTTATCCTCACACCTTTGAATCCCCATTTACACACCATCACTTGTTGACTATAACTTTTGTCCACATGCTGATTTACATATTAGTTTTTAAGACTTTGTGTGATTTACTTGCTACACACATTCAGACTGTATAGAAAACAATAACATACGACAGAAAAAAAAAAAAAAAAAAAGAGTCCATAAACATATTAATATATACACACATTGTATGATACCATTTACTAACATTCCTAAACATAACCATTATCAACATACTACAGGTTATCGATGCATGGGCAGAAATACTACTACAGAAATATGGGCAAACCGACCACGCAAAGAGCATAAAGATCATCACCTCGAAATGTTGGGTAAATGCACTACAAAAAACTGATTTATATACAAACATGTTTGCAAGCATAAAAAGTTATTCTAACTTTTAATTATTCATATTTCAGGGCCTGATTACCTCTCCGGAAAAGGAAAAAAGTGTCATGCTAACAAAACACATAGATGATGTGTTGAAAAAAGTTGGAAACCAAGATGTCATCCTTTTGCCAATGCTGCCAAAAGGAACACCGTCATCATCCCGATCCACGGGAGACCACTGGATGCTCCTAAAGCTAGAACTCTGCACATACAAATCGACCTTCTACAACCCAATGAAACCAAGAAATCGTAGATCAGAGGACGCGCACCTAACCCAGTCCCATCGTATGGTACGTTACTTCATAAAAAAACCTACATTTTACTACATTGAAAACCAAAAAATTGATATTTTTAATAACAACCACTAAAAATTACATTTCCAACAGGTTGAATATGTGGAGAAACATTTGCGTGAGTTTTTCTTGCAATCAAGCATTGAACACCCACTAACACATGGTGGACCAGGACACCCATTGCCAGACTCTTGTGTGCAACAAAGTCCAGGAACTCTAGACTGTGGAGTAGCTGTATGCAACTACATCGAAAACATCATAAAGAATGAACCATTGATGGATGGAGTACTTTCTAAGCAATCAGCTGGCACATATAGAGCAAAAATGGTGGATTGGTTCATGGACCCAATCACCAAAGTCCTTCCTGCATAAACTATTAGTTATATTTTTAATGAGAGCATGAACTCAAGATGGTTAATGTTTTTATTTTTGAATAAAATCCCAACCGATGGGAACATGATTTAATAAAAAGTATTATTCTGGATTATTCAATACATTAAGGTTTGCCCAACCTCTTATTACATGCCTTGATAAATAATACATATTCTTTTGGATTATTTAATACATTAAGGTTATCCCTATCTACGTAATGAATTTTTTTAAGCCTATACATAGAACACTTGAATGACACACGATTTGACATAATATCACTTGGCCCTATTTTTAATACTGAAGGTAGTGCACATGCGTATAAATTCAAGATATAAAACTGCACATGTGCAACAGTCAAAGTCATCAAAATAAAGAAAAAAAAATGTCATTTACACAAAATACCAAAAAAAAAAAAAAATTTGTATTAATATATGCATCCTACACCCTTAGATTGTTGCACATATACATTTTTAAAAAATCAATAAAAAACACATGGCCAACATTTAAAACAGGATTGGGGGATGGATGGGAAAGAGAACAAAAATCCAACGCACAACACACAAACATGTTTGGTATAATTATGTGCAATCTTAACCTTTTAAAAGTTGCACATATTCATGTTTAATAAAGAATAGACAAATGCACATTGAAAATATATAACAATGGGAAATAGATGAGAATAAACCTCACACACGCAATGCACAACTACATGTGCAACTTAATCAACACACTTGGCCTTATAAATTATAATGATATAAAAAAAAAGATAATTAGCAAATTAATGTGCAGTTCTGTTGTACTAAAAGATGCATATGTTCAGTTAGGCAAACGGATGTGCATAACATTAAACTATAAAGCATCAACAAAATATGGAAACCAAAAAAATAAAACATAAAAAACAACATTCCAATACCAACACCACAATGTCAAAAACAAATGCAATACCATTACTTATTTCAACAATGTCAATATACTGGGGAAAAAAACACAAGTTTACATTGTTCCATCACACACACCAACTCACATAAACCTCTCATGATATATCATCCTACCTATTTTTAGGAAATTCACCATATGACGACATTCTCTTCTTTTTCAGACGACCAGCAGACCTCATCAACACAGGAGGTAATATTCTATGATGATCATTAACAGCTGGATATTCAAACCTAAGAGTCTCAGGAATTGGATTAATATCAAACTTATAGCATTTCCTATACTTATCAGTAGAAAAACATTCATCAACATAATTAAAGACAGACTGACAATGCCTACGAATCACCGATACAGCATGTGAGCAAGGAAACCCTGTAACCTGCCACTGATAACAAGAACAAAATGTAGTCCTCAAATCAACACGCATCGAAGGACTGGATGAAACCTCAAAATCTCCACCAGAACATTGAACAACAGACCATGAACGCCCAATCCCCAACAACCGAATCCACAATTCCTTCTTGCTTACACATAATGCACCAGTCCATGTGTTGCTACATTTCTCTTCGTTCAACAAACCAACGGTTAATCCCTAAAATGCCAAAAAACCATAAACATAAACAACAACCATTTCAACACAATACAATTATACAAATAAAATTTGAAAAAATAAAAATAAGCATTACCTTTACGAATAGAATCAATCATATATGTAATAGGCAACGCCCTAGCCTCATGAATCCACGAATTAAATGACTCAGCAGCATTTGAAGTCATTTCACCATATCTCGTAATGTGCGGTGAATAAGCAACAAACCACTTCTCAAATGGTAGTTGTAGTAGCCACTCTTCAGCAATTGCACCACCAACTTGTTTGAACACCGCGAGCTTCTCTTCAAAAATGCGAACATTAGGCGCATATGCACATTCTTTAAAATGAATGCCTAGTCTTGATCTATGAGAGTTGCTCCAGCCTCTAGAGAACCGGCCCTTCAAATTAGTCAAGAGATGATATAAACAGAAAAAATGCACCGGCTCATCAAACACATCCGAGAATGCAGACATCAAGCCACAATTTCTATCTGAAACAAAGAAAATTTATTTCTCATGCTTGACACCATCACGTAGTTTCTCTAAAAACCATTTCCAATTTGAAGTATTTTCCGAAGAAACAACAGCAAAAGCAACCGGAAAAAGACCTACATTTAGAAAGAAAAAAAAATTAACATACACAATAACAAGTAACAAAAATACAAACCCAAACCTATACAATAACAAAAACAAATGCATCACCCCAATCAAGACAGAAAATCACAAAAAAAAAAAAAAAACCTTACCATTATTCCCATCCTTTGCAGTAGCAGATAGAAGAGTACCCTTAGCACGTCCCTTCATAAATGTGCCATCAAGAAACAACATTGGACGACAACTTTTAAACCCTTCCAAACATGCATTAAAAGATAAAAAAAGACGTTCAAAATGATGAGAAACTGGATTGGGCTTAAGTGACACAATGCTGCCTGGATTAGTACATTCAACAGCTTCACAATACCATTTCAACTCATTGTACGACTCTTCGAAACTACCAAAAATTTTATCCCTCGCTGTTTCCACTGTACGCCACGCTTTCCAATAAGGAATATCTAGTCCATAACTATCCTTAATCAACCGCATAATTTCTTTACCACCAACTGTTGGTTTACTTTTAACATTTTGCACAACTAAATCACCCAACAACTTCGGCGACAAACGACAAGTTTCATCGCTCACCAACTTACCGACACATTTATGTATTAAATTTGCTTTGGAAACCTCAAAATCTAAAGTCACCGGCTTGCGTTTAGCTTTAAAAACCATTCACACCCATAACTCTCAGACTCTTGACAAATGACATGGACATATCTATTATCATTCCTGACGTACCTAAACTTAAAACCCATCTGTGATGTATACTTAATTAGCTCACTCCTAAACTCAACAACACCACCCTTAAATACTAAACCCACACCTCCATTCATAATGCCCGACCAACTATTTGATAACAATGCCTTCTTCTTCAAACTAGGGCACACATCATAACAAGGAACAAAATATGGATCATCCAACTCAGACTGTACACCAACTGACTTTCTCTTATTAGAGATACTCAACCCACTATCAAGGCTACTACCACACACAACCGAAGAAACACCCACACACCCACCATACTCACTACCCACATGTGCAGAATTTTTTGTCATTCCAACACCACCTTCCAAAACTGAATCAGAAACAACAAATTTGGTAGCCAATAAAACATATACAATTTTCACTTTGAGATGACGACATGTAAACAATAAATTACTCAAATCGTCATCAGAATCAAGGCAACAATTTTCCATACTACCCATAGAATAATGACATGAAAATTTAAAGTCTCTCAACTCCACCCACTTACCAACCACTTGAGACACCAAATCATCAAACGATGACAAATCACCAACAGCAATCAACTTCGTTTCTCCCCTAAATTGAACACTTAGAACAATTTTATCATCCATAACACCTATAAAAAATGAACCCTGAATGAACATAAATTTTACATAATACAACACAAAACGTTAATGACAAATATAACAAGGAAAAAAATACAGCAACTTCACCACTGTACCATTACCAAAAACTGCCCAACTTAAAACAATTCATTTATTCAGAAATTACATCTAACAATATAAAAAGTTACCTACATGTTTAAACATGTTGCAATATGTATTATCTTTAATTACTTGCCTCTGAAAGTAGAATCGTGAATTATATGTTAAAAAAAAAGAGTACAAAGATTGTCTTAAAAAAATACAATGGTAACTATATGACTAAAAACTAAACCAAAGCATATTTGACAATACATGCTAAAAAAAAATTAGCAGGATAATTTATCACAGATCGACCGTTCTTGGGAATTCTCTGACAATTTTCTTTATGTGACAAGTAAGTAGGTTCTTGAAGTAGAATCAAGATGTGGTGACAATTACTTTCTCATGGGAAATATTATGTGATGGAGGTTTCTTCATTCACATTTTTTTATTTTTGAAAGCTAAACTTGTTACTAATGGAATACATTAAATTAATACAACAAAATTCATAAATTTTCGTTACCCAAAACCTCATGAAACAAAAATAAAAAATTTAAAAGTTTTTTCAACTAAAAAATAATTCAATAATTTTTTGAAACAAAAAATGATATTAATAGTGTTTTAATGTATTATGCCATACGTAATATTCATATATCATTCCATAGTCTATACATAAACCAATGGCAAAACAATAAGTCTAGAACCAAATTAGCACATATGAAAAAACTCCATCGAGCGTTCGGTTAACGAGTTTTCTGTCTTCATTATTTTGTTACAATGGTCATATAAAAGATTTAGGCTATAGAGAAAAAAAATTAATGACAACAAAACTAGAGCCTCCATCCACCGTGAGAGAACAATAAACAAGTTCTCAATCAGAGAAGAGAAGAGGACAATAAGCAAGTTCTTACGCAGAGAAGTAAGGTTTTGGCCCATGATAAGGTGATAACAAAACCTCCAGCACATGCCATACTAGTTATCTAAAGGCTATATGTTTCATCTTTTAGATGTACAATAAGGCGACGTTCTTTTTGGGTTTTAAGTGGTTTTTAAAAACCGATTTTTGAAAACCAAGGTTTTTGTAATCCATGGGGTTTTTAAAATCCTTGTTCTTTTTGGGTTTTGAGTAGGGTAGGTTTTAACTTTATTATGTAAAAAGAAAAGGAGTGTTGTATAGGTTATTTATAGGGTTGTAGGATTAGGAGTTCAAAAACCTAATTTTAAAACCCAAACTAGAATGAGTTTTGGATTTCAAAATCCAAATCCAGGTTTTTAAAACCAAAAAAGAACATGGCCTAAGGGAATAATTAACATAAGCGAGTTTATGACTTATGAGTGTTTCTTGACCACAACCTGTAAGTTTCCGACATAAATGTAAGGTTAACAACCAAATATTTTTACATTTTTTTACAACAGTACAATTCACAAGGAAATGCAACCAATGTTTCCATTGAAAAGAGAAAATTATACATATTTAGATCATAACCTTGATTTACCAGGTTTATTTAACATGAGAATTCAATTGTATAGGCAAGGATGGTGGATTGAAAAAACAAGAAAGTCGGTCTACAAGGGCAACGGACTGACCTAGACATGTGTATTTGTCTACCAAATGTAGTAAGCCCTTTCCTATTATCCACGTACAAATGCATAGTGGAAATCTACCTTACTATGAGAGATAAATGTAACTTATCAAATCAAGGTTATAAAAACTTCATCTAAAATCCACATACTGGGACCATTTTTTGTTTAATATTTAAGCCCAAAATCATTTGCAGCTCTTTTACAAAACACATAGACACAACTAACATATAGGAGGAAACCATTGTTAACCACAAACCATACGAGCGTATAACTGCAAATCATTCTCCTCAAATCAATTGATAAAAAGTTTAGCCAATGGCTTTAAAAAAAAAGTTTAGAAAATTACACTAACACCATTCAATATAGAGATAGAACATACCCGTCGTCATTTACCGTTGATGGCTGCAAAACAACTATTAACGACAAAACCGACCTAATCTTCCACCATAGATTGGCAAGAACAATCAAAGTAAAGAACCAAACCAAGAAAAATAAAAACGTGTGTAAAAAATATGACAATATCTCAACTCATGAGAAATTCAATGAAAAAATCATTGTCCACCATAACTGTTACAATATTAAAAGAAACAACTCATTACACTCCAAAAACCGTTACAATTATACATCGTACAATTAATCCCATACAAACAATTATCATTCAAATAAAACTACCATATTAGACATAGAAAAAGTAATCGACACAAAAAGGGCAAAACAATAAAAACACAACACAAATTGATTAAAACAGTAATAAAAATAGTTTGTAGTACTAAACACTAATATATCCGCACATATTGCACTAAAAAATTATTATCCCTTAAATTTAAACTCAACTCAAAAATAAACAAACCAAGCTCAAACATTCTAAAGTCTGGCTCGGTTCAGTTATGTCCTACCCCTCATCAGAAATAGGCCGCAAAGTTTGGTCTCAAACTAATTCACCAGTCAACAACAGATTTTCGATTGTATTGAATTGATAATCAGAATCCGCATATAATGACATTAATCCTGTTTTTCGTGTTTCCACACTAATAGCAGTACAGATTGAAAAGGTAAATGGGAAATCATCTTATCGTGTGAACGAAAGTCCATGGACAAACTCCTGGTAGTAATACTAATACAACAGTAAATGGATTTTTTCCTGTTAAGGTGAAACAAAGCATACCTTCTCCAACAATTTAATCCGAAAAACAACGAGCCTAGCTAGCAGCAACAGACGGCGGTCTCCTCACCTTTGTAGCTCGTTCAAAGGCGTATGCAATTTCAATTAGCTTTGCCTCACTCCCCCTTAACCCTCCAAAACACACCCCAAATGGCATCCCATCACTCCCATATCCAGCTGGCACGGTTATTGCTAGACACCCTCCAATCGCATAAACAGGACAGGCACGAGAGCCCGGTGTTACTAATGCATCCAACTTGTGATCCTTCATCAATTTCTCAAACCCGTTGTGTGAAAGATTCGTTAAATTTTCTAGTATAGCCTTCTCGTGTTCACCTAATCCGTTAGTCTTTTCAGCCTCTATGAAGGTCTGCTGATCATACTCCATAAGCTTTTCCTGAAAATGGATCAAAAAAAAAAAGATATCATATACCACAATTGAGAGAACACATAACAAATTAGAGGTGGAGAAACGTACCAACTCAGCATTACTCTCATTGAAGGCAATAATATCTGCTAAAGAATGCACCGGAGAGTTCTCCAGTTCTTTCAGGTAACTATTTATACTCATCTTGAAATCAGCCATCATGATAGAAATTTCACCACTATAATTTGGATTCAGAATTTTTCGATATGATCTATCTTCAAGTTGTCTATTATATGTGCACCTCTCTCCCTTAGATTACCAGATTGTCAGGAATAATTCAAAGTGCAGGCATACATTAACAAAATTAAGAGGTGAGGTTGAGTAAAACCTGAATGTGTTAATATGAAGCTCAAAAGCCTCTAATTCAGAAGCATCGTGTATTTTTTCCACGAACGGATGTCTAACAATGCCGAGCCTCTTTCCTTGAAGACCATTTTCGTTAAGAAATTGTTTGTACCCACCTTCAGGAATAAACTTAGCTGCCTCTATTGTTGCTTCATCATTAGGGTCCGAACCTACTATTACATCAAGCACATAAACTGCATCTGATACAGTCCTACAAATCGGCCTGCAAATTATTCAGACAAAATCCTTAAACGCAGCTCTCATCATAACAGTGCCTGTCTATCTCTCGCACCGAATGTATAGTTTATACTTCATATGAGTTGAAAAAAAAAAAAAAAAAGATTTTTGGTCTCATAGCTTATTTACTGTTCAATTTTGCTCCAAATATTTAACTATTTCAACTTAGTCAAATGTTAAGAAAAATGTCCAATTTTTGCCCCATACTCTGTGGAAACTTGAAAAATTAGTCGTTTTATATCAGGTGAAGATTTTTTTATTGTGGCCAAAATTGGACATTCACGTGACATAAAACAACACTATTTTCATTTCTCAGCTATTCTGGTCCAAAATTTAACAAATTTTATAAAACTGGAACTAAATCGAAATATTTACACAACAATGGACAGTTTATGAGATCAAAAGTAACTTTTTAACTTTGAATGAGACACAAACACAAGAAGCATATATGAACAGAATCTTGTCTCAACCATTCGACTTGTCTACGCATTCATCAACACTTTAGAGACTTGATGACATAATTGATTACAAGATTGATTCAAGAATCAGAGTTATTACCCAATTGTGTCCCAACGGGGGGTCATGGGTATAACCCCTGCTCGACTCGTAATTCCTACAGTCGGCTTAAGTCCCACAACCGAGTTATGATCTGACGGGCAGATGATGGAGCTGTGCGTTTCGCTCCCAAGTGCAACACACACCATGTTTGCCGCTACTGATATTGCAGATCCACTGCTCGATCCGCACGGGGTTCCAGATGATAAATACGGATTCTGCAATCAAGAACATCAACCAAATTATACTATACAGTTTACTAAATTTACAGCATTGTGATAATTAATGGAGTAACACAGACCACGCCTTGTCCGGCCGGAGCGCACCAGCC
Source organism: Ballota nigra (assembly GCA_947034835.1). NCBI lineage: Eukaryota > Viridiplantae > Streptophyta > Magnoliopsida > Lamiales > Lamiaceae > Ballota > Ballota nigra. Next base: position 33,046,861 of record OX344721.1, read on the forward strand.
ATTTGGAACTCCATCGAGAGAACGAAACTTGTACCACTCACTTAGACTAGCTTTACCCAAAATAATGGCGCCGGCGTTCCTCAGCCGCTCCACCGCCGTGGCGTCGCGGCGGACTTTTGAGCCCAGCAGCGCGTACGAGCCTGCGGTGGTGTTGAGCTTGTCAGTATGGGTTTCAATCGTGTCCTTGAGGAGCACCGGAATACCGTGCAGCTCACCCAAATCCACCAATCGTCCGCCATTTTGTTTGCATCTCTGTTTCTCCATGTCGAGTTCATCTGCTAGTACCTGGGCTTCAGGGTTTACTTCTATTACCCCGCGAAGCACCGGATTAAGCGTCTCGATCTGGTGCAAGTAGAAATCAACTAGCTTCCTCGCGGTCAGTTTGCCTTCTGCAAAAGCTTGTTGAATATCTTTTATGGTAACTTCTTCTATAATAAAATCGAACTCTTCCATGGTAGAATTTTTCGACTTCATTATTGGAGTACTGGATTTCCGTACTGCACAAAGTCTCTGTTAATCGATTTTGGATTCACAAGAAAACTTGTTTCTGGGAATCGGAATATGAAAACAATAAGAACGAAATTGAAAATCAACAAAAACACCAGTTTACGTGGTTCGGAGATAAAACTCCTACGTCCACGGGATCCGAGAGGATAGAGTATTTCACTAAGAAAAGAATTGGAAGTTACAATCTCACAATCTCTCGTGTTTGCGCTCACAGATGAAGTTATTCTATTCTCTCAGCTAAGAATCCCCTTTTATAGATACAGAGATTGGAAACGAACCCTAGATTCGATTCAGTTGTAACAAACTCAAAGTAAAGGTAGTTATCCAGCTGGCTAACGACTTCAATAACCGCCTTGGTTGATTCAGTTAGAACCGCCTTCGAATTAGCTCCAATTTGGTGTACTTAGCAAATAACGGACTTCAGGATCAGATGACAAGACCTCCTCTGATTCTGGCTACTTACACCAGATGACCTCTGATCCCAGACCTCCTCTGATAGACCTCCTCTGATATCTCATCTATCAGACTCGTCTGATCAGACCTCACCTGATGGACCTCCTCTGATAGCTCTCCTGCCAGACTTCTCTGATCAGACTTCTCTGGTCAACCTCATCTGGTACATCTCCTCTGGTACCCCAAATTCACTAATTCTCACGGCTAACACTTTATCAACTTAGACTCTTATTGAATTAAGCTCAGCAGACTACATACTTCACATTTGATCCTTCACAATTCTCCACCTCAAATGAGAAGTATCAATCCTCTCCTCCTCTCCTCCATGCTCCAGCTTGGGCCTAAGGAACATCCCATACACTCATCTTTACCAATTCAACACAGAACTTGAATTTCGTACCTGGTAAAGACTTTGTACACATATCTGCAGCATTGTCCTCTGTAGATATCTTCTAGATGAGAACCACTCCTTTGTCAATGATTTCCCTTACAAAATGCAACCTTACATCAATGTGCTTTGATCTCTCATGGAATACTTGATGTTTAACCAGATGAACTGCACTCTGGTTATCACAATGAATGACCACAGCCCTTTGATTTATGTCAAAATCCTTGATTATGCCTTTCAACCACAAAGCCTCTTTAACAGCCTCAGACACTGCAACAAACTCTGCTTCTGTAGTAGATAAAGTTACTCCACTCTGCAGAACAGATCTCCAGCTCACAGCAGTATTGTACAGAGTAAAAATATACCCTGTTAAGGATCTTCTGGTGTCCAGATTAGCAGCAAAATCAGAATCTACAAATCCTTCCAGTGGACTCTTCTGGTTAGTCATCCTCTCAAACATCAGACCCAGATCAGATGACCCCTTAAGGTATCTGAATATCCATTTCAAAGCTTCCCAATGTAATCTTCCAGGATTAGCCATGTATCTGCTCACCATACTCAATGAATAAGCCAAGTCTGGTCTGCTGCAGACCAGAGCATACATCAGGCTTCCAACCCCACTTGCATAAGGTACTTTCATCATAGTCTTCTTCTCTTCATCAGACTTTGGTTCCATTTCCTTAGATAATTTGAACTGTTGTCCCAGAGGAGTTGTCACAGCTCTGCTCTCATGCATGTTAAACCTCTTCAGGACCTTCTCAATGTAACTCTTCTGGTATAAGAATAGTCTTCCAGCTTTCCTGTCCCTAAGAATATCCATTCCAAGAATCCTTTTAGCATTTCCCAAGTCCTTCATATCAAATCTAGCACTTAGCTTCCTTTTGATACTCTGAATCTTCAGAAGACTTTTACTGGCAATAAGCATGGCATCCACATAAATCAGAAGATAAGCTATCACATCACTACCTTGCCTTTCCAGGTATACACAAGTATCATACTTGCTCCTTACAAAACCAATGGATAGCATAACTTCATTGAACTTCTTGTGCCATTGTCTTGGACTTTGCTTGAGGCCATACAATGATTTCTTGAGCAGGCACACCTTCCCTTCACTCCCTGGTTCAACAAACCCTTCTGGCTGGTGCATGTACAGATCCTCAATAAGATCACCATGCAGAAAAGCTGTCTTGACATCAAGTTGATGTAGCTCCAGATCTTCTTGGACAACTCTACTAAGAAGTAGTCTGATTGAACAATGCTTAACAACAGGTGAGAAAACCTCATTGTAATCAATTCCTTCCCTCTGAGTAAATCATCTGGTAACTAGCCTGGCTTTAAACCTCACTTGATCTTTCACACCAGATTCAAGCTTCCTTTTAAACAACCATTTACAACTGATTAGCTTCTGCCTAGATGGCTTATCAATAAGAATTCAAGTTTGATTCTTCTTAAGAGACTTCATCTCTTCTGTCATGGCTGTAATCCATGACTCCCTATCATCACACTCAAGGGCTTCCTTGTAGCTCTTAGGTTCTTGGTACTATATGGCTTCTGCTGTAACAAGTGCATAGGAGACCAGATCCACACGGCCAAACCTTGCTGGAGGATGTATTTGTCTTCTGGATCTGTCTCTTGTCAGACTATAATTTCTCAAGTCTGCTTCTGGCACTTCTTCCTCCTCTTCTGCAGGTGCACTATCCTCATCTGATGACCCATTCTCTCCTGTTTCCAGCTCTGGTTCAGAACCAGGTGCACTATCATATTTATCATGATCAGGCTCCACCTCAACTTGAGTAATTGGCTCATAAATAACACCATCCATCTCTTCAGCTAATGGCTCTCTATCACCTCCACCAGACTTGTATCCCATCTGTAATTCATTAAACACAACATCTCTGCTGGTAATACACTTCTGGTTTCCAGGCTCCAGACACCACAACTTGTACCCCTTAACACCCTTTGGATACCCAATGAAAACACATTTTAAAGCTCTAGGTTCAAGTTTGTCTTGCCTCACATGAACATAAGCTAGGCACCCAAAAACTTTCAACTTTGAGTAATCTGATATCTTTCCATACCAGACCTCATCTGGGGTTTTAAACTCAATAGCAGATGATGACACTTTATTAATGAGATACACAGCTGTGTTAACAGCTTCCCCCAAAAAACTCTTAGGTAAATGAGCATCAGATAACATACACCTAACCCTTTCCAGAATAGTTCTATTCATTCTCTCTGCTAGACCATTCTGTTGGGGGTTTGAAGGAACAGTTTTATGCCTAGTAATACCCTTCTCCCTACATATTTGTTGAAACTTCTCTGATAGGAATTCAAGCCCATTATCAGTCCTTAAGTGCTTGATAGTCCTGCCTCTCTTATTCTCAAGTTCAATCAACCATTCTTTGAACTTAGAGAAGGCATCACTCTTCTGTTTAAGAATGTAAACCCAAACTTTTCTGGAATAATCATCAATAAGGGTAAGGAAATACCTGCCTCCACCATGAGTGGATACCCTTGCTGGTCCCCATACATCAGAATGTATGTAATCCATAACCTCCTTGGTGGTATGCTTCCCTTTCTGGTACGCTTGCTTCTTTGATTTCCCAAGAACACACCTCTCACAGAATTCCAGCTTACATATCCTCTTCCCAGGGATTGCTCCCTTCTTGGATAACTCCACCAGGCCCTTCTCACCAACATGTGCCAATCTCTTGTGCCACAAGTTAACACCAGAAGACTCCATGGTAACATCAGCTGACCCTGTTACAGTTCTTCCAATCAAAGTATACAAATCATTCTTTATAGTCCCTTTCATAACAATCCTTCCAGATTTGGTTATTGACAGAATTCCCTTTTCTGTCTTGAATTCAAAGCCCTTAGAATTCAATGTAAAAAGAGAAACAAGATTTCTCTTCAACTCAGGAACAAACCTGACATTAGATAAGATCATATCAACTCCATCAAACATCTTGATCTTGATAGAACCAGATCCTTGCACTCTACAGCTCTCATCATTACCCAAAAGAACAAGACCTCCATCAATCTTCTCAAGATCCAGAAACCAGTCTTCATGTGGACACATATGAAAAGTACACCCTGAGTCCAGGACCCATTCTTGACTTAGTCTCTCATGACTAACCATCAAGACCTCTGCACTATCATATCCATCAACCTCCACAACAGCTGCATCTCCATCTTGATCACCTTGATTGTCTTTCTTCCTTCTTTCAGGGCAATTCTTTCTCAGATGACCTTCCTTATGACAAGAGAAACACTTCCTCTTCTCAACAAAATCAGATTTCTTCCCACCCTTATTCCCTTTTCCACCATCCTTCTTCTTGGACTGAAACCCCTTCTTCTTCTTGGATTGAACATTCAATCCTTCAGCAGGCTTCTTCCCATCAGTTTGGATCTGTAGAAACTTGGTTTTCAGGGCAGTTTGAACATCATCAAACATCACCTGATCCTGTCTTCCAAATAACAAGGCATCTTTGAAATTTTCCAGAGACTTAGGTAGAGCATTTAACAACATCAATGACTTGTCTTCATTATCAATTGTAACATCCAAACTCTCCAGATCATCCACCAATCTGTTGAACTCGTCCAACTGATCACCAAGGTTCTTATCTTCACTCATTTTGAAGACTTGAAGCTTCTGTTTCATGTATAACTTGTTCGTAAGAGACTTGGTCTGGTATAACTGCTCCAGCTTATTCCAGATCCCAAGAGCGGTTTCCTCCTTCGATACTTCCCTCAATGGCTTGTCCCCAAGACACAAGATAAGCGCACTGTGTGCCTTCCTCTTGTTCTCCTCCACCTTCGCCGGATTAGATCCAGAAGCCACCTGAGCCGGTGGCAACAAGGCTTCGTACAAACCATTGTGTACCAGGAGAGCCTTCATCTTGATCTTCCATAAGCTGAAATCGTTCTTCCCCGTGAACTTCTCAATGTCGAACTTAGTTGCAGCCATGATTGCTTCACTTCCCACAGACGGCGCCACTTGTTAATCGATTTTGGATTCACAAGAAAACTTGTTTCCGGGAATCGGAATATGAAAACAATAAGAACGAAATTGAAAATCAACAAGAACACCAGTTTACGTGGTTCGGAGATAAAACTCCTACATCCACGGGATCCGAGAGGATAGAGTATTTCACTAAGAAAAGAATTGGAAGTTACAATCTCACAATCTCTCGTGTTTGCGCTCACAGATGAAGTTATTCTATTCTCTCAGCTAAGAATCCCCTTTTATAGATACAGAGATTGGAAACGAACCCTAGATTCGATTCAGTTGTAACAAACTCAAAGTAAAGGTAGTTATCCAGCTGGCTAACGACTTCAATAACCGCCTTGGTTGATTCAGTTAGAACCGCCTTCGAATTAGCTCCAATTTGGTGTACTTAGCAAATAACGGACTTCAGAATCAGATGACAAGACCTCCTCTAATTCTGGCTACTTATACCAGATGACCTCTGATCCCAGACCTCCTCTGATAGACCTCCTCTGATATCTCATCTATCAGACTCGTCTGATCAGACCTCACCTGATGGACCTCCTCTGATAGCTCTCCTGCCAGACTTCTCTGATCAGGCTTCTCTGGTCAACCTCATCTGGTTCATCTCCTCTGGTACCTCAAATTCACTAATTCTCACGGCTAACACTTTATCAATTTAGACTCCTATTGAATTAAGCTCAGCAGACTACATACTTCACATTTGATCCTTCACACTATCAGGTGTGAGTCTTGATATGCTTGAAAAAGATAGATAAATGAAGAGGTTTCCAAAGGTACAAGAAGTTTCGTAAACCGATCAAAAAATGAGAACTATAGATAAGTGGAAATTCAACGCTTCAGATTTTCTCTCTCCCAATAAACAAATTAAAAAAAAGCAGTTGATGGACCTTTTAAGTAAAGTATCATTCACAAGGTGATGCGTATAACCTGGCGGGCATCAATGTGAATGGTTTATAAGTGTAATTTACCAATCCTATTCAGATGATCTATAAGTCCCACATAAAATATGAAATAAATATTCATGAAATTGAAGAAATAAACTTCGTGTAAAATTAAAATTAAAATCTGATCAAAAGATACAGTTATCCAAAATCATATGAGCAAACAAATTTACTTGTCCAACGAATGAGGAAACTAGATCTCTTTCTAGCAAGAATTTAAAGATGGCATCACATACAGGTTACATTGAGTGGTCTGAGAGAGAATGGGGCTTTCGAATCAAGGTAGCTTGTTCAAAAGCATAAGCAACTTCGATCAGCTTCGGTTCTGTGCCTTTAAGCCCACCTAAACAAATACCAAACGGTGTGCCATCTGGATTGTACCCTGCAGGAACGGTGATGGCTGGGAACCCTCCAATTGCCAGCAAACTCGATGCATCCGTTCCCGACGTCACCATAGCATCCAACTTGTTCTCCATCATCACCTTCTCGAACCCATCTCGTGATAGTCTTTTCATTGTCTTTATCGCCTGTCTCTCTTCCTCCCCAATCCCGTCTGTCGATTGAGAAGCAAATAGAATCTCTTGACCAAAGACCCTACTTTTTTCCTACAACAGCAATAGCAACTTCTTGTTCAGAACGTGCATTCCCATATGATTAGAGAAAGTTAACGAGCGTTTGGTTGGAATTCTTCAATGAGAATGGTAATGAGAATTTTTTTTAACTTCTATACCCCCGAGATGAAAGAGATGTGTAGGAGGATGGTTGCCCAATGATGGTTACTTATTTAGTGTTCTGCTCTAATTACCAAAAATGATTGTTGAATAGTTAATCAAAATGGGGGAATGGTTAGCTTATTGAGGCTCACTACCCCGTACAAAATATGATGAAGGTGACTTGATCATTTTTTTTATTCTCATTAATCATCACAATTATCCAATAATCATTCTCATTACCATTCCTTGAGAAATTTTAAACCTAGTGTTCCTGAATAACTGATGACTAACCAAATCAGGATTGTTTTGGTTGAAGGTTATGATGTCAGATAATGACCTCACTGGAGAAGCTATTAGTTTGTTCAAATACCCATAAGCTTGAACTCGGCCAGCAAAGCCAATTCCTCACCAGATAGTAATGGATTTGATATCACATCATTGTTTGGTATCTCCAAAATCACTCACTATTGTAGCACCCTTCTCCCTTGAAATGCAAAATCAACCAATATGTTATGTTAATACAAACAATTTTCAAATGCAAGGTATAAATTACCTCAATGTTCGAAGATGGTCCTCAAATATCTGAGTTCTGTAAGATTTGTTTGGGCACTCCAGTAACGGGTGTTTTACCAAACCCAATCTCTTTCCCTTGAGCCCATCACCATTCAGAAACCGTGTATAGCCACCCTGTGGAATGAACTTGGATGCTGCCCATGTTGCTTTAGAATCCCTTGGATCAAAGCCCACAATGGATTCCAGCACATAAGCAGCATCAGATATTGTTCTGCCTATGGGCCTGAATTCATATTCATAATAAGACAATGATTTACTAAAAAAAGGATACCAAATGTCACAAAATTGGTGTCCACATCGATCGTAAGCAAGATACAATGCTCTAAAACGCAAAGTAGATGTTGATGCCGAGGTGACATGGGAATAACACCAGCTCGGCTAGTGAGTTCAACAGTGGGCTTAAGAGCTACAACTGAATTACTCGAACCATGTTTGCTGCAACTGATATTGCTGATCCACTACTCGAACCACATGGATGTCCACCTTCCACATAAGGATTCTAGGTTTTGTCAATGATAGTGAAACATATATGCCATAAAGGATTATTCCTCAACCGTATTGAAGGAATTACAGAAAAGCTATAGCCAGAATTGTTAGGAATTGAATTGCAATTATGGAGAAGTTGGAACGAAAAGAAATAAATAATTCGTCAAGAATGGCTAGGCAATTCCAAGCCAGGTTTTCTACTATTTTCATGAGAAGCAATTATAATGAATCGGTGGATTATTTATACTAAAAGCAGTGCGTGACCCTAAAGCCCATTTGAACTCGAATACTGCTGAAAGACCAAAAATTTTGGCACGACTTTGAACTCATGAAATTCAACATATAACCAATTGCATTCATCTAGCTGGGCGTTCTGGAGAGGTTATTAGTTCAGAACTCCAATGCCATTTTGGTCCTAAAACTTCAGACCACGTATGGATATTGCTTCTATAAACAAGATCAGAGCCCTGAAAATACATTCCAAAAAATTTCTGCCTTCGACAAATCTCTACTGCGGATACTATTGAACAAGTACATGTGGCATGAAGGAGACACATAAGCTACACTATACCTGATGGATTCTACTAATTCTAATATTCGATGTTCAATTGCAACGTATACATTGTATACATGAGCAAATAGATTGTAGATACAGCAGCTGATTAAATCCATTAACTAAGCATCTACAACATCAACGGGAATATGAAATTAATTTATTGAGCTAAAGTGAAGCAAAATGCTATACAGAAAAACCAAACAAAACAAAACAAAACAAGGACGAATATCAATAACTGAATTTCAAAACCAAAACACGAAACAGCGCACCAATAATTTGGAAAGGGAAGGAAAAAATTTGACTAACCACGCCCTGGCCAGTTCTAGAATTCCAACGGACCGAAAATGGTACCACTCACTCATACTTGCCTTGCCTTCCCCAAAATCACCGCCACCGTGAGACCACCGCCCCTAGCAGCTAGTATTGAGCTTGTCCTTAGTAGCTATACTGTCCTTGAGGAGCACTGGAATACCGTGCATCGGCGAAATTCTGACATTGCCTCTCCCCCGCCTTTCGGAATCAGCCCTCTCGGCTTGATCAATTGCATCAGGATTCAATTCAATTACGCCACGAAGCACCGGATTGAGGGTGTGGAGTCGACTAATTGGCGGGAGGAGAGCTTCTTTCCAGTGAATGATTGTGGTCTCTTCTATTGTGAAAACATGGCCGTTTATCTTGAAGATCGGCTCGGAGAGGAGGAGTAGTAGAAAAACTTAAATCATCGTTGGTTTGGGACTGACTAGGGGAGAAGTATAGCCTGCATAGGTGACTCTCATCTGTAATATGGTTTTGTTATTTACGCTCCGGTATATACTATAGTAGTAGTTTATTTTTTTGAAATAAGATGGATCAACGTTTTTCTTGCACTCTCTTCTCTTCCCCCTTGATCTTTTAATTTATGGGAACCAACTGCACACTATAACTAGAGTACAACTAATATTTTTAAATTGAAACAATTGATATTGTTGATTGAAAACACATAATATTGTTCTAATAAAAAATACTCATTAATTGCATAGTGTAACTAGGGACGGATTTGGGGGAACGTAGCGATTTAAAAAATTTGTAATATATATATATATAAATTATATATGTCTTGAATTTATGAAATTTTGTCATTTTGTCCCCCTTGTAATTTTTTTACGCCTTATACATTTCGCCCCTTAAAACGAATTCCTAGATCCGTCCCTGAGTGTAACCGGCATGTTCAAGAATTTGTCTACTTTATATATTCATTATAGTTCATATCTTCAATATTTTTCTCTGAGTAACAAATCAGTACATCACTTGTGGCATGTGTAAATTTTTATCCAATTTTGACTTTTAATTAATAAGTCTACTGAAGCATTTTATATGGGTTAATTGCTAAACAATCACGAACGGTGTAGTTTTTATCGATTATAATACGAACTTTTAAAGTTTGCAATTCGATGCACGAATTAATTTTTTATTGCAATTCGATACATGGTATAAATTTCCGGCGATACGTACGCTTACGTGGCATTCAAAGCCGATACCAAAAACGCGTCAAACGCCACGTTAAATGTCAAAATCTACAAAATTTATTTTTTTAATATTTCAAAAAGTTACTTTATAAAATGTTGCTTAAACACGTTTATTAATAAAGGATCATAAATGTTGATGTTGTCTATTTTATTTAGAGAAAATATCTTACATCATACAAACTTGTATAGATACTAAAAAAAAATAAAAATTTAAATATCTTTCGCTATTATTAAATCGTGTTTGAGCAATATTTTATAAAAATAAAAAAAATAAAAAATCTTTTAGATTTGGTAGGCTGCCACGTAGTGTTAGTATCACCGAAAATTTACACCGAGTATAGAGTATCCTCAAAACTTTACACCATATATTTAATTGCTGTAAGAGATTAGTTCATGTATCGAATTGCAAATTTTAAAAGTTCATGTTGTAATTGATAATGACTGTAAAGTTCGTGGTTTTTTTTTTTTTTTGCAATTAACCCTTTAATATACTAAAATGTACTAATATTATTTAGCATATAAACTAATACTCCTTCCATCCCATACTTGTTTACTATTTTACTGTTTGCACAGTTTTTTGAGAAAAGAGTTGTTTATTACTCCCTCCATCCCATAATTGTTTGCACACTTTCCTTATTCGTCCGTCCCACAATTGTTTGCACACTCATGAAAGAAAATATTTTTATAAACCCCACCTTCACAATATTCACATATTTACAGAAATTGTCATTATTTTTTACTTTTTGGGCACACAATACACTCAATTCAACCACTTTCTTCACTTTATACCCCACAAAATACTACTCATTACATTTTTGTCTTAAAAGTTGTGCCCAAACTATGGTGCAAACACTTATGGGACGGAGGAAGTAGTATTTAAAGTGATAAAGTTAAATTTTTTGGTTAGGAGTGGAGAATATAATATTAAAAAATATTGTTGTTCTTTTGTTAAAAATTGATATAGTAAATAAATATGAGATGTACCTTTTTGGCAATGTAGCAAACAAGTATGGGACAGAGGGAGTAGTATATAATACATATATTATTTGAAAAGCGATACTCCCTCTGTTCCCATCTCGATTGCTCTTTTGTTTTTTACACAAATTTTAATGTGATAATTGTTTATTAGTATTTATAGTGGTAAAGTTGATTTGTAGCGGCATTGTAGTAAATAAAAGGAAATAAAATTATTTTTTAGTATTTTGGTAAATAAAAATTGTCTATTTATAGAAAGAGGCAATCAAGATTGGGACAGACTTATAAAGCAAGGAGGCAAACGAGATGGGGGAGGAGGGGGAGTACAACTTATTTAATGTAAAGTACATCACATTTTAAAATGATACGCTTTACATCTATTTTTTGATATTGAAAAGTCATATAATATTTCAATTAAAAAAGTAAATCTCATACAAAACTTAGCTCTTTAGAAATTATGGCGCCATATATGGCCCTTAATTTTATTAGTGTACAAGGAGATCTTTATCAGCTCAATGTCGAATAGAACTTTATTCCAACACTAATTCACCCTTGCATGGACCTCATATGTGTACATCAACCCACAATCCTTTCCAATTCCATATCCAAAGCAAAATTACCAAACAAATATCTATTTAATTCAGAAATATACCTCACTCATTAACCTCCATCCATATAACATCTCCGTAACCAATACAAGAAAGAACACAACATATATATTATGATGCTAAAAAAACGCTAAACTAAATCACTTGCAAGCAATGAGTGTGCAAGTAGCATTAGTCCCTAATCCCGAATTCGCCTTCACGAAGCTCAAAGCGGTGCAGAGAACATGTCGGGTAGAGCCATCATCGCCCAGTTATGTGCTGGATTACACCAAGAGGGTGGTAAGGAAACCGGATGCTTTTGTAGGAATTTAACGGTGTCATTACCTTGCCCTACGGTCATGTCTGTCCTATATCATCACATTCAAAAGCTTGTTGAATTTCTTTTATGGTGGTTTCTTCTATTACAAAATCAAACTCTTCCATGGTAGAATTCTTCAACTTCATTGTTGGAGCACTGGATTTCCGTACCTGGGTTGCTGCAGAAACTCGCAAATTCTAATAGATAGTGAAAATTCAAGGCTTCAGACTTGCTCTCAATAAATAAAAACGAGTTAATGTACATTTTAAGTAAAGGTATCACTCACAAGGTGATCCGTATAACCTGGCGGGCATCATTCATATTGTTATTTTCAACCTTCAAAAGAAAGAAATGTTAATTTTCTGTTAACATATAATTGACAACAAAGTCTCAAACTCTCTTTACTCATTGAGAGTAATTAGAATATAATCGGTGATTCCTATAAAAACCACAGTATGGTCTAATTTACCAATCCAATTTATATTATTATTAAGTCCCACATAGAATATGAAAAAAATTATTCATGAAATTGAAGAAATAGACCTCGTGTAATTGAACACTCTGATCAAGTCAAAAAGATACAGTATTCCAAAATCATAGGAGCAAACACATTTACTTGTCCAACCAATGAGGAAACTAGATCTCTTTCTAGCAAGAATTGGAGAAATCAAAGGTTCCATCACATACAGGTCACATTGACTGATATGAAAGAAGGGGGCTTTCGAATCAGGGTAGCTTGTTCAAAAGCATAAGCAACTTCAATCAAAGTAGGTTCTGTGCCTTTAAGCCCACCGAAACAAATACCAAACGGCATGCCATCTGGATCGTATCCTGCAGGAACAGTGATGGCTGGGAAACCTCCAATTGCCAGCAAACTCAATGCATCCGTTCCCAACGTCACCATTGCATCCAACTTGTTTTCCATCATCACCTTTTCGAACCCATCTCGTGATAGTCTTTTCATCATCTCTATTGCCTGTCTCTCTTCTTCTCCAATCCCGTCTGTTGAGTCAGCAGCAATCAGAATCTCCTGACCAAACAACCGACTTCTTTCCTACAATAGCAATAGCAAGTTCTTGTTCAGGACGCGCATTCCCATACAAGAAGAGAGTGTTAATGAGTAATGTCAAGCACAGAAGGGCACTTGATACAAATTCTTCAATGGAAATGGAAATGGAAATGGTAATGAGAATGTCTTTTCCCCTACACTCATGTAATGAAAGAGACATGTTGGAGAACGAGTTGTCCCATTGGTAGTTACATTGTAGTGTTCTGCTTTAGTTTAGTATAAACGAGACAAAAAATTATTGTTGATTGAGAATAGTGGAATGATTTAGGAGAAGATGTAGTTAACCAAAACGAGGTTAACTTATTTTGAGTCTCATTACCCAATGACGAAAGTGAATTGGTATTCTTTTATTCTTATTAATCACCACAATTAGTTCATTCTCATTACCATTCCGGCATTCCCACTGAGAAATTTTGAAATAGGCGCCCCTTGAATAACTGATGACTAACCAAATCAGGATTGTTTTGGTTGAAGGTTATGATTTCGGATAATGACCTCACTGGAGAAGCTATTAGTTTGTTCAAATAGTCATTCAGGTTAAGCTTGAACTCGGCCAGCAAAGCCAATGACTCACCACATAGTAATGGATTTGATATCACATCAAAGTTTGGTATCTCTAAATCATCCACTATAGTAGCACCCTTGTCCCTTGAAACGCATAATCAACCAATGTGTTACATTACCCAGCTGATGCTTCAATCTTACAAATACTAAACGCAAGGTAAAAATTACCTCAATGTTCGAAGACGGTCCTCAAATATCTGACTTCTGTAAGATATGTTCGAGAGCTCCAGTAATTGTTGTTTTATCAAACCCAATCTCTTTCCCTTGAGCCCATTTCCATTCAGAAACTGCGTATAGCCACCCGGTGGAACGAACTTGGATGCTGCTTGTGTAGCTTCAGAATCCCTTGGATCAAAGCCAACAATGGATTCCAGCACATAAGCAGCATCAGATACTGTTCTGCATATAGGCCTGAATTTATCTCATAGTGAGACAATGATTTACTAAAAGAAGGATACAGAGTGTCACAAAATTGGTATCCACATTTGTCGTAAAGTAAGATACAATGCCCTAAAATGCGAAGTAGATGTTGCGAATGTAATTACCCAACAGTATCCTGCCGAGGTGACATGGGGATAACACCAGCTCGGCTAGTGAGGCCAACAGTGGGCTTAAGAGCTACAACTGAATTATGATCACCAGGGCAGATAAGGGATCCATCGGTCTCTGTCCCTAGTGATACCATAACCATGTTCGCTGCAACTGATATTGCTGATCCACTGCTTGAACCACATGGATCTCTACCCTCCACATAAGGATTCTATATTTTGTGAACGAAAGAGAAGCATAAATGACACAAAGGGTTAGGCCTCAACTATATTGATGGAATAACACAAACGCTATAGCCACAACTTGGCAAGAAATTGAACTCTAAATTATAATTCAACATATATCACCAATCGCATTCATCTAGCTGGCTATTCTGGAAAGGTTATTTGTTCAAAACTCTGATGTATAAGCTACACTACACCTGATGGATTCTACTGACTCTAATATATGTTGATCATTTACAAACAAAAACAACATACGTTTACGCGCACAAATATAATGTAGATACAGCAGCTGATGAATCCATTGACTAATCGTCTACAACATCCAAGGGGAATACGAAATTAATTTTGAGTTGATTATATTGAGCTAAAGTGAAAAAATTCTATACCGAACAAAATAAAGATGAATATCAATAACTGAATTTCAAAACTAAAACATGAACAGCGCACCAATAATTTGGAAAGGGAAGGAAAAAATTGGACTAACCACGCCCTGGCCAGCTCTAGCACACCATCCATCGGGAATTTCGAAGGACCGGAAATGGTACCACTCACTCATACTCGCCTTCCCCAAAATCACAGCCCCCGCTCTCCTCAGCCGCTCCACCACTCCGGCGTCCCGTGGGACCACCGCGCGCAGCAGCGCGTAAGATCCACCGCTAGTATTGAGCTTGTCCTTAGTAGCTATACTGTCCTTGAGGAGCACCGGAATACCGTGCATCGGCGAAATGCTGACATTGCCTCTCCGTCTTTCGGAATCAGCCCTCTCGGCTTGATCAATTGCATCAGGATTCACTTCGATTACGGCGCGAAGCACCGGATTGAGGGTATCGATCCGGTTCAGGTAGTAGTGGACTAATTGGCGGGAGGTGAGCTTCTTTTCAGTGAATGCGCGATGTACGTCCTTGATTGTGGCCTCTTCTATTGTGAAATCGTGTCCGTTTATCTTAAAGAGCGGGCCAGAGAGGAGAAGGAGAAGAAGTAGAAAAATATGAATCATCATTGGTTGGGAGTGGGAGAGAGGCATTAGTGAGTCTCAGCTGCTTGGCTGTTAAACTTGTTTCAACTTTTCATACATAGTTTTGTTAATTACGGTACGTATTACTCTTGGGACTAGTTGTTTATTCCCGTTCTTGCCTCTTTCAAGGTTTTCTGAATTACGAGGTCAACGTTTTTCTTGCACTCTTCCTATTTGATTTTTAGCAAAAACTTGCATGAGATGAGACTGTCTCATATTATGAGACCACACAAATTAACACCTACTGCTATCAAAGTGTTAATGAGTCAATGTCCTAGTTACACTCATTCTTATTGTCTTATACCCATAATCTTTTTAATTCATTTATTCTAGCTCATATGATTCGTATTTTGTAAAACAATTTTTGTTGACAGTGAAATGGGTGTTGTAAATTTTACGGCAAAATCTTTTTAAAATATCCATTTGGTTCAAAAGTGGTCTCCAATTGCAAAAATTGTCCACCCCACATTACCCACAAAACCGGCCCACTCCCCCCCCAGTTTCTCTCTCTCTCTTTCGTGTATTCATCATCCATTCTTCCTCATTTTAAAAAATTAGTTTTCTCTCTCTGAAAATCTCACTCCCCCAACCCCCCCCCCCCCCCCTAATAAACCCCAAACCAACGAGTCGCCGACGATCCAAGGGAGAGCCCAACAAATCCCCATTGGCGCTCCAAGGGAGAGCGGTGCCGCAGCGAGTCCGTTCTCCGCCGACATGAAGGAGACTAGCGGCGCCGCCCCTCGGTCTGTCCTTCGTCGGCAAATCTGATGGTGACTGCCGCCAGGTATCTCCCTCTCTCAATACACTCTCGGCGGCGGCGGATCGGTGGTTGTGACGGTGGATCTTACCTCTCTCTTTTTGCCCCTTTTCCTCCACCTCTCATTTGCCAGTTAACTCCATAAGCGCCGCCGCAACCTCGGTCCAGTTCCTCATAGCCAGCGATTGGATCCGACCATGGAAGAAACCTAGATTTGGCCGATCAGGGTTGGGGCATGAGAATGGATCTGCGCCGTTGTGCACTCACTTTCTGTTCGTCAGAGGCTTCGATCTCTGCTGCCGCTGCTTTCTTCGCGGTGCCCAGATCCGACGTTGTTCCCGACGTCAAATGAGAAGCAACAGGTGCGACGCCCAACTCTGTAAAATTCCTTTGCTTGAGATATGTAATATGTGTGTAGGTGTCTCAGTGTTAAGATGGACATGAGTTGGGTGTATGTATACATTATTTGATCTAAGTTTAGTACTTATTTTTGTGCATATTTTAATACTGATTTCTTGATTATTATTTTTTTGCTAGATTTGTATTTAATTTGAAACAATTTGATATTTGGTCCTAACTTATGTGAAGTAAATATGTACAGTGTGTTTGCAATTTGGGGAATAATGATCGTGTATGTGTATGCAGGGTCTAATTGGTACAAGATGAAGATTTGATGAAGAAGGCCACCCTGTGCATTTATTTTATTTTTTTGCACCTGAGCAATAACTATGTAATTTTAGTTGTAAATATGTGGATTTTTATATTTTAAATATATAATTTAGAAGTTTTAAATAGTAATATTATATGCGAATCAATTATTTTTATGAATTTCGTTATGTGCATTTTTTTAAAATATTTGCAAAATGTTTTGAATGTGTAAAATAAAAAAATCATTTTGAATAAGTGAATACATATTATATATTGAAAATTTATTAAATAAAAATTGTTGAAAAATGCATTAAAATTACATGTGCAAAATTAAAATAAAATTTGCATACGGCTGGATGAGATATATTAAAGCAATCAGGGGTGAGGATGGCTAACAAGAAACTGTGGGGTGGGGAAAAGGGGGGTTATAGGCTGTCAGTCTAAAAAAAATATAGGTTTTGACCCAAATTGTATTTTTGATATAAAATAGAACTAAAAGCTAATAATGGCACCCCTTTTGAACCTATATGTAATGCACCCTTTTTTATTTGTCAAAAAGACTCGTTTCAATTTTATTTTATTATTTTTTAAAATAAAAATAAAGTGCATTTACCTTTTTAAATTTCACTTTATAAAAAACTATTTTATTCATTTAAATACTACAATTCAATTCTCGCATTAAACTGGCTTGTTTTGTTTTGGGATTCACCCGGGCAAGACTAAGACTTTCCGATCTCCGTCCCATTCTAGTTAGAGATGTAACATCCAGTTTTTACATTTCATTTTTCATCCACACCTATAAATACTTATTATTACTTATCTCAATACAATTCACTTTATATCATTTTTCTCTCACTCAATCATTACCCACATATCATTTTTCTCTCATTTACACTCTCTTTCCTACTTTTCTCTTACACATCCTACTTTGCTCTTACACATGATTTGAAATAAATTAAAATCTCACCCTACTAAAATCTCAAAACAAACACATATTTTTATTATCATCCAAGACTTTACATCTTGTGGATGTAAAGTCATGACTTCACACGCCCACCTAGAGACAATCCTTTGTAAGGAGATCAGGGGCGGATCCAGGATTTGAGGGTGGGGTGGGCTGAAAAATTAAACGCTTCGGCACACAAATATTTTTAGTTTGTTCCACAAAAATTTACATATTCACAAAATAGAATTTTTTTTTTCACAATCTCCACCCTCAAAATCTCTATTCTACACATTCTACTCGTTACACTTTTTCTTAATTTGCCCAAAAGGCACCACAAACTTTCGAGGGACGGAGGTGGAGTAGTAAAAATTGTTACTTATTGTTGATGAATATTGTCCTCTTACTTTCAATATTCTATTAATAACTCTTTTGTGCACTTGGTGTATGATGCACTCACTTAACAGTTGACCATGTTTACACTGAAAAGTTTGTTCCAAATACACTTTAAAGTGTGGTTGGATTACACTAAAAAGTTTACACTGAAAATCAGTTTTTAGTGTAAACTTTTCAGTGTAATACAACCACACTTTACAGTGTAATTGAAACAAACTTTTCAATATGAACATGGGCAACTGTTGAGTGAGTGCATCATGCACTTGTGCATATGAGAGCTTGTCATATTCTATACTCCTTTATATTAATTATAAATAACGTTTTGACTATTAATTTAATTTGCAAATTAAATGATGTTTTACACTTTTCTATGTAAATTAGTTGTATTTTTTTTAGATAAATGCGTTATTTTAATAAAAAAAGATAAACATTTATTAAAAACATAGTATTAAATTTTTTATTTATTATCTATGCATAATTTAAAATTACATAATTCCTCCGTTCCGATATAAGTTTTCTCTTTCTTTTTGTTGATTTGTTTAAGAAATTGTATTATTTATCAATATATGGTAGGTCATGTGTTGAAATTTGTGTAAAGTAATTGTTTAAAAAATTATTTATTTATTAATATATAGAGTATTATTTTTATTTTTTATGAAATAAGAAATTTATAGTGGAACATGAAAGAGAAAATAGAAAATTTATAGTGAAATTGTGGGAAAATATTTTTAATAGAAATATTTTATATTTTAAAAGAAAAAGGAAAAGAAATTGAGAGTAGGAACTGGGCAAACATTAAGCGCCAACCTTAAATCTGAATTGAGAAAGAAAGAATGATCACATGTCTGATTCTTTGCACATTCTACAAGAATTAGGAGTGGCGGCGAACTTAATTGCAACGACCATTCATAATGTTACTTAATTATTTGGGGTGGGCTTACTTTACTAATTAACAAACGCATATTATATGAATACAGGTAATTGTTTTGGGTTGCACTGGGCTAAAGTCCAGTGCAGCCCTCAAGTAAATCCGCCCATGAAGGAGATAATACTAAGATGATATTCAGTTTATGGTTTAATATTATTGATTGAATTAATACTAAATATATGGATTTACACTTATCTGAAAATTATGTTTGATTGTTTGCATTATTCATATATGTGTTCCCTTGAATCGATATTGTCATTGAGTGAGTAAGAACTCAGATGACGTAAGTATGATTCTCAAATAGCCCCGATCAAGAATCATCAAGAATGGGATATTGATGATGCAATGGAGATTGGTGTGTGATCTGCATTATACTCTATGAGAGAGTGTAGTAAAATCTCACTTACTACTAGATACTAGGTATCTCAAAATGGATGCACAAATACCTTAGAGGGTATTGGTATACCCATCCGAGAAACTGTTTGATGTAATTCCACATAATGTGTCTACGGGTGTTTCGGTTAGTAGGAGCGATGTGATACTCCTCTGACTTGAGGTCAATACGCACGACATGTGCAGAGTGATGAACTTTGACCATGACCGACGCTTGCACCCTCCAAGGGTAGTTGAGCCAAGAATAGGATTCATTCCTCAATGTGGATTTAAGAGAGAATACTCGTCTTCTTATCATAATTGGATATAAGACATCAGCCGGTGCACGTCGACTTGGACTTTGTGGCCAAGAGCGATACGAATGATCAATTAGTGATTCGAGATAATATGATTAAGTTATTTGAATATACACTTCATCATGTTCAAGCCTTAATCGAGTATTCGCGAATGAAAAGAAGATATCACAATAGCCTACAGTATTATAGGTAGTTGCAGATTTCCTCGCAACGTATCTCGTATATTGAGAATGTCTGATTTATTGTCTATGGTTCAATTAAGACCGTTAGTTTGACTAATCGCTCGATATACGAGGGCCTATGAGTCACACAACAAGCAATGATAGTTCACTAATTATAGTTGGTTGATTAAGTATTATATTAGATATAATAATTAATTTATGGAGAATATAATAATAATTATATTTGGAATTAATTATTATTATTATTTAATTAAATTGGATTTAATTAAATATAAAATCTCAATAATAATATTTGGAATATTATTATACAAGAATAATAGATATGGTAAATATATTATTTGTAGGAACATATCTAGGGAAATATAATTCGTAGAGATTATATTTACGGGATAGGCCCGATATCTTGCTTAGGAATTAAGCCAGGTTAATCCTAAATATATATGTGTGTCATATGGGAATTCCAAAATACACAAAAAATATAATTTTTCCATAAAATCTCTAGCTCGAGTTTTCCTAGCAAGTTCGTCTCGAGATTCAATGCTGGCACCTCGGTGCGGATCGGTGAATTGTTGGTGTCTGGATACCATAGTGGAGGATTACGCGTACAAAGCGATGTAAGATTTCTTGTTAAGATTTCTCGTATTTAATTATGCAATTAACTGTTCCTTGTTGGTGAACGATTTTTCCGCTGCACATGTATTACGTATTTACGTGCTTATAAAACCCAACTGTGGTATCAGAGCTTCAGGCTCTAAATTAATTGCGTAACCAACTAATTGATTTATGTTAAAAAAATTATATATCAATAGGGGAATGGTCAATTAGATTGGACCGCCCTTCTTTTTATTAATTTGCTTCGGTTTTACTTATTTTGGGTGAAACCCTCGATGGGATCATCCTTGTTGACTGCCTCCGCCGCTTTGCCCTCTTCCTCGATGTCACGCTGCTCCACCTGGTAACGAAATCTGCGACGGTCGCTCGAGGCGGCTTTTGACGCCAGGCCTCGCGTTGCTCAACTCCTGAATCACGAAAATTATTTGGATTGCGGCAGCGACTCGTGTCGCTCGTGGCAGCAATTTGTGCCGCTTGTCGTGCAACTTGCAGCGGCGATTTGCACAGCTTGTCGTGCAACTTGCAGCGACATTTTTTGCCGTTCAAAGCATCGTTCAAAGCGGTAATTCGCATCGTTCGAAGCGGCGATCCGCGCCGCTCATGTAGCCCGCAGCGACGGTTCACGTTGCTTATCGCGTCTCTTCCTACAGTGATTGTCGCTGCTCCTTGTACTTCTCTGTGCGGCGTTGTAGTCGTGGCCTTGTTCTATCCGTGCGATGATGCTGGGTCGCGGTGGTCGTGGACTTCGTGCTGCTCCATGTGGCGGCGAAGGCTTCTCGACTCCTCCGTGACCCGTGCATCGCGCGACCTCTCCTGTTTCGATATTGTTATGCTTAGAACTATCCCTTTTGCATCAAATTCGTGGTTTTGTCTTGAATTGTTGATGAATTAATCGGATTAATTCAGAATTGATGTTTGAGGTTGCCAAAATTGAATTGGTTATCCCGAATTACAGATTGGATGTTGTCGAAATTTGGGTGATGA
Source organism: Ballota nigra (assembly GCA_947034835.1). Lineage (NCBI taxonomy): Eukaryota > Viridiplantae > Streptophyta > Magnoliopsida > Lamiales > Lamiaceae > Ballota > Ballota nigra. The sequence continues at coordinate 33,068,439 of OX344721.1, forward strand.
TGAACGAATGGCTATTTTACAAATTGGATTTCGAATAGGCCCCTCTGTGCAAGTTTTAAAAACTGCACATGAGCCCTTAGCAAATTAATTAAGAATATTAAATTAATTTTTTAGAATTAATAAAATATTTGACTTGTAAAGGTTGGACCTTTGTGAAATTAAAAGTTGGACTTTATTTAAATTAATTGGATTAATTATTTTAATAAAGAATTAAATTTTGTAAAACGTTTTTTAAAATTGGATTTTAAAATTCGACAAAGTTAAATCATTATTAAAATCCACTTTGATATTCATGTCCGCATTATAGTTGTTTGGGTAAGCGGCGCCCAATAATTGTCGGGCCGTATTGAATGTTTTGGGTAGACGACGCTCATGTATGTGTTAGTCCGTATAATATCATGTTTGGGTAGGCGGTGCCCAATAATTGCTCAAATGTGATATAGATTAACATGTGGATCTCGATTAAGCAATTAATACCCCGCCTTTAAGATGATCCTCACTAAAATATAGTATTTCAATAAATTGAAAGATGTCTTCCATTAAAATTAAAAGTAAATCAGAGATTTCGTTCCAAAAGTATTTAAGGCTCTAGTCTTTTGCTCGGATCTACATCTAACGGGACTTTTATAGGGATACGTTTGTTGTCGCTTAATGGTTGTAAACCAACTTAATTCTGTTTCACCAGCCCTAGCAGGGAAACAAGAATTAGGTGACATCCGGTTGAACTAGGTTCAATCAACTAGGAATTGCGTGAGGCAGTTGGTTTAGAGATCTACCAGTTCTGCTATTGTAATGTTCAGCCCTAGCAGTCATTGAAATAGTAGGAATGCAGATCCTAGTCCATTACGTTTTATATTGGATATAAATTTGTACTCTTCTGATGAGGTCGTTGAGTATGTGAAAATAATGGAGACAAAATAAATAAAAGGTCATGTTTATTTTGGTTGTTGAATATTGATCATAGGAATTACGTGTTTTAATTCCCGTTTAATTTTATTTTCTAGGATTGTTGAAATGAATAACTTGTCGTTGAGAAGTATTTTGGAAACAAACATATTGGTTGGGCCAAATTTTCTGGACTGGCACCGAAACGTGTGTTTGGTTCTTAGGCAAGAAAAGATTGAGTACGTGTTAGACACGCCAATCCCTGCTACCCCTGAGGCTGGTTCTTAGGAAGCCGAAGCGTTTGACGCCAAAGCTCAAAAGAAGCATCAAGATGATGCTTCCCAGACTCAGTGTGTTATGTTGCTCGGCATAACTCCCGAGTTGTAAAGGCAACACAAGAGGATGCTTCCCTATGAGATGTTTAGACATCTGAAGGATCTCTTTGATTCTGAGTCTCGTTCCGAGATTTACAAAGTAATGAGAGATCTGTTTAGACGGTTGTCTGAAGGAGGGAAAGTCTTCCCTCATGTATTGAAGATGATAGGGCTAATCGAGAAACTTGGTCATTTAGGCATTGAGTTGCAGACCAATGTTGTTGTTTATGCCATTTTTTAGTTGCTACCCGATTCATACTCGAGTTTCGTAGTAAATTTTAATATGAACAAGATGGTATCGACCATGCCGGAGCTTCATAACATGCTCAAAACTTTTGAGTCTTCCACTGCTAAGAAAAAATTCGTGCTCATGGTGGGTGCTTCTACTTCCTCTGCCTCTAAAGGCAAGAAGAAGCGAAGAAGCAAGGCTAAGAAAGGTTCTAAGCCTAATTTCCTTAAGCCCAAAGGTGGGATTCAAAAGAAAGAGTGGGTGGATAAGGATGTATACCTCCACTGCAAGCAGAAGGAGCATTGGAAGAAGGACTGTAAGGTTCTAGAAGGTGAAAAGAAGGCACAAGGTGCTTCAGCCACTGGAACAGATATGTTTGTTATTGAGATAAATATGTCCATAAGTGATTCTAACTGCTGGGTATTGGATATCGGTTGTAGCTCACACATTTGTACGAATGTGCAGGGGCTCAAGGACAGTAGAGTGGTTAGACCGAGTGAAGTCGCCCTTCACGTGGGGAATGGAGCAAGAGTTGCTGCTTAACGTGTTGGGACTTATGTTTTAGACTTATATTCTGGTTTTAGACTTGAATTGAATAATTGTTATTTCATTCCGTCTATTACTCGTAACATTATTTTCGTTCCTATGTTAGACATTGAGGTATTTTTCCTTCCGTTTTGCAAATAATACTTGTTATTTTTCGCTTAATGGTGATTTTTATTGAAATACTCCTCTTGTGAATGGTTTATACTTGTTACATTGTGGATATAATGTTCTTAATATACAAAATAAAAGACTCAAGCTTAGCAATCATGAACCCCCAACTTACTTGTGGCATTGTAGACTTGGTCACGCGAACGAGAAAAGAATCGCAAGTTTAAGAAACCTAGACTACTTAATCTCATTTGACTTAGAGTCTTATGGTGATTGCGAATCTTGTCTCATGGGCAAGATGATCAACAAACCCTTTTCCAGGAAAGGGGTGTGTGCCAAAGAAGTACTAGTGTTGATTCACACCGATGATTGTGGATCATTGCCTACTCTAGCTAGGGGTCAATTCGGCTACTTCGTCACCTTCACCGACGATTAATCAAGGTACGGATATGTGTATCTCATGAAACACAAATCCGAATCGTTTGAGAAATTTTAAGGAGTACAAGGCCGAAGTAGAGAAATATTTTGGTAAGAGTATCAAGACTCTTCGATCGGGTCGAGGAGGTGAGTACCTTAGTCATGAATTCATGGATTACTTGAAGTTTCATGGGATCCAGTCAAATGGACTCCTCCCAGAACACCTTAGATGAACGGTGTGTCCTAAAGGAGAAATCGAACCTTGTTGGGCATGGTGCGGTCCATGATGAACTTTTCCTCCCTTCCAACATTCTTATGGTGATACACACTACAAACCTCGATTTACATTCTAAATAGGATTCCGTCCAAATCAGTTGAGCAGACTCCATACGATCTATGGTATGGTAAGAAGTCATCCTTTCTACACATTAGAACGTGGAGTTGCCCCGCAATTGTGAAGAAAATGCAAACTGATAAGTTGGAATCCAAAGGTGAAATTGGTTATTTTGTTGGATATCCTAAGAAGACTAGAGGATATTATTTCTATCTACCGGAGAAACAAACGGTGATTATTTCAAGACAGGCTAAGTTCCTAGAAGACGAGTACATCTTTAAGGAACAAAGCCGTAAGAAGATAGAACTTGAAGAAATTCAAGAACCATGAATTAACATAGAGACTGATAATTTGTCAAAGCAACATAACAAAAAATCAGTGGGAGCATTCAACGACTCTCATGGTGGAAGTTTATCACTAGGTGATCCTCTTTCAGTCAGTGGGAGCGTAATTGGAGTTGCATTGTCTTCGCAACAACCTCCAGGTAGGCTGAATGAGAATAGTGTTGGTCCCGGTACAAGACTGAGGAATACGTGTATGGTGGGGGGGGGGGAATACACGTATACCAATTTTTCAAACTTAAAACCTGACTGAGTCCCTTTTACTCAGAGTGAGTGGATGAGATAAAGCCAGAAAATGTGAGTATTTGGTGAATCTATCAACCACAACCAATATAACATTCTTACCCCACAATTTAGGAAGACCCTCGATGAAGTCCATGGAAATGTGAGTTCATGCTTGAGAGGGGATAGCTAGAGGTTGGAGTAAACCTGGATAAGGACCTTGATCAGGCTTTACTCTAGCACAAACTTCACATTCTTTCACTTATTTAATAATATTAGCCTTCATTTTAGGCCAAAAGAAGGTTTCTTGATCCTCATATAAGTACCTTGAACCCCTGCATGCCCACCATAAGGTGATTGATGCATTTCTGAAAATATCAACTCTCTGAAGTTAGATTTACTTCCAATAACTAGTCTGCCCTTGTATCTAACTAGACCATCCACCACCTTAAAAGAAGAGTCAGTTGTAGCATCCAATGAAGTAGCAACCAAAATGTCCTGTATAAAGGTATCCCCTGTATAGCTGTCCAAAACTTGATGTATCCACTTAGGAACAATAGAAGAAATAGTTGAACAATGTACATCAGACCCCAACCTTCTGGATAGAGCATCCGGAACTCTATTTTCAGAACCCTTTTTGTATTGGATGTCATAGTCCAAGCCAAGTAATTTAGTTATCCATTTCTGTTGTAGAGGAGAGACGACCTTCTGATCCAACAAATATTTCAGTTATTGTTGATCAGTTCTAATGGTAAACCTCCTCCCTTGCAAATAGTGCCTCCATTTTTGTATAGCCATCAAAACGGCCATGAATTCTCTTTCGTAGATTGAAAGAGACTGAGTTCTTGGACCCAAAACCTTACTCATAAAGGCCAAGGGTCTGTTATCCTGCATAAGAACAGCCCCAGTACCAGTCTTGCTTGCATCAGTTTCAATGACAAATTGTTTTGAGAAGTCTGGTAGTGTTAGTACAGGAGCAGAACACATAGCATCCTTCAAATTCTAAAAAGCTGCTTCAGCTTCTTCAGACCAATGGAAATTGTTTTTCTTCAGCAATGTAGTTAATGGCTTATTGAGCATTCCATATTTTTTAACAAATTTCCTGTAATAACCTGTTAGTCCCAAAAAAAACCCTCAATTGCTTCAATGTCTTGGGTTTAGGCCATTGTTTCATGCAAGATATCTTTGTTGGGTCAGTTGCAACCCCATCTTGGGATATTATGTGCCCAAGATACTCCACAGTAGGCTGACCAAAGCTGCATTTGCTCTTCTTAGCATATAATTTGTTCTTTCTTAGTAAGGAAAGAACAAATTACAAATGTTGCAAGTGATCCGACCAATTCGAGCTATAGACCAAGATATCATAAAAAAAAACAAGACAAACCTTCTTAAACAATCTCTGAAAATCTGATTCATGAGAGATTGAAAGATAGCAGGAGCATTGCAAAGGCCAGACGGCATGACCAAGAACTCATAATGTCCATTACGAGTTCTGAAAGCTGTGAGGTACCTATGCTCAGGTTTCATCAAAATTTGGAAGTACCCTGACCGTAAGTCTATCTTAGAAAAGAACTTAGCACCATTAAGCTCATCAAGTAGTTCATCAATGATTGGAATTGGATAATTATGTTTGATTGTAAGGTCATTCGAATACCTGTAATCTATGCACAATCTCCAAGTGTCATCCTTCTTTTTCACCAATAAAACGGGGGAAGCAAAGGGGCTTTTGCTACCCTGTATTGTTCCAGCAGCTAATAAATCTTTCACTATCCTTTCAATCACTTCTTTATGATTATGTGAAGTCCGATAAGGGAATTGTTGCTTAGGTGCACTACCAGGCTTGAGAATAATCTGATGTTCCACACCCCATGAGGGAGGTAATTCAGTCGGTTCCTAAAAAAGATCCTGATATGCTAATAACAAATCTTGTAACTGAGGGTCTCCTCCTCTGCTAATGCAAAAAGATGCACTAGATAGATTTCATCAACATCAACTTGGGGCTCTTAATGTATTAACTGAAAATGGAGGTATGAGAGATAAGCTTACAGTCAACAGTAGATGTTTATGCTTGTAATGTGATCCTCTTGCCTTGAACAGTAACTGTAAAAGTCATTCTGGAATAATCCAACTCAATGGTAGTATGAAACTTGAGCCAATCACCACCAAGTATTAAATCACACCCCACTGTATCCAACTCAAAGGAAATGAGAACTCATGATTCTGCATTTTCCAAGAGAAGGGATCCACTTGTTGAGAACTAATCATTCTCTGGCATTTGCAACTTTCACTAATAAGGGTTTAGCATTGACCAACTTGCAATTCAGTTTCTTAGCTGTAGAAGACTGAATAAAACTTAATGTGTTGCCTGAGTCAATTAATACATGCAATGTGTTATGGGTGGATTCCCCTAGAAGCCTCATAGTAGTAATGCTATCCTCCCCAGATATAGCATTCAGAGTCATATGAACCTCCTCCATGTGTTGAGTATCCATTGCAGGATCCACAACAGTGTCTTGAATAGTGGTGTCAAAGTCTTCAAGTTCTTGATCATCAGCTAAAATCATATAGGATATCTTCTGTTTACACTTATGCCCAAATGTGAAAGGATCATCACAGTTGTAACATAGACCCTTTTCCCGTCTAGCTGCCATCTCAGTGGGAGTAAGCAATTTGATAGGAGGTTTGGAAGGGAGTGACTGTGGCTTGTCTTGCAACCCAGAAGATTGATCATTCTTTTAACAATTGGTAAAGTTAGCAACAAGAGTATTACCCTTGTAAGAGGGCCTGAATTTCTTTGAAAGAGCTTCCAATGTCAAAACCTGCTTTCTACCCAAAGTAATTGCTTGTTGCAATATTTTAGGCTCAAACATTGTCATAAAAGCCTGTAATTCATCACTCAGCCCACTAACAAAGCTTGCAATGAAATATGTTTCTGAATATTCGGTGTTAAACATCAGTAAACATGCTTTAATCTCCTCAAATTTATCAATATAATCATCATAACTTCCAGTTTGTTTAAGCTTGTTAAACTCAGCAATTACTTAAACCTCTTTTAAATCCTCAAATCTAGCAGAGACAACTTCAATAAATTGAGGCCGAGTGATATCAAAATCCTTCATAGAAAATTTTTGAAACCAAAGGGCTGTTTTTCCCTCAAAATGCATAGAGGCTAGTGTTACCTTTTGAGAGTCTGCAACACTAGGAATAAGCTTGAAATAATTGGTGCATTTCAAGATCCAACCTCTAGGATTAGAACCATCAAACTTTGGAAACTCCAGCTTAGGCAAAGGTGTATGAATAGATATAGGTGTAGGATCTGTCATTTGCATGTTTCTGGGTGTATCTTGTGTGAGTGGAAAAGGTAAATTGCTAGAAGAACCAAAAGTTGGGTCTCCCAACAAGGAATCCTTCTCACTCTGACCTTTTCCTTTGTCAATATTCAGAAGTTGAAGTTGTATAGCCGCCAGGGTGTTAGTCACATGCTCAAACTTGCCATCAATTTTGGAGGTATGTGAGTGCAAGTTTTCCTGAAATTTCTCTGTTGAAGCTTGCCACTTTAATGATTCTGTATGTAAAAGTTGTTCTAACTTTTTAGTGCCTCCTGTAGGTCATTAAACCTCGTGCCCTCTGCCATTTAAGAAATCGAGACCTGTCTCTGAGATACCACAATAGCTTACAATATTACAGGTAGCTGCAGATTTCCTCGCAACATACCTCGTATATTAAGAATGTCTGATTTATTGTCTAGGGTTCAATTAAGACCGTTAGTTTGACTAATCGCTCGATATACGAGGGTCTATGGGTCACACAACAAGCAATGACTTCACTGATTATAGTTGGTTGATTAAGTATTATATTAGATATAATATATAATTTATGGAGAATATAATAATAATTATATTTGGAATTAATTAATATTATTTAATTAAATTTGATTTAATTAAATATAAAATCCCAATAATAATATTTGGAATATTATTATACAAGAATAATAGATATGGTAAATATATTATTCGTAGGAACATATCTAGGGAAATATAATCCGTAGAGATTATATTTACGAGCTAGGCCCGATATCTTGCTTAGGAATTAAGCCAAGTTAATCCCTATAAATATGTGTCATATGAGAATTCCAAAATACACAAGAAATATAATTTCTCCATAAAATCTCTAGCTCGAGTTTTCGTAGCAAGTTCGTCTTGAGATTCAACGCTGGCACCTCGGTGCGGATCGGTGAATAGTTGTTGTGTGGATACTATAGTGGAGATTCCGCGTACGAAGCGCTGTAAGATTTCTTGTTAAGATTTCTCGTATTTAATTATGCAATTAATTGTTCGTTGTTGGTGAATGATTTTTTCGCTGTGCATGTATTACGTGTTTGCGTGCTTATAAAACCCAACATAAACTCCGTATAAAGTCAAATAGAAAATAAAATTAGGACAGAGGGAGTAACTATCAATTTATTGAATATTATGCATCCTCATCTCCTAAAACCTCAAGCACCCTTTAATATTTCGGAATTCACAAAATATCAAAAGAACAAGTTTATGGTATGAAATTTATACAATTACATATATTTATTGATATCATTTCATGCATTCACCAATAATGTTAGAGGTATAAATTGAAATCACAATATAAAATTTTATGATATCAGCGAATATATCTAATGATGTCAATTTCGTATCATTAATAAGTTTCATAGAAAACCTACTCTTCGAAATTAACTTGACCGGCTGCAATGACTTAATTTGAGTCTGAATTGATATGTTTGACCCGATTTGGTTTATTAGGTTTCATATACTTAGAGTCTGTTTGGCTAAACGTATTCTAAACAATTTATGGGCTCTAACATCTTATAAATTGTTTTACGTGCTTCTAAGATATTATTTTTAGATAGCTTATAAGTTGTTAAAGTGTTTGACTAATAAAATGTACTCTCTCCGATTCAAAAAGAGTGTTGTTTTAGCATTAGTTGTTGATGTATATTAATCAATATACGGCTCCCTCTTGGTTTATTGAGGTTTATCATATTCCTTAATTATAACCCCAAATATCATTTAGTTAAAGGTAAGTTGATTTTTTAGGGGATTGAGATAGGAGTATGATATAGAAATAAAGTGAAAAATATGTAAATATTAAATATTTTTAACCAAAAAATCTACCCTAGAACATCGCTCTTTTTTAATCAGAGGGAGTATAAGATCTTTAATAATTTATAATAAATATTTTTTAAATTTTAATATAACATAACAATGTTTTTAATCTCTATATTAACGTAGAGGTGGTTGAGGGGTCCAGAATGGGGAATGTGGTGGGGATAGAGGTGGTGAAGAAAATAAGTTGACATATTCCAACTTATTTTTTCCAAACTTACAAACTGTAAAGAGCTTATTTTAAAATCTTATAAATTATTAACCATTTTAGTTTACTAAGCACCTTAAAAGTTTTATAAACTAGTGGCTTAAATAATTTATTGACCAAAAGAATTATATTAAATAATCATTATTTAATTCATGAATCAAATTAAACAAAATCTCAGCATATAAATAATGAATTATAAATGATACATGTCGCCATTTCACATGAAATTCTTTACAAGCCATTTAAGTGGCTATTGATTTTATTTGTGTAAAAAGAGATTTAAATTGTTTTCTTTTTTATTACTTTCTTTTCCAATACTTGAAAATATAAATCAGTTTAATGTCAACTCGAACTTTATTTCAATACTAATACAACCTTGCTTGGACTTCATAGGTTCACATCAACCCACCAATCCATCCTTTCCAACTCCATATCCAAAGCAAAATCAACAAACAAGTATCCATTTAGTACACAAATAAATCTGCAGCCATCAGCCTCAATATATAACCTCCATCCATGTAAAATCTCTATAACCAATACAAAGAAAGAACGCAACATATATATTATGATGCTAGAAAAACTTAAATTAAATCACTTGCAAGGAGTGAAAGTGCAAGTAGCATTAGTCCCTACGCCCGAATTCGCCTTCATAAAGCGCAAGGCCGTGTGGAGCACGTGTCGGGTCGACCCCATCAACGCCCAATTCATGTGCTGGATTACATCAAGAGGGTGGTAAGGAAACTGGATGCTATTGTAGGAATTCAGCAGAGCTGTTGTGCCTTCTCTCAGGAGAGTCCGGTACGGGTCCCCTCTGCCCATCATACCTTGCCCTAACGTCATGTCCGTCCCGTATTTTTGGGCTGCAACGAGCCCGAAAATGACGCCCACTTTCATGTCCGGAGTCACCACTTTCCAGTAGCATCTGTGTTCAGGCATCATCCATTTCCTACAACACAAATATCATTATAAGATTAGTTGTGACAGTGAACCTTATATCCTTAATGTGATATAATCATTCCATCCATTTATTTTGTCAAGCATTCAACATGTGTAACAAAAAATGTAACATCAAAAAGCAACATATGATATTGTACAAGGTTATACTTTATCTGTACCACTAAAATAGACTTACAGGCTTGTTTCAATGTTAAAGTCATTAACTATTTTTTAATAAACAAAATGGCCATATTTAATACACATTTTATTTATTTTGTCATTTTGTGTAAGGATAAAATAGGAAGAACAATAACATCTAATATGTCTTAATCAAGTCTATTTTGTCATATTTAAATTAACCAATGTGTGATGTGTTCTAAATGTTCAGGGCCCCTCTGTTCCATTTTAATGTTTCTATTCGTATTTCACTATTTTTAATGTGTGATATGTGTAATAAATAACATCGCAAATCATTATTAACAACATGTTTCATGTTTTAAAGATAATGAAATATCAAAGAAATGTGATAGCATAGTTGGTGAGCTTAATTGATCCTTAAACGAGAGATAAGCTTACTGATGGGGGCAGGCGGAATCTTCCAAGAAGGGAAGGGCGGGCGAAGGGGGCGACCGTGGCATGACAGGTGGCAGAGGTGTCGGCGTAGGATTGACTGGGACGACAGGTGGCAGGGGTGTCGGCGTAGGATTGACCGGGGCAGGGGAGCTGGATCTCGGGCAGTACGACATTGGTTGAGCGGGCTGAGAAATCAAAGGATCAACGGCATACATTGCCATATCGAACATGTTGAACATAAGCCGGAGATTCTTGGGCGGGCCAGCTGCTGCCCCGCAGCCATTCGACCCTTGCCCGCCCGAAACCTGAGTGTAGCACCCGCTCAGGTTCGGAGTTCCTTCAATCCTCATCGCGTAGTTACCTAACCAGTTCGTCGTTTCCTCCCCCCACGTCGTAAACTGCCCGTTGCTGCCCGGACAAGACATTGTCACTTTAATCCCTGCCCAAGATCATACAAGTATTTTCAAAATCGCGTCGTGAAACAGTGTTCCATTTAACAAATACTATTAAGATAATAATTGAATTGGACCGTATGTGTGTCAAATGTAAGGGGTATTTTGAAGCACTACAAAACAGCTTTCAGGATTACCTTTTTTCAAAAGCTGTAAGAGGTAGCTTTGTAAAAAAAAAAAAGTGATTTTAGAAGTTGTCTATAGTGATTCAAAACACAGCCCATATACTCATCACACAAAAAATATGCTAAAAGAATCAAAACTGAGAGACAGTCTAACGCAAGACCATCTCAACATTTTCATATAAATACAGAGTGAGAATGAATGAAATGTACCATATAAAGGGTAATCGAAAAGGGAAACTTGGCCATCTTTGCATTGGTCACAGAACACCGTTCCTGTGATCATCGCATCTCCAAAAGCTCCATCAATGGCGGCAGCAAGAAGAACAAAAGCTGTGAAGAAAATCCTTTTTGACCTATCCATGATTCCTGCAACAAGGAGAAAAGCAGAGAAGGCAACAGTCTGTAAAGGGGTTTGACGAATGTGAATTAGCATTCATCATAACAAGAAAACAGAATTTATAGTGGTGAGTAGCCACAACTTTCAACTGCCTTCATTTATGAGGAATTGAAACCAATTTGCCATCGAAAAAAAAAAAGTACGGAGGTTGCATTCAATGCTTCTGAAATAATTATAAAAGATCCTATCATTAAGTGACTAAATTTAAATTTTTGTGACAAAATAAATTGGCCTAAAGATAGTTACAGCAATGTGAAAATTAATGGAAGATCGATGATCAATCGGTTGACTTTTAATGATTCCCATAATGTAGAGGGTGTTTAATCAAGGATGTGCACATCTACATGGGTGTTGATGGATTTTCTCTTTTATCTCAGACTTTTTGGATTTGCATATTTCATTTTCTATTCAAATACACATTTATTCTATTATATATTTATATTCCTAAAATTATCACATTACCATTTTTTTTTACATCAATTCATTCTCTTTTTTACTTTTCTTATATCAACTCTTTGTTCTTCAATTTTTCTTAAATCAGCTCATTTTTTACATTTAATCATTATCTCACTAACTAACAATATTAAAGTAATACATCATCATCACTTAAAACTATTAATTTTGACATTAAATTTTATTCACTCCTACCACATCTCCAACACAAAGTAAACATAAACTTTTCATAGGATTAATTTCATCTACTTTTTTTTTCCATTTGAATGTGATCCATCCTACAACTCAAAAGCATATGGAGTACTCTCTCCGTCTCAATTTTATTTTTCCATTTGACTTTACTCGAAGTTTAATTTGAAAGTTGAATTGTAGTATTTAAATTTTAAATTAATAAAGTAATTTTTTGTGAGGTGAAATTTAAAAAGTTAAATGCACTTTACTTCCATTTCAAAAATGGAAAAATAAAATTGTGACGGGCCTTTTTGACAAATGAGAAAATAAAATTTGGACAGAGAGAGTATAATATTTTTTAATCATACAATATTATTATTATTATTAATTAATACTATATTTTAATCTAATAATTAATGTTGTTTAAAATATAAACAGAATGCAAGCAAATAAATTTTAGGGTGAAATTAATTCATAATTCACATTATGCTTTGCCGCGAAGGAAGAGAGTGATTTTAATCTTCCCATCAACTTATTTGTCTGCTATTTAATATGACTCTTGCAAAAGCAAAGATTTTAAATATGACAAGAAAACATTGCTATTAAACAGGTGAACAGTGAGATATATTTTAGAAAGTTGTCATCCTAATTCCAGTGAAGAAAGCTAGTTCTACAGAGAAAAAATAATGGGGTAATTATTACGGCTTCACATGCATGGTGTGTGAAGATTTAGGGGGCACCAAGGCCACTCAGAAAAAGTCCATAATTTCATGATGTAGGGTCTAGATTAACCAAGAAAATTCAAGAACTGAGTGGCGTTGAGATGTTATCTAATTTGTTTAGGGGTATTTACAGTTTTTTCTTGTTTAATTGCAGATAAAATTACAATTTTCCATGAATAGCAATGTAATTTAAATTTTTGAATAAAAATAAAACTTTAGTTTTTTTTTTTTTTTTTTACAATTCAAATTAACATATAAGTTTGATCCAGCTCAAAAATTATTTGTTATCATTTAAACCAATCTAAACATATCAATACGATTAACTATTCATTGTCTTATATGTGAAACATCATTTTTGGTTAGAAGCAAATCTACTCGTTAGTTCGGATTGCAAAAAATTTAGAATTTTTGTTTTACAAAATCCAAAAATTTAAGAAAAATGTGATTTTATGTGAAATTAAGTCTTTTATTTTATTTTTACTTTCCCCTAAAAGAATAAATCCCTTATTTTGTTATTGTGTTTTATCTCGTGTTTCATTACTTTAAATACATAATACATGTAATAAATTAAATTACAAATCATCATTAATAATACATGTCATTTATTAATTTTAATGAAACGTGAAAAAGACAGCAAAATGGAATAAGGTGATCTAAATTGGTATTTCCTATAAGTATTTGTTTATTTGATGGTGTTAATATTTGTTAAACGTGATGAGGGGAAGGGGTTATGATTGAACGTTTGAGGAAACGAAAGCGTGGGATTATTGGTACCAAAATGGGCCTGCGCCTGTGGAGAGTGACTAGTCGGCCTGTAAAGTCAAACCGCTATTTAACACCTGGGCTAGGCTGGGCTGGGACGAGATCTTGTACACAGTTTTCATCAACTTAACGTCTCATTATGATCACATCCAACTCCAACTCCCATCAACCTTCTAACGCCCTAATTTAGGTTGTTTAATTTAGGTTGTTGATTGTACAGTACCTACCCAACCCAACAGTTTTGAGGAGGAGCAACAGCCAACATGTAGAGTTGCCCAAAATCGACATTGGACTGCTGACAAAATGAAACCGTGATCGAAATTGTTTAATTTAAATTTCTGATTCGAAGACAATAACCGCAACCCAATTAAGTTCATAAACCTATGAACCTTATTTATAATATAAAATTTATACTCCCTTCATCTCATAATTATTTGTATTTTTTTTTTTATTCATTGGTCTCAAAATTATTTGCACTCAAAAAAATAAAAAAATTGATTTGTTTGCATATTCACAATAATATACATATACTTACTCAAATACAACTATTTTACTAAATAAAAAAATAATTTTCTTAATATGTGTGCCTCTTTGGTATACCAAAAATACTGGGAGGGAGTACAAACATTCATTCAGTGATACCATTTCACATTTACACTAATATTACAATATAAAATGATGAATATTAGTTTATAATGACTCCGCTAAGTTACCGTGCCAACCCTAACTTTCACAGGGAGCAACACTAGAAAAATGTATGGCTCTGTACTGTAAAAACATCGGTAAAAATTTCAATTTATTGAAATTCGGTATTTAAAGAAATGCATACAAATACTATACTGATTTTCATGACCAAATATATAAACAGTATGTTATATACTACTATTTCGTACCCAATTTCATACCATATCGAACAACCAGAAAAACACTGACAAAGTAATGAGAATGCCCATTATCTAGAGCAGGAAAAAATCAGACTGCAATCAACAATAGGATCATATGTTCTAATATGAACTTTGAACACAGTTTCAGGGAAACAATGCTTAGAAGTAAATCGATGTACAAAGAGTATCAAGCCTTTCTCAGAATAACATCATTTCCAGGATCCACACAAATAAATAACAAAGTCTGAATAAGATAGTTAACCACGAAAACAGAAAAAAATGTAGTCATCACAGACAAGCCACATAAAATCTAACAATAGTCCTACCAAAATTGCTCTATATTGTGCATTGCATCAACAAAAACCCAAAGGAAAAGAAAAACGAAAATATAAAAGAAAATCCTATCAGCTCAGCACGTAAATTCTTTGTGCCACACAAATACTGCCCTTTCACTTTTCAGACCTCACTTCCTCAGCATCACATCTATGCATCTCTCACTGCAGCCTCTTCTTCATGTCCATTTTCAGTGTTATCGGCATTCCCATTTTCAGATACACCAGCACTACAACATAAAAACATGGTGATAAGTTATAAAATGGAAAAAAGGACTTGAAACAACCAACACTGACTCAGATTCTAAGAGCCTATATATTTCATCTACAACATTATCAACACTAGCTCACAGGAAAAGTTCACTCCCCAATACCACTATCTAGTGAACAAGGGTCGAGGGTGGCAAGCAGTCCATAGTGGATTAGTGGTTGATAGAATTACAGGTCATATTATCACGATATCCCCCAATACCATTTGAAGTCTGATTATGAGAATCAGACATTACTTTTCAAGGCATTTTGGAGAAGAGATGAAAAGATCAATAGTAGTAGTCAACTCTTCTTTTCCATTTTTCCTCCAAAAATCAATCAAATCTCATATAGGTTAAGAAAAACAATGTCTATAGTCAACATTCAAAAGAAATTGAGCTCATCTGCAAACTACAGAACTTCTAGTAAAATATGACACTAATGCATGTATTGTCAATGAGCACAGTTATGCCTATAGTTGTCAACATAGCAACTGCTCTGTTTCAAGTACGTGCGCTACGAACTAGCAAAATAACCATACGGGGGGTGGTGGAATTGAAAGTCTCCTTTACTGAGGCTTGGTGAAGGCATTAATGGGCTGCATTATTGTCCAACATGCAACAGTATTCACACAACACACAACTTAACAATCATTGCAAAGCAAGCTTAAACTCCAATATGGTCTACGCACTGTGATGCAAGCAGGAATAACTTATGGTCGCATGCATATGATCTCAAGGGCAATGAGGTCCCAGTTTGGGCTAATACACAGAACTAGAGAACCATTAACAAGTGTTGTATCACCAAAAAAAAAAAATGAGTTTCTAGTGATCCTACAAAGTTATTAACTAGTATCATCATCTCTGCAAAGAAACAAATATAAGATCACCTTTCATTACTTGTCAAACAATAAGTGTATAAATTAAAAAAAATCACGAGCTAATGTATATAGAGGAAACAACCACATGGACCCCAACAGATGGAACGATGCTCCAAACCATAACCAAAAACACAAAGCACAAGGAATTAACGTTAGAATTAATTTCAACAATCAAAATAATTAGTAATTTGATAACCTAAATCACCAACCTCTGGGGACGAGAACCAGCAGAGGACTGAGGTCGAGAACCAGTAGAGGACTCGGGCTTCCTCCAAGCCTTGTCTTCCTGCCGCAACCTGTCTCTCCCATCCCCACTCCAAAAGCTCCTCTTTGCAACCGCAGGCCCATCAGAAGCAACCTCCTTTATCTTGGTAGCCTCGAGCTTTTCATCAATCTCCTTCCAATCTTGGCCCTTCTCCTTTAACACCTCCTCTCTAGGTCTTGCGGCACCGAAAGGATTGCTGGCTTTTGGCTTCACTGCAGTGGCAATCTCAGGCTTCTGCACTTCACCCACAGGCAGCGTTCTAGGCTGCAAATTCAATCTCGGCCGACCTCCAACAACATTATTCCCTTCCTCTCTCCTTCTCCCCCAACTCTCAGCATCAGGCCCATTAGACTCAGAACCCCCTCTCCTCTCCCTCAAACTATCAAATGCACCGCCAGTCCTCCGTCCCTCCTCTTCCTTTTTCCTCCCCCAATTGCCTGAATCGGGGGCTCCATTACCCGAATCCGACCCAAAGCTCCCTCTTCGGTCATATCTCCTAGGCTCTGAAGGAACAAAGCTCTTTTTTGATGCCCAATTGTCAACCTCATCGGCTCGTGATTGGGAATCGGTGAAAAAACTCCCTCTTTCCCCCCTCTCCCTCCTCTCAAACCCGTTATTACCAGATGCCCTCTTTCCCGAGGCCCAATTATCAGTATCATCAGCCCTAGACGGCGCGAATTCGCGATCCTCCCGATTAAAGCTTCCCTGACGACGCGGCTGCTCATCCCTCATGCCGCCGCCGTAGGATCTGAATCCACCACCAAGTTTTGTCCGATCGAGCTCCTCGGCGGAGCGCTCGCGCGGGCCCGTCGGAAGAACCAAAAGCTCTTCCACCGTTAATCCCTTGGCAGAAGAAGCCGCTGGCTTAGGCGCGCTGTATGTCGTAAATTCGTGAAGAGACAGTGTCTGAGCCTTCTTCTTCTTCTTAGATTTTGCGGCCGCCGCCAGTGACGGAAAATCAGCCGTTTCGCCACCGTTCGTGTGGCCGTTAGAGGCTGCGGCGTCTTCCTTTTTCTGTTGGAGGAGCTCCGTCTCGTTCTCCTCCGCATCGAGTGCCCACGCGCCTGGTTTGGCCCACGCGCTCACGGTTGCCGCCATGTTTGCTTCTTCCCAATATCTCTCTCGAAAACTCTTGAATGTGTGTTTTGGATGGTGTAGTTGTGCGTGTGGAGATAGGTTTTGTGAAGATTTTGCGTCTGTTACAAGCCAAGGGTGTTGGATTTAAAAGACACGTCGGTCGGCTGATTTCATCCAACGGCCCATATTTATTTAATAAAACTAGTATTTTTTATCCGTTTACCCAAATCGAGTGTAATGCGATGATTCCCAATAGATGGTGGAGATTGATTCGAGTTTTTTTGGGGGTTGGGACTTTTAATTTTCTTTATTTATCGCTCTTTCTATAAAAAAATATTTCGAGAAATTTTGTGTGACACATAGGTATTAGCTGGCTTTTGTGGAATATAGTTGGCCATGATTTTATATTTCGAAAAGACTTGCAAACCACAAAATTTTAGTGCACGATTAAAATTATATAATCAAATTAAAGAGAGCGTAAGAATTAAAATTTTGAGAACAAATAAATTCTCATTAAATTTTATTTTTTTTAGGATACACGGAGTAACAGAAATAATCAAAACGATAATTAAGTATAAAACGGAATGAGTATTTTCCAACGTAAAATCGTATAAAATCGTTCTATTTTATAAAAAGAATGCGTATATTAAATTTGAAGTAGAATCATATAAAATCGTTCCATTTTGTAAAGAATTAAGTCAATCATCTTTTCTACAAGTGATATTTTCTCACATATCTTGCTATCTGAAATATATCCATATTTAATCCACAAAAAAATATAAACAAATCAAATCCATTTATTTCCTTAATAATATTAGAAAAGTATGATGGAGACCGATATAAATATTTGATTTAGATATTTATGTATATGAGTTTTGTTTTTATTTCATTATATTAAGTATTTATATGTTTCTTATCCTCTTTCATACTAGATAGGTTCTAAATTATTATTAGGGAGATAGGATTTGATTTTATTCCAATGTCTCGTTTATGATATTCTTAGTAAATTAAGATAGGTATTTGAGTTTATTCTCTTTTTAAAAAAAAATTAGAATCAACAGAATTAGTGTGCACTCTTGAATTCTTTGCATGTTCTTATACTTTGTTGTTACATTAATTAGTGATTAAAGACCATTTGTAACTTTCGATGATGGTTTTGAGGCTTTCAATCAGTTACGATATTATTCGTGATGAACAATTAATGCACGGGGATGATAATATGCATATTTTTCAAAGACTTAGTGATCGTCCTACCCGTGTTTCGCACTGACGGAATTTGTTACAATTTTTCAACTATAATAATAACTTAATTATAATTACTAGTGTTGTGCCTACCCGTGCGTTGCACGGAAGTCATTTGTATCGCTATATATTTTATATAATAATATATTATATATTATTTAGTGTTATTTTTTTTTTATTATTAAATATAATAGATTATCTCTAAATATTTAATATAAATTTTCTATTGAAATATAATTTCGTTATAATTTTTTTTTTACTAAAGTATATGTTTATAAAATTTAATTTATATGATTCTTGTAGTTTCGGGAGGTTCCAGCTACAGAAATCCAGAAACGGAGAGCCCCATTTTTTCGGCCGACTCTTTGGTTTTATAAATATTGTTTTAAGAATAAGTGATTCTCATTCCTCAATTCTTATTGCCCAATCAGAGAATAAGCAGTTAATGGATTGTCCTATTCTTATTGCCGATCATGGATATTTCTCAAGATCAATTAATATTACTCAAATGAAATGTCTAATGTAATTTTAAAAAAACTTTTATTATATATATAAATTAATAAAAATGTACATCACTAAATTATAATATAAATTAATTAAAATAATAAAATGACAACCAATAAATTAAAAAAAAAACATTCACCCCTTTAAATAAAACAACATAATGTAATTTCAAAACTCTAAACATTTCTAATCACTAATTGAAATGCAGCATTTTGTGTAGTATTATGTTCAAGACTATCATTATAACACAACATGATATTCAAGCCAACTCGACTGGTAATCCTCGAGATTGCAACATAAAGTTGACCATGACTAAATATAGGCTTCTTAAGAAAGACTTCAACATGAGAAAAAAATTGCCCTTAAATTTTATTTATAGACATGACATATGAAACAATCAACAAAAACTACTTGCGTGTAAACTTGAATGGAAACCTAGAAACGGAAGGAGTCAGTGAAAATCTAGGTATCAATTCTAGTTCATTGCCGCTAGCTACTACCAATATGAACCTTAACTTCGATTACTCTATCACCCAACCTAGCGATTACCAACTTATACATACATTTTGTTAAATATTAAATTTAAATTGTTTAAAAATGATAAATGTTACTAAATAAAATATATAAATTAAATTAATTAATAAACTAACGTGGTTCTGCCACACAATCCTCTTGACTGATCTATATTAACAACATAATATGTGTGTTGCAACTTTGAAATTCAGTTCATGGTCAGATACACCGTAAAATTTAAAGTGTTGAGAAACTTAGGAGTATGAACATTAGCAAGAGAATCATAATTGAAATCAGACCTGCAAACATGCACCATCGAAATTGTAATACTTGCGAGACTCTTTATGATTTAACCGAACCATGTAATCATTTATAGATCTAATAAAATTAAGTTTCGGTGTAAGAATAATTATATCCTGTAAAAATTCATGATCATTGAGATTTGAATCAATATAAATACGTTCAACAATTGCATCAATTTGATCATCACCGTCTTTCAACAAAATACCATCGGGAATGATAATATCAAAATCATAATCAATCCTTGTCCCTATATTTTCCATCACCAGCTAATTCAAACCATTCCAAAAATAAAAAATAAAAAAAATCATGTCATTCATCCCTTGAACAAATTTCAAGTTGCAAACAACCTCATATTCCCTGTCAACTTAAAAATAGTGCATGCATTCAAAAAATTAGATAAATTGATGGATGAAATTTACAATGGCATGTTTCTTTCCTTTTTAGGGATGGCTCTAGGACGGGTTTGGTCAATTTCAGTACCCGCCCTGCTAGAGTTTTAGCGGGCCTACCCTGGGACCTGCTGGGGCTAACCCGTCCCACCCCGTTTAATTTTAAATTAATTTTCAAATGTAAAATATATAATTTTTGAATTCAAAAAATCAATTTTAAACATATATTTGCTTCAAATAATTTTAATATTCATCTAATACTTCAAAATAATATGTATAATCAATATATTAATAAATTTACATACATCAATTTGAATATAAGTACACATAAATGCATATAAATAAATCAAATAAAATTTATGTAGCGAGTCATATAAAAATCAGGACCAGCCTCAGACCCGTTTGACCGGGTCGACACGGGGCGGGTTTAATGCGAGTCTAGGTTTGAACCCGCCTCATTATCATCCCTATTCCTTTTAGCATTACACACAAGATCTACTGAAAATCTCCATAAAAAATAATCATTTTCCCACAAAACGGTAATTTAGAACATGATGGATCAGATAATATCTCTCAATGACTTATCTAATACTTCAAAACAAAATTAAATATCAAATGATATATGAAGATATAAAAAAACATTTATTTTCATAATAATCATTAAACACATTATGTAACCAGATGGAGAACTGTTTATAAACCTTAACATCCACAAAAATTAATAAATTTCTGATATAATATCAAAATATTAAATGATCGTTGAAATTGAGAAATACAAATAAAATAATCAATAAAATGACTATATAAAATATCAATATCAAGTACTCAATTTCGCTACACAGACAAAAAAAATCAATCTTGCTCAAACATCATTATCATTATACTTTTAAAAAATAATTATATCATTTTTACACATTTTAACATATTACTACCAAGCTTTAGTGAGACAAAGCATGCGACAACCTATATGACAATAAACCTTAATTCTGATAAATCAGGAATAAATACTCAGTTATGGCATACTTCAATATAATAAAATTTGTCATTCTCTAAAAAATAAAAAATAAATCACCAAACACTGTTATATGCTAAAGAAAGATTAAAAACAAAATAAATTTACAGTTTTAGTAAGAAATTAACACACATATATATAAATCTCACAAAACGACATTTAAGTTTAGTTTTATTGCATTTCACAAAAAGTTTAGTGATTTCACCAACATGTGCTAGTTCTAATTTTCCTTCAAAATGATAATTTTAATTTCTGCTGAAACATTAGTAGGATAACTTAAAATATCTATAAATGGTCTGATAACATTTATCATCACTGTTCAAACATAAACTATAATAATATTATATAATGCAAAGAAAAAAAACTATTACATTATCATTAAAAAAACATAATTCATCCTAATAATTTACCTTGCTTTATTGGTTACTTTCAAACTCAATTTTAACTCCCTCTGCCTAATAGAAATTTTTGCACAAAATATTAATCATATTTTTTACCGATTGATTAAAGAGGTGGAATATGAATATTTCTGATGGTTTTAATGAAATTGAATGAGATTAATGGACGTGTGTATAAATATTATATAATGAACATAATTATAAAGTGAGTATATTTAGTAAACTTATAAATAAGGTGGTTAAACATAGTCAAACAGTAGATGTTGATACTTACATTCTATAATATTTTGGTGAATTAATATTTAGCTCAAGGACCGACCAATCCAGGGTACAAATGAATATTTTTAGAGATGTGTGTATTAATTTTTTGGTGAATTAATATTTGGTGGTTGTATTAAAATTGAATGTGATTGACAAATGAATATTTTTAGAGATGGGTGTATAAGTATATGTTTGGTGAAATTATATTTTAAAGTGGTTATATTTAGTAAAAATTATAAATGAGGTAGGTATAGTTTTTTTTTTTTGTATATGCTTAATTTTTTTTTGAAAGGTAATCAATTACAATAGTTTTCTAACATAATCAATTACAATAGTTCTTTCGATCACCGGGTACATGACAACATCTTTTCATCTCGCTATAGACCGGAACCGCAATCACCACAAGAGGGGGATCACCCGAACCCGCAACTCCGAACTACAACCGCACTGCAGCCGGAACCGCAACCACCACAAGAGAGGAACACCACCCCACCACAATAGAGAACAACCACCCCACCACAAGAAGGAAATAAATTCCCTCTCCGTGTCTCGAACCCAAGACCTCTGGGTCTTAGGTGGTGGTCTCAACCACTTGAGCTACCAACACTTGACAGGTAGGTATAGTTAGGAAAAGAATGGGAGTGGAAAATTGCCCCTATAATGTATCTATCTATAACAATTGCACATTTTATATGATTACATTTAATA
The DNA here is from genome assembly GCA_947034835.1 of Ballota nigra. Lineage (NCBI taxonomy): Eukaryota > Viridiplantae > Streptophyta > Magnoliopsida > Lamiales > Lamiaceae > Ballota > Ballota nigra. The sequence continues at coordinate 33,090,867 of OX344721.1, forward strand.
ATTTCAATATTTGAATTTTAATTAAGAAAAAGGAAAAAGTGTTTATTTTTAATTATTTACCTAATAATAAAGTTATTGTTATTTTCAAAATTTTCAGAAATCAACTTTATATTAAGCAGGATGAAAAAAATACAAAGAATCTGGAGATCATATACGAAAACGACAAAGATTTACAAAATCATGCGCAGGAGTATAATAGTTTCAATTTTTAAGCAAATCATGGACAAATTATGTGAAAGTTAAATAGTTTCCAATTTTAAGCAAATTATGAACAAATTAAATATCATCTTACCTTAGTTACGGGAGAGAAAAATGAAAGGTGATAATGAAGTCAGGACTTTGATAATTAATAGGAAGACTTTTTTTTTTATTGTTTTGGCCTGAATTAACGTGTGTTGAGATCTTACAATTTCAGTGGATGATAAGTTAATAATAGATAATATATATTGGTATGTTTCCAAATTATTATGTTTAGGCTGACCAAGAATCAATATTATATTTTGGAAGTAATTCTAATTAATAAATAACATTAATTAGACAAATATATGCATAAATGATGCAATTATATAAAAAAAAAAGTATCAAACCGACTGAGAATAGAAATTTGAATTTTATACCATTGTTGTATGTATATTAATTTATGTTTTATGGACATTATGAATATTATTTGTAATTCATAATGATGAGCAATTCTAGTGTGCATTTGAATATGCATTTAGATTAAAAAAAATACCACAAACAGAAATAATAACTCAAAATGCATACAAATAGCATAAAAAGTGGAATATAAAACCAGAGTAAAGCACCCATTAAATTCGTCAATCCAAGAAATTAACAACACTAAACATTTCCCTGATTAATCACTAACTCCACGATATGTGTAATTTGGAAGACGTGTCCTACCGCAAAGATCTCTCATGTTTTGCCATTATTCCATAAATTGTACCATAATCCCATGATACGTGTAATATGAAATTTATAAATAATACTATAAAATATACTCCCCCATCTCACAATTACTTTCAAACTTGTTTTATTTGGACTACCTACAACTATTTTCACAATCCTAATAAAAAAATTCACTCTCACAAAAATCAATAATGTAAAAAATATTATTATTTTATTTAACTCCACACTCACATACTCTATTTTTTCTTAGAAAAATGTGTCACCCCCTGCCACAAAAGGGGTTCCAGGACGGAGGGAGTAATAAATTTCTAGTTACCTTTTGTAAATTTAAAAGAAAAACAAATGGCTTAAATTGCGCATTGATTTAACGAATATGCATAAATTATACAATTAATTTTAATTTATAAATCAAAGAATTTTATTAAAACGTGCAAGATTAAAATCTCATTATTATTATTATGATATGTTAGTTCTCTTCGTCTCTGTCAAAGGAGATTTGACACGCTGTTGAAGCCAATATATATTTGGGGCTTTTACTTCTCTCGGTTAAAAAAAGATGCATGTTTTGGAAATCATTTTTTTTTTCAAATAGTGATCAAGTAAATTTTTTAGTTGATATTGGAGTTACACACGCAAATAACATTATTTTGCACAACAATAAAATAAATTTAATATAATAAAAGAATTATTGATCAATAAAAACTAAACTTGATATGATACAAAAACATTATATAAAAATTATTTGTCTACTTTGAAATATGATAAGGAAATATATTTTAAGATTAAAAATACAACTCCGATCTAACATTTCTAGTCAAGTATTTAAAAGAAAAATCAATAATTGAAAGTTGCATTCTAATTAATTGCACAAACTATTTTATACAAAATATTACATATATGATATACACTAAAACAAAATTAAAACATTACGCCATAGAAATATTCTTCTACTCAATTTTTTTTTTACGGTACTTCTACTCAAATTGAAATGAAACATTTAATAAATTAACAAATGCTCTTCATAATATCTCTTTTTTTTTTTTTAATTCTTTATGAACTTTACCATTTCATCTTTGGATTTGAACTGAGAAATAAATACTAAAATCTATATACTTATGGTGCATAAAATAATATTAATATAATTTATGATAAATCGTCAAAAATTTCTGAACATTATTAGAGATAATACCATTTGATAAATCAATTAAGATAAAAACCATTTACATTTCAATCCTGCATCTTCATTATTTGTAGATAAGCTTCAAGGGTGATATATTTATCGGTGCCATCTTCGAATTCTTTATATTGTAATCTTAATAGTAAACTACAAATTCAAAAAAAAATTCTTAGAAAAAGTAAGTATTTATATCACTCAAAATTAATAGGCTCACGCTTTATAACAATATTTTTACAACCTTCTGGCACCTCATTTATCCAGATTCTCTAAAAGTTTACAAAAGAACTAAAGTGAGCACATAGTATGTGCAATTCCATTTGAATATCATTTGACAAAAGAAACTTTGAGACATTTATAGAGCTAACCAAATCTTTGATATCATCATCAACAATCATCACAACACAAACATCTGCTTCAAAATAACCCTTCAGCGCTGTGATGAGGTTCTTATATATGCCTATTTTCCTTTTAAATTGAATTGGAGGGTGAGCGCTTTAAGTCAGTATAATCTTGTGAAACAAAACTATAAATTTACAATTTATATTCATCACAATAAAAATATAGATGGAATACTTACATAATAACAATGAAGAAATCAACCGAAAAAAAAAAAGCCCAAAATCTCCACCCGAAACATCGAAAACGAAAACAGAAGGAAAAATAAATCAAAAGGCACTAGAGATTTGCAAATGGTGTTGATTATTTTGACATGAGTGTATGGTATAAATAGAATGCAAATTGTAACGCTTCCTATATTATAGTAAATAATGGACTAATTAAATACTAAATTAACATAATGGACTAATTAAAAGATAAATTAACATAATTATTGTACAAACCATTGAACGATGATGATCAATTCCTGAAAATATGATCAATGGTCAGAAATGTTTGGCGCCCAAACTATATTAGGAAATCCTAGTCCTATTATATAGTTATTGATAAAACTAAATAACTCCAATTTTTATAAATTATATATATAACTTAATTTTTTTTATCAAAATCAATGATACTTCTAATAAAAAAAAAAAATACTCCCGATTAAACATTTATATTATGGTTTAAGTTTCACATATTACCTAAAACCTTTGTTTGAGCATCATCCTTATTTGCCTGACTAACAAAACATTATCTTAAAATTCAATGTAATGTGAATATTAATAAAAGTAAAAGTTTACTGTGAATATTTTAATGAAAAATATTAACTTTATACATTTTAATGAGTAAAATATTTATTGTTACACGCAAAGAATAATTATATTATACATATGGTTAATAATGTATTCACTAATCAATTTAGATTATTTACACTAAAAAAGTAAATTTTGATTAAACTAAAAAGTGTATTAGATTAAATTGAAAATTTTACAATAAAAAACTAAATTCAGTGTAAATTTTTAAATGTAATATAACTACATTTAACAGTGTTATTAACTTATACTCCCTCCGTCCCTGAAAATTGGCTCTGTTTTTTTTTTTTTTTTTTGCGCATGGTCTAGTGCGATATATCGGAGGGTATTATGAGATTTTCTAAGATCCATTTTTTTAATTAAATGATAGTTTTTGGAAAGTATGCGAAACGAACTTTCCATTAGCGATCATTTTATTAAAAACGAACATAAAATAGACCCCCTAATATCCTTCGACATTAAATCACGTGCAAAGAATCAGAACCAATTTTCAGGGAAGGATGTAATACTTTTCAATGTAAACAACCTTAATTGTTCAGTGAGTGCACTATGCATATGATGCATAATGAGTCCGACCGTTTATCTGTCAATATCCATTATCGGTAAAGTACCAAAATACTTGATGTAGAAATATTGTATTTGAATTACACGACATATATTTTTTTCAATTTTTTTACTATAGTAATTAATTAAATTAAATTTTATTGATAAAAAATTTATAATTTAATTTTTTTAAATATATCTAAACTTTGTGTGGAAGTCATTTTCAAAACTAAAGTTTTAATATAATCATTAATACTTTTGTATTCTTTACAAATGTAAAATAAATAAAAAATCAAACAATAGTTTATCACAAATTTTTTAATACAATCTTTTTTAATTATAGGGTATGTTTGGTTTAAGTTGTAGGGGTTGAAAAATCCATAAATAGTGAAAAGATAAATTTGACTTTTTGTATATTTGTTTATAAGATGTATATGGTGAAAAAATAAGAGATAAAAATATTATTATATTGTGAAAAATAAAAGTGTGGGTTATTGGAAAAAGAAAAAGTATGAGAGAGAATGTAAGAGAATATAGGTGTTATCTGTTAGGATTTTGATGAATTTTGGAATCTAGCTCGTATAATCTCGAAACAAACATAGTTTGGCTTGTGTAATTGTGACGTCCCCACTTAATATAGTACGGAAAATATGATGTGGCACAAGTAGGAACGACACTAAAATAGTACTTTGTATTAAAATATATATACGCCACACATTTACACAGCGGAAGTAGTAAATAAGTATGATCGTAGCTTGAGATATAAACCAAAATTTAAAAACAAAATTCTTGAAACATAAAGTTTTTAAGAAAACTCCACAGCCCGCCGAGTTCATTAGCCCACGTCCGGATCCACAGCATCTGTAAAAATTTAAAAGTGGAAGGGATAAGTGCTTGAAAACACTTAGTGGGAAACCTTATGTTAATTGCACAAACTAAACATCAATGGTTTATAATATGTGAGCCCCCGGAATTTCACCGGGTATATGCTTGGGTGGCGTGACCAACCCGTGGTGCCGGAACGACCGGACTATATGTTTGCCAACATAAAGTTGCACTTATATGTGGGGCCAGTCGATAGCGGGCCAGACTTAAAATTTAACATTCGACGTTTAATAAGTGCAATTAAATAATAATAGAACACTCGGTGAAGAGCGAAGTGATTCCCCACCTTGCAGGTTTGTACCTACAAGTAAAATTTTTAAAATAAAAATATTGTTACTTATCCCTTCACTTTTGTAAATTGTAAGACTTGAATTCAATTTCAATATACACTCAAATATCGTATATTAAAGCACAAATATCAATTAAGTGTGTAAAATCATTAAATAGCAAGTTATAAATAAATATCGACTGTAAAAAATGTAACCAGACCATTTCGAACCTTTCATACAAAAATTCGATTTTGGCTGATTACACACCTAACTTTGAAAATTCATATTAAATTATATGTACGTCCAAAAATTATGAAATTTTAACAGTAGATTCCTAACTCAATAAAGTTTATCAAAATATTTCCAGATTTCTCAAACTCTTTACCAAACATCAAATATTTCGTAATGAACACACTGTTACAGATTCTGGTCACTTAAATTTAAAAATTCACCATAAATCAACCATAAGTCCAATACTCCTGAAGTTTTAACCATGAACTCCCAACTTCAATTAATTTATCTACATACTTTGATTTTCTGTAAAAACCTAACCGATTATTCTCAGATCATAGCAAACTTCTATTGTTCCTGCTATAGAGTCCAAAACTCTAGTTCAACTTTGAAAAATCACCATGCATCTAATACTAGTCCAAAAGCTATGAAATTTGAAACATAAGTTCATTTACAAGTCTATTTTCACATATAAAATTTTCAGAATTTTCCACCGAATGAATTGGTCAAAACGAAATTTACCCCAAAGTTGGTCCAGAAATTTGGTTTTATGCATACATGAAGAACATATCATCTTAAACTTACTTTAAACCATATAATTTCATGATTTCTACTTCTAAAGCATAGATAATCAAGTAATAAATATGATTTTGGTCATAACTCATGAAGAAATTGAATTAAACATTCAAACATGAAGTAAAACATGGATAACATGCAATTTACTCATCAAAACTCATTTTCCTATCAATTAATTCACATATCATGCATAAACTTCATACTACCATTTACGTAATTACTCAAACAAGAAGAGAAACTTACTTAGAGATAGGTAGCTATAAGAATTCTCTTCTTCTCCTTTCTCAACTTCTAAGTATAAGAGTAGTAGAAATAATTGTGAAATTTTCTTTAAACTTTTTCTTATGTTTATTATTGTATGAAAGCTTATGTATTTATAGAAGAAATCAACCTTGGAGGCTACTCCATCCTCTTGGCCGACTTCAAGGAATGTTGTGGAGTAATCTTGGAGGTTAGATTAATAAACACATGGCATCTTATAATTAGTAGCTAATTTTGACTTTGATTCTACTAATTTTGACTTTAATTTCTTGAAACTTCACCACTCTTCTTCCTTTCCTCACATTTGCCGAATTTTGTAGAGTTTTCAAGAGAAAATTTTTGTGTCTTGTAGTTAAGACACATGTAGGCTTTGAAAAAAAAAATATGGTTTTTCTAAATTATTTAATAATTTTTTTAAGGTATATTATGCATACAATTACTTATACTATCTTATAAAATAAAATTAATACTCTTCTAGGACTCTAAATAAATTACAAAGTCTATATACTAATCATAGAAAACATCGAGCAATCGATACGTAATTCGTTTCTTAAAGAAACGTTCATTTTACAACTTATAACTTATGAAATAAAATTACTATACTTAAGGACTATATTAATTTCTAAATTAAACACTTTATGACATAAAATAAAGAACATATAAAAATTATAAAGTCTCAAGAATAAGCATGTATTGAGCAAATAATACGTTAATTGTAAGTATCGAGTAATTAAAACACATAAACGTGCATTTGCATAAATTTGGATGTAAATGCGTCTTATAGATTTATGAAGAATTATAAAGCATTTAGTAAAGCAGATAAGATCATGAAAATCTAGGGTATTACAGTAATCCTCAAGTTGGATCTTGAAGGCTTAAACCAAACATATCATGAACAAATGTTTGTTTCATTATAAAATACATATTTATAAAGACTAACATATTATTTTACAGTTCTTACAATCTACTCATCTTAATCAAATGACATGTCTAATATAAATTGTACTTGTTTCGTCCTTATTAAACTTTATATATTGTTGAACACACTTTTTAAGATTTATTGAAAAGTGGGGTTTTTAAGATTTATTGAAAAGTGGTTTTTTAAGATATATATATATATATATATATATAATGATATTGTAAGAGTGTTATTTTCATTCTAGGGGTGTGAAGATTATTATGGGACATACGAAAAATGAAAAGTATGAAGTTCATTGTGGGACGGAGGAAGTACATATAATTTGAACCATAACAATCATTTACACTATAATATTGGATAGCCATTGAATGCATTAGAATATGCATTTCCTAATCAATAAATAATAATATCAATAGAACAAATCAGAAGATAAGTATTCACTACGTCTCACTACTACTTTCATACTTGCCTTATTTAAACATCTCACAAGCACTTTCACACTTCTAATAATGAAATAACACTATCTCTCAAAAGTCAATAAAGTAAAAAATACTACTCCCTCCGTCCCGGAGTAAGTTTTTCACTTTTTTTTTTTTACCTTCCCCAAATAAGTTTTTCATTCTATAAATGACAAAAATAACACTCCACTACATATAATCATTAACATTCAAACTCACACAATATTACAAAAAATACTACTCATTTCATTCACTTTTTAGCATTATTCATTACTTTACCCCAAAAAGACAACACGTGGTCCATCATATATTAATAAACAAACACACCTTCTTAAACAAAACAACAAAAGGTTTTGAGAAGTTTACTCCGAGATGGATGGAGTATTATTTTATTTAATTTCACACTCACATATTTTTTTTAAAAAAATGTGTCATCCTCTACTACGGAAGTAGTTCCGGGATGGAGGGAATACTAATAAAGTTACTATAATAATAAGAATAATATTTTTTTAGGCATGTAACTCAGTGGGGGTTGAGTTTCAATTTTCAAAGATAATAATTTCTAGAACTTGTGTATGTAGGCCATTATGTTTAAGAATTGAAAATTTTAGGAGTATGCATATTAGCAAGAGCATCAAGTATCGAATCACACTTGCAAATATCATTGGAACTGAAATACTTAAGTAACTAATTTTTATTTAACCGCATCATGTAATCATTTATACATATATCATAATCAAGTATTGGTGCAAGGATAACTATGTCTTGTAAACATTCGTGATCATACATTTGTGATTTGAAATCGAGATAAATACAATTAACAAATAATAGCAATATGATCGTCAATAGTAGCAATAGAGGTGCGGGACTAAGTATGTTTGATGGTTGTATTAAAATTAAATGAGATTGGTAGTGAATATTTCTAGATATGTGGGCGTAAGTATTATATGTAAAACCAATTTATAATTTTATAGTGGTCATACTTGGTAAATATTACTATGAATTAAGATAGTGAATGTAGAAGTAGGTGAATTGAGTAAAATATTGAGTTTAGATAGTTACAATTTATAATAAATTTATCTAAAAACAAATTTGTATTTAAATTGATTAAGAATTATTAATTTCGAAATTTGTTTTTTTAATTAAAAAATAAAAACAAACATGTTTATTTTTAAAAGACCACAAATATTTTCACCCCAATTTTATTAAATAAACCCACGGATAAATCAATCCACTTTAATTTTTTAAAAAATAATAATTACACCCACCTCTAATCACCCATTTTACCCCCTCTCTTTCTTCCTCGAGTTTGATTTTTTTGCAAAATTTCGATGAATCATTATTGCAAATGCAATTGCTATGAATTTTTTATCCCCTTGACCGAAAGAGTAGCAAATTTTCGATCTCTTTAACCAAATAAATAATTATTATTTGACCATCCATCTTGAAAAATACTTGAATAAAGGAAGAATGTTGTTATCTCAATGGAAGCAGCAACAACAAATAAATTGGCTACTAACAATTGCAAAATCCATTATATTGTCACCCCAAATAACATTGAATAATTCACAAATATATATATATATATATATATATATATATATATATATAAAATACCAATTCATACAACAAAATACTGATTAAGAGTATGTATAGAGTACAATTGGTTCACACACGAATTATATTCCTAGAAGGATATCAGTTTTTTTTCACTAAATAATATTATTTATTTTCACTGAGTATTCGTTGTTTCAATTGAAGAGTTTTAGTTTGTTTTTACTGAACAACTAATAGTCTTCATTGAAAACAACTAATATCCTTCAATGAAAACAACTAACACTCTTTAGTTAAAACAACTAATACCCTTCAATGATTTATATATGAACCATTTTCTTAAACACTATATAATATTTTATTTTTTTATATTAGATAAGAATACTTAACTATTTAAATAATTTATTGATATTTATATTCTTGAACACTATATAATATGATAACACTAACCTTAATTCTTGATAATCTTATGAAATTTTTAATATTCTTGATCAATATTTGATACTTTAAAATTTATTCGAACAATTTAAATTGCGGCAAACTGTAATATGTTATCACAAACATCTAAATTTTAATGAGTTCTTCCTCTATCTCACAATTACTTCCATACTTGTCTTATTTCGACGTTCTACAACTACTTTAATATTTCTAAAAAGGAAATGTCCCTCTCTCACAAAAATCTATAAGGTATTTATGTGTTAATACTTTATTCAACCCCACACTCACATACTTCATTTTTTTCTTAAAAAACGTGTCATCATCTACTACGAAAGTAGTTTCTAGACATATGTAGTATGATATTAATATTGCATAATAAAAATAACAAATATCGTTTTGAATTGCACATAAAACTAATTTATAAAAGACTTACTGAAACTAAAAATATAATGGTAAAAGGTGGCTAAGGATTATATTTTACAACTCTACAATTAAATGTGAGCTTATTACTATACTAGATTAGTACCCCGCGTAAAACGCTTGTTCGGTAAATTAATTTAAAAATTTATATTTTATTGACGCATCATCACATTATTAATACACACACATACTGTACGCTGATTTTTTTTTTAATTTAATTGCATATGTATTATATATACTTAAATAAATTTGATTATAGTAAAATAATATAATATAATTATATAATAAATATATTCAAATAATATGTATGCATAAAAATATTGGTTAATTTCTTAGTAATCCACGAACTTTAGGCTCAATCTCAATTTAAATTTAAATAAAATTTTCAATATTTTTATTAAAATTCACGTACTTTTCTTTGTTTCAATTTGATATTCGCTTTTAAACTATGATATATATATTTCTCAACTATGCATTACATACATATCCTTGTCTCCCTAAGACGATTTCCTCAATGTTGGGAGATTTCTACCCAAACAATAACAAACACCCATACATCATATTTTTTTTTTTGCTAAAAGTGCAAGTCATATATCTGATTGAAAACTAAACATTGGTGAATTTCTATAACTTTATTGAAAGTTGTGATTAAATAAAATGTTGTTATATGAATGTAAATTAATACGTAATTATTATACACTCAAGTTATATACAATATATATTCAAATTTTATATAAATTCGTAATATGGCTAAACTAGTAAACATCATAACAATTGCTCATGAGGTATAGGGTTCAAATCCATTTGCATGCCCATTTTTTTTTTAATTATTATTAGATTCCTTATTATATAAGACCACATAAATGACACATAAGCTACACATAAGCGACACATAGACAAAATATATGATACGTAAGTATTCAACACATAGGCGAACTTAACCTCAGGACGACACATAGGCGAAATTAACCTAGAGACGACACATAAGCATGTCAAACTCCCTATTAGTATAATAGACTAGATGAGTACCCCGCATATTATGCGGGTTGTTCGTAAAATTAATTTAAAAACTTATATTTTATTAACACATCGCATTATTCAATATTATAACATTATATAATACAATCTATTTAAAAAATATGATTCAGTCGAAATGAAAAAAAAAACCCCATAGATAATCTTAAAATTCTCCTTGAAAATCTCCACCCGTCAATTTACAGTACATAGAAAATAAACATAATATTATCAAGATAGAAGAAGAGAGAAAGAAAGTAGAGTTTATATGAAAGAAAATATCTTTAAAAATAAAGTAATCGTCAAATATTAGCAATTAGACATTTATGTGTGGACAAATAATCGAGGAACAACTAAAATATTGTGAAAAGAAAAAGACAAAGAAGGAATAAGAAAAAAATATAGAGTTTAGAATAATAAAATTGGAAATAATTAAGAGTCTTTCAGAAGATATATATATATATATATATATATATATATATATATATATATAACTCAAGTTGTATATAATATAAATTTAAATTTCACAATGATTCATAGTTAGCTTAATTGGTAAATATAATATAAAATTCTCATGAGGTCCTTGGTTCAAACCCAACTAAAACCAATTTTTTTTATTAGACTTTTTCTTATGAAAGGTCACAATGTCACATGAATGACACATAGGATAAAGTGACGCACAATCATGCCACGTAAGACTTGACACATAAGCGAAATGCACCAGAAGTCGACACATAAGCAAAACGCACCAGAAATCGACACATCAGCAAAAAAAAAACTCCCTATTAGTATATAGAGGGATGATTTTTGCTGATTACAATTTGGGTTAATTGGAAAAAGAATCACGAACTTTATGAATTTTATCAATTACAACATGATTTTTTCTTTTTTTGCAATTTAATTCATCAACTTTATATGTAACGTCCCCACTTAAAATAGTACGGAAAATATGATGTGGCACAAGTAGAAACGTTACTAAAATAGTACTTTGTATTAAAATATACACACGCCACACATTTACACAGCGGAAGTAGTAAATAAGTATGATCGTAATTTAAGATACAAGCCAAAATTTAAAAATATTATTCTTGAAAACATAAAGTCTTTAAGAAAACTTAACAGCCTGCCGAGTTCATTCGCCCACGTCCAGATCCACAGCATCTGTAAAAATTTAAAGTGGAAGGGATAAGTGTTTGTAAACACTTAGTGGAAAACCTCTTTATAATTGCACAAACTAAACATCAATTGTTTATAATATGTGAGCCCCCGGAGTTTCACCGGGTATATGCTTGGGTGGCGTGACCAACCCGTGGTGCCGGAATGACCGGACTATCTCATTTGCCAACATAGTGTTGGACTATCTCAGGGGCCAGTCGATAGCGGACCAGACTCAAAATATTTAACATTCAACATTTAATAAGTGCAATTAAAATAATAATAAAACACTCGGTGAAGAGTGAAGTGATTCCCCACCTTGCAGGTTTGTACCCACAAGTAAAATTTTTAAAATAAAAACATTGTTACTTATCCCTTCACTTTTGTAAATTGTAAGACTTGAATTCAAATCTCCACACATATTCAAATATTGTACTAACACCCAAATATCAATTAAGTGTATAAAATCATCAAATAGCAAGTTATAAATAAATATCGACTGTAAAAATGTAATCGGACCATTTTGAACCTTTCATACAAAATTTCGAATTTGGCAGATTACACACCTAAATTTGAAAATTCATATTAAATTATTCATACGTCCAAAAATTATGAAATTTTAACAGTATATTACCAACTCAATAAAGTTTATCACCATATTTTCAGATTTCTCAAACTCCTTACCAAACATCAAATATTTGGTAATAAATACACAGTAATAGATTCTGGTCACTTAACTTTAAAAATTCACCATAAATCAACCACATGTCCAATACTCATGAAATTTTAACCATGAATTCTCAACTTCATGTAATTTATCAACATACTTTGGTTTTCTATAAAAACTAACCGATTATTTTCAGATCATAGCAAACTTCTACTGTTCCTGTATTTTCGTCCAAAACCCTAGCTCTACTTCGAAAAATTACCACGAATTGAATACCAGTCCAAAAATTATGAAATTTTAAAACTAAGTTCCTTCACAAGTCTATTTTCACATATAAAAATTTCAGAATTTTCCATCGACAAATTGGATCAAAAACGAAATTCCTTCACAAGTTGTCCAGATTTTCGGTTTTCATGCATATATGAAGAACATAACATCTTAAACTCACTTTAGACCATATAATTTCATGATTTCTACTTCTAAAGCATATATAATCAAATAATAAACATGATTTTGATCATAACTCATGAATAAATTGAATTAAACATTCAAACATGAAGTAAAACATGGATAACATGCAATTTACTCATCAAAACCCATTTTCCTATCAATTAATTCACATATCATGCATAAACTTCATACTACCACTTAAATAATTACTCAATCAAGAAGAGAAGCTTACTTAGAGATAGGTAGCTACAAGAAATCTCTTCTTCTCCTTTCTCAACTTCTAAGTATAAGAGTAGTAGTATTTGTGAAATTTTCTTTAAACCTTTTCTTATGAATAATTTTGCATGAAAGCTCATGTATTTATAGGAGGAACCATGCTTGGAAGCTACTCCAAAATCCTCTTGACCGACTTGGATGAAAAGTGTGGAAGAATTTGGATGATTTTGGAGGTTAAGCCATTAAACACATGACATCTTATAATTAGTAGCTCATTTTGACTTTTATGCTACTAACTTTGACCTTAATTCATGAAGTTTCACCAATCTTCCTCCTTTCCTCATATTGGACGAAATTTTGAGGATAATTCAAGAGAATTCTTGTGTCTTGTAGTTAAGACACATGTAAGCTTTGAATTTGATAAATAAAAATAAAAGAAATTATGATTTTCTAATTTATTTAATGCTTTTAAGGTACATTATGCATAAAATTACTTATACTATCTTATAAAATAAAATTAAAACTCTTCTAAGGCTCTAAATAAATTATAAAGTCTATATACTAATCATAAAAAAACATCGAGCAATCGATACATAATTCGTTTCTTGAAGAAACGTTCATTTTTCAACTTATAACGTGTAAAATAAAATACTAGAGTTAAGGACTATATTAATTTCTATATCAAATACTTTAAGACATAAAATAAAGAACATATAAAAATTGTAAAGTTTCAAGAATAAGCATGTATTGAGCAAATAATATGTTAATTGTAAGTATCGAGTAAATAAAACACATTAACGTGCCTTGGCATGAATTTTGGATGTAAATGCATCACATAGATTCATATAGAATTATAAAGCATTTAGTAAAGCAAATAAGGTCATGAAAGTCTAGGGTATTACAGTCTAACCCCCTTAAAAAATTTCGTCCTCGAAATTTCAAGTGTTACCAGGATTATTGAGGTAAGGGTATTTGGCTAAGATTTCGTCCTCTCGCTCCCACGTAGCTTCTTCCATTCCGTGTCTATTCCACTGGATCTTAACCATAGGAATATCTCTATTTCTTAACCTATGAAGCTTTCTATCAAGTATGGATATAGGGACTTCCTCATAGGTTAAGTTGGCATCAAATTCTAATTCAGGTTGGTTTACTATGTGGGTAGGGTCAGGTATGTACTTTCGGAGCATCGAGATATGGAATACATTGTGTATTCCTGCCAAGGATGCTGGTAGTGCTAGCCTATAAGTCAAATCTCCAACTCTTTCCAATATCTCATAAGGTCCAATATATCTGGACTTCAACTTTCCTATTTTTCCGAAGCGGAAAATTCCTTTCATTGGAGATACCTTCAAAAATACCTTGTCTCCAATCTCAAAACTTAATTCTTTCCTTCGCTTATCCGCATACGCTTTCTGTCGATCTTGAGCTGCTTGTATCTTTTCTTTAATCTTCTTTACTACTTTGTTAGTTTCTTCCACCAATTCCGGTCCTAACAATTTCTTTTCTCCAATTTCATCCCAGCATAGTGGAGATCTGCACTTCCTTCCGTACAATGCTTCGTACGGTGCCATTTCAATTGTAGCTTGATAACTATTGTTGTAGGCAAATTCCACTAAATGTATGTATCTTTCCCAACTTCCTCCGAAATCGATGATACAAGCTCTCAACATATCTTCCAAAGTTTGAATTGTTCTTTCCGATTGACCATCTGTTTGAGGATGAAAAGGTGTACTGAATTCCAACTTAGTACCCAAAGCTTCTTGAAGACTGTACTAGAATCTTGATGTAAATCGTGGATCTCTATCTGACACAATAGAAACTGGAACTCCATGTAATCGGACAATTTCCTTAATATAAATCTGAGCCAATTTATCCAATGTGAACATCATCTTTATTGGTAGAAAATGTGCCGTCTTGGTCAATCTGTCAACAATTACCCAAATAGCTTCATTTCCTTGTATTGACTTGGGCAATCCTACCACAAAATCCATCGTAATGTGTTCCCATTTCCATTCAGGAATCTCAAGTGGTTTCAGCAATCCCGATGGTCTTTGATGTTCAGCTTTTACCTGCTGACATGTCAAACATTTCTGTACGAAATTTCCAATATCCCTCTTCATATTTCTCCACCAGAACAACTTCTTTAATTCTTGATACATCTTTGTTCCTCCAGGATGAACTGTATATGGTGTAGAATGTGCTTCTTCTAATATTTTCTTCTTGAGTTCTTCTTTTTCTGGAACACATATTCTTCCCTGACATACTAATGTTCCATCCTCACATACTGAAAACTCCTTTGCTTTACCTTCCTTGATCTTTTGTTTTATCTTTTCTAAGAATGCATCGTCATATTGAGCTTTTGCTATTCTTTCCTTCAGTGTTGGTTTCACAACCAAGGCATTGATCTTTCCCTTGCGACTTAAGGCATCTGCTACTACATTTGCCCTTCCCGGATGATACAATATCTCGCAATCATAATCTTTCACCAACTCCAACCATCTCCTTTGCCTCATGTTCAATTCCTTCTGTTCGAAGATATACTTCAAACTCTTATGATCTGTGTAGATCTGGCATTTACTTCCATACAAGTAATGTCTCCAAATCTTGAGTACATGCACAACTGCTGCTAGCTCTAAATCATGCGTAGGATAGTTCTGCTCATGTGGTTTTAATTATCTTGATGCGTACGCTACTACTTTCCCATTTTGCATAAGTACACATCCCAAGCCTTGTTTAGAAGCATCACTGTACACAATAAATCCTTCTGTAACTTCAGTAATTGTAAGAACTGGGGCCGTTGTTAATCTTTGCTTTAGTTCTTGAAAACTCCTTTCACATTCTTCTGTCCATTCAAACTTTGTTTCTTTCCGAGTCAACTGAGTCAAAGGTTTTGCAATCCGAGCAAACCCTTCAATGAATCTTCGATAATACCCGGCTAAACCAAGAAAACTCCTGACTTCGTTTACATTAGTTGGTGTCTTCCATTGGTTTACAGCTTCTACCTTTGTTGGGTCAACTTCTATTCCCAGGGCTGAAGCCGTATGTCCAAGAAATACCACTTTATCCAGCCAAAATTCACATTTCTTGAATTTAGCATACAATTTTTCCTTTCACAGGATTTCTAGTGTAATCCGAAGATGTTCCGCATGCTGCTCTTGATTCCTCGAATACACCAGAATATCATCAATGAAAACGATCACAAATTGATCCAGATATTGATGAAATACTCGATTCATCAAATCCATAAAAATAGCTGGTGCATTACTGAGTCCAAATGGTAGCACCACGAACTCATAATGACCATATTGAGTCCTGAAAGCTGTCTTCGGAATATCGCTTTCCTTTATTTTCACTTGATGATACCCCGATCTCAAATCAATCTTTGAAAACACACTAGCTCCTTTTAATTGATCGAACAGATCTTCAATTCTGGGAAGAGGGTATTTGTTCTTGATGGTAAGCTTATTCAATTCTCGGTAGTCGATACACATTCTTAATGAACCATCTTTCTTTTTCACAAATAATACCGGTGCTCCCCAGGGTGACACACTTGGTCGAATAAAACCCTTATCCAGTAATTCTTGCAGTTGTACTTTCAATTCTTGCAATTCTTTTGGTGCCATTCTGTAAGGTGCTTTTGAAACAGGCGCTGCTCCGGGAATTAAATCAATAGTAAATTCTAACTGACGATCTGGGGGTAGTCCTGACAAATCATCTGGGAATACATCCTTGTATTTACATACTACCGGCATATCGTCCAATGTTGGACCATCAGACTTTGTTGCTACAACATTTACTAGAAATGCTGTACATTCTTCTTTCCTTAAAATTTTCCGAGCCTTTACTGCTGAAATTACCCGAGGTATAGTTCCAATTCTAGCACCATATAGTGTAAAGTTCTCATCCTTTGATCTCCGTACTGATATTTCTTTTTCTTGACACTTGATGAGAGCATGATTTGCTATAAGCCAGTCCATTCCCAAGATAACATCAAAGTCCTTCATTTCTATTATATGTAGATTTGCCGGGAGTATTGCATGCTCAAAATCAATCTTCACATTCCTACATAGTCCTAAGGATTGTGTCGTACTTCCAGAGGGAATGTTTACTTCTAGGAAATCTTCTTCTACCATAATATGGGCGGTCTCAATTTGTTCAAACATCTTTCTAGAGATGAATGAATGTGTAGCACCAGTATCGAATAATGTGAAAACAGGTATTTGGAATATTTTGAACATACCTGCCATCACTTCTGGATTTGCTGTCGCCTCTTGCTGACTCATGGCAAACACTCGAGCAGGTGCCATCTTCTGTTGTCCCCTCAGTTTTGGACAATTAGTTATAAGATGTCCAGGTTCTTTGCACTTATAACATACCCCTGTTCCTTTCAGGCATTCTCCAAGGTGTTCCTTCCCACAATTTCTGCACTTAGGTGGCCTCTGTTGTGGCACTATTTCTGTCCTTTTAACTTGCTTAGAATTTCTTCCTTGGTTCGTACCAATCCACTTCCTTTTGTTTTGTTGTGATTCTGGCGTTCTTACGTCCTCTGATTTCATATATGCTGCTATCATCTGAGCTTTCTCGAATGTCGAGGCATAAGACTTAATATCTTGTGCCGCTAAGATAGTACTGATTTCCGATCGTAAATTCTGCATAAATCTTTTTGCGTTCCTTTCATCAGTATTAATCAAATGAGAAGCATATATTCCCAATTGATTAAACTTCCTTTCATATTCTTGCACTGTCAGGTTTCCTTGTTTCAACTGTAGAAACTCGGTCTCTTTCTGATCTAAGAATGACTGTGGTATGTAATTCTTAACCACTGCTTCTACGAATTTCTCCCAAGTAACTGTAGTTCGTTCTTCTTCAGTCATTGTCCTACAGTGAGCTTCCCACCAATAATCTGCATCTTCAGTCAGCTGAAATATAGCGCAAGAAACTTTCTGCTCATCGGTGCACTTAAGATAAGCGAATATCTTCTCCAAGCTCCGAACCCAGTTTTCTACTTCCATAGGGTTTTCCCTTCCGGTAAGTGTTGAAGGTCTAAACTTCTTAAATTGGCTAACAATGTCATGGTTTTGGGTTGAGGATACAGGTGTTTGGGACGATTGGCTTTGGTGATTTAGTTGCTGAGCTAACCCCCTTAAAACGGAAGTTAGATCCTCGCTCATGCCTGAGTTGTTTTGGTTTCCTCTACGATTCATAGTTCTATTCAACACATTTTATTGGTTAATTCAAACAACAATAACAAACTTTCAAATAATCAATCACACTTTCAAATAAATAACATAACTTAAGCACATATAAAATATTTACCTGATCCCGTCGTGGAGAATGATCTCGGTGCGGCTGTTTCCTTTTTAAATTTTTTAAAACACACTCTTTTTTAAAATACTTTAGCAGGCGAACCTGGCTCTGATACCACCTGTAACGCCCCCACTTAAAATAGTACGGAAAATATGATGTGGCACAAGTAGGAACGTTACTAAAATAGTACTTTGTATTAAAATATACACACGCCACACATTTACACAGCGGAAGTAGTAAATAAGTATGATCGTAATTTAAGATACAAGCCAAAATTTAAAAATATTATTCTTGAAAACATAAAGTCTTTAAGAAACTTCACAGCCTGCCGAGTTCATTCGCCCACGTCCGGATCCACAGCATCTGTAAAAATTTAAAGTGGAAGGGATAAGTGTTTGTAAACACTTAGTGGGAAACCTCTTTATCACAAACTAAACATCAATTGTTTATAACATGTGAGCCCCCAGAGTTTCACCCGGTATATGCTTGGGTGGCGTGACCAACCCGTGGTGCCGGAATGACCGGACTATCTCATTTGCCAATATAGTGTTGGACTATCTCAGGGGCCAGTCGATAGCGGGCCAGACTCAAAATATTTAACATTCAACATTTAATAAGTGCAATTAAAATAATAATAAAACACTCGGTGAAGAGTGAAGTGATTCCCCACCTTGCAGGTTTGTACCTACAAGTAAAATTTTTAAAATAAAAACATTGTTACTTATCCCTTCACTTTTGTAAATTGTAAGACTTGAATTCAAATCTCCACACATATTCAAATATTGTACACTAACACCCAAATATAAATTAAGTGTATAAAATCATCAAATAGCAAGTTATAAATAAATATCGACTGTAAAAATGTAATCGGACCATTTTGAACCTTTCATACAAAATTTCGAATTTGGCAGATTACACACCTAACTTTGAAAATTCATATTATATTATTGATACGTACAAAAATTATGAAATTTTAACAGTATATTACCAACTCAATAAAGTTTATCACCATATTTTCAGATTTCTCAAACTCCTTACCAAACAACAAATATTTCGTAATGAACACACAGTAATAGATTCTGGTCACTTAACTTTAAAAATTCACCATAAATCAACCACATGTCCAATACTCATGAAATTTTAACCATGAATTTAAAACTTCATGTAATTTATCAACATACTTTGGTTTTCTATAAAAAAGTAACCTATTATTCTCAGATCATAGCAAACTTCTACTGTTCCTGTATTTTCGTCCAAAACCCTAGCTCTACTTCGAAAAATTACCACGAATTGAATACCAGTCAAAAAATTATGAAATTTTAAACCTAAGTTCCTTCACAAGTCTATTTTCACATATAAAAATTTCAGAATTTTCCATCGAAAATTGGATCAAAAACGAAATTTCTTCACAAGTTGTCCAGATTTTCGGTTTTCATGCACATATGAAGAACATAACATCTTAAACTCACTTTAGACCATATAATTTCATGATTTCTACTTCTAAAGCATATATAATAAAATAATAAATATGATTTTGATCATAACTCATGAATAAATTGAATTAAACATTCAAACATGAAGTAAAACATGGATAACATGCAATTTACTCATCAAAACCCATTTTTCTATCAATTAATTCACATATCATGCATAAACTTCATACTACCACTTAAATAATTACTCAATCAAGAAGAGAAGCTTACTTAGAGATAGGTAGCTACAAGAAATCTCTTCTTCTCCTTTCTCAACTTCTAAGTATAAGAGTAGTAGTATTTGTGAAATTTTCTTTAAACTTTTTCTTAGGAATAATTTTGCATGAAAGCTCATGTATTTATAGGAGGAACCATGCTTGGAAGCTACTCCAAAATCCTCTTGACCGACTTGGATGAAAAGTGTGGAAGAATTTGGATGATTTTGGAGGTTAAGCCATTAAACACATGGCATCTTATAATTAGTAGCTAATTTTGATTTTTATGCTACTAACTTTGACCTTAATTCATGAAGTTTCACCAATCTTCCTCCTTTCCTCATATTGGACGAAATTTTGAGGATAATTCAAGAGAATTCTTGTGTCTTGTAGTTAAGACACATGTAAGCTTTGAATTTGATAAATAAAAATAAAAGAAATTATGATTTTCTAATTTATTTAATGCTTTTAAGGTACATTATGCATAAAATTACTTATACTATCTTATAAAATAAAATTAAAACTCTTCTAAGGCTCTAAATAAATTATAAAGTCTATATACCAATCATAAAAAAACATCGAGCAATCGATACGTAATTCGTTTCTTGAAGAAACGTTCATTTTTCAACTTATAACGTGTAAAATAAAATACTAGACTTAAGGACTATATTAATTTCTATATCAAATACTTTAAGACATAAAATAAAGAACATATAAAAATTATAAAGTTTCAAGAATAAGCATGTATTGAGCAAATAATATGTTAATTGTAAGTATCGAGTAAATAAAACACATAAACGTGCCTTGACATGAATTTTGGATGTAAATGCATCACATAGATTCATATAGAATTATAAAACATTTAGTAAAGCAAATAAGGTCATGAAAGTCTAGGGTATTACATAATAAGTTTTGCAATTTAAAAATCTAATAATTTTTTAACCAACAATTAAATTGCATGGTTGCCGGATATGCCAAATAGTACCTACATAGATGTCAACAAATAAAATTATAATTTTTTATAATGAGAATAACATTCTTAAAATACATTTTAACTTTAGAAACATAACTTTAAAATGTATTTTAAAGATATTATTTTTATTTTTTAAATAATTTTATTTGTTGGTGTCTATGTGAATATTTATGTGACCTTTCCAGTAGGTGCTGTAACTGCAAAATTCATTTTATTAATATAATAAACACGAATACAATTTACAACTTGAATTTGTTCGGATCGAACCGAAAGATTTGTGCGGGTTCTTGACTCTAAATTTGCTACTCTGATTCTTCTCTCCTGTTGACTTGGACTTTGACCGAATTTCGACTTCGATCTTGTGCTTGAATATTTATAACGTTAATCCAAGGGTGAAAACACCTTGTTTTGGATTAAGCGTTGTTTCTGGATGAACGCCTTCGAGTTTGGTGAAGAACGCTCTTTGAATCTTTGAAGGCAAACGCCGGATCGAAGGGGTACTGGACCTTAGTCTTCAATCTGGAGCTGCTTCAGGAGGATTTGGACGAGGAACAACGAAGAACGTTGAAGAACATTCTTGGAGTTTCTTTGAATCTTCAAATAGAAACGCTGGATCGGAGGGGCTTCGAGCCTTGATCTTCGATCTTGAGCTGGTTCAGGTGGACTTGAGTGAAGAACGGCGAAGAACGACGAAGAACGTTCTTGAAGAATCTTCGAATCTTCGAGTAAAAATACCGGATTGGAGGGGCTTCAAGCCTTGATCTTCGATCTTGAGCTGCTTCTGGTTGATTTCCACGAAGAACGGCGAAGAACGCTTTGAATCTTTAAGAACAATTGCGGAGGATTCGCTTGTTGATCTTCTGGATGCTCGTTCGCTTGTGTTTGCCTTGTTCGTCTTGTCTTCGTTCGTGTTGAAATGAATGAGAAAGGACCCTATTTATAGGGTGGAGGTTTACAAACCTTCATTTCTTATCGCGCCACGTGGCACCGCCTTATTGGCCAATGTCATTTGGTTGGCGTGATTTACGAATTATTTTAATTCGCTTTCATTTTTGATGAGATATCATTTAATTCTCGTTCTTATGGTAAATAAAGCACATTTATTACCCAATATGAGTATCGAACACTCATTTAATTTGTCCGACTTGTACCGTGTACATTTAATATCAAGTTAACTATTTAATTTAAGAATTAATTTGATTAAATTCTTAAAATAAAATAGTAAATTTTATTTGATATTAATATTTAATTTGTACACGTGTCACCATTTAATTGGGTGTAAATTTTATTTGCTTACAAATGCCCCCTCGTGCTTTGTTCACGGTCATTTTGACCTGGAGTGAATGAAGCACGAAAGTATTTTGCGCCCTCATATGCATTTGGAGTTTTGAATAATGACTGGACTTAGAGGATGTCTAAGCTGCCTACGTACCCCTTTAAAGAGGATCAAGTCATAACGTAGTTCAAAAGGGATGCCATAAACAGTTTATACTCATGTAGTCTAGGAGTGACGTAAAGTTTATACTCGTACGTTAAGGAGTTTTGATTTGAATTTACATGATAGTTTATACTCGTATCAAGGAGTATCACAATTTCTTTTGAATTTGTTTGATAGTTTTTTGCTCGTATCAAGGAGCATTGCAACTTTGTAGACAGTTTAGTCTCTTATCAAGGAGATTTCATTTGACTTGGGGAGACATCAATCTGATCTTCGGCTTGTGAGCTTCAGGCAGATTTGTCTTTCGTTAATGAGACTTGGCTTTGAGACATTTTTCGCTCGTATCAAAGAGCTTCATTTGATTTGGAGAGACTTCAATTTGATCTCCAGCTTGATTGTTTCAGACAATTTTGTCTCTTATCAAGGAGAATGAATTTGATGGAGACTTCAATTTGATCTCCGGCTTGGGAGCATCGAACAATTTTATCTCTTATCAAGGAGAATGGATTTGATGAAAACCTCAATTTGATCTCCAGCTTGAGAGCGTCAGACAGTTTTGTCTCTTATCAAGGAGAATTTCAGACAGTTTATGCTCGTGTCAGAGGAGCATCATAGACAGTTTATACTCTTGTCAAGGAGCTTCATTTGATTTGGAGAACTTTAGATAGACTCTTCAAGCACTATATCTCCTTGCTCGACCAATTGTATGACTTTTTCCTTGAAGTTAAAACAGTCTTCAATTGAGTGGCCCACTAAGCGGTGGTACTTGCAGTATTTTGGATCGTCGATGTATCCAACTTCTTCCGGCCGTTTCATCTTAGACAACTCAATGAGCTTTGCATCCATCAAGTCATCGAATATCCCCGAGA
The DNA here is from genome assembly GCA_947034835.1 of Ballota nigra. Lineage (NCBI taxonomy): Eukaryota > Viridiplantae > Streptophyta > Magnoliopsida > Lamiales > Lamiaceae > Ballota > Ballota nigra. The sequence continues at coordinate 33,114,473 of OX344721.1, forward strand.
CGTCAGAGTCTAAGAAAGGATATTATTTTTGTTGTAGCTATTTCAAAGTCAATCCATTTTGTCCCCTATCGCGAGGAAGGTCTGTAATGTATTCCTTGCTTGAACACTTATCACGATGCTTTTGAATTGGTGGTCCGTTGGATCCACTAGCAGTCATGCTTAACTCCATGTCATGAGCTCTTGTAGCTAGATCTTCGAAGGTCTTTGGTTGAATTCCTTGAAGAGTATATCAGAGACCCCACTGCATGCCTTGGATGCACATTTCAATTGCAGACGTCTCAGACAGACGGTCTTTGTAATTTAGGCTCAAATTTCTCCATTGACTAATATAATCGATCACGGGCTCATCTTTATTCTGGCGAGTGTTGGTTAGCTCGATCATGCTAACTGTCCTTCTTGTGCTGTAGAAGCGGTTTAGGAACTCATGCTCCATTTGATCCCAACTGTCGATGGAGTTAGCCTCCAAGTCAATGTACCAGTAGAAGGCATTCCCTTTCAAGGAGTGGATGAATTGCTTGACCAGATGATCTCCATAAGTTCCGACGTTGTTGCAAGTTTCGACGAAGTGAGCTATGTGCTGCTTTGGGTTTCCTTTGCCATCAAATTGTTGGAATTTTGGAGGTTGGTAGCTGGTTGGCATCCTCAAGCCTTCAATCCTCTTAGCATAAGGCTTGGTGTATGTGAGGGATGGTTTGGAGCCGTCATCAAACTTGCTCTTTACCGTCTCTAGTATGAGCTCCTTGAGTTGATCGACTTGAATCCTTCCATCTGACGAGATCTGTAGCTCCTTGGTAGTTGTCTCGGTTTCACCAACTTGGCATTTGGTTGAGGTATCCTCATCACCATGCTCCCCGGCTTGCTTTCCTTTGACAGGGCTTGCTTCGCCGCCATTCACCCGATTCATCAGGTTGGAGATTTGGACGTCGTGATTCTTGACGTGTTGGGTAAACCCTTCAACAACTTTGAGCAGACTGGCAAGTCGTTCCTCGATGGTTGAGGCATCCGTCATCATTGTAGTTAAGCTTTCTTGAGTAGAGAAGAGATGAGAGGTAGAGTCGGTCCCACTGGGCGCGCCAAATTTGAAACTGTAAAATTCGTTTTATTAATATAATAAACACGAATACAATTTACAACTTGAATTTGTTCGGATCGAACCGAAAGATTTGTGCGGGTTCTTGACTCTGAATTTGCTCCTCTGATTCTTCTCTCCTGTTGAATTGGACTTTGACCAAATTTTGACTTCGATCTTGTGCTTGAATATCTATAACGTTAATCCAAAGGTGAAAACACCTTGTTTTGGATTAAGCGTTGTTTCTGGATGAACGTCTTCGAGTTTGGTGAAGAACGCTCTTTGAATCTTTGAAGGCAAACGCCGGATCGAAGGGGTGCAGGACCTTAGTCTTCAATCTGGAGCTTCTTCAGGAGGATTTGGACGAGGAACAATGAAGAACGTTGAAGAACGTTCTTGGAGTTTCTTTGAATCTTCAAATAGAAACGCTGGATCGGAGGGGCTTCGAGCTTTGATCTTCGATCTTGAACTGGTTCAGGTGGACTTGAGTGAAGAACGGCGAAGAACGACGAAGAACGTTCTTGAAGAATCTTCGAATCTTCGAGTAAAAACACCGGATCGGAGGGGCTTCAAGCCTTGATCTTCGATCTTGAGCTGCTTCTGGTTGATTTCCATGAAGAACGGCGAAGAACGCTTTGAATCTTCAAAAACAGTTGCGAAGGATTCGCTTGTTGATCTTCTGGATGCTCGTTCGCTTATGTTTGCCTCGTTCGTCTTGTCTTCGTTCGTGTTGAAATGAATGAGAAAGGACCCTATTTATAGGGTGGAGGTTTACAAACCTTCCTTTCTTATCGCGCCACGTGGCACCGCATTATTGGTCAATGCCATTTGATTGGCGTGATTTATGAATTGTTTTAATTCGCTTCCATTTTTGACGAGATATCATTTAATTCTCGTTCTTATGGTAAATAAAGCGCATTTATTACCCAATATGAGTATCGAACACTCATTTAATTTGTCCGACTTGTACTGTGTACATTTAATATCAAGTTAACTATTTAATTCAAGAATTAATTTGATTAAATTCTTAAAATAAAATAGTAAATTTTATTTGATAATAATATTTAATTTGTACACTTGTCACCATTTAATTGGGTGCAAATTTTATTTGTTTACAGGCGCCTCATTTAATTATTGTCGAAAAATTATCAAAATTTTTAATGATCAAAACATAAAAAGTTAGTGTATTAAATAGCAAAGAGAAAAAGTGCATATTGTAATTGATAAAACCCACAAAGTTTGTGATTTTTTTTTGCAGTTAACCCTTAAAATTTCTATAAACTGTATAAAAAAAAACCCCGCAATTATTTAGTTGTAGATTTGAGACGAATATGATGCGGTTGAAATATTTCAGCAAATTGAATAATTGTAAGCATTGATTACAAAAGATTGGTGTTGGGAAATTGTATAGACTTAAGTTTTGATTAAGATGCCAAAAGATTTCCTCTAAGTTATTTGTAAGTAAAAATGTTCAGTAAAGTTAGAGTTTAGAATAACAGTTCAAATATTAAGGAACTGGAGTGCAGTTATAAATTTCTAGAGTGTATTGAAGAATGAAGTCCGCTGAAGTCGAAGTCCGCTGAAGACGAGTGATCTGAGAAAGTAGTCTAAGTCTAGAATATTTCTAAGTGCATTCTCACTAAGACTAAAACCATCAGGAGAGGACCAAGGTCCACTGATGCGAACTAAAAATGCACATTCAATACTAAACACATTAAAAGCTATTAGTTAATCTGGTTGGAACAAGGCAAAATGAATTTTAGTGAAGCTTACAATAAATGAAGGAATAAGAAGGTTCTCTCAGAGGAGTTCCACCTTAAAGCAAGACAGGATTCTGAGCAAGCAGACTGAACGACCTAATAAGAAGATGACACGTAGGTGTACTCTACTGACTGTAACGCCCCGAATCCAAAATACCTTATATATCTCAGATTCGAGGTGTCACTTGTAACTAAAATCCGAACTATAAAATTTTTGATATAAAAATGGATAATAAAATCAGGGATGAGTTTCATGCAGCGGAAGAAATGAGTATAATATTTAAATAAGTACCTCAGACACACATATATATATATATATATATATATATATATATATGTGAATATAAAGCTTAGTATTTAACAGTAACATTTTATTTAAGTGGGGAACTCCGTGTCGTCTCTATTACTGTCCTTGCTCCACGAAATCATAATCTGCAAGGGTTGTAAAAAGGGGGCGTGAGATTTGAATTCTCACGTGTGGGTGATTTGCAACGTCATGGGATTGGTAAATCCGAAATATGTTAAAGTATACTCATTGAGAAAATATATAATTTATTTAAGCAGTTGATATATAAATATAATTAACATACAACACAAAAGTAACAAGATCACGTAACAATTAATTGGGCATAACAGGGTTTCACATCATATAATTGATACATCACAAGTTAATTCACATTAAGGGACAAAGCCCAAAATCGTTTTCAAGTATCGGCCAAATCTGGCAAAATCATTTCCAACACATTGTGAATCTCCCCCAAACCGTTTCTCACCAACAAATCATGTGACCATGAATCTGAATAATTATTATCACTCATGGTCACCACAAATAATATCAGCGACCATGAATCTGATCTATTATCACTCATGGCCGTACGTGTCAATCCACAAACATAACTGCTCAATGATTACTCGCTTTCCTCTTTCTCATAAAAACTGTCATTTCAAATTGTGGGGAGAATTCACATAATTCACACTTAAATTGGTTCATGCTCAGATAATGCCCTTAATCATGCAGTCGTGATTAATTTGAATAGAAACAATAGATATTTGTATCATATATAAATATATCACGTAATTCAAATATTTATATTATAGGGATACATTTATGTTGGATTAGTTGTTTTAGATTTATTTAGTCGAGTTCAGAGTATACCAGCACAACGTATTATAAGCAGATCGATCAATAGATCATCACCCACCTGTTTGCTCCGGGTCCCGTGAACGATGTTCAAACAGATGGTCGGATCCCTCGTGCGTATTCCGATTAGCACATAGTCCTAATATGAAATCATTTGATTAAAAGTTGACCTTTGAATTATTTAGGAAAACTTGAGAGTTTGTGTTACGCGGATCGAGGAGGTCGTTTGTCTTATAGACCTATTGAAATAGACCTACTTAAAAACACACATTATCTTGGTAAATACACCACTTCTAAAAGGATGGTGTATTAGGGAAGTGTATTTACTAAATTCCTTGTGGTATGACTATTTCGATCTCTACAAAATAATCTTTTAATTTCCTTTGCCCTTTTTATAAATAAAAGTTCTTATAATTTTAAAAGTATATCTATATATATTTTTCTTGAAAATGATCAAAAGGATAAGAAATTATAAATATAATAAAAATCTCAATTTAATATTTTTCTTTCTAAAATTCCCATTTATTTTAAAAAATTTGAATATAATTTATATTTTATAATTAAAATCCCTTTATTAAACTTATTTGGTTTTAGGAAAACTTGCATAATAAATATTAGATTAGTATATATAATATAATTTTTCTTTCTATTACTAGTAATACTTTCAAGATTGATTTGTGACACTTTCGAAACAAAAGAATAATACTATTTTTTTCCAAAAAGATCTTTTTCATTTAATACTAATTTTGGATATAAACGACTTGTCTTTTTCGATTCTTTTCCCAAACTCGATTAATATAATAACTTTGGATAATCAAAAGTACTACTTTGAAAATCCAACAGTACTAGTCTTTTTCCCAATAAATTGGAATAAGGTTTTTAAAGAAAATATAAAGATTCTCCTTTGTTCCTAATTTTAAAGTAGATGAATTTCCCTTTGCCACTTAAGAACTTCAACCAACAGTGACACTAACCAACTAAAACAATAACACTAATCAGTTAATTCAATAATACCGAACCATTTATCTCAAAATAAAGCCAACAGTCCATACATACAGTCCAAGGAAGACAGTACTCTCGTCATTAAAAGTGGAAGAACAAAATACAACTCTTATCCCCAACTACAAAAGAAACAGGGGAAGGGGATAGCAAATCTTACAAGCTCCGGTTCGAGGAGGTAAACGGGCGGCCTAACGGCGTCGTATAATAATTCGTTCGGGTAATTTCGGCAGTGTAACAGCGTGATTCTAGATTTTCCAAAAAACAAAACAAGCAGCTAATTACTACGACGATATCTCAATTAAAACAATTGAATGAATTTGTGAGTTTAATCATTTGGGGAAAACAAATTGGGATACTGTGAAATTCGAAAGGGATTGAACAAAGGGAAACGAACTCACTCAAAAAAGGGGGATGCACTTCGTCGATGGAGACACGGGATGGGGAGCGACGGTCGGTGCTGGCGCTGCAGGGGGACGAGGCTTGGCGGCGCGCGGCGAAGGGAGGGCGTCCGGCGAAATTTCCGTACGACGGGGACGGCGGTCGTCTGGCTGTGCTGCGCGGAGGAGCGACGGCGGCTGATTCCTGGGCGAGGCGCGGCATCGAGAGGCGAAGATGGAGGGAGGCGGCGCTGGTCAGGCTGAGGCGGAGAGAGGGGAAGGGCGTCGGCCGATGCGGTGCCGTTGGCGGCGGCTTGGCTGCGGCTCCGATCGAAGCACTGTTCATCGGGGAGAGGAGGAGGCGGGCGGCGGTCGGCGGCTGTCGCCGGAAAAGATGAGGGAGGAGGTGGCAGCGTGTGAATCGAAGAGAGAGAGAAAAGGACTTTTGGGCTGAGAAAGAAAATTGGGAAACTGATTTAGGAATTTAGAGAGAGAGAGGCTTGGAATTTGGAAACTTAATTCTTCATTTCTGGGAAACGGACGCGCCCTTTTTATAAAGAAAATATCCCAGAAAATTATTAAAATTAAAAGACAAAGAAAGAGATAATTTATGTGGTGATGTTAATCTTTTAATTAATTTAATTCAAAAAAGGAAACTAAATTATGTGGCTTAGGATTAACCCCCTTTAATTCGGATATTTTCGTTCCCACTTGATACGGTTTAGGGATCATTTGGTTCACGAGTTTAATTCTGAATTGAGAATTAATACAGTTTTAAGACTCAATTAATATTTTAAAGTATTTTAATTATTCTCAACAAATTATACGGATCAAAAACATAATTTTAAACTTTGAATAATTAATTTCTCGAAATCCCTTATCCATTTGAAATGTTCGATTTCTTTCTTCGAACTTGGGAATTTGAATTAGGGTATATATTTAAATTACACAGTAGCACACAAAATAATAAAATTAAAAGAAACAAGGATAATAATAATATAAAATTATATAATTAAGGTTTCTATGAAATTAAAAGGTACAAAACGGGACGGGGTATTACACTGACAGCCGACCTGTCCCAGACTGACAAGCACCAAAAGACTTTCCCTAGCATTCTACAGAAAGTTGGTGAACAGGCATGGTTTTTCAGCCGTTTCTTGACAAGACTTAAAGCTTCAAATAGAGCCGTTTGAACTAATCAGATACAAGAAGACTTACTTGAGAAGATTCAAATCCAACGGGAAGATTTTCAAGAAAGCCTATAAATACAGAAGGACGTGCTCATTTCTATGCACGGGAAACTCACAAGATCAAAGCTATCTCTACATTCATAACTATCTAGAAGCACTCGAAATTACCTTTGTTTCCCAAGTGTTTCACATCTGTAGAGAGCGTAACAAACCTTCTGTAACCAAGCTTAAAAGCTATATCCAAACCTTAGAAAAAGATAATCCATCCTAAGCCTTGAGCTAAACTGTAAGGATTATCTCACAACAGTTGAAACCAAAACCCTACTCAAAACCCTATTCAGTTGTTAGGTTGAGAGTTAGTGTTAAGCGGTATTAGTAAGCTGATTGTTTGTATCAGTCTGAAAACTGGTTTGTTTTGGGAACTAGGACCTAGAATTATCCTAGTGATCAATCATCCTAAGAGAGGATTAATTGATCAGTGCACCTTGGCACTATAACACAAGGAATTCCAAGTGAAAGGAATTCTCATGTTTATTCAGGACAGTGGACGTAGGAGATTCATCTCTGAACCACTTTATATCTTGTGTACTTACATTCTGCTATTTCCTAAGTGTGTGTTACCCACTCAAAAGTTTATCAAAGTAAAATGAGTTTTCTTAAGGGCTCACTAATCCGCATCTAAAAGCTAATTAGATAGTAGTTCAACTGAAAGTCTTGAGCTTTCAGTGGAGGTATTATCTCAGTAAGCTTTCACAAGTAATTCTCAGCAGACTTCAAGTCCACTGACGAGTTACTGTCTTAAGTAATCTGATAAGTTTCAAGAAGTTTGAATTTGTAACCTCAGGTGTATTCCCCCCACCCCATACACCTGTTTACTCGTTTCGGGACCAACAATTGGTATCAGAGCAGTGGTTCAAAAGACCATTGTTCTAAGTATACCTTGTGCTAAAAGGTATTTTTATATAGGTCAACTGAATTAATCTTATTGATAAACTTGTTTAGATATTATGACTGACAATGCAGCTAGGGTAGCACCACCAGCGGAGAACAACATGGGAGTTAATCCCTTGAACCATATGTCTCATCACAAGCTTCCACAATTCTAAGTGGAAAATTATGACTTCTGGAAGATCAGAATGAGAGCTCATCTTGCCTGTGTGCATGATGAAATGTTAAGGGTAATTACTAAAGGTCCATTTATTTTTATGACCCCTAACCCTAGAACAACAGCTGAAACTATTGCAGATCCAAGAGAAGAATGGCTCAAGAATGAAGATAACTTCACTGCAGATGAAAGGAGGAGATATAACCTCAACTTCATAGCCATGAATATTCTCTACACCACCATTCTAAACTCTGTAATGGGAAGAGTGATCCATTGCAAGACTTCAAAGGAGCTTTGGGACACTCTTGCTCTCATGTGTAAAGGAACTGACAAGATAAAGGAGAACACACTTTCTGTAGCTGTTCAAAAGTATGAGCAGTTCACCATGGAGCCCACTGAGACCATTGACCAGCTTGATGGGAGGTTCACTGACATCATGAATGAGATAAACTCTATGGGTAAAGTCTATACCAAAAGAGAAGTTGCCTTAAAGATCCTGAGAGGTTTAACCTCAAGATGGGATGTATACTCTGTGATGATGCAGAATACCAAGAATTTATCCAGCATGTCTATGCAACAGGTATTCTCTGAACTCAAGGCTTATGAGTTTGATCTTAACAGGAAAAGGGCTCCTGATGAGACCTCAGCTGAGAAGGGAGTTACCTTCAAAGCTAAGGAGACTGAGCCCAAATCCCCAAAGCCACAGAAGAGTACAAAGGCAAGTAAATCTCAGAGCAAGGCTGAGATGCAAGAGGAACTCAGCCTAATGGCTAGAAGGTTTGAAAAACTTAACAACCGGTTTGACAAGTATAAGAGATTTTACAGGGATAATAGGGATGGGAGAAGTTATCCACAAAAAGACACCAGAGAAGGAGAGAAAAGCTCAACTGAGCTGGAAAAGAAGAAAGAATACAAGAACTATACTAGAGCTGAAGGTTCATCATCAAAGACTAGAGAGTCAACTGAGGAAAAAAATGATGATGCCAACAGGTGTTTTCAATGCAAGAAGGTTGGACACTTTCAATATGATTGTCCTCAACTGAGCACCAAGGAAAGGAAGGAAAGACAAGCCAAAAGAGACAGGAGATATGGAGAAAGAAAAGCCATGGTGGCTGAGGATGTTGATGAGGATCTGGAGTCATCTGATGGACTGTTCTCAGACAGTAGTGATGATGACATGTGCCTCATGGCAAGAGAAGAACCAGAGGTACAATCTAAACCATCCATTTCTCTAGGACACACATCTGAGCTGAGCTCAGAGTCAACTGAGGAACTCAATCTTCAGTCCGCTTTGGAACAATTGATGATTGATTTCTCAAGGTTGCAAGAAGCAAGTTTTTGTCTCCAAGATGAAAACAAAAATCTCCTGAGTGAAAACTTTAAGTTAATTGAATCTGGGAATCAGGCAGATCTTAACTCAGCACAATCTACCATTGAATTGACAAAAGAGGTGGAAACCCTCAAGAGTCAAGGAAATGACAAAGATCAACTGATAAAGAATCTTACTGAATCTAAGATAAAGTTAACTGAAGAAAATTTAAAATTGGTAAGCCAAGTAAATGATTCTCTCCTAAAAATTGATGTCTTACAAAAATCTGAAGAGACCCTGTTAAAAAGGATTGATGCTCTTAATAAACCCTCTCTTGCCATAGAGGAAATTCAAAACTTTCAAATCAATCCTAATAACAAGTGTGGGATAGGCTTTATTCCAAAACCTTCAGAAGGTCCTTTGAGTGTTGCTTCTTCAAGTGGCACAAAGAGAGTTTTTATTAAGTCCGTGACCTTTCAACCACAGATTCTAGATAAAGGAAAAAGACCAGCTGAGGTCCAACAAACGAGAAGTCAAACTCAGCCAAAACCAAATAGAAAGGCTCAGTTGACTAATCAGACTAGACCTCAGCAGAGGTACTATCAGCTGAGGTCTTCACAGATGAAGCAACCTCAGCTGAGAGCACCCAGGCATGAGCACTCCTCAAGGAATGACTCATATAGAAGACCTATTCCTTTTGTGCCTAAAGGAAAATGTCCTTCATACCTTTATCAACAAAAACTAAGGCCAGGTGCACCCAAGCCTAAAAGAAAGAATGTAAAGAAGGTTCCTGTTCCTTCAAAGGCTGACACCCATAGAAAGTTTACTCCCAAGGCACCTAGGGAGATAACAATCTATGTAGATGTTTATGGAAGACAAATTAGCCATTCTAAAGTTATTAGAACAGTGAGGCAAATTTGGATTCTGAAAGGTACAGCTAACCTGGTAGGACCCAACACAAAATGGGTACCTAAAACTTGCTTTTGACTGCAGGGCTCAGTGGACCTCAACAAAGGAGAAGCTCTAAAATCTTCAGTCTGGTACTTGGACAGTGGATGTTCCAGGCACATGACTGGCAACAAAGATCTCCTGACAGAGTTTGTTGAGAAAGAAGGTCCACAAGTCACTTTTGGTGACAATTCACAAGGAGCCACTAAAGGTTATGGTACCTTAATTATTGGCTCAGTAAGAGTAAGCAATGTATCCTATGTCAGTGGACTTAAGCACAATCTTTTGTCCATAAGTTAGTTTTGTGATAAAGGATACAATGTTGAATTTTTATGTAACATGTGCTTTGTCAAGAATATTTCTTCACAACAGGTACTACTAACTGGGTCAAGGAAAGGAAATGTCTATCTTGCAGATTGGAAGTCTTGCACACCAAATGCATGTCTTATTGCAAAGAGCTCAACTGATACTAATTGGCTGTGGCACAAGAGACTAAGTCATCTGAACTTCAAGATGATGAACAGGATAGCAAGACATGGACTGGTGGAAGGAATGCCAAATGAAGTATACAACAAAGAACATATTTGCAAAGCCTGTCAGGAGGGAAAGCAAGTGAAAGCATCTTTCAAAAAATAAAGTAGCAACCTCTACTGACAGAGTACTTCAACTGTTACACATGGATCTCTTTGGTCCTGTAACCCCTGTAAGTATCAATGGGAGAAAATATACACTTCTTGTTGTTGATGATTTCTCCAGGTACACTTGGGTGGTATTTCTAGCAAGCAAAAATGAGACTCAACTCAGGCTACCTGAACTTCTGAAGAAAGTTAGCAATGAAAAGAGCCTGAATATTGTAAAAATAAGGTCAAACAAGGGTACTGAGTTCATTAATTCTATAATATCTAATTTCTGCAAAGAGTTAGGTATTGCTCATGAGACCTCAGCTGCAAGAACTCCACAACAAAATGGAGTAGCTGAAAGAAGAAATAGGACCCTTAAGGAGGCAACAAGGACAATGCTTGCAGAAGCTCAAGTTCCTAAAAGATTTTGGGTTGAAGCTATTAATACTGTCTGCCATACTCAAAATAGATCCATGGTAACCAAACATCAAGGAAAAACTCCATATGAGTTATGGAATGGCAGAAAGCCACATGTATCTTGCTTTCATATCTTTGGTTGCAAGTGTTTCATTCACAACAATGGGAAAACTCAACTGAAAGCTTTTGATAGCAAAGCTGATAAAGCAATTTTCTTAGGATATTCCCAGATCAGTAGAGCTTTCAGAGTGTACAATTGTAGAACTCTTGTTGTGGAGGAAATGCCTCATGTGGTCTTTGATGAATCTACCTTTGAGTCCAGGAGTAAGGAGAATGAGGAAGTAATAAGCAAAAGACTAACTAGACTGAGTATCAAGTCGAAAGGCTATCCTGAGAATTGTGTTGATGCTTACATCCCAACTTGGGATAACCTCAATGATCAACAATTCAAAGAGGACACTCAAAGTCAAACCACTCCTCACAGCTCACCTGAGAGCTCTCCTGAACATGTAACTGAACTGATGAACTCAATCCTAGTTCAAGAGGTAAGTAATGTCGATAAAGATGTGGTCACAGCTGAGACATCTACTGAGCCCATCATTCAAGGGGGAACCAATGATATTACCATTGAGAATGAAAATACCTTGAATGATGACTCAGGACTTCAACCCTCTGTCTTATTTCCTGAATTTGATTTCATTCCTATATCTAGTGACTCAACTTCAGAAGAGTTAAACTCTACTGAAGGGCATCAGCCTAGGAGAACATGGCTCTCGGATCACCCTGTTGAGCAAATCCTAGGTGATCCCACCCCAGGAGTCAAAACTAGAAGTTTTCATGGAGAAAGTGCTTTGTTTTGTTGTTTCTTATCTAATAAGGAACCAGGTTCCATTGAAGAAGCACTTAAAGATTCAAATTGGATCATTGCTATGCAAGAAGAGCTTAACCAATTTACAAGAAATCAAGTATGGGAGTTGGTGGATAGACCATATCATTGCAATGTGATAGGAACCAAGTGGGTATTCAAGAACAAGAAGGATGAAAATGATGTCATAGTCAGAAACAAGGCCAGGCTAGTTGCAAAGGGCTATTATCAAGTTGAAGGCTTTGACTATGATGAAATATTTGCCCCGGTGGCCAGATTGGAGGCAATAAGGTTATTTCTTGCATATGCTGCTCACAAGAAATTCAAGGTGTATCAAATGGATGTCAAGATTGCTTTCTTGAATGGAGTACTCAATGAGGAAGTCTATGTGGAGCAACCCCCAGGTTTTGAAGAAAGCCACAAAGTATATAGACTGAGGAAAGCTCTATATAGACTGAAACAGGCTCCAAGAGCTTGGTATGATACTTTGTCACAGTTCCTTTTGGATCATGGTTTTATCAAAGGAAGAGTAGATAGAACTCTCTTTAGGATCACAAAAGGAGAGGACACTCTACTAGTTCAAATCTATGTGGATGATATCATTTTTGGTTGTCCTAACCAAGTCCTCTGTGAGAAATTTTCTCAACTGATGAAAGGGAAATTTGAGATGTCAATGATGGGAGAAATGAACTTCTTCCTAGGACTTCAAGTCAAGCAGTCTCCTGAAGGAATCTTCATCAACCAAGCCAAATATACAAGGGAGCTGATCAACAAGTTTGAATGCCAGACCAGCAAAGTTGTAAGAGTTCCACTCAACACAAACACCGAGATGGAACCTGATAAAGATGGTGAATCAGTAGACCAAACTCACTACAGAGCTATCATTGGATCTCTACTGTATCTCACAGCAAGCAGGCCTGATATCACATTTGCAGTTGGGATATGTGCAAGATATCAAGCAAATCCCAAGAAAAGTCATCTGGAAGCTGCCAAGAGGATTCTCAAATATTTAAAGGGCACTGTGAATATGGGATTATGGTATCCCTCAGATGACAATTTGGAACTCACAGGATACTCAGATGCAGACTATGGAGGATGCAGAATTGATAGGAAATCAACCTCAGGCACTTGTCAATTCTTGGGAAGTAAGCTGATCTCTTGGTTTTCCAAGAAACAAAATTCAGTAGCCACAAGCACTACTGAAGCTGAATACATGGCAGCTGGAAGTTGTTGTGCTCAAATTCTTTGGCTAAGACAACAACTGAGGGATTACAACATCTTTGCTAATGAAGTCCCTATTTTCTGTGACAACAATAGTGCAATTGCTATTTCAGAAAATTCAGTTCTCCACACAAGATGCAAACATGTGGATATAAGGCATCATTTCATTAGAGATCATGTGGAAAAGAAGGATATCAAAATGCTCAAGATCCACACTGACAAACAAAAGGCAGATATATTTACTAAACCTTTGGCTGAAGCAAGATTTCAAGAACTGTCAGTGGAGCTTGGACTTCTAGATCCAGGAGAGTAAAGTTGAGGCAATTTCAACGCTCAGAAGAGTTGATTTCAAATCAGTGGAGGTTCCACCTCAGAAGAGGATCAAACTCAGTGGAGTTACTAATCTCAGAAGAGTTTCAACCCCAGTAGAGGTCAATGTTTCAAACTTATGTTATCCTTCAATTCTGAAAGCCTCTTAGTTTTTAAAAAAAGATAACTTGATTTCAAAATTTTATTAATGAGTGCCTTCTGAAAAATTAAATCTTTGTGCACTGTTTCGAAGAGATTTTGATAAGGCGGGCATTTAATGCGCGTTGTACAAGTCAGTTTCCCCTTTACAGTTACCTATCTCACGCGCCTTAAAAGCCGGATGATGTGACCTTCCTGCTACCAACTCTTTCAATCCCCACCTCTCATTTTAGGCGGTTCCTTCCTAACCGTCAAGATCTCTCAAAAACTCCCCACTAACCCCTTCGACTATCCACGATTGTTTGTCAAAATTAACCTCAGACGTTGATTGCGGGATTAGATCTCACCATTCATTACTCATATAAAAGACCCCAAAATCACTTTAAGAACCTTTTCGAACACACTTTCAAGCAAGCACTTACTAACTTCCCAAAATACTCTCTGCAAATTTCTTACAATCCTATCCTAAAATGGCCAAAGTAAATCTAGGGTTTTTGACAAACAAGGATAATTTCTGGTATGAACCCATAGTGGTGTTCGATAACCCAGAGATTGAATCCAGGCCAGAATTCGCACACATAAATTAGGCCCTGGAGATGTTGAAAGCAGCAGGCTTAGAAAAGTTCTTATCTATCCACCCCAAAAACTGCTTCGATAGACAAGTTTGGGGGTTCTTTTTCAGTGTTGCTAACACTGATTCTAAAATCAAGTCCTGTCTATTTTTAAAGAGGAAGAAGAAAGGGATGAGGGATGGTAATGAAATCATCGAGCATTAGAAAGTGAAGAAGGAGATCCGGTTGGAAGGAAATGATCTCGAAGAACTGTTTGGACTTCCTGCTGAAGGCCCAAATCGGGACACCTGTATCATGGATAAGAAGGAGGAATGGGTCTACACCATAATGCAGAAGAAGACGAAGTACAACCCCACGATGAATAGAAGTGTACTTATTCCCGTATACAATGCCCTTTGTGAGATTGTTGGGAAATGCATTCTGGGAAACTAAGGGAGCACAGAGAAAGTGAGCAAGCTCAAGCTGAGGTTGATGAAGGCTATTGTTGAAAGCAAGGAGATGACCTTCAACTGGCAACAATTTTTCTTGAGGGCACTAAATAAGGAGCAATCAAAATTTCAGCATGACAAGACTCCCCAGTTGGCAAGCAAGCTGAAATTTGCCACCAAGATCTCCTATCTGATTGAAAATGTTGATGTGGGAGTAGACTGGATAGCGGATAGGAAATTGAGTAATCTGAAGACTCTATTCAAGCCTGGAAAGGCTCTGGAGGCAAGAAAACTGAGCATGGAAGTGGAAAGCCCTGAAGCAGCAGAGGAGACTGAGGAAGCCAACCCTCCTAAAGGAAAAAAGACAAAGCTGAAAAGAAGGTTGATCAAACTAAGTGACAAAATGGCCCTGCACAAGGAGGAGGGGGTACAAAAGGCCTCAAAGAAGGAGAAGAAGAGGTCTTCTGAGGCTGTGAAGGAGAGCGCCTCAAAGAAAGTAAGAACAACAAACTCCACCGATGAGTCGTCTTCAGGTAACCCTGACTCATCTCCAAATGTTATATCTACTGAGTCTGACTCAGATGTTCCTGCCCCTACCCCCATCAAACCCAAAACCAAGCCCAGAACCCCAGTCAAAACAAAGAAAATATCCAAAATCTCCAAAACCCCCACTGAAGGCTCTCAACAGCCTGAAAGTGGTTCCCAAAATGACACCCCCTCTGAGGCATCTGCTGAGGCATCCTCAACCCCTACTGAAACCATCCCCTCGACCCCCATTGAAAAAAACCCAACCTCATCTGAAACCCAACCCCAAACCTCTTCTGAACCCAACCCTCCTGAAACCCATACCACTCACCTAGAATCCATCCCAGAAGAGCCCACAGATATCAGATCCCCTACCCCTTCCCTACCATCAGATGATGAAGAAGAGTACTCCCTTTTGGATACTCTTAAGGATGAAGTAGCTTACTCACTGGAGACAAAATATCCAGAGCTTGATGGGTACCCCACCCTGAAAGACATGTTCTTGAGAGTAAGGCTACTTGTCCAGCTGAAGGACATGAGGTTAGGAGAGATCCTCATGGCTGTAAGAGGCAGCAATGTGGAGGAGTGGAAGAAGGAAGAGAAGGAGGTGCTAGAATTTGCAGGGATGACCAAAACCAGACTTCTCTGTGATGAGAAGATTTTTCAGAGTCTGGTGATGGACAAACTTGCTGAGGCAAGGGAGAGAGCTGGAGGAGAAGAGGTAGATGAAGTTGAGAAGGTGCAAGAGAAAGGAGAATGAGAAAAAGAGCAACAGGAGGCAAAGTCTGCTGAAGGAGAGGAGGAAAATAAGGAGAAGGGAGAAGGTACTTCACCACAGCAAGGTGGTGGTGAAGTAGCCAAGGATGTATCTTTGGCAAGAGATACTGAGGCACAAAACTTGCCACAGGAGAGCTCAGTAGAGGTGTCTACTGAAGTTCTCCCACAACAACCCTCAGTGGTGACTACGGAGTCAGCTGAGGTGTCTAGTAAAGAAGGAGTCGAAAATGAGAAAGAAAAAGAAAATGAGGTAGAAATCACTGGAGTCGTGAGTGGAGAGATTAGAGCAATCATTCTTGTAAAGGATGAATTGGGTGAAAAGAATAGAGTTGAAAATGAGAGTGAGAAAGAAGGTGAGAAGAGAGAGGAGGAGAGAGTTGCAATGGAGGTAGATATGTCAGGTGACCTAGGCTGTGAGAAAGAGGGGGAAAAGACTAACATTATTTGCCATGCAGGTATACAAACTGATGAAGTCCCCCCATTCCAGGTCAACCTAACTCCACTGAGAGAAGTTGCCAACTCATTCAAGATGAAAAGCTTCCTTCTCTACAAGCTCAACTGAGAGATGTCCAAGAAGTTGTCCAAGAAGAAGTAGATGAAATTGTCATCCTCTCAGACCATGTTGATGAGCTGATGGAGTCTACCACCAAATCACTCCAAAATCTGACACTGAAGATAGAAGATTCACAACAAATGGTGTTAGATGTTGTGGAAGGCCAGAGTGTGCTAGGGTTAGAGGCCATGAAGAAGCTGGAGCAAAAGAAAGAAGAGGCCAGAACTCAGTTCTTGAAGGACTCTGTGGAGAGCGTATCCATCAACCTAAAGCCCTCTGTAGAGGCTTTCTCAGCTGACCTTATTGGGAAGGTTGAAGGGTTATGGAACCAAAAGATGATGGAGTTTGAGGCCAAGCACGAGGAATTGGGAGCAAAGCTGGGAGAAGTCCTGAAGAAGGCTGCAGAGGACTTCCCTACTCAAGACAAAACAAACGTGCTAATAGATGAGAAGTTGGCTCAATTTGTTCAATTCGGACAAACAGCTGGGGCAACTCTGGAGAGGCTGGAAGACGAGGTTGATCACTGCTCTACCCAGGTGTAGGCACTTAGTCATGATCAGATGAAGCTCAACAAATCTAATGCCGAGTTTATGATTAATGCCGAAAAGGGGGAAAAGAGAGTGAGAGCAAAGGATATGAAGCTGGACCCCAAGAACAAGATGCAAATAATCCTTGAGACCCCAGAGTTTGAAAGAGGCCAACAGATCAAGAGGACCTTTGAGAAGGTACATGTTGAAGCTCAAAAGATTGTTGAAGCCAAGAAGGGAAAGGAGGTTCCATCAGAAGACTTGTCAAAGTTCAAAAAAGCCCATCTGAAGGAAAAGTAAGAGAGAGCTGCCAAAAAGGGGGAATCAAAAAAAAGAAAGGCAACTGATGTCCTCTCAGCAGAGGTGGCTAAGAAGACCAGAACCTCAGGAAGGTTGGCTGCAAGGTCAACTGGTTCAACTGAGTCAGTTGAGGTACTTCCTATCTTAAACCCCGATCCTATCTCTTCTGAAACCCCCAAATCTGCCCCCACTAGAGTTACGAAGCTCACTGAGCTAATCAAGGCAGCTGGAGGTACGAATGAAAGAGCTCGAAAGCTAACTGCTCAATAGCAAGAGAGGAGAGATAAAGTGGTTGGGAAGATGGAGTCCATCGCAGAGCTGGCAGAAAGGAAGAAGAAGGAAAGACTAACCACCTTTGATAAGACTACTTCAAAGAAATACAGGAATAGTTATCAAAGGTGGGCTGAAAAGCTGAAGAAAGACAAGATAGCTCCTTCAAAGGCCAAGTTCCCTCACCATGATGCGTGGGTTCCCAAGAGACTGAATGATGCTTGAGAAACTGCAAAAAGGGAATTTGTGTACTCCTACTATGTCAGTGGAGAATTGGGGAAGGAGAATGCGCAGGATTTGTTCAACGATTGGCTGTTTGAAACCTACCCAAAACTCTACCCTGAGATCAATGAAGCCTGGAATGATAAATTCCCAGATCTTGCCTTGAAGGCTCCTGAGCAAATCATCTACTGGTCTCCTCAAGATACAACTGGAGCAGTTGATAGAGATCAGATCACAGAAGAATGGGTGTCCCTGTGTGAGCAGTTGGGTCTCAAAGGACATACAAAAGAAGTCATGGAGAGGAAGATTGAATTGAAGATCCGAGTCTTCAAACAATATGGACTTGAACCTCTGTTTGAATCCATCTGAGAAAGTTAGTGTTTGTACTGGGCATTTATTTATAAGTCCCAGTTGTTTTGATTTTAAACTTTTGACAGTAGGCTTCATGTAATTGTACTCATCTTAGTTTTCTTGAAATGAAACTCTACTGCTGTTTTGCCCAAGATAATATTTCATTATCATTTAGGCTTATGTACTTGAATGCTTTTACTTACAAAAATCCTTAAACTTTTATGTCATCTGAAGAACATCATCTGAAAGAAGATATGTAATAAGATAGGTTTCGACATAATCAAAAAGGGGGAAATTGTTGGGAAATTGTATAGACTTAAGTTTTGATTAAGATGCCAAAAGATTTCCTCTAAGTTATTTATAAGTAAAAATGTTCAGTAGAGTTAGAGTTTAGAATAACAGTTCAAATGTTAAGGAACTGGAGTGCAGTTATAAATTTCTAGAGTGTATTGAAGAATGAAGTCCGCTGAAGACAAGTGATCTGAGAAAGTAGTCTAAGTCTAGAATATTTTCTAAGTGCATTCTCACTAAGACTAAAACCATCAGGAGAGGACCAAGGTCCACTGATGCGAACTAACAATGCACATTCAATGCTAAACACATTAAAAGCTGTTAGTTAATCTTGTTGGAACAAGGCAAAATGAATTTCAGTGAATGTTGATAGGCGAACATAAGTCAATAAATGGCGAACAAGAATTAAAGCTACATCAAGGATTATGAAGAGCCAACCTCAAATCAAGGGTGATCAACAAAGAAAATCAAGTTGGGGTGCATCTACCAATTTGAGAGATGTATAAAGTGACGAACAACTCCCCGACGAACAACTAATGGGCGAACAGGTATTTAGACCCGAGACCAAGAATGAGCCAACTGTGAAGTCATCAATGACGAACAACTTGGTCAAATTATGATACAACAGCCATGGTGAACAAGTGAACAAAGCCATAAGGCGAACAACTTCCAAAGTACAACCTCAAGAGGCGAACAACTTTAAGTTGGAGAATCAACAAGATCATTCAAGCCGACCTAGGCGAACAACAATGAGTCCGAGATAAGACCAAAGAAGACTTTGTAGCTAAGATTCAGCTTTGATAAGATCAAAGAGACACATGTCAAGCATGCAGGCTAGGGAGACCAAGAGTCTTGGACACCTCATGCTTGTTAGTCTCTATAAATAGTTGTTCTCCAGCTGTGAAATACAAGTTCAAAAAAAAGTTAAAATACAAAAACACTCCCAAAAGCACATACTATAACACCTAAACGTGCACACATACTAAATTAATTCAATTTCGACTTTCGTACATCCAATTTCATAACCCGAACCCCGATTTACCATTTACGGTGGTAACCAATCACACGTATTGATTGGTGACGTAAAAACGGATTAAAACAGCCACTAATCCTTACGATTAGATTCGTTCACCAACAATTTTGGCGCTAGAAGGAGGGTTCGAACCTCCGGTTTAGTGTGATTACTCAAGAACTTCAAGTTGAAAACTTGAAGATTCATAGGAAATCTTAAGAAATATTTGAAGATACAAACAAAAGTGTTCTTGGTGTTCTTGGTGTTCTTCAATTTATAAATTAAGAAATAATTTAAATTGAAATGCCTCAATCTAAAGAGACCCAAGGATCACGTTTGTCAAAAAGAGCATCTCAGACCCGGGCCACGTCGGCCGACCACCAGGACCGTGACCCGAGACATGCGAACAGGTCGCAGCATACAACCATAACACATAACCTCCCCCCTGAGATGGAGGCTTTGGCGAACAACCCCAACGAGTTAGCCAAAACCATAGCTGCTCTCCAGGCCCTCCAGAGGCAACAAGAGCAGGTTAGGCCAACACAAGCAAGGCCAAGGGACAAGTCCCTAGAGGTTGTTAGACCCAGGACTACTAGGGGCGAACAACGAGAGGTTGATAGTGCCCAAGTCAGACGGAATAAGGGAAAGGCCAAGGTGATCGACCAGAGAGAAGTACAGGCTGAGTCTGGTCGCGGACGAACAACTATGTCTAGCCATGGAACAACGCGTTCCAGTGCTCAGGACAGGCTTAGCCAACCCCAACAGGAAGCTGCTCGCCGGGGAGCAGAAGATGGGCGAGCAACTTTTGAACAGCCTCGCCCATCAGTCCATGAAAGACTCTCCCAGTCAGCCTTTAGGCGCCTAGGGCCAAATGCGGCGAACAACATTAGGAGGCAAGCCCAGGAAGTGCCCACTCCAAGCGAGGGACTGCGACGAGCAGAAAGGTTAATGCCTTTACTCGCCGAATAGCCTCCAAGTCAGGGGGCACTTCTTGATGAATTGTCAAGCCTAAGGAAGGCTGTGGAGAACATGCAGGGGCAACTAGACCAACATAGGGGGATGGGAACGACTAGCATGCCATCCTCACCTTTGGCAGCTCACATTTTGAAGGCCCCGATACAGAAAAAGATTCAATTTCCGGCAAGCATTCAATATGAAGGCATCGCCGACCCCCGGGTCCACTTAACGAAGTATACGGACTACATGGTCTCCGTGGGGGCCAGCGATGCCACCCAATGCCGGAATTTTCCTTTAACATTGGGCGATCGGGTTCACAAGTGGTTTTCATCAATGCCCCCGGCATCAATCCACTCGTTCGTCCAGCTAAGTCAAGAATTTCTTTCTCACTTTTCAACGGCGGGGTCGTATCTTTCCCAAAAACACCGGCTGTTAGATTTGAGGCAAAATGATGATGAAACTGACCGGGCGTTTATGGAAAGATTCGATAAAGTTTTGCTAGAAGGAGAACCGGTGAGCGAAGATACAAAGATCGTCGCTGTGATGGCCGGATTGAAAAAAGGGTCGAAGTTATGGAAGGAGGTACGTCTAAAGTGCCCAAAGACTTATGCCGAGTTCAGAAACCAAGCTGGCATTTTCGTTTCCATGCACGAGGCCCTACAAACAAATTTAGGGGAGAATAAAGCTGATCCTAAGGAGAATAACAAAAAGCCCGTCGGGACAAGCTACAGGGTCCCAAAAAATATGAAAGCATTCACCGAAGGATCGGATTTGAAGGAAAAATTGAACCAAGTATTGACAGTATCAGTTGATACTGTGTATGAGAGCGTAAAGGAGAAAGAGTTGCTTTTCCCACCACGTAAAATCCGTCAGGATACTGGCAAACTCAACCCAAACAAGTATTGTGCCTACCATCAAAGTGTGGGGCATTTTACGAGTGAGTGTAGAGATTTGCTTAAGCAACTCTGGCGATTTTATGAGGAGGGAAAGCTCTCCAATTTCGTTAAAAGGCAACCTGGGAAGAGAACCCGGGAGAACAACTCAGAAGACGAAGAGGATGGTCAACCTCAGAGAAACAACAGACCCGGGCGACCAGTTCCCAGTATACCAGCTCAACCTTTAGAAGATCTTTTCATGATGGAACCCGCAGGTCCCGCGGGAGGGTGTTTTGATGGACAACCACCCGACTCTAATCGGAAGAGGAAAGCGGAGCTACGAGCGATTGGCCAAGTACAAGAAATGGGAGTTAAGCCGTCTATCATGCAAACGGCAGAATTAACTTTCACCGAAAAAGACCTTGAAGGCGTCTTAACTCCGCACAATGATTAACTCGTAATCTGCGCAAAGATTATGGGGACCAGAGTCCACAGACTGTTGGTGGACACCGGAGCCTACACCAACATCTTATTTAAGAAGACCCTCGATAATCTGGGAGATTATTCGGGTTATGTTCGGAATACAACACATAGAATCATAGGCTTCGGAAATGCTGTGACAACACCGTTGGGAATTGTAACATTAGCAGTACAACTTGTAACGGCTAATGAACCCGAAAGAAATATAACAAGAATGGTAGATTTCTTGGTTGTAGACCAGGAGTCGACCTATAACGGGTTTCTTGGCCGACCTTTTCTCAATGAATTTAAAGCTGCATGTTCCACTTACCACTATTGTTTGAAATTTCCAACAGCCAGTGGAGCAGGCACAATTAAAGGAGACCAACAGAGAGCACGAGAATGCATTCAACAACTACGAGCAAAATTTGTACAAATATCCATGATGGAAGCAACAAGTTATCCCGTCGACGAACCATCAATACTGAACAATATGATGGACATGGACGACCACAACGATACGGACGAACAACACTTGAACGAGCAAGTGTTGGACGAACAACTCGTTACCACCCGCGAGGAACCTCCATCTGACGAACAACAAAGGGGTGATGACGAACAACCCTCAGTGGGGGACTTGGAGGGCCAAGTACAAACGAACAACAATGGGACGGAGCCAACTGATGATCTAGAACCCCGCCTGGGGGCAGAGCCCATGAACATCAAAAATGATTCCAACCCTGAGGAACCCATGCTTGATCCCCGTTGGAAGGGACAAAAACGACGAGCGACTCCAGTCGAAGAGCTGGAGGCGTTCAAAGTTAATCCCGACAATGAAGATCTTGAATTATTCATAGGATCTGAGCTCCCAGAGCCTTACAGATCCCGAATGAAAGAGTTCCTCACCAAGAATCTAGATGTCTTTGCTTGGTCTCACATAGATATGGTGGGGATAGACCCGAAACATGCTTGCCACAAGCTGAACATAAATCAAGCAAGAAAGCCCGTCCATCAAAAACGAAGAAAGTACGGCCCGGACAAATATCAAGCGTTGAATAAAGAAGTTAAAAAGCTGTTAGACAACAATCTGATCCGTCAAGCACTTTGTCCACAATGGGTAGCAAACCCTGTGCTGGTGAGGAAATCAAACGGAACCTGGAGGCTATGCATAGACTTTACAGATCTGAATGCAGCATGCCCGAAGGACAACTTTCCTCTCCCGCACATCGATCAATTGGTGGACAGCACTGCGGGTCATGAAATGCTAACATTCATGGATGCTTTTACAGGGTATCATCAAATCCCAATGCATCCTGACGATCAAGAAAGCACAGCTTTTTACACTAACAAAAACTTGCTGTGCTGGAAGAGAATGCCCTTCGGCCTCATCAATGCCGGGGCAACTTATCAAAGGCTGGTGAACAAGATGTTTGACCAACAAATCGGAGACACGGTGGAAGTCTACGTAGACGATATCGTAGTCAAAAGTCCCAAGAAGGAAGACCATCTTCAACATCTGACTCAAGTGTTCGAAATTCTTCGACACTATAACATGAAGTTGAATCCAAAGAAGAGCAGCTTTGAAGTTCACTCAGGGAAATTCTTGGGCCATCTTGTTAGCCAGCGGGGAATTGAGGCCAACCCTTCAAAGGTTAAAGCCATCATGGATATGCAACCACCACGTTCGGTGAAAGAAGTGCAAAGACTCACCGGGTGCCTAGCAGCATTGAACCGGTTCATATCCAGGTCAGGGGACAAGTGCCGTCCATTTTTCGAGGCCGTCAAAAAAGGAAAGTTTGCATGGACTAACAACTGCCAAGCGGCCTTCGATCAACTTAAAGAATACCTGGGAGATGTCAAAATCCTATCAAAACCAATCCCAGGAGAAAAGCTCTTTCTATACTTAGCCGCATCAGAAGTTGCCATCAGCTCTGTTTTGGTGCGCGAAGACGGCAAATTTCACCAACCTATATATTACGTCAGCCAGGCTTTACACGAAGCAGAGATCAAATATGCTCCAACCGAAAAGCTGGCGTATGCTTTGGTTATGAGCGTGAGAAAGTTACGACCATACTTCTTTGACCATCAAGTCGAAGTTCTAACAACTTTCCCGCTCAGGCAAATTCTCCATCGCCCCGACACTGCAGGTCGTCTCTTAAGATGGTCACTGGAGATTAGCTAATTCGGGGTGACCTATGCTCCTCGAACAGCGATCAAAGGGCAAGCATTAGCCGACTTTATAGTCGAACTAACTTTCCCACCAGATCCGACGAGAGGACTTGATCATCCTTGGCATCTCTATATGGACGGATCATCAACCAATATAGCCTCGGGGGCAGGAGTAGTTTTAATCAGCCCAGATAGACAAGTATTCACCTCGGCAATCAGATTTGGTTTCATGGCAACCAACAACGAAGCTGAGTATGAAGCTCTTATTGCTGGTCTCCACCTATCTCTCGCAGTTGGTGTCAGACGCTTGCAAATATTTGGCGATTCACAATTGATCGTGAACCAAGTCCGAGGTGAATACGAGGCAAAAGATGATCACATGATCGAGTATCAACGGATTGTTGCTCACCTAATGTCCATGTTGCAGCAAGTTTTCATACAGCAAATTCCAAGGACGAGCAACACTCAAGCAGATGCGCTTGCTCGACTAGCAACAAGTGAAGGCCCCGTAGAGTTGGCAGATATTATAGTTACAAAGATGAAAGATCCATCAACAGTAAGCTATAATGTCAACCAACTCGACGATCAAACCAGTGAAGAAGACTGGAGAACAAGTATAGTCAAATACTTGAAAAGTGGGGAAAAACCAAACAATCCTTTTGAAGCTGCCAAGCTAGTAAAGCGAGCCGCCAGATATACTCTGGTGGGCGAGCAACTCTTCAAAAGGGGAATATCAGTCCCACTTCTCAAGTGTTTGCCTAGGGGGCAAGGGCAAGCAGTACTCGAAGAAATTCACGCCGGAGTATGTGGAAATCACACTGGGGGGCAAGCCTTGGCGTACAAAACCATCAGGCAAGGGTATTATTGGCCGACATTACGTCAGGATGCGATCAAGAAAGCAAAAACTTGCCATCAGTGTCAGATTTTTGCCCCGAATATCCATACCCCGGCCCAGGAGCTCGTGTCAGTTTACAGCCCATGGCCTTTTGCAAAATGGGGGATGGACATCATTGGTCCTTTCTCGGCTGGAGTAGGAAATGTTCGATTTGCCGTTGTGGCAGTCGATTATTACACTAAATGGGCAGAAGCAGAGGCCATGGTGAACATCACGCAACAGAAGATGATCAAATTTATTTGGAAGAATATTGTCTGTCGTTTCGGAGTTCCACAGGCAATTGTGACAGACAATGGTCCACAGTTTGATGGACAAGAGTTGAGAGAATTCTGTGTGAAGTGGGGGATCAGAAAGCATTACTCCACACCTTATCATCCTCAGTCAAACGGACAAGTTGAAGCTGTGAACAAGATAATCAAGCATACATTAAAAGTAAGACTGGCGGAGAGCAAAAGTGGTTGGTCTATCGAACTCCCGGAAGTCTTGTGGGCATACAGAGTTTCTCCCAGGTCTAGCACCGGAGAAACACCCTTTGCTATGGCTTTCGGAACAGAAGCAGTAATACCTATTGAGTTAAGGACCAGTACGATTAGGACGACCAACTTTGATGAACAAGCAAATAATTCTGCTCTAAGTGCTGAAATGGATTTGCTCGAAGAAAAAAGACTCAATGCTGAGTTAAAAAATGCAACATACAAGCAAAGAGCGGAGCGTTATTATAATTCCCGTGTAAAAGTCCGGGAATTCAGAGTTGGAGATTTGGTTCTAAGAAAACTGCTCGCCCAATCTTCAGGAGTACTGGGACCAGCTTGGGAGGGCCCATATCGTATAACGGAAAAAATCGTAAATGGTGTATACGATCTCGAAGATATGGAAGGCAAGCCGGCCTCATACTCCTGGAATGCCGTACATCTCAAGAAGTACTATCAATAAATGGGCGAACAATTATCTTGGGGGCAAGTATGGCGAATGAAGTGAATCAAGCAAATGGAATGGATCAAGGATCAAAAACTTGCATAATTTTTTGAAAATTTGGTTAAGTATAGATTAAAAATTTGCTCGCCACATTTGTATAGTCTGGTGCTGCGTCTTTTATTTTTCAATAAAGTTGCTCGGCAAAAATCTATAAGCGAGCAAGTTTTTAGTTTATGTTCAAAGTTGTTCGTCATATTGTATATGTTAGTGATGAACAGTCTTATAACACTTGTAATTTGTTCAAAATGTAAATACAGTAGTTGTTCGTCAGCAAAAGAAAAGTCCAAAGCTCGAGGTACCAGTCCATTCAAGGACCAAAGCCATTCAAAGGTTGTTCGTCTTTTAAGATGAGCAGAACCTAAGGCTAAACCCTATTCCATCAAAGGCAAAGTTCAAAAAGCGAACAAAGCCCAATACAATATGTTATAGTTGCAAAAGCATTTCATGAAAATGTAAAGGCAATTAACATATAAGAAGATGAGCGAACAAAAGAAAGACATTCATTGAATTAAAGGCTTTAAGCCCAAAAGATAGTACAAGCTGAAAATAGCCATTACAAGTACTACAAAAAAGGAACGAACAACTATTACAAAAGAAAAAGAAAAAACCTAAGTCCTAAGAGCTATTGTTGCTCGGCAGGGGGAGGATCTTGAGCCTGCTCGGCGGGAGGTTCGACAATCATATCTCGAGCCAAGTCTTTGGCAGCCTTATCCTCAGTCTCTTTAGCACTCTGCTCGACAGCGGCGGCCACCTCTTCCTATTGTTCGCCTTCATCAACTGGAGGAGGAGGATGAGTGATGGATATACTGGGGTCAAGTTTGTCAAGCTTAACCCCTAGTACGGCCAGATCCGCCAATTGAATTTCGATGTTGTTCGGCGGTGGATAATGCTCCATGAATTCATTCAGATCCTTGCTCATTTCTTCAACCAAATCCTTGAAGTCATAGGCATCGGCCGTGCGGATGCTGTCCGCATAGGCGCAGATATATCCAAGGTTGGAAATGGGAGCAGTTCGAGCCTGAACTTCCTCTTCAAGTTGCTCGCGTGTGAAGAGGTTGGCTGCCGCCTCCCGAAGACGAGCAATTTCTGCTTTCAGTTCGGCGTTTTCTTGTTCAGCTGCGGACAACTTTTTCTCCCCCTCGCCGAGCAAGGCCTCCTTATCCTTAAGCAGAGCCTCATTGTCCTTCAGCTCTTTGGACAGGCTTTGAATTTCTTCAAGGCGTTTATGCTCAGCATCAATGTAAACATTGATCTGGTTGTTGAGACGAGCAATCTTAGCTTCATATTGGCCGACCAGGCCATCCTTCTCTTCAGTAAGTTGCCGAGCAGTGCTGGCATAGTGACGAGCAGATTCTTCTTGCTCGGCAACTTGGGCAATTGCCCTTTGGGCAGTGACGAGGCCGTTGGCGACGAGCATCATTAAGAGGTGAAGATTGTCCGCCAACCCCTGTTGAAAAACGGCCTTATCTAGAGGACGCGTCCAAGCTCGGGCGACCAACTCCATCGCCCTGCGAACATGCTCGCCAGGAATCTCCCTTATGTTAACGGGAGTCTTCGAGCAAGTGTACTGGTGTACAACACTTGCTCGACCGGGATGATCGTCAGCACGATATCTGCGAACAAGAAAGAAAAAGACACTTAGAAAAATAAAAAAAAATGATGATGATGAATCTTGCTCGACAAAGGCAAGGGTAAACTTACTCTTTAAATTTCCGATCATCCCAACCCAGATGGGTGAGGTCCTCGGGGCCGCGACCAGAGGTGGAATCCTTGCTCGCTTTGCCTGATTTTTCTACAGGCTCAGTAGAGCGGCGAACAGCATCCCCCTCAGGACGAGAATGACTGTGGCCCACTTTCTCCTTCCCCTTGCCACCAATGGGGATGTCTTGGGCCAGCGGAGTCCCATCCGCCTTCTTTAAGCGCTTCCCCACACGAGGGGGAGAAATTGGAGAAGATGGCTGAGCAGGAGCAGGAGGAGCAGCTGATCGCGGAACTTTGGCTCCCTCAGCCTTATTCGTCATCCCCAGGATCTTAGTAGGCGGATCACCTCTCCTCTTCCGCCCTTTCGGAGGTGCCATCTCAAAAACCCTCTGTTCTAAGAGAGCAAAACTTGGAGGAATGGCAACAGTGACTTGCTCGGTTTAAAAAAAAAAAAATTAGACGAGCAAGATTGGGGATGTCAAATGATGAGCAAAGTTCTCATTAAGGAGTTCGAAATTTCCATACCTGGGGGCACCTCAGCTTGAGCTTCCAGGTGATGGGGGTATGTGAGCAGGCGAGCAGCTCTCAGGCACTTTCTATCGCGCAAGTACTCGATAGTCCTCTCCGCTTTGTTGCGAAGGCCGACCAAGCAAGAGGTGAATAGAAACTCTGAGCCGACCTCTTCTTCCTCCGAGTTCCACTTGGGCAAACGAGGGCCTGCGAACAAACAAGAAAAGTTAAATTAGAACAGTACAACTCGTGGACGAACAAGAAATTAATCTTACGTTTAAATTTCCCGTAAGAGGCTGGGGAATTTATTCGTCCATCACCACCATATGGGCCAGAAGATGCTCGCCAATCACCCCCAATGAAAAAGAAGTGCTGCTTCCAATCGCGGATTTTGTTCGGCACTCCCTCTACCATCTTCAGTCCTGTCCTGGCCTTGAGATAAAAATATCCTTCCTCTCCAGGGGGACATCTCGTGATCGTCATGAGGTAGTTGATCTCATCTGCAGTTATGCGATCAACGTATCCCTCTAGAGCGAACAGACACATCGTCCCCAATAAGTTCATCCATCAGATTGGGGTGATTTGGGTGATGGCAAGGTTGGTCGCCTCCAGGAAGCGAGCAACAATGGGTGGAAGGGGCAATTTCAATCCAGCAATCAGAGTATGAATGTTGATCGCTGTGCATCCAGGAGGTGGGCGATCGACTCTCTCTTTTCTCTTGGGAGCCCACATATGAATATCAAAGGGAATCTTGTAGGTCTCCCGGATCGAATCCAATTCATACTCGCGAACAACGCTTTTAATCTTGCTCGCCTGGTACTCAGTCTTCACCAGATCCAATACTTCTCTCTGTGGGCGAGCAAAGTTGTTCGCATACTCCTCAGCATATGCTCGCCATTCGAAAGGCCGAGCAACTCCGACTGGGATCTCGTTTTCCAACATCTTTGGAGATGGAAAGTCTATCCCTTCTAAAAATTCGCGAGTCAACTCGTCGAATTGGGGATCCTCCGATTCAGCGCTAGACGAGGAGCCCTCGTCAGAGTCCCTGTTCGCAGCAACCACCACTTCCCTCCCAGATGAGCGAGCACCAGAATCCTCCAAAGAACGTACAATCGAGTCCACGTGAGGATCCGACGCCGAGGAAATAACGAAGGGAGGTTGATCGACAGGGGCCGCGGTTGGGAAGAGTGGGTCGAGTGTTTCTTCGAATTTGTTACTCAAATGCGAAGACATGGAAGGAGAAGGGAGAAGAAGAACCAGACGGCGGCGTTTCGTCGGGGAAGACGGCGGAGCAAAGCCACACACGGCGGCGATGGAGATTTTTGAAGAAAAACAAAAGAGATGAAATGAAGAAAAAGAAAAGAAAAGTAACTACCTTGTCTTAAATTTTGAAGTCAGATGCTGAAGGACGGACGCCGGAAAGCTTGAAATCGCCGGAGAAGGAAGAATTGCCGGAGTACTGTAGCAAGAGATGAAAAAGTGGGAAAAATTTGTTTCCCCCTTCTATTTATACCCCAAGCAAAAAACGGGGCACAAAGCGTAATTTCCAATAAAATACGGGCCAAATTGAAAGAAAACGGGGTAATTTCCGAGCAAGTATAAGAATCGAAGGGCCTACATGCAAATATAGGGGCGCGTGGCCTCGGGATTGCTCGCGCGTGGGCGGCGCACAACCATGCCGCCCACGTCATCTTCGTACAACCCCCAGACCTTGGGGAGACGAAACGACATACCATATGTTGCTCGCCCAAGCCAATGATGTTCGCCCCAACCCTCATCATTTTGATATCCTAACTATAGTTGCTCGCCACAAAGTTGCTCGTCTGGGGCAACATATAGCCAGGATAGGGGGCAATTGTTGATAGGCGAACATAAGTCAATAAATGGCGAACAAGGATTAAAGCTACATCAAGGATTATGAAGAGCCAACCTCAAATCAAGGGTGATCAACAAAGAAAATCAAGTTGGGGTGCATCTACCAATTTGAGAGGTGTATAAAGTGACGAACAACTCCCCGACGAACAACTAATGGGCGAACAGGTATTTAGACCCGAGACCAAGAATGAGACAACTATGAAGTCATCAATGGCGAACA
Source organism: Ballota nigra (assembly GCA_947034835.1). Taxonomy (NCBI): domain Eukaryota; kingdom Viridiplantae; phylum Streptophyta; class Magnoliopsida; order Lamiales; family Lamiaceae; genus Ballota; species Ballota nigra. The sequence continues at coordinate 33,144,429 of OX344721.1, forward strand.
ACTTGGTCAAATTATGATACAACAGCCATGGTGAACAAGTGAACAAAGCCATAAGGCGAACAACTTCCAAAGTACAACCTCAAGAGGCGAACAACTTTAAGTTGGAGAATCAACAAGATCAATCAAGCCAACCTAGGCGAACAACAATGAGTCCGAGATAAGACCAAAGAAGACTTTGTAGCTAAGATTCAGCTTTGATAAGATCAAAGAGACACATGTCAAGCATGCAGGCTAGGGAGACCAAGAGTCTTGGACACCTCATGCTTGTTAGTCTCTATAAATAGTTGTTCTCCAGCTGTGAAATACAAGTTCAAAAAAAAGTTAAAATACAAAAACACTCCCAAAAGCACATACTATAACACCTAAACGTGCACACATACGAAATTAATTCAATTTCGACTTTCGTACATCCAATTTCATAACCCGAACCCCGATTTACCATTTACGGTGGTAACCAATCACACGTATTGATTGGTGACGTAAAAACGGATTAAAACAACCACTAATCCTTACGATTAGATTCGTTCACCAACAGTGAAGCTTATAATAAATGAAGGAATAAGAAGGTTCTCTCAGAGGAGTTCTACCTTAAAGCAAGACAGGATTCTGAGCAAGCAGACTGAACGGCCCAATAAGAAGATGACACGTAGGTGTACTCTACTGACAGCCGACCTGTCCCAGACTGACAAGTACCAAAAGTCTTTCCCTAGCATTCTACAGAAAGTTGGTGAACAGGCATGGTCTTTCAGCCGTTTCTTGACAAGACTTAAAGCTTCAAATAGAGCCGTTTGAACCAATCAGATACAAGAAGACTTACTTGAGAAGATTCAAATCCAATGGGAAGATTTTCAAGGAAGCCTATAAATACAGAAGGACGTGCTCATTTCTATGCACGGGAAACTCACAAGATCAAAGCTATCTCTACATTCATAACTATCTAGAAGCACTCGAAATTACCTTTGTTTCCCAAGTGTTTCACATCTGTAGAGAGCGTAACAAACCTTCTGTAACCAAGCTTAAAAGCTATATCCAAACCTTAGAAAGAGATAATCCATCCTAAGCCTTGAGCTAAACTGTAAGGATTATCTCACAACAGTTGAAACCAAAACCCTACTCAAAACCCTATTCAGTTGTAAGGTTGAGAGTTAGTGTTAAGTGGTGTTAGTAAGCTGATTGTTTGTATCAGTCTGAAAGCTGGTTTGTTTTGGGAACTAGGACCTGGAATTATCCTAGTGATCAATCATCCTAAGAGAGGATTAATTGATCAGTGCACCTTGGCACTATAACACAAGGAATTCCAAGTGAAAGGAATTCTCCTGTTTAATCAGGACAGTGGACATAAGAGATTCATATCTGAACCACTTTATATCTTGTGTACTTACATTCTGCTATTTCCTAAGTGTGTGTTATCCACTCAAAAGTTTATCAAAGTAAAACGAGTTTTCTTAAGGGCTCACTAATCCGCATCTGAAAGCTAATTAGATAGTAGTTCAACTGAAAGTCTTGAGCTTTCACTGGAGGTATTATCTCAGTAAGATTTCACAAGTAATTCTCAGCAGACTTCAAGTCCACTGACGAGTTACTGTCTTAAGTAATCTGATAAGTTTTAAGAAGTTTGAATTTGTAACATCAGGTGTATTCCCCCCTCCCATACACCTGTTTACTCGTTTCGGAACCAACAATTGGCATATTACTTTGACACAAAATCAACAATAAATTGAATTGACAATGAATATATTAGTCAAATATACCATACAATATTATTAAATAAATGAGTATGTATAGAGTGAAATTGGTACGTACATAAATCATTGAAGGACATTAGTTATTTTTAATAAAAAAGTATTAGTTGTTTGCACCAAATGATATGAGTTGTTTATGATGAAGAATATTAGTATAAAACCATAAAATGCATATCTATAGTATATAAATTGAGTTTTTAAAATTATTGTACGAATTTTTACCATGTGACATTATGTTGTGTAATATTTATTAAATAATTTATAGATTTAAATATTTGAAAAAATAAAGTTTTAAAGTATAACTTAAACTATATTATTTTATGTTGGACAAATTTATTTTTGTATACCTAATGCATTATGATTGCATAATTAAATTTTACGAAATTTTATATTTTTAATCACATCAAATTAAACACCATCAATGAATAATAGTCATATTATATGAATTAATGGAATTTATAAAAAATTAATATTTATTTCTCAGTTAATTGGTAATCTGTAAAAAGTCCATATTATTTTTATCAAAGTGTTATGTGAAATTTATCAATAATTTTTATTTTTTAAGTAAATTAAATTTTGGTTTAATTAAAGTATTTTTATTTATGCAATTTAATCAAAATATAAATTATTGCTTAGATAATTGTTTTAGATAACAAAAAGTCAAACAAAAATGTGTAAAACAAAAAATGTAAATCATTGGGAAACACTTATGGTATACATGTGAAGTGGATGAGAAGGTACATTCCTAAAAAAAACTCAAGACACCACATTACATTAACTTTCACTTATTTATATTTCCTAGTTATGAAGCATACGCATATTATAAGACTAATTCACAACAGCAGCAAGTTGACATTGATTCTCCCAAAAAGATTAGCCACAATCATATACATATCCTCCAAACCAACACCCATGCACAACGAATTTGACGGAGCTCTCACCGGAATAATTGCTTCCACGTTGTCTAAGGCGTTCACTTTAGGCACATCTCTGCATATATTTCTCCATAAATATTACATTCAAAACCAGAAAGAATTTGTTGTAGCTCTGAATTCAATCAAATTGGAAGATAATTGTCTCAAAAATTTCAACTGAAAATCGAATTCATGATCGGTTGCCGATAACTTCGGCGTTGATTTCTTAAAATATTTTCTAGTACGATATGGACTCCAAAGATTTCTCCTACTTATTAATGAAGATAACACATAATTTTCTAATTTCTTCATGGATATTTTATATTTCAACAACAAAAATTAACATCTACATATTTTACATAGCAACAATTAAAAAATTAATAGCATATGAATATTACTTACGAAAAAAAAATCGACACACATTAACGATTTGCAAATGCTAGTTGAGAATAATGAGAGAGTGTAGAGTATGTATAAATAGGATTCAGACATTAATGGTTCCTAAATTGTAGCTAATGATAGACAATTATTTATCATAATTATTAGACAACATAATGAATCGAAATGATGATCAACGGTTTGGAAAAGTTCCTGCCCAAATTATTTATGGAAATGTTGCTTGTATTATATATTTATAGATAGATAGATTTCATATTATGCATAAATATTTTGTTTCCTTTGGTTGAATTTTATTCAGATATATAATATATTATAGAGAAATAACAACGTATTAATAACAACTCTACATTTTATAAATAAATAATTTCTAAAAAAAATTAAAGAAAAAATCTCCATCCGTTGATTTCCAAATTATACCGATAAACCGGGGCCTTGAGACTAATTTCGATATGGTGGTGCTCCGGGTTGAGATCGCCATATCGAGGATTTATCCATATCTACGCAAGAAAAAAATTATGATTCAATTAGATTAAAAAATTAATCTCTTACCTGGCGGCATGCTGTGTTTCGCTGCGGTTCAAGGGAAGAGATCTATGAGGAGGCGACGATTCGCGAATAACCCGAGAGAAGAGGGACATCGACATAAGAGAAGAAGAGAGGAGAAAAAATCAGTATTATACCTATAAAGAAAAATCAAGGAGCGGTGGTCCTATGTCGTAGACAACAAATGAGAAAATGAAGAGAAGAGAAGATGATTAGGGTTGTAAATCAGAATGCAAACTAAAGTGAGATTTAACATTTATAGAATATATAAAATCAAATGTATGGTTGAGATTAAAAGTATAAAATATATGGTGTAGATTAAGTCTTAATTTAATTTAAAATATGACTAAAATAACTTTTAGAGAAAATGCAGGATTTTTGAAATAAAATATTTTGAGAGTGTCACATCACCTTAAGAGAAATGTAATGCTGACGCATCATATTAGAGAAGTTTGGAAATATAGTATAATAAGATAAATATAAAGAGAATAAATATGCTTATATGAATAATCAACTAAGCAAGTGATCTCCATAAAGAAACCAGCCACCGTATCAAAACCAAAATAAAATAAAAAAATTAAGTGAATATGGTGTATATATATAAACACACACACACACACACACACACACACATATATGATCACACATGTTCAGTGGTGGGTACAAACTTATATATCCACCATGAATATAATAATGATACTTAAGCATACCTAATTAATTAATTAAAATAATAATGAACTCTCTGTTTATGTGTCATTATCACATTCGTAATGTATATATAAGTTTGTGCCAACCAGATCATTTCCATATACTCCATCTGTTTAAAAATAAGTGTTTTGTTCTAAATATTTTAAGTCAAAATTAAGAATTATAAAATTTTGACATATATATCCTCATATATATCTCTAAAAGATTTTATAATATTCTAATAATCTCTGAAACATCTATTATATTTTAATAATCCCTAAAAGATATGTTATAATTTAAATTTAACTTTGGCGTAAATTAGGAAAAATGTGCAAAAATAGCTAAAACGATATTTTATTTTGAAACAAAATTTAACATCTAAAACGTCACTTATTTTAAAACGAAGGAAGTTTATATATATATATATATATATATATATATATATATATAATTTTAAAAATAAAAGTAAATATTATATTTTATATGGTGAAAAATCTAAAATTTAAACTAATTCCCTACTATTAAGCGCACAATTGTGGAATTGGGAGACTAACAGACTCCTGGCAAGTTGGAAACTAAAGAATAAAGAAAATAAATTCAGTTAATTGGAAAAAATATGTAATCATAAAAAATATATTAATTGAAATAACATATATGTTTTCACACTAATTAAAAAAGAATTGCAATTGCCAATTGATTGTATTCAAATGCAAACATATACCACTTCTCAATATTCCTTTCTTTGAAAATTTAAGACCAGATATAACATTCAACTTCCACGCCTCATTTTCACCGTTAAACAACAAAAACATGTTATATCATTTCCATGACTCTTTTCAATCCACTAATCTTGGGTATCTCTCATCCTTGAGCCCACTTCTATGATGTCATTGCTAACATAATTATATTTATTCAAACAACCTAATTATAGGACATATATTTTTAACATAATTAAGTAAAAAATAAAGCAACTAATTATAAATTTATTAAAATTATAAAATATGTTAACATAATTATATATAAAATAATTTTTTTATGCAATTACTCTTTAATTTAAATAAAGCTACATATTTGGGAATTTAATTATTACAATTATAAAAAATAGGTAATAATCTTTAATAATGAGTAGTACTAAGAACTTAAAAATTATTAAATTATATTTAAAATAGTTATGGAACATATTAACACATAATTAATTTTTAAAATCAGTTTAGAACACCCACGAATATGAAATTATGTCTCTACTGTTTTTTAGTGATTAAATCAACTAATTTCCTTAAAACTCCAAATAATATATTATCCTAGCTAGAATACAAAATTTATATATATATATATATATATATATATATATATATATATATATTTATTTAGTGGTGTATTCGCAATGACCAAGTCATTATCTATAAATATTAAGTCAAATAATTTCTTTTATACATTAAATATATTATTAGAATATTGTGGACTACTTAATACGTTAATATGTTTTTTTTTAAAGAAAATGCATTAATAATCAAGAAACATGACATAAATCTGTCATTACAACGTCAACAATGCTCTAAGAAGCAACACCATAATAAAAGAGTCTACAAAAGTGAGACCATCATTAGCTAATATATGGGCAACAATATTACTCGTTCGTCTCGTCCACACAAACATGATCCTCTCAAACATCTCCGCCAATCTCCTAATATGTTAATATATATTTTTAAAATACAAATAATTTTAAGGAATCTCGACACAGATTTTGATTAAAAAATGAAATAAAAATATTATGAATATATATTCTAACTTATTAAAATAATGTAGAAAATGAGATAAATGAGTTTTAAAAATTAAACCACAATCTACGCCATATTATACAGTAAACATCCCATGATTTATGAACTTGCAATCAAATTAAAGTTGAATAATATATTTAATCAAACAACCTAATTATAGGACATAAACAAACTAAATCTCCTAATAAAATATTATCCTAAATAGAAAATTTAAATATATATATATATATATATATATTTAGTCGTGGATATACAATGACCAAGTCATCACATATGAATATTATCTCTTAAATTAAGAAAATAAAATCTACCAATTCCCCTATAATTTGTGCAAAGCACTACTTATAAAACAACTACCTACACCAACATAACACATTATTTAAGTTCATGACACCAACACAACACACATTGACACTTTTTTTTTTTCTTTTTTGATAAACCTTATGTTGAAATCTAACTACGATGGGCTTAAATAAGTTCCCATTTTCTAAAGAAAATATTTTGCAGCTAATTCTATGTCAAAATGTGACAATATCACATTTAGTTATAAAAAAAATTGATAATAAATAATTTGATTATTTCCTATGGTTTGAAATTAATATAATAAAGTTGTCAAAAATTTGTCACTACACAATTTTTTTAATAAATTGGAACTACGTGTACTATATTTTGAAAATAGAAATATTGAATATAAAAATATTATATGAATATCTAATTTTTTAAATAAAAGTATATTGCAAATACATTTACTCTTTTTACTTGACAAATTAGTTTTCATAATCTCGGGATATTATTTAAGACTTGGAAAAGTAAGACGTTTCCCAAATTATCTCCTATAACCTTGTGATTTGATTAAAAATAACACAATAGTCATTAATAGAATTAATTTCTAATGTTAACATACTAAAGTTGACCAAAATTTATAAATTTACTTTTATAGCTCCAATAATCTCATTTTATATCTCTTAAAATCATGATTTACGGCCTCATACTCTCTCCATAAGATAGTATGTATATTCATACATAAATACAATACAAAATGCATGCATTGAATATGGAAAATACTAAATAAATATATAAAAAAAGTAAATAAAACATTAGTTCAAAATAATTATAAAAAAAAGAAGAATATAACAACAATCTATAACGATAATTATATATAAAAAAGAGAAAATGAAAGAATGATACAAAAACAAGAAATTTGGTGGAATCCTACAATATGATATTTAACATCGAGATGAATATACATATTAATTTTTCAAACTCTTATAAATTTCTTCAAAACAATACTAATAACTAAATAACTCAAACTAATACAATACGTTATTGAAAAAATTACATTAAAAAATCATATATTTCGTCGTAGACAACAAAATATATGAATCAAAGTTGAAAACAGGAAGATATAGAATTAAATGGAAGATAAGTCTCGGATAAACTTCTTGAAAAATCTTCCAATATTTGAAACATAACTTCGAATTTTTGCTTAATGTCTTCAAAATCAGCGACGAATATCTTCATATCTGTTGGGATATATTTTAGTTTTGATGATTTTCCAAAACAACATGTAATAGGTTTGAAAGCAGTCAGGACTGTATCTTTTGTTTCAGGTCAGGCTAGGTTATTTCTCAGTAGAATAGGTTGTCAGCTGAGAAACTCTCTTGAGGGAACACTCAGTTGAGGGGGAACTCAGCGAGAGGGAACTCAGCAACACAACCTGAGGATATCAAGATGACACTAAGAAGATCTAATTGAAACCATGCCAGAGATCTGAACCTGAAGAGAAGCCTGAAGGATGTCCCACTGAGTGTAAACTTGGCTTCTCTAAGCTGAGTCAGGTGGACCACTCAGTGAAGAGCATGATCAAGAGGATCAGTGCTGCACCAAGTAGGCCCTGAAGGAGTCAGGCTACTGTGGTCAGGGAAGTTTGTCATTCAGCCTTATGACAAACTTCTTGAAGAGATCTTCAAGCAGTCTCTGGAGGACAACTACACTGAAGATCATCAAGTCAGTGAAGGAGAAAGCTACCTAAAGTCAGTGGGTCTGGGTCAACCCACTGAGTCAAAGATCCGTTGGATCTTGCCCACGTGGACTAATCAGCACAAGGCAGCAACTCTGACACTAACAAGGCCGCATTCCAAGAAAAGTGGTTGAAACCATTAATTGTATGGATTCAAATGTAATTTCATCCAACGGTTACATTTGAATCCACACTATAAATACAAGCTCATAGATGCGTTTTTTGTGTGTGTAGTAAGAAAAAACAACACCTACGAGCTGTGAAGGTGTGAGTGTTTAGTGCATTATATTGGGAGTTATAAGGAGGCGCGATTCACATCTTGTACACTGAACTTTAGAGTTCATAGATATACACAAAGGAGTGTTCAGCTTGTAACTCATAGCTTAGAGAGGTTTTCCTAATCCTAGCTTTAGGCTAACTCATTGTAAAGAAAAATGTTGGGTGCGGAGTACAACATCTCCCAGCCGAGTCGGGCGCGATAAAGGCCCGGTGCGCCAAGTCCGGCAGAGGATATTCGACCTGTGGCGCTGCAGCTAGATAGGGTTAAAGGAAATAAAACAGCACCTCACTACAAGTCCGGGCTTTTAGTCTAGTGGCAAGCGCTTGATCCTACATAAAACCTCACCTAGTTAGAGAAACTAAACCGAAACCAAAACCCTCTTGTTAGGTTTGTTGGGAGTAAGTTGTCAGTGAGTTTGTAAGGAGGGGCAGCCCAGGGAGTGGCGTGAGTCCAGTGTTTTGTGTACCTTGGCACATTAAAAACAAGAATCTCAGTTAGTGGATTTCCTGTTAAATCAGGCCGTGGATGTAAGAGCTTGAGTCTCTGACCCACGTTAAACTGAGCGTACTTATCTTTAAAAGTATTTACTAAAGTGTTGTGAAAATCTGCTCACTGAGAGCATTGTTAAAAAGGAAACTTTGGTTAAATATTCAGGTCAGGGAGAATCCTCTCACTGGCCAGTTCAGGCAACGCACTTGAGAGTTCAGTATCTCGAGTCACTGCTTTGCTTAGAGCATGAGCCTCCAAGCCTTCACACTGACTTGGTAGCTCAGCCTCTAAGTAGAGCAGTGACTTGAAGTGTAACCTCTCGAGTCACTGTGTTGCTAAGAGCATGAGTCTTCAAGTCCTCTCACTGACTTGGTAACTCAGCCTCTTAGCAATGTTGTGACTTGAGAACTCTCTGAGCTAAAAGTTTAAAAAAATTATTTTGCTCCTGAATTCCAATTTTGGTATTCGAAAACGGGACCATCAATTGGTATCAGAGCGGGTTGTTCACATGACCACTGATCCAGTTTTGTTAAGAAAAATGGTCTACCGAACAGATCTTAAATGTTATAAACTATGGGAATTCCTGCATATTTCAAACTGTTGGTCCCGAAACGAGTAAACAGGTGTATGGGGGGGGGGGAATACACCTGTGGTTACAAATTAAAACTTCTTTAAAACTTATCAGGTTACTTAAGACAGTAGCTCGTCAGTGGACTTTAGGTCTGCTGAGAGTTACTCTGTGAAAGCTTACTGAGATAATACCTCCACTGAAAGCACAAGACTTTCAGTTGAACTACTATCTAATTAGCTTTCAGATGCGGATTAGCGAGCCCTTTTAGAAAACTCGTTTTACTTTGATAAACTTGAGGTTAACACACACTTATGAAATAGCAGAATGTAAGTACACAAGATGTAAAGTGGTTCAGAGATAAATCTCCTACGTCCACTGGCCTGATCAAACAGGAGAATTCCTTTCACTTGGAATTCCTTGTGTTATAGTGCCAAGGTGCACTGATCAACTTTTCCTCTCTTAGGATGATTGATCACTAGAAAATTCCAGGTCCTAGTTCCCAAAACAAACCAGCTTTCAGACTGATACAACAATCAGCTTACTAACACCACTTAACACTAGCTCTCAACCTAAACACTGAGTAGGGTTTTGAGTAGGGTTTTGGTTCCAACTGTTTTGAGATAATCCTTACAAGTTTAGCTCAAGGCTTAGGATTGGATTATCTCTTTCTAAGGTTTGGATATAGCTTTAAGCTTGGTTACAGAAGGTTTGTTAGTTTCTCTACAATTGTGAAACACTTGGGAAACAATGATAATTTCGAGTGTTTCTAGATAGTTATGAATGTAGAGATAGCTTTGATCTTGTGAGTTTCCCGTGCTTGGGAATGTGCACGTCCTTCTGTATTTATAGGCTTCCTTGAAAATCTTCCCGTTGGATTTGAATCTTCTCAAGTAAGTCTTCTTGTATTTGATTGGTTCAAACGACTCTATTTGAAGCTTTAAGTCTTGTCAAGAAACGGCTGCAAAACCATGCTTGTTCACCAACTTTCTGTAGATTGCTAGGTGAAAGACTTTTGGTACTTGTCAGGCTGGGACAGGTCGGCTGTCAGTAAGGTACACTGACGTGTCATCTTCTCATTGGACCTTAAGTCTGCATGCCCAGATTCTTGTCTTGCTTTAAGGTGGAACTCCTCTGATGAGAACCTTCTTATTCCTTCATTTATAGTAAGCTTCACTGAAATTCATTTTGCCTTGTTCCAACCAGATTTAACTAACAGCTTTAAATATGTTTAGCATTAAATGTACTTTGTTAGTTCCCATCAGTGGACCTTCGTCCTCTACTGATAGTTTTAGTCTTAGTGAGAATGTACTTAGAAAACATTCAAGACTTAGACTTCTTTCTCAGATCACTTAGTCTTCAGCGGACTTCATCTTCAGCAGACTTCATACTAAAATACACTCTAGTTATTACTAACTGCACTTCAGTTCTTAACACTTAGAACTGTTTAATTTAAACTCTAACTCTACTGAATAATTTACTTACAACACAACTTAGGAGGGATATGTTGGCATCTAATCAAAACAAGTCTTATACATTTTCCCAACAATTTCCCCCTTTTTGATTATGCCGGAACCTATCTTATTACATATCTTCTTCCAGATGAGGTTCTTCAGATGACATTCAAAGTTCACAGTTTTTTGTAAGTAAAAACATTCAAGTACATAAGCCTAAATGATAATGAGATATTATCTTGGGCAAAACATCAGCAGAGTTCCTTTCATTGAAAAATATGAAGTACAAATTACATGAAGTCAACTCTAAAAAAGTTTCAAACTTAAAAACATCTGGGACTTATAAACAGATGCCCAGCAAAAGATACAACTTTCTCAGATGGACTCAAACAAAGGTTCAAGTCCATATTGTTTGAAGACTCTGATCTTCAGCTCATTCTTCCTTTCTATCATCTCCTTGGATGTCCTCTGAGACCAAGGTGTTCACATAAGGATGTCCACTCTTCAGTGATCCTTTCTCTATCAACAGCTCCTGTTGCATCTTGAGGAGGCCAGTATGTGATTGGCTCAGGGGCCTTCAGAGCATGATCTGGGAAGGCATCATTCCAAGCATCACAGATCTCGGGATAGAGTTTGGGATAGGCATCAAACAACCATGAGTTGAAGACTTCTTGTGCATTGTCCCTTCCTAACTCTCCACTGACATAGAAGGAATATACAAAGTCCCTTTTTGCAGTCTCCCAAGCATCATTGAGCTTCTTAGGAACCCAGGCATCGTGGTGAGGGAATCTGTTCTGAGATGGTGTGATCTTGTCTTTCTTCAGTTTGGCAGCCCACTTAAGATAACCACTTCTGAACTTTTTAGAAGTAGTTTTGTCAAAAGTGGCTAACCTCTCCTGCTTCTTCCTCTCAGCCAGTTCTGCAATGGTTTCCATCTTCCCAACCACCTTATCTCTCCTCTCCTGCTGTTGGGCTGTTAGCTTCCTTGCTCTCTCGTTCATTCCACCAGCCTCTTTGATTAGCTCAGTGAGCTCCGTAACTCGGGTGGGTGCAGACTTGGGAATTTCAGAAGATAAAGGATCAGGGTTAAGAATGGGAAGTACCTCAACTTCATCAGTAGAGGTTGTGGACTTCGCTGCCAACCTCCCTGAGGTTCTTGTCTTTTTAGCAACCTCTGCTGAGAGTACATCAGTTGCCTTTCTCTTGGCAGGTTCCCCCTTCTTTGCAGCTCTCTCTTCCTTCTCCTTTAGATGAGCTTCCTTGAACTTTGAGAGGTCCACTGATGCGGTCTCCTTTCCCTTCTTTTCCTCAGCCAGCTTCTGGGCCTCAGCATCAACTTTCTTTATGGTGCTTTTGATTTGTTGACCTTTCTCGAACTCCGGGGTTTCAAAGATGATTTGCATTTTGTTCCTTGGATCAGCCTTCAGCTCTTTAGAAGATATCAATCTTTCCCCCTTTCCGGCATTAATCATGCACTCAGCCACAGTGATGCTTAACTTCATCTGATCGTGAGCGATGGCCTTAAGTTCAGTCGAGCAGTGGTCAACTTCATCTTCCATTCTTTCCAGTGCAGCTCCAGCAGTTTGACCAAATTGCACAAATTGGGCCAGTTTCTCATTGATTAGCACATTGGTCTTTTCCTGAGTTGGGAAGTCCTCAGCAGCCTTCTTGAGAACTTCACCAAGCTTGACTCCGAGTTCTTCGTGCTTTGCCTCGAACTCCTTCATCTTCTGGTTCCACAACCCTTCAACCTTCCCAACAAGGTCAGCTGAGAAAGCTTCAATAGAAGACTTTAGGTTGATGGACACGTTCTCCACTGAGTCCTTCAGGAATTGAGTTCTGGCTTCTTCCTCCTTCTTCTCCAGATCTTTCAGAGCCTCAATGACTAGCACACTTTGTCCCTCAACTACATCAATTACCATCTGCTGTGAGTCTTCAACTTTCAGTGTGAGATTTTGAAGTGATGTAGTTGTGGACTCCATGAGTTCGTCAATGTGGTCTGAGAGGATGATCATTTCGTCTACCTCCTCTTGGACAACTTCTTGGACATCTTTCAGCTGAGTTTCAAGAGCAGGGATTCTTTCTTCTTGAAGTTTAAGCACTTCATCCTTCAGGGGAGTTAGGTTGACCTGGACTGGGGGGATCTCATCAGTTTGGGTACCTGCATTTAAGACAGTGTTAGATCTAGCTCCCTCAATCTCACAACCTAGATCTCCTGAAGTCTCTAACTCCATTGGAACTCCCTCCTCCTCACTCAACTTACTTCTTTCATCACTCTTATTTTCAACTAAGGTTTTTTCAGCCAATTCATCCTTTGCAGGAATGATTGCTTTTATTTGGCCACTCACAACTCCTGTGATTTCAACATCTTTTTCAGCACCCTCAACTTTTTCTTTCTCTTTTTCAACTCCTTCTATTCCAGTCACCTCAGTTGACTCTGAAGCCACCACTGAGGGCTGTTGTGGGAGAATCTCAGTAGACACCTCTACTGGAATCTCCTGTGGCAAATTTTGAGCCTCAGTATCCCTTGCCTTGGATACATCCTTGGCTACCTCACCATCACCTTGCCTTGGTGAGGTCCCTCCTCCTTGTACATTTTCCTCCATCTCTTTCTCCTTCACCTCCTCTGCTTCAGCTATCACATCAGCTGACTTCTCTTGCTCACCACCATCAGCTGCCTTCTTAGCCTCAGCTATATTCTCCATCACCAGACTCTCAAAAATTTTCTCATCACAGAGAAGTCTGGATTTGGTCATCCCTGCAAACTGCAACACCTCTACCTCCTCCTTCTTCCAATCGTCAGCATTGCTGCCTCTGACTGCCAATAGAATTTCTCCTAGCCTCCTATCTTTGAGCTGGACAAGGAGTCTCAGCCTCAAGAATAAAGCCTTGAGAGTGGGGAAGTTGTCAAGTTCAGGGTACTTAGACTCCAAAGAGTAAGCAACCTCATCCTTAAGGGTGTCTAAGAATGAGTACTCTTCTTCATCGTCTGAAGGAAGGGAAGGGGTAGGGGATCTGATATCAGTGGGTTCTTCTGGAATAGATTCCAGGTGAGTTGAGGTTTGGGTTTCAGGAGGGTTAGGTTCAGAAGAGGTTTGAGTTTGAGTTTCAGATGAGGTTGGGTTTTGGTCAGTGGGGGTTGATGGGGTGGTTTCAGTTGGGGTGGAGATGGGTTCAGTGGGGGTTTGAGTTTGAGATCCACTGGCTGGCTTTTGAGAGCCATCAGTGGGGGTTTGAGTGTGAGTTATTTTGGAGATGCGTTTGGTTTTGGCTGCAGGGGTGCGAGGTTTGGTCTTGGGTTTAATAGGAGTAGGAGCAGGAACATCTGAGTCAGACTCAGTTGAGATAGTGTTGGGGGAAGAGGTAGGGTTACCTGATGAAGACTCATCAGTAGAGTCTGTGACTCTGACTTTCTTCGAAGCAGCCTCCTTCTCTGCTTCAGAAGACCTCTTCTTCTCCTTCCTTGAGGCCTTCTCTGCCATAGCCTCCTTATGTTGAGCTATTTTGTCACTCAACTTTACCAGTCTCCTTTTCAGCTTTGTTTTCTTCCCCTCAGCTGGGGTATCTTCCTCCTCCTCTACTGCCTCTGGGCTTTCCACAGCAGGCTTAATCATCCTAGCCTCCAGAGTCTTTCCAGACTTGAATAAAATCTTTAGATTGCTCCATTTCCTGTCAGGGATCCAATCTACGCCCAAATCTACATTCTCTATCAAGTAAGAGATTTTTGTTGCATAGTTTAGCTTACTTGATAGTTGGGGAGTTTTGTCGGGTTGAAACTTTGAATGCTCCTTATTCAAGGCCCTCAGAAAGAACTGCTGCCAGTTGTATGACCTTTCCTTGCTCTCAACAATCGTCTTCATCAGCCTGAGCTTTGGCTTGCTCACTTGCTCAGTACTCCCTTGGTTTCCCAAAATACACTTACTCACAATTTCACAGAGAACATTGTAAACTGGCAGGAGTTCACTTCTGTTCATTGTTGGAGTGTATGGTACCTTCCTCTGCATTATGGTTTTGACCCATTCTTCCTCTTCATCCATGATGCAGGAATCTGGATTCGGACCTTCAGAGGGAAGATCAAATAATTCCTTCAAAACATCTCCACTAATGCGTATATCCTTCTTAATTTTCTGGTGTTCAATGACCTCCATGTCATCCCTCATCACCTTCTTCTTCCTTTGCAAGATCAGATGAGACCTGATCTTTGTATCTGAGTTGGAGACATTGTTGTAGAAATCAAGAACCTGTCTGTCAAAACAGTTCTCTGGACGAACAGATAGAAATTTCTCTAACCCAGCACTTTTGAGCATATCTAGGGCTTCTTTGATGTGAGCATACTCTGGTCTGGACTCAATTTCTGGGTTATCAAAAACCACAATGGGTTCATACCAGAAGTTATCTTTATGGGTAAGGAAACTGAGATTTAGTTTTGCCATTTGAACAAGAGGGTTTGAGAGAACAAATTACAGAGTAAGATAGTAAGTGTTTGCTTGGAAGTGTATTCGAAAAGGTTCACAATCGATCGTTTGGAGTTTTTTATATGAGTGAGGAACGGTGAGATTTGAACAAGGAAATCAACGTCTGAGATTGATTGATTTTGAGATCGTGGATAGTTGCAGGGTTTAGTGGGGGGGGTTTTAAGAAATCTTGACGGTTAGAAAAGAACCGCCTAATTGAATGGTATGGATTGAAAAGGTTGGTAACCGGAAGGTCACATCATCCGGCTTTTAGGGCGCGTGAGATAGGTAATTGAAAAAACATGTCTGACTTGTACCACGCGCATTAAATGCTTGCCATACCAAAATCTCTTCGGAACAGTGGAAAGAGATTTAATTTTCCAGAAAGCACTCATTAGTAAATATATTGAAACCAATTAAAATATATATAACACTAAGAGGCTTTATCTTTGAAAATAACATAAGTATAGACTTGACCTCTACTGAGGTTCGACCTCGTCTGATATTTAGACCTCTTCTGAGATGGGGAGCTTCTTCTGAGAGAAGATCCTCTTCTGAGTATGAACCTCTACTGAGTTGAAGGTAACTCTACTGAGATTCAATCCTTTCTTTACTCTCCTGGATCTAGGAGTCCAAGCTCCACTGACAACTCTTGAAACCTTGCTTCAGCCAAAGGTTTAGTGAAGATATCTGCCTTCTGCTTGTCAGTGTGGATTTTGAGCATCTTGATGTCCTTCTTCTCCACATGATCTCTGATGAAGTGATGCCTTATATCCACATGTTTGCATCTTGTGTGGAGAACTGGATTTTCTGAAATAGCAATTGCACTATTGTTGTCACAGAAAATAGGGACTTCATTGGCAAAGATGTTGTAATCTCTCAGTTGTTGTCTTAGCCAAAGAATTTGAGCACAACAACTTCCAGCTGCCATATACTCAGCTTCAGTAGTGCTTGTGGCTACTGAATTTTGTTTCTTGGAAAACCAAGAAATCAGTTTACTTCCCAAGAATTGACAAGTGCCTGAGGTTGATTTTCTATCAATTCTGCATCTTCCATAGTCAGCATCTGAGTATCCTGTAAGTTCTAGATTGTCATCTGAGGGATACCACAATCCCATATTTACAGTACCCTTAAGATATTTGAGAATCCTCTTGGCAGCTTCCAGGTGACTTTTCTTGGGATTTGCTTGATATCTAGCATAAATGCCAACTGCAAATGTGATATCAGGCCGGCTTGCTGTGAGATACAGTAGAGATCCAATAATGGCTCTGTAGGAAGTCTGGTCTACTGACTCTCCATCCTCATCTGGTTCCATCTTGGTGTTGGTGTTGAGTGGAACTCTTGCAACCTTGCTGGTCTGGCATCCAAACTTGTTGATCAGCTCCCTTGTGTATTTGGCTTGGTTGATGAAGATTCCTTCAGTGGACTGCTTGACTTGAAGTCCTAGGAAGAAATTCATTTCTCCCATCATAGACATCTCAAACTTTCCCTTCATCAGTTGAGAAAACTTCTCACAGAGGACTTGGTTAGGGCAACCAAAGATGATATCATCCACATAAATTTGAACCAGCAATGTGTCCTCTCCTTTTGTGATTCTGAAAAGTGTTCTATCAACTCTCCCTTTGATAAAACCATGATCCAAAAGGAATTGAGACAAAGTATCATACCAAGCTCTTGGAGCCTGTTTCAGTCCATATAGAGCTTTCCTCAGTCTATATACTTTGTGACTTTCTTCAAAACCTGGGGGTTGCTCCACATAGACTTCTTCATTGAGTACTCCATTCAAGAAGGCACTTTTAACATCCATCTGGTACACCTTGAATTTCTTGTGAGCAGCATAGGCAAGAAATAACCTTATTGCCTCCAATCTGGCTACTGGAGCAAATGTTTCATCATAGTCAAATCCTTCAACTTGTGAATAGCCCTTTGCAACTAGCCTGGCCTTGTTTCTGACTATGATATCATTCTCATCCTTCTTGTTTTTGAATACCCACTTGGTTCCTATCACATTGCAGTGATATGGTCTGTCCACCAACTCCCATACTTGATTCCTTGTGAACTGGTTGAGTTCTTCTTGCATGGCAATGATCCAGTTGGAATCTTGAAGTGCTTCTGCTATGGAACTTGGTTCCTGGTTTGATAAGAAACAACAAAACAAAGCACTTTCACCATGAAAACTTCTAGTTTTGAGTCCTGAGGAAGGATCACCTAGGATTTGCTCAACAGGGTGATCTGAGAGCCAAGTCCTCCTAGGCTGATGCCCTTCAGTTGAGTTTAACTCTTATGAAGTTGAGTCACTAGATATTGGAATGAAATCGAATTCAGGAAATAAGACAGAGGGTTGAAGTCCTGAGTCATCATTCAAAGTATTTTCATTCTCAATGGTAATTTCATTGGTTCCCCCTTGAATGATGGGTTCAGTGAATGTCTCAGCTGTGACCACATCTTCATTGACATTGGTTACCTCTTGAACTGGGATGGTGTTCATCAGTTCAGTTACATCTTCAGGAGAGCTCTCAGGTGAGCTTTGAGGAGTGGTCTGATTTTGAGTGTCCTCTTTGAATTGTTGATCATTGAGGTTGTCCCAGGTTGGGATGAATGTATCAACAGAATTCTCAGGATATCCTTTTGATTTGATACTCAGTCTAGTTAGCCTTTTGCTTATCACATCCTCAGTCTCCTTACTTCTGGACTCAAAAGTAGATTCATCAAATACCACATGAGGTGTTTCTTCCACAACAAGAGTTCTACAGTTGTAAACTCTGAAAGCTCTACTGATTTGGGAATATCCTAAGAAAATTCCTTCATCAGCTTTGCTATCAAAAGCTTTCAGTTGAGTTTTCCCATTGTTGTGAATGAAACACTTGCAACCAAAAATATGAAAGTAAGATACCTGTGGCTTTCTGCCATTCCATAACTCATATGGAGTTTTTCCTTGATGTTTGGTTACCATGGATCTGTTTTGAGTGTGGCAGGCAGTATTAATAGCTTCAGCCCAGAATCTTTTAGGAACCTGAGCTTCAACTAACATTGTCCTTGCTGCCTCCTTGAGAGTCCTATTTCTTCTTTCAGCTACTCCATTTTATTGTGGAGTTCTTGCAGCTGATGTCTCATGAAAAATACCTAAATCTTTGCAATAATCAGATATAATAGAATTTATGAATTCAGTGCCCTTATCTGATCTTATCTTTACAATGTTCAGGCTCTTTTCATTGCTAACTTTCTTCAGGAGCTCTGGCAGTCTCAGTTGAGTCTCCTTCTTGCTTGCAAGGAATATCACCCATGTGTACCTGGAGAAGTCATCTACAACAACAAGTGTATATTTTCTCCCATTGATACTTACAGGGGTTACTGGACCAAAAAGATCCATATGTAACAGTTGAAGTACTCTGTCAGTAGAGGTTGCTACTTTGCTTTTGAAAGATGCCTTTACTTGCTTCCCCTCCTGACAGGCTTTACAGATATGTTCTTTATTGTATACTTCATTTGGCATTCCTTCTACCAGTCCATATCTTGCTATCCTGTTCATCATCTTGAAGTTCAGATGACTTAGCCTTTTGTGCCACAACCAATTAGTGTCAGTTGAGCTCTTGGCAATAAGACATGCATTTGGTGTGCAAGACTTCCAATCTGCAAGATAGATATTTCCCTTTCTTGACCCAGTTAGTAATACCTGTTGTGAAGATATATTCTTAACAAAACACAGGTTACATGAAAATTCAACACTGTATCCCTTATCACAGAATTGACTTATGGACAGAAGATTATGCTTAAGTCCACTGACAAAGGATACATTGCTTACTCTTACTGAGCCAATTATTAAAGTACCATAACCTCTAGTGGCTCCTTGAGAGTTGTCACCAAAGGTGACTTGTGGACCTTTCTTCTCAACAAATTCTGTCAGGAGATCTTTGTTGCCAGTCATGTGCCTAGAACATCCACTGTCCAAGTACCAGACTGATGATTTAAGAGCTTCTCCTTTGTTGAGGTCCACTGAGCCCTGCAATCACAGATCAAGCTTTAGGTACCCATTTGGTGTTGGGTCCTACAAGGTTAGCTGTACCTTTCGGAATCCAAATTTGCCTCACAGTTCTAATTATTTTAGATTGGCTAATTTGTCTTCCATAAACATTTACATAGATTGTTATCTCCCTGGGTGCCTTGGGAGTAAACTTTCTATGGGTGTCAGCCTTTGAAGGAACAGGAACCTTCTTCACATTCTTTCTCTTTGGCTTGGGTGCACCTGGTCTTGGTTTTTGTTGATAAAGGTATGAAGGACCTTTTCCTTTAGGCACAAAAGGACTAGGTCTTCCATATGAGTCATTCCTTGAGGACTGCTCATGCCTGGGTGTTCTCAGCTGAGGTTGCTTCATCTGTGAAGACCTCGGCTGATAGTACCTCTGCTGAGATCTATTTTGATAAGTCACCTGAGCCTTTCCATTTGGTTTTGGCTTAGATTGACTTTTCTTTTGTGTGATCTCAGCTGGTCTTTTTCCTTTATCTACAGTCTGTGGTTGAAATGTCACAGACTTAACAAAAACTCTCTTTGTGCCACTTGAAGAAGTAACACTCAGAGGACCTTCTGAAGGTTTTGGAATAAAGCCTATCCCACACTTGTTATTTGGATTGGTTTGAAAATTTTGGATCTCCTCTATGGCAAGAGAGGGTTTGTTTAGAGCATCAATCCTTTTTAACAAGGTCTCTTCAGATTTTTGTAAGACATCAATTTTCAGGAGAGAATCCTTTATTTGGCTTACCAATTTTAAATTCTCTTCAGTTAACTTTGTCTTAGATTCATTGAGATCTTTTATCAGTTGATCTCTACCATTTCCTTGACTCCTGAGGGTTTCCACCTCTTTTATCAGTTCAATGGTAGATTTGGCTGAGTTCAGATCTTCTTGATTCCCAGACTCGATTAACTTGGAGTTTTCACTCAAGAGTTGTTTGTTCTCATCTTGAAGACAGAAACTTGCTTCTTGCAACCTTGAGAAATCAATCATCAATTGTTCCAAAGCGGACTGAAGATTGAGTTCCTCAGTTGACTCTGAGCTTAGCTCAGGTGTGTGTTCTAGAGAAATGGATGGTTTAGATTGTACCTCTGGTTCTTCTCTTGCCATGAGGCACATGTCATCTTCACTGCTGTCAGAGAACAGTTCATCAGGTGACTCCAGGTTTTCATCAACATCCCCAGCCATCATGGCTTTCCTTTCTCCATATCTTCTGTCTCTTTTGGCTTGCCTTTCTCTTCTTTCTTTTGTGCTCAGTTGAGGACAGTCATATTGAAAGTGCCCAATCTTTTTGCACTGAAAACACCTGTTGGCATCATCATTCTTTTCCTCAGTGGACTCTCTGGTCTTTGATGATGATCCTTCAGCCTTGGTGTAATTCTTGTATTCCTTCTTCTTTTCTAGCTCAGATGAGCTTTTCTCTCCTTCTCTGGTAGTCTTTTGTGGATAACTTCTACCTTCCCTGTTATCCCTGTAAAATTTCTTATATTTGCCAAAGCGGCTGTTAAGTTGTTCAAACCTTCTAGCCATGAGGCTGAGTTCCTCCTGCATCTCAGCCTTGCTTTGAGACTTGCTTGCCTTTGTACTCTTCTGAGGCTTTGGGGATTTTGGCTCAGACTCCTTAGCTTTGAAGGCAACTCCCTTCTCAGCTGAGGTCTCATCAGGAGCCCTTTTCCTATTCAGATCAAACTCATAAGCCTTAAGTTCAGAGAATACCTGTTGCATAGACATGCTGGATAGATCCTTGGTATTCTGCATCATCACAGAGTACACATCCCATCTTGAGGTTAGACCTCTCAGGATCTTTAAGGCAACTTCTCTTTTGGTGTAGACCTTTCCCAGAGAATTTATCTCATTCATGATGTCAGTGAACCTCCCATCAAGCTGGTCTATGGTCTCAGTGGGCTCCATGGTGAACTGCTCATACTTTTGAACAACTACTGAAAGCTTGTTCTCTTTTATTTTGTCAGTTCCTTCACACATGAGAGCAAGAGTGTCCCATAGTTCCTTTGTTGTCTTGCAGTGGATCACTCTTCCCATTACAGAATCTGGAATAGTGGTGTAGAGAATGTTCATGGCAATGAAGTTGAGGTTGTTTCTCCTCCTCTCATCTGCAGTGAAATTATCTTCATCTTTGGGCCATTCTTCTCTAGGATCTGCAATAGTTTCAGCTGTAGTTCTAGGGTTAGATGTCATAAACACAAATGGACCTTTAGTAATAACCCTTAACATTTCATCATGCACACAGGCAAGATGAGCTCTCATTCTGATTTTCCAGAAATCATAGTTTTCCACTGAGAATTGTGGAAGCTTGTGATGAGACATATAGTTCAAGGGATTAACTCCCATGTTGTTCTCTGCTGGTGGTGCAACCCTAGCTGTGTTGTCAGCCATAGAATAAAAACAAGTTTATCAAAAGATCAATTCAGGTGACCTTAAAAAAAATACCTTTAAGCACAAGGTATACTTAGAACAATGGTCTTTTGAACCACTGCTCTGATACCAATTGTTGGTCCCGAAACGAGTAAACAGGTGTATGGGGGGGGGAAATACACCTGTGGTTACAAATTAAAACTTCTTTAAAACTTATCAGGTTACTTAAGACAGTAGCTCGTCAGTGGACTTTAGGTCTGCTGAGAGTTACTCTGTGAAAGCTTACTGAGATAATACCTCCACTGAAAGCACAAGACTTTCAGTTGAACTACTATCTAATTAGCTTTCAGATGCGGATTAGTGAGCCCTTTTAGAAAACTCATTTTACTTTGATAAACTTGAGGTTAACACACACTTATGAAATAGCAGAATGTAAGTACACAAGATGTAAACTGGTTCAGAGATAAATCTCCTACGTCCACTGGCCTGATCAAACAGGAGAATTCCTTTCACTTGGAATTCCTTGTGTTATAGTGCCAAGGTGCACTGATCAACTTTTCCTCTCTTTGGATGATTGATCACTAGGAAATTCCAGGTCCTAGTTCCCAAAACAAACCAGCTTTCAGACTGATACAACAATCAGCTTACTAACACCACTTAACACTAGCTCTCAACCTAAACACTGAGTAGGGTTTTGAGTAGGGTTTTGGTTCCAACTGTTTTGAGATAATCCTTACAAGTTTAGCTCAAGGCTTAGGATTGGATTATCTCTTTCTAAGGTTTGGATATAGCTTTAAGCTTGGTTACAGAAGGTTTGTTAGTTTCTCTACAATTGTGAAACACTTGGGAAACAATGATAATTTCGAGTGTTTCTAGATAGTTATGAATGTAGAGATAGCTTTGATCTTGTGAGTTTCCCGTGCTTGGAAATGTGCACGTCCTTCTGTATTTATAGGCTTCCTTGAAAATCTTCCCGTTGGATTTGAATCTTCTCAAGTAAGTCTTCTTGTATCTGATTGGTTCAAACGGCTCTATTTGAAGCTTTAAGTCTTGTCAAGAAACGGCTGCAAAACCATGCTTGTTCACCAACTTTCTGTAGATTGCTAGGTGAAAGACTTTTGGTACTTGTCAGGCTGGGACAGGTCGGCTGTCAGTAAGGTACACTGACGTGTCATCTTCTCATTGGACCTTAAGTCTGCATGCCCAGATTCTTGTCTTGCTTTAAGGTGGAACTCCTCTGATGAGAACCTTCTTATTCCTTCATTTATAGTAAGCTTCACTGAAATTCATTTTGCCTTGTTCCAACCAGATTTAACTAACAACTTTAAATATGTTTAGCATTAAATGTACTTTGTTAGTTCCCATCAGTGGACCTTCGTCCTCTACTGATAGTTTTAGTCTTAGTGAGAATGTACTTAGAAAACATTCAAGACTTAGACTTCTTTCTCAGATCACTTAGTCTTCAGCGGACTTCACTTCAGCGGACTTCATCTTCAGCAGACTTCATACTAAAATACACTCTAGTTATTACTAACTGCACTTCAGTTCTTAACACTTAGAACTGTTTAATTTAAACTCTAACTCTACTGAATAATTTACTTACAACACAACTTAGGAGGGATATGTTGGCATCTAATCAAAACAAGTCTTATACATTTTCCCAACACAAACTATTACCTGTGTTCTGACATTATTCTTGAAATAGAAAATCATCTGGTTAGAAGTTTTGGAATCATCAAAAAGGGGGAAATTATTGGGATATATTTTAGTTTTGATGATTTTCCAAAATAACATGTAATAGGTTTGAAAGCAGTCAGGACTGTATCTTTTATTTCAGGTCAGGCTAGGTTATTTCTCAGTAGAATAGGTTGTCAGCTGAGAAACTCTCTTGAGGGAACACTCAGTTGAGGGGGAACTCAGCGAGGGGGAACTCAGCAACACAACCTGAGGATATCAAGATGACACTAAGAAGATCTAACTGAAACCATGCCAGAGATCTGAACCTGAAGAGAAGCCTGAAGGATGTCCCACTGAGTGTAAACTTGGCTTCTCTAAGCTGAGTCAGGTGGACCACTCAGTGAAGAGCATGATCAAGAGGATCAGTGCTGCACCAAGTAGGCCCTGAAGGAGTCAGGCTACTGTGGTTAGGGAAGTTTGTCATTCAACCTTATGACAAACTTCTTGGAGAGATCTTCAAGCAGTCTCTGGAGGACAACTACACTGAAGACGATCAGTCCACTGAAGATCATCAAGTCAGTGAAGGAGAAAGCTACCTAAAGTCAGTGGGTCTGGGTCAACCCACTGAGTCAAAGATCCGTTGGATCCTGCCCACGTGGACCAGTCAGCACAAGGCAGCAACTCTGACACTGACAATGCCGCATTCCAAGAAAAGTGGTTGAAACCATTAATTGTATGGATTCAAATGTAATTTCATCCAACGGTTACATTTGAATCCACACTATAAATACAAGCTCATAGCTGCGTTTTGTGTGTTTGAAGTATGAAAAAACAACACCTACGAGCTGTGAAGGTGTGAGTGTTTAGTGCATTATATTGGGAGTTATAAGGAGGCACGATTCACATCTTGTACACTGAATTTTAGAGTTCATAGATATACACAAAGGAGTGTTCAACTTGTAACTCATAGCTTAGAGAGGTTTTCCTAATCCTAGCTTTAGGCTAACTCATTATAAAGGAAAACCTCACCTAGTTGGAGAAACCAAATCGAAACCAAAAACCCTCTTGTTAGGTTTGTTGGGAGTAAGTTGTCAGTGAGTTTGTAAGGAGGGGCAGCCCAGGGAGTGGCGTGAGTCCAGTGTTTTGTGCACCTTGGCACGTTAAAAAAAAGAATCCCAGTTAGTGGATTTCCTGTTAAATCTGGCCGTAGATGTAAGAGCTTGAGTCTCTGAACCGCGTTAAACTGAGCATACTTATCTTTAAAAGTATTTACTAAAGTATTGTGAAAATCTGCTCACTGAGAGCAATGTTAAAAAGGAAACTTTGGTTAAATATTCAGGTCAGGGAGAATCCTCTCACTGACCAGTTCAGGCATCGCACTCGAGAGTTCAGTATCTCGAGTCACTGCTTTGCTTAGAGCATGAGCCTCCAAGCCTTCTCACTGACTTGGTAGCTCAGCCTCTAAGTAGAGCAGTGACTTGAAGTGTAACCTCTCGAGTCACTGTGTTGCTAAGAGCATGAGTCTTCAAGTCCTCTCACTGACTTGGTAACTCAGCCTCTTAGCAATGCAGTGACTTGAGAACTCTTCACTCTTGCTGAACTCTCTGACCTAAAAGTTTAAAAAAAAAATATTTTGCTCCTGAATTCCCATTTTGGTATTCGAAAACAGGACCATCAATATCTGTGAAATAATTATAACTAAATTTAAGTAGTATACAAAACTTACATATTGACAATGAAGAACTCCTATTACATAGTATCAAGAACTAATATATCTATGATGAACAATGCCTATTACAAATAGGCTAGAAATTTACATAATATCCAAAAAAATCAATCGATTACAAATAAGATACAAAACCTGCAGAATGACTTGAAGAGAATGATTATGGAGAGTATAAATAGGCATACCAATGTAACTACTCCTAAGGCATTAAAAGTAGTGACCACACAACACATTGGACGATGATGATGAAAGAATGAAAATCTGATCGATGGCCCTAAAAATTTCCCGCTCAAACTATATATGGTAAAACAAGGTGTATTATATATTTATAGATGATTATAGATGATGTCTTGAGCAAATGGAGAATTCATCAACTGATTATCTTTACTATATCTCATTTCCATGGTTGTTGTTCACATATGTATCACAAAAACCATCAAATGTGTAACCATTCACAAAAGATGGTGAATGGATTGAAGAGTAAATAGGAATATCCAATACAAAATTGAAAAATATTTACATGTTTATTATGACATGTTAATATGTATAAGAAACACGCTAGAAATTAAAAAAAAAAAAACTACAAAATTCAGAAGATTACAAAGAGATCAAAATGACAAAAGAAAAAGTAGAAAAAAAAATTCAAAGCTACACAATACTTCAAATTAAATGAGGATAGCAACATATATATAGGTACAACAAATGTAACAGTCCCTAAACTTAAGCAATTTAGAAGCTAAATAAACGTCATGACTAATTAACACGATCATGATCGAACAATGAAAATATGATCAACGACTCTTAAACTTTTCCTCCAAAACTATATATGGCAAAATAGGATGTATTATATATTTATGATTTATAAGTTGGTATTGCTTCTATATTCAGTCGTGAATACGATGGACCACCAATTTCCGAGAACTACTTGAAAATATTTTATTGTTGAGGATGTTGGGAAAATAGGGGTGCCCGGAATCTATTCGGGATGAAATTTAAATACGAATTTAAATTTAATTATTACTAGCATGAATTAATCCTAATTAATTAAAATAATAATTCTAACAACAAATTTATCATCATGCATGTTGAATTAATTCACATAAAATCTATGGCGGAATAAACAAGAATTTATGTGACTTACGTACCTCTTGTAGAATTGGCCTTTGAATAAACGGGACAATCACGATCACGCTTTATCAACCCAAAAACCTTCTCAAGTATTTCCCTTTCGCCTTACTTGATCACCGGTGGGAGATGCTTTCAAGTAATTTAAATAACTAAGGAAAAAGAAAAATATATATGCTCTTGATTTTTCCAACACATGGAATTATGTACTTGGGGATGAAATAATCATCCCCTATTTATAATATGAGGGGGCCGAAATTTTGAGTGAAATATGGGCTTGGAAAAATATTTTCTTAGACTCTAAGAAATCTTAATTATATCTCATATATTATTTTCTCCATAATAAAATATTCCACAAAAATCTCACCCTTCATATTAACTCACTATTTTCGAAAATTTCAAGTAGAGATCCCAAGATTTGGATCTTCTTGAATATATGAGATAATCTTGTATATCCATTTAAATACTATAAATCAATTCTTATACTAAAGTCTCAGAGTAGTCAACTGTGAAAATTAATTTGGGACAATGTAATATATTATATTAAATCTAAATGATTACATAAAAAATTAAATTATTGTATACCAAATAATGGTCAAATCATATCTACACAAATATTGATAATTTTATTAAGGTTTCTTCAGCGAAATATCTATATTTAGAGACTTTTTATTTAGATGAAATTACTCTTATAATTGATGATTATTTATTATAATATTTTTCACTCCGTATTGAGTAAGTTTTTATAGAAAAATACTCATTAAGAACTGTTTGTCAATATTTAAGTTATTATTTAGTAATTAAATTTTCTATTATCTTTTCTACAAAATAGTAATTTAGGAAAAAGGCTTAATGTGAGCACTTTTAAGGGTAGACTTACCTTTTTTCATGGCAATGATATCTTTACGTTTGAAAACATTTTAGTGTTGGAATATCTTAATTATTATAGATAGTTGTATAAAATTCAAAGTTATGAGATTTTTTAATAAAATATTTTTTCTTAATATCATTCTAATACAGTGCATCCAATATAATGAAGCTATAGAAAAAATTCATACAAGAACAGTTTGTCATATTATAAGTTATTATTTGGTAATTAAATTTTGTGCTAGCCTTTTGACAAACAATGATTAGGAAAATGGTGTAATATGAGCACTTTTAAGGGCATACTCCCCTTGCTTTCACTGTAGTGGTAGCTTAGTGTTAAAATAGTATAGATAATTGCATTAAATTGTTATGTCCTAAGAAATTTTAATAATTATTTTTTATTAATGTCTTATTAATACAATGTATCAAATATAATGAAGTTAGGTGGAAAAGAATTATAGAAGAGAACTCTTTTAAAAGATATACCCAATCTTATTATTACATAGTGATCTATAACCCAAATGACATGTGAAACTTAAGATCATGATTTTCCACTTATATTTATTCTCACGAAAATCTAATGTTTTACAACTAGGTTTATAATTTATATATTTCATGTGTGGTTCTTATTTTTAACACATGAGGTTTTTTATATAATGCATATAAAATAAAAGATTTAAAATTTATTCTAATGCTTGAGGCTGCACATAGATCTACTAATAAAAATATTAAGTTAGATTCTTGATATTTTTATTATATGAGTTTTTCTTAAAGTAGGATTTTGAATGTCTTTAGGGAAAAAATATTACCTCTTTGTGAATATTTGTACCAATTAGCAAATAAAGAAATCTAGCATATATAATATTCTCATTCAGAAATTATACTTTGTATTTTTTACACCAAAATGTATAAGGTAATATTTATGAGGCTTCTCCATATATAAGGAAGAAAAATATATTTATGTAGATACTCTTCATTCAAATAAAATTAGACTTATAATAGTGCTTATTTTTTCTAATATTTTCCATTTTTGTATTAAATAATATTTTACATGAAAGACTCGTGTAAGAATATTCATGAACTGTCATAGTTTAAGTTGTTGTTTTGTAATTAAAATTTCCTTTTAACAAAAAAATGGTTTAAAATAAGTTGTAATGTGTGTATTGTTAAAGACAAATTCCCCTTACTTTCATTGTAGTGGTACATTTTTTATTTGACAGGGAATAGAGTTATGGCAGAGATCTCTTTTGAAAGATATATTCATTCTTATGGGTATGTGATGGTCTACAAATGAAATGTCATGTGAAATTATATATCATGAATTTCAACCTATATTTAATATCATAGAAAACTAATATATTACAATTAATAGTTTATAATTAACATATTTCATGTGTAGTTGACTTATTTTAAAATGTGAGATTCTTGATATGATGCATATAAACTAAAAGATATAAGTTTTTTTCTAATGCAAACCTCACATGAATATACGAATACTATGAATTTTTTTTTAAATGATATTTTTTAATGTATTTAGAAAAATACATTCTCTCTTAGTGAACATTTGGAGCAATTAGTAGGTAAAAAATTCTTACATAATATTCCCAATTAGGAATCATGTTTGACAATGTTTACACAAAAATGTATAAGGTAGTGTATTGAGGACTCTCCATATATAAGAAAGAGTATCGATGTTTACACCAAAATGTATAGCGCAATGCAATTCTGCAGTGCAAGGAAAAATATTATGTCTGGAGCTAAGCCATCTTTGATCTTGAATTTGCTAGAAAGAAGGACTACTGATGGAAGAGTTTATAACCTTCCAATAGCTCCTGAAATTGCACCTCTTATTCCACGAGACATTGATGCAACTATGGAAAAATGAGATGTCATTCTTAAGACGTGTAGTGGTGAATTAATAAGAATAAGCGAATTGCATCCATCCTATGTTCCACTGTGGTATCCTTTATTGCTCTCATATGTTGAGGATAGTTATAGGCTTGATGTAGTTCATAATGATATTGGTATTATAACTTGAAAAAGAATTAGACTCACAATGTGAGAATTTTTTTTTTCTTTAGAATACATGAGCATAATAATGAATCAAATACATATTTCTTATCTAGGAGACTTTTCCAGTAATTTTTGTAAAATTCATATACAATGATTGAGTTCGCAAGGTTGTCTTTTATAAAATACAATCAAGTTAAATTAAGATCAAATAGAGTGGATGACATAAAAATTTCAGTTGATAGAGGTGATGTTGATCCATCTCATACGAGTAAAAGAGTAATGCATACGTCCTTCACAGGCAGTCCTATGTATATGATTCAAAATTTCCTAGATACCATGACAATTTGCAAGTATTTTTCTTATCCAAATTTATCTATCACAATTACATGCAATCCAAAATACTCGATATTTCAAGATTCTTAAATGAGAAAGTCTTGAATCGGCGGATAGGCCTGATATTCTCTGCCGAATGTTTAAGATGAAACTTGATCGTATTGTGAAGAATTATAGGGAACTTTAAATATTTGAAAAAATTGATGCATGTTAGTATATCTTTCTTTGTTTTTAAATTTTTTAGTTACATAATGTTATTCATTCATTTATTATGTTGTATATTTATATTTAATTTAAAAAATATATAATTTAACTTAAACACTTTGAATATACAGTGGTATACACAGTGAGATTAAAAAAAAGATTGAAATGGAATTTCAAGTTTGACTTTCTAAATGATCAGATTCTATCTATAATTCCAGGTGATACTAAGCTATACTTGAGCTCAGATAGTATTTGTGCCTCTGAATTTCGAGAAGGAGGTAATGGACAGATGATTACAGTTGAATTTTTAAATTCTGTTAGGTGTTCCGCAATGCAAAATCACCGTACGATCTTGAAAGAAGGAGTGTCTTTAGTGTTACTAAGAAATATTAATCACAAGTCCAGATTGTGCAATGATTAAAAGATTGATCGTCACCAAACTTGACAATCACATTCTCGAGGCTGAAATAATATCTAGAACGAATATTGAAAATAAAGTGTTCATCTCAAGAATGACATTGATAAATTCTGATCCTACAATGCCGGTGAATTGTACAGGGCGACAATTTCCAATTCTACTGTCTTTTGCCATGACAATAAATAAAAGGCAACGACAATCACTTTCTACTGTTGGATTGTATCTTTCCAGACCTGTTTTCAGCCATGGTCAACTTTATGTTGCAGTATCTAGAGTTAGATCGAGTAGATGATTATAGATTTTGTCACTTGATTCTAAAGGAAATCCACCATATATGCAACAAATATTGTTTATAAGGAGATTTTCCGCAATTTGTAAGCATTATTTTCTAAACACTTGGTTAATAATAAATGTCATGAATTTATAGTTTATTATTCTTGGAATAAAATTATTTATTATTAACTAACATTTTTAAAAATACAATAAAAATATTGAATAAATAAAATAATAATAGTAACAATATTTATAAAATTAATTAATAATTTTATCATAAAATTTTGAAACAGTTCCGCGATAATCGCGGGTTTAGCACTAGTATATATATATATATATATATATATATATATATATATATATATATATAGTCGTGGATATACAATGACCAAGTCATCACATATGAATATTATCTCTTAAATTAAGAAAATAAAATCTACCAATTCCCCTATAATTTGTGCAAAGCACTACTTATAAAACAACTACCTACACCAACATAACACATTATTTAAGTTCATGACACCAACACAACACACATTGACACTTTTTTTTTTATAAACCTGATGTTGAAATCTAACTACGATGGGTTTAAATAAGTTCCCATTTTCTAAAGAAAATATTTTGCAGCTAATTCTATGTCAAAATGTGACAATATCACATTTAGTTATAAACAAAATTGATAATAAATAATTTAATTATTTCCTATGGTTTGAAATTAATATAATAAAGTTGTAAAAAATTTGTCACTACACAATTTTTTTAATAAATTGGAACTACGTATACTATATTTTGAAAATAGAAATATTAAATATAAAAATATTATATGAATATCTAATTTTTTTAAATAAAAGTATATTGCAAATACATTTACTCTTTTTACTTGACAAATTAGTTTTCATAATCTCGGGATATTATTTAAGACTTGGAAAAGTAAGACGTTTCCCAAATTATCTCCTATAACCTTGTGATTTGATTAAAAATAACACAATAGTCATTAATAGAATTAATCTCTAATGTTAACATACTAAAGTTGACCAAAATTTATAAATTTACTTTTATAGCTCCAATAATCTCATTTTATATCTCTTAAAATCATGATTTACGGCCTCCTTCTCTCTCCATAAGATAGTATGTATATTCATACATAAATACAATACAAAATACATGCATTGAATATGGAAATACTAAATAAATATATATAAAAAAAAGTAAATAAAACATTAGTTCCAAATAATTATAAAAAAGAAGAAGAATATAACAACAATCTGTAACGATAATTATATATAATAAAAAGAAAAGGAAAGAATGATACAACCACAATTTGGTGGAATCCTACAATATGATATTTAACACCGAGATGAATATACATATTAATTTTTCAAACTCTTATAAATTTCTTCAAAACAATACTAATAACTAAATAACTCAAACTAATACAATACGTTATTGAAAAAATTACATTAAAAAATTCATATATTTCGTCGTAGACAACAAAATATATGAATCAAAGATGAAAACAGGATGATATAGAATTAAATGGAAGATAAGTCTCGGATAAACTTCTTGAAAAATCTTCCAATCTTTGAAAAATAACTTCAAATTTTTGCTTAATGTCTTCAAAATCAGCGACGAATATCTTCATATCTGTGAAATAATCATAACTAAATTTAAGTAGTATACAAAACTTACATATTGACAATGAAGAACTCCTATTACATAGTATCAAGAACTAATATATCTATGATGAACAATGTATATTACAAATAGGCTAGAAATTTACATAATATCTAAAAAAATCAATCGATTACAAATAAGATACAAAACCTACACAATGACTTGAAGAGAATGATTATGGAGAGTATAAATATGCATAACAATGTAACTACTCCTAAGACATTAAAAGTAGTGACCACACAACACATTGGACGGTGATGATGAACGAATGAAAATCTGATCGATGGCCCTAAAAATTTCCCGCTCAAACTATATATGGTAAAACAAGGTGTATTATATATTTATAGATGATTATAGATGATGTCTTGAGCAAATGGAGAATTCATCAACTGATTATCTTTACTACATCTCATTTTTATGGTTGTTGTTCACATATGTATCAAATGTGTAACCATTCACAAAAGATGGTGAATGGATTGAAGAGTAAATAGGAAAATCCAATACACAATTGAAAAATATTTACATGTTTATTATGACATGTTAATATGTATAAGAAACACGCTAGAAATTAAAAAAAAAAACTACAAAATTCAGAAGATTGCAAAGAGATCATAATGACAAAAGAAAAATTAGAAAAAAATTCAAAGCTACACAATACTTCAAATTAAATGAGGATAACAACATATATATATGTACAACAAATGTAACAGCCCCTAAACTTAAGCAAATTAGAAGCTAGATAAACGTCATGACTAATTAACACAGTCATGATCGAACAGTGAAAATACGATCAACGGCTCTTAAACTTTCCCTCCAAAACTATATATGACAAAATAGGATGTATTATATATTTATGATTTATAAGTTGGTATTGCTTCTATATTCAGTCGTGAATATGATGGACCACCAATTTCTGAGAACTACTTGAAAATATTTTATTGTTGAGGGTGTTGGGAAAATAGGGGTGCCCGGAATCTATTCGGGATGAAATTTAAATACGAATTTAAATTTAATTATTACTAGCATGAAATAATCCTAATTAATTCAAATAATAATTCCAACAACAAATTTATCATCATGCATGCTGAATTAATTCACATAAAATTTATGGCGGAATAAACAAGAATTTATGTGACTTACGTACCTCTTGTAGAATTGACCTTTGAATAAATGGGACAATCACGATCACGCTTTATCAACCCAAAAAACTTCTCAAGTATTTCCCTTTCGCCTTACTTGATCGCCGGTGGGAGATGCTTTCAAGTAATTTAAATAACTAAGGAAAAAGAAAAATATATATGCTCTTGATTTTTCCAACACATGAAATTATGTACTTGTGGATGAAATAATCATCCCCTATTTATAATATGAGGGGGCCGAAATTTTGAGTGAAATATGGGCTTGGAAAAATCTTTTCTTAGATTCTAAGAAATCTTGAATATATCTCATATATTTTTTTCTCAATAATTATAAAATATTCCACAAAAATCTCACCTTCCATATTAACTCACTATTTTCGAAAATTTCAAGTAGAGATCCCAAGATTTGGATCTTCTTGAATATATGAGATAATCTTTCATGTCATCTATCTCCGCTTGCGTCTTAGGGCTCATTTCTTTCGATAGATGGATTCCGTGCCTAAAAGTTACAAAACCTTTCTTGGAATCTTGCATGCTGAAACGCTTCAAAACAGTATCAATGTATGAAGCTTGCGATAAGCCCAACATCCTCTTCTTGCGATCGTGAGTGATCTTGATCCCAAGGATGTGACCGGCTTCCCCTAAGTCCTTCATATCAAATTGTTTTGACAGTCATACCTTTACGTTTGACAATACCTTTATATTGTTTTCAATGAGCAGAATATCATCTACGTATAATACTAAGAATACCACCGCAGTTCCGTCACGTGCACAACTTTCGAACTCATTTTGATCAAACCCATAAGACTTAATCACTTGATCAAAACACTGGTTCCAAGTACGCGATGCTTGCTTAAGTCCATAAATGGATCTTTTAAGCTTGCATACGAGGTGCTCTTGGCCTTTTTCAATAAAACCTTTAGGCTGTTGCATATAGATATCTATTCCGTCAAGACTTCCGTTAAGGAAAGTTGTCTTGACATCCATTTGCCAGATCTCGTAATCTAGGTGCGCAGGAATCGACAAGAGAATACAGATGGACTTAAGTATAGCTACAAGCAAAAAGGTTTCCTCATAATCGATCCCTTCTTTTTTAGTATACCCTTTGGCCACTAGCCTTGCTTTGAAGGTCTCAACCCTTCCGTCCGGTCCTCTTTTCCTCTTGTACACCCACTTGCATCCAATGGGTTCTACCCCATTGGGTGGTTCGACCAACTCCCACACTTGATTATGATCCATCGAACCCATCTTGGTTTCCATTGTCGTTTACCATGATTCCACGTCTTTGTCTTGGATTGCCTCGTCGTATGTCCATGGGTCTGATTCATAACCGGAAATTAAATCCGAAGATTCTCCTATTCCCATAAATCTCTCGGGTTGCCTAGCAATCCTCCCACTGCGACGGGGTTCTGGTTGTAAAGATGTGACGTGTGGTACATCATCTTGTATATTTGGTATCGAGGTTTGACCTCTCAATTCTTCTAAGGTAATTTCACTTTTAGGCTTCCGATTATTCATATAGTCTTCCTCCAAGAATTTAAAGTGTGTACTAATCACGGTCTTTTGATTCTTGGGACTATAGAACATACACCCTTTTGTTCCCGCAGGGTATCCTATAAACAGCCTTAATTCTGAACGTGGATCCAACTTACCGGCTTCCTTGTCTAGTACGTATGCCGGACAACCCCAAATCCGAAAATATCTTAGACTGGGCTTGCGCCCGGTCCACAATTCCATTGGGGTTTTAGGAACCAATTTGGATGGCACCAAGTTTAGAATGTAAGCCGCCGTTTCCAAGACGTTACCCCAAAACGACTTGGGTAAATCCAAATAACTCATCATGGATCTGACCATCTCTAAAAGAGTCCGGTTTCTTCGTTCTGCCACACCGTTCTGTTGAGGGGTTCCCGATGCGGTTACTGGGATACAATCCCTTCGTCCGATAAGTAGTTCAATAATTCATCGCTGAGGTATTCGCCCCCACGATCTGATCGTAGAAACTTGATACTCTTTTCCCTATGTTTCTCGGCTTCGGCCTTAAACTCCTTGAACTTATCAAAAGTTTCAGACTTATGCCTCATAAGGTAAATGTACCCATATCTCGAGTAATCGTCAATGAAGGTGACCAAATACTCATACCCCATTCTCGCTTTGATCGTCATTGGACCACACACATCTGTATGAACGAGTTCTAACACTTCCGTGGCTCTATTCCCCTTGGCTCCAAATGCCCTCTTGGTAATTTTACCCTCCAAACAGGATTCACAAGTTGGAAACGGTTCGACTTGGAATGATTCCAAGGATCCGTCTTTCACCAATCTCTCTATCCATTTTAGATTAATATGACCTAGTCTAAGATGCCATAGAAGTATTTCGTTCATCTCCGAAGAACACTTTCTTTTATTACTCGAAATGATCGACGTGTTATTAGATTCATTATTTGAGTGGTGTGCACACTTAATCGTATAGAGATTGTTTACCAACGTTCCATGACAGATAGTATCATTCTTAAAAGAAACAGTAACAACTTTATTAAAAGTAACTGAATATCCATAAAAAAACAATTTAGAAACCAAAATTAAATTCTTCCTAAAGTTTGGAACGTATAAAACATCTCTTAAAATTAAAACTCTATATTCAAAAGATAGGTGCACGACTCCCACTGCTTCGGCTGCCACTCTCGTAGAATCGCCCAAAGTGACGAGGATCTCATTCTTGCTAAGTCGCCGGGTTAGTTGGAACCCCTGAAGAGTGAAACAAATATGATTAGTTGCCCCGGTATCCACTACCCAAACGTGGGCAGCATACGCCACAACATAAGTTTCAACGACTAAAGCATGAGACTTACCTTTCTTTACCGCCTTCTTAGGCTTAGAACAGGTAGACCTTCAATGTCCTTTCTCCCCGCAATTGAAGCACTTACTCTTACCGGATATCTTCACACCGTACGGTTTGAATGCTCTTTCTTTGCCATTAAGAGTGAGTCTACTGGTTTGGTTCTGATCAATCTCCTTTTTCTCAATCTTACCTTCCATTGGCCTAGATTTCGAGAAAAAACTCTTGATCACCAAAGCCTCATCCTTACTCCCTAAGTATGACTCTACCGATACCAAAGCTTTGAACAGGGTATCTAAAGTGAACTTGTGTTCCGATAACACGTATTCCCAAAAGAACCCATCAAAACTGCTCGATAGGTTTAGGAGTATGGAATCAATTTGACTTTCTTCACTTTGTCCGGCACCAAGAAACTCAAGTTTTTCAAACTCACGCCTAAATTTGAGAACATGATCCCTTACATGTGTCCCCTTCACCATTTCCTTCGTGAGCTTCTCACGAATGGTGAACAGATTCGCCATGGGGTTCTGATGGTGAAACATCTATTCAAGGCTATCCATGATTTCAACAGCCGCTTCAATGCCTTCATGAATGCGTTTCAAATCTTCAGACATAAATGTCAAGATGCTGCGCTTCATGTGCTCATTGTAATGCTTCCAATCATCGAATACCGCCTTTTCCCCATTACTTGACTTATCATTAGGTTTCTTGGGTATGTCAACGCTAAATATCCAATAGTGTTCTTGCGCAGGTAGGACCATTTTCATGTTACGTTTCCAATCAACATAGTTCTCACCAACAAGTTTGTTATCTTTAAGTATACTAAACAGTGGATTAAATGGTTGCGACATGATGAACTGAGAATAAAACATACATTCATATCAATATCTAGAAAAATACGAAATTATCACATAATTTGATCACATCAATTATATTGAAACCTTAAAAAAATATAATCATGCATCAGCCAACATCTCAAAATAATTTAAATGCGCCACGAGGGGTGGTCTATACATTTAAACACATTTAAGCGGATCACAAACTTGAAAGTTACAAATCCTTAATTCAAAATTAATAGTTGGCTCCCACTTTGACCACATAAAAATTGACAGGGACTCCGAGGGGAGTAAGTTAATATCAATTTCTTATGCCTAAGTAATAACCATAATTAAATACAGGATTATTATTTCGCTTTGAGCAAGTCACTTGTGGTGAGGGTCAATACCGCCACTAGTAATAATCCACAATCATCCTTTCGGAATTTATTCATGTGAAATCCGTCTTTTTGGCCGATCCGAGGGGGAAATGTATTCCAAAAAGACTTCACAAATAAATAAATTATGGAGGCCAAATTAATCCAATTTTAATATCCGGAATAAAATTGCGATTAAAGAAACATACTTAGTAATTTTCGAAAGTAAGGTTTTTCTTGGACAATAAAATTCATGCAAACACATATTAACAAATAATAATAAGTGCACGAAATAAAACATCCATCAAAACAAAATTAAGCACATTGGAGCACTCAAATCCAATTGTCACGGTTTAATTTCTTCACGTCTTGATACGAAATATCGTCCTTGTTGCTTTCCATCGTTCGTCTCGACACGCTCCCACTCGAACAACAACACTTCATTAAAAACAACTTTGTTTGGGGTTCGGGACGATGTTTAAAATCACACAAAAAAACGAGAACTGAAATTAAAATTTCACGGCCCTAGATACGGCACGCGTCGGCCCACGGAGTGGGCCGCGCGCCTCTCGGTGCGACGCTGAGCAGCGGCCGCCGAGCGCCGGCGCTAGGCGCGCGCGCCCGTGCCCCGGCTCGCCCGTCGTGCGCCTCGCGCACCACGTGCACCGGGTTTCGTCATTCGTTCTCGTTTTTCACCCCATGCATGATTTTACGTCCATGTGTGCGTCACGCATGCATGCGTCGTCCGGGTATGCCGTCTTTAATTCTTCGTTCTTCGTCTCGATCCGGTTACAATTTATTTACAAAAAATAAATACTAGATCTAGACTAGTCTATTACAATGATCAAATCAAAATAAAACAACTAATCTACTCGTGGATTTTCTCACGAGAAAAACAAATTCGAACGAATCGATTTAAAAACAATTAATTCACACGCATGGAAAAATAAACATTAAAACAATGACAATTGGATACCTGCAAAAAAGATCTAGCAATTCTACTATCCAATTTCAAATTAATGTCTAACAATTTAAATTCCAATTTAAAGATAAGAGCCCAAAACCGTGGCTCTGATACCAGTTGTTGGGAAAATAGGGGTGCCCGGAATCTATTCGGGATTAAATTTAAATACGAATTTAAATTTAATTATTACTAGCATGAATTAATCCTAATTAATTCAAATAATAATTCCAACAACAAATTTATCATCATGCATGTTGAATTAATTCACATAAAATCTATGGCGGAATAAACAAGAATTTATGTGACTTACGTACCTCTTGTAGAATTGGCCTATGAATAAATGGGACAATCACGATCACGCTTTATCAACTCAAAAACCTTCTCAAGTATTTCCCTTTCGCCATACTTGATCACCGGTGGGAGATGCTTTCAAGTAATTTAAATAACTAAGGAAAAAGAAAAATATATATCCTCTTGATTTTTCCAACACATGGAATTATGTACTTGGGGATGAAATAATCATCCCCTATTTATAATATGAGGGGGCAGAAATTTTGAGTGAAATATGGGCTTGGAAAAATCTTTTCTTAGACTCTAAGAAATCTTGAATATTTCTCATATATGCTTTTCTCCATAATAAAATATTCCACAAAAATCTCACCCTCCATATTAACTCACTATTTTCGAAAATTTCAAGTAGAGATCCCAAGATTTGGATCTTCTTGAATATATGAGATTGTTGGTCCCGCTTTCAAAAATCAAAATGGGAATTCAGGAGCAAATTTTTTTTAAACCTTTCCCTCAGAGAGTTCAGCAAGAGTGAAGAGTTCTCAAGTCACTGCTCTGCTTAGAGGCTGAGCTACCAAGTCAGTGTGAAGGCTTGGAGGCTCATGCTCTAAGTAAGGCAGTGACTCGAGATACTGAACTCTCGAGTGCGTAGCCTGAACTGGTCAGTGAGAGGATTCTCCCTGACCTAAATGTTTAACCAAAGTTTCCTTTTTAACAATGCTCTCAGTGAGCAGATTTTCACAACACTTTAGTAAACACTTTAAATAAAACGAACGCTCAGTTTAACGTGGTTCAGAGACTCAAGCTCTTACATCCATGGGCCTGATTTAACAGGAAATCCACTAACTGGGATTCTTGTTTTTAACGTGCCAAGGTGCACTTACAACTGGACTCACGCCACTCCCTGGGCTGCCCCTCCTTTCTAACTCGATGACAATTTACTCCCAACAAACCTATCAAGAGAGTTTTGGTTTCGGTTTGGTTTCTCCAACTAGGTGAGGTTTTCCTTTACAATGTGTTAGCCACAAGTTAGGATTAGGAAAACCTCTCTAAGCTATGAGTTACAAGCTTGACACTCAATGAATATAAGTGATAACCCTAAAGGTCAGTGTCGTAGGTGTGAGAAACACTTCCTTATGACTCCCTGACGACTCACACACTCTTATAGCTTGTAGGTGTTGATTTTTCTTTCTTCACACCCTTTGAAACGAAGCTATGAGCTTGTATTTATAGTGTGGATTCAAATGTAACCGTTGGATGAAATTACATTTGAATCCATACAATTAATGGTTTCAACTACTTTTCTTGGAATGCGGCATTGTCAGTGTCAGAGTTGCTGCCTCGTGCTGATTGGTCCACGTGGGCTGGATTCAACGGATCTTTGACTCAGTGGGTTGACTAGGACCTGACTGACTTTAGGTAGCTTCCTCCTTCACTGACTGATGATCTTCAGTGGACTGAACGTCTTCAGTGTAGTTGTCCTTCAGAGACTGTTTGAAGATCACTCCAAGAAGTTTGTTATAAGGCTGAATGACAAACTTCCCTGACCACAGTAGCCTGACTCCTTCAGGGCCTACTTGGTGCAGCACTGATCCTCCTGATCATGCTCTTCACTGAGTGGTCCACATGACTTAGCTTAGATCAGCCCGGTTTACACTCAGTGGGACATCCTTCAGGCTTCTCTTCTGGTTCAGGTCTCTGGCATGGCTTCAGTCAGTTCTTCTTAGTGTCATCTTGATATTCTCAGGCTGTGTTGCAGAGTTCCCCCTTGCTGAGTTCCCCCTCAACTGAACAGCCTATTCAACTGAGAGATAACCTAGCCTGACCTGAAACAAAGGATACTATCCTGACTGCTTTCAAACTTATTACATGTTGTTTTGGAAAATCATCAAAACTAAATCATCTCCCAACATAGATAATCTTTTTTTCCAAGAATACATATCTTCCATAATATCTTTCCAAGAAAATCAACAAAATCTTCTCTCTTCTTGACCTCTTATTTTCGAAAAAATAAGGAAAAATCAGCATTAATGTTTCTTTTTATTTTAATCACCTTATCATTATTGGGCTACTTGAGGGGCCTTTAAGGAGAATTAAGATTGGACCTCTTAATGGACTTCTGAATTTCAATATTGAGCCCCAATATAATTCAATTCATTAATATTAATTATTACCACTAATAAATTAATATTGCACTATCCATCTTAATCCATATTATGATAATATGGGCTCCCAGTTATTATTTCCCGCGTTTAAGATTATCAAGTTCATTAATTAATTAAGCTTCTGAATAGCTCTAAATTAATTAATATATTTCACCTTGGAGTAAAGACAGCTTAACATTATTATCCGTACCGAAGAAATTGATTCTTCACTTGCAAGATTTGGTACGATAAAACTTCTGAGCCCACCAAGGGGACTAATCACACGAGCTGTACTCGCACGCATTTCTCCGTATTAAATCTTAGCAACCGTCGTATGATTAATATTACTGCCCAAAGCACAAGGTTCGAAGTCACGATGATTCTCACCCAACATGAATCAAAGCAGTAACCATTAACCACACACAGTCCTATTTAAGTGACAGAGATTAAGAAATAAATAACCACTGAGGTCTAATTCTTCACATTTCAGAACATAAGAATTTATCCTTGCTGTAGGTCCTCTTCAACACATACTAAATGTGCTAGTGCAATCTCTTAGTCAAGACAGACCAATCTGAGACTTACACATCGACCTTTAACGGCGGATTGTTCAATTCCACCTGGGTCGTGAATTTGTACGTTTAGTTACAAGGAAACCCGTTAATGTGATCTTCCGTGATCGGGTATCACCACATTAACTACAATGTAACAAGTACTATGTATAATGAACTGGTTGCAATAAATATTCAACATTCAATCATATCTAAAGTAAATGTGATAAAAAAATTATTCTCATAAACAAATGTTTAATACATTAGTTATACAAAGTAAAAACATACTTTCACGTATAACTCCAACAGAGGGTGATAATCACAATATCTTTTTGTCAACGGATTCAGTGATTAATGATCAATATTTTGTGCTATTTACTATTTCTGATAAATATTATGGTGCTCTAGCGAAAGAATTTTCAGATTCTATTAGTTTTTTGCTATGTGAATTCAAAGATGTTCTAACTCATTTGCGTACCTTTACGATGAGGCTCAGCACGATGCAAGAGCCAATCTTCTTTGGGAAGGGGAGAATGATGAAGAAATTGATTGAAATCAGTATGGATATTTATTTTAGATATTTATATGCTTCTTATTTCTAATTTGATTTCATATTATAAATTGGGCAAAGTTTTATATGAAATGTTTAATAATAAATTTATTATGAAATTGTTTTAAAGAATCAAATATATGCTCAAGAGTATCAAAAATTCATTACGATGTCAAATAATACCACTGACCCCCGGTTTTCAATACTCATGATGAGATTTTTTATACTCTTTATCAAAAAAATTATACTTTGAAATTATTTCAAGGTAAATTATCATGAATTGTTTTCATATAAAACATATTCTATAAATAGATAGGTTTTACATGGTTATTAGAAAGTTGAATTTGGTTAAAGAAACAATGAGATACATCTTTTTTACGTTATTTTTTGTAAATCAACGTATTTGAGTATAAAATTAGTGCTCATGAGCTTTATGTATATTCATTGTTCTTATATGTGTTGGTCCCGGTACAAGACTGAGGAATATGTGTATGGGGGGGGGGGGAATACACATATACCAATTTTTCAACTTAAAACTGACTGAGTCCCCTTTACTCAGAGTGGTAAAGAACTAGGAGCTGATAACACACCTACTGACTACACTTGGTGCGGGTCAGTTGGCTAACTATCGGTTCAAGTTCAGTGCGGAAATGTTTGAGCCCTGAAAGTTTAAAGTCTTGTTTAGTTTGCTTTCTGAAAAACTTGTTTTACTCAATTTAGAATAGTGTTTAGTAGGGCAGTGTTCTTATGAAGATCAGCCTGATTGATTCAGGTCTGATAAACTTGAATGCAATGAGTGAACGAATAATATGGCAAGTTTGCACAAAATCAAAGCAGTAAGAACACAGGAGTTTAACGTGGTTCAGAGTCTCAAGCTCCTACGTCCACGGCCTGACTTAACAGGAAATCCACTCAAGGGATTCTTGTTTTTAACGTGCCAAGGTGCACCAAGACCAGCTATCCTCACTGATCTATACAACTCCACTTACTAACACACTGACTGACTTACTCCCAACAAACCTAACTTAGGGTTTTGGTTTCAGTTTGGATTCCAACTAAGTTGAGATTATCCTTACAAGGCAAAGCTATGCTAAGGATTGGATAATCTCTCTAAGCTTAAGATAATGCTATTTAGCTCTTGGAATACATAATAACTCTCGGTTGCTAAGAAACACTTGGGAAATTTAGATGGTTTCGAGTGCTTCTTCTTAAGGGTTGAATGCTTTGAATACTTGAGAGTTTGAGTAATTTCTGGCTTGGAAATTTCCCGTAACCTTGAATGGGTTCAAGGCCTTCTGTATTTATAGGTGATTTGAAAAATTATCCGTTGGAGAGATAGTCTTCGAGTCATCTATGTAGAGAGGCTTCAAACTGGCATATCTCCATGCAGCAGCCGTCCTTGCATGGATTTGGTATTTGCATTAAATGCCCATTAAATGCTTGCCCGTTGAATGTGCAGTCTGAATTCAATCTTCATGTCAGGTTCCGTACGTGCGTGTCCTACTCGGATTGGTCCACGTCATCAGGTTGGTGAGAATGTCAGAACTTATTCCTGAGCTTCAGGCTTGTCTTATTAAGTTCATTTTGTCTTGAGCCCACCAGTCTTGTCCTGACGCTGAAATTCCTTTGGCATTGCTTGGCTCTACTCCAAGTCTTCCCATTAACTCAGTGACCTCCTGTTCCCTTCAGGACTGAGTTAGTAATGACCTCAGGGTCATACTCTTCATCACTGACACTTACTCAGCCAGCTTAGAGGACTGCCATAAGTTCAGGATGGTGCTTTTTGTCTTCAGGCTCTGAGTCTTGATTGTCTCCAGTGAGTTCTCCTCTCACTGAGTACCTGTGAAGTGTAAAATGACTAAGTACTAATCCTAATCAAGACTAGCCTGACAAAGACAGATTAAGGCAAACATCTTTTCAGGGGCTTTGAGATCTTAATCAAAACTGACAGTGTCCCAACAATTTCCCCCTTTTTGATGATGCCAAAACACTGAAAAGATCCTCAAAACATTTAGAGGAAATATGATAAACCTATCTATAAGATAAGACAGTGTTAGAGCACTTCTTGATAAAGTACAGAATTTAAAACAAACAGCCAAAAAGACAATAAGTTTTTGTCTGTGGGCAAAAGTAATAGATTTCATTGATAGATGTTGAAATGATTACAATGAATCTAATCTATTACAAAGAAGCCTGTGAACACCTAGACTAATCTCATTTCAGGCTTGAGTCCATATCCTGCATAAACTCTTGCCTTCAGCTCGTCAAGTCTTCCAGGTTGGTTCACGTATCCTTCAGCTTTAGCTATCTTCAATACTTCCATCATTATGGCATTTGTATCATGCTTTTGAGTTCCAGGAACCAAGGGAGGAGCTCGAATGGTGAACTCAGGAGCCTTCACTTGAACTTGAGCTGCATCAGCCTCCTCCAAGATCTTCTGGAATAGCTCAGGATGATTGTCCATCATGTAGTCAGTGAAGTGGGCATTGATATCGTCAATGTCGCCCCACTTCTTCACAGCATACCACAATCTAGCAAATTCATCCCTTGCATCAGTCTAGAACTCCTTCAATGCCTCTGAGACGAACTCATCGACAAAAGCTTCCCTTATTCCTGATTCTGGCCTATTGACTTGAAGAATTGTTGATTTCCTAACTGTTGGCTTCTTCCTGTACTTCCTCGGCTCAGGCTTCGTATTCTTCCTCCTTAGCAAGCTGATCACTGCATCATCCAGTTCTCGTTGTTGAAACTCAGTGATATCTGTCAGCTTCTCAACCTTTTTCTCTAGGATGCGCATCTTCTCCTTCTGAGCAATTTCAGCCCTGCGCATAGCCTCAGATTTCTCAGAGTGATCTCCCCATGCTTCAGC
Organism: Ballota nigra; assembly: GCA_947034835.1. Classification (NCBI taxonomy): domain Eukaryota; kingdom Viridiplantae; phylum Streptophyta; class Magnoliopsida; order Lamiales; family Lamiaceae; genus Ballota; species Ballota nigra. The sequence goes on from OX344721.1 coordinate 33,188,979, forward strand.
ACATAACTCCGCCACCAACTCCCCTGAGTAAGTGATGGGATTCTTCCTTGAGCTCATGGGAGACGATCTTTGAACTGACTCAGGTTGTTGCTTGGAAGGTTCATCAGCCTTTGCCTTTGTTGCCTCCTCCCTCAGCTTGGCAACAACTTCCTTTCCTTCCTTCTCCACTGCCGCTAACCTAGCTGACTTCCTCACCCTTAATATGTTCCCTTCAGGATTGGCTTCAGGGTCAGCTAGAACGGTCTCACCTTGATTGACTGCCTCCGATGCCTCAGGGCGGGATCTTTTCTTCTTCTTTTCCCCCTTTTTGGCATCATCATTGGCCTCGGATGGGAATGCGTCAGATCCGCTGTTGATTACGAAGGAGGCTAGGGAATGGACATCATTAATTCCCTCCTTCAATAATTCAACTCCCATCGAAATTCCAGTGCCTGCGTAAGAAACCGAACTGATAGCAGCATTGACTTTCTTCTCAAAGACCTCCATAGAGAGTTGGAGCCTTTGTTCAGCCTTGGTGATCCTTTCCTCCACCTTCAAGGACTCACCGCTGACTCTGCTGGCCTCAGTTAGTATCTTTGCAGATTCGTCAGTGGCCTTTGCCAAAATGTCTGCCACTGACTGAGAGATGCGATCCAACTTCCCTGACTCCAGCTCCAGTTTGGACGCTGAGTCCTTCATGGCCTGAGTGACAATAGCCCCAGTCTGAACTGCAAGCCTGTCAACTGCCTGATTCAACTTCTCATCCCTGATCGCATCCCTCTCATCAAGTTTCTTGAGAGTGTTCCTGAGCATCTTCTTGGTGCGCTTCCTCTCATTCTTCACTGACTTGGCCGTGTCAGTCATCGTCCTCTTTAGCAAAATCAGCTCCCTGTTGGCAAGGGTGTTGTAGGCTGACTTTGTCCACCTGATGTGTTTTGCCAGGGCCTTGGAGTCTTCTTCTTTTCAGCTCGTAGCCTCATCACTTCCTCCTGAAGTTCAGCTAGATTTTCTGTGGTTTTCTCCTGCTTGACCTCCACTATGCTTGTAAATTTAGCACGTCCGACCCCGGTTATTATCACATCTTCATCATCAACGGCCGCATCAGTGATTGTCTGCTTTCCCTTGTCAGCCCCTGCGTCATCAGTCCCTTCTTCAAGGTGCACTGAAGGCAGTTGTGAAGTAGTCAAAGCCGCCTGCTCAGGCTCAGCTAAGCTAACTTGAACCTTAGGAACTTGTCCCTCGGAACTGAGAGTCTCCTTGGATGCCTCAACATCTTCCTCTCTTGTCTCAGGGCAGGGAATCCCTTCATCGACAGATGTCTCATTGGCAGCTGAGATGTTCAAAACATCCTCAGCCACTGGTCCACCCTTGGCACCAGTGTCCTTATCACCTTCCCCCTAAGCCTGAGGCTCAGCGATCATCTCATCAACTTCTCTCGCAGTCTCCTCCACTGCCTTCTCCACAGCTCCACCCTGAGCTTCATCATCCTCCTCACCATCCTTCTCGTCATCAGACAGGAGGCCAGCCTTGCTCTTGGACATTATATCAGCCACTAGCTGCTTCAAGTTATCAAAGTTCAAGAGTTGAAGCCAGCTAGTTAGTCCAAAGAAAGAGCAGATCTTGGCCTCCTCAGTCTCCCAATGATCCCAGCCACGAGCGTCCACTAGCAGATGCTGCTCCTGCATGTTTGATTGTTTGAAATCCAACCAAACCTTGAGCTCAATCACATACGCTAGCAGCTCAGTGTACTTGTACAGCCCAGGCCAGCACTTTCCTGCCCATTCTGTGGCATTCCCCCTGAGGGTGGTTTGGGGGTTTGAGGTGTGGGGTCAGTGATGGAAGGTGTTTGGGTTTTAGGGAGTGGGAGTGTTTGAGTGGGTGCTGTCTCAGGCTGCAACGACTCAGCCGTCTCGACAGTCTTTCTCACTTCCTCCAAGTCAGAGGCTCCAGGAGAGCTTGACTTCTCCCTCTCACTCACCTCAGGTAGCTTCTTAGCCGGGGATTTTCCGGTTCCCTTTCTAAGCCTCTTTAGGGGCCTCTCTCCCTGAGCACCCTCCTTTCTGACATCATCGTCAGTTCCCTCAGCCTCAGACCCGGCCTTCTTGGGATCAGACTCAGTCCCTGATTTGGTGCTCTTCCCTGACAGCACGATCTTCACCCTCTTCTTCTTCTCAGCCGCGTCCACCTCAGGCTGCTCCACCTCCTCAGCTGCAACCTCCTCACCGTCCTTACTCCTCTCAAGGAGCTCATCTACCCTTTCAATGAGACTGGTTGCCACTCTCTTGGCCTTACCAGCTGGCTTTTTGGCCTGACCCTTTGCTTTCGCATTGGGATCAGTCAGCCCTAGCACTGAATAGGTATCACTCAGTGAGGAAAACATTACCTTCTTTGAGGAGAGACTGTCCTCAAAATCGAAGGTATACCCATGGCAAGCATGAGCAATTAGGATGGACATTCTCGTGCCGAACGGCAAGATGGCACTGACGGATATGTGCTTCTTCTCCTCATCTCGCGTAAGCTTGTCCAACCCGGCCTGATGGAGTTGATCGAGGAAGAACTGCTCCCAGTTCGCTTCCACTCCATCAGCAATTGCTCCCATGAGTCTCAGCTTGGGCAGACTCAACTGCTCGTGAGAGCTAGTTGCTCCCATCACTATCTTGGACACCAAATCCACCAGAGCCCTGTACTCAGGCTTCAGCGTATTCTTGTTCTGACGGGCCTTGAACTCTGATGACCCAGATTTGGTCCATTTCCCAAGGAATTCTCCCTCCGAGTTTTCCTTGTACGTTTTGGGTTGATGCCTGAGAATGGCAATTTGAAGACTTCCCTCACCGCTTGCCTGATGTTAATAGTGACCACCTCTGCGTTGTAAAGAGGCTCCCCGTCGCCGTCCTTCTCTCCCGTCGGCTTCAGCGCAGTCACTTTCGTGAAAACTTCCCCTTTCCGCAAGAACAAGTTTAAGTATGCTTCCACAACTGTCCTTGGGAGCATGGAGATGGGGCGGGTGGTGAAGTATGTTTCCAACCCAGCATCGGAAATCCACTTGAATATTGGTTTGATTTCCTCAACTGTGAGACAGATACCTTCCATGGAGATGACTTGCTCCATGTGTATCAGTTTCTTTTCGACAACATCCACGATCTTGTTGGTTGTCCAGTTGGAATCAAGGAATGCCATTGTTTTGGAAGAAGAGATATTTGAAATTTCTGTGTTTGAGCAAGAGAAAACTCAGTGTGCAGATTGTGCGTTGTGTTTACGTAAAAACCTCAAATGGCACTATTGATTGATAAGACTAAGTCAGTTACTCAAACGTGGGGTTGAGATTGATCCCTGAATTCGAAAGGTTTTGAAATGAAGGGCCAGGATTAATCTCAGCTTCAATTAAACCCCATGTCAGTCATATTCCGTATAAAACGGACACGTATATGAAAAAGTAACTGTAACATTAAATGCTCCGTGCGCGTGGGTTTTAAATATGAAAAGACGCGCTTTTAATGAAAACAGATTGCATTTAATAAAGATTTTCAGGACGAAGGACTCAGGGAGACGCTTGAAATTCATAAGAGTCAGGTTAGAACTCATACCTGTCAGGGAGACATTGTAGCACCCTGATACCTCGTTGAGTCGAGTCTGGCCTGAGTTCCCCCTAGAACCCTACACTGACTGCTCTCCCGGATCTAAGAGTCCTAGCTCCACTGACAGTTCCATAAACCTTGCTTCAGCCAAAGGCTTAGTCAAGATGTCAGCTCTTTGCCTGTCAGTGTGAATCTTCTCCATCCTAATATCTTTCTTCTCCACATGATCTCGAATGAAGTGGTGTCTAATATCCACATGCTTGCACCTTGTGTGAAGCACTGGGTTCTGAGTAATTGCTATAGCACTATTGTTATCACAATAGATTGGAACCTGATTAGCAAACACTTGGTAGTCCCTCAACTGTTGCCTCAACCATAAAATCTGAGCACAACAACTACCTGCAGCCATATACTCAGCCTCAGTCGTGGATGTCGCCACTGAATTCTGCTTCTTACTAAACCACGAGATCAACTTACTTCCCAAAAACTGACATGTCCCTGAGGTTGATTTCCTATCAATCCTACAACCTCCATAATCTGCATCTGAATAACCTGTCAGTTCTAAGTTGTCATCTGAAGGATACCATAGTCCCATATTGACTGTCCTTTTCAAATACTTAAGTATCCTCTTAGCAGCCTCCAAATGACTTCTTTTGGGATCAGACTGATACCTAGCACACACACCAACTGCAAACGTAATGTCAGGCCTACTTGCAGTCAGGTACAACAAAGAACCTATCAGCCCACGATACTCAGTCTGATTTACTGAAGTCCCTTCAGTGTCAGGATCCATCTTCCAATTTGTGTTCATAGGGATCCTGGCTGGATTGCTGTTCTGAACACCAAACTTATGAATCAAGTCTCTTGTATACTTGGCCTGATTAATGAATATACCTTGATCAGTCTGCTTGACCTGTAATCCTAAGAAGAAGTTCATCTCTCCCATCATGGACATCTCAAATTTACCAGTCATCAACTTAGAGAATTTCTCACAGAGCTGATGATTTGGTGATCCAAATATTATGTCATCCACATAAATCTGGACCAAGAGAATGTCATCACCTTCAGTGATCCTGAACAAAGTCCTATCCACAGTTCCCTTCTTGAACCCATGATCTGTCAGGAATTGAGAGAGGGTATCATACCAAGCTCTTGGTGCTTGCTTAAGTCCATAGAGTGCTTTCTTCAAATGGTATACTCTATCTCCAACCTCAAACCCGGGAGGTTGTTCAACATATACCTCTTCATTGAGTACACCATTCAGGAAGGCACTCTTGACATCCATTTGATACACCTTGAACTTCTTATATGTTGCATAGGCAAGGAACAACCTAATAGCTTCCAACCTAGCCACTGGAGCAAAAGTCTCATCATAGTCTATTCCTTCAGACTGACAATACCCTTTTGCAACCAGTCTAGCCTTGTTCCTTACCACAACACCATTTTCATCCTTCTTGTTCTTAAAGACCCACTTGGTACCAATCACACCTTGATGCCTAGGTCTATCTAGCAGTTCCCAAACCTGATTCCTTGTGAACTGATTCAACTCCTCTTGCATGGCAATGATCCAGTTCGAGTCAGTGAGAGCTTCTTCAATGTTCTGAGGCTCTTGCTCAGAGAGAAAGCAACAGAACAATACACTCTCACCATGGAACCGTCTGGTCCTGACTCCCTCAGTTGGATCACCAATGATTTGATCAATGGGATGATCTTCTAACCATGTTCTCTTGCCAGGAGTTGTTCCTGAAGTACCTGCAATGTTAGTGTCTACAGGCTCATAAAATTCAGGAAATTTAACAGAAGGGGATGATCCTGAGTCTATACCAAAGGGATTAATAAGTTCAATGTCAGGGACATTGATTCCCCCTTGATGAGGTGACTCAGGAACCGTCTCAGCTGCAACAACATCTTCATAGACGGTGCTTACCTCAGGTTGAGTCTGTTCCTCAGTCTGAGGCTCAACAATCCCTGATGTGCTGGGCTTAGGAGTGGCACCTGATTCATCATCCTGATCGTCATCATCATCCCATCTCGGAATTGGCACAGTCTTGATCTTGGGATCAGGTTGATTCTTCAAGCTCAGCCTTGTCACACTCCTTGTGACCTCCTCAGTGTCAGGATTCAACACCTTTGCACTAGACTCATTAGCAGACTCATCAAAGACAACATGAGGTGATTCTTCCACAACAAGGGTCCTACAATTGTAAACCCTGAAGGCTTTACTAACTTCAGAATATCCTAAGAATATTCCTTCATCAGATTTGCTATCAAAGGCTTTTAATTGGGTCTTCCCATTGTTGAGTATGAAACACTTACAACCAAATACATGAAAATAAGAAATACGAGGTTTCCTTTTGTTCCATGTCTCATATGGGGTCTGAGCATATTGTTTGTTCAGCATGGATCTGTTCTGAGTGTAGCATGCAGTGTTGATTGCCTCAGCCCAGAATTTCTTGGGCAATCCTGACTCAGCCAGCATGGTCCTTGCAGCTTCCTTCAGTGTCCTGTTCCTCCTTTCAGCGACACCATTCTGTTGTGGGGTTCTAGCTGCAGAAGTCTCATGAGCTATACAAAGTTCATTCCAAAAGTCAGAAATATATGAATTTATAAATTCAGTGCCCTTGTCAGATCTGATCTTAGTAATGGACTGATTCTTCTCATTGCTGAGTCTCCTGAGCAACTCTGGAAGTTTCACCTGTGTTTCCTTTTTATTCAACAAGAAAATAACCCAAGTATATCTAGAATAATCATCAATAACCACAAGGGTATACTTTCTACCATTCATACTCACAGGTGTTATGGGACCAAATAAATCCATGTGCAAGAGCTGAAGTATCCTGTCAGTGGAATAGGAAGCTTTCTCTTTGAATGATGCTCTGACCTGCTTCCCTTCCTTACAAGCTTTGCACACGTGATCTTTGCTAAAAACTTCATTAGGTAGACCATCAACAAGTGACTGTCTAGAAATTTTGTTAAGAATCTTGAAGTTCAGGTGGCTTAATCTTTTATGCCATAACCAACTGAGCTCTAGAGAGCTTTTAGCAACAAGATAAGTATTAGGAATAGTGCTGCTCCAATCAGAGAGATAAACATTACCTTTCCTTATACCTGATAGAAGCACTTGTGTTGATTTGTCCTTGACTGAACATATATTCGATGAGAACTCAACACTGAACCCTTTGTCACAGAATTGACTTACTGACAGCAGGTTATGCTTCAGTCCTTCCACAAAGGACACATTTTCCACTCTGACTGTACCTATTATCAAAACATCAAAACCTTTAGTAACACCTTTTGAGTTATCACCAAAGGTTACCTGTGGACCATCTTTAACTTGATATTCTTGGAGAAGACTCTTCATTCCAGTCATGTGCCTTGAGCAACCGCTGTCTAGGTACCAAACAACTTTGATTGAGTCTCCTCTCCTCTTGTTGTGATCCACAGCCGCCTGCAAGCAAATCAGGCTTTAGGTACCCATTGGGTGTTGGGTCCTATTGTGTCAGTTGTACCCTTCGGGATCCAGACTTGCTTCACAACCCTGATTGCCTCAGAGTGGTAAATCTATCTCCCTGAAACATCGACATACACAACTTTCTTCTTCTTTGCCTGAGAGGGAGATGGTGTATGAGTGCTAGACTTAGGCTTCGCAGGAGCCTGAGTGGGTGCCTTTTGGGCTGGCTTCCTGTTCTTCCTAGGTCTGGGTGCAGCAGGTCTTGGGCCTTGTTCTTGATAAGGACCCTGATTTCTATTCCCCCTAGGCAAGTGAGGGAAAGGAAAACAGTTAAAGGCCTCAGGATGCCAAAACCACGGGGGTGTCATCATGTTTAGCCTTCCCTGTTGGTATTGCCAAGCATGATGGTACCCTCGCTGACCAGTCTGAGTGCTCTTGGCCTGAGTCTTCCTCTGCTTTCGCTGAGGTTTTCCCTGGCCTGAGCTTTCAGGGGCTTCTTTAGGTTGCTTCGCCTTTCCCTTGGGTTTTGGCTTAGCTACCTTAGGAGCTACCTTGACTGTGTCAACGGTTTCTTATCAGTTTGACGGGCCTGGAGTACAACCTTAGGTGCACTCTGGCCTGTCTGAACAAATACCCTCTCAGTGTTGCTCCCTGACGCAACATGAGACTGACCTTGTGAGGATTTCTCAGGAACATATCCAAGTCCCTTTTTCTTGTTCCCAAGAATCTGGCTGCTATTTATTTCCTCTCTAGCCACTGAGGATTTATTCATTGCTGCAACCTTTTTCTTGAGAGAGTCCTCACTCTTTTTCAGGACTTCATGTCTGGTAAAGAGGTCATCAAACTTACTTTTAAGTACTTTCAGTTCTTCCTTCCTGACCAGCTCTTCGTCAGCCAGTTCCTTCAGAATCTTCTCTCTTGGGAGACGCTCAGCATTGATTAAATCAATCTCCTGAGTTAGTCTCACAATTTGAGCTGATTCTTTAAGATCAGACTGAGTGAGTTGTTCGTTCAGGTTTTGAACCTCAGTACTCAATTTCTTGTTCTCCTCTACCAAGAAGACATTAGTTTCCTGCAGTCTGGAGAAATCAACCATCAATTGATCAAGGCAGATCTGAAGGTTCATTTCTCTAACTGACTCTGAGCTAAGCTCAGGATTTTGACCAGTGTAAGAAGCACAAACAGAATTTGATGTTACCTCAGGCTCATCCCTAGCCATCAGACAGACATCATCGTACTCGTCATCTGAGAAGAGTTCAGGTGACCTTTCAGCAGGACCGTCAGAATCTGTTACATCTTCAGCGACCATCGCTCTCTGATCAGCAGATCTTAGATCCCTAGTGGCTCTCCTTTCCTCTCTCTCCCTTGCACTCAGCTCCGGGCAGTCGTACTGATAGTGACCAATCTTGTTACAGTTGTAACATGCTACCTGCTCACTAACTCTTTCTTTTCTAGGTTCAGGGTTCCTCTTTGAGTCAGGTTCCCTGGTTCTTGGTGAGCTTTCAGCCTTGGTTGGATATCTATCATCGTGAGTACGTCTCTGTTCGTCTCTTCTTTCAGGTTTTGGTTCAGAATATCTCCTTTCATCACCACGTTCTCTTCTCTGGTCAGTGTTCCTTCGCTCCTCATATCTCCTCGAGCTTTGGTGGGTTCCTTCAGGTTTCCTGTCACGTGAGTCCTGATAAAACTTTTTATAACGACCAAACCTGGAATTGAGCTTGTCAAATCGTCTGGCCATCAGGCTGTACTCCTCAGCGAGTTCTTCCCTGCTCATCTCCATCAGCGACTTTGATGAAGAGTTTGATGAGGGCTCAACAGGTTCAGACTTGGCCTTGAACGCCACACTTTTCTCAGGAGTTTTCTCCTTCACTTCCTCTTCTGACTGAACTTTCTTCTTTCTTTTGTTAAGATCGAATTCAAGCGCTTTGAGCTCTGAAGAAAGTAAAGCAGAAGTTATGTTACTCATATCCTGAGTGTTTTTAAGCATAATTACACTGTTGTCCCATCTCTCAGGAAGGGCATTCAGGATCTTCGAAGCAACATCTCTCCTTGGGACATCCTTGTCTAGCATCACCAGTTCATTCATCAACTTGATGAATCTAGACTCCATTTGATCTATGCTCTCGTCAGGCAGCATCTCGAACGCCTCGAATTTCTGAATGGAAATGTTTCTCTTGTTCTCCTTGATCTTTTCAGATCCCTCACACATCCTTGTCAGCTCATCCCAAACCTCCTTTGCCGTCTTTAAGTTCATCAGCCTAGCTGACTCCTCGAAGGGCACCGTATGCAAGATGATGTTTCTGGCGACGTTGTCAAGTCCCACCATCTTGATTTCATCGTTGGTCATGTCTTTACTTTCTTTAGAAACCTGCACGCCAATCGCAAGATCCTCATATCCCAGTCCTCTGACGTTAGGAATAGTGATCTTGATCGGTCCCTCCCTGAGTACACGCGGCATCTGGTCATGGATGGCATCTAGATGTGCTTCTAATCTGAACTTCCAATAGACAAAGTTAGACACAGAGAATTCAGGTAACTAAGCTTCAAGTCTCCTCGAAGTCATGATGATGCAAGTTTTATGAAAAGCAAACTCAGATCTGTTCAGTGACCACCAACAGTTTCTCCTCTGAAACTATTAGTATTCAAAGTCAGTGGTCTTTCGAACCACTGCTCTGATACCACTTGTTGGTCTCGGTACAAGACTGAGGAATACGTGTATGGGGGGGGGGAATACACGTATACCAATTTTTCAACTTAAAACTGACTGAGTCCCCTTTACTCAGAGTGGTAAAGAACTAGGAGCTGATAACACACCTACTGACTACACTTGGTGCGGGTCAGTTGGCTAACTATCGGTTCAAGTTCAGTGCGGAAATGTTTGAGCCCTGAAAGTTTAAAGTCTTGTTTAGTTTGATTTCTAAAAAACTTGTTTTACTCAATTCAGAATAGTGTTTAGTAGGGCAGTGTTCTTATGAAGATCAGCCTGATTGATTCAGGTCTGATAAACTTGAATGCAATGAGTGAACGAATAATATAGCAAGTTTGCACAAAATCAAAGCAGTAAGAACACAGGAGTTTAACGTGGTTCAGAGTCTCAAGCTCCTACGTCCACGGCCTGACTTAATAGGAAATCCACTCAAGGGATTCTTGTTTTTAACGTGCCAAAGTGCACCAAGACCAGCTATCCTCACTGATCTATACAACTCCACTTACTAACACACTGACTGACTTACTCCCAACAAACCTAACTTAGGGTTTTGGTTTCAGTTTGGATTCCAACTAAGTTGAGATTATCCTTACAAGGCAAAGCTATGCTAAGGATTGGATAATCTCTCTAAGCTTAAGATAATGCTATTTAGCTCTTGGAATACAGAATAACTCTCGGTTGCTAAGAAACACTTGGGAAATTTAGATGGTTTCGAGTGCTTCTTCTTAAGGGTTGAATGCTTTGAATACTTGAGAGTTTGAGTAATTTCTGGCTTGGAAATTTCCCGTAACCTTGAATGGGTTCAAGGCCTTCTGTATTTATAGGTGATTTGAAAAACTATCCGTTGGAGAGATAGTCTTCGAGTCATCTATGTAGAGAGGCTTCAAACGGACATATCTCCATGCAGCAGCCGTCCTTGCATGGATTTGGTATTTTCATTAAATGCCCATTAAATGCTTGCCCGTTGAATGTGCAGTCTGAATTCAGTCTTCATGTCAGGTTCCGTACGTGCGTGTCCTACTCGGATTGGTCCACGTCATCAGGTTGGTGAGAATGTCAGAACTTATTCCTGAGCTTCAGGCTTGTCTTATTAAGTTCATTTTGTCTTGAGCCCACCAGTCTTGTCCTGACGCTGAAATTCCTTTGGCATTGCTTGGCTCTACTCCAAGTCTTCCCATTAACTCAGTGACCTCCTGTTCCCTTCAGGACTGAGTTAGTAATGACCTCAGGGTCATACTCTTCATCACTGACACTTACTCAGCCAGCTTAGAGGATTGCCATAAGTTCAGGATGGTGCTCTTCGTCTTCAGGCTCTGAGTCTTGATTGTCTCCAGTGAGCTCTCCTCTCACTGAGTACCTGTGAAGTGTAAAATGACTAAGTACTAATCCTAATCAAGACTAACCTGACAAAGACAGATTAAGGCAAACATCTTTTCAGGGGCTTTGGGATCTTAATCAAAACTGACAGTGTCCCAACAATATGCTTTCACTGCATCAAAATGGAGCTTCGTCGCACGAATTTTATTATAAGACAATCTCACACAAATACTTATATTTTTCAAATTTAAAGTGTATCATTCATTTCTTTTATCCTATTTAATTATAGACATCATACATAGTGTTGTAGTGCGAATCGAGCTGCTCAATGTCTAAACGAGTCGAGCTCGTTAGATATTCGATTTATTAACAAGCTGGCTCAAACTCAAGCTCAAGCTCTTTAGATACTCAATTTATTAACGAGCTATCTTGAACTTGTAAGGCTAAATAACTTAAATTTTTCTTAAAATTTCATTAGGTTTACTAGGCTTGTTTACGAATCAAGTCGAACTCGTTTTCTAATACTCGGCTCGGCACGAATAATAACTCCTAATTTATACATCCTCCATATGAATATGTTTAAAATAAGATTAATTTTAGTGTGTACCCAAGTGCATATTGTGCACTTGGATTTTAAAATCTTAATTTCAAAAAAGTATGAAAAACACACACACTTCAACGTGAACTGTGTTTTTTTTTTATCAACATATACTCCCTCCGTCCCGCTATTAACTCAGTTTGTCCTTTTCGCCCGTCCCACTATTAACTTCTCATATTTTTTTTGGATTTCAACTAATCTTATTATAATATATTTGCAAACCTCTCCAAGATGATGTGTCAACACCATCTTATTCTTAGTTTGATGTGACATGTCTCAAATCTCTTCATTTCGAAATATTGCGCTCTCATTAAAAGTTGGTTTAAGTTTTGATCTCAATCATTCATCTCACAAAATTAAATCTAAATCATTCATTTTATATTTAAGTTTTATTAATCTCTTATTAAGTGTATTGCAAACACCATTCCCTTTCTCTCAAATACGCCGCATGTTTCTCTCTCCCGTTGCAGCCCTCATCAGTGCCGCCTCCTCTATTACAGCCGGCATCGTCGTCACCAATATTGCTTATGCGTCGTCGTTGCTTCGACTTGATCGATCATTGTGCCTACTATGAATCCATCTCAGGCGACTTCCCCGTCTAGCCCAGTAATTCAAGTGGTGGGCATCTATCGTGGACTCCAGCGAGCGCGTCGAAAGTGAATATGCAAAATAGGAATAAATCCAAGGTATGTAGATCCCGAACCGCCACCGCCTCTCCTCTATTCTTTTCTCACTCCGTCATCCCTTTCCTGTCTGATTGTTTACAAACCGGGGTCGCATCGCTGCTCTTCTCCCGCCGCCTCAAACCGCATCTGATACTGCAGTCTTGAACCAATGTATGATACTGGTTTTTTATGGTATTTTTCTTGGTCTTAGATTTTTTTTTATTTTCGCCTCTTTTTTTAGTTTTTGCCATCCTCCATTGAACAATCTCGGCATCGCCGCCATGTCCTCTAAGATGTCATATATATATATTTTTTCCACAGTTCAATGATTTTCTTACTTAGATATTTTTGAAATTTATGTTTGTAAAATATTTATATATGCTAATTTTTGTAGGAGGATATTGAAATATTTTGTAAAAAATATTGTCACGTAAAAGATGACAAGATTCTCAAAGAATCTTGACATCCAATACCACGTCTTACCATGGATAATAGATTGTAACATTATTATTTATTGGACAAATTTTACTATCCAAAAGATATTATCACTGAAATAGTATATTATTTCCAATTTTTTTTGCCATGAAATGCAATATCTTACCATATATAATACAATAATAGATATTTTTTAAATAAATATTTTTGTAAAAGATATTGTCATGTAAAAGATGGCAAGATTCCCAAAGAATCTTGACATCCAATACCATATCTTACCATAGATAATAGATTATAACATTTTTTTTTTTTTTGACAAAATTTTACTACCCAAAAGATATTGTCACTGAAATAGCACATTATTCCCAAAAAATCTTGCCATGATATACAATATTTTACCATGTATAATACTATTTCACTAAAAGTTAGCAATTTTTTTTTAAATTTACGATTTTTTAATAAAAAAAAATCAAAATATATGTATACATGAAATGTTTAGGAGGGAATTGAATTTTTTTAAATAATCCGATTGGCGCTTAAATATAATTCTTATCAATGGATTTTTTCAATATAAATACCAACATATTAATCAATTGTTCCCACACAAACATCTACACACTATTCCATTTTAAGTATGCCATCTCTTTTGTCAAATGTTACATTTAAATCCGAAATTTGTGAATCTTTGTTTAGAGTTAAACTTTTACGTTTGATTTATGTTGCATCTTCATACTATGGGGGGAATCTCGGCATGTTGATAGTATTGTTAGATATACATATTAAGTTTTACAAATTATATATTTCATCCTTTTAAAAAAAATAATGTTTTTGCTATTTGATGCATACACATTGATAACACTTATTTTTTATTGTCAAAATTTTTATGAAATTAATATAGTTAAATTATTTTTGCAGGGTACGGGAATTCATGTTTTTATTGCTTAGAATCTTATGTCTACGTATGAGAATGTTGTGATTGAGGGGAAGGAGTACATTTTACAATATATTAGCATTGCTCCAAATTCTAATATCATAAAGTTCACCAAACATAACTACTGCTTCGAATTTCTTCCTTCAACTCAAATGACTAAATGTGGTGAATCTATTATTATGAGGCATATTTTTTCAGTTTGTTACATTTCAAGATATACTTAATCAGACTTATGAAGAAGATTCAATTCTTCAAGGTAAGATCTTTTTATATTTTGAGTAAAATTATTTAAATTTTATTCACATAAAATTAAATTCATTTATATTTTTTTTCAGATATCCATGCGCATGTTATTTTCATTGGACAAGTTGAAACAGTCCATGGATATGGTGATATCATATATAGGACAATAGAACTTGAACTTGAATAATTTGATGTAAGTATTAATTTTTTTGTACTCAATTTTTTTATAGAGGTACGACTATGAAATGTATATTGGAGCGAGATTTATGTGAACAATTTATAAATTATGTTGTGCGAGATGACACGACCACTCTCACACAACTCAATAATAATAGTGATTGAAAATAATTTCTAAGAAATGACTCGTGCGCACGTGCGACTTTTTTTTCTATGCTTGACAAAAAACAAACTAGTTGAACACTTCAGAAATGACGTTGACTTATCGGAATATAATTAAAAACTACCGACAGTACACAACTCAAAATATAAGCCCACGGTGAGGCCCAACAGGTCGTCATCTATGTACACGGTCACTCAAAACCATGCAGGAGCTCCACAACTTGTCCAGTAGCACCACAAAATCACAACTCATTGGAATTACCTACAATGCATAAACTACGTGAGATATTTAAATCTCAGTAAGCAGAAATTACGCATGAAATGATGTTTATCGATCTCAAAATCCTCACTATGCACTCTCATTTAAAACCACCAATTTATTTCTGAAATACTCGTTAAAGACCCCTGACTCACTATTATGCACCGGCACAAACATCAATATCAATAGAATATAATCAAGTGACCACAATAAATATGATCCGACGGGGTCCATCCTCTTGTGGCCATCGAGAGTCCCCCCCCCATCGCCCCCTCATATCCACCAGGAAGTAATCACCTACACGTCGACTCACACGGCGAGGATCCATCCCTCTAACGGCCTAGCGAGGTCCATCACCAAACTTGACCCTCTGTCCGTTCAGAAGTCCCCTCTATAAACATGCACACAACATAACATATAAGACGGTGGCCCACGCTAGGTAGCCTACGCTAGGTTTCCCTAGGTCGCTCCTTCCCAGGTCGCCCCTTCCGCCCTCGGTGCATAATCAGTGGTCAACCACACCAGTTTATAAAAACATACTTCCATTTCAATGCATGATATGCATGATGCAGTGCAACCAATGATGTTTCACAAAATTCACAGACTGTTGAACTTACAGATTCAATCCACATCAAATATTGAGCTAACAAGCTCATTCCACATCAAATACTGGGCTCACAAGCTCGAACCATAATAATCACTGAATACCAATCGATATCACGTACAATGCACATATTGCCATTTAAACATAAATAATTCACAAAATACTATGTTTATGCATTGTAGTTGCAAATGAATTTCTACTTACCCCAAATCTGACAAGTGATGTGAATTCGAACTCTTAAAACACCTTATCGCCTCGCACGATCAAATCTAATAAAAAAACCAACAATAAATATAACCCCAAAATTATTAACTAACTGGATTAGCAATAAAAATTTCCTTAGTTTAAAATTATATTTATTGTTGATTAATATGTATTAATTCACTTAAAGGTCTTAGAATCAAAGAATGCATACCATGTTCTAATTAAGAATTCATATCCCTAAATTCATTGATGTGGAAGAAAAATGAATAATTAAAAGGAACTATTAATTTGGCCACTTCCTCTGCTACTGCTAGTTAATATTACTATAATACGTATAAACCAATCTTGCAAGGTAACACATTCGTCTCTCTCTCTCTCTCTCTCTCTTCCCCTTTTTTTCATTTGAGTAATTTATTTGAATTGTTCAATTCTCAGTGATGGGTCAAGTTCAATACACACAATTATTATTTTTATTTGTTATAGACCCATTTTAATCATGATAGTGATATTATATCAACCATAATCTTCATTTTTTTATCCATTTTTTCTTATGTTTAGGTATTTTCTCCCATTTATTATTAATAGTGATTCAATTTTTCATCTATTTTTTTCTAACGATTCTATTTTGCCCCAAATTTCAGGTATCGTAAACGTTTCACCGGATAATGGTATCATCATCTCTCAATTTATATTGGATTCCATGCCGTTGGACACCAATCCATCGCATGGTGGATCGTTGTAATTTCTAGATTTAGATTTTTCATGTTTATAGATCTTGGATATAGACATATAGCTAATTTATATTAGATTTCTATGTATATTCATCAAAGCCAATATGAGTCATATTTTTTTGTGGATGATCGTTTATAATTGTAAATATATTAGTTACTAGTGCTAAACCCGCGATTATCGCGGAGCTGTACATAAAATTTATGGTAAGATATTAATCAATTTTTTTAAAGTTTTATAAATGTTGTTACTATTATTATTTTATTTATTCAATATTTTTATTATATTTTTAAAAATGATAGTTAATTATAAATAATTCTATTCCAAGGACAATAAACAATAAATTCATGAAATTTATTATTAACCAAATATTTAGAAAACAATGTTTACAAATTGTGGAAAATTCCATATAAACAACATTTATTGAGTATTTGGAAGTATTTCCTTTAGAATTAAGTGACAAAATCTTCAATCTCGATCTAACTCTAGATACTGCAACATAAAGTTGACCATGAGCGAAAACAGGCTTGGGAAGATGCAATCCAACAGTAGAAAGTGATTGTCCTTGACTTTAATTTATTGTCATGGTAAAACACAGTAGAATTGGAAATTGTCGCCTTGTAAAATTCACCGGCATTGTAGGATCAGAATTTGTCAATGTCATTCTCGGGATGAAGACTTTTTTTTAATATTCCTTTCAGATATTATTTCAGCCTCAAGAATGTGATTGCCAAGTTGGTGTCGAACAATCTTGTTCCATTGCGCAAACCGAATTTGTGATCAATATTTCTTAGTAACACTATAGGCACTCCTTCTTTCAAGATCAGATGATGATTTGGCATTTCGGAACACCTAATAGAATTTAAAAATTCAACTGTAACCATCTGTCCATTACCTCTTTCTCGAAATTCTGAGGCACAAACACTGTCTCTGTAACGCCCCGAATCCAGAATATATTAATTATATCGGGTTCGAAGTATTATTGTGATCAAAAGTCCAAACTATAAAATTTTTGAAGAAAATATAACAGAATTGAAAGATGGGGTTCATGCAGCGGATAAGTGGAGAGAAAATATTACAATAATATATCACACACATAAGTATATTTGTATATAGGAGGGTGGATAAAAGGTTCTGTATCCTCAGGATAATACACCTTGAGTTTTAGTAACTGAAACACACGGGAATTAGTATTGTCTTGCATAGCAGTAGCGAATAACATTTATTTAGGAATAGAATAATAGTCATCATTGTATTACTAATAGTATTTTAAGCAAGCGGGAAACTTTGTGTCTTCTGTATCACTGTCCTTGCTCCCCGTAATCAAAATCTGCAAAGGGGTTAGGAAAAAGGGGCATGAGAATTGAATTCTCACGTATGGGTGATTTGCAACGTTATGGGATTGGTAAATCCGAAATATATTGAGTTATACTCATTGATAAAGTATTTTAATTTATTTAAGCAGTTGACGTATGAACGAGATTACAAATCTCATAGAAGAAACGATTCATATAATAATTCATCGGCATTAAGCATATTTCATATAATATAATTGAAGTAGCACAAGTTGATTCACATTAGGGCAGAGCCCAAGACATATTCGCGTATTGTCACAAACTGTCAAACTATATTCGTACGATCATTCCACTTCCAACAAACTTACTCTTTCCAACCACAACAAAACTTACTCCTTCCAATCATCATCAAACTCACTTCATCCAACCACAACAACCCTCAAAATAATAACAAACCATCAATGGCCTTATTCCCAGTGCGCAACGTAGGCGGCTGACCCGGGGACCAGATCTGTTTGAATCAACAACCTACATTCCGAGGGCGTCCTCGACAGCTCCCCGGAGGTTGGATTAAATACTCGATCCCAACTCCGTACATACTAACTTTCTATAAAACTGACACATCAAACTTCATAGAGAAAATTACTTGATTGACAACTGAAAAGATTCATGCTCACATAAGGTACTTACTCACACAAAAGTGATCGATTTACAAAACAACAGGCATTAGATATCATATATAGTCATATCACATAATTCAAACAGTTATATAATAGGTGTTACATTTATGTTGGATTAATTGTTTTAGATTGATTTAGTCGAGTTCAGAAAATACCGGCACAATATTATTATTAGCAGATCAATCAACCGATAATCAGCCACCTGATTGTTCTGAGTCCTGGGAATATTGTGTAGAAAGATGTTCGAGTCCCCTGTGCGTGTCCCGAAAAGTATAGAATCCTAATAGGGAGTAATCCGATTAAAAGATCGACTTTTGAATTTGAAAAGCTTAAGCGTTTGTATCTCGAGGATTGAGTAGATTTTTGCCTTTAGAAAACTATTGAAAACTAAAGTTTTCAAAGGTTGATTTCTATTTGATAAGTACACCCCTTTTTAAGAGGAGGTGTATTAGGGGGGTGTATATACTAATTTCAGTCGCGTCCTTAACAAAAGCCTTTTATAAAAAATTAAAAGTATAAACATAATTATTATTATCCTTGGAAAAACTTAAAAGAATAAAATAATTACTTAAGAGTATTAATAAGAAATAAAGATCTTTCTAAGATTTCTATTTCTCATTTCAAAAGAATTCTTGAATATAAATAAAATTCGCTTATTAAACTTATTAGTAGACTTTGACTTTTCTAAGAAAATTATATTATAAACTAATATAGTTTATAAAAAGGTATTCTCCTTTTCTAATATTAGTGATACTACTAAAGTTGGTTTGTAATACTTCTAAAACAAAGGATTATAATAATCTTTCCCAAGAAAACTATTTTTAATTGATGCTAGCTTTGGATATATTAAAAGGCTTATCTCGCGTTTCTAATTTTCTAACAGGGGTACGAGGGGAAGACGAGTTTCCCTTTGTCTACGGATTCAAAACAAATGTGTTAACAATTGAAAATCGTCATCCAATAATAATACCAACTCATTAAAACAAGGATACTAATGGACTATGCTAATATCATCATTCAATTGAACTTAAAACCAACAATTCCATAAAAAGAAATTCAACTAAGCCAAAAGGATACTAAACAACTTAAGGGGTGACAGCAAACAAGTCAACGTAACAATACTAATCCACTAAGCCAAAAGTACTACAAAACTTCAAAAACAGTAATACTTCATCATTCAACCACTAATACCAAAACACTAATTCAAAGTCCAAAACCCATAGTTTGTGAAGAAAAGAAAACCGGGGAAAATAATATTCAATTTCCTATTTCTAAAGAGTGATACAAAAGAGCAAAATAACAATACTAAACAAGTCAAGTAATAACACTAAGTCATTAAATCAATTCCAACAGTAAGTTTGCCTTTCTCTTTCGCTTCCTCGTAATCGTTTTCGAACAACTCGACTCAATAACTAAAATTTACGAATGAAAGTAGAGACCTTACGAGCCTCGGTTCGAGGTGTTAAACGGGCGACCTAACGGCATCGATCGGGGATTTAGAAAATGAATCGAACAGCCTAACGACGTCGATCGGGATTTCCAGAAATTCCGGCAGCAGGGATTTAGTTTGGCATCATCTCGGAGAAGAAAGAAATAGCGAATCGAGTTATGGTTTTGAAATTGAAATAATCGAAGTCGTAAATTAATCGAAATTTAAGCAATTGAATTTGATAAAGAAGGTTTTAGACCTTATTGGAAAAAGAAGAGGAAAGAGGTGGCGGTAGCAGTTCGCTTCGGCGGTGGCGTCGCAGCGGTTCACTTCGGCGGTGGCGTCGCGACGGCTTCGGCAGCGGAAAAGGGTGAGAGCGAGGGAGAGATAGAAGGCGAGAGGCTTTGGCGATGCGCGGGGGAGTCGTCGCCTGGAGCGGTGGCGCGACGGCAGCGCTGAGCGGCGGAAATGGCGGTGAAATATGACGGGGAGAAGGAAACGTCGGGCGGCACTGGGCTGTGACGTTTGGCGATGCGCGACGCCGTGTCTCGGAGTAGGAGGGAGGAGTGGTGCGGCTGGGGCCACGGCGACGCTCGTCCGCCGGAGGAGGGAAGGAGGCGCGGCTTTTAGAGAGAAGGAGGAGAGGAAAAGTATGATCTTGAGAGAGAAAACTGAGAGTGAAAATGAGTATTCGTGAGAAAGAGGAAATAGACTTGTTCAATGTAGTGGACTCCCTCCTTAAAATTAACATATATTTTGGGATTCTTTTGACATCCCAGATTTTTATTATTAAACATAATTAATAAGGGAAAGTAAAGATTTTAGTGGCTGAGAATTTAAAAGAAGAGGATCTTTACAAGATTTAAATGGATTTGCTAGGAATTTAATTAGGGGCTGTTTGGTTCTCATTAAATTTTTAAAAAGAAAATTAATATTGTTTTGAGATTCAATTAATACTTTATTGTACTTGAATTATACTCGTATATTCTTATCAATAAAGTTGTACGGATCGAAGTCCTTAATTTAAACTTGATTATTAAATTTCTCGTAGTCCTTTATTCGTTTGAAAGATTTGATTCCTTTCTTCGAATTTAGGAGTTTATAAAGGGGTATATATTTAAATTACACAATAGCACACAAAATAAATAAAATTAAAAGAAACAAATATAAGAAAATAAAAATAAGGTTTCTAATTAAAGAAAAAAGGTACAGAACGGGACGGGGTGTTACATCCTCGCCTCCTTAACAGAATTTCGTCCCCGAAATTCATTTCTTAGGTACTACTTAAGCATTGAGGGTATTTGGCTAGGACTTCATCCTCTCTTTCCCAAGTTGCTTCTTCTTTCCCGTTTCGGCTCCATTGGACAAGGACTAATGGTATTTCTCGATTCCTTAACAAGTGTAACTTTCTTCCTAAGATAGTTACTGGGACTTCTTCGTAAGTCAGGTCACTGCTTAGACCCAATTCTACGTGACTAATAATATGGCTTGGATCGCTTATGTATTTCCTGAGTGTAGATATGTGGACAACATTGTGCACTCGTTACAATTCTGGTGGTAAAGCTATGCGATAAGCTACATCCCCGATTCTGTTCAGGATGTCGAATGGTCCAATGTATCACGGCTTTAGCTTACCTCTTTTCCCAAAATGGATTAGACCTTTCATTGGTGCGACTCTGAGAAATACTTTCTCGCCAATGTTAAACTGTAAATCTTTTCTCTGGGTGTCCGCATACGACTTCTGACGGTCCTGGGCCGTCTTGATTCTTTATTTAACCTTTGCGACTATCTCCGCCGATCTTTCGACTAGCTCGGGTCCAAGAATCTTTCGAATCCCGACTTCATCCCAACAAACTGGCGATCTACAACTCTACCCGTAGAGTGCTTCGTACGGCACCATTTGTATTGTTGCTTGATAACTGTTGTTATATGTAAACTCTACCAATGGTAGGTGGCTTTCCCAACTTTCTTCGAGATCTAGAGCGCAATCCCTGAGCATATCTTCGAGCGTCTGAATAGTTCTTTCTGATTGCCCGTCAGTCTGCGGGTGGTATGCGGTGCTGAATTTCAATTCAGTACCTAAAGCTCGTTGCAGACTTCCCCAGAACTTGGAGGTAAAACGGGGGTCTCTATCGGATACTATTGAGACTGGTACACCGTGCAATCTGACTATCTCTGCTATGTATAGTTGGGCAAGCTTGTCCAACGTGTACGTCATTCTTATAGGGATAAAATAGGCAGTTTTCGTAAGTCTGTCTACGATAACCCAAATGACATCGTGATTCTTCACCCTTTTTGGAAATCCGGTGACAAAATCCATAGTGATGTTCTCCCATTTCCACTCTGGCATCTCCAGAGGATGCAACAACCCTGAAGGTCGTTGATGATCTGCTTTAACTCGTTGGCAAGTTAAACAACTCTTGACGAATTGAGCTATCGATCTCTTCATACCCCTCCACCAAAAGTTCTCTCTCAGTCCCCCGTACATCTTCGTCTCTCCGGGGTGAACGGTGTAAGGAGTGCTATGTGCCTCTTTCAGAATTTCGTTCCTCATTCCGTCATCCTTAGGCACACAGATTCTGTTATCGAACATTAAAGCTCCATCAGTACTTAACACGAACCTCTGAATGGTTCCTTCCTCAGCGCGCTTACGTATTCCTCTAAAAAATTTATTGTCCTTTTGCGCTCCTAATATCCTTTCTCGTAAGGTCGGTTGCAGGGTGAACGTGTAAACCATAGAATCTGCACAACACTGTGTGGAAAATTCCAAGTTTAAATGAGAGAGTTCTCCTACTAGTGGTAACTGTGTGGTCAGAACGACGCTTAGTTTTGTATCTTCCTTTCTACTCAAAGCGTCTGCCACTACGTTTGCCTTTCCAGGGTGATAGTGGATAGTGCAATCGTAATCTTTTACCAATTCGAGCCATCTTCTCTGACGCATGTTTAATTCCTTCTACGTGAAGAAGTATTTTAGGCTCTTATGGTCAGTGTAGATCTCACACTTTCCACCATATAAGTAGTGTCTCCAAATCTTCAATGCGTGAACTACTGCGGCCAGTTCTAAGTTGTGCGTTGGGTAGTTTTGTTCGTGGTCCTTAAGTTGTCGGGATGCATAAACTACAACTTTCTTATTTTGCATCAGAACACAACCCAAGCCTGACAAGAAAGCGTCTGTGTAAATGACGAATCCTTCTGATCCATCTGGGATGGTTAACACAGGCGACGTGGTTAGTCTCTTCTTTAGCTCTTGAAAGTTGAATCCCAAGTAAACTTTTCAGTTTTCTTAGTCAGTTTCGTCAGCGCTTTCGCAATGCTGGAAAAATCTTGTATGAACCTTCGGTAGTACCCTGCTAACCCAAGAAAAATCCAAATTTCATTGACGTTACTAGGTGCCTTCCAGTTCATGATGGCTTCTACCTTTACTGGGTTCACTTCAATTCCTTTTGCGGAAATTATATGCCCTAAGAACATAACACGGTCGATCTAAAATTCACACTTGCTGAATTTGGCATACAATATCTCTCGTCTCATTGTCTCTAAGACTGCTTTGAGATGTTCTTCGTGTTGCTCTTTGCTCTTAGAGTACACGAGTATGTCGTCGATGAAGACGATGACGAATTGATCCAGGTACGGATGAAACACTCTATTCATCAGATCCATGAAGATCACCGGAGCATTTATTACTCCGAAAGGCATTACGGTGAACTCGTAATGTCCATACCGAGTCCGAAATGCTTTCTTTGGGATATCCTCACTCTTGACCTTTAGCTGATGGTACCCAGACCTCAAATTGATCTTTGAGAATATAGTAGCATTCTTTAACTGATCGAACAAGTCTTCTTTCCTCGAAAGAGGATATTTGTTCTTAATGGTCAGTTGATTGAGACCTCGGTAGTCTATGCACATACGGAAAGTTCCATCTTTCTTCTTCACGAACAACACGGGTGCTCCCCATGGTGATGCACTAGGCCTGATGAGCCTCGTTTCAAGCAAGCCCTGCAGTTGTTCTTTCAGTTCATCTAACTCCTTTGGCGCCATTCGATTGGGTGCTTTAGATACTGGTGTTGCCCCAGGTATCAAGTCGATGGAGAACTCTATCTGATGATCGGGAGGTAACCCGATTAATTCCTCAGGGAACACGTCAAGATATCCATCCATAATTGGCACTTTGATGTGCAACTTATCGTCTATCTCTCCTGCTGAGATATGGACGAGGTAAGCTTGTCATTCCTCTTTTCGTAATATCGTTGCAGCTTGGATTGCTAATATTACTCAGGTTTTCTTCTTGGTCTTGATTTCACGAAACACGAAGCGTTGGCCATCACGGGTTTCGAGGTCGATCTCGCGTTCTGTGCATTTTATTATCGCTTTGTTTCTCGTTAACCAGTCAATGCCTAAGATTATGTCAAAGGTTTTCATCTTAAGGACGTGAAGATCGGACTCTATCAAGTGATTGTCTAGCGTTAGGGGTAAACCTCTAATTTGACCCTCAATTTCCATAGTAGTTCCAGATGGAATACTCACATTTAAAACTTTTCCTTTTTTCTCGACTAATCCTAACTTTCTTTTAAAGTTATTAGATATAAAGGAATGAGATGCTCCAGTATCAAACAATACATACGTAGGTTTTTCAAGTACAAAGACAATACCTGCTAACGTCTCATGCTGCTCAGGCTGAGCTGGTCCTTTCAGGCGAAGTTGCTCTCCACTGCTTTCCCCTTCCTCTAGGATAGCATTCATGTGGCCTGACCTTCTCTGACCCTAGTTAGGCGGACCTCTGACCGGGGGTCCCGCCTGGCAGTTGTTAGGTGCAGGCAGCTGGCGAGCCTGTTAATTGTTTGCCTATTGTAGGCGGTACTGAGCATTATTAACCGGTTGACGGTTGCTGCTCGGTGGCTGAGCACATTCATTGGACTTGTGCCCTGGTTGATTGCAACGGAAATAAATTACTCCTCCCTGACTACAGGGTCCCCAGTGTCTCCTTCCACACCTTTGACAATTCTGGTTGGCTCGAGAACCAACAAAGTTATTTCCCCTGGATGACAGAACTGGATTTCTTTTAAAGTGTGGCTGCCAATTTCGATTGACAATGACAGTAGTCGGAGTCTGTTTGTACTCCAAGTTTTGACTGATCGAGACCAGCAATGCTCGATGGAAAACTTCTCCATAGCTTGGCACCTGAAGGCCAATTACAATTCCTGCTATCTCGGGCCTCAAACCCTGCTCGAATCTGCGAGCTTTCCTTTCATCATCACCCACCAGATGTGGGGCATAACGAGACAGCTGATTGAACCTTCTCTCGTACTCTATCACTGAGAGAGTTCCCTGTCGAAGGTTGACAAATTCCTGTTCTTTCCGATCCCTTAGGACTCGTGAAAAGTATCAGTCCATTATAGCTTTTTTAAAGTCCTCCCAAGTAAGGACCTGTCTAGCTTCTTCGTCCATAGTTCGCTCGTAAGACTCCCACCATTGGGCTGCATCCTCCATCAGTTGGAACTGGGCACAGGAGACTTTCTGTGCATCAGCCAGTGCCATGTGTCTGAAGATACGTTCCAATCCCGATATCCATTCCTCAATCTCAAAGGGATCTTCTTTCCCATTCAGCCTAGGTGGCTGCTGTTGTCGAAAGCGTTCGACAAAGTCATTTGTCCTGGGCGCCATCTGAGGTATAGGCCCGTATAGTGGTGGAGGAGGTGGTGGAGCTTGCTGCTGAATGTAGTTCTGAGGAGAGATCAGTATTTCTCTCGCAATATCGTTTTCTGGCGCGGCCTGTTGAGGCGGCTCAGGTTCAGCCTGAGGGGGTGGGTCTTGTCCTATAGGATTTCTTGGTTCAGGAATGGGGTTAAGGCGGGGTCGTCCATGTTTACGTCCTGGTGCCATTCTAAAGGTAGTTCCGATCGAAAAGAATAATATTGTTACGATATGTATAGGTGTGAAAAAGTTATAAAAACATAATCGGATTAACCAAATCAACACAATGCTAACACTGAAATACGTGTGGTACGTAATTCACTGCGACGCATCGGGGCCCTCAATGGTACAGTGCTCACATTCGTACAGTATTATAGGAACCAGTGGTGTGTCATTAAGTGATAATCAGATAAAATATATGAAGCAAGTAAAACACATTGACAAGCAGTGAGCACATAATAAGTATATATATATCTAAAAAGTTTTGGTTCTACGAAGTCAGTCTCCTTACATTACGTCATAGAATACAAAAGGTTTCTAGGTAATGCTATAGCATCGTGTCCTCACATCAATATGGACCACGAGACAAAAGGAGGGGCTAGAGCTACGCTGCTATGGCCTATAAGGAAAACGACCACGCAAAATGACTACTACTATATGTCAAGCGACTACCACCTATACTATATATATGCATCTACTACTATATACAAGGTCCGGAAGTCCAACTAGTCATCAACCTCTGACTCTGCTGGGGAATCTATCTCTACCTCTGGCTCATCTCCCTCTGGTTCGTCTGCCTCGACCTCTGCTACCCCCGGCTCAATCCCTTCTGGCTCAATCACAGGAGGTGTGGCTTCCCCAAAGCTGAAAGGTCCCTCCCCA
This sequence comes from Ballota nigra, assembly GCA_947034835.1. Classification (NCBI taxonomy): domain Eukaryota; kingdom Viridiplantae; phylum Streptophyta; class Magnoliopsida; order Lamiales; family Lamiaceae; genus Ballota; species Ballota nigra. The sequence goes on from OX344721.1 coordinate 33,214,992, forward strand.
GCCAGTCCACTCGCTACCCAAAAGGTGATGGAGGTATCCCGTTGCGCGAGAGCTGCATCCAGGTACAGCGTGGACCTCCTGAGAGTGGTACGTGAGAACTCATCTTGGGAGTTTGCGGCAGTCCTTGATACGGCGGCTGAGACTCGGGCAAGTACTGCGTCCTCGTGGAGAGCTCCGGATATGGCAAAGTCGCGCTGAGCAATCCCGGCGGCCTGTCGGGACAGGGTGCGGTTTTCATCCGCGCGTCGAATCACCCTCTGGGCCTCCGCCCAGTAGGCGTCTAGGTGAACCTGAGGTCCCTGCTCTGGGTCATCCACCCTCATACGGTCTAACAGTCCGGCAGAGATGGGGCAGAAAATCTCGATCACTCCTCCCGCGAATCGGGTCCCAGCTGCGAAGTCGGTCTCAATGTGGGGCTCTGGGGCAACCCTTGCCTTTTCGCGCGACTCTAAAAAGCGGGTAGTGAAAACATCGATAGTCTCTACTTCTAACTGCTCAATCTCTAAGTACTGGGCCACATCCATCTTACGGCTTCCTATAGGGAAAGGAACGTTCTAGTCAAATTTTGGTTTTAAAAGGAAAAATAACCGTAAAGTAAACATTTAAAGCACATAATCAAAGAAATCACATAATATCATTTATGGAGTTCACAATTTATCCAAGTATTCTTATTAATTACTCGAATTTCAACAGCAACTTATACTAAATTTTGTAGTTCTTTTTTCATAGTACGAACATTGTTTTGAGTTATCGTAACCTTTTTGATCGCGTAATATTATAAAGTCAAGATATTTTGAATTTTGTAGGCCTTTAAACAATTTTACAAAAAGTAGTAACGTACCTTCGAGGAGCTTGTAGACAGTAACCAGAGACACGTTTCCCCCGAAAAATTTAATATTTTAATACTTAAGTGATAATAAATAATTTTAGGGTGACAGGAAAACAAGATTTGGGGTTAGGTCCGAAAGTTTTGAACTTAGGCTCTGATATCACCTGTAACGCCCCGAATCCAGAATATATTAATTATATCGGATTCGAAGTATTAGTGTGATCAAAAGTCCGAACTATTTTGAAGGAAATATAACAGAATTGAAAGATGAGTTTCATGTAGTGGATAAGTGGAGAGAAAATATTATAATAATGTATCGCACACATAAGTATATCTGTATATATGAGGGTGGATAAAGGGTTCTGTATCTTCAGGATAATACACACTGAGTTTTAGTAACCGAAACACACGAGAATTAGTATCGTCTTGCATAGCAATAGCGATAACATTTATTTAGGAATAGAATAATAGGCATCATTGTATTACTAATAGTAATTTAAGCAAGCGGGAAACTTTGTGTCTTCTGTATCACTGTCCTTGCTCCCCGTAATCGAAATCTGCAAAGGGGTTAGGAAAAAGGGGCGTGAGAATTGAATTCTCACGTATGGGTGGTTTGCAACGTTATGGGATTGGTAAATCCGAAATATATTGAGTTATACTCATTGATAAAGTATTTTAATTTATTTAAGCAGTTGACGTATGAACGAGATTACAAATCTCATAGAAGAAACGGTTCATATAATAATTCATCGGCATTAAGCATATTTCACATAATATAATTGAAGTAGCACAAGTTGATTAACATTAGGGCAGAGCCCAAGACATATTCACGTATTGTCACAAACTGTCAAACCATATTCGTACGATCATTCCACTTCCAACAAACTTACTCTTTCCAACCACAACAAAACTTACTCCTTCCAATCATCATCAAACTCACTTCATCCAACCACAACAACCCTCAAAATAATAGGAAACCATCAATGGCCTTATTCCCAGTGCGCAACGTAGGCGGCTGACCCGGGGACCAGATCTATTTGAATCAACAACCTACATTCTGAGGGAGTCCCCGACAGCTCCCCGGAGGTTGGATTAAATACTCGATCCCAACTCCGTACTTACTGACTTTCCATAAAACTGACACATCAAACTCCATAGAGAAAATTACTTGATTGACAATTGAAAAGATTCATGCTCACATAAGGTACTTACTCACACAAAAGTGATCGATTTACAAAACAACAGGCATTAGATATCATATATAGTCATATCACATAATTCAAACAGTTATATAATAAGTGTTACATTTATGTTGGATTAATTGTTTTAGATTGATTTAGTTGAGTTCAGAAAATACCGGCACAACGTTATTATTAGCAGATCAATCAACCGATCATCACCCACCTGATTGTTCTGAGTCCTGGGAATATTGTGTAGGCAGATGGTCGAGTCCTCATTGCGTGTCCCGAAAAGTATAGAATCCTAATAGGGAGTAATCCGATTAAAAGATCGACTTTTGAATTTGAAAAGCTCAAGCGTTTGTATCTCGAGGATTGAGTATATTGTTGCCTTTAGAAAACTATTGAAAACTAAAATTTTCAAAGGTTGATTTCTATTTGATAAGTACACCCCTTTTTAAGAGGAAGTGTATTAGGGGGAGTGTATTTACTAATTTCAGTGGTGTCCTTAACAAGAGCCTTTTATAAAAAATTAAAAGTATAAACATAATTATTATTATCCTTGGAAAAACTTAAAAGAATAAAATAATTACTTAAGAATATTAATAAGAAATAAAGAAAAGGTTTTTTTTCTAAGATTTCTATTTCTCATTTCAAAAGAATTCTTGAATATAAATAAAATTCCCTTATTAAACTTATTAGTAGACTTTGACTTTTCTAAGAAAATTATATTATAAACTAATATAGTTTATACAAAGGCATTCTCCTTTTCTAATATTAGTGATACTACTAAAGTTGGTTTGTAATACTTCTAAAACAAAGGATTATAATAATCTTTCCCAAGAAAACTATTTTTAGTTGATGCTAGCTTTGGATATATTAAAAGGCTTCTCTCGCGTTTCTAATTTTCTAACAGGGGTACGAGGGGAAGACGAGTTTCCCTTTATCTACGGATTCAAAAAAAAATGTGTTAACAATTGAAAATCATCATCCAATAATAATACCAACTCATTAAAACAAGGATACTAATGGACTATGCTAATGTCATCATTCAATTGAACTTAAAACCAACAATTCCATAAAAAGAAATTCAACTAAGCCAAAAGGATACTAAACAACTCAAGGGGTGACATCAAACAAGTCAACGTAACAATACTAATCCACTAAGCCAAAAGTACTACAAAACTTCAAAAACAGTAATACTTCATCATTCAACCACTAATACCAAAACACTAATTCAAAGTCCAAAACCCATAGTTTGTGAAGAAAAGAAAACAGGGAAAAATTATATTCAATTTCCTATTTCTAAAGAGTGATACAAAAGAGCAAAATAACAATACTAAACAAGTCAACTAATAACACTAAGTCATTAAATCAATTCCAACAGTAAGTTTGCCTTTCTCTTTCGCTTCCTCGTAATCATTTTCGAACAACTCGACTCAATAACTGAAATTTATGAATGAAAGAATGAAAGTAGAGACTTTACGAGCCTCGGTTTGAGGTGTTAAACGGGCGGCCTAACGGCGTCGATTGGGGATTTAGAAAATGAATCGAAGAGCCTAACGGCGTTGATCGGGATTTCCAGAAATTTCAGCAGAAGGGCTTTGGTTCGGCATCATCTCGGAGAAGAAAGAATTAGCGAATCAAGTTATGGTTTTGAAATTGAAATAATCGAAGTCGTAAAGTAATCGGAATTTAAGCAGAATTGAATTTTAAAAAGAAGGATTTAGACCTTACTGGAAAAAGAAGAGGAAAGAGGCGGCGGCACTGTGGCTCGAGGCGGCGGTGGCATCGCGACGGCTTCGGCAGCGGAAAAGGGTGAGAGCGAGGGAGAGAGAGAGAAGGCGAGAGGCTTTGGCGATGCACGAGGGAGTCGTCACCTGGAGCGGTGGCGCGACGACGGCGCTGAGCGGCAGAAATGGCGGCGAAACGCGACGGGGAGAAGGAAACGTCGGGCGGCGCTGGGCTGTGACGTTTGGCTATGCGCGACGCCGTGTCTCGGAGTAGGAGTGAGGAGTGGCGCGGCTGGGGCCACGACGGCGCTCGTCCGCCGGAGGAGGGAAGGAGGCGCGGCTTTTAGAGAGAAGGAGGAGAGGAAAAGTATGGTCTTGAGAGAGAAAACTGAGAGTGAAAATGAGTATTCGTGAGAAAGAGGAAATAGACTTGTTCAATGTAGTGGACTCCTTCCTTAAAATTAACTGATATTTTGGGATTCTTTTGACATCCGGGATTTTTATTATTAAACATAATTAATAAGGGAAAGTAAAGATTTTAGTGGCTGAGAATTTAAAAGAAGAGGATCTTTACAAGATTTAAATGGATTTGCTAGGAATTTAATTAGGGGTTGTTTGGTTCTCATTAAATTTTTAAAAAGAAAATTAATATTGTTTTGAGATTCAATTAATACTTTATTGTACTTGAATTATACTCGTATATTCTTATCAATAAAGTTGTACGGGTCGAAGTCCTTAATTTAAACTTGATTATTAAATTTCTCGTAGTGCTTTATTCGTTTGAAAGATTTGATTCCTTTCTTCGAATTTAGGAGTTTATAAAAGGGTATATATTTAAATTACACAATAGCACACAAAATAAATAAAATTAAAAGAAACAAATATAAGAAAATAAAAATAAGGTTTCTAATTAAAAAAAAAAAAGGGTACAGAACGGGACGGGGTGTTACAGTCTCAGCTCAAGTATACTTTAATATCACTCGAAATCATAGATAGAATTTTATCATTATAGACTCCACATCTCGATGAGTAGGTACAAGTATTGCTCTATCCTCAAAGTATTTATGCGTCCTTAAGTTATCAATCAAGGATGAATAAACACTTTCGACAATAGATGCAACTGGATCAACGACATCATAAATCAAATTATATTTCGGAATCTCAATCTCAGCGACATCATCTTGCCTATTTTCAATATTCCCATCACCAACTTCCATAATCCAGCTCGAGAAGTTAACAATATTATCATCATTTGAGGATGTATTGAGAATAAAACTTTGTAATCTCATGTTCTTAGTCAATCTTAAAACCTTAAAATTTAAAATAAATGAGATGTATTTATTTTTTCAATAATAATATATTTAAAAAAATTATTATTTAATAAAAGATGTATACGACTTCCTTTAGGTATAACATAAAGTATCTGTCTGAAATCTCCTCAAAACACAATGATTTCACCACCAAAAGGCATATTGCTCATGGTTCCATCTTGAAATCTAACAATATCCCTCAAACTTCTATCCAAAGTTTAATATCATCCACTCTGTCAAACCTCAGTTTAACTCGATTAAATTTTATAAATGACAACATTTCCGACTCAATCATAGTATATGAATCCACCAAAAATTGCTGAAAAAGTTTCCTAGACAGGAATAGAGTATTAGGCTCATTATTACGCTCGTGTATTTCTAAAGGAAACGCATTCTCGCATTGTGAGTCTGATTCTTTTCCTATTGTAAAACCAACATCATTGTGAACCACATCAATCCTATAACCATCATCGCCATACGGGAACAATAAAGGATAATGCATTGGAACATAGGATGTATGCAATTCACTTATTCTTACCAATTCACCACTACACATCTTAAGGATCACATCTATTTTTTACATAGCTGCATCAATCTCCCCTGGAATAAGAACTGCAACTTCAGAAGCTGTAGGAAGGTTATAAACTCTTCCTCCGACTTCTTCTTTCTAGCAAATTCACTCTCAAATTTGATTCAGCTCCAAACATAGTACTTTCCCTTGCATTGCAAATGTATTGAAAGTATCCACCATCCTCTTAAGTTGAACAACAATACTATCATTCACCATTTTATTTTTATCCTTCGATCGCCTCCTGTACAAATAAAATAATTGAATTGATTAAAAAAATAATTATAATTATTATATTTTATAATTTGTTCAACTAAAATAATACAAAACATAAAATATATATTAAGATATATAATAGTTAATGGAAAATTCAATTAGTAAAATAAATATTATTTAATAATTATAAGAGGGTTATATAACTAACCCGGGAGCATTAATTCTATTTTGATCTTCATTTTCAGTGTCATATATGTACAATTGCGAAAATTTAGGCTTATTACCAGACATTGACAAAACACGTCCAATTTTAAGGTAATTAGCACCATGCAATCTATACACATAAGGATAACTTCCATTATTGATTGAATTGCCAACCTTTCCACACATAGATGTAAAGCTAAACATCATGTTGTGAGCTCTAATCTTTTTTTTTTTAATGTTTGCTCCTTTCATCTTCGCCCGGTAGAAAATAGGTCAATTTATAAGGAGAGGTTTCAACATCAAAATTTGTATTTTTCCATTTGAACATCAAGATAGAAATTTTGGTGGATTCTCATTCAATCTTTTATTACTTCTCTCGTCATACCACATATACGCATTGCAATAGAGACAGACAAAAGTAGCATCTCCAAAATCAATATACCCTATAAATATAATAAAAAATAAAAAATATTTAAAAAAATCTAATAAAAAAAGATATTTTATAATAAAATATAAATTTTATATCATATTCACCACTGATATTCATTTCTTTTGACCTTTTCTCAGCAACAATACCTCTCATCTTTCTTTCTAAAAACTCATGACTATTTAGTTAATTATACAAATAGATTATTATATTTATAACTAAAAAAAAGTGAAAAAAAAAATAAAAAAAATACAATACCATGGCCAGAAGAGCTTTCTCCAATTTGTTTTTTAAAGAAAGATTGAATATTTCTCTCATATTCAAAATGTAGTTGTTGTGCTAAAAATGACATAACACTCATAGATATCTGATTATGAGGCGTTTGGGTATTATGTTGAATATCAATAATTTGAGTCTTTCCTCTATTTGAAATAAAATTGATAATCAATTGTTCCTTATCTGATATTGAAGTCCTCGTACTCTATTTATAGATGTGAGAGGTCTCGGGCTTCAACCCTCTAGATTCTAGTAGATGAATCTAGAATAAACTTCAAATATAACTTCACATGATCTCTGCAAATAATCGTCCATTTGGGTTGTTTTATTCTGAATATTTGACAGCAACCGCATGATCTAAATCCTTCTTAATAGGCTGGAAAACTTCAAAATGTCCTGGTTCATGTAGAATCTTCTAAATGTTGTAACCGCTATGTTGTAACATTCGGTGCAATATCTGATCTTCCATATCTTTATAAACTATTTTAGATCTTCAACCTGCATGTCATAACATTCCTTCCAACATTCGACCACAAAATGTTTATCATTTTAAGAAAGGACAAATTCTAATGTTGTGGGAAACATCAACAATTGTGTTAGTAAGACATTAAGAAGAAATAATTTATTAAACAAATTCTAAAAATAAATATTTTATACAACTATATATAATAAATAAGGTATTTAAATACTGAAATGTTGTGAGTATAAGGCATTAACAAATTGTTAATGTCTGTAACAATTAATATTAAATATCACACAATATATTGACATGAAGAATATATTTGATGACCTTAAAAGATACATTCTTTTCATTAAATAATATTGTACATAACTATTATATGTACTCCCCCTGCCTCAGTTTTGCCTTTCCATTTGGCTTAACATAAAACTGTTTAAAGTGTCAAATATTTTATCAAGTATCAAAAGTTGGGGTAAAAAAAGAAGGCTTAATTGCAAAAAAAATCACCACTTTTTTTACGAATTGCAATATAAGCTAAACTTTTGAATTTTTACAAAAAAAAAAAAAAAACATCACTTTCATATTTGCCTGCAATTTAAACTTCGGACAATTTGTCCCTTGCCCGAAAGTTAATATTTACAAATAAATATACAATCATCATCTCAATACACATTCACATCATTAATTATTTATAAATATAATAAAATTTAAATTACAAATTAATAATATAAAACTATAAATATAAAAATGATTAGACATATTTTAAAAAAATTAAAATATATTTATAAAATTAAAGAGTGCATAATATATTTAAAATAAATAAAAATTTAAAAACTGACCAATTTAAAATATCGCCAAGCAAATTTTTTTTTTAAACTAAACACTTTCTTAAGTAACACAATTAAAGAACTCTCTTCTTCGATTATCAAATCCAAAATCTCCCAAAAATCATTCTGCAATTTCAAATCCAACCCTACAATAATTGTTTATCCTCATTTTTTATCTTCACCATCGGACTGCGCCGCTCCACCTTTTTTATGCCAACACACAACATCATCAGACATGGATTAAATTGTTTTCTCTTGAACAATTACAATTTCAATATATCCAGAAATCGAACAAAATTTTCACCACATTATTTTTAAGATTGTAACTTCAATAATGCATATCTCTATCCTTTACCTCGAATCAGTATCTTGAACTCGAGATTTGCAAGGAATGGGTAAAGAATGGAGATAGACATGGGGAAGACTATTTGCAGAGTTGTCGGATATACCGTATGTTTGGGGATGAAGAACTGAAAGAGATTGTGAGTTAATTTAATTTATATTCTTCAATTAATTATAGGGCATTCTTATTGGAGTTGGGATATTTTGAACGTGTATTGTGGACTTGAGTTTGTACATTTTGATTTTTTTTAATTGGAATTTGATTTTTAAAATTATTTTAAACGTATTCGCATTATTCATTTAAAAAAATATTAATTAGTTTTAAAAAATTAAAAAGCAAAAATAAATATTTTAATTTTAAGAAATATAATTAATTTTTTTATATTTAGACTTATTTATAATATAAATTTTTTATTTGTTTTTAATTTAATGATGTGGATGCTTACTAAGATGATGATTGTGTATTATTTGTACACATCATAATTTGGGCAAGGGTCAAACTGCCCGAAATTCACATTGAAAACATATATGAAAGTGATGATTTTTTTTGTCAAAATTCAAAAGTTTAGCTTATATTGCAATTTGCAGAAGAGTGGTGATTTTATTTGCAATTAAGCCTAAAAAAATCAATAACAATTACAATATAATACCACTAACCCCGATTTTTTATACTCCTGGTGAAAATTTTAATACTCTTAATCAAACATTTGATACTTTAAAATAATTTTATAATAATTTTATTATGAACTATTTTCATATAAAACTTTGCCATAAATTTAGGAACATAATTTTAGGACAAAACATATTACATTAAAAAATAAGAAAAAATAAACAATTAAAGATATATTGACTAAGCTGAGTTGGCATAAATAATTAAAAAATATGCATTGTATAAATCTAAAAGAGTACGTATAGAGTGAAATTGGTTTATATATGAGGGTATTAGTCGTTTTCACTAAAAAAATATTAGTTGTTTTAACTGAGAGTATTAGTTATTTTCACTGAAGAGTAGAGTTTTAGTTTGTTTTTAGTAAACAACTGATACTCTTCAGTGAACACAACTAATATCATTCAATAAAAATAACTAATATTCTTTAGTGAAAACAACTAAAACTTTTCAATAACTCATTTATGAACCATTTTCACTCTATACTTTGTCAATCTAAAATTATTCATAGTTAATCTTTTTTTTATATATATATCAAACATGAAAAATATGAAAAATTAAAAATTGAAAAAAAGTATGTATAGAGTAAGATTGGTTCATACATGAAATATTTTGCAATACTTTTTAGTATAACAACTAATACCCTTTAGTGTAACTAACTAATACTCTTTAGTTAAACAACTAATATTTCTCGTACCCTTTACCTAATACTTCCTCCGTCCCAATTTTATTTTTCCGTTTGACTTTACACTGAGTTTAACGCGAGAGTTGAATTGTAGTATAAAATATTTTTTTGTGAGGTGAAGTTTAAAAAGGTGAATGCACTTTACTTCTATTTTGGAAAATGAAAAAATAAAATTGGGATGGACCTTTCTGGCAAATGGAAAAATAAATTTGGGACGGAAGGAGTACCTTTTAGTAAAAACAATTAATACCCTCAAGAACTAATAATTTTTAGTCAAAACAACTAATACCCTTTCGTGAAAATAACTTATATATTTCAAATTGATCATTTATGAACTATTTTTACTTTATACTGTTTTTTTGAAAATTATAAAATGCATACATCATAATAACCGGCAGTAGATTGAAGATGCTTCCAACATTAATTATCAACTTAATTGTCCATAATAAGAAAATATTGTAATATAATCAACATTCAAACTTAATCAATGGATATCTTTTTACTTAATTAGGAATTGAATCAACTAAATACATCTTATTTTGAATCATTCATAATTATATATTGTATAATGTGCATATATCAAACTTTTTTTTTCGGTTCAATCAAGATAACATATATATATATATATATATATAAAGTTAAATACTTATAAAATCTTAAGGCAATGTTTACTTCAAAAATACAGATTACATGAAATAAGTAAATAAATAATAAGGTTAGATGATTAATTATTATCCAACCTTATCATTCAAAGTAAACGCACCATAAGCCCTAAGGAAATACACATATATTAATTTTTAATTTTTAATGAGCTTGTCAATATATTCATCGGAAGTTTTTTTTTTTAAGATATCCACCTTCAAAATTAAGGAATGAGGGATACACACAAACATTGAATTTCAACTGATTTTTTATAATAATTTATTCATCGGAAGTGTTATTTTTTTTTAAGATGTCCACCTTCCAAATATTAAGGAATTTGAGATACACACAAAATATTAAGGAATATGAGATACACACATAAAGAAAATTAATCAACTTCTCCTAATATAATTATTTTATATATAATTATTAAAAAATATGATAAATTTAGACAATATATGTTCCTATTATAACCTTAATTTTGAAGGACAAAATCATCATATAAAATTAGTCAACTTTTCCTAATATAATTAATATTTTATCAATAAATTTAAAAATGATGTAAGTAAGTAAAATATATAATTAGTTTAAATTTATATATTAATTGGTGTATGAAACTTTGTCTATATAGAATACTAAGATATGATTGACATAATTAAGAAAACAAACTAAATTGAAAGATAATTTAGTATTTTTAGGCTTTTGTTAAAAATCAATGTTGGATGATGATGAGTAAGGAAAATAAATCCTCGTAGATAAGTAGTGATTAATTGATTTTAATTTTCGTAGGAGTGTTTTTAGGATTCTTACACTTAAGAATCATAATTGACGCTTGTTTAGGAGCCTTTTTAGGATTCTTAAATGTGGGAGTGAAAAAATCGTATTTGAATAAATATTTTATTTTTTATATAAGGATGCGTAGGATTATTGATTTTTTTTTATTCTAGATATATTAATAATTTGCAACGGAATGGAGAATATTTAGGAGTTTATTAATATTCTTTTATATAAGTAAATTATCTAAAAGTTAAGATTCAAAAAGATTGTTCCATGAATATAAATGATATATTTGATTGGCCGATTTAAGGAAACAAACTATATATAAAAACATAACTAAGTATTTTTAGGAGTCTTTTAAATAAGCAAATTATATAAAATCAAAATTTATAATATCTTTGTTTCATTTAATATAATTGAAATCATTGACATGATTAAGGAACAAATTAAATAGAAAACATGATCATTGGAATTAGTTTTATCTTTTTACCATATAAACTAAATAAGGTTGAAAATTATCAAGATTTATTCTTTATTTATTTAATATTTTTTCCAAAACGTAATTGCATGTTTTTAACATGTCATAGAGATATTGTTTTTAATTTTATAAATCACATATTAGACCTTTAATTTATTCCAATCAACTTGCATACTTTTGGATTTGTATGTACTTATAATTAATACACCATGTGAGATATAGACATGCAATCATGGATCATGTGACAGTTATTAAAAGAATAAATATCTAAAAATATCATATATTAAATATGAAGAAACAACTTAAATTGGAATAAATAATTAATTGAATTTATAATAATTAAGAATGATTGATGTTAAAAGTCAAATGAGAACAAAATTTTTTTGAACAAACGATAATAATAGCAACATTGATGAACCAACGAATACAAAGTTTACATTGATATGTTAATAAACACTATTACACGTTTACATGTTCACATTGATACATTGCTATCGAACACTGAATTAGATGTAAGCCCCGAGAGATTCAAGAACAAAACCTGAAAAAAAAGATTAGATCGAAATTTGATGTAATACATATTATATTGTACATATTTAATCATGAAAAAAATTGGATTATATCGAGCCATGAGAAATTAAAAAATAAAATCTGAAAAAATAAAAATTGGGATTAGATCAGAAAATATACATAGAATAAGAAAATTGAAGTAGATCGAACATTTAGATGTAAACATTTTGAGAATAAAACCTGCAAAAATAGAGAAAACAAAATTAGATTGAAGATATGTAATCATGACATGTATTAAATGTACATGAAAACATTGAAAGAACAAAACCTGGAAAAAAAATTGATCATCCACTTCATCTTCAATGTTGATGTTCAATCCTAAAAAAAATCAAACAATAAAAATTTTCATACGAATAAAATAATAATTAATAAAAAAAAACTAACATAATATGTAAATAGAGTAAAATCATTGGTAGAGGAGATTAGTCAAAATATGAAGATTAAATTCATACACCAAAACTATAAAATAAAATAGAAAACAAAAGGTAAATACCTTAAGATGAAGATCCTGCAAAAAAAGAAATATGAAGATTGAATATATTGGGGTGAACATCCTGCAAGAAAAGAAAAATATGAAGATTTAGACGAAAAGAGAATTAATATAGAATTTCATAGCAAAATTGAAAAAAATAAAAAGAAGAAGAATTGGATTAGGATTTGGAGAAATTATTGTAATCGATTTATGGTTGTGTGAGATACATGGTATATATAGAGGAGATGTGAAAAAATCAACGGTTAAGATTAGATTAGATATTAAGATTCAATGACTGAGAATAATTTTAAAAGTCAATGAATTGGGTGAATGAGGGGAGAATATTTTTAAAATAGAGGCTTGAGAGCTTGCCACACAGGCTTCCAAAACTTTGTCTTTATAGTATATTAAGATTAGATCATTTGTTAATCTATACAAATTACTTTGGTGATATATTACTTTTCAAAAAATAAATCAATCAATCTAAATACATTACTTCGAAAGCTACATTGCTGATATATTACTTTTCAAAACATAAATCAATCTATTTAAATTAATTTACATATGATTTAATTTATGCTAAATCAATCAATAAAAATCGGCCAGTTTTAATTTATACATAATTTATGTTAAATTAGAACTATACTTTACAGCATATTTATTGTAGACAAATTATGAGTTACGTGCACTATTCATAATAGTCATATGCATAGAAATTATTATTTGTAAAATACTAATTAATACATTGAATTGCAAATAAAAATTACAACTTCTCACAAAAAAAAATATTTATAATATTGTAAATAAGCCATTGAATTGTAATTAATACATTACAATGTTAAAAAAATCTAACTTTTAACATATAATCTATGATTCTTCATCTTCACAATAAAATTGATATTCCACTTCATCTTCATATGAAAAAACTGATCACCCACTTCATCTTCAATGTTGATGTTCAATCCTAAAAAAAATCAAACAATAAAATTTTTCATTCGAATAAAATAAAATAAACTAATAATTAATAAAAGAAAAAACAAACATAATATGTAAATAGAGTAAAATCATTGGTAGAGGAGATTAGGCAAATACACCAAAACTATAAAATAAAATAGAAAACAAAAAGTAAATGCCTTAAGATGAAGATCCTGCAAAAAAAATAAATATGAAGATTGAATATATTGGGGTGAACATCCTGCAAGAAAAGAAAAAATATGAAGATTTAGACGAAAAGATAATTAATATAGAACTTCATAGCAAAATTGAAAAAAAATAAAAAGAAGAAGAATTGGATTAGGATTTGGAGAAATTATTGTAATTGATTTTTGGTTGTGTGAGATACATGGTATATATAGAGGAAATGTAAAAAAATCAACGGTCAAGATTAGATTAGATATTAAGATTCAATGGCTGAGAATAATTTTAAAAGTCAATGAATTAGGTGAATGAGTGGAGAGTGTTTTTAAAATAGAGGCTTGAGAGCTTGCCACATAGGATTCCAAAACTTTGTCTTTATAGTATATTAAGATATTCCTTATTTTGATTCATTCAATTTCAAAAACTACTTAAATTGTGTATGTTGGGACATTGTCAGTTTTGATTAAGATCCCAAAGTCACTGAAAATATGATTTGCCTTTGTCTGTCTTAGTCAGGCTAGTCTTGGTTAGGTCTTGTACTTAGTTATTTTACACTTCACAGGTACTCAGTAAGAGGAGCACTTACTGATGACAATCAAGACAAGAGCCTGAAGACGAAGAATACCATTCTGAACTCATGGCAGTCTTCTAAGCTGGCTGAGTGAGCATCAGCGATGAAAAGTATGACCCTGAGGTCATTACTAACTCAGTCCTGAAGGGAACAGGATGATACTGAGTTTATGGGAAGACCTGGAGTAGAGCCAAACAATGCAAAAGGAATGTTAGCGTCAGGACAAGACCGTTGTGCTCGAGACAAAAAGAACTTAATAAGACAAGCCTGAAGCCTAGGAATAAGTTCTGACATTCTCACCAACCTGATGACGTGGACCAATCCGCGGAGGACACGCATGTACGGAACCTGACACGAAGACTGACTTCAGACTGCATATTCAACGGGCAAGCTTTTAATGTGCATTTAATACAACTACCTAGTTCCATGCAAGGACGGCTGTTGTATGAGGATATGTCCGTTTGAGCCACTCTACATAGATGGCAAGAAGGCTATCTCTCCAAAGGATAGTTTTTCAAATCACCTATAAATACAGAAGGTCTTGAACCCATTCAAGGTTACGGGAAATTTCCAAGCCAAAAATTACTCAAACTCTCAAGCACTCAAAGCATTCAGTCCCTAAAAGAAGCACTCGAAACCATTTAAATTTCCCAAGTGTTTCTTAGCTATTGAGAGTTATTCTGTATTCCAAGAGCGAACTAGCATTATCTTAAGCTTAGAGAGATTATCCAATCCTTAGCATAACTTTGACTTGTAAGGATAGTCTCAACTTAGTTGGAATCCAAACTGAAACCAAAACCCTCTTGTTAGGTTTGTTGGTAGTAAGTTGTTAGTAAGGTAGTAAGGAGTTTGTATAGGTCAGTGAGGTAGCTGATCTTGGTGCACCTTAGCACGTTAAAAACAAGAATCCCTTGAGTGGATTTCCTGTTAAATCAGGCCGTGGACGTAGGAGCTTGAGTCTCTGAACCACATTAAACTCTCTGTGTTCTTACTGCTTTGATATTGTGCTTACTTGCTATATTACTTGATCATTCATAAGCATTTAGTTTTATCAGGCTCGAATCAATCAGCCTGATCCTCAACAGAACACTGCCTTACTAATCAATATTCAGAGTAAAGTAATCAAGTTTTCAGAAAGCAAACTAAACAAGACTTTAAACTACCAGGGCTCACGTATTTCCGCATTGAACTCGAATTGATAGTCAGCCAACTGACCCGCACTAAGTGTTGTCAGTAGGGAGATTATCAGCTCTCAGTTCTTTATCACTCTGAGTAAAGGGGACTCAGTAAGGTTTTAAGTTGAAAATTTGGTATACGTGTATTCCCCCCATACACGTATTCATCCGTCTTGTAACGGGACTGATTAGGCGTGAAATTGTCATGATTCGTCGTTCGAAATGCCCTTGTTTTGATGGATTCATATAAGTATTTAGAGTCATTTGAGTATTATTTTCACAAACTAACAAATTGGTTTCTTTGATGCTTATAGATGGATAGAGGGCAAAAAGAGGAGTTCGTAGGACTTCGAATCGACTCAAACGGATACCCGGATGAGAAGATATGGAAGAAATACGAGAAGTATTAGTTCGAGCGAGCAAAAGTGTCATTGAAGTACTCAAGATAAAGGTGCTCGAGTAAACACTACTCAGGCACTCGAGTAGTGCACTCAAGCCAGCTTCGGTCGAGTAGACATTACTCGGGCACTCGAGTAGTGCACTCGAGCAGAAGCCGGTCGAGTAGCCAGTACTCGGGCACTCGAGTAGACTACTCGAGCAGAAGCCGGTCGAGTAGAACTACTCGAGCTAAGGAGCTCGAGTACTTTTGACGTTCTGTATAATTGTAACACTCGAGCTTGCATTGCTCGAGTACTTGTTACTCGAGCTCTACCCGTTTCGACCCGTTGCCTATATATACCTCTTCCAAACACATTTTGAAGGATCCCCGAATGCACCACATCACTTTTATACAGAATTTTTAGAAAGAGAAGGAAGAGAAGAGACGAGCAAGTTTTAGTTTTACATTTTTGAGGTTTTTCTTACGAATTCACGTTACGATTTCACGTTTTAGTTTTGTTTCTTATTATCTTTTGTTCTTGAATACGTTGAGACCTCGTTTTGCTAATTAATTTCAGTTTATTCTTTTAAATCTTAAAAACCCTAGTTTATGTACGATCTTTTCTTTGATTTAATTACCATGTTCATGTTCGTTACTTGTCTAATTGTTATTGTTTACGTTAAATCTATGTCTAGCTAAAACCCTTGCATGCTTAGGGTAGGATGAACTCGTAGAAGCAGGTTGTGGGTACGTAATTAGAGTAACTTGTGACGTTAGGTTTTAATTCTCTTGGTTAATGAATTCTTAAAATTAATCTAGACTTTGCTCTTGAATTTCGTTCGAAAGGTGTTAGAGAGAGGACGACCGTATCGCTCTTTAACAACGAGTAGACTTAACGAGAGGGTTTAGGAAAGGTTAATTCATCTACCGGTTTAGCGAAGGAGGACGACCGCATCACCTTAGTTAAATTAGGGTCTCATTAATTAAGCACAATCTATTAACTTGTTAGTAGATTCGTGAAGTCGAGTGTTAGGGTAAAGTATTAGGGTTTAGAATCTTGAGCTTTCACCTTGCATTCTTAGACTTAGGTTAATTCTTGTGTGTCACAGTTATTTTGATTATGTACCTGCTCCGTTAGTATACGTAGGGATTCCTATCCTAAGCATGACCATCTCATATTTGAAAACACACCTTTTGTTATTTTGTTTAATTTTCCTTTTGCATTCGTAGGATAATTTTAGTTTAGTTTAATTAATCTTTCCAAAAATCTAAAAACAATACACTCATATTAATTACGACGCGTAGATCTTCAGGGATCTATTCGCATATACACTGTCCCTTGGGTTCGATATACTTGGTCGTTATACTTGCTAATACTACAGTGAACCCGTTCGCTTGCGGGTGAGCGACTAGTAGAAGTTAGTAAAATCGCTTCAAGTCAATGGCGCCGTTGCCGGGGATGGCGTTGTATGCTTTTTGAATAGGACTTGTAGATAGCTTAGTAGTTAGTAGTGGGTGATTTATTTTCTGTTTTCTTTTTATTTCCATTCATTAGGCAGTTGCGTTTTGATCCTTCTGCTAGTATTTCAGGTTTATGAAAACACGCTCACAAGGCAATACGAGCGAAGAGAGGTTACCTGCAGATCCTGAGACGATAGCAAGGAGAAACCGAGTCTTCTTGAGAAGGATGAATGCGGCCGACTTAGGGAAAGAACCAATGGACATCAATAATGAGTTGGAAGATGCCGAGAATGAGTTTAACCAAGGGTTGAACCGGGTTGACGGGACTGAGGGCAACACCAGTAAGAACCAAGATCCGTTAGGGGATAGTCAGAGCCAAAACCCGGGTGCACAAAACGTCATCAATCCAGCTCAGAATTTTGTCCATAATCCTCTTAACAACCCTGCTTACCCAAAAAACCCAAATAACCCTTTCAACAACCCAGTATACCAACATTACCCATACCCACCATACCCTTATCCACCATACCCATATCATCCACCACCTATGTACCAACCACCTCCAGTTCATCAAGTACCAGCACCACCTGTTGCTCCTCAGCCTGTGCCCCAGAACGCATATCACAATATGGCTATTCGGGGCAGGTTCGCGGCACAACCGCAGAGGTACTATGATGGAGTGGCTTTACCTCCAGTTGAGGTGAATAATTTCTCGATTTCCCCAGGAATTTTAAAGCTGCTTACCGAGAATCAGTTCAAGGGGGTGATCGGGAAGGAGAATCCTCACACTCACCTGAGGAGTTTTCTCATGATAGCCTCCACATTCAATTACAATGGCATGTCTGAAGATGCCAAGAGGCTTAGGTTGTTCCCATTCTCATTGACGGGAATAGCCAAGGAGTGGTACGATAACACGCTCCCACGGGGAGGTATTACCACTTGGGCCGAGCTCGAACGTCTGTTTCTCGAGCGCTTCTACCCTCCATCAAGGACAATAAAAGCAAGAATTGAGATATCTTCTTTCCGCCAGAAGTCAGGAGAGGACCTACGTCAAGCATGGGAAAGATACTCAAACATGTTGATTGAGTGCCCGCAGTATGGGTACAATGAGGGAGATATTATGGCATTCTTCTACAGTGGTGCCAACAAGGCGGGGCAAGACCATTTAGACGCCTGTGCGGGCGGAGCATTCCTGAATCAAGGCATAGAGAGGTGTAGGGAGATCGTGGACAACATTGTCACGAATGCCGGTGCTTGGGGTGTAGATGCAGATTTTCAGAGAGTGCATTAGGTTGAAGAGGGAGAAGGAACAAGAAGGCTATTGATGGCCATGATGGAGAAGATCAACAACCTCGAGTTGGGGAAGAGTTTGGTGGGAGAGCATGCAGTAGAGAATGAGAGAGTAGACCAACCAAGTGGACAGCAAGAGGGAGCCAATTACATGGGAGGTCCATATTACAATCAGAATGGCTACCAAGGTGGAAATCAGTATGGAAGGCCTTCTTATGGTCAGCCATTTGCACCTCCAGGGCCACAGCCGCCTCAAAATCAATGGAGGAACACACAAGGAGTTCAAGGAGGCCAGCAGCCTCCTCAAAACACATGGAGGAAAAATGAGAATTTTTCTTATGCTAACCCAAAAGCTGGTATTACTGTTCCTGCAGGTGTTGATCCAGGTTCAAAGCCTCCCGGTGGAGAAGGCGGTGCATCAACCGAGGAGATGTTGAGAGCTATTCTTCAGAAGGTGGAGGAAGGAAGTAAGAGGTTGTCATCCTTGGAGTATGATGTGAAGGAGTTGCATAAAAAGGGTGATCAACGTGATCAAGACCTGCAGAAGATGAACGTTGAGTGGACTAGAACTCAACAAGAGAACAATCGAAGGTTCACTTCTATAGAGTTCCAGATGAGCCAGATTGGAAAGATGGTGAATAGAGAGCCGGGAAAATATCCTTCCATGCCGGAGGGGAACCCGAAAGAGCATTGCAAGGCGATCCAGCTTAGAAGTGGAACCAACTATGAAGGTCCTCAGATGCCTGCTGATTCTGAGATGCCCCAAGTTGAGAAGGGGATTGAAAGTGAAGGGATTGAGAAGCATAAAGATGTGGATGAGTCTCATCAGAGCAAAGAGCTTGAAGAGGAAGGTATTGAGAAAGTTGAGAGAGTTCCTAAGTGGAAAAAGGCAAAGGAAGCAAGAGATAAAGTGAAAGAAACAGAAAGAGATGAATGGGGGGTACCCAAATCTGTGATACCCGTCCCATATCCACAGCGCTTCATGAAAAAGAAGCTTGATGAAAAATTTGCAAAATTTCTTGATGTTTTTAAACAACTTCACATTAACATTCCTTTTTATGATGCTTTGGAACAGATGCCACATTATGCAAAGTTTCTGAAGGACTTGATCATGAAAAGACGGCGAGTGGATGAGCCGAAGTTGGTGCAGCTGAACCACGAGGTTAGTGCATTAGTGCACAGGGCGCTTCCTCCAAAGCTGAAGGATCCCGGGAGCTTCACCATTCTTTGTGATATCGGGAACGAGATCAAGAAAGGAGCGCTATGTGATTTAGGGGCGAGCATCAATCTCATGCCCTTATCGCTTTTCAAGAAGTTGGAAGGTGGAGAACTTCAACCCACAATGATGACGCTTCAACTTGCCGATCGGTCTATTACTAGACCTCAAGGTGTGGTTGAAGACGTCCTAGTGAGAGTTGGAGATCACATTTTTCCAGCCGACTTTGTAGTGCTAGAGATGGAGGAAGATGAGCACGTGCCCCTGATATTGGGAAGACTGTTCTTAGCTACGGCGGGGATGGTGCTAGACGTGGCAAATGGGAAGATTACGTTGAAGGTTGATGATCAAGAAGTGAAGATCTCCCTATATGAAGCCATGAAGCACCCGAAGGAGGATGAGAGCTTGTATTGCATGGATGCAATTGATCCTCGTGTTGAAGACACACCTCCTATCCCTCATCCTTCTGATATTCATGATTTTGTTAGTCCTTCACTTGATTATTTAACCCATGAGCATTATGATCTTGATTATTTTGATAGGGATAAGGTGAAGAAGTTGAAGGATGAAGAGGTGAAGAAAGTGGATGTGGTCCAGTTAGAGGGAAAATGAGGAGTTAAGAAGAAAAAGTCCAAACTCAAGAAATTATTTAGTAAGACTCCTCCAGATAAAGGTGAGAAGGAGTTGAGACCTATACCACTTGAGGTGGGGAAGGAAGCAAAAGGGCTCATGATGGTGGGGCATCAAGGAAAGGAGTTCAAACACCACTCTTATGAGAGTGAGGGAGGGAAATTTGAGTATGATGTCCCATAAGCTCCTTTGAGCTTGGTCCGGCATGAGGACCTTAAAAATAGCGCTGAATGGGAGGTAACCCATTATTTTTTTTTATTTATTTGCTTTGAGTTTTTTTTTTTTTAGTTATTAGGGAGTTATTTTGAGTCGTATGTTTAACCTCGTATTTGAGTGAGTTGCTTGTAGGCTTGTTTCTAAAGGAGTAAAGGTATCATGGAGTTATTAAGATTGAAGGGACCAACTCAAGCAAGGGAGTGTGCAAAGCTAGTGAGAGAAACAGAATTATTTGGTTGAGGTAACCCACAACCCCAAACTTAGACCTCTAGCAAGGTTGAAGTTTGGGGGGGTGGAGTTTTTTTTTATATGTTTCTTGTTACATTGCACATGCATGCACGCCCTTATCTTTGAGTTGAGTTTGATTGATTATTGGTTTGTTGAGATACTCCTTGGGGTGATTTTGAGTTGACTCGCTATTGCACATTTCATGCCTATCAATCATCTTATGCTTGTTGATTGCTATCTTTGAGTATGATTTGATGAGTGGAGTGAGTTTAAGGGTGAGTTAGAAATTCTTTTGTGTGAGTGTTTGAGTTTGAGCTGAGTTGAGAAAGAACTTGTATGCTTGTGAATTTTTCTTTTGAGTACTTGTGTGATGAGAGTGAGAATGCACTAGACTAGCATGGATGTGAAAGCCGTGAGATTTGAGCCTTATGAGATTTTGATGCATGAATGAATCTCTTCGTTTGTGAGTGGATCATCACCTTAGAGGATGCTAGAATTTGTGTGTGCTTTTGCTTCTTGATTGTGTCTAGTTTGATATGCCGAGTGTGATCTTAGGCCATCTTTGTTTTTATTGAGTCACTTAGCCAAAATTTTCCTTACCAATGACATGTATCCCTTGCTAGCCACGTTGAGCCTAAAGCCTATTTTATTTGCTAGCACATATGAACACTATTCCAATTCCTAAGCCTTTTTGTCCCAATTTGAGTGGAGAATAGGAAAAGTGTGAATGTGAAAGGAGTGAATTGAGTTGAAAAAGGAAAAGGTTGTTTGTTGAGTGAATATGAGAAGAAGGAGTGATGAAGTTATGAGATTTGAGTTGTGGGAAAGAAAAAATTGAGAATGAGCAAAAGAAAAAATGTACTTGCATGATTGGATTTCTTGACTCATTCCTAACAATTTCACTTGACTTATTATTTCGTTGCTTGAGGACAAGCAACATGGTAAGTTTGGGGGGGTTGATTAGGCGTGAAATTGTCATGATTCGTCGCTTGAAATGCCCTTGTTTTGATGGATTCATATAAGTATTTAGAGTCATTTGAGTATTATTTTCACAAACTAACAAATTGGTTTCTTTGATGCTTATAGATGGATAGAGGGCAAAAAGAGGAGTTCGTAGGACTTCGAATCGACTCAAACGGATACCCGGATGAGAAGATATGGAAGAAATACGAGAAGTATTAGTTCGAGCGAGCAAAAGTGTCATTGAAGTACTCAAGATGAAGGTGCTCGAGTAAACACTACTCAGGCACTCGAGTAGTGCACTCGAGCCAGCTTCGGTCGAGTAGACATTACTCGGGCACTCGAGTAGTGCACTCGAACAGAAGCCGGTTGAGTAGCCAGTACTCGGGCACTCGAGTAGACTACTTGAGCAAAAGCCGGTCGAGTAGAACTACTCGAGCTAAGAAGCTCGAGTACTTTTGACGTTCTTTATAATTGTAACACTCGAGCTTGCATTGCTCGAGTACTTGTTACTCGAGCTCTACTCGAGCTCGACGGGAATTTTGGCCCATTAGATCCTGTTTCGACCCGTTGCCTATATATACCTCTTCCAAACACGTTTTGAAGGATCCCCGAACGCACCACATCACTTTTATACAGAATTTTTAGAAAGAGAAGGAAGAGAAGAGACGAGCAAGTTTTAGTTTTACGTTTTTGAGGTTTTTCTTACGAATTCACGTTACGATTTCACGTTTTAGTTTTGTTTCTTATTATCTTTTGTTCTTGAATACGTTGAGACCTCGTTTTGCTAATTAATTTCAGTTTATTCTTTTAAATCTTAAAAACCCTAGTTTATGTACGATCTTTTCTTTGATTTAATTACCATGTTCATGTTCGTCACTTGTCTAATTGTTATTGTTTACGTTAAATCTATGTCTAGCTAAAACCCTTGCATGCTTAGGGTAGGATGAACTCGTAGAAGCAGGTTGTGGGTACTTAATTAGAGTAACTTGTGACGTTAGGTTTTAATTCTCTTGGTTAATGAATTCTTAAAATTAATCTAGACTTTGCTCTTGAATTTCGTTCGAATGGTGTTAGAGAGAGGACGACCGTATCGCTCTTTAACAACGAGTAGACTTAACGAGAGGGTTTAGGAAAGGTTAATTCATCTACCGGTTTAGCGAAGGAGGACGACCGCATCACCTTAGTTAAATTTGGGTCTCATTAATTAAGCACGATCTATTAACTTGTTAGTAGATTCGTGAAGTCGAGTGTTAGGGTAAAGTATTAGGGTTTAGAATCTTGAGCTTTCACCTTGCATTCTTAGACTTAGGTTAATTCTTGTGTGTCACAGTTATTTTGATTATGTACCTGCTCCGTTAGTATACGTAGGGATTCATATCCTAAGCATCACCATCTCATATTTGAAAACACACCTTTTGTTATTTCGTTTAATTTTCCTTTTGCATCCGTAGGATAATTTTAGTTTAGTTTAATTAATCTTTCCAAAAATCCAAAAACAATACACTCATATTAATTACGACGCATAGATCTTCAGGGATCTATTCGCATATACACTGTCCCTTGGGTTCGATATACTTGGTCGTTATACTTGCTAATACTACAGTGAACCCGTTCGCTTGCGGGTGAGCGACTAGTAGAAGTTAGTAAAATCGCTTCAAGTCAGGGACCAACAAGTGGTATCTGAGCAGTGGTTCAAAAGACCACTGACTTTGAATACTAATAGTTTCAGAGGAGAAACTGTTGGTGGTCACTGAACAGATCTGAGTTTGCTTTTCATAAAACTTGCATCATCATGACTTCGAGGAGACTTGAAGCTTCGTTACTTGAATTCTCTGTATCTAACTTTGTCTATTGGTAGTTCAGATTAGAAGCGTATCTTGATGCCATCCATGACCAGATGTCGCGTGTTCTCAGGGAAGGACCGATCAAGATCACTATCCCAAATGTCAGAGGGAGAGGATATGACGATCTTGAGATTGGCGTACCTATTCCTAAGGAAAGGAAGGATATGACCACTGACGAGATCAAGATGATGGGACTGGATAAAGTGGCCAGAAATATCATCTTGCATACGGTCCCTTTCGAGGAGTCAGCAAGGCTGATGAACTTAAAGACGGCAAATGAGGTTTGGGATGAGCTGACCAGGATGTGCGAGGGGTCGGAAAAAAATAAAGGAGAATAAGAGAAACATTGCCATTCAGAAATTCGAAGCGTTCGAGATGTTGCCTGATGAGACTATTGATCAGATGGAGTCAAGATTCATCAAGTTGATGAATGAGTTGGTGATGTTGGACAAAGATGTCCCAAAGAGAGATGTTGCTTCAAAGATCCTGAATGCCCTTCTTGAGAGATGGGACAACAGTGTAATTATGCTTAAGAACACTCAGGATATGAGTAACATAACTTCTGCTTTACTTTTTTTAGAACTCAAAGCCTTGGAATTTGATCTTAACAAAAGAAAGAAGAAAGTTCAGCCAGAAGAGGAAGAGAAGGAGAAAACTCCTGAGAAGAGTGTGGCGTTCAAGGCCAGGTCTGAACCTGTTGAGTCGTCATCAAAGTCACTGATGGAGATGAGCAAGGAAGAACTTGCTGAGGAGTACAGCCTGATGGCCAGACACTTTGAGAAGCTAAGTTCCAGGTTTGGTCATTATAAGAAATTATATCAGGACTCACGTGACAGGAAACCTGAAGGAACCCACCAAAGCTCGAGGAGATATGAGGAAAGGAGAAACACTGACCAGAGGAGAGATCGTGGTGATGAAAGAAGACATTCAGATCCAAAGCCCGATCGTAGAGATGAACAGAGATGAACTCATGATTACAAGCACTCAGGGAAGACTGAAAGCTCATCAAGACAAAGGGAACCTGACTCAAGGAGGAACCCTGAACTAAGGAGAGAAAGAGGAGATGAGCAACCAACATGTTACAACTGTAACAAGAGCGGGCACTATCAGTATGAGTATCTGAAGCTGAGTGCAAGGGAAAGAGAGGACATGAGGGCCAATAGAGACCAGAGACTTGCTGACCGGAGAGCCATGCTCGCTGAGGATGCAACTGACTCGGATGGTCCTGAGGAGAGGTCGCCTGAACTCTTTTCTGATGATGAGTACGATGATGTTTGCCTGATGGCAAGGGAGGAACCTGAGGTAACATCTAACTCTGTGTGTGGTTCCTACACTGGTCAAAATCCTAAGCTTAGCTCAGAGTCAGTCAGAGAAATGAACCTTCAGGTCTGCCTATATCAATTGATGGTTGATTTCTCCAGATTGCAGGAAACTAATGTCTTCTTGGTAGAGGAGAACAAGAAATTGAGTACTGAGGTCCAGAACCTGAATGATCAGCTCACTCAGTCTGATCTGAAAGAATCAACTCAGATTTTGAGACTAACTCAGGAGATTGATTTAATCAATGTTGAGCGTCTCCCAAGAGAGAAGATTCTGAAGGAATTGGTTGAGGAAGAGTTGGTCAGGAAGGAAGAACTGAAAGCACTCAAAAGTAAGTTTGATGATCTCTTTGCCAGACATGAAATTCTGAAAAAAAGTGAGGACTCACTCAAGAAAAAGGTTGCAGCAATAAATAAATCCTCAGTGGCTAGAGAGGAAATAAATAGCAGCCAGATGCTTGGGAACGAGAAAAAGGGACTTGGATATGTTCCTAAGAAATCCTCACAAGGTCAGTCTCATGTTGCTTCAGGGAGCAACATTGAGAGGGTATTTGTTCAGGCAGCCCAGAGTGCACCTAAGGTTGTACTTCAGGCCCGTCAAACTGATAAGGGCAAGGAAATTGTTGACTCAGTCAGGGTTGCCCCCAAGGTTGCTAAGCCAAAACCCAAGGGAAAGGCTAAGCAACCAAAGGAGGTCCCTGAGGGCTCAGGCAAGAGAAAGCCTCAGCGAAAGCAGAGGAAAACTCAGGTCAAGAGTCCTCAGACTGGTCAGCGAGGGTACCATCATGCTTGGCAATACCAACAGGGAAGGCCAAACATGATGACACCCCCATGGTTTTGGCATCCTGAGGCCTTTAACTGTTTTCAATTCCCTCACTTGCCAAGGGGGAATAGAACACATGGTCCTTATCAAGAACAAGGCCCAAGACCTGCTACACCCAGACCTAGGAAGAACAGGAAGCCAGCCCAAAAGGCACCCACTCAGGCTCCTGTGAAGCCTAAGCCTAGCACTCATACACCATTTCCCTCTCAGGCAAAGAAGAAGAAAGTTGTGTATGTTGATGTTTCAGGGAGACAGATTTACCACTCTGGATCCCGAAGGGTACATCTGACAGTATGGGACCCAACACTCAATGGGTACCTAAAGCCTGAATTGTTTGCAGGCGGCTGTGGATCACAACAAGAGGAGAGGAGACTCAAACAAAGCTGTTTGGTACCTAGACAGTGGATGCTCAAGGCATATGACTGGAATGAAGAGTCTTCTCCAAGAGTTTCAAGCAAAATATGGTCCATAGTTAACCTTTGGTGATAACTCAAAAGGTGTTACTAAAGGTTTTGGTGTCTTGATAATAGGTACAGTCAGAGTGGAAAATGTGTCCTTTGTAGAAGGACTGAAGCACAACCTATTGTCAGTAAGTTAGTTCTGTGACAAGGGTTTCAGTGTTGAGTTCTCATCGAATATATGTTCAGTCAAGGACAAATCAACACAAGTGCTTCTATCAGGTATCAGGAAAGGTAACGTTTATCTCGCTGATTGGAGCAGCACTATTCCTAATACTTATTTTGTTGCTAAAAGCTCTCTAGAGCTCAGTTGGTTATGGCATAAAAGATTAAGCCACCTGAACTTCAAGATTCTTAACAAAATTTCTAGACAATCACTTGTTGAAGGTCTACCTAATGAAGTTTTTAGCAAAGAACATGTGTGCAAAGCTTGTCAGGAAGGGAAGCAGGTTAGAGCTTCATTTAAAGAGAAAGCTTCACATTCCACTGACAGGATTCTTCAACTCTTGCACATGGATTTATTTGGTCCTATAACACCTGTGAGTATGAATGGTAGGAAATATACCCTTGTGGTTATTGATGATTATTCTAGATATACTTGGGTTATTTTCCTGTTAAATAAGAAGGAAATACAGGTGAAGCTTCCAGAGTTGCTCAGGAGACTCAGTAATGAGAAGAATCTGTCCATTACTAAGATCAGATCTGACAAGGGCACTGAATTTATAATTCATATATTTCTGACTTTTGTAATGAACTTGGTATAGCTCATGAGACTTCTGCAGCTAGAACTCCACAACAGAATGGTGTTGCTGAAAGGAGGAATATGACACTGAAGGAAGCTGCCAGGACCATGCCGGCTGAGTCAGGATTGCCCAAGAAATTCTAGGCTGAGGCAATCAACACTGCATGTTACACTTAGAACAGGTCCATGCTGAACAAACAACATGCACAGACCCCATATGAGACATGGAATAAGAGGAAGCCCCGTATCTCTTACTTTCATATATTTGGTTGTAAGTGCTTCATCCTCAACAATGGGAAGACCCAATTGAAAGCCTTTGATAGCAAATCTGATGAAGGAATATTCTTAGGATATTCTGAAGTCAGTAAAGCATTCAGGGTTTACAATTGTAGGACCCTCATTGTGGAAGAATCACCACATGTTGTGTTTGATGAATCTGTTAATGAGTCTAGGGTAAGAGTGTTGAATCCTGACACTGAGGAGGTCACAAGGAGAGTGACAAGGCTAAGCTTAAAGAATCAACCTGATCCAAAGGTCAAAACTGTGCCAATTCCTAGATGGGATGATGACGATGATCAGGATGATGAACCAAGTGCCACTCCTAAGCCGAGCCATCAGGAATAGTTGAGTCTCAGACTGAGGGACAGGCTCAACCTGAGGTAAGTAACGTTTATGAAGATGCGGTCACAGCTGAGACGGTTCCTGAGTCACCTCATCAAGGGGGAATTAATGTCCCTGACATTGAACTTATTAATCCATTTGGTATAGACTCAGGTTCATCCCCTTCTGTTCAATTTCCTGAATTTTATGAGCCTGTAGACACTAACATTGCAGGTACTTCAGAAACAACTCCAGGCAAAAGAACTTGGATAGAGGATCATCCCATTGATCAAGTCATTGGTGATCCAACTGAGGGAGTCAGGACCAGACGGTTCCATGGTGAGAGTGCATTGTTCTATTTCTCTCTCTGAGCAAGAGCCTCGGAACATTGAAGAAGCTCTCACTGACTCGAACTGGATCATAGCCATGCAAGAGGAGTTGAATCAGTTCACAAGAAATCAAGTTTGGGAACTGGTAGATAGACCTAGGCACCAAGGTGTTATTGGTACCAAGTGGGTCTTTAAGAATAAGAAGGATGAGAATGGTGTTGTGATAAGGAACAAGGCAAGACTGGTTGCAAAGGGATATTGTCAGTCTGAAGGAATTGACTATGATGAGACTTTTGCTCCAGTGGCAAGGTTGGAAGCTATCAGGTTGTTCCTTGCATATGCAACATATAAGAAGTTTAAGGTGTATCAAATGGATGTCAAGAGTGTCTTCCTGAATGGTGTACTCAATGAAGAAGTATATGTTGAACAACCTCCAGGGTTTGAGGTTGGAGATAGAGTATACCATTTAAAGAAAGCACTCTATGGACTTAAGCAAGCACCAAGAGCTTGGTATAATACCCTCTCTAAATTCCTGACAGACCATGGGTTCAAGAAGGGAACTGTGAATAGGACTTTGTTCAGGATCACTGAAGGTGATGACATTCTCTTGGTCTAGATATATGTGGATGACATAATATTTGGATCACCAAATCACCAGCTCTGTGAGAAATTCTCTAAGTTGATGACTGGTAAATTTGAGATGTCAATGATGGGAGAGATGAACTTCTTTTTAGGATTGCAGGTCAAGCAGACTGATCAAGGTATCTTCATTAATCAGGCCAAGTATACAAGAGACTTGATTCATAAGTTTGGTGTTCAGAACAACAATCCAGCCAGGATCCCTATGAACACAAATTGGAAGATGGATCCTGACACTGAAGGGACTTCAGTAAATAAGACTGAGTATCGAGGGCTGATAGGTTCTTTGTTGTACCTGACTGCAAGTAGGCCTGACATTACGTTTACAGTTGGTGTGTGTGCTAGGTATCAGTCTGATCCCAAGAAAAGTCATTTGGAGGCTGCTAAGAGGATACTTAAGTATTTGAAAAGGACAGTCAATATGGGACTATGGTATCCTTCAGATGACAACTTAGAACTGACAGGTTATTCAGATGCAGATTATGGAGGTTGTAGAATTGATAGGAAATCAACCTCAGGGACATGTCAGTTTTTGGGAAGTAAGTTGATCTTGTAGTTTAGTAAGAAGCTGAATTCAGTTGCAACATCCACAACTGAGGCTGAGTATATGGCGGCAAGTAGTTGTTGTGCTCAGATTTTATGGTTGAGACAACAGTTGAGGGACTACCAAGTATTTGCTAATGAGGTTCCTATCTATTGTGACAACAATAGTGCTATAGCAATTACTCAGAACCCAGTGCTTCACACAAGGTGCAAGCATGTGGATATTAGGCATCACTTCATTCGAGATCATATGGAGAAGAAGGACATTAGGATGGAGAAAATTCACACTGACAGGCAGAGAGCTGACATCTTGACTAAGCCTTTGGCTGAAGCAAGGTTTATGGAACTATCAGTGGAGTTAGGACTCCTAGATCCAGGAGAGCAGTCAGTATAGAATTTTTGGGGGAACTCAGGCCAGACTCGACTCAGCGAGGTATCAGGGTGCTACAATGTCTCCCTGACAGGTATGAGTTATATCCTGACTACTGTGAATTTTAAGCGTCTCTCTGAGTCCTTCGTCCTGAAAATCTTTATTAAATGCATTCTGTTTTCATTAAAAGCGCGCCTTTTCATATTTAACCCACGCGCAGCGGAGTATTTAATGCCTCAGTTACTTTTTCATATATGTATCCGCTTTATATGGAATATGACTGACTTGGGTAATTGATTGATACTGAGATTAATCTTAGCCCTTCATTTTGAAACCTTTCAAATTCAGGAACTAATCTCAACCCCACGTCTGAGTAACTGATTTACTCTAATCAATCAAGAATGCCATTTGAGGTTTTTATGCAAACACAAAGCACTTCTGCACACTGAGTATTCTCTTGCTCAAACACACACAACTTTTCGAAAATCTCTTTCAAAATCAATGGCATTCCTAAAATCCAACTGGACAACAGATAAGTATGAGGATGTTGTCAACAACAGACTGGTACACATGGAGCAAGTCATATCCATGGAAGGTATCTGTCTCAACGTTGAGGAGATCAAACCAGTTTTCAAGTGGATCTCTAAAGCTGGGTTGGAGACATATTTTACCTTGCGCCCTATATCTGTGCTTCCGAAGGTAGTCGTGGAAGCCTACTTCAACCTATTTGTGAGGAAGGGGGAACTTTTTACCAAGGTAACTGTTCTAAGCCGACGGGAGAGAAGGACGACGACGGTGAGCCCTTTTACAATATGGAGGAAGTGGAGATTGACTTGAGAAGGGCGATCAAGGAGGTCTATCAGTTGCCATCCTCAGGCATCAACCCTAGGGTCTACAAGGAGAACTCAGAAGGAGAATTCCTGGGTAAATGGACGAAGACAGGCTCATCTGAATTCAGAGCTCGTCAGAACAAGAGCACCCTGAAGTCTGAGTATAGGGCTCTTGTGGACTTAGTGTCCAAGGTGGTAATGGGGTCCACATGCTCACATGAGCAGCTGAGCCTGCCTAAGCTGAGGATCATGGGAGCCATTGTTGATGGCGTGGAAGCAAACTGGGAGCAGTTCTTCCTTGATCAGATCAGTCAGGCAGGATTGGACAAACTGAAGAGGGATGACGAGAAGAAGCATATCTCCGTTGGTGCAATTCTTCCTTTTGGGACAAGGATGTCCATCCTAATTGCCTACGCCTACCATGGGTACACCTTCGACATGGAGGACAATCTTTCCTCTAAGAATGTGATGTTTATTTCTCTGAGTGACACATACTCAATGCTAGGGCTGACTGATCCCAATGCTAAGGTAAAGGGTCAGGCTAAAAAGCCAGCTGGGAAGGCCAGGAAGGTGGCTACCAGCCTCATTGAGAAGGTGGATGAGCTCTTTGAAATGAGCATGGAGGTTGAGGAGGAGGTTGCTGCAGAGAGAGAGGAGGCTCAGCCTGTAGTAGAGGAGGCTGAGGAGGAGAAGAAGAAGAAGAAGAAGAAGAAGAAGAAGAAGAAGAAGAAGAAGAAGAAGAAGAAGAAGAAGAAGAAGAAGAAGAAGAAGAAGAAGAAGAAGAAGAAGAAGAAGAAGAAGAAGAAGAAGAAGAAGAAGAAGAAGAAGAAGAAGAAGAAGAAGAAGAAGAAGAAGAAGAAGAAGAAGAAGAAGAAGAAGAAGAAGAAGAAGAAGAAGAAGAAGAAGAAGAAGCACCAGGCAAGGGACCGAGTCAAATCCCAAGAGATCCAAATCTGAGGCTGAGGGAACTAACGACGACGTCAGGAAGGAGAAGGATCAGGGTGCGAGGCCATTGAAGCGTTTAAGAAAGGGACCTAAGAAATCCCCGGCAAATAGTCTACCCGAGATTAGTGAGAGTGAAGAGTCAAGCTCTCCTAGAGCCTCTGACTTGGAGGTAGTTAGAGCCACGATTGAGACGGCTGAGATTTTGCAGCCTGAGATCAACCCCACCCAATCACCAAATCACCCTGAACCCATTTCCAATCCTGACCCAACATCCCAATCAACCCAAACACCCTCAGAGCCAAACATCCCAACTGAGTCAGTGCCATCAAACTCACCTACACATGAGCCTGACCAGTCTTCAGAGCCAAACCTTCCCAATCCCGCAGGCTTCCCTTCATACCCCAACCCCAAAGATTGCCCCAAATCCTTACCAACTGTAGAGGATGATTTCCTAGAGATGCAGGAGGAGGAGGAGTTGGATGAGAACCTGGTGGGTAACATCCTGGAGAACACTCTCAGGTGGAATGCCACGGAGTGGGCAGCTAAATGTTGGCCTGGGCTGAATAGATTTAAGGAACTACTAGCAAATGTTGTTGAATTGAAAGTGTGGCTGGAGTTCAAACAGTCAAATATGCAAGAACAACATTTGTTGGTTGATGCTCGTGGCTGGGAGCACTGGGAATCAGAAGAGGCGAGGCCGTGTACTTACTTTGGCCTCACCAGTTGGCTTCAACTCCTGAACTTCGACAATCTGAAGCAACTGGTGGCCGAGATGATGTCCAAAACGGAGGCTGACATCCGCTCAGATGGGGAGGAATATAAGGATGATGATGAGGATGCTCAAGATGGAGCTGTGGAGGAGACAGCAAGAGAAGTGGATCTTATGATCCCTGAGTCTCAGACTCAGGGGGAAGGTGCTAAAGACGTTGGTGCCAAGGGTGGACCAACGGCTGAGGATGTTGTGAACATCTCAGTCGCCGATGAGACATCTGTCGATGAAGGGATTCCCTGCCCTGAGACAAAG
This sequence comes from Ballota nigra, assembly GCA_947034835.1. Classification (NCBI taxonomy): domain Eukaryota; kingdom Viridiplantae; phylum Streptophyta; class Magnoliopsida; order Lamiales; family Lamiaceae; genus Ballota; species Ballota nigra. The sequence continues at coordinate 33,247,385 of OX344721.1, forward strand.
GAGGAAGGTGTTGAGGCGTCAAAAGAGACTCCTAGTTCTAAGGGACTTGTTCCTAAAGTTCAAGAAAGCTTAGCTGAGCCTGAGCAGGCGGCTATGACTTCTTCTCAACTGCCTTCAGTGCACCCTGAAGAGGGGACTGAGGATGCAGGGGCTGCCAAGGGAAAGCAGCCAGCCATTGACGAGGCCACTGATGAAGATGAAGATGTGCTTATCACTAGGGTCGGTCGCGCTGAATTCACCAGCCTATTCAAGGTGAAGAAGGAAAAGACTACAAAAAATCTAGCTGAACTTCAGGAGGAAGTAATGAGGCTACGCGCTGAGAAGGAGGAAGAAGCCAAAGCCCTGGCTAAGTACATCAGGTGGACGAAGTCAGCATACAACACTCTTGCGAACAAGGAGCTGATTTTGTTGAAGCGCACAATGACTGACACGGCCAAGTCAGTGAGAAGTGAGAGGAGGCGCACAAAGAAAATGTTGAGACAGACCCTCAAGCAACTTGAAGAGAGGGATACTCTAAGGGAAGAAAAGCTAAATCAGGCAGTGGAGAGGCTTGCGGTTCAGGCTGGAGAGCTCTTCACTCAGGCCATGAATGACTCAGCGTCCAAGCTGGAGCTGGAATCAGGGAGGATAGCTCAGACCTCTCAGTCCGTTGCAGAGATTTTGGCCAAGGCCACTGAAGAGTCAGCGAAGATTCTGACTGAAGCTAGCAGGGTCAGCGGTGTGTCCTTGAAGGTGGAGGAAAGGATCACCAAGGCTGAACAAAGTCTCCAACACAACATGGAGGTCTTTGAGAAAAAACTGAAAGCTGCTATCAGTTCAGTCTCTTATGCAGGCACTGGAATTGCCACGGGAGTTGAGATGCTGAAGGAGGGCGTTTTGGAAGTTCAATCTCTAGCCTCTTTCGTCATCAACAGTGGAGCTGAAGCACTCCCATCCCAGGCCGAGGATGATGCCAAAAAGGGGGAAAGTAAGAGGAAAAGATCCCACCCTGAGGCATCTGAGGCAGTCAACCGTGGAGAAACGGTTGAGGCTGATCCTGAGGCAAACCCTGAGGGGAATGTGCTCAGAGTGAGGAAGTCGGCCAGGCTGGCAGCGGCCGAAGCTGAAGATGCGTCCGAAGCTGCAAAGCTGAGGGCTGAGGCTGCAAGGAAGGCAAAGGCTAATGAACCTTCCAAGGAACTTCAACTTTCTAAACTGGCTGAGGCAACTCAGAAGTCTCCTCAAGTTCATACAAGGAAAAATCCAATTACTTACTCTGCGGAAACGGTGGTGGAATTATGCGATGAGGCATGGGGAACTCCTTCTGAGAAGTCCGAGGCTGAGCGCAGGGCTAACATTGCTCAAAAGGAGAAAATGCGCATCTTGGAGAAGAAAGTGGAGAAGCTAAGTGATCTGACTGAATTGCAACAGCGAGAACTTGACGATGCAATGATCAGTTTTCTTAGGAGAAAGAAGGCGAATCCTGAGCCTAGGAAGTACAGAAAGAAGCCAATAACCAGGAAATCAACAATTCTTCAAGTCAGAAGGCCAAAATCAGGTCAGAGGGAAGCATATGTCGACGAGTTCATCTCTGAGGCATTGAAGGAGTTCTGGGCTGACGCAAGGGATGAGTTTGTGAAGTTATGGTACGTGGTGAAGAAGTGGGGCGACACTGAAGATATCAATTCCCATTTCACTGACTACATGATGGACAATCATCCTGAGCTGATCCAAAAGATCTTAGAGGAGGCTGAAATAGCTTAAGTCCAAGTGAAGGCTCCTGAATTCGTGATTAGTTCACCTCCCTTAGTTCCTGGAACTGGAAAGCACGATACAGAGGCCATAATAACTGAGGTGTTGAAGATTGCGAAGGCTGAAGGATTTGTGAACCAACCTAGAAGAGTTGACGAGCTGAAGGCAAGAGTCTATGTAGGATATGGACTCAAACCTGAAATGAGATTAGTCTAGGTGTTCACTGCCTCTTTGTAATAGATAGGATTCATTATAACCACTTCTAAATCATTTAATGAAATCTATTACTTTGCCCACAGACAAAAACTCATTGTCTTTTTGGCTGCTGTTTACATTCTGTACTTTATCAAGAACTGCTCTAACACTAACTTATCTTATAGATAGGACTTTATATTTCCTCTAAGTGTTTTGAGGATCTTTTCAGTGTTTTGGCATCATCAAAAAGGGGGAAATTGTTGGGACATTGTCAGTTTTGATTAAGATCCCAAAGTCCCTGAAAAGATGATTTGCCTTTGTCTGTCTAAGTCAGGCTAGTCTTGGTTAGGTCTTGTACTTAGTTATTTTACACTTCACATGTACTCAGTAAGAGGAGCACTTACTGATGACAATCAAGACAAGAGCCTGAAGACGAAGAATACCATCCTGAACTCATGGCAGTCTTCTAAGCTGGCTGAGTGAGCATCAGCGATGAAGAGTATGACCCTGAGGTCATTACTAACTCAGTCCTGAAGGGAACAGGATGATACTGAGTTTATGGGAAGACTTGGAGTAGAGCCAAGCAATGCAAAAGGAATGTCAGCGTCAGGACAAGACCGTTGTGCTCGAGACAAAAAGAACTTAATAAGACAAGCCTGAAGTCTAGGAATAAGTTCTGACATTCTCACCAACCTGATGACGTGGACCAATCCGCAGAGGACACGCATGTACGGAACCTGACACGAAGACTGACTTCAGACTGCATATTCAACGGGCAAGTATTTATTGTGCATTTAATAAAACTACCTAATTCCATGCAAGGACAGCTGCTGCATGAGGATAGTTGCTGCATGAGGATATGTCCGTTTGAGCCACTCTACATAGATGACAAGAAGGCTATCTCTCCAACGGATAGTTTTTCAAATCACCTATAAATACAGAAGGCCTTGAACCCATTCAAGGTTACAGGAAATTTTCAAGCAAGAAATTACTTAAACTCTCAAGCACTCAAAGCATTCAGTCCTTAAAAGAAGCACTCGAAACCATCTAAATTTCCCAAGTGTTTCTTAGCTATTGAGAGTTATTCTGTATTCCAAGAGCGAACTAGCATTATCTTAAGCTTAGAGAGATTATCCAATCCTTAGCATAACTTTGACTTGTAAGGATAGTCTCAACTTAGTTGGAATCCAAACTGAAACCAAAACCCTCTTGTTAGGTTTGTTGGTAGTAAGTTGTTAGTAAGGTAGTAAGGAGTTTGTATAGGTCAGTGAGGTAGCTGATCTTGGTGCACCTTGGCACGTTAAAAACAAGAATCCCTTGAGTGGATTTTCTGTTAAATCAGGTCGTGGACGTAGGAGCTTGAGTCTCTGAACCACGTTAAACTCCCTGTGTTCTTACTGCTTTGATATTGTGTTTACTTGCTATATTACTTGATCATTCATAAACATTTGGTTTTATCAGGCTCGAATCAATCAGCCTGATCCTCAACAGAACACTGCCCTACTAATCACTATTCAGAGTAAAGTAATCAAGTTTTCAGAAAGCAAACTAAACAAGACTTTAAACTATCAGGGCTCACGCATTTCCGCATTGAACTCGAATTGATAGTCAGCCAACTGACCCGCACTAAGTGTAGTCAGTGGGGAGATTATCAGCTCTCAGTTCTTTATCACTCTGAGTAAAGGGGACTCAGTAAGGTTTTAAGTTGAAAATTTGGTATACGTGTATTCCACCCCCCCCCCCATACACGTATTCATCAGTCTTGTATCGGGACCAACAGTGTATTAGCATAATTATCTATTTTACGTTATAGTTGACTCAATCTATGCTTAAAATTGGTAGCATTTGTTTTTTATTGTTCCAATTCAAATTTTAAATTTAGTGATTCCTTAATATTGCGTGTGATATTTAGTTTAAATTTTTTTTTTGTAAACTTAACTTTAATTACTATTTCAAAATTTTAATTCTCAATTAGGACGATATGATGAATATGAATTAATGCTACATTTGACTTTAATTATATTGTACTTATTAATTCTATCTTTTTTCTTCCACCGTCTTAAATAACCAATCATATGCATTAATTTGTTTGTAATCCTTAATTTTAAAATCCTTAACTATCTCCAATTATTTTCCTTATTTTATGATATTGATTGTAGTTATGACTTTTGAAGGTAATTTATTAATTTTGACAACAATCTTGACTATATTTTCATTGATATGTGATTTTTTTTGTTTATATGTAATTGTTATATTTTTTCTAATTATTAAATAAAATTAATAATTTATGATTCGTCATTCTTGACTAATAATATGTATTGTCTAATAATATTGTATATGTAAAAAATCCATAATAATAAAAGCTTAAATGACAGATTTAAATATTGACATAATTTTATTTAAGGTATATTTGACATTTTATTTCAATTTTTTGACATGTGCGACTTAAATTCCAAAATTATTGTCTCACTATATTTAAGGTCTATTGACAGCGATAATGTGTGCCTCATCATAATGAAATCTTTATTATTACCTTTATTTTAATATTGATTGAAGTTTATATAAAGTAATGTTGACATAATAAATTGTTATTAGTCCTGATTCTTTGCTAAGTTTAATTAATAACCTAAATGTTTTCAAATTTATACTCAATCATTATCCTAATAAGTAGACTAAAAAAAATAATTAGTATGTCGAAAAGTGTACAGTTAATATAATAGTGGATGAATATATTTTGATTCTTCATTCCTTTAAAACCATTTATATTATTATCAAATTTATAGTGAGTATACCATCGTTAAGTAGATTTTATATATATATTTAAAAGATTTTTCTAATAATAAGGTAATATTTAAGATATATCAACACCTAACAAATTCTCTTATCTTTCTATTTTAGCTCTAATCTTAATCACTAATAAAGAACAAGCTGTTTTGTCATATGTGGCAAAACCTTATTCTTTTAGTAGCCTATCTTTGCTTTGTGGTTAAAAGGTAGTGTTCTCTGATCTAGACTGTAGGATTTATTTATTTGTACTTCGATCTCGACCGTCGGTTTTCCTTTATTTTCCCTATATAAGGACCTCTATATTGTATATTTTCTTTCATTGTAATCTCTTCTCTTCTCTAATGGAGTTTTTTGTTAGTTTTTTTTTTGTCTTCTTTCATTGGTCTTTTGGGATTTGTATTTTTCTCATAATTTTGTTTTTCCTTGCGTTGATGTTTGAAAATTCATGTTTTTCTCTCTTTTTTTTTGTCTATTGTGCAGTGTGTTTAGATCGTGCGGCTTTTCTTCAATTTGGTGAATATCAACTCGAAGGCGAGTTCAAGTTAGGTTTTACGCATTGTGTTTGGATCGTGTGGCTGTTCTGTAACTTTTTAATGATCAATTTGAAGGCGAGTTGAACTTGGAATTTACTATTTGTTTTTAGATCGTACGGTTTTTCTATAATTTTGTGGTCATCATTTCGACGGCACGACTTTTCTACAACTTTGTGGTCATCATTTCGACGGCGCGACTTTTCTACAAATTTTTTGTCATCATTTCGACGGCGAGTTGAAGTTGGCTTTGATGCGTTGTACTCTATTGTTCTGTATAGTTTGAGCAAATTTAGACGTATCTAGATTTGCTCTCAATGCTTTTTATTGAAGTAAAATATTAAATTGTACCATAAAATTAGCTTACTGATTGTATTATTTCATCCATTTAGGCCTTGAAATGATGAATTCACCTAATTTTTTTCCCTGATTGAATGTAGATAGGTTATAAATTACTTAGATTGTGCATATAAATGTATTTTTCCATTTAAGTTTATTAAATAAAATTAAATGTTATTGAGCCAATTTTTTCATTTTTCGATACGTTTTTTTGTCCACTGATTTTTTTTCTTTTTCCCGTTTTTTGCCATATTTTAGATACGTATGTGCTATATAAAGATTATGTTGAAATCTTAATTTAGGGAGGTATATTTTATCACTGTTTAAAATATTCGAATTGATTTAAGCGTGATTTCTTCTTTGCAATGAAATCCATGTGTTTTGAGCATGACCATTTATTGCAATTAGCTCCATTTATGTATGTATATTCCATATATAATGGTCATGGATTTGGTTGTTTAATTGCAAATTAATTGTTATTCCTAAATTAATTTATGCGTTGACATTTTATTTTAGGGGAAATTTGAAATATTTAATTAATATTCTTTTGTCTTGATTACCTCTAATACTAATTCTTGATTTATCTCATTAATATAAATAAAATATCTGTTAGGATAAATGTTGTATAGTTTTGATGAGTTAAAACAAACCAGAAGATGTAATAGGACCATCTGAACCTGTTAGCCAGATAATGAACTAGATTAGGACTTAGTCTAGGGGGAACTGCCAGACCAGAAGACCTCACCAAAAGAGTCACCAGAAGACCCACCAGAGGACTTCACCAAATGAGACTGACCAGAGGCAGAGAACCTTCCCCAGACCAGATGAGTCCGGACCAGACGAGTCTGGTGAAACAAAAGATGCTCAGGATCATCCCCTGACTCTGATGAGCATTTTGTTTCCTAACCAGATCAGGACCAGAAGACATCAGGTTGCCTGGTGTCTGGTCTTGCCTTCTCTGGAGAGAATCAGAGTTAGGCATTGGAAGCACTTGACCGTTGGTGATTCAAATCAAGTCAACAAGATCAGGATTGGAAAGTTTTGAAGTCAATCAATCCAAGGATCTCACCAACCCAATCAATCAATTAGGGAATTGATTGATTGAAGCTTCCTTAAATAGGGGATCTGATTGGATTAGCTCTCCAACGGCTATATCCTAAGCACCTCTATAAATACAAGAGTGCAGACTCAAGAAAAGCTCTAGAATCCTACGCGCACGAAGTCATATTCCAAGCTCTTGATTATCAAACATATAGCACTCTTATTATGCTCATACTTTCATATTTACTCTTAAGGAGTTGTTGGATCTCAACCTGTTCATCTTTAAGGCTTTGGATCAAGTTAGATCTAAAGGGTTTGGATCAAGTTAGATCTAAAGGGTTTGTAAGAAGGCTTTGGATCAAGTTAGATCTAAAGGGTTTGTAAGAAGGAACTGGTACTTCACAGTTCCAGTAAGAAAGTTGGTTGTTGGTTGGTTAGTGAGACCCCTTTGATCAAGGGAGAGTGGACGTAGGATATTCAGATCCGAACCACTATACATCCGGTCTTATTTACTGTTTTCTGCATTTACTTTCTTGCTTATTTATTGTGCTCTTGTGAAAAGAACTTTGCTAAAGACATTTCCTTTAAAGCTTCCGCAATTTATCAATCTAGTGGGACCAACATATCTTATGCGCTTCAGTATATAAAAAAACTAATGCTATCATTTTTTTTCAAAATCTTAAAATTTGGTAGATTTAGATCCTAATTAGATATTCCATTGTGTAAGAAAGTAATATTAGTATTAATCTAATTGATTCCGATAATTTTGTATGATATTGCGCAGCTATAATTGAGAAGTTAACTGATTTGGTCCTTAATTAAATTTTGAATGGAGGAAGAAACGACAATTCATTTTAATAGAGAGTATCAAATTTGACATATGTAATCTTTAATTTATGCATGTCAATTCCTATATTTTTTTATGATAAATCTAACTTATTTGATTGGCTATAAATTGGTGATATGTATTTTTTGGAAAGTTCCCTTTTTTTCTAATAGTGACTTTCTAATGAAGGAAAATATTAAATTGTACCACAAAAATAGCTTACTGATTGCGTTATTTCACCATAATTTATTTCATTTAGGCCTTGAATTGATGAAGTCACCTAATTTTTTTCCATGATTGAATGTAGACAGGTGATAAATTAGTTAGACTGTGCATAGTAGTGTATTATTCCATTTAAGTTTATTAAGTAAAATATGTTGGTCCCGGTAGAAGAGTGAGGAATACGTGTAGGGGGGGGGGGGAATACACGTATACCAATTTTCCAAACTTAAAACCTTACTGAGTCCCCTTTACTCAGAGTTATAAAGAACTAGGCATTGATAATACACCTACTGACTACACTTGGTGCGGGTCAGTTGGCTAACTATCAGTTTAAGTTCAGTGGGAAATGCGTGAGCCCTAATAGTTTAAAGTCTTATTTAGTTTGCTTTCTGAAAACCTTGATTACTCAAATGAATAGTGTTTAGTAAGGGCAGTGCTCTTTTTAATAGATCAGGCTGATTGATTCAAGCCTGATAAATCTTATGCAATGAATGAACAGTTAATATGGCAGGTATGCAATATATCAAAGCAATAAGAACACAACAAGTTTAACGTGGTTTAGAGTCTCAAGCTCCTACGTCCACGGCCTGATTTAACAAGAAATCCACACCAAGATCAGCTACCTCACTGACCTATACAAACTTCCTTACTAACTAACTTAACTTACTTCCAACAAACCTAACTTTAGGGTTTTGGTTTCAGTTTGGATTCCAACTAGGTCGAGATTATCCTTACAAGATAAAGTTATGCTAAGGGTTGGATAATCTCTCTAAGCTTAAGATATTGCTTGTACGCTCTTGGAATACAGATTAATTCTCAGTTGCAAAGAAACACTTGGGAAATTGATAGGGTTTCGAGTGCTTCTTCTAAAGACTAAATGCTTTGAGTGCTTGAGAGTTTGAGTAATTTCTGGATTGGAAATTTCCCGTAACCTTGAATGGGTTCAAGGCCTTCTGTATTTATAGGTGATTTGAAAAACTATCCGTTGGAGAGATAACCTTTCTTGTCATCTATGTAGAGTGGCTTCAAACGGACATATCTTCATGCAGCAGCCGTCCTTGCATGGAATTAGGTAGATGCATTAAATGCACATTAAATGCTTACCCGTTGAAAATGCAGTCTGAAGTCAGTCTCCTGTCAGGTTCCGTATGTGCGTGTCCTTCACGGATTGGTCCACGTCATCAGGTTGGTGAGAATGTCAGAAAATATTCCTAGGCTTCAGGCTTGTCTTATTAAGTTCTATTTGTCTTGAGCTCACCGGTCTTGTCCTGACTCTGACATTCCTTTTGCATTGCTTGGCTCTACTCCAAGTCTTCCCATAAACTCAGTATCATCTTGTTCCCTTCAGGACTGAGTAGTAATGACTTCAGGGTCATACTCTTCATCACTGAGACTTACTCAGCTAGCTTAGAGGACTGCCATAAGCTCAGGATGGTAACCTTCGTCTTCAGGCTCTTGTCTTGATTGTCATCAGTAAGTGCTCCTCTTACTGAGTACCTGTGAAGTGTAAAATGACTAAGTACAAATCCTAACCAAGACTAGCCTGACAAACAAATGCAAACATCTTTTCAGGGGCTTTGGGATCTAATCAAAACTGACATTGTCCCAACAATTTCCCCCTTTTTGATGATGCCAAAACACTGAAAAGATCCTCAAAACACTTAGAGGAAATATAAGATCCTATCTATAAGATAAGACAGTGTTAGAGCAATTCTTGATAAAGTATAGAATTTAAATAACAGCTAAAAAGACAATGAGTTTTTATCTGTGGGCAAAAGTAATAGATTTCATTGAATGATCTGAAAGTGGTTACAATGAATCTAATCTATTACAAGGAAGTAGTGAACACCTATATCAATCTCATTTCAGGTTTAAGTCCATAGCCTGCATAGACTCTTGCCTTCAGCTTGTCAAGTCTTCTAGGTTGGTTCACGAACCCTTCAGCCTTTGCAATCTTCAACACCTCAGTCATAATGGCCTTAGTATCATGCTTTCCAGTTCCAGGGACTAAGGGAGGCGATTTGACAATGAATTCAGGGGCCTTCACTTGGACTTGAGCTGCTTCAGCCTCCTCCAAGATCTTTTGAATCAGCTCAGGATGATTATCCATCATATAGTCAGTGACGTGGGCATTGATGTCTTCAGAGTCGCCCCACTTCTTCACCACGTACCATAATTTCACAAACTCATCCCTTGCATCAGCCCAGAACTCCTTCAATGCTTCTGAGATGAACTCATCAACATATGCTTCCCTCTGACCTGATTCTGGCCTTCTGACCTGAAGAATTTTTTACTTCCTTGCTGTAGGCCTCTTCCTGTACTTCCTGGGCTCAGGCTTCGCCTTCTTCCTTCTAAGCAGACTGATCACTGCATCATCGAGTTCCCTTTGTTGAAGTTCAGTGATATCAGTCAGCTTTTCAACCTTCTTCTCCAAAATGTGCATCTTCTCTTTTTGTGCTATCTCATCTCTGCGCTCAGCCTCAGTTCTCTCAGAAGGTGCTCCCCATGCCTCAGCGCATAACTTCGCCACCGTCTCCACAGAGTAAGTGATGGGGTTTTTCCTTGTGCTCATGGGAGAAGACTTCTGAACTGGCTCAGGTTGTTTTGAAGGTTCATTAGCCGTTGCCTTCTTTGCTGCCTCCGCCTTCAGCCTGGCAACAATCTCCTCACCTTCCTTCTCTACCGCCGCCAACCTCGCTGACTTCCTTACCCTCAGCACGTTCCCTTCAGGATTGGCTTCAGGATCGGCTAGAACTATTTCGCCTTGGTTGACTGCCTCCGATGCCTCAGGGCGGGATCTTTTCTTCTTCTTTTCCCCCTTTTTGGCATCATCATCGGCCTGGGATGGGAGTCCTTCAGCTCCACTGTTGATTATGAAGGAAGCTAACGATTGAACTTCAAGCACGCCTTCCTTCAACATCTCAACTCCCGTGGCAATCCCAGTGCCAGCATACGAGATTGAACTGATAGCAGCTTTCAACTTTTTCTCAAAGACCTCCATGTTGTGTTGGAGACTTTGCTCAGCCTTGGTGATCCTTTCCTCCACCTTCAAGGACTCACCGCTGACTCTGCTAGCTTCAGTCAGTATCTTCACTGACTCCTCTGTGGCCTTAGCCAAAACATCTGCAGCAGTCTGAGAGGTGTGATCAATCTTCCCTGACACCAGCTCCAACTTGGACGCTGAGTCATTCATGGCCTGAGTGAAGAGTGCTCCAGCCTGAGCAACAAGCCTCTCCACTGCCTGATTTAGTTTGTCCTCCCTGATTGCATCCCTCTCTTCAAGCTGTTTGAGAGTTTGCCTTAGCATCTTCTTCGCACGCTTCCTCTCACTCCTCACTGATTTGGCCGTATCAGTCATTGTGCACTTTAACAGAATCAGCTCTTTATTTGCAAGAGTGTTGTATGCTGATTTTGTCCACTTGATGTGCTTGGTCAGGGTCTTGGCTTCCTCCTCTTTTTCAGCTCGTAGCCTCATTACTTCCTCCTGAAGTTCAGCTAGATTCTCAGTAGTCTTCTCCTTCTCCACCTCGACAATACTTGTGAATTCAGCACGTCTGACCCCAGTGCTTAGCACATCTTCGTCTTCGTCAGTGGCCTCGTCAGTGGCAGGTTGTTTTCCCTTATCAGCCCCTGCGGCATCAGTCCCCTCTTCAGGGTGCACTGAAGGCAGTTGTTGAGTGGTCATGGCCCCATCTCGAACCTTAGGAACTTGTCCTTCGGAACTGGGAGTCTCCTTTGACGCCTCAACATCTTTCTCTCTTGTCTCAGGGCAGGGAATCCCGTCATCGACAGATGTCTCATCAGCGGCTTAGATGTTCACAACATCCTCAGCCACTGGTCCACCCTTGGCACCAGTGTCTTTCACACCTTCTTCCTTAGCTGTCTCCTCCACAGCTTCCTCTAATGCTCCACCCTGAGCATCTTCATCATCCTCTTCCTTATCCTCCTCCTCCTCATCAGAGCAGATGTCAGCCTTCGCTTTGGACATCATCTCAACTACTAGCTGCTTCAGGTTCTCGAAGTTTAGCAGTTGCAGCCAGCTAGTTAGTCCAAAGAAGGTGCACAACTTTGCTTCCTCAGTCTCCCAATGCTCCCAGCCATGGGCATCCACCAGCATATGTTGCTCTTGCATGTTGGATTGTTTAAATTCCAGCCATATTTTCAGCTCAACAACATTTGCTAGCAGCTCCTTATACTTATTCAGCCCGGGCCAACACTTAGCTGCCCACTCCGTGGCATTCCCCCTTAGGGTGTTCTCCAACATACCACCCATCATATGTTCATCAAGCTCCTCCTGCTCCTGCATCTCGAGGAAGTCATCCTCTTCATTGGGCCAGGATTTAGGGCAATCTTTGGGGTTTGGATATGAGGGGAAATCATCAGGGTTAGGGGTAGGATCTGATGGATGGTCAGGCCTCTGAGGGGATGGCACTGACTCTGGAATATTTGGCTCTGATGTTTGAGGTGAGTTGGTGGGTTGAGGTGTGGGATCAGGGTTGGTTTGGGGTTGGGGTACGGGGTGGGTAGGGGGTGTATGGGCTGCTATCTCAGGCTGCAACAACTCAGCCGTCTCGATAGACTTTCTCACTTCCTCCAAGTCAGAGGCTCTAGGAGAGCTTGACTTCTCCCTCTCTTCTACCTCAGGCAGACTATTCGCAGGGGACTTTTTGGGCCCCTTCCTAAGTCGTTTTAACGGCCTCTCTCCCTGAACCCTTCTGACGTCATCGTCAGTTCCCTCAGCCTCAGAGTCAGCTCTCTTGGGAAGTGACTCAGTCCCTGACTTAGTGCTCTTCCCTGACAACACTATCTTCACCTTCTTCTTCCCAACCTTATCCACCATAGGTTGCGCCTCTTTCTCAGGCTCCACAGCCTCTTCAGCCTCCTTACTCCTCTCGAAGAGCTCATCTACCTTCTCGATAAGACTGTTAGCCACTTTCTTGGCCTTACCAGCTGGCTTTTTGGCCTGACCCTTTGCCTTGGCATTGGGATCAATCAGCCCTAACATTGCATAGGTATCACTCAGCGAGGTAAACATCACCTTCTTGGAGGAAAGATTGTCCTCGAAGTCGAAGGTGTACTCATGGCAAGCATGAGCAATCAGGATGGATATCCTCGTTCCAAAGGGAAGGATGGCACCAACAGATACGTGCTTCTTCTCCTCATCCCACTTCAGCTTGTCCAATCCAGCCTGATGGAGTTGATCAAGAAAGAACTGCTCCCAGTTCGCTTCAACTCCATCAACTATAGCTCTCATAATTCTCAGCTTGGGCAAGCTCAACTGCTCATGAGAGCCTGTGGACCCCATCACCACCTTGGACACCAAGTCCACAAGAGCTCTGTACTCAGGCTTCAGAGTACTCTTGTTTTGATGGGCTCTGAACTCAGGCGAGCCAGTCTTGGTCCACTTCCTTAGGAACTCTCCATCCGAATTTTCCTTTTAGAACCTGGGATTGATTCCAGAGGATGGCAAAGTAAAAACCTCCTTGACTGCCCTCCGAAGGTTGATGTCAACCACTTCTAAGTTATAGAGAGGTTCGCCGTCGTTGTCCTTCTCTCCCGTCGGCTTGAGCGCGGTCACCTTCGTGAAAAGTTCCCCCCTACGCAGGAACATGTTGAAGTAGGCTTCTATGACCGTCCTTGGAAGTATAGAGAGAGGACGCGAGGTAAAGTATGTTTCCAACCCAGCTTTGGAAATCCAGTTGAAAACTGGTTTGATTTCCTCAACTGTTAGACATGTACCTTCCATGGAGATGACTTGCTCCATGTGTACCAGCTTATTATTGACAACATCCTCAAGCTTGTCCGTTGTCCAGTTGGAATCAAGAAGCGCCATTAATTTTGAAAGAAAGAGAGGTTTTTAGGAAAGATGTGAGTATTTTGAGCAAGAGAATACTCAGTGTGCAAATGTGCTTTGTGTTTGCGTAAAGACCTCAAATGGCACTATTGATTGATTAGACTAAGTCAGTTACTCAGACGTGGGGTTGAGATTAATTCCTGAATTCGAAAGGTTTTGAAATGAAGGGCCAGGATTAATCTCAGTTTCAATCAATTACCCATGTCAGTCGTATTCCGTATAAAACGGACACGTATACGAAAAAGTAACTGAAGCATTAAATGCTCCGTTGCGCGTGGGTTTAAATATGAAAAGGCACACTTTTAATGAAAATGGAATACATTTAATAAAGATTTTCAGGACGAAGGACTCAGGGAGACGCTTGAAATTCCCAAAGTCAGGTTGAAACTCATACCTGTCAGAGAGACATTGTAGCACCATGATACCTCGCTGAGTCGAGTCTGGTCTGAGTTCCCCCTAGACCCTACACTGACTGCTCTCCCGGATCTAAAAGTCCTAACTCCACTGACAGTTCCATAAACCTTGCTTCAGCCAAAGGCTTAGTCAAGATGTCAACTCTTTGCCTGTCAGTGTGAATTTTCTCCATCCTAATGTCCTTCTTTTCCACATGATCTCGAATGAAATGATGCCTAATATCCACATGCTTGCACCTTGTGTGAAGCACTGGGTTCTGAGTAATTGCTATAGCACTATTGTTGTCACAAAAGATTGGAACCTCATTAGCAAACACTTGGTAGTCCCTCAATTGTTGCCTCAACCATAAAATCTGAGCACCACAACTACCTGCAGCCATATACTCAGCCTCGGTTGTGGATGTCGCAATAGAATTCTGCTTCTTACTAAACCACGAGATCAACTTACTTCCCAAAAACTGACATGTCCCTGAGGTTGATTTCCTATCAATCCTACAACCTCCATAATCTGCATCTGAATAACCTGTCAGTTCTAAGTTGTCATCTGGAGGATACCATAGTCCCATATTGACTGTCCTTTTCAGATACTTAAGTATCCTCTTAGCAGCCTCCAAATGACTTCTCTTGGGATCAGACTGATACCTAGCACATACACCAACTGCAAACGTAATGTCAGGCCTACTTGCAGTCAGGTACAATAAAGAACCTATCAGCCCTAGATACTCAGTCTGATTCACTGAAGTCCCTTCAGTGTCAGGATCCATCTTCCAATTTGTGTTCATAGGGATCCTGGCTGGATTGCTGTTCTGAAGATCAAACTTATGAATCAAGTCTCTTGTATACTTGGCCTAATTAATGAAGATACCTTGATCAGTCTGCTTGACTTGCAATCCTAAAAAGAAGTTCATCTCTCCCATCATTGACATCTCAAATTTACCAGTCATCAACTTAGAGAATTTCTCACAGAGCTGATGATTTGGTGATACAAATATTATGTCATCCACATAAATCTGGACCAAGAGAATGTCATCACCTTCAGTGATCCTGAACAATGTCCTATCCACGGTTCCCTTCTTGAACCCATGGTCTGTCAGGAATTGAGAGAGGGTATCATACCAAGCTCTTGGTGCTTGCTTAAGTCCATAGAGTGATTTCTTTAAATGGTATACTCAATCTCCAACCTCAAACCCGGGAGGTTGTTCAACATATACCTCTTCATTGAGTACACCATTCAGGAAGGCACTCTTGACATCCATTTGATACACCTTAAATTTCTTGTATGTTGCATATGCAAGTAACAACCTGATAGCCTCCAATCTAGCCACTGGAGCAAAAGTCTCATCATAGTCTATTCATTCAGACTGACAATACCCCTTTGCAACCAGTCTAGCCTTGTTCCTTACTACAACGCCATTCTCATCCTTCTTGTTCTTAAAGACCCACTTGGTACCAATAACACCTTGATACCTAGGTCTATCAACCAGTTCCCAAACCTGATTCCTTGTGAACTGATTCAACTCCTCTTGCATGGCAATGATCCAGTTCGAGTCAGTGAGAGCTTCTTCAATGTTCTGAGGCTCTTGCTCAGAGAGAAAGCAACAGAACAGTGCACTCTCACCATAAAACCGTCTGGTCCTGACTCCCTCAGTTGGATCACCAATAACTTGATCAATATGATGATCCTCTATCCATGTTCTTTTGCCAGGAGTTGTTCCTGGAGTACCTGCAAGGTTAGTGTCTACAGGTTCATGGAATTCAGGAAATTGAACAGAAGGGGATGAACCTGAGTCTATACCAAAGGGATTAACAAGCTCAATGTCAGGGACATTGGTTCCCCCTTGATGAGGTGACTCAGGAACCGTCTCAACTGCAACAATATCTTCATAGACGGTGCTTACCTCAGGTTGAGCCTGTTCCTCAGTCTGAGGCTCAACTATCCCTGATGTGCTGGGCTTAGGAGTGGTACTTGGTTCATCATCCTGGTCATCGTCATCATCCCATCTTGGAATTAGCACGACTTTGACCTTTGGATCAGGTTGATTCATTAAGCTAAGCCTTGTCACCCTCCTTGTGACCTCAGTGTCAGGATCCAACACTCTTACCCTGGACTCATTAGCAGATTTATCAAACACAACATGTGGTGATTCTTCCACAACAAGGGTCCCACAATTGTAAACCCTGAAAGCTTTACTAACTTCAGAATATCCTAAGAATATGCCTTCATCAGATTTGCTATCAAAGGCTTTCAATTGGGTCTTCCCATTGTTGAGGATGAAGCACTTACAACCAAATATATGAAAGTAAGAGATACGAGGTTTCCTCTTATTCCATGTCTCATATGGGGTCTGTGCATGTTGTTTGTTCAGCATGGATCTGTTCTGAGTGTAGCATGCAGTGTTGATTGCCTCAGCCTAGAATTTCTTGGGCAATCCTGACTCAGCCAGCATGGTCCTGGCAGCTTCCTTCAGTGTCATGTTCCTTCTCTTAGCAACACCGTTTTGTTTTGGGGTTCTAGCTGCAGAAGTCTCATGAGCTATACCAAGTTCATTACAAAAGTCAGAAATATATGAATTTATAAATTCAGTGCCCTTGTCAGATCTAATTTTAGTAATGGACTGATTCTTCTCATTGCTGAGTCTCCTGAGCAACTCTGGAAGCTTCACATGTGTTTCCTTCTTATTTAACAAGAAAATAACCCAAGTATATCTAGAATGATCATCAATAACCACAAGGGTATATTTCCTACCATTCATACTCACAGGTGTAATAGGACCAAATAATTCCATGTGCAAGAGCTGAAGAATCTTGTCAGTGGAATGGGAAGCTTTCTCTTTGAATGAAGCTCTAACCTGCTTCCCTTCCTGACAAGTTTTGCACACATGATCTTTGCTAAAAACTTCATTAGGTAGACCATCAACAAGTGACTGTCTAGAAATTTTGTTAAGAATCTTGAAGTTCAGGTGGCTTAATCTTTTATGCCATAACTAACTGAGCTCTAGAGAGCTTTGAGCAACAAAACAAGTATTAGGAGTAGTGTTGCTCCAATCAGCAAGATAAACATTACCTTTCCTAATACCTGATAGAAGCACTTGTGTTGATTCGTCCTTGACTGAACATATATTCGATGAGAACTCAACACTGAAACCTTTGTCACAGAATTGGCTTACTGACAACAGGTTATGCTTCAGTCCTTCCACAAAGGACACATTTTCCACTCTGACTGTACCTATTATCAAGACACCAAAACCTTTAGTAACACCTTTTGAGTTATCACCAAAGGTTACCTGTGGACCATCTTTAGCCTGAAATTCTTGGAGAAGACTCTTCATTCCAGTCATATGCCTTGAGCATCCACTGTCTAGGTACCAAACAACTTTATTTGAGTCTCCTCTCCTCTTGTTTTGATCCACAGCCGCCTGCAACCGAATCAGGCTTTAGGTACCCATTGGGTGTTGGGTCCTATCGTGTCAGTTGTAGCCTTCGGGATCCAAACTTGCTTAACAACCCTGATTGCCTCAGAGTGGTGAATTTGTCTCCCTAAAACATCAATATACACAACTTTCTTCTTCTTTACCTGAGAGGAAGATGGTGTATGAGTGTTAGACTTAGGCTTCACAGGAGCCTGAGTGGCTGCCTTTTTGGGCTGGCTTCCTGTTCTTCCTAGGTCTGGGTGCAGCGGGTCTTGGGCCTTGTTCTTGATAAGAGCCCTGTGTTCTATTCCCCCTAGGCAAGTGAGGGAATGGAAAACAGTTAAAGGCCTTAGGATGCCAAAATAATGGGGGTGTCATCATATTTGGCCTTCCCTGTTGGTATTGTCAAGCATGATGGTACCCTCGCTAACCAGTTTGAGAGTTCTTAGCCTGAGTCTTCCTCTGCTTTCGCTGAGGATTTCTCTGGTCTGAGCTCTCATGGACCTCCCTTGGTTGCTTCGCCTTTCCCTTGGGTTTTGGCTTAGTAACCTTGGGGGCAACCCTGACTGTGTCAACGGTTTCCTTGCCCTTATCAGTTTGACGGGCCTGAAGTACAACCTTAGGTGCTTTCTGGCCTGCCTGAACAAATACCCTCTCAGTGTTGCTCCCTGAAGCAACATGAGATTGACCCTGTGAGGATTTCTTAGGAACATATCCAAGTCCCTTTTTCTCATTCCCGAGCATCTGGCTGCTATTTATTTCCTCTTAGCCACTGAGGATTTATTCATTGCTACAACCTTTTGCTTGAGTGAGTCCTCACTCTTTTTCAGGATTTCATGTCTGGCAAAGAGGTCATCAAACTTACTCTTGAGTGCTTTTAGTTCTTCCTTCCTGACCAACTCTTCCTCAGCCAATTCCTTTAGAAGCTTCTCTCTTGGGAGACGCTCAGCATTGATTAAATCAATCTCCTGAGTTAGTCTCACAATCTGAGTTGATTCTTTAAGATCAGACTGAGTGAGCTGATCATTCAGGTTCTGAACCTCAGTATTCAATTTCTTGTTCTCCTCTACCAAGAAGACATTAGTTTCCTGCAGTCTGGAGAAATCAACCATCAATTGATCCAGACAAATCTGAAGGTTCATTTCTCTGATTGACTCTGAGCTAAGCTCAGGATTTTGACCAGTGTAGGAACCACATACAGAGTTAGATGTTACCTCAGGTTCCTTCCTTGCCATCAGGCAGACATCATCGTACTCATCATCAGAAAAGAGTTCAGGCGACCTCTCCTCAGGACCATCAGAGTCAGTTGCATCCTCAGCGAGCATAGCTCTCTGGTCAGCAAGTCTCTGGTCTCTTTTGGCCCTATTGTCCTCTCTTTCCTGTTGGTCCCACTCGATAGATTAATTGCGGAAGCTTATGTAGTAATGTCTTTCCAAAATCTTTTATAAGAGATCAATAAAACAATATTTAAAATAAAGCGATAAAAGACACAAGATATATAGTGGTTCGGATAGATATCCTACGTCCACTCTCCCTTATCACCAAGGGGTCTCACTAACAACCAACTCACAAACTTACTCACTGGAATTTCTGAAGTACCAGCACCTTCTTACAAACTCTTTAGATCTAACTTCGATCTAAAGATAAACTCACTCCAACCTTATCTTAACAAGATGAACAGGTTGAGTGTATAAACTCCTTACGAGTAGATAAGTAATTAAGAACAAAGTGTGAGTGCAATATGCGTAGTGATCACAAGCTTAGTATGGCTATATGCGCGTGAATACTTCTAGAGCTTTTTCTTGATCTGCACTCAAGTATATATAGAGGGGATTAGGGACATAGCCGTTGGGAGGCTAATCCAATCAGATCCTCTATATATGGAAGCTTCAATCAATCAATTCCCTAATTGATTGATTGGGTTGGTGAGATCTTGATTGATTGTCTTCATATCTTCTCAATCCAATCTTGTTTGACTTGATTTGAATCACCAACGGTCAATGCTTCCAATTGCCTAACTCTGATTCTCTCCAGAGAAGGCAGGACCAGACACCAGGCAACCTCGGTGTCTTCTGGTCCTTATCTGGTGAACAACCAGAATACTCAGTAGAATAAGAGGATCAATCTGAGCATCTTTTGTTCCACCAGACTCGTCTGGTCTGGACTCGTCTGGTCTGGGGAAGATCCTCTGCCTCTGGTCTTGATCTCTTCTGCTGAAGTCCTCTGGTGGAGTCCTCTGGTGAAGTCCTCTGGTGACTCTTCTGGTGAGGTCTTCTGGTCTGGCAGTTTCCCTTAGACTAAGTCCTAACCTAGATCATCATCTGGCTAACAGGTCCAGATGGTCCTATTACATCTTCTGGTTTGTTTTAACTCATCAAAACTAACAAATTTTTATCCTAACAATTTCCCCCTTTTTGATGGAGTTAAAACACTACCAGAACTGATCAAAAGTAAAACTTTAAGCAAGAAAACAATAAAGGGATGAGACCTTAGAATAGATCTCATCAGGCAAAATAATAAGACAACAAGGAGTTGTCTTTAGAACAGAGAAGATATGTATTTTTCATTAATAATCAGAGGACAAAATAATTACAGATTACATTGAAGTTCATTGTCCTATTCTAGGCATATCTTCTGTTCTCTTTAGGGACAAGAAACCAGTCAAGGAACCTATCCTGGACGGCCTTCAACTCTGCAGAAGATGTTGGGGTGAAATTCACCAACACCTTGGTCTTGTAAAGCTTCTTCAGTTCTGCCCAATCCACCTGGTTCCCAATCATGGGAGTGTTAAGATAAGTAAATTCAGGAGCAGTCACCTCCAGGTTGAACTCAATGGTTGAATCCATCAGCTGCTTGTACAAGTCTGCATCATAGGCTTGCATCCAAGAATGGAAGGTTCTGTTGATTAGCTCATCATCTTCTGGTGCTGGCCTCTGGATATAATGCTGAATGAACCAGAGGGTCTTGGCTTCTCTCCATCTCTCAATCAGAGGATAAGGCACAGTAGAGTCAAAAGACCCTTCTGTCCTTAGTGGCAAGATGTTCATAACCTCCACAGGAGCTTTCCTCTTCTGACCTGAGCCACCTGCACCAGAAGGAATACCAGCTTCTCTGGCCTTCTTGTTATGTCTCCTAACATATCTGAGCCTCTGCTCTTCATCTATGTTCTTCCTGATTCTGGCTTGCCTCTCCTCTGGAGTCTCTTCCTTGTATCTCTTCTCTGCTTCTTCGACAACAGATTCAAGGAAACTCTTCTTTACTTTTCTAATCTTCCTCTTAGCAGGACCAGGAATGGTAGAAGGATCCTGCTCAGCTTCAGATGACTCTTCTTCTGCAGCAAGTTGTTTAGCCATAGATAGAGATTTCAACTCTTCTTTCTTCTTCTTCTGCAACTCAGCCTGGGCCAAAGTGTTCTCCAACAGGTCCAGACGAGCTCCATGGCTAAACAGAGTCTCATTGGTGGTCTTCGCCAGATCAGTTCTGGCCTTCTCTTCCCCCTTTTTAACTTCATCAAGGAGGGGCTCCACTACCCGCCTTATGAGATCAGGCAAGGCAGTATTGGAGGAAGAGTGAAGATCACGAAGCTTCTTGGCCTCCTCCAGGTAAGCCTTAGACTCTGCAACAAGTCTCTCTTGCTTCTCCAACATCTCCTGGAGGGAGTCCTTCAGTCTAGCAGTCTGAATCATCTGGCTGGCCATTTCCACCTTGAGTACAGAAACTGGCCTCATCTGCTCCATCACATGTTCCTGGAGCTGCTTCTGGCTGTGCATAACATCTAGCTTGACAAACAAGCCATTAGCCTTGAACGAAGCTTTAATCTCTGCCAGAGAGGACTGGAGCTGCTTCATGAAGAGTCCCCTTCTTGATGTGCTTAAGAAGAAGGCTGATGATGATAAAGCTGTTAAGAAGGCTGGAGCAGCCAAGAGGAAGCAGCCAGACGAGGCCAGGAGAGGTTCTGCTAAGAAGAGGAGGACTAGCAGAAAGGCAAAGAAAACCCTTTTGGTGGATGAGCCTTCAGAAGAGGAAGAGGAAGAAGATGAAGTGCCTCTTGTGAGGAAATCCAAGGCCAAGAGAGCCCTTCTTCAAGATTCAGACTCTGGATCTGATCTTGGAGAGGCCTTGGAGAAGGCCATTGAGGATGCCACCCAGATGATGGAGGATGCTCCAGAGCTTGTTTTGCCTGCTGGTGTTGACCCAGCAGAGGTAAACCCTTCCTTTCCCTCTTCCTCCCCCATAAATCTTGTTTCCCCTTCTACCTCTCCCCCAGATAACATTCCCCAAACCCCATCTGCCTCTGGTAACCCCATTCTTCCACCAGAGCAGACTATCCCAGATACCCCCATCTTTACTCCCTCTACCATTCCTACACAAACACCTTCTCCCCCATATTTCCAAACACATATCCCCACTAACCCCTCTCCCCCACCTTCTGTATCAGAGGTACCCTCAACCTCCTCTGGTGCAGAAGCCCCCCCTTCAAACACTTCCACTTTCCAAATCCCCCATACACATTCTGTACCAGATATCCCTTCCTCTTCTGGTGCAGAGCAACCTATCCCCACCACCTCTACTTCACAAAATCCAAACCCTCCCCAAACCCATACAGACCAGGACCCAACCATTTCTATGGCTCTGGGATTCGTTGGTCCTCCCCCCTCTCCAACCTGTTTATCCAGCGATGATAGTGAAGATGAGGAAGCTTCACTTGAGCCTGCTGACTTAGCCCCTTCCTCCTCTGCCTCTGGGCCCAAACCCTTCACTTTCTCATCTGCAGAAATGGGTCCCATTAGGCAGAGTATGAGTGTAAGTGCTCAGCTCTGGCTAAGAGAGCATTTTCCAGTTCTTCTGGAGCACTTACCACTTGTTGGTCCCACTCGATAGATTAATTGCGGAAGCTTATGTAGTAATGTCTTTCCAAAATCTTTTATAAGAGATCAATAAAACAATATTTAAAATAAAGCGATAAAAGACACAAGATATATAGTGGTTCGGATAGATATCCTACGTCCACTCTCCCTTATCACCAAGGGGTCTCACTAACAACCAACTCACAAACTTACTCACTGGAATTTCTGAAGTACCAGCACCTTCTTACAAACTCTTTAGATCTAACTTCGATCTAAAGATAAACTCACTCCAACCTTATCTTAACAAGATGAACAGGTTGAGTGTATAAACTCCTTACGAGTAGATAAGTAATTAAGAACAAAGTGTGAGTGCAATATGCGTAGTGATCACAAGCTTAGTATGGCTATATGCGCGTGAATACTTCTAGAGCTTTTTCTTGATCTGCACTCAAGTATATATAGAGGGGATTAGGGACATAGCCGTTGGGAGGCTAATCCAATCAGATCCTCTATATATGGAAGCTTCAATCAATCAATTCCCTAATTGATTGATTGGGTTGGTGAGATCTTGATTGATTGTCTTCATATCTTCTCAATCCAATCTTGTTTGACTTGATTTGAATCACCAACGGTCAATGCTTCCAATTGCCTAACTCTGATTCTCTCCAGAGAAGGCAGGACCAGACACCAGGCAACCTCGGTGTCTTCTGGTCCTTATCTGGTGAACAACCAGAATACTCAGTAGAATAAGAGGATCAATCTGAGCATCTTTTGTTCCACCAGACTCGTCTGGTCCGGACTCGTCTGGTCTGGGGAAGATCCTCTGCCTCTGGTCTTGATCTCTTCTGCTGAAGTCCTCTGGTGGAGTCCTCTGGTGAAGTCCTCTGGTGACTCTTCTGGTGAGGTCTTCTGGTCTGGCAGTTTCCCTTAGACTAAGTCCTAACCTAGATCATCATCTGGCTAACAGGTCCAGATGGTCCTATTACATCTTCTGGTTTGTTTTAACTCATCAAAACTAACAAATTTTTATCCTAACATTTCCTTTGCACTCAGCTTCGGACAATCATACTGATAGTGCCTGCTCTTGTTACAGTTGTAACATGTCGGTTGCTCATCTCCTCTTTCTCTCCTTGGTTCAGGGATCCTCTTTGAGTCAGGTTCCCTCTGTCTTGATGAGCTTTCAGTCTTCCCTGAGTGCTTGTCGTCATGAGTACGTCTCTGTTCATCTCTGCGATCGGGCTTTGGGTCTGAGTATCTTCTTTTATCGCCACGATCTCTCCCCAAGTCCGTGTTTCTTCTCTCCTCATATCTCTTTGAGCTTTGGTGGGTTCCTTCATGTTTCCTATCACGTGAGTCCTGATAAAATTTCTTATAACGACCAAACCTGGAATTAAGCTTATCAAAGCGTCTGGCCATCAGGCTGTACTCCCCAGCAAGCTCTTCCTTGCTCATCTCCATCGGAGACTTTGATGAAGATTCAACAGGTTCAGACCTGGCTTTGAATGCCACACTTTTCTCAGGAGTTTTCTCCTTTTCTTCCTCTTCTGGCTGAACTTTCTTCTTTCTTTTATTAAGATAAAATACTTTTGCTTTAAGCTCTGAAAAAAGTAAAGCAGAAGTTATGTTACTCATATCCTGAGTGTTCTTAAGCATAATTACACTATTATCCCATCTCTCAGGAAGGGCATTCAGGATTTTAGAAGCAACATCTCTCTTTGGGACATCTTTGTCCAGCATCACCAGCTCTTTCATCAACGTGATGAACCTTGACTCTATCTGATCGATTGTCTCGTCAGGCAACATCTCGAATGCTTCAAATTTCTGAATGGCAATGTTTCTCTTGTTCTCCTTTATCTTTTCTGACCCCTCGCACATCCTTGTCAGCTCATCCCAAACCTCCTTTGTCGTCTTTAAATTCATCAGCCTGGCTGACTCCTCGAAGGGCACCCTATGCAAAATGATGTTTCTGGCAATGTTGTCCAGTCCCACCATCTTGATTTCATCGTTGGTCATGTCTTTCCTTTCTTTCGAAACGTGCACGCCAATCTCAAGATGCTCATATCCCAGTCCTCTGACATTGGGAATAGTGATCTTGATCGGTCCCTCACGGAGAACAAGCGGCATCTGGTCATGGATGGCATCAAGATGCGCTTCTAATCTGAATTTCCAGTAGACAAAGTTAGATACAGAGAATTCAGGTAACGAAGCTTCAAGTCTCCTCGAAGTCATGATGATGCAAGTTTTATGAAAATCAAACTCAGATCTGTTCAGTGACCACCAACAGTTTATCCTCTGAAACTATTAGTATTCAAAGTCAGTGGTCTTTTGAACCACTGCTCTGATACCACTTGTTGGTCCCGGTACAAGACTGAGGAATACGTGTATGGGGGGGATACACGTATACCAATTTTCCAAATTTAAAACCTTACTGAGTCCCCTTTACTCAGAGTGATAAAGAACTAGGCACTGATAATACACCTACTGACTACACTTGGTGCGGGTCAGTTGGCTAACTATCAGTTTAAGTTTAGTGCGTAAATGCGTGAGCCCTAATAGTTTAAAGTCTTGTTTAGTTTGCTTTCTGAAAACCTTGATTACTCAAATGAATAGTGTTTAGTAAGGGCAGTGCTCTTTTTAATAGATCAGGCTGATTGATTCAAGCCTGATAAATCTTATGCAATGAATGAACAGTTGATATGGCAGGTATGCAATATATCAAAGCAATAAGAACACATCAAGTTTAACGTGGTTCAGAGTCTCAAGCTCCTGCATCCACGGCCTGATTTAACAGGAAATCCACTCAAGGGATTCTTATTTTTAACGTGCCAAGGTGCACCAAGATCAGCTACCTCACTGACCTATACAAACTTCCTTACTAACTAACTTAACTTACTTCCAACAAACCTAACTTTAGGGTTTTGGTTACAGTTTGGATTCCAACTAGGTTGAGATTATCCTTAAAAGACAAAGCTATGCTAAGGGTTGGATAATCTCTCTAAGCTTAAGATATTGCTTGTACGCTCTTGGAATACAGATTAACTCTCAGTTCCTAAGAAACACTTGGGAAATTTAAAGGGTTTCGAGTGCTTCTTCTAAAGACTGAATGCTTTGAGTGCTTGAGAGTTTGAGTAATTTCTGGCTTGGAAATTTCCCGTAACCTTGAATGGGTTCAAGGCCTTCTGTATTTATAGGTGATTTGAAAAACTATCCGTTGGAGATATAGCCTTTCTTGTCATCTATGTAGAGTGGCTTCAAACGGACATATCTTCATGCAGCAGCCGTCCTTGCATGGAATTAGGTAGATGCATTAAATGCACATTAAATGCTTGCCCGTTGAAAATGCAGTCTGAAGTCAGTCTCCTGTCAGGTTCCGTACGTGCGTGTCCTTCACGGATTGGTCCACGTCATCAGGTTGGTGAGAATGTCAGAACTTATTCCTAGGCTTCAGGCTTGTCTTATTAAGTTCTTTTTGTCTTGAGCTCACCGGTCTTGTCCTGACTCTGACATTCCTTTTGCATTGCTTGGCTCTACTCCAAGTCTTCCCATAAACTCAGTATCATCATGTTCCCTTCAGGACTGAGTAGTAATGACCTCAGGGTCATACTCTTCATCACTGAGACTTACTCAGCCAGCTTAGAGGACTGTCATAAGCTCAGGATGGTAACCTTCGTCTTCAGGCTCTTGTCTTGATTGTCATCAGTAAGTGCTCCTCTTACTGAGTACCTGTGAAGTGTAAAATGACTAAGTACAAATCCTAACCAAGACTAGCCTGACAAACAAATGCAAACATCTTTTCAGGGGCTTTGGGATCTAATCAAAACTGACATTGTCCCAACAAAATTAAATAATATTGAGCCAAATTTTTTTTCTTATGTTACGTTTTTTGTCCACTAATTTTTTTTCGTTTTTGGTCCATTTACAATCGGTCTACTTTTCCAAATAATATTGTTGTATGCATCAAACAATACTTCGAATCCAAATAATCGTGATAGGTTTGAAAATGTGATACAATTATACACAATTGAGTTGACATTGTATTTTATGGCCTTCTATCAGACAATGACCACACCACATAATTATGCACAAATTTAATCATATTAGATGCAATTAATTTGGTTGATTGATCGTGGTTCATTAATTTTGGTCAAGTTGATTTTTAGTCCACTTAATTTTGATTTTTTCTTTTTTTCAATTTTGACATAGTTTTTTCCTTTTTTTTTTTCCAATTTTAGACATAGTTAAATTTCCTCTCCATACTAAATGCCATTGATTTAATTAATTGATTGTAATTTCTGATTAATTGATATGCCAAAATAAATCTATTTGTTGACATTTTATTTTTAAAAATTGTATTAATTGAATATTGCCATAGTCGTGTAGTTTATTTTTAGATGTGAGATCAATTTCCTAATCTATATAATATATGTATAGAAATATTATTTGCATGAATCATACAAATCTTTAGATTAAAATATACACCAGTGCTATGTTAGTACAATATCATAATTAAGCTCCTAGAATATTAGCCAGGAACAATCTCTTTTTATAAATTGTATTTACCTGCAACACTCATACGTGCTTAATGCTGTTTTTTGAAGATTAATTGCGTCGTTCGTTCCCATGGGATCAAAGAATGGTTGCTCGGAAAGTAGTACGGTGATGGAAAGATTGAAAAATAGGTTCTTCAATTTAGATGTGAATGTTTTTTACTTGGAGTACAGAGAAGTCACAGACTCAGAATATTTGGCTATGATGGTAATTGCTTAAAAATTATATATTCTTTTTCCCTTAAACTTCTTTTTAAGCTATAACTGTCATTTTTTGTAATAATTTATATATTATTGATGTATCTGTAAAATAAAAAATTCATATATTTGTGTGAGTTAATCTGGATTGTTTATCTCATTACGGTTTGAATAGATATATTGTTTGATTATTTTTTATAGTTTTTGTTTTTGTTTTTTAGTCTGTTCCACACAGGTTTATAGAAGCTTTGACCGCAAAATCTTTTGATTGGTGTAAGATTAATATCATGGACAACTTTAGAAGAGAGTGGTATGTAAATTGGCTGGAGGTATGATGGATCACTTTATTTTTTTGGTGAAACTTGGGAAGATCTGTTGGAGTATTTTGATGTTAAATACAGTGACCTCTTATTTTTTATAGTTTTGCCGGAGTGCAAAACAATGTACGTAAAAAAATCCAATGGTGATGGCGTGTTGCATCAGGTTGGGGAGATACAAGAACACACTGCGTCTACTCACGATTGTAGTTAGTATGATGTCTATTATGAGTTATATGCTGATTTGTTTTGGTGCTTCGTTAATTTTTAGACATCCATTTATTTGTGTGTGTATGTTTTAAGTGATTGTTGTGGTTTTTTTCATTGTGTTTTGTATTATTTTTCAGATCGAATAATTGATATTGCATTCATCCCAAAAATTGTTTGCAAGTTTGAGGATACTTTGGTAAGTTATCATGATATTTATTTTGTAAATAGTTATGTATTATGATGTTGGTGTTTCACTACTTTTTACTAGATATTTGGTGTTTTTATTTTTTTACTTTTCTGTGTTTCTGTAGATTATACCCTTGAAGAATGTTTGGTTCTTTAGGGAAGTGTTTCCGTTGGTGTGCTTGATGAAAAGTTCAACGGGAAAAATTGTAAATTCCAGATGCTATGAGTTGGACGGAAATTGTGAAATAACATGTGATTGGAAAGAATTTTTGAAAGGAGTTTGTATTCCCAAAATTGCTTATATTATTGTCATGTATGATCGCATGCAAACACTGACACCGTATTATAGAGATCATTGTTCAGTATTTATGACCGACAGGGATATGAATGGTGGTATATAGTTAATTTTATTTTGGATTCATAATTCTATCTTATTAATTACTAAACTATCTACTATTGTTTAAACAACTTAGGTGTATATGGAGTACCTTATGAGATACATTGCAATTACACCATTGATTCTGTTGATCTACCCCCATCAGCCACTAAGCTTGAGGTAAATATATCGTGTTTCTTATGCTTATATTACGCCGCGATAGTATTTATTCTAATAATTGTATTTGTGGGTTTGCAGCTACGTAGTGTGCCTAATAATTTCAAGGTGCATACAAAGTGCGATTCAACTGAGTGGCGGTATCGACTGGTATGAGAAATTTATATTTATGTGATCTATCTGTTTAAATTCGGATATACTAAATGTAAGTCACATGCATGTGACTAGGTCTTATTTTTTATTTATGTTAACTTGCAGTAGAAATTGTCGTTATCCTCTACTACACTATTTGGGAGTGAGACAAAATTGATCGCATTGCGTAGCACGTTCGATGGACGGATTTTTACAGTTAGGTATGAATGCAGGCTAATGATGGAGTACAGAAATTCAATGATGGTTCGTATGTCAATGAGCTGGAAGGATATTGTTAGGGAGTTGAAGCTACGCTTTCGCGACGTTATTTGGTTTAGTCATGATGATAAATATTTCACCTTCACCGTTCAGCGTCTTCGTCGTTAGTTTTATATGGATAGTATTTTCGAAGTGTTTATAGAACATGTCATGCATGCATTTTGGATGTTTCAAGTTTTAATATTAAATTTTTTTGGGTTTTGATTGATTATAATTGAGTGCATTACAATTGAATGCATTATATTTTGGATGTTAAATATTTTGTGATTGATTATAATTGAATGCATTACTATTGGTATTGAAGGTGACTTTGATAACTAATATTCGAATAATATTTATTGTAATCTTTAGTATGATTTGAGTACACTTGATATTTTAAAATGATGAAGCAATATATTAATCGGTATAATTAAGTTTTGACTTTGCAAGATATGTATATTTTATTGTATTTAGTTAACACATATAGTTCAATTAGCTCCATGAAAGTTGATAAAAAAATTCTACTGATTTTGTCTTCAAAATATGATCTGTTTCAATGCCATTGATTTGGGTGTTTAATTGCAATTGCTAATTAGTTGATGTTCCAATTTGAAATGATACTCTAATTATTTATGATGATGGTGTTGATATTTGACCTTTAATTTAAAGTGATATGATAAAAAAAAAATATTGTTAAAATGTATATTTTTATTAATGGTTTGTTTATTACTTCATAAAAAATTAGTTTCGTGCTTTGGTTGTTGTATGCGTTTAATTATTTGCTAGACTAATTTTGCCCTTTAACTTTTGCCTCTCGAGTTTCTACTTTTCTTAAAAAAAAAATTGAATTAAATTATGTACGATCAATTTTATATTGAGTTATAACTTATGTTTTGAGTATGCACTTTGTTCATGAAAGTGATTGCATGTCTTGAATTTAGTTCTCTCAATCTGATATAATTTAGGTCAATCTCATGCCTTGAATGTAGTTCTCTCAATCTAATATCAAACATATCAAAAAAGGGAATTGAGTGCCTCTATCGTCTATTTATGGTAAATTAGAGTTACGCCATTATTTTAGGTGTGTATATTCCATATTAAATGTCATGGATTTATTTGTTTAATTACAATTGTTGATTAATTGATATTCCAAAATTAATTAATATGTTAACATTTTATTTTATGAAACTATATTATGATCTCTTTTACTTAAAAGTAATTATTGTATCCATATGATAATTTAGGAAATAACGTTGTTCATGACAACAATTTAGATTCGACTAGATTGGTATAGTTTTATGGAATCTGTCCATTTTGCCATTAATTTGGTATGTATATTCCATAATAGATATCATAGATTTTATTGTGTAATTGCAATAGTTGATTAATTAATATTCCAAAATTAATAAATGAGTCGAAATTTTAATTTAGGAAACTGTAATATGATCTCTTCCATCTAAAATTAATTATTGTATTCACATATTAATTTAGGAAATAAATTTATTAATGATAACCACAGTTCATCTAAATTAGTATAGATTTCTGTGATCGGTACTTCCATCAATACCTCCAATTACGAATTGATTTAATGTCTTCGGTTATTTATTTTTCAGATTTTTTTTGGCAAGTAGCCTTCTTGCATCTCACGAGTAGGCTGAGCACCGGTCCATTGAAGATCTGAACGAAACCGGCTGATTAGACTGGTTGATCGCCTGATCCGATTTCAGACGGACCGGACCCGTGTACGTGATCCGGTCTCACCTCCTCCGCATCGACGTAATCTGGATTGTAAACGAGAGTTGAAAAGGGCTATGTACTAACTGAGGAGAATGCGGCGTATGAGTCGTCAAAGGCTGTGTAACTGCCATTTTCGACAAATTCGTCGGGGTGTCGCCATCCACGCAGTACCTTTCTGATGATGCCACCTCTCTCTAAATCACTTATTTTTTGCCCTATGCTCGATTCTCCCTCTCTCTAAAAAGAATGTGTGGGCGTATTTGTACGTAATTGAAACAAAGGATATAAACGTATAGAAAAGCAAGGAACTGTGTGCGCGTTAACATAAAAAAGTTTGTCCTCTATCTTTTGGTTTACTCTGTGTGTTTGACAATTTTTATTGTAGGTTGGTTATCCTGTCCATTTGTCCGAGTGTGTGTCGCATTGGAGTACGGAGTATGTATACCTATTTTTTTATAATGTTTTGTATCTCTTTAGATGTGTTTTTTTTTTTTTTTTTTTTTTTTTTTTGTAGTGGGTGATGTGGTTTTGGATCAGCCTGGTCTTGATGCTTACATTTTGAATATTTATGGTGCTGATCGATTCCATTTTTGTCTTAAGTTTAATAAGTCTGTGTAGGCCGAGTGTATGGTATGTATTTTTCGTCCTTTTTTATCTGTAGTTTATTTTTTTATTTCTAATATCTTATTGTATTTATATTTGTTGTTTTCTTAATTTTTTTTATAGTGATTACTTGTTGAGTTTCGTGGCCGGTATCCTGATACGATTCCAAACCAGGTCATTGTTTTGAGGCAGCAATCTATGTGTCTACCTTGGATACGGGATCATGAGTCCACTATTGTCATTGGTCTTAGAGTGTGGTTTCTGCGTGTTGATGTTTGTTTTAAGAAATTTTTTAGTGTGGTTTCTAGTGATTTGATTTGTTTTGAGGAGTATTCTATGGTCGAAATATTGGTAGTAAGGTCTATATTCCAAGAATGACTTTGACAAACTCGGATCAAACTATGCCCATGAATTTTAATCGGTGTCAGTTTCCTGTGTTGCCTTGTTTTGCTATTTCGATCAATAAGAGTCAGGGCCAGTCGCTTTCTAATGTTGGACTTTATCTTCCTAAACCTGTATTCACTCATGGACAGTTGTACGTTGCTGTATCTAGGGTTAAAAGCAGGAGTGGTCATAAAATTTTGAGCCTTGATTCGGATGGTAAGCCGTCGAAGTACACAACAAATGTTGTTTTTAGAGAAATTTTCAAAAATTTGTAATATGTTTCGGATGGTATTATAATGCATATTTTATAATAATAAGTTTTGTTATAGATAAACAAATAAATTTTTACCCTTATTGTTAATTAGTGCGGTGTATACATCAAAATATGTTTTGAATAAATTTATAATAGTGGAATTGTGTGCATTTATTTGGATGATTATTCTTGATTAACTTATTTTCCAGGAGACTGTGCAGGAATTTTAAATTCAAAATAATGCTGGTGTTTTTTGCAAGACATTATATATTTGCCAGTTTTCTAGTTGTGCACTATTTTGAATTTGGTTCACATGAATTACATATTTTGATATTTGTCCTGTAAGTTTGAAATTATTTTGATTTTAGCCTTTTAAAAATTTATAGAACCAAAATCAAAACCTGCAATTAAAAAAAAAACAAAATTATAGGACCAATATCAACAAAATCGAGCTTAAACTATTAAAATCAAAATAATTTGATCAAACTTACATGACCAATATCAAAAAATGTAATTCATGTGGACTAAATTCAAAATAGTTCAAAGTTAGGGGATATACAAATGTATAATCCCTTATTATATATAATTGTATTAGTATTACTGATTTTTAATACATGTATTTTTCGAATTATTTATTAGTCATATTAATAATTGGCCACATATAGTTATGGAATATATTTTTTTTGGTCTTCTTTTATATAATTGGTAAATGCTGATTTATCTTTTCTAATTTTTTCCATAATTAGTGAGATTGAAGATTTTGTCCAACTAATTGCATGATTGCATCAATTTATTATTGTCCAAAAACCTTGCGGCCAGATTTAATGTACTGAGAACACAATGTTTAAGTGAAGAAATGCATAGAATATTTTAAAACATTATTTGCATTTATTTATTTTTTTGTCCAGAGTATATGAAGCAAAACTTCCAAGATGTCATGACCATATGCAAGCACTTTTCTTACCACATGATTGATATTCACTGCATAAGATCACATTTTCCGTTATTGAAATATATTTTTTTTACCATGCACGTCACACCGTGCAATGAATTTATATAAATTTAGTATCAACATGGTCACTTTTTTTAGTTGTTTTAATTATGTGTATTGTAATCCTATACATATAATTAGTGTTTTTTCAATGATTTATTGTCTAGATTTGAGAGTTGTGGCTAGGTTTACCAAATAAAGTATTGCCTTTCTCATACGTGTAAGTTGTCCAGTTAAGTAAACTACAACTGAGTGAGGTTGATATGATATTGAACATGGGATTAGGTTGTTGAATTTAGATGTTAAACTAATTAACGTCTGCTTATTGGTGCGTGTGTTGATATCGATTGCTCTGGAAGGTATGGCTAAGTCCTCTTAAACTAAGATTCATGATAGTTTGTGTTGTGAGATTTATTATTGGGCTTGATTTTAAACACCTCATGCGGATCTGTGATCTAGAATTATGTAGCTTAATTGGAAAAAAAAAATATAGTGATTGACTTTTTTGAATTTTTTTTTTTCCTTTTTTTTTTTGTTTTTTTTCTTTGATGTTAACGATATAATATAATTTGTTAAAATATTTACAATTACTAATTTAAATGTTAATGTATATTAATTGTGCATATAACTTTTTAAATTTGGAATAATACAAATATGGCAAGTAGTGACCATTAATGATATTATTAAATACATTCAATTTATATTACTAATTTATGCTTATTTACTAATCTTTACTTAATATGTCTTAATTGACCAATCATGGTTTGCATGGTAGTAGCCTCTATTACAGTTTTTACTATAATACACTACTAATTTAAAGCTGCCAATTAAATGTAATTTAATATGTTTATTCTAATATTTATGTTATATATACACCAATCTATCATGTAACTCTTGCATCCATCCTTCTTTCTTACAGGTTGTAGATTATTGCAATACAAACATTGTTATTCTTGCATCATGATTTCTCCGTTGTTGTTTCTCTATATTTCTGAGATGTGTTCTTTATTGGTTCATGCGAGATTTTTGCACACATGGATTTCAGGTGGAGGAAATAGTATGAGCATAATAATGATGGATAGTGAGGTTAGTCATTCTTTTGTGTTTTTGCTTTTGTGTTTGTGTGATTTCTTCTTTCTAGATTGAATTTTTTTTACTTATCTTATCTGACACATTTTTTTCTCATTGTCAGGGTACAAAAATTTATTCCTATATTCCGCGGTATTTGCTTGTGAGGTTTGTTGGCTTTGTTACTGAAGGGAGAGAGTATTATATTATGTATTTTGGAGTAGTTCCGAATGATGTACCTGTTAAATATACAGGAAATTTTTATAAGATTGAGTTTACACAGTTAACCGAGATGAGTGAGTGCTTTGACAAAAGTATTACAAGATCTAGCTTTAATTTGATTGGTTTTACGGAAATTCTGAACCAAATAAGTGTTGATGATTCAATACTTCGTGGTAATTTTTTTTATTTAAATATCTTAATTGAAGGAATAATATGTGCATTTTTTGATAATATATATTAATATTATAATAGATATACATGCACGTTTGATATGCATTGGTCCAGTGCACATTGTGGATCTACCTCTATCCGGATATGTTAAGTTTGTTCGACTTCTTCTGGAGGACGACAAGTTTTTTTATGTACTTTATTTTGTTCTTTTTTTGTGTGTGTGCAAGAGTGCGTGTTTTGTGTATTAATGCTTTAATGTCTTTTTTTCCTCTTCTGTAGTCATGTTTGTATGCCATGTGTCTTGGCGAATGAAGTTTGCGATCAATTCATTGAATTTGTTGTTTCACATCCTCATCCTCCGTTGACTCTAATACTGCAGAATGCTAGGATATTTAATACAAGTGGTGGTATATTTTAATATGTTTTATTTTCAATTTAAGTTGGTATTATAGTATTTAATGCTTTTGTTTCCCATTGAATTTATGTAATGTTTTTTTCCTTCTTTTAGAGAAGCGTGTTGGTGTTGTTCCTTATGCTACAAGGTTGTTCATTAATCAGGATGCTGAGTTTGATTTGGTTGAGCAATTTGGTGCAGTTCAAATTTGATGTTTTCGAGTTAATCATCATATCCTGAATTATATGTTTATAAATAAATGTGACAAGTTATTTTTTGTCACTATTATGTTTGCAATGTTGACCAGTGGAAATAAATATTAATTTCTTTTATATGTATTGACCAGTCTTTGGTTTGATATTTGATTAATTGTGAAACTATCTGGTTTTAATTTCAATAGCTATAAATTTTGTGTCTTCATATTTTATGTCCGGCTTATTTTTTTTATAAATCGTTGGGCGGTAAGGATTGATCACAAAGCAATAGTTCAGCGGTTGCAATTCTAAAACGCATTCAAATACGATGGAACATTAATGAATTTAACATTGTTATTTATTGTTCTATATACCCGAGGGGACAGCGGGTACTACACTAGTTAGTAAATAAACAATAACTTCACTACATCTGATACAAATAAATAACGAATTATCATTATCATAATTATTCTTTTGTATTTAGTAATTGGAGTTCGCAGGGATATTTCATTGAATATGAGCATATACTATTTCTGCTGTAAAATATTAACGAATAGATCGTCTCATGGAATGAGATAATAGAATTAGGTATAAGTAGGGACATTGACGCATTAACACTTTGGTAAGAAATAATTGTTAATTTGTATTTTCTCATCTCATACAAATTTTTGTCAATAATACTAACATATATTTCCTCAAATAAAATAAAACCAGACAGGTACAAACCATCCAAGAGTAATAAAATCATTTTATTATTTTTAGATAATAACTTACCAAAATTTTCAACGTGAATATCTATTTAATGAAATATATACGAATCATTATTTTATTTTTAGGTAATAGTCTATAGAGATTCTATTAGATATTATATGATTATTTTAAAAAAATTAAAAAGAATTAAGATTCATGACTGCTAAATATTTATCACCGCACTATTCTACCATTCAATTTAAAAACATTGCATAATTCCTTTTTGACAAGACAAATCAGTAACTCAACTAGGGATGTAAACGAATCGAGTCGAATATCACTATGTTTGAATTCGTATTTTTGAAATTATTTTGAATATCGAATATTTTTCGAATAGTAAATGTGATTTATATTTGATTTGAAATAAATATCGAATTATTAGAAAATATATGAATACTTGAGTCGAATATACAAATTGATTTCTTTCTCAAGCATGTTTCTAACAAATAATATTCAAGAGAAGGTATTATGTGAACAATATTCACAATGAAACTTGTTTGAAGGGTATTAGTAAATTAAAATAAAAGCATCAATGAATTGCACTGGAGTTATTAGCTCCAAAGGGTATTTAGTTGTTTTTATTATAGGTTTTCGTTGAAGTGGTATTAGTTATTCTCACTAAAGGCATTGGTTGAAAACATAAGATATTAGTATTTTTTATCAATAAAATTGTGGCTCGAACCCATGACATTTGTATCATAGGTAGTAGGATTTTAACCACTTGAGTTATACCACTTCGTTAGATATTAGTAATTTGTTGTTCACGGTAATAGTTACCGTGAGTATTATTCACATAATACTTTGTCAATATTCAAATATTCATTTCAAAATTATCATTGTATAAATTCATAAACAAGCTATAAACTTAAAAATTTGCACAACATAATCAAATAAGTAAATGAAAAAAATTTAATTATCAAATTTATGGAAAAACACTTTATAATAAAATTTATAGAATGAGAAGTTTAGTGGGGGATGACCCGAAAAGGTAAATGAGAAGTTTACTCAGGGACGGAGGGAGTATTTATTATTACTATTATTATATAATTATGTAATTGTATATTTAACTGAATATTTAATCGAATATTTACGAATATCATAGTTTTTGTATTTGTATTTGATAACTAATCGAATCAAAATAATTATTCGTACTCGAATTCGAATTATAAAATTTTGAATACGAATACCAAATTTTGAATACAAATACCAAATCGAACCAAAATTGTTTGATTTGTTTACAACCCTAAATTCAACTTCTTAAATCTTGGTTGGTCAACTTTGTCATTTAATACTTCATCATGTGCATCATCTATCTTTCTTTTTCTTTTCAGATTCTAATCCACTAAATACATATTTTTATTAAATATTTGACATGTAATGAATATTAAAAACACATAACCAAATTACTATTAAAAACACATATTATATCATTTTCTTTTAAATTATATTGTCCGAAATTTAAAGCTAAGCATAAATTTAATATTTTGAGTAATGGCAAACGTGTTACAATTTACTTTCAATGCAGTTATATTATTTTAAAATCTAATTACTAAAATGAGGTTGTGTTAACTATTAATGTTGAATGTGAGGTTACATTAAAATTAATTTAGAATAATTCACTCAAAAATTAGTACTCTTCCTATAATATAAGTTTGATATAATAACCGATTCATTTTGACGTGTTAATTGATTTGTCATTAACATGCGGAGTTTAATTGTTATTAGATCACAAGAAAAAAAATCTAAATACGGTGTTTCTCTTTTACACAACAATAAAATTGTAGTTTGATTTATTTTTTCCGTGTAACACAAAGTATAGCATGCACTTGAATTTGAAGCTCAAATTTGACTTCAATTTTAATTTTTCAAAACACATAAAAACACACCGAATATAGGGTATCATAACAGGTTTAAAAATATGATTATACAAGGTTTAACATGGTAGTTCGATACTAAAGAATATGATTATGTTGTCTTTAAAATTGTGGTATGGACCAAAAAGTAAAGTTATACGATCTATAAGATGGTATGCAATTAAAATATGGTGGTACAAATATAATAAAATGTGGTGTGAGGTGAACTAATAGTGGTACACACTTAAATAAATTGTGGTACGGGGTGAAATAATTGTGTTACAAATTTAAATAAATTGTAATAAGAGCTTAATAAAGTGTGGTATGAGGTAAATAAATGGTGGTACAGACTTAAATAAAGTGTTGTATGGGATGAATTAATTATGGTAAAAACAATATATTAGATTGTACATGCTTAAATAAAGTTGTGTACACTCATTAAATTACAATTTCCACGTTATTGTATAATTATTATGATTCGCCATATTTATAATTAAATTAATATGATTATTTATAATTAATATGATTCACCATGAATCAACACATTTATAATTATATTTTTAGTCATGAAGTCTACTTATACCTACTATTTATTTTATTTTGTGTAATTTTAGTTAGAAAGAAATGTATATAGTTTCATTAATTTTTAATCATTGGAGTGTAGCTAGAGGAACTTAATCAGATGCAGTGAATGTTGAGGTCATTTCTGTTGTGAGGTCTATAAGGGAATAGAGAGTCATGTGCAAAAGGGATGAAACACACAATTGGAAATAGGGAGAAACCTAAGATTCAATGGTGTAATTTTATTTATCCGATATCAGATAAGATTTTTTTAATCGTTACATAAGATCAATGTCTTATTCACCGTGAAGAATACTTATGAGGTTCACATTTTTATTATAGTGTAGAAGATAATCGCATAAGGAAAATAACTTTTTGTAAGTTATAGAACGAAATTAAAAATTTCAAAGTTAACAAGACGAAAATTAAAGTCAATTAAAGTTAAAGGAATATAATCGTCAATTTTGTGGGTGTAATTTGTAGATACTTAGGTGTGGGTGTATGATGGGTGGATGTATTTTAGGATTTTGAATATAAGGTCAAAGATATAGGTTTAAAAATATGATTATATAAGGTTTAACATGGTGTGGGGTCAAATTTAAAGTTATACGGTCTATAAAGTATGAAATTAAAATATGGTTGTTAAAATATAATAAATGTTGGAAAATTGTATAGACTTAAGTTTTGATTAAGATGCCAAAAAGTTCCTCTTAAGTTATTTGTAAATAAAATTGTTCAGTAGAGTTATAGTTTAGAAAATCAGTTCAAATGTTAAGGAACTGAAGTGCGGTTAGTAAATTCTGGAGTGTATTGAAGAATGAAGTCAGCTGAAGATTGAAGTCCGCTGAAGACAAACTGATCTGAGAAATAGTCTAAGTCTTGAATGCTTTCTAAGTTCATTCACACTAAGACTAAAACCATCAGGAGAGGACCAAGGTCCATTGATGTGAACTAACAAAGCACATTCAATGCTAAACACATTAAAAACTGTTAGTTAATCTGGTTGGAACAAGGCAAAACGAATTTCAGTGAAGCTTTCAATAAATGAAGGAATTAGAAGGTTCTCTCAGAGGAGTTCCACCTAAATCAAGACAGGATTCTGAGCAAGCAGACTGAACGGCCCAATGAGAAGATGACACGTAGGTGTACTCTACTGACAGCCGACCTGTCACAGACTGACAAGTACCAAAAGTCTTTCCCTAGCCTTCTACAGAAAGTTGGTGAACAGACATGGTCTTTCAGCCGCTTCTTGACAAGACTTAAAGCTTTAAAAAAAGCCGTTTGAACCAATCAGATACAAGAAGACTTACTTGAGAAGATTCAACTCCAACGGGAAGATTTTCAAGGAAGCCTATAAATACAGAAGGACGTGCCCATTTCTATGCACGGGAAACTCACAAGATCAAAGTTATCTCTACATTCATAACTACCTAAGAAGCACTCGAAATTACCTTTGTTTTCCAAGTGTTTCATATCTGTAGAGAGCATACCAAGCCTTCTGTAATCGAGTTTAAAGCTATATCCAAACCTTAGAAAGAGATAATCCATCCTAAGCCTTGAGCTAAACTGTAAGGATTATCTCACAACAGTTGGAACCAAACCCTACTCAAAACCCTACTCAGTTGTTTGGTTGAGAGTTAGTGTTAAGTGGTGTTAGTAAGTTGATTGTTTGTATCAGTCTGAAAGCTGGTTTGTTTTGGGAACTAGGACCTGGAATTATCCTAGTGATCAATCATCCTAAGAGAGGATTATTTGATCAGTGCACCTTGCACTATAACACAAGGAATTCCAAGTGGAAGGAATTCTCCTGTTTAATCAGGACAGTGGACGTAGGAGATTCATCTCTGAACCACTTCATATCTTGTGTACTTACTTTCTGCTATCTCTTAAGTGTGAGTTATTCACTCAAAGTTTATCAAAATAAAACGAGTTTTCTTAAAGGCTCACTAATCCGCATCCTAAAGCTAATTAGATAGTAGTTCAACTGAAAGTCTTGAGCTTTCAATGGAGGTATTATCTCAGTAAGCTTTCACAAGTAATTCTCAGCAGACTTCAAGTCCACTGGCGAGTTACTGTCTTAAGTAACCTGATAAGAAGAAGAAGTTTAAATTTGTAACCCCAGGTGTATCCCTCCCCCCCATGCACCTGTTTACTTGAGAAGTCAGAGGAAGTGGAGAAAGTGGAAGAGGGAGAGAAGGAAAAAGAGAAGGAGGAGGAGGAGTCCCAGGTGGAAAAAGGTACTTCACCACAGCCAGGTGGTGGTGAAGTAGCCAAGGATGTATCCGTGGCAAGGGATACTGAGGCACAAAATTTGCCAAAGGAAAGCTCAGTAGAGGAGTCTACTGAAGCTCTCCCACAACAGCCCTTAGTGGTGACCATGGAGTCAGCTGAGGTGACTGGAACAGTTGTAGTTGAAAAAGAAAAGGAAAAAGAAAATGATGTAGAAATCACCAAAGTTGCAAGTGGAGAGATAAAAGCAATCGTTCATGTAAAGGACGAATTGGCTGAAAAGAATAAAGTTGAAAAGGATAGTGAGAGAGAAAGTGGGAAGAGAGAGGAGGAGGGAGTACATATGGAGATAGATGAAACTGGAGTCTTAGGTGGTGAGAAAGAGGGGGAATGAACTAACATTCTTTGTAATACAGGTATCCAAACTGAAGAAGTACCACAAGTCCAAATCAACCTAACTCCACTGAGGGATGCTGTTCACAATCATCAAGATGAAAAGCTTCCATCCCTACAAGCACAGCTGAGAGATGTCCAGGAAATTGTCCAAGAAGAAGTAGATGAGATGGTCATTCTCTCAAACCACATCGATGAGCTTATGGAGTCAACCACCTCATCTCTTCAAAATCTTACACTCAAGGTGGAAGACTCCCA
Organism: Ballota nigra; assembly: GCA_947034835.1. Classification (NCBI taxonomy): domain Eukaryota; kingdom Viridiplantae; phylum Streptophyta; class Magnoliopsida; order Lamiales; family Lamiaceae; genus Ballota; species Ballota nigra. The sequence goes on from OX344721.1 coordinate 33,288,042, forward strand.
GCAGATAGTCATCGATGTAGTTGAAGGCCAGAGTGTGCTGGTGATAGAAGCCCTGAAGAAGTTGGAGCAAAAGGAAGAAGAGGTCAGAACTAATTTTCTGAAGGATTCAGTGGAGAATGTCTCCATTAACCTAAAGTCCTCTGTAGAGGCTTTCTCAACTGACCTATTAGGGAAGGTTGAAGGGTTATGGGACAAGAAACTGATAGAATTCGAGGCCAAGCATGAAGAGCTAGAAGCTAAGCTGAAAGATGTGACCAAAAAAGCTACTGAGGACTTCCCAACTCAGGAGAAGACTAATGTCCTCATTGATCAGAAGCTAGCCCAGTTTGTAAACTTTGGTCAGAATGCTGGTGCAACCCTGGAAAGAATTGAAGAGGAGGTTGATCACTGCTCTACTCAACTCAAAGTCCTTGAACATGATCAGATGAGGCTTAACATCACTGTTGCTGAGTGCATGATTAATGACGAAAAGGGGGAAAAGTTAGTGAGTGGAAAGCAGATGAAGCTTAATTCCAACAATGAGATGGAAATAATTCTTGAAACTGATGACTTTGCAAAAAGTCAGTAAATCAAGAATACTATGAAGAAAGTAACAAAGGAAGCCCAGAAGACTGCTGATGAGAAGAGTAAGGGAGTTAAAGGCAAAGAAGTCCAGGAACAGAGGGACTTAACCAAGTTCAGAGAGGCTGATGAGAAGGAGAAGAAAGAGAGAGCTGCTCAGAAGGGGGAAACAACAAAGAGAAAAGCTATTGATGTTCTCTCAGCAGAAGTGGCAAAAAGAACAAGATCTTCAGGAAAGTTGGCTGCAAAGTCAACTGATGACTCAGTAGAGGTAGAGGTACTTCCTATCTTAAACCCTGAACCTATCTCCTCTGAAATCCCCAAATCTGCCCCCACAAGAGTTACCGAGCTCACTGAGCTAATCAAGGAAGCTGGAGGTATGAATGAGAGAGCTCGTAAATTATCTGCTCAACAGCAAGAAATGAGGGATAAGGAAGTTGGAAAGATTGAGACTATTGCTGAGTTGGCAGAGAGAAAGAAGAAGGAAAAACTAACTACCTTTGACAAGACCACTTCCAAGAAATTCAGGAATGGCTATCAAAGGTGGGCTGCTAAGATGAAGAAAGATAAGTTGGCATTCTCAAAGGCCAAATTCCCCCATCTTGACACTTGGGTTCCCAAGAAGCTGAATGATGCTTGGAAAACTGTCAAGAGGGAGTTTGTGTACTCATACTATGTCAGTGGAGAGTTGGGCAAAGAAAATGCACAAGATCTATTCAATGACTGGTTCTTTGAGACTTACCCTAAACTCTATCCTGAGATAAGTGAAGCCTAGAATGACAAGTTTCTAGATCTTCCCTTGAAAGCTCCTGAGCAAATTATCTACTGGCCTCCACAAGATGCAACAGGTGCAGTAGACAGAGAAAGGATTACAGATCAATGGGTGTCCTTGTGTGAGCATTTAGGTCTTAGGGGACATTCAAAAGAAGTAATGGAGAGAAAGAATGAACTAAAGATCCGAGTCTTCAAGCAATATGGACTTGAACCTTTGTTTGAATCCATCTGAGGAAGTTAAGTGTTTACTGGGCATTTTTTTATAAGTCCCAGTTGTTTTTTGCATTTTGAATTTTTGACAGTAGACTTCATGTAATTGTACTCATCTTATTCTTCATGAAATGAAACTCTACTGTTTTTAATGCCCAAGATAATATCTCATTATCATTTAGGCTTATGTACTTGAATGTTTTTACTTACAAAAATCCTTGTAAAATTTATGTCAACTGAACAACCTCATCTGAAAGAAGATTTGTTATAAGATAGGTTTCGGCATAATCAAAAAAGGGAAAATTGTTGGGAAATTGTATAGACTTAAGTTTTGATTAAGATGCTAAAGAGTTCCTCTTAAGTTATTTGTAAGTAAAATTGTTCAGTAGAGTTATAGTTTAGAAAGTCAGTTCAAATGTTAAGGAACTGAAGTGCAGTTAGTAAATTCTGGAATGTATTGAAGAATGAAGTCAGCTGAAGATTGAAGTCCGCTGAAGACAAACCGATCTGAGAAATAGTCTAAGTCTTAAATGCTTTCTAAGTGCATTCACACTAAGACTAAAACCATCAGGAGAGGACCAAGGTCCACTGATGTGAACTAACAAAGCACATTCAATGCTAAACACATTAAAAGTTGTTAGTTAATCTGGTTGGAAAAAGGCAAAACGAATTTTAGTGAAGCTTTCAATAAATGAAGGAATTAGAAGGTTCTCTCAGAGAAGTTCCACCTAAATCAAGATAGGATTCTGAGCAAGCAGACTGAACGGCCCAATGAGAAGATGACACGTAGGTGTACTCTACTGACAGCCGACCTGTCACAGACTGACAAGTACCAAAAGTCTTTCCCTAGCCTTCTACAGAAAGTCGGTGAACATGCATGGTCTTTCAACCGCTTCTTGACAATACTTAAAGCTTCAAAAAGAGCCGTTTGAACCAATCAGATACAAGAAGACTTACTTGAGAAGATTCAACTCCAACGGGAAGATTTTCAAGGAAGCCTATAAATACAGAAGGACGTGCCCATTTCTATGCACGGGAAACTCACAACATCAAAGTTATCTCTACATTCATAACTACCTAAGAAGCACTCGAAATTACCTTTGTTTCCCAAGTGTTTCATATCTGTAGAGAGCATACCAAGCCTTCTGTAATCGAGTTTAAAGCTATATCCAAACCTTAGAAAGAGATAATCCATCCTAAGCCTTGAGCTAAACTGTAAGGATTATCTCACAAAAGTTGGAACCAAACCCTACTCAAAACCCTACTCAATTGTTAGGTTGAGAGTTAGTGTTAAGTGGTGTTAGTAAGCTGATTGTTTGTATCAGTCTGAAAGCTGGTTTGTTTAGGGAACTAGGACCTGGAATTATCCTAGTGATCAATCATCCTAAGAGAGGATTATTTGATCAGTGCACCTTGGCACTATAATATAAGGAATTCCAAGTGGAAGGAATTCTCATGTTTAATCAGGACAGTGGACGTAGGAGATTCATCTCTGAACCACTTCATATCTTGTGGACTTACTTTCTGCTATCTCTTAAGTGTGAGTTATTCACTCAAAGTTTATCAAAGTAAAACGAGTTTTCTTAAGGGCTCACTAATCCGCATCTGAAAGCTAATTAGATAGTAGTTCAACTGAAAGTCTTGAGCTTTCAGTGGAGGTATTATCTCAGTAAGCTTTCACAAGTAATTCTCAGCAGACTTCAAGTCCACTGGCGAGTTACTGTCTTAAGTAACCTGATAAGAAGAAGAAGTTTAAATTTGTAACCTCAAGTGTATTCCCCCCCCCCCCCATACACCTGTTTACTTGTTTCGAGACCAATAGTTGATTTTGAAATATATTTAGAGAACTGTTGGAGGAAATTATGGTGTGAGGTGAACTAATGGTGGTACGAGGTGAACAATTATGCTACAAGTTTAAATAAATTGTAATAAGAGCTTAATAAAGTGTTCTACGAGTTAAATAAATTGTGGTACACACTTAAATAAAGTGTGGTACGGGATGAATTAATTTTGGTACAAATAAAATATTATATTGTACATGCTTAAATAAAGTTGTATACCGGTTTATTTAATTCAGAATAATGAAATGATTCAGAATAAAATCTCTACTAGCTCATTAAGTTACAATTTGCACGTCATTGTACAATTAATATGATTCACCATATTTATGTGAATTATTTTGAATCAACACATTTACAATTAAATTTTTAGTTATAAAGTCTACTTATACCTACTATTTATTTTTTTGTATAATTCATTGTTAGAAATGAATGTATACAATTTTATTAATTTTTAATCAATAGAGAGTAGCTAGAGGAACTAAATTAGATGTAGTGGATGTTGAGGCCAGTTTTGTCGTGAGGTGTGTAAGAAAAGAGATATCTATGTGCAAAAGGGATTAAACGCACAATTGGAGACAGGGAGAAACCTAAGGTTTAATGGTGTTTTATTTATCTGATATCATATAAGATTTTTTTAATCGTTATATAAGATCAATGTCTTATTCACCGTAAAGAATGCTTATGAGGTTTACAATATTATTATGGTGTAGCAGATAATAGGGTAAAAAAACACTATTTTCTATATGTTATAGGACATAATTCAAATTCAAAGTTAACAAGACGAAAGCTAAAGTCTAGCAATGTTAAAGGAAAAGAAAGTGTATTTTATTCATATTTGACAACACATGTATTTACATCCATACTTTTATTAAACAAATATATTGTATATTCATCATTTTTGTGGGTGTTATTGTAGATATTTAGGTGCGGGTGTATGATGGGTGGATGTATTTTAAGATGTTGAATATAAAGTGATTGATACAGGTTTAAAAATATGATTATACAATGTTTAACATGGTGGTACGAGACTAAAAAATATGATTATATTGTCTTTAAAATCGTGGTGTGCGGCTAAAAATTAAAGTTATACGATCTTTAAGGTGGTATGAACTTTAAATATAGTGGTACAAATATAATAACGTGTGGTGCGAGGTGAAATAATGGTGGTACATGTTTAAATAAATTATGGTACGATGATATTAATTGTATTACAAGGTGAAGTAATTGTGGTACATATTCAAATAAATGTTAATAAGACCTTAATAAAATGAGGTACGAGGTAAATAAATGGTGGTACAGACTTAAATAAAATATGGGTACAAGATTAATTACATTTGTTACAAACAAAATATTTGATTGTACACGTTTAAATAAAGTTGTGTACAGATTGAATTAATTGTGGTTCATACTAAATATATAATGGTATGAGCTTGAATAAAGTTGGTATGAAGTAAATTAATGGTGGTATGAATCAATTTACAAATAGTACAATTTTGCAAACTGTATCTTAGACTACTCCTTCAAATTTGACGTACTTTGAGATTCTTTTTTATTTAAAGCAATATTGTTTTTCATTTTTATTTTTTCACTTTAAATGTATTAATTTTGTTTATCGTTCCTGGACAAACCAACCTTAACTTTATGGAGAAATTGTATTATGTTATACTCCCAAATAATGAAATGATTCATAATAAATTTCATACTAGTTCATTAAGTTGCAATTCGCACGCTATTATACAATTAATATGATTCATCATATTTACGTAAATTGTTTTGAATAAACATAATTACACTTAAATTTTAAGTTATAAAGTCTACTTATACCTACTATTTATTTTGTTTTGTAAAATATTTTGTTAGAAAGGAATGTGTACAATTTCATTAATTTTTAATCCTTGGAAAATAGTTAGGGGAACTGAATCAGATTCAATGGATGCGTAGGCCATTTCTGGCGTGGGGCCTATAAGGGAAGAGAGTTATGTGCAAAGGGGATGAAACACACAGTTTCAGATAGGGAGAAACCCAAGGTTTAATGGTGTTTTATTTATCTGATACCATATAGTATATTTTTTACTCGTTACATAAGATGATTATCTTACTCACCATGGAGAATTCTTATGAGACTTACAGTATTATTATGGTGTAGCAAATAATAAGATAAAATATAATTTGTTGTAAGTTATAGGACGAAATTCAAAATTGCAAAGTTAACAGGATGAAAATAAAGTCAACCAAAGTTAAAGGACAAAAAAAAAATTTCCTAAATCTGACAGCACATATGTTTACATTCATACTTTTATTAAAATGCACTACCTTATGAGTATTAATAAAATTAGGACACTATCTATACGGGCTTGCAAAATTGAGACAATATTTTTACGAACTTGCAAAATAGGAAAGTGTTTTTACAAACTTACAAAATTAGGACACTATCTTTTAATTTTGACCAATTTAGGCTAAATTTGATAAAATACGGCTATCTGTACATATCATAATCGGGCTTTATTTGACCCAAATTTTATAAAATTTGGTCTACAATTCATTTAAGCGGAAGATGTGGTCATAAATAACAACTTCTACAATTACGTAGATAATTAACTTGAAATAAATTATAAGGTGTGACTTATTGTATACATATCATTTGTAGTTTGGACAATATTGGTGATAGACTAGAAACCTAATTAACCTCAATGTGGTATTACATATTTTAATCATAAAATAAGTACTATTGAGAGCATGTTTTAGAATTAAATTATTTCATACATGAAATTATTTATAATTATTTGTAGGTACACTTTACTTTAACCAATTAATGTTCTTTAAATAAACAATTAATACTCTTCGTTACCATTAACAAATTATCTTCACTGGAAACTACTAACACCTTCCGTATCTAAAAACTTTGAAGAAAATAATTCCCTTCGGTGATAACAACAAATACCCTTAAAAAAGGTTCATTCTTGAACTATTTTCACTTTATATTTTGTTTACTGTTGAAATGTATTTTTATTTTTAAAATATTTTTGCATGAATATGCTATAATTAAATTGTATGTAACATATTAGTTGTACATGCATGTTTGTAATTGTTTTCAAAGATGTTAGTTGTTTAAAGGTAATTGAACTTAAAGGTAATATGCACTACTATTAAATTTATTGTTAACAATACTAAGTAATGTATTATGTGAATAATACTCACGACAAATAAAAATAATGTACCATTTTTTATTAATATGGTTTAGTTAAACTACTAATACTTTGAGTTGAAATAAATAATATCAGTGGGACTGATGAATTTAATGAAAATAATTAATATACTTTAAACAAAAAATAGATGATAATTTATTAACATAAAATTTTAGCAATATAATTTTATTCCAACTTTGTTAATAAATTATGTATGTATTATGTGTAGTTTGTAGGAAGGTGTATTTCTATGTATAGTATCTACAAAATCTACAAAATATTGATGTAGTAATTAATATAACAAAAAAATGGATTTCTTGCCCAATTACTGATAAATGAATCCCTTCACTTCTTTTAATATTATTTGACCTATAATTACCATATGATGTACCGTGTAAATTGTTAAACACAGAAAAAAGTATATAGTATAATTATGTCTATGTCATCTTGCGACTTTTTGTCGTGTCAACCTATTCATCAATTCACAGTCATTTATATTAGTATCCGTATTTTCTTATTCTCTTCTAATTTTTTTTTCATTACTCGAGATTTCATCAGTCCTTTAATTGATCTATGTACATGTTATCAGATTTTTTCTTAGAAATTATTTTTTATTTATGGGAAAATTCAGTGTATTTATAATACATATGTATTAGGTGTGATTGAATTGAAGGTCTATATCTTTCAAGTTTATTGAGTATTGTGAGTTTTTATTTTTGTAATATAGATAACGCATGTAACATGAGGTTTTCATTACTGTGTTTTGCAATGACTATCAGTAAAATCAAGATCAATCTCTTTCAACCATTGGTTTATACCTCCCAAAACCAGTTTGCACTCAGTCAATTGTACGTTGCAGTATCAAGGATAAATAGTAGAAATAGATTGAAAATTTTGTGTCTTGATTCTGAAGGGAATCCATGTAAATATACAACAAATATTGTTTATAAAATAATTATATTTTTTATTAGGAAATTTCTCATTTGTCGTGAATAATTAATTAGAAATAACACAGCTACATACCCATAGACATACTTATATTGTGTTATTCAACAATTTTTTTTTAAACTCGCGAAACCCGCGGGCCTAGTACTAGTATTGTATACTTACATAAATTAACAATTTGGTCATTTGTCTAATATTCATATTCTTTTTCCCTCATTTATTTTATTTGGTCTTTGTTTAGTTCTTGGATTGGAAATGGTATTCCGAATAAATTATCATACAATCCCCTATTATACTAATAGGGAGTTTATGCTGATGATGTGTCGTCTTGAGAAGCATTTGAATGATGTGTCGCGTTCTTATGAAGTTAGTAATATATTGTAGTGATGTGTTATAATTTTATTGGTTGTCATTGAATATGTGGCATACATGTGTCATGTTAATATAGAGTCCAATTTAAAAAAAAAAAAAGTACTAATATAGATTTGAACCTAGGACCTCTTACATAATTTTTATATTACATACCAACTAAGCCACTATACAAATCTTTGCATGCTTTGAATAACTACTTTCTACATTCCTTAAATTTATATGGTGTTGCAGTTTTTTATTTTTAAGGATGAGGGAAGAAGTCAAAATCTACTTTTACATTATTATTAATTTTACATAAAATGTCAAGTCTACATATTGTTGATATGTTTATACTTTGAAATCAACTTTATCAAAATTTACTCATCAATCTACATAGTATCAAAATACACTTTATATTTTTTTTAAAGATTTATAAGATTTAGATTAAAATCTACATTTCAATAAAAATATCAATCTACATAGTATTAAAATACACTAATTTTTATAAATATGTATAAGATTTAGACTTAAAACCTACATTTGAATAAACGTGAAAATGTTGATTGGTGCGGTCAATCGTGAGATCTTTTTATATATAAATTTTGGCAAAGTAATATATGAACAATTTTCATCATGAAATACATTTGAAGGGTATTAGTTATTTTATTAAATAATATTAGTTGTTTTCATTAAAGATATTAGTTGTTTTCACTAAAGTAATATTTGGTAAAATTTATTAGTTGTTTAACTATAATGTATTAGTGAATTGTTATTCATGGTAATAGTTAGCGTGAATATTCACATAATACCTTCTCATAATTCTTTTATATCAAATATATAATTTTATAATTATTTGATATATTTTAATACTTCATATATTTTTTGTCAATTGAAAAATATTTAATCAATTTATATTTACTACTCTCTTCATCCCATACTTGATTGTCCATTTGCTCAAAAAATCTGTCTAATACTAGATTGTACATTACAAAAAATAATAAAACAAATTAAGCATTTTTTTAATTATTCCCCCTCAACATCTCAAAAATACATCACGTCATTACTTTTACCTACTATAACCACAAAGTAAAAAGAATTAAAACATTCTTACTTTATGCCTTCAAATACTAAGAAACAGTTTTCACATTAATCTATATATATATATATATATATATATATATATATATATATATATTTTACAAGTGTATCACAAGAATCCGCGTATTACGCGGGGGTTAATCTAGTCATTATGTAATTGTTACTATTACTGCTCTCTTTATGATTATTTTCTTCACTTTGTGATCATCTCAAAGCATGTTTTATTGAAAGTCACTAAATAATATGTAGATTAGACTACCAAATTCACACACTTGATTAAGAGCTTCATTAATTTTGTGAAATTAATAACAACAGAAAATATAAATCTACCCAAATAAATATTTGAAATCAAGGAAAACATATACCTGATCTAATCACCCTTTGCTTCCAGTTTTTTTCTCCCTCTTTTCTTTCCTCGGCCGAAACTACTCCCAAACTCCCTATCCTATTTTTGTGCGCAACTATTTTGCAATTCACACTACCTGACTAACTATTAGACTTAAAAAGTAGTATATCCTAACTTTGGTTTTTCTTTTAAGAATTGCTTAGTTATCAAGTATAACTCCGCCATTCTCTATGTCTATCCCCCCTTATCTTTCTTTTATTATTATTATTATTATTATTATTATTATTATTATTATTATTATTATTTGTGAAGTGTGAAGTCTACTGAGCTTAATTCAATAAGGAGCTATGTTGATGAAGTGTTAGCCGTGGAAGTTAGTCTGTTTGGGGTATCAGCAGAGTTATATCAGATGAGGTTGATCAGATGAGGTTTAAACAGTGGAGGTCTAGACCGGAAGTCATCTGATGTTAAGTGACCAAGTCAGCTGAGGTCAAGTCATCTGATATAAAGTACAAAGACGCGAAACACCAAGCTGGAGCAGTTATACCAGACCAAGTCTGTTACGAACAAGTTATACATGAAACAGAAGCTTCAAGTCTTCAAAATGAGTGAAGATAAGAATCTTGGTGATCAGTTGGACGAGTTCAACAGATTGGTGGATGATCTGGAGAGTTTGGATGTTACAATTGATGATGAAGACAAGTCATTAATGTTGTTAAATTCTCTACCTAAGTCTCTGGAAAATTTCAAGGATGCCTTACTATTTGGAAGACAAGATCAGGTGATGTTTGATGATGTTCAAACTGCCCTGAAAACCAAGTTTCTACAGATCCAAGCTGATGGGAAGAAGCCTGCTGAAGGATTGAATGTTCAATCCAAGAAGAAGAAGGGGTTTCAGTCCAAGAAGAAGGATGGTGGAAAAGGGAATAAGGGTGGGAAGAAATCTGATTTTGTTGAGAAGAGGAAGTGTTTCACTTGCCATAAGGAAGGTCATCTGAGAAAGAATTGCCCTGAAAGAAAGAAGAAAGACAATCAAGGTGATCAAGATGGAGATGCAGCTGTTGTGGAGGTTGAAGGATATGATAGTGCAGAGGTCTTGATGGTTAGTCATGAGAGGCTAAGTCAAGAGTGGGTCCTGGACTCTGGGTGTACTTTTCATATGTGTCCACATGAAGACTGGTTCCTGGATCTTGAGAAAACTGATGGAGGTCTTGTTCTTTTGGGTAATGATGAGAGCTGTAGAGTGCAAGGATCTGGTTCTATCAAGATCAAGATGTTTGATGGGGTGGATAGGATCTTATCTGATGTCAGGTTTGTTCCTGAGTTGAAGAGAAATCTTGTCTCTCTTGGTACATTGAATTCTAAGGGCTTTGAATTCAAGACAGACAAGGGAAGTCTGTCAATAACCAAATCTGGAAGGATTGTCATGAAGGGAGCTATCAAGAATGGTTTGTATACTTTGATTGGAAGAACTGTTACAGGGTCAGCTGATGTTACCATGGGGTCTTCTGAGGTTAACTTGTGGCACAAGAGATTGGCACATGTTGGTGAGAAGGGCCTGGTGGAGTTATCCAAGAAGGGAGCAATCCCTGGGAAGAGGATATGTAAGCTGGAATTCTGTGAGAGGTGTGTTCTTGGGAAATCAAAGAAGCAAGCATACCAGAAGGGGAAGCATACCACCAAGGAGGTTATGGATTATATACATTCTGATGTATGGGGCCCAGCAAGGGTATCCACTCATGGTGGAGGCAGGTATTTCCTTACCCTTATTGATGATTATTCCAGAAAAGTTTGGGTTTACATTCTTAAACAGAAGAGTGATGCCTTCTCTAAGTTCAAAGAATGGTTGATTGAACTTGAGAATAAGAGAGGCAGGACTATCAAGCACTTAAGGACTGATAATGGGCTTGAATTCCTATCAGAGGAGTTTCAACAATTCTGTAGGGAGAAGGGTATTACTAGGCATAAAACTGTTCCTTCAAACCCCCAACAGAATGGTCTAGCAGAGAGGATGAATAGAACTATTCTGGAAAGGGTTAGGTGTATGTTATCTGATGCTCATTTACCTAAGAGTTTTTGGGGGGAAGCTGTTAACACAGCTGTTTATCTCATTAATAAAGTGTCATCATCTGCTATTGAGTTTAAAACCCCAGATGAGGTTTGGTATGGAAAGATATCAGATTACTCAAAGTTGAAAGTTTTTGGGTGCCTAGCTTATGTTCATGTGAGGCAAGACAAACTTGAACCTAGAGCCTTAAAATGTGTATTCATTGGGTATCCCAAAGGTGTTAAGGGGTATAAGTTGTGGTGTCTGGAGCCTGGAAACCAGAAGTGTATTACCAGTAGAGATGTTGTGTTCAATGAATCACAGATGGGATACAAGTCTGGTGGAGGTAATGGAGGACCATCAGCTGAGGAGATGGATGGTGTTATTTCTGAGCCAATTACTCAAGTAGAGGTGGAGCCTGATCATGACAAGCATGATAGCTCATCTGGTTCTGAACCAGAGCAAGCACCAGGGGAGAATGAGTCATCAGATGAGGATAGTGCACCAGTAGAGGAGGAAGAAGAAGTGCCAGAAGCAGACTTGAGAAATTATAGTTTGACAAGAGACAGATCCAGAAGACAAATACATCCTCCAGTAAGGTTTGGCCGTGTGGATCTGGTCTCCTATGCACTTGTTACAGCAGAAGCCATAGAGTACCAGGAACCTAAAAGCTACAGGGAAGCCCTTGAGTGTGATGATAGGGAGTCATGGATTACAGCCATGACAGAAGAGATGGAGTCTCTTAAGAAGAATCAAACTTGGATTCTTGTTGATAAGCCACCTAGGCAGAAGCTAATCAGTTGTAAATGGCTGTTTAAAAGGAAGCTTGAATCTGGTTTGAAAGATCAGGTGAGGTTTAAAGCCAGGCTAGTTGCCAGAGGATTCACTCAGAGGGAAGGAATTGATTACAATGAGGTTTTCTCACCTGTTGTTAAGCATTGTTCAATCAGGCTACTTCTCAGTAGAGTTGTCCAAGAGGATCTGGAGCTACAACAACTTGATGTAAAGACAGCTTTTCTGCATGGTGATCTTATTGAGGATCTGTACATGCACCAGCCAGAAGGGTTTGTTGAACCAGGGAGTGAAGGGAAAGTGTGCCTGCTCAAGAAATCATTGTATGGCCTCAAGCAAAGTCCAAGGCAGTGGCACAAGAAGTTCAATGAAGTTATGCTATCCATTGGTTTTGTAAGGAGCAAGTATGACACTTGTGTATACCTTGAAAGGCAAGGTAGTGATGTGATAGCCTATCTTCTGATCTATGTAGATGACATGCTTATTGCCAGTAAAAGCCTTCTGAAGATTCAGAGTATCAAAAGGAAGCTAAGTGCTAGATTTGATATGAAGGACTTGGGAAATGCTAAGAGGATTCTTGGAATGGATATTCTTAGGGACAGAAAAGGTGGAAGACTATTCTTATCCCAGAAGAGTTACATTGAGAAGGTCCTGAAGAGGTTTAACATGCATGAGAGTAGAGCTGTGTCAACTCCTCTGGGACAACAGTTCAAATTATCTAAGGAAATGGAACCAAAGTCTGATGAAGAGAAGAAGACTATGATGAAAGTACCTTATGCAAGTGGGGTTGGAAGCCTGATGTATGCTCTGGTCTGTAGCAGACCAGATTTAGCTTATTCATTGAGTATGGTGAGCAGATACATGGCTAATCCTGGAAGATTACATTGGGAAGCTTTGAAATGGATCTTCAGATACCTTAAAGGGTCATCTGATCTGGGATTGATGTTTGAGAGGATGACTGACCAGAAGAGTTCACTGGAAGGTTTTGTAGATTCTGATTTTGCTGCTAATCTGGATACCAGAAGATCTTTAACAGGGTATATCTTTACACTTTACAATACTGCTGTGAGCTGGAGATCTGTTCTGCAGAGTGGAGTTGCTTTATCTACTACAGAAGCAGAGTTTGTTGCAGTGTCAGAGGCTGTTAAGGAGGCTTTGTGGTTGAAAGGCATAATCAAGGATTTTGGCATAAACCAAAGGGCTGTGGTTGTTCATTGTGATAATCAGAGTGCAGTACATCTGGTTAAACATCAAGTGTTCCATGAGAGATCAAAGCACATTGATGTAAGGTTGCATTTTGTGAGGGAAATCATTGATAAAGGAGTGGTTCTCATCCAGAAGATATCTACAGATGACAATGCTGCAGATATGTGTACAAAGTCTTTACCAGGTACTAAATTCAAGTTTTGTGTTGAATTGGTAAAGATGAGTGTATGGGATGTTCCTTAGGCCCAAGCTGGAGCATGGAGGAGAGGAGGAGAGGATTGATACTTCTCATCTGAGGTGGAGAATTGTGAAGTGTCATATACATATCCTCTTCCTTAATGACTTGTCTTCATCATCAATTGTAACATCCAAACTCTCCAGATCATCCACCAATCTGTTGAACTCGTCCAACTGATCACCAAGATTCTTATCTTCACTCATTTTGAAGACTTGAAGCTTCTGTTTCATGTATAACTTGTTCGTAACAGACTTGGTCTGGTATAACTGCTCCAGCTTATTCCAGATCCCAAGAGCGGTTTCCTCCTTCGATACTTCCCTCAATGGCTTGTCCCCAAGACACAAGATAAGGGCACTATGCGCCTTCCTCTTGTTCTCCTCCACCTTCGCCGGATTAGATCCAGAAGCCACCTGAGCCGGTGGCAACAAGGCTTCGTACAACCCATTGTGTACCAGGAGTGCCTTCATCTTGATCTTCCATAAGCTGAAATCGTTCTTCCCCGTGAACTTCTCAATATCGAACTTAGTTGCAGCCATGATTGCTTCCCACAGACGGCGCCACTTGTTAATCACGTATTCGGATTCACAAGAAAACTTGTTTCCGGGAATCGGAATCAAATGCAATAAGAACGGAATTGAAAATCACACAAGAACACCAGATTTACGTGGTTCGGAGATGAATACTCCTACGTCCACGGGATCCGAGAGGATAGACTTTTCACTTAACAAAGAATGGAAGTTACAAGTTACAGAGCACTCAATCTCACAGTGTTTGCTCTCAAAGGTGATCTCACTCTTAATTTTTTGTTCTTCTCAGCTAAGAATCCTTTTATAGTTACAGAGATTGAGATGAATCTAGACTTGATTCAGTTGTAACTAACTCATAAGTAAAGCAGTTATCCAGCTGGCTAACAAACTCCAATAACCGCTTCAGTTGATTCAGTTAGAACCGCCTTCAGTTAGCTTCAACTTGGTGTTTCGCGTCTTTGTACTTTATATCAGATGACTTGACCTCAGCTGACTTGGTCACTTAACATCAGATGACTTCCGGTCTAGACCTCCACTGTTTAAACCTCATCTGATCAACCTCATCTGATATAACTCTGCTGATACCCCAAACAGACTAACTTCCACGGCTAACACTTCATCAACATAGCTCCTTATTGAATTAAGCTCAGTAGACTTCATACTTCACATATGACACTTCACATTATTATTAATATTAATGTTAAAAAGTGTAATAGGGAAACGTGTATACATTCCTCAATCCTCATACAATGCATATGTATTCCCTTACCATATACATATACATATATATAATTAATAATTATATTATAATTTTACATCTTTTATTTAATTTTATTTAATCAACACCCCATCAACAAACAAATAATTTGCATTGCGGTACCAAATATTACTAGCATCTCAAATATATTGCAATAGGGTTTACTTACCATTAAATATATAATAGCACATAAGTAATTTAATATATTTAATAGTACGATAAAATAATGCAAATTCACAAGTAACACATAAATAATAAGGAATTCACGTAAATTATAAATAATACTTAAATAATTAAAATGTACCCAATGCATAAAATATATTGGTCAATGAGTAGCGAAATATTCATTTAAATAGTACTACTAACCATAAAACGATTTGTATTATCACTTAAATATCGATACTAATATTAAAATTCCGTCACCAATAATTATGTAAAAGAATACATATTTTTCAATTACAAATACAAGATAAAATAAAGTGGAGTCCTCAATAGAGCATAAATCATAAAAAATATACGAACTATATTAATCTATGAGTTGTGAGAAGTTCGGGTCTTACACGAGAACTTGAGCCTCCCATGAAAATTATTCTTGAATATTCAAAGATCATCCATCCGAATGGAGGTTAGTACTTTTATATTCAACCGAAATTATTATTATTATTATTATATATAATTATATTAAATAAACTCTTTTTTTTTTCCAGAGAAATGTCTCAAAAATAATATCATGGCTACCAAGATGCATGTCAATGTGGATCTATCTGGAGTGTTCGGTTTAATGAAGATTTGATCGTTTCATAATAGACTATATCTTTTTTAAGTTTGATTTTAATTTGAGTATGTTTGCATTGTTACAATTATTTCAGTATATGTTATATATTTTCAGACAGTTGTGTTCTATATTTGAGTATCTTTATTATGAATGTTTTTAAATAATATTTATGTTGTCAATTTTTTTATTATATTCTTTACACTTAATATGTATATAAAATATGATATAATATTGTACTAAATTTTAAAAAAATTGATAATGTAATAAAGCATACCAAAAAATACCCGCGAACCATAATAATTTTTATGATGCGTAACATGTGTATGCCGACTTTAGCATACAATGTTAAATTATAAACTTAAATTAATTGCTTATTAAAGCTGCGAACCATAATACATGTGTCTAACTCCATCTACTTCTGATGAGATATCTGAGTTTTCAGATTGGATTTTGAAAGTTGGAGATGGTGAACTTGGGAATAGCAGAGATGACTTTACTGATATTCAGATTCCTGAAGAAAATCTTATTTATGATGTAGTTGATCATGTAGCTGCCATAATAGAAAGTATATACCCTTCAATTTCAGAAAATTTTCGCACACATGGTTATTTTGAGGATAGAGCAATACTTGCTCCAACTCACAGAGAAGTAGAATGCATTAATGAGAAGGTTTAGTCTATCATACCTGGTGAAACAAAAGAGTATTTGAGTTTAATACTCTTTGTAGACCCGTGTATAGACCCGGTGGTCGTGGAGAACTGCTTTCTATTGATTATTTGAATTCGGTCAAGTGTTCCGGACTTCCACACCACCGTTTGGTATTGAAGGTTGGTGTCCCTATATTGCTTCTCAGAAATATCGATCAAAAGTCAGAACTATGTAATGACACCAGATTGGCCGTTACAAAACTTGGAAATCATATTCTGGAAGCTGAAATCATATCTGGAAGAGATATTGGGAGTAAGGTATATATTCTCAGAATGAACCTGACTAATTCTGGTGATACTTTGCCTTTTAGAATTCAGAGGAGATAGTTCTCAGTTCTTTTGTGTTTTGCAATGATTATAAATAAAAGTCAAGATCAATTTTTGTCCACTGTCCGTGTGTACCTTCCGAAATCAATTTTTACACATGGACTATTATATGTTGCAGTCTCGAGAGTTAAAAGTAAAAGATGATTGAAAATTCTCTGTCTTGATTCTAATGGAAGGCCGTGCAAGTATACAACAAATGCAGTCTAAGAGAAGTTTTCAGAAACGTTTAATTTTAAGTAATATTGTGTTATAATAATTTCAGATGGAATGTGTGAATTAGTTAGAATTTTTCAAATTTTCTATTTATTCATGTTTAGTGTTTTTTATTGTTCGTCAAATTATAATTACAATTTTAGTATTATATCAAAATTACAAGATATTTAAAATAAAAATATTTATATTTTTAAATTGAAAATAAAAATAACATTTTTTCAGTTCGCGAAACTCGCGGGGGGTGTACGCACTAGTAATATTATATTCATACACTTTATTCATATGCACTCATTTAAACACATTATACTTTATTTTCTATTCTCTCCATCACATCACATGTACTATATCTACATTTAATTACCTTTCTTAAATGTTGTGTCCAAAAGTAATGAGAAGTTAATAACGGAACGGAGGGAGTATCAAACAATAATAAACAATACCAAAAAAAAAATTGATAAATTATCACGATCAATAATCAACAATATCACAAATGGTAGTCAACAATACTATAAATACTAATTAACAATATTTCAATATTTTTTTAATTATAAATTTCTAATTTAAAAAAATTAAAATTGAACTTAAATCCAAACGCATAATATACACTTAAATGCACTGTTAGAATTTTGTGTTAAAATAATTTAAACTCAATTAACATGAAACGATTCGATGGGGCGTTTTTGGGCTAAAAAGATTAGCGAAAAAATAAAGAGTGTTGTCTTCCTATCATCTATTTAAGGTCATATATTTTAGATTAAAAAATAATGAGATCTAAAAAAAAATTATAATGTTAAGCATGCTTATGACATACTCCCTCCATTTTTTATTATTTGATGTGGGAATGTGGGATAGAAATACCAGATTTAAAAGAAGAAGAAAAATTTGAGAAAATAAAACTGATACTCAAACAACGAAGTCGCAAATTCCATCTTGACGCTTTTCCCATCATCCGTTGGAAAAGAATAAAGCGCGTCTAAAGACTCCCCTCCCCTGCTTCTTCCCACTCTCGAGGCTTACGCGCAGAGACGAGATGATATCATTGTTAGGAATTCAAGCATCATGCCCAATAAATTATTTATCCACACGAAATGCCCAAATCTCGTCTTTTTCTTCAATCAAACTTAAACCCCTAAATATCTCGGCTTCGCTGAGTGAAGAAGAATCATCCGCAATCTCAAATGAGGGGAAGAAGAAGAAGAAGAAGAAGAAGCTGGGAGTGGTGGTGAAGGCCATGGAGAGACCGAGATTGGTATTGAGATTCATTTGGATGGAAAAGAACATCGGAGTTGCGATAGACCAAGTGATTCCGGGAGGTAGGGGAACAATCCCGGTGAGCCCCTATTATTTCTGGCCCAAAAAGGATGCTTGGGAGGAGCTCAAGGTTACGATGGAGAGCAAGCGCTGGATTTCCTACAAGCAGATGGTTACTCTGCTCAATCAGACCTCTGAGATCATCAATTTGTGGCAGCACACTGCTGGAAATTAGCTTTCTTCTTCTTAGGGTTTCCTTTTTATCTTACTTAGTATTTATTCCTGAAATTTGATCTGATGGGATTATGATTTCTTTGTTTTCTAAGTTTTGAGATGCTGGTTTTTAATATTGATGTGCCATGAAATGTGATCTACGATTCCATTTATGGTCTATCTCACGAGTATTTGTTTCATAGTAATTTTTGAAAAATAGTTTTTTAAATGAAAAGTATTTTTAAATAAAGTGAATAGTATGGAGTATTTTATTTCTATTTTGTGGTGTTACAATTATTCTGGATGTTTCGAAAAGGAAAGTGTGAAATTTATTAGGAAAGGGGGCACAAATTTAGGAACAACTAAAGACATTTTGGTTATTCTTATGGGATGCAATGAAGAATGTTAGGTTAACTTGAATTTTGGCAGGAGGTACTAATTCAGATATTCCGAGGGGAATCCGTAAATCGCTTCTATGATCTAAAGAGCTGTAGAGATGACAACCAACGCAATCAATTTTAGTGGTTGATCAATGATCATTACTACGACTGAAATTTATCATCGCAATTGATTTATAGAAAAACTAGCAAAAAAACATACAAACAAGGAAACTACACATCTTCATAATTCCTGGAAAAACAGCAATCGTCTTGATCACATAAGCAATCAAAATTGAGAAAACAACAAACAAGCATAGTCTGATCAAACATGCCTAAGATAAACCAGAAGGAACCATTCATTCAATTAGTTTAGGGGTCGGCGTTTGTACCGCACCATCACTTTTCCTTTCACGCCCACAACCATAGCATTCCAGTCAATCTCTGGAAACGGAGAAACAAGCTCCATTTCGAAATTTCTCAGCAAATGGCTCCATATTGCTTTGATTTGAAGATAAGCGAAAGGCTCCCCTAAACAACCGTGCCTCCCACCACCGAAAGAAATGTACGAAAAGGCCCCAGCTGCCTTGTCCTCATCTCTCCCAGGAGCAAACCTATCAGGGTCGTATGTGTCCGGATCCTTGTAAATATGTGGGAGTCGATTAGCAAAGGCAGGAGATGTGGCCACAATATGCCCCTTGGGAATGTCATACTCTACTCCTTCCTTAGTCTGCACACTAAAGTCACTGTGAGAGCTTCGAAGAAGCATTATCAATGGGGGGTGGAGTCTCAGGGTTTCCTTTATGCATCGATACAGGACTTCCATCTCAGACAAAACGTCGTAATTAACCTCATTTCCATGCTTTTGCAGTAGATTCTTCTGTTCATTCAACACAGAAGACATGTATTTGGGGTTGCAGAGGAGGTAAGACCCAGTCCATGTGGAGGTAATAGAACTTGTGTGCTGGCCAGCAAAGAGAGCAGCAATGAGAAGGCCAGTAACCTCAGATTCAGTAGTTGGGCGTCCATCTTTGTACTTAGAATCAATGAAGCACTGAAGCAAATCGTTCTTTGATTGACCTGTTTGTTTACGAGAAACTATAATGTTTGTGAAGATCTCAGCTAGCTTCTTACGAGCTTGGTCCCTACGACGATGTGCTGGGATTGGAAGGTAAGGAAATATAACGCTGATTGGGAGCATTCCACTATCGAGGTCATGGAAGAGAGCAGAAACATCATCAAAGAGCTTATTGCGAACCTCTTCACCCAACAAGCATCTACTAGCAGTCAGTATGATTAGATGCTCCAACTCATACTTTAGGTCTACTTCACCACTATCTCCCCATTTTGAAAAGTACTCCTGCCAATTTAGAGAGAAAATATTGGTCACTAATCTCTCAGAAGTATGCAAGGAAATCAGACATAGTTGGACCTTAAAAAAAAAAAAACAGCAGGAATGATTTAAGTTAATAAACCAGATACTAGATGGTAAAGTAGCAATAATTCTTCCACATAAATCACTCTTCCCCTTATCAGTAGCATATACATTCTCCCACATAAATCTACAACAGCAGTGAAGATTCCACTCGATCGGAGTTCATCAAAGATTACTCAAGTGCATAGCCCATTACATAAAAGAAATGTGCACGAATTTTTCTCAGCAAAACCAGAAGAATGAATACGAGCAGAAGTGCAGAGACACAGACTATCAAAATGTGGTTGTTACAATTGCAGCACTGTAGTAGATGATTTCGAAAACCATAGCGAAAACTGGTGGATGGTGTGATTGCTGCTAGGCCATGGTGATGATCTCAAAATAACTGTGTTATCCTAATATCCAAGATTATAAGGGAATACTATATACCATGTAATCGTGAATCATCTTTGAAAGATCAGAAAATTATTGATTAGAGAAATCCGATTCGAAAATAGAAAATAACCATAAGACATTTGAACTAAACTTTATAGTTCAACAGATGAGATAATCTAGTCAAGAACAACCACAAAAAAGAAACCATTATGGACAAATGATAAGTAGTTTAGTTTAATTCAACCACTGTACCCAAATGAAAACGAGTTTCCAGTTATCATGCTATTAATATGGTTCTTGATCTCTACTCCTCTCATCCTGAAGTTAATCAAGGATCTATATTATTTAGTTCAAGCAGCACTAGTTTTTTCAGAAAAAATTAAAACAAAAAATTAAGAACATGTATATTCTTAGACAATCAAGTCCCATTTGTGTTATCAAAGATTTAAAACAGTGAAAACCCACTCATTTGACCGGTTAATCATGAATAAACGCTTGCATGCACAGTCAATATCAAACAATTGACCATCAAACTCAAAAAAAATTAATTGACCATCCAACTACTTGTACAACCTCAGCATTTAAAGATCAGCATATCTGCATACACCAGAAGCCATATTTAAAGCAAATTAAACAAAAGCACGAAAAAAATTATCGAATACCTCAGCTTCCATAACCATCTGATCAACATAGCCTTTGAGCTTATTCACCCTGAGTGCTTCAGTGAAAAACCTGAACTGCTCCTGCCTGATAGTATAGTCCACATCGAACACCACCCCCGGCCCGAACGTAGGCACATTAAATTGGTACACCTCTTGCTGGCTGAGATCCGATTCGGGAGCCTTGAAGAAATGAGCCGAAACCTCCGGTCCAATCAGGAAGGTGATGTTCTTATTCAGAAAATTCAGAGTGAACACACTCCCCAGCCTAGGGTACTCCTCCCTCAGCATCACCACCGGTCCTTTCATGAACCGGATCAAACCACCGAGAACCGGCCACGCCCTCACCCTGGGCGGCAACCGCTTTTTGGATCTGGGCATTATCAGAGCAGAGATTAGCTTCGCCGCCACTATAGTGGCTACCAGCAGAAGCCCGACATTCAGGACTTTGCTGCTAGATTCCGTCGATTCCATGGCTAACCGGAAATTGTCCCCAAAAATTTCTGCAATTCGAAGAAGGTGAGAAGATTAAAGCCTCGATAAATTGAAATTGAAATTGAAATTGAAATGGTTTCAATATAGCCACGCAAAACAAAACAAAAAGACTGGACCAAAAAACTTGGATCTGAATGAAACTTTATGGATATGAATCAATCTGAGATTCCAATGCGACTCGAATCACACAAAAGAAATGATGTGGAATTGAATCATGAAGTACGAACGAGATGCAAAAAGGATTAAAGTATACAGATATGATGAGCAGAGATGATTGAGAGAGTAGAGAGGGACACTCACATTTGAGAGTAGGGAGTAGCAGAGTAGTGTGTGAGGGTTAGGCAGAAAATACAACAGTGTTCCAACTTAATAGAGTTTTTTTTCCCTAATGATAAATCGCAATTCACAAAACCGTGTGCATCTCAAGCATGTACTTAGATAATATTAATTATTTTACAAAATGTATTACATAAAAATTTATAAAAAGGATCTTATTTATTATATTATTTAGGGATTATATATTTGTAAACCCCGTAACTTTGCACTATTTTGAATTTGGTCCACATGAATTACACGTTTAGATTTTGGTCCCGTAAGTTTTAGATTATTTTGATTTTAGTCCTTTTACCTTGATTTTTTTTTATATTGGTCCTGTAAGTTTGAATTTTTTCTAAAAGAAATTGGATTACACGTTTTGATTTTGATCCTATAAGTTTTAAAAGGACTAAAAAAAAAAATCAAACTTATAGGACCAATATCAAAACGTGTAATTTATGTGGACCAAATTCAAAATAGTGCAAAGTTATAGGCCTTACAAATATATAATCCCTATTATTTAATTTATGTGTTTATGGAACTCAATTTAACTATGTTGCTAAAAAAAGTATAATTTAAATACTACTTTTGAAACAATTCAAATACTAAAGTTTAAATTCGTGTTAGGTATAAAAAAGTGATTCTACAAATATTACTAATTTTTAGTTATTGATTAATTTTATTTTAAAATATTAATGATGTATAATTATACTGTAGGATTGGTGTAGAACTGCGTTGCAACTTGCAATAATAGGAAGGACGATAATAGTATAGTAGGTATTATTTTATTACGAGTTAATTAAGCGTTAATGTTTAGGGTAACCAAACGTTCAAAAAAATGTTTAGGGTAACCACGCACGCCTATACACAATATTATAGTTTACTCCCTCAACCCTTTTTAATTAAAGTAGCGTAAATTTTAATAAAATAAATTATTTACTAGTATTTAAAGATATAAAGGTGATTATACATTAGTCATCATTTCTATTTATTTAAAGGAGGTTAGCTTATAATTTTAAGAGTATATAGTATAGTGAATCCTTTCTCTTCGGAAAGGACTCAGCATAATTAAAGTATAAATAAGAGATGTTTGTAAATAATTAACATATTAGTTTTTACCTTACATATTTTTTTTTTTTTAAACATATCCAGGTGTATGGATATGATCACAACAAAATACTCTAAGGTTGTTTTTGGAATTTGGATAG
Organism: Ballota nigra; assembly: GCA_947034835.1. NCBI lineage: Eukaryota > Viridiplantae > Streptophyta > Magnoliopsida > Lamiales > Lamiaceae > Ballota > Ballota nigra. The sequence continues at coordinate 33,311,270 of OX344721.1, forward strand.
AGACATCTGAAATCCAAGAGATTTAAAAATTCATGAATTTCAAATAACATGGTTCTGCTAAACATTTAAATTATCTCAAATTTGCACTAGAGATAAAGCTAAATGTCTTATCCAAACAAGTGGATTGATTTGGGTGTGGATTTAAAATTTATTGTCTCAAATCCCTCCATCCAAATGCAATATAAATGTAGTTCAATTTATTTATTCCTATATTTCAATTTATTTGAATATGTACACTACACATGTATGGTGTAAAAAAGTGAGGACATGATCACAACAAAATAACATCAATGTATGATTAATAGTGTGTATTATTTGTTTTTTTAACCAAAAGAAATTTTATAAGTTAAAAAACGAAGCTATCTAGAAGGTCATCAACAATAGTTGGAGGTTCAATCCAATAATGAGGATCCTGAGATACACTCGGACACTCTAACAAAGCAATGAGGCGAGATATTGAAATTTCTACACACAATAACAAAAGTAATCTCTAAGCAGTTGTAATATATTTTTATAAGTCATAATGAATAAAACACTCTAAATTTCACAAAAACCTCCACCTTCAAAACTATTGAGTGACACGCTCGCTGATCTTTCTCCCTCTCTATGTAGCCAACATCGTCGTTGTCAATGCCCAAAATATTGACTTCACAAGACAATTAAAAAAATAATAAATCAAAGAGTACTGTCAACGCATGTGAAAAAAAATAAAGGTTTTCAACTTAAGAGAAGAGATCAGACGCTCTCGCAACGTAGGAGATGAAATTAGAGACTCTCTACTCAAGAGAGGGAGTTGCATGCTCTCAACATGAGATACATATGTCAAACACAACCATTCTTGCTAGATCACGAACAAAAAAAGAACAATATAAAAACACACACAAAAACTACAAATGAAATCAAGAACAAAAATTGTCAAAACACACAAATAAATTGTTCATATTAAAGAGAGAAATAAAAAGAGACATCAATGTCTCCGACGCTCCTTGGAAAAAAGTTCAATTTCAATGAGATAGGGAGAATTTCTTATGAGTTGTGGAAAACTAATGTATATTTATTTGAGGAAAAATTATAATTGTTTTCCCCTATATTTCAAGTTTTAGTTCTATCACCGTATTTTTGTTTACAGTGAAGGCCTTGGGGCGGTGCAAATGGTGCCGCCACACAGGATCCCTTTTCGACGAGGGTCCCTGATTATATATATATATATATATATATATATATATATATATATATATATATACACTAGTGAGGGTGCACCTCATTCTGAGATGTTACCCACAGTTTTAACATTAATTTGAGTAGTATTATTATAGTAAAAGTAGGAAGCACTTTAGGTAACTTTAAAAAAAAAAAAATACAAACATAAAATGATATATGTACTTAGACTACAATATCAAAGTAAAAAAACTATATAACAAGACAAAACTATACAACAAGGTTTTAAAACAAGGTTTGGGTTTTAAGTGGTTTTTGTAATTCATGAGGTTTCTAAAATCTATGTTTTTTTTTAGTTTTAAGTATGGTAGATTTTAACTTTATTATGTAAAAAGTAGAGGAGTATTGTATAGGTTATTTATAGGGTTGTAGGATTATAATTTCAAAAACCTATTTTAAAAAAAAAAATCAACAAAAAACCTAATTTTAAAACCCAAACTAAAATGGGTTTTAGATATTAAAATCCAAATTCAGGTTTTTAAAACCCAAAAACAACATACCTTAGTTTTGATTCATGTAAATTACAGGATGAAAATTAGAATTTAAAACCATATATTAAAAGAAGACATAAAATTGCCTACGAAAATTATCAATATGGCTATGAAATTTCCAAAAAAAAAAAAAAAATCGTAGTGGAAATTACCTACGAATTGCCTACAAAAAATTATAATTTTATTGGCATTTTCCTTCCCCACCTACAAAAAAAATTGCCTGCGGAAATTCTGTAGACAAATTGAGATATAGGTAAATTTTTGTAGGCAAATGACTTGTAGGTAATTATACCTAGATATTTTATTTCGTAGGCAAATTAATTATGTAGACAAAGTTGTTTCTAGGTTGAGAAATGCAGATACTTTCATAATTAGAAAATTTCGTAGGCAAATCGTAGACAATTTTTAGTATAAACTTTTTCTTTCGAAATTTTTTGTAGGCAATTCTTTATTTTCTTGTAGTGATATTCCACTACTTTACTTTAAAAAAAAAGTTCTTAATGTGTGCCTTCTTTGGTATGCAAAAGATGTTGGGATGGAAGTCATATGATTTAGCCAAGGTATCATATGCACCTGGTACACGGTACAATTACTCTTGTACTCAACGATTGATGTTGTTTACATTGAAAAGTGTTAGTGATTACATTGAAAATTGATAACACTGAAAACTAATCAATCCACACTCATCATGCATCAGGTGCACAAGAGACTTACTCGATTAATTTATGCATAACGTTAAGGAAATTATTAAAAATAAATGAAAATTTATTAATATTATTCAAATGAAAATGTAAAATTATTTGACCAATCTCATAATTATAAGAATATTGGAAAATATTATTTGATAAAAGTTCTCATCTCTCTCCTATTACTTTTATTTCGGCGTCCTAATTAGCTAATTAGTAATTTACAGAGAATAATTTTAACAAGTTTTGCCTTTGGGTCGAAGTTAGGTTGGTCCAGAGCAATTAGCTGGGCAAATAAGTTGTTGGCCCATGTTATATATAGCCCTATGTTGGCCCAGGTCACATCTGACTTTTTAAAAGTAATTTAAGTATTTACCGACCACCGGGAGGAAACTGGCCATCCTAACCTTATATCCTCTTTTATATTAGCATAGATAAATGCATAACTAACTGCAATGGGGTTGAGTTGGTGGCCCCTTTAATTGTTGTGGAAATGGAAATAGGTTCTGGGATCTAATGCTCTTTCCTACATTTTTTTTATTTCTAATTATTAGCCCGAATATCATTTTCTATTTATTACACAAAATATGAAGGGGTATATATATTTATGATGTTTGTGGATAGCTAAGAAAGTACCCAAATCCATTCTCAAATGTATAGATAGCTGAAAATTATTGATTTTTTTTTCTTATTTGATTTTAATCAACAATCAACATATACACAACAAAATTAAAAATGACAATAGATCAAGTCGAGTCAAATACCTAAATACTCGGACCTGCCATATTCTTTGAATGGTGTGAGGTGACCCGTTGCAGGGCATGGGGTAAGATGGGGCGACTCGTTTTAAATAAAAAAAATATATTATTATAAAATGTAAATGATATATTTTTATAAATATATAACATACAACTAAGATTTTAATTGAATGAATAAAGAAATAATATTTGAATCATGTTCATGAATTTATTTCACAATAACTATGTGGATATTAATAAAAAAACTTTAATTGAAATATTACGTTGTACTCCTTCCGTCCCAATTTTTTTCCCACTTGACTTTACACAGAGTTTAATGCGAGGGTTGAATTGTAGTATTTAAATGAATAAAATAGTTCTTTGTAGGGTGGAGTTTAAAAGGGTGAATGTACTTTATTTCTATTTTGAGAAATGGAAAAATAAAATTGAGACAAACTTATTTGGCAAATGGAAAAATAAAATTGAGACGGAGGGAGTATTTCATATTATGTTTTATCTTTGACCAAAAAATTGTATATTAAGTTGAATCATTGTTATTTGTAATATTATATATTAATAAATATGAAAAATATTGAAACATATCTTATTATACTATATTTTCAAACATCTCCAAGATGATGTGTCAGCACCACCTTATTTTTAGGCTGATGTGGCACCTCTCAAATCATTTTATTTCAAAATCTCGTATTTTCCTTAAATTAAGACTTAATTTACACCATATATTTTATGAAAAAGATATTTTAAGCATGTATTAAATTAAATTAAGACTTAATTTACACCATATATTTTATACTTTAAATTCCAGCCGTACATTTCATTTTATATTTTCTATAAATGTCAAATCTCACTTTACTTTACATTTTGATTTACAATCTTAGTCATCTTCATTTTTCTTCATTTTCTCATTCATTAACTACCGTATCGGACCACCGCTCCTTAATTTTTTTTATAGGTATAATACTGATTTTTTCTCATTTTTTCTTCTCTCACACCGTCGTCCCTCTTCTCTAAGGTTATTTAGGAACCGCAGCATCCTCACAGATCTTCTCCCTCGAACCGCATCGGACCACCGCAACCTCGAATCGTATCGGAACACAACACGCTGCCGCATAGGATAAGAGATCATTTTATTTAATCTAATTGAATCGTCATTTTTTTCTTGCACAGATATGAATAAATCATACGTATGGAGATCTCAACCCCGAAAAACCACCGTACCGAAAACGTTCTTAAGACCCCAGTTTATCGGGATAATTTGAAAATCGGTGGATGGGGATTTTTTTCCGTTAAAATTTTAAGAATTATTTATTTGTAAATATAGAATTTTTATTACTAAGTTGTCATTTCTCTATAGTATACTATAAATCTGAATAAAATTTAATCAATGGAAACAAAATATTTACGTATAATATGAAATATTTTTTAAACAATAAATTATTGCAAGCAATTCTTTTTTCACTTTTGAACGATCTTTTTTAGGATATATTCTTTTGCAACATATTGATATATGCGAAATTTTTAGGATGGAATTCAAAAAAAATTGGGAAGATATTTTCATCGAAATAGTGTATGATACCAAAAAAAAGTTGCAACTAAATATAATATCTTGCCTTCAATAATAGATTGTAATATAAAAGTTTATGGATAAAATTATGCGGCCAAAATAGATTATTTGAAAGTGTGCGTGTGTGAAAAAGTATAGATGTTGTAACGGATGTTAAAGCAAACACTACAACAATCTGGAACATCAGAAATAAAAACTTGTACAGCGGAAGACTTAAACACACTATTGCAAGATGGAATACTTTTTAACACAAACTATATAAAATAGCTTGTGCTAGCCTTAAGGCGAAACGTTCACTATAATAAGATTAATGATACAAAAGTTGTGTGAAGAGTAAAATCGTTCACAACGTAAACAAGACTCGATATCACCTATCAAATCTAAATTGGCTAAGTGTATAACACACCGTCAAAGTTGATCTCACTCTATATATATGATCTCTTTATCTATGGATATAGGATTGATCGCAAGTTATGCGAGATGTACTAAACTTCTAGGCATAACATAAATGTTGGAATAACTGCCCTATCACCTTTGAACTCAGGATTAACGCTAGAGTAGGTGTACTCGTTTACTCCACATTTGGTACTGAAGACTTCGACTTCTATTTATAGATGGAGGTCTTCAATCCGAAAATAACTTCTTCATGTAACCGCTCCATGATCTCATGTTATCCCACGGTCTTATCTTTATTTCTAATGTTTATTAATGCAACCGTCTGATCTAGATCGTTCTAAAACGTCTTGAAATAGCCTGGATCGTGTAGGTCCTTGTAGATCCTTCTGGAACCCGTAACCACCCATGTTGCAACCAATGCTTGCAACATTCACTACAACATTGAGTATTCCAGAGACTTGTAGATCCTTCTAGATCTTCATCCTGCATGTTAAAACATCTAAGACAATATTTGATCATAAAGTATTAGTTAATGAGAAGAAAGGGCAAATTCATGTTGTTTCAAAGTAAATAGTGAATACTTCACTACCAACAACATTAACAATCTCCTCCAATTTGACCTTTCTGCTACAACACACCTGATGAATATATTTTTCAATATATAAGTCAGTGATGTATGTACAATAGAGATTAACATCATATTGTACACTTAGCTTTTCACACTTGTATAGTAAAATAGCCAAAAAAATAAGATGAACAACTATAAGTTGAATCACCAAAATCAAGATGAAATAACAATAAGTTAATTCACCAAAATCAGAATGAACAAACATGTGCTCACTCAAACCAAATGAACATCATCATATATGCTCATTAAAATAAACAAAATGAGTAACATAGTGTTTACTCTTTCAAATTACAACTTTCAATAGAAATTACTGAAATAAATCCTATCAATTCTAATATAATAACCTAACAACTAATATAATATTGTCTTTCAGAAATCAAAACTTACTATCAGAGCAAACTAATCAAAAGCATAAATAAAACAAGAGTACTTAGAGTTACACAATAATGAACTTTGAGATCTCTGTATAAAATATACAGTTGCAGCCACACTTATCTTGCACCAAGCTCCCCAATAAATTGTGCTTCCTCTAGTCTCTTAATCAACTCAAACTTTGGCAGAAATATCTGGCAGATCTCCATACAGCTCCTCTTCCTCTGCTTTCTGGATATGAATTGTTGCAAGGTTTGCAACAACATCTTCAGCAGCATCTGCACTTCTCCCAGCATCATCAGGTCCAGTTGCAACAGCTTCATCAACAACTGTCCTTGGGGATGAAATAATCATCCCCTATTTATAGTATGAGGGGGCCGAAATTTTGAGTGAAATATGGGCTTGGAAAAATCTTTTCTTAGACTCTAAGAAATCTTGAATATATCTCATATATTCTTTTCTCCATAATAAAATATTCCACAAAAATCTCACCCTCCATATTAACTCACTATTTTCAAAAATTTCAAGTAGAGATCCCAAGATTTGGATCTTCTTGAATATATGAGATAATCTTGTATTCCAAGAATACATATCTTCCATAATATCTTTCCAAGAAAATCAACAAAATCTTCTCTCTTCTTGACCTCTTATTTTCGAAAAAATAAGGAAAAATCAGCATTAATATTTCTTTTTATTTTAATCACCTTATCATTATTGGGCTACTTAATGGGCTACTTGAGGGGCCTTTAAGGAGAATTAAGATTGGACCTCCTAATGGACTTTTGAATTTCAATATTGAGCCCCAATATAATTCAATCCATTAATATTAATTACTACCACTAATAAATTAATATTGCACTATCCATCTTAATCCATATTACGATAATATGGGCTTCCGGTTATTATTCCCGCGTTTAAGATTATCAAGTCCATTAATTAATTAAGCTTTTGAATAGCTCTAAATTAATTAATATATTTCACCTTGGAGTAAAGACAGCTCAACATTATTATCCGTACCGAAGAAACTGATTCTTCACTTGCAAGATTTGGTACGATAAAACTTCTGAGCCCACCAAGGGGACTAATCACACGAGCCGTACTCGCACGCATTTCTCCGTATTAAATCTTAGCAACCATCGTATGATTAATATTACTGCCCAAAGCACAAGGTTCGAAGTCACGATGATTCTCACGCAACATGAATCAAAGCAGTAACCATTAAGCACACACGGTCCTATTTAAGTGACGGAGATTAAGAAATCAATAACCACTGAGGTCTAATTCTTCACATTTCAGAACAGAAGAATTTATCCTCGCTGTAGGTCCTCTTCAACACATACTAAATGTGCTAGTGCAATCTCTTGGTCAAGACAAGCCAATCTGAGATATACACATCGACCTTTCACGGCGGATTGTTCAATTCCACCTAGGTCATGAATTTGTACGTTTAGTTACAAGGAAACCCGTTAATGTGATCTTCCATGATCGGGTATCACCACATTAACTACAATGTAACAAGTACTATGTATAATGAACTGGTTGCAATAAATATTCAACATTCAATCATATCTAAAGCAAATGTGATAAAAGAATTATTCTCATAAACAAGTGTTCGATACATGAGTTATACAAAGTAAAAGCATACTTTTACGTATAACTCCAACAATCTCCCATTTATACTTAAAGTCTACTTTTTAGTATACATCATGCATGTCTTAGTGTAGTAGCTCTACGTGACATCTCATGTCAACCTACACTAACCTAATAATTCCTCCCACTTTTACTTAAAGTAGATTGGCAATAGTCTTGACTCCCATTCCATCCACATGTCTCTCGAATGTACTCTGAGGCAGACCCTTTGTGAATGGATCAGCTAGGTTATCTCCCGACACTATCTTTGCCACCTCTATATCTCCTCTCTCAACGATTTCTCGTATAAGATGGTATTTTCTTTCTATGTGTTTGCTGGCCTTGTGGGCTCTCGGTTCCTTTGAATTTTCAACTGCTCCGACATTGTCACAAAAGACAGTTATCATGTCGGGCAAATTCGGAACAACGTCCAAGTCCACTAAGAAGTTCTTGAGCCAAACTACCTCTTTTGCTGCTTCACAAACAACTACATACTCGGCTTCCATGGTCGAATCGGCGATGCATTTCTGCTTAACGCTTCTCCATGAAATGGCTCCTCCTCCCATGCAAAACACACTACCCGAGGTTGACTTTCTTGAGTCTATGTCTGATTGGAAATCTGAGTCCGTGTATCCTACGGGCATAAGACTATCTGACTGGTAAATCAGCATCCGCTCACGAGTTCTTTTCAGATACCTCAAGATGCACTTTACGGCAGTCCAATGGTCTTTCCCGGGATTACTTTGATATCTTGCCACCATGCCCACAACAAAGCAGATATCCGGTCTCGTACACAGCATTGCATACATAAGGCTTTCTACGGCCGAAGCGTACGGAACACCTTTCATGTCATCTATCTCCGCTTACGTCTTAGGGCACATTTCTTTCGATAGATGGATTCCGTGCCTAAAAGGTACAAAACCTTTTTTGGAATCTTGCATGCTGAAACGCTTCAAAACAGTGTCAATGTATGAAGCTTGCGATAAGCCCAACATCCTCTTCTTGCGATCGCGAGTGATCTTGATCCCAAGGATGTGACCGGCTTCCCCTAAGTCCTTCATATCAAATTGTTTTGACAGCCATACTTTTACGTCTGACAATACCTTTACATTGTTTCCATTGAGCAGAATATCGTCTACGTATAATACTAAGAATACCACCGCAGTTCCATCACGCTTCTTATACACACAACTTTCGAACTCCTTTTGATCAAACCCATAAGACTTAATCACTTGATCAAAACACTGGTTCCAAGTACGCGATGCTTGCTTAAGTCCATAAATGGATCTCTTAAGCTTGCATACGAGGTGCTCTTGGCCTTTTTCAATAAAACCTTTGGGTTGTTGCATATAGATATCTATCCCGTCAAGACTTTTGTTAAGGAAAGCTGTCTTGACATCCATTTGCCAGATCTCGTAATCTAGGTGCACAGCGATCGACAAGAGAATACGGATGGACTTAAGAATAGCTACAGGTGAAAAGGTTTCCTCATAATCGATCCCTTCTTTTTTAGTATACCCTTTGGCCACTAGCCTTGCTTTGAAGGTCTCAACCCTTCCGCCCGGTCCTCTTTTCCTCTTGTACACCCACTTGCATCCAATGTGTTCTACCCCATTAGGTGGTTCGACCAACTCCCACACTTGATTATGATCCATCGAACCCATCTCGGTTTCCATTGCCGTTTGCCATGACTCAGGGTCTTTGTCTTGGATTGCCTCGTCGTATGTCCATGGGTCTGATTCATCACCGGGAATTAAATCCGAAGATTCTCCTATTCCCATGAATCTCTCGGGTTGCCTAGCAATCCTCCCACTAGAACGAGGTTCTGGTTGTGAAAATGTGATGTGTGGTACATCATCTTGTATACATGGTATCGAGGTTTGACCTCTCAATTCTTCTAAGGTAATTTCACTTTTAGGCTTCTGATTGTTCATATAGTCTTCCTCCAAGAATTTAAAGTGTGTACTAATCACGGTCTTTTGATCCTTGGGACTATAAAACATACACCCTTTCGTTCCCGCAGGGTATCCTATAAACAGCCTTAATTTCGAACGCGGATCCAACTTACCGGCTTCCTTGTCTAGCACGTATGTCGGACAACCCCAAATAAATGTCTTAGACTGGGCTTGCACCCGGTCCACAATTCCATTGGGGTTTTAGGAACCAATTTGGATGGTACCAAGTTTAGAATGTAAGCCGCCGTTTCCAAGACGTTACCCCAAAACGACTTGGGTAAATCCGAATAACTCATCATGGATCTGACCATCTCTAAAAGTGTCCGGTTTCTTTGTTCTGCTACACCGTTCTCTTGAGGGGTTCCCGGTGCGGTTAACTGAGATACAATCCCTTCGTCCAATAAGTAGTTCAAGAATTCATCGCTGAGGTATTCGCCCCCACGATCTGATCGTAGAAACTTGATACTCTTTTTCCTATGTTTCTCGGCTTCGGTCTTAAACTCCTTGAACTTATCAAAAGTTTCAGACTTATGCCTCATAAGGTAAATGTACCCATATCTCGAGTAATCGTCAATGAAGGTGACAAAATACTCATACCCCATTCTCATTTTGATCGTCATTGGACCACACACATCGGTATGAACGAGTTCTAACACTTCAGTGGCTCTATTCCCCTTGGCTCCAAATGCCCTCTTGGTCATTTTACCCTCTAAACATGATTCACAAGTTGGAAACGGCTCGACTTGGAATGATTCCAAGGATCCGTCTTTCACCAATCTCTCTATCCGCTTTAGATTAATATAACCTAGTCTAAGATGCCATAGAAGTATTTCGTTCATCTCCGAAAAACACTTTCTTTTATTACTCAAAATGATCGACGTGTTATTAGATTCATTATTTGAGTGGTGTGCACACTTAATCGTATAAAGATTGTTTACCAACGTTCCATGACAGATAGTATCATTCTTAAAAGAAACAGTAACAACTTTATTAAAAGTAACTGGATAACAATAAAAAAACAACTTAGAGACCGAAATTAAATTCTTCCTAAAGTTCAGAACGTATAAAACATCTCTTAAAATTAAAACTTTATCTTCAAAAGATGGGTGCACGACTCCCACTGCTTCGGCTGCCACTCTCATAGCATCGACCAAAGTGACGAGGATCTCATTCTTGCTAAGTCGCCGGGTTAGCTGAAACCCCTGAATAGTGAAACAAATATGATCAGTTGCCCTGGTATCCACTACCCAAACGTGGGCAGCATACGCCGCAACATAAGTTTCAACGACTAAAGCATGAGACTTACCTTTCTTTACCACCTTCTTAGGCTTAGAACATGTCGCCCTCCAATGTCCCTTCTCACCACAGTTGAAGCACTTACCCTTAGCAGCTTTCTTTCCACCTCCTTCTCCCTTTGTCTTAGGTTTCGCAACGGTTGGATTTGCTTGGGTCTGGCCTTTCGTCCTCTTTCTCTTCTTCCCTCCCTTGGTACCCGAAGAGGTAGACGAAACGTTTGCCACCATAGCAACAGTTTGATGATCCATTAAAGTCTCCGCCAACACCAAAGCTTGCAAGAGCTCGGGCAAACTATTTGCCCGGTCATTCATTTGATAGTTCAACTGAAATTGCTCAAAGCTCTTCGGCAGAGAATGGATAACTGACTTTTAGCGAAAATACTAACTTTCTACTAGTAGTTTCCCCACAAGCGTACGAGTTCACTGTAGTATAAGTAAGTATAACGACCAAGTATATCGAACCCAAGGAAAAGAGTGTATGCGAATAGATCCCTGAAGATCTACGCGTCGTAGCTAATATGAATGTATATTTTTGGATTTTTCAAAGAATTAATTCTAAACTACAGGAAACTAATTAAACTAAAGAATAAATTAAACGAATCAACTAAGGTGTGTTTTCAAATAAGTGATGGTGATGCTCAGGATAGGAATCCCTACGTATACTAACGGAGTAGGTACATAATCAAGATAACCGTGACGCACAAGAAATAACCTAAGTTAAAAATTGTAAGATGAAAGCTAAAAAATTAAAACCCTAATACTTTATCCTAGCAATCGACTTCACTAATCCACTAACAAGTTAATAGATAGTGCTTAATTAACGAGACCCTAATTTAAACTAAGGTGATGCGGTCGTCCTTCTTAGATAAATCGGTAGATTAATTAACCCTTTCTAAACCCTCTCATTAAGTCTACTCGTTGTTAAAGAGTGATAAGGTCGTCTTCTCTCTAACACTTTTCGAACGAAATTCAAGAGTAAAGTTAAGATTGATTTTAAGAATTCATTCATTAAGAGAATTAAAACTAAACATCACGAATTACCCTAATTACATACCCACAACCTACTTCTACGAGTTTATCCTACCCCAATCATGCAAGGGTTTTAGCTAGACATGGGTTTTACGGAAACGAAAACAATTGAAGAAGTAACGAACACGAACATAATGATTATAACGAATAAATTATCACTCATAAACTAGGGTTTCAAGAAATCAATGCTAAGAACTTAAATTAAATTAACAAAATGAAGTTTCAACGTATTCAAGAACAAAAGTCTAAAGAAACGAAACTAAAAAGCAAAACCGTACTAAGAATTCGTAAAGAAAACCTTGAAAATGTAAATCTAAAGCTTGCTCGTCTCTTCTTCTCCAAAAATTAACTCTAAAAACGATCTCGTATATTGTGGTATCTGTCTTGGTATTCGGAAGGGGTATAAATAGACAACGGGTCGAATCGGGAACATATGGGCCAAAACCACGTATGCTCGTGCACTAGGTGCACGAGGTCATCCCAATCGTGTGCTCCAATCTTCCAGAGGGCAAAAAGTGCTCGACCTCCCTCGCTCGTGCACTAGTGCACGACCCGCGTCAACTCGTGCGCACTGCACGAGTGCTCGTACACTAGGTGCACGAGTTGCACCTGCTCGAGCGCTGTACTCGAGTACTCGTGCACTAAGTGCACGAGTGCTCCTCGCTTGTGCACTCCAATGATACTTTTGCTCCCCCGAACTAATACTTTTCGTATTTCTTCGATATCTTCTCATCCGGGCGTCCGTTTGAGTCGATTCAAAGTCCTACGAACTCCTCTTTTCGTCCTCTATCCATCTATGAGCATCAAAGAGAAAAAATCATTAGTTTATGAAAATGATACTCAAATGACTCTAAATACTCATTTAAATCAGTCAAAACAAGGGCATTTCGAGTGACGAATCATGATAATTTCACGCCTAATCAACCCCCCCAAACTTACCATGTTGCTTGTCCTCAAGCAACGAAATAATAAGTCAAGTGAAATTGTTAGGAATGGGTCAAAGAATCAAATCATGCAAGTAAATGAACTCGAGCTTCAAAGATCAATCACACGTATACTAACTCACCTTCCTTCATCATACTCATGCAATAACAACAAGAACCACCGAGATCAAACATGGATGCGCACTCAACGATGTGTTTCACTCCCTCACAAGTGTATATCAATAATAAGGGACTCACTCAAACAATCAATCACGCATATCGGCAGCCATAGGCTTGTAAGCACTCTCAACTCCGACCATACTCTAGAAATCAATGCCGAATCAAAAATGACTTTTCTCAAGGTTGTAATGTAGGCTCTTTGGACAGGTGGGATAACAATATGGATAAGTGACTCAAGTGAATGGAGAATAAAAACTCAAACTTTAGTACTTCGAGATTAGGAACAGAATACTTCAAACATTGTCAATCAACACACCTTCAATTCCAATACTCTCAACACTTCAATTTTTTTCTATCTCCTTTCACTTTTATTTTATTTTTTCTTTTCTTTTTTTTTTCAATCACTTCACTTTTTTTTTCTTTTCTCTTTTTCGCACAAACAAATGAGCTTATTTTTTTTCTTTTGCCCATTCTCATTTTTTACTTTCCCACAACTTTTTTTCTTCATCACACCTTCTTCTCATAGTCACTCAAGCATTCTCAATTCTTCTTTTTCAACTCAAATCAATCCCTTCACATTCACACTTTTTCTATTCTCCACTCAAATTTGGACAAAAAGGCTTAGGAACTTGGAATAGTGTTAAATGTGCTAGCAAATGAAATAGTCTTAAGGCTCAAAGGGGCTAACAAGGGATAAATATCAATGGTAAGGAAATTTTTTGGCTAAGTGACTCAATCAAAACAAAGATGGCCTAAGATCACATTCGGCATATCAAACTAGACACAATCAAGAAGCAAGAGCACACACAAGTTCTAGCATCCTCTAAGGTGACGATCCACTCACAAACGAAGAGATCATTTCATGCATCAAAATCTCAAAAGGCTCAAATCTCACGGCTTTCACATCCATGCTAGTCCTAGTGAATTCTCACTCTCATCACACAAGCACTCAAAAGGAAAACTCGCAAGCATACGAGTTCACTCTCAAATCAACTCTAACTCATACACACACAATAAAATTCCTAACTCAACCTTACAACTCAACTCTACTCACCAAGACATACTCAAGAAAAGCAATCAACAAGCATAAGATGATTGATAGGCATGAAATATGTAGTAGCACATCAAAATAATATCAGCCCAAGGAGCATCTCAAGGTACCAAATAACCAAACTCAACTCAAGAGATGGTGTGCACCTGTGCAATGTCACCATAAAACAAATAAAAACTCCACCCCCAAACTTCGACCTTGTGAAGAGGTCTAAGTTTGGGGTTGTGGGTTACCTAATCCAAATAGTTCAAGTTTCTCAACAACGTGTCACACTCCTTGGTCTCGAGTTGGTTCCTTCAATCTGAATAACTCCATGATACCTTTACTCCTTCGAGACAAGCCTACAAAATAAACTCTCAAGTACGAAGTTAAAACATACGACTCAAAACAACACCCTAATAACATAAAATACTAAAAAATAAATAAAAATGGTTTGTGTTGGGACATTGTCAGTTTTGATTAAGATCCCAAAGCCCCTGAAAAGATGAGTTGCCTTTGTTTATTCTCGTCAGGCTAGTCTTGGTTAGGATTTGTACTTAGTCATTTTACACTTCACAGGTACTCAGTAAGAGGAGCACTTGCTGATGACAATCAAGACTCAGAGCCTGAAGACGAAGTTTACCATCCTGAACTTATGGCAGTCTTCTAAGCTAGCTGAGTAAGTTTCAGTGATGAAGAGTATGACCCTGAGGTCAGTACTACTCAGTCCTGAAGGGAACAGGATAAAACTGAGTTAATGGGAAGACTTGGAGTAGAGCCAAGCAATGCAAAAGGAATGTCAGCGTCAGGACAAGACCGGTGAGCTCAAGACAAAACGAACTTAATAAGACAAGCCTGAAGCTCAGGAATAAGTTCTGACATTCTCACCAACCTGATGACGTGGACCAATCCGGGAAGGACACACACTTACAGAACCTGACAAGAAGACTGAATTCAGACTGCATGTTCAACGCGCAAGCATTTAATGTGTATTTAATGCAACCATCTAACTCCATGCAAGAACGGCTACTGTATGAAGATATGTCCGTTTGAACCACTCTACATAGATGACTAGAAGGCTATCTCTCCAACGGATAGTTTTTCAAATCACCTATAAATACAGAAGACCTTGAACCCATTCAAGGTTACGGGAAATTTCCAAGCCAGAAATTACTCAAACTCTCAAAGCATTCAAAAGCATTCAGCCTTAGAAGAAGCACTCGAAACCATCTAAATTTCCCAAGTGTTTCTTAGTTACTGAGAGTTATTCTGTGTTCCAATAGTGAACTAGCATTATCTTAAGCTTAGAGAGATTATCCAATCCTTAGCATAGCTTTGCCTTGTAAGGATAATCTTAACCTAGTTGGAATCCAAACTGAAACCAAAACCCTAAGTTAGGCTTGTTGGGAGTAAGTCAGTTAGTGAGTTAGTAAGTGGAATTGTATAGATCAGTGAGGTTAGCTGGTCTTGGTGCACCTTGGCACGTTAAAAAAAAGAATCCCTTGAGTGGATTTCCTGTTAAATCAGGCCGTGGACGTAGGAGCTTGAGTCTCTGAACCACGTTAAACTCCCTGTGTTCCTATTGCTTTGATATTGTGCATGCTTGCTATATCATATATTCATTCATTACATTCGGTTTATCAGGCTTGAATCAATCAGCCTGATCCTTAAAAAGAGCACTGTCTTATTAATCACTATTCAGTTTTGAGTAAAATAAGTTTTTCAGAAAGCAAACTAAACAAGACTTTAAACTATCAGGGCTCACGCATTTCCGCACTGAACTTGAACTGATAGTTAGCCAACTGACCCGCACCAAGTGTAGTCAGTAGGTGTGTTATCAGCTCCTAGTTCTTTACCACTCTGAGTAAAGGGGACTCAGTCAGGTTTTAAGTTTGAAAAATTGGTATACGTGTATCCCCCCTATACACGTATTCCTCAGTCTTGTACCGGGACCAACAAGTGGTATCAGAGCAGTGGTTCAAATGACCACTGACTTTGAATACTAATAGTTTCAAAGGTGAAACTGTTGGTGGTCACTGAATAGATCTGAGTTTGCTTTTCATAAAACTTGCATCATCATGACTTCGAGGAGACTTGAAGCTTCGTTACCTGAATTCTCTGTATCTAACTTTGTCTATTGGAAGTTCAGATTAGAAGCACATCTAGATGTTATCCATGACCAGATGCCGCATGTTCTCAGGGAAGGACCGATCAAAATCACTGTCCCTAATACCAGAGGTAGAGGATATGATGATCTTGATATTGGTGTACCCATTCCTAAGGAAAGGAAGGATATGACCACTGATGAGATCAAGATGATGGGGCTTGATAATGTGGCCAGAAATATCATCTTGCACACGGTGCCTTTCGAGGAGTCAGGAAGGCTGATGAATCTAAACACGGCAAATGAGGTTTGGGATGAGCTGACCAGGATGTGCGAGGGGTCAGAGAAGATAAAGGAGAATAAGAGAAACATTGCCATTTAGAAGTTCGAAGCGTTCGAGATGTTGCCTGATGAGACAATCGATCAGATGGAGTCAAGATTCATTAAGTTGATGAATAAGTTGGTGATGCTGGACAAAGATGTCCCAAAGAGAGATGTTGCTTCAAAGATCCTGAATGCCCTTCCTGAGAGATGGGATAACAGTGTAATTATGCATAAGAATACTCAGGATATGAGCAACATAACTTCTGCTTTACTTTTTTCAGAGCTAAAGGCACTGGAATTTGATCTTAAAAAAAGAAAGAAGAAAGTTCAGCCAGAAGAGAAAGAAAAGGAGAAAACTCCTGAGAAAAGCGTGGCGTTCAAGGCCAGGTCTGGACCTGTTGAGTCTTCATCAAAGTCACTGATGGAGATGAGCAAGGAAGAGCTTGCTGAAGAGTACAGCCTGATGGCCAGACGCTTTGATAAGCTCAATTCCAGGTTTGGTCGTTATAAGAAATTTTATCAGGATCACGTGACAGGAAACCTGAAGGAACCCACCAAAGCTCAAGGAGATATGAGGAAAGGAGAAACACTGACCAGAGGAGAGATCGTGGCGAAGAAAGAAGATATTCAGATCCAAAGCCCGATTGTCGAGATGAACAGAGACGTACTCATGATGACAAACACTCAGGAAAGACTAAAAGCTCATCAAGACAGAGGGAACCTGACTCAAGGAGGAACCCTGAACCAAGGAGAGAAAGAGGAGATGAGCAACCAACATGTTACAACTGTAACAAGAGCGGACACTATCAGTATGATTGTCCGAAGCTGAGTGCAAGGGAAAGAGAGGACAGAAGGGCTAAGAGAGACCAGAGATTTGCTGACCGGAGAGCCATGCTCGCTGAGGATGCAACTGACTCTGATGTTCCCGTGGAGAGGTCGCCTGAACTCTTTTCTGATGATGAGTACGATGATGTCTGCCTTATGGCAAGGGAGGAACCTGGGTAACATCTAACTCTGTATGTGGTTCCTACACTGGTCAAAATCCTGAGCTAAACTTAGAGTCAGTCAGAGAAATGAACCTTCAGATCTGCCTGGATCAATTGATGGTTGATTTCTCCAGACTGCAGGAAACTAATGTCTTCTTGGTAGAGGAGAACAAGAAATTGAGTACTGAGGTTCAAAACCTGAATGAACAACTCACTCAGTCTAATCTTAAAGAATCAGCTCAGATTGTGAGACTAACTCAGGAGATTGATTTAATCAATGCTGAGCGTCTCCCAAGAGAGAAAATTTTGAAGGAACTAGCTGATGAAGAGTTGGTCAGGAAGGAAGAACTGAAAGTACTTAAGAGTAAGTTTGATGACCTCTTTACCAGACATGAAATCCTGAAAAAGAGTGAGGACTCACTCAAGCAGAAGGTTGCAGCAATGAATAAATTCTCAGTGGCTAGAGAGGAAATAAATAGCAGCCAAATGCTTGGGAATGAGAGAAAGGGAATTGGATATGTCCCTAAGAAATCCTCACAAGGTCAGTCTCATGTTGCTTCAAGGAGCAACACTGAGAGGGTATTTGTTCAGGCAGGCCAGAGTGCACCTAAGGTTGTACTCCAGGCCCGTCAAGCTGATAAGGGCAAGGAAACTGTTGACACAGTCAGGGTTGCCCCTAAGGTAGCTAAGCCAAAACCCAAGGGAAAGACAAAGCAACCTAAGGAAGCCCCTGAGAACTCAGGCCAGGGAAAGCCTCAGCGAAAGCAGAGGAAGACTCAGGCCAAGAGTTCTCAGACTGGTCAGCGAGGGTACCATCATGCGTGGCAATACCAACAGGGAAGGCCAAACATAATGATACCCCCGTGGTTTTGGCATCCTGAGGCCTTTAACTGTTTTCCATTCCCTCACTTGCCTAGGGGGAATAGAACACAGGGCCCTTATCAAGAACAAGGCCCAAGACCTGCTGCACCCAGACCTAGGAAGAACAGGAAGCCAGCCTAAAAGGCACCCACTCAGGCTCCTGTGAAGCCTAAGTCTAACACTCATACACCATCTTCCTCTCAGGCAAAGAAGAAGAAAGTTGTGTATGTTGATGTTTCAGGGAGACAGATTTACCACTCTGAGGCAATCAGGGTTGTTAAGCAAGTCTGGATCCCGAAGGGTACAGCTGACACGATAGGACCCAACACCCAATGGGTACCTAAAGCCTGATTTGCTTACAGGCGGCTGTGGATCACAACAAGAGGAGAGGAGACTCAATCAAAGCTGTTTGGTACCTAGACAGTGGTTGCTCAAGGCACATGACTGGAATGAAGAGTCTTCTACAAGAATATCAAGCTAAAGATGGTCCACAAGTAACCTTTGGTGATAACTCAAAAGGTGTTACTAAAGGTTTTGGTGTTTTAATAATAGGTACAGTCAGAGTGGAAAATGTGTCCTTTGTGGAAGGACTGAAGCATAACCTGTTGTCAGTAAGTCAATTCTGTGACAAAGGTTTCAGTGTTGAGTTCTCATCGAATATATGTTCAGTCAAGGACAAATCAACACAAGTGCTTCTATCAGGTATCAGGAAAGGTAACGTTTATCTTGCTGATTGGAGCAGCACTATTCCTAATACTTGTTTTGTTGCTAAAAGCTCTCTAGAGCTCAGTTGGTTATGGCATAAAAGATTAAGCCATCTGAACTTCAAGATTCTTAACAAAATTTCTAGACAGTCACTTGTTGAAGGTCTACCTAATGAAGTTTTTAGCAAAGATCATGTGTGCAAAGCTTGTCAGGAAGGGAAGCAGGTCAGAGCGTCATTCAAAGAGAAAGCTTCTCATTCCACTGAAAGGATACTTCAGCTCTTGCACATGGATTTATTTGGTCCCATAACACCTGTGAGTATGAATGGTAGAAAATATACCCTTGTGGTTATTGATGATTATTCTAGATATACTTGGGTTATTTTCTTGTTGAATAAGAAGGAAACACAGGTGAAGCTTCCAGAGTTGCTCAGGAGACTCAGCAATGAGAAGAATCATTACTAAGATCAGATCTGACAAGGGCACTGAATTTATAAATTCATATATTTCTGACTTTTGCAATGAACTTGGTATAGCTCATGAGACTTCTGCAGCTAGAACCCCACAGCAGAATGGTGTCGCTGAAAGGAGGAACAGGACACTAAAGTAAGCTGCAAGGACCATGCTGGCTGAATCAGGATTGCCCAAGAAATTCTGGGCTGAGGCAATCAACACTGCATGCTACACTCAGAACAGATCCATGCTGAACAAACAACATGCACAGACCCCATATGAGACATGGAATAAAAGGAAACCTCGTATTTCTTATTTTCATGTATTTGGTTGTAAGTGCTTCATCCTCAACAATAGGAAGACCCAATTGAAAGCTTTTGATAACAAATCTGATGAAGGAATATTCTGAAGTTAGTAAAGCCTTCAGAATTTACAATTGTAGTTGTGGAAGAATCACCACATGTTGTTTTTGATGAATCTGCTAATGAGTCTAGGGTGAAAGTGTTGAATCCTGATACTGAGGAGATCACAAGGAGAGTGACAAGGCTGAGCTTGAAGAATCAACCTGATCCAAAGGTCAAAAATGTGTCAATTCCAAGATGGGATGATGATGACGATCAGGATGATGAATCAAGTGCCACTCCTAAGCCCAGCACATCAGGGATTGTTGAGCCTCAGACTGAGGAACAGGCTCAACCTGAGGTAAGTACCGTCTATGAAGATGCGGTTGCAACTGAGACGGTTCCTGAGTCACCTCATCAAGGGGGAATCAATGTCCCTGACATTGAGCTTGTTAATCCCTTTGGTATAGACTCAGGATCATCCCCTTCTGTTCAATTTCCTGAATTTTATGAGCCTGTAGACACTAACATTGCGGGTATTTCAGGAACAACTCCTGGCAAGAGAACATGGCTAGAGGATCATCCCATTGATCAAATCATTGGTGATCCAACTGAGGGAGTCAGGACCAGACGGTTCCATGGTGAGAGTGCATTGTTTTGTTGCTTTCTCTCTGAGAAAGAGCCTCAGAACATTGAAGAAGCTCTCATTGACTCGAACTGGATCATTGCCATGCAAGAGGAGTTGAATCAGTTCACAAGGAATCAGGTTTGGGAACTGGTGGATAGACCTAGGCATCAAGGAGTAATTGGTACCAAGTGGGTCTTCAAGAACAAGAAGAATGAAAATGGTGTTGTGGTAAGGAACAAGGCTAGACTGGTTGCAAAAGGGTATTGCCAATATGAGGGAATAGACTATGATGAGACTTTTGCTCCAGTGGCTAGGTTGGAAGCTATCAGATTGTTCCTTGCATATGCAACATATAAGAAGTTCAAGGTGTATCAAATGGATGTCAAGAGTGCCTTCCTGAATGGTGCACTCAATGAAGAGGTATATGTTGAACAACCTCCCGGGTTTGAGGTTGGAGATAGAGTATACCATTTGAAGAAAGCACTCTATGGACTTAAGCAAGCACCAAGAGCTTGGTATGATACCCTCTCTCAATTCCTGACAGACCATGGGTTCAAGAAGGGAACTGTGGATAGGACACTGTTCAGGATCACTGAAGGTGATGACATTCTCTTGGTCCAGATTTATGTGGATGACATAATATTTGGATCACCAAATCATCAGCTATGTGAGAAATTCTCTACGTTGATGACTGGTAAATTTGAGATGTCAATGATGGGAGAGATGAACTTCTTCTTAGGATTGCAGGTCAAGCAGACTGATCAAGGTATCTTCATAAATCAGGCCAAGTATACAAGAGACTTGATTCATAAGTTTGGTGTTCAGAACAGCAATCCAGCCATGATCCCTATGAACACAAATTGGAAGATAGATCCTGACACTGAAGGGACTTCAGTAAATCAGACTGAGTATCGAGGGCTGATAGGTTCTTTGTTGTACCTGACTGCAAGTAGGCCTGACATTACGTTTGCAGTTGGTGTGTGTGCTAGGTATCAGCCTGATCCCAAGAGAAGTCATTTGGAGGCTGCTAAGAGGATACTTAAGTATTTGAAAATGACAGTCAATATGGGACTATGATATCCTTCAGATGACAACTTAGAACTGACAGGTTATTCAGATGCAGATTATGGAGGCTGTAGGATTGATAGGAAATCAACCAGGGACATGTCAGTTTTTGGGGAGTAAGTTGATCTCGTGGTTTAGTAAGAAGCAGAATTCAGTGGCGACATCCACAACTGAGGCTGAGTATATGGCTGCAGGTAGTTGTTGTGCTCAGATTTTATGGTTGAGGCAATAGTTGAGGGACTACCATGTATTTGCTAATGAGGTTCCAATCTATTGTGACAACAGTAGTGCAATAGCAATTACTCAGAACCCAGTGCTTCACACAAGGTGCAAGCATGTGGATATTAGGCATCACTTCATTCGAGATCATGTGGAGAAGAAAGATATCAGGATGGAGAAGATTCACACTGACAGGCAAAGAGCTGACATCTTGACTAAGCCTCTGGCTGAAGCAAGGTTTATGGAACTGTCAGTGGAGTTAGGACTCTTAGATCCGGGAGAGCAGCCAGTGTAGGGTTCTAGGGGGAACTCAGGCCAGACTCGACTCAGCGAGGTATCAGGGTGCTACAATGTCTCCCTGATAGGTATGAGTTCTATCCTGACTCTTGTGAATTCCAATCGTCTCCCTGAGTCCTTCGTCCTGAAAATCTTTATTAAATGCATTCTGTTTTCATTAAAAGTGCGCCTTTTCATATTTAAACCCACGCGCAATGGAGCATTTAATGCCTCAGTTACTTTTTCATATACGTGTCCGTTTTATACGGAATATGACTGACGTAGGTAATTGATTGAAACTGAGATTAATCCTGGCCCTTCATTTCAAAACGTTTTGAATTCAGGGATTAATCTCAACCCCACGTCTGAGTAACTGACTTAGTCATATCAATCAAGAATGTCATTCGAGGTTTTTACGCAAACACAAAGCTCATCTGCACACTGAGTTTTCTCTTGCTCAAGCAATCTCAGAATTTTCAAAAATCTCTCTTCTTCAAAATCAAATGGCACTTCTTGATTCCAACTGGACAACCGACAAGATCGAGGATGTTGTCAACAACAAGCTAGTACACATGGAGCAAGTCATCTCCATGGAGGGTACCTGTCTGACAGTGGAGGAAATCAAACCCGTTTCCAAATGGATTTCCAAAGCTGGGTTGGAAACATACTTTACCACTCGCCCTATCTCCGTGCTTCCAAGAACGGTTGTGGAAGCCTATCTCAACATGTTCCTACGGAGGGATGAACTTTTCACAAAAGTGACTGCGCTCAAGCCGACGGGGGAGAAGGACGGCAACGGCGAACCTCTCTACAACTCAGAGGTGGTCACCATCGATATTCGGAGGGCGGTGAGAGAAGTTTTTGGACTGCCATCCTCAGGCATCAACCCAAGGGTTTACAAGGAGAACTCGGAGGGAGAACTCCTGGGTAAATGGACCAAGGAGGGGTCGTCTGTGTTCAGGGCTCGTCAGAATAAAAACACTTTGAAGCCTGAATACAGAGCGCTTGTGGACCTTGTGTCCAAGATGGTGATGGGATCCACGAGATCTCATGAGCAGTTGAGCCTGCCCAAGCTGAGACTGATGGGGGTGATTGTAGATGGCGTGGAAGCCAACTGGGAGCAGTTCTTTCTAGACCAACTTCATCAGGCTGATCTGGACAAGCTGAAGAGGGATGAGGAGAAGAAGCACATCTCAGTTAGTGTTATTCTGCCTTTCGGGACCAGGCTCTCAGTCTTGATTGCTCATGCTTGCCATGGGTACACCTTCGACTTTAAGGATAGTCTCTCATCGAAGAAAGTGATGTTTACCTCACGGAGCGATACCTACTCAGTGCTAGGGCTGACTGATCCCAATGCTACGGCAAAGGGTCAGGCCAAAAAGCCAGCTGGTAAGGCCAAGAAGGTGGCTACCAGTCTCATTGAAAGGGTAGATGACCTCTTTGAGAGGAGCAAGGAGGTAGAGGAGGAGGTGGCAGCTGAGAAGGGGGTGGATCAGCCTGCAGTGGAGGGGGCTGAGAAGAAGATAAAGAAGGTACGGGTTGTGCTGTCAGGGAAGAGCACTACGTCTGGGACTGAGTCTGATCCCAAGAGAGCCGTATCTGAGGCTGAGGGAACTGACAATGACGTCAGGAAGGAAAGTGATCAGGGTGAGAGGCCCTTAAAGAGACTAAAGAGAGGGGCCAGAAAGTCTCCGGCTAAGAGCCTGCCGACACTGAATGAGAGGGAGAAGTCAAGCTCTCCTGGAGCCTCTGACTTAGAGGAGGTGAGAAAATCTATCGAGATGGCTGAGCTGTTGCAGCCTGAGATAGTACTCCCTAAATCACCCACACACCCTGAACCCCAAGCTCCTGAACCCCAAACTCAATCCATCCCTGATCCAACACCTCAACCCACCCATACACCCCAAACCTCAGAGCCAAACATTCCAACTGAGTCAGTGCCATCAAACTCACCCACTAATGAGCCTGACCAGTTATCTGAACCAAACCTTCCTGATCCCACAGATTTTTCCTCTTACCCCAACCCCAAGGATTGCCCCAAATCCTTCCAAACTGAAGAGGACAATTTCCTTGAATTTCAGGAGGAGGAGGAGCTGGATGAACATTTGATGGGTGGTGTGATTGAGAACACCCATAGGGGTAATGTCACTGAATGGGCAGCTAAGTGCTGGCCCGGGCTAAATAAGTACAAGGAGCTGCTTGCAAATGTGATTGAACTGAAAGTTTGGTTGGAATTCAAACAATCAAATATGCAAGAGCAACATTTGCTAGTGGATGCTCGTGGCTGGGAGCACTGGGAAACCGAGGAGGCCAGGTTGTGCTCCTACTTTGGACTGACTAGCTGGCTTCAACTGCTAAACTTCGAAAATCTGAAGGAGCTAGTCAACAGCCTGATGTCCAAGAGCAAGGAGGACATCCTATCTGAGGATGAGGAGGACAAGGAGAATGATGAAGATGCTCAGGGTGGAGCAATGGAGAAGGCTGTGGAGGAGACAGTAAGGGAGGTTGATGGTATGGACTCTGAGCCTCAAGCTCAGGGGGAATGTGAGAAGGACACTGGTGCCAAGGGTGGACCAGTGGCTGGGGATGTTTTGAACATCTCAGCCGCCGATGAGACATCTGACAATGAAGGGATTCCCTGCCCTGAGACAAGGGAGAAAGATGTTGAGGCGTCTAAGGAGACTCCCAGTTCTGAGGGACAAGTTCCTAAGGTTCGAGATGGCATGGCTGAGCCTGAGCAAGCGGCCTTGACCACTCAACAACTGCCTTCAGTGCACCCTGAAGAGGGGACTGAGGATGCAGGGGCTGACAAGGGAAAACAGCCAATCACTGATGAGGCCGTTGATGAAGATGACGATGTGATGATAACTAGGGTCGACCGTGCTGAGTTTACAAGCATTGTGGAGGTCAAGAAGGAGAAAACCACTGAAAATCTAGCTGAACTTCAGGAGGAAGTAATGAGGCTACGTGCTGAAAAAGAAGAAGACTCCAAGGCCCTGGCGAAACACATCAGGTGGACGAAGTCAGCCTACAACACCCTTGCCAACAAGGAGCTGACTTTGTTGAAGAGAACGATGACTGACACGGCCAAGCCAGTGAGGAATGAGCGGAAGAGAACGAAGAAGATGCTAAGGCAGACCTTGAAGCAACTGGCTGAGAAGGATGAGCAAAGGAAGAAGGATCTCAATCGGGCTGTGGAGAAGCTTGCAGCTCAGGCTGGAGCACTATTCACTCAGGCCATTTCTGGCTCAGCCTCAAAGTTGGAGCTGGAGTCAGAACGATTTGCTCAGACTTCAAAGGATATTGCTGAGAGGCCGACTCAAGCAGATGAGTGATCCGCTCTGATGGAGGAGAAGATCGAGAAGGCTGAACAAAGACTCCAACTCTCCATGGAGGTCTTTGAGAAGAAGGTGAACGCTGCAATCAGTTCCGTATCATTTGCAGGGACTGGAATCTCGATGGGAGTTGAGTTACTGAAGGAGGGAATCAATGATGTCCATTCCCTAGCCTCCTTCGTAATCAACAGCGGATCTGACGCATTCCCATCATGGGCCAATGATGATGCCAAAAAGGGGGAAAATAAGAAGAAGAAAAGATCCCGCCCTGATGCATCGGAGGCAGTCAACCAAGGCGAAACAGTTCAAGCCAATCCTGAAGCCGATCCTAAAGGAAATGTGCTGAGGGTAAGGAAGTCAGCAAGGTTGGCGGCAGTGGAGAAAGAAGGAGAGGAAATTGTTGCCAGGCTGAGGGCGGAGGCAGCAAAGGCAAAGGCTGATGAACCTTCCAAGCAACCTGAGCCAGTTCAGAAGTCTTCTCCCATGAGCTCAAGGAAGAACCCCATCACTTACTCAGCTGAGGCAGTGGCGGAGTTATGCGCTGAAGCATGGGGAGTTCCTTCTGAGAAATCTGAGGCTGTGCGCAGAGCTGAAATTGCTCAAAAGGAGAAGATGCGCATCTTGGAGAAGAAGGTTGAAAAGCTGACTGACATCACTGAGCTTCAACAAAGAGAACTGGATGATGCGGTGATCAGTCTGCTGAGGAGGAAGAAGGCGAAGCCTGAGCCTAGAAAGTACAGAAAGAGGCCAACAGTAAGGAAGTCTTCAATTCTTCAAGTCAGTAGGCGAAAATCAGGAATAAGGGAAGCTTATGTCGATGAGTTCATCTCAGAGGCATTGAAGGAGTTTTGGGCTAATGCGAAGGATGAGTTTGTAAAGTTGTGGTATGTTGTGAAGAAATGGGGCGACACTGACGATATCAATGCCCACTTCACTGACTACATGATGGACAATCATCCTGAGTTGTTCCAAAAGATCTTGGAGGAGGCTGATGCAGCTCAAGTCCAAGTGAAGGCTCCTGAGTTCACCATTCGAGCTCCTCCCTTAGTTCCTGGAACTCAGAAGCACAACACGAAGGCCATTATGATGGAAGTCTTGAAGATCGCCAAAGTTGAAGGATACGTGAACCAACATAGAAGACTTGACGAGCTGAAGGCAAGAGTCTATGCTGGATATGGACTTGAACATGAAATGAGATTAGTCTAGGAGTTCATTACCGCTTTGTAATAGATTAGATTCATTGTAACCACCTTCATATCAATCAATGAAATCTATTACTTTTGCCCACAGACAAAAACTCATTGTCTTTTTGGCTGTTGTTTAAATTCTGTACTTTATCAAGAATTGCTCTAACACTGTCTTATCTTATAGATAGGTCTTTATATTTCCTCTAAGTGTTGTGAGGATCTTTTCAGTGTTTTGGCATCATCAAAAAGGGGGAAATTGTTGGGACATTGTCAGTTTTGATTAAGATCCCAAAGCCCCTGAAAAGATGAGTTGCCTTTGTTTATTCTCGTCAGGCTAGTCTTGGTTAGGATTTGTACTTAGTCATTTTACACTTCACAGGTACTCAGTAAGAGGAGCACTTGCTGATGACAATCAAGACTCAGAGCCTGAAGACGAAGTTTACCATCCTGAACTTATGGCAGTCTTCTAAGCTGGCTAAGTAAGTTTCAGCGATGAAGAGTATGACCCTGAGGTCAGTACTACTTAGTCCTGAAGGGAACAGGATAAAACTGAGTTAATGGGAAGACTTGGAGTAGAGCCAAGCAATGCAAAAGGAATGTCAGCGTCAGGACAAGACCGGTGAGCTCAAGACAAAATGAACTTAATAAGACAAGCCTGAAGCTCAGGAATAAGTTCTGACATTCTCACCAACCTGATGACGTGGACCAATCCGGGAAGGACACGCACGTACGGAACCTGACAAGAAGACTGAATTCAGACTGCATGTTCAACGGGCAAGCATTTAATGTGCATTTAATGCAACCACCTAATTCCATGCAAGAACGGCTGCTGCATGAAGATATGTCCGTTTGAACCACTCTACATAGATGACTAGAAGGCTATCTCTCCAACGGATAGTTTTTCAAATCACCTATAAATACAGAAGACCTTGAACCCATTCAAGGTTACGGGAAATTTCCAAGCCAGAAATTACTCAAACTCTCAAAGCATTCAAAAGCATTCAGCCTTAGAAGAAGCATTCGAAACCATCTAAATTTCCCAAGTGTTTCTTAGTTACTGAGAGTTATTCTGTGTTCCAAGAGCGAACTAGCATTATCTTAAGCTTAGAGAGATTATCCAATCCTTAGCATAGCTTTGCCTTGTAAGGATAATCTCAACCTAGTTGGAATCCAAACTGAAACCAAAACCCTAAGTTAGGCTTGTTGGGAGTAAGTCAGTAAGTCAGTTAGTGAGTTAGTAAGTGGAGTTGTATAGATCAGTGAGGTTAGCTGGTCTTGGTGCACCTTGGCACGTTAAAAAAAAGAATCCCTTGAGTGGATTTCCTGTTAAATCAGGCCGTGGACGTAGGAGCTTGAGTCTCTGAACCACGTTAAACTCCCTGTGTTCCTATTTCTTTGATATTGTGCATGCTTGCTATATCACATATTCATTCATTGCATTCGGTTTATCAGGCTTGAATCAATCAGCCTGATCCTTAAAAAGAGCATTGCCCTACTAATCACTATTCAGTTTTGAGTAAAACAAGTTTTTCAGAAAGCAAACTAAACAAGACTTTAAACTATCAGGGCTCACGCATTTCCGCACTGAACTTGAACTGATAGTTAGCCAACTGACCCGCACCAAGTGTAGTCAGTAGGTGTGTTATCAGCTCCTAGTTCTGTACCACTCTGAGTAAAGGGGACTCAGTCAGGTTTTAAGTTTGAAAAATTGGTATACGTGTATCCCCCCCATACACGTATTCCTCAGTCTTGTACCGGGACCAACAGGTTGCCTCCCATTCAGCGCTATTTTTAAGGTCCTCATGCCGGACCGAGCTCAAAGGAGCTTATGGGACATAATACTCAAATTTACCTCCCTTACTCTCATAAGAGTGGTGGTTGAATTCCTTTCCTTGATTCCCCTTCATCATGAGCTCCTTTGCTTCCTTCTCAACCTCAAGTGGTGGGGGTCTCAACTTCTTCTCGCCTTTATCTGGAGGAGTCTTACTAATCAATTTCTTGAATTTTGAATTTTTATTCTTAACTCCCCCTTTACTCTCCAACTGGACCTCGTCCACATTTTTCACTTCTTCATCCTTCAACTTCTTCCCTTTATCCCTATCAAAATAATCAAGATCGTAATGCTCATGAGTCAAATTATCTAGTGAAGGATTATCAAATTCATTACTAAGAGAAAGATTAGGGATAGGAGGTGTGTCTTCAACACGATGATCAATTGCATCCATGCAATAACAGCTTTCATCCTCCTTCGGGTACTTCATGGCCTCATATAGGGTGTTGGTCCCAAAAAGGTTATCCAGCGGAAAACGTTTTTAAGTTAATTTTAATGAAAACCATTTTAAAAGGTATTGCTAAAATATAAATGCATAAATCTAAATTGCAGAAAAGTAAATGACACCGGAATTTATAGTGGTTCGGACCAACTTGTCCTACGTCCACTCTCCCTTTCTTCAAAGGGGTCTTTCTCACTCTCCAACCAACTTACTCACTTACTGGAATTTGGAAGTACCAGTTCCTTCTTACAACTTACAACAACCTTATCTAACAAGATGAACAGGTTGAGTAATAATCCAACTAAACTCCTAATTGAGTGTATGCAAACTTGTATAAACAAGGTGAGTGATTGGAAGAGTTCGTGTGTTCTTTGTGTGTTCTCGCGCGACTTTTCTATGTTGAACTAATCCAAGCACTCCTATTTATAGTTGTAAATTAACTAGCCGTTGGAGAGCTAGCAATTCAAACAACCATAATTGGAGGAATATAATCAATCAAAGATTGATTATATGATTGATTAGTTGACTTTCAATCAAACAATCAATCAAATCCTCCATCAGTTGACTTCTCCAGATTGCCTTCTTCTCCATCAAGGATCTCCAAAGTCTTCTTGTCTACAGATTACTACGAAGCTACAGGGAGGGTGAACTAATCCGTCTCCCTCATCTGGTCTGGTCTGGTCTCATCTGGTCAGGTAACACTTCAACTCTGGTCCTCTTCTGGGAGAGGTCTTCTGGTCAGGCTCCTATGGTCAGACTCCTCTGGCAGACTCCTCTGGTGACTCCTCTGGCAGACTCCTCTGGTGACTCCTCTGGTCAGAGCTCATCTGGTCCATACCTCACCTGGTCACCTCCTCTGATCAGACTCCTCTGGTCACCTCTCATCTGGTCACCTCATCTGGTACCTTCTCTGGTCACCTCCTCTGGTCACCTTCTCTGGTAGACCTCATCTGGTAGACCTTCTCTGGTACCTTCTCTGGTCTGCACAGATTTCTTCCCCCTTAACCAAAGACCTATTCTAGACCTAGACTAATCTGTAGCTGACTAACAGGTTCAGCTAGTCCTATTACAAGTTCTTGTTTTAACATCTTCAAAATATCTAATCTATATCTTAACATAGGGAAATCTTTATCTCTTGATCGTCAACTTTCAATGTGATCTTCCCATTTGCCACATCTAGCACCATCCCGGCCGTTGCTAAGAACGGTCTTCCCAAGATCAAAGGTACGCGCTCATCTTCCTCCATGTCGAGCACCACAAAGTCTGCTTGAAAAATGTGATCTCCAACTTTCACGAGGACGTCTTCAACTACACCTTGAGGTCGAGTAATAGACCGGTCGGCAAGTTGAAGCATCATCATTGTCGGCTGAAGTTCTCCCCCTTCCAATTTCTTGAAAAACGATAATGGTATAAGATTAATGCTTGCTCCAAGGTCGCACAACGCTCCCTTCTTGACTCCATTCCCGATATCACATAAGATTGTGAAACTCCCGGGATCCTTCAACTTCGGTGGAAGTGCTTTGTGCACTAATGCACTCACCTCATGGTTTAGCTACACCAACTTGGGCTCATCAACTCTCCTTCTCTTCGCTATCAAGTCCTTCAGGAACTTGGCATAATTTGGCATCTATTCCAAAGCATCATAAAAAGGAATGTTAATATGCAATTTCTTAAAAACATCAAGGAATTTAGCGAATTTCTCATCAAGCTTCTTCTTCATGAAGCGCTGTGGATACGGGACGGGTATCACCGATTTGGGTACCCCCCATTCATCACGCTCGGTCTCTTTCAGTTTCTCCCTTGCTTCCTTTGCTTTCTTCCACTTAGGAACTCTCTCACTCTTCTCAATGCCTTCCTCTTCAGGCTCTTTGCTCTCTATCTCAATTTCTTCCTCAACTGTCTCACCTCCATCTTTCTTATGTTCTTGTCCCTCCATCTCAATCTCTCCTTGGGGCGTCTCAAAATCAGCAGGCATCTGAGGACCATCATAGTTGGTCCCACTTCTAAGTTGGATCGCCTTGCAATGCTCTTTCGGGTTCCCCTCCTGCATAGAAGGATACTTACCCGGCTCTCTTCCTAATGATTTTGCAATTTGGCTTATCTGGTACTCCATAGAAGTGAACTGCCTATTATTCTCTTGCTGAATTCGATTCAGCTCTACATCTCTCTTCTGGAGTTCTTGATCACGCTGATCACCTTCCTTATGCAACTCCTTCACATCATACTCCAAATAGGACAATCTCTTGCTTCCTTCCTCTACCTTCTGAAGGATAGCTCTCAACATCTCCTCAGTTGAGGCACCGCCTTCTCCACCCGGAGGTTTCGAACCTGGATCAACACCTGGAGGAACTGTAATTCCGGCCTTCGGATTAGCATATGAAAAATTCTCGTTCTTCCTTCGTGTGTTCTGAGGAGGTTGCTGGCCTCCTTGATACCCTTGTGTGTTCCTCCATTGATTTTGAGGAGACTGTGGACCTGGAGGTACAAATGGTTGGCCATAAAAAGGTCTTCCAAATTGATTGCCATCTTGTGGATACCCGCCTTGATTGTAGTAAGGTCCTCTCATATAGTTGGCTACCTCTTGCTGAACTAGGGGCTGGTCCACTTTCTCACTCACTGTTATATTCCCTCCAACCAAATTCTGCCCAACCTCAAGGTTACTTATCTTCTCCATCATCGCCATCAACAGCTTCCTTGTTCCCTCATTCTCCTCAATCTGACATGCCCTCTGAAATTCTGGATCCTCATTCCATGCCCCGGCATTCGTGACAATATTGTCAACGATCTCTCTAGACCTCGCTATACATTAGTTCAGGAATGCTCCACTAGCACACGCGTCAAGATGGGCTTGACTAGCCTTGCTGGCTCCACTACAGAAGAACGCCATGATATCCCCCTCATTGAACCCATGCTGCGGGCACTCAATTAACATGTTAGAGTATCTCTCCCACGCCTGACGTAAATCCTCTCCTGGCTTCTGGCGAAAAGAAGAGATCTCTATCTTTGCTCTAATGGTTCTAGATGGAGGGTAGAATCGCTCGAGGAACAAATGCTCGAGCTCGGCCCATGTGGTTACACCTCCCCGTGGGATCGTGTTATCGTACCACTCCTTTGCTATTCCCGTCAACGAGAATGTGAACAGCCTGAGCCTCTTGGCATCTTCAGACATACCGTTATAATTAAACGTGGATGCGATCATCAGAAAACTCCTCAGATGAGTATGAGGATTCTCCTTCCCAACCTCCCCCTTGAATTGATTCTCGGTAAGCAGCTTTAGAATTCCAGGGGAAATTGAGAAGTTGTTTGTCTCTACAGGGGGTAATGCCACTCCATCATAGTACCGTTGCGGTTGTGCCGCAAACCTTCCTCGAATAGCCATGTTCTGATCGGCGTTCTGAGGAACGTGCTGAGGGTAAACTGGTGGTGGAGATATATGTGGGATAGGTGGTTGGTTATAGTTTGGGTGTGGTGGGTAGTATGGTGGGTATGGATATGGTGGGTATGGGTACGGGTGATAAGGGTGGTTGTTTTGTTGGTAGACAGGATTATTAAAAGGGTTGTTATGGTTTTGGTTTGGGGCGTGGTTATTTTGGTTAAGATGGATTTGATTTATGCCACCTTAGATAAACCAGTAGATTAATTAACTCTTTCTAAACCCTCTCATTAAGTCTACTCATTGTTAAAGAGTGATAAGGTCGTCCTCTCTCTAACACTTTTCGAACGAAATTCAAGAGTAAAGTTAAGATTGATTTTAAGAATTCATTCATTAAGAGAATTAAAACTAAACGTCACAAATTACCCTAATTACATACCCACAACCTACTTCTACGAGTTCATCCTACCCCAAGCATGTAAGGGTTTTAGCTAGACATGGATTTTATGGAAACGAAAATAATTGAAGAAGTAACGAACACGAACATAATGATTATAACGAATAAATTATCACTCATAAACTAGGGTTTCAAGAAATCAATGCTAAGAACTTAAATTAAATTAACAAAACAAAGTTTCAACGTATTCAAGAACAAAAGTCTAAAGAAACGAAACTAAAAAGCAAAACCGTACTAAGAATTCGTAAAGAAAACTTGAAAACGTAAATCTAAAGCTTGCTCATCTCTTCTTCTCCAAAAATTAACTCTAAAAACGATCTCGTATGTTGTGGTATCTGTCCTGGTATTCAGAAGGGGTATAAATAGGCAACGGGTCGAATCGGGAACATATGGGCCAAACCCACGTATGCTCGTGCACTGCTCGTGCACTAGGTGCACGAGCTCATCCCAATCGTGCGCTCCAATCTTCCAGAGGGCAAAAAGTGCTCGACCTCCCTCGCTCGTGCACTAGTGCATGACCCGCATCAACTCATGCGCACTGCACGAGTGCTCGTGCACTAGGTGCACGAGTTGCACCTGCTCGAGCGCTGTACTCGAGTACTCGTGCACTAAGTGCACGAGTGCTCCTCGCTTGTGCACTCAAATGATACTTTTGCTCCCCCGAACTAATATTGTTCGTATTTCTTCTATATCTTCTCATCCGGGCGTCCATTTGAGTCGATTCAAAGTCCTACAAATTCCTCTTTTCATCCTCTATCCATCTATGAGCATCAAAGAGACAAATTCATTAGTTTATGAAAATGAAACTCAAATGACTCTAAATACTCTTATAAATCAATCAAAACAAGGGCATTTCGAGGGACGAATTATGACAATTTCACGCCTAACCAAGAATGAAATCGACCTTAGTAGGGAGATCAAATTACACACCAAGTACTTCTAACTTGTTGAGATAACCCATCATCTCGATAACGTGATCCCTTACGGGCGTACCTTCCACCATCTTCAACGAAAGCATCTTTCACATGGTGATTTGTCTAGCTGTACGGTTCTGATGTTTAAACATCGCTTCAAGATTGAGCATTATCTCAGAGGCGGTCTCCATGTGTTGGTGTTGGTGTTGCAACACATCTGACATTGAAGCCAGAATAGTACACCTAGCCATCTCATCGGAGTCAAACCAACACTTATGCTCTTTCTTGACTGCCTTGCTCGCATCTTCGGCAGGCTCTTGGGGCTTAGGAGTAGTAAGTACCCATTTGTGGTATTGAGCGGTTAGGACAATATCAAGATTACGTTTCCAATCAATATAATTCTCACCGATAAGTTTATTATCTTTAAGTATACTAAACAGTGGATTAAAAGGTTGCGACATGATGAACTGAGAATAAAACATACATTCATATCAATATCTAGAAAAATACGAAATTATCACATAATTCGATCACATCAATTATATTGAAACCTTAAAACAATATAATCATGCATCAGCCAATATCTCGAAATAATTTAAATGTGCCACGAGGGATGGTCTATACATTTAAACACATTCAAGCGGATCACAAACTTGAAAGTTACAAATCCTTAATTCAAAATTAATAGTTGGCTCCCACTTTGACCACATAAAAATTGACAAGGACTCCGAGGGGAGTAAGTTAATATCAATTTCTTATGCCTAAGTAATAACCATAATTAAATACAGGATTATTATTTCGCTTTGAGCAAGCCACTCGTGGTGAGGGTCAATACCGCCACTAGTAATAATCCACAATCATCCTTTCGGAATTTATTCATGTGAAATCCATCTTTTTGGCCGATCCGAGGGGGAAATGTATTCCAAAAAGACTTCACAAATAAATAAATTATGGAGGCCAAATTAATCCAATTTTAATATCCAAAATAAAATTGCGATTAAAAAAACATACTTAGTAATTTTCGAAAGTAAGGTTTTTCTTGGACAATAAAATTCATGCAAACACATATTAACATATAATAATAATAAGTGCACGAAATAAAACATCCATCAAAACAAAATTAAACACATTGGAGCATTCAAATCCAATTGTCACGGTTTAATTTCTTCACGTCTTGATACGAAATATCGTCCTTGTTGCTTTCCATCGTTCGTCTCGACACGCTCCCACTCAAACAACAACACTTCATAAAAAACAACTTCGTTTGGGATTCGGGACGACGTTTAAAATCACACACAAAAACGAGAACTGAAATTAAAATTTCATGGCCCGAGATACGGCACGCATCGACCCACGGAGTGGGCCGCGCACCTCTCGGTGCGACGCCGAGTAGTGCCGCCGAGCGCCGGCGCTAGGTGCGCGCGCCCGTGCCCCGGCTCGCCCGTCGTGCGCGGGTCGTACGTCTCGCGCACCCCGTGCACCGGGTTTCATCGTTTGTTCTCGTTCTTCACCCCATGCATGATTTTACGTCTATGCATGCATCACGCATGCATGCATCGTCCGGGTACACCGTCTTTAATTCTTCGTTGTTCGTCTCGATCCGGTTACAATTTATTTACAAAAAATAAATACTAGATCTAGACTAGTCTATTACAGTGATAAAATCAAAATAAAACAACTAATCTACTCGTGGATTTTCTCACGAGAAAAATGAATTCGAACGAATCAAATTAAAAATAATTAATTCACACACATGAAAAAATAAACATTAAAACCATGACAATTGGATACCTGCAAAAAAGATCTAGCAATTCTACTATCCAATTTCAAATTAATGTCTAACAATTTATATTCCAATTTAAAGACCAGAGCCCGAAACCGTGGCTCTGATACCAGTTGTTGGGAAAATAGGGGTGCCCGGAATCTATTCGGGATGAAATTTAAATACGAATTTAAATTCAATTATTACTAGCATGAATTAATCATAATTAATTTAAATAATAATTCCAACAATAATTTTATCATCATGCATGTTGAATTAATTCACATAAAATCTATGGCAGAATAAACAAGAATTTATGTGACTTACGTACCTCTTGTAGAATTGGCCTTTGAATAAACGGGACAATCACGATCACGTTTTATCAACCCAAAAACCTTCTCAAGTATTTCCCTTTCGCCTTACTTGATCACCGGTGGGAGATGCTTTCAAGTAATTTAAATAACTAAGGAAAAAGAAAAATATATATGCTCTTAATTTTTCCTACACATGGAATTATGTACTTGGGGATGAAATAATCATCCCCTATTTATAATATGAGGGGGCCGAAATTTTGAGTGAAATATGGGCTTTGAAAAATCTTTTCTTAGACTCTAAGAAATCTTGAATATATCTCATATATTCTTTTCTCTATAATAAAATATTCCACAAAAATCTCACCCTCCATATTAACTCACTATTTTCAAAAATTTCAAGTAGAGATCCCAAGATTTGGATCTTCTTGAATATATGAGATAATCCTGTATTCCAAGAATACATATCTTCCATAATATATTTCCAAGAAAATCAACAAAATCTTCTCTCTTCTTGACCTCTTATTTTCGAAAAAATAAGGAAAAATCAGCATTAATATTTCTTTTTATTTTAATCACCTTATCATTATTGGGCTACTTGAGGGGCCTTTAAGGAGAATTAAGATTGGATCCTAATGGACTTCTGAATTTCAATATTGAGCCCCAATATAATATAATTCAATTCATTAATATTAATTATTACCACTAATAAATTAATATTGCACTATCCATCTTAATCCATATTACGATAATATGGGCTCCCGGTTATTATTTCCCGCGTTTAAGATTATCAAGTCCATTAATTAATTAAGCTTCTGAATAACTCTAAATTAATTAATATATTTCACCTTGGAGTAAAGACAGCTCAATATTATTATCCGTACCGAAAAAACTGATAGATTTGGTACGATAAAACTTCTGAGCCCACCAAGGGGACTAATGACACGAGCCGTACTCGCACGTGTTTCTCCGTATTAAATCTTAGCAACCGTCGTATGATTAATATTACTGCCCAAAGCACAAGGTTCGAAGTCACGATGATTCTCTGTTGGTCCCAAAATTGGTTATCCAGCGGAAAGCGTTTTGAGTTTATTTTTAATGAAAACCCAATTTATAAATTAAGTACTAAAATTGAAGTGCAGAAATCTAAATTGCAGAAAAGTAGAAAACACCGGAATTTATAGTGGTTCGGATATAACGATCCTACGTCCACTCTCCCTTTCTCCAAAGGGGACTTTCTCTCTCACCAACGTACTCACTAACCACTGGAATTGCGAAGTACCAGCTCCTTCGTACAACAACTTACAACAACCTTTCAAGATGAACAGGTTAATTATAAGATCCAACTGAAACTCCTAAAGAGTGTATAAACATTAATGAACAAGGTAAGTGTTTGGAAGAGTTCGTGTGTTCTTGTTGTGTGCTCTCGCGCGACTCTTGTCTGTTGAACTAATCCAAGCACTCCTATTTATAGTTGTAGGAATTAACTAGCCGTTGGAAACCAGCAATTCAAAACAACCATATTTGGAGGAATATAATCAATCAAAGATTGATTATATTGATTGATTAGTTGACTTCAATCACTCAATCAATCAATCAGATCCTCCATCAGTTGACATCCAAATTGCCTCTTCTCCATCATGCTCTCCAAAATCTCCTTGTCTCCAGATTACACGCAGCCTCTAAGTGGGTGAACTAATCTGTCGCACTCGTCTGGTCTGGGGTCTCATCTGGTCAGGTAACACTTCTTCTCTGGTCCTCATCTGGGATAGGTCTTCTGGCAGACTCCTCTGGTCAGACTCCTCTGGTCAGGCTCCTCTGGTCCTCTGGTCAGAGCTCATCTGGTCCATACCTCATCTGGTCACCTCCTCTGATCAGACTCCTCTGGTCACCTCTCATCTGGTCACCTCATCTGATCAGACTCCTCTGGTCACCTCTCATCTGGTCCTCATCTGGTCTGGACATCTCATCTGGTCACCTCATCTGGTCTGCACAGATTTCTTCTCCCTTAACCAAAGACCTATTCTAGACCAAGACTAATCTGTAGCTGACTAACAGGTTCAGCTAGTCCTATCACAGGTTCTTGTTTTAACATCTTCAAAACATCTAATCCATATGCTAACAATTTCCCCCTTTTTGATGATGTTAAAACTGGAAGAACTTTAAATAAAACAAGACAAGAAAATTTTGAAACATCTAAATAGAGATTCTAGCAGGCTGGGTCAACTGATCTTCCCCCTCAAAGTGTGCTCAGCTGATATTTGGGGCAAAACATCAGCTGGTCTCCTTGTGTATCTGTAGGCAATCAACTTTTTGGTACCCTTTTGGGTCCAGGGGGTTAGCACAACATTTAGGAAGCCACAAGAATAGATCATCCCTTTTTGAATCAGGTGATCTTATCTTTCTTCCATAAATATCCACAAAAACACATTGAACATAAGAAGCTTTGACATGGTTATTTCTTCTAGAGGCTCTTCTTCTCTTATGAGCTTGTCCAGTAGAAGGAATAACTTGTCTTAATGCAATAGTCTTGAAATTTTGCTGA
Organism: Ballota nigra; assembly: GCA_947034835.1. Taxonomy (NCBI): domain Eukaryota; kingdom Viridiplantae; phylum Streptophyta; class Magnoliopsida; order Lamiales; family Lamiaceae; genus Ballota; species Ballota nigra. The sequence goes on from OX344721.1 coordinate 33,349,542, forward strand.
TAAGGATAAGTCTTGCTAGAACCATCAAAAGTTCCAGCTGGTCTGGCAGATGACTTAAAGGTCTTCTGCAGGTGAGTAGAAGTCATCTGGTCCTGCCTCTTTTGAGAAGATCCAGACTGTCTTCTATTCTGCTGGTCTGGCTGAGGTCTTTTATTCTGGGTATAACCCTTCTTAAAATTCCTCCTCTGCCTTTTGGGTTTTTGAGTTTTAGAACTCATCTGCCCATTAGTTTGAGTTGCCTGGTCAGCTGACCTCTTGCCTTTATCAATAAAATTTCTAGGCTGTTCTTCTTTCTGAACATGTGAGGATTCAGGTTTGGAATAGCCAAGGCCTGTCTTATCATGCTCTCTTTGAGATGAGGCAGCTATGTGTGACACAGCATTGTTTGCTGTAGTCAGCTGCTCCAGTCTCAGCTTGAGCTTGTCCTCACTATCTTTTACAATTTTGTTTTGATGGAAGAGTTCATCGAACTTAGCTTTCAGCAGAGTATATTCATTATCTTTCTCAATGTTTTCAACAAGCAACTTTTCTATCAGCTTAGTTTGTTCATCACATCTAGTTTTCAAGTCAGTGGACTCTTCTACCGGTGTTTGAACCTGTTCAGCTGGTAGATCAGTTGGGTTGCCTAAACATTGTGAAAGCTTCTGGTTTTCTGCTTTCAACTTTGTGTTCTCATCTTCCAACTTTTGACAAAGTTTTACAGATTTTTGGAGATCTAATAGCAAATTTTGCGTATAAGACTCCTCTGATTGTTCAGAAAAAGAAGAATAAGAAGAAGAAGAGGGAGTTCGATTACATACCTCATCTGTCATAAGACATATCTCTTCGTCTGGTCCAAAATTTGATGATGAACCAGAAGTAGAAACCTCTTCTTCCTCATCTGCATAGCTTCTTTTGGAGTAACTCCTAGTGTTTCTTTTACTGCTTCTCTTCGAGCCCATTTCTGCAATAATTGTTAGCACAACAAATATTTGGGTTTTCAAAAAAATGGATCTGCCCTGGTGACCACCAAAATAATTTCAAAACAGTGGTTTGTAGGACACACTGCTCTGATACCACTTGTTGGTCCCAAAATTGGTTATCCAGCGGAAAGCGTTTTAAGTTTATTTTTAATGAAAACCCAATTTATAAATTAAGTACTAAAATTGAAGTGCAGAAATCTAAATTGCAGAAAAGTAGAAAACACCGGAATATATAGTGGTTCGGATATAACGATCCTACGTCCACTCTCCCTTTCTCCAAAGGGGACTTTCTCTCTCACCAACGTACTCACTAACCACTGGAATTACGAAGTACCAGCTCCTTCGTACAACAACTTACAACAACCTTTCAAGATGAACAGGTTAATTATAAGATCCAACTGAAACTCCTAAAGAGTGTATAAACATTAATGAACAAGGTAAGTGTTTGGAAGAGTTCGTGTGTTCTTGTTGTGTGCTCTCACGCGACTCTTGTCTGTTGAACTAATCCAAGCACTCCTATTTATAGTTGTAGGAATTAACTAGCCGTTGGAAACCAGCAATTCAAAACAACCATAATTGGAGGAATATAATCAATCAAAGATTGATTATATTGATTGATTAGTTGACTTCAATCACTCAATCAGATCCTCCATCAGTTGACATCCAGATTGCCTCTTCTCCATCATGCTCTCCAAAATCTCCTTGTCTCCAGATTACACGCAACCTCTAAGTGGGTGAACTAATCTGTCGCACTCGTCTGGTTAGGACTCGTCTGGTCTGGGGTCTCATCTGGTCAGGTAACACTTCTTCTCTGGTCCTCATTTGGGAGAGGTCTTTTGGCAGACTCCTCTGGTCAGGCTCCTCTGGTCCTCTGGTCAGAGCTCATCTGGTCCATACCTCATCTGGTCACCTCCTCTGATCAGACTCCTCTGGTCACCTCTCATCTGGTCCTCATCTGGTCTGGACATCTCATCTGGTCACCTCATCTGGTCTGCACAGATTTCTTCCCCCTTAACCAAAGACCTATTCTAGACCAAGACTAATCTGTAGCTGACTAACAGGTTCAGCTAGTCCTATTACAGGTTCTTGTTTTAACATCTTCAAAACATCTAATCTATATCCTAACATTCTCACCCAACATGAATCAAAGCAGTAACCATTAAGCACACACGGTCCTATTTAAGTGACGTAGATTAAGAAATCAATAACCACTGAGGTCTAATTCTTCACATTTCAGAACAAAAGAATTTATCCTCGCTGTAGGTCCTCTTCAACACATACTAAATGTGCTAGTGCAATCTCTTGGTCAAGACAAGCCAATCTGAGATATACACATCGACCTTTCATGGTGGATTGTTCAATTCCACCTAGGTCATGAATTTGTACGTTTAGTTACAAGGAAACCCGTTAATGTGATCTTCTGTGATCGGGTATCACTACATTAACTACAATGTAACAAGTACTATGTATAATGAACTGGTTGTAATAAATATTCAACATTCAATCATATCTAAAGCAAATGTGATAAAAGAATTATTCTTATAAACAAGTGTTCAATACATGAGTTATACAAAGTAAAAGCATACTTTCACGTATAACTCCAACACAACTGGTACTCCCCCTGTTGTGGCAGAAAGTGGGTTTTCCCAGTAGTTCTTTAGGAATTGGAGTTCATCTATAGAGTCCTGCAAGTGCTTCACTTAAGTTTGAATAAACTCAGGTGAGATATTCAAGGAATGAGCTGTAGGAGCAGGAATGTTGCTAGGTATGTTCCCGGCATTCTGTGCAGTATCTTGTGCATGAGCAGGATCAGGTTGGTTCTGTTCTGGAGTTTCTTCATTAGCATCTTCCTGTAAGGGTAAATCTAGCACTCTATTCCCAGACAACAAGTAGTGAGATATGCCCATCAAACTCACTCTCCCCCTCAAACAATTCATTTCTCCTATGGATAAAATTATGACTCCTTAAATAGTCATATATCAACAAATGATAATGCAAGTTGCCTCTTTCAGAGATTTTCCCAGTAAATTTCATCATGTGATAAAAAATAACCAATCCTAGGTTGAAAATTTTCATCACACCTATCCTATACATCTGAATAGCTTGATCCCTGGTCACTTTTGTTGAGTTGGTAGAGGATATCCAGTTATACACAAGTTCGTGTAAAACAGAATACTGTGAAATCAATGAAGCAGCAAGCATATTCTTTTTCTACTTGTTTACTCTACCCCCAGTCAGAGCATGAATAATCTCATCCATATGAGGAACCTCTTCTTCCTCAACACTCTCAACATGTAAAAACTGATTAATTAGCTCATGGGTGAAAGGAACATTCATATCCCTAAATCCCACAGACCCATACCACTTAGAGTTTCTTCTAGCATGATTCTTCTTTAGACAGACATAGAATTCATAAACCCAATCAGTAACAAAAGCATCAGCAAAGGTTACAACATGCATCAAACTCCTTTCCTCTAAGTATCTAACAAGACCCTTAGATTCGAATTCATCAATGTTAATCTTTCTCTCAATTAACAGATTTATTTTGCTTAACCTAGTTATCCTTTGTTCTAAGGATTCATCATCATCACCAGTACTAACTTATTCTATAGAGTGTTCAGACCCATTACCTTTGTTAGAATCGGTTTTGGTCTTTTCTGAGCTACTCTCTGGACTACTATCATCATCCTCAGGTTCTGGTGCTGCTGCACTTGTTCCAGCACCAGCAACAGCATATTCAAACTTCCTTTTTGTTCTCAGCTCGACTCTGGCTCTCCTTCTCAGTTTAGAGATGGGTACATCACTTTCATCAGAAACTTCTTTCCCCTGGCTTTGAGAGCCACCAGCTTCACTTCCAGTTGAGTCCTTCGGGCTTGACTCTTTGTCAGATTCAGAAAATACTTGAATAGGACATGCATCAACATCTCCTTCATCATCCTTTTTCTTCCTTGAGGTTTCAGAGTAGTTCACTCTTTTCTTTGCTCTTCCTGATCTTCTCCTCGATTGAACAGTGCTCCTCTTTCTCTTACCACCCTTCTTCTTCACAGCTTTGGCTATTGGAGCGGGCTCAGAGTCCTCAGATATTGAAGAATCAGTTTTGGATGATTCTTCCTTGTCTTCCTCTGGCATCTCCACATCAGGAACTTCAATATTAGGCTTTGTTCCCTAACTTCCTCAGCAACAGCTTCCTCGGCAATGGGAGCATCCTCCATAGCTTGATCACCTATTTCAACATCTTTTGAAATATTAGCAGTAGGCTTTTTGGCTTGCCTTGAGGATTGAGGAATTTCTGGTTGGGCAATCGAAGAGGTGCCTTCGATTTGAGAAGTAAGTGAAGTATTTTGAGTTTGGTTCAGGTAGGAAGAAACATCAACTTCAATTGATCCAATAGTCAGTTTAGGAACAACAGGGCTTCCTTGAAGGCTTTGAGCAATTCCACGTGCAATAGATTCAAGTTGATCGACAGTTGCCTCATTTGGAATGTAGATGTTCACTGGAAAGACGTGAACATGAGTTAGAGTGGAAGGTGGTGTTGCGCTCGATGATGGAGCAACAGGAGCAACATTCGGGTTTTGGCTTGAGGCCATTTCTGCGAGAAGATTTAGGTTCGAGGTTTGAGAAGGTGGAGATTTTGAGGGAGTTTTGGAAATGTGAGAGGGTTTCTTTTGATTTCCAGCCATTAAGTACTCGAGAAAAATGCAAGTGAAATTAAATTTAAAAGAAATAACACTTTAAACCCTAGAATGCGAACACAATGCTTTCAACACTTATACGAAAAATACTGAACTTTACTCATATGCTAAAACACATAAAATTAAACATAAATCATGAAGGATATTTATAGATGAAAGGATACAGAAGTTATTTTTAGTTACCCACAAAAGAAAATTCTGGATTCATGATGTGAGGATCGTCCACTCCCCCATGAAGAGATCATGGTTTTCCCTTAATCTAAAATTCGAATTTTAATTAAATAGAAGCAAGAAATTAAGCACGACATGGATAAAAATGAAAACGTGGGTTTTAGCATGTGAGAATTAAAAACAAATCCCTGAAAAATCGGTTCATAACTTGACTCAAAAAATAAATACGAACAACATATGATGTTGTATTCAAAACTGGAACACACACTTCAACATCGGTTTAACATCCAATGTCGCAATTTTCATCAAACAATTTTAGCACTTTTATTCACATTGATCCATCTTTTCAATAGAGTGCATCGTAGCAGCGAACTCCGTGCCCCATAATTACTCAATGGATTTGTGACATATTGATGTTTTACTAATCACCTTTTGAAAAGAAGACATCGTAGTAGCGAACTCCGTGCTCCATAGTTACTCAGTGAATTAGTTACATCTTGATGTGCTTTTTCAAAAACTTATTATGCGTTTGAGAAGAGTGATTCCTCTTTATTTTTACACAACAATCATACTTAGTCCAGATTTATTTTACAAAGAAATTATGAAATAAAAGACAAGAACAAGCTTTAATTAAAATATGCATATACCCTGATGTTGTTATGGATGTTTGAGCATACATAACAACATCCGCTTCACAGATATTCAGATTGTGCACATACCAAGAGATTTCCTCAAGAATGAGAATCTCTCATGGTCTAATGCTTTACTAAACACATCAGAAAATTGATTTTCAGTGGGTATGTATTCTAACTTCACAATATTCTTTTCTACAAGATTCCTTATGAAATGATGTCTAATACTTATGTGTTTAGTAAGTGAGCGTTGAACTGGATTTTTCGAAATGTTGATAGCACTAGTGTTATCACAATATATGGTTAGAATGTCACTCTCTAAACCAAATCACGAAACATTTTACTCAACCAAAGAAGTTGTGTACAACTACCTGCTGCAATGTACTCAGACTCTGCAGTAGATTGTGATACACAATTCTGCTTTCTACTATGCCAAGAAATCAAATTGTTACCCATGTAAAAGCAACCACCACTCGTGCTCTTCCTATCATCAATGTCTCCAGCCCAGTCAGCATCACTGTATCCAACAAGTGCACTGCTTGTGTCTTTGGTATACCATATACCAAGATCAGTTGTACCAGCCACATATCTTATGATTCTCTTGACAACATTCAAATGCGACTCCTTAGGACATGTTTGGTACCTAGCACAAACACAAACACTATACATAATATCAGACCTACTTGAGGTTAAGTACAGAAGACTACCTATCATGGATCTATACAAAGTTGGATCAATATCTTGACCAACAGTGTCCTTACACAACTTTTGTGTAGATCCCATAGGAGTTTTCATGACTTTTGAGCTTTCTAAACCAATCATTATCACTAAATTCTTTGCATACTTACTCTGAGAGAAGAAAATACCTTTATCAGTTTGTTTGATTTGAAGTCCTAGTAAGTAATTCAAATCACCTACCATGTTCATCTCAAATGTTGTTGTCATTGCTTCAACAAACTTATTTAACATAATGTTACAAGTTGAACCAAAAACAATATCATCAACATATATTTGAGCTATTAGTAAGTCTTCTCCAGAATATTTAATGAACAAGGTTCTATCAGTCTCTCCTCTTATGAAACCAAATTGCAAAAGAAAGTCAGTAAGTCTACCATACCAAGCTCTAGGAGCTTGTTTGAGACCATACAAAGCTTTCTTTAGTTTGTACACATGATCAGGATACTGTGGGTTTTCAAAACCTTTAGGTTGTTCAACAAATGCATCTTTGATTAACATATCATTTAGAAATGCAGCTTTTACATCCATTTGATGAAGATTAATATTAATGTAACATGCAATTACTAGTAACAATCTAATGGACTCTATCCTAGCAACAGGTGCAAATGTTTCATCAAAATCAATACCTTCAACTTGAGTGCAACCTTGTGCAACCAATCTAGCTTTGTTCCTAATTATGTTACCAGACTCATCAGTTTTATTCTTAAAGATCCATTTAGTTCCAATGACATTGACATTGTGAGGTCTTGGAACTAATGGCCAAACATCATTCCTCTCAAACTGATTAAGTTCCCAATGCATAACATTAATCCAATTTTCATCTTTTAATGTTTCGTAACATTTTTAGGTTCAATTTCAGAATAGTAACACTGAGCATTCACAACATTGCATATTGAAGACATGCACACAGACCTTACCACATCAACACGGTTTGCACTTACTCTCCTTCTTGTTTGAACACCAACTGAAGCATCTCCAATGATCTTATTCGAAGGATTGCTTTTTGTAATCCAAGTAGCTGGATTCTTCTTTGGAGTATACTGATTGTTCTGTGAAGTATCAACTGAATCTGCAGGGGATGCTGTACCAGATGTTCTAACATTTGGTGTAACATTCTCTGTTTTCAGTGATTCTTTTGGAACTTCAGTAACTTCAGTCATATCTTCTGTGTCATTTCCACCTATCAAATTTTTATCATCATCAAAAACAACATTCACAGATTCTTGAACAGTGTTAGTTCTAAGGTTATAAACTCTATATGTTTTACTATTTCTAGAATAACCTAAGAAAAAACATTTGTCACTCTTAGAATCAAACTTATGCAGCTGATCCCTATCATTCAGAATGTAACACACACAACCAAAAATATGAAAATATTTCACATTCGGTTTCTTATTGTTCAAGATCTCATATGGGGTTTTGTTGCTTCCAAATCTAAAATAGACTCTATTAGCAATATGGCATATGTTGTATTCAATGCTTCAGCCCAAAATTTCTTTGCAAGATTTTTTGAAGTAAGCATTACTCTTGCCATTTCTTGAAGAGTTCTATTTTTCCTTTCAACTATCCCATTTTATTGTGGAGTTTTAGGAGAAGAAAACTCTTGGACAATATCTTTCTTATTACAGAATTCTAAAAACATGCTATTTTCAAATTCTCTACCATGATCAGACCTAATTCTGCTTACCTTCAAGTTGAAAACAGTTTTAAATCTTTTGTAAAGAATTTTAAAAACATCAAAAGTTTCAGATTTTTCTCTAAAAAATTCAATCTAGGTAAATCTAGAGTAATCATCTACCACAACCAGTGAATATTTCTTACCACCAATGTTTTCAGTTTCCATAGGACCCATAAAATCCATATGCAGTAATTCAAAACAACGATGTGTCGTGCAATGTGATAACAGCTTATGTGACATTCTTACCTGCTTACCTTTTTGGCATGAACCGCATACAGTAGGTATACCAATCTTCAGTTTAGGTAAACCTCTCATTACTTTAGACTTAACCAATTTTTGCATGAATCTGTAATTTGCATGTCCAAGTCTTTGATGTCATAGGACATTATCATCACAATTTGACAAATGACATACTTTGTTTGTTCCAATTGGATAAAAATTATCAGCTGACCTATTTCCAATCATTAGACATTTATTATCCTTGTTTAGAACATAGCATGAATCTTTATCAAATTCAACATGCAAATTGTCATCACATAGTTGACTTATACTAAGTAGATTAGCAAGTAAACCATCAACATGCAAAACATTCTTAAGCTTAGGAAAACCTTCAACATTTAAGGTTCCCTTTCCAATGATTTTACCTTTTGATCCACCACCATATGTAACAGTTCCACCATTACAAGGTTCATAATCAGATAAGTAGTTAACATGACCAGTCATATGTCTAGAACAACCACTATCAAAATACCATAGATCAGGCATACATGCTTTTAGAGAAGTTGGAACAACATTACAAGTAACATGTTCTTTCTTTTTCTTAGCAGATTTTGACCAGTGTTTCTTAGAATGCGAAGACATTACAGACAACACTTTTTGAATTTCCAGATCCCTTTTGATCTTTTGACAATAAGGACGAATATGACCAATTTCAGAACAATAGTGACACACATACTTCTTATCAGGTTTTTCAATCACATGTACCTTTGTTTCAGCAAAAAGCTCAGTTTTTCCCTTCACAAATTTTACAGGATTATTCACATATTTAGAAGTAGTCTCACCACAATAGCCTAAACCATGTTTACTAGACTGTCCAGTAGTTAAAGAATCACTTACAATGTAAGAGCTTTTAGAGTATTTCTTAAAACTTAAGGTAGAATTTTTCAATTCTTCCTTTAGCTTAGAAATTTCTAAATCCTTCCTTGTTAGAATGACTTCCAACTTTGTCACAGTCTCTCTGAGATCATCATTCTCTTTGGCTATACTGGAATCATCATCCTTTTTGTCATTAGAACCTGTCTCATCAACACACTCATTAAAACAGTTTAAATCTGAATGATTTTTAACAAATGTTGTTTCTGATGTTATAACATTGGAAACAACATCAGTGTCTAGATCATCCAGATCATCATCTAAAGAATCATCATAATCAATCCTTGCAGAAAAAGCTAATTCCTCATCTTTAGAACCTTCGGGTTCATCATCTGAGTCATCACTAAAGGTAACATTAAAGTCCAATTTTTGTCTTAATCTGGTATTTGCACACTCATTTGCATAGTGTCCAAATCCAGTACAAGCATCACATCTAACTGATTTTCTAAATTCAGGATCATACCTTGATTTGTTACCTCTGAATGGTCTTGATTGATTCTGATCCTTCCTTTTATCTGGGTCTGATGGTGTGTTGTTGAAAGGAGACCTCTGTTGGACATTCCCTCTGGATCTGTTCCTCTTCTTCTTCAGGTAGGAGTTGAACTTCTTTGTGAGGAAGACAATGTGCTTAGGAGTGTTGTAACATTGGTCTAAAACATCTTCATCAGACTCAACTTCAGTCACAAAGGACCGATTTTCAGTGTAAGAAGATGTTTCACCTTTGAAAACAACAACCTTCTTTCCTTCACTCGTATCATCAGATTGAGTTGTGTTCATCTCATATGTTTTGAGAATACTTACAAGCTCATTCTGACTTAGAGTGTCAGTGTCCTTGGCTTCTTCAATAGCACAAATTTTTGCATCGAACCGTTTAGGTACTGATCGCAAAATCTTGTGTACAACTCGTACATTGGAAATTGGATCACCAAGTGCATGTGATTCATTGACAAACTCACTCAGCCTCTCATTGTAAGCCGTGATCATCTCATCATCCTTCATCCTTAGATTTTTGAACTTGGTCCCAAGCATTCGAAGTTTGGTCCTTCAAACACTTCCACTTCCTTTGCAATATTCTTGAAGCCTCTCCCATGCATCTTTAGCCGTGGTACATATTGATATAATCTTAAACATAGACACATCAACAAAGGTAAAGATAGAATTGAGAGCTTTGGAATTGTAGCTTGCCGTCGTGGTCTCCTCATTTGTCCATTTAATCTCCCGTTTGACTCTTGTCTCGTCATCATCATCTGCTTGATTTCTGGGTCATTCCCAATTGGTCGGAACACTTCTCCAAGCACGTTCATCAATAGACTTGATGTACATGTGCATCTTAGGTTTCCAATAGGCATAGTTGTTTCCATCTAGTATAGGAAGCCTAAGTGGGGTGTTTACAGGATATTCCATAGTAAAAAACACACTAAAAACACAAGATCTAAACTTAGTATATCAAGTTTATGGCTCTGGTGCCAATTGAAAGTGTGCGTGTGTGAAAAAGTATAGATGTTGTAACGGATGTTAAAGCAAACACTACAACAATCTGGAACATCAGAAATCAAAACTTGTACAGCGGAAGACTTAAACACACTATTGCAAGATGGAATACTTTTTAACACAAACTACATAAAATAGCTTGTGCTAGCCTTACGGCGAAACGTTCACTATAATAAGATTAGTGATACAAAAGTTGTGTGAAGAGTAAAATCGTTCACAACGAAAACAAGACTCGATATCACCTATCAAATCTAAATTGGCTAAGTGTATAACACTATACACCGTCAAAGTTAATCTCACTCTATATCTATGATCTCTTTATCTATGGATATAGGATTGATCGCAAGTTATGTGAGATGTACTAAACTTCTAGGCACAACATAAATGTTGGAATAACTGTTCTATCACATTTGAACTCAGGATTAATGCTAGAGTAGGTGTACTCGTTTACTCCACACTTGGTACTGAAGACTTCGACTTCTATTTATAGATGGAGGTCTTCAATTCGAAAATAACTTCTTCATGTAACCGCTCCATGATCTCATGTTATCTCACGATCTTATCTTTATTTCTTATGTTTATTAATGCAACCGTCTGATCTAGATTGTTCTAAAATGTCCTGGAATAGCCTGGATCGTGTAGGTCCTTGTAGATCTTTGTGAATCCTTCTGGAACCCGTAACCACCCATGTTGCAACCAATGCTTGCAACATTCACTGCAACATTGAGTATTCCAGAGACTTGTAGATCCTTCTAGATCTTCATCCTGCATGTTAAAACATCTAAGACAATATTTGATCATAAAGTATTAGTTAATGAGAAGAAAGGGCAAATTCATGTGGTTTCAAAGTAATTAGTGAATACTTCACAACCAACAACATTAACATTATTAAACTGTAAAATACAAATATTCTTTTCTAGACTAGGATTTTAAAAAAAATTATATTTTTTAACATACAAATATTACAAGAGTATTATAATTGATAAATAAGTAAAAAGGTTGTTATATCTTATATAATTAATGTATATATTTTTTCTTAAAATGTGTGGAATAAATTTTTTATGGATTAGAAATTATTGTGTTGGCAAAAAAAAAAAAACATTAAGTTTTTTTTACTAAAATTTAAGTATTATAACTTTAAAAAGTATATTACTCTAAATTACAATAAATACGAATATATTTTAATCAATGGAAATAAAATATTTATGTATGATATGAAATATTATTTTAAATATTATATTAATGCAAGCAGATCTTTTTTTTATGGTTGAACGATTTCGCTTCTTAGATATTTTGGAAGTTATTTTTGCAAAATATTGATAGGTATGAAATTTTTGTGGGAGGGAATTGATATTTCGGAAATTGATATTTCGGAAAAAATATTATCACCGAAATAGTGTATACTAAAAAAAATCTTGCCAGCAAATATAATATCTTGCCTTCAATAAACAAAATATTTACGTAAAAAACATAATATTATTTTAAATATTATATTAATGCAAGCATATCTTTTTTCGTAGTTGAACGATTGCTCTTCTTAAATATTTTCAAAAGTTATTTTTGTAAAATATTGATAGATGTGAAATTTGTAGGAGGGAATTGAAATATTTCAGAAAAAATATTGTCGCCAAAATAGTGTATGATACCAAAAAAAATCTTGCCTTCAATAATATATTGTAATACAAAAGTTTGTTTTTGGATAAAATTATGCCACCAAAATAGACTATTAAACTTTAAAGTACATATATTCTTTTCTAGACTAGGATTTTGATTTTTCTTTTATATTGTTTTAACATACAAATACTAAAATAGTATTGTAAATGATAAATAATTAAAAGACTGTTATATGTTATATAATTAATGTATATATATATTTTTAAATATGTGGAACAAATTTTCATGGTTAAAAAATTATAATGCTGACCAAAATAAAAAGGACATTAAATTTCTTTACTAATAATTTAAGTATTATAACTTTAAAAAACATCTTACTCTAAAATATAATATATTTTAATAAATGTAAATAAAATATTTACGTATAATATGGAATATTATTTTAAACTTTAAATTAAAACAAGCAGATCTTTTTTCACGATTGAACGATTTCTTTTCTTATATATTTTTGGAATTTATTTTCGCAAAATATTGATAGATGTGAAATTTGTAGGAGGGAATTGAAATATTTGGGAAAAGATATTGTCACTGTGATAGCTTATGATTCCCAAAAAATATTGTCACCAAATATAATATTTTACCATCAATAATAGATTGTAACACAATTTTTTTATTTTTGGATAAAATTATACTTGCAAAATAGAATTTGAAACTATATAATATATGTATTGTTTTGTATAGTAGGATTTTAATTTTTTTAACAATTTCGATTTCTTTACTTTTTTTTTTTTTTTTGCAAAATATATGTATATGTGAAATGTCTAGGAGGGAAATTGATTTTAAAAAAAAATTGACGCTTAAACATCAATTTTTATTGTTGAATTGCGTTGTAAATACCAACACATTAATCAATTGTTCCCACACAAACATCCACAAAATATTTTATTTAATTATGACATCTTTTTTGTCAAATGTTATATTTAGATTTGAAATGTGTGATTCTATCTTTAGAGTTAAACTTTTTTAGTCCGCGAAATTTGTAGGAGTACACACTAATTATATATATATATATATATATATATATATATATATGTGATATTACAAATATAAAAGGGGGCACGAGTTCAAAATATAGGATGGGGCGACCCAAACATTATGAATCGGGTAGCCTGGGCAGGTTGATATTGACATTCAAAAATTATAATATGCATACGACTTGTCACTTGAATCCTTACATTAATTCAATTAATTGTCCATAGAAAAGATAATTCTCTATGCATGTTTCATTTTGAGATGTTGATTTGCGAAATGTTGATTTTTTTTAAGAGAAATACACATAGCACTACATTTTGAGCACCATAAATGCACTTTAAAACACCACTTTCCCCATAGCACAAATTCATACATTTGACTAGTAATTTGTATTTTTTTTACTCTCAACACTCTCTCTCCTCTAAATACCTATCTTCATCTCTCTCTCTTCAAAAAAGGAATCAAAATTTCTCTCTCCTTTATCAAACGTGTCCTTCCTTTCTCTCACCATTCAAAATTAAAAAACAAACCCACCTCCCCACCTCATCACCTCCTCATCCCTCTCTTACCGGCGGAGCACCAGAAATCCACGGGACGGCACCGCGCATATTTTAAGTGGCGCCACGATCTGGAGAGAACAAGGGACGGGGGTAGCCACGACCATCACCACCACCAGTCGATGAAGCGACGGGGGGTAGCCACGACCATCACCACCGGCCGGAAGCGGATCTTTTCAGGTGCAGCGATCTTTCCAGGGCGACGTCAGAAGCGGATCTTTCCAGGTGCAGCGGTCGTTGGCCGGAGCGGATTCAAAAAACCCCCCTTTCTCTCTATTATCTCTAAAAATTCAAAAAACACGGCCACAATCAGATCGAGAGTTTCTGTATTGCTAAGGGTTGTCCAAGACGGTGGGGGCGAAGTTAAGGCGGCGGCGGCGATGCGGGGGAGACCGAGGCACCGGCGACACGGGTGGGGGTGAGAGGGGGTCGACGCTCTCTACTCTATGGGTGAGCGGCGACTCCATTGGTGCTCGTGTGGGGGAGGCGACGGCGCTGTGTTGCTTAAGCTCCCATGGCTACGCCGCTTAAGCTCCCGCCGACGACTATCCAACGGCAGCGAGATGTTGCTTCAAATCCTTGGCCCTGTAATCGTCGGCGGCCTTTTCCTCCTGTTCTTGGGAGTGCTTCCTGATGCAATGCTTTTTCTCGGTGATTATAATTTCTCTTTATTTAATTTTCCCCTGTTTTTTTTTTTTAAGTAGTGTGGTTCAATTGCAGATTAGGGCTAGAATATTATTTTGATGGATTAGGGCTAGAATATTATTTCGATGGATGATTTAGTTGTATTTTGGTTCTTTGTTGTATTAAGAATGCAGAGTATCTCTGGTTCTTTGTTGGTGGTGTGTAATGGAGGGTGGGGTATTAATGGAGTTTAATTTTGAAGATGGATTATGAAGTTTTGTTGATGGATTTTTCTCCACAATTGCTCTAATTTTTTTTGTTGTTGATTTCAGGTATCAAAATATGAAATAAATTGAAAGTTTCTGGAAGAAAAACGAGAAAACGCCTTCTGTTCATAGTTTAGCGGCATTTGTTCAGAATTTTAAATTGTTTGTTCATAATTTTTGTGCGCATGTGCACATTTTTTTTCGTAGTCTGTTCATAAATTTTTGGACTGTTTGTTCCTAATTTTGTATATGTAATATTTTTGGGATTTTTTTATATGTAATTCTTAAATTAATAATGAAAGAATTGTTCTTGAATTTGAATCTGATCTTCCTATAATTTTCAAATACTTATATTTATGTTCAAAAATTATTTTATACTTGTGTTCATAAAAGTTATGTTTATGTTCAAAATTAATAAACACCCGAAAATAACAAATATTACTGGTCAAAATTTTGCATCGGGAACTGTGCAAAAAGGTGTCAATCAGTCAATAGTGTGTCAGATTTTGTAAGAATCAGATTTTGAACATGGGGCCCATCATATTGTATGAGTTTGTGGTTTTGATTAATAGTGGGGACCACCAAAATGTATGAATTAGTTCCATGGGATTTTTTATGCTGTATAGTGCATTTAAGCTTATAGGATTGTAGTGAATAATAATTGCCCCTTTTTTTAACTATCAAACGCCATTTTTCATTTGAGAGGACAACGTCGATGACATCAAATTGATAAACAAATAATAGTCCCAATTACCAAATGTATTATCACTATAAAATCTGGTTTCTTGTTGGATTTAGCACAATTTGCACAAAAATTTTAGTAACAATAAAGATGTGGCAAACAATGAAACTACAATAACACAATCTCAATCTAAAAAATGTTAAGACATACAAGCAAATTAAATCTAATTTTGGAATTTAGAAAAAAAAAATACTTTAGTTAATTAATAGTTATGCCAGTATAAAATTTAGAAAAGAAATGTAACTTAAATTGCAAAAATATTCAGTCACCCTAACGTGTTTATGGATATATATATTTTAGGGAAAAACTTGTTTTACACGCTCTCGCGATAAACGATTCATAAATTAGCAAAAATTAATATTTATCTCTTTCAAAATATTAATACACAATATTCAATTTATGTTATGTTTCACTGTAAAACGATCTCACACAAGACCTACTTTATTTTTTTATTACCGTAACCAAACCCAATTCTAGCTATTGACCCCGAACTCATTTTTAAGAAAAGATCATTTCAATGAATCATTTATTCGAAACAGAATGTTCACCACGCATATAAATATATAATTGAGCAAGAGAGTACTTGCAAACTGAAATAGAGTGGTATAATAATCTATTTTTAAAATGACTTAATTGTACTAAACCCACCAAACTATCAACAATTTTTTACACCTAAACCACCAAATTATATTTTTTAGTGTTAACGCATACAAACTATCAAATTTTGGCACATAAATCACTGAACTTATTTTGATCATTTTTTCCATATATATATCGCACACTAGGGCTGTTCACGGAGTCCGAAGATTTCCGAACCCGTATCGAAATTCGCACTGAAAAATAAACGAACCGAAAAAATTATGAACTTTTTTACTTTAACCGTACCGAAACCGTACCGAAAAATCGAATGTGACCGTACTGAACCGAATAACCTAATTAAATATGTATTAAATTTAATTATTATTTATTTTTTATTTATCAAACATTATTATAATGTTATTGAATTCAAATACAACCATACGATATCACAATTTCTCCTCCTTTTCAGAATACAAACATTATACTCCGTCCATCCCATAGTTGTTTTCTACATTACTGTCTGCACATGTTTGAAGAAAAAAATTATTTATTAGTATTTAAAGTGATAAAGGAACAAAGTAGATATTTTTAGTTTGGAGTGTATGAAAAATATAATATTAAAAGTAATATTTTTTTTTTTTTGTGTGCAAAAAATGAATGTAGCAATTGAGTATTGAGACAAATATTTTTGACAATGTAGCAAACAACTTTGGGTTGGAGGGAGTATTATTTATCTTATTAAGTTCTTAAAACGTTAACTTATGTTTAGATATATATCAAAATGATTTAATTTTTTTACAAAAACTTGGATATGGTGTATCCTGTGTCAGGAATTACGATCAACGTGATTTTAACATTACACTATCCATTCACAAGATATTTCAAAAGAATTTTTTAAAATATATTTTATATAATTTTAAATACTCTATTGGTGGTGATTTGCGTTAGTTTTTTAACCATCCAATATCATATAATGTGTTATATTCGAACTTCTAATGATATATGTTTGATTGTGGTTGAAGTTGTGTGGTATTCGTGTGAGTATGCATGCATCATTTTTTAAAAATTAATCAAAAAAAGAAGAGAATGATAAAAAATGGGTAAAAAATCTGTTTCTTTGTTCCGTACCGTACCCTATCCTGTGTGTTTATAACTGAAGATTCGTTCCGATCTGTACCCAAAAATAAAATATCCGTACCGTACCGAAATTTCGGTATGGACACAGACACACAAATTTTAAAATAACCGAACTTTGGTATGGACACATATATTTTCAAATATCTGTTTTGGTCCGTACCATGAATAGCCCTATCGCACACCTGCCTTAGAAAATGATATTTTTCTCAAAACTCTTCATAGCTTCATTCCAATTGGAACGAGAAACACACAAATTTCACCATCCCTTCCGTCATCTACTGCTTTGCGTCTTCGCTCCGTCGTACACAACATCGTGCGTCCGTCCCTTGACCTTTTTCTCCATCTCATGCGCCACCTTCTTGTGTTGGATTTTTTTTTTACAAAAATACCCTTCATTTGTTGAAATCGGAGTTTTTTTTTGGCTAAAAATTAAGTTTAGTGGTTTATATGCCAAAATTTGAAATTTTTTATTTATTAGTGTCAAGAAATAAAGTTTGGTGGTTTAGGTGCAAAATCTTCTATAGTTTGGTGGGTTTAGTACAATTAAGTCTTTAAAAATTAATTCCTCACAGTCTTAGCTTCTGAAAAGAGTTTTTATATTATGAGTAGCGTTTGCAATCACTCCCTAAATGTGATTCATCTGTATATGAGATTGTCTAATAACTCCAAGGAGTTGGCTTGGTAGTGTAAGCCTGAGACTTAAGAGTGAGTACTTATTTAGGTCTTATGTTTGAAGCCCCAAAGTGCAATCAACTCTTGAAGGCTAATTCATACAAAGCAAAATGTTATGGCTTAAAAATGGTTCCCCATTAGTAGATAGTGAGTTATGGGTCCCTAAATTAATCGATCGTGAAGTTAAATATCGAGTCATCAAAAGAAAATAAGAAAAGTGAGATTGTCTCATATGAATTTTTTATTTGTAGTTTTTATACTTAGTGGCCAGTAATTTAATACAAGGAATCAATTTTAATTAATACAAATTAATAAATACTATAACTCATAAAATGTGTATGTATAAACATATATGGTTTTAGTAAAAATTCATTTTTAAACATAAGAACTCGATATCTATTTAAAGTATGATCCAATTTTACAATTTTCCTCATAAATGAGTTCCGTGCAAGCGCACTACATGTATATACATGATTATTGATGATTAATGAAATTAGATACACATATAAATTATTTTAAAAAAATTACTCCCTTCACTTGAATCTGCACACTCTCTCTATTTGGATGTCTTACATCAATTTACACAATATCTAAAATGAAATTATTAATTTGCATGCACACATATTTATTTATATGACACTATTTTATCTTATTTCCTTATTTTACGTGCAATTTTAAAAGTGCATATATTCCTGGGATGGAGTGGGTATATAAAACAATTTCATAATATTATTAATTTGCAACTATCACTTTATACTAAAATAACTAAAAAATATATATATACCAAAATTACTTTTATATGGAGGTGTGCATGATACATATTAAATAAAAGATGAACAGAGTTTTGAGAGCTAAATTTGCAAACATTTATATGAAATGTAAAAATTAAGTTTGATTGTGTGTATGCTTTAGTCTAAAAGTATTGTTATTTTATGAATGATGGATATTGTGAAGGTACCATTCATGACGGATTATCTATTTTGTGTGTGTAAAAGGAATCTTAAAGGAAAATAGCACAAAATACCCATTTCCAACTTTCAAAAATTTATTTTACCCACATCAACTTTAAAAAATCTTTTATACCCAATTCATGTTAAAGGACCAAAACACCCCTAAAAAATGGGTATAAAAGATTTAACAAACTTGAATTGGGTCCCACCTCTCCCCATACCCACCCCTCCACTTCATTCTCATCACTTAAACTTCAATAAATAAATAATTAAAACTACTAATTTTTTAACATCACAACTTTAATTCAATTACAATATTATTAATATGCACTATACATACACACAAATATACAATAAAAATATTGTAACTAATAATATGTTATTAATTAATATTGTAAATTTAGAAATTTATTGTAATATTTCGAGTATTTATTAAAGTTTAATTGATATAAAGATAATGTGGGGTTGAGGGTGTTAAGGGGGTCATTAATATGATGAGGTAACTAAATAATAATGTTGTGGGTCATATGGGTAAAAAAGATTGTTTGAAGTTGAAAATGGTTAGAAAAAATTATTTATATTTGAAGTGGGTAAAATAAATTTCTCAAAGTTGAAAATGGGTATTTCAAACTGTCTCCCAATCTTAAAACGTTAATTTGAAAATAATAGCGGGATGAACGATTTATTGTAAGTGAAATAATTATATATTATTATGTCCATCTTCTCTTAACTTTTAGAGGTGAGGTGATACAGATATTTTTTAAACTAATGAATGAAAAATATTTTAAAATAAAGTAGGTATTGTAAAAATATTTTATTTTCATATTTGGAGTGTGAAAGTTATTGTGGGACATAAAAAAAAGGACAAAGTATAGAGTGAAACTGGTTTATACATGAATCACTGAAGGATATTAGTTGTTTTCATTTATGAGTATTAGTTGTATTTACGAGTATTACTGATTTACACTAAAAAATCTTAGTTGTTCAGTGAAGATGAACTAAGACTCTTCAGTGTAAACCAATAATACTTTTCAGTAAAAATAATTAATACTCTTTAGTGAAAACAACTAATACTTTTCAATAATTCATATATAAACATTTCACTCTATACATATTAAAAAAAGTAAGAAAATTATTATGGAACGGGAAGTTAAAATTCCAAGTATTGAAACGAAAGGTACTCATCGAAAATCAAAGCCGCCGAGCCGAACAAGTGGTGTAGGCTAATTTGAACGTCAGCTCAAGATACGGCTTGGCTTGGCTTGGCTTGGATCCAGCTGACGAAAAGGATTGAAAAGTTGAGGTGGATTTGCATTTGGATTTTTCTGTGGGCGGAACAATGGCCAAACAAGGCTTTAACTTTGGGAATGCCGAAAACACATACGCCCTTAATTTTTAAAATTTTAATTTTATTAAAAAATTTAAAACCTTTTATACAAAGCCCATGTGATCTTTGGATTTTATTCCCTCAGATAAAAGAACACAGATCGAATTGAATTGTTTAGTAAAACGTACGGAGGCGGGAGGAAATTTATAATTTATTTTTTTAAAGAGGAAAATTTTAATTTTGAAAACAGAAAAAATCAATTACGAAACTAAAATGAAGTTGCATATTAATTCAATTCAAACTAATATACGGACTGCACTTTAATATTATTATCTTCATTCCTATATCAAATTAACTTCCATGAGAGTAATTGTAACCGTTGAAAAATAATATATACGGAATACTTTTTATAAATACATTTGCATTGCATGATGCATCTAATATATATTAGGCTAATGCATTGACTTTTCAAATCTCTTCATTATTATATAAAATTAAATATGGGCAAGCTCTCTTCCATCGGAACAATTGTGTGTGTAGTATACCCTATGACAAGCTCTCAATATGAGTCCATATCGTGCGCTCAACGGGCCTCATTGCGAGTCCATTCACAGAAGAAATTTATGTCCCGTCTAATCAAGGAGATCATGTAGGGTCATAGGTTAACATCGAGATGATATCAAAGTACAACAACATAAAAAGGGTAATACAATATCATTAAATGTGTTGCAGACTTAAACCAATGGAAAGCAAGACTAATGCGACATAAATTGATCGTACAAAATAGAAATTACACGTGTACAAGGTGACATGTAGACCTTGAAGACAGTTTAGCAGGTGGGAGATAGACACACATGATTATTAGAATGTGCGTTTGTCCTTCCTGGGTTGGATCCAAGCTGAGTTACATTGTAGATGGACTGAAGTCGAATTTAGGTATGATCCCTGTTAAAAGATATATGGGTTGGCCAAAAAGGTCTAGTACGTCCCATTTGGAACAAGTAGGAAATTCCACCTAGAATAGGAACAATTGATTTGATTGAGGTTCGAGATTTCCTGGAGTGGTGGATGATTTCGTGGAATACTTGGAGACTTCAATAACAAACCTAAGAAATAAGGGGGATAAGAGCAAAGACTAAGCAAATTAGTTGAGAGGTGGTATAAAGCTACGTGAGACGTGGGTTTATAGAGGAGAGAATATATACAAGTAGTTATATTCCTCTATCTATAAATAACCAGATAGATATTCATTTCTAAACATATTTGTACTTATTGAGATATACTACACTAATTCATGAGAGTTCGAAGATTAATTATATAAGAAGTTTGAGGATTGTTGTCGGGTTATTTGACTTGGGCATCAGAGTGCCTACGCCAGAGAACCCTTCGGTGTATTTTGCAGGTCATACTTTGTTCGTGATTACGCCACATAACGCGAAGCTACAGGCGGCGTCTCTTGAGAAACGAAATGACGTGTCAACCCTGTTTGCTCGGGACATGGCTGCCCGATCTTTGGATGTGCAAGAAGGTAGCTCGTTCTTACTTGCTCAACCAATAGCAACATAAGAATGAGTTATGGGGCAATGGTTGATGGGCGAGCAGTCGTATGACTAGAGCGAGCACCTTTCACATCCTTAATACCAAATTAGGAGAACACATTGAATCAAGTAAACACTTAGGCGAGCAACCTATTCGGTTGACCTTGTTTGCTTTTAGGCGCCCAGAAGCTGGTCGAGCAGGCTAACAATGATATTGGGGAAATCGGGGTACTCGATCTATTCAGAATGATATTTAAATACGAATTTAAAATTCAATTATTACTAGATGAATTAATCCTAATTAATCCTAATTAATTCAAATAATAATTCTAACAACACGTATTATCATGCATATAAATTATTTTCACATAAAATCTTATAGCGGAATATTTAGGAGTTTATGTGATTACGTACCTCTTGATGCGATTACCTTTGAGAATACGGGACAAGCTTTGATGATCCTATCAATCGAAAGACCTTCTCAAGTATTCTTTTTAGCCTTGTTCGTCCACCGGTGGGAAGTGCTTAACGAACAACTAATAAAATAAGGGAGGAAGAAAAATATATGTTGCACTTAATTTTTCCAACTCATGGAACTTGTAAACTGGGATGAAAATACCACCCCCAATTTATAATTATGGGTTGGCCAATTTTTTCACTATGGAATAGGGGAGATAAAATCTTTTCTTGATCTCCAAGAAATCTTGAATATATCTCATATATTCTTTTCTCCATAATAAAATATTACACAAAAATCTCACCTCCTCATCTTAATTATAAATTTTCGAAAATTATGAGAGAAAATCCCAAGATTTGGGTCTTCTTGAATTTATGAGATAATCTTGTATTACAAGAATACATATCTTCCATAATATTTTTTCAAGAAAATAAAAAAAATATTTTCTCTCTCATAAATCAAAATTTTCAAAAATAATAAGGAAAAATCAGCAATTATATATATTTTTATTTTAATCACCTTATTTTTATTGGGCTGCTTGAGGGGTTTTTAGGAGAATTAAGATTGGACCAACAATGGGCTTCTGAATTTTCAATATTGAGCCACAATATAAATCAGCCCATTAATATTAATTAATACCACTATTAAATTATTACTGCACTATCCATCTTAATCCATATTACGATAATATGGGCTCCCGGTTATTATTTCTCGTGTTTAAGATTATCTAGTCCATTAATTAATTGAGCTTTTGAATAGTTCTAAATTAATTAATATCCTGTGTCTTGGAGTAAAGACATCTCAACATTATTATCCGTACCAAAAAACTAATTTCCACTTGCAAGATTTGGTACAGTAAAACTTCTGAGCCCACTAAGGGGACAAATCACACAAGACATACTTGCACACGTTTCTCCGTATTAAATCTTAGCAACTGTTATATGATTAATATTATTTCCCAAAATACAAGGTATCGAAGTCACAATGATTCTCACCCAATATGTATCAAAGCAATAAGTTTAACTACACACAATCTTATTTAAGTGACAATATTAAGAAATCAACAACCATTGAGGTCTAATTCTTTTTCGTTCAGAACAGAAGAATTTATCCTCTCTATAGGTCCTCTTCAGCACATACAAAATGTGCTAGTGTAATCTCTTGGTCAAGACAAACCAATCTGAGAACTACACCTCAACCTTTCACGGTGGATTGTTCAATTCCACCTAGGTAGTGAAGTTGTACATTTATTTACAAGGAATTGTTAATGTGATCTTCTGTAATCTGGTATCACCACATTAACTACAATGTAATATATACTATATATATTGAACGGTTTGCAATAAACATATATAACATTCATTCATATATAAAGCAACAATGATAAAATATTTATTCTCATAAATAAGTGTTTAATACATAGGCTATACAAAGTAAAAGCATACTTTCTCGCATAACCCCAATAATCCCCCACTTATACTCAAAGTCTGCATTTAAGTATACATCAGCATGTCTAGTGTAGTTCTACATGACATCTAGTGTCACCTACACTAACCTAATAATATTTCTCCCACTTATACTCAAAGAAGATTGGCAATGGTCTTGACATCCATTCCATCCACATGTCTCTTGAATTTACTCTGAGGCAAACCCTTTGTGAATGGATCTGCTGGGTGATTAGGCGTGAAATTGTTAGATTTTAGAGCTCGAAATGCCAGTGTTTTGATTGATTTCGATGAGTATTTAGAGTCAATTGAGTAATATTTTCATGAACTAATAATTTTGCCTCTTTGATGCTCATAGATGTATATAGGGCGAAAAACGAAGTTCATAGGACTTTGAATCGACTCAAACGGATGCCCGGATGAGAATATATGGAAGAAATACGAAAAGTATTAGTTCGTGCGAACAAAAGTATCACGTGAATACTCAAGCAAGAAGGGCTCGAGTACTTACTACTCAAGTACTCGAGTAGAGCACTCGATCAGGACTTGGTCGAGTAGCTTCTACTCGAGCACTCGAGTAGTGCACTCGAGCTAGAGCCGGTCGAGTAGCGACTACTCGAGCTAAGGTGCTCGAGTACTTTTAGCTCTCTGTAAGATTTTGCTACTCGAGTTGCCCTTGCTCGAGTACTCTCTACTCGAGCAAGACGAGGATTTTGGCCTATGCAAGCCAGTTCGACCCGTTGCCTATTTATACCCATTCCGAGTTCGTTTTTCAGTACCACGACACAGTTTGAGATAGTTTTTGTGAGAGAAGAGTTCCAAGAGTTTAAGCAAGATTAGTTTTTACTTTTCATCGAGGTTTTACGTTACGAATTCGTAGTTAGAGTTTGATTTTGATTTTTTTTCTTTATTTCTTCGATACTTAAAACTTGAAACCTTTGGTTTATTCTTTATTGGATTTTCATTCTTAGATTTAATTTCTTTCTTATAAACCCCTAGTTTATGCTTTTTAGTTATTTAATTCAAATTATCATGTTTACGTTTGTTGTCTATTTAATTAATATTGTTAGTGTTAAAACCATGTTAGGCTAGAACCCTTGTATGTTTAGGATAGGATGCACTCGTCGAAGTAGGACGTTGGTACGTAATTAGGATTTCTTGTGATGTTTAGTTTTGATTCTCTTAATTAATGAACGCTTAAAATAAATTCTAGAATTATCTTTGAATTAAGTACGAAAATTGTTAGAGAGAGGACGACCGTATCACTCTTTAATAACGAATAGGCTTAATGAGAGGGTTTAGAAGGAGTTTATTCATCTACCGGTTTATCAAAGGAGGACGATCGCATCACCTTAGTTAAATTAAGGTCTCATTAATTAAGCACAATCTATTAACTTGACTAGTGGATTTGTTAAGTCGATTGATAGGACGAAGTATTAGGGTTTAATTCTTGAGCTTATAGTCTTTCTATCTTTTACTTAGGATTATTAATTGCACATCACGAGAATTCTAGTTACCGTACCAACTCCGCTAGTATATGTAGGGACTCCTATCCCGAGCATGATTATCTCATATTTGCAAACAACTCTTAGTTAATTAGTTTCATTCATTCTTTAGCATAATTAGTATAATTTAGTTTAGAATTAATTTCTTAAAAAGCCAAAAATACACACTCATATTAATTACGATGCGTAGATCTTCAGGGATCTATTCCCATACATTCCTTCCCTTGGGTACGATATACTTGGTCCCTATACTTGCTGATACTACAGTGAACCTGTACGCTTGCGGGGAAACTACTAGTAAAAAGTTAGTATTTTCGGTTCAAGTCAATGGCGCCGTTGCCGGGGATGGCGATGTATGTCTATTGAGTAGGACTTGGAGATAGCTTAGTAGTTAGTAGTGAGTGCTTTATTATCCTGTTTAATTCTTACGTGATCGGCAGTTGCGTTTTGATTCTTCTTTTAGTGTTTCAGTTTTATGAAAACACGCTCGCAAGGAGATACGAGTGAGGAGAGAATACAACTTGACCCTGAGACAATAGCAAGAAGAAACTGAGCCTTCTTAAGAAGGATGAACACTGCCGGTGGAGAAAATGACAACATGAATCTGGATGGAATTGGGAATTTAGACAAAGCTGCTGCAGAGTACAATGCTATAGTGGGACGGGTGGATGGAGTTGAGAGCAGTAACAAGCAACTGCCCGTAGGGGAAACTCAGAACCAACACCCGAACCAGCAAAAACAGAACAACTCTGCACAAACTCAAACCCAAAACCAAAGCCAGAACATTCACCCGAACAACCCGTTCAACAACCCTGTCTACCAACAACATAACCCACTCTACCCACCATACCCATATCCACCCTATCCTTATCCACCATACTACCCACCACAACCTGCTTATAACCCACCCCCAGTCCCGCAAGCACCTCTACCACCCGTCTATCCTCAGCACGTTCCTCAGAACGCTGATCATGACGTAGCAATCCGAGGAAGGTTTGTGGCACAGCCGCAACGATATTACGATGAAGTGGCATTGCCTCCGGTAGAGACAAACAACTTCTCCATCTCCCCAGGAATCCTGAAGTTGCTTACTGAAAATCAATTCAAGGGGGAAGTCGGGAAGGAGAATCCTCATACCCATTTGAGAAGTTTTCTGATGATTGCCTCAACTTTCAATTATAACGGCATGTCTAAAGATGCAAGAGGCTAAGGTTGTTCCCGTTCTCTTTAACTGGAATAGCAAAGGAGTGGTATGATAACACGCTCCCACGGGGAGGTGTAACCACATGGACCGAGCTCGAGCGTCTGTTCCTCGAGCGATTTTACCCTCCGTCTAGAACGATCAAAGTAAGGCTAGAGATCTCATCTTTCAAGCAGAAGCCAGGAGAGGACTTACGTCAAGCTTGGGAGAGATACTCCAACATGCTCATTGAGTGCCCACAGCACGGGTACAACGAGGGGGATGTCATGACTTTCTTCTACTATGGAGCCAACAAGGCGGGTCAAGATCACCTTGACGCATATGCGAGTGGAGCATTCTTGAATTATGGTACAACTATGTGTAGAGAGATCATTGATAATATTATCAAGAATGCCGGGCAATGGAACGAGGACCCAGAATTTCAGAGAGCATATCAGTTGGAGGAGAGTGAGGGAACGAGGAAGCTGTTGATGGCAATAATGGAAAAGATAAGCAACCTCGAGGTTGGGCAAAATTTGGTTAGAGGGAATACGGTAGTGAGTGAGAAAGTGGACCAGCCCACAGGTCAGCAAGAGGTGTCCATCTATATGGGAAGCCCTTATTATAATCAGAATGGCTACCAAGGTGGAAATTATCAAGGGCGACCATTTTATGGGCAACCGTTTGTACCACCAGGTCCATAACCTCCTCATAATCAGTGGAGAAACAACCAAGACTATCAAGGAGGACATCAGCCTCCTCAGAACCAATGGAGGAAGAACGAGAATTTCTCATATGCCAATCCGAAGGCTGGAATCACAGTTCCTTCAGGTGTTGATCCAGGTTCAAAGCCCCCAGGTGGTGAAGGCGGTTCCTCGACCGAAGAGATGTTGCGAGCGATCCTCCAGAAGGTGGAAGAAGAAAGCAAAAGATTATCTTCATTGGAGTATGATGTGAAGAAGTTACACAAGAAAGACGATCAGCGTGATCAAGAACTCCAGAAGAGAGATGTGGAGCTGAATAGAATTCAACAAGAGAACAATAGGTGGTTCACTTCGATGGAGTATCAGATTAGTTAGATCGCAAAATCATTGGGTAGAGAGCCGGGTAAATATCCTTCTATGCCGGAGGGGAACCCGAAAGAGCAATGCAAGGCGATCCAGCTAAGAAGTGGGACCAAAATGATGGCCCTCAGATGCCTGCTGACTCAGAGACGCCCCAAGGAGAGGTTGAGATAGAAGGGAAAGAGCATAAGGAAGATAGAGATGAGATTGAGGAGGTAGAAGTCGAGAAAGGGGTTGAAGGTGAAGGCATTCAGAAAAGTAAAGATATGGATGAGTTCCAGAAGGAAGGAATTGAGGAGATTGAGAGAGTCCCAAAGTGGAAGAAGGCAAAAGAAGCAGGAAGAGTGTGAAGGAGACCGAGCGAGATGAATGGGGGGTACCCAAATCGGTGATACCCGTCCCATATCCGCAGCGCTTTATGAAAAAGAAGCTAGATGAGAAATTTGCTAAATTACTTGATGTGTTTAAAAAGTTACATATTAACATTCCTTTTTATGATGCTTTGGAATAGATGCCTAATTATGCCAAGTTCCTGAAGGAATTGATAGCTAAGAGACGGCGTGTAGATGAGCCCAAGTTGGTGCAGCTGAACCATGAGGTGAGCGCATTAGTGCACAAGGCGCTTCCCCCGAATTTGAAAGATCCCGGGAGTTTCACTATCTTATGTGATATCGAGAATGGAGTAAAAAATGGAGCATTGTGCGACCTTGGAGCGAGCATTAATCTGATGCCAGTGTCGCTATTCAAGAAGTTGGAAGGTGGAGAACTTCAGCCGACAATGATGATGCTTCAACTCGCCGACCGGTCTATTACTCAACCTCAAGGTGTGGTTGAAGACGTCCTCATAAAAGTTGGAGATCATATTTTTCCAGCCGATTTTGTGGTGCTAGACATGGAGGAAGATGAGCATGTACCTCTAATTTTGGGAACACCTTTCTTAGCTACGACCGGGATGGTATTAGATGTGGCGAATGGGAAGATCACGTTGAAAGTTGATGATTAAGAGGTGAAGATTTCCCTATATGAGACAATGAAACACCCGAAGGAGGATGAGAGTTGTTATTCCATTGATGCCATTGATCCTTGTGTTGAAGACACACCTCCTATCTCTAACCTTTCTTAAAGTCATGATTTTGATAGTCCTTCACTTAATGATTTAACCCATGAGCATTATGATCTTGATTGTTTTAATAGGGATAAAGGGAAGAAGTTGAAGAATGAAGAATTGAAAAGTGTGGATGTGGCTAAAGGAGAAGAGAAAAGAGGAGTTGAGAAGAAAAAATCCAAACTCAAGAAATTGTTTAGTAAGACTCCCCCAGATAAAGGTGAGAAGAAGTTGAGACCCCCACCACTTGGGGATGAAAAGGAAGCAAAGGAACTCATGATGAATGGGCAGCAAGGAAAGGAATTCAACCACCACTCTTATGAGAGTAAGGGAGGTAATTTTGAGTATCATGTCCCATAAGCTCCTTTGAGCTCGGTCCGGCATTAGGACCTTAAAAATAGCGCTGAGTGGGAGGCAACCCGTTTTTATTTGCTTTAGAGTGTTTTATGTTATTCGGGTGTTGTTTTGAGTAGCATGTTTTAACCTCGTATTTGAGTGAGTTGCTTGTAGGATTGTCTCGAGGGAGTAAAGGTATCATGGAGTTATTCAGATTGAAGGGACTAACTCGAGACAAGGGAGTGTGCCAAGTTGTTGAGAGAAACTTGAATTATTTGGATGAGGTATCCCACAACCCCAAACTTAGACCGCTTCACAAGGTCGAAGTTTGGGGGGGGAGGGTGGAGTCTTTATACGTTTTATGGTTACACTACACAGGCGCACACCCTCTCTTTGAGTTGAGTTGGGTTATATATTGGGCCTTGAGATGCTCTTTGAGCTGATAATGCTTTGATGTGCTACTACATATTTCATACCTATCAATTCTCTTATGCTTGTTGATTGATATCTTTGAGTGTGAGTATAGGTTGGTGAGTTGTGAAGTTGAGTCTGAATCTGAATTGTGTGAGTGTAGGAGTTAGAGTTGATTTGAGAGGGAACTCGTATACTTACGAATTTTCCTTTTGAGTACTTGTGTGATGAGAGTGAGAATTCACTAGAACTAGCATGGATGTGAAAGCCTTGAGATTTGAGCCTTTTGAGATTAATATGCATGATTTGATCTCTTCGTGTGTGAGTGGATCATCACCTTAGAGGATGCTAGAACTTGTGTGTGCTCTCGCTTCTTGATTGTGTTTAGTCTGATATGCCGAATGTGATCTTAGGCCATCTTTGATTTGATTGAGTCACTTAGCCTAAATTTTCCCTACCAATGACATTTATCCCTTGTTAGCCTGTTTGAGCCTTAGCCTATTTTATTTGGTAGCACATTTTAACACTTATCCAAGTTTCTAAACCTTTTTGTCCCAATTTGAGTGGAGAATAGAAAAAGTGTGAATGAGTAGGGATTGAGTTGAGTTGAGAAAGAAAATTATAATGGTTGAGTTGTGATAAAAGAAGGGTGTGATGAAGTTTTGAGTTGTGGGGAAGACAAAAAATTTGAGAATGAGCAAAAGAAAAAAAATGAGCTCATATGTATGTGTGAAAAAAAAGTGTGGTGATTAAAAAGTGAAATGAGTTAGAGAAAAGAAAAATTGAAGTGTTGAAAGTAGAGGAATTGAAAAGTGTATTGAATGGAGATGTTTGAAGTATTTTGTTCCTCGTCTTGAAGTATTGAAATTTGATTTTCCATTCTCCATTCACTTGAGTCACTTACCCCATATAGTTACCCCACCTGTCCAAAGAGCTTACATTACAACCTTGTAAAAAGTCCTTTTTAATTCGGCATTGATTTCTAGAGTATGGTCGAAGTTGAGAGTGCTTACAAGCATATGGCTGCTGATATGTGTGATTGATTGATTGAGTGAGTCCCTTATCATTGATATACACTTGTGAGGGAGTGAAACACATCGTTGAGTGCAAATCCATATTTGATCTTGATGTTTCTTATTATTATTGCATTAGTATGATGAAGGGGGTTAGTTCGTATACGTGTGAACAATCTTTGAAACTCGAGTTCTATTACTTGCATGATTTGATTCTTGATTCATTCCTAACAATTTCACTTGACTTATTATTTCGTTGCTTGAGGACAAGCACTATCGTATGTTTGGGGGGGTTGATTAGGCGTGAAATTGTTAAATTTTAGAGCTCGAAATGCCTGTGTTTTGATTGATTTCGATGAGTATTTAGAGTCAATTGAGTAATATTTTCATGAACTAATGAATTTGCCTCTTTGATGCTCATAGATGGATAGAGGGCAAAAAATTGAGTTCGTAGGACTTTGAATTGACTCAAACGGATGCCCGGATGAGAAGATATGGAAGAAATACGAAAAGTATTAGTTCGTGCGAGCAAAAGTATCACTTGAATACTCAAGCAAGAAGGGCTCGAGTACTTACTACTCAAGTACTCGAGTAGAGCACTCGATCAGGACTTGGTCGAGTAGCCTCTACTCGAGCACTCGAGTACTGCACTCGAGCTAGAGCCGATGGAGTAGCGACTACTCGAGCTAAGGCGCTCAAGTACTTTTAGCTCTCTACAAGATTTTGCTACTCGAGTTGCCCTTACCCAAGTATTCTCTACTCGAGCTCTACTCGAGCAAGATGAGGATTTCGGCCCATGCAAGCCAGTTCGACCCGTTGCCTATTTATACCCATTCCGAGTTTGTTTTTCAGTACCACGACACAGTTTAATATAGTTTTCAGAGAGAGAAGAGTTCCAAGAGTTCAAACATGGATGTGCACTCAACGATGTGTTTCACTCCCTCACAAGTGTATATCAATGATAAGAGACTCATTCAATCAATCAATCACACATATCAGCAGCCATAGGCTTGTAACCACTCTCAACATCGACCATACTCTAGAAATCAATGCCGAATTAAAAAAGACTTTTCACAAGGTTGTAATGTAAGCTCTTTGGACAGGTGGGGTAACTATTTGGGGTAAGTGACTCAAGTGAATGGAGAATGGAAAATCAAATTTCAATACTTCAAGACGAGGAACAAAATACTTCAAACATCTTCATTCAATACACTTTTCAATTCCTCTACTTTCAACACTTCAATTTTTCTTTTCTCTAACTCATTTCACTTTTTAATCACCAAACTTTTTTTTTTCAAACATACATATGAGCTCAATTTTTTTCTTTTGCTCATTCTCAAATTTTTGGTCTTCCCCACAACTCAAAACTTCATCACACCCTTCTTTTATCACAACTCAACCATTATAATTCTCTTTCTCAACTCAACTCAATCCCTCCTTATTTACACTTTTCCTAGTCTCCACTCAAATTGGGACAAAAAGGTTTAGGAACTTGGATAAGTGTTAAAATGTGCTACCAAATAAAATAGGCTATGACTCAAATGGGCTAACAAGGGATAAATGTCATTGGTAGGGAAAATTTAGGCTAAGTGACCCAATCAAATCAAAGATGACCTAAGATCACATTCGACATATCAAAGAGAGGGTGTGCGCCTGTGCAGTGTAACCATAATACATATAAAAACTCCACCCCAAACTTCGATCTTGTGAAGCGTTCTAAGTTTGGGGTTGTAGGTTACCTCATCCAAATAATTCAAGTTTCTCTCAACAACTTGACACACTCCCTTGTCTCGAGTTGGTCCTTTCAATCTGAATAACTCCATGATACCTTTACTCCCTCGAGACAATCCTACAAGCAACTCACTCAAATACGAGGTTAAAATATACTACTCAAAACAACACCCGAATAACATAAAACACTCAAAAGCAAATAAAAATGGGTTGCCTCCCACTCAACGCTATTTTTAAGGTTCTAATGCCAGACCGAGCTCAAAGGAGCTTATGGGACATGATACTCAAAATGACCTCCCTTACTCTCATAAGAGAAGATGTCTAAGTTTTTAGCTCGCTTCCCATCCTCCTTCTTTATGGCGGGCGGTGGTTTCACTTTTTTCTTTTTCGCACTCCACGGATGTACCCACTTCTTGGATTTTTTATTCTTAACATCAACTCCTCCTTTTCTCTCCAACTGGGCCACGTCCACACTTTTCAGCACTCCATCTCTCAACTCCTTGCCTTTATCCCTATCAAAACAATCAAAATCATAATGCTCATGGGTTAAATCATTAAGTGAAGGACTATCAAAATCATGACTATAAGAAAAGTTAGGGATAGGAGGTGTGTCTTCAACACAAGGATCAATGGAATCAATGGAATAATAGCTCTCATCTTTCTTCGAGTGTTTCATGGCCTGATATAGGGAAATTTTCTCCTCTTGATCATCAACTTTCAACGTGATCTTCCCATTCGCCACATCTAACACCATCCCGGCAGTAGCTAAGAAAGGCCTTCCCAAAATCAGAGGTACATGCTCATCTTTCTCCATGTCAAGCACTACAAAATTGGCTGGAAAAATATGATCTCCAACTTTCACGAGGACGTCTTCAACCATACCTTGAGGTCGAGTAATAGACCGGTCGGTAAGTTCTCCACCTTCTAATTTCTTGAATAACGACAAGGGCATAAGATTAATGCTCGCTCCAATGTCGCACAACGCTCCCTTCTTGACTCCATTCCCTATATCACATAAGATAGTGAAACTCCCGGGATCCTTCAACTTCGGGGGAAGCGCCTTGTGCACTAATGCGCTCACCTTATGGTTCAACTGCACCAAGTTGGGCTCATCTACTCGCCGTCTCTTAGCTATCAAGTCCTTCAGGAACTTGGCGTAATTAGGCATCTGTTCCAAAGCATCATAAAAAAGAATGTTAAACTGCAACTTTTTAAACACATCAAGGAATTTAGCAAATTTCTCATCTAGCTTCTTTTCCATGAAGCGCTGCGGATATGGGACAGGTATCACAGATTTGGGTACCCCCCATTCATCTCGCTCGGTCTCCTTCACATTCTTCCTTACTTCCTTTGCCTTCTTCCACTTTGGGACTCTCTCAATCTCCTCAATGCCTTCCTTCTGGAACTCATCCATATCTTTACTTTTCTGAATGCCTTCACCCTCAACCCCTTTATCAATTTCTACCTCCTCAATCTCATCTCTATCTTCCTTATTCTCTTTCCCTTCTATCCCAACCTCTCCTTGGGGCGTCTCTAAGTCAGTAGGCATCTGAGGACCATCATATTTGGTCCAACTTCTTAGCTGGATCACCTTGCATTGCTCTTTCGGGTTCCCCTCCGGCATAGAAGGATATTTACCCGGCTCTCTACCCAATGATTTTGCGATCTGGCTAATCTAGTACTCCATCGAAGTGAACTGCCTATTGTTCTCTTGCTGAATTCTATTCAGCTCCACATCTCTCTTCTGGAGTTCTTGATCACGCTGATCGTCTTTCTTGTGCAATTCTTTCACATCATACTCCAATGAAGACAATCTTTTGCTTCCTTCTTCCACCTTCTGGAGGATCGCTCGCAACATCTCTTCGGTCGAGGAACCGCCTTCACCACCTGAGGGCTTTGAACCTGGATCAACACCTGGATGAACTGTGATTTCGGCCTTCGGATTGGCATATGAGAAATTCTCGTTCTTCCTCCATTGGTTCTGAGTAGGCTGCTGGCCTCCTTGATATCCTTAGTTATTCCTCCATTGGTTCTGAGGAGGTTGTGGACAAGGTGGTACAAATGGTTGGCCGAAGTCTTCCATATTGATTGACACCTTGTGGATACCCGCCTTGGTTATAATTAGGCCTTCCCATGTAGTTGACCTTCTCTTGCTGACCTGTGGATTGGTCCACTTTCTCACTTACTAAAGTACTCCCTTCAACCAGATTTTGCCCAATCTCAAGGTTGCTTATCTTCTCCATCATCGCCATCAACAGCTTCCTCATTCCCCCACTCTCCTCCAACTGATATGCTCTCTGAAATTCTGGGTCCTCGTTCCATTGCCCGACATACTTGACAATATTATCAACGATCTCTCCACACCTAGCTGTATCATAATTCAAGAATGCTCCACTCGCACATGCGTCAAGGTGATCTTGACCCGCCTTGTTTGCTCCACAGTAGAAGAAAGCCATGACATCCCCCTCGTTGTACCCGTGCTGCGGGCACTCAATGAGCATGTTAGAGTATCTCTCCCAAACTTGACGTAAGTCCTCTCCTGGCTTCTGCTTGAAAGATGAGATCTCCAGCCTTGCTTTGATTGTTCTAGATGGAGGGTAAAATCGCTTGAGGAACAGACGCTCGAGCTCAGCCCATGTGGTTACACCTTTCCGTGGGAGTGTGTTATCATATCACTCCTTTCCTATTCCAGTTAAAGAGAACGGGAACAACCTGAGCCTCTTGGCATCTTCAGACATGCCGTTATAATTGAAAGTTAAGGCAATCATCAGAAAACTTCTCAAATGGGTATGAGGATTCTCCTTCCCGACTTCCCCCTTGAATTGATTTTCAGTAAGCAACTTCAGGATTCCTGGGGAGATGGAGAAGTTGTTTGCCTCTACCGGAGGCAATGCCACTCCATCGTAATACCGTTGCGGCTGTGTCACAAACCTTCCTCTGATTGCTACGTCATAATCAGCGTTCTGAGGAACGTGCTGAGGATAGACGGGTGGTAGAGGTGCTTGCGGGACTGGAGGTGGGTTATAAGCAGGTTGTGGTGGGTAGTATGGTAGATAAGGATAGAGTGGATATAGGTATGGTGGGTAGAATGGGTTATGCTGTTGGTAGACAGGGTTGTTGAACATGTTATTCGGGTGAATGTTCTGACTTTGGTTTTGGGTTTGAGTTTGTACAGAGTTGTTCTGGTTTTGCTGGTTCAGGTGTTGGTTCTGAGTTTCCCCTACGGGCACTTGCTTGTTACTGCTCTCAACTCCATCCGCCCGTTCCACTATAGCATTGTATTCTGCAGCAGCTTTGTCAAAACCCCCAATTCCATCCAGATTCATGTTGTCATTTTCTCCACCAGCAGTGTTCACCCTTCTTAAGAAGGCTCAGTTTCTTCTTGCTATTGTCTCAGGGTCAAGCTGTATTCTCTCTTCGCTCGTATCTCCTTGCGAGCGTGTTTTCATAAACCTGAAATACTAAAAGAAGAATCAAAATGCAACTGCCGATCACGTAAGAATTAAACAGAATAATAAAGCACTTACTACTAACTACTAAGCTATCTCCAAGTCCTACTCAATAGGCATACATCACCATCCCCGGTAACGGCGCCATTGACTTCAATCGAAAATACTATCTTTTTACTAGTAGTTTCCCCGCAAGCGTATGGGTTCACTGTAGTATTGGCAAGTATAGGGACCAAGTATTATCGAACCCAAGGGAAGGAATGT
Organism: Ballota nigra; assembly: GCA_947034835.1. Classification (NCBI taxonomy): domain Eukaryota; kingdom Viridiplantae; phylum Streptophyta; class Magnoliopsida; order Lamiales; family Lamiaceae; genus Ballota; species Ballota nigra. Next base: position 33,385,056 of record OX344721.1, read on the forward strand.
ATGCGAATAGAGCCCTGGGGATCTACGCGTTGTAATTAATATGAGTGCGTGTTTTTGGATTTTTAAAGAAATTAAATCTAAGCTATAATACTCTACTAATGCAAAAGAAAGAATTAAATTAATTATCTAAAGGTTGTTTTCAAATATGAAATGGTGATGCTCAGGATAGGAGTCCCTACGTATACTTACGGAGTTGGTACGGTAACTAGAATTCTCGTGATGTGCAAGTAATAATCCTAAGTAAAAGTTCAAAAGACTAAAAGCTCAAGAATTAAACCCTAATACTTCGTCCTATCAATCGACTTCACGAATCCACTAGTCAAGTTAATAGATTGTGCTTAATTAATGAGACCCTAAATTAACTAAGGTGATGTGGTCGTCCTCCCTTGATAAACCGGTAGATGAATAAACTCCTTCTAAACCCTCTTATTAAGCCTATTCGTTATTAAAGAGTGATACGGTCGTCCTCTCTCTAACAATTTTCGTACTTAATTCAAAGACAATTCTAGAATTTATTTTAAGCGTTCATTAATTAAGAGAATCAAAACTAAACATCACAAGAAATCCTAATTACGTACCAACGTCCTACTTCTACGAGTTCATCCTATCCTAAGCATGCAAGAGTTCTAGCCTAACATGGTTTTAACACTAACAAGATTAATTAAATAAACAACGAACATAAACATGATAATTTGAAGTAAGAAACTAAAAAGCATAAACTAGGGTTTATAAGAAAGAAATTTAATCTAAGAACGAAAATCCAATAAAGAATAAACCAAAGGTTTCAAGTTTTAAGTATCGAAGAAAGAAAGAAAAGAAAATCAAAATCAAACTCTAACTACGAATTCGTAACGTAAAACCTCAATGAAAAGTAAAAACTAAGCTTGCTTAAACTCTTGGAACTCTTCTCTCTCCGAAAACTATCTCAAACTGTGTCGTGGTACTGAAAAACAAACTCGGAATGGGTATAATTAGGCAACGGATCGAACTGTCTTGCATGGGCCGAAATCCTCGTCTTGCTCGAGTAGAGAGTACTCGAGCAAGGGCAACTCGAGTAGCAAAATCTTACAGAGAGCTAAAAGTACTCGAGCATCTTAGCTCGAGTAGTCACTACTCGACCACCTCCAGCTCGAGTAGAAGCTACTCGACCGGCTCTAGCTCGAGTGCACGACTCGAGTGCTTGAGTAGAGGCTACTCGAGCCCTTCTTGCTTGAGTATTCAAGTGATACTTTTGCTCGCATGAACTAATACTTTTCGTATTTCTTCCATATCTTCTCATCCGGGCATCCGTTTGAGTCGATTCAAAGTTTTATGAACTCTATTTTTTGCCCTCTATTCATCTATGAGCATCAAAGAGGAAAATTCATTAGTTCATGAAAACATTACTCAATTGACTCTAAATACTCATCGAAATCAATCAAAACACGGGCATTTCGAGCTCTAAAATCTAACAATTTCAAACCTAATCAAACACCCCAAACTTACCATGTTGCTTGTCCTCAACCAACGAAATAATAAGTCAAGTGAAATTGTTAGGAATGAATCAAGAATCAAATCATGCAAGTAATAGAACTCGAGTTTCAAAGATCGTTCACACATATACGAACTCACCCCCTTCATCATACTTATGCAATAATAACATGAAACACCAAGATCAAACATGGATGTGCACTCAACGATGTGTTTCACTTCCTCACAAGTGTATATCAATGATAAGGGACCAACTCAATCAATCAATCACACATATCAGCAGCCATAGACTTGTAAGCACTCTCAACTTCGACCATACTCTAGAAATCAATGCCGAATCAAAAAGGACTTTTCACAAGGTTGTAATGTAAGCTCTTTGGACAGGTGGGGTAACTATACGGGGTAAGTGACTCAAGTGAATGGAGAATGAAAAATCAAATTTCAATACTTCAAGACGAGGAACAAAATACTTCAAACATCTTCATTTAATACACTTTTCAATTCCTCTACTTTCAACACTTCAATTTTTCGTTTCTCTAACTCATTTCACTTTTTAATCACCACACTTTTTTTTTCACACATACATATGAACTCATTTTTTTTCACAAGAAATTTTTTTTCGGGGAAAGTTAGTATGTTTACTTTTTTTTAAGCGTTCATTAATTAAGAGAATCAAAACTAAACATGTTGGGATATGTTTTAGTTTTGATGATTTTCCAAAACAACATGTAATAGGTTTGAAAGCAGTCAGGATAGTATCCTTTGTCTCAGGTCAGGCTAGGTTAGCTCTCAGTAGAATAGGTTGCTCAGTTGAGGGGGAACTCAGCGAGGGGGAACTTCTCAACACAGCCTGAAGATATCAAGATGACAACCAGAAGAGCTGACTGAAGACATGCCATCAACCTGAACCAGTGGAGAAGCCTGGAGGATGTCCCACTGAGTGTAAGTCAGGCTGATCTAAGCCAAGTCTGATGGACCACTCAGTGAAGAGCCTGATCAGGTGGATCAGTGCTGCACCAAGTAGGCCCTGAAGGAGTCAGGCTACTGTGGTCAGGGAAGTTTGTCATTCAGCCTTATGACAAACTTCTTGGAGTGATCTTCAAAGAGTCCCTGAAGGACAACTGCACTGAGGACGAGTCAGTCCACTGAAGATCAGAGTCAGTGAAGGAGAAAGCTACCTAAAGTCAGTGGGTCTTAGTCAAACCTACTGAGTCAAAGATCCGTGAATTCAGGCCACGTGGACCAATCAGCACAAGGCGGTAAATCTGACACTGACAAGGCCGCATTCCAAGAAAAGTGGTTGAAACCATTTAATGTTGGATTCAAATGTATCTTCCCTCCAACGGATACATTTGAATCCCCATTATAAATACAAGCTCATAGCTTCATTGTAAGTGTGTGTTATTGTGAGTGAAGAAAATAAACACCTACAAGCTGTGAGGGTGTGTTAGTTGTTAGGGAGTCATAAGGAAGAGATACACACCCACGACACTGACCTTTAGGGTTATCACTTATATTCATTGAGTGTCAAGCTTGTAACTCATAGCTTAGAGAGGTTTTCCCAATCCTAGCTTAAGGCTAACACATTGTAAGGGAAAACCTCACCTAGTTGGAGAAAACCAAACCGAAACCAAAACCCTCTTGTTAGGTTTGTTGGGAGTAAGTTAGTGAGAAGAGGCAGCTCCGTGGAGGGGCGTGAGTCCAGTTGTAAGTGCACCTTGGCACGTTAAAAACAAGAATCCAAAGGAGTGGATTTCCTGTTAAATCAGGCCGTGGATGTAAGAGTATTGAGACTCTGAACCACGTTAAACTGAGCGTACTTATCTTTCAAAGTATTTACTAAAGTGTTGTGAAAATCTGCTCACTGAGAGCATTGTTTAAAAAGGAACTTTAGTTAAGCATTTCAGTCAGGGAGATTCATCTCACTAACTGAATCAGGCTAGGCACTCGAGAGTTCAGTCTCTCGAGTCACTGCCTTGTTGAGAGCCTGAGCTTTCAAGTCTCATCACTGACTTGATAGCTCTGACTCTCAGCAACGCAGTGACTTGAGTATTCCGCCACTGAACTCAGTCAGGGTGCAACGCGAAGGTTTAAAAAAAATTTGTTTTGTGCTCCTGAATTCCCATTTTGCCCTTCGAAAACCGGGACCAACAATTGGTATCAGAGCGGGTTGTTCACATGACCACTGATCCAGTTTTGTTAAGAAAAATGGTCTACCGAACAGATCTTAAATGTTTAAACTATGGGAATTCCTGCATATTTCAAACTATTACATGTACTCTGACATTATTCTTGTAATAGAAAATCATTTGGTTAGAAGTTTTGGAATCATCAAAAAGGGGGAAATTGTTGGGATATGTTTTAGTTTTGATGATTTTCCAAAACAACATGTAATAGGTTTGAAAGCAGTCAGGATAGTATCCTTTGTCTCAGGTCAGGCTAGGTTAGCTCTCAGTAGAATAGGTTGCTCAGTTGAGGGGGAACTCAGCGAGGGGGAACTTCTCAACACAGCCTGAAGATATCAAGATGACAACCAGAAGAGCTGACTGAAGACATGCCATCAACCTGAACCAGTGGAGAAGCCTGGAGGATGTCCCACTGAGTGTAAGTCAGGCTGATCTAAGCCAAGTCTGATGGACCACTCAGTGAAGAGCCTGATCAGGTGGATCAGTGCTGCACCAAGTAGGCCCTGAAGGAGTCAGGCTACTGTGGTCAGGGAAGTTTGTCATTCAGCCTTATGACAAACTTCTTGGAGTGATCTTCAAAGAGTCCCTGAAGGACAACTGCACTGAGGACGAGTCAGTCCACTGAAGATCAGAGTCAGTGAAGGAGAAAGCTACCTAAAGTCAGTGGGTCTTAGTCAAACCTACTGAGTCAAAGATCCGTGAATTCAGGCCACGTGGACCAATCAGCACAAGGCGGTAAATCTGACACTGACAAGGCCGCATTCCAAGAAAAGTGGTTGAAACCATTTAATGTTGGATTCAAATGTATCTTCCCTCCAACGGATACATTTGAATCCCCATTATAAATACAAGCTCATAGCTTCATTGTAAGTGTGTGTTATTGTGAGTGAAGAAAATAAACACCTACAAGCTGTGAGGGTGTGTTAGTTGTTAGGGAGTCATAAGGAAGAGATACACACCCACGACACTGACCTTTAGGGTTATCACTTATATTCATTGAGTGTCAAGCTTGTAACTCATAGCTTAGAGAGGTTTTCCCAATCCTAGCTTAAGGCTAACACATTGTAAGGGAAAACCTCACCTAGTTGGAGAAAACCAAACCGAAACCAAAACCCTCTTGTTAGGTTTGTTGGGAGTAAGTTAGTGAGAAGAGGCAGCTCCGTGGAGGGGCGTGAGTCCAGTTGTAAGTGCACCTTGGCACGTTAAAAACAAGAATCCAAAGGAGTGGATTTCCTGTTAAATCAGGCCGTGGATGTAAGAGTATTGAGACTCTGAACCACGTTAAACTGAGCGTACTTATCTTTCAAAGTATTTACTAAAGTGTTGTGAAAATCTGCTCACTGAGAGCATTGTTTAAAAAGGAACTTTAGTTAAGCATTTCAGTCAGGGAGATTCATCTCACTGACTGAATCAGGCTAGGCACTCGAGAGTTCAGTCTCTCGAGTCACTGCCTTGTTGAGAGCCTGAGCTTTCAAGTCTCATCACTGACTTGATAGCTCTGACTCTCAGCAACGCAGTGACTTGAGTATTCCGCCACTGAACTCAGTCAGGGTGCAACGCGAAGGTTTAAAAAAAATTTGTTTTGTGCTCCTGAATTCCCATTTTGCCCTTCGAAAACCGGGACCAACAAAACATCATAAGAAATCTAATTACATACCAACGCCCTACTTATACAAGTTCATCCTATCCTAAGCATGCAAGGGTTCTAGCCTAACATGGTTTTAACACTAACAAGATTAATTAACTAAACAACGAACATAAACATGACGATTTGAATTAAATAACTAAAAAGCATAAACTAGGGTTTATAAGAAAGAAATTAAATCTAAGAATGAAAATCCAATAAAGAATAAACTAAAGGTTTCAAGTTTTAAGTATCGAAGAAAGAAAGAAAAGAAAATTAAAATCAAACTCTAACTACGAATTCGTAACGTAAAACCTTGATGAAAAGTAAAAACTAAGCTTGATTAAACTCTTGGAACTCTTCTCTCTCTGAAAACTATCTCAAACTGTGTCATGGTACTGAAAAACAAACTCGAAATGGGTATAAATAGGCAACGAGTCAAACTGGCTTGCATGGGCCGAAATCTTACAGAGAGCTAAAAGTACTCGAGCATCTTAGCTCGAGTAGTCACTACTCGACCACCTCCAGCTCGAGTGCACTACTCGAGTGCTCGACTAGAAGCTACTCGACCGGCTCTAGCTCGAGTGCACTACTCGAGTGCTCGAGTAGAGGCTACTCGAGCCCTTCTTGCTTGAGTATTCAAGTGATACATTTGCTCGCACGAACTAATACTTTTCGTATTTCTTCCATATCTTCTCATCCAGACATCCGTTTGAGTCGATTCAAAGTCCTACAAACTCCATTTTTTGCCCTCTATCTATCTATGAGCATCAAAGAGGAAAATTAATTAGTTCATGAAAATATTACTCAATTGACTCTAAATACTCATCGAAATCAATCAAAACACGGGCATTTCGAGCTCTAAAATCTAACAATTTCACGCCTAATCAACCCCCCAAACTTACCATGTTGCTTGTCCTCAAGCAACAAAATAATAAGTCAAGTGAAATTGTTAGGAATGAATCAAGAATCAAATCATGCAAGTAATAGAACTCGAGTTTCAAAGATCGTTCACACGTATACGAACTCGCCCCTTCATCATACTTATGCAATAATAATATGAAACACCAAGATCAAACATGGATGTGCACTCAACAATGTGTTTCACTCCCTCACAAGTGTATATCAATGATAAGAGACTCACTCAATCAATCAATCACACATATCAGCAGTCATAGGCTTGTAACCACTCTCGACTTTTCACAAGGTTGTAATGTAAGCTATTTGGACAGGTGGGGTAACTATATGGGGTAAGTGACTCAAGTGAATGGAGAATGGAAAATCAAATTTCAATACTTCAAGACGAGGAACAAAATACTTCAAACATCTTCATTCAATACACTTTTCAATTCCTCTACTTTCAACACTTCAATTTTTCTTTTCTCTAACTCATTTCACTTTTTAATCACCACATTTTTTTTTACAAATACATATGAGCTCATTTTTTTTTCTTTTGCTCATTCTCAAATTTTTGGTCTTCCTCACAACTCAAAACTTCATCACACCCTTCTTTTATCACAACTCAACCAATATAATTCTCTTTCTCAACTCAAATCAATCCCTCCTCATTCACACTTTTTCTATTCTCCACTCAAATTGGGACAAAAAGATTTAGGAACTTGGATAAGTGTTAAAATGTGCTACCAAATAAAATAGGCTAAGGCTCAAACGGGCTAACAAGGGATAAATGTCATTGCTAGGGATAATTTAGGCTAAGTGACTCAATCAAATCAAAGATGGCCTAAGATCACATTCGGCATATCAGACTAGACACAATCAAGAAGCGAGAGGACACACAAGTTCTAGCATCCTCTAAGGTGATGATCCACTCACAAATGAAGAGACCAAATCATGCATCTTAATCTCAAAAGGCTCAAATCTCACGGCTTTCACATCCATGCTAGTTCTAGTGAATTCTCACTCTCATCACACAAGTACTCAAAAGGAAAATTCATAAGTATACGAGTTCCCTCTCAAATCAACTCTAACTCCTACACTCACACCATTCAAACTCAGACTCAACTTCACAACTCACCAACTCATAATCACACTCAAAGATAGCAATCAACAAGCATAAGAGAATTGATAGGCATGAAATATGTAGTAGCACATCAAATCAATATCAGCTCAAGGAGCATCTCAAGGCTCAATGTATAACCAAACTCAACTCACAGAGAGGGTGTGCGCCTGTGCAATGTAACCATAAAACATATAAAAACTCCACCCCCTAAACTTCGACCTTGTGAAGTGGTCTAAGTTTGGGGTTGTGGGTTACCTCATCCTAATAATTCAAGTTTCTCTCAACAACTTGGCACACTCCCTTGTCTCGAGTTGGTCCTTTCAATCTGAATAACTCCATGATACCTTTAATCCCTCGAGAAAATCCTACAAGAAACTCAGTCAAATACGAGGTTAAAACATACTACTCAAAACAACACCCGAATAACATAAAACACTCAAAAGCAAATAAAAATGGGTTGCCTCCCATTCAGCGCTATTTTTTAGGTCCTAATGCTGGACCGAGCTCAAAGGAGCTTATGGGACATGATACTCAAAATTACCTCCCATACTCTCATAAGAGAAGATGTCTAAGTTTTTCGCTTGCTTCCCATCCTCCTTCTTCACCGCGGGCGGTGGTTTCACTTTTTTCTTTTTCGCTCTCCACAGATGTACCCACGTCTTGGATTTTTTATTCTTAACCTCAACTCCTCCTTTCCTCTCCAACTGGGCCACGTCCACACTTTTCAGCTCTCCATCTCTCAACTCCTTGCCTTTATCCCTATCAAAACAATCAAAATCATAATGCTCATGGGTTAAATCATTAAGTGAATGTGTCTTCAACACAAGGATCAATGGCATCAATGGAATAACAACTCTCATCCTCCTATAGGGAAATCTTCACCTCTTGATCATTAACTTTCAACGTGATCTTCCCATTCGCCACATCTAACACCATCCCGGCCGTAGCTAAGAAAGGTCTACCCAAAATCAGAGGTACATGCTCATCTTCCTCCATGTCTAGGACCACAAAATCGGCTGAAAAAATGTGATCCCCAACTTTCACGAGGACGTCTTCAACCACACCTTGAGGTCGAGTAATAGACCGGTCGGCGAGTTGAAGCGTCATCTTTGTCGGCTGAAGTTCTCCACCTTCCAACTTCTTGAATAGCGACAATGGCATCAGATTAATGCTCGCTCCAAGGTCGCACAACGCTCCCTTCTTGACTCCATTCCCTATATCACATAAGATAGTGAAACTCCCGGGATCCTTCAACTTCGGGGGAAGCGCCTTGTGCACTAATGCGCTCACCTTATGGTTCAACTGCACCAAGTTGGGCTTATCTACTCGCCGTCTCTAAGCTATCAAGTCCTTCAGGAACTTGGCGTAATTAGGCATCTGTTCCAAAGCATCATAAAAAGGAATGTTAATATGTAACTTTTTAAACACATCAAGGAATTTAGCAAATTTCTCAACTAGCTTATTTTTCATAAAGCACTGCGGATATGGGACGAGTATCACCGATTTGGGTACCCCCCATTCATCTCGCTCGGTCTCCTTTCACACTCTTCCTTGCTTCCTTTGCCTTCTTCCACTTTGGGACTCTCTCAATCTCCTCAATGCCTTCCTTCTGGAACTCATCCATATCTTTACTTTTCTGAATGCCTTCACCCTCAACCCCTTTATCAACTTCTACCTCCTCAATCTCATCTCTATCTTCCTTATGCTCTTTCCCTTCTATCTCAACCTCTCCTTGGGGCGTCACTGAGTCAGCAGGCATCTGAGAACCATCATATTTGGTCCCACTTCTTAGATGGATTGCCTTGTATTGCTCTTTCGGGTTCCCCTCCAGCATAGAAGGATATTTACCCATCTCTCTACCCAATGATTTTGCGATCTGACTAATCTGATACTCCATCGAAGTGAACCGCCTACTGTTCTCTTGCTGAATTCTATTCAGCTCCACATCTCTCTTCTGGAGTTCTTGATCACGCTGATCATCTTTCTTGTGTAACTCCTTCATATCATACTCCAATAAAGGTAATCTCTTGCTTCCTTCTTCCACCTTCTGGATGATCGCTTGCAACATCTCTTCGGCCGAGGAACCACCTTCACCACCTGGGGGCTTTGAACCTAGATCAACACCTGGAGGAACTGTGATTCCAGCCTTCAGATTGACATATGAAAAATTCTCGTTCTTCCTCCATTGGTTCAGAGGAGGCTGCTGTCCTCCTTGATAGCCTTGGTTATTTCTCCACTGATTCTGAGGAGGCTGTGGACCTGGTGGTACAAACGGTTGTCCATAAGATGGTCGCCCTTGATTATTTCTACCTTGGTAGCCATTCTGATTATAATAACGGCCTCCCATATATTGGCCACCTCTTGCTAACATGTGGGCTGGTCCACTTTCTCACTCACTATCGTATTCCCTCCAACCAAATTTTGGCCAACCTCGAGGTTGCTTATCTTTTCCATCATCGCCATCAACAGCTTCCTCGTTCCCTCACTCTTCTCCAACTGATATGCTCTCTGAAATTCTGGGTCCTCGTTCCATTGCCCGCCATTCTTGACAATATTATCAAACATCTCTCTACACCTAGCTGTACCATAATTCAAGAACGCTCCACTCGCACATGCGTCAAGGTGATCTTGACCTGCCTTGTTGGCTCCATAGTAGAAGAATGCCATTACATCCCCCTCGTTGTACCCGTGCTGCGGGCACTCAATGAGCATATTGGAGTATCTCACCCAAGCTTGACGTAAGTTCTCTCCTGGCTTCTGCTTGAAAGATGAGATCTATAGTCTTGCTTTGATCGTTCTAGACGGGGGATAAAATTACTCGAGGAAAAGACGCTCGAGCTCAGCCCATGTGGTTACACCTCCCCGTGGGAGCGTGTTATCATACCACTCCTTTGGTATTCCAATTAAAAAGAACGGGAACAACCTGAGCCTCTTGACATCTTCAGACATGTTGTTATAATTTAAAGTTGAGGCAATAATCAGAAAACTTCTCAAATGGGTATGAGGATTCTCCTTCCCGACTTCCCCTTGAATTGATTTTCAGTAAGCAACTTCAGGATTCATGGGGAGATGGAGAAGTTATTTGCCTCTACCGGAGGCAATGCCACTCCATCATAATACCGTTGCAGTTGTGCCGCAAACCTTTCTCGAATTGCTATGTCATGATCAGCATTCTGAGGAACGTGCCGAGGATAGACGGGTGGTAGAGGTGTTTGTGGGACTAGGGGTAGGTTATAAGCAGGTTGTGGTGGGTAGTATGGTGGATAAGGATAGGGTGGATATGGGTATGGTGGGTAGAGTGGGTTATGCTGTTGGTAGACAGGGTTGTTGAACGGGTTATTCGGGTGAATGTTCTGGCTTTGGTTTTGGGTTTGAGTTTGTACAGAGTTGTTCTGGTTTTGCTAGTTCGGGTGTTGGTTCTGAGTTTTCCCTACGGGCACTTGCTTGTTACTTCTCTCAACTCCATCCGCCCGTTCCACTATAGCATTGTACTCTGCAGCAGCTTTGTCTAAATCCCCAATTCCATCCAGATTCATGTTGTCATTTTCTCCACCGGTAGTGTTCATCCTTCTTAAGAAGGCTCGGTTTCTTCTTGTGATTGTCTCAGGGTCAAGCTGTATTCTTCTTAAGTATTCATCGCTGAGGTATTCACCTCCATGATCAGATCATAGAAATTTGATACTCTTTTCCCTATATTTCTCGGCTTCAGCCTTGAAATCTTTGTATTTGTCAAAAGTTTCAGACTTATGCTTCATAAGGTAGATGTATCCATATCTCGAGTAATCGTCAATAAAAGTGACAAAATACTCATACCCCCCTCTTACTTTGATCGTCATTGGACCACACACATCAGTATGAACGAGTTCTAACACTTCAGTGGCTCTATTCCCCTTGGCTCCAAATGCTCTCTTGGTCATTTTACCCTCTAAACAGGATTCACAACTTGGAAATATCTCAACTTGAAGTGACTCCAAGGATCTATCTTTCACCAATCTTTGTATCCGCATTAGATTAATATGACCTAATCTAAGATGCCATAGAAGTGTTTTGTTCATATCAGAAGAGCGATTTCTTTTATTACTCAAAATAGTCGATGTGTTATTAGATTTGGTTTGTGAGTGGTGTGCACATTTAATGGTATAGAGATCATGCAACAATGTTCCAGAACAGATGAACTCATCGTTTCAAGAAATAATAACATCCTTATTAAAAGAAACTGTGTATCTATTAAAAACAATTTAGAAACTGAAGTATGAATTCTTTCTAAAACTAGGAACATAAAGAATGTCTCTAAAGACCATAACTCTATCTTCCAAAGATAGGCGCACTTCTCCCATTGCTTCAACTGCCACCCTCGTAGCATTGCCTAGTGTGATGGGGATCTCACTCCCGCTAAGTCGCCAGGTTAGCTTGAACCCATGCAAAGTGAAACAAACGTGATTAGTGGCTCTCGTATCCACTACCCACGAATGGGCAGCATACGCCACTTCACAAGTTTCAACGACTAGGGCATGTGAATTACCTATCTTTCGTAGCCTCTTAGGCTTGGAACAGGCAGACCTCCAACGTCCTTCTCTTACTGCAGTTAAAATACTTCCCCTTAGCAGGTTTCTTGCCTTCTCCTTTGATGTTAGCCTTGGCTTTGCCTTTCGCAACAATTAGATTTACTTGGGTCCGGCCTTTGGTTCTCTTCCTCTTCTTCCCTCCTTTGGGACCAGAAGAGGTAGACGGGCCATTTGCCACCATAGCAGTCGACTGGTGCCCATTATTGCCTCCGCCGAAACTAAATCTTGCAAGAGCTCGGGTAAATTATTCATCTGTTCATTCATCTGATAATTTAGTTGAAACTGCTCAAAACTTTTCGGCAGAGAATGGAGTATGAAATCAACCTGAGTAGAGAGGTCAAATTCAGCACCAAGTACCTCCAACTTGTTAAGGTGTGCAATCATCTCAAGAACGTGATCCCTCACAGGTGTTCCTTCCACTATTTTTATGCTTGACCATGTCATGTCAGATGATCTGATTAGTCATGGGGTCTGATGTAAAACATCTCTTCAAGGCTCTGTATAATTTCAGTAGCTACTTCAACGTCTTGGTGAATGTGCTTCAAATCTTCAGACAGTGATGTCAAGATGATGCACTTCATCAGATTGTTAGAATGCTCCTAGTCATTATACATTTCCTTTACCACATTACTTGACTTTTCAGTTGGCTTCTCGGGTTTATTTACGTGAATAACCTAGTTGTATTTTTGTGCAGCAAGGACACAGTTTAAACTACATTTCCAATCGACATAATTCTCTCTAGAAAGTTTGTTAAGTTAAAGTATATTAAACAGTGGATTAAAAGGTTGCGACATATTGTAATGAGAATAAAACATACATTCGTATAAATATCCAGATAAACACGAAATTATCATAAAATTTGATCATATCAATTATATAGAAACCTTAAAATAATATAATCATGCATCACCCAACATCTCAAAACAATTTAAATATGTCAGGTTGAGTGTGGTCCGTTATTTAAACACATACAAGCAGGTTAAAAATAAAGACAATTACAAACCTTTAATTTAAAATTAATAGTCGGCTCCCACTTGACAACATAAAATTGACAGGGACTCCGTTAGGGAGTAAGTTAATATCAATTCTTATGCCTAAGTAATAACCATAATTCAATACATGATTATTATTTCGCTTTGAGCAAGCCACTCATTAGGGGGGTCAACACTGCCACTAGTAATAATCCACAATCATCCTTTCAGAATTTATTAATGTGAAATCCGCTTTTTGGTCGATCCGTTAGTGGAAATGTATTCCAAAAAAAACTTCACAAATAAATAAATTATGGAGGTCAAAATTAATCCAATTTTATTATCCGGAATAAATTTGTCAATTAATTACAAATATATGCTTAGTAATTTTTTAAAGTAAGTTTTTTATCACGATATATCATGCATCGCATATTCAATCAAATCAAATAAATGCATAATAATAAACATTCATAAAAAAAACTAAATCAAATTGGAGCACTCGAATCCAATTGTCATGGTTTAATTTTCCTCCATGTCTTGATCCCGAGAAATCGTTCTTGTAGCTTTCATCGGTCGTCTCGAAAAACTCTCACTCAAACAATAATAATTCTTAAAAAAATGTCCTCCGCTTGGGGTCGGGATGATGTCTAGTGGCCTACGCCTATGCCTGGAGGCTCTGGGCGGGGGCCACCCATCGTGCAGTGCACGTGAGGGCCGGCGCGTGAGGTGGTTCAGCCGGTGCAAATGTCGACCGCCTCCTTGACTCGCGTGCCTATGCATGGTCCGCGCTAACTTGGTCGTAAAATACTAGCTTGACTAGTAGTTACCCCACAAGAGTATAAAATCACTGTAGTATGGGCAAATATAGGGACAAAGTAGTATCGAACCCGTGGGAAAGTTTGTATGCGAATAAATCCCTGTAAATGTATGTGTTGTAGCTAATATGAATGCGATTTTATTTTAAACTAATATTAAACTATATTCTACTAATTATCAAACGAAAAGAAATGAAACTATTCTAACTCCGATGTGAAGTGCAAATATGATGGTGATGCTAGGAATAGGAATCCCTACGTATACTAACATAATTGGTACGGTAACTAAAATAATTGTGATGTTCAAGTTAAAGTCCTAAGTGTACTATAAACTAGGGAATCGACTTTCCTAATCTAGCACAAAGAATTGAAAGAATAAAAGCTCAAGATTATCTCGACTTTCCTAATCTAGCACAAAGAATTGAAAGAATAAAAGCTCAAGATTATCCCCAATACTTAGTTCTAACAACTTACTTTACTAACCCACAAATTAAATTAGATGAATTGTGCTTAATTATTTGAGGCCCTAATTTAACTAAGGCGATTCGGCCGTCCTCCCTAGATAAACCAGTTGATTATAAACCCCTTCAAAAACCCTCTCCTTAAGCCTATTCGTTATTAAAGAGTGATGCGGTAGTCTTCTCTCTAACAATTTTCGTACTTAATTCTATGATTATTCTAGGGTTTATTAGAATTATTCAATAATTAAGAGAATTAAACTATGCATCACAAATTATCCTAATTACGTACCAACATCCCACTTCTACGAGTTCATCCTATCCTAAAGATACAAGGGTTTAGCCTAACATGGTGATGATGAGAATAAAAGCAATAACAAGATCAGCAATCATAACATAATTAAAAGAATCAAGAAATCAAGAACATAAACTATCTATGAAAGTAATTGAATCAAATTGGAAAAACAAATCTATTAAAATATAGAATTAGGTCTAAGTTTATCAATAAATTCAAGAACCAAAAGAAAAATCCAAACCATGCAAAGTAATTAATAGTTCTAACGAATCCGTACGATAAAAACCTCGTTTACAAACTTGAATTTCTTGCCAAATTCTCAAAATCACATCCTAAGCCTCTTCCCCTTCGAAAATCGAGTGTAGATATATAAAAATAGGCTTGAGATGGGTATTTATATGATATAGGCCGAAAAACACCCAGGGCGCTCGAGATATGCCCTCGCTCGAGTGCCTGACGCTCGAGCACCTTCAGGTCGAGCGCCTATGGGTCACAGAGCATTGGTGCCGCTTGAGCTCCATAGTGTATTTAGGGCGCTCGAGCACCTATACTCGAGAACTTGGCACTCGAGCACACCCCGTGCTCGAGTACTTATTCCTTTTTCACCAATTGATACTTTTCTTCGCTCGAACTAATACTTTTTGTATTTCTTTCATATCTTCTCATCTGGGAGTCCGTTTGAGTCGATTCAAAGTCTTACGAACTCCATTTTTTGCCATTTTTTCTAATATGAACACCAAATAGGCAAATAGATGAGTTTATAAAAATGTTACTCAAATAACTCTAAATACTCATAAAAAGCGCTCAAAATATGGACTAATTAGGCACCAAAACATCACAATTTCACATCTAATCACGGGCCATCTCAGACGATGCCTATGCATGGTGCCCCCTACATCCACACACAACGTCCATGCATACATACAATGTGTGCGCACATCCAGTTACGCCTTCTTTAATTCGCCGTCTTCGTCTTCATTTCGATCCGATTATAATTTATTTACAAAAAATAAATAAACCTAAATCTAGACTAGTCTATTACATTGATCAAATCAAACAAAAAACAACTAATCTACTCGTGGATTTTCCACGAAAAAATAAATTCAAACGAATCAAATTAAAAACACAAATAATTCATACGCATGAATAAAATAAACATTAAAACCATGACAATTGGATTCCTGCAAAAAAAATTTAACAATTCTACTATCCAATTTCAATTTAATGTTTAAAAATTTTAAATTTCAATTTAAAGATTAGAGCCCGAAACTGTGGCTCTGATACCAGTTGTTGGGGAAATCGGGGTGCCCGGATCTATTCAGGATGATATTTAAATACAAACTTAAAATTCAATTATTACTAGCATGAATTAATCCTAATTAATTCAAATAATAATTCCAACAACACGTATTATCATGCATATGAATTAATTTCACATAGAATTCTATAGTGGAATATCTAGGAATTTATGTGATTACGTACCTCTTGATGCGATGACCTTTGAGAATAACGGGACGAGCTTTGATGATCCTATCAACCGAAAGACCTTCTCAAGTATTCTCTTTAGCCTTGTTTGCCCACTGGTGGGAAGTGCTTAACGAACAACTAATAAAATAAGAGAGGAAGAAAAATATATGTTGCACTTAATTTTTTCAAATCATGGAACTTGTGTTGATGATCTTTAATCGGGAAGCAATTTAGTCCAAACAAGATACTTAAACTAGGATTGGGCATTGAATTTATATAAGTAAAGATCGAGAAAATAATTTGCAAGAGTTTGGGTACTTTTTTTGAATTGTTGAACTTATTTTTCCCTTCTCATGTGGAGGTATTTACAAAGTACAAGCAAGCATGAGGTATCACCTCCTTAAACTATCTTAACTTACACATTGACAAGTGTTTAGACACTTGTTTTATGCTTAAGCTATTACATTTTGTACAATGACAAGTGTTAAGACATTGGTTTGTTTCTAATGATATGCTTAATTAGTGAAATCCTTAGCTGTCTTCCGAGGTGTAACACTGCTCACCTGTTCGTCTTCAAGATGGGTACTTTGACCTTTCTTCTGTGCTACTCACTCCATTTATTTTGACTTCTGCACACCAGGTCGCCTAGTATGTTTTGATATCTTGACTAGTGACTTGAACCAAACTTTACTAGCTTCTACTAGAAGTTACTCCACAAGAATATGTGATCCCTGTAGTATTGGCAAGTATAGGGACCAAGTAGTATCGAACCTAAGGGAAGGTAAGTATGCGAATAGAGCCCTGGAGATCTACGCGTCGTAATTAATATGAGTGGATGTTTTTGGCTTTTTGAGAATTATTAAATCTAACTATATTACTCTACGTATGCAAAAGAAAGAATAAAATTTATTATCTAGAGTTTGGTTTCAAATAGAAGAAGGTGCTGCTCAAGATATGAATTCCTACGTATACTAACAGAGCTGGTACATAATCAAAATAACAGTGATGTGCAAGAAATAATTCTAAGTATAAGATTGAAAGACTAAAAGCTCAAGAATTAAACCCTAATACTTTGTCCTATCAATCGAATTCACTAAACCAATACTCGAGTTAATGGATTGTGCTTAATTAATGAGACCCTAATTCAACTAAGGTGATACGGTCGTCCTCCCTAGATAAACCGGTTGATGAATAAACCCCTTCTAAACCCTCTCGTTAAGCCTATTAGTTATTAAAGAGTGATAAGATCGTCCTCTCTCTAACAATGTTCGTACTAAATTCAAAGATAAATCTGGGATTTATTTTAAACATTAATTAATTAAGAGAATTAAAACTAAACATCACAAGTTACCCTAATTATGTACCAACGTCCTACTTCTACGAGTTCATCCTACCCTAAGCATACAAGGGTTTTAGCCTAGCATGGTTTTAATGATAACGAAAGTAATTAAATAAGCAACGAACGAAAATATAATTAATCTAGTTGAATAACTCAAGAACATAAACAAGGGTTTAAGAAAGAATTAAAGTTAAAGAATAAAATCGAATTAAAAAGAAAATAAAAGGTCTCAAGTGTCAAGTGTTGAAGAACGAAAGATCAAAATAACAAAATCCAAATCTAAACTATGAATTCGTAATGTAAAACCTCGATCAAAAGTAAAATATGCTTCCTCGAACTCTTGGTGCTTTTTTCTCTCTAAAATCTATTTCTATGTGTGAAGTGGTGTTCAAAAATGTGTTCAGAATGTGTATATATAGGCAACGGGTCGATTCGGGAACTCATGGGCCGGAAAATGGGTCAAAAGACCAAAAGGCATTGGGCGCTCGAGCTGTGTAGGTCGAATGATTCTGGCGGTCGAGCGGTACCGCTCGAGCTCGAATGGTCGAGCGGTTCTTGTGCTCGAATGGTGGCACTCGAGCTGGTCGAGCGCCCAAAGTTCTCTGTATGTTTTGGCGCTCGAGCAAATGCCTTGCTCGAGCGGGGGCGCTTGAGCTCAACCTGCTTGAGTGGCTCTCCTCTTCAACCAAGTGATACTTTTCTTCTCTCGAACAAATACTATTCGTATTTCTTCAATATCTTCTCATCCGGGCATCCGT
This sequence comes from Ballota nigra, assembly GCA_947034835.1. NCBI lineage: Eukaryota > Viridiplantae > Streptophyta > Magnoliopsida > Lamiales > Lamiaceae > Ballota > Ballota nigra. The sequence goes on from OX344721.1 coordinate 33,403,024, forward strand.
TTGAGTCGATTCAAAGTCCTATGAACTCCATTTTTCGCCCTCTATCTATCTATGAGCATTAAAGAGGCAAATCCATCAATGTATGAAAATAATACTCAATTGACTCTAAATACTAATCATATTCACTCAAAAAAGGGGCAAACCAAGCTACGAATCATGACAATTTCACGCCTAATCAACTAGCTGCTCATTTTCTTGTGAACATTGTGGTACATGCTCAGCTGCTTGCCTCTCTCTAATTACCATTATCACAATTGTCATTGTTATTTTAATCTTTTAGCACTGTTGCTCGACTGGTCGCCTATCAACAATTGCCCCCGGCTCATCTTTTGTTAGGATGACAATCAACTAACTAAGGATGAGCCATTATTTTTTATAAGACGGTGTTTGTATTATTGAAGCGAGCAACAAATTTTTAAAAAAATTGAGCGGGATAATTGGGCGATCAGTAGGGTTTTGGGCAAGCAACATAATTGCTCGTGTATGTCCTCGACGGTTGGGCTCCTGAGGTTTCTCAGAATTCGGAACGACGTGGGCGGTGATGACATCAGCCGCCGCCCACGCGTATACCCTATTTTGAATATAGGGGCTCAGGATTTTTCAATTAATTACATTTGACCCCCATTTTTTCATCTTTATATATACTCCATCCTCCGTCTTGTTTTTCTTTTCCAAAAATCTTTCTCTCATCCGCCATTAAAGTGTTCTTCGAGCTTTTTTCTCCTCTCGATTTCACACCTCTTTCATAGAGTCTTTAACAAATTTCTTGCATTACTAAGGTAATTACTAGTTCTTGATTTTGATTTCGTTTTAGTTTCTTTGATTTTGTATCATTTTTATTTCCTTTTTGAATTCCACCTCTTCCATTATTTGCTCCGCCACTGTTTTTCCGCCATCGCCGCCGCGTGTACTGCCACCGGCACCGCCATAATCCATCATTAATCGCCGCTCAAAATTCCCTTTCTCCATTTTTCTGATCAATTGTCACCTAGTTTTACCAAAAACCTTTCGCTTTAAATGACCTCTCAATCCTCGAGTAAAACTCCTTCTTTTGGAGACTGTGGACGAAACCCAGAAAAAAGGCCCATGGAGGAAGAAATCTCCTCTGCTCCTTACCGATCTCTCCGACAAGCCCTCGCTCAAAATCCAAAGACCCTCCTTGTTGATGAGGAGACGGGTTCAGAGGCCTCCTCTGTTGTTCGCTCAGTAGAGGCCTGTGCCGTTGACCGCTCTAGCGAGCAAGAGGTAAAGAGCCCAGTTGCTCGCCATGGTTCCGGAGGAGACACATCTTCTGATCTTGGGGAAGATTCAGAGGAAGTGGCCACCGAGATTGAGGCTGAGAGCGAGCAAGATGAAGAAAGGCGACCACGATTGTTAATAACATGGGATTTTGTTGGGACAATGTCAGTTTTGATTAGATCCCAAAGTCCCTGAAAAGATGAGTTGCCTTAGTGTTGTAATAGTTAGGCTAAGTCTTGGTTAGGTTTGTAAGTTAGTTTATTTTACATTCACAGGTACACAATGAGAGGAGTACTCATTATTGGCAATCAAGACTGAAGCCTGAAGACACAAGAGCACCATCCTGAGCTTATGGCAGTTCTTCTAAGCTGACTGAGTAAGTGTCAGGATGAAGAGTAGGATCATGAGATCATTGCTAACTCAGCATGTAGGGAACAGGATCACACTAAGTATTTGGAAAACGACTTGGAGTAGGATCCAAGAAAGTCAAAAGGAATGTCAGCGCTGGAAAATGTACGTAGATGAGGACAAATCTGAACTCAGTAAAGACAAAATTGAACTGAAGAATGAGTTCTGACATTCTCACCTACCTGATGACGTGGACTAATCAGAGAGCGTCAAGTCATGTACGGACACTGACTTGACCCTGACATCCCTGCATAATTCAACGGGCATGCATTTAATGCAATTACCAAATACATACAAGAACGACTGCTGCATGAGGATTGTATCCGTTGAAATATCCTACAAGAAAGACAACCTAGAAGGTTATCTCCTCCAATAGATAGTTTTTCAAAGTTGCCTATAAATACAGAAGACCTTGGACCCAATCAAGGTTATGGGAAATTTTGAAGCCAGAAATTACTCAAACTCTCAGCGTTCAAAACATTCGTAGCATTCAAAGAAGCACTAAAAAAACCTAGAATTTCCCAAGTGTTTCTTGAAAAGAGTGTTATTTTGTATTCCACTGAGCGTAGCATACATATCTTAAGCTTATAGTGATTATCCAATCCTTAACATAGTTTTGCCTTGTAAGGATAATCACAAATAGTTGGAATCCAAACTGAAACCAAAACCCTCTTAGTTAGGGTTGTTGGTTGAGGTTAGTTAGTTGGTTAGAAGGAAGAGGGTCAGTGAGACTGATCTTGGTGCACCTTGACACGTAAAAAACAAGCCAATCCATTAGTGGATTCTCCTGTTGAATCAGGACCGTGGACGTAGGAGCTTGAGTCTCTAAACAACGTTATCTCTCTGAGTTTTTACTGCTTTGATTATTGCTTTATATTGTTATATTGCTAAGTCATTCATTGCATATTTGGTCAGTGCTAAATCAATTAGCCTGACTCATTAACTCAGTGTACAACCCTTCTAACCACGGCTTCTTAAAAGAAAAACAAGTTTTCTAAAAGCAAACATAAAACAAGTATATAAACTTTCAGGGCTCACACATTCTGCACTGAACATAAGTAGATAATTTGCCAACTGACCACCTCAGTGCAGTTAGTAGGTTTGTTATCTACCCTGTGTTCATTATCACTCTTGTTGGTCCCGTTTTTTTCATTCACAAATAAAGACAATATGGGAAATTAGGAGAAATTTTTGTTTTAACACTGATGTTATGCAAGTCAGTAAAGCAATAAAGAACACAACAATGTAAAGTGGTTCGGAGGCTCAAGCTCCTACATCCACTGCCTGATTTAACAGGAAATCCACTACCCGGGATTCTTGTTTTTAACGTGCCAAGGTGCACTCACAACTGGACTCACACCCCTCCGCGGAGCTGCCTCTCGAACTGGCCTCACATCCCTCTTCACTCAGGGACTGCCTCTCCTCACCTCACTGCAACACCTAACACTATTCTGGAAAGGGTTTAGTTTGGTTTGGTTCTCTCCAACTAGGTGAGATTTTCCCTTACATGGTTTTAGCCTTTAAGCTAAGGTTGGGAAAATCTCTCTAAGCTTAGGATGCATATGATGAGCTCGAGTATACAAACTGGAACACTCAAATATGACTATGAAGAACTCAGGTCAGTGTTCTTGATGGGGATGGTGCCTCCTTATGCCTCCCTTGAAACGCACCAATCTCACATCAGCTCCTTGCTTTTCACAAATGAAGCTTGAGTTTGTATTTATAGTGTGGATTTGAATGTTACCGTTGGAGAGAGTAACATTCAAATCCAGACTATCTATGGAGTGAAATTCTCCTTTTCAGTAAAGTATGGCCTTTGTCAGCTTTTGTCAGATTTGCTGCCTTGACTTGATTGGTCCACGTGGACTGAGTCCAACGGCTCTTTTGTTCAGGGTACTTGATCAGGGTAGTCCTGACTTCAGGCGACTTGTCTTCAGCTGACTTGTAATCCTCTCAGGATACCTTTCTTCAGTAGACTTGAAGTCCTCTTAGGAACCATCATTGGACTTTATGTCTTCTTAGTGGACTTCCTTCAGTAGACTTGAAGTCCACTCAGGGGAGTTGACATAAGGCTATTTGTCAAGCTTCCCAGCCTCAGTAGCCTGACTCCTTCAGGTCCTACTAGGCACAGCACTGATCCTCTCAATCATGCTCTTCACTGAGTAGTCCACTGACCAGCTTAGAAAGTCAGGTTTATACTCAGTGGGACTTCCTTCAGGCTTCTCTTCAGGTTCAGGTCTTCTGACATGGCTTCGGTCTGTTCTCTTTTTGATGTTATTTTGACTTCCTCAGGCTGTGTCAGTGAGTTCCCCCTCACTGAGTTCCTCTCAGTAGAGTTCCCCCTCAGCTGAGTTCCTCTCAGTAGGGTTCCCCCTCAGCTGAGTTCTTCCTCCACTGATAACCTGTTCTCCTGAGAAACAACCTAGCCTGACCTGAAACTAAAAGATACTATCCTGACTGCTTTCAAACCTATTACATGTTGTTTTGGAAAATCATCAAAACTAAAATATCCCAACAACTCTGAGTAAGGGGACTTAGTGAGGTTTAAGTTCAGAAAAATTTATATACGTGTATTCCCCCACCATACACGTATCACTCAGACTGGTACCGGGACCAACAAATTTTTTGAAGGAGATAAACTTCCCAATCTCTAGAGCCACTCCTGAGTCACAAATTCCCAAAGGGGTTGCACGAAGTACTGAATGGGAAGAGTACGTTGCTCGCTACTCGAAGGCCTTCCCTGTTTGCTCCCGTGTCATTATGTCAACCGAACGACTTCACGACGATCAAGATTTCTAGTCTCATTATAGAGGACGACTTGGAAAGTATCCGATCTCATTATAAAATTCCGTATGATATTTTCCTGTACGCCCCCAAGAAATGAGAAACTGTTGACCGCCCCCCATCGGGTTGTACGACAATCAACTTGGATGTGCTCAACACAGGATTCCCACTTCCTCTTCATCCCCTAGTTGGTCCCTTCCTGGAGGATACGAACCTAGCGATCACCCAAATCACTCCGAATGGGTGGAGCAACTTGTTGACCTTCATGACCCTCTTTGGTCTAGAAGGCTACAAAAATAAATCAGTACTGTAGAGGTTCATTACGCCATGGTCATATCCGCCTGTAAAGATGAGGGCGTGGGTTGGTATTACGTCAAGACGAGAAACAGAGTTAAGTTGATCGAGGGGGGGCCCAATAAAATGAAGAGGTGGCATAATCAATTCTTTTTTATTTGGGGGGACTGGCGAGCAACAGAGTTAGTTCTACGCTCGTGGACCAAGACCTGTGAAGAGATCATGCAGCAGCAAACCGCTAGTGACAATGCTTGGCTTGTCGCTTATAATGTTGGTAACCTGGTTACTGCTTCACCAAAACTCCTTGACTAGATTGTTGATCTCGAACGAATGAATTGTGGTCTTGGTCACCGGATGGAGAACTTTGAGGCTGAAAAGGTGGCTGCCCTGAAGAAGAAGGATGATGAACTGGCTAAGAAAAGAGCCGAGCATGCTAAGGTTAAGGCGGATCTGGAGCAGAAGTTGAATGGCACCCTCGACAGCGGGGAATTTACCCTCAATCAGTCGGAGAGGATGATGCTTGAGTTGAGCGCCGCCAATGAGCGAGTAAAAGTGTTAGAGGGAGAGAAGACGGGGTTGGTCACCCATATCGAGCAGCTGAAGGCCGATGTTTCTTGCTTGGAGAAAGAGAAGACCTCCATGGTCGCCTATGACATCTATGCTCAAGATGTGGCGGACAACACTAACCTTGGCTATGTATATACCTTTGCTGAGAGCATAAGGTCTGTGAGGTTTGCCTTGGATCATGGGAAGGAAATACTGAACTCAGTGAAGCAAGATTTCACTGAGTATGTTAAAGATAATCCTCTCGGTGCTGGATTCATCATCCCCGTGACCGACCTTGGAGAGATAGGGGTTTCACTTGATATTTTTGGAGATGATGTTTAAGTCGTTGCCCCCCGAGTTGCTGGCGAGGAGCCCAACAAAGAGGCTGAAGTCTTCGACGGTCTTAGCTCACTCTCCCTTACTCCTATTGACGAGGCAGGCACTTCTACCATAGCTGGCGACCAACAGATTCAAGTGGGTACCAACATTGAAACCGACCCTTCTGCTCCAGATGCTCCCCCAGCTTCTTAAAATTGATGACTCTTTTTTTAGCATGTAGTAGGCCTATTTTGTAATCTTCCTTTCCAGCTGTACTTCTTTATTTTATGAAATGACTTCTTCTTCTCCACTGCTTACTTGTATAATTTCCTTAGACTTTCTTTACTTTTTTACTCGCTTATTTGCTAAATGCATGGTTGTTCGCCTGATGCACTTGCTCTATTTTGTAACTTAAGTAATTCTCTTTTAATTTTCAAGAGTAATGTACCTATGTTTGTTGATCTTGTACACGATATTTAAATGGGTCTTTGTGGTTCTCAAAGAACTTGACCTTGATTGATTGGGCCTTGTGATTCTTAATGGAATCAGCCTTAATTTTTGTAATTGAGCATTGTTGCTCGCCGCCTGTTGAGCTTGTACTTAGTGTACTTGGCTTTTGGCGAACAACTGAACTTTTTATAGACGAACAAACGGGCTTTTGTGTCTTTACACCATCTCTTTAAGTACAAAACATAATCTAAGATTACACCGTATAACAACTTATTTATTTCTATCCTTTGTTTTGCTGAACTTGTATAAAATTCTTAATTTTTTTGAAATTTATATCAAATTTACAACATATAACATAATCAACATTACATATGAAATATGTACATAACTTCTATATACATCCTATCGATAATATTTCTTTAATAAAGTCGCATTCCAGGAGTATTGGGCCGAGTTGCCTTTCATATCTTCAAGATCATATGTGCCGTTGTGCCATTTGTGGGCTACCCGTAAATTTATATCAAATTTACAACATATAACATAATCAACATTACATATGAAATATGTACATAACTTCTATATACATCCTATTGATAATATTTCTTTAATAAAGTCGCATTCCAGGAGTATTGGGCTGACTTGCCTTTCATATCTTCAAGATCATATGTGCCGTTGTGCTATTTGTGGGTTACCCGTAAATTTATATCAAATTTACAACATATAACATAATCAACATTACATATGAAATCTGTACATAACTTCTATATACATCCTATTGATAATATTTCTTTAATAAAGTCGCATTCCAGGAGTATTGGGCCGAGTTGCCTTTCATATCTTCAAGATCATATGTGCCGTTGTGCCATTTGTGGGTTACCCGTAAATTTATATCAAATTTACAACATATAACATAATCAACATTACATATGAAATCTGTACATAACATCTATATACATCCTATTGATAATATTTCTTTAATAAAGTCGCATTCCAGGAGTATTGGGCCGAGTTGCCTTTCATATCTTCAAGATCATATGTGTCGTTGTGCCATTTGTGGGTTACCCTGAACGGACCCTGTAACGACCCGAAACCAAATTAGGATTTTCATGATTTATGTTTAATGTGTTTAAATGAAATGTTTGATTTAAATATATGTGCATGCAAGTTCTAATTTTTTCAGGTGACAGACGAGCTTTTCGAGCCGAAAAACCCTACTAGCACTTTTTGAGTTTTATCCGTAAAACGGGTCGACTTTTTATAAATAAAATTTCAAAGAATTCAAAATAATGAATAAGAACACTTTTATGAATCACAAAAATCATATGAATTTAACGGTACGTTTGAATTAAATTTTGGAACCAAAAACCGAACCGAAAAATATCAAAAATACACTGTCGAAGCCAAAATCGCGTCTAGAATCGGGACTACCATAAATGGCAGCCCCAAAACAGTAAAAACCTGCACCTTTGACCCTCTTTTTCAGCTAAGTCAAGTGGAAGTACATGTAATGAGTGCTAAGCTAGACCCTAATCCTATGTCCCATCCCATCTCATAACTCTTGTGTGTAATACACATAAGAACACATCACCCTCTTCCCCCTCCTTATGATTAGCCAACCCACTCCATTTCCTCCTATATATACCCCTCCAAACCCCTTTCATTTGCCACATTAGTTCTTGCACTCAAGAGAGAAAAGAAAGAAAGAAAGAGAGAAAGTTAGAAGTGAGAGTAGAAGGAGAAGAAACCCTCTCCTCTCCTCCCCCTCTTGGCCTACACCACCACCACCTAGGAGGAGTGTTTTTCCCACCATCTTGAAGCCAATGGAGTGTTAGAAGCTAGGATGTTCATCTTTGGTTCCTAATCTTCCAAGAAAGAGAGGAAAACTACAAGGGTAAGCCCTATAAACCCATTTCTCTTAATACTTTGATCATATTTTGTTTTGGGCATGAAACCCTTAGAAATGGCATGTTAAGAACCTTTACCAAGCTTTTTTAAACTTTAAGAATGATATATGAGGTTTGAGTTTAAGATTCCCCACGATTTTCGAGCTTATATGATCGTTTATGAGAAAGTTTGATAAAGTTCATTTCTACCCGGGTTAGCTACTGTCCCTTTTTTGACGAACCTATTTTGGACCTTTATTGATGTTGAAAAATTATGAAATATTATCTGAATGTACTATTTGATGTATAAAATAAACTGTGAAAATTTCGTGGTCATATGATTTATATTGAGGGAGAATAAATTCATGGAAATTTGTGTGTTTGAAACCGTACGAAACTGGGAGCAGCGACTCTATTTAATATTTTTGACTATTTCCAATATTGATAAAATTATAGAAAAATGTGGGGATGTTCCCCTTGTTTTTATTTAAGAAATATCCAAAAATTATAGTGTTTTACATGAAGGATAATGAGATATGCTTGTTCTAATATTATGTCGTAAATACTTGACTGAGGTTAATTATTTGTTTTCAAAAATTTATTTAACCCTTTTATATGTGTTTAAAAATCTTAGAAAAATTTAGAGATGTTCTCCACTGAGTCTGGAATTCTCTATAAAATACTTGGTTAATTTTGATTAAGTTTACAATAAGTTATGTATTTTTAAGTAAAGTATGTACTGCATGACAAACTATGTTATAAACCCATTTTCTATCAAACAGATGGTAATGATCCGTAACTCAAATGACTTAGGTTTATAAATAAAAAATATTTGGTTTTAAGTTATCTGTAACATATCTTAATTTCATGATTTTTGAATGCACCTACTGTGAGATATGATTTTTAGACTTCAATGTACACTGTTTGGACGAATGTCTTGCTGTTCTGTTTTCAAATGCAAATGTACCCTATTTTCGTAGCTCAAATGACTTGGTACCCTTAATGAACTTTGTTCCATATCATCCGTTATATAACATACTAAAATTTCATAATTTTATGAACCAACTGAAAGGTGAAAGTCTTAAAAGTATTATTATTTTGGATCTCCTGACAATCTGTATATCAGCATACATGTTACCCGCTGAGATTTTATCTCACGCCCCTCTCTAAATGTTGGGATATAGATTAGATGTTTTGAAGATGTTAAAACAAGAACTTGTAATAGGACTAGCTGAACCTGTTAGTCAGCTACAGATTAGTCTTGGTCTAGAATAGGTCTTTGGTTAAGGGGGAAGAAATCTGTGAAGACCAGGTGAGGTGACCAGAGAAGGTGACCAGAGAAGGTACCAGAGAAGGTGACCAGAGAAGGTGACCAGAGAAGGTGACCAGATGAGAGGTGACCAGATGAGATGTCCAGAGCAGAAGAGTCACCAGAGCAGATGAGGTCCAGAGGAGTCTGACCAGAGGAGTCTGCCAGAGGAATCTGACCAGAAGACCCCACCAGAGGACTTCACCAGAGGACTCCACCAGAAGACCTCTCCCAGATGAGGACCAGAAGACCCCAGACCAGACGAGACCAGACCAGATGAGAGAGACGGATTAGTTCACCTACCAGAAGCATCTTAGTAATCTGGAGATAAGGAGATTTTGGAGATCATGATGGAGAAGAGGCAATCTGGATAGTCAACTGATAGGAGGATTTGATTGATTGCTTGATTGAAGTCAACTAATCAATCATATAATCAATCTTTGATTGATTATATCCCTCCAATTATGGTTGTTTGAATTTCTAGCTTCCAACGGCTAGTTAATCCTACAACTATAAATAAGAGTGCTTGGATGAGTTCAACATACAAGAGTCACGCGAGAGCACACAACAGAACACACGAACTCTTCCAATCACTCACCTTGTTTATACAAGTTTATATACACTCTATTAGGAGTCTAGTTGGATTATTACTCAACCTGTTCATCTTGTTAGACAAGGTTGGAGTAAGTTTGCCTTTAGATCGAAGTTAGATCTAAAGAAGTTGTAAGAAGGAGCTGGTACTTCGGAAATTCCAGTAAGTGAGTACGCAAGTTGGAGAGTGAGAAAGACCCCTTTGGAGAAAGGGAGAGTGGACGTAGGACAAGTTGGTCCGAACCACTATAAATCTGGTGTTCTCTACTTTTCTGCATTTTAGTTTTCTGCATTTCTATTAGTACATTCTTTAAAAGGGTTTTCATTAAAATAAACTTAAAAACGCTTTCCGCTGGATATTTTTGGGACCAACAAGTGGTATCAGAGCAGTGTGTCCTACAGACCACTGTTTTGAAATTATTTTGGTGGTCACCAGGGCAGATCCATTTTTTTGAAAACCCAAATATTTGTTGTGCTAAAATTTTTTGCAGAAATGGGCTCAAAGAGATGCAGTAGAAGAGACACCAGGAGGTACTCCAAAAGAAACATAGCAGATGAGGAAGATGAGGTATCCACTTCTGGTTCATCATCTAATTTTGGACCAGACGAAGAGGTTTGTCTTATGACAGACGAGGTATGCAATCGAACTCCCTCTTCTTCTTCTTATTCTTCGTTTTCTGAACAATCAGAGGAGTCTGATATGCAGAAAATGCTATTAGATCTCCAATCTTCTATACAACTTTGTCAAAAATTGGAAGAAGAGAACACAAAGTTGAAAGCAGAAAATCAGAAGCTTTCACAATGTGTTAGCAACCCAACTGATCTACCAGCTGAACAAGTTCAAACTCTGGTAGAAGAGTCCACTGACTTGAAAACCAGATGTGATGAACAAACTAAGCTGATAGAAAAGCTGCTTGTTGAAAACATTGAGAAAGATAATGAATGTACTCTGCTGAAAGCTAAGTTCGATGAACTCTTCCATCAAAACAAAATTGTAAAAGATAGTGAGGACAAGCTCAAGCTGAGAGTGGAGCAGCTGACTATAGCAAACAATGCTGTGTCACATATAGCTGTCTCATCTCAAAGAGAGCATGATAAAACAGGCCTTGGTTATACCAAACCTGAATCCTCACATGTTCAGAAAGAAGAACAGACTAGTAATTTTATTGATAAGGGTAAAAGGCCAGCTGACCAGGCAACTCAGCCTAATGGGCAGATGAGTCCTAAAACTCAAAAACCCAAAAGGCAGAGGAGGAATTTTAAGAAGGGCTATACCCAGAATAAAAGACCTCAGCCAGGCCAGCAGAGTAGAAAACAGTCTGGATCTTCTCAAAAGAGGCAGAACCAGATGAATTCTACTCACTTGCAGAGGACTCCCAAGTCATCTGCCAGACCAGCTGGAACCTTTGATGGTTCTAGTAAGACTTATCCTTATCAAAAGAATTTCAAGTCTGTTGCATTAAGACAAGTTACTTCTTCTACTGGACAAGCTCATAAGAGAAGAAGAGCCTCTAGAAGAAATAACCATGTCAAAGGTTCTTTTGTTGAGTGTGTTTTTGTGGATATATATGGAAGAAAGATAAGATCACCTGATTTAAAAAGGGATGATCTATTCTTATGGCTTCCTAAATGTTGTGCTAACCCCCCTGGACCCAGTAGGGTACCAAAAAGTTGATTGCCTGCAGATACACAAGAAGACCAGCTGATGTTTTGCCCCAATATCAGCTGAGCATACTTTGAGGGGGAAGATCAGTTGACCCAGCCTGCTAGATTCTCTATTTGTTATTTCAATATTTTCTTGTCTTGTTTTATTTAAAGTTCTTCCAGTTTTAACATCATCAAAAAGGGGGAAATTGTTGGGATATAGATTAGATGTTTTGAAGATGTTAAAACAAGAACTTGTAATAGGACTAGCTGAACCTGTTAGTCAGCTACAGATTAGTCTTGGTCTAGAATAGGTCTTTGGTTAAGGGGGAAGAAATCTGTGCAGACCAGGTGAGGTGACCATAGAAGGTGACCAGAGAAGGTACCAGAGAAGGTGACCAGAGAAGGTGACCAGAGAAGGTGACCAGATGAGAGGTGACCAGATGAGATGTCCAGAGCAGAAGAGTCACCAGAGCAGATGAGGTCCAGAGGAGTCTGACCAGAGGAGTCTGCCAGAGGAATCTGACCAGAAGACCCCACCAGAGGACTTCACCAGAGGACTCCACCAGAAGACCTCTCCCAGATGAGGACCAGAAGACCCCAGACCAGACGAGACCAGACCAGATGAGAGAGACGGATTAGTTCACCTACCAGAAGCATCTTAGTAATCTGGAGATAAGGAGATTTTGGAGATCATGATGGAGAAGAGGCAATCTGGATAGTCAACTGATAGGAGGATTTGATTGATTGCTTGATTGAAGTCAACTAATCAATCATATAATCAATCTTTGATTGATTATATCCCTCCAATTATGGTTGTTTGAATTTCTAGCTTCCAACGGCTAGTTAATCCTACAACTATAAATAAGAGTGCTTGGATGAGTTCAACATACAAGAGTCGCGCGAGAGCACACAACAGAACACACGAACTCTTCCAATCACTCACCTTGTTTATACAAGTTTATATACACTCTATTAGGAGTCTAGTTGGATTATTACTCAACCTGTTCATCTTGTTAGACAAGGTTGGAGTAAGTTTGCCTTTAGATCGAAGTTAGATCTAAAGAAGTTGTAAGAAGGAGCTGGTACTTCGGAAATTCCAGTAAGTGAGTACGCAAGTTGGAGAGTGAGAAAGACCCCTTTGGAGAAAGGGAGAGTGGACGTAGGACAAGTTGGTCCGAACCACTATAAATCTGGTGTTCTCTACTTTTCTGCATTTTAGTTTTCTGCATTTCTATTAGTACATTCTTTAAAAGGGTTTTCATTAAAATAAACTTAAAAACGCTTTCCGCTGGATATTTTTGGGACCAACACTAAACATTTTCAGGTTATGATGCTGAGGTCCGGGAGCTGCCGTAGATGACTACTTCCCACTCCCGCTTATTAATTAAATAAACTTTTTTTTATCAAGATTGAGACATTATGCTATACTACTATTAATCTTTTGTCACTAATGCCTCGGGAGTCATACCCAGGACTCGTCGGGATGTTTCCTTATTAAGTAATGGGATGATGGTTTTTATTAAGTAACAAACTGATGTTTTCTCAAATAAGTATTATGTTAAGCTCTTCCGCTGCATCTGTATGATTATATTTATCGTTTTATCTTTTATAAGAAATTTTCTGGCTCAGTTTTTATGGTTCACTAAGTGATGACTCGGGTTTAGGACGTTGTGACCTCAAAGGTCAACTTTCTGAATTCCGGGGCATTACAGACCCTCCCAAGTCGGTCTGAATACTCCTGGTGGTGGTGTTAAAACTTTTCGGAGTACCAAATCTCCGACTTCAAACTCTCCGATCTTCACTTGTGAATTGTAGTATTTTGCAATTTTTTTGTATATTACATTCTTTATCTCTGCTGAAATTCTTTTTTCATCAATCAAGTCCATTTCTGCGGCCAAGATTGTGTTGTTCGACTATTCGTCAAACACTGTTGTTCGCTCGGTTGGAACTTTCAGTTCAACTGGTATAACTACCTCGGTGCCAAATGCCATGGTGAATGGAGTTTCGCCGGTGCTTGTTCTATATGATACTCGATATGCCCATAGCACCTCTGGTAGCTCCTCTGACCATTTTCCCTTTTTGCCAACCAAGCGAATCTTCAAAATATGTTTGATTATTTTGTTAACTGCTTCGACTTGGCCATTGGACTGAGGATGATAAGGGGTTGAGAAATGTTTTTTAATCCCCAATTTTTACAAAAATCTCTTATCTTCTTGCCTTCGAACTGTCGTCCGTTATCTGTTAAGATAGCTTGCGGAACTCCAAATCGACATACAATATTTTTCCATATAAAGCTGATCATCTTCTCTTGTGTGATTGTTACGAAGACCTCTGCTTCGGTCCATTTTGGGTAATAGTCCACAACCACTACTGCAAATTTTACATTCCCCTTTCTGGTTGGAAAAGGTCCTATGATGTCTATCTCCCACTTTGCAAATGGCCATGGACTATTTACTGATATCAACTCAGTTGGTGGCTTGTGGATACTTGGGGTGAATATCTGGCATCTATGACATGTCCTTGCAACTTTGATAGCATCTTGTAGCAGAGTTGGCCAATAATACCCATGTCTTACTGTTTTGTATGCCAACGCTCGTCCTCCTGCATGGTTTCCACTAACGCCTTCATAAATTTCCTTTAATACTCCCGTCCTTGCCCCCTTGTTAAGCATTTCAACAATGGAAGCGAAAATCCTCTCTTGAAAACTTGTCCATCCATTATTGTAAACCTTGCTGCTCGCCTGGTCGTCTTGGCTGCTTCTTGTGAATCTTCAGGAACTTCACCAACACGAAGGTACTTGACTATTGGTATTCTCCAGTCATCTTCCTCAAGTTTTTCGTTTATTTGATTGATTTTGTAATCGTTTGTCAATAGTTGGGATATTCTTGTGATGGTGATTTTCGATAGTTCTGCTGGTCCCGTGCTGGTAGCCAGGCGAGCAAGTGCATCTGCTTGAGCATTGTTGTCTCTTGGCACTTGTTCAATGTAAATTTGTTCAAATAAAGAAGCCAAGTGAGCAACAATCTTTTGGTACAAAGCCATGTTTTCATCTTTTGCTTCGTACTCTTCTCGGACTTGGTTGACTATCAACTGCGAGTCTCCATATATTTGCAATCTTCTTACCCCCACAGCCAAAGCTAACCGAAGTCCGGTAATCAATGCTTCATATTTAGCCTTGTTGTTTGTTGCCATGAACTCAAATTGGACTGCCGATGTGAAAACTTGCCTGTCTGGGCTGATCAACACTATTTCGGCCCCCGATGCTGTATTAGTTAATGAACCGTCAACATACATATGCCATGGGTGGTTATGACCTCTCGTCGGATCTTGAGGAAAGGTCAGTTTGACTATGAAGTCGGCTATCGCTTGTCCTTTGATCGTTGTTCGAGGTGCATAAGATATTCCGAACTAGCTTACTTCGAGGGACCATTTGAGGAGACAACCAGCAGCGTCAGGTCTTTGTAAAATTTGTCTCAATGGAAATGTTGTCAGGACTTCTACTTGGTGATCAAAGAAGTATGGTCGAAGTTTTCTGATGCTCATCACCAGTGCGTATGCCAACTTCTCCATTGGTGAATATTTGATTTCTGCTTCATGTAAGGCTTGACTCACGTAGTATATGGGTAAGTGAAACTTCCCATCAACACGAACTAAGACTGAGCTGATCGTTACCTCTGACACTGCCAGGTATGAGTATAGTTTCTCTCCTGATTTAGGCTTTGATAAAATTTTGGTGTCACCGAGATATTCTTTTGGTTGTTCAAATGCTCGCTGACAGCTGTCTGTCCACTGGAATCCTCCTTTCTTCATAATATCAAAGAAAGGTCGGCACTTATCTCCGGATCGTGAGATAAACCTGTTTAGGGCTGCTAAACATCCGGTGAGCCTTTGTACTTCCTTTATGTACTTGGTGGTTGCATATCCATGATTGTTTTTACCTTTGATGGGTTTGCTTCAATGCCTCGTTGGCTAACAAGATGTCCAAGAAACTTACCTGTGTGAACTCCAAAGCTGTTTTTCTTTGGATTCAACTTCATGTTATAGGCTCGAAGTATCTCAAATGCTTGAGCCAGGTATTCCAGGTAGTCTTCCTTCTTTGGACTTGTCACGACTATGTCATCCACGTATACCTCCATCGTTTTGCTAATGTGTTCATCGAATATCTTGTTGATAAGTCTTTGGTACGTGGCTCCCACCTTGATCAATCCAAATGACATCCTCTTCGAGCATAACAAGTTCTTGTTAGTATAGAACGCCGTGTGTTCTTGGTCATCTGGATGCATCAGAATTTGATGGTATCAAGAAAATGCATCCATGAATATTAGGAGCTCGTGTCCGGCTGTATTATCCACCAGTTGGTTAATATGTGGGATTGGAAAGTTGTCCTTTGGGCATGCTATATTTAAATCAGTGAAGTCGATGCATAATCTCCATGTTCCGTTTAGTTTTTGAACTAGCACTAGATTTGCTACCCATTTGGGACAAAAGGCTTTTTTGATAAGATCACTGTCCAGTAGCTTCTTCACTTCCACATCCAATGCTTCATATTTGTCTGGTCCAAATTTTCTTCTCTTTTGCTTCACCGGTTTCTTTGTTGGATCAATATTTAGTCTATGACAGGCATGCTCAGGGCTGATGCCTACCATATCTGCATGTGACCATGCGAACATATCGAGATTGGACTTTAAGAATTCTTCCATTCTGGACCTGTATGGCTCATGGAGCTCAGATCTAATGAAAAGTTCTAAGTTTTCTCGGTTCGGGTCAGCTTTTATTGCTTCCAGCTCTTCAACCGGCATTGCTCTCCTCTTCTGGTTTTTCCATCGCGGGTCAATGATGGGCCCTTCCAGGTTAAGTTCGTCTTTGACTATCATTGGCTCTGCTTCTAACCGCGGCTCAACATCTTCAATTTTATTTGAAAAAGGTACAACTTCATCATTCCTGTTTTCACTTTGTTGCTCATTTTGGGCTTCCTACTCTTCTCCACCCAGCTGCTCGTCTACCTCCATCATCTCAGTGTCAGTGGATTCCATGATTCATCCAGGATGGAGGTTCGTCTTCAGCACAGCTGCTCGGCTGTTCACCTATCATTGACACCCTATTGTCTTTGGGTTGCAACTGCAGGAGGCATTCTCGAGCTCTCTTTTGATCACCTTTCACCGTACCTGGTCCTTTTGAAGTTGCAAATTTAAAACAATAGTAGTACGTTGAAACAGCTGCTTTGAATTCATTTATAAAAGGTCGACCAAGAAACCCATTGTAGGAGGACTGCTGATTTACAACTAAGAATTCTACCATCCTAGTCAGTCTCCGATCCGGGTTCTCGGTTGATACAAGCTCAACTGACAACGTAACTACTCCTAAGGGAACAACTACAATATCTCTGAATCCCACTATCTTATGATTACAATCTTTCATGTACTCGGCATAGTCTCCTAACTGATCTAATGTGCTCTTGAACAAGATGTTTGTGTAGGAGCCGGTATCAACAAGTAGACGGTGTACTCGTGCCCCCATGATATTTGCATAATTGATCAATGAGTCATTGTGAGGAGTAAGTATTCCATCCAAGTCTTTCTCTGAAAATGTCAGATCTCTCGTATGTTGTGCAGCCGGATTTACTCCTACTTCCTGAACTTGGGCTACATCTCTCAACTCTGCCTTTCTCTTTCTTTTTGATATCAGAGGTCTTCCGTCCGAACAACCTCCCACTGGTTCGCCTGCTTTGAGCATGAGAATTTCTCTAACAGGTTCTGTCGGGGCCATCGGGACCTTCTTTCCCTTCTTGTTCGTCCTGCTCGGCTGGTCGTCACTTTCCTCCTCGTCAGAGCTGGATGGGACGGCTGTCCTAGGCCTCTTCCCTGGTTCTCTTTTCACAAATTACGACAACTTTCCCTCTTCGTAGAACCTCCGCAACTGCTTTAACAAATCTCGGTATTCACTTGTGAAGTGGCTGATGTTCTGATGATATGCGCAGTATTTGTTCGGGTTCAACTTTCCACATTCTTGTCGGATCTTTCTTGGTTCTGACAGCACGTGTCTGTCCTTGATATTGTTATACACGACTTCTATTGATGTGGTGAATGCTTGATTTAACTTTTCCTTTAATTATGTCCCCTCATTGAAAGCCTTCATATTTTTTAGGGCTTTATACTCGTTTCCGCCAGATTTCTTTCCTGCTTTCTTTAGATCGGCTTTATCCACTAATTCTTTTTTAAGGGCCCCTTGCATAGATATGTGGATGCCTGCCCAATGTCTGAACTCAGCGTATGTCTTGGGACAAGCCAGATGTATTTTCTTCCATAAATCAGTCCATTTCTTTAGGCCGGCCATCACCGCCACTATCTTGGTGTCTTCACTCACCATCTCTCTTTCTAGCAACACCTTGTCAAACCTTTCCAGGATTTTTCTGTCAGATTCCTCCTCTCCTTGCTTGATATCAGCCAAATGGTGCCTTTGTGTTAAATATGATCTGACTGTGGAGAAATGAGATAGAAACTCATTACTTAGTTACGTGAAAGAGTTGATGGATCCGGGGTGAGTGCTGAAAACCAATAATGGGGACCATCACCAAGAGTGCGTGGGAAATTGAGACACTGCGTCGTATTTGATGCCCCCATTGATATCATGAAATCAGAGTACTTTGTCAAATGCACCCTTAGGTCTAAGTTTCCCTCGTATAAGTTGATGGCCGGGAACTGTATCTTCTTTTGCACTGGCGCATTCAGAATTACCGGGGATAACGGTGACGATGGTAAAACTGTTGATCCAATGCCCTTCTGGGATTCTAGTTGCTTCTGCATTTCTTCAACTGCCTTTTATAGGGCTTGCAACTCAATTGGAGACGCTCCTCCATCGGAAGGCTGTTTGTCGTGATCAAGTTCAATGACTTCATCATGACGCAGTCCCTCACCAGCGGGATATTTTTCCTGAGTTGTTTGCCTAGCAATGTTGCTAGCTCCATTTGGATCCAGTCGATCAAATGCAAACCTCCGGATTCTGTCATGAATAGAGGGGCGAGCAGCAGGGCGTGCTAGCTCCTTACTTCTTTGTGGGACTGCCTCTCTATTTTCCCTCCAGTTACCAAGCCTATCTCCTATGCTAGTACGTCCAGTGTCTCTTGTCATACTCTTACTTGACTCTTCTCCTCCCACGGGTGTGGACTCCCCTCTACTTCCCAGTCTTTCGCTAATTGGTGTTTTGCCTTTGTTCTATCGAGCCTGAGCGCTATCTACTGCTCGATTACTCGTACGTCTTTTTGTCTTTTTGTTCGCTGCTCGGCTGCTCGATTACTCGTCTCTAAAGCTTTTGATGGTTCTACTCTTTCTTGACGCCTTTGTATTGATTGTAACACGACAATCGTTTTTGCCAGTTCCTCCGGGTTCCGAGCTAGAGCTTCCACTTCCGGGGGAAGAGTATCGATGGTAACTTTCACATTCTTGTGGGATGTTGTTCGTACCGTACGTGCATGTTCACCCGTTGACGAAACCCTAGTCCATGATTTGTTGGACAGATGTGCACTCGAGGATTGTCGTTCTTGTGATCTTGCCATTATCCAATGTTGAGTATTCTTTGATGGAGACTTTGTGCTTGTGAATGTCAATTTGAGAATAACTAGTCTTGTATGTGTGAATTTGGCTATTTATAAACCCTTATTCACACATTCATGCATTCAAATTCTCAAACATGAACAAAACTTATCACAAATATCTTCTTTTGTACCTAAATACCCAGTTTCTGGTGACCTTCTACCGGATTCTGACCACTTTTTCCAGATTCCAATGATTTGTTACCCAAATTCTTCGAATTTCCTAACCGACGAAGGTTCGAACCCTTCCTCTAGTGCCAATTGTTGATGATCTTTAATCGGGAAGCGATTTAGTAGCTATTTATACCAATGAAGATCACCAAACAAGATACTTAAACTAGGATTAGGCATTGAATTTATATAAGTAAAGATTGAGAAAATAATTTGCAAGAGTTTGGGTACATTTTTTGAATTGTTGAACTTATTTTTCCCTTCTCATGTGGGGGTATTTATAGAGTACAAGCAAGCATGAGGTGTCACCTCATTAAGCTATCTTAACTTACACATTGACAAGTGTTTAGACACTTGTTTTATGCTTAAGCTATTACATTTTGTACAATGACAAGTGTTAAGACACTTGTTTGTTTCTAATTAGATGCTTAATTAGTGAAATCCTTAGCTGTCTTCCGAGGTGTAACACTGCTCGCCTGTTCATCTTCAAGATGGGTACTTTGACCTTCCTTCTGAGCTGCTCGCTCCATTTATTTTGACTTCCGCACACCTATTCGCCTAGTATGTTTCGATATCTTGACTAGCTGCTCGTTTTCTTGTGAACATCGTGGTACATGCTCAGCTGCTTGCCTCTCTCTAATTACCATTATCACCATTGTCATTGTTATTTTAATCTTTTAGCACTGTTGCTCGACTGGTCGCCTATCAACAACTTGTAAACTATGGATAAAAATATCACCCCCTATTTATAATTATGGGGTGGCTGATTTTTTCACTATGGTCTATGGAATAGGGGAGAGAAAATCTTTTCTTGATCTCCAAGAAATCTTGAATATATCCCATATATTCTTTTCTCCATAATAAAATATTCCACAAAAATCTCACTTCCTCATCTTAATTATAAATTTTCGAAGAGAAAATCCTAAGATTTGGATCTTGCTAGTATTATTCTAGAATTGAATATCTTCATTTTCAAGAAAATCAACAGAATCTTTACTCTCTCTTAAATAAAATATTTTGAAAATAATAAGGAAAATTCAGCAATAATATTTTTCTTTTATTTTAATCACCTTATTATTATTGGGCTACTTGAGGGGCCTTTAGGAGAATTAAGATTGGACCTCCAATGGGCTTCTGAATTTTCAATATTGAGCCGCAATATAATTCAACCCATTAATATTAATTAATACCACTATTAGATTAATACTGCACCATCCATTTTAATCCATATTACGATAATATAGGCTCCCGGTTATTATTTCTCATGTTTAAGATTATCTAGTCCAATAATAAGCCTCTGAATAGCTCTAAATTAATATCTTGTGCCTTGGAGTAAAGACAGATCAATATTATTATCCGTACCGAAAAATTAATTTCCACTTGCAAGATTTGGTACGATAAAATTTCTGAACCCATTAAGGGGAAAAATCACCCAAGACCTACTTGCACATGTTTCTCCGTATTAAATCTTAGCAATTATCGTATGATTAATATTATTGCCCAAAACACAAGGTATCAAAGTTGTTGGGGTTATACATGAAAGGATGCTTTTACTTTGTAAAACCTATGTATTAAATACTTATTTATGATAATACATCTTTTATCACTGTTACTTTAAATATGAACGAATGTTATATATATTTATTGTAAACCGTTAAATATATAGTACGTGTTACATTGTAGTTAGTGTGGTGATACCAGATCAAAGAATTGTTGATGACCTTGATTCGAATTATATAATTAGTGGTTGTTTATTGCTCAAGAAGGTCATCAAACAAGGTTACAAGTAATGATTTTGTGTAAAGAGGGATTAAGAAATGAAAATGCAAGAACTTGGTCTCCTTTTGAATATTTGAACTTATTTTGACCCTTTCATGAAAGGGTATTTATAGACTTACAAGCAAGTAGGAGGTGTCACTCTCTTAGCCCTTTTAATTTTGGCTTTGACAAGTGTTTAGCCACTTGTCTTATTCCTAAACTATTACATCTTGTACAATAACAAGTGTTTAGTACACTTGTTTGCTTCTAATGCAATGTTTAAGTTAGTGGAATTTTGAGCTGATCTTCGTGGGCCTTTCTTGCTCGCTTGGTCGCCTAGAAGGTGTATCTTGTCATTGCTTTATTCTAATTATTTGTTCATTTTGCTTCTTTGTTGCACTGGTCGCCTGACACTCATTTGACGTCACTCCTGGTCGCCTGATATCCATCTGATGTCATTCTTGGTCGCCTGGTGTTTGAGGCTCTTTTAATCTCTACTGGTCGCCGACATCTAATCTGCATAATTAATCTTCTTAAACCTCTAAACACTGTTGCTCACCTGTTCGTCCATCAACATTGCCCCTTGACTTGTTCTTTATTAGGAAAATTTTTGACTAATAAGGAACAAGGCATAATTTTGATAGGATAATGACTATGTGCATGGAGCGAGCAATAGATTTTTTGAATTCTTTGGGCGGGAATTCGGGCGATCATCCGGTCATTGGGGCGACCAATAGGGTCCTCTACGCGTGTACGATGGTTGTATTCTCGAGATTCTCAGAATTCGTACCATCGTGGACGACAGGTGACGTCATCGCTGCCCACGCGTATCTTTCAAATTACAAATAGGGGCCTACAGAATTTTAAAAAAATTCGTTTTTTGCCCCCGTTTCTGAATCTTTATAAATACCCATCTTCACTCTCATTTTCCTTTTCGAAAATCTCTCCTCTCTTCCGCCATTTGAGTTTTCCTTCAAGCTTTTTGCTCCAATTTCTTCAAGATTTTTTATGGATTTCGTGCATAAGCTTCAGGTAATTATCAATCATACTTTTTGAATTTCGTTTTTGTCTTTATTTTGCATTCTATTTTTGCTTTCTCGATCGAAATTTCTCCCCCGCCGCCGTTCTTTCCTTCGAACGCCGCCATGTGTTTTCCAGCGCCGCCGTGTAATTCCCAGGGCCACCGTGTTCCGCCGTTTCTTCCTCCGATTTCCATCTCTTTTCTTCAAAATCTTTTATTATCTTCTTTGTTCCTTTGAAAATATCTTCCAAATGGTTTCTTCTTTGAGTGATACCGCGTCCCTTGAGATTTTTTAGCGTAACCCCGGAAAACGCCCCATGGAAAAAACTTCCCCTGTTCCTCGCCGGTCGATTCATCAAGCCCTTGCTCGAAACCCAAGAACCTTGCTGGTGGATGAAGAAATGGGCTCCGAAGCGTCCTCCGTTGTTCGCTTCGTTGCGGCCTATGCTTCCGAGAATTCCGGCGACGAAGAGGTTCACAACACTGGTGGTCGCCCAGGCGCAGAAGGAGTTACTTCTTCCGATTTGGGAGAAGACTCAGAGGAGGTGGCCACTGAAATTGAAGCTGAGAGCGACCAACCCGAGGTGGAGCGACCACAGCTGTCCGTGAATTGGGAGTTTCTTGAGGAGATAGGTTTTCCTACCTCTAGAGTGACTCCTGAGTCTCGAATACCTGAAGGTGTTGTTCGCCATAATGAGTGGGGGGACTACGCTGCTCGTTTCTCTACAGGATTTCCTGTTCGCTCTCGTGTGATTATGGCCGCCCGGGAGAGTATTTATACAGCGAGCAGGATCTCCAGCTTAGTTACCGAGGATGACCTGGATAGCATCAGGTCTCATTATAAAATACCCTATGACATTTTCTTGTATGCTCCCAAGAAAGGAGAAACTGCTGATCGCCCACCACCAGGTTGTACAGCGATCAACTTGGATATACTCAACACGGGGTTCCCGTTGCCGCTTCATCCCATTATTGGTCGCATCTTGGAGGACATTGACCTGGCGATCACTCAAATTACTCCTAATGGATGGAGTAATTTACTTGCCCTGATGACTCTTTTCAGCCTCGAAGGGTATAAGAACAAACTTAGTACGGCCGAAATCCATTACGCCTTGGTCATCTCAGCCTGCAAAGAAGAAGGCATAGGCTGGTACTATGTTAAGGCGAGGACGGGAGTAAAACTCATTGAAGGAGTTCCCAACAAAGTCAAGAGTTGGCATAACCAATTCTTTTTTATCGGGGGCGACTGGCGAGCATCGGCGGATTACTCAGGCGGCCAAGCGTGCATTAACTCCCCTGAACATTTTGGCGTAGTCAAACGTAGGCTCTCTCATTTCCTTCTTGGGACCGCGTTGGGGACTAATTTTAATTTTTTCTTTTTTGCTGTTTTGCAGGTCCCAAAGTTTTAAAGTGGGGTAATCCAGGCCTGAGTGAGGAGTTCCTGTATACGTTGGCCGTGATAGTCCTCCAGAATCCCGCTGATCGTGATATTCTTCATCTTTCGAAGGCTTATTGTCGGAAAATCGCCCAACTCTTCACGAGTCCTCATCACCTAGAGGCCCAAGCAGAGATCCCCGAAGGTAACCATTCTTACACATTTTGCTTTATTGCACGCCTGATCGCCTGTAATTAATACTTCTCTTATTCATTTTTCCTTTTAAACAGATTAATGGGTGACTGTTGCCGTACCAACCATCCCAGAATCTTATCACTTGCTTGCCGCCAGAGTAAAGCAAATGGCTGCCGAGGAGCCGACCAGGAAGAGACAAGATCCACCACTGCCCCTTATGCGTCTCTGGGCTGGGGGAGAAACTGCTGCTCATGCTCGCCCACGAGCCACTACTGGTCGCTCTAAAGGAGCTTCCAAAGTGTCCGCTCCTCCTCGTGGTGTAGAGAAGGATGTTGATCCTGGTACAAGACTGAGGAATACGTGTATGGGGGGGGGGATACACGTATACCAATTTTTCAAACTTAAAACCTGACTGAGCCCCCTTTACTCAGAGTGGTAAAGAACTAGGAGCTGATAACACACCTACTGACTACACTTGGTGCGGGTCAGTTGGCTAACTATCAGTTCAAGTTTAGTGCGGAAATGCGTGAGCCCTAAAAGTTTAAAGTCTTGTTTAGTTTGCTTTCTGAAAAACTTATTTTACTCAAAATAGAATAATGATTAGTAGGGCTGTGCTCTTTTTAAGAATCAGGCTGATTGATTCAAGCCTGATAAACTGAATGCAATGAATGAATATGTAATATAGCAAGCATGCACAATATCAAAGCAATAAGAACACAGGGAGTTTAACGTGGTTCAGAGACTCAAGCTCCTACGTCCACGACCTGATTTAACAGGAAATCCACTCAAGGGATTCTTGTTTTTAACGTGCCAAGGTGCACCAAGACCAGCTAACCTCACTGATCTATACAACTACACTTACTAACTCACTAACTGACTTACTCCCAACAAACCTAACTTAGGGTTTTGGTTTCAGTTTGGATTCCAACTAGGTTGAGATTATCATTACAAGGCAAAGCTATGCTAAGGATTGGATAATCTCTCTAAGCTTAAGATAATGCTAGTTCGCTCTTGGAATACAGAATAACTCTCAGTAACTAAGAAACACTTGGGAAATTTAGATGGTTTCGAGTGCTTCTTTTAAAGACTGAATGCTTTGAGTGCTTGAGAGCTTGAGTAATTTCTGGTTTGGAAATTTCCCATAACCTTGAATGGGTTCAAGGCCTTCTGTATTTATAGGTGATTTGAAAAACTATCCGTTGGAGAGATAGCCTTTCTTGTCAACTATGTAGAGTGTCTTCAAACGAACATATCTTCATGCAGCAGCCGTCCTTACATGGTTTTGGTAGTTGCATTAAATGCACATTAAATGCTTGCCCATTGAATATGCAGTCTGAAATCTGTCTTCTTGTCAGGTTCCGTACGTGC
Source organism: Ballota nigra (assembly GCA_947034835.1). Taxonomy (NCBI): domain Eukaryota; kingdom Viridiplantae; phylum Streptophyta; class Magnoliopsida; order Lamiales; family Lamiaceae; genus Ballota; species Ballota nigra. The sequence goes on from OX344721.1 coordinate 33,427,969, forward strand.
GTGTCCTTCCCGGATTGGTCCACGTCATCAGGTTGGTGAGAATGTCAGAACTTATTCCTGAGCTTCAGGCTTGTCTTATTAAGTTCATTTTGTCTTGAGCTCACCGGTCTTGTCCTGACGCTGACATTCCTTTTGCATTGCTTGGCTCTACTCCAAGTCTATCCCATAAACTCAGTGTCATCCTGTTCCCTTTAGGACTGAGTAGTACTAACCTCAGGGTCATACTCTTCATCACTGAGACTTACTCAGCCATCTTAGAAGACTGCCATAAGTTCAGGATGGTAAACTGTCTTCAGGCTCTGAGTCTTGATTGTCATCAGTAAGTGCTCCTCTTACTGAGTACCTGTGAAATGTAAAATGACTAAGTACAAACCTAACCAAGACTAGCCTGACAAACAAATGCAAACATCTTTTCAGGGGCTTTGGGATCTTAATCAAAACTGACAATGTCCCAACAATTTCCCCCTTTTTGATGATGCCAAAACACTGAAAAGATCCTCAAAACACTTAGAGGAAATATAAAGACCTATCTATAAGATAAGACAGTGTTAGAGCAATTCTTGATAAAGTACAGAATTTAAACAACAACCAAAAAGACAATGAGTTTTTGTCTGTGGGCAAAAGTAATAGATTTCATTGATTGATATGAAAGTGGTTACAATGAATCTAATCTATTACAAAGAGGTAGTGAACTCCTAGACTAATCTCATTTCAGGTTCGAGTCCATACCCAGCATAGACTCTTGCCTTCAACTCGTCAAGTCTTCTAGGTTGGTTCACATATCCTTCAGCTTTGGCAATCTTCAAGACTTCCATCATAATGGCCTTCGTGTTGTGCTTCTGAGTTCCAGGAACCAAGAGAGGAGCTCGAATGGTGAACTCAGGAGCCTTCACTTGGACTTGAGCTGCATCAGCCTCCTCCAAGATCTTTTGGAACAACTCAGGATGATTGTCCATCATGTAGTCAGTGAAGTGGGCATTGATATCGTCAGTGTCGCCCCATTTCTTCACAACATACCACAATTTCACAAACTCATCCTTTGCATCTGCCCAAAACTCCTTCAATGCCTCTGAGATGAACTCATCGACATAAGCTTCCCTTATTCCTGATTCTGGCCTACTGACTTGAAGAATTGATGACTTCCTTACTGTTGGCCTCTTTCTGTACTTCCTAGGCTCAGGCTTCGCCTTCTTCCTCCTTAGCAGACTGATCACCGCATCATCCAGTTCTCTTTGTTGAAGCTCAGTGATGTCAGTCAGTTTTTCAACCTTCTTCTCCAAGATGCGCATCTTCTCCTTTTGAGCAATTTCAGCTCTGCGCACAGCCTCAGATTTCTCAGAAGTAACTCCCCATGCTTCAGCGCATAACTCTGCCACTGCCTCAGCTGAGTAAGTGATGGGGTTCTTCCTTGAGCTCATGGGAGAAGACTTTTGAACTGGCTCAGGTTGCTTGGAAGGTTCATCAGCCTTTGCCTTTGCTGCCTCCGCCCTCAGCCTGGCAACAATTTCCTCTCCTTCTTTCTCCACTGCCGCCAACCTTGCTGACTTCCTTACCCTCAGCACATTCCCTTCAGGATTGGCTTCAGGATCGGCTTGAATGGTTTCGCCTTGGTTGACTGCCTCCGATGCCTCAGGGCGGGATCTTTTCTTCTTCTTTTCCCCCTTTTTGGCATCATCATTGGCCTCGGATGGGAATGCGTCAGATTCGCTGTTGATTACGAAAGAGGCTAGGGAATGGACGTCATTGATTCCCTCTTTCAGTAACTCAACTCCCATCGAGATTCCTGTCCCTGCAAACGAGACTGAACTGATAGCAGCGTTTACTTTCTTCTCGAAGTCCTCCATAGAAAGTTGGAGTCTTTGTTCAGCCTGGGTGATCCTTTTCTCCACCTTCAAGGACTCACCTCTGATTCTGCTGGCTTCAGTCAGTATCTTTGCCGACTTCTCAGCGGCCTTCGCCAAAGTTTCTGCAACTATCTGAGAGGTACGATCCAGCTTCCCTGACTCCAGCTCAAGTTTGTTCTCTAAGTCCTTCATGGCCTGAGTAACAAGAGCTCCAGTCTGAACTGCAAGCCTGTCAACTGCCTGATTTAGCTTGTCATCCCTGATCGCGTCCTTCTCCTCAAGTTGCTTGAGAGTCTTCCTAAGCATCTTCTTAGTGCGCTTCCTCTCAGTCCTCACTGACTTGGCCGTGTCAGTCATCATTCTCTTTAGCAAAATCAGCTCCCTGTTGGCAAGGGTGTTGTAAGCTGACTTTGTCCACTTGATGTGTTTCGCCAGGGCCTTGGAGTCTTCTTCTTTTTCAGCTCTTAGCCTCGTTACTTCCTCCGAAGTTCAGCTAGATTTTCAGTGGTTTTCTCCTTCTTGACCTCCACAATGCTCGTAAACTCAGCACGGCCGACCCCAGTTATAACAACATCTGGATCTTCATTTTCAGCCTCGTCAGTGATTGGCTGCTTTCCCTTGGCAGCCCCTGCATCCTCAGTCCCCTCTTCAGGGTGCACTGAAGGCAGTTGTTGAGTGGTCAAGACCGCCTGCTCAGGCTCAGCCATGCCATCTCGAACCTTAGGAACTTGTCCCTCGGAACTGGGAGTCTCCTTAGACGCCTCAACATCTTTCTCCCTTGTCTCAGGGCAGGGAATCCCTTCATCGACAGATGTCTCATCGGCGGCTGAGATGTTCAAAACATCCTCAGCCACTGGTCCACCCTTGGCACCAGTGTCCTTCTCACCTTCCCCCTGAGCCTGAGGCTTAGAGTCCATACCATCAACCTCCCTTGCTGTCTCCTCCACAGCCTTCTCCATGGCTCCACCCTGAGCATCTTCATCATCCTCCTTGTCCTCCTCATCCTCAGATAGGATGTCAGCCTTGCTCTTGGACATCAGGCTATTGACTAGCTCCTTCAGATTTTTGAAGTTGAGTAGTTGAAGCCAGCTAGTCAGTCCAAAGTAGGAGCACAACCTGGCCTCCTCGGTTTCCCAGTGCTCCCAGCCACGAGCATCCACCAGCAAATGTTGCTCTTGTATATTTGATTGTTTGAATTCCAACCAAACTTTCAGTTCAATCACATTTGCCAGCAGCTCCTTGTACTTATTTAACCCGGGCCAGCACTTAGCTGTCCATTCAGTGGCATTACCCCTAATGGTGTTCTCCAGAACTCCCCCCATCATGTTTTCATCAAGCTCCTCCTCCTCCTGAATGGCAAGGAAATCATCCTCTTCAGTTTGGAAGGATTTGGGGCAATCCTTGGGGTTGGGGTAAGAGGGAAAATCTGTGGGATCGGGAAGGTTTGACTCAGATGACTGGTCAGACTCATTAATGGGTGAGTTTGATGGCACTGACTCAGTTGGAATGTTTGGCTCTGAGGTTTGGGGTGTATGGGTGGGTTGAGGTGTTGGATCAGGGATGGATTGGGTTTGGAGTTCAGGATGTGTGGGTGATTTAGGGGGTACTATCTCAGGCTGCAATAACTCAGCCATCTCAATAGATTTTCTCACCTCCTCTAAGTCAGAGGCTCCGGGAGAGCTTGACTTCTCCCTCTCACTCAGGACAGATAACTTCTTAGCAGAGGACCTTCTAACCCCCTTTCTAAGTCTCTTCAGGGGCCTCTCACCCTGATCATCCTCCTTCCTGACTTCATCGTCAGTCCCCTCAGCCTCAGAATTGGCTTTCTTGGGAACAGACTCAGTCCCAGAACTAGTGCTCTTCCCTGACAGTACTATACGCACCTTCTTTTTCTTCTTCTCAGCCTCCTCCACTGCAGGCTGATCCACCTCCTTCTCAGCTGCCACCTCCTCCTCCACCTCCTTGCTCCTCTCAAAGAGGTCATCTACCCTTTCAATGAGACTGGTAGCCACCTTCTTGGCCTTACCAGCTGGCTTTTTGGCCTGACCCTTTGCCGTAGCATTGGGATCAGTCAGCCCTAGCACTGAGTAGGTATCGCTCCGTGAGGAAAACATCACCTTCTTTGAAGAGAGACTATCCTCAAAGTCAAATGTGTACCCATGGCAAGCATGAGCAATCAGGACTGAGAGCCTGGTCCCGAAAGGCAGAATAGCACCAACGGAGATGTGCTTCTTCTCCTCATCCCTCTTCAGCTTGTCCAGACCAGCCTGATGAAGTTGGTCCAGAAAGAACTGATCCCAGTTGGCTTCAACTCCATCTACAATGGCCCCCATCAGCCTCAACTTGGGCAGACTCAACTGCTCATGAGATCCCGTGGATCCCATCACCATCTTGGACACAAGGTCCACAAGTGCTCTGTATTCAGGCTTCAGCGTGTTCTTATTCTGACGAGCCCTGAACATAGATGACCCCTCCTTGGTCCATCTTCCCAGGAGTTCTCCCTCCGAGTTCTCCTTGTAGAGCCTTGGGTTGATGCCTGAGGATGGCAGTCCAAAAACTTCTTTAACCACCCTCCGAATATCGATGGTGACCACCTCTGAGTTGTAGAGAGGTTCGCCGTTGCCGTCCTTCTTCCCCGTCGGCTTGAGCGCGGTCACTTTCGTGAAGAGTTCATCCCTCCGCAAGAACATATTGAGGTAGGCTTCCACGACCGTTCTTGGAAGTACAGAAATGGGGCGAGTAGTGAAATATGTTTCCAACCCAGCGTTGGAAATCCATTTGAAAACGGGTTTGATTTCCTCCACTGTAAGACAGGTGCCATCCATGCAGATAACTTGCTCCATGCGTACGAGTTTGTTGTTGACAACATCCTCGATCTTGTCGGTTGTCCAGTTGGAATCAAGAAGTGCCATTTGATTTTGAAGAAGAGAGATTTTTGAAAATTCTGAGATTGCTTGAGCAAGAGAAAACTCAGTGTGCAGATGTGCTTTGTGTTTGCGTAAAAACCTCGAATGACATTCTTGATTGATATAACTAAGTCAGTTACTCAGACGTGGGGTTGAGATTAATCCCTGAATTCGAAATGTTTTGAAATGAAGGGCCAGGATTAATCTCAGTTTCAATCAATTACCTAAGTCAGTCATATTCCGTATAAAACGGACACGTATATGAAAAAGTAACTGAGGCATTAAATGCTCTATTGCGCGTGGGTTTAAATATGAAAAGACGCGCTTTTAATGAAAACGGAATGCATTTAATAAAGATTTTCAGGACGAAGGACTCAGGGAGACGCTTGGAATTCATAAGAGTCAGGATAGAACTCATACCTGTTAGGGAGACACTGTAGCACCCTGATACCTCGCTGAGTCGAGTCTGGCCTGAGTTCCCCCTAGAACCCTACACTGACTGCTCTCCCGGATCTAAGAGTCCTAACTCCACTGACAGTTCCATAAACCTTACTTCAGCCAGAGGCTTAGTTAAGATGTCAACTCTTTGTCTGTCAGTGTGAATCTTCTCCATCCTAATATCTTTCTGTTAGGATAAATAGTTGTTAGTTTTGATGAGTTAAAACAAACCAGAAGATGTAATTGGACCATCTGGACCTGTTAGCCAGATGATGATCTAGATTAGGACTTAGTCTAGGGGGAACTGCCAGACTAGAAGACTTCACCAGAAGAGTCACCAGAAGACCCCACCAGAGGACTTCACCAGAGGACTCCACCAGAAGACTTCACCAGATGAGATCTGACCAGATGCAGAGGACCTTCCCCAAACCAGACGAGTCTGGTGGAACAAAAGATGCTCAGTTTGATCTCCTGTTTCTACTGAGTATTCTGGTTGTTCACCAGATTAGGACCAGAAGACACCGAGGTTGCCTGGTGTCTGGTCTTGCCTTCTCTGGAGAGAATCAGAGTTAGGCAGAGGAAGCTATTGACCGTTGGTGATTAATATCAAGTCAACAAGATCAGGATTGGAAAGTTTTGAAGACAATCAATCCAAGGATCCCACCAACCCAATCAATCAATTAGGGAATTGATTGATTGAGGCTTCCTTAAACAGAGGATCTGATTGGATTTGCTCTCCAACGGCTAGCCCTAATCCCCTCTATAAATACAAGAGTGCAGTTCAAGAAAAAGCTCTAGAGAGACACCATACACGCATAAGTCCATCTAAGCTTTTTATAATCATTCTAGGCACTCTTATTGTTCATAATATACATCTACTCTTAAGGAGTTGTTGAAACCTCAACCTGTTCATCTACCAGATAAGGTTGAAGGCTGTTGATCTTTAGATTGAAGTTAAATCTAAAGAGGTTGTAAGAAGGAACTGGTACTTCCCAATTCCAGTGAAGTAAGTAAGTGAGTTGGTTGATAGTGAGACCCCTTGGATAAAGGGAGAGTGGACGTAGGATATTCAAATCCGAACCACTATATATCTTGTGTTCTTTATTGCTTTCATTCACTTATTCTCTTATTACTTTTGTATTCTTGTAAAAAGAATTTGAAAGACATTTAACTTAAGATTCCGCAATTAATCTAACTAGTGGGACCAACAAGTGGTATCAGAGCAGTGTGTCCAACGACCACTGCTTTGAAAAGCTTTTGGTGGTCACCGGGCAGATCCATTGCTCTTTAGTGCTTTTGTTCAAGTTCTTGTTATTTCCCTAATTTTATCAAAAATGTCTGCAAAATCTTCTTACAAGAGCCGTAAGCTTCCAGAATTCTCTTTCGAGGATTACAGTCACTGGAGCTTCATGATGAGCAATCATCTTGGAGCTATTCACCACCGCATGTTAGATGTGGTAGAAAGTGGCCCCATTCAATTTTACTGGACTCCTATTGATAGTGGCAGGTCAGAGTCCAGGGAAGAAACTAGTGAAGCTGCCCAGAAAACTGCAGAGGATAGAGCCCCCAGGCAAAAAATCCTCAAAAAGAAAGATGAGCTTGACAACGATGAAAGAAAGCTCTACAATTTAGACCAGGTGGCAAGAACAGAGATCATCAACACACTAACTAAAGAGGTGATTGAAAAGGTCAGAACGTGTGCCACTGCCAAGAAGATGTGGGACAAACTTGCACCACTCTGTGAGGGAACAGAGAAGATCAAAGACAACAAGCTCCAAGCTGTTCAACACTCGTTTGATACTTTCAAGATGAAACCAGACGAGACCATTGACCAACTGGACATGCGTCTCACAAACCTCCTGAACAAGGCTAGTGCCTTAGGTAAGACCTATTCTGAAAAAGAAATTAATAGTAAAATCTTGCGTTCACTAACCAGCAGGTGGAGAATTAAAGTCACTGTAATCAAGGACAACAAGGATCTCAACACTCTGGATCATCATCTTCTATTGTCTGATCTCAAAGCCTATGAGTATGATCTTCAAGAGGAGGATCAGACAGAAGAGGTTTCCTCTTCTGGTCAGAAAGGTGTTGCATTCTCTTCAACTATCAAGCCTGATGTCAAGCCAAAGGAATCTACTACAGATGACTTGAGTCTCAAGGAGCAGGTAGCACTTCTAACCCGTAAATTAGATAAAATGAGTTCGAAATATGGCAGGTACAAAAGGCATTGAAAGGAGTCTACCAGAGACAGGAAGAGTTCCTTCAAGCCTGCAGAGAAGGAGAAGACATCTGGAGACTCAAGGGAGACCAGATTTAGAACTCCAGAAAGGAGGAGAGATAAAAACCCTGGCAGCTCTGGGAGATCAGATTATCAGAGGAGGGATGGTAGCTCTGGCAGACCTGACTACCAGAGGAGAGAGAGTAGCCCAGCCAGATCAGACTACAACCAGAGGAGGAGAGAGCCAAGTCCTAGTCCCAGAGGAGACAATGCCTGCTACACATGCAACAAGACTGGTCACTACAGTTATGATTGTCATCAACTTACTCCAAGGGAAAGAGAAGAGAAAAGGATTAAGAGATATAGGAGATATGCAGACAAGAGAGCATTGCTGGCAGAAGCAGAGGAGGAGGATACTAGTTCCAGTTCTTCTTCTTCTGATTTCGAATCAGATGATGATGTGTGTCTTATGGCAGACATCACTGAGGTAAATGAAACTACTCTAGTCTTATCAAATTCCAAATATACTGAATTCTCTAAGTCATCTGGTAACTCCAGAGAGTCTGATATGCAAAAAATGCTATCAGATCTCCAAAATTGTGTCCAACTTTGTAAAAAACTTGAGAAAGAGAATGGTAGGCTCAGAGCTGAAGTTCAATCTCTCTCTCATGAGCATAAATCCACCAGAGAACTCATGAAAGATCATTCCAAAGAAGTCTCTGAACTTCAGGATAAGATCACAGAAAGAGATACTCTGGTAGATCAACTCATGAAAGAAAAGAACTCTCAAGAAGATGAGATAAATGAACTCAGAGTCAAATACCAGACTCTTATCAAGGGAAAACAAGTTGCTCACAACATAGAGGAGATACCCATGCCCAGAGAAGCTCCTAAGATACCATCTGTTGTATCTATCATATCAGAGTCTTCTCAGCGCATTAATGATAAGAGTGGTTTAGGATATCCTGGAATTACCACTAAAACTCATAAATACCTTTATAATAAAGACAATTCTGTAAGAGATGGTAAATTGGTAGAAATCTGGGATGATAAAGACTTAACTGGTAATGGTTACAAGGTGGTTCACAATCCTGATTGGAAAAGGAATCACTCTGTTAATCACATAACATATGGTCCAGAAGAGTTGACTGTCCTGGAAGAGAAGATCCTAGATAATAAGAGTCAACAAGGGGAACCATTGAAGATTGATGGTCCTGTGAACAATGAGTCCCAAGGAGTAGAACTTACTCAAATTGGATGACCCCAGAGAAATCCTCAAAGGGAACCTAACCAGTTTAGGGGACCTCAAGGGAAACACTCAAGAAAGGGGAATACCAATCAGAGTAAGAACTACCAGAGAAGGAACAATGTTCAACAGCACCAGGTACCCCAGAGACGATTTTCTCAGAGGAATCAATTCCAGAATAGGTATACTCAAAGGAACCATAACCACCAGAACAAGTCAACTTTTCAGAACCAGAGGTGGTCTTCCAGACCCATCTATAGAAAACCAACTGATCTGGGAAGTTATGACACCAGAGATGGTTCTTCTAGGATGTACCCTTACAACCAGACCTTTAAGACCATGTCTTTGAGGCAGGCCATTCCAAAGGCCAGATTTGAGAAAAGGTACACCAGACCTGTTTATAGGAAAGGTGTCCTTATCAGACCAGTAGATCAATATGTCATTGTAAGAGGACATGTTCTGGTAGATAGATTTGGAAGGAAGATAAGATCTCCTCATCCAACAAGGGATGATCTTTATCTATGGATTCCTACAAAACCTGCAACTAACCAATCAGGACCCAGCACTAGTAGGGGACCTAATTAATTTCTCTGCAGGTAGATAAGAGCCCATTGGAGAAAGGACTTTCAAGCAACCATGTCTGGTACATTGATAGTGGATGTTCCAAGCATATGACCTTCCAGAAGGATAATCTCCAAGATTTCAAGCCATTAAATGGGCCAAGAGTGATGTTTGGTGACAATAAGTATGGAGTCACCAGAGGAGTTGTAAAATTGACCTTCAATGGAGTATCTGTAGATGAAGTCTACTATGTAGAAGGACTCAAGCATAATCTGCTTTCAGTATCCCAATTCTGTGACAAGGGATACTCAGTGAAGTTCTCTAGTGATTCATGCACTGTTTTCTCTTCTGATTATAATGATATCTTGCTAATAGGCTTGAGGAAGGGTAACATTTATCTTGCAGATTTTAGCAGTTGCCCAAGAAATGCTTGCCTGGTTGCAAAAGGATCTGCAGAGAACAGCTGGATTTGGCACAAGAGATTGTGTCATCTTAACTTCAAAACACTGAATAAGATTGCCAGAAAAGGTCTAATTCGAGGTCTTCCTAATGAAGTGTTTAAGAAGAATCAGGTTTGTGGTTTATGCCAGAAGGGTAAACAACCCAAGACTTCCTTTAAGGATGTCCAGAGCACAACCACAACCAGAGTACTTCAACTACTTCACATGGACCTGTTTAGACCAGTTTCTCCTCTTAGTTTTAGTGGAAGGAAGTACACCTTGGTGATAGTAGATGACTTTTCAAGATACACTTGGGTAGTGCTCTTGTTTAAGAAAAATGAAACTATCACTAAGCTGCCAGAGTTCTTCAAGCAGATTCAGAATGAGCAGAACCAGAGCATAGTCAGAATCAGAAGTGACAAAGGGACATAATTTTTGAATTCACACATTGCAGATTATTGCAAGGACCATGGGATTTTTCATGAGACATCTGCTGCCAGAACACCCCAACAAAATGGAGTAGCAGAAAGGAGGAATAGAACCCTTAAAGAAGCTGCAAGAACACTTCTGGCAGAGCACAACACTCCACAGAGATTTTGGGCAGAGGCCATTAATACAGCTTGCTATACTCAGAACAGGTGCCTGATTGCCCAGAGACATAATAAGACTCCATATGAGGTATGGAAAGGTAAAACACCATCCGTTTCATATTTTTATGTTTTTGGATGTAAGTGTTTCATCCATGATAATGGGAAATCTAAATTAAGAACCTTTGATGCTAAAGTGACTGATGGAATATTTTTGGGATATTCCAGCACCAGTAAAGCTTTTAGAGTTTTTAATAAGAATTCACTTTGTGTGGAGGAAACACCTCATGTTGTTTTTGATGAATCTGCTTTTATGTGCAAGGTGGACTCTAAGTCTTCTGATGAGACCCAGAATCAGACTATTCCCAGAGTTATCAAAGTCAATCCACCTATTCTTGATTCAGATTCAGATGATGACCCATCTCCTGGTTCTCTGAAGCAGAAGCCTTCACAAGGAGCAGAACCAGAAGAGGTTGGAACTCCTGTAGGGGGAAGCTCTTCTGCAGGTGGTGATAATCACCAATGTACTGCAGAAGATGATCAACCAGGCAAGACCACGGGAAGGAGGATCCTGGTTGATCACCCCAATGACCTGATCTTAGGAGATCCAACTAAGGGTGTCCAGACTAGGAGAACTCTTAACTTAGCTGCCTTATTCAGTTGCTATGTGTCCTTGATTGAGCCCAAGAACATCAAGGAGGCACTAAAAGATTCAAATTGGATTGTTGCTATGCAGGAGGAGTTGAATCAATTCATCAGACAGGATGTTTGGGAGCTGGTAGACAGACCAAGACATCAAAATGTGATAGGCACTAAGTGGGTTTTCAAGAATAAGAAAGATGAGAATGATGTCATTACTAGGAACAAGGCAAGGCTAGTAGCCCAGGGCTATTCTCAGTCTGAAGGAATAGACTATGATGAGACATTTGCTCCTGTTGCCAGACTAGAAGCCATCAGATTGTTCTTAGCATATGCTGCTCACATGAAGTTCAAAGTATACCAGATGGATGTGAAATCTGTCTTTCTTAATGGGATTCTCATTGAGGAAGTGTATGTGGAACAACCTCCTGGTTTTGAACAAGGTGACAAGGTGTTTAAGCTTAAGAAAGCTCTTTATGGGCTGAAGCAGACACCCAGAGCATGGTATGACACTCTATCTCAATTTCTTCTGGACAATGGTTTTACTAAGGGTAAGATTGATAGGACCTTGTTTAGGAAAGAGGAGGGAAAGGACATCCTTCTGGTCCAAATATATGTTGATGACATTATATTTTGATCCCCTAACAAGAAGTTGTGTGAGAAGTTTGGTGAGCTCATGCAGAGTCAGTTTGAGATGTCCATGATGGGTGAAATGAATTACTTTTTAGGTTTGCAAGTTAAGCAATCAGAGAAGGGAATTTTTATTAATCAGGCTAAGTACACCAGAAACATGTTAGAGAAATTTGGAGTAGGATCTAGCAAAGCAGCCAAGATTCCTATGATGACAAATTTTAACATGGATCCAGATGAGTCTGGAGAGAGTGTGGACCAGACTAAGTACATAGCACTTATTGGTTCTCTTCTGTACCTGACTGCAAGCAGACCAGATATTACTTTTGCTGTAGGAGTTTGGGCCAGATTTCAAGCTAATCCCAAGAAGAGTCACTTGGAAGCAGCTAGGAAGATATTGAAATATCTTAAGGGAACAGTAAACCTAGGATTATGGTATCCTGCAGATGACAACTTAGAGTTGAGTGGTTATTCAGATTCAGACTATGGTGGATGCAGAATAGATAGGAAGTCTACAAGTGGAACATGCCAATTTTTAGGGAATAAATTGGTATCCTGGTTTTCTAAGAAGCAGACTTCAGTTGCTACATCAACAACAGAAGCAGAGTACATGGCTGCAGGGAGTTGTTCACAACTACTCTGGATTAGTCAACAACTTAGGGACTACCAGATTAGAGCTAAGGATATTCCTATTTTCTGTGATAGTAATAGTGCAATTGCCATCACCCAGAATCCAGTTCTTCATACCAGATGTAAACATGTTGATATAAGGCATCATTTTATCAGAGATCATGTTGAGAAGGGAGATATAAGGATGGAAAAGATTGCAACAGAGAAGCAGAGAGCAGATATCTTAACTAAGCCTTTGGCTGAGACCAGATTCAGAGAGTTAGCTTTTGATTTAGGATTGTTGGATCCGGAGACAGATTTGTTTTAGGGGGAACATCAGAGAAGTATCCTTTATTTATGTCTTACTGCATTTTCTTTAATTTCTTTTAAAACTAACATACCTGCAGATTAGATATATCAGAGAAGTTATATCTCTCCAGATGAGGTATGCACCAAGAGACACTTGTCCCAGATGAGGTGCTGAGTCAGATTCCAGAAATGTCCAAAGTCTTCTCTGACCAGGACCAGATGAGCTCCATCGGAGGAGATGTTTCATCAGACTAGCTGTGGTATCATCTGGTTACAATATCAGGTGATAGGTATGTCTTTACTTCTCTGGCCTCTGATCATTGGGATACACTTTTCAAATTAGTAAGTACACTCAAAACGTTTCAACTTCGGAGTGTATTTAAGACTAGGGTATAGGGCCTAGGCAATCATTTCACTTTTTCTCTTGACTGCCACAAAACCCCTTTATGCCCAGTCCCAATGACTATGCCAACGCACCAGATTAAATCTGTATCTCGCCCTTCATCGTGGCCATCAGATTTAATCAATGTACAATATGTCAATCAATTCCTAAATTGATTTTGTTTCCTAAATTAAATTTGCTATTACACGCGTTCACACTTCATTTATTAATCAAGCCACGCGTATTGCCCTATTTAAATCAGATTTCTTTTCCATCTGTCCTTTCACGTTTCCATATTTTTACAAACCCTAACTTCTCTCTGCAAAAGTATTGCTCTCTCTCTCTCTCTCTCTTTCACAGAAATGGCCCCTCCGTGCAACTTTGACCTTGGATTGATGATGAAGAAACTGAAAACAGAGATGGTGGTTGACTTTTACACCACCAAGAATCCTTCTGCACTGGCCATTTTGGAGTTGTTAAGAAGGTCAGGTGTCGAGAAGTTGATCTCCACAGTCCCCAGGGATCTTCGCACCCTAGATGGTTATGCGGCCCAGTTTCTGGTCCGTATAAAGATTCATGACGGCCACATTTCTTTAAAGATTGATAAAGAAGATATAGTGTTTTCCAAGCAGGATTTCTGTGCGCTTTTTGAGAACATTTCGGCAGAAGGGGTGGATCCTTTAACCTACAAGGAAGACGATATTGTGGGTTCCTTCAAGTTATTTGCTCGTTCTTCTTGCCAGAACATCACGAAGGGATTTTTGGATAAGCATCTGAGGCAAAAGTACAAGGTACTTTTTGATATTGTGGTGAAGGTGCTGATGTGTGAGAATCACAACACGGCAGGATGTGTGTGATGAGGGCTCTGTATGATGGTGTTCAGTGCAATTGGGCAGAGTTCTTTTGGGGAGTTTTGAGGAAGAACAGACTGAAGGTGAAGAAGGAGCCTTGCCCTTCCCAGCCAGGGGAGTTGCAATACTATTTCACAGCTAATGTTTCGTTGGGAACGAAACTTACACTGATTTTGGACTCTTTGTTTCCAGAGAAGAGATGGAAGGAGTCTTGGTGTAGAGGATTTCACAAATCCAAGGTGTTGTTTTCAAAGGATGGTCCTCTTCATGGCCATCCTGATTCTGATGGTGAGCAAGCCATCCCTGCCCCTCCCCTTCAAGCCATTCCCTCACCTGCTAAGGGGCAGAAGCAGCAGAAGAAGCAGCAGAGTTCAAAGCAGGCTGCTGGAGCAACTGGTTCTTCTACGGTTGTCTTCTCTGGTTCCTCGGAGGAGGACCAGATTCCCCTTCTGAATATTCTGAAGAAGAAGGGTGAAGTAGATGAGGCTACCAAGAAGGCTGGAGCAGCCAAGAGGAAGAGGCCAGAGGAGGCCAGGAAAGGCTCTGCTAAGAAGTCCAGGACTAGCAGGAAGGCCAAGAAAACCCTTCTGGTGGATGAGCCATCAGAGGAAGAAGAGGAAGTTGAACCTCTCAAGAAGAAATCCAAGGCCAAGAGGGCCATATTTCAAGATTCAGACTCTGGCTCTGATCTTGGAGAGGCCTTGGAGAAGGAAATTGATGAAGCTTCTCAAATGGTGGAGGATGCTTCTGCTCCAGAGCATGTTGTTCCTGCTGATGTTGACTCAGCAGAGGTACACCCTTCCATTCCATCTTCTACCCCTATTAATTTTGTTACTCCCTCTACCTCTCCCCCAGATAACCTTTCCCAAACGCCATCTGCTTCTGGTAACCCTATTATTCCACCAGAGCAGACTCTCCCAGATACCCCCGTATATACTCCCTCAACCATTCCTACCCAAACACCTTCTCCCCCATATTTTCAAACACATCTTCCCACAAACCCCTCTCCCCCAGCTTCTGTACCAGAGGTGCCATCGACCTCTTCCGGTGCAGATATTCCCCTTCCAACCACTTCCACTTCACAAATTTCCATCCCACCTTCTGTACCAGAGATCCCATCCTCTTCTGGTGCAGAGCAACCCATCCCCTCCACCTCTACCTCACAAAATCCTAACCCTCCCCAAACCCATACAGCCTAGGACCCAACCATTTCTATAGCTCTGGGATTCCCTGCCCCTCCCCCTTCTCCCACCTGTTTAACAAGCGATAATAGTGAAGATGAGGAAGCTTCACTTGAGCCTGCTAACTTAGCACCTTCCTCCTCTGCCTCTGGGCCCAAACCCTTCACTTTCTCTTCTTATGAGATGGGTCCCATCAGGCAGAATATGAGTGTGAGTGCTCAGCTCTGGCTAAGAGAGCAATTTCCAATTCTGTTGGAGCACTCACCCCTCCTGGCAGATCTGACGGACGCCAAGATTTGGAGTATGGCCAGACTCCAAGATGTTGAAGATCTTATGCTTCTGCTGGAGGAGATGTCTCCTTCTGCCTTCACTGCGTGGGAGATTGAACTGAAGAAGAAGTTAAACATACAAAACCCAGCAGAGTTGGAGACACCAGAGGCGGCCAAGGTCCTCATCAAAACTCTCTTGATCCAGAGAGGAGTTATGCTCACGCCAGAGGGCTTCTCTTACAACTTTGGTCCTCATTTCACCTTCCCTCCAGAGCTTTACTCTGATGAGGAGGATTTTGACATGACTCCGGCCGTGCTCCAGAAGATGAAAGCCTTCTTCAACGAGCAGATCATGCAGATAGGGCGTTTTTCCAAAGCTATTCAACACATGGCCCCTGCTATGATAGAACATCAGATCAAGCAGGAGAGGAGAATCTTCCTGAAGCAGATCAAATCTACTCTAGCAGAGGTTAAAGCTTCTTTCAAGGCCAATGGCCTCTTTGTCAAGCTGGATGTCATGCACAGCCAGAAGCAGCTCCAGGAGCACGTGCTGGAGCAGATGAGACCAGTCTCTGTGCTAAAGGTTGAGATGGCCAGCCAGATGATCCAAACTGCCAAGCTGAAGGACTCCCTCCAGGAGATGTTAGAGAAGCAGGAAAGGCTTGTTGCAGAGTCGAAAGCCTACCTGGAGGAGGCAAAGCAGCTGCGTGATCTTCACTCTTCCTCCAACACTGCCTTGCCTGATCTTATAAGGCAGGCCTTCTTGATGAAGTTAAAAAGGGGGAAGAGAAGGCCAGAACTGATCTGGCGAAGACCACTAATGAAACCCTTTTTAGCCATGGAGCTCGTCTGGACCTGCTGGAGAACACATTGGCCCAGGCTGAGTTGCAGAAGAAGAAGAAAGAGGAGTTCAAATCTCTTTCCATGGCTAAGCAGCTTGCTGCAGAAGAGGAGTCAGAAGCTGAGCAGGATCCAATCTCCATCTCTGGACCTGCAAAGAGGAAGATCAGGAAAGTCAAGAAAAGCTTCCTTGAGACTGTTGTTGAAGAAGCTCAGAAGAGATACAAAGAAGAGACTCCAGAGGAGAAGCAGGCAAGGATCAGGAAGAACATAGATGAAGAGCAGAGGCTCATATATGTTAGGAGGCAAAACAAGAAGAGCAGAGAAACTGGTGTTTCTTCTGGTGCAGGTGGTTCTAGCTAGAGGAGGAAAACTCCCATTGAAGTGATGAACATTCTGCCTCTCAGGAGAGAAGGGTCTTTTGACTCTACTGTGCCTGTGCCATTGATTGAGAAATGGAAGGAGGCAAAGACTCTCTGGTTCATCCAACATTATATCCAGAGGCCAGCACCAGAGGATGATGAGCTGATCAACAGAACCTTTCACACCTGGATGCAAGCTTATGAGGTAGAGTTGTACAAACAATTGATGGACTCTACCATTGAGTTCAACCTGGAGGTGACTGCCCCTGAGTTCACTTATCTTAACACTCCCATGGCAGGAGACCAGGTTGATTGGGCTGAGTTGAAGAGACTCTACAAGACAAAGGTGTTGGTGAACTTCACTCCAACGTCTTCTGCAGAGTTGAAGGCCGTCCAAGATAGGTTCCTTGATTGGTTCCTTGTGCCCAAGGAAAACAAGAGATATGCATAGAATAGGACTCTGAACTTCAATGTAATTTGTAATCATCTTGTCCTTATTATCAATGAAAATATCATATCTTCTCTGTTCAAAAGACAACCTCTTGTTGTCTTAATTGTTTGCCTGATAAGATCTATTCTAAGGTCTTATCCTTTATTGTTTTCTTGTTTAAGTCTTACTTTGTGATCAGTTCTGGTAGTGTTTTAACTCCATCAAAAAGGGGGAAATTGTTAGGATAAAAGTTGTTAGTTTTGATGAGTTAAAACAAACCAGAAGATGTAATAGGACCATCTGGACCTGTTAGCCAGATGATGATCTAGATTAGGACTTAGTCTAGGGGGAACTGCCAGACCAGAAGACTTCACCAGAAGAGTCACCAGAAGACCCCACCAGAGGACTTCAGCAGAGGACTCCACCAGAAGACTTCACCAGATGAGATCTGACCAGAGGCAAAGGACCTTCTCCAGACCAGACGAGTCCGGACCAGACGAGTCTGGTGGAACAAAAGATGCTCAGTTTGATCTCCTGTTTCTACTGAGTATTCTGGTTGTTCACCAGATTAGGACCAGAAGACACCGAGGTTGCCTGGTGTCTGGTCTTGCCTTCTCTGGAGAGAATCAGAGTTAGGCAGAGGAAGCTATTGACCGTTGGTGATTAATATCAAGTCAACAAGATCAGGATTGGAAAGTTTTGAAGACAATCAATCCAAGGATCCCACCAACCCAATCAATCAATTAGGGAATTGATTGATTGAGGCTTCCTTAAACAGAGGATCTGATTGGATTAGCTCTCCAACGGCTAGCCCTAATCCCCTCTATAAATACAAGAGTGCAGTTCAAGAAAAAGCTCTAGAGAGACACCATACACGCATAAGTCCATCTAAGCTTTTTATAATCATTCTAGGCACTCTTATTGTTCATAATATACATCTACTCTTAAGGAGTTGTTGAAACCTCAACCTGTTCATCTACCAGATAAGGTTGAAGGCTGTTGATCTTTAGATTGAAGTTAAATCTAAAGAGGTTGTAAGAAGGAACTGGTACTTCCCAATTCCAGTGAAGTAAGTAAGTGAGTTGGTTGATAGTGAGACCCCTTGGATAAAGGGAGAGTGGACGTAGGATATTCAAATCCGAACCACTATATATCTTGTGTTCTTTATTGCTTTCATTCACTTATTCTATTATTACTTTTGTATTCTTGTAAAAAGAATTTGAAAGACATTTAACTTAAGCTTCCGCAATTAATCTAAATAGTGGGACCAACACTTTCTTCTCCACATGATCTCGAATGAAGTGATGCCTAATATCCACATGCTTGCACCTTGTGTGAAGCACTGGGTTCTGAGTAATTGCTATTGCACTATTGTTGTCACAATAGATTGAAACCTCATTAGCAAATACTTGGTAGTCCCTCAACTGTTGCCTCAACCATAAGATCTGAGCACAACAACTACCTGCAGCCATATACTCAGCCTCAGTTGTGGATGTAGCCACTGAATTCCGCTTCTTACTAAACCACGAGATCAACTTACTCCCCAAAAACTGACATGTCCCTGAGGTTGATTTCCTATCAATCCTACAACCTCCATAATCTGCATCTGAATAACCAGTCAGTTCTAAGTTATCATCTGAAGGATACCATAGTCCCATATTGACTGTCCTTTTCAAATACTTAAGTATCCTCTTAGCAGCCTCCAAATGACTTATCTTGGGATCAGACTGATACCTAGCACACACACCAACTGCAAACGTAATGTCAGGCCTACTTGCAGTTAGGTACAACAAGGAACCTATCAGCCCTCGATACTCAGTCTGATTTACTGAAGTCCCTTCAGTGTCAGGATCCATCTTCCAATTTGTGTTCATAGGGATCCTAGCTGGATTGCTGTTCTGAACACCAAACTTATGAATCAAGTCTCTTGTATACTTGGCCTGATTAATGAAGATACCTTGATCAGTCTGCTTAACCTGCAATCCTAAGAAGAAGTTCATCTCTCCTATCATTGACATCTCAAATTTATCAGTCATCAACTTAGAGAATTTCTCACATAGCTGATGATTAGAATGTCATCACCTTTAGTGATCCTGAACAGTGTCCTATCCACAGTTCCCTTCTTGAACCCATGGTCTGTCAGGAATTGAGAGAGGGTATCATACCAAGCTCTTGGTGCTTGCTTAAGTCCATAGAGTGCTTTCTTCAAATGATATACTCTATCTCCAACCTCAAACCCGGGAGGTTGTTCAACATATACCTCTTCATTGAGTACACCATTCAGGAAGGCACTCTTGACATCCATTTGATACACCTTGAACTTCTTATAAGTTGCATATGCAAGGAACAACCTGATAGCTTCCAACCTAGCTACTTGAGCAAAAGTCTCATCATAGTATATTCCCTCAGATTGACAATACCCTTTTGCAACCAGTCTAACCTTGTTCCTTACCACAACACCATTCTCATCCTTCTTGTTCTTGAAGACCCACTTGGTACCAATTACTCCTTGATGCCTAGGTCTATCCACCAGTTCCCAAACCTGATTCCTTGTGAACTGATTTAACTCCTCTTGCATGGCAATGTTCCAGTTCGAGTCAGTGAGAGCTTCTTCAATGTTCTGAGGCTCTTGCTCAGAGAGAAAGCAACAGAACAATGTACTCTCACCATGGAACCGTCTGGTCCTGACTCCCACAGTTGGATCACCAATGATTTGATCAATGGGATGATCCTCTAGCCATGTTCTTTTGCCAGGAGTTGTTCCTGAAGTACCTGCAATGTTAGTGTCTACAGGCTCATAAAATTCAGGAAATTGAACAGAAGGGGATGATCCTGAGTCTATACCAAAGGGATTAACAAGCTCAATGTCAAGGACATTGATTCCCCCTTGATGAGGTGACTCAGGAACCGTCTCAGCTGCGACAGCATCTTCATAGACGGTACTTATCTCAGGTTGAGCCTGTTCCTCAGTCTGAGGCTCAACAATCCCTGATGTGCTGGGCTTAGGAGTGGCACTTGATTCATCATCCTGATCGTCATCATCATCCCATCTTGGAATTGGCACAGTTTTGACCTTTGGATCAGGTTGATTCTTCAAGCTCAGCCTTGTCACTCTCCTTGTGATCTCCCCAGTGTCAGGATTCAACACTTTTACCCTAGACTCATTAGCAGATTCATAAAAAACAACATGTGGTGATTCTTCCACAACAAGGGTCCTACAATTGTAAACTCTGAAGGCTTTACTAACTTCAGAATATCCTAAGAATATTCCTTCATCGGATTTGCTATCAAAAACTTTCAATTGGGTCTTCCCATTGTTGAGGATGAAACACTTACAACCAAATAAATGAAAATAAGAAATACGAGGTTTCCTTTTATTCCATGTCTCATATGGGGTCTGTGCATGCTGTTTGTTCAGCATGGATCTGTTCTGAGTGTAGCATGCAGTGTTGATTGCCTCAGCCCAGAATTTCTTGGGCAATCCTGACTCAGCCAGCATGGTCCTTGCAGCTTCCTTCAGTGTCCTGTTCCTCCTTTCAGCGACACCATTCTGCTGTGGGGTTCTAGCTGCAGAAGTCTCATGAGCTATACCAAGTTCATTACAAAAGTCAGAAATATATGAATTTATAAATTCAGTGCCCTTGTCAGATCTGATCTTAGTAATGGACTGATTCTTCTCATTGTTGAGTCTCCTGAGCAACTCTGGAAGCTTCACCTGTGTTTCCTTCTTATTCAACAAGAAAATAACCCAAGTATATCTAGAATAATCATCAATAACCACAAGGGTATATTTTCTACCATTCATACTCACAGGTGTTATGGGACCAAATAAATCCATGTGCAAGAGCTGAAGTATCCTGTCAGTGGAATGAGAAGCTTTCTCTTTGAATGACATTCTGACCTGCTTCCCTTCCTGACAAGCTTTGCACACATGATCTTTGCTAAAAACTTCATTAGGTAGACCTTCAACAAGTGACTGTTTAGAAATTTTGTTAAGAATCTTGAAGTTCAGGTGGCTTAATCTTTTATGCCATAACCAACTGAGCTCTAGAGAGCTTTTAGCAACAAAACAAGTATTAGGAATAGTGCTGCTCCAATCATCGAGATAAATGTTACCTTTCCTAATACCTGATAGAAGCACTTGTGTTGATTTGTCCTTGACTTAACATATATTAGATGAGAACTCAACACTGAACCCTTTGTCACAGAATTGGCTTACTGACAACAGGTTATGCTTCAGTCCTTCCACAAAGGACACATTTTCAACTCTGACTGTACCTATTATTAAAACACCAAAACCTTTAGTAACACCTTTTGAGTTATCACCAAAGGTTACCTGTGGACCATCTTTATCTTGATATTCTTGGAGAAGACTCTTCATTCCAGTCATGTGCCTTGAGCAACCACTGTCTAGGTACCAAACAACTTTGATTAAGTCTCCTCTCCTCTTGTTGTGATCCACAGCCGCCTGCAAGTAAATCAGGCTTTAGGTACCCATTGGGTGTTGGGTCCTATCGTGTCAGCTGTACCCTTCGGGATCCAGACTTGCTTAACAACCCTGATTGCCTCAGAGTGGTAAATCTGTCTCCCTGAAACATCAACATACACAACTTTCTTCTTCTTTGCCTGAGAGGAAAATGGTGTATGAGTGCTAGACTTAGGCTTCACAGGAGCCTGAGTGGGTGCCTTTTGGGCTGGTTTCTTGTTCTTCCTAGCTCTGGGTGCAGCAGGTCTTGGGCCTTGTTCTTGATAAGGGCCCTGTGTTCTATTCCCCCTAGGCAAGTGAGGGAATGGAAAATAGTTAAAGGCCTCAGGATGCCAAAACCATGGGGGTGTCATCATGTTTGGCCATCCCTGTTGGTATTGCCACGCATGATGGTACCATCGCTGACCAGTCTGAGAACTCTTGGCCTGAGTCTTCCTCTTCTTTCGCTGAGGCTTTCCCTAGGTTGCTTTGCTTTCCCTTGGGTTTTGGCTTAGCTACCTTGGGGGCAACCCTGACTGTGTCAACAGTTTCCTTGCCCTTATCAGTTTGACGGGCCTGGAGTACAACCTTGGGTGCTCTCTGGCCTGCCTGAACAAATACCCTCTTGGTGTTGCTCCCTGAAGCAACATGAGATTGACCTTGTGAGGATTTCTTAGGAACATATCCAAGTCCCTTTTTCTCATTCCCAAGCATCTGGCTGCTATTTATTTCCTCTCTAGCCACTGAGGATTTATTCATTGCTGCAACCTTTTGCTTGAGTGAGTTCTCACTCTTTTTCAGGATTTCATATCTGGTAAAGAGGTCATCAAACTTACTCTTAAGTACTCTCAGTTCTTCCTTCCTGACCAACTCTTCCTCAGCCAATTCCTTCAGAATCTTCTCTCTTGAGAGACGCTCAGCATTGATTAAATCAATCTCCAGAGCTAGTCTCACAATCTGAGCTGATTCTTTAAGATCAGACTGAGTGAGTTGTTCATTCAGGTGGTTTTGAACCTCAGTACTCAATTTCTTGTTCTCCTCTACCAAGAAGACATTAGTTTCCTGCAGTCTGGAGAAATCAACCATCAATTGATCCAGACAGATCTGAAGGTTCATTTCTCTAACTGACTCTGAGCTAAGCTCAGGATTTTGACCAGTGTAGGAACCACATACAGAGTTAGATGTTACCTCAGGTTCCTCCCTTGCCATAAGGCAGACATCATCGTACTCATCATCAGAAAAGAGTTCAGGCGACCTCTCCTCAAGACCATCAGAGTCAGTTGCATCCTCAGCGAGCATGGCTCTCCGGTCTGCAAATCTCTGGTCTCTCTTGGCCCTCCTGTCTTCTCTTTCCCTAGCACTCAGCTTCGGACAATCATACTGATAGTGTCCACTCTTGTTACAGTTGTAACATGTTGGTTGCTCATCTCCTCTTTCTCTCCTTGGTTCAGGGTTCCTCCTTGAGTCAGGTTCCCTCTGTCTTGATGAGCTTTCAGTCTTCCCTGAGTGCTTGTCATCATGAGTACGTCTCTGTTCATCTCGATGATCGGGCTTTGGATCTAAATATCTTCTTTCTTCGCCACGATCTCTCCTCTGGTCAGTGTTTCTCCTTTCCTCATATCTCCTTGAGCTTTGGTGGGTTCCTTCAGGTTTCCTGTCACGTGAGTCCTGATAAAATTTCTTATAACGACCAAACCTGGAATTGAGCTTATCAAAGCGTCTGGCCATCAGGCTGTACTCTTCAGCAAGCTCTTCCTTGCTCATCTCCATCAGTGACTTTGATGAAGACTCAACCGGTTCAGACCTGGCCTTGAACGCCACACTTTTCTCAGGAGTTTTCTCCTTTTCTTCCTCTTCTGGCTGAACTTTCTTCTTTCTTTTGTTAAGATCAAATTCCAGTGCCTTTAGCTCTACAAAAAGTAAAGCAGAAGTTATGTTGCTCATATCCTGAGTATTCTTAAGCATAATTACACTGTTATCCCATCTCTCAGGAAGGGCATTCAGGATCTTTGAAGCAACATCTCTCTTTGGGACATCTTTGTCCAGCATCACCAACTCATTCATCAACTTGATAAATCTTGACTCCATCTGATCGATTGTCTCATCAGGCAGCATCTCGAATGCTTCGAACTTCTGAATGGCAATGTTTCTCTTGTTCTCCTTTATCTTCTCTGAGCCCTCGCACATCCTGGTCAGCTCATCCCAAACCTCCTTTGTCGTCTTTAGATTCATCAGCCTTACTGACTCCTTGAAAGGCACCGTGTGCAAGATGATATTTATGGCCACATTATCCAGCCCCATCATCTTGATCTCATCAGTGGTCATATCCTTCCTTTCCTTAGGAATGGGTACACCAATATCAAGATCATCATATCCTCTACCTCTGGTATTGGGGACAGTGATTTTGATCGGTCCTTCCCTGAGAACTCGCGGCATCTGGTCATGGATAACATCTAGATGTGCTTCTAATCTGAACTTCCAATAGACAAAGTTAGATACAGAGAATTCAGGTAGCGAAGCTTCAAGTCTCCTCAAAGTCATGATGATGCAAGTTTTATGAAAAGCAAACTCAGATCTATTCAGCGACCACCAACAGTTGAATACAGGATGTTGGTCCTGGTACAAGACTAAGGAATACGTGTATGGGGGGGGAATACACGTATACCAATTTTTCAAACTTAAAACCTGACTGAGTCCCCTTTACTCAGAGTGGTAAAGAACTAGGAGCTGATAACACACCTACTGACTACACTTGGTGCGGGTCAGTTGGCTAACTATCAGTTCAAGTTCAGTGTGGAAATGCGTGAGCCCTGAAAGTTTAAAGTCTTGTTTAGTTTGCTTTCTGAACAACTTGTTTTACTCAAAACTGAATAGTGATTAGTAGGGCAGTGCTCTTTTTAAGAATCAGGCTGATTGATTCAAGCCTGATAAACCGAATGCAATGAATGAATATGTAATATAGCAAGCATGCACAATATCAAAGCAATAAGAACACAGGGAGTTTAACGTGGTTCAGAGACTCAAGCTCCTACGTCCACGACCTGATTTAACAGGAAATCTACTCAAGGGATTCTTGTTTTTAACGTGCCGAGGTGCACCAAGACCAGCTAACCTCACTGATCTATACAACTCCACTTACTAACTCACTAACTGACTTACTCCCAACAAACCTAACTTAGGGTTTTGGTTTCAGTTTGGATTCCAACTAGGCTGAGATTATCCTAACAAGGCAAAGCTATGCTAAGGATTGGATAATCTCTCTAAGCTTAAGATAATGCTAGTTCGCTCTTGGAATACAGAATAACTCTCAGTAACTAAGAAACACTTGGGAAATTTAGATGGTTTCGAGTGCTTCTTCTAAAGACTGAATGCTTTGAGTGCTTGAGAGCTTGAGTAATTTCTGGCTTGGAAATTTCCCGTAACCTTGAATGGGTTCAAGGCCTTCTGTATTTATAGGTGATTTGAAAAACTATCCGTTGGAGAGATAACCTTTCTTGTCAACTATGTAGAGTGGCTTCAAACGGACATATCTTCATGCATCAGCCATCCTTGCATGGATTTGGTAGTTGCATTAAATGCACATTAAATGCTTGCCCGTTGAATATGCAGTCTGAAATCAGTCTTCTTGTCAGGTTCTGTACGTGCGTGTCCTTCCCGGATTGGTCCACGTCATTAGGTTGGTGAGAATGTCAGAACTTATTCCTGAGCTTCAGGCTTGTCTTATTAAGTTCATTTTGTCTTGAGCTCATCGGTCTTGTCCTGACGCTGACATTCCTTTTGCATTGCTTGGCTCTACTCCAAGTCTATCCCATAAACTCAGTGTGATTCTGTTCCCTTCAGGACTGAGTAGTACTAACCTCAGGGTCATACTCTTCATCACTGAGACTTACTCAGCCAGCTTAGAAGACTGCCATAAGTTCAGGATGGTAAACTGTCTTCAGGCTCTGAGTCTTGATTGTCATCAGTAAGTGCTCCTCTTACTGAGTACCTGTGAAATGTAAAATGACTAAATACAAACCTAACCAAGACTAGCCTGACAAACAAATGCAAACATCTTTTCAGGGGCTTTGGGATCTTAATCAAAACTGACAATGTCCCAACAAAGGAGAAATCAAAGAAGGTCCCGCGGGAGGACACCCGTGAAGGGGAAACTGCTGAGCGAGCATCAAAGCGCTCCAAGTCAGTGACCGAGGCGAGCAGTAGGGCCCCTTAATCTCCGGCTTCCAAACCTTCCTCCGTAGAGGTTGTGAGTGAGAAACAGGCTATGGCCGACATATTGAAGAAGAAGCGAGCATCCAATGATCGCTCGTACTTGGGGTATGACCCCGTGAAATTGAGGGAGTAAGTCTTCAAACCGCATCCGTGATGGTCGCCATTTTGTGATGCTTTCTAACTTTGAAGCTTTTTCTATTCCTAGGTACAAACCTGAGGAGCACCCTGGGCGGTCATAGGCGCTTCATCAACTTAGTTGCGTGAAGAATCCACCCCCGTACCTTGATATCCCGGACTCTCATATTCGCCGGGCGACTGAGATGGTCCCTCGCTCTTGGACTAAGACCTGCGAGGAAATTGTCCAGGATCAGACTGCTAGCGACAATGCTCGGCTGGTCGCCTATAATGCCAACCATCAAGCTGTGATGGCCCAGAGGCTCCTTGACCAGATTGTTCTACTGGAGAGAAAAAATTGCAGCCTTGGTCGCAAGATTGAAGGCTTTGAGATGGAGAAAGTGGCCACCTTGAAGAAGAAAGACGATGAGCTCGCCCAAGAGTGAGCCGAACATGCCAAAGCGGTGGCAAACCTGGAACAAATGTACAACACTTCTGTGCATAGCGAGCAATTTGCCAAAAATCAGTCGGAGAAGCTGTCTCTGGAATTGGGGGTCGCCGACGAGCGAAACAAAGTGTTGGAGGGTGAGAAGACCATGATGGCCGGCCAAATCGAAGAGCTCCAGGCTGAGGTCGCTCGTCTTCAGCAGGAAAAAACTGGTCTGGTCGCCTATGATCTGTATGCTCAAGACATGGCCGATAATACCAACCTGGGGTATGTATGTGCCTATGCCGAGAGCATAAGGTCAGTGAAGTTCGCCCTGGACCACAACTTGGATGTTCTGGCCACCGCCAAAAAGGACTTCATTGGCTATGTCAAGGACAACCCCATTGGTGTTGGGTTCTCGCTTCCGGTGGCTGATCTTGGGGAGATGGGAATCCCCTTGGACATCTTTGGGGAATATGTTCAAATCATCCCTCCCCAGTTCTCGGGCGAGGAACCGAGCAGAGAAGCAGAGATCTTTGATGACCTCCATTCTCTTCCCCTAACTCCTATTGATGGAGCGGGCACATCAGCTGCAGTGGCCACGACTGCTCCCACTTCTGATGTGGCACCGACTGATCCGGCGACCACAGATGCTCCTCCGGCCCCCCAAGCTTGAAGACTTTATATTTTTTGTTTTCCTTAGCTTTGTATTAGGACCAATTTGTACTTTTATTCCTTTTGCTTGTAATCTCCCTCTTTTTAATGAAGGATAATTTTGGAATGCTGTCTTCTCACTTCATTATGTTTTTCTGTTTCTCGCCTGTTCGTTTCCTTGCCACTGTTGTTCGTTTCGAACTTGGTACAAGTTTTACGAACTTAGTATTTTTCCTTTTTAGGAGAAGTATCTTTGCACTTGATGATCACCTGGTCGGCTTAGATGGGCTCTTGTTGTCTTTAAAAGATAGCCTTGAATGTATCTTTCGTGGTCGCCCCAAATTTTGGGACTTATTGTCCTTATATGGACTTGGCCTTGACTTTTGTATGTTTTTAACTTTGTTGCTCGCACCCCTGTTTGGGTATTTGAGCGAGCAAACTTGCTTTATGGAGCGAACAAATTAACAAATTACTCTTTATAATACAAACTTCATATACATCTTATGAAATTTAGAAGTTTTTTCAACGTACTTACAACTGTAATCATACAAATATCATAAAATTTTGAACAAAACTAAATTTTACATATACTGCACAGTTTTTGTTCTATTGATATTAATTTTTTAATAAAGCTGCATTCCAGGAGTATTGGGCCGAGTTACCCTTCATGTCTTCTAAGTCATAAGTGTCGTTGTCCTATTTCTGAGTTATTCTGTATGGGCCCTCCCAAGTCGGTCCAAATACTCCTGGTGGTGGTGCTAGAACTTTTTTAAGTACAAGTTCTCCGACCTTGAGTTCCCTAACTTTCACTTGTGAATTGTAATATTTTGCTATCCTTTTCTTGTATATTGCATTTTTCATTTCTGTGGAAATTCTTCTTTCGTCAACCAAATCCATTTCTACAGCTAAGGCCTTGTTGTTCACCTGTTCGTCAAACGTTGTTGTTTGCTCTGTTGGTACCTTCAACTCTACGGGTATAACTGCTTCACGCCGAACGCCATGGTGAATGGAGTTTCTCCCGTGCTTATCCTGTATGATACTCGGTATGCCCATAGCACTTCTGGTAGCTCTTCTGACCATTTTCCTTTTTTGTCCACCAATCGGATCTTCAATATGTGCTTGATTATTTTGTTGACTGCTTCAACTTGGCCATTAGATTGTAGATGATATGGGGTTGAAAAATGTTTTTTGATTCCCCATTTTTCGCAGAAGTTTCTTATTTTCTTGCCTTCAAATTGTCGTCCGTTGTCAGTCAAAATTGCATGTGGGACTCTGAATCGACACACAATATTTTTCCATATGAAATTGATCATCTTTTCCTGCGTGATTGTCACGAGTGCCTCTACTTCAACCCATTTTGTGTAGTAATCCACGGCCACCACTGCGAACCTTACATTCCCTTTTCCAGTTGGGAAAGGCCCTATGATGTCGATTCCCCATTTTGAGAATGGCCATGGACTATTGATTGCTATCATCTCGGTTGGTGGCTTTTGAATATTGGGTGCGAATATCTGGCATTTGTGGCAAGTTTTTGCAACTTTGATGGCATCTTGCAGTAATGTCGGCCAGTAATATCCTTGTCTTACTGTTTTGTAGGCCAATGCACGCACCCCAGCGTGATTTCCGCAGACGCCTTGATGAATTTCCTGTAAAACTTCTTGGTCTTGCTCTTTTGTCAGGCATTTCAATAACGGGAGTGAGAATCCTCTTTTGTAGAGCTGGTCATTCATGATTGTAAACCTTGCTGCTCGCCTGGTCGTCCTGGTTGCTTCCTGAGGATCCCCTGGAACTTCACCATCACGAAGATATTTGATTATGGGTGTTCTCCAGTCATCTTCTTCATATTCTTCATTCATCTGGTTGACTTTGTAGTCATATGTTGAAGGTTGACATATTTTCGTGATGGTGACTTCCGACAACTCTGTCGGGCCTGCGCTGGTAGCCAAGCGAGCAAGTGCATCCGCTTGAACATTGTTTTCCCGAGGTATTGTTGGGAAATTGTATAGACTTAAGTTTTGATTAAGATGCCAAAATGTTCCTCCTAAGTTATTTGTAAGTGAAATATTCAGTAGAGTTAGAATTTAAATTAAACAGTTCTAAATGTTAAAGAACTGGAGTGCAGTTAGAAATTTATATAGTGTATTGAAGATCAAAGTCCACTGAAGACGAAGTCCGCTGAAGTCAAGTGATCGGAGAAAGAAGTCTAAGTCTTGAATGTTTTCTAAGTGCATTCTCACTAAGACTAAAACCATCAGGAGAGGACCAAGATCTACTGATGAGAACTAACAAAACTCATTCAATGCTAAACATATTTAAAGCTGTTAAATAAGGCAAAACAAATTTCAGTGAAGCTTACAATAAATGAAGGAATAAGAAGGTTCTCTCAGATGGGTTCCACCTTAAAGCAAGACAAGAATCTAGGCAAGCAGACTGAAGGTCCAATGAGAAGATGACACGTCAGTGTACTTTACTGATAGCCGACCTGCTCCAGACTGACAAGTACCAAAAGTCTTTCCCTAGCAATCTATAGAAAGTTGGTGAACAGGCATGGTCTTTCAGCCATTTCTTGACAAGACTTAAAGCTTCAAATAGAGTCGTTTAAACCAATCAGACACAAGAAGACTTACTTGAGAAGATTTAAATCCAATGGGAAGATTTTCAAGGAAGCCTATAAATACAGAAGGATGTGCTCATTTCTATGCACGGGAAACTCACAAGATCAAAGCTATCTCTACATTCATAAGTTTCAAGAAGCACTCGAAATTACCTTTGTTTCCCAAGTGTTTCAAATCAGTAGAGATAATCCAAGCCTTAGAAAGAGATAATCCATCCTAAGCCTTGAGTTACACTGTAAGGATTATCTCACAACAGTTGGAACCAAACCTTCTGAAATCAAGAGATAATCCATCCTAATCCAAGTGTTTCCCAAGCATAACAAACCTTCTGAAATCAAGCTTAAAAGCTATATCCAAACCTTAGAAAGAGATAATCCATCCTAAGCCTTGAGTTACACTGTAAGGATTATCTCACAACAGTTGGAACCAAACCCAACACAAAACCCTACTCAGTTGTTAGGTTGAGAGTTAGAGTTAAGTGGAGTTAGTAAGCTGATTATTTGTATCAGTCTGAAAGCTGGTTTGTTTTGGGAACAAGGACCTGGAATTATCCTAGTGATCAATCATCCTAAGAGAGGATTAGTTGATCAGTGCACCTTGGCACTATAACACAAGGAATTCCAAGTGAAATGAATTCTCCTGTTTGATCAGGACAGTGGACGTAGGAGATTCATCTCTGAACCACTTTATATCTTATGTATTTACATACTGTTATTTCCTAAGTGTGTGTTATCCACTCAAAGTTTATTAAGTAAAAAGAGTTTTCTAAAGGGCTCACTAATCCGCATCTGAAAGCTAATTAGATAGTAGTTCAACTGAAAGTCTTGAGCTTTCAGTGGAGGTATTATCTCAGTAAGCTTTCTCTAGTAATTCTCAGCAGACTTAAAGTCCACTGACGAGTTACTTTCTGAAGTCACCTGATAAGTTTTAAAGAAGTTTTAATTTGTAACAACAGGTGTATTCCCCCCATACACCTGTTTACTCGTTTCGGGACCAACAATTGGTATTAGAGCCGTGGTTCAAAAGACCATTGTTCAAAGTATACCTTGTGCTTAAAGGTATTTTCAAGGTCATCTGAATTGATCTTTTTGATAAACTTGTTTACATACTATGGCTGACAATGCAACTAGGGTAGCACCACCAACGGAGAACAACATTGGAGTTAATCCCTTGAACCATATGTCCCATCACAAGCTTCCACAGTTCTCAGTGGAAAACTATGACTTCTGGAAGATCAGAATGAGAGCTCATCTTGCATGTGTGAATGATGAAATGCTAAGGGTTATTACTAAAGGTCCATTAATTTTTATGACACCTAACCCTAGAACTACAGCTGAGACTATTGCAGATCCAAGAGAAGAATGCCCCAAAGATGAAGATAACTTCAATGCAGATGAGAGGAGGAGAAACAACCTCAACTTCATAGCTATGAACATTCTCTACACCACCATTCCAGATTCTGTAATGGGAAGAGTGATCCACTGCAAGACTGCAAAGGAACTATGGGACACTCTTGCTCTCATGTGTGAAGGAACTGACAAGATAAAGGAGGACAAGCTCTCAGTAGCTGTTCAAAAGTATGAGCAGTTCACCATGGAGCCCACTGAGACCATTGACCAACTTGATGGGAGGTTCACTGACATAATGAATGAAATAAACTCTCTGGGAAAAATCTATACCAAAAGAGAAGTTGCCCTAAAGATCCTGAGAGGTCTAACCTCAAGATGGGATGTGTACTCTGTGATGATGCAGAATACCAAGGATCTTTCCAGCATGTCTATGCAACAGGTATTCTCTGAACTTAAGGCTTATGTGTTTGATCTGAACAGGAAAAGGGTTCCTGATGACACCTCAGCTGAGAAGGGAGTTGCTTTCAAAGCTAAGGAAACTGAGCCAAAGTCCCCAAAGCCACAGAAGAGTAAAAAGGCAAGCAAATCTCAAAGCAAGGCTGAAATGCAAGAGGAACTCGGCCTGATGGCTAGAAGGTTTGAGAAACTTAACAGCCGGTTTGGCAAATATAAAAGATTTTACAGGGATAACCGAGAAGGAAGAAGTTATCCACAAAAAGACACCAGAGAGGGTGAGAAAAACTCAACTGAACTGGAAAAGAGAAAGGATTACAAGAACTATACCAGAGGTGAAGGATCATCATCCAAGGCTAAAGAGTCTACTGAAGAGAAGAATGATGATGCCAATAGATGCTTCCAGTGCAAGAAGATTGGGCACTTTCAATATGATTGTCCTCAACTGAGCACAAAGGAGAGAAACGAAAGGCAAGCCAAGAGAGACAAGAGATATGGAGAAAGAAAAGCCATGGTGGCTGAGGATATGGATGAAGATCTGGAGTCATCTGATGGACTGTTCTCAGATAGCAGTGAAGATGATATGTGTCTCATGGCAAGAGAAGAACAAGAGGTACAATCTAAACACTTTATTTCTCTAGGACACTCACCTGAGCTAAGCTCAGAGTCAACTGAGGAACTCAATCTTCAGTCCGCTTTGGAACAGTTGATGATTGATTTCTCAAGGTTGCAAGAAGCAAGTTTTTATCTCCAAGATGAAAACAAAAATCTCCTGAGAGAAAACTCTAAGTTAATTGAGTCTGGGAATCAGGCAGATCTTAATTCAGCTCAGTCTACCATTGAATTGACAAAAGGGGTTGAAACCCTCAAGAGTCAAGGAAATGGCAAAGATCAACTGATAAAAGATCTTGATGAATCTAAGACAAGGTCAACAGAAGAAAATTTAAAATTGGTAAGCCAAGTAAAGGAATCTCTCTTGAAAATTGATGTCTTACAAAAATCTGAAGAGACTTTGTTAAAAATGATTGATGTTCTCAACAAATCCTCTCTTGCCATAGAGGAGATTCAAAACTTTCAGATCAATCCTAATAACAAGTGTGGAGTAGGCTTTATTCCAAAATCTTCAGAAGGTCCTCTAAGTGTTGCTTCTTCAAGTGGCGCAAAGAGAGTTTTTGTTAAGTCTGTGACCTTTCAACCACAGATTTTGGATAAGGGAAAAAGACGAGCTGAGGTCCATCAAAAGAGAAGTCAAACTGAGCCAAAACCAAATGGAAAGGCTCAGGTGACTAATCAGAATAGATATCAACAGAGGTACTATCAGCCGAGGTCTTCACAGATGAAGCAACCTCAGCTGAGAGCACCCAGGCATGAGCATTCCTCAAGAAATGACTCTGTTGGTCCCACTAGTTAGATTAATTTCGGAAGCTTAAGTTAAATGTCTTTCAAAGTCTTTTACAAGAGAACAATAATCAACAAACAATAAGTAAAATAAAGCGATAAAGAACACAAGATGTATAGTGGTTCAGATTGAATATCCTACGTCCACTCTCCCTTATAACCAAGGGGTCTCACTATCAACCAACTCACAAACTTACTTACTGGAATTGGGAAGTACCAGTTCCTTCTTACAACCTCTTTAGATTTAACTTCAATCTAAAGATCAACCAGCCAACAACCTTGTCTAATAGATGAACAGGTTGTGGTTTCAATAACTCCTTTCGAGTAGATAAAAATTATGAACAGTAAGAGTGCTTGGTATGAATATCAAAAGCTTGGATCACTTATGCGCGTGTAGAGTCTCTCTAGAGCTTTTTCTTGAACTGCACTCTTGTATATATAGAGGGGATTAGGGCTAGCCGTTAGAGGGCTAATCCAATCAGATCCTCTATATAAGGAAGCCTCAATCAATCAATTCCCTAATTGATTGATTGGGTTGGTGGGATCCTTGGATTGATTATCTTCAAATACTTTCCAATCCTGATCATGTTGACTTGATTTGAATCACCAACGGTCAATAACTTCCTCTGCCTAACTCTGATTCTGGTGAAGTCTTCTGGTCTGGCAGTTCCCCCTAGACTAAGTCCTAATCTAGATCATCATCTGGCTAACAGGTCCAGATGGTCCTATTACATCTTCTGGTTTGTTTTAACTCATCAAAACTAACAATTTTTATCCTAACAATTTCCCCCTTTTTGATGGAGTTAAAACACTACCAGAGCTGATCAAAAAAATTATAAACTTAAGCAAGAAAATATTAATGGATAAGACCTTAGAATAGATCTTATCAGGCAAACAATTAAGACAACAAGAGGTTGTCTTTTGAACAGAGAAGATATGAATTTCATTGATAATAAGGACAAATATGATTACAAATTACATTGAAGATCAGGTCCTATTCTATGCATATCTTCTGTTGTCTTTAGGCACCAGAAACCAATCCAGAAACCTATCATGGACGGCCTTCAACTCTGCAGAAGATGTTGGAGTGAAGTTCACCAACACCTTGGTCTTGTACAATTTCTACAGCTCAGCCCAATCAACCTGGTCTCCTGTCATTGGAGTGTTGAGAAAATGGAACTCAGGAGCAGTGACTTCCAGGTTGAATTCAATAGTTGAATCCATCAACTGCTTGTACAAAACTGCATCATAAGCCTGCATCCAAGAATGGAAAGTCCTGTTGATGAGAGCATCATCCTCTGGTGGAGGTCTCTGGATGTAATGTTGAATAAACTAGAGAGTCTTGGCTTCTCTCCATTTTCTATTAAAGGCACAGGAACAGTTGAGTCAAAAGACCCTTCTGTCCTGAGAGGGAGGATGTTCATGACTTCAACAGGCCCTTTCCTCTTCTGGCTTGAACCACTGGCACCAGAAGAAACACCGGCTTCTCTGTTCTTCTTATTTTTCCTCCTAACATATCTGAGCCTCTGCTCTTCATCTATGTTTTTCCTTATCCTTGCTTGCCTCTCTTCAGGCGACTCTTCCTTGAATCTCTTCTCTGCTTCTTCAACCACAGATTCAAGGAAGCTCTTCTTCACTTTCCTTATCTTCCTCTTTGCAGGTCCAGAGATGGAAATTGGATCCTGCTCTGCTTCTGACTCCTCTTCTGCAGTAAGCTGCTTAGCCATGGAAAGAGATTTGAGCTCTTCCTTCTTCTTCTTCTGCAACTCAGCCTGGACCAATGTATTCTCCAACAGGTCCAGACGAGCTC
Organism: Ballota nigra; assembly: GCA_947034835.1. Taxonomy (NCBI): domain Eukaryota; kingdom Viridiplantae; phylum Streptophyta; class Magnoliopsida; order Lamiales; family Lamiaceae; genus Ballota; species Ballota nigra. The sequence continues at coordinate 33,462,208 of OX344721.1, forward strand.
CATGGCTGAAGAGAGTTTCATTTGTGGTCTTCGCCAGATCAGTTCTGGCCTTCTCTTCCCCCTTTTTAACTTCATCAAGGAGGGGCTCCACTACCTGCCTTATAAGATCAGGCAAGGCAGTGTTGGAGGAAGAGTGAAGATCACGCAGCTGCTTGGCCTCCTCCAGGTAAGCTTTAGACTCTGCAACAAGTCTCTCTTGCTTCTCCAACATCTCCTGGAGGGAGTCTTTTAGCTTGGCAGTTTGAATCATCTGGCTGGCCATCTCCACTTTAAGCACAGAGACAGGTCTCAACTGCTCCAGCACGTGCTCCTGTAGCTACTTCTGGCTGTGCATGACATCCAGCTTGACAAATAAGCCATTAGCCTTGAAGGAAGCTTTTACCTCTCCCAGAGAAGACTTTAACTGCTTCAGGAAGATTCTCCTCTCATGCCTGATCTGGTGCTCTATCATAGCAGGGGCCATATGTTGAATAGCTTTTGAAAAGCGCCCAATCTGCATGATTTGCTCATTGAAGAAAGCTTTCATCTTCTGGAGCACGGCAGGAGACATCTCAAAATCTTCCTCATCTGAATATAGCTCTGGAGGAAAGACAAAATGAGGACCAAACTTGTAAGTGGGGCCCTCTGGAGTGAGCATTACTCCTCTCTGGATGAGCAGGGTGCGAATCAAGACTTTAGCTGCACCAGGAGTCTCCAGCTCTGCTGGGTTCTGAATATTCATCCTCTGCTTTAGCTCAATCTCCCAAGCAGTGAAGTTGGAGAGACCCATTTCCTCAAGCAACAGCATTAGGTCCTCCACATCTTCAAGTCTGGCCTTGCTCCAGACCTTGGCATCAGTAAGCTCTGCCAGAAGTGGTAAGTGCTCCAGAAGAACTGGGAAATGCTCTCTTAGCCAGAGCTGAGCACTTACACTCATACTCTGCCTAATGGGACCCATTTCTGCAGATTAGAAAGTGAAGGGTTTGGGCCCAGAGGCAGAGGAGGAAGGTGCTAAGTCAGCAGGCTCAAGTGAAGCTTCCTCATCTTCACTATCATCGCTGGTTAAACAGGTAGGAGAAGGGGAAGGGCCAGCGAATCCCAGAGCCATAGAAATGGATGGGTCCTGGTCTGTATGGGTTTGGGGAGGGTTAGGATTTTGTGAAGTAGAGGTGGAAGGAATGGGTTGCTCTGCACCAGAAGATGATGGAATATCTGGTACAGAAGGTGTAGGAGGTATCTGGGAGGTGGAAGTGTTTGGAGGGGGGATTTCTGCACCAGAAGAGGTTGAGGGTACCTCTGGTACAGAAGGTGGGAGAGAGGGGTTTGTGGGAAGATGTGTTTGGAAATGTGGGGGAGAAGGTGTTTGGGTAGGAATGGTAGAGGGAGTATATACTGGGGTATCTGGGATAATCTGCTCTGGTGTTTCAACAGGGTTACCAGAGGCAGATGGGTTTTGGGGAATATTATCTGGGGGAGAGGTAGAAGGGGAGACAAGATTAATGGGGGAAGAAGATGGAAGGGAAGGATTTACCTCTGCTGGGTCAACACCAGCAGGTACAGCAGTCCCTGGAGCATCCTCCATCATCTGGGAAGCATCCTCAATAGCCTTCTCCAAGGCCTCTCCAAGATCAGATCCAGAGTCTGAATCTTGAAGAAGGGCTCTCTTGGCCTTAGATTTCCTCACAAGAGGCACATCCTCGTCTTCATCTTCCTCCTCTGATGGCTCATCCACCAGAAGGGTTTTCTTGGCCTTCCTGCTAGTCTTTGACTTCTTAGCAGAGCCTCTTCTGGCCTCCTCTGGCCGCTTCCTCTTGGCTGCTCCATCCTTCTTAACAGCTTTATCATCACCACCCTTCTTCTTAAGCACATCAAGAAGGGGAATCTGGTCCTCCTCTGAGGAACCAGAAAAGGCAACGGTTGAAGAACCAGTTGCTTCAGAAGCTTTCTTATGGGTCTTCTGCTTCTGCTGCTTTCTCTGCCCCTTTGGAGGTGAGGGAATAGATTGAATAGGAGGGGCAGGGATAGCCTGCTCTCCATCAGAGTCGGCATGGCCATGAAGAGGGCCATCCTTTGAGAAGAGGATCTTGGATTTGTGATAACTGTGGCACCAAGATGATTTCCACTTCTTCTCTGGAAGGAGAGAATCCAGAATAAAAGTTAACTTAGTCCCCAAAGAGACATTTGCAGTGAAGAAGAACTGCAACTCCCCTGGCTTGGAAGGACAAGGCTCCTTCTTCACCTTCAGTCTGTTCTTCCTCAACACATCCCAGAAGAACTCCGCCCAATTGCATTGAACGCCGTCATACAATGCCCTCATCACACACATCCGGCCATTGAAAATGGCTTCTGTGCTTCTCACACATAAGCACCTTTACCACAATATCGAACAACACCTTGTACTTCTGCCTTAAATGCTTGTCCAAAAAGCCCTTTGTGATATTCTGGCAGGAAGAACGAGCAAAAATCTTGAAGGATCCAACGATATCATCTTCCTTGTACGTCAAAGGATCCACTCCCTCTGCAGAAATATTCTCGAAAAGAGCGCATAAATCGTGCTTAGAAAATACCAAATCATCTTCATCAATCTTTGAAGAAACGTAATCCTCATGAATCTTCATACGAACCAACAACTGGGCCGCATATCCGTCAAGAGTACGAAAATCCTTGGGAACAGTGGAGATCAACTTCTCCACCCCTGCATTCTGGAACATCTCCAGAATCGACAGCACAACTGGGTTCTTGGTGGTATAGAAGTCCACCACCATCTCCGTCTTTAGCTTCTTCATCATCAGGACATGGTCAAAATTGCACGGAGGGGCCATAACTGTGAAAGAGAGAGAGAGAGAGAAAAAAAAATGCTTCGCAGAGAGAGGTTAGGGTTTGAAAGTATGGAAACGTAAAAGGACAGATTGAAAGGAAAATTGATTTAAATAGGGTAATACGTGTGGCTTGAATATTAAATGAAGTGTGAACGCGTGTAATTTCAAATTTAATTGAGGAAACAAAATCAATTTTAGCATTGATTGACATTTTGCACAGTGAGTAAATCTGATGGCCACGATGAAAGGTAAGACACATATTTAATCTGGTGCGTTGGCATGATCATTGGGACTGGGCATAAAGGGGTTTTGTGGCAGTCAAGAGAAAAAGCGAAATGATTGCCTAGGCCCTATACCCTAGTCTTAAATACACTCCGAAGTTGAAACGTTTTGAGTGTACTTACTAATTTGAAAGGTGTATCCCAATGATCAGAGGCAAGAGAAGTAAAGGCATACCTGTCACCTGATATTGTAACCAGATGATACTACAACTAGTCTGGTAATACATCTCCTCTGATGGAACTCATCTGGTCCTGGTCAGAAAAGACTTTGGACATATCTCTGACTCAGCACCTCATCTGGGATAAGTGTCACCTGGTGGATACCTCATCTGGAAATATACCTTCTCTGATATGTCTAATCTGCAGGTATGTTAGTTTAAGAAAATAAATGTATGAAGTAAAGTAATAAAACAAAGGATACTTCTCTGTCGTTCCCCCTAAAACAAATCTGTCTCTGGATCCAACAAACCTAACTAAAAAAGCTAACTCTCTGAATCTGGTCTCAGCCAAAGGCTTGGTTAAGATATCTGCTCTCTGTTTCTCTGTTGCAATCTTTTCCATCCTTATATCTCCCTTCTCAACATGATCTCTGATAAAATGATGTCTTATATCAACATGTTTGCACCTGGTATGAAGAACTGGATTCTGGGTGATTGCAATTGCACTATTACTATCACAGAATATAGGAATATCCTTAGCTCTAATCTGGTAATCTCTAAGCTGTTGACTAATCCAGAGTAGTTGTGAACAACAGCTCCCTGCAGCCATGTACTCTGCTTCTGTTGTTGATGTAGCAACTGAAGTCTGCTTCTTAGAAAACCAGGATACCAATTTATTCCCTAAAAATTGGCAAGTTCCACTAGTAGACTTCCTATCTATTCTGCATCCACCATAGTTTGAATCTGAATAACCACTCAATTCTAAATTATCATCTGCAGGATACCACAAACCTAAATTCACTGTTCCCTTAAGATACTTCAATATCTTCCTAGCTGCTTCCAAGTGAGTCTTCTTGGGGTTAGCCTGAAATCTGGCACAAACACCTACAACAAAGGTAATATCTGGTCTGCTTGCAGTCAGGTACAAGAGAGAACCAATAAGTGCTCTGTACTGAGTCTGGTCCACACTCTCTCCAGACTCATCTGGATCCATGTTGAAATTTGTCATCATAGGTATCTTGGCTGCTTTGCTAGATCCTACTCCAAATTTCTCTAACATGTTTCTGGTGTACTTTGCTTGATTAATAAAAATTCCCTTCTCTGATTGCTTAACCTACAAACCCAAAAAGTAATTCATTTCTCCCTGCATGAGTTCACCAAACTTCTCACACAGCTTCTTGTTAGGGGATCCAAATATGATGTTCTATCAATCTTACCCTTAGTAAAACCATTGTCCAGAAGAAATTGAGATAGAGTGTCATACCATGCTCTGGGTGCCTGCTTCAGCCCATAAAGAGCTTTCTTAAGTTTAAACACCTTGTCACCTTGTTCAAAACCAGGGGGTTGTTCCACATACACTTCCTCAATGAGAATCCCATTAAGAAAGGCAGATTTCACATCCATCTGGTATACTTTGAACTTCATGTGAGCAGCATATGCTAAGAACAATCTGATGGCTTCTAATCTGGCAACAGGAGCAAATGTCTCATCATAGTCTATTCCTTCAGACTGAGAATAGCCCTGGGCCACTAGCCTTGCCTTGTTCCTAGTAATGACATCATTCTCATCTTTCTTATTTTTGAAAACCCACTTAGTGCCTATCACCCTTTGATATCTTGGTCCGTCTACCAGCTCCCTAACATCCTGTCTGGTGAATTGATTCAACTCCTCCTGCATAGCAACAATCCAATTTGAATCTTTCAGTGCCTCCTTGATGTTCTTGGGCTCAATCAAGGACACATAGCAACTGAATAAGGCAGCTAAGTTAAGAGTCCTCCTAGTCTGGACACCCTTAGTTGGATCTCCAAGGATTAGGTCATTGGGGTGATTAACCAGGGTCCTCCTTCCCGTGGTCTTGCCTGGTTGATCATCTTCTGCAGTACCTTGGTGATTATCACCACCTGCAGAAGAGCTTCCCCCTACAGGAGTTCCAACCTCTTCTGATTCTGCTCCTTGTGAAGGCTGCTGCTTCAGAGAACCAGGAGATGGGTCATCATCTGAATCTGAATCTGAATCAAGAACAGATGGATTGACTTTGATAACTCTGGGTGTAGTCTGATTCTGGGTCTCTTCTGAAGACTGAGAGTCCACCTTGCACTCAAAAGCAGATTCATCAAAAACAACATGAGGTGTTTCCTCCACACAAAGTGAATTCTTATTAAAAACTCTAAAAGTCTTACTGGTGCTGGAATATCCCAAAAATATTCCATCAGCCACTTTAGCATCAAAGGTTCTTAATTTAGATTTCCCATTGTCATGGATGAAACACTTACATCCAAAAACATGAAAATATGAAACAGATGGGGTTTTACCTTTCCATACCTCATATGGAGTCTTATTATGTCTCTGGGCAATCAGGCACCTGTTCTGAGTGTAGCAAGCTGTATTAATAGCCTCTGCCCAAAATCTCTGTGGAGTGCTGTATTCTGCCAGAAGTGTTCTTGCAGCTTCTTTGAGGGTCCTATTCCTCCTTTCTGCTACACCATTTTGTTGGGGTGTTCTGGCAGCAGATGTCTCATGAAAAATCCCATGGTCCTTGCAGTAATCTGCAATGTGTGAATTCAAAAACTCTGTTCCTTTGTCACTTCTGATTCTGACTATGCTCTGGTTCTGCTCATTCTGAATCTGCTTGAAGAACTCTGGCAGCTTAGTCATAGTTTCAACTTTCTTAAACAAGAACACTACCCAAGTGTATCTTGAAAAGTCATCTACTATCATTAAGGTGTACTTCCTTCCACTGAAACTAAGAGGAGAAACAGGTCCAAACAGGTCCATGTGAAGTAGTTGAAGTACTCTGGTTGTGGTTGTGCTCTGGACATCCTTAAAGGAAGTCTTGGGTTGTTTACCCTTCTGGCATGAACCACAGACCTGATTCTTCTTAAACACTTCATTAGGAAGACCTCGAATGAGACCTTTTCTGGCAATCTTATTCAGTGTTTTGAAGTTAAGATGACACAATCTCTTGTGCCAAATCCAGCTATTCTCTGCAGATCCTTTTGCAACTAGGCAAGCATTTCTGGGGCAACTGTTAAAATCTGCAAGATAAATGTTACCCTTCCTCAAGCCTAATAACAAAATATCATTATAATCAGAAGAGAAAACAGTGCATGAATCACTAGAAAACTTCACTGAGTATCCCTTGTCACAGAATTGGGATACTGAAAGCAGATTATGCTTGAGTCCTTCTACATAGTAGACTTCATCTACAGAAACTCCATTAAAGGTCAACTTTCCAACTCCTCTGGTGACTCCATAGTTGTTGTCACCAAACATCACTCTTGGTCCATTCAATGGCTTGAAATCTTGGAGATTATCCTTCTGGAAGGTCATGTGCTTGGAACATCCACTATCAATGTACCAGACATGGTTGCTTGAAAATCCTTTCTCCAATGGACTCTTATCTACCTGCAGAGAAATCAATTAGGTCCCCTACTAGTGCTGGGTCCTGATTGGTTAGTTGCAGGTTTTGTAGGAATCCATAGATAATGATCATCCCTTGATGGATGAGGAGATCTTATCTTCCTTCCAAATCTATCTACCAGCACATGTCCTCTGACAATGACATATTGAGCTACTGGTCTGATAAGGACACCTTTCCTATAAACAGGTCTGGTGTACCTTTTCTCAAATCTGGCCTTTGGAATGGCCTGCCTCAAAGACATGGTCTTAAAGGTCTGGTTGTAAGGGTACATCCTAGAAGAACCATCTCTGGTGTCATAACTACCCAGATCAGTTGGTTTTCTATAGATGGGTCTGGAAGACCTCCTCTTGGTCTGCTAATTAGACTGTCTCTGGTGGTTATAGTTCCTTTGAGTATACCTATTCTGGAATTGATTCCTCTGAGAAAATTATCTCTGGGGTACCTGGTGCTGTTGAACATTGTTCCTTCTCTGGTAGTTATTACTCTGATTGGTATTCCCATTTCTTGAGTGTTTCCCTTGAGGTCCCCTGATCTGGTTAGGTTCCCTTCGAGGATTACTCTGGGGTCCTCCAACTTGAGTAAGTTCTACTCCTTGGGACTCATTGTTCACAGGACCATCAATCTTTAATGGTTCCCCATGTTGACACTTATTCTCTAGCATCTTCTCTTCCAGAACAGTCAACTCTTCTGGATCATTTGTTATGTGATTAACAGAGTGATTCCTTTTCCAATCAGGATTGTGAACCACCTTGTAACCATTACCAGTTAAGTCTTTATCATTCCAGATTTCTACCAATTTACCAGCTCTTACAGACTTATCATTATTATAAAGGTATTTATGAGTTTTAGAGGTAATTCCAGAATATCCTAAACCACTCTTATCATAAATGCGCTGAGAAGACTCTGATATGATAGATACAACAGATGGTATCTTAGGAGCTTCTCTGGGCATAGGTATCTCCTCTATGTTGTGAGCAACTTGTTTTCCCTTGATAAGAGTCTGGTATTTAGCTCTGAGTTCATTGATCTCATCTTCTTGAGAATATTTTTCTTTCATGAGTTGATCTACCAGAGTAGTTTCATTTACCTCAGTGATGTCTGCCATAAGACACACATCATCATCTGATCCAAAGTCAGAAGAAGAAGAACTGGAACTAGTATCCTCCTCATCTGCTTCTGCCAGCAATGCTCTCTTATCTGCATATCCTCTATCTCTCTTGATTCTTTTCTCTTCTCTTTCACTAGGAGTGAGTTGAGGACAATCATAACTATAGTGACCAGTCTTGTTGCATGTGTAGCAGGCATTGTCTCCTCTGGGACTAGGACTTGGCTCTCTCCTCCTCTGGTTGTAGTCTGATCTGGCAGGGCTACTCTCTCTCCTCTGGTAGTCAGGTCTGCCAGAGCTACCATCCCTCCTCTGATAATCTGATCTCCCAGAGTTGCCAGGGTTGTCATCTCTCCTCCTCTCTGGAGTTCTGAATCTGGTCTCCCTTGAGTCTCCAGATGTCTTCTCCTTCTCTGCAGGCTTGAAAGAACTCTTTCTGTCTCTGGAAGATTCCTTCCAATGCCTTTTGTACCTGCCATATTTTGAGCTCATTTTATCTAATTTACGAGTTAGAAGTGCTACCTGCTCCTTGAGGCTCAATGGTTGAAGAGAATGCAGCACCTTTCTGACTAGAAGAGGAAACCTCTTCTGTTTGATCCTCCTCTTGAAGATCATACTCATAGGCTTTGAGATCAGACAATAGGAGATGATGATCCAGAGTATTGAGATCCTTGTTGTCCTTGATCACAGTGACTTTAATTCTCCACCTGCTTGTTAGTGAACGCAAGATTTTACTATTAATTTCTTTTTCAGAATAGGTCTTACCTAAGGCACTCGCCTTGTTTAGGAGGTTTGTGAGACGCATGTCCAGCTGGTCAATGGTCTCGTCTGGTTTCATCTTGAAGGTATCAAACGAGTGTTGAACAACTTGGAGTTTGTTATCTTTGATCTTCTCTGTTCCCTCACAGAGTAACGCCAGTTTGTCCCACATCTCCTTGGCAATGGCACACGTTCTGACCTTTTCAATCACCTCTTTGGTAAGTGTGTTGATGATCTCTGTTCTTGCCACCTGGTCCAAGTTGTAGAGCTTTCTTTCATCATTGTCAAGCTCATCTTTCTTTTTGAGGATTCGTTGCCTGGGGACTCTATCCTCTGCAGCTTTTTGGGCAGCTTCACTAGTTTCTTCCCTGGACTCAGACCTGCCACTATCAATAGGAGTCCAGTAAAATTGAATGGGGCCAGTTTCAACCATATCTAACATGCGGTGGTGAATAGCTCCAAGATGATTGTTCATCATGAAACTCCAGTGGCTGTAATCCTCAAAAGAGAATTCTGGGAGCTTACGGCTCTTGTAAGAAGATTTTGCAGATATTTTGATAAGAAATTTAGGGAAATAACAAGAACTTGAACAAAAGCACTAAAGAGCAATGGATCTGCCCGGTGACCACCAAAAGCTTTACAAAGCAGTGGTCGTTGGACACACTGCTCTGATACCACTTGTTGGTCCCACTAGTTAGATTAATTTCGGAAGCTTAAGTTAAATGTCTTTCAAAGTCTTTTACAAGAGAACAATAATCAACAAACAATAAGTAAAATAAAGCGATAAAGAACACAAGATGTATAGTGGTTCGGATTGAATATCCTACGTCCACTCTCCCTTATAACCAAGGGGTCTCACTATCAACCAACTCACAAACTTACTTACTGGAATTGGGAAGTACCAGTTCCTTCTTACAACCTCTTTAGATTTAACTTCAATATAAAGATCAACCAGCCAACAACCTTGTATAATAGATGAACAGGTTGTGGTTTCAATAACTCCTTTCGAGTAGATAAAAATTATGAACAGTAAGAGTGCTTGGTATGAATATCAAAAGCTTGGATCACTTATGCGCGTGTAGAGTCTCTCTAGAGCTTTTTCTTGAACTGCACTCTTGTATATATAGAGGGGATTAGGGCTAGCCGTTGGAGGGCTAATCCAATCAGATCCTCTATATAAGGAAGCCTCAATCAATCAATTCCCTAATTGATTGATTGGGTTGGTGGGATCCTTGGATTGATTATCTTCAAATACTTTCCAATCTTGATCATGTTGACTTGATTTGAATCACCAACGGTCAATAGCTTCCTTTGCCTAACTCTGATTCTCTCCAGAGAAGGCAAGACCAGACACCAGGCAACCTCGGTGTCTTCTGGTCCTAATCTGGTGAGCAGCCAGAATAATCAGTAGAATCAGGGGATCAAACTGAGCATCTTTTGTTCCACCAGACTCATCTGGTCCGGACTCGTCTGGTTTGGGGAAGGTCCTCTGCCTCTGGTCTGACTCATCTGGTGAAGTCTTCTGATGGAGTCCTCTGGTGGGGTCTTCTGGTGAAGTCTTCTGGTCTGGCAGTTCCCCCTAGACTAAGTCCAAATCTAGATCATCATCTGGCTAACAGGTCCAGATGGTCCTATTACATCTTCTGGTTTGTTTTAACTCATCAAAACTAACAATTTTTATCCTAACAGACTCATACAGAAGACCTATTCCTTTTGTGCCTAAAGGAAAAGACCCTTCATACCCTTATCAACAAAAACTCAGGCCAGGTGCACCCAAGCCTAAAAGAAAGAATGTAAAGAAGGTTCCTGTTCCTTCAAAGGCTGACACCCATAGAAAGTTTACTCCCAAGGCACCTAGGAAGATAAAAATCTATGTAGATGTTTATGGAAGACAAATAAGCCACTCTAAAGTGATTAGAACAGTGAGGCAAATTTGGATTCCGAAAGGTACAACTAACCTGGTAGGACCCAACACCATATGGGTACCTAAAACTTGATTGTGTTTGCAGGGCTCAATGGATCTCAACAAAGGAGAAGCACTAAAATCTTCAGTTTGGTACTTGGACAGTGGATGTTCCAAGCACATGACTAGTAACAAAGAAGGTCTACAGAATTTGTTGAGAAAGAAGGTCTACAGGTCACCTTTGGTGACAATTCACAAGGCGCCACAAAAGGTTATGGTACTTTGATTATTGGCTCAGTAAGAGTAAGCAATGTATCCTATGTCAGTGGACTTAAGCATAATCTTTTGTCCATAAGTCAGTTTTGTGATAAAAGATACAGTGTTGAATTTTCTTGTAACCTGTGTTTTGTCAAGAATATATCTTCACAACAGGTACTACTAACTGGGTCAAGGAAAGGAAATGTCTATCTTGCAGATTGGAAGTCTTGCACACCAAATGCATGTCTTATTGCAAAGAGCTCAACTGATACTAATTGTATGTGGCACAAAAGACTAAGTCATCTGAACTTCAAAATGATGAACAGGATAGCAAGACATGGACTGGTAGAAGGAATGCCAAATGAAGTTTACAACAAAGAGCATATCTGTAAAGCCTGTCAGGAGGGAAAGCAAGTGAAAGCATCTTTCAAAAGCAAAGTAGTAACCTCTACTGACAGAGTACTTCAACTGTTACATATGGACCTGTTTGGTCCTGTAACCCCCGTAAGTATCAATGGGAGAAAATATACACTGGTTGTTGTTGATGATTTCTCCAGGTACACATGGGTGATATTCCTAGCAAGCAAGAAGGGGAAGAAAAGATCTTCTGAGGCTGTGAAGGTAAACGCATCCAAGAAAGTCAGAGTCACAAACTCTACTAATGAGTCATCATCAGGTAACCCTGACTCTTCTCCTAATGTGATCTCAATTGAGTCTGACTCAGATGTCCCTACCCCTACCCCCATCAAACCAAAAACCAAACCCAGAACGCCCCTAAAAACAAAGAAAATATCTAAAATGGCTAAAACCCCCACTGAAGGCTCTCAACAGCCTGCAAGTGGATCCCAAACTACTACCCCATCTGAGGCATCTGCTGAGGCAACCTCAACCCCAACTGAACCCATCACCTCAACCCCCACTGAACAAAACCCACCCTCACCTGACACCCAACACCAAATCTCATCTGAACCAAACCTTCCTTAAAAACTTTCAACCCACTTAGAGTCAATCCCAGAAGAACCCACTAATATCAGATCCCCTACCCCTTTCTTACCTTCAGACGATGAAGAAGAGTACTCATTCTTAGACACTCTTAAGGATGAGGTGGCCTACTCTTTAGAGTCTAAGTACCCTGAGCTTGATGGGTACCCCACCCTTAAAGTGATGTTTTTTAAACTAAGACTCCTTGTCCAGCTAAAAGACAGGAGACTTGGTGAAATCATGATGGCTGTCAGAGGCAGCAATGCTGATGAATGGAAGAAGGAGGAGGTGGGGGTGATGAAGTTTGCTGGTATGACCAAGACTAGACTTCTCTGTGATGAGAAGGTCTTTCAAAGTCTAGTCTTGGATAAACTAGTTGAAGCTAAGTCAGTAGAGGTTGATGTGGGAGAAAAGAAGCGGATAGAGGAGGAGAAGGTACCTGAGGAGGTAGAAGCCGTCAAAGAAGGAGAGGCAGTTATAGTTGAAAAGAAAGAAGTTGATGAGCAAAGTGAGAAGAGAGAGGAGGAGAGAGTAGCTATGGAACTAGATGTGACAGGAGACTTAGGATGTGAGATTGAGGGGGAAGGAACTAACACTGTTTGTAATGCAGGTGTTCAAACTGATGAAGTACCCTCAGTCCAAATCAACCTAACTCCTCTGAGGGAAGCTGTTCACTCACTCTAGGAGGAAAATCTTCCTGCTCTTCAAGCTCAGCTGAGAGATGTTCAAGAAGTGGTCCAAGAAGAAGTGGATGAGATGGTCATCCTCTCAGACCATGTTGATGAACTCATGGAATCCACCATAACATCACTAAAAAATCTTACTCTTAAAGTTGAAGACTCACAGCAGATGGTGATTGATGTTGTTGAAGGACAAAGCGTGCTTGTAATAGAAGCCTTGAAGAAGCTGGAGCAGAAGGAGGAAGAGGACATAACTCAATTTCTCAAAGACTCAGTGGAGAATGTTTCCATCAACCTAAAGTCCTCAGTAGAGGCTTTCTCAGCTGACCTTATTGGGAAGGTTGAAGGGTTGTGGAACTAAAAGATAATGGAGTTCGAGGCCAGGCACGAGGAGCTGGGAGCCAAGCTGGGGGAAGTCCTGAAGAAGGCAGCAGAGGACTTCTCTTCACAAGAGAAAACTAATGTACTTATTGATGAAAAATTAGCTCAATTTGTGCAGTTTGGGCAAACAGCTGGAGCCACTCTGGAGAGGTTAGAGGATGAAGTGGACCACTGCTCCACTGAGCTAAAGACCCTTGCCCATGATCAACTGAAGCTAAACATCACAGTGGCTGAGTGCATGATTAATGCCGAAAATGGGGAAAAGAGGGTAAGTGCCAAAGAGATGAAGCTGGACCCCAAGAACAAGATGAAGATTATCCACGAGACCCCCGATTTTGAAAAAGGACAACAAGTTAAGAGTACGTTGAAAAGGGTAGATGCTGAGGCTCAGAAGATTGTTGGAGCCAAGAAAGGGAAGGAAACCCCATCTGAGGACTTGTCAAAGTTCAAGGAAGATCACTTAAGGGAAAAGGAAGAAAGGGCAGCTCAGAAGGGGGAATCCACGAAGAGGAAGGCCACTGACGCCCTCTTAACGGAGGTAACAAAGAAGACCAGAACCTCAGGGAGGTTTGCAGCTAAGTCCACTGGCTCAACTGAGTTAGTTGAGGTACTCCCTATCCTTAACCCTGATCCCATCTCTTCTGAAACCCCTAAATCAGCCCCCACTAGAGTCATAGAGCTCACTGAGCTTATCAAAGAGGCTGGAGGGTTGAATGAGAGAGCACAGAAGCTGGCTGCTCAACAACAAGAAAGGAGGGACAAGGTGGTTGGGAAGATGGAAACCATAGCTGAGATGGCTGAGAGGAAGAGGAAGGAGAAACTGACCACCTTTGATAAGACTACATCCAAGAAGTTCAGAAAAAGTTATCAAAGGTGGGCTGCTAAGCTAAAGAAAGATAAAATCACTCCTTCAAAGGCCAAGTTCCCTCACAATGACGAGTGGATACCCAAGAAACTCAATGATGCATGGGAAACTGCAAAAAGAGAGTTTGTGTACTCCTACTATGTCAGTGGAGAGTTGGGAAAGGACAATGTGCAAGAAGTATTAAGTTCTTGGATGTTTGAAGTATATCCAAAGCTCTTCCCTGCTATCATGGAAGCCTGGAATGATAGGTTCCCTGATCAAGCCTTGAAGGCTCCTGAGCCAATCATCTACTGGCCTCCTCAAGATGCAACTGGAGCTGTGAATAGAGATCGGATCACAGAAGAATGGGTGTCCTTGTGCGATCAACTGGGTCTCAAGGGTCACTCAAAAGAAATCATAGAGAGGAAGAATGATCTGAAGATCCGAGTCTTCAAACAATATGGACTTGAACTTTTGTTTGAGTCCATCTAAGAAGTTAAGTGTTTTTGCTGGGCATCTGTTTATATGCCCTAGATGATTTTGTTTTGAATTTTTCCAGTGGATGTTTTGTAACATGTACTTCTCATATTTCTCTTGAAATGAAAACTCTACTGATGTTTTTGCCCAAGATAATATCTCATTATCATTTAGGCTTATGTACTTGAATATTGTACTTACAAAATCCTTGAAATTTTATGTCATCTGAAGAACCTCATCTGAATGAAGTTATGTAATAAGATAGGTTCCGGCATAATCAAAAAGGGGGAAATTGTTGGGAAATTGTATAGACTTAAGTTTTGATTAAGATGCCAAAATGTTCCTCCTAAGTTATTTGTAAGTTAAATATTCAGTAGAGTTAGAAATTAAATTAAACAGTTCTAAATGTTAAAGAACTGGAGTGTAGTTAGAAATTTCTAAAGTGTATTGAAGATCAAAGTCCGCTGAAGACGAAGTCCGCTGAAGTCAAGTGATCTGAGAAAGAAGTCTAAGTCTTGAATGTTTTCTAAGTGCTTTCTCACTAAGACTAAAACCATCAGGAGAGGGCCAAGGTCCACTGATGAGAACTAACAAAACTCATTCAATGCTAAACATATTTAAAGCTGTTAGTTAATCTGGTTGGAACAAGGCAAAACGAATTTCAGTGAAGCTTACAATAAATGAAGGAATAAGAAGGTTCTCTCAGAGGGGTTCCACCTTAAAGCAAGACAAGAATCTGGGCAAGCAGACTGAAGGTCCAGTGAGAAGATGACACGTCAGTGTACTTTACTGACAGCCGACCTGCCCCAGACTGACAAGTACCAAAAATCTTTTCCTAGCAATCTACAGAAAGTTGGTGAACAGGCATGGTCTTTCAGCCATTTCTTGACAAGACTTAAAGCTTCAAATAGAGTCGTTTGAACCAATCAGACACAAGAGGACTTACTTGAGAAGATTCAAATCCAACGGGAAGATTTTCAAGGAAGCCTAGAAATACAAAATGACGTGCTCATTTCTATGCACGGGAAACTCACAAGATCAAAGCTATCTCTACATTCATAAGTTTCAAGAAGCACTCGAAATTACCTTTGTTTCCCAAGTGTTTTAAATCAGTAGAGAGCATAACAAACCTTCTGAAATCAAGCTTAAAAGCTATATCCAAACCTTAGAAAGAGATAATCCATCCTAAGCCTTGAGTTACACTGTAAGGATTATCTCACAACAGTTGGAACCAAACCCTACTCAAAACCCTACTCAGTTGTTAGGTTGAGAGTTATAGTTAAGTGGTGTTAGTAAGCTGATTATTTGTATCAGCCTGAAAGCTGGTTTGTTTTGGGAACTAGGACCTGGAATTATCCTAGTGATAAATCATCCTAAGAGAGCATTAGTTGATCGGTGCACCTTGGCACTATAACACAAGGAATTCCAAGTGAAAGGAATTCTCCTGTTTGATCAGGACAGTGGACGTAGGAGATTTATCACTGAACCACTTTATATCTTGTGTATTTATATACTGTTATTTCCTAAGTGTGTGTTATCCACTCAAAGTTTATTAAGTAAAACGAGTTTTCTAAAAGGCTCACTAATCCGCATCTGAAAGCTATTTAGATAGTAGTTCAACTGAAAGTCTTGAGCTTTCAGTGGAGGAATTATCTCAGTAAGCTTTCTATAGTAATTCTCAGCAGACTTAAAGTCCACTGAGGAGTTACTTTCTGAAGTCACCTGATAAGTTTTAAAGAAGTTTTAATTTGTAACAACAGGTGTATTCCCCGCCATACACCTGTTTACTCATTTCGGGACCAACAATTGGTATTAGAGCAGTGGTTCAAAAGACCATTGTTCTAAGTATACCTTGTGCTTAAAGGTATTTTCAAGGTCATTTGAATTGATCTTTTTGATAAACTTGTTTACATACTATGGCTGACAATACAGCTAGGGTAGCACCACCAGCGGAGAACAACATGAGAGTTAATCCCTTGAACCATATGTCCCATCACAAGCTTCCACAGTTCTCAGTGGAAAACTATGACTTCTGGAAGATCAGAATGAGAGCTCATCTTGCATGTGTGCATGATGAAATGCTAAGGGTTATTACTAAAGGTCCATTCATTTTTATGACACCTAACCCTAGAACTACAGCTGAGACTATTGCAGATCCAAGAGAAGAATGGCCCAAAGATGAATATAACTTCACTGCAGATGAGAGGAGGAGAAACAAACTCAACTTCATAGCCATGAACATTCTCTACACCACCATTCCAGATTCTGTAATGGGAAGAGTGATCCAGTGCAAGATTGCAAAGGAACTATGGGACACTCTTGCTCTCATGTGTGAAGGAACTGACAAGATAAAGGAGAACAAGCTCTCAGTAGCTGTTCAAAAGTATGAGCAGTTCACCATGGAGCCCACTGAGACCATTGACCAACTTGATGGGAGGTTCACTGACATAATGAATGAAATAAACTCTCTGGGAAAGATCTATACCAAAAGAGAAGTTGCCCTAAAGATCCTGAGAGGTCTAACCTCAAGATGGGATGTGTACTCTGTGATGATGCAGAATACCAAGGATCTTTCCAGCATGTCTATGCAGTAGGTATTCTCTGAACTTAAGGCTTATGAGTTTGATCTGAACAGGAAAATGGCTCCTGATGAGACCTCAGCTGAGAAGGGAGTTGCCTTCAAAGCTAAGGAAACTGAGCCAAAGTCCCCAAAGCCACAGAAGAGTACAAAGGCAAGCAAATCTCAAAGAAATGTTGAGATGCAAGAGGAACTCAGCCTGATGGCTAGAAGGTTTGAGAAACTTAACAGCCGGTTTGGCAAATATAAAAGATTTTACAGGGATAACATAGAAAGAAGATATTATCCACAAAAAGACACCAGAGAGGGTGAGAAAAGCTCAACTGAGCTGGAAAAGAGAAAGGATTACAAGAACTATACCAGAGGTGAAGGATCATCATCCAAGACTAAAGAGTCTACTGAAGAGAAGAATGATGATGCCAATAGATGCTTCCAGTGCAAGAAGATTGGGCACTTTCAATATGATTGTCCTCAACTGAGCACAAAGGAGAGAAAGGAAAGGTAAGCCAAGAGAGACAGGAGATATGGAGAAAGAAAAGCAATGGTGGCTGAGGATGTGGATGAAGATCTGGAATCATCTGATGGACTGTTCTCAGACAGCAGTGAAGATAATATGTGTCTCATTGCAAGAGAAGAACCAGAGGTACAATCTAAACCATCCATTTCTCTAAGACACTCACCTGAGCTAAGCCCAGAGTCAACTGAGGAACTCAATCTTCAGTCCGCTTTGGAACAGTTGATGATTGATTTCTCAAGGTTGCAAGAAGCAAGTTTTTGTCTCCAAGATGAAAACAAAAATCTCCTGAGAGAAAACTCTAAGTTAATTGAGTCTGGGAATCAGGCAGATCTTAATTCAGCTCAGTCTACCATTGAATTGACAAAAGAGGTTGAAACCCTCAAGAGTCAAGGAAATGGCAAAGATCAACTGATAAAAGATCTTACTGAATCTAAGAAAAGGTCAACAGAAGAAAATTTAAAATTGGTAAGCCAAGTAAAGGAATCTCTCCTGAAAATTGATGTCTTACAAAAATCAGAAGAGACTTTGTTAAAAAGTATTGATGCTCTCAACAAACCCTCTCTTGCCATAGAGGAGATTCAAAACTTTCAGATCAATCCGAATAACAAGTGAGGAGTAGGCTTTATTCCAAAATCTTCAGAAGGTCCTCTAAGTGTTGCTTCTTCAAGTGGCACAAAGAGAGTTTTTGTTAAGTCTGTGACCTTTCAACCACATATTTTGGATAAGGGAAAAAGACCTGCTGAGGTCCATCAAAAGAGAAGTCAAACTGAGCCAAAACCAAATGGAAAGGCTCAGGTGACTAATCAGAATAGATCTCAGTAGAGGTACTATCAGCCGAGGTCTTCACAGATGAAGCAACCTCAGCTGAGAGCACCCAGGCATGAGCATTCCACAAGAAATGACTCATACAGAAGACCTATTCCTTTTGTGCCTAAAGGAAAAGGCCCTTCATACCCTTATCAACAAAAACTCAGGCCAGATGCACCCAAGCCTAAAAGAAAGAATGTAAAGAAGGTTCATGTTCCTTCAAAGGCTGACACCCATAGAAAGTTTACTCCCAAGGCACCTAGGGAGATAACAATCTATGTAGATGTTTATGGAAGATAAATTAGCCACTCTAAAGTGATTAGAACAGTGAGGCAAATTTGGATTCCGAAAGGTACAGCTAACCTGGTAGGATCCAACACCAAATGGGTACCTAAAACTTGATTGTGTTTGCAGGGCTCAGTGGATCTCAACAAAGGAGAAGCACTAAAATCTTCAGTTTGATACTTGGACAGTGGATGTTCCAAGCACATGACTGGTAACAAAGATCTCCTAAAAGAATTTGTTGAGAAAGAAGGTCCACAGGTCACCTTTGGTGACAATTCACAAGGCGCCACAAAAGGTTATGGTACATTGATTATTGGCTCAGTAAGAGTAAGCAATGTATCCTATGTTAGTGGACTTAAGCATAATCTTTTGTCCATAAGTCAGTTTTCTAATAAAGGATACAGTGTTGGAATTTTCTTGTAACCTGTGTTTTGTCAAGAATATATCTTCACAACAGGTACTACTAACTGGGTCAAGGAAAGGAAATGTCTATCTTGTAGATTGGAAGTCTTGCACACCAAATGCATGTCTTATTGCAAAGAGCTCAACTGATACTAATTGGATGTGGCACAAAAGACTAAGTCATCTGAACTTCAAAATGATGAACAGGATAGCAAGACATGGACTGGTAGAAGGAATGCCAAATGAAGTATACAACAAAGAGCATATCTGTAAAGCCTGTCAGGAGGGAAAGCAAGTGAAAGCATCTTTCAAAAGCAAAGTAGCAACCTCTACTGACAAAGTACTTCAACTGTTACATATGGACCTATTTGGTCCTGTAACCCCCGTAAGTATCAATGGGAGAAAATATACACTGGTTGTTGTTGATGATTTCTCCAGGTACACAAGGGTGATATTCCTAGCAAGCAAGAAGGAGAGGAAAAGGTCTTCTGAGGCTGTGAAGGTAAACGCACCCAAGAAAGTCAGAGTCACAAACTCTACTAATGAGTCATCATCAGGTAACCCTGACTCTTCTCCTAATGTGATCTCAACTGAGTCTGACTCAGATGTTCCTACCCCTACCCCCATCAAACCAAAAACCAAACCCAGAACGCCCCTGAAAACAAAGAAAGTATCCAAAATGGCTAAAACCCCTACTGAAGGCTCTCAACAGCCTGCAAGTGGATCCCAAACTACTACCTCATCTGAGGCATCTGCTGAGGCAACCTCAACCCCAACTGAACCCATCACCTCAACCCCCATTGAACAAAACCCAACCTCACCTGACACCCAACACCAAATCTCATCTGAACCAAACCTTCCTTAAACACTTTCAACCCACTTAGAGTCAATCCCAGAAGAACCCACTGATATCAGATCCCCTACCCCTTCCTTACCTTCAGATGATGAAGAAGAGTACTCATTCTTAGACACTCTTAAGGATGAGGTGGCCTACTCTTTGGAGTCTAAGTACCCTGAGCTTGATGGGTACCCCACCCTTAAAGAGATGTTTTTGAGACTAAGACTCCTTGTCCAGCTAAAAGACAGGAGACTTGGTGAAATCATGATGGCTGTCAGAGGCAGCAATGCTGATGAATGGAAGAAGGAGGAGGTGGAGGTGATGAAGTTTGCTGGTATGACCAAGACTAGACTTCTCTGTGATGAGAAGATCTTTCAAAGTCTAGTCTTGGATAAACTAGGTGAAGCTAAGTCAGTAGAGGTTGATGTGGGAGAAAAGAAGCGGATAGAGGAGGTGAAGGTACATGAGGAGGTAGAAGCCATCAAAGAAGGAGAGGCAGTTAGAGAGGCAGAGAAAGGGGAGGAGGAGACTGAAAAAGGAGAAGGTATTTCACCACAGCAAGGTGGTGGTAAAGTAGCCAAGGATGTATCTTTGGCAAGAGATACTAAGGCACAAAACTTGCCACAGGAGAGCTCAGTAGAGGTGTCTACTGAAGCTCTCCCACAACAACTCTCAGTGGCGACTTAGGAGTCAGCTGAGGTGTCTGGAGATGGTGGAGTTGAAAAAGAATTAAAAGAATCTGAGGGAGGAGAGAATGATGTAGAGATAACTAAGGTTATAAGTGGTGAAATCAGAGCAATGGAACTAGATGTGACAGGAGACTTAGGATGTGAGATTGAGGGGGAAGGAACTAACACTGTTTGTAATGCAGGTGTTCAAACTGATGAAGTACCCTCAGTACAAATCAACCTAACTCCTCTGAGGGAAGCTGTTCACTCACTCTAGGAGGAAAATCTTCCTGCTCTTCAAGCTCAGCTGAGAGATGTTCAAGAAGTGGTCCAAGAAGAAGTGGATGAGATGGTCATCCTCTCAGACCATGTTGATGAACTCATGGAATCCACCACAACATCACTCAAAAATCTTACTCTTAAAGTTGAAGACTCACAGCAGATGGTGATTGATGTTGTTGAAGGACAAAGCGTGCTTGTAATAGAAGCCTTGAGAAGCTGGAGCAGAAGGAGGAAGAGGACATAACTCAATTTCTCAAAGACTCAGTGGAGAATGTCTCCATCAACCTAAAGTCCTCAGTAGAGGCTTTTTTAGCTGACCTTATTGGGAAGGTTGAAGGGTTGTGGAACCAAAAGATAATGGAGTTCGAGTCCAAGCACGAGGAGCTGGGAGCCAAGCTGGGGGTAGTCCTGAAGAAGGCGGCAGAGGACTTCCCTACACAAGAGAAAACTAATGTACTTATTGATGAAAAATTAGCTCAATTTGTGCAGTTTGGGCAAACAGCTGGTGCCACTCTGGAGAGGTTAGAGGATGAAGTGGACCACTGCTCCACTGAGCTAAAGGCCCTTGGCCATGATCAACTGAAGCTAAACATCACAGTGGCTGAGTGCATGATTAATGCCGGAAAGGGGGTGTTCGTCCCACTAGTTAGATTAATTGCGGAAGCTTAAGTTAATATGTCTTTCAAATTCTTTTTACAAGAGAGCAACAACTAATAAGAGAATAAGTAAATCGAAAGCAATAAAGAACACAAGATATATAGTGGTTCGGATTTGAATATCCTACGTCCACTCTCCCTTTTATCCAAGGGGTCTCACTAACAACCAACTCACTTACTTACTCACTGGAATTGGGAAGTACCAGTTCCTTCTTACAACCTCTTTAGATTTGACTTCAATCTAAAGATCAACAGCCTTCAACCTTATCTGATAGATGAACAGGTTGAGGTTTCAACAACTCCTCAAGAGTAGATATATATTATGAACAATAAGAGTGCCTAGAATGAATATCAAAAGCTTGGATGGACTTATGCGCGTATGTGGTCTCACTAGAGCTTTTTCTTGAACTGCACTCTTGTATTTATAGAGGGGATTAGGGCTAGCCGTTGGAGGGCTAATCCAATCAGATCCTCTATTTAAGGAAGCCTCAATCAATCAATTCACTAATTGATTGATTGGGTTGGTGGGATCCTTGGATTGATTATCTTCAGAACTTTCCAATCCTGATCTTGTTCGCTTGATTTGAAGCACCAACGGTCAATAGCTTCCTCTGCCTAACTCTGATTTTCTCCAGAGAAGGCAAGACCAGACACCAGGCAACCTAGGTGTCTTCTGGTCCTAATCTGGTGAACAACCAGAATACTCAGTAGAGACAAGGGATCAAACTGAGCATCTTTTGTTCTACCAGACTCATCTGGTCCGGACTCGTCTGGTCTGGAGAAGGTCCTCTGCCTCTGGTCAGATCTCATCTGGTGAAGTCTTCTGGTGGAGTCTTCTGGTGAAGTCCTCTGGTGGGGTCTTCTGGTGACTCTTCTGGTGAAGTCTTCTGGTCTGGCATTTCCCCCTAGACTAAGTCCTAATCTAGATCATCATCTGGCTAACAGGTCCAGATGGTCCTATTTCATCTTCTGGTTTATCTTAGCTCATCAAAACTATACAACTTTTATCCTAACAATTTCCCCCTTTTTGATGGAGTTAAAACACTACCAGAACTGATCAAAAAAATAAACTTAAGCAAGAAAACAGTAAAGGATAAGACCTTAGAATAGATCTTATCAGGCAAACAATTAAGACAACAAGAGGTTGTCTTTTCAACAGAGAAGATATGAGATTTTCATTGATAATAAGGACAAAAGTGATTACAGATTACAATGCAATTCTGGTCCTATTCTAAGCATATCTTCTGTTATCCTTGGGCACCAGAAACCAGTCGAAGAATCTGTCTTGAATGGCCTTCAACTCTGCAGAAGATGTTGGAGTGAAGTTTGCCAACACCTTGGTCTTGTACAATTTCTTCAATTCAGCCCAATCAACCTGGTCCCCTACCATTGGAGTGTTAAGATAATGAAACTCAGGGGCAGTGACCTCCAGGTTGAACTCTATGGTAGAATCCATCAGCTGCTTGTACAAACTTGCATCATATGCCTGCATCCAAGAATGGAATGTCCTGTTGATGAGAGCATCATCCTCTGGTGGAGGCCTTTGAATATAATGTTGAATGAACCACAAGGTCTTGGCTTCTCTCCACTTCTCAATCAGAGGGGCAGACACAGTAGAGTCAAAAGACCCTTCTGTCCTGAGTGGCAAAATCTCCATCACTTCAACATGAGCTTTTCTTCTCTGGCTGGATCCACTAGCACAAGAAGATATGCCAGCTTCTCTGGTCTTCTTACTTTGCCTCCTAACATATCTGAGCCTCTGCTCTTCATCTATGTTTTTCCTTATTTTGGCTTGCCTCTCTTCAGGCGTCTCTTCCTTGAATCTCTTCTCTGCTTCTTCAACCACAGATTCAAGGAAGCTCTTCTTTACTTTCCTTATCTTTTTCTTTGCAGGTCCAGAGATATGGATAGGATCCTGTTATGCTTCTGACTCCTCTTCTGCAGCAAGCTGCTTAACCATGGAAAGAGATTTGAACTCTTCCTTCTTCTTCTTCTGCAGCTCAGCCTGGGCCAATGTATTCTCCAGCAGGTCCAGACGAGCTCCATGGCTAAAGAGAGTTTCATTTGTGGTCTTCGCCAGATCAGTTCTGGCCTTCTCTTCCCCCTTTTTAACTTTATCAAGGAGGGGCTCCACTACCTGCCTTATAAGATCAGGCAAGGCAGTGTTGGAGGAAGAGTGAAGATCACGCAGCTGCTTGGCTTCCTCTAGATAGGCTTTAGACTCTGCAACAAGTCTTTCCTGCTTCTCCAACATCTCCTGGAGGGAGTCTTTCAGCTTGGCAGTCTGGATCATCTGGCTTGCCATCTCAACTTTAAGCACAGAGACAGGCCTCATCTGCTCCAGCACGTGCTCCTGGAGCTGCTTCTGGCTGTGCATCACATCCAATTTGACAAAGAGGCCATTGGCCTTGAAAGAAGCTTTAACTTCTGCCAGAGAGGACTTGATCTGCTTCAGGAAGATCCTCCTCTCCTGCCTTATCTGATGCTCTATCATAGCAGGGGCCATGTGTTGAATAGATTTTGAAAAGCACCCTATCTGCATGATCTGCTCGTTGAAGAATGCTTTCATCTTCTGGAGCACGGTAGGAGACATCTCAAAGTCCTCCTCATCTGAATATAGCTCTGGAGGAAAGATAAAACGAGGTCCAAACTTGTAAGTAGGGCCCTCTGGAGTGAGCATTACCCCTCTCTGGATGAGCAGGGTGCGAATCAAAACTTTAGCAGCACCAGGGGTCTCCAGCTCTGCTGGGTTCTGAATATTCAACGTCTTCTTCAGCTCAATCTCCCAAGCATTGAAATTGGAGGGACCCATTTCCTCAAGAAAAAGCATCAGGTCCTCCACATCCTCAAGTCTGGCCTTGCTCCAGACCTTGGCATCAGTAAGCTCTGCCAGCAGTGGTAAGTGCTCCAAAAGGACTGGGAAATTCTCTCTTAGCCAGAGCTGAGCACTTACACTCATACTCTGCCTAATGGGACCCATTTCTTCAGATGAGAAGGTGAAGGGTTTGGGCCCAGAGGCAGAGGAGGAAGGTGCTAAGTTAGCAGGCTCAAGTGAAGCTTCCTCATCTTCACTATCATCGCTGGTTAAACAGGTGGGAGAAGGGGGAGGGGCAGGGAATCCCAGAGCCATAGAAATGGATGGGGCCTGGGCTGTATGGGTTTGGGGAGGGGTAGGATTTGGTGAGGTAAAAGTGGAGGGGATGAGGTAGAAGAAGACGGGATCTCTGGTACAGAAGGTGTAGGTGGTATTTGGGATGTGGAAATATTTGGAGGGGGGATCTCTGCACCAGAAGAGGTTGAGGGCACCTCTGGTACAGAAGCTGGGGGAGAGGGAAATGTGTTTAAAGATATATGGGAAGGTGGGGGAGAAGGTGTTTGAGGGATGGTTGAAGTAGTGAAAGTGGGGGTGTCTGGGAGAGTCTGTTCTGGTGAAGAAAAAGGAACACCAAGAGCAGATGAAATGGGTTATGTTTGGGTGTCTAGTGGGGAAGTAGTGGGGGTAACAAGGTTAATAGGGGTAGAGGAGGGTATAGAAGAAGGGTTGGAAGGGTTTACCTCAGCTGAGTCAACACCAGCAGGTACAACATGCTCTGGAGCATCCTCCAACATCTGGGAAGCCTCATCAATGGCCTTCTCCAAGGCCTCTCCAAGATCAGATCCAGAGTCAGGATCTTGAAGAATGGCTCTCTTGGCCTTGGATTTCTTCACAAGAGGCTCAGCCTCTTCTTCCTCTTCGTCCTCTGATGGCTCATCCACCAGAAGGGTTTTCTTGGCCTTCCTGCTAGTTCGACGGTTTTTAGCAGATCCTCTCCTGGCCTCCTCTGGCTGCTTCCTCTTGGCTGCTCCAGCCTTCTTGGTAGCCTCAGCTACTTCACTCTTCTTCTTCAAGACATCAAGAAGAGGAATCTGGTCCTCCTCTGAGGAATCAGAGAAAGCAATGGTTGAGGAACCAGTTGCTTCAGCAGCTTTCTTCTGGGTCTGCTGCTTCTGCTGCTGCTTTTTCTGCCCCTTTGCAGGTGAGGGAATTAATTGAATAGGAGGGGCAGGGATGGCTTGCTCTCCATCAGAGTCGGCATGGCCATGGAGAGGGCCATCCTTGGAGAAAAGTATTTTGGATTTGTGATAACCATGGCACCAAGATGCTTTCCACTTCTTCTCCGGAAGGAGAGACCCCAGAATTAGAGTCAACTTAGTTCCCAATGAAACATTTGCAGTGAAGAAGAACTGCAACTCCCCTGGCTTGGAAGGACAAGGCTCCTTCTTCACCTTCAGTCTGTTCTTCCTCAACACATCCCAGAAGAACTCCGCCCAATTGCATTGAACGTCGTCATATAATGCCCTCATCACACACATCCTGTCGTTGAAAATGGCATCTGTGCTGTGATTCTCACACATAAGCACCTTTACAACTATATCGAACAGCACCTTGTACTTCTGCCTTAAATGTTTGTCAAGAAATCCCTTCGTGATATTCTGGAAAGAGGATCGAGCAAAGATCTTGAAGGAACCAATGATATCATCCTCCTTGTACGTCAAAGGATCCACTCCCTCTGCAGAAATGTTCTCGAATAAAGCGCAAAAATCGTGCTTAGAAAACACCAAATCATCTTCATCAATCTTGGAAGAAATGTGGTCCTCGTGGATCTTCATACGAACCAACAATTGGGCCGCATATCCGTCAAGAGTGCGAAAGTCCTTGGGAACTGTGGAGATCAACTTCTCCACCCCTGCTCTCTGGAGCATCTCCAGAATCGACAGCACAACAGGGTTCTTGGTGGTATAAATGTCCACCACCATCTCCGTCTTTAGCTTTTTCATCATTAGAACATGATCGAAGTTGCACGGAGGAGCCATTTCTGTGTAAGAGAGAGAGAGAGAGAGAGAGCAAACTTGTAGAGAAACAGGTTAGGGTTTGAAAATATATGAAACGTGAAAGGACAGATTGAGTAGAATTTTGATTTAAGTAGGGCAATACGCGTGTCTTGATTAATAAATGAAGTGTGAACGCGTGTAATAGCAAATTTAATTTAGGGAACAAAATCAATTTTCGAATTGATTGACATATTGCACATTGATTAAATCTGATGGCCACGATGAAAGGCGAGATACAGATTTAATCTAGTGCGTTGGCATAGTCATTGGGACTGGGCATAAAGGGGTTTTGTGGCAGTCAAGAGAAAAAGCGAAATGATTGCCTAGGCCCTATACCCTAGTTTTAAATACACTCCGAAGGTGAAACGTTTTGAGTGTACTTACTAATTTGAAAAGTGTATCCCAATGATCAGAGGCCAGAGAAGTAAAGACATACCTGTCACCTGATATCGTAACCAGATGATACCACAGCCAGTCTGGTGCTACATCTCCTCTGATGAAGCTCATCTGGTCCTGGTCAGAGAAGACTTTGGATATTTTGGGATCTGACTCAGCACCTCATCTGGGACAAGTGTCACCTGGTGTATACCTTTTCTGGAGATATACCTTCTCTGATATGTCTAATCTGCAGGTATGTTAGTTTGAAAAAAAATATGAAGTAAAGAAATGAAACAAAAAGAATACTTCTCTGATGTTCCCCCTAAAACAAATCTATCTCTGGATCCAACAAACCTAACTCAAAAGCTAACTCTCTGAATCTGGTCTCAGCCAAAGGCTTAGTTAAGATATCTGCTCTCTGCTTCTCTGTTGCAATCTTTTCCATCCTTATATCTCCCTTCTCAACATGATCTCTGATAAAGTGATGCCTTATATCAACATGTTTACACCTGGTATGAAGGACTGGATTCTGGGTGATTGCAATTGCACTATTACTATCACAGAAAATAGGAATATCCTTAGCTCTAATCTGGTAATCCCTAAGTTGTTGACTAATCCAGAGTAGTTGTGAACAACAACTCCCTGCAGCCATGTACTCTGCTTCTGTTGTTGATGTAGCAACCGAAGTCTGCTTCTTAGAAAACCAGGATACCAATTTATTCCCTAAAAATTGGCATGTTCCACTTGTAGACTTCCTATCTATTCTGCATCCACCATAGTCTGAATCTGAATAACCACTCAACTCTAAGTTATCATCTGCAGGATACCATAATCCTAGGTTCACTGTTCCCTTAAGATATTTCAATATCTTCCTAGCTACTTCCAAGTGACTCTTCTTGGGATTAGCTTGAAATCTGGCACAAAATCCTACAGCAAAAGTAATATCTGGTCTACTTGCAGTCAGGTACAGAAGAGAACCAATAAGTGCTCTGTACTGAGTCTGGTCCACACTCTCTCCAGACTCATCTGGATCCATGTTGAAATTTGTCATCATAGGGATCTTGGCTGCTTTGCTAGATCCTACTCCAAATTTCTCTAACATGTTTCTGGTGTACTTTGCCTGATTAATAAAAATCCCCTTCTCTGATTGCTTAACCTGCAAACCTAAAAAGTAATTCATTTCTCCCATCATGGACATCTCAAACTGACTCTGCATGAGCTCACCAAACTTCTCACACAGCTTCTTGTTAGGGGATCCAAATATAATGTCATCAACATATATTTGGACCAGAAGGATGTCCTTTCCTTCTTCTTTCCTAAACAAGGTTCTATCAATCTTACCCTTAGTAAAACCATTGTCCAGAAGAAATTGAGATAGAGTGTCATACCATGCTCTGGGTGCCTGCTTCAGCCCATAAAGAGCTTTCTTAAGCTTAAACACCTTGTCACCTTGTTCAAAACCAGGAGGTTGTTCCACATACACTTCCTCAATGAGAATCCCATTAAGAAAGGCAGATTTCACATCCATCTGGTATACTTTGAACTTCATATGAGCAGTATATGCTAAGAACAATCTGATGGCTTCTAGTCTGGCAACAGGAGCAAATGTCTCATCATAGTCTATTCCCTCAGACTGAGAATAGCCCTGGGCCACTAGCCTTGCCTTGTTCCTAGTAATGACATCATTCTCATCTTTCTTATTCTTGAAAACCCACTTAGTGCCTATCACCTTTTGATGTCTTGGTCTGTCTACCAGCTCCCAAACATCCTGTCTGGTGAATTGATTCAACTCCTCCTGCATAGCAACAATCCAATTTAATCCTTCAGTGCCTCCTTGATGTTTTTGGGCTCAATCAAGGACACATAGCAACTGAATAAGGCAGCTAAGTTAAGAGTTCTCATAGTCTGGACACCCTTAGTTGGATCTCCTAAGATCAGGTCATTGGGGTGATCAACCAGGGTCATCCTTCCCGTGGTCTTGCCTGGTTGATCATCTTCTGCAGTACCTTGGTGATTATCATCACCTGCAGAAGAGCTTCCCCCTACAGGAGTTCCAACCTCTTCTGGTTCTGCTCCTTGTGAAGGCTTCTGCTTCAGAGAACCAGGAGAAGGGTCATCATCTGAATCTGAATCTGAATCAAGAATAGGTGGATTGACTTTGATAACTCTGGGTGTAGTCTGATTCTGGGTCTCATCAGAAGACTTAGATTCCACCTTGCACTCAAAAGTAGATTCATCAAAAACAACATGAGGTGTTTCCTCCACACAAAGTGAATTCTTATTAAAAACTCTAAAAGCTTTACTGGTGCTGGAATATCCTAAAAATATTCCATCAGCCACTTTAGCATCAAAGGTTCTTAATTTAGATTTCCCATTGTCATGGATGAAACACTTACATCCAAAAACATGAAAATATGAACCAGATGGGATTTTACCTTTCCATACCTCATATGGAGTCTTATTATGTCTCTGGGCAATCAGGCACCTGTTCTGAGTATAGCAGGCTGTATTAATGGCCTCTGCCCAAAATCTTTGTGGAGTGTTGTATTCTGCCAGAAGTGTTCTTGCAGCTTCTTTGAGGGTCCTATTCCTCCTTTCTGCTACTCCATTTTGTTGGGGTGTTCTGGCAGCAGATGTCTCATGAAAAATCCCATGGTCCTTGCAGTAATCTGCAATGTGTGAATTCAAAAACTCTGTCCCTTTATCACTTCTGATTCGGACTATGCTCTGGTTCTGCTCATTCTGAATCTACTTGAAGAACTCTGGCAGCTTAGTGATAGTTTCATTTTTCTTAAACAAGAACACTACCCAAGTGTATCTTGAAAAGTCATCCACTATCACCAAGGTGTACTTCCTTCCACTGAAACTAAGAGGAGAAACAGGTCCAAATAGGTCCATGTGAAGTAGTTGAAGTACTCTGGTTGTGGTTGTGCTCTGGACATCCTTAAAGGAAGTCTTGGTTGTTTACCCTTCTGGCATGAACCACAAACCTGATTCTTCTTAAACACTTCATTAGGAAGACCTCGAATGAGACCTTTTCTGGCAATCTTGTTCAGTGTTTTGAAGTTAAGATGACACAATCTCTTGTGCCAAATCCAGCTATTCTCTGCAGATCCTTTAGCAACCAGGCAAGCATTTCTTGGGCAACTGTTAAAATCTGCAAGATAAATGTTACCCTTCCTCAAGCCTATTAGCAAGATATCATTATAATCAGAAGAGAAAACAGTGCATGAATCACTAGAAAACTTCACTGAGTATCCCTTATCACAAAATTTAGATACCGAAAGCAGATTATGCTTGAGTCCTTCTACAGAGTAGACTTCATCTACAGAGACTCCATTGAAGGTCAACTTTCCAACTCCTCTGGTGACTCCATAGTTGTTGTCACCAAACATCACTCTTGGTCCATTTAATGGCTTGAAATCTTGGAGATTATCTTTCTGGAAGGTCATGTGCTTGGAACATCCACTATCAATGTACCAGACATGGTTGCTTGAGAGTCCTTTCTCCAATGGGCTCTTATCTACCTGCAGAGAAATCAATTAGGTCCCCTACTAGTGCTGGGTCCTTATTGGTTAGTTGCAGGTTTTGTAGGAATCCATAGATAAAGATCATCCCTTGTTAGATGAGGAGATCTTATCTTTCTTCCAAATCTATCTACCAGCACATGTCCTCTGACAATGACATATTGAGCTACTGGTCTGATAAGGACACCTTTCCTATAAACAAGTCTGGTGTACCTTTTCTCAAATCTGGCCTTTGGAATGGCCTGCCTCAAAGACATGGTCTTAAAGGTCTGGTTGTAAGGGTATATCCTAGAAGAACCATCTCTGGTGTCATAACTTCCCAGATCAGTTGGTTTTCTATAGATGGGTCTGGAAGACCTCCTCTGGTTCTGAGAATTAGACCTGCTCTGGTGGGTATAGGTCCTTTGAGTATACCTATTCTGGAATTGATTCCTCTGAGAAAATTATCTCTGGGGTACCTGGTGCTGTTGAACATTGTTCCTTCTCTGGTAGTTACTACTCTGATTGGTATTCCCCTTTCTTGAGTGTTTCCTTTGAGGTTCCCTGGGGTCCTCCAATTCGAGTAAGTTCTACTTCTTGGGACTCATTGTTCACAGAACCATCAAACTTCAATGGTTCCCCTTGTTGACATTTATTCTCTAGCATCTTCTCTTCCAGGACAGTCAATTCTTCTGGACCATATGTTATGTGATTAACAGAGTGATTCATTTTCCAATCAGGATTGTGAACCACCTTGTAACCATTACCAGTTAAGTCTTTATCATCCCAGATTTCTACCAATTTACCAGCTCTTACAGACCTGTCTTTATTATAAAGGTATTTATGAGTTTTAGTGGTAATTCCAGAATATCCTAAACCACTCTTATCACTAATGCGCTGAGAAGACTCTGATATGATAGATACAACAGAGGGTATCTTAGGAGCTTCTCTGGGCATGGGTATCTCCTCTATGTTGTGAGCAAATTGTTTTCCCTTGATAAAAGTCTGGTATTTGGTTCTGAGTTCATTGATCTCATCTTCTTGAAAGTTCTTTTCTTTCATGAGTTGATCTACCAAAGTATCTCTTTCTGTGATCTTACCCTGAAGTTCAGAGACTTCTTTGGAATGATCTTTCATGAGTTCTCTGGTGGATTTATGCTCATGAGAGAGAGATTGAACTTCAACTCTGAGCCTACCATTCTCTTTCTCAAGTTTTTGACAGAGTTGGACACAATTTTGGAGATCTAATAGCATTTGTTGCATATCAGACTCTCTGGAGTTACCAGATGAATTAGAGGATTCAGTACATTTGGAATTTGACAAGACTAGAGTAGTTTCATTTACCTCAGTGATGTCTGCCATAAGACACACATCATCATCTGATTCGAAATCAGAAGAAGAAGAACTGGAACTAGTATCCACCTCTTCTGCTTCTGCTTCTGCCAGCAATGCTCTCTTGTCTGCATATCTCCTATCTCTCTTGATCCTTTTCTCTTCTCTTTCCCTAGGAGTGAGTTGAGGACAATCATAGCTGTAGTGACCAGTCTTGTTGCATGTATAGCAGGCATTGTCTCCTCTGGGACTAGGACTTGGCTCTATCCTCCTCTGGTTGTAGTCTGATCTGGCTGGACTACTCTCTCTCCTCTGGTAGTCAGGTCTGCTAGAGCTACCATCCCTCCTCTGATAATCTGATCTCCCAGAGTTGCCAGGGTTGTCATCTCTCCTCCTCTCTGGAGTTCTGAATCTGGTCTCCCTTGAGTCTCCAGATGTCTTCTCCTTCTCTGCAGGCTTGAAGGAATTCTTTCTGTAGTAGACTCCTTTGGCTTGACATCAGGCTTGATGGTTGAAGAGAATGCAACACCTTTCTGACCAGAAGAGGAAACCTCTTCTGCTTGATCCTCCTCTTGAAGATCATACTCATAGGCTTTGAGATCAGACAACAGAAGATGATGATCCAGAGTATTGAGATCCTTGTTGTCCTTGATCACAGTGACTTTAATTCTCCACCTGCTGTTTAGTGAACGCAAGATCTTACTATTAATTTCCTTTTCAGAGTAGGTCTTACCTAAGGCACTAGCCTTGTTCAGGAGATTTTCGAGACGCATGTACAGCTGGTCAATGGTCTCGTCTGGTTTCATCTTGAAGGTATCAAACGAGTGTTGAACAGCTTGGAGCTTGTTGTCTTTGATCTTCTCTGTTCCCTCACAGAGTAGTGCCAGTTTGTCCTGTTGGTCCCACTCGATAGATTAATTGCGGAAGCTTATGTTATAATGTCTTCCGAAGTCTTTTATAAGAGAGTAATAAACAATGAACAATAATTAAAATAAAGCGATAAATAACACAAGATATATAGTGGTTCGGATTTAAATATCCTACGTCCACTCTCCCTTATCACCAAGGGGTCTCACTATCAACCAACTCACAAACTTACTCACTGGAATTTCCGAAGTACCAGCACCTTCTTACAAACTCTTTAGATCTAACTTCGATCTAAAGATAGACTTACTCCAACCTTATCTAACAAGATGAACAGGTTGAGTATATAAACTCCTTACGAGTAGATGAGTAATTAAGAATAAAAGTGAGTGCAATATGCGTAGTGATCAAAAGCTTAGTATGGCTATATGCGCGTGAATGATTCTAGAGCTTTTTCCAGATCTGCACTCAAGTATATATAGAGGGGATTAGGGACATAGCCGTTGGGAGGCTGATCCAATCAGATCCTCTATATATGGAAGCTTCAATCAATCAATTCCCTAATTGATTGATTGGGTTGGTGAGATCTTGATTGATTGTCTTCAAATACTTTCCAATCCTGATCTTGTTGACTTGATTTGAATCACCAACGGTCAATAGCTTCCTCTGCCTAACTCTGATTTTCTCCAGAGAAGGCAGGACCAGACACCAGGCAACCTCGGTGTCTTCTGGTCCTTATCTGGTGAACAACCAGAATACTCAGTAGAATAAGGGGATCAAACTGAGCATCTTTTGTTCCACCAGACTCGTCTGGTCCGGACTCGTCTGGTCTGGGGAAGGTCCTCTGCCTCTGGTCTGATCTCCTCTGGTGAAGTCTTCTGGTGGAGTCCTCTGGTGAAGTCCTCTGGTGGGGTCTTCTGGTGACTCTTCTGGTGAAGTCTTCTGGTCTGGCAGTTCCCCCTAGACTAAGTCCTAATCTAGATCATCATCTGGCTAACAGGTCCAGATGGTCCTATTACATCTTCTGGTTTGTTTTAACTCACCAAAACTAACAAATTTTTATCCTATCAATTTCCCCCTTTTTGATGGAGTTAAAACACTACCAGAACTGATCAAAATTAAACTTAAGCAAGAAAAATATTAAGGGGATGAGACCTTAGAATAGATCTCATCAGGCAAATAATAAGACAACAAGGAGTTGTCTTTAGAACAAAGAAGATATGTATTTTTCCATTAATAATCAGAGGACAAAATGATTACAGATTACATTGAAGTTCATTGTCCTATTCTAGGCATATCTTCTGTTCTCTTTAGGGACAAGAAACCAGTCAAGGAACCTATCCTGGACGGCCTTCAACTCTGCAGAAGATGTTGGGGTGAAATTCACCAACACCTTGGTCTTGTAAAGCTTCTTCAGTTCTGCCCAATCCACCTGGTTCCCAATCATGGGAGTGTTAAGATAAGTAAATTCAGGAGCAGTCACCTCCAGGTTGAACTCAATGGTTGAATCCATCAGCTGCTTGTACAAGTCTGCATCATAGGCTTGCATCCAAGAATGGAAGGTTCTGTTGATCAGCTCATCATCTTCTGGTGCTGGCCTCTGGATATAATGCTGAATGAACCAGAGGGTCTTGGCTTCTCTCCATCTCTCAATCAGAGGATAAGGCACAGTAGAGTCAAAAAACCCTTCTGTCCTTAGTGGCAAGATGTTCATAACTTCCACAGGAGCTTTCCTCTTCTGACCTGAGCCACCTGTACCAGAAGGAATACCAGCTTCTCTGGCCTTCTTGTTCTGTCTCCTAACATATCTGAGCCTCTGCTCTTCATCTATGTTCTTCCTGATTCTGGCTTGCCTCTCTTCTGGAGTCTCTTCCTTGTATCTCTTCTCTGCTTCTTCGACAACAGATTCAAGGAAACTCTTCTTTACTTTTCTAATCTTTCTCTTAGCAGGACCAGGAATGGTAGAAGGATCCTGCTCAGCTTCAGATGACTCTTCTTCTGCAGCAAGCTGTTTAGCCATAGATAGAGATTTCAACTCTTCTTTCTTCTTCTTCTGCAACTCAGCCTGGGCCAATGTGTTCTCCAGCAGGTCCAGACGAGCTCCATGGCTAAAAAGAGTCTCATTTGTGGTCTTCGCCAGATCAGTTCTGGCCTTCTCTTCCTCCTTTTTAACTTCATCAAGGAGGGGCTCCACTACCTGCCTTATGAGATCAGGCAAGGCAGTGTTGGAGGAAGAGTGAAGATCACGAAGCTGCTTGGCCTCCTCCAGATAAGCTATAGACTCTGCAACAAGTCTCTCTTGCTTCTCTAACATCTCCTGGAGGGAGTCCTTCAGCCTAGCAGTTTGAATCATCTGGCTGGCCATTTCCACTTTGAGTACAGAAACTGGCCTCATCTGCTCCATCACGTGCTCCTGGAGCTGCTTCTGGCTATGCATGACATCTAGCTTGACAAATAAACCATTAGCCTTGAATGAAGCTTTAACCTCTGCCAGAGTGGATTTGATCTGCTTCAGGAAGATTTTCCTCTCTTGCTTAATCTGATGCTCTATCATAGCAGGGGCCATATGTTGGATTGCTTTGGAAAAGCGCCCTATCTGCATGATCTGCTCGTTGAAGAAAGCCTTCATCTTCTGGAGCACAGCAGGAGACATCTCAAAGTCCTCCTCGTCTGAATAAAGCTCTGGAGGGAAGACAAAGTGAGGACCAAACTTGTAAGTGGGGCCCTCTGGAGTGAGCATTACTCCTCTCTGGATGAGCAGGGTGCGAATCAAGACTTTAGCTGCACCAGGGGTCTCCAGCTCTGCTGGGTTCTAAATGTTCATCTTTTGCTTCAGCTCAATCTCCCAAGCAGTGAAGTTGGAGGCACCCATTTCTTCAAGCAATAGCATCAGGTCCTCCACATCTTCAAGTCTGGCCTTGCTCTAGACCTTGGCATCAGTAAGCTCTGCCAGAAGTGGTAAGTGCTCCAGAAGAACTGGAAAATGCTCTCTTAGCCAGAGCTGAGCACTTACACTCATACTCTGCCTAATGGGACCCATTTCTGCAGATGAGAAAGTGAAGGGTTTGGGCCCAGAGGCAGAGGAGGAAGGGGCTAAGTTAACAGGCTCAAGTGAAGCTTTCTCATCTTCACTATCATCGCTGGTTAAACAAGTTGGAGAGCGGGGAGGGCCAACGAATCCCAGAGCCATAGAAATGGTTGGGTCCTGGTCTGTATGGGTTTGGGGAGGGTTTGGATTTTGTGAAGTAGAGGTGGTAGGAATTGGTTGCTCTGCACCAGAAGAGGAAGGAATATCTGGTACAGAATGTGTAGGAGGGATTTGGGAGGTAGAAGTGTTTGAAGGGGGGACTTCTGCACCAGAGGAGGTTGAGGGTACCTCTGATACAGAAGGTGGGGGAGAGGGGTTAGTGGGGATATGTGTTTGGGAATTTGGGGGAGAGGATGTTTGTGTAGGAATGGTAGAGGGAGTATAGACTGGGTTATCTGGGATAGTCTGCTCTGGTGGAAGAATGGGGTTACCAGAGGCAGATGGGTTTTGGGGAATGTTATCTGGGGGAGAGATAGAAGGGGAAACAAGATTTATGGGGGAGAGAGAGGGAAAGGAAGGGTTTACCTCTGCTGGGTCAACACCAGCAGGCACAACAGGCTCTGGAGCATCCTCCATCATCTGGGTGGCATCCTCAATGGCCTTCTCCAAGGCCTCTCCAAGATCAGATCCAGAGTCTGAATCTTGAAGAAGGGCTCTCTTGGCCTTGGATTTCCTCACAAGAGGCACTTCCTCTTCTTCCTCTTCCTCTTCTGATGGCTCATCCACCAGAAGGGTTTTCTTGGGAGCTCCTCTGCCAGTCCTTGGCATCTTGGCAGATTTCTTCTTGGCCTCCTCTGGCCTCTTCCTCTTTGAAGCTCCTGCCTTCTTGGCAACCTCACTCTTCTTCTTCAGTACATCAAGAAGAGGGATCTGGTCTTCCTCAGAGGAACCAGAGAAAGCAACAGTTGAAGAACCAGTTGCTCCAGCAGCTTTCTTCTGGGTCTTCTGCCGCTGCTGCTGCTTCTGCCCCTTAGCAGGTGAGGGAATGGCTTGAAGGGGAGGAGCAGGGATGGCTTGCTCACCATCAGAATCAGGATGGCCATGGAGAGGACCATCCTTGGAGAACATAATCTTGGACTTATGAAAGCCCTTACACCAGGATTGTCTCCATTTCTTCTCTGGAAGAATCGAATCCAGAATTCGGGTGAGTTTTGTGCCCAATGATACATTAGCATTGAACACAAATTGTTGCTCTCCTGGCAACTGGGGGCATTCTTCCTTCTGGATTTTC
Source organism: Ballota nigra (assembly GCA_947034835.1). Taxonomy (NCBI): domain Eukaryota; kingdom Viridiplantae; phylum Streptophyta; class Magnoliopsida; order Lamiales; family Lamiaceae; genus Ballota; species Ballota nigra. The sequence continues at coordinate 33,498,558 of OX344721.1, forward strand.
ACCTTGTTCTTCCTCAGCACCCCCCAGAAGAACTCAGCCCAGTCACATTGAACACCATCCAGAATGGCCCTCATAACACAGAGCCTGCCAACGAAAATGGCATCTGTGCTATGGTTCTCACACATGAGAATCTTTACCACAATATCAAATAACACCTTATACTTCTGCCTAAGATGCTTGTCCAAGAAACCCTTAGTAATATTCTGGCATGAATTTCTGGCAAACATCTTGAAGGATTCCAACGCCTCTCCTTCTCTGTACTTCAGTGGGTCCACACCTTCCGCAGAAAGGTTACCAAAAAGACCACAGAAGTCTGCCTTAGAGAAAACAAGATCCTCTGAATCAATCTTGGATGAAATATAGTCTTCATGGATCTTCATCCGGATAAGAAACTGTGCAGTATATCCATCCAAAGTACGCAGATCCTTGGGAACCTTTGAGATCAACTCCTCCAGCCCAGAACGTCGGAGAAGTTCCAAAATCTCCAAAGCGGCCGGATTCTTAGTGGAATAGAAGTCCACCACCATTTCTGTCTTGAGTTTCTTGCAGACATAGTCTGGATCGAAATTGCACTTGGGTGCCATAACTGTGAAAGAGAGAGAGAGAGAGAGAGAATGCTTTGCAGAGAGAGGTTAGGGTTTGAATAGTATAGAAACGTGAAAGGACAGATTGAAAACAAAATTGATTTAAATAGAGTAATACGCGTGGCTTGAAAATTAAATGAAGTGTGAACGCGTGTTGTTTCAAATTCAATTTAGGAAACAAAATCAATTTTAGCATTGATTGACATTTTGCACAGTGATTAAATCTGATGGCCACGATGAAAGGCAAGATACAGATTTAATCTGGTGCGTTGGCATAGTCATTGGGACTGGGCATAAAGGGGTTTTGTGGCAGTCAAGAGAAAAAGCTAAATGATAGCCTAGGCCCTATACCCTAGTCTTAAATACACTCCGAAGTTGAAAGGTTTTGAGTGTACTTACTAATTTGAAAAGTGTATCCCAATGATCAGAGGCCAGAGTAGAAAAGACATACTTGTCACCTGATATTGTAACCAGATGATACCACAACTAGTCTGGTGATACTTCTCCTCTGATGGAACTCATCTGGTCCTGGTCAGTAAAGACTTTGGACATATTTCTGACTCAGCACCTCATCTGGGATAAGTGTCACCTGGTGTACACCTCATCTGGAAGTATACCCTCTCTGATATATCTAATCTGCAGGTATGTTAGCATAAGGAAAAATTATGAAGAAAATTTATAAAATAAGGATACTTCTCTGATGTTCCCCCTAAAACAAATCTGTCTCTGGATCCAACAATCCTAACTCAAAAGCTAACTCTCTGAATCTGGTCTCATCCAAAGGCTTGGTTAAAATATCTGCTCTCTGCCTCTCTGTTGCAATCTTTTCCATCCTTATATCTCCCTTCTCAACATGATCTCTGTTGGGATATGTTTTAGTTTTGATGATTTTCCAAAACAACATGTAATAGGTTTGAAAGCAGTCAGGATAGTATCCTCTAGAGCAGGTCAGGCTAGGTTAGCTCTCTGTAGAATAGGTTGCTCAGTTGAGGGGGAACTCAGCGAGGGGGAACTTCTCAACACAGCCTGAAGATATCAAGATGACAACCAGAAGAGCTGACTGAAGACATGCCATCAACCTGAACCAATGGAGAAGCCTGAAGGATGTCCCACTGAGTGCAAGTCAGGCTGATCTAAGCCGAGTCTGATGGACCACTCAGTGAAGAGCCTGATCAGGTGGATCAGTGCTGCACCAAGTAGGCCCTGAAGGAGTCAGGCTACTGTGGTCAGGGAAGTTTGTCATTCAGCCTTATGACAAACTTCTTGGAGTGATCTTCAAACAGTCCCTGAAGGACAACTACACTGAGGACGAGTCAGTCCACTGAAGATCAGAGTCAGTGAAGGAGAAAGCTACCTAAAGTCAGTGGGTCTTAGTCAAACCTACTGAGTCAAAGATCCGTGAATTCAGGCCACGTGGACCAATCAGCACAAGGCGGTAAATCTGACACTGACAAGGCCGCATTCCAAGAAAAGTGGTTGAAACCATTTAATGCTGGATTCAAATGTATTTTCCTCTCCAACGGATACATTTGAATCCCCATTATAAATACAAGCTCATAGCTTGTTGTTAGAGTGTGTTGTATTGTGTTGGTAGATTATTGTAAGAAAATCAAAAGAAAACAAACACCTACGAGCTGAGAGAGTGTGAGTAGTAGCATACGTGCATGGGAGATATAAGGAGGTTCTACTCACATCTTAAACACTGATCTTGAGAGTTCACAATATATACATAAAGAGTGCTCAGCTTGTAACTCTAGGCTTAGAGAGGTTTTCCCTATCTTAGCTATTGGCTAACACCTTGTAAAGGGAAAACCTCACCTAGTTGGAGAAAACCCTAACCGAAACCAAAACCCTCTAGTCAGGCTTGTTGGGAGTAAGTTGTTAGAAGGAGAAGGGCAGCCCAGAGAGTGGCATGAGTCCAGTTGTAAGTGCACCTTGGCACGTTAAAAACAAGAATCCAAAGGAGTGGATTTCCTGTTAAATCAGGCCGTGGATGTAAGAGCTTGTGTCTCTGAACCACGTTAAACCAAGTGTTATTACTTGGAATGTCTTTTCTTCTAAAGTATTGCGAAAATCTGCTCACTGAGAGCATTGTTTAAAAGGAACTTTATTTAAGCATTTCAGGTCAGGGAGATTCCATCTCACTGACTGAATCAGGCTAGCACTCGAGAGTTCAGTCTCTCGAGTCACTGCCTTGTTGAGAGCCTGAGCTTTCAAGTCTCATCTCTGACTTGATAGCTCTGACTCTCAGCAACGCAGTGACTTGAGTTTTCCGTCACTGAACTCGGTCAGGGTGCAAGCTGTGATTTGATAACGCACTCTAGAGTTCAGCTTCTCAAGCCACTGTCCTTGCTCAGAGCATGAGTCTCCAAGCCTTCTCTCTGACTTGGTAACTCAGCCTCTGAGCAGAGCAGTGACTTGAGTATTTCTCACTCATGCTGAACTCCCTGAGAAAAAGGTTTTTAAAAAAAAAATTTTTTTGCTCCTGAATTCCCATTTTGCCCTTCGAAAACGGGACCATCAATTGGTATCAGAGCGGGTTGTTCACATGACCACTGATCCAGTTTTGTTAAGAAAAATGGTCTACCGAACAGATCTTAAATGTTTTAAACTATGGGAATTCCTGCATATTTCAAACTATTACCTGTATTCTGACATTATTCTTGTAATAGAAAATCATTTGGTTAGAAGTTTTGGAATCATCAAAAAGGGGGAAATTGTTGGGATATGTTTTAGTTTTGATGATTTTCCAAAACAACATGTAATAGGTTTGAAAGCAGTCAGGATAGTATCCTCTAGAGCAGGTCAGGCTAGGTTAGCTCTCTGTAGAATAGGTTGCTCAGTTGAGGGGGAACTCAGCGAGGGGGAACTTCTCAACACAGCCTGAAGATATCAAGATGACAACCAGAAGAGCTGACTGAAGACATGCCATCAACCTGAACCAATGGAGAAGCCTGAAGGATGTCCCACTGAGTGCAAGTCAGGCTGATCTAAGCCGAGTCTGATGGACCACTCAGTGAAGAGCCTGATCAGGTGGATCAGTGCTGCACCAAGTAGGCCCTGAAGGAGTCAGGCTACTGTGGTCAGGGAAGTTTGTCATTCAGCCTTATGACAAACTTCTTGGAGTGATCTTCAAACAGTCCCTGAAGGACAACTACACTGAGGACGAGTCAGTCCACTGAAGATCAGAGTCAGTGAAGGAGAAAGCTACCTAAAGTCAGTGGGTCTTAGTCAAACCTACTGAGTCAAAGATCCGTGAATTCAGGCCACGTGGACCAATCAGCACAAGGCGGTAAATCTGACACTGACAAGGCCGCATTCCAAGAAAAGTGGTTGAAACCATTTAATGCTGGATTCAAATGTATTTTCCTCTCAAACGGATACATTTGAATCCCCATTATAAATACAAGCTCATAGCTTGTTGTTAGAGTGTGTTGTATTGTGTTGGTAGATTATTGTAAGAAAATCAAAAGAAAACAAACACCTACGAGCTGAGAGAGTGTGAGTAGTAGCATACGTGCATGGGAGATATAAGGAGGTTCTACTCACATCTTAAACACTGATCTTGAGAGTTCACAATATATACATAAAGAGTGCTCAGCTTGTAACTCTAGGCTTAGAGAGGTTTTCCCTATCTTAGCTATTGGCTAACACCTTGTAAAGGGAAAACCTCACCTAGTTGGAGAAAACCCTAACCGAAACCAAAACCCTCTAGTCAGGCTTGTTGGGAGTAAGTTGTTAGAAGGAGAAGGGCAGCCCAGAGAGTGGCGTGAGTCCAGTTGTAAGTGCACCTTGGCACGTTAAAAACAAGAATCCAAAGGAGTGGATTTCCTGTTAAATCAGGCCGTGGATGTAAGAGCTTGTGTCTCTGAACCACGTTAAACCAAGTGTTATTACTTGGAATGTCTTTTCTTCTAAAGTATTGCGAAAATCTGCTCACTGAGAGCATTGTTTAAAAGGAACTTTATTTAAGCATTTCAGGTCAGGGAGATTCCATCTCACTGACTGAATCAGGCTAGCACTCGAGAGTTCAGTCTCTCGAGTCACTGCCTTGTTGAGAGCCTGAGCTTTCAAGTCTCATCTCTGACTTGATAGCTCTGACTCTCAGCAACGCAGTGACTTGAGTTTTCCGTCACTGAACTCGGTCAGGGTGCAAGCTGTGATTTGATAACGCACTCTAGAGTTCAGCTTCTCAAGCCACTGTCCTTGCTCAGAGCATGAGTCTCCAAGCCTTCTCTCTGACTTGGTAACTCAGCCTCTGAGCAGAGCAGTGACTTGAGTATTTCTCACTCATGCTGAACTCCCTGAGAAAAAGGTTTTTAAAAAAAAAAATTTTTTGCTCCTGAATTCCCATTTTGCCCTTCGAAAACGGGACCATCAATCTCTGATAAAATGATGCCTTATATCAACATGTTTGCATCTGGTATGAAGAACTGGATTCTGGGTGATTGCAATGGCACTATTACTATCACGGAAAATACTAATATCCTTAGCTCTAATCTGGTAATCCCTAAGTTGTTGACTAATCCAGAGAAGTTGAGAACAACAACTCCCTGCAGCCATGTACTCTGCTTCTGTTGTTGATGTAGCAACTGAAGTCTGCTTCTTGGAAAACCAGGATACCAATTTATTCCCTAAAAATTGGCATGTTCCACTTGTAGATTTCCTATCTATTCTGCACCCACCATAGTCTGAATCTGAAAAACCACTCAATTCCAGGTTGTCATCTGCAGGATACCATAATCCTAAATTCACAGTTCCCTTGAGATATTTCAATATTTTCTTAGCTGCTTCCAAGTGACTCTTCTTGGGGTTAGCTTGAAATCTGGCACAAACTCCTACAGGAAAAGTAATATCTGGTCTGCTTGCAGTCAGATACAAAAGAGAACCAATAAGTGCTCTGTACTGAGTCTGGTCCACACTCTCTCCAGACTCATCTGGATCCATGTTGAAATTTGTCATCATAGGGATCTTGGCTGCCCTGCTAGATCCTATTCCAAATTTATCTAACATGTTTCTGGTGTACTTAGCTTGATTAATAAAAATTCCCTTCTCTGATTGCTTAACCTGTAAACCCAAAAAGTAATTCAATTCTCCCATCATGGACATCTCAAACTGTCCCTGCATGAGCTCACCAAACTTCTCACACAGCTTCTTATTAGGGGATCCAAATATGATGTCATCAACATATATTTGGACCAGAAGGATGTCCTTTCCTTCTTCTTTCCTAAACAAGGTTCTATCAATCTTACCTTTAGTAAAACCATTGTCCAGAAGAAATTGAGATAGAGTGTCATACCATGCTCTGGGTGCCTGCTTCAGCCCATAAAGAGCTTTCTTAAGCTTAAACACCTTGTCACCTTGTTCAAAGCCAGGTGGTTGTTCCACATACACTTCCTCAATGAGAATCCCATTAAGAAAGGCAGATTTCACATCCATCTGGTATACTTTGAACTTCATGTGAGCAGCATATGCTAAGAACAATCTGATAGCTTCTAGTCTGGCAACAGGAGCAAATGTCTCATCATAGTCTATTCCTTCAGACTGAGAATAGCCCTGGGCCACTAGCCTTGCCTTGTTCCTAGTAATGACATCATTCTCATCTTTCTTATTTTTGAAAATCCACTTAGTGCCTATCACCTTTTGATGTCTTGGTCTATCTACCAGCTCCCAAACATCATGTCTGGTAAATTGATTCAATTCCTCCTGCATAGCCACAATCCAATTTGAATCTTTCAGTGCCTCCTTGATGTTCTTGGGCTCAATCAAGGACACATAGCAACTGAATAAGGCAGCTAAGTTAAGAGTTCTCCTAGTCTGGACACCCTTAGTTGGATCTCCTAAGATCAGGTCATTGGGGTGATCAACCAGGGTCCTCCTTCCCGTGGTCTTGCCTGGGTGATCATCTTCTGCAGTACCTTGGTGATTATCACCACCTGCAGAAGAGCTTCCCCCTACAGGAGTTCCAACCTCTTCTGGTTCTGCTCCTCGTGAAGGCTGCTGCTTCAGAGAACCAGGAGATGGGTCATCATCTGAATCTGAATCTGAATTAAGAATAGGTGGATTGACCTTGATAACTCTGGGTGTAGTCTGATTTTGGGTCTCATCTGAAGACTTAGAATCCACCTTGCACTCAAAAGTAGATTCATCAAAAACAACATGAGGTGTTTCCTCCACACAAAGTGAATTCTTATTAAAAACTCTAAAAGCTTTACTGGTGCTGGAATATCCCAAAAATATTCCATCAGCCACTTTAGCATCAAAGGTTCTTAATTTAGATTTCCCATTGTCATGGATGAAACACTTACATCCAAAAACATGAAGATATGAAACAGATGGGGTTTTACCTTTCCATACCTCATATGGGGTCTTATTATGTCTCTGGGCAATCAGGCACCTGTTCTGAGTGTAACAAGCTGTATTGATGGCCTCTGCCCAAAATCTCTGTGGAGTGTTGTACTCTGCCAGAAGTGTTCTTGCAGCTTCTTTGAGAGTCCTATTCCTCCTTTCTACAACTCCATTTTGTTGAGGTGTTCTGGCAGCAGATGTCTCATGAAAAATCCCATGATCCTTGCAGTAATCTGCAATATGTGAATTCAAAAACTCTGTTCCTTTGTCACTCCTGATTCTGACTATGCTCTGGTTTTGCTCATTCTGAATCTGCTTGAAGAACTCTGGAAGCTTAGTCATAGTTTCATTTTTCTTAAACAAGAACACTACCCAAGTGTATCTTGAAAAGTCATCTACTATTACTAAGGTGTACTTCCTTCCACTGAAACTAAGAGGAGAAACAGGTCCAAACAGGTCCATGTGAAGTAGTTGAAGTACTCTGGTTGTAGTTGTGCTCTGGACATCCTTAAAGGAAGTCTTGGGTTGTTTACCCTTCTGGCATGAACCACCAACCTGATCCTTCTTAAACACTTCATTAGGAAGACCTCGAATGAGACCTTTTCTGGCAATCTTGTTCAATGTTTTGAAGTTAAGATGACACAATCTCTTGTGCCAAATCCAGCTGTTCTCTGCAGATCCTTTAGCAACCAGGCAAGCATTTCTTGGGCAACTGCTAAAATCTGCAAGATAAATGTTACCCTTCCTCAAGCCTATTAGCAAGATATCATTATAATCAGAAGAGAAAACAGTGCATGAATCACTAGAAAACTTCACTGAGTATCCCTTGTCACAGAATTGGGATACTGAAAGCAGATTATGCTTGAGTCCTTCTACGTAGTAGACTTCATCTACAGATACTCCATTGAAGGTCAACTTTCCAACTCCTCTGGTGACTCCATAGTTGTTGTCACCAAACATCACTCTTGGTCCATTCAATGGCTTGAAATCTTGGAGATTATCCTTCTGGAAGGTCATGTGCTTGGAACATCCACTATCAATGTACCAGACATGGTTGCTTGAAAATCCTTTCTCCAATGGACTCTTATCTACCTGCAGAGAGGTCAATTAGGTCCCCTACTAGTGCTGGGTCCTGATTGGTTAGTTGCAGGTTTTGTAGGAATCCATAGATAAAGATCATCCCTTGATGGATGAGGAGATCTTATCTTCCTTCCAAATCTATCTACCAGTACATGTCCTCTTACTATGACATATTGAGCTACTGGTCTGATAAGGACACCTTTCCTATAAACTGGTCTGGTGTACCTTTTCTCAAATCTGGCCTTTGGAATGGCCTGCCTCAAAGACATGGTCTTAAAGGTCTGGTTATAAGGGTACATCCTAGAAGAACCATCTCTGGTGTCATAACTTCCCAGATTAGTTGGTTTTCTAGAGATGGGTCTGGAAGACCTCCTCTGGTTCTGATAATTAGACTTGTTCTGGTGATTATAGTTCCTTTGAGTATACCTATTCTGGAATTGATTCTTCTGAGAAAATTGTCTCTGGGGTACCTGGTTCTGTTGAACATTGTTCCTTCTCTGGTAGTTATTACTCTGATTGGTATTCCCCTTTCTTGAGTGTTTCCTTTGAGGTCCCCTAATCTGTTTAGGTTCCCTTTGAGGATTTCTCTGGGGTCCTCCAATTTGAGTAATTCCTACTCCTTGGGACTCATTGTTCACAGAACCATCAATCTTTAGTGGTTCCCCTTTTTGACACTTATTCTCTAGCATCTTCTCTTCCAGAATAGTCAACTCTTCTGGACCATTTGTTATGTGATTAACAGAGTGATTCCTTTTCCAATCAGGATTGTGAACCACCTTGTAACCATTACCAGTTAAGTCTTTATCATTCCAGATTTCTACCAATTTACCAGCTCTTACAGACTTGTCTTTATTATAGAGGTATTTAAGGGTTTTAGTGGTAATTCCAGAATATCCTAAACCACTCTTATCACAAATGCGCTGAGAAGACTCTGATATGATAGATACAACAGATGGTATCTTAGGAGCTTCTCTGGGCATAGGTATCTCCTCTATGTTGTGAGCAACTTGTTTTCCCTTGATAAGAGTCTGATATTTGGCTCTGAGTTCATTGATGTCATCTTCTTGAGAGGTCCTTTCTTTCATGAGTTGATCTACCAGAGTATCTCTTTCTGTGATCTTATCCTGAAGTTCAGAGACTTCTTTGGAATGATCTTTCATGAGTTCTCTGGTGGATTTGTGCTCATGAGAGAGTGATTGAACTTCAGCTCTGAGCCTACCATTCTCTTTCTCAAGTTTTTGACAGAGTTGGACACAATTTTGGAGATCTGATAGCATTTGTTGCATATCAGACTCTCTGGAGTTACCAGATGAATTAGAGGATTCAGCACATTTGGAATTAGATAAAACAAGAGTAGTTTCATTTACCTCAGTGATGTCTGCCATGAGACACACATCATCATCTGATCCAAAGTCAGAAGAAGAAGAACTGGAACTAGTATCCTCCTCTTCTGCTTCTGCCAGCAATGCTCTCTTATCTGCATATCTCCTATCTCTCTTGATTCTTTTCTCTTCTCTTTCCCTAGGAGTAAGCTGAGGACAATCATAACTATAGTGACCAGTCTTGTTGCATGTGTAGCAGGCATTGTCTCCTCTGGGACTAGGACTTGGCTCTCTCCTCCTCTGGTTGTAGTCTGATCTGGCTGGACTACTCTCTCTCCTCTGGTAGTCAGGTCTGCCAGAGCTACCATCCCTCCTCTGATAATCTGATCTCCCAGAGCTGCCAGGGTTGTCATCTCTCCTCCTTTCTGGAGTTCTGAATCTGGTCTCCCTTGAGTCTCCGGATGTCTTCTCCTTTTCTGCAGGCTTGAAAGAACTCTCTCTGTTTCTGGTAGACTCCTTCCAATGCCTTTTGTACCTGCCATATTTTGAACTCATTTTGTCTAATTTATGAGTTAGAAGTGCTACCTGCTCCTTGAGGCTCAGGTCATCTGCAGTAGACTCCTTTGGCTTGGCATCAGATTTGATGGTTGAAGAGAATGCAACACCTTTCTGACCAGAAGAGGAAACCTCTTCTGTTTGATCCTCCTCTTGAAGATCATACTCATAGGCTTTGAGATCAGACAACAGAAGATGATGATCCAGAGTATTGAGATCCTTGTTGTCCTTGATCACAGTGACTTTAATTCTCCACCTGCTTGTTAGTGAACGTAATATTTTACTATTAATCTCTTTTTCAGAATAGGTCTTACCTAAGGCACTAGCCTTGTTCAAGAGATTCGTGAGACGCATGTCCAGCTAGTCAATGGTCTCGTCTGGTTTCATCTTAAATGTGTCAAAAGAGTGTTGAACAGCTTGGAGCTTGTTATCTTTAATCTTCTCTGTTCCTTCACAGAGCAGAGCTAACTTGTCCCACATCTCTTTTGCAGTGGTGCACGTCCTGACCTTTTCAATTACTTCTTTAGTAAGAGTGTTGATAATCTCAGTCCTCGCCACCTGGTCCAGGTTATGTAGCTTTCTCTCATCGTTGTCAAGTTCGTCTTTCTTTTTGAGGATTCGTTGTCTGGGAGCTCTATCCTCTGCAGCGTCGCTAGTTTCTTCTCTGGACTCAGACCTGCCACTATCAATAGGAGTCCAATAAAATTTAATGGGGCCACTTTCAACCACATCTAACATGCGGTGGTGAATAGCTCCAAGATGATTACTCATCATGAAGCTCTAGTGGCTATAATCCTCGAACGAGAATTCTGGAAGCTTACGACTCTTGTAAGAAGATTTTGCAGACATTTTGATAAGAAATTTAGGGAAATAACAAGAACTTGAATAAAAGCACTAAAGAGCAATGGATCTGCCCGGTGACCACCAAAAGCTTTTCAAAGCAGTGGTCGTGGACACACTGCTCTGATACCACTTGTTGGTCCCACTCGATAGATTAATTGCGGAAGCTTATGTTATAATGTCTTTCAAAGTCTTTTATAAGAGAGTAATAAACAATGAACAATAATTAAAATAAAGCGATAAATAACACAAGATATATAGTGGTTCGGATTTAAATATCCTACGTCCACTCTCCCTTATCACCAATGGGTCTCACTATCAACCAACTCACAAACTTACTCACTGGAATTTCCGAAGTACCAGCACCTTCTTACAAACTCTTTAGATCTAACTTCGATCTAAAGATAGACTTACTCCAACCTTATCTAACAAGATGAACAGGTTGAGTATATAAACTCCTTACGAGTAGATGAGTAATTAAGAACAAAAGTGAGTGCAATATGCGTAGTGATCAAAAGCTTAGTATGGCTATATGCGCGTGAATGATTCTAGAGCTTTTTCCAGATCTGCACTCAAGTATATATAGAGGGGATTAGGAACATAGAAGTTGGGAGGCTGATCCAATCAGATCCTCTATATATGGAAGCTTCAATCAATCAATTCCCTAATTGATTGATTGGGTTGGTGAGATCTTGATTGATTGTCTTCAAATACTTTCCAATCCTGATCTTGTTGACTTGATTTGAATCACCAACGGTCAATAGCTTCCTCTGCCTAACTCTGATTTTCTCCAGAGAAGGCAGGACCAGACACCAGGCAACCTCGGTGTCTTCTGGTCCTTATCTGGTGAACAACCAGAATACTCAGTAGAATAAGGGGATCAAACTGAGTATCTTTTGTTCCACCAGACTCGTCTGGTCCGGACTCGTCTGGTCTGGGGAAGGTCCTCTGCCTCTGGTCTGATCTCCTCTGGTGAAGTCTTCTGGTGGAGTCCTCTGGTGAAGTCCTCTGGTGGGGTCTTCTGGTGACTCTTCTGGTGAAGTCTTCTGGTCTGGCAGTTCCCCCTAGACTAAGTCCTAATCTAGATCATCATCTGGCTAACAGGTCCAGATGGTCCTATTACATCTTCTGGTTTGTTTTAACTCATCAAAACTAACAAATTTTTATCCTAACATGTCCCACATCTCCTTGGCAGTGGCACACGTTCTAACCTTTTCAATCACCTCTTTAGTAAGTGTGTTGATGATCTCTGTTCTTGCCACCTGGTCCAAGTTGTAGAGCTTTCTTTCATCATTATCAAGCTCATCTTTCTTTTTTAGGATTCTTTGCCTGGGGACTCTATCCTCTGTAGTTTTCTGGGCAGCTTCACTAGTTTCTTCTCTGGACTCTGACCTGCCACTATCAATAGGAGTCCAGTAAAATTGAATGGGGCCACTTTCTACCACATCTAACATGCGGTGGTGAATAGCTCCAAGATGATTGCTCATCATGAAGCTCCAGTGGCTGTAATCCTCAAAAGAGAATTCTGGGAGCTTACGGCTCTTGTAAGAAGATTTTGCAGACATTTTGATAAAATTAAGGGAAATAACAAGAACTTGAACAAAAGCACTAAAGAGCAATGGATCTGCCCGGTGACCACCAAAAGCTTTTCAAAGCAGTGGTCGTTGGACACACTGCTCTGATACCACTTATTGGTCCCACTAGTTAGATTAATTGCGGAAGCTTAAGTTAATATGTCTTTCAAATTCTTTTTACAAGAGAGCAACAACTAATAAGAGAATAAGTAAATCGAAAGCAATAAAGAACACAAGATATATAGTGGTTCGGATTTGAATATCCTACGTCCACTCTCCCTTTTATCCAAGGGGTCTCACTAACAACCAACTCACTTACTTACTCACTGGAATTGGGAAGTACCAGTTCCTTCTTACAGCCTCTTTAGATTTGACTTCAATCTAAAGATCAACATCCTTCAACCTTATCTGATAGATGAACAGGTTGAGGTTTCAACAACTCCTCAAGAGTAGATATATATTATGAACAATAAGAGTGCCTAGAATGAATATCAAAAGCTTGGATGGACTTATGCGCGTATGTGGTCTCACTAGAGCTTTTTCTTGAACTGCACTCTTGTATTTATAGAGGGGATTAGGGCTAGCCGTTGGAGGGCTAATCCAATCAGATCCTCTATTTAAGGAAGCCTCAATCAATCAATTCCCTAATTGATTGATTGGGTTGGTGGGATCCTTGGATTGATTATCTTCAGAACTTTCCAATCCTGATCTTGTTGGCTTGATTTGAAACACCAACGGTCAATAGCTTCCTCTGCCTAACTCTGATTTTCTCCAGAGAAGGCAAGACCAGACACCAGGCAACCTAGGTGTCTTCTGGTCCTAATCTGGTGAACAACCAGAATACTCATTAGAGACAAGGGATTAAACTGAGCATCCTTTGTTCTACCAGACTCGTCTGGTCCGGACTCGTCTGGTCTGGGGAAGGTCCTCTGCCTCTGGTCAGATCTCATCTGGTGAAGTCTTCTGGTGGAGTCTTCTGGTGAAGTCCTCTGGTGGGGTCTTCTGGTGACTCTTCTGGTGAAGTCTTCTGGTCTGGCAGCTCCCCCTAGACTAAGTCCTAATCTAGATCATCATTTGGCTAACAGGTCCAGATGGTCCTATTACATCTTCTGGTTTATTTTAACTCATCAAAACTATAAAACTTTTATCCTAACAGGGGGAAAACAGGGTAAGTGCCAAGGAGATGAAACTGGACCCCAAGAACAAGATGAAGATTATCCTCGAGACCCCCAATTTTGAATAAGGCCAACAAGTTAAGAGTACGTTGAAAAGGGTAGATGCTGAGGCTCAGAAGATTGTTGGAGCCAAGAAAGGGAACGAAACCCCATCTGAGGACTTGTCAAAGTTCAAGGAAGATCACTTAAGGGAAAAGGAAGAAAGAGCAGCTCAGAAGGGGGAATCCACCAAGAGGAAGGCCACTGACGCCCTCTCAGCGGAGGTAACGAAGAAGACCAGAACCTCAGGGAGGTTAGCAGCTAAGTCCACTGGTTCAACTGAGTCAGTTGAGGTACTCCCTGTCCTTAACCCTGATCCCATCTCTTCTGAAACCCCTAAATCATCCCCCACTAGAGTCACAGAGCTCCCTGAGCTTATCAAAGAGGCTGGAGGGATGAATGAGAGAGCACAGAAGCTGGCTGCTCAAAAACAAGAAAGGAGGGACAAGGTGGTTGGGAAGATGGAAACCATAGCTGAGATGGCTGAGAGGAAGAGGAAGGAGAGGCTGACCACCTTTGATAAGACTACATCCAAGAAGTTCAGAAAAAGTTATCAAAGGTGGGCTGCTAAGCTAAAGAAAGATAAAATCACTCCTTCAAAGGCCAAGTTCCCTCACCATGACGAGTGGGTACCCAAGAAACTCGATGATGCATGGGAAACTGCGAAAAGAGAGTTTGTGTACTCCTACTATGTCAGTGGAGAGTTGGGAAAGGACAATATGCAAGAAGTATTCAGTTCTTGGATGTTTGAAGTATATCCAAAGCTCTTCCCTGCCATCATGGAAGCCTGGAAAGATAGGTTACCTGATCAAGCCTTGAAGGCTCCTGAGCCAATCACCTACTGGGTTACTCAAGATGCAATTGGAGCTGTGGATAGAGATCGGACCACAGAAGAATGGGTGTCCTTGTGCGATCAACTGGGTCTCAAGGGTCACTCAAAAGAAGTCATGGAGAGGAAGAATAATCTGAGGATCCGAGTCTTCAAACAATATGGACTTGAACCTTTGTTTGAGTCCATCTAAGAAGTTAAGTGTTTCTATTGGGCATCTGTTTATAAGCCCCGGATGATTTTGTTTTGAATTTTTCCAGTGGATGTTTTGTAATCTGTACTTCTCATATTTCTCTTGAAATGAAAACTCTACTGATGTTTTTGCCCAAGATAATATCTCATTATCATTTAGGCTTATGTACTTGAATATTGTACTTACAAAATCCTTGAACTTTTATGTCATCTGAAGAACCTCATCTGAATGAAGATATGTAATAAGATAGGTGATATGTCTTTATGTGTATACTAAAAGTTTAGCTTTAGTATACGTGGGAGATTGTTGGTGTATACTGTAAAGCAAACTTTTGTTGGGCTTTTATGGATATATTCGATTTCCTTATTATCTGAAATAAATGGTTTTTCACATTATTGCAATCTTATTAATTGCTTGTAATACTTGTATGTCTATTTATCTTATATTGTAGAAAATGTGGTGAGTTTGTAGTCACACAGAAGATCACATTGTCAGTTCCTTATAAGATATAAACAGTATTCACAACTGAGATAGTTCTGGACATAACTATTGGTATAAGTTGTAGTATAAACTTGTTAGTGGCTTGTCTTGGCCATTAGTTCATACTAGTACGCTATGTCGTATTGAATGGATCACAGTTAAGACATGTTCTTCTATTCTGACTGTTATGAAGAACTAAAGGTCTTGGTGACTCTTGTAATTCTTAACCATAATTGTGATATCTAGATATGTGGAGCGCTTGTTCACTACTTTGATTTACTATGGGTGTGAATCTTGTTAGATTCAACGCACTATGTATTTTGGGTAGTGACATCGTTTGCACGATGTCTATTTATTGACATTAAGGCACTGTGTCCTGGTGATCCAGGTTGATGACGTCCCCTTGAGGAAACTCATAAAGGATTATCGTATTAAACCCTGCAGGTGGATTATATCCGTACGACAACAAGGTTGAGTGGTACTACTCAAGGAATATTAGATGTTAATTAATTAAAGCGGTCAGGAGCTTTAATAATTAATGGACGTGCGATATCTTTAACACGGGGAATTATAGAGTCTAATAGAAGCCCTGATTCGGTTCGGGATAGGATGGGAGTGCAATATTAATTCTCTAGTGGAATGAATTAATGTTCACTGGCCAAATAAATGTTCTGGGCTGAACATAAGAGTAACTTAAGGAGTCTATATAAAGGCTTCAATTTCGTGTTTTAAAACCCTAGCACTCTAAGATAAAACGTACAGCAGCCGAAATTCGTGAGTGGGGTTGAGAGGGAGACGAAATTGTGAGGCACTTTTCTCCACGTTCGCTAGTTCGCCGTCCACCCGGTGTACGAACGAGGTTGGGAGACAGACTAGAAGATCAGTAGTGGAATCAACGCCTCGGTCTTCAAGGGTAACGGATCCAAACTTGTCTTTAGATGCATGTTTAGGTCTTTAATTGTTTATACATGTTTGGTATCCCAACAACGATCTTGGGGACGGACCGCCTTCACCGGCGCGTTCCATCAATAGGTTCCGGCATAATCAAAAAGGGAGAAATTATTGGGAAATTGTATAGACTTAAGTTTTGATTAAGATGCCAAAATGTTCTCCTAAGTTATTTGTAAGTTAAATATTCAGTAGAGTTAGAATTTAAATTAAACAGTTCTAAATGTTAAAGAACTGGAGTGCAGTTAGAAATTTCTAAACTGTATTGAAGATCAAAGTCCGCTGAAGACGAAGTCCGCTGAAGTCAAGTGATCTGAGAAAGAAGTCTAAGTCTTGAATGTTTTTTAAGTGCATTCTCACAAAGACTAAAACCATCAGGAGAGGACCAAGGTCCACTGATGAGAACTAACAAAACTCATTCAATAGTAAACATATTTAAAGTTGTTAGTTAATCTAGTTGGAACAAGGCAAAACGAATTTCAGTGAAGCTTACAATAAATGAAGGAATAAGAAGGTTCCCTCAGAGGGGTTCCACCTTAAAGCAAGACAAGAATCTGGGCAAGCAGACTGAAGGTCCAATGAGAAGATGACACGTCAGTGTACTTTACTGACAGCCGACCTGCCCCAGACTGACAAGTACCAAAAGTCTTTCCCTAGCAATCTACAGAAAGTTGGTGAATTGGCATGGTCTTTCAGCCGTTTCTTGACAAGACTTAAAGCTTCAAATAGAGCCGTTTGAACCAATCAGACACAAGAAGATTTACTTGAGAAGATTCAAATCCAATGGGAAAATTTTCAAGGAAGCCTATAAATACAGAAGGACGTGCTCATTTCTATGCACGGGAAACTCACAAGATCAAAGCTATCTCTACATTCATAAGTTTCAAGAAGCACTCGAAATTACCTTTGTTTCCCAAGTGTTTCAAATCAGTAGAGAGCATAACAAACCTTCTGAAATCAAGCTTAAAAGCTATATCCAAACCTTAGAAAGAGATAATTCATCCTAAGCCTTGAGTTACACTGTAAGGATTATCTCACAACAATTGGAACCAAACCCTACTCAGTTGTTAGGTTGAGACATAGAGTTAAGTGGTGTTAGTAAGCTGATTATTTGTATCAGTCTGAAACCTGGTTTATTTTGGGAACTAGGACCTGGAATTATCCTAGTGATCAATCATCCTAAGAGAGCATTAGTTGATCAGTGCACCTTGGCACTATAACACAAGGAATTCCAAGTGAAAGGAATTCTCCTGTTTGATCAGGACAGTGGACGAAGGAGATTCATCTCTGAACCACTTTATATCTTGTGTATTTACATACTGTTATTTCCTAAGTGTGTGTTATCCACTCAAAGTTTATTAAGTAAAACGAGTTTTCTAAAGGGCTCACTAATCCGCATCTGAAAGCTAATTAGATAGTAGTTCAACTGAAAGTCTTGAGCTTTCAGTGGAGGTATTATCTCAGTAAGCTTTCTCTAGTAATTCTCAGCAGACTTAAAGTCCACTGACGAGTTACTTTCTGAAGTCACCTGATAAGTTTTAAAGAAGTTTTAATTTGTAACAACAGGTGTATTCCACCCCCCATACACATGTTTACTCGTTTCGGGACCAACACTGTTGACACTGATCCGTCCATTGGAATCCGCCTTTTCTTATAGCATCGAAGAAAGGTCGGCATTTGTCTCCGGATCTTGAAATAAACTTGTTCAGGGCCGCCAAGCATCCGGTAAGCCGTTGCACTTCCTTGACGGATCTTGGTGGCTGCATGTCCATAATGGCCTTTACCTTTGATGGATTTGCTTCAATGCCTCGTTGGCTACAAGATGTCCGAGGAATTTGCCTGAATGAACGCCAAAGCTGCTTTTTTAGATTTAGCTTCATGTTGTATGCTCGGAGTATTTCGAACGCCTGTGCTAGATGTTCCAAATGATCTTCCTTCTTCGGGCTTTTCACCACTATGTAGTCCATATATACTTACATCGTTTTGCTAATGTATTCATCGAACATTTTGTTAACGAGTCGTTGATATGTGGCTCCTGCGTTGATTAACCCGAATGGCATCCTTTTCCAACATAGCAAGTTTTTGTTGGTGTAAAAAGTTGTGCTTTCCTGATCGTCTGGATGCATTGGTATCTGATGATAGCCGGAGAATGCTTCCATGAATGTGAGGAGTTCATGTCCAGCTGTGTTGTCCACCAACTGGTCAATGTGTGGCAATAAGAAGTTGTCTTTGGGGCACGCAACATTCAGGTCTGTGAAGTCAATACATAGTCTCCACGTGACATTTGGTTTTTTCACCAACACTGGATTAGCCACCCATCTAGGACATAGTGCCTCTTTGATAAGGTCATTGTCCAATAGCTTCTTTACCTCTACATCCAACACTTCGTATTTATCGGGCCCAAACTTCCTCCTTTTATGCTTTACCAATATTTTTATTGGATCGATATTTAGCCTATGGCAGGCATGCTCAGGGCTGATGCCTACCATGTCGGCGTGCGACCATGCGAATAAATCGAGATTGGACTTTAAGAATTCCTTCATTCTGGATCTGTAAGGCTCTGGGAGCTTAGATCCAATGAAAAGTTCTAAGTCTTCTCAGTTCGGGTCGATTCTGATTGCTTCCAATTCTTCGACCGGTGTTGCTCTCCTTTTTTTATTTTTCCATCGAGGATCAATGATGGGCCTTTCCAAGTTGAGTTTGTCTTCTATCATCATCGGCTCTGCTCCTAGCCGTGGTTCAAGATCTTCCACATTGTTTGGGCAAAGTACAACCTTTTGTCTCTGTTGGTCATTCTGGATCTCTTGTTCGCCTTCCTACTGGTTGTCTACTTCCATCATCTTTGTATCGATGGATTCCATGATTTCATCAAGTATGGATGGTTCACCTTCGACGCTGCTGCTCGACTGTTCGCCTATTACGGATACTTGATTGTCTTTGGGTAGTAACTGCAGGAGGCATTCACGAGCTCTCTTTTGATCGCCTTTTACCGTACCAGACCCTTTTGGTGTTGGAAATTTAACACAATACTAGTACGTTGAAACAACTGCTTTGAATTCATTGATAAAAGGTCGACCGAGAAATCCGTTATAGGAAGATTGCTGGTCTACCACTAGGAATTCTATCATTCTAGTCAATCTCCTGTCAGGATTCTCGGTCGATACAAGTTCAATTGACAATGTTACTATTCCTAGGGGAACAGTTACTGTTGGAGTTATACGTGAAAGTATGCTTTTACTTTGTATAACTCGTGTATCAAACACTTGTTTTATGAGAATAATTATTTTATCACATTTGCTTTAGATATGATTGAATGTTGAATTTCTATTACAAACTATTCAATATATGGTACTAGTTACATTGTAGTTAATGTGGTGATACTCGATCACGGAAGACAACATTAACTGTTTCCTTGTAACTAAACGTACATTTTCACGACCTAGGTGGAATTGAACAATCCGCCATGAAAGGTCGATGTGTAAGGCTCAGATTGGTCTGTCTTGACTAAGAGATTGCACTAGCACATTTAGTATGTGTTGAAGAGGACCTACAGCAGGGATAAATTCTTCTGTTCTAAAATGTGAAGAATTAGACCTCAGTGGTTGTTGATTTCTTAATCTCCGTCACTTAAATAGGACAATGTGTGCTTAATGGTTACTACTTTGATTTATGTTGGGTGAGAATCATTGTGACTTCGAACTTTGTGTCTTGGGCAGTAATATTAATCATAGGACGGTTGCTAAGATTTAATACGGAGAAACGCGTGCGAGTATGGCTCGTGTGATTAGTCCCCTTGGTGGGCTCAGAAGTTTTATCGTACCAAATCTTGCAAGTGAAGAATTAGTTTCTTCGGTACGGATAATATTGTTGAGCTGTCTTTACTCCAAGGTGAAATATATTAATTAATTTAGAGCTATTCAGAAGCTTAATTAATTAATGGACTTGATAATCTTAAACGCGGGAAATAATAATCGGGAGCCCATATTATCGTAATATGGATTAAGATAGATAGTGCAATATTAATTTATTAGTGGTAATAATTAATATTAATGGATTGAATTATATTGGGGCTCAATATTAAAATTCAAAAGTCCATTAGGAGGTCCAATCTTAATTCTCCTTAAAGGCCCCTCAAGTAGCCAGTTAAGTAGCCCAATAATGATAAGGTGATTAAAATAAAAAGAAAATATATTGCTGATTTTTTCTCTTAATTTTCGAAAATTGTATATTTAGGAGAGAAAAGATTTTGTTGATTTTCTTGGAAAGATATTATGGAGGATAAGTATTCTTGGAATACAAGACTATCTTATATATTCAAGAAGATCCAAATCTTGGATTCTTCTCTTAATTATTTTCGAAAATTACCCTATTATAAGGAGTGTGAGATTTTTGTGGAATATTTTATTTTGGAGAAAAGAATATATGAGATATATTGAAGAATTCTTAGAGTCTAAGAAAAGATTTTTTCCAAAGCCCATATACATAAAAATTTTGGCCACTATACTTATAAATAGGGGATGATTATTTCATCCCCAAGTACATAATTCCATGTGTTGGAAAAATCAAGAGCATATATATTTTTCTTTTTCCTTAGTTATTTAAATTATTCGAAAGCATCTCCCACCGGTGATCGAATAAGTGAAAGGGAATACTTGAGAAGGCTTTTGGGTTGATAAAGCGCGTACGTGTTAGTCCCGTTTTATTCAAAGGCCAAGTTCTACGAGAGGTACGTTAATCACATATTATCTTGTTTATTCCGCCATAGATTATATGTGAATTAATTCAACATGCATGTTGTTAAATTGGTTGTTGGAATTATTATTTGAATTAATTAGGATTAATTCATGCTAGTAATAATTGTATTTAAATTCGTATTTAAATTTCATCCTGAATAGATTCCGGGCACCCCTATTTTCCCAACAACTGGTATCAGAGCCACGGTTTCGGGCTCTGATCTTTAAATTGGAATTTAAATTGTTTAACATTAAATTGAAATTGGATAGTAGAATTGCTAGATCTTTTTTGCAGGTATCCAATTGTCATGGTTTTAATATTGTTATTTTTTTCCATGCGTGTGAATTAATTGTTTTTAATTCAATTCGTTAGAATTAATATGTGTTTGCATGAATTTAATTGTCCAAGAAAAACCTTACTTTCGAAAATTACTAAGTATGTTTATTTAATCGCAATTTTATTCCAGATATTAAAATTGGATTAATTTGGCCTTCATAATTTATTTATTTGTGAAGTTCTTTTGGAATACATTTCCCTCTCGGATCGGCCAAAAGAACGGATTTCACATGAATAAATTCCGAAAGGATGATTGTGGATTATTACTAGTGGCGGTATTGACCCTCGCCACGAGTGGCTTGCTCAAAGCGAAATAATAATCCTGTATTTAATTATGGTTATTACTTAGGCATAGGAAATTGATATTAACTTACTCCCCTCGGAGTCCCTGTCAATTTCTATGTGGTCAAAGTGGGAGCCAACTATTAATTTTGAATTAAGGATTTGTAACTTTTAAGTTTGTAATCCGCTTGAATGTATTTAAATGTATAGATCACCCCTCGTGGCGCATTTAAATTGTTTCGAGATGTTGGCTGATGCATGATTATATTGTTTTAAGGTTTCAATATAATTGATGTGATCGAATTATGTGATAATTTCATATTTTTCTAGATATTGATATGAATGTATGTTTTATTCTCAGTTCATCATGTCGCAACCTTTTAATCCACTGTTTAGTATACTTAAAGATAACAAACTTGTTGGTGAGAACTATGTTGATTGGAAACATAGCCTTGATATTGTCCTAACCGCTCAACACCACAAATGGGTACTTACTACTCCTAAGCCCCAAGAGCCTGCCGAAGATGCGAGCAAGGCGGTCAAGAAAGAGCATACGAGTTGGTTTGACTCCGATGAAAGGGCTAGGTGTACTATTCTGGCTTCAATGTCAGATGTGTTGCAACACCAACACCAACACATGGAGACCGCCTCTGAGATAATGCTCAATCTTGAAGCCATGTTTAAACATTAGAACCGTACAGCTAGGCAAATCACCATGCGAAAGATGCTTTCGTTGAAGATGGTGGAAGGTATGCCTATAAGGAATCACGTTATCGAGATGATGGGTTATCTCAACAAGTTGGAAGTACTTGGTGTGGAATTTGATCTCCCTACTAAGGTCAATTTCGTACTCCATTCTCTGCCGAAGAGCTTTGAGCAGTTTCAGTTGAACTATCAAATGAATGACCGGGCAAATAGTTTGCCCGAGCTCTTGCAAGCTTTGGTATCGGTGGAGACGTTAATGGATCATCAAACTGTTGCTATGGTGGCAAACGGTCCGTCTATCTCTTCGGGTCCCAAGGGAGGGAAGAAGAGAAAGAGGACGAAAGGCCAGACCCAAGCAAATCCAACCGTTGTGAAACCCAAGGCAAAGGGAGAAGGAGGTGGAAAGAAAGCTGCTAAGGGTAAGTGCTTCAATTGTGGAGAAAAGAGACATTGGAGGGCGACCTGTTCTAAGCCTAAGAAGGCGGGAAAGAAAGGTAAGTATCATGCTTTAGTCGTTGAAACATATGTTGCGGCGTATGGTGCCCACGTTTGGGTAGTGGATACCGGGGCAACTGATCATATTTGTTTCACTCTTCAGGGGTTCCAGCTAACCTGGCGACTTAGCAAGAATGAGATCACCATCACTTTGGGCGATGCTACGAGGGTGGCAGCCGAAGCAGTGGGAGTCGTGCACCTATCTTTTGAAGATATAGTTTTAATTTTAAGAGATATTTTATACGTTCTGAACTTTAGTAAGAATTTAATTTCAGTTTCTAAGTTGTTTTATGATAGATATTCAGTTACTTTTAATAAAGTTGTTACTGTTTCTTTTAAGAATGATGTTATCTGTCATGGAACGTTGGTAATCAATCTCTATACGATTAAGTGTGCACACCACTCAAATAATGAATCTAATAACACGTCGATCATTTCGAGTAATAAAAGAAAGTGTTCTTCGGAGATGAACGAAACGCTTCTATGACATCTTAAACTAGGTCATATTAATCTAAAGCGGATAGAGAGATTGGTGAAAGACGGATCCTTCGAATCATTCTAAGTCAAACCGTTTCCAACTTGTGAATCCTGTTTAGAGGGTAAGATGACTAAGAGGGCATTTGGAGCCAAGGGGAATAGGACCACGGAAGTGTTAGAACTCGTTCATACCGATGTGTATGGTCCAATGACGATCAAAGCGAGAATGGGGTATGAGTATTTCGTCACCTTCATTGACGATTACTCAAGATATGGGTACATTTACCTTATGAGGCATAAGTCTGAAACTTTTGATAAGTTCAAGGAGTTTAAGGCTGAAGCCGAGAAACATAGGGAAAAGAGTATCAAGTTTCTACGATCAGATCGTGGAGGCGAATACCTCAGCGATGAATTCTTGAACTACTTATCAGACGAAGGGATCGTATCCCAGTTAACCGCACCAGGAACCCCTCAATAGAACAGTGTGGCAGAACGAAGAAACCGGACTCTTTTAGAGATGTTCAGATCCATGATGAGTTATTCGGATTTACCCAAGTCATTTTAGGGTAATGCCTTGGAAACGGTGACTTACATTCTAAACTTGGTGCCATCCAAATCGGTTCCTAAAACCCCAATGGAATTGTGGACCGGGTGTAAGCCCAGTCTAAGACATTTGCGGATTTGGGGTTGTCCGGCATACGTGCTAGACAAGGAAGCCGGTAAGTTGGATCCACGTTCGGAATTAAGGCTGTTTATAGGATATCCTGCGGGAACGAAAGGGTGTATATTCTATAGTCCCAAGGATCAAAAGACCGTGATTAGTACACACTTTAAATTCTTGGAGGAAGACTATATGAACAATCGGAAGCCTAAAAGTGAAATTACCTTAGAAGAATTGAGAGGTCAAACCTCGATACCAAGTATACAAGATAATGTACCGCACGTCACATCTTCACAACTGGAACCCCGTCGTAGTGGGAGGATTGCTAGGCAACCCAAGAGATTAATAGGGATAGGAGAATCTTCGGATTTGGTTCCCGGTGATGAATCGGACCCATGGACGTACGACGAGGCAATCCAAGACAAAGACGCGGAGTCGTGGCAAACGGCAATGGAAGCCGAGATGGGTTCGATGGATCATAATCAAGTGTGGGAGTTGGTCGAGCCACCCAATGGGGTAGAACCCATTGGATGCAAGTGGGTGTACAAGAGGAAAAGAGGACCGGACGGAAGGGTAGAGACCTTCAAAGAGAGGCTTGTGGCCAAAGGGTATACTCAGAAAGAAGGGATCGATTATGAGGAGACCTTTTCGCCTGTAGCTATGCTTAAGTCCATCCGTATTCTCTTGTCGATCGCTGCGCACCTAGATTACGAGATCTGGCAAATGGATGTCAAGACGGCTTTCCTTAACGGAAGTCTTGACGGGATAGATATCTATATGCAACAGCCCAAAGGTTTCATTGAAAAAGGCCAAGAGAATCTCGTATGCAAGCTTAAGAGATCCATTTATGGACTTAAGCAAGCATCGCGTACTTGGAACCAGTGTTTTGATCAAGTGATTAAGTCTTATGGGTTTGATCAAAACGAGTTCGAAAGTTGTGTGTATAAGAAGCGTGACGGAACTGCGGTGGTATACTTAGTATTATACGTAGATGATATTCTGCTCATTGGAAACAATGTAAAGGTATTGTCAGACATAAAGGTATGGCTGTCAAAACAATTTGATATGAAGGACTTAGGGGAAGCAGGCCACATCCTTGGGATCAAGATCACTCGCGATCGCAAGAAGAGGATGTTGGGCTTATCGCAAGCTTCATACATTGACACTGTTTTGAAGCGTTTCAGCATGTAAGATTCCAAGAAAGGTTTTGTACCTTTTAGACACGGAATCCATCTATCTAAAGAAATGAGCCCTAAGACGCAAGCGGAGATAGATGACATGAAAGGTGTTTCGTACGCTTCAGCCATAGGAAACCTTATGTATGCAATGTTGTGTACAAGACTGGATATCTGCTTTGTCGTGGGCATGGTGGCAAGATATCAAAGTAGTCCCGGGAAAGACCATTGACCTGTCGTAAAGTGCATCTTGAGGTATCTTAAAAGAACTCGTGAGCGGATGCTGATTTACCAGTCAAATAGTCTTGTTCCCGTAGGATACACAGACTCGGATTTCCAATCAGACATAGACTCAAGAAAGTCAACCTCGGGTAGTGTGTTTTGCATGGGAGGAGGAGCCATTTCATGGAGAAGCGTTAAGCAGAAATGCATCGCCGATTCGACCATGGAAGCCGAGTATGTATTTGCTTGTGAAGCAGCGAAAGAGGCAGTTTGGCTCAAGAACTTCTTAGTGGACTTGGACGTTGTTTCAAATTTGCCCGACAAGATAACTGTCTATTGTGACAATGCCGGAGCAGTTGCAAATTCAAAGGAACCGAGAGCCCACAAGGCCAGCAAACACATAGAAAGGAAATACCATATTATACGAGAAATCGTTAAAAGAGGAGATATAGAGGTGGCAAAGATAGCATTGGGTGACAACCTAGCTGATCCATTCATAAAGGGTGCCTCAGAGTACATTCGAGAGACATGTGGATGGAATGGGAGTCAAGACTATTGCCAATCTGCTTTAAGTATAAGTGGGAGGAATTATTAGGTTAGTGTAGGTTGACATGAGATGTCACGTAGAGCTACTACACTAAGACATGCGTGATGTATACTAAAAGCAGACTTTAAGTATAAGTGGGAGATTGTTGGAGTTATACGTGAAAGTATGCTTTTACTTTGTATAACTCGTGTATCAAACACTTGTTTTATGAGAATAATTCTTTTATCACATTTGCTTTAGATATGATTGAATGTTGAATTTCTATTGCAAACCGTTCAATATATGGTACTAGTTACATTGTAGTTAATGTAGTGATACCTGATCACGGAAGACAACATTAACTGTTTCCTTATAACTAAACGTACATTTTCACGACCTAGGTGGAATTGAACAATCCGCCATGAAAGGTCGATGTGTAAGGCTCAGATTGGTCTGTCTTGACTAAGAGATTGCACTAGCACATTTAGTATGTGTTGAAGAGGACCTACAGCGAGGATAAATTCTTATGTTCTGAAATGTGAAGAATTAGACCTCAGTGGTTGTTGATTTCTGGTTGTTGATTTCTTAATCTCCGTCACTTAAATAGGACCGTGTGTGCTTAATGGTTACTGCTTTGATTCATGTTGGGTGAGAATCATTGTGACTTCGAACTTTGTGCCTTGGGCAGTAATATTAATCATACGACGGTTGCTAAGATTTAATACGGAGAAATGCGTGTGAGTACGGCTCGTGTGATTAGTCCCCTTGGTGGGCTCAGAAGTTTTATCGTACTAAATCTTGCAAGTGAAGAATTAGTTTCTTCGGTATGGATAATAATGTTGAGCTGTCTTTACTCCAAGGTGAAATATATTAATTAATTTAGAGCTATTCAGAAGCTTAATTAATTAATGGACTTGATAATCTTAAACGCGGGAAATAATAACCGGGAGCCCATATTATCGTAATATGGATTAAGATAGATAGTGCAATATTAATTTATTAGTGGTAATAATTAATATTAATGGATTGAATTATATTGGGGCTCAATATTGAAATTCAAAAGTCCAATAGTAGGTCCAATCTTAATTCTCCTTAAAGGCCCCTCAAGTAGCCCGTTAAGTAGCCCAATAATGATAAGGTGATTAAAATAAAAAGAAAATATATTGCTGATTTTTTCTCTTAATTTTCGAAAATTGTATATTTAGGAGAGAAAAGATTTTGTTGATTTTCTTGGAAAGATATTATGGAGGATAAGTATTCTTGGAATACAAGATTATCTCATATATTCAAGAAGATCCAAATCTTGGATTCTTCTCTTAATTATTTTCGAAAATTACCCTATTATAAGGAGTGTGAGATTTTTGTTGAATATTTTATTTTGGAGAAAAGAATATATGAGATATATTCAAGATTTCTTAGAGTCTAAGAAAAGATTTTTTCCAAAGCCCATATACCTAAAAATTTTGGCCACTATACTTATAAATAGGGGATGATTATTTCATCCCCCAAGTACATAATTCCATGTGTTGGAAAAATCAAGAGCATAGATATTTTTCTTTTTCCTTAGTTATTTAAATTATTCGAAAGCATCTCCCACCGGTGATCGAATAAGGTGAAAGGGAATACTTGAGAAGGCTTTTGGGTTGATAAAGCGCGTACGTGTTAGTCCCGTTTTATTCAAAGGCCAAGTTCTACGAGAGGTACGTTAATCACATATTATCTTGTTTATTCCGTCATAGATTATATGTGAATTAATTCAACATGCATGTTGTTAAATTGGTTGTTGGAATTATTATTTGAATTAATTAGCATTAATTCATGCTAGTAATAATTGTATTTAAATTCGTATTTAAATTTCATCCCGAATAGATTCCGGGCACCCCTATTTTCCCAACAGTTACAGCATCTCCGAATCCCACTATCTTATGATTACAATCTTTTACATACTCTGCACAATCCCCTATCTGATCTAATGTGCTTTTGAACAGAATGTTTGTGTATGACCCGGTATCCACGAGCAATCGGTGGACTCGAGTTCCCATGATGTTAGCACATATGATCAATGAGTCATTGTGTGGGGGGAGCACTCCATCCAAGTCTTTTTTTGAAAATACCAAGTCTCCCGTCTTCTTGGTGGCTTGATTGACTCCCACTTCTCTTACCTGAGCTACCGCTCTCAGTTCTGCTTTCCTTTTTCTCTTCGAGATTGGAGGTCTTCCGTCTGAGCATCCCCCAACAGGCCCACTTGCCTCAAGCATAAAAATTTCTCGCATCGGCTCTGCTTGGGCTGTTGGAACCTTTTTTCCCTTCTTGGTTGTCTTGTTCGGCTGGTCGTCACTGTCTTCGTCTTCCGAGCTGGGCAGACCAACCGCTCTAGGTCTCTTTCCGGGTTCCTTCTTCACAAACTCGGACAGTTTACCTTCTTCATAGAACCTCCACAGTTGTTTCAATAAGTCACGGCACTCACTGGTGAAATGTCCAATGTTCTCATGGTAGGCGCAGTATTTGTTCGGATTTAATTTTCCGCGCTCTTGCCAGATTTTCCTTGGTTCTGAAAGCATATCTCTATCTTTAACATTGTTATATACGGCCTCTATCGATGTAGCGAACACCTGATTCAACCTTTCTTTCAGCTCTGCCCCTTCATTGAAAGCTTTCATATTTTTCGGGGCTTTGTATTCACTTCCCATGGACTTCTTTCCGACTTTCTTGGGATCGTTTTTATCACCTAATTCTTTCTGCAGTGCTTCTTGCATGGATACATGTATGCCTGCCCGATGTCTAAATTCTGTGTATGTCTTTGGGCAGACGAGATGTATTTCCTTCCACAAATAGGTTCCTTTTTTCAAGCCCGCCATTACTGCTACCATCTTGGTATCTTCGCTGACCATCTCTCCTTCCAAAAGTATTTTGTCAAATCTTTCTAGGAATTTCCTATCCGATTTGTCATCTCCTTGCTTGATGTCGGCCAAGCGGTACCTCTGAGTTAAAAACGATCCGGCCGTGGAGAAATGTGATAGAAATCCCTTGCTCAATTATGCGAAGGAGTTGATGGATCCTGGGAAAAGTGCCAAAAACCAACGATGGGGGCCATCTCCTAATGTGAGTGGGAAGTTACAGCACTGTGTAGCATCCGAGGCCCTCATGGATATTATAAAATTGGAGTATTTTGCCAAGTGAACCTTGGGATCCAAACTTCCTTCGTATAGACTGACAGTCGGGAACTGTATTTTCTTCTGAACCGGTGCGTTCAGGATTGCTGGTGACAGCGGTGATGATGGCAAAACTATCGAGCCAATGCCCTTCTGAGAATCTAGCTATTTATGTATTTCTTCAATCGCCTTTTTGAGGGCTTGCAACTCGCTCGGAGACGCTCCATCGTTGGGAGGTTGTTTATCGTGATCAAGCCTAATGAATTCATCTTGACGCAGTCCCTCGTTAACGGGACGTTTCTCCTGTATTGGTCGCCTAGCGACGTTGCTGGCCCCATTGGGGCCCAGCCTCCCAATGGCTGATCGCCGAAGTCGATCATGGACAGATGGGCGAGCATTAGTGCACAGCCGCTGCTCGCTTCTTGGTGGTGTGATCTCCCTACGCTCTTCCCTGCGCTCTGTTTTTCCATCGTAATGGTGCCCTGTATTTCTTGTCATGCCTTTGCTCATCTCTGTCCTTCCTCCTGGTGTGGATTCTCATTTGTTTCCTAACCTCTCGCTAATTGGGGCTTTGCCTTTATTCCACCGGGCTTGGGCACTGTCCACCTCATCATTCCGTGCATCTTCGCATCTTTTACACTCCTGCTCGACTGACCGTCTGGTCATCTCCATCGCTTTTGATGGTTCCGCTCTTTCTTATTGTCTTTGAATCGATTGTAGAACGGCAATTATTTTCGTGAGTTCCTCCGGATTTCTGGCTAAGGCTTCCACCTCCGGGGGAAGGGTGTCAATAGTAACCTACACGTTTCTGTTGGACATGGCTCGTACGGTGCGTGCATGGTCACCCGTAGATAATACTCGCGTCCGCGATCTTCGTGATGGATGTACACTTGAAGATTGTCTTTCTTGTGATCCCACCATTTTCGATTGAATATTCCGATGATGAAGATCTTGTGTTTATCTTTATCAATTTAAGAATAACTAGCCTTGTATGTGTGAATTTGGTTATTTAACAAACCCTAATTCGCACATGCATGCATTCTAATTCTTAAATATGAACAAATTCTTCACAAGTGTTGAATTACCTCTTTAATTCCCAGATTTCCGGTGATTTTTCCAGTTTCCGGTGACTTTGGTCGGAATCCGGTGTTGATTTTGCAGATTCTGGTGGCTCTTCTTATTGAATTCTTCAAATCTTCGACCAAACCGGAGGGTCGGACCCTTCTTCTAGCGCAAATTGTTGATGACCTTAATTTGAATTAGATAATTAATGGTTGTTTATTGCTCAAGAAGGTCATCAAACAAGGTTACAAGTAATGATTTTGTGTAAAGAGGGATTAAGAAATGAAAATGCAAGAACTTGGTCTCCTTTTGAATATTTGAACTTATTTTGACCCTTTCATGAAGGGGTATTTATAGACTTACAAGCAAGTAGGAGGTGTCACTCTCTTAGCCCTTTTAATTTTGGCTTTGACAAGTGTTTAGCCACTTGTCTTATTCCTAAACTATTACATCTTGTACAATGACAAGTGTTTAATACACTTGTTTGCTTCTAATGCCATGTTTAAGTTAGTGGAATTTTGAGCTGATCTTCGTGGGCCTTTCTTGCTCGCTTGGTTGCCTAGATGGTGTATCTTGTCATTGCTTTATTCTAATTATTTGTTCATTTTGCTTCTTTGTTGCACTGGTCGCCTGACACTCATTTGACATCACTCCTGGTCGCCTGACATCCATCTGATGTCATTCTTGGTCGCCTGGTGTTTGAGGCTCTTTTATCCTCTACTGGTCGCCGACATCTAATCTGCATAATTAATCTTCTTAAACCTCTAAACACTGTTGCTCGCCTGGTCGTCCATCAACAAGAATATCACATTAACAGTTTCTTGTAAATTAATGTACAACTTCATGACCTAGGTGGAATTGAATAATCCACCGTGAAAGGTGACTTGGACCGTACAATACTAGTTTTTAACTAGCAGTTACCCCACAAGAGAATGACGCTGTTGTCGGGGAGGTGACGTATGCTCATTGTGTGAAACTTGGAAATAGTTTAGTAGCTAGTAGTTGGTTTCTATTTTTCTTTATTAATTATTTATTAGTTGTGGTTGATATTTCTTTTTTAGTCTTCAGGTTTATGAAAACGCATTCTAAGGGAGAAACGAGTGTTGATCGAATGAAACTTGACCCTAAAACTATAGCAAAAA
The DNA here is from genome assembly GCA_947034835.1 of Ballota nigra. Taxonomy (NCBI): domain Eukaryota; kingdom Viridiplantae; phylum Streptophyta; class Magnoliopsida; order Lamiales; family Lamiaceae; genus Ballota; species Ballota nigra. The sequence continues at coordinate 33,529,494 of OX344721.1, forward strand.
GGAATCGAGCATTTCAGAGAAGGATGACTGCGATAGCCAATAAGGAGTTGAATGTAGTTGGAGATGGGCAGAATCAGGATGATGAGCACGAGGAGGGTTTGAATTGTTTAAATAGGCAGAATCATGTATAACCAGAACTAACACATCCACAACCAGAACCAACAAAACCAAGTAAACCCCGTACTAAACCAAAACAACCAAAATCATAACAATCCATTCAACAACCTAGTTCACCAAAACTACAATCAAAACCCATATCATCCATTTCCTTACCCACCCTATTATCCTCCATACGGTACCACAAAATCAGAACCAACCTAATCACCAACAAGCTTAAAATCTACTCTTCCAGAATCAACCACAAGTTCTACAGAATGTGTGTCCTCCGGGATGGCTATTAGAGGAATGTTTGAGGCTCAACCTCAGAGATACTATGATGGAGTAGCTTTGCCATTGGTGGAAGCGAATAATTTCTCGATCTCTCCGGGAATTCTCAAGATGCTTTTGGAAAACCAATTTAGGGGAGAGGTAGGGAAAGATAATCCCTATACCCATCTTCGAAATTTCTTGATGATAGCGTCAACATTCGACTATAATGGCATGTCGGTGGATGCAAAGAAGCTTAGGTTATTTCCGTTCTCTCTAATGGGGATAGCTAAGGATTGGTAGACAATATACTTTCATGGGGGGTGTAAACACATGGGCTGAATTGGAGAGACTTTTTCTGGAGTGGTTTTACCCTCCATCAAGGACTGTAAAGGCAAGGAATGAGATTTCTATGTTCCGGCAGAAACCGAATGAAGGACTGAGTCAAGCATATGAGCGATTCTCTAACATATTGATTGAGTGCCCACAACATGGGTACAATGATGGAGACATCATGACTTTTTTCTACTGTGGAGCTTGTGTGAATGATCAACAACACCTAGATGCTTGTGCGGGTGGAGCGTTTCTGAACAAAAATGCAGTAGAGTGTAGACAAATAATGGAAGACATTGTCAAGAATGTGGGGCAATGGAATACGGACCAACAACGTCAGCAGAGTGTGTACCAGGTGGAGGAGAGTGAGGGAACTAGGAAGTTGCTCATGGCAATGAAGGAAAAAATCAACAACTTAGAGGTTGGCCAGAATTTAAGTGGAGGAAGCAGTGTTATGAATGAGAAGGTGGATCAGCAGGGATTTCAACAGGCGGAGGCTAACTATATGGGGAGGTTGAATTACAACCAAGTGGGCTATCAACAGGGAAGCTATCAGCAAGAGCGACCTTCCTATGGTCAACAATTTGTGCCACAGGGTCCACAACCGCCTCAAAACCAGTGGAGGACCATAATACTTTGTGCCACTTCTCAGCTCAATAGCTTTGCAATGCTATTTAGGATTCACTTCAGGCATAGAAGGAAATTTACCCATCTCTCTATTAAGCGATTTCGCGATCTGACTCATCTGATATTCAAGTGAATTAAATCGTCTATTATTTTTCTGCTAGATCCAATTGAGGTCTTGATCCTTCCTATGAGCATCTTGATCTCTTTGATCGATCTTTTTATTTATCTCTTTCATATCAAATTCAAGAGAGGATAACCTTTTACTACCTGAATAATGGCACGTAACATCTCGTCAGTCGAAGAATTGCCTTCTCCACCAGGAAGCTTCGAACCAGGATCAACACCTGATGAGACAGTGATTCCAGCTTTTGGATTACTCTAAGAAAAGTTCTCATTATTTCTCCACTAGTTCTGATTATATGAAGAGCCCCCTTGATAGCCTTGATTGTTCCTCCACTGATTTTGAGGGCGGTTGTGGACCCTGTGACACAAATGGTTGACCATAGGAAGGTCGCTCTTGCTGATAGCTTCCCTGTTGGTAGCCCCCTTGGTTGTAATTTGGCCTCCCCATACAGTTAGCCTCTGCCTATTGAAATACTAGCTTTAACTAGTTGTTACCCCACAAGAGTATAGGATCACTATAGCATAGGCCCCGTAGGAGGATTAGTATGCGCATAAATCCCTGGAAATCTATGTGGCGTAGTTAATACGAATGCGATTTAGGTAAAACAAAGAATATTTAAAATTCAATTCTAGAATAATACTAGCAAACAAACAAAGAACGAATCTATACTAACTTCGATTGAAGTGCGATTAAGAGGAATAATGCTTTGGATAGAAACCCCTACGTATACTAAAGAAATTGGTTCGGCAACTAAGATAATCGTGGTGTTCAAAGGAGAATCCTAAGTGTGCTCAAAACTAGGCAATCAACTCCCCTAATTCCGCACTAAGAATTGTAAAAGTAAAAGCTCAGATACTTACTCCAATACTTGACTCTTACGAAACTTAACCTCACTAACCCATTAATCAAATTATATAGGTTGTGCTTAATTACCAAGGCCCTAATTCAACTAAGGTGATTCGGTCGTCCTCCCTAGATAAACCGGTTAATTACAAACTCCTTCAAAAACTCTCTCCTTAAGCCCATTCGTTGAAAAAAAGTGATTCAGTCGTCCTCTCCTTAATAATTTTCGTACTTAATTCTATGAATTTTCTAGGATTTGTTAGAAATATTCAGTAATTAAGAGAAATAAACTCATCACACCACAGATTATCCTAATCGCCTACCAAAATCCTAATTTCTACGAGTTCATCCTACCCTAAGCATGCACGAATTTAGTCGATCATGTTGATGACCGATTCAAAATTAATAACTGTGATAATCAAAGACATAATCGAAATCAACAAGAAATTCAAGAACATAAAAGAACTATGGGATTCAATTGCAATTAAGAATCCAAAAACTTGTACTCTAAGTATGTAAATATTCAGAAAAATCAATCTCAATAATCTTTAAAGAATTAATAACTAAGAATATAAATAAACAGTTAAAGTAATAATCGTCTCGTGTTTCTCATGGTGTTGTAATCCATCTAATCTTCTCTCCCCAGCCTTCAAAAGTATCCCAAGTATGTTCTAAGTTATTTCTCTCTCAAAAATCGTGTTGTCGTCTCTAAAAATAAGGTTTACTATTGAATTTATATGATGTCTCAGATTTTCTCCCGATCTGCTCAACCACGCTACCTGGTCGAGCACACCCTCTTTCTCCAGCACTCCAGTGGCACTCTTCTGATCGAGCAGATAGTGCTCGACCAAGTGCCCTGGTCGAGCACTTTCGGCTTGAACTTATACTTGTTTGAAAAAACTTCATATCTTCTCAACCGAGAGTCCGTTTCAGTCGATTCAAAGTCCTACGAGCTCTATTTTTACCCTCTTTCCTATCATGCACACCAAAGAGGCAAATTGATGAGTTTATGTAAATAGTACATGAATAACTCTAAAATCTCACCAGAAGTTGTTAGGAAAAATGTTGTTAGTTTTGATGAAGTTGGAAAACAAACCAGAAGATGTAATAGGACCATCTGGACCTGTTAGCCAGATGAGGAAATAGATTAGTGTTGGGATATGTTTAGTTTTGATAATTTTCCAAAACCACTTGTAATAGGTTTGAAAGCAGTCAGGATTGTATCTTTAGTTTCAGGTCAAGCTAAGTTATTTCTCAGCAGAATAGGCTGTCAGTTGGGAACACTCAGTTGAGGGGGAACTCAGCAACACAGCCTGAGGAAATCAAGATGACATCAAGAAGAACTGACCGAAGACATGGCAGAGACCAGAACCTGAAGAGAAGCCTGAAGGATGTCCCACTGAGTGTAAACTTGGTTGTTCTAAGCTAAGTCAGGTGGACCACTCAGTGAAGAGCATGATCAAGAGGATCAGTGCTGCACCAAGTAGGCCCTAAAGGAGTCAGGCTACTGTAGTCAGTGAAGTTTATCATTCAGCCTTATGACAAACTTCTTGGAGTGATCTTCAAACAATCTCTGAAGGACAACTACACTGAAGACGTTCTGTCCACTGAAGATCATCATTCAGTGAAGGAGGAAGCTACCTAAAGTCAGTGGGTCTTGGTCAACCCACTGAGTCAAAGATCCGTTGGATCCGGCCCACGTGGACCAATCAGCACAAGGCAGCAACTCTGACACTGACAAGGCCGCATTCCAAGATAAGTGGTTGAAACCATTAATTGTATGGATTCAAATGTAATTTCATCCAACGGTTACATTTGAATCCACACTATAAATACAATCTCATAGCTGCGTATTCAAGCGTGTGAAGTAAGAAAAATCAACACCTACGAGCTGTAGTGAGGTGAGGAGAGGCAGCCCAGGGAGTGGCGTGAGTCCAGTTGTAAGTGCACCTTGGCACGTTAAAAATAAGAATCCCAGTTAGTGGATTTCCTGTTATATCAGACCATGGATGTAAGAGCTTGAGTCTCTGAACCACGTTAAACTGAGCGTACTTATCTTTAAAATTATTTACTAAAGTGTTGAGAAAATCTGCTCACTGAGAGCATTGTTAAAAGAAAGCTTTGGTTAAGTATTAAGGTCAGGGAGAATCCTTCTCACTGACCAGTTCAGGCAACACACTCGAGAGTTCAGCATCTCGAGTCACTGTGTTACTTAGAGTATGAGTCTCCAAGTCTTCACACTGACTTGGTAGCTCAGCCTCTGAGTAATGCAGTGACTTGAAGTGTAATCCTCTCGAGTCACTGTGTTGCTAAGAGCATGAGTCTTCAAGTCTTCTCACTGACTTGGTAGCTCAGCCTCTTAGCAATGCAGTGACTTGAGAACTCTTCACTCTTGCTGAACTCCCTGAGCAAAAAGGTTAAAAAAAATTGCTCCTGAATTCCCATTTTGGTATTCGAAAACAGGACCATTTAGTCTAGGGGGAACTGCTAGACCAGAAGACTTCACCAGAAGAGTCTCCAAAAGACTTCACCAGAAGAGTCACCAGAAGACTTCACCAGAGAAGATCAGACCAGAGGCAGAAGACCTTTCCCCAGACCAGATGAGTCCAGACAAGACGAGTCTGGTGAAACAAAAGTTTCTTAGAATCATCTCCAGATTCTAAGGAAAAAATTGTTTCTTAACCGACTCTGGACCAGAGGACCTCTGGGTCATTTGGTGTCTGGTTCAGCTTACTCTGGAAGAATCAGAGTTGTGCAAAGGAAGCATTTGACCGTTGGTGTTTTGAAAGAAGTCAACTTGATCGGATTGGAAAGTCATTAAAGAAATCAATCTAAGGATCTCACCAACCCAATCAATCAATTAGGGAATTGATTGATTGAAGCTTCCTTAAATAGAGACCTGATTAGATTAGCTCTCCAACGACTAAACCCTAATCATCACTATAAATACAAGAGTACCAGTATGAAGAAAAGCTCTAGTTACGCGCACGAAGAATATTCTCAAGCTTTTACTATACTCAAGCATTTTAGCACTCTTAAGATCATTATTGCTCATCTATTCATTAAGGAGTTGATAGTTGGAATCGATACTCAACCTGTTCATCTTGATAGATAAGGTTGGAGTGGTTTGTACTTTAGATAGAAGTTAGATCTAAAGTGTGTAACAAGGTGCTGGTACTTGTCAATTCCAGTGGTTGTGAGTAAGTTGGTTGGTTAGTAAGGCCCCCTGCAAAAGGGAGAGTGGATGTAAGATTTTAACATCCGAACCACTATAGATCTCATCTTATTTACTGCTTTCCTTATTATCTCTTGTCTTATTTGTGTTCTTGATCAAAAGATTTTACAAAAGGTTGTTTATTTAGCTTCCGCATAATTTCAACTACTGACTAGTGGGACCAACAAGTGGTATCAGAGCAGTGTGTCCTAGACCACTTCTTTGAAGAGCTTTTGGTGGTCACCGGGAAGATCCATTGTTTTGAAAATCTTTTGCATAAAATCTTTTATCTCTTCTAAAAATATCTTCAAAATCTGCTTACAAGAGCCGTAAATTGCCTGGATTTTCTTTCGATGATTATAGCTACTGGAGCTTCATGATGAGCAATTATCATGGAGCTATTCATCACCGCATTCTTGATGTGGTTGAGAGTGGCCCCATTCAATTTTACTGGACTCCTATTGATGATGGCAGATCAGAGTCCAGAGAAGAGACTAGTGTTACTGGAGAGGAAAGAACCGATGGCAGAGTACCCAGGCAGAGGATCCTCAAGAAGAGAGATGAATTGAACAATGATGAGAGAAAACTGTACAACCTAGACCAGGTGGACAAAATTGAGATTATCAACACCCTCACCAAAGAAGTGATCGAGAAGGTAAGAACCTGTGCTACGGCCAAGGAGATGTGGGACAAATTGGCTCTGCTCTGCGAGGGAACAGAGAAGATCAAAGACAACAAGCTTCGGGCTATTCAACACTCATTTGACACATTCAAGATGAAACCAGATGAGACAATTGACCAGCTGGACATGCGTCTCACAAATCTCCTCAACAAGGTTAGTGCCTTAGGTAAAACTTACTCTGAGAAAGAAATTAATAGTAAAATCTTAAGATCACTAACCAGCAGGTGGAGGATCAAAGTCACAGTCATCAAGGATAGCAAAGATCTCAACACTCTTGACCATCATCTTCTACTCTCTGATTTGAAAGCCTATGAGTATGACCTACAAGAAGAAGATCAATCAGAGGAGATATCTTCATCTGGTCAGAAAGGAGTTGCTTTCTCTTCAACCATCAATACTGAATAAAAAGTGAAGGAGTCTTCTGTAGATGACATGAGCCTAAAGGAGCAGGTAGCACTCTTAACTAGAAAAATTGACAAAATGAGCTCCAAGTATGGCAGGTACAAAAGATACTGGAAGGAATCTACCAGAGACAGAGACAGGAAGAGTTCCTTCAAGTCTGCAGATAAAGAGAAGTCATATGAAGACTCAAGGGAGACCAGATTCAAATCACTAGAGAAGAGGAGAGATAGCAGCTCTGGCAGATCAGACTACTAGAGGAGAGAGAGTAGTCCAGCCAGACCAGAGTACAACCCCAGGAGAAGAGATCCAAGTCCCAGTCCCAGAGGAGACAACACCTGTTACAATTGCAACAAGCCAGACCACTACAGCTATGATTGTCCTCAACTTACTCCTAGAGAAAGAGAAGAGAAGAGACTCAAGAGAGATAGGAGATATGCAGACAAGAGAGCATTAGAAGAAGCAGAGGAGGAGGATACTAGCTCCAATTCTTCTTCTTCTGACTTTAGATCTGATGATGATGTATGTCTCATGGCAGACATCGCTGAGGTACAAGAATCTAATCCTCTCACTCATCTGGTACTTCCAGAGAGTCTGATATGCAGCAAATGCTATCAGATCTCCAGAATTGTGTTCAATTGTGTCAGAAACTTGAGAAGGAGAATGGTAGGCTCAGAGCAGAAGTTCAATCTTTATCTCATGAGCAGAAATCCACCAGAGAACTCATGAGTAGTCATTCCAAAGAAGTCTTGGAGCTTCAGGATAAGATTACAGAAAGAGATACTCTGGTAGATCAACTCATAATAAAAAGAGACTCTAAGGCAGATGAGTTCAATGAACTTAGAACCAAATACCAATCTGTTAGTCCCACTCGATAGATTAGTTGCGGAAGCTTTAAAGTTAAGTCTTTTACAAAATCTTTTTATAAGAGCACTAAAAGAAAAACAATATGAAAGGAAATTAATAGATAAGACCGGATGTATAGTGGTTCGAATATAATGATCCTACGTCCACTCTCCCTTATTCAAAGGGGCCTTACTACCAACCAACCAACAACTTGCGTACTGGAATTGTGAAGTACCAGTTCCTTCTTACAATAATCTTTAGATCTAACTCTATCTAAAGTCTTACAATCTTCAACCTTGTCTTAACAGATGAACAGGTTGAGATTCAATAACTCATTAATGAGTGAATAGAATGTATGAACAAAATAAGATTGCTTTTAGCGTGATAAGAACTAAGGCTTGGAAATGACTTCGTGCGCGTGAGAGTTCTCTAGAGCCTTTCTTCGAAACTGCACTCTTGTATTTATAGAGATGTTTAGGAATTAGCCGTTGGAGAGCTAATCCAATCAGATCTCTAATTAAGGAAGCTTCAATCAACCAATTCCCTAATTGATTGATTGGGTTGGTGAGATCCTTGGATTGATTGACTTCAAAATACTTTCCAATCCGATCTTGTTTGACTTGATTTGAATTACCAACGGTCAAATGCTTTCAATGCCTAACTCTGATTCTTCCAGAGAAGGCAGGACCAGACACCAAGCAACCTCGATGTCTTCTGGTCCAGAGTCGGTTAAGAACCAGAATACTCAGTAGAATCAGGAGATGATTCTGAGCATCTTTTGTTCCACCAGACTCGTCTGGTCTGGGGAAGGTCCTCTGCCTCTGGTCTTGATCTCATTTGGTGAAGTCTTCTGGTGGAGTCCTCTGGTGGGGTCTTCTGGTGACTCTTCTGGTGAAGTCTTCTGGTCTGGCAGTTCCCCCTAGACTAAGTCCTAATCTATTTCCTCATCTGGCTAACAGGTCCAGATGGTCCTATTACATCTTCTGGTTTGTTTTAACTCATCAAAATTAAACAACTTTTATCCTAACACAATCTCTTATCAAGGGAAAGAAAATTGAACAACCTACTAGGGAAGTACATAATACCAGAGAAGTCCCAAGCTGCTGACTAATCCAGAGTAGTTGTGAACAACAGCTACCTGCAGCCATGTACTCTACTTCTGTTGTTGATCTAGCAACTGAAGTCTGCTTCTTAGAAAACCAAGATACCAAATTATTCCCTAAAAATTGACATGTTCCACTTGTAGACTTCCTATCTATTCTGCACCCACCATAATCTGAATCCGAATAACCACTTAACTCTAGGTTGTCATCTGCATGTTGGTGTATACTGTAAAGCAAACTTTTGTTGGGCTTTTATGGATATATTCGATTTCCTTATTATCTGAAATAAATGGTTTTTCACATTATTGCAATCTTATTAATTGCTTGTATTACTTGTATGTCTATTTATCTTATATTGTAGATAATGTGGTGAGTTTGTAGTCACACAGAAGATCACATTGTCAGTTCCTTATAAGATATAAACAGTATTCACAACCGAGATAGTTCTGGACATAACTATTGGTATAAGTTGTAGTATGAACTTGTTAGTGGCTTGTCTTGGCCATTAGTTCATGCTAGTACGCTATGTCGTATTGAATGGATCACAGTTAAGACATGTTCTTCTATTCTGACTGTTATGAAGAACTAAAGGTCTTGGTGACTCTTGTAATTCTTAACCCTAATTGTGATATCTAGATATGTGGAGCGCTTGTTCACTACTTTGATTTACTATGGGTGAGAATCTTGTTAGATTCAACGCACTATGTATTTTGGGTAGTGACATCGTTTGCACGATGTCTATTTATTGACATTAAGGCACCGTGTCCTGGTGATCCAGGTTGATGACGTCCCCTTGAGGAAACTCATAAAGGATTGTCGTATTAAACCCTGCAGGTGGATTATATCCGTACGACAACAAGGTTGAGTGGTACTACTCAAGGAATAATAGATGTTAATTAATTAAAGCGGTCAGGAGCTTTAATAATTAATGGACGTGCGATATCTTTAACACGGGGAATTATAGAGTCTAATAGAAGCCCTGATTCGGTTCGGGATAGGATGGGAGTGCAACATTAATTCTCTAGTGGAATGAATTAATGTTCACGGGCCAAATAAATCTTCTGGGCTGAACATAAGAGTATTTGGGTCCGTGAGGAGCCCAAACCCTATACCTTCTAACAGATCCCTAGTCTGGCCCATGAAACTTAAGGAGTCTATATAAAGGCTTCAATTTCGTGATTAAAACCCTAGCACTCTAAGATAAAATGTGCAGCAGCTGAAATTCGTGAGTGGGGTTGAGAGGGAGACGAAATTGTGAGGCACTTTTCTCCACGTTCGCTAGTTCGCCGTCCACCCGGTGTACGAACGAGGTTGGAAGACAGACTAGAAGATCAGTAGTGGAATCAATGCCTCGGTCTTCAAGGGTAACGGATCTAAACTTGTTTTTAGATGCATGTTTAGGTCTTTAATTGTTTATACACGTTTGGTATCCCAACAACGATCTTGGGGACGGACCGCCTTCACCGGCGCGTTCCATCAAATGGTATCAGAGCCAAGGATTCGTGGATTGTTGGCTCTGCCTGAAATGTGTATTTTATTTTTCTGGTTTTCTGTTAATTGTGGTTTTAGATCGTTTCTCTATCGCAACCCTTGTGTGATTTTGTAATCGTTTTTCCCACCAGATAATAAGTGTGGGTAGTATAGGTTTCTTTTACAATAGATCACTGTATTAGGGTTTCGTTCGCTTGTATTGGTTGTATTATATGATCACAAGAGCGGGCGATGTCGGATGGAGGATGTGGAAACGGATTTCAGGTTTCTCGTGTTAAAGGTTTTTTGGCCCTAGACGGTGGCGTTCACTGTTTTGGCCATAACTTTTGACTCGGGAGTCCGTTTTCTGCAAGTAAGCCCATTTCGGAAACCTCGTGACGTTATCTACAGACCTCACTGCTTTGCTGTGACCCCCTGTGGCGAGAGCTAATTCAATCATCTTGATGAAGTTTTCTGACAGTTTAGTTCGGGTGACGCGAATTCGAGCCGTTCGAGACCATTTCTTGCTTTGCGTGAGAGGCCGATGCGAGGCATCCATCCGCGCCCTTTATTTATCATTGTAATAGCTTTCATAGGCTGTTTTTGATATGTTTTAGAAGGGGTTGCGATAGATATGCATTTATTTATGCTTTTATTTATCGTTTTATGGCATGTTTGTATTTTATAATTTTTTTATTATAATCTGCTATGCCTGCAAATAATCTTCAATTTTAAATGACTAAGTGAGTAGAATTTAATTTAATTAATTCATTGGCCTCCACAATTGGTCTTTAAGTAAGGTGATTGTTGCTCGTGGGACCTTGGGAGTCTCCCCCTAACAGATGCAACATTCACAAGCTTACTAGTTAAGACTTCTAATCAAAATGTTTTAATCTTTAGATGAAGTGTGTGATCATCCCCAACGGATGTATTATTCATGAGTTCATCAGTTAAGATTAGTACAAGATAACTGTAGTCAATTATTTACTGGCGATGTGTTCTTGGTATGAGCCCGTCAATAGTGAATAATTTTGCTTACAGTTAAATTGTGGTCATCACTTAGATGTGAATTTTGATATAACCCCCCAACGGGGTCCCTGTTCTAATTCACATGGTCAGTTAAGGTCCGACTATTAATTTCATTCGTCATAAGGATAAGTTGACATGATATTGAAATTAAAGACTTGGTGTCTGGTTAATGAACACATGCGTAAACGACCATCCTAACGTGGCTTGCATGTGTGTTTGTTGGGCTGTTGGAGGTTGTGTTAAATGTTGGTTTTGAAGGTTTCCAATATTTTATGCTTCAATTTATGTGATTTTAATGCTTGCTTGCATTTAATTTATTTCAGATTTAATAAGATGACGTTCAACCCGCTTATGGTTATTTTAAAAGAAAATAAGCTTACTGGTCCGAATTATTTGGATTGGAAGAGAAATCTGGACATTGTTCTAGTTGCAGATGAGTACAAGTTTGTGCTCAATACTCCTGCTCCTGCCGATCTGGCACCCGATTCCACTGAAGAGCAAAAGGAGGCTCATAAGAAGTGGCACAAGGCTGATGAGATGGCTCGTTGTTACATTTTGGCCTCTATGTCAAATGTTTTACAACAGCAGCATCAAAACATGCCTACTGCCGCACATATGATGTTGAGCCTAAAAGAGCTTTTTGGTGAGAAAGATAGGGCTGCCCGTTTTGAGGCTATGAGGAAAATTATGACTACCTCTATGCCAGAGGGAGCGTCGGTGAGGGACCACTGTCTCAAGATGATGGAATATCTGAATGAGATAGAGGTACTCGGCGGAGAAATCGACGGTGATGCCAAGGTCGATATGATCCTCAACTCGCTCCCAAAGTCCTTTGAAAACTTCCGTTTAAACATAATCATGAGTAAGAAGGGCTATTCTGTAGCTGAGCTTCTTGCGGAGTTGGTTGCGGCGGAAGGTCTCATGGGTAAGGGTCCACAAGCCCATGTTTCTGTTCAGACTGGATCTTCTTCGTCCAAGGGCAGGAAGAAGAAAAAGCCTTCTCAGAAAAAGGCTGGTGGAAGTAGTGGTGGAAGCAGTGGGAGCCAGGTTTTGGCGCCTTCTGGTGGCGTGAAAAAGCCGAAGGGCAAATGCTTCAAGTGCAACAAGACAGGACATTGGAAGCCTGATTGTCCTCTCCTGAAAAAGGATAACTCTGGTACGTCTCTTGCTCTAGTTGTTGAAACATGCTTTGCGGCTTGTTCTGCCCTTTCTTGGGTAGTAGATACAGGAGCCACTGATCATGTTTGTTATACCTTGCAGGGGTTTCTGCAAACAAGGCAACTGAGTGAGGGCGAGATTACTATCAGTTTGGGCAATGCTACGACTGTAGCAGTGGTCGCAGTGGGAGATGTGCACTTATGTTTTTCTAATTCTGTTTTAGTATTAAAGAACGTTTTGTACGTGCCGAGTTTTCGGAAGAATTTAATTTCTGTTTCGAAGTTATTTTTGGATGGATGCTCAGTTGTTTTTAATGACAAAGTTGTTATTATGAGAAATGACTTTTTAATCTGTTCTGGCATGTTAGAAAACAGTCTTTACACTATTACTTGTGCATATCGTACTATGACTGAAACTCATTCATCATCATCAAATAAGAGAAAAGAACCTTCAAAGATGAATCAAACATATCTTTGGCACCTAAGACTAGGTCATGTAAATCTGAGAAGAATTCAAAGACTTGTAAGTAGTGGTTCTTTGGAGTCTCTCCAAGTGGAACCATTCTCAGTCTGCGAATCCTGCTTGGAAGGCAAGATGACTTCAAGGCCTTTTAAGGCCAAGGGGAATAGGGCCAGTGATGTGTTAGAATTGATTCACTCTGATTTGTGTGGGCCTATGTCTGTTCAAGCTAGAGGTAGTTTTGAGTATTTCGTCACTTTCATTGATGATTACTCAAGATATGGGTACATCTATCTGATGCGCCACAAGTCTGAATGCTTTGGCAAGTTCAAAGAATTTAAGGCAGAAGTGGAGAACTGTCATGGTAAGAGTATCAAGTCACTACGATCTGATCGTGGTGGCAAATACCTTAGTAATGAATTTAGGCAATACTTATTAGAGAATGGGATTACATCCCAGCTCACTGCGCCTGGTACTCCTCAACAGAATGGCGTAGCTGAAAGAAGGAATAGGACTCTATTAGAAATGGTGAGATCAATGATGAGTTATGCTTCATTACCTACCTCGTTTTGGGGATATGCCTTGGAAACAGCTGCGTACCTTCTAAATTACGTACCTTCTAAAGCGGTTCCAAAAACTCCGATTGAACTGTGGTCTGGGCGAAAGCCTAGTCTCAACCACATTCGGATTTGGGGTTGTCCAGCACATGTGCTGGATAAGGAAGCTGATAAGTTGGCACCTAGAACTGAAGTACGGTTGATTGTAGGATATCCTAAGGGAACAAAAGGTGGTTATTTTTATAGTCCTAAAGATCAGAGGGTGATAGTCAGTACTAATGCCCGATTTTTAGAGGAAGACTATATGAATGAGCATAAGTCCAATAGTGAGATCATTCTCAATGAGTTAAGGGGAGACAATGGCCGAGTGTGCAAGAGGAAATACCACAAGAGACTGCACAACGTGGTTACTCTGATGAACCTTTGCATGCATTGTCTCGTCGTAGTGGGAGGGTTGTACGTCAACCTGATCGTTTCATGTTTGTGGGAGAGTCTGTGGACTTGATTCCAAGCGATGAACATGATGATAACGATCCCTGGACTTACAAAGAGGCAATTCAAGACAAAGATGCAGAGTCTTGGCACAAATCTATGGATTCAGAAATTGAATCTATGGATGCTATGGAAGTGTACGACCTAAGCGAACTTCCCCATGGCAAGGAAGTCATCGGGTGTAAGTGGGTCTACAGACGTAAGAGAGGATCTGATGGGAAGGTTATTGTCTTTAAACCAAGGTTGGTGGCAAAGGGTTTTACCCAGAAAGAAGGAATCGACTATGACGAGACCTTCTCACTATTAAGGAAGAATTCAAGTCAACCAAATTCCCTGAAATATCTCCTTAAATCAAGGATCCAAATCTGCCTTATTGTTGTAAAATCATTGATTGATTCCTTTGTAATTATTGTGCATATCTTCTATCTTTGGTATTTAGGTTAAACCTAGTACCTCTTCTCTTGTATATATATTGGACGAATTCGTCCTATTCAATATAATGATTTCTGCACAATTCTATATATCTTATATGACACGTCGTTTACCTTTTCATGAAACATCTCTTGCTTCGGTGCATCCATTACATTACATTTACTCGGACGTTTGGGGTCCTGTTAATGCCTCGGTTGATGGCTCCCGATTTTATGTCTTGTTTGTTGATCATTTCACTAAATACTGTTGGCTTTACCCTATTACTGCGAAGTCTCAAGTATTCTCTATTTTTCATCAATTTCGTCTGTTGGTTGAGAAGCAGTTTGGCTTTAAAATCAAGAATCTGTACAGTGATAATGGTGGTGAATTTGTGGCTTTACGTGGCTATCTGAATTCTAATGGGATTAGTTGGTTAACCACGGCTCCCCATACACCGCAACAAAATGGCACGGCGGAACGCCGTCATCGCCACATTCTTGAAACTGGGAAAACCCTACTACACCATTCGGGGCTTCCATCTACCTATTGGTCTCATGCATTTCAAACAACTATATATCTTATAAATCGCATGCCTACAGGTGTTTTGCAGGATCGTTCGCCCTTTGAGGTCTTGTTTCAACGCCCTCCGAATATACAAAAATTACGTGTCTTCGGTTGCCTCTGCTTTCCTTGGCTAAAACCTTATGTTCAAGGGAAATTGGATTACTCATCACGGCCTTGTGTACTTCTTGGATATTCCACGAGTCAAAGCGCATACAAGTGCTATGATTATCTCAATGATCATTTGTACATTTCCCGCCATGTTCAATTCATTGAGGATCGATTTCCGGCACGAGATTGGGTTTCACTACCTCCTGTTCCTCCTGCCACGACACCTGATTCGCATCTACTAGTTTTGTCATCACCTCCCCATGTTTCCCAGCCGATCCAGCAGTCTCGGCATGCCATTCTGCCAACACCGGCCAATCTGCCGTCATCAATCCCTCCTGCCACTGATACAGCTCCAGCAGATTCTATTCCAGCGGCAACACGCACACATACCATGGTCACACGTGGTCAGCATGGTATTTTTAAACCTCGCACTCTACTTGCTTCGACCAAGCATCCGCTTCCTGATGATGTGGAACCCACATGCGTCTCTAAGGCTATTTCACATCCGAAGTGGCGGGCTGCAATGTCTGACGAATTCTCGGCTCTTCTCACACATGGTACATGGAGTCTTGTTGACCCACCTCCTAATGCAAATATTATCGGCTGCAAGTGGGTTTTCCGCATCAAACGCAAGCCTGACGGCTCTATCGATAGATATAAAGCCCGTCTAGTGGCTAAAGGTTTTCATCAACGTCCCGGCGTCGATTATGATGAAACATTTAGTCCCGTTGTCAAACCGGTAACTATTCGGGTTGTGCTCTCCATTGCCCTCATGCACAATTGGTCCATTCGCCAACTTGACATATCCAATGCTTTTCTCCATGGTCGTCTGAATAAGCCGGTCTTTATGAGTCAACCTCCAGGGTTTCGGGACTCCTCTCACCCGCATCGCATGTGCATGCTTCATAAATCTCTTTATGGGTTAAAACAAGCACCGCGAGCTTGGTATCATGCTCTTAGCTCGGCTTTGCTATCCTTCGGATTCACTCAATCTGTATCGGATACTTCATTGTTCACTCTTCATCAAAATTCTCTTCATATGCTTGTACTTATTTATGTTGATGATTTGATAATTACAGGATCTGATCCTTCTCAGACGATAAAAATCATAGCTCACCTTCAATCCCATTTTGCTGTTAAGGATCTCGGGCCACTATCCTATTTTTTGGGTATTGAGGTAGCCTCCTGCAAAGAGGGTCTCTTCCTATCACAACACAAGTACACTGTCGAGCTTTTGCAGCGCCACCACATGGAAGGAGCTAAGCCTCTCTCTACTCCTATCAATGATCGGCCTCCTTTGGCGTCGCCTTCTTCATTTGATCCGACCGAGTACCGTCGTACACTTGGTGGTTTGCAGTATCTCACTCTGACTCGACCCGATATTGCATTCGCGGTGAATCGTCTAGCTCAATCCATGTCCGCTCCGACTGATCATAACTGGAATTCGGTAAAACGACTTTTCCGCTATCTCAAAGGCACTCTTCATAATGGACTATTGCTTCGTCGTCCCTCCGATTTATCTATCACGGCTTACTCTGACTCTGACTTTGGAGGAAATCTTAGTGATGGTAAATCAACCTCTGCCTATGTGATTTTTCTGGGCCCCAATGCAGTCTCCTGGCGATCCAGAAAGCAAAATGGTGTTGCCCGCTCCTCTACCGAAGCTGAGTATCGTGCACTTGCCTCAGCTGCTGCCGAGGTCTGTTGGGGCTAAAGCACCTCTTTCGAGAGCTTGGAATACAAAGTCGCATACCTCCGCGTCTATTATGTGATAACATCAGTGCAACTCGCCTGGCTCTTCATCCAGACTCACCAGTAGCCATGCTAAAATCGATCCGGATTCTCTTATCCATAGCTAATCACATGAACTATGAGGTTTGGCAAATGGATGTCAAGACAGCTTTCCTTAATGGAAATCTGAATAAGGACATCTACATGCGGCAACCTGAGGGTTATGTGAAGAAAGGCCAAGAGCATCTGGTCTGGAAGCTGAAAAAGTCCCTTTATGGGCTAAAGCAAGCTTCCAGGTCTTGGAACATTCATTTTGATGAGGTGATCAAATCTTTTGGATTTGAACAATGTCAAAATGAAAGTTGTGTGTATAAGAAGAGTCATGCAGACGTCGTGGTATTCTTAGTACTGTACGTAGATGATATTCTTCTCATTGGCAACAATGTGAAAGTATTATCAGACGTAAAGGTGTGGCTTTCAGAGCAGTTTCAAATGAAGGATTTGGGAGATGCATTGTACATTCTTGGTATAAAGGTCATTCGTGATCGGAAAAAGAGAATGTTGTGTTTATCTCAAGCATCTTACATTGATACTGTGATTGCTCGTTTCAGCATGCAGAACTCAAAGAAGGGTTTACTACCTTTTAGACATGGAGTTCCCTTATCTAAAGATATGTGTCCTAAGACACAGAAGGAGATAGAGGAGATGGCTAAGGTTCCTTATGCTTCGGCTGTAGGAAGCCTTATGTATGCGATGTTGTGTACGAGGCCTGATATTTGCTATGCAGTCGGCATGGTAGCAAGATATCAGTCTAACCCTGGTCAAGGACATTGGACTGCTGTCAAGCATATTCTCAAGTACTTGAAAAGGACTCGAGATTATATGCTGGTATACCAGTCAGATAGTATTGTTCCTTTAGGTTATACTGATTCGGATTTCCAAGCTGATCTAGATGAACGGAAGTCTACCTCGGGTTATGTGTTTGTATTGGGAGGCGGAGCCATATCTTGGAGAAGTGTGAAGCAGAAATGCATCGCGGACTCCACTATGGAGGCCGAGTACGTAGCTGCCTCGGAGGCTGCCAAAGAGGTTGTTTGGCTACGTAATTTCCTTTTGGACTTGGAGGTGTCCAAGAGTATGCCAAGGTGTATCACTGTTTATTGTGATAACGCGGGTGCAGTGGCAAACTCAAAGGAACCTAGAGCCCATAAAGCGAGTAAACACATAGAGCGGAAGTACCACATTATACGAGACATCGTAAATCGAGGAGACGTGGTTGTAGCTAAAATTGCATCGTTGAACAACCTGGCTGATCCTTTCACAAAGACTCTGGGGATGAAAGTTTTTTAGCAGCATGTGGAAGGTCTTGGTTTACGATGTATACCAGCTAGACTTTAAGTATAAGTGGGAGAATTGATATATCTTTATGTGTATACTAAAAGTTTAGCTTTAGTATAAGTGGGAGATTGTTGGTGTATACTGTAAAGCAAACTTTTGTTGGGCTTTTATGGATATATTCGATTTCCTTATTATCTGAAATAAATGGTTTTTCACATTATTACAATCTTATTAATTGCTTGTATTACTTGTATGTCTATTTATCTTATATTGTAGATAATGTGGTGAGTTTGTAGTCACACAGAAGATCACATTGTCAGTTCCTTATAAGATATAAACAGTATTCACAACCGAGATAGTTCTGGACATAACTATTGGTATAAGTTGTAGTATGAACTTGTTAGTGGCTTGTCTTGGCCATTAGTTCATACTAGTACGCTATGTCGTATTGAATGGATCACAGTTAAGACATGTTCTTCTATTATGACTGTTATGAAGAACTAAAGGTCTTGGTGACTCTTGTAATTCTTAACCCTAATTGTGATATCTAGATATGTGGAGCGCTTGTTCACTACTTTGATTTACTATGGGTGAGAATCTTGTTAGATTCAACGCACTATGTATTTTGGGTAGTGACATCGTTTGCACGATGTCTATTTATTGACATTAAGGCACCGTGTCCTGGTGATCCAGGTTGATGACATCCCCTTGAGAAAACTCATAAAGGATTGTCGTATTAAACCCTGCAGGTGGATTATATCCGTACGACAACAAGGTTGAGTGGTACTACTCAAGGAATAATAGATGTTAATTAATTAAAGCGGTCAGGAGCTTTAATAATTAATGGACGTGCGATATCTTTAACACGGGGAATTATAGAGTCTAATAGAAGCCCTGATTCGGTTCGGGATAGGATGGGAGTGCAACATTAATTCTCTAGTGGAATGAATTAATGTTCACGGGCCAAATAAATCTTCTGGGCTGAACATAAGAGTATTTGGGTCCGTGAGGAGCCCAAACCCTATACCTTCTAACAGATCCCTAGTCTGACCCATGAAACTTAAGGAGTCTATATAAAGGCTTCAATTTCGTGATTAAAACCCTAGCACTCTAAGATAAAACGTGCAGCAGCCGAAATTCGTGAGTGGGGTTGAGAGGGAGACAAAATTGTGAGGCACTTTTCTCCACGTTCGCTAGTTCGCCGTCCACCCGGTGTACGAACGAGGTTGGGAGACAGACTAGAAGATCAGTAATGGAATCAACGCCTCGGTCTTCAAGGGTAACAGATCTAAACTTGTTTTTAGATGCATGTTTAGGTCTTTAATTGTTTATACACGTTTGGTATCCCAATAACGATCTTGGGGACGGACCGCCTTCACCGGCGCGTTCCATCACTGCAGGATACCACAACCCCAAATTCACTGTTCCCTTAAGATATTTCAGTATCTTCTTAGCTGCTTCCAAGTGACTTTTCTTAGGATTAGCTTGAAATCTGGCACACATACCAACAACAAAGGTTATATCTGGTCTGCTTGCAGTCAGGATCAGAAGAGAACCAATAAGTGCCCTATACTGAGTCTGGTCCACACTCTCTCCAGACTCATCTGGATCCATGTTGAAATCTATCATCATAGAGATCTTGGCTGCTTTGCTAGATCCTACTCCAAATTTCTCTAACATGTTTCTGATGTACTTTGCCTGATTTATAAAAATTCCCTTCTCTGTCTGCTTCACCTGCAAACCTAAGAAATAATTCATTTCACCCATCATTGACATCTCAAACTGGCTCTGCATGAGATCTCCAAACTTCTCACACAGCTTCTTGTTAGGGGATCCAAATATAATATCGTCAACATATATCTGGACTAGAAGGATGTCGTTTCCTTCTTCTTTCCTAAACAAGGTTCTATCAATCTTACCTTTAGTAAAACCATTGTCCAGAAGAAATTGAGAAAAAGTGTCATACCATGCTCTAGGTGCCTGCTTAAGCCCATAGAGAGCCTTCTTAAGCTTATACACCTTGTCATCTTGTTCAAAACCAGGAGGTTGTTCCACATACACTTCCTCAATGAGAATCCCATTAAGAAAGTAAGATTTCACATCCATCTGGTATACTTTGAACCTCATGTGAGTTGCATATGCTAGAAACAATCTAATGGCTTCTAGTCTGGCAATAGGAGCAAATGTCTCATCATAGTCTATTCCTTCAGACTGAGAATAGCCCTGAGCCACTAGACTTGCCTTGTTTCTAGTAATGACATCATTCTCATCTTTCTTATTTTTGAAAACCCACTTAGTGCCTATCACCTTTTGATGTCTTGGTCTGTCTACCAGTTCCCAAACATCCTGTCTGGTGAATTGATTCAACTCCTCTTGCATAGCAACAATCCAATTTGAATCTTTCAGTACCTCCTTGATATTCTTGGGCTCAATCAAGGACACATAGCAACTGAATAAGGCAGCTAAGTTAAGAGTTCTCATAGTTTGGACACCCTTAGCTGGATCTCCAATTATCAGGTCATTGGGGTGATCAACCAGGGTCCTCCTTCCCGTGGCCTTGCCTGGTTGACCATCTACTGCAGTACCTTGGTGATAATCACAAACTACAGGAGAGCTTCCCCCTACAGGAGTTCCAACTTCTTCTAGTTCAGCTCCTTGTGAAGGCTTCTGCTTCAGAGAACCAGAAGATGGGCCATCATCTGAGTCTGAATCTGAATCAAGAATAGGTGGATTGACCTTGATTACTCTGGGAGTAGTCTGATTCTGTGTCTCATCAGAAGACTTGAAGTCCACCTTGCACTCAAAAGTAGATTCATAAAAAACAACATGAGGTGTTTCTTCCACACAAAGTGAATTCCTATTAAAGACTCTGAATGCTTTACTGGTGATGGAATATCCTAAGAATATTTCATCTGCCACTTTAGCATCAAAAGTTTTTAATTTGGATTTTCCATTGTCATGGATGAAACACTTGCATCCAAAAATATGAAAAAATTGAAACAAATGGGGTTTTACCTCTCTATACCTCATATGGAGTCTTACTATGTCTCTAGGCAATTAGGCATCTGTTCTGAGTGTAACAAGCTGTGTTGATAGCTTCTACCCAAAATCTTTATGGTGTGTTGTATTCTGCTAGAAGAGTCCTTGCAGCTTCCTTGAGGGTTCTGTTCCTTCTTTCTGCTACTCCATTTTGTTGGGGTGTTCTGGCAGTAGATGTCTCATGAAAAATCCCATTGTTCTTGCAATACTCTGCAATGTGTGAATTCAAAAACTCTGTCCCTTTATCACTTCTGATCCTTACAATGCTCTGGTTCTGCTTATTTTGAATCTGCTTGAAGAACTCTGGCAGCTTAGTGATAGTTTCATTTTTCTTAAACAAGAACACTACCCAAGTGTATCTTGAAAAGTAATCTACTATCACCAAGGTGTACTTCCTACCACTGAAACTAAGAGGAGAAACAGGTCCAAAAAGGTCCATGTGAAGTAGTTGAAGTACTCTGGTTATGGTTGTGCTCTGGACATCCTTAAAGGAAGTCTTGGGTTGTTTACCCTTCTGGCATGAACCACAAACCTGATCCTTCTTAAACACTTCATTAGGAAGACCTCGAACTAGACCTTTTCTGGCAATCTTGTTCAGTGCTTTGAAGTTAATATGGCTCAATCTCTTGTGCCACAACCAGCTGTCTTCTGCAGATCCCTTTGCAACCAGACAAGCATTTCTTGGGCAACTGCTAAAATCTGCAAGATAAATGTTACCCTTCCTCAAGCCTATAAGCAAGATATCATTATAATCAGAAGAAAAGACAGTGCATGAATCACTAGAAAACTTCACTGAGTATCCCTTGTCACAAAATTGGGATACTGAAAGCAGATAATGCTTGAGTCCTTCAACGTAGTAGACTTCATCTACAGAAACACCATGAAAGGTCAACTTTCCAACGCCTTTGGTGACTCCATAGTTGTTGTTACCAAACATCACTCTTGGCCCATTCAGTGGCTTGAAATCCTGGAGATGATCTTTCTCAAATGTCATGTGCTTGGAACATCCACTATCAATGTACCAGACATGGTTGCTTGAAAGTCCTTTCTCCAATGGGCTCTTATCCTCCTGTAGAGAGATCAATTAGGTCCCTTACTAGAGCTGGGTCCTGATTGGTTAGTTACAGGTTTTGTAGGAATCCAAAGATAAAGATCATCCCTTGCTGGATGGGGAGATCTTATCTTCCTTCTAAATCTATCTACCAGTACATGTCCTCTAACAATGATATATTGAGCTACTTGTCTGATAAGAACACCTTTCCTATAAATAGGTCTGGTGTATCTTTTCTCAAATCTGGCCTTTGGAATGGCCTGCTTCAAAGACATGGTCTTAAAGGTCTGGTTGTAAGGATACATCCTAGAAGAACCATCTCTGGTGTCATAGCTACCCAGAGTGGACCTTTTCTGGTGATTATAGTTCCTCTGAGTGTATCTGTTCTGAAATTGATTTTTCTGAGAAAATCGTGTAACGCCTCGGAATTCAGAAAGTTGACCTTTGAGGTCACAACGTCCTAAACCCGAGTCATCACTTAGTGAACCATAAAAATTAAGCCAAAAAAATTCTTTATAAAAGATAAAACAATATATATAATTATACAGATGCAGCGGAAGAACTTAACATAACACTTATTTGAGAAAATATCAGTTTGTTACTTAATGAAAACCATCATCCCATTACTTAATAAGGAAACATCCCGATGAGTCCTAGGTATGACTCTCGAGGCATTAGTGACAAAAGATTAACAATAGTATTAAAATATCATAATGTCTCAATCTTGATAAAAGCAGTTTATTTAATTAATAAGCGGGAGTGGGAAGTAGTCATCTACGGCAGCTCCCGGACCTCAACATCATAACCTGAAAATGTTTAGAGAGGGGCGTGAGATAAAATCTCAGCGGGTAACCTGTATACTGTTATACAGATTGTCAGGAGATCCAAAATTATAATACTTTTAAGATTTTCACCTTTTAGTTGGTTCATTATAATTCTTGGTCACGTGTATTCGCTTTCTTTAACATAAAACTTATAAACAAAGATTTAGAACAAAGCATTCATATGGCCCGAAGGCCCATCATTCATATGGCTCAAAGGCCCATCAATCATATGGCTCAAAGGCCCATCAATCTCCTTTCTTATTCATATGGGGGGCACCGGTGGCATTTCCACCGCGTCCTTGTCCCTAAAAATATGGGGGCACTGGTACTCTTTCAACCACATCCTTATCCCTGTTGGGGGGGCACCGGTAGCGACTCTACCGCATCCTTGTCCCTAAAAGTTTGGGGGCACTGGTACTGTTTCAACCACATCCTTATCCCTAATTGGGGGGCACCGGTAGCGACTCCACCGTATCCTTATCCCTTCCGTCCTTATCCCTCCATCAGCTTCCCTTACAACTTTCACATAGTTCACAAATCACATACCACATGCTCACATTGTTATAATCGCATACTCACATCCATATTCATAAGATTGTTCATGTCTTTTTCTGATATTCATTGCGTTTGTTTTAGAAAACTGACAACAGTCCATATAACATTAACTAGCTATACAGATAGTGTCACCCACCTGGAAACTTTTAGAGGTAAAGCTTAACTCTTGATTGCTTAGAACACGGGCGACCTCCGAGCTTCCGAGCTAACCCCACTTTACCTAACGCAGTCCGTTCATTTAGTCATCGTTCATTCTTTTAGTTTATTACTCAACTTCGCATCATACTTAGGGCTTTTCGGTTATAGGAGAATATTTACTTCATTAGAAGATCCCTAGGGTTCTTGTTCAAGTTTAAGGAGGGCGTTGAAACTTGTTCATTCGTGTAGTACGGTTACTCTAATTCAATACGGATCCACCGGTTGGGGTTTTGGGTCATCCGGGTTCATTCAACACTCAGAAGCAAGTAAAACACTCAAAAACATTCTTGGACAGGTAAACACAAATCATTCATACACCTAAAACATGCTTGTTTATAAAAGTATCACTTATTCCTTCTTTCTAGTGTTACTTATTTAACAAAAGACATACATATATGTATTAACTGAAAAGGGCATTTATACTTACTGGAAAATTATGAAATTTTAGTATGTTATATATCTAATGATATGAAACAAATTTTATTAAGGGCACCAAGTCATTTGAGCTACGAAAATAGGGTAAATTTTCATTTGAATACAGAGCAGCAAGACATTCGTCAACACAGTGTACATTGAAGTCTAAATATCATATCTCACAGTAGGTACATTAAAAAATCATTCAATTAGAATATGTTACAGTGAACTTAATACCTAACATTTTTCATTTAAAAACCTAATCCATTTGAGTTATGGATCATTACCAGATGTTTGATGGAAAACGAGTTTATAACATAGTTCATCATGCAGTATATGTTTTATTTAAAAATCCATAACTTATTGTAAACTCAATCAAAATTAACCAAATATTTTATAGAGCATTCCAGACTCAATGGAGAACATCTCCAAATTTTTCTAAGATTTTGAAACACTTATAAAAGGGTTAAATGAATTTCTCAAAAAAAGAATCAACCTCAGTCAAGTATTTACCACATAATATTAAAACAGGTATATCATTATATTTTACATAAGATGCTAGGATATTTGGATATGTCTTAAAATACAACAAGGGAAACATCCCCAAATTTTTCTATAATTTTATCCCTTGTGGAAATAGGCAAAAAGGTTAAATAGAGTCGCTGCTCCCAGTTTCGCACGGTTTCAAACATATATATTTCCATGAATTTATTCTCCCCCAATATAGATCAGATGACCACGAAATTTTTACAATTTCTTATATACATCAAATAATACATCCAGGTAATTTTTCATAATTTTTTAACATAAATAAAGGTCCAAAATGGGTTCGTAAAAAAAGGGACAGTAGCTAACCCGGGTAGAAACGAACTTTGTCAAACTTTCTCATAAACGATCATATAAGCTCAAAATCGTGGGGAATCTTAAACTCAAATCTCATACATCATTCTTACAGTTTAAATAAGCTTGGGATAGGTTCTTAACATGCCATTTCTAAGGGTTTCATGCCAAAAACAAAAATATGATCAAAGTGTTAAGAGAAATGGGTTTATAGGGCTTACCCTTGTAGTTTTCCTCTCTTTCTTGGAAGATTAGGAACCAAAGATGAACACTCTAGCTTCTAACACTTCCTTAGCTTCAAGATGGTGGGGAAAATACTCCTCCTAGGTGGTGGTGGTGTAGGCCAAGAGGGGGAGGAAATGAGAGGACTTCTTCTTCTTCTACTCTTACTCCTAACTTTCTCTCTCTCTCTCTCTCTCTCTAAACTTCTCTTGTATGTTTGCAAGATAAAGAATGAGGGTTGGATGTTGGTATTTATAGAAGGAGAGAGGGAGGAGTGAAGGGTTGACATTGGGTGTATTAAATGTAAGGTAATAATGATTGAGTGTGTAGGGGGTGTTTAGGGCTAGGCATAGTATATCATCATGAGATTGCACTTGAGTATGGGACTTCATGAGGGGAGATTTCTATCAGATTTTGGGCTGCCATTTATTGTAGTCCCGATTCTAGATGCGATTTTGGCTTCGACGGTGTATTTTTTATATTTTTCAGTTCAGCCTTCGGTTCCAAAATTTAATTCAAACATATCATTAAATTCGTATGATTTTTGTGGTTCATATAAATGTTCTTATTCATCATTTTGAATTCTTTAAATTTTTATTATAAAAAGTCGACCCGTTTTACGGATTAAACTCAAAAAGTGCTAGTAGGGTTTTCCGGCTGGTAATGCTCGTCTGTCACCTGAAAAATTAGAACTTGCATGCACATATATTTAAATCAAACATTTCATTTAAACACATTAAACATAAATCATGAAAACCCTAATTTGGTTTCGGGTCGTTACAAATCGTCTCTGGGGTCCCTGGTTCTGATGATAGTTCTGTTGTCCAAAATTCCTTCTCTGAGTATTCATATTCTAATTGAGATTCCCTCTTCTTGAGTGTCTCCTCTGAGATCCCCTAATCTGCTTAGGTTCAACTCTTTGAGGATTCCTCTGAGGTCCTCTCATCTGATTAGATCTTACTCTTTGAGGTTTTAGGAGATCAGAACCTTCAATTGTCATTGGTTCCCCATTTAGACGTTTAGTCTTTAAAATTTTCTCTTCCAGTTCAGTCAACTCTTCTGGACTATATTCTAGATGATTGTTAGAGTAGTTCCTTTTCCAAACAGGATTGTGAACTACTTTGTAACCATAAACAGTAGAGTCTTTTTCATCCCAAATTTCAACAAACTCACCAGATCTTACAGACATGTTTTTGTTAAAGCGATATTTATGGGATCTTTTTACAATTCCAGAATATCCCAAACCACTCTTATCATTTATGCGCTGAGAAGACTCTGATATAATAGACACAACAGTTGGTATCTTTGGAGCTTCTCTGGGCATAGGTATCTCCTCAATATTTTGTTCAATCTGTTTTCCTTTGATAAGAGTCTGGTATTTAGCTCTAAGTTCATTAAACTCATCTTCCTGAGAGTTCTTTTCTTTCATGAGCTGGTCTACCAGAGTATCTCTTTCTGTGATCTTATCCTGAAGTTCAGAGACTTCTTTTGAATGATCTTTCATGAGTTCTCTGGTGGATTTTTGCTCATGAGATAAGGATTGAACTTCAGCTCTGAGCCTACCATTCTCTTTCTCAAGTTTTTGACATAATTGAACACAATTTTGGAGATCTGATAGCATTTGCTGCATATCAGACTCTCTGGAGTTACTAGATGAATGAGAGGATTTAGTATATTTGGAATTTGATAAGCATAAGGTAGTTCGTTGTACCTCAGTGATGTCTGCCATGAGGCATACATCATCATCAGATCCAAAATCAGAAGAAGAAGAAGAACTTGAGCTGGTATCCTCTTCCTCTGCTTCTGCCAGTAGAGCTCTCTTGTCTGCATATCTCATATCTCTCTCTAGCCTTTTCTCTTCTCTTTCCCTAGGAGTTAGCTGAGGACAATCATAACTGTAGTGGCCTGGCTTGTTGCAAGTATAGCATGTGTTGTTTCCTCTGGGACTGGGACTTGGATCTCTCCTCCTCTGGTTGTATTCTGATCTGGCTGGACTACTTTCTCTCCTCTGGTAGTCAGGTCTGCCAGAACTGCTATCTCTTCTCTGGTAATCTGATCTGCCAGAGCTGCCATCTCTCCTCTTCTCTGGAGTTCTGAATCTGGTCTCCCTTGAGTCTCCAGATGTCTTTTCCTTGTCAGCAGGCTTGAAGGAACTCTTCATGTCTCTGGTAGATTCCTTCCAGTGCTTTTTGTACCTGCCATATTTTGAACTCATTTTATCAAGTTTACGAGTTAGGAGGGCTACCTGCTCCTTCAGACTCAGGTCATCTGCGGCAGACTCCTTTGGCTTGTCATCTGTCTTAATAGTTGAGGAGAAAGCAACTCCTTTCTGACCAGAAGAGGAGACCTCTTCTGTTTGATCCTCCTCTTGAATATCATATTCATATGCTTTGAGATCAGACAATAGAAGATGATGATCCAGAGTGTTGAGATCCTTGTTGTCTTTAATCACGGTGACTTTGATTCTCCACCTGCTGGTTAGTGATCATAATATTTTATTATTTATTTCTTTCTCAGAATAGGTCTTACCTAAGGCACTATCCTTATTGAGGAGATTAGTGAGACGCATATCCAGCTGGTCAATTGTCTCATCTGGTTTCATTTTGAAGGTGTCAAATGAGTGTTGAACAACTTGGAGCTTGTGTCCTTGATCTTCTCTGTTCCCTCACAGAGCAATGCCAACTTGTCCCACATCTCCTTGGCCATGGCACATGTTCTGACCTTTTCAATCACCTCCTTTGTGAGAGTATTTATGATCTCTGTCCTTGCCACCTGGTCCAGGTTGTATAATTTTCTCTCATCATTGTCAAGCTCATCCTTTTTCTTTAGTATCTTCTGTCTTGCAACTCGTTCACCAGTTCTCTCCTTTGCAGATTCACTGGTTTCTACCCTGGACTCAGACCTGCCATCATTAATGGGAGTCTAGTAAAATTTGATTGGGCCACTTTCTACCACATCTAACATGCGGTGGTGGATAGCTCCAAGATGATTACTCATCGTGAAGCTCCAGTAGCTACAATCCTCGAAAGAGAATTCTGGTAACTTACGGCTCTTGTAAGAAGATTTTGAAGACATTTTTCTAAAAAGAACTTAACAGGAATTTAACCAAAAACAATAAAGAGCA
Source organism: Ballota nigra (assembly GCA_947034835.1). Classification (NCBI taxonomy): domain Eukaryota; kingdom Viridiplantae; phylum Streptophyta; class Magnoliopsida; order Lamiales; family Lamiaceae; genus Ballota; species Ballota nigra. Next base: position 33,557,615 of record OX344721.1, read on the forward strand.
ATGGATCTGCCCGGTGACCACCAAAAAGCTTTACAAAGCAGTGGTCTTGGTCCCACTCGATAGATTAGTTGCGGAAGCTTTAAAGTTAAGTCTTTTACAAAATCTTTTTATAAGAGCACTAAAAGAAAAACAATATGAAAGGAAAGCAATAAATAAGGCCGGATGTATAGTGGTTCGGATATAATGATCCTACGTCCACTCTCCATTTATCAAAGGGGCCTTACTACCAACCAACCAACAACTTGTGTACTGGAATTGTGAAGTACCAGTTCCTTCTTACAATAATCTTTAGATCTAACTTCGATCTAAAGTCTTACAATCTTCAACCTTGTCTTAACAGATGAACAGGTTGTGATTCAATAACTCCTTAATGAGTGAATAGAATGTATGAACAAAGTAAGAGTGCTTTTAGCGTGATAAGAACTATGTTGGTCCCAAAAATATTAATTGCGGAAAGCGTTTTATTCTTAATTTTAAGAAAACCCTATTTTATAGTGCTAAAATTAATTATGCAGAAATTCAAAATAAAAATAATAAATAAAAGAGATACGAGGATTTTATAGTGGTTCGGATATAACGATCCTACGTCCACTCTCCCTTTCACTAAAGGGGTCTCACTCACCAACCAACTTACTCACGAACCACTGGAATTGAGAAGTACTAGTTCCTTCGTACAACTTATAACAACCTTTCAATGTGGTGAATAGGTTGAGTAATATTCCAACTAGAACTCCTAAAAGAGTAGATAAAATACTTGTATGAACAAGGTGAGTGTATGGTGTGTGTGTTTCTCTATCTTTTGTGCTCTCTTGCACGTCTTTCTTGTATTGAACTAATCACCATGCACTCCTATTTATAGGTGTCAAATAACTAGCCGTTGGAAGCTAGAAATTCAAACATCTATAAATTAAGGAATATAATCAATCATCTTGATTGATTATATGATTGATTGATTGACTTCTTACAACCAATCTTCCTTGATATCAGTTGACTTCCCTTTCTTGATTTTTCTTATCTTTGGATAACGAGATCTTCTTGGTAGAGTAGTCTAGTAGAGCTTACTGGTAGAGTAGTCTGGTAGAGCTTATCTGGTAGAGCTCATCTGGTAGATCTCATCTAGTAGAGCTCATCTAGTAGAGCTCATCTGGTAGAGTAGTCTGGTAGAGTAGTAGTCTGGTACACCTCTTCTTGTTTATCTTATCAGGTGTCTTCTACCTCATCTGGTCCTCTACCCATCTGGTCTTCTACCTCATCTGGTCCTCTACCCATCTTGTCCTCTAGTCCTCTACCTCATCTGGTCCTCTACCTCATCTGGTCTTCTACCTCATCTGGTCCTCTACCCATCTGGTCCTCTACCTCATCTAGTCATTTACCTCATCTGGTCCTCTACCTCATCTGGTCCTCTAGTCCTCTACCTCATCAGGTCCTCTGGTCCTCTACCTCCTCTGGTCCAAGACTCATCTTGTCCAACACTCATCTTGTCCAAGACTCATCTTGTCCAAAACTCCTCTTGTCCAAGGCTCCTCTTGTCCAAGGCTCCTCTTGTCCAAGTCTCCTCTTGTCCAAGACTCCTCTTGTCCAAGACTCATCTTGTCCAAGTCTCATCTTGTCCAAGACTCCTCTTGTCCAAGACTCCTCTTGTCCAAGACTCCACTTGTCCAAGACTCTTCTTGTCCAAGACTCCTCTTGTCCAAGTCTCCTCTTGTCCAAGACCCCTCTTATCAAAGACTCATCTTGTCCAAGACTCCTCTTGTCCAAGTCTCCTCTTGTCCAAGTCTTCTCTTGTCTGGGTCTCCTCTTGTCCGGGACTTCTCTTGTCTGGAACTCCTCTTGTCCGGGACTCCTCTTATCTGGGACTTCTCTTGTCTGAGACTCCTCTTGTCTGGGACTCCTCTTGTCTGGGACTGCTCTTGTCCGGGACTCCTCTTGTCTTGTCTAATTCTCTTCCCCCTTAGCCTATGACCTATTCTAGTCCTAGACTCGTTACAAGTTCTTATTTTAATATCTTCAAAATATCTAATCTATATCCCAACAATTTCCCCCTTTTTGATGATGTTAAAACGTAAGAACTGAATTTAAACAAGACAAGAGAAAATTGAAATCTTAAGATAAGAAGTCTAATCAAGCAGGGTCAACTGTTCTTCCCCCTCAAAATATGCTCAGCTGATATTTGGGGCATAATATCAGCTGGTCTTCTTGTGTATCTGCAGGCAATCAAGTTTTTGGTACCCTTTTGGGTACAGGGGGATTAGCACAATATTTAGGAAGCCACAAGAATAGATCATCCCTTTTTGAATTAGGTGATCTTATCTTTCTTCCATACATATCCACAAAAACACACTGAACACAAGAAGCTTCGACATGGTTATTTCTTCTAGAGGCTCTTCTTCTCTTATGAGCTTGTCCAGTAGAAGGAATAACTTGTCTTAATGCAACAGTCTTGAAATTTTGTTGATAAGGATAAGTCTTACTAGAACCATCAAAAGTTCCAGCTGGTCTGGCAGATGACTTAAAAGTCTTCTGCAGCTGAGTAGGAGTCAGCTGGGACTGCTTCTTTTGAGAAGGTCCAGTCTGTTTTCTACTCTGCTAACCTTGCTGAGGTCTTTTAAAATTCCTCATCTTCCTTTTGGGTTTTTGAGATTTAGAACTCATCTGCCCGTTAGGTTGAGTTGCCTGGTCAGCTGACCTCTTACCCTTATCAATAAAATTACTAGACTTTTCTTCTTTCTGAACATGTGAGGATTCAGGTTTGGAATAACCAAGGCCTATTTTATCATGCTCTCTTTGAGATGAGGCAGCTATGTGTGACACAACATTGTTTGCGGTAGTCAGCTGCTCCAGTCTCAGCTTGAGCTTGTCCTCACTATCTTTTACAATTCTGTTTTGATGGAAGAGTTCATCGAACTTAGCTTTCAGCAGAGTATATTCATTATCTTTCTCAATGTTTTCAACAAGCAGCTTTTCTATCAGCTTAGTTTATTCATCACATCTGGTTTTCAAGTTAGTGGACTCTTCTACCAGTATTTGAACCTGTTCAGCTGGTAGATCAGTTGGGTTGCCTAAACATTGTGAAAGCTTCTGATTTTCTGCTTTCAGCTTTGTGTTCTCATCTTCCAACTTTTGACAAAGTTGTACAGAATTTTGGAGATCTAATAGCAAATTTTGCGTATAAGACTCCTCTGATTTTTCAGAAAAAGAAAAATAAGAATAAGAAGAAGAGGGAGTTGATTACATACCTCATCTGTCACAAGACATATCTCTTCGTTTGGTCCAAAATTTGATGATGAACCAGAAGTGGATACCTCTTCTTCCTCGGCTAAGAAGCTTCTTTTGGAGTGACTCCTAGTGTATCCTTTACTACTTTTCTTCGAACCCATTTCTGCAAGAAATTGTTAGCACAAAAAAAAAATATTTGGGTTTTTAAAAAAATTGGACCAGTCCTGGTGACCACCAAAAGCTTTTCAAAGCAGTGGTCTAGGACACACTGCTCTGATACCACTTGTTGGTCCCAAAAATATTAATTGCGGAAAACGTTTTATTCTTAATTTTAAGAAAAACATCTTTTAAAGTGCTAAAATTAATTATGCAGAAATTCAAAATAAAAATAATAAATAAAAGAGACACGAGGATTTTATAGTGGTTCGGATATAACGATCCTACGTCCACTCTCCCTTTCACTAAAGGGGTCTCACTCACCAACCAACTTACTCACAAACCACTGGAATTGAGAAGTACCAGTTCCTTCGTACAACTTACAACAACCTTTCAATGTGGTGAATAGGTTGAGTAATATTCCAACCAGAACTCCTAAAAGAGTAGATAAAATACTTGTATGAACAAGGTGAGTGTATGGTGTGTGTGTTTCTCTATCTTTTTTGCTCTCTTGCCCGTTTTTCATGTATTGAACTCATCGCCATGCACTCCTATATATAGGTGTTAAATAACTAGCCGTTGGAAGCTAGAAATTCAAACATCTATAAATTAAGGAATATAATCAATCATCTTGATTGATTATATGATTGATTGGTTGACTCCTACTTTGATTGATTCTTCTTTGATCTACAACCAATCTTCCTTGATATCAGTAGACTTCCCTTTCTTGATTCTTCTTATCTTTGGATCACAAGATCTTCTTGGTAGAGTAGTCTAGTAGAGCTCATCTGGTAGAGTAGTCTGGTAGAGCTTATCTGGTAGAGCTCATCTGGTAGATCTCATCTAGTAGAGCTCATCTGGTAGAGTAGTCTGGTAGAGTAGTAGTCTGGTACACCTCTTCTTGTCTATCTCATCAGGTCCTCTACCTCATCTGGTACTCTACCTCATCTGGTCTTCTACCTCATCTGGTCCTCTACCCATCTGGTCTTCTACCTCATCTGGTCCTCTACCCATCTTGTCCTCTAGTCCTCTACCTCATCTGGTCCTCTACCCATCTGGTCCTCTACCTCATCTGGTCCTCTACCTCATCTGGTCCTCTACTCATCTTGTCCTCTAGTTCTCTACCTCATCTGGTCCTCTGGTTCTCTACCTCTTCTGGTCCAAGACTCATCTTGTCCAAAACTCCTCTTGTCCAAGGCTCCTCTTGTCCAAGACTCCTCTTGTCCAAGACTCTATTTGTCCAAGACTCCTCTTGTCCAAGTCTCATCTTGTCCAAGACTCCTCTTGTCCAAGACTTATCTTGTCCAAGAATCCACTTGTCCAAGACTCCTCTTGTCCAAGTCTCTTCTTGTCCAAGACTCCTCTTGTGCAAGACTCCTCTTGTCCAAAACTCATCTTGTCCAAGACCCCTCTTGTCAAAGACTCATCTTGTCCAAGTCTCCTCTTGTCCGAGACTCCTCTTGTCCGGGACTCCTCTTGTCTGGGACTCCTCTTGTCTGGGACTCCTCTTGTCTGGGACTTCTCTTGTCTGGAACTCCTCTTGTTTGGGACTCCTCTTGTCTGGGACTCCTCTAGTCTGGGACTGCTCTTGTCCGGGACTCCTCTTGTCTTGTCTAATTCCCTTCCCCTTTGGCCTATGACCTATTCTAGTCCTAGACTCGTTACAAGTTCTTATTTTAACATCTTCAGAACATTTAATCTATTTCCCAACAAACTAAGGCTTGGAAATAACTTCGTGCGCGTGAGAGTTCTCTAGAGCCTTTCTTCGAAACTGCACTCTTGTATTTATAGAGATGTTTAGGAATTAGCCGTTGGAGAGCTAATCCAATCAGATCTCTAATTAAGGAAGCTTCAATCAATTAATTCCCTAATTGATTGATTTGGTTGGTGAGATCCTTGGATTGATTGACTTCAAAATACTTTCCAATCCGATCTTGTTTGACTTGATTTGAATTACCAAAGGTCAAATGCTTCCAATGCCTAACTTTGATTCTTCCAGAGAAGGCAGGACCAGACATCAGGCAACCTCGATGTCTTCTGGTCCAGAGTCAGTTAAGAACCATAATACTCAGTAGAATCAGGAGATGATTATGAGCATCTTTTTTTCCACCAGACTCGTATGGTCTGGACTCGTCTGGTCTGGGAAAGGTCATCTGCCTCTGGTCTTGATCTCATCTGGTGAAGTCTTCTGGTGGAGTCCTCTGATGAAGTCCTCTGGTGGGGTCTTCTGGTGACTCTTCTGGTGAAGTCTTCTGGTCTGGCAGTTCCCCCTAGACTAAGTCCTAATCTATTTCCTCATCTGGCTAACAGGTCCAGATGGTCCTATTACATCTTCTGGTTTGTTTTAACTCATCAAAACTAAACAACTTTTATCCTAACACAATCTCTTATCAAGGGAAAGAAAATTGAACAACCTACTAGGGAAGTACATAGGCCCAGAGAAGTTCCAAATATTGTATCTATTATAACAGGATCTTCTCAACGCATAAGTGATAAGAGTGGTTTAGGATATTCTTGAATTACAACCAGATCTCATAAATATTTCACTAATAAAGGCAAGTTGTCTGAAAGATCTGGTGAGGTGGTAGAAATCTGGGATGAAAAGGATCCTAATAGGAATGGTTACAGAGTAGTTCACAATCGTAATTGGAACAAGGACTGCTCTGCTGACCATATAGATGACATTCCAAATGAGTTAATTGAACTAGAAGATGATATCTTAGAGCATAAATATCTAATAGAAGAACCTATGAAGATTGATGGTTCTGTTCAGATACCTAGACAGATTAAGGGACCTCAGAGGAATCCTCAAAGAGTGGAACCTAAGAAAATTAGGAGACCTCAGAGGAGATACTCTAACAAGAGGAACTTTAATCAGAACAGGGGATATCAGAGGAGATATACTGAACCAGAGAACCTCAATCAGAACCAGGGATCTCAAAAGAGGTTTACTCAAAGAAGATTTCAGAACGAAAACAATCATAAGGAGTATCATCATTAAAGAAGATCCAACTTTCATCAGAACCAGTCTTCCAGACCCATCTATAGAAAACCAACTGATCTGGGTAGTTATGACACCAGAGATGGTTCTTCTAGGATGTACCCTTATAACTAGACCTTTAAGACCATGTCTTTAAGGCAGGCCATTCCTAAGACCAGATTTGAAGTGAGATACACCAGACCTGTGTTTAGAAAAGGTAGGTGTATTAGTCCAGCAACTCAGTTTGTCATTGTCAGATGACATGTGCTGGTAGATAGATTTGGAAGAAAGATAAGATCTCCTCATCCAGTAAGGGATGATCTTTATCTTTGGATTCTTACAAGACCTGTAACTAACCAATTAAGACCCAGCACTAGTAGGGGACCTAATTAATCTCTTTGCAGGAGAACAAGAGCTTATTAGAGAAAGGACTTTCAAGCAATGGTGTTTGGTACATTGATATTGGATGCTCCAAGCACATGACATTCGTGAAAGATCATCTCCAGGATTTCAAACCATTTAATGGGCCAAGAGTGATGTTTGGTGACAACAGCTTTGGAGTCACCAGAGGAGTTGGAAAGTTGATCAAATGATGTATCTGTAGATGAAGTCTACAATGTTGAAGGACTCAACCATAACCTGCTTTCTGTATCCCAATTTTGTGACAAGGGATACTCAATGAAGTTCTCTAGTGATTCATGCACTGTCTTTTCTTCTAATTATGATGATATTATGAGGAAAGGTAAGATTTATCTTGCAGATTTCAATAGCTGTCCAAGGAACACTTGCCTGGTTGCAAAAGGATCTGCAGAGAACAGCTGGCTTTGGCACAAGAGGTTGAGTCACCTAAACTTCAAAGCACTCAACAAGATTGCCAGAAAGGGTCTAGTTTGAGGTCTTCCAAATGAAGTGTTCAAGAAGGATCAGGTTTGTGGTTCCTGCCAGAAGGGTAAACAACCCAAGACTTCCTTCAAGGATGTCCGGAGCACAACCACAACCAGAGTACTTCAACTACTTCACATGGACCTGTTTGGACCTGTTTCACCTCTTAGTTTCAGTGGGAGGAAGTACACCTTGGTGATAGTAGATTACTTTTCAAGATACACTTGGGTAGTGTTCTTGTTTAAGAAAAATGAAACTATTACTAAGCATCCAGAGTTCTTCAAGCAGATTCAGAATGAGCAGAACCAGAGCATAGTGAGGATCAGAAGTGACAAAGAGACAGAGTTTTTGAATTCACACATTGCAGAGTACTGTAAGGACAATGGAATCTTGCATGAGACATCTGCTGCCATAATACCCCAAAACAATGGAGTTGCAGAAAAGAGGAACAGAACCCTCAAGGAAGCTGCCAAAACTCTTCTAGCAGAGTACAACACACCCCAGAGATTTTGGGCAGAAGCCATCAACACAGCCTGTTTCACTCAGAACAGATGCCTCATTGCCCAGAGGTATGGTAAGGCATCATATGAGGTATGCAAAGTTAAAACCCCATCTGTTTCATTCTTTCATATTTTTGGATGCAAGTGTTTCATCCATGACAATAGGAAGTCCAAGTTAAAGACCTTTGATGCTAAAGTGGCAGATGGAATATTCTTAGGATATTCCAACACCAGTAAGGCATACAGAGTCTTTAATAGGAACTCTCTTTGTGTGGAAGAAACACCTCATGTTGTTTTTTATGAATCTACTCTTGAATGCAAGGTGGACTTAAGGAATCTGTCCCTAGAAGAGACACAGGATCAGACTACTCACAGAGTCATCAAAGTCAAGCCACCTGATATAGATTCAGAGTCAGATTCAGATTCAGATGGTGCCTCATCTTCTGGTTTTCTGGAGCAGAAGCCTCCACAAGGTACATAACCTGAAGAGGTTGGAACTCCTGTAGGGGAAAACTCTCCTGCAGTTGGTGATACTCACCAAGGTACTGCATTAGATGGTCAAGCAGGTAAGTCCAAGGGAAGGAAAAACCTGGTTGACCACCCCACAGAGTTGATTATAGGAGATCCAACTAAGGGTGTCCAGACGAGGATAACTCTTAACTGTTAGGATATAGATTAGATGTTTTGAAGATGTTAAAACAAAGAACATGTAATAGAACTAGTTGAACTTGTTAGTCAGCTATAGATTAGTCTAGAATAGGTCTTTGGTTAAGGGGGAAGAAATCTGTGGTGACCAGATGAGAGGTGACTTTGGGAAAATCGGGGTGCCCGGAATCTATTCTGGATGATAATTAAATATGAATTTAAATTCAATTATTACTAGCATGAATTAATCCTAATTAATTCAAATAATAATTCCAACAACAATTTTATCATCATGCAAGTTGAATTAATTCACATAAAATCTATGGCGGAAAAACTAAGAGATTATGTGATTACGTACCTCTCGTAGATATGGTCTTTGATTATCATGAGACAATTACGAACACGCTACCAAACTAAAGACCTTCTCAAGTATTTCCCTTTCACCTTGCTTGATCACCGGTGGGAAGTGCTTTCAAGCAATTTAAAATAACAAGGAAGAAAAAAAAATTGTTGCTGATTTTTTTTTTCAACGCCGTGAAAAAGTAAACTGGAGATGAAATAATCATCCCCTATATATAGGTGAGGGGTGAACGAAATTTAGGTGGAAAAAAGGAAAGAGAAAATCTTTTTCTTGGCCTCCAAGAAATCTTGAATATATCTCATATATTCTTTTCTCCATAAAAAAAATATTCCACAAAAATCTCACCCTCCTAATATATGCAATTTTCAAATTTTAGGGAGATAGAATACTAGATTTGGATCTTCTTGAATTTATGAGATAATCTTGTATTCCAAGAATACATATCTTCCATAATATCTTTTCAAGAAAATCAACAAAATCTTTTCTCTCTCTTAAACCTAATTTTCAAAATTTATGAATAAAAATCAGCAATAATAATTTTATTTTATTTTAATCACCTAATTATTATCGGACTACTTAATGGGCTACTTGAGGGGCCTTTAGGAGAATTAAGATTGGACCTCCAATGGAATTCTGAATTTCAATATTGAGCCTCAATATAATTCAGCACATTAATATTAATTAGTACCACTAATAAATTAATATTGCACTATCCATCTTAATCCATATTATAATAATATGGGCTCCCGGTTATTATTACCCACGTTTAAGATTATCAAGTCCATTAATTAATTAAGCTTCTGAATAGCTCTAAATTAAATAACATCTTTCACCTTGGAGTAAAGACAACTCAACATTATTATCTGTACCGAAGAAACTGATTCTTCACTTGCAAGATTTGGTACGATAAAACTTATGAGCCCACCAAGGGGACTAATCATACGAGCCGTACTCGCACGCGTTTCCCCGTATTAAATCTTAGCAACCGTCGTATGATTAATATTACTGCCCAAAGCATAAGGTTTGAAGTCACGATAATTCGCACCCAACATGAATCAAAGCACTAACCATTAAGCACACACGGTCCTATTTAAGTGACGGAGATTAAGAAATCAATAACCACTGGGGTCTAATTCTTCACATTTCAGAACAGAAGAATTTATCCTCGCTGACTCCTACTCAGCTACAGAAGAATTTCAAGTCATCTGCCAGACCAGTTGAAACTTTTGATGGTTTTTGTAAGACTTATCCTTATCAAAAGAATTTCAAGACTGTTGCTTTAAGTCAAGTTACTTCTTCTACTGGACAAGCTCATAAGAGAAGAAGAGCCTCTAGAAGAAATAACCATGTCAAAACTTCTTATGTTCAGTGTGTTTTTGTGGATATGTATGGAAGAAAGATAAGATCACCTGATCCAAAAAGGGATGATCTATTCTTGTGGCTTCCTAAATATTGTGCTAACCCCCCTGGACCCAGAAGGGTACCAAAAACTTGATTGCCTGTAGATACACAAGAAGACCAGCTGATATTTTGCTCCAATATCAGCTGAGCATACTTTGAGGGGGAAGATCAGTTGACCCAGCCTGCTAGATTCTTTATCATTTTATTTCAAAGTTTTCTTGTCTTGTTTTATTTCAGTTCTTTTAGTTTTAACATCATCAAAAAGGGGAAAATTTTTAGGATATAGATTAGATGTTTTGAAGATGTTAAAACAAAGAACTTGTAATAGGACTAGTTGAACATATTAGTCAGCTACAGATTAGTCTAGAATAGGTCTTTGGTTAAGGGGGAAAAAATCTGTGGTGACCAGATGAGAGGTGACCAGATGAGGTGTCCAGACCAGAGCAGACGAGCTCTGACCAGAGGAGTCGGCCAGAGGAGTCTGACCAGAGGAGTCTGACCAGAAGACCTCTCCCAGATAAGGTTCAGAGCAGTAGTGTCACCAGACCAGACCAGAAGACCCCAGACCAGACGAGTCCTGACCAGATGAGGGAGACTGATTAGTTCACCCACATGGAGGCTGCGTGTTATCTGGAGACAATGAGATTTTGGAGATCAATGATAAAGAAGAAGGCAATCTGGAGAGTCAACTGATAGGAGGATTGATTGATTGATTAGTGTCAATCTTAAAAGATCCAATCATGGAGGAAATCAATCAATCAATATAATCAATCTGTGATTGATTATATTCCTCCAATTATGGTTGTCTGAATTTCTAGCTTCCAACGGCTAGTTAATTGCTACAACTATAAATATGAGTGTTTTGGTTGAGTTCATTAGAGAGAGATAAGAGTCGGGCAACAACACACAAAGACACACGAACTCTCACCATACACTTACCTTGTTTATACAAGTATTATCTAATCTTTTAGGAGTTCTAGTTGAAATTTTTACTCAACCTATTCACCACATTGAAAGGTTGTTGTAAGTTGTATGAAGGAGCTGGTACTTCGCAATTCCAGTGGTTCGTGAGTAAGTTGGTTGGAGAGAAAGTCCCATTTGGAGAAAGGGAGAGTGGACGTAGGACTTGTTGTCCGAACCACTATAAATCTGGTGTTCTCTACTTTATGCTTTTAAGTTTTCTGCACTTTTCTTTTAGCACTTAATTTAAAAGGGTTTTCTTAAAAATTAAACTCAAAACGCCTTCTGCTGGATAACATTTTTGGGACCAACAAGTGGTATCAGAGCAGTGTGTCCTACAGACCACTGTTTTAAAATTATTTTGGTGGTCACCAGGGCAGATCCATTTTTTTGAAAACCCAAATATTTGTTGTGCTAACAATTTTTTGCAGAAATGGGCTCGAAGAGAAGTAGTAAAAAAGACACTAGGAGCTACTCCAAAAGAAGCTACGCAGATGAGGAAGAAGAGGTGTCCACTTCTGGTTCATCATCTAATTTTAGACCAGACGAAGAGATTTGTCTTGTAACAGACGAGGTATGTAATCGAACTTCCTCTTCTTTTTCATCTTCTTATTTTTCTGGACAATCAGAGGAGTCAGATATGCAGAAGATGCTATTAGATCTCCAAACTTCTATACAACTTTGTCAAAACTTGGAAGATGAGAACTCAAAGCTGAAAGCAGAAAATGAGAAGCTTTCACAGTGTCTAGGCAACTCAGCTGATCTACCAGCTGAACAAAATCATACACTGGTCGAAGAGTCTTCTGACTTGACAACCAGAGGTACTGAACAAGTTAAGCTGATAGAAAGGTTGGTTGTTGAAAATGTTGAGAAAGACAATGAATATAATCTGCTCAAAGCTAAGTTTGATGAACTCTTCCACCAAAACAAAATTGTAAGAGAGAGTGAGGACAAGCTCAAGATGAGATTGGAGCAGCTGACTACAACAAACAATGTTGTGTCATACATAGCTGCCTCATCTCAAAGAAAGCATGATAAAACAGGCCTTGGTTATTCCAAACCTGAATCCTCACATGTTCAGAAAGAAGAACAACCTAGAAATTTTATTGATAAGGGCAAGAGGTCAGTTGACCAGGCAACTCAGCCTAATGGGCAGATGAGTTCTAAAACTCAAAAACCCAAAAGGCAGAGGAGGAATTTTAAAAGACCTCAGCCAGGCCAGTAGAGTATAAGACAGTCTGGATCTTCTCAAAAGAGGCGAAACCAGCTGACTCCTACTCAGCTGCAGAAGACTTTCAAGTCATCTGCCAGACCAGCTGGAACTTTTAATGGTTTTTGTAAGACTTATCCTTATCAAAAGAATTTCAAGACTGTTGCTTTAAGACAAGTTACTTCTTCTACTGGACAAGCTCATAAGAGAAGAAGAGCCTCTAGAAGAAATAACTATGTCAAACCTTCTTATGTTCAGTGTGTTTTTGTGGATATGTATGGAAGAAAGATAAGATCACCTGATCCAAAAAGGGATGATCTATTCTTGTGGCTTCCTAAATATTGTGCTAACCCTCCTAGACCCAGAAGGGTACCAAAAACTTGATTGCCTGCAGATACACAAGAAGACCAGCTGATATTTTGCTCCAATATCAGCTGAGCATACTTTGAGGGGGAAGATCAGTTGACCCAGCCTGCTAGATTCTTTATCATTTTATTTCTAAGTTTTCTTGCCTTGTTTTATTTCAGTTATTTTAGTTTTAACATCATCAAAAAGGGGGAAATTGTTAGGATATAGATTAGATGTTTTGAAGATGTTAAAACAAAGACCTTGTAATAGGACTAGGTGAACATGTTAGTCATCTACAGATTAGTCTAGAATAGGTCTTTGGTTAAGGGGGAAAAAATATGTGGTGACCAGATGAGAGGTGACCAGATGAGAGGTGACCAGATGAGGTGTCCAGACCAGAGCAAATGAGCTCTGACCATAGGAGTCCGCCAGAGGAGTCTGACCAGAGGAGTCTGACCAGAAGACTCTGCCAGAGGAGTCTGACCAGAGGACTCTGCCAGAGGAGTCTGACCAGAGGACTCTGCCAGAGGAGTCTGACCAGAGGACTCTGCCAGAGGAGTCTGACCAGAGGAGTCTGACCAGAAGACCTCTCCCAGATAAGGTTCAGAGCAGTAGTGTCACCAGACCAGACCAGAAGACCCCAGACCAGACGAGTCCTGACCAGATGAGGGAGACTGATTAGTTCACCCACATGGAGGCTGCGTGTTATCTGGAGACAATGAGATTTTGGAGATCAATGATAAAGAAGAAGGCAATCTGGAGAGTCAACTGATAGGAGGATTGATTGATTGATTAGTGTCAATCTTAAAAGATCCAATCATGGAGGAAATCAATCAATCAATATAATCAATATGTGATCGATTATATTCCTCCAATTATAGTTGTTTGAATTTCCAGTTTCCAACGGCTAGTTAATTCCTACAACTATAAATAGGAGTGTTTTGGTTGAGTTCATTAGAGAGAGATAAGAGTCGGGCAAGAGCACACAAAGACACACGAACTCTCACCATACACTTACCTTTTTTATACAAGTATTATCTACTCTTTTAGGAGTTCTAGTTGGAATTTTTACTTAACCTATTCATCAGATTGAAAGGTTGTTGTAAGTTGTACGAAGGAGCTGGTATTTCGCAATTCCAGTGGTTCGTGAGTAAGTTGGTTGGAGAGAAAGTCCCCTTTGGAGAAAGGGAGAGTGGACGTAGGACTTGTTGTCCAAACCACTATAAATCTGGTGTTCTCTACTTTATGCTTTTAAGTTTTCTGCACTTTTCTTTTAGCACTTAATTTAAAAGGGTTTTCTTAAAAATTAAACTCAAAACGCCTTCCGCTGGATAACATTTTTGGGACCAACAACTTAGATGTCTTATTCAGTTGCTATGTGTCCCTGATTGAGCCCAAGAACATCAAGGAAGCACTGACAGATTCAAATTGGATTGTTGCAATGCAGGAGGAGATGAATCAATTTACTAGACAGGATGTTTGGGAGCTGGTAGACCGACCAAGATATCAAAAGGTGATAGGCACTAAGTGGGTTTCCAAAAATAAGAAAGATGAGAATGATGTCATTACTAGAAACAAGGCAAGTCTAGTGGCTCAGGGCTATTCTCAGTCTGAAGGAATAGACTATGATGAGACATTTGCTCATATTGCCATACTAGAAGCCATTAGATTGTTTCTAGCATATGCAACTCACATGAGGTTCAAGGTATACCAGATGGATGTGAAATCTGCATTTCTTGATGGGATTCTCATTGAGGAAGTGTATGTGGAACAGCCTCCTGGTTTTGTACAAGATGACAAGGTGTATAAGCTTAAGAAGGCTCTTTATGGGCTTAAGCAGGCACCCAGAGCATGGTATGACACTCTATCTCAGTTTCTTCTGGACAATGGTTTTACTAAAGGTAAGATTGATAGGACCTTGTTTAGGAAAGAAGAAGGAAATGACATCCTTCTGGTTCAGATATATATTGATGGCATTATATTTAAATCCCCTAACAAGAAGCTGTCTGAGAAGTTTGGTGATCTCATGCAGAGCCAGTTTGAAATGTCCATGATGGGTGAGATGAATTATTTCTTAGGTTTGCAGGTAAGGCAGACAGAGAAGAAAATTTTTATCAATCAAGCAAAGTACATCAGAAACATGTTAGAGAAATTTGTAGTAGGATCTAGCAAGGCAGCCAAGATCCCTATGATGACAAATTTCAACATGGATCCAGATGAGTCTGGAGAGAGTGTGGACCAGACTCAGTACAGGGCACTTATTGAGACGCTGTTCAACCATGGAGCTCGCCTTGACCTGTTAGAGAATACGTTGGCTCAAGCTGAGCTGCAGAAGAAGAAGAAGAAGAAGAAGAAGAAGAAGAAGAAGAAGAAGAAGAAGAAGAAGAAGAAGAAGAAGAAGAAGAAGAAGAAGAAGAAGAAGAAGAAGAAGAAGAAGAAGAAGAAGAAGAAGAAGAAGAAGAAGAAGAAGAAGAAGAAGAAGAAGAAGAAGAAGAAGAAGAAGAAGAAGAAGAAGAAGAAGAAGAAGAAGAAGAAGAAGAAGAAGAAGAAGAAGAAGAAGAAGAAGAAGAAGAAGAAGAAGAAGAAGAAGAAGAAGAAGAAGAAGAAGAAGAAGAAGAAGAAGAAGAAGAAGAAGAAGAAGAAGAAGAAGACTCTTCTTCTTGATGAGCCTACAAATGAAGAAGAATCTGAGGAGGAGGTTCCTCTCAAGAAGAAACCAAGGGCCAGGAGAGCCATTTTGCAAGATCCAGTCTCCAGTTCTTCTTTGGATACCTCTCTGGATCAGGCCCTTGAAGAAGTAGCTCATCCAGAGATGGAGGTGGATGTGACCTCACCTGCTGCTGCCATCCCAGATACAGAGGCCACTGTATTTGCCCCTGTTGATATTCTGGTTGATGTTGACTCATCCAAGGTAAATCCCTCTTCCCCTCCTCATGTTAATCTTATCTCACCTTCCCTTTCCCCCCCAGAAACAGCAGCCCAACCCTCTATTTCTGGTACACAAGAATGGACCCCACTTACATATTCTCCTCTTCCCACTCAAACACCCTCTCCCTCACCTTCTCAAACACCTCTACCCCTTAACCCTTCATCCCCACAATCAGCCTCTGTACCAGAAGTGCCCATTACCTCTTTTGGTACAGAACAACCCTCTCACTCTACTCAAACTCACCCCTCTACCTCACAAGCCCAAACACATATCCCTCCCCCCACTCAACCTGACCAGAATCCCTCATCTTCTATGGCTTTGGATGCTCTGGTCCTCCTCCCTCTCCCACAAGCTCTATTAGCAATGATAGTGAAGATGAGGATGCTTCACTGGAGCCTACCAATTTAGCCTCATCCTCCTCTGCTCAGATGCCCACTCCCTTCACATTCAATGACTCAGATATGGGCCCAATCCGACAGAGTATGAGTGTAAGTGCTCAGCTCTGGCTAAGAGAGCAATTTTCAATCTTATTGGAGCACTTACCCCTCTTAGCAGACTTGACTGATGGTAAAGTCTGGAGCAAGGCCAGACTGGAAGATGTTGAAGATATGGTGCTCTTATTGGAATAGATGAGTACCTCTGGATTTGCTCAGTGGGAGATCCAGGTGAAGAAGAAGCTGAATGTGCAGAATCCTACAGAGCTCGAGTCTTCGGCCTCTGCTAAGGTGGTTATCAGAACTCTGCTGATCCAACGTGGAGTGATGATCTCTCTAGAGGGCCCCTCATACACTTTTGGCCCTCACTTCTCTTTTCCTCCAGAGTTGTACTCTAATGAAGAGGATTTTGATGTCACTCTTGCCGTGCTGAAGAAGATGAAGTTGTTCTTCAATGAACAGATCCAGGAGATTGACAGATTTAGTAAGGCAATGCAACATCTGGGGCCAGCAATGATAGAGCACCAGATCAGACAGGAGAGGAAGCATTTTCTGAAGCAGGTCAAGGCAATGTTTGCCTCCGCTAAAGCCTCTTTCAAGGCAAATGGTCTCTTCCTGAAGCTGGATATCATTGACAGTCAGAGACAGCTTCAAGAGCATGTTCTGGACCAGCTTCGCCTAGTCTCAGTTCTCAAGGTGGAGATGGAATCTCAAATGTTGGAGTCTGCCAAGACGAAGGATTCCCTGCTGAAGATGCTACAAAAACAGGAGCGCCTGGTGGCTGAGGCACAGGCTTATGTTGAAGAAGCTAAGAAACTGAGAGACCTTCATTCTTCTTCTAACATTGAGTTGTCTGCTTTGGTTAGGCAGGTTGTAGAGCCCCTCCTTGATGAAGTTAAAAAGGGGGAAGAGAAGGCCAGAACTGATCTGGAAAAGAATACTAATGATACACTATTCAACCATTCTGGTCGTCTGGACCTGTTGGAGAGTACTCTTGCTCAAGCTGAGCTTCAGAAGAAGAAGAAGAAGAAGGATGAGCTCAAGTCTATTGCAGTGGCCAGGCAACTGACTGCAGATGAGGAGAACCTGGATTCTGAGCTAGATCCAGTGACTGTACCTGGTCCGGCAAGGAAGACAAGTCTGTAGCTTTATAATAAAGACAAGTCTGTAAGAGCTGGTAAATTGGTAGAAATCTGGGATGATAAAGACTTAACTGGTAATGGTTACAAGGTGGTTCACAATCCTGATTGGAAAAGGAATCACTCTGTTAATCACATAACATATGGTCCAGAAGAGTTAACTGTCCTGGAAGAGAAGATCCTAGAGAATAAGAGTCAACAAGGGGAACCATTGAAGATTGATGGTCCTGTGAACAATGAGTCCCATGGAGTAGAACTTACTCAAATTGGAGGACCCCAGAGAAATCCTCAAAGGGAACCTAACCAGATTAGGGGACCTCAAAGGAAACACTCAAGAAGGGGGAATACCATTCAGAGTAAGAACTACCAGAGAAGGAACAATGTTCAACAGCACCAGGTACCCCAGAGACAATTTTCTCAGAGGAATCAATTCCAGAATAGGTATACTCAAAGGCACTATAACCACCAGAACAAGTCTACTTTTCAGAACCAGAGGTGGTCTTCCAGGCCCATCTACAGAAAACCAACTGATCTGGGAAGTTATGACACCAGAGATGGTTCTTCTAGGATGTACCCTTACAACCAGACCTTTAAGACCATGTCTTTGAGGCAGGCCATTCCCAAGGCCAGATTTGAGAAAAGGTACACCAGGCCTGTTTATAGGAAAGGTGTCCTTATCAGACCAGTAGCTCAATATGTCATTGTCAGAGGACATGTTCTGGTAGATAGATTTGGAAGGAAGATAAGATCTCCTCATCCAACAAGGGATGATCTTTATCTATGGATTCCTACAAAACCTGCAACTAACCAATCAGGACCCAGCACTAGTAGGGGACCTAATTGATTTCCCTGCAGGTAGATAAGAGCCCATTGGAGCAAGGACTTTCAAGAAACCATGTCTGGTACATTGATAGTGGATGTTCCAAGCACATGACCTTCCAGAAGGATAATCTCCAAGAATTCAAGCCATTAAATGGGCCAAGAGTGATGTTTGGTGACAACAACTATGGAATCACCAGAGGAGTTGGAAAATTGACCTTCAATGGAGTATCTGTAGATGAAGTCTACTATGTAGAAGGACTCAAGCATAATCTGCTTTCAGTATCCCAATTATGTGACAGGGGATACTCAGTGAAGTTTTCTAGTGATTCTTGCATTGTTTTCTCTTCTGATTATAATGATATCTTGCTAATAGGCTTGAGGAAGGGTAACATTTATCTTGCAGATTTTAGCAGTTGCCCAAGAAATGCTTGCCTGGTTGCAAAAGGATCTGCAGAGAACAGCTGGATTTGGCACAAGATATTGTGTCATCTTAACTTCAAGACACTGAATAAGATTACCAGAAAAGGTCTCATTCGAGGTCTTCCTAATGAAGTGTTTAAGAAGGATCAGGTTTGTGGTTCCTGTCAGAAGGGTAAACAACCCAAGACTTCATTTAAGGATGTCCAGAGCACAACCACAACCAGAGTACTTCAACTACTTCACATGGACCTGTTTGGACCTGTTTCTCCTCTTAGTTTCAGTGGAAGGAAGTAC
Organism: Ballota nigra; assembly: GCA_947034835.1. NCBI lineage: Eukaryota > Viridiplantae > Streptophyta > Magnoliopsida > Lamiales > Lamiaceae > Ballota > Ballota nigra. The sequence continues at coordinate 33,576,312 of OX344721.1, forward strand.
ACCTTGGTGATAGTAGATGACTTTTCAAGATACACTTGGGTAGTGTTCTTGTTTAAGAAAAATGAAACTATCACTAAGCTGCTAGAATTCTTCAAGCAGATTCAGAATGAGCAGAACCAGAGCATAGTCAGAATCAGAAGTGACAAGGGGACAGAGTTTTTGAATTCACACATTGCAGATTACTGCAAGGACCATGGGATTTTTCATGAGACTTCTGCTGCCAGAACACCTCAACAAAATGGAGTAGCAGAAAGGAGGAATAGAACTCTCAAAGAAGCTGCAAGAACACTTCTGGCAGAGTACAACACTCCTCAAAGGTTTTGGGCAGAGGCCATTAATACAGCTTGCTACACTCAGAACAGATGTCTAATTGCCCAGAGATATAATAAGACTCCCTATGAGGTATGGAAAGGTAAACCCCCATCTATTTCATATTTTCATGTTTTTGGATGTAAGTGTTTCATCCATGACAATGGGAAATCTAAATTAAGAACTTTTGGAGCCAAAGTGGCTGATGGAATATTTTTTGGATATTCCAGCACCAGTAAGTCTTTTAGAGTTTTTAATAAGAATTCACTTTGTGTGGAGGAAACACCTCATGTTGTTTTTGATGAATCTGATTTTGAGTGTAAGGTGGACTCTAAGTCCTTTGATGAGACCCAGAATCAGACTATTCCCAGAGTTATCAAAGTCAATCCACCTATTCTTGATTTAGATTCAGATTCAGATGATGACCCATCTTCTGGTTCTCTGAAGCAGAAGCCTTCACAAGGAGCAGAACCAGAAGTGGTTGGGACTCCTGTAGGGGGAAGCTCTTCTGTAGGTGGTGATAATCACCAAGGTACTGCAGAAGATGATCACCCAGGCAAGACCACGGGAAGGAGGACCCTGGTTGATCACCCCAATGACCTGATCTTAGGAGATCCAACTAAGGGTGTCCAGACTAGGAGAACTCTTAACTTAGTTGTCTTATTCAGTTGCTAAGTGTCCTTGATTGAGCCCAAGAACATCAAGGAGGCACTGAAAGATTCAAATTGGATTGTTGTTATGCAGGAGGAGTTGAATCAATTCACCAGACAAGATATTTGGGAGCTGGTAGACAGACCAAGACATCAAAAGGTGGAACAAGGCAAGGCTAGTGGCCCAGAGCTATTCTCAGTCTGAAGGAATAGACTATGATGAGACATTTGCTCCTGTTGCCAGACTAGAAGCCATCAGATTGTTCTTAGCATATGCTGCTCACATGAAGTTCAAAGTATACCAGATGGATGTGAAATTTTCCTTTCTTAATGGGATTCTTATTGAGGAAGTGTATGTGGAACAACCTCCTGGTTTTGAACAAGGTGACAAGGTGTTCAAGCTTAAGAAAGCTCTTTATGGGCTGAAGCAGGCGCCCAGAGCATGGTATGACACTCTATCTCAGTTTCTTCTGGACAATGGTTTTTCTAAGGGTAAGATTGATAGGACCTTGTTTAGGAAAGAAGAAGGAAAGGACATCCTTCTGGTCCAAATATATGTTGATGACATTATATTTGGATCCCTTAACAAGAAGATGTGTGAGAAGTTTGGTGAGCTCATGCAGAGTCAATTTGAGATGTCCATGATGGGTGAAATGAATTACTTTTTAGGTTTGCAGGTAAACAAATCAGAGAAGGGAATTTTCATAAATCAGGCAAAGTACATCAGAAACATGCTAGAGAAATTTGGAGTAGGATCTAGCAAAGCAGCCAAGATCCCTATGATGAAAAATTTCAACATGGATCCAGATGAGTCTGGAGAGAGTGTGGACCAGACTCAGTACAGAGCACTTATTGGTTCTCTTCTGTACCTGACTGCAAGCAGACCAGATATTACTTTTGCTGTAGGAGTGTGTGCCAGATTTCAAGCAAATCCCAAGAAAAGTCATTTGGAAGCAGCTAGGAAGATATTGAAATATCTTAAGGGAACAGTGAATTTAGGATTGTGGTATCCTGCACATGACAACTTAGAATTGAGTGGTTATTCAGATTCAGACTATGGTGGATGCAGAATAGATAGAAAGTCTACAAGTGGAACATGCCAATTTTTAGGGAATAAATTGGTATCCTGGTTTTCTAAGAAGCAGACTTCAGTTGCTACATCAACAACAGAAGCAGAGTATATGGCTGCAGGGAGTTGTTGTTCACAACTACTCTGGATTAGTCAACAACTTAGGGACTACCAGATTAGAGCGAAGGATATTCCTATTTTCTGTGATAGTAATAGTGCAATTGCAATCACCCAGAATCCAGTTCTTCATACCAGGTGTAAACATGTTGATATAAGGCATCATTTTATCAGAGATCATGTTGAGAAGGGAGATATAAGGATGGAAAAGATTGCAACAGAGAAGCAGAGAGCAGATATTTTAACTAAGCCTTTGGCTGAGACCAGATTCAGAGAGTTAGCTTTTGAGTTAGGATTGTTGGATGCAAGAGACAGATTTGTTTTAGGGGGAACATCAGAGAAGTATCCTTTAATTAAATATTACTGCATATTCCTTGTTATTTAAACCTAACATACCTGCAGATTAGATATATCAGAGAAGTTATATCTCCAGATGAGGTATGCACCAGGTGACATTTGTCCTAGATGAGGTGCTGGGTCAGATTCCAGAAAAGGTCAAAGTTTTATCTGACCAGAACCAGATGAGTTCCATCAGAGGAGATGTAACACCAGACTAGCTGTGGTATCATCTGGTTACAATATCAGGTGACAGGTATGCTTTTACTTCTCTGGCCTCTAATCATTGGGATACACTTTTCAAATTAGTAAATACACTCAAAACGTTTCAACTTTGGGGTGTATTTAAGACTAGGGTATAGGGCCTAGGCAATCATTTCGCTTTTTCTCTTGACTGCCACAAAACCCCTTTATGCCCAGTCCCAATGACCACGCCTACGCACCAGATTAAATCTGTATCTCGCCTTTCATCGTGGCCATCAGATTTAATCGATGTGCAATATGTCAATCAATGCATAAATTGATTTTGTTCCCTAAATTAAATTTGCTATTACATGCGTTCACACTTCATTTATTAATCCAGCCACGCGTATTTCCCTATTTAAACCAAATTTCTTTTCAATTTGTCTTTTCACGCTTCCATATTTTCGAAACCCTAACTTCTCTCTGCAAAGTATTTCTCTCTCTCTCTCTCTCTCTCTCTCACAGCAATGGCACCCAAGTGCAATTTCGATCCAGACCATGTCTGCAAGAAACTTAAGACAGAAATGGTGGTGGACTTCTATTCCACTAAGAATCCGGCCGCTTTGGAGATTTTGGAGCTTCTCTGACGTTCTGGGCTGGAGGAGTTGATCTCAAAGGTTCCCAAGGATCTGCGTACCTTGGATGGATATGCTGCTCAGTTCCTTATCCGGATGAAGATCCATGAAGACCATATTTTATCCAAGATTGATTCAGAGGATGTTGTTTTCTCGAAGGCAGACTTCTGTAGTCTTTTTGGTAACCTTTCTACGGAAGGTGTGGACCCACTGAAGTACAAAGAAGGAGAGGCGTTGGAATCCTTCAAGATGTTTGCCAGGAGTTCTTGCCAGAATATTACTAAGGGCTTCTTGGACAAGCATCTCAGGCAGAAGTATAAGGTCTTATTTGACATTGTTGTGAAGATTCTCATGTGTGAGAGCCATAGCACAGATGTCATCTTCATTGGCAGGCTCTGTGTTATGAGGGCCATTCTGGATGATGCCCAATGTAACTGGGCTGAGTTCTTCTGGGGAGTGCTTAGGAAGAACAAGGTGAAAGTCCAGAAGGAAGAATGCCCCCAGTTGCCAGGAGAGCAACAATTTGTGTTCAATGCTAATGTATCATTGGGCACAAAACTCACCCTAATTCTGGATTCGATCCTTCCAGAGAAGAAATGGAGACAATCCTGGTGTAAGGGCTTTCATAAGTCCAAGATTATGTTCTCCAAGGATGGTCCCCTTCATGGCCATCCTGATTCTGATGGTGAGCAAGCCATCCCTGCTCCTCCCCTTCAAGCCATTCCCTCACCTGCTAAGGGGCAGAAGCAGCAGAAGAGGCAGCAGAGTTCGAAGCAGGCTGCTGGAGCAACTGGTTCCTCAACCATTGCATTTTTTGGTTCCTCAGAGGAGGACCAGATTCCCCTTCTTGTCGTGCTTAAGAAGAAGGGTGATGATGATAAAGCTGTTAAGAAGGCCGGAGCAGCCAAGAGGAAGAGGCCAGAGGTGGCCAAGAAAGGCTCTGCTAAGAAGCATAGAATTAGCAGGAAGGCCAAGAAAACCCTTCTGGTGGATGAGCCATCAGAGGAAGAAGGGGAAGAAGAGGTTGAGCCTCTTAAGAAGAAATCCAAGGCCAAGAGAGCCATTCTTCAAGAGTCAGACTCTGGCTCTGATCTTGGAGAAGCCTTGGAAAAGGCTATTGATGAAGCTTCTCTGATGATGGAGGATGTCTATACTCCAGAGCATGTTGTACCTGCTGATGTTGACTCAGCAGAGGTAAACCCTTCCATTCCTTTCTTCTACCCCTATTAATCTTGTTACCCCCACTACTTCCCCTCCAGATACCCAAACTCAACCCTTATCCTCTGCTCCTGGTGTTCCTATATTCACACCAGAGCAGACTTTACCAGATACCCCCATATATATTACCTCAACCATTCCTACCCAAACACCTTCTCCCCCAAATTCCCAAACACATCTTCCCACAAACCCCTCTCCCCCAGTTTCTGTACCAGAGGTGCCATCAACCTCTTCTGGTGCAGAAATTCCCCTTCCAAACACTTCCACTTCACAAACTCCCATCCCATCTTCTGTACCAGAGATCCCACCCTCTTCTGGTGCAGAGCAACCCATCCCCTCCACTTCTACCTCACAAAATCCTACCCCTTCCCAATCCCATACAGACCAAGACCCAACCATTTCTATGGCTATGGGATTCGTTGCCCCTCCCCCTTCTCCCACCTGTTTAACAAGCGATGATAGTGAAGATGAGGAAGCTTCACTTGAGCCTGCTAACTTAGCACCTTTCTCATCTGCCTCTGGGCCCAAACCCTTCACTTTCTCATCTGCAGAAATGGGTCCCATTAGGCAGAGTATGAGTGTAACTGCTCAGCTCTGGCTAAGAGAGCATTTCCCAGTTCTTCTGGAGCACTTACCACTTTTGGCAGAATTGACTGATGCCAAAGTCTGGAGCAAGGCCAGACTGGAGGATGTGGAGGACCTTATGATGCTGTTGGAAGAGATGTCCCCCTCCACATTCACTGCCTGGGAGATTGAGCTCAAGCAGAAGCTTAACATTCAGAACCCAGCAGAGCTGGAAACCCCTGGTGCAGCTAAAGTCTTGATTCGCACCCTGCTCATTCAGAGAGGGGTAATGCTCACTCCAGAGGGCCCCACTTACAAGTTTGGACCTCACTTTGTCTTCCCTCCGGAGCTCTACTCTGATGAGGAAGATTTTGACTTGACTCCTGCTGTGCTCTAGAAGATGAAGACTTTCTTCAATGAGCAGATCATGCAGATTGGGTGCTTTTCCAAAGCAATTCAACACATGGCCCCTGCTATGATAGAGCATCAGATCAGGCAAGAGGGGAGGATCTTCCTGAAGCAGATCAAGTCTACTCTGGCTGAGGTTAAAGCTTCTTTCAAGGCCAATGGCCTCTTTGTCAAGCTGGATGTCATGCACAACCAGAAGCAGCTCCAGGAGCACGTGCTGGAACAGATGAGGCCAGTCTCTGTGCTGAAGGTTGAGATGGCCAGTCAGATGATCCAAACTGCCAAGCTGAAGGATTCCCTCCAGGAGATGTTGGAGAAGCAGGAGAGGCTTGTTGCTGAATCTAAAGTCTACCTGGAGGAGGCAAAGCAGCTTTGTGATCTTCACTCTTCCTCCAACACTGCCTTGCCTGATCTTATAAGGCAGGTAGTGGAGCCCCTTCTTGATGAAGTTAAAAAGGGGGAAGAGAAGGCCAGAACTGATCTGGCGAAGACCACCAATGAAACTCTATTCAGCCATGGAGCGCGCCTGGATCTGCTAGAGAACACATTGGCCCAAGCAGAGCTGCAGAAGAAGAAGAAAGAGGAGCTCAAATCTCTTACTATGGCTAAGCAGCTTGCTGCAGAAGAAGAGTCAGAAGCAGAACTGGACCCTATCTCTATCTCTGGACCTGCCAAGAAAAAGATCAGAAAAGTCAAGAAAAGCTTCCTAGAAGAAGTTGTGGAGGAAGCAGAAAAGAGATATAAGGAAGAGACTCCAGAGGAGAAGCAAGCCAGGATTAGAAAGAACATAGATGAAGAGCAGAGGCTCAGATATGTTAGGAGGCAGAGCAAGAAGGCCAGAGAAGCTGGTGTTCCTTCTGGTGCCAGTGGTTCAAGCCAGAAGAAGAAGGCTCCTGTTGAAGTGATGAACATCTTGCCTCTCAGGACAGAAGAGTCCTTTGACTCAACTGTGCCTGTGCCTCTGATAGAAAAGTGGAGAGAAGCCAAGACTCTCTGGTTCATTCAACACTATATCCAGAGGCCACCACCAGAGGATGAGGCACTTATCAACAGAACCTTTCATTCATGGATGAAGAGTTTTGATGCAGAGCTCTACAAGCATCTGATGGATTCAACAATAGAGTTCAACCTGGAGGTCACAGCCCCTGAGTTTCATTATCTCAACACTCCCATGATAGGGGACCAGGTTGATTGGCTTGAGTTGAAGAAATTGTTCAAGACTAAGGTGTTGGTGAATTTCACCCCAACATCCTCTGCAGAGTTGAAGGCCATTCAAGACAGGTTTCTTGACTGGTTCCTGGTGCTCAAGGATAATAGAAGATATGCTTAGAATAGGACCTTGAGCTTCAATGTATCTTGTAATCATTTTGTCCTTATTATTAATGAAAGTATCATATCTTCTCTGTTCAAAAGACAACCTCTTGTTGTCTTAATTGTTTGCCTGATAAGATCTATTCTAAGGTCTTATCCTTTACTATTTTCTTGCTTAAATCTACTTTTTGAACAGTTCTGGTAGTGTTTTAACTCCATCAAAAAGGGGGAAATTGTTAGGATAAAAGTTGTTAGTTTTGATGAGTTAAAACAAACCAGAAGATGTAATCGGACCATCTGGACCTGTTAGCCAGATGATGGTTTAGATTAGGACTTAGTCTAGGGGGAACTGCCAGACCAGAAGACTTCACCAGAAGAGTCACCAGAAGACCCCACCAGAGGACTTCACCAGAGGACTCCACCAAAAGACTTCACCAGATGATATCTGACCAGAGGCAAAGGACCTTTCCCAGACCAGACGAGTCCAGACCAGATGACTCTGGTAGAACAAAAGATGCTCAGTTTGATCCCCTGTTTCTACTGAGTATTTTGGTTGTTCACCAGGTTAGGACCAGAAGACACCGAGGTTGCCTGGTGTCTGGTCTTGCCTTCTCTGGAGAGAATCAGAGTTAGGCAGAGGAAGCTATTGACCGTTGGTGATTCAAATCAAGTCAACAAGATCAGGATTGGAAAGTATATGAAGATAATCAATCCAAGGATCCCACCAACCCAATCAATCAATTAGGGAATTGATTGATTGAGGCTTCCTTAAATAGAGGATCTGATTGGATTAGCCCTCCAACGGCTATTTCCTAATCCCCTCTATAAATACAAGAGTGCATTTCGAGAAAAAGCTCAAGAGAGACTCCATACGCGCATAAGCCCATCCAAGCTTTTTATATTCACTCTTAACACTCTTATTGTTCATAATATATATCTACTCTTAAGGAGTTGTTGAAACCTCAACATGTTCATCTACCAGATAAGGTTGGAGGCTGTTGATCTTTAGATTAAAGTTAAATCTAAAGAGTTTGTAAGAAGGAACTGGTACTTCCCAATTCCAGTGAGTAAGTAAGTGAGTTGGTTGTTAGTGAGACCCCTTGGATAAAAGGGAGAGTGGACGTAGGATATTCAGATCCGAACCACTATATATCCGGTGTTATTTACTGCTTTCATTTACTTATTTTCTTATTGGTTTTTGTGCTCTTGTGAAAGAATTTGTTAAGACATTTAACTTAAGCTTCCACAATTAATCTAACTAGTGGGACCAACATAGTTACCCAAGTGCTTGCTGGGGGTGCATACGAGCTGACAGACCAGAATGGAAGAAAAGTGCAGCGTCCCTGAAACGTGAGCAACTTGAAGAAGTATTATGTCTGAGCCTATTCAGATCATTTGCTAGTTTTTTCAATCAAAGTATGTAAGCACAATTTGTTTGCATCGTCGTATATTTGAAATTCAATGAAAAGCTGTCAGAGCTATACCCCGCGGCTCTGGCAGATCCGTAGACAAACTCCGATTGAGTTATGAATGCCATGATTTCACGTCTTATAAGCTTTAATGCGAATTAATCACGGATAACAAATGAAAAATCGAATTAAAATCGATAGACGAACACAAAGAATAAATTTTAGCTCTGCAGAGCTAATAAAATTTATCTCACAGGTGTTTGAAATAAAATTGAAGGAGGGAGTATGCTTTAGCATCATCTCTCCAGAGCTGATAAAATGAAAATTGAGAATTTTTATTTCACAGATGTTTGAAATAAAAATTGAAGGAGGGAGTATGCTTTAGCATCATCTCTCCAGAGCTGATAAAATAAAAATTGAGAATTTTTATTTCACAAATGTTTGAAATAAAAACTGAAGGAGGGAGTATGCTTTAGCATCATCTCTCCAGAGCTGATAAAATGAAAATTGAGAATTTTTATTTCACAAATGTTTGAAATAAAAACTGAAGGAGGGAGTATGCTTTAGCATCATCTCTCCAGAGCTGATAAAATGAAAATTAAGAATTTTTATTTCACAAGTGTTTTAAATAAAAACTGAAGGAGGGAGTATGCTTTAGCATCATCTCTCTAGAGCTGATAAAATGAAAATTGAGAATTTTTATTTCACAGATGTTTGAAATAAAAACTGAAGGAGGGAGTATGCTTTAGCATCAATCTCTCCAGTGCTGATAAAATAAAAATTGAGAATTTTTATTTCACAGATGTTTGAAATAAAAAACTGAAGGGGGGGAGTATGCTTTAGCATCATCTCTCCAGAGCTGATAAATGAAAATTGAGAATTTTTATTTCACAAGTGTTTGAAATAAAAACTGAAGGAGGGAGTATGCTTTAGCATCATCTCTCCAGAGCTGATAAAATAAAAATTGAGAATTTTTATTTCACAAGTGTTTGAAATAAAAACTAAAGGAGGGAGTATGTTTTAGCATCATCTCTCCAGAGCTGATAAAATGAAAATTGAGAATTTTTCAGGAATATTCAACAATAAATAAAGAGATTATACATCTAAGAAAATGACATGCACGAGAATAAAGCGCCCAAAAGCATACGATAGAGTACGATGATGACAAATTGTAGCAATGTCAAAGGCATAGAAAATGCAAAGAGTATGATGAGAAAAGGAAAAACGAAAATAGTCATAAAAGAGCACGCTGGCTCTAAGCAAAACGTAGAGTAAAAAGCAAGCAGCAAAAACAATAGAGATGACCCTCAGGGTCCAATCCTCTATTAATTTGGATTATCACCCAGATCGGGTTCAGAGGACTCCTTTTCAAGAACTGGAGTGGTAGATGGCTCAGGAACAGGGCCGGAAATAGCAACAGTCTCTGTTAGAGGCGGAGCAGTTGCAGTAGGAGAAGGATCTGAAAACAAGAGATCGCGCAAATGAGGCTCCATCTGGGGCAGCTCCGGAGAGATCTCCACGTCTTGTGCTAATTTTAAAGTCACCTTCTGTACCACAGGAGGGAACCAAGAATAATATGCCTTCCCTTTAGGATCACCTTTGAAATAAGGAGAAGGCGTAAGACCCTGCTTAGAACGAGAAAGACTAAGTTTCTCAGTGAAACCCTTCTCTTCGGCTTGAGAGACAGCGGAGTTGAAGCCTTGCTTGATGAAATGACCTAGGTGGGGACCCATGTGGCATAGAAATAAGGGACTTTGGTGATAAGCCTTGAGAGACTCTTCAATCATTTCTTTGAGAAATTCTTGGCCCAAAGTAGTCCCTAGAAGCTTCTTGCGACACCTACCAATACCCTCAGATAGACCTTGCGAGAAACCCTCCGCCCTCGAGGTTACCTCTCTCTGCTCCGCTTCAAAAAGTTTCTTCACCAAGTTGGAAATTTGAGAAGCCTGTTCAGTTGTAAGAGCAGCAGCCTTGCTTATCGCCTTTTTGGCTTGGGCAAGATCGACATCCTTGGAAGATAGTTCTTGCTCCTTCTTAGTTAACTCTTGCTGAAGTTCGGCAATGGAAAGGGAAGAGCCCGAGGAAAGGAATTGGGCTTGCAGATCCAGGAACTGAAAATAAAAAATGAAATCTAAGAGGTCGGAAAAGGGCTTAATAAGGTAAAGTAACCAAAAGAAAAGAGTGGGGACCTTTACCTCGACTAACTTACAAAACATGGAACCTTGAAGATGCTCTGGAGAGGATGGAACAGGAGAAGAACTGTGATCCAACACCTGGAGAGATTTGAGAAACAAAATGCACTTGTCCTCCACCAGAACAGAGGGGTCGTGTAGAAGATCGTTGGAAGTCAAACCTTCAAGTTTGGTTGAATCAGAAATATCACTCTTGGTTGTTTTCTTTCGCTTGGAAGGAAACTTGGCAGTAGAGACAGGATTCGCAAGTCTCTTTCCCCGAGTTTGGTAAGAGGGTTTGTTTTTATCACCTTCAGTTCCCTCTGAAGCCAATACGGCCTGAACTGGATCGGCATCTATGGGGTCTATAGAAGAAGCTGAGATCTCAGGAGCATGAATAGTGGCGGAGGAACCCTCTTCCTTCACTGGCTTTGGTTGAAAAGAAGTAGCAGGCTTGGGTAGTGCATCGTCATCATCCGACAAGAGAAGTGCGTTCTCCCAACTCATGTCTGCCCAATAAAACACGTATAACATGTAAGAAAAATTGCGAATCATGCCTAAGTAAAAAGGGTTTGGGGATAAGGTGAATACCAGCTCCAGGAGGAGGAGGAGCTGCAGAACCCAAAAACCCGAAGCTAAAGAGGACAACCGTGTCTTTCAATAGGTGGAAAACTCTAGGTTTCCCCTTTTTATCAGCAATGCGATTCAAATACATCATCAACTCGCGAGCGGCTGGAGGAGTAATCTCCTCGGGAGAAAGTGATGGCGGGATAGGGTCTGGAACCTCATATTGCCATCCTTCCAGATCACAATAAAAAGGCCACTGACCAGAGCGAGGAGTGACTATGAAGAAGCTGTCTTTCCAATAAGAGTCCATACCGGGTGGTTTACCTATGAACTTAGCTAAGCCACTAGGACGAGAACTGAAATAGTAAAATTTCTCTCTCCATTTGAGATCATGGTGGAAATGAAACAACTCTTCAGTGGGAAACCCCCCATTGACTTCGAATACGATATAGAAGGATAGAGCTAACCTTATAGCAGATGGGTTTAGCTGATTCAAGGGAATTCGATATAAATGGCATATTTTGGCTAAATAGGGACAAACAGGAAAGCGTAGCCCAACCAAAATTTGAGAACCCCAGAAAGCAAGAGAAGGGTATATCACGTAATTAGGTCTCTCACCAGGACGGGGGAGTTCGATGATGAAATCGGGGTGCGGCTCTAAGGCCCCTATTATTACTTTCAACTCCTCGGGGGTTAAATTCGATTAGCAAGAAATTATGTGTATTTTATCCGCTTTGCGGAGAGATTCGGGGAAGATACGATGATCGGAGTTAGTAGACCTAAGAGACTTAGAGAAAGAACCAGACGCTGGTAACCCTAGAATAGCCAAACGCCTTGAAGCTCTAAGTGGCGCTGGCACTGACGGACTCTCGTCGGAAAAGGGGGGTAATTTCGACATACCAAATTGCAAATAATAATAACAATAATAACAACGATAGTGGAAGGAGCAGTAAGGAAAAGAGGGAGTACCTCACCAAGGCTGTGATAATCGCAGAAAGGCGAGGAGAATAGAAACCCGCCGGAAAAAATGCTTCTAAATTCGGGAGAGAACACGTCGCCGGAAATGATGGCCAAGAAAGATAGACTGAAAAGAGGAATAAAGGTAAAATAAAGTGTACATGTCTTTTTCCTGGACGGACGCGTGGGGCCTGGGCCGAAAACTGCCCCTCGTTCAGGCTTCCACGTGTATGGCTTGGATGAAGGCAGTTGGAAGGACTCTTTAATCCCAGGGCCCTGATAGTGCACAGTTTTCGAAACAAAAGAGGGTGGGAAATGAATTATTAATCCTGCAAGCTTGAAAATTTGAGAGCTTATCACATACACTTGAAAAACTCTAAATTATCCCAGAGCTAACAATGACTATTCCAAGAGATTTTTTTTTGAAGTATCACTTGGAAAAGGGGGGAGTAGTTGATGTAGGCTCTGCCATAATGGACAGATCACATCAATCCTAAAGAAGTAAAACATAAATGGAAAGATCTGATCAGAGATCATGAAAACAAAGATCTGAGTTTACCGATATGAAGGGGTCCTGAAGTGGCCAAACAAACCTGGAAAATAGATGAGAATCCTATTTAGAGGCCTCATTAGGCTTCGCCTATTTATTTCTCGAAGGGAGAGATAGTATTTTGAAAGCTCTGACAGAGCTTATAAAACCGATCTATGAAAAATTTTAAAAAGCAAATATTCGGTGAAGAACCTGGAAGCCCTCTATCTATATAAAAGTTCGCGGAAAGATATCCGGCTCTTTTGGAAAATATCTCTCCAGAGCTTTTCATAAGCTCTGGATATCAATGGCAGTATGCGAAAATACAAGGTAAGAAGTAAAGTATTATCGGATCCCAAGGTCCCTGAAAGATTGGAATGTTCTCTCATTCCCTGTTAGCATGAATATTGAAGAAAGGAATACAAAATACGTCCTTTTCACGAGCTCTGGGACTGAGGCATGGAAAATGACGATTCTGTCAAGATTTGCCTGTGCTAAACGACACTAAACAAGCCAGCCAAGGGACACGCGTCGGCTCCTAAGGTACCCGGGTCCCCAAGTGGTCCCAAGAATAATTAGGGAAATAGAGACGATTTTACTGTTCTGCCCCCACAGTTTAAAGGTATAAATACTCATTTTCCTTCTTCATAACAAGGTATTATCACTATTGCTCACTCACATTTTCTAGTTTTCAGCTATGGCTTTTCTTCCATAGCAAGTTTTTTTACTTGAGCGTCGGAGGGTCGACGCAGGAACCCTCTCCGGCCCGACTTTGTGCAGGAATCCCACCGGAGGTCCAAGCTATCACTGGAAGTTGCTGTCTCGAGCTCCAGAGACATTTTCTAGCCTTCTCTCTTGTGTTCCTGGGCTTTTACAGAGAGGCTCTCAGGTACCACTCTTAGTATTTCTTCAAATACTTGCTTGATTTTGTGTTGATCTTGAGTTTGCACTCATCACAAATCATGCAAGTAATTTCTTTCAAATTTTAAAGATCGGCCACCCACACATAAACTTCTCCCCCTTTCTCCTACTCATGGGTAATTAATAAAAATCAACAAATCAAGACATGGATGTGCTCTCGGTGGTGTGTTTCACTCCCTCACAAGTGTTTATCAATAAGTAGGGACACTCAAAATAATCATTCACACAAATTAGTGACTATATGCTTGTAAATACTCTCAACTTTGGCCACATACAGGAATTCATGCCGAATAAAAAAAGACTTGTACTAGGGTGTAATGGAAGGCACTTTGGACAGGTTGGAAAAATGTATAGGACAAACTGACTCTAGTTAATGGAGAATAAGAAAATCATAGCTTCAGCATTTCAATTCACTAAACAGAACACTACTTGTATTGCAAATTCACTTTCAATTTCCCCTAATTTCAACACCCCAACTTTTCTTATCTTCATTCCTTCTTCTTATTTTTTAATTCTTGTCCTATTTTCTTTGTCCTTGCTTTCTATGTATGAGAACGAATTTTTCTTTCGCTCATTTTAACACTTTTCTTTCTTGACCACTACTCACAAATTCCACTACCCCTTTCTTGTACTCACTCAACCACACAATTATTTTCATCAACCAACTACACCCATTTCATTTATGATTTTTCCTATTCTCCACTCAAATTTGGGCAAAAGAGTTTAAGAAATTGGATAAGTTCAAATGTACTAGCAAAAGAACAGGCTCAAGCTCAAACGGGCTAACTAGGGATTAATGTCATTGGTTGGGAAATTTTAGCTAAAGTGACTTAATCACTTCAAAAATGGTTTTTGATCACTTTCGACATTTCATACAAGACATAATCAAGAAGAGAGAGTACCCACAAGTTCTAGCACCTCTGTTGGGACATTGTCAGTTTTGATTAAGATCCCAAAACCCCTGAAAAGATGATTTACCTTGGTTTGTCTTAGTCAGGCTAGTCTTGGTTAGGTCTTGTACTTAGTCAATTTACATTTCACAGGTACTCAGTAAGAGGAGCACTTACTGATGTCAATCAAGACAAGAGCCTGAAGACCAAGAATACCGTCCTGAACTTATGGCAGTCTTCTAAGCTGGCTGAGTAAGTATCAGTGATGAAGAGTATGACCCTGAGGGCATTACTAACTCAGTTCTGAAGGGAACATGATGATACTGAGTTTATGGAAAAGTCTTGGAGTAGAGCCAAGCAATGCAAAAGGAATGTCAGCGTCAGGACAAGACCGTTGTGCTCGAGACAAAAAGAACTTAATAAGACAAGCCTGAAGCCCAGGAATAAGTTCTGACATTCTCACCAACCTGATGATGTGGACCAATCCGGGAAGGACACGCATGTACGGAACCTGACATGAAGACTGACTTCAGACTGCATATTCAACGGGCAAGCATTTAATGTGCATTTAATACAACTACCTAATTCAATGCAAGGACGACTTCTGCATGAAGATATGTCAGTTTGAGCTACTCTACATAAATGACAAGAAGGTTATCTCTCCAACGGATAGTTTTTCAAATCACCTATAAATACAGAAGGCCTTGAACCCATTCAAGGTTACGGGAAATTTCCAAGCCAGAAATTACTCAAACTCTCAAGCACTCAAAGCATTCAGTCTTTAGAAGAAGCACTCGAAACCATCTAAATTTCCCAAGTGTTTCTTAGCTACTGAGAGTTATTCTGTATTCCAAAGAGCGAACTGGCATTATCTTAAGCTTAGAGAGATTATCCAATCCTTAGCATAGCTTTGCCTTGTAAGGATAGTCTCAACTTAGTTGGAATTCAAACTGAAACCAAAACCCTAAGTTAGGTTTGTTGGAAGTAAGTTGTTAGTAAGTTAGTAAGGAGTTTGTATAGGTCAGTGAGGTAGTTGATCTTGGTGCACCTTGGCAGGTTAAAAATAAGAATCCCTTGAGTGGATTTCCTGTTAAATCAGGCCGTGGACGTAGGAGCTTGAGTCTCTGAACCACGTTAAACTCCCTGTGTTCTTACTGCTTTGATATTGTGCTTACTTATCATATTATTTATTCATTCATAGCATTTGGTTTTATCAAGCTGAATCAATCAGCCTGATAATCAAACTAGAGCACTGCCCTACTAATCACTACTTCAGAGTTGAGTAATCAAGTTTTCAGAAAGCAAACTAAAACAAGACTTTAAACTATCAGGGCTCACGCATTTCCGCACTGAACTCGAATTGATAGTCAGCCAACTGACCCGCACTAAGTGTAGTCCGTGGGGAGATTATCAGCTCTCAGTTCTTTATCACTCTGAGTAAAGGGGACTCAGCAAGGTTTTAAGTTGGAAAATTGGTATACGTGTATCCCCCCCATACACGTATTCATTAGTCTTGTACTGGGACCAACAAGTGGTATCAGAGCAGTGGTTCAAAAGACCACTGACTTTGAATACTAATAGTTTCAGAGGAGAAACTGTTGGTGGTCACTGAACAGATCTGAGTTTGCTTTTCATAAAACTTGCATCATCATGACTTCGAGGAGACTTGAAGCTTCGTTACCTGAATTCTCTGTATCTAACTTTGTCTATTGGAAGTTCAGACTAGAAGCACATCTTGACGCCATCCATGACCAGATGCCGTGTGTTCTCAGGGAAGGACCGATTAAGATCACTATCCCTAATGTCAGAGGACTGGGATATGAACATCTTGAGATTGGTATACAGGTTCCTAAAGAAAGGAAAGACATGACTAATGACGAGATCAAGATGGTTGGACTGGACAATGTGGCCAGGAACATTATCTTACATACGATATCTTTCGAGGAGTTAGAAAGGCTGATGAACTTAAAGACGGCAAAGGAGGTTTCGGATGAGCTGACCAGGATGTGTGAGGGGTTAGAAAAGATAAAGGAGAACAAGAGAAACATTGCCATTCAGAAGTTCAAAACGTTCGAGATGCTGCCTGATGAGAGTATTGATCAAATGGAGTCAAGATTCATCAAGTTGATGAATGCGTTGGTGATACTGGACAAGGATGTCCCTAAGATAGATGTTGCTTCAAAGATCCTGAATGCCCTTCCTGAGAGATGGGACAACAGTGCAATTATTCTTAAGAACACTCAGGATATGAGTAACATAACTTCTGCTTTACCTTTTTCAGAGCTCAAAGCACTGGAATTTGATCTTAACAAAAGAAAGAAGAAAGTTCAGCCAAAAGAGGAAGAGAAGGAGAAAACTCCTGAGAAAAGTGTGGCGTTCAAGGCAAGGTCTGAACCTGTTGAGTCTTCATCAAAATCACTGATGGAGATGAGCAAGGAAGAGCTTGCTGAGGAGTACAGCCTGATGGACAGACGCTTTGAGAAGCTAAATTCCAGGTTTGGTCGTTATAAGAAATTTTATCAGGACTCACGTGACAGGAAACCTGAAGGAACCCACCAAAGCACGAGGAGATATGAGGAAAGAAGAAATACTGACCAGAGGAGATATCGTGGCGATGAAATAAGATATTCAGATCCAAAGCCCGATCGTAGAGATGAACAGAGACGTACTCATGATGACAAGCACTCAGGGAAGGCTGAAAGCTCATCAAGAAAGAGGGAACCTGACTCAAGGAGGAACCCTGAACCTAGGAAAGAAAGAGGAGATAAGCAACCAACATGTTACAACTGTAACAAGAGCGGGCACTATCAGTATGATTGTCTGAAGTTGAGTGCAAGGGAAAGAGAGGACATGAGGGCCAAGAGAGACCAGAGACTTGCTGACCGGAGAGCCATGCTCGCTGAGGATGCAACTGACTCGGATGGTCCTGAGGAGAGGTCGCCTGAACTCTTTTCTGATGATGAGTACGATGATGTTTTCCTTATGGCAAGTGAGGAACCTGAGGTAACATCTAACTCTGTATGTAGTTCCCACACTGGTCAAAATCCTGAGCTTAGCTCAGAGTCAGTCAGAGAAATGAACCTTCAGATCTGCCTAGATTAATTAATGGTTGATTTCTCCAGATTGCAAGAAACTAATGTCTTCTTGGTAGAGGAGAACAAGAAATTGAGTACTGAGGTACAGAACCTGAATGATCAGCTCACTCAGTCTGATCTCAAAGAATCAGCTCAGATTGTGAGACTAACTCAGGAGATTGATTTAATTAATGATGAGCATCTCCCAATAGAGAAGATTATGAAGGAACTAGCTGAGGAAGAGTTGGCCAGGAAGGAAGAACTGAAAGCACTCAAAAGTAAGTTTGATGACATCTTTGCCAGACATGAAATCCTGAAAAAGAGTAAGGACTCACTCAAGCAAAAGGTTGCAGCAATGAATAAATCCTCAGTGGCTAGAGAGAAAATAAATAGCAGTTAGATGCTTGGGAACGAGAAAAAGGGACTTGGATATGTTCCTAAGAAATCCTCACAAGGTCAGTCTTATGTTGCTTCAGGGAGCAACACTGGGAGGGTATTTGTTCATGCAGGCCAGAGTGCACCTAAGGTTGTACTTCAGGCCCGTCAAGCTGATAAGGGCAAGGAAACTATTGACTCAGTCAGGGTTGTCCCCAAGGTTCCTAAGCCAAAACCCAAGGGAAAGGCAAAGCAACCAAAGGAGGTCTCTGAGAGCTTAGGCCAGAGAAAGCCTCAGTGAAAGCAGAGGAAGACTCAGGCCAAGAGTCCTCAGACTAGTCAGCGAGGGTACTATCATGCTTGGCAATACCAATAGGGAAGGCCAAACATGATGACACCCCCATGGTTTTGGCATCCTGAGGCCTTTAACTATTTTCCATTCCCTCACTTGCCTAGTGGGAATAGAACACAAGGTCCTTATCAAGAACAAGGTCCAAGACCTGCTGCACCCAGGCCTAGGAAGAACAGGAAGCCAGCCCAAAAGGCACCCACTCAGGCTCCTGTGAAGCCTAAGTCTAGCACTCATACACCATCTTCCTCTCAGGCAAAGAAGAAGAAAATTGTGTATATTGATGTTTCAGGGAGATAGATTTACCACTCTGAGGCAATCAGGGTAGTTAAGCAAGTCTGGATCCCGAAGGGTACAACTGACACAATAGGACCCAACACCCAATGGGTACCTAAAGCCTGAATTGCTTGCAGGCGGCTGTGGATCACAACAAAAGTAGAGGAGACTCAAACAAAGTTGTTTGGTACCTAGACAGTGGATGCTCAAGGCATATGACTGGAATGAAGAGTCTTCTCTAAGAGTTTCACTCTAAAGATGGTCCACAGGTAACCTTTGGTGATAACTCAAAAGGTGTTACTAAAGGTTTTGGTGTTTTGATAATAGGTACAGTCAGAGTGGAAAATGTGTCCTTTGTGGAAGGACTGAAGCATAACCTATTGTCAGTAAGTCAGTTATGTGACAAGGGTTTCAGTGTTGAGTTCTCATCGAATATATGTTCAGTCAAGGACAAATCAACACAAGTGCTTCTATCAGGTATCAGGAAAGGTAACGTTTATCTTGCTGATTGGAGCAGCACTATTCCTAATACTTGTTTTGTTGCTAAAAGCTCTCTAGAGCTCAGTTGGTTATGGCATAAACGATTAAGCCACCTGAACTTCAACATTCTTAACAAAATTTCTAGACAATCACCTGTTGAAGGTCTACCTAATGAAGTTTTTAACAAAGATCATGTGTGCAAAGCTTGTCTGGAAGGGAAGCAGGTCAGAGCATCATTCAAAGAGAAGGCTTCTCATTCCACTGACAGGATTCTTCAGCTCTTGCGCATGGATTTATTTGGTCTCATAACACCTGTGAGTATGAATGGTAGGGAATATACCCTCGTGGTTATTGATGATTATTATAGATATACTTAGGTTATTTTCTTGTTAAATAAGAAGGAAACACAGGTGAAGCTTCCTGAGTTGCTCAGAAGGCTCAGCAATGAGAAGAATCGGTCCATTACTAAGATCAGATCTGACGAGGGCACTGAATTTATAAATTCATATATTTCTGACTTTTGTAATGAACTTGGTATAGCTCATGAGACATCTGCAGCTAGAACCCCACAACAGAATGGTGTCGCTGAAAGGAGGAATAGAACACTGGAGGAAGCTGCCAGGACCATGCTGGCTGAGTCAGGATTGCCCAAGAAATTCTAGGCTAAGGCAATCAACACTGCATGCTACACTCAGAATAGATCCATGCTGAACAAACAACATGCACAGACCCCATATGAGACATGGAATAAGAGAAAGCCCCGTATCTCTTAACTTCATGTATTTGGTTGTAAGTGCTTCATCCTCAACAATGGGAAGACCCAATTGAAAGCTTTTGATAGCAAATCTGATGAAGGAATATTCTTAGGATATTCAGAAGTCAGTAAAGCATTCAGGGTTTACAATTGTAGGACCCTAGTTGTGGAAGAATCACCACATGTTGTGTTTGATGAATCTGCTAATGAGTCTAGAGTAAAAGTGTTGAATCCTGACACTGAGGAGGTCACAAGGAGAGTGACAAGGCTAAGCTTAAAGAATCAACCTGATCCAAAGGTCAAAACTGTGCCAATACCAAGATGGGATGATGATCAGGATGATGAACCAAGTGCCACTCCTAAGCCGAGCACATCAGGGATAGTTGAGCCTCAGACTGAGGAACACGCTCAACCTGAGGTAAGCACCGTCTATGAAGATGCGGTCGAAACTGAGACGGTTCATGAGTCACCTCATCAAGAGGGAATTAATGTCCCTGACATTGAGCTTATTAATCCCTTTGGTATAGACTCGGGCTCATTCCCATCTGTTCAATTTCCTGAATTTTATGAGCCTGTAGACACTAACATTGTAGGTACTTCAGGAACAACTCCAGGCAAGAGAACATGGCTAGAGGATCATCCTATTGATCAAGTCATTGGTGATCCAACTGAGGGAGTCAGGACCAGACGGTTTCATGGTGAGAGCGCACTGTTCTGTTGCTTTCTCTCAGAGCAAGAGCCTCAGAACATTGAAGAAGATCTCACTGACTCGAACTGGATCATAGCCATGCAAGAGGAGTTGAATCGGTTCACAAGGAATCATGTTTGGGAACTGGTAGATAGACCTAGGCATCAAGGTGTCATTGGTACTAAGTGGGTCTTTAAGAACAAGAAGGATGAGAATGGTGTTGTGGTAAGGAACAAGGCAAGGCTGGTTGCAAAGGGATATTGTCAGTCTGAAGGAATAGACTATGATGAGATTTTTGCTCCAGTGGCTAGGTTGGAAGCTATCAGGATGTTCCTTGCTTATGCAACATACAAGAAGTTTAAGGTGTATCAAATGGATGTCAAGAGTGCCTTCCTGAATGGTGTACTCAATGAAGAGGTATATGTTGAACAACCTCCCGGGTTTGAGGTTGGAG
This sequence comes from Ballota nigra, assembly GCA_947034835.1. Lineage (NCBI taxonomy): Eukaryota > Viridiplantae > Streptophyta > Magnoliopsida > Lamiales > Lamiaceae > Ballota > Ballota nigra. The sequence goes on from OX344721.1 coordinate 33,597,006, forward strand.
ATAGAGTATACCATTTGAAGAAAGCACTCTATGGACTTAAGCAAGCACCAAGAGCTTGGTATGATACCCTCTCTCAATTCCTGACAGACCATGGGTTCAAAAAGGGAACTGTGGATAGGACCTTGTTCAGGATCAATGAAGGTGATGACATTCTCTTGGTTCAGATTTATGTGGATGACATAATATTTGGATCACCAAATCATCAGCTATGTGAGAAATTCTCTAAGTTAGACTGGTAAATTTGAGATGTCAATGATGGAAGAGATGAACTTCTTCTTAGGATTGCAGGTCAAACTGACTGATCAAGGTATCTTCATTAATTAGGCCAAGTATACAAGAGACTTGATTCATAAGTTTGGTGTTCAGAACAGCAATCCAGCTAGGATCCCAATGAACACAAATTGGAAGATGGATCCTGACACTGAAGGGACTTCAGTAAATCAGACTGAGTATCGAGGGCTGATAGGTTCTTTGTTGTACCTGACTGCAAGTAGGCCTGACATTATGTTTGCAGTTGGCGTGTGTGCTATGTATCAGTCTGATCCCAAGAGAAGTCATTTGGAGACTGCTAAGAGGATACTTAAGTATTGGAAAAGGACAGTCAATATGGGACTATGGTATCCTTCAGATGACAACTTAGAACTGACAGGTTATTCAGATGCAGATTATGGAGGTTGTAGGATTGATAGGAAATCAACCTCAGGGACATGTCAGTTTTTGAGAAGTAAGTTGATCTCGTGGTTTAGTAAGAAGTAGAATTCAGTTGCAACATCCACAACTGAGGCTGAGTATATGGCTGCAGGTAGTTGTTGTGCTCAGATCTTATGGTTGAGGCAACAGTTAAGGGACTACCAAGTATTTGCAGATGAGGTTCCAATCTATTGTGACAACAATAGTGTTATAGCAATTACTCAGAACCCAGTGCTTCACACAAGGTGCAAGTATGTGGATATTAGGCATCACTTAATTCGAGATCATGTGGAGAAAAAGGACATTAGGATGGAGAAAATTCACACTGACAGGCAGAGAGCTGACATCTTGACTAAGCCTTTGGCTGAAGCAAGGTATATGGAACTGTCAGTGGAGTTAGGACTCTTAGATCCGGGAGAGCAGTCAGTGTAGGGTTTAAGGGGAAACTCAGGCCAGACTCGACTCAGCGAGGTATCAGGGTACTACAATGTCTCCCTGACAGGTATGAGTTCTATCCTGACTACTGTGAATTTCAAGCGTCTCTCTGAGTCCTTCGTCCTGAAAATCTTTATTAAATACATTCCGTTTTCATTAAAAGCGCGTCTTTTCATATTTAAACCCACGCGCAGCGGAGCATTTAATGCTTCAGTTACTTTTTCATATATGTGTCCATTTTATACGGAATATGACTGACATGGGAAATTGATTGATGCTTAGATTAATCCTGGCCCTTCATTTCAAAACCTTTCAAATTCAGGAATTAATCTCAACCCCACGTCTGAGTAACTGACTTAGTCTAATCAATCAAGAATGCCATTTGAGGTTTTTAAGCAAACACAAAGCACTTCTGCACACTGAGTTTTCTCTTGCTCAAACACACAGTTTTCAAAAATCTCTTTCAAAATCAATGGCATTTCTTAACTCCAACTGGACATCAGACAAGCTTGAGGATGTCGTCAACAATAAGCTGGTACACATGGAGCAAGTCATCTCTATGGATGGTATCTGTCTCAATGTCGAGGAGATCAAACCCATTTTTAATTGGATCTCCCAGGCAAGGTTGGAGAAATACTTCTCTTTGCACCCAGTTTCTGTGCTTCCGAAGGCGGTGGTGGAAGCATACTTCAACATGTTCCTGCACAAGGGGGAACTCTTCACCAAAGTCACGGCTCTAAAGCCAACTGGTGAACCTGATGAGGATGGTGAACCCTTCTACAGCACGGAGGTGAAGGACATCAACCTGAGAAAGGCAATCAAAGAGGTCTATGCGTTGCCGTGCTCAGGCATCAATCCCAGGGTCTACAAAGAGAATTCGGAGGGAGAATTTCTGGGTAAGTGGACCAAAACGGGCTCATCCGAGTTCAAAGCTCGTCAGAACAAGAGCACCCTGAAGTCTGAGTACAGGGCTCTTGTGGACTTAGTGTCCAAGGTGGTGATGGGATCCACAGGCTCTCATGAGCAACTAAGTCTGCCCAAACTGAGGATTATGGAAGCAATAGTTGATGGTGTGGAAGAAAACTGGGAGCAGTTCTTCCTTGATCAACTCTATCAGGCTGCAATGGATAAAATCAAGAGGGATGACGACAAACAGCACTTCTCTGTTGGTGCTATTCTCCCATTCGGAACCAGGTTGTCCATCCTGATTGCTCACGCCTGCCCAGGATATACTTTCGACATGGAGGACAATCTTTCCTCTAAGAAGGTAATGTTTACTTCACTAAGTGACACTTACTCAATGCTAGGGCTGACTGATCCCAATGCTAAGGCAAAGGGTCAGGCTAAAAAGCCAGCTGGAAAGGCCAAGAAGGTGGCAACCAGTCTCATTGAGAGAGTGGATGACCTTTTTTAAAGGAGTAAGGAGGTTGAGGAGGAGGTTGCTGCTAAGAGAGAGAAGGCCCAGCCTGCAGTAGAGGAGACTGGGAAGGTGAAGAAGAAGGTAAGGGTGGTGCTGTCAGGGAAGAGCACCAAGCAAGGGACTGAGTCAGATCCCAAGAGAGCCGAATCTGAGGCAGAGGGAACTGACGATGATGTCAGAAAGGAAAAAGATCAGGGCGCAAGGCCGCTGAATCGTCTAAGGAAGGGACCTAAAAAGTCCCCAGCGAAGGGTCTACCTGAGATCAGTGGGAGGGAGGAGCCAAGCTCTCCTAGAGCCTCTGACTTGGAGGTAGTAAGAACCACGATCGAGACGGCTGAGATTTTGCAGCCTGAGATCGACCCCACCCAATCACCGAATCACCCTGAACCCATTTCCAACCCTGACCCAACATCCCAACCAACCCAAACACCTTCAGAGCCAAATATCCCAACTGAGTCAGTGCCATCAATCTCACCTATACATGAGCCTGACCAGTCCTCAGAGCCAAACCTTCCCAATCCCACAGACTTCCCTTCATACCCCAACCCCAAAGATTGCCCCAAACCCTTGCCAACTGTAGAGGATGATTTCCTTGAGATGCAGGAGGAGGATGAGTTGGATGAGAACCTGGTGGGTAATATTATGGAGAACACGCTGAGGGGGAATACCACGGAGTGGGCAGTTAAGTGCTGGCCCGGGCTGAACAGATACAAGGAGCTGCTAGCAAATATTGTTGAACTGAAAGTGTGGCTGGAGTTCAAACAGTCCAATATGCAAGAACAATATATGTTGGTTGATGCTCGTGGCTGGGAGCACTGGGAATCAGAGGAGGCGAGGCTGTGTACATATTTTGGCCTCACTAGTTGGCTTCTACTCCTGAACTTCGACAATCTGAAGCAACTAGTGACCGAGATGATGTCAAAAATGGAGGCTGACATCCGTTCAGATGGGGAGGAGGATAAGGATGATGATGATGAGGATGCTCAGGATGGAGCTGTGGAGAAGGCTGTGGAGGAGACAGTGAGAGAGGTGGATCTTATGATCCCTGAGTCTCAGACTCAGGGGGAAGGTGCTAAAGATATTGGTGCCAAGGGTGGACCAACGGCTGAGGATGCTGTGAACATCTCAGCCACCGATGAGACATCTGTCGATGAAGGGATTCCCTACCCTGAGATAAAGGAGTGTGATGTTGAAGAGTCAAAGGAGACTCCTAGTTCTGAGGGACTTGTTCCCAAAGTTCAAGATAGCTTAGCTGAGCCTGAGCGGGCGGCTATGACTTCTTCTCAACTGCCTTCAGTGCACCCTGAAGAGGAGACTGAGGATGCAGGGGCTGCCAAGGGAAAGCAGCCGGCCACTGACAATGCCGATGAAGACGAAGATGTACTTATCACTGGGGTCGGACGCGCTGAATTCACTAGCATAGTCGAAGTGAAGAAAGAAAAGACTACAGAGAATCTATCTGAACTTCAGGAGGAAGTAATGAGGCTACGCGTTGAGAAGGAGGAAGAAGCCAAGGCCCTGGCTAAGCACATCAGGTGGACGAAGTCAGCATACAACACCCTTGCGAACAAGGAGCTGATTCTATTGAAGCGCACAATAACTAACACGGCCAGGTTAGTGAGGAGAGAGAGGAAGCGCACTAAGAATATCCTAAGGCAGACTCTCAAGCAACTTGAGGAAAGGGATACTCTCAGAGAGGAAAAGCTTAATCAGGCAGTGGAGAGGCTTGCGGTTCAGGCTGGAGCACTCGTCACTCTGGCCATGAATGACTCAGCGTCCAAGTTGGAGCTGAAGTCAGGGAGGTTAGCCCAGACCTCTCAGGATGTCGCTGATGTTTTGGCTAAGGCCACTAAAGAATCAGCAAAGATATTGACTGAGGCTAGCAAGGTCAGCAGTGAGTCCTTGAAGGTGGAGGAAAGGATCACTAAGGCTGAACAAAGTCTCCAATTCAACATGGAGGTCTTTGAGAAGAAATTGAAAGTTGTTATCAGTTCAGTCTCTTATGCAGGCACTGGGATTACCACGGGAGTTGAAATGCTGGAGGAGGGCATTTTGGAAGTTCAATCTCTAGCCTCTTTCGTCATCAACAGTGGAGCTGAAGCACTCCCATCCCAGGCCAATGATGATGCCAAAAAGGGGGAAAGTAAGAAGAAAAGATCCCGCCCTGAGGCATCTGAGGCAGTCAACCGTGGAGAAACGGTTGAAGCTGATCCTGAGGCAAACCCTGAGGGGAATGTGCTCGGAGTGAGAAAGTCAGCAAGGCTGGCAGCGGCTGAGGCTGAAGATGCATCTAAAGTTGCAAAGCTAAGGGCTGAGGCAGCAAAGAGGGCAAAGTCTAATGAACCTTCCAAGGAACTTCAACTTTCCAAACCGGCTGAGGTAACTCAGAAGTCTCCCCAATTTCATTCTAGGAAAAATCCAATCACTTACTCTGCGGAGACGGTGGTGGAATTGTGCGCTGAGGCATGGGGAACTCCTTCTGAGAAGTCCGAGGCTGAGCGCAGGGCTGATATTTCTCAAAATGAGAAGATGTGCATCTTGGAGAGGAAAGTGGAGAAGCTAACTGATCTGACTGACTTGCAACAGCGAGAACTTGATGATGCGATGATCAGTTTGCTTAGGAAAAAGAAGGCGAAGCCTGAGCCTAGGAAGTACAGAAGGAAGCCAACAGCAAAGAAGTCAACAATACTGCAAGTTAGAAGGCCAGAATCAGGTCAGAGGGAAGCTTATGTCGATGAGTTCATCTCTGAAGCATTAAAGAGTTCTGGGCTAACGCAAGGGATGAGTTTATGAAGTTATGGTACGTGGTGAAGAAGTGGGGCAACACTTAAGATATCAATGCCCATTTCACTGACTACATGATGGACAATCATCCTGAACTGATCAAAAAGATCTTGGAGGAGGCTGAAGCAGCTCAAGTCCAAGTGAAGGCCCCTGAATTCGTGATTCGTTCACCACCCTTAGTTCCTGGAACTGGAAAGCATGATACAAAGGCCATAATGACTGAAGTATTGAAGATTGCGAAGGCTGAAGGATTCGTGAACCAACCTGGAAGAGTTGACGAGCTGAAGGCAAGAGTCTATGCAGGCTATGGACTTAAACCTGAAATGAGATTAGTCTAGGTGTTCACTGCTTCTTTGTAATAGATAGGATTCATTGTAACCACTTCCAAAATCATTCAATGAAATCTATTACTTTGCCCACAGACAAAAACTCATTGTCTTTTTGCCTGCTATTTATATTATGTACTTTATCAAGAACTGCTCTAACACTGACTTATCTTATAGGTAGGACTTTATATTTCCTCTAAGTATTTTGAGGATCTTTTCAGTGTTTTGGCATCATAAAAAAGGGGGAAATTGTTGGGACATTGTCAGTTTTGATTAAGACACCAAAACCCCTGAAAAGATGATTTGCCTTGGTTTGTCTTAGTCAAGCTAGTCTTGGTTAGGTCTTGTACTTAGTCATTTTACATTTCACAGGTACTCAGTAAGAGGAGCACTTACTGATGTCAATCAAGACAAGAGCCTGAAGACGAAGAATACTATCCTGAACTTATGGCAGTCTTCTAAGCTGGCTGAGTAAGTATCAGTGATGAAGAGTATGACCCTGAGGGCATTACTAACTCAGTCCTGAAGGGAACAGGATGATACTGAGTTTATGGAAAAGTCTTGGAGTAGAGCCAAGCAATGCAAAAGGAATATCAGCGTCAGGACAAGACCGTTGTGCTCGAGACAAAAAGAACTTAATAAGACAAGCCTGAAGCCCAGGAATAAGTTCTGACATTCTCACCAACCTGATGACGTGGACCAATCCGGGGAGGACACGCATGTACGGAACCTGTCATGAAGACTGACTTCAGACTGCATATTCAACGGGCAAGCATTTAATACAACTACCTAATTCCATGCAAGGACAACTTCAACATGAAGATATGTCCGTTTGAGCCACTCTACATAGATGACAAGAAGGCTATCTCTCCAACGGATAGTTTTTCAAATCACCTATAAATACAGAAGACCTTGAACCCATTCAAGGTTACGGGAAATTTCCAAGGCAGAAATTACTCAAACTCGCAAGCACTCAAAGCATTCAGTCTTTAGAAGAAGCACTCGAAACCATCTAAATTTCTCAAGTGTTTCTTAGCTACTGAGAGTTATTCTGTATTCCAAAGAGCGATCTGGCATTATCTTAAGCTTAGAGAGATTATCCAATCCTTAGCATAGCTTTGCCTTGTAAGGATGGTCTCAACTTAGTTGGAATTCAAACTGAAACCAAAACCCTAAGTTAGGTTTGTTGGAAGTAAGTTGTTAGTGAGTTAGTAAGGAGTTTGTATAGGTCAGTGAGGTAGCTGATCTTGGTGCACCTTGGCACGTTAAAAACAAGAATCCCTTGAGTGGATTTCCTGTTAAATCAGGCCGTGGACGTAGGAGCTTGAGTCTCTGAACCACGTTAAACTCCCTGTGTTCTTAATGCTTTGATATTGTGCTTACTTGTCATATTACTTGTCCATTCATAGCATTTGGTTTTATCAAGCTGAATCAATCAGCCTGATCATCAAACTAGAGCACTGCCCTACTAATCACTACTTCAGAGTTGAGTAATCAAGTTTTCAGAAAGCAAACTAAAACAAGACTTTAAACTATCAGGGCTCACGCATTTCCGCACTGAACTTGAATTGATAGTCAGCCAACTGACCCGCACTAAGTGTAGTCAGTGGGGAGATTATCAGGTCTCAGTTCTTTATCACTCTGAGTAAAGGGGACTCAGCAAGATTTTAAGTTGGAAAATTGGTATACGTGTATTCCCTCCCATACACGTATTCATCAGTCTTGTACCGGGACCAACAACCTCTAAGGTGAAGATTCACTCACAATGAACGAGATCAACTTAATGAATTTTAATCTCGTTTTTGGCTCAAATCTTATGGTCTTTCTCATCCATGCCTAGACCTAGCAACTTATGCCTATTACCACACAAATATTCGAAAGGAAAAAAATCGTAAGTGCACGATTTTCCTTTCAAATCCACTCTACTCACAACACAAGCACTATCTAGTACTTAACCCAATCCCATAATTACTCCCTTACGAATTCACACTCAAAGATAAGCAATAAATAACCAATCAGGAGAGTTAATAAACATGAAATCATCCAATAACCACATAGTTCAACAATAAACACTCAAGTTTGCCACAATAAGTACACAACCACATATGATGAATATGATACGGGAAAAGAAAAAAGGAAAAAGGAAACAAGGAAACAATGAGAAAGTGAGAAATTGGGGTAGTCCCCATAAATGATCACTACTCTTGAGGCAGTGGAGGTCGATACATCGGGTGGTTCACTCCCATCTGAGATATGAACAAGCTCTCCATCCATCTTCGCATTTCCTCGTTCCCATCTCGAATCCTCCGGATGTCATCCTGCATTCGAGTTATATCCTGGCGCATCCCCTGAACATTTGCCTCAATAGTAGTCACTTGGTGAACTAGTCAAGTCCACTCTAAATAGGATGACATCCACCCTCCATACTGCATAGGTGCCTCAGGTACGTCCTCCATCTCGTCTTCTTCTTCATTTTCCTCCTCTTCTTCCTCTTCATCCGGTTCCTCCTGGGTTCGGCTTGATCCTTTCCCTATTTGCCTTTTAGATGCCGGCTCCTTACATAGACCCACCTCCTCGAGATTTTTCCTGAACTTCTCAATGACCTTAGCGTGCTCAGGCATGGCCATCCCCAATTGAGATCTTTCCTTCCCTTGACGGTGACAAGCTTCTAGTTGGGCAGAGGAAAGAACTTCCCATCGTTGAACTTCATGCACACTTTCCCCAACTTTCGGTCAAGCATTAGAGACTTGGCCAAGTGATCAAAGTCGATATCCCTCCGGATGAGGGCTCCAGATTGAGGATCATACCCCATATATTGAATGACAGCAGAGATGAGACCTCCATCTCTGACTCTCGTCTTCTTGTTGGCGATAGTGTACGAGATGTCCAACTGATGCTCTATGAATGCCCTCCCGAAATCATACTTCCTCTTGTGCAACAGGCACCATAGGCCATACAGTTCCTCCACTATCACTGTACCTCCCTCAGTTTGGGCGAAGATAGTGGTCCCTAGGATCCTCGCAAGATATCGAATAATGCGGTTACGGACACATGCGACTCTAGTTGTTTGTGATCGATACTTTCCACCAAGTCCCCTGTTATCTGTCCCCAGAATTCTTCTGCATGGTACCTCTGATCCTTACTTCTCTTTCCCTGGATAGAAGGGAGCTTGAGAGCCTCGTTTATCACCGTGATTGGTTCTTCTCTCCACTCTCATTGCAACTGGAACCTAAACCTCGTACCGTCCCGAATCCCTAACGTAGCAAGGACTTGCTCCGTCAGATCAGTGTATGTTTCCATATCTAGCAGGAGATCGAAGAAGCCACCCATATTATTACTTTAGAAGATCATTCGGACTTCTTCTTCGACATCTCTCTCATCACCTTCAAATCGGGACGATGGGTCTTATCCACTTTGCTGCTACATTGTTCCAATAGAACGCCACAAATGACCAATCATCACCATAGTCCAACCCCCATCTCAAGGGCAAGGCATGTCTTTCCCTAAGGTCATCTTCCACAGTGGTGAGCTCGGCTCCCATCAAAGTCTTTCCACGATGTCCATTGTTACTCATTTTCTACACCACACAAAATAAAACTACTCATTAATCATGCCTTCACAATATGATGCATAGTGTAGAATCAAACCTTTCAATTATTTCACATAAATATTGGCCTAACTTGAGGGCGTCCTTATTCAAACTCAAACAAATGCAATCCTTCACAAGCAATTCTAATTCTATCATGAAGTAATATTTACAAAGTGTAAATTACATTCTCAAGACCTAGTTAATTCCACACATGAACAAATTAGTTGAGAATTTAAGCATAATATCAATTTCTCACAAATTTCAACTACCGTTGCTAAAAAAATCCCCAAATTCCTACTTTCTCTCTCTAGGATTCTACAAATTCTCACATTCATTCATCAAATTGGCATAGAATTTCAAGAACCCATAACAAATAAGCGACAATAAACCAAAGGTAATGCAAAAATAACTAAAAGAACAACAAGAAAGAAATTAAAAATGGGGTGCCTCCCATTCAGCGTTATTTTTAAGGTCCTAATGTCGGACCGAACTCAAAAGAGTTCATGACTTATTAAGAACAATGTTACCTCCCGTATCCGCATAAGAGTGGTGATAGAATTTCTTCACCTGATGGCCATTTACCGTGAACGCTCTTCCATCTTTCTTATGAATGACACTCTGAATTACCGGATTCACTCCCCGATAACGGCGCCATTGATTTGGCTGTAAAATCTAGCTTTAACTAGCAGTTACCCCACAAGAGTATGGGATCACTGTAGCATAGGCAAGTATAGGACCAAGTAGTATCGATCCCGTAGGAGGATTAACATGCGCGTAAATCCCTGGAAATCTATGTGTCGTAGCTAATATGAATGCAATTTAGGTAAAACAAAGAATATTTAAAATTCAATTCTAAAATACTACTAGCAAGTAAACAAAGAATAAATCTATACTATCTTCGATTGAAGTGCGATTAAGAGGAATGATGCTTTGGATAGGAATCCCTACGTATACTAATGGGATTGGTTTGACAACTAAGATAATCGTGGTGTTCAAAGGAGAATCCTAAGTGTGCTCAAAACTAGGCAATCAGCTCCCCTAATTCCACACTAAGAATTGTAAAAGTAAAAGCTCAGATACTTACTCCAATACTTGACTCTTACGAAACTTAACCTCACTAACTCATTAATCAAATTATATAGGTTGTGCTTAATTACTAAAGCTCTAATTCAACTAGGGTGATTCGGTCGTCCTCCCTATATAAACCGGTTAATTATAAACTCCTTCAAAAACCCTCTACTTAAGCATATTCATAAAAAAAGAGTGATTCGGTCGTCCTCTCCTTAATAATTTTTGTACTTAATTTTATTATTATTCTAGGATTTGTTAGAAATATTTAGTAATTAAGAGAAATGAAACTCGTCACACCATGGATTATCCTAATCGCCTACCAAAATCATAATTTCTACGAGTTCATCCTACCCTAAGCATACACGAATTTAGCTGATCATGTTGATGACCGATTCAAAAGTAATAACTGTGATAATCAAAGACATAATCGAAATCAACAAGAAATTCAAGAATATAAAAGAACAATAGAATTCAATTGCAATTAAGAATCCAAAAACTTGTACTCTAAGTATGTAAATATTCAGGAAAATTAATCTCAATAATCTTTAAAGAATTAATAACTAAGAATAAAAATAAACCGTCAAAGTAATAATCATCTCGTGTTTCTCGTGGTGTTATAATCCATCTAATCTTCTCTCTCCAGCCTTCAAAAGTATCATAAGTATGTTCTAAGCTATTTCTCTCTTAAAAATCGTGTTGTCATCTAAAAAAATAGGGTTTACTAATGAATTTATATGATGTCGCAGATTTTCTCCTGGATCCGCTAGACCACGCTACCTGGTCGAGCACCCTCTTTCTCCAGTACTCAAGTGGCACTCGACCACTTCTGATCGAGTAGATAGTGCTTGAACAAGTACCCTGGTCGAGCACTTTTGGCTTAAACTTATACTTGTTTGAAAAACCTTCATATATTCTCAATCGGGAGTCTGTTTCAGTCGATTCAAAGTCCTACAAGCTTTGTTTTTTTCCCTCTTTCCTATCATGCACACCAAATAGGCAAATTTATGAGTTTATGCAAATAGTACACAAATAACTCTAAAATCTCACCAAAAGCACTCATAATGTGGCCTAAATGAGCATTAAAATATCACAATTTCACGTCTAATCAAAAGGTTGAGGTATAGTTCTCAGATTGGACTGTCTTGATCAAGAGATTGCACTACCATATATTGTATGTGTTGAAGAGGACATACAGAGAGGACAAATTCTTCTATTCTAAACGAAGAAGAATTAGACCTCAGTGGTTGTTGATTTTTTAATCTCTGTCACTTAAATAGGACCGTGTGTGGTGAATACTTATTGTTTTAATACATGCTGAGTGAGAATCATTGTGACTTTGATACCTTGTATTTTGCGTAATAATATTAATCATACGAAAGTTGATAAGATTTAATATGGAGAAATGTGTGCAAGTACGGCTTGTGTGATTTGTCCCCTTGGTGGGCCCAGAAGATTTATCATACCAAATCTTGCAAGTGGAAATTAGTTTTTCGATATGAATAATAATGTTGAGCTGTCTTTACTCCAAGGCACAAGATATTAATTAATTTAGAGCTATTCAGAGGCTCGATTAATTAATGGACTAGATAATCTTAGACACAGGAAATAATAACCGGGAGCCCATATTATCCTAATATGGATTAAAATGGATAGTTCAATATTAATTTAATAGTGGTATTAATTAATATTAATTGGTTGAATTATATAGCGACTCAATATTGAAAATTCAGAAGCCCATTGGAGATCCAATCTTAATTATCCTAAAGACCCTTCAAGTAGTTCAATAATTAGCTCAATAATAATAAGGTGATTAAACTAAAAGAAAAATATTATTGCTGATTTTTCTCTATTATTTTCAAAATTTTGATTTAGAGAGAGAAAAGATTTTGTTGATTTTCTTAGAAAGATATTATGGAAGATATGTATTCTTGGAATACAAGATTATATCATAAATTCAAAAAGATCCAAATATCTTGTATTCTCATCCTAATATTTTTTTAAATTGCATTATAATAGGAGGGTGAGATTTTTGTGGAATATTTTACTATGGAGAAAAAAAATATATGATATATATTCAAGATTTCTTGGAGATCAAGAAAATATTTTCTCTCTCTCCCTTCCACATGAAAATTTTGGCCATCACTATTATAAATAGGGGATGAAAAAAATGAATTTTTCATCCCCAGTTTACAAGTTCTATGAGTTGGAAAAATTAAGAGCAACATATATTTTTCTTCTTCCTTCATATTATTATTTGTTCGTTAAGCACTTCCCACCGGTGGACTAACAGGGCTAAAGAGAATACTTGAGAAGGTCTTTCGGTTGATAGGATCGTCAAAGTTTGACCCGTTATTCTCAAAGGCCATAAAGTCAAGAGGTATGTAATCGCATAAACTCCTAGATTTTTCGCTATAGGATTTTATGTGAATTAATTCATATGCATGATAATAAACGTGTTGTTGGAATTATTATTTGAATTAATTAGAATTAATTCATGCTAGTAATAATTAATTTTAAATTCGTATTTAAATATCATCTCAAATAGATCCGGGCACTCCCGATTTCCCCAACATAAGTCACAATGATTCTCACCTAACATGTATCAATGCAATAAGTATTAACCACACACGATCCTATTTAAGTGACGGAGATTAAGAAATCAACAACCACTAAGGTCTAATTCTTTTTCGTTTAGAACAGAAGAATTTATCCTTTCTATAGGTCCTTTTCAGCACATACAAAATGTGCTAGTGCAATCTCTTGGTCAAGACAGGCCAATCTGAGAACTACATCTCAATCTTTCACGGTGAATTGTTCAATTCTATCTAGGTCATGAAGTTGTACATTTATTTACAAAGAACTGTTAATGTGATCTTCTGTGATCCGGTATCACCACATTAACTACAATGTAATACGTACTGTATATATATTGAACGGTTTGCAATAAACATATATAACATTCATTCATATTTACATCAATAGTGATAAAAGAGTTATTATCATAAATAAGTATTTAATATATAGGTTATACAAAGTAAAAACATACTTTCACGTATAACCCCAACAAATGATCCATCCACATGTCAAGTAACGTAAAGGAAGAACAGAGATAAAAATTCTCAACAAAGTGGTTACAGATGAGCAGCCAATCACCTCAGATTACACCTAGATTACTTGTATTAGCTAGGGAATAACAAGTGTCTTAACATTTGTCAAATATGTAAATGAGGTGATTAAGGAGTTGTCACCTCCTACTTGCTCACACTTGTATAAATACCCTCAATTTTAATAATTAAAAAAAAGATGGAAATATAATTAACACATATATGCTGCCAAATTAATACCTTAGCTTTATTCTTATATTATGTTCTTCCCTACCTTGATCAAATCATCAGCCTAACCATAAATACATGTTTGTTTGATGATCTTCTGAGAATTAACAACCATTACCTACATCATTAGTGAAATATCATCAATAATTACCAATAAATTTAATTTCTATTGGTAATACCAAGAAATTCAATCTTTGTCAGTAATTTTGTATTTTTTATTTTATTTTATTTATCGAAAATTCGTCAGTAATTACCAATGGATTCAATTTCCATCAGTAATTATCGACCAATTGAATTCTCGTCGATAATTTAGTTTTTTTATTGCATTTTATCCGTAAAAAATCCGTCACTAATTACTGATGGAAATCAATTTTCATCTTTAGCTACCATAGAATTAAATCTTCATTGGTATTTTTGTAGGCTTTATTATTTATTTTCTTATACGTTGGTAATTACGACAATCAATGTCCGTCGGTAAAATTCATCGGTATTGAACAATATTTTTAGTGTAATTACCTCATTTAGAAGATGAACCAGGGTTATTGAATTTTTTTTTTCCCATTATTCACCATAGTGCCATATATTTATTCTTATTTCTCTTGAATAATTTACAATCAAACCCCCCTTAATTTATAAAATTCGAGTACAACAAAATTAGGTTGGTTCAATACTAATTTTAGTGACTTTTGTTTTATCACTGAATTTTGTTGAGTTCGCAAGTGTGATGAAGCTACAGGTGCATCAAGCATCATACACGATTTATTCGAACACGGCTCTCTTTTTTTTTCTAAACAAATGTTTATAGATTTAGGAGGCGTTTGATTAGCAATTTCTCAATAGTAATGAGAATGAAAAATATTTTTCATTTATGCCCCCATAATAAGAGGGGTGTATTGGTTATAGGGTCTGTAGGATTTTTTTAGACTTTTAAAAGTCTGGGGGTATTCAATCTAGATTTTCAAAAGTCTTTAAAAATCATGAGGTATTCAATACGGATTTTAAAAAGTCTTAAAAATCTTTAGGTATTCAACAGTCTATGTATTTTAATACTCCACGGATTTTCTTAGATTTCCCTTCCAAAATATGAATAGATTTCACTCTTCAAAATCTCTTCTAATAACCAGAGATTTCTACGGATTTTGAAAAGTCTTAAAAAATCTTTAGGTATTCAACAGCCTATGAACTTTCTTTGATTATTTTCCATTGGGATGTTAACGGGGCAGGGGCGGGGACGGGGGGTCATTCCCCATCTCCGTCCCTACAAAATAAATGGAAAAAAATTTCCCCCATCCCCGCCTCACCGGGGATCCCCGTCTCGCGGTGATTCCCCGTTCCCCACCTACTTATTTTTTTATCTCATTTTTAAAATATAAAAAAATATTTAAATTAAAAACTTTAATCATACACAACAATTATTTTAAGTTGGTGTTAAAAAAATTAATTTAAACAATTTAAAGAACCTCTGATTCTAATATTTTTAATTAACATATATACTAAAGTGAAAATAATATAATTTGGAACTAATAACATAACATTAAATAAAAAAATGTAATTTTTAATAAATAGTTAATTGAGTAGGAAACTATGAAATATTTATTTGTAATTTACTTTAACATTAAAATTATATATAAATATATTAATTATATAAAAAATAATGCGGCTCCCCACGGGGAACGAGACGGGGATCCCCCGGGTTGAGAATACTATCCGATCCCCATATACGGGGCAAAAAAATTTCCGTCCCTGTTTGCTTTGAGGATTACCCGCCCCATTGTCAAGTCTACTCTTCAAAAAATATAAATTAATTTTACTCTCCAAAATTTCTTCTAACCTGAGACTTCTAATGAGGGCGAGGTATAACGGTGATGGAAATGAAAATGAAATAATAATGTATTTTTTTAACTAATGTATTTTTTTTTCTAAATAATTTGGATAACTTTTTTTTATATACAAGTGTATCCCATATATATTTGCATCAATGTTTCCAGCGCCGGAGTCTATGTAAATCCATGTAAATCAATAAAAAAATGTATTCCACAATCCTGTAAAGTCTATGAAAATCCAAATAAATCAATAAAAAAAGTCAGTCAAACTCTGCATGGAGTCTATAGATTTTCTAAATCCACAGACTTTTTAAAGTCCAAAAAAATCCGATAGAATCCCAATTGAATACACCCCTCTAAATATGATATATTGGGTGGAGACTTGCTACAATTGTGAATCCATTGCTAGTGTCATGCCCCAAATTTGGAACAGAAGTGGGCAACAAATGGTTGTTGGTGGAGGAATGGGGGAGTGATTGAGGAGGAGGATTGTAGGAAGAGAATAGGGAAATGAAATGGAGTAGTGATTACCTTATTTAGGAGGGAAGATAGTGATTTTGTTCTCATTAACCATCATAATTACACTAATTTTCAACCTCATTCCCATTACCATTGATGAGTTTCTAACCAAGCGCCCCCTTAATATATTTTTTTTAGGATGTAACTTACTGTTTAAACATATTAAATTATAGAGAGTGAGAACAGATTGTATGCAAAAATATAATAAGCAGTAAGATAGCCTATCTCTGCCACATATACGATGCTCAAGCATCATTGTTGTTTTACAGTGAGACGGTTCATAAATTAGCATAAATGTATACTTATCTTTTGCAAAGTATTAATACGTTATGTCCATGGGCGGATCTAAGAATGGGCAGCACTGAGCTTCAGCCCAGTGCAAGTCCCAAACAAGCCCACTATGTATATGGTTGTATTGTATTTCATATTTTAAACATCTTAGCCCAGTGTCCAGTACATGATATATTTCTCTTAATTTTTCATTTTTTGCTTTTAAATATACAAAAGCCCAATCTCACAACTCAAATTGTAAATGACAGTAATAAAATAGCTTTCACATTTTCCCAGGTTTCCTCCCTGACTTGCTGCTCCAATTCTTAAATCCATTTAGTTTTTTAACTATTATTTACATGCTGCTTTAATTCCCACTAAAATGAATTACAAAATTTAATTTATAAGGGATTATAATTTATGAAAATGTTTTCGTGAAAATTTAACTGCATATATTGAATATTAAGTTGTATGATTCAAATTTTAACTGAACATTTATTATTCCATATATAATTTATTTATTTCTGTGAAATAAATCTGTGAAAATAACATTTAGTACAATATAGAGAATGTTTTACTTGAAGATAGTATGATGTTTTATATAGTGAGTAATTTTATTAAAGATACAGATATAAAATGAATTATTTATAAATTTTATATTTTAAAGGTACAAATAAAATAAACATTAAATATTTTGTTATATACACATTTTAAAGAGTAGTTTTATGTAAGACCGTCTCATCGGTCTTATTCCATGATACATCTCTATATTTGACCCATATAAGCCCCAAACCCCCAGCATACATTACAAGGAAAGAAATTGTCTAAAATATTTGTCAATAAGGCTGTTAAATTTCAACAAATTTTTTTATAACGGAGATTGTCTACAACTTGCCTACAAAATTTTCTAATTATATAAGCATCTTCTTCCTTACCTACAAACAATTTGCTTACGAAAATTTTATAGGTAAATTATTTGTAGGTAATTAATTACCTAGGAATTTCATTTCGTAAGCAAACTTATTTTGTAAGTGAAAGAATTCAGCTTCATCTAAAAGTCCGAACTCATAGAAGGGTGTGAAATTAATTCATTTAATAATTTCCCTTTACACTCCCTCTACTCATGGGCCGGGCACAATTTTCCCTCTTTGGGAGACCCAATGAGTGGACAATTTAATATCGGTGGAGTTGCTCTCAGCGGGAATCGAACTCAGGATTTTCGTCCAGGCATTAGCCTATTGACTCTGATACCATGAGAGAATTTTGCCTCATCTAAAAGTCCGAACTTATAGAAGGGTGTGAAATTAATTCATTTAATTATTTTCCTTTACATTAAGCAAATTATTTGTGGGTTGATGAATGAAGGTGTTTATATGCTTATAAAAAATTTGTAGGCAAGTCGTAGACAATTTCCGCTACAAAATTTTTTGTTGAAAAATTTCATAGACAATTCTTTATTTTCTTGTAATGATATTTATTTCCTCATTATTATTGGTTAAATGAACACCCACACGAATTCATTCTGAAAGACACTTTCACTTAAATCTTTATAAAATTTCATGTGTTGAAGTATTTATTTTTCAGTCCACTCCACTACTAAATTCTGGATCCGCCCCTAATTATGTCCAACTTATATTTTGGTTTTACTGTGAGACGACCTCATGTAAGACCTACTTAATCATATTAGAAGTAAAAAAAAATAAAAAATTGCTTCATAAATGAGGTTGTTTCTCGTTTCACAATTGATTGTCCATTTGACCCAGCATGAATTTTAATGTGGGAATTAATATTATATGTAGTTAAGTTTTTTGGTGATGACATTGTGGTAAATAGTAATGACTGTCTATAGTTTTTGTAAGTGGACGCCCTATTATGGGCATATGGTAGTATATATATAGACGTGGTACTAAATTTCAAGATTCAGTGGATGGGCAGGTGGCATCTTATCAATTTGGAATGAGATCTTTTCTCTAAGACCGGTTCATGGTACCCTTCAGGTTCGTTGAAAATTAGCATTGCGGGATGTGATTAAAGGAGTATCGGAACAGAAGGAGGATGGTGTGATATCTTTGATAGTAGTGAAGAATGATAATGGATATTGATCATTATTATTAAACTGTTTGATTTGTATATAAAAATAACTATCATTACTATAGAAGGTGATTGATTTCGTAAAAAATATTAATAATTCTTTTATATTAAAAAATATATTATATAGTAAAAATGTTTGAAAATATTATACATAATAATAAAAATATTTTTGATGACGAGAACAATTTTTAAAAAATTATAATATGAAATTTTAGGGGGAATTAACCCCCCCCCTCCCACACCCCCTCTTCCCCCAATATGTTGAGGCATGGATACCACAATCCACTTTCATTCCATTACCATTCTTTAATTCTAAAGTTATCAATCAAACATGCCTTAAAGTGATCAGAGGGTGAAGAAGGAGCAGCAACGTTGTTCATAGAGATATTTATGTGTTTGTTGAGTTCATAAAGGAATGTAATTTGATTGATATCTCACTTACGAGAAAGAACTTTACATGTTATCATCCAAACAGATCATGTAAAAGTAGGATGAATCATATTAGGGTAAAGAACTACCCACTACATCAAGGAAAATACACTTTAGGCTCCACTACATAACAAATATCTATACTATATTAAAAAGTGACCATCTTAAGAGAAACATTTTTGGACGATTTTACCCCTCCACCTTCTAGTTTTGTTCATTTTTAACCTTGCTTACTAATGACACCTCTAATTATTTACATAACTGATTATACTATATTAATTAATAATTTAAGTTTTCATAAGTTTTGACTTTTGGTACTACTTAAATCTGAGGCCCGATCACCTTCTTTCACCTTTTCGAACTAATTATCTACAATTCCATATAACCTTTCCATCTTCTTAGACAAAGACGTAAAAAATTAAGGCGCCCGAGGAGGGACACGGCCTTGCTGAAAAGCCGGATCTATTCTCCACCAGGAAATGCACACGACTACTAGAGATGGCGTCTGCAAATACTTGTAAAATAAAAGGCTGATCAAATTTTGTGAGATCATATACATTCTCTTAATTTATAATCTAAACATAATCGGACAAAATTACCCTCCCCATTTTTTAACTTCGGCTGCCGATATTTATTCCTAGCCACTCCGTATACTTGCACCGTCACAACTAACCAAACCCAATTGTACCGATGCCTTCCATTGCCGCCATGCCATCGCTTCCATCCGTACTTCCGACCGTGCAACCGCTCCCATCTGTATCGACGATCACGCAACCAATGGTGAGATCATCTTTAAAAAATATTTAATTCTTCAAACATTTCTTCTCTTCTTCACTTTCAGTTTTACAGCTCGTTCCTTGTTCCTCTTCTTTTCATTATCCCTTAAAGTTTAACCATGACTCGGCTCTTCGTCTTCTCAAGCAATTTATCAATTAAGGGTGGCCCTTTGCTCACTCACTGATGTACGAATGGTTGAGGCTCGGCCCTGTAAGTGTTTAATTCTAAATGACCATTATTTTTCTATGTGTTTACTATATTTGCAATAATTTAGTATTTGTTTTAGTGAATGTATTTGTGCACTTTGGTATAGAATTTCAATGACAGTATCTTGATGCAAGTATGCATATTTGAGGCGGAATTGGCTTATGTAATTACCTCAGTTTGTGGTACTACAATCATTGGACGTCTCTATGCTGGTGAGAGTTTAAATGTATTCTGTTGTTGTTTTATTTACTTTAATCACTAAATATTAAATGCTAACATTTATCATACACACGTGAGAGCAACGGCTGATGGAGATGATGAATAAGAAAGTAATGGAGATGGAGTAAGATTGCAGAAAAGGATATAATGAGTGGAGGGCATGGTGGGATTAAATTGAATAGGTAAGCCAAGCCATCTCCGATCTAAAACTCTTGAAATGGGTGCCTACTTATTTTTTCTGCTTACCACCTGTTAATATCTGGATTCTACTTATTATATTGTCCAGTTTAATTTAGCATATGTTGAAATCCGTAGAATGTTATTTTTGTTTGTGTTGGTAATGGTTGAACTGGAACTTTTTTCTTGATACTATCAACATTTCTTAGTATTATGTTAATAAACATTACTTTTAATTGTTCATTAGACCAACTTAAAATGGCCAGTAAGATTTACGATCCGTAAGTGAAACCTTTCTTAGTTCAAACTTTCCAATAAGTAAGATTGATGAAGACATTCTTCAGGAAATGATTAAGATGGGATTTGCAGGACTATGCTTACTGAAACCTTTCAAGACAATGTCTATAATGACGTTTCTTTTGTTATGCTTATATTTTGCATAAAAGTGGATTGCATAGTTTGGTGTTTTTTACCATATGTACCATGATATGACATTTCTGAAGGAGGTTTATGGGGAACTATCTTTTCATTTTTGGGATAAAAAATACACCAATCTTTGCAAATTTTCCCAGTTACGGAAGCTATAAATAGAATTTACTATTTATTCATTGTTAAATACATACAGTGGAGATTGGTTTGTATAAATATTAAGACCCCCATGCCTTTTGGAACACAATGCTAGAATATCTCACTGTGTAAGTTTGACTTGTAGATATATGATACTCTGGATTGATTGAGAGCCCTGATGGAGCTTTTAAAGTGGCTAACTTTCCCCATTTCACATACACACACTCCCCGTGCATGTGTGTGTGAAATAGAGGGCCCAAATTATTACTGGACTATGCAATAACTGGAGGAAATCAATTTCCCAATTTTATAGGGGTTTGTTCTTCACCTTGGCTCTTTTACAAAGAAGACTGCTAGATTTTACATTGGTGAGAAAGTAGTTTGTAATCTCGATATTTCATGCTTACATATATCAACTCTATCGATCAAGTACATGTTCAGCCCATCAATCTCGATATTATTAATTTTTTTGGTATATTATGTGGAAAAAATGTGTTTGGTTAGACTATGTTATTTGTTATCTATTCACAATATTTTTAATTTTTTATATTTTTCTTTTCACAGCTACGCATGCAAGTCATTATACAACTAAAAAATAACATGTAAAATACTCTTGTGTATTTATAGATAACGTGCAACGCACGTGGAAGATGACTAGTCAGTTAAAAAGCACACTATCTACAGCTGCCCACTATTCACATTTCCTATAAAAAAAGTAGAATAAGTTTCTTATAGAATCTTTTTTTCATTTTCTTCCATTTCGACCTCCCTCATTCTACACCAAAAATCTCAAAAACTCCCCCATTCTCCATTTTTCATTTTCCATTTCGAGCTCTACCATTCTTCATTTTCCGGCGCCCTCTCCATCCCCTAATTCGATTTCGGCCGTATTTTTATCACTTTCCCGCCGCCGCCCTATCCCTCAGTCTAGACTATCAACTCTCATTCAAATTGGCTCATTCCCGTCGCCGCCGTTTCAGATCCGCTGGTAGCTTAGCAAGGTTGTAAGAGATTTCAAATTAGTTCTTTTTCAGCGCCCTCTCTATTCCCTACTCCAATTCCAACCGTATTTTTATCACTTTCCCCCCGCCGCCCAATCCCTCAGTCTAGACCATCAAACTCTCGTTCAGATCGATCCATCCCCGTCGCCGCCGTTGCAGATTCGTCCATCGGTCCTCAGGTTAATTAATTTTTAATGCGTAGAATTTAGATTTTAATTTCCTATAAAATAGGTTTGGGCTGGATATGAGGTGGTTTTTAGGAAAAAGAAGAAATTTTTATTTTTTAAAGGAGTTTTATATGTGGGTTCTTGGTCTGAAAATGTTATAAATATATATGTATAATTTTGTCTTTAAGGACATATAAATTTATGCTTGTGATGTAATTTGATTAATTTTTTTTGCAGAAGATGTGTCAGGAGCTGTATATTTCTGGGTTTGTGGAAGATGGGTCATGATTGCAAAATGACCTTGGAGAAGATGGATCAGTTTTCAGGAATGGGAGCTAAACCCACTCTTGATTCTTGAGTCATGAGGTGACAAAATGTAGTTGTATTGTTATGTTGCTGTCAAATTTTGATAGAATTAGAGTTTGGGGGAATACCAACGTTTTGTAAACCACTGATGTATTTTTTTTTATGTATGTACAATTTTTTATTGTAAGTACAACTATGATATACAATTTTTATTGTATGTACAATTATAATATACAATTTTTAATTATACGTACAATGCTATATAATGAATGTAATTAATTTTTATGTGCAATTTTTTTAAGTAGGAAGCGTGGGGATTAAAAATAAATGACATTAAAATTACCAAGAAAAAGGGTCACACACACTTTAAAAAATAGTACATTTTGACGAATTTTTTTGATGTACAATATTTTATAAGATGTATGGATTTTGAAATGGTAGAAAATTAGAAAGATCTATACAGGGAACTTATTTCATTTTTGAAATAGTAGAAAATTAAAAAAGATCCCTCTAAAAATTATGATGTACAATGTTTTTAAAGATTCCTATAAAAAACGAATTCAATACAACTTTTAAATTAATACAATTAATTTTAATAATTTTAAATCTAACAATTAAGTAATAAAAAATTAAACTTGATGGGCTTCACATTAAATAAGCCCCGCAGCAACAGAAAGTAGGGAGATTGAGTTTAAAATTTGAAGGGATATACTACTCCAACATTGAAAAATTCACCTACATATAATATAAATTATCTATTTTACCCTTCTTATAAAAATTATTAATTGCAATACACCTTCTACATGCCTATGAGTCTATGATCCCCCCCCCCCACCCCCACCTTCTCTTTTCCTTTTCATCCCCCCCCACCAAATTGACTGTCACAACCCCCCCCCCCCCTTTTAATTTCCCTCACTCCCAACCCCACCTTTCTTTCTGTTGTAAATCAAGTAGATTTAATATACCAAATCCCAAAGATTTGATGTGGACATTACTTATGTGTCAAGTAGTCTTACAGGCTTTAGGGTTTTTATATTATATATATATATATATATATATATATATATATATATATATCTTCGTACTCAATATTGTAATACACATACGTTGTTAGGAAAAATATTGTTAGTTTTGATGAGTTAGAAACAAACCAGAAGATGTAATAGGACCATCTGGACCTGTTAGCCAGATGAGGATCTAGATTAGGACTTAGTCTAGGGGGAACTGCCAGACCAGAAGACTTCACTAGAAGAGTCACCAGAAGACTTCATCAGAGGACTCCGCCAGAAGACTTCATCAGAGAAGATCCTATCAGAGGCAGAAGACTTTCTCCAGAACCAGACGAGTCTGGTGAAATAAAAGTACCTTAGAATCATCTCCTGAATCTAAGGGAACAAATGTTTCACAGTCGACTCTGGACCAGAGGACCCCTGGGTCATTCGGTACCTGGTATGTCTACTCTGGAAGAATCAGAGTTTGACCAAGGAAGTTCTTTACCATTGGTGCATTTAAAGTTGATTGAAGATCGGATTAGAAAGTCAAAGAAGAATCAATACAAAGGATCTCCCTAATTGATTGATTGGGTTGGTGGGATCCTTGGATTGATTAACTTCAAATACTTTCCAATCCTGATCTTGTTGACTTGATTTGAATCACCAACGGTCAAATGCTTCCTCTGCCTAACTCTGATTCTCTCCAGAGAAGGCAAGACCAGACACTAGACAACCTCGGTGTCTTCTGGTCCAGATCTGGTTAACAACCAGAATACTCAGTAGAAATAGGGGATCAAACTGAGCATCTTTTGTTCCACCAGACTCGTCTGGTCCGGACTCGTCTGGTCTGGGGAAGGTCCTCTGCCTCTGGTCAGATCTCATCTGGTGAAGTCTTCTGGTGGAGTCCTCTGCAGAAGTCCTCTGGTGGGGTCTTCTGGTGACTCTTCTGGTGAAGTCTTCTGGTCTGGCAGTTCCCCCTAGACTAAGTCCTAATCTAGATCATCATCTGGCTAACAGGTCCAGATGGCCCTATTACATCTTCTGGTTTGTTTTAACTCATCAAAAATATACAATAATTTTCCTAACAATTTCCCCCTTTTTGATGAAGTTTAAACACTACCAGAACTGATCAAAAATAGAATATAAGCAAGAAAACAATAAAGAGATAAGACCTTAGAGTAGATCTTATCAGGCAAACAATAAGACAACAAGGAGTTGTTGTTGGTCCCACTAGATAGATTAATTGCGGAAGCCTTTTAACTGATATGTCTTTAGAAGAAATCCTTTTTAAGAACACGAATTATAATCAAAGAAGTATTAAGGAAAGCAATAAATAAGACCGTATATATAGTGGTTCGGATCTGAATATCCTACGTCCACTCTCCCTTGATCAAAGGAGTCTCACTATCAACCAACCAACTCACTTTCTTACTGGAATTTCCGAAGTACCAGCACCTTCTTACAATCTCTTTAGATCTAACTCCGATCTAAAGACAAACTTACTCCAACCTTGTCTAACACGATGAACAGGTTGAGTATATAAACTCCTTACGAGTAGATGAGTAAATAAGAGCAAAAGTGAGTGTAAACAACGTAGTGATCAAAAGCTTAGTATGGCTATGTGCGCGTGAAGAATTCTAGAGTTTTTTCTAGATCTGCACTCAAGTATATATAGAGGGGATTAGGGCTAGCCGTTGGAGGGCTAATCTAATCAGATCCTCTATATAAGGAAGCCTCAATCAATTAATTCCCTAATTGATTGATTGGGTTGGTGGGATCCTTGGATTGACTATCTTCAAATACTTTCCAATCCTGATCTTGTTGACTTGATTTGAATCACCAACGGTCAATAGCTTCCTCTGCCTAACTCTGATTCTCTCCAGAGAAGGCAGGACCGGACACCAGGCAATCTCGGTGTCTTCTGGTCCTTATCTGGTGCACAACCAGAATACTCAGTAGAATAAGGGGATCAAACTGAGCATCTTTTGTTCCACCAGACTCGTCTGGTCTGGGGAAGGTCCTCTGCCTCTGGTCTTGATCTCTTCTGCTGAAGTCCTCTGGTGAAGTCCTCTGGTGAAGTCTTCTGGTGGGGTCTTCTGGTGACTCTTCTGGTGAGGTCTTCTGGTCTGGCAGTTCCCCCTAGACTAAGTCCTAACTAATCCTCATCTGGCTAACAGGTCCAGATGGTCCTATTACAACTTCTGGTTAGTTTTAACTCATCAAAACTAACAATTTTTATCCTAACAATTTCCCCCTTTTTGATGGAGTTAAAACACTACCAGAACTGATCAAGAATAATAAACTTAAGCAGGAAAACATTAAAGGATAAGACCTTAGAATAGATCTTATCAGGCAAACAATTAAGACAACAAGAGGTTGTCTTTTGAACAGAAAAGATATGATATTTTCATTAATTGAAAGGACAAGGATGATTACAGATTACATTGAAGATCAGATCCTATTCTATGCATATCTTCTGTTCTCCTTGGGCACCAGAAACCAATCCAGAAACCTATCCTGGACGGCCTTCAGCTCTGCAGAAGATGTTGGAGTGAAGTTCACCAACACCTTTGTCTTGTAAAGTCTCTTCAGCTCAGCCCAATCAACCTGGTCTCCTGCCATAGGAGTGTTAAGATAAGTGAACTCAGGGGCAGTCACCTCCAGGTTGAACTCAATGGTTGAGTCCATCAGTTGCTTGTACAAATCTACATCATAGGCTTGCATCCAGGTGTGAAAGGTCTTGTTGATTAGCTCATCATCCTCTGGTGCAGGCCTCTGGATATAATGTTGGATGAACCAGAGAGTCTTTGCCTCCTTCCATTTTTCAATCAGGGGCACAGGCACAGTAGAGTCAAAAGACCCTTCTGTCCTGAGAGGCAGAATGTTCATCACTTCAATGGGAGCTTTCCTCCTCTGGCTTGAGCCACCTGCACCAGAAGAAGCACCTGCTTCTCTGCTCTTCTTGTTTTGCCTTCTAACATATCTGAGCCTCTGCTCTTCATCTATGTTCTTCCTAATTCTTGCTTGCTTCTCCTCTGGAGTCTCTTCCTTGTATCTCTTCTGAGCTTCTTCAACAACAGTCTCAAGGAAGCTTTTCTTGACTCTTCATCCTCTGGTGCTGGCCTCTGGATATAATGTTGGATGTACCAGAGAGTCTTTGCCTCCTTCCATTTTTCAATCAGGGGCACAGGCACAGTAGAGTCAAAAGACCCTTCTGTCCTGAGAGGCAGAATGTTCATCACTTCAATGGGAGCTTTCCTCCTCTGGCTTGAGCCACCTACACCAGAAGAAGCACCTGCTTCTCTGCTCTTCTTGTTTTGCCTTCTAACATATCTGAGCCTCTGCTCTTCATCTATGTTCTTCCTAATTCTTGCTTGCTTCTCCTCTGGAGTCTCTTCCTTGTATCTCTTCTGAGCTTCTTCAACAACAGTCTCAAGGAAGCTTTTCTTGACTCTTCTTATCTTCCTCTTTGCAGGTCCAGAGATGGAAATTGGATCCTGCTCTGCTTCAGACTCCTCTTCTGCAGCAAGCTGCTTAGCCATGGAAAGAGACTTGAACTCTTCCTTCTTCTTCTTCTGCAACTCAGCCTGGGCCAAAGTGTTCTCCAACAGGTCCAGACGAGCTCCATGGCTGAAGAGTGTTTCATTTGTGGTCTTCGCCAGATCAGTTCTGGCCTTCTCTTCCCCCTTTTTAACTTCATCAAGGAGGGGCTCCACTACCTGCCTTATAAGATCAGGCAAGGCAGTGTTGGAGGAAGAGTGAAGATCACGAAGCTGCTTGGCGTCCTCCAGATAGGCTTTAGACTCTGCAACAAGTCTTTCCTGCTTCTCCAACATCTCCTGGAGGGAGTCTTTCAGCTTTGCAGTCTGAATCATCTGGCTGGCCATCTCCACCTTGAGAACAGAGACTGGCCTCAACTGCTCCAGCACGTGCTCCTGGAGCTGCTTCTGGCTGTGCATGACATCTAGCTTGACAAATAAGCCATTAGCCTTGAAGGAAGCTTTTACCTCTGCCAGAGTGGACTTGATCTGCTTCAGGAAGATTCTCCTCTCAAGCTTGATCTGGTGCTCTATCATAGCACGGGCCATATGTTGAATTGCTTTGGAAAAGCGCCCTATCTGCATGATCTGCTCGTTGAAGAAAGCCTTCATCTTCTGGAGCACAGCAGGAGACATCTCAAAGTCCTCCTCGTCTGAATATAACTCAGGAGGGAAAGTGAAATGAGGACCAAAGTTGTAGGAGAAGCCCTCTGGAGTGAGCATAACTCCTCTCTGGATAAGGAGAGTCTTGATGAGGATCTTGGCCGCTTCTGTTGTCTCCAACTCTGCCGGGTTTTGAATACCAGAGGACACACCAGAGGACTCACCAGAGGACTTCACCAGAAGAGACTGACCAGAGGCAGAGGACTTTTCCCAGACCAGACGAGTCTGGACCAGACGAGTCTGGTGAAACAAAAGATGCTCAGAATCATCTCCTGATTTTGATGAGCTATCTGTTTCTTAACCAGATCAGGACCAGAAGACATCAAGTTTGCCTGGTGTCTGGTATTGCCTTCTCTGGAGAGAATCGGAGTTTGGCATTGGAAGCTATTGACCGTTGGTGATTCAAATCAAGTCAACAAGATCAGGATTGGAAAGTTATAAGTCAATCAATCCAAGGATCTCACCAACCCAATCAATCAATTAGGGAATTGATTGATTGAAGCTTCCCTAAATAGAGGATCTGATTG
The DNA here is from genome assembly GCA_947034835.1 of Ballota nigra. Classification (NCBI taxonomy): domain Eukaryota; kingdom Viridiplantae; phylum Streptophyta; class Magnoliopsida; order Lamiales; family Lamiaceae; genus Ballota; species Ballota nigra. The sequence goes on from OX344721.1 coordinate 33,624,927, forward strand.
GATTAGCTCTCCAACGGCTACTACCTAATCACCTCTATAAATACAGAGTGCAATCTCAGAAAAAGGGCTAGAGAGATTCATATACGCGCACGAAGATACATTCAAAGCTCTTGTTCATCCACGCACATAGCACTCTTATATTGTTCTTAATTACCTATTCACTCTTAAGGAGTAGTTGAACCTCAACCTGTTCATCTACAAGATAAGGTTGAAGGCTATTGATATTTAGATCGAAGTTAGATCTAAAGAGAGTGTAAGAAGGAGCTGGTACTTCTCAATTCCAGTAAGTTTGTTTGGTGGATAGTGAGACCCCTTTGATCAAGGGAGAGTGGACGTAGGATATTCAGATCCGAACCACTATATATCCGGTCTTATTTACTATTGTCTGCACTTAAATTCTTGTTTATTATATTCTGCTCTTGTAAAAAGAAGTTGTCTAAGACATTTAATTTAAAGCTTCCGCAATTTATCAATCTAGTGGGACCAACAAGTGGTATCAGAGCAGTGTGTCCAACGACCCTTGCTTTGTATAGCTTTTTGGTGGTCACCGGGCAGATCTATTGCTCTTATTTGTGTTTTAGTTAAAATTTTTGTTAGATTTCTTTTGTCAAAATGTCTGCAAAATCTTCTTACAAGAGTCGTAAGCTTCCAGAATTCTCTTTCGAGGATTACAGCCACTGGAGCTTCATGATGAGCAATCATCTTGGAGCTATTCATCACCGCATGTTAGATGTGGTAGAAAGTGGCCCAATTAAATTTTATTGGACTCCTATTGATAGTGGCAGGTCAGAGTCCAGGGAAGAAACTAGTGAAACTGCCCAGAAAGCTGCAGAGGACAGAGTCCCCAGGCAAAGAATCCTAAAAAAGAAAGATGAGCTTGACAACAATGAAAGAAAACTTTACAATCTGGACCAGGTGGCACGAACTGAGATTATCAACATACTCACCAAGGAAGTGATAGAGAAGGTTAGAACCTGTGCAACTGCCAAGGAGATGTGGGATAAACTTGCCCTGCTCTGTGAAGGAACAGAGAAGATCAATGACAACAAACTTCAAGCTGTTCAACACTCGTTTGACACCTTCAAAATGAAACCAGACGAGACCATTGACCAGCTGGATATGCATCTCACAAATCTTCTCAACAAGGCTAGTGCCTTAGGTAAGACCTACTATGAAAAGGAAATTAATAGTAAAATACCGCGCTCACTAACCAGCAGATGGAGAATCAAAGTGACTGTAATTAAAGATAGCAAGGATCTCAACACTCTGGATCATCATCTTCTGCTATCTGATCTTAAAGCCTATGAATATGATCTTCAAGAGGAGGATCAAACAGAAGAGGTTTCCTCTTCTGGTCAGAACGGAGTTGCCTTCTCCTCTACCATCAAGACAGATGAGAAACCAAAGGAGTCTCCTGCAGATGACCTGAGTCTCAAAGAACAGGTAGCACTTCTAACCCGTAAATTCGATAAAATGAGTTCAATATATGGCAGGTATAAGAAGCACTGGAAGGAATCTACCAGAGACAGGAAGAGTTCCTTCAAAGCTGCAGATAAAGAAAGAAAATCTGGAGACTCAAGGGAGACCAGATTCAGAACTCCAGAGAGGAGAAGAGAAAGCAGCTCTGGGAGATCAGATTACCAGAGAAGGATGACAGTTCTGGCAGATCAGACTACCAGAGGAGAGAGAGTAGTCCAACCAGAGAAGAGTTCAACCAGAGAAGGAGGGATCCAAGCCCCAGTCCCAGAGAAAGAGAAGAGAAAAGAACCAAGAGAGATAGGAGATATGCTGACAAGAGGGCACTACTGGCAGAAGCAGAGGAGGAAGACACAAGTTCCAGTTCTTCTTCTTCTTCTGATTTTGGATCAGATGATGATGTATGCCTTATGGCAGACATCACTGAGGTAAAGGAAACTACCCTATGTTTATCTAATTCCAAATATACTGAATCATCTCATTCATCTGGTAACTCCAGAGAGTCTGATATGCAGCAAATGCTATCAGATCTCCAAAATTGTGTTCAATTATGTCAAAAACTTGAGAAAGAGAATGGTAGGCTCAGAGCTGAAGTTCAATCTCTCTCTCATTAGCATAAATCCACCAGAGAACTCATGAATGATCATTCCAAAGAAGTCTCTGAACTTCAGGATAAGATCACAGAAAGAGATACTCTGGTAGATCAACTCATGAAAGAAAAGAACTCTCAAGAAGATGAGTTCAATGAACTCAGAGCCAAATACCAGACTCTTATCAAGGGAAAACAAGTTGAGCAAAACTTAGAGGAGATACCCATGCCCAGAGAAGCTCCTAAGATACCATCTGTTGTATCTATCATATCAGAGTCTTCTCAGCGCATTAATGATAAGAGTGGTTTAGGATATCCTGGAATTACTACTAAAACTCATAAGTACCTTTACAATAAAGACAAGTCTATAAGAGCTGGTAAATTGGTAGAAATCTGGGATGATAAAGACTCAACTGGTAATGGTTACAAAGTGGTTCACAATCCTGATTGGAAAAGGAATCACTCTGCTAATCACATCGAATATGGTCCAGAAGAGTTGACTACTCTGGAAGAGAAGATCCTAGAGAATAAAAGTCAACAAGGGGAACCATTGAGGATTGATGGTCCTGTGAACAATGAGTCCCAAAGAGTAGAACTTACTCAGATTGGAGGACCCCAGAGAAATCCTCAAAGGGAACCTAACCAGATTAGGGGACCTCAAAGGAAACATTCAAGAAAGGGGAATACCAATTAGAATAAGAACTACCAGAGAAGGAACTATGTTCAACAGCACCAGGTACCCCAGAGACAATTTTCTCAGAAGAACCAATTCCAGAATAGGTATACTCAAAGGAATCATAACCACCAGAACAGGTCTACTTATCAGAACCAGAGGTGGTCTTCCAGACCCATTTTTAGAAAACCAATTGATCTGGGAAGCTATGACACTAGAGATGGTTCTTCTAGGATGTACCCTTACAACCAGACCTTTAAGACCATGTCTTTAAGGCAGGCTATTCCAAGAGCCAGATTTGAGAAAAGATACACCAGACCTGTTTATAGGAAAGGTGTTCTGATCAGACCAGTAGCTCAATATGTCATTGTAAGAGGACATGTGCTGGTAGATAGATTTGGAAGGAAGATAAGATCTCCTCATCCAACAAAGGATGATCTTTATCTTTGGATTCCTACAAAACCTGCAACTAACCAATCAGGACCCAGCTCTAGTAGGGGACCTAATTAATTTCTCTGTAGGATGATAAGAGCCCATTGGAGAAAGGACTTTCAAGCAAACATATGTGGTACATTGATAGTGAATGTTCCAAGCATATGACATTTAAGAAAGATCATCTCCAGGATTTCAAGCCATTGAATGGGCCACGAGTGATGTTTGGTGACAACAACTATGGAGTCACCAGAGGAGTTGGAAAATTGACCTTTAATGGAGTATCTGTAGATGAAGTCTACTATGTTGAAGGACTCAAGCATAATCTGCTTTCAGTATCCCAATTTTGTGACAGGGGATACTCAGTGAAGTTCTCTAGTGATTCATGCACTGTCTTTTCTTCTGATTATAATGATATCTTGCTAATAGGCTTGAGGAAGGGTAACATTTATCTTGCAGATTTTAGCAGTTGCCCAAGAGATGCTTGCCTGGTTGCTAAAAGATCTGCAGAAGATAGCTGGTTATGGCACAAGAGATTGAGCCACCTTAACTTCAAAACAATGAATAAGATTGCCAGAAAATGTCTTATTCGAGGTCTTCCTAATGAAGTGTTTAAGAAGGATCAGGTTTGTGGTTCATGCCAGAAGGGTAAACAACCCAAGACCTCCTTTAAGGATGTCCAGAGCACAACCACAACCAGAGTACTTCAACTACTTCACATGGACCTGTTTTTCCTCTTAGTTTCAGTGGAAGGAAGTACACCTTGGTGATAGTAGATGACTTTTCAAGATACACTTGGGTAGTGTTCTTGTTTAAGAAAAATGAAACTATCACTAAGCTGCCAGAGTTCTTCAAGCAGATTCAGAATGAGCAGAACCAGAGCATAGTCAGAATCAGAAGTGACAAGGGGACAGAGTTCTTGAATTCACACATTGCAGAGTATTGCAGAGAACATGGGATTTTTCATGAGACATCTGCTGCCAGAACACCCCAACAAAATGGAATAGCAGAAAGGAGGAATAGAACTCTTAAAGAAGCTGCAAGGACTCTTCTAGCAGAGTACAACACACCATAAAGGTTTTGGGCAGAGGCCATTAATACAGCTTGTTATATCCAGAACAGATGCCTAATTGCCCAGAGACATAGCAAGACTCCATATGAATTATGGAAAGGTAAAACCCCATCTGTTTTCTATTTTTATGTTTTTGGGTGTAAGTGTTTCATCCATGACAATGGGAAATCTAAATTAAAAACTTTTGATGCCAAAGTGGCTGATGGAATATTTTTAGGATATTCCAGCACCAGTAAAGCTTTTAGAGTTTTTAATAAGAATTCACTTTGTGTGGAGGAAACACCTCATGTTGTTTTTTATGAATCTGTTGTTCAGTGCAAGGTGGAATTAAAGTCTTCTGGAGAGACCCAGAATCAGACTACTCCCAGAGTAATCAAGGTCAATCCACCTATTCTAGATTCAGACTCAGATTCCGATTCAGATGGTGACCCATCTTCTGGTTCTCTGAAGGAGAAGTCTTCACAAGGAGCAGAACCAGAGGAGGTTGGAACTCCTGTAGGGGGAAGCTCTTCTGCAGTTGGTGATACTCACCAAGGTACTGCGGAGGATGATCAACCAGGCAAGACCACGGGAAGGAGGACCCTGGTTGATCACCCCAATGACCTAATACTTGGAGATCCAACTAAGGGTGTCCAGACCAGGAGAACTCTTAACTTAGCTGCCTTATTCAGTTGCTATATATCCTTGATTGAGCCCAAGAACATCAAGGAAGCACTGACGGATTCAAATTGGTTGTTGCTATGCGAAAGGAGTTGAATCAATTCACCAGACAGGATGTTTGGGAGCTGGTAGACAGACCAAGACATCAAAAGGTGATAGGCACTTAGTGGGTTTTCAAGAATAAGAAAGATGAGAATGATGTTATTACTAGGAACAAGGCAAGGCTAGTGGCTCAGGGCTATTCTCAGTCTGAAGGAATAGACTATGATGAGACTTTTGCTCCTGTTGCCAGACTAGATGCCATTAGATTGTTCTTAGCATATGCTGCTCACATGAAGTTCAAAGTATACCAGATTGATGTGAAATCTGCCTTTCTTAATGGGATTCTCATTGAGGAAGTGTATGTGGAACAACCTCCTGGTTTTGAACAAGGTGACAAGGTGTTTAAGCTTAAGAAAGCTCTTTATGGGCTGAAGCAGGCACCCAGAGCATGGTACGACACTCTATCTCAGTTTCTTCTGGACAATGGTTTTTCTAAGGGAAAGATTGATAGGACCTTGTTTAGGAAAGAAGAAGGAAATGACATCCTTCTGGTCCCAATATATGTTGATGACATCATATTTGGATCCCCTAACAAGAAGCTGTGTGAGAAGTTTGGTGATCTCATGCAGAGCCAATTTGAGATGTCAATGATGGGTGAAATGAATTACTTTTTAGGTCTGCAGGTGAGGCAAACAGAGAAGGGAATCTTCATTAATCAGGCAAAGTACATCAGAAACATGTTAGAGAAATTTGGAATAGGATCCAGCAAGGCAGCCAAGATTCCTATGATGACAAATTTCAACATGGATCCAGATGAGTCTGGGGAGAGTGTGGACCAGACTCAGTACATAGCACTCTTTGGTTCTCTCAAAGGTACAGTGAATTTCGGTTTATGGTATCCTGCAGATGACAACTTAGAGTTGAGTGGTTATTCGGATTCAGATTATGGTGGATGCAGAATAGATAGGAAGTCTACAAGTGGAACATGCCAATTTTTAGGGAATAAATTTGTATCTTGATTTTCTAAGAAGCAGACTTCAGTTGCTACATCAACAACAGAAGCAGAGTACATGGCTGCAGGGAGCTGTTGTTCACAACTACTCTGGATTAGTCAACAACTTAGGGACTACCAGATTAGAGCCAAGGATATTCCTATATTTTGTGATAGTAATAGTGCAATTGCAATCACCCAGAATCCAGTTCTTCATACCAGGTGCAAACATGTTGATATAATGCATCACTTTATCAGAGATCATGTTGAGAATGGAGATATAAGGATGGAAAAGATTGCAACAGAGAAGCAGAGAGCAGATATTCTGAATAAGCCATTGGCTGAGACCAGATTCAGAGAGTTAGCATTTGAGTTAGGCTTATTGGATCCAGAGACAGATTTGTTTTAGGGGGAACATCAGAGAAGTATCCTTTGTTTCATTGCTTTACTTAAAATATTTACTTTCAAACTAACATGCCTACAGGCTAGATATACCAGGGATGTTACATTTCCAGAGGAGAGTCACACCAGATGAGGCTTGTACCAGATGAGGTACATCCAGATGAGGTGCTGTATAAGATTCCAGAAAACATTTGAAGTCTTCTCTGACCAGAACCAGATGGGTTCCATCAGAAGAGATGTAACACCAGACTAGCTGAGGTATCATCTGGTTACAATATCAGGTGACAGGTATGTCCTTACTTCTCTGGCTTCTGATCATTGGGATACACTTTTCAAATTACTTAATACACCCAAAACGTTTCAACTTCAGAGTGTATTTAAGACTAGGGTATAGGGCCTAGACAATCTTTTTGCTTTTTCCCTTGACTTCCACAAAACTCCTTTAAATCCAGTCCCAATGTTCACGCCTACGCACCAGATTAAATCTGTATTTTGCCTTTTAATCTTGGCCATCAGATTTAATCGATGTGCAATATGTCAATCAATTCAAAAATTGATTTTGTTCCCTAAATTAAATTTTGAAATTACACGCGTTCACACTTCATTAATTAATCAAGCCACGCGTCTTGCCCTATTTAAATCAAAATTCTATTCAATCTGTCCTTTCACGTTTCCTATCTTTTCAAAGCCCTAACTTTCTCTCTGCAAAGTTCTCTCTCTCTCTCACAGCAATGGCCCCTCCGTGCAACTTCAATCATGAACTGATGATGAAGAAATTGAAGACATAGATGGTGGTTGACTTCTACACCACCAAGAACTCTTCTGCGCTGGCTATTTTGGAGATATTAAGGAGATCCGGCGTAGAGAAGTTAATTTCCACAGTCCCCAGAGATCTTCGCACTCTGGACGGTTATGCGGCCCAGTTTCTGGTTCGTATGAAGATCCATGAAGATCACATTTCTTCAAAGATTGACAAGGATGATTTGGTGTTTTCCAAGCAAGATTTCTGTGTTTTATTTGAGAATATTTCGGCAGTAGGGGTGGATTCTTTGACTTGCAAGGAAGACAAAATTGTTGAGTCTTTTAAGTTATTTGCCAGATCCTCGTGCCAGAATTTGACGAAGGGCTTTCTGGACAAGCACTTGAGGCAGAAATACAAGGTCCTCTTTGACATAGTGGTGAAGGTATTGATGTGTGAAAATCACAGCACGGATGCAATTTTCAATGGAAGGATGTGTGTAATGAGGGCCCTGTATGATGGAGTTCAATGCAACTGGGCTGAATTCTTTTGGGATGTTTTGAGGAAGAATAGATTGAAGGTGAAGAAGGAGGCTTGTCCTTCCAAGCCAGGGGAGTTGCAGTACTACTTCACTGCCAATGTTTCGTTGGGAACGAAACTGACTCTGATTCTGGATTCCTTGCTTCCAGAAAAGAGATGGAAAGAATCTTGGTGCAGAGGGTTTCACAAGTCCAAGATTTTGTTTTCAAAGGATGGTCCTCTTCATGGACATCCTGATTCTAATGGTGAGCAAGCCATCCCTGCCTCTCCCCTTCAAGCTATTCCATCACCTTCAGAAGCAGAAGACCCAGAAGAAAGCTGCTGAAGCAACTGGTTCCTCAACAGTTGTTTTCTCTGGTTCCTCTGAGGAGGACCAGATTCCCCTTCTTGATATCTTGAAGAAGAAGGGTGAGGGTGCTGAGCCTGCCAAGAAGGCAGGAGCTTCCAAGAGGAAGAGGCCAGAGGAGGCCAAGAAGGGATCTGCAAAGAAGCCAAGGACTGGCAGAAGAGCTCCAAGGACACTTCTGGTGGATGAGCCATCAGAAGAGGAAGTAGAAGAGGAGGTTGAGCCCCTGAAGAAGAAAAAGTCTAAGGCCAAGAGGGCCATTCTTCAAGATCCAGACTCTGGCTTTGATCTTGGAGATGCCTTGGAGCAGGCAATTGAAGAAGCCTCTCTGCTGATGGGAGATGCTCCAGAGGTGACTGATCCAGAAGAGGTAATCCCCCTATCTCTACCTCTACCCCCCATAAACCTTGTTTCCCCATCTACCTCTCCCCCAGATAACCTTCCCCAAAATCCCCAATCTGCTCCTGGTGCCCCCATTGCCTCACCAGAGCAGATTCTCCCTGATACACCCATTTTCACCCCCTCCACTATACCTGCCCAAACACCCTCTCCCACACCTTCCCAAACACCCCTTACCACAAACCCTTCTCCCCCAGCCCCTGTACCAGAAGTGCCTTCCACTTTTGGTGCTGAACCTTCCTTGCCTTCCTCTCCCATTTCACAAACTACCTTCCCTATTTCTGTTCCAGAAGTACCTTCTACTTCTTCTGGTGTAGAAAAACCCCTCCCTTCCACTTCTACATCTCAAATTCCTACCCCTCCCCAATCCCATACAGAATAGGACCCAACCATCTCTATGGCTCTGGGATTCCCTGCCCCTCCCTCTCCCACCTGTTTAACCAGCGATGATAGTGAAGACGAGGAAGCTTCACTTGAGCCTGTTAACTTAGCACCTTCCTCCTCTGCCTCTGGGCCCAAACCCTTCACTTTCTCATCTGTACAAATGGGTCCCATCAGGAAGAGTATGAGTGTAAGTGCACAGCTCTGGCTAAGAGAGCATTTTCCAATTCTGTTGGAGCACTTACCACTTCTGGCAGAGTTGACTGATGCCAAGGTCTGGAGCAAAGCCAGGCTTGAAGATGTGGAGGACCTCATGTTGTTGCTTGAGGAAATGGGTCCCTCCAACTTCACAGCATGGAGCTCGTTTGGACCTGCTAGAGAACACCTTGGCCCAGGCTGAGCTGCAGAAGAAGAAGAAAGAGGAGCTTAAATCCCTTACCATGGATACGCAACTTGCTGCAGAAGAGAAATCATCGGAAGCAGAGCAGGATCCTATTTCTATCTCTGGACCTGCTAAGAAGAAGATCAGAAAAGTGAAGAAGAGCTTCCTAGAAGAAGTAGTGGAAGAAGCAGAGAAGAGGTTCAGAGAAGAAACGACTGAAGAGAGGCAAGCAAGGATTAGAAAGAACATAGATGAAGAGCAGAGGCTCCGATATATTAGAAGGCAAAATAAGAAGAGCAGAGAAGCTGGTATCACTCCTGGTGCCAGTGGATCCAGTCAGAAGAGGAAGACACCTGTTGAAGTCATGAACATCCTGCCTCTCAGGACAGAAGGGTCCTTTGACTCTACTGTGCCTGTGCCTTTGATAGAGAAGTGGAGAGAAGCAAAGACTCTCTGGTTCATTCAACACTACATCCAGAGGTCTCCACCAGAGGATGATGCTCTCATCAACAGAACCTTCCACACTTGGATGAAAGCCTATGATGCAGATCTCTGCAAGCAGCTGATGGATTCAACTATTGAGTTCAACCTGGAGCTCACTGCCCCTGAATTCCATTATCTCAACCCACCAATTGTAGGAGACCAGGTTGATTGGGCTGAATTGAAGAAACTATACAAGACTAAGGTGTTAGTCAATTTCACTCCAACATCTTCTGCAGAGTTGAAGGCCATTCAGGATAGATTCCTTGACTGGTTCCTGGTGCCTAAAGAGAACAGAAGATATGCTTAGATATGACCAGACTTGCTTTGTAATCTGTAATCTCCTTTATCCTTATTATTAATGAAAGTATCATATCTTCTCTGTTCAAAAGACAACCTCTTGTTGTCTTAATTGTTTGCCTGATAAGATCTATTCTAAGGTCTTATCCCTTTACTGTTTTTATGCTTTTATTCTGATCAGTTCGGGTTTCTGTTTTAACTCCATCAAAAAGGGGGAAATTGTTAGGATATAAATTGTATAGTTTGATGAGTTAAAACAAACCAGAAGATGTAATAGAACCATCTGGACCTGTTAGCCAGATGATGATCTAGATTAGGACTTAGTCTAGGGGGAACTGCCAGACCAGAAGACCTCACCAGAAGAGTCACCAGAAGAGTCACCAGAGGACACACCAGAGGACTCACCAGAGGACTTCACCAGAAGAGACTGACCTGAGGCAGAGGACTTTTCCCAGACCAGACAAGTCCGAACCAGACGAGTCTGGTGAAACAAAAGATGCTCAGAATCATCTCCTGATTCTGATGAGCTATCTGTTTCTTAACCAGATCAGGACCAGAAGACATCAAGTTTGCCTGGTGTCTGGTATTGTCTTCTCTGGAGAGAATCAGAGTTTGGCATTGGAAGCTATTGACCGTTGGTGATTCAAATCAAGTCAACAAGATCAGGATTGGAAAGTCTTAAGTCAATCAATCCAAGGATCTCACCAACCCAATCAATCAATTAGGGAATTGATTGATTGAAGCTTCCCTAAATAGAGGATCTGATTGGATTAGCTCTCCAACAGCTACTCCCTAATCACCTCTATAAATACAGAGTGCAATCTCAGAAAAAGGGCTAGAGAGATTCATATACGCGCACGAAGATACATTCAAAGCTCTTGTTCATCCACGCACATATCACTCTTATATTGTTCGTAATTACCTATTCACTCTTAAGGAGTAGTTGAACCTCAACCTGTTCATCTACAAGACAAGGTTGAAGGCTATTGATCTTTAGATCGAAGTTAGATCTAAAGAGAGTGTAAGAAGGAGCTGGTACTTCTCAATTCCAGTAAGTAAGTTGGTTGTTTGGTGGATAGTGAGACCCCTTTGATCAAGGGAGAGTGGACGTAGGATATTCAGATCCGAACCACTATATATCCGATCTTATTTACTATTGTCTGCACTTAAATTCTTGTTTATTATAGTCTGCTCTTGTAAAAAGAAGTTGTCTAAGACATTTAATTTAAAGCTTCCGCAATTTATCAATCTAGTGGGACCAACAATAGTCTCATCAGGCAGCATCTCGAATGCTTCGAACTTCTGAATGGCAATGTTTCTCTTGTTCTCCTTTATCTTTTCTGACCCCTAGCACATCCTGGTCAACTCATCCCAAACCTCCTTTGCTTTCTTTAAATTCATCAGCCTCGCTGACTCCTCGAAAGGCACCGTATGCAGGATGATATTTCTAGCCACATTGTCCAGTCCCATCATTTTGATCTCATCAGTGGTCATATCCTTCCTTTCCTTAGGAATAGGTACGCCAATCTCAAGATCGTCATATCCCCTCCCTCTGACATTAGGGATAGTGATCTTGATCGGTCCTTTCTTGAGAACACGCGGCATTTGGTCATGGATGGCATCGAGATGCGCTTCTAGTCTGAACTTCCAATAGACAAAGTTAGATACAGAGAATTCAGGTAATGAAGCTTCAAGTCTCCTCGAAGTCATGATGATGCAAGTTTTATGAAAAGCAAACTCAGATCTGTTCAGTGACCACCAACAGTTTCTCTTCTGAAACTATCAGTATTCAAAGTCAGTGGTCTTTTGAACCACTGCTCTGATACCACTTGTTGGTCCCGGTAAAAGACTGATGAATACGTGTATAAGGGGGGGGGGGAATACACGTATTCCAATTTTCAACTTAAAACCTTGCTGAGTCCCCTTTACTCAGAGTGATTAAGAACTCGGAGCTGATAATCTCCCCACTGACTACACTTAGTGCGGGTCAGTTGGCTGACTATCAATTCGAGTTCAGTGCGGAAATACGTGAGCCCTGATAGTTTAAAGTCTTGTTTAGTTTGCTTTCTGAAAACTTGATTACTTAATTCTGAATAATGATTAGTAGGGCAGTGCTCTTTTTAAGGATCAGGCTGATTGATTCGAGCCTGATAAAACTAAATGCTTATGAATGCAAGTAATATAGCAAGTAAGCACAATATCAAAGCAGTAAGAACACATAGAGTTTAACGTGGTTCAGAGACTCAAGCTCCTACGTCCACGACCTGATTTAACAGGAAATCCACTCAAGGGATTCTTATTTTGAATGTGCCAAGGTGCACCAAGATCAGCTACCTCACTGACCTATACAAACTCCTTACTAACTCACTAACAACTTACTACCAACAAACCTAACTTAGGGTTTTGGTTTCAGTTTGGATTCCAACTAGGTTGTGCTCATCCTTACAAGACAAAGCTTTGCTAAAGATTGAATAATCACTCTAAGCTTAAGATATTGCTAGTACGCTCTTTGGAATATAGAATAACTCTCAGAAACTAAGAAACACTTGGGAAATTTAGATGGTTTCGAGTGCTTCTTCTAAAGACTGAATGCTTTGAGTGCTTGAGAGTTTGAGTAATTTCTAGCTTGGAAATTTCCCATAACCTTGAATGGGTTCAAGGCCTTCTGTATTTATAGGTGATTTGAAAAACTATCCGTTAGAGAGATAGCCTTTCTTGTCATCTATGTAGAGTGGTTCAAACGGACATATCTTCATGCAGCAGCCGTCCTTTACATGGAATTAGGTAGTTGCATTAAATGCACATTAAATGCTTGCCCGTTAAATATGCAGTCTGAAGTCAATCTTCGTGTCAGGTTCCATACATGCGTGTCCTCCGCGGATTGGTCCACGTCATCAGGTTGGTGAGAAT